>OW121848.1:96735469-99235469 GCA_933228895.1 Platycnemis pennipes | reverse complement strand
GAAAAACAGGGTCGGCTTTCTATTTATAGAGGTGTGTTTCCTTTCGTTTTCGCTATCGGGGCAGTTTTCTTTTAAATTTTGAACTGAAGTGTCTGATGACAATGCTATGGATTGATCATATTTTGACTGATTTCATCCGTATTGACTTTTTCGGCATGCAAGCTACAGATTAAAAGCGTGGAATTGAAATGGTAAAATATATCTTCAAATCAGGCGTATCTTACTTGTCATGACGCTCATTGTTAAAACTCCGAGTATAAATTACCTTTACTTTAAAAATATAAACACGAAAATATCTCCTCTAATCTAAGTATTTTTTCCCTATTGGATTACCGAATGATTGAGGTATAATTCGGAAGGAATAACTAGTTTGGAATATTTAATTTCTATGATTTTATGATGTAGCGATTTTGTTTTGAAAATTAACAAGTTAGATGTGTATGAACTACAGTTGTTGGCAGTGTATTACAATACCTGATATGTTATATTCTCCAGGTTTATTCCAGAAAAACTAACTTAAATAATATGTATCGTCATTTTACCTGCCTTGAATATGATAATGTCAGGACTTCATGATCATATTAATATATTTTTCTTCAGAGAAGAGGTAATTGGAATACTATAAAAGAGTATTAATTCGATCGCTATTAGTTGAATTGCAAAATTATCACCCAACTCAAACTTTTGTAGCTACTTGTATCGTGTGTACCGAGAGGCAGTGAGAGTTGGTGTAATTACGTTAAACCACTCATCGAGTAGTATAAGAGATCGAGTTGTATATCGCCGACACGCCCTTCGCCTCCATAATTCCCCTCTGTCATCGATAAGCAGTTTCCGTGAACGTAATTAGCCCCATATCTTGTGATATCACTCACATTACTCACGCCATTGGTGTTAGCGTCGATGAAATGCGTGAAAATAAATGCAAATATGTTCGGCGGAAAGTTGAAACATCGGTCAGCAATCGACACGAATGTTGGAGTTCATGCCAGTTAATCGTTTTCTTCTTATTTTTTTACATTTGTTTGGAGAAAAAAAAAAGAAAATTTTCCCCGCCGTAAACGTCCTCGCCAGTCTTCACCTTTTCATAAAAACGTCTCCATCACAAACAGTGGATGCTCTCTTAATAAAACAGTCGGCGAGGGGCGAGTCCATCCTTCCCGACGCTCTCCCCACGCCCTCGACCGCTCCTTAAATAAGCCAAACCTGCCCCGCTCGCGAGCGCACCCTGCACACACACACACACTCACCAAATTGAGCCGTATGCAAACTCCGGCGTCGGAGGAGCGTGGCGCCGCGGCCGGCGTCCCTCCGCCCACTTTCCCCTCCCCCCTCCCGCGATGTATCTTCCCCCCTCTCGCCCTCCATCTCTCGCTCGCCACACAGCGTTTTCGCTCCTCCCGCAACCCCGAAGAATGTAGCGAGCAGGGCGCGCGCCGCGGATCCAATTCATTAAAAAGGAGAAGGAAAGAAGTTATGCCTCTATTCTTTAAAATATTCTGCATTCGGGGCAGAGTCCGTGACCCCTCGCCGCCGGGGCGCAATGAATATGCTAATTTCCGCCCTCGAAGCCCATTCTCAGGACATTACGGGGTTATCTCATCCCTCCTCTCCAACCCTCCACCTCCCTCCTGCGACTTGTTTGGTGAGCCTGCCCCACCCGTTTCCTCAACCCACCACCACACTGCCTGCCTACCGATGTTTATTCGGAATGCGGTCCTTGTGCCTCTTTTTTTTTCTTTTCATCGGCCTTATATCCGCGATGGCATTATCTCTGGCAGGGGGTGAACGTTTTAAAGCGCAGCGGTGTGCCCTTCTTTTCGTCCCTTGGCCGAGGAAAGTTTCAACTACCAAGAGCGAGTGGAGTGAAAAATATTTTGATCATGAGAATGCACCATGCGAGCCCACGCGTGTCAGCAGGTGAAATTCATGAAGTGCGTGACATATCTTTGGGGCATTAAAGAGTATTTTCTTAGTCCTTTTGTGATCCATTCCTATCGTTTTGTTATCCCACTTTAGGCTGTTCAAACTGATCTTACTAATGCGACAGGCAAGGATGGTCGCAGAAATACGGATGCTATCATGGTTTGTCTTTGTTTCCGTGTAGAACGGAAGAATGCCTTAGATTACAGTGAATGGCTTTATCAGAATACTATATCTTCCTTAGTTTATCATACTCAGTGTGGTGCACAGAGAAAATTCAAGGAAAACAGTTTTGTGTATGATGCCCACATCTTTATTTTTTTTCACTTGTAGTCGTAGGCATCTGGTACGTTTTTGGAAACGTGAAAGTCACTTCGTCTCATCTCGGAGTTATCTGGATTAGAGTGAAAAATGTTCCTGTACGTATTGCATGAAGTAACCAACTTGGTGTAATTTGTAGAAAATGAAATATTTTCGTAAATATCACCTTCCGAATATACTAACAGCTGAAAGCAAATGTAGAAGTAAGGCATAAATTAATGAAAACCAACATCTGGAGCATTTTTAATTATGGCAGTGAAACATGGACGATAACAACAGTGTAGAAGTCGAGAGTGGGAGCATTTGAAATGTGATGCTACAGAAGAATGATAAAGATGAACAGGATCGAACGAGTAAGTAACGAGAATGTCCTCCGAAGAGTGGGAGAAGAGAGGTCTCAATAAAACCCTAAGAAGAAGGGGGCAACTTAATCGGCCACATAATGATACATTAAGGCCTGATGAAGACAATCGTTGAAGGACATGTGGATAGGAAGAACGGCAAAGGAAGGCCTCGTACGAGGTATATGGAACAAGTGATGAAGGTGTGAAGGATAAGAAATTCGTGAATATGAGGAGATTAGCTGATGGGAGAATTCAGAGGAGAGCTGTGTCAAACCAATCTCTGGATTGCTGACTGATGATGATCACCTTCCGTCTTTGCTGACTTGGTGACCGGCTATTTTCATACACAATTGAGTTAATGTTTATCCAACTGAATCATTCAAGCGACCTAGCTTCACTTTCCTCATATCATAAAAATATCATCTTGAGTAGTGTAGCCATTGCATCACTTTTAAGGGTCATTAACATGATCGTTCAAGTGGCGAGGGAAATACCGAATGAATAGACCGAGAGGGACGGAGGCCAATCTACGATTTTTTAAATATTTTCCCTCGCTTAATTTAGCGCTAGTATCTCTTGGCGTATCAGTATGTAGATTACCGAACGTGTACCCAGTGGACATTCTCAGCTGGCTCCCATGGGAGAGCACTCACCAGCTATCTTAAAAACCTCCTTTATCGACTTCCTTTCTGTACTTCACTCCGTTCTTCCATTAGTGATCCCGTACCGAGCAGCTAAAGCCTTTGCTCTTCGCTCTGGGTCAGCGGGCATGTTAAACGTTCCTCCCCGTTGTTGCCTCGTACCTTCTCCCATTGTATACCGTGGTCTGCTACTCGAAACCCCCTTTCTCCATCCACTCCTCACAATTTCTCCCTCTCACCTCCCTTACTCTCATTATTTCTCCCCCACTACCTTCATTACACTCTCCCGACTGCTCGTGCACTCCCTCCCGCTTTCCCGCCGCGCCTACTCCGCCTCTCTTTCCAATTCCTCTCTAGGCCTCTGCCTGGACACCTGTATTAGTCGCCGGACAGCAACGCCTGGACGGTCTAATTTTTTTTCGTCTCCGTTTAATCGCTACCCGGAGTAGATTGTTTTTCTTTTCTGTTATCTCTCTGACTTAATATCTTAGTAATTTTATTCCGTCCAAAGTAGTCTCATTTATTAGGATTGGAAAAGGTATAACACACTTTTTGATGCTCGTAAGAATGTTATATCATTTTATCAGATGCTCCATAACCGTAGTAGCTCATTTTAATTGCCGATGCACAAAATTAAAAATGATCTTAGCAACTTTTCGATTTTATGTCGGGAAATGAAGTTTCATTTTAATTCGTCAACCATCCGTTTTCTGTCATTATTCGCATTCTATCCTCAGAATTTCGTGTTCTAAATTTCTATCTCTCTTGTATACAGGCTATATCTTACCTCAGTGTGATACTTCCTCTTCCAGTGTCAAGGAAATTTGTATGGATATTTTAAAAATATAGATCATCACCGCTATTGAGGCATGTGGATCGGAGTTGCCTTCGCGTTCACGTCCAGCCGCAAGCCCTTTTGGCATGGACATCAATCTAGTTTGTTGAAATAAAAGGGTGTTTAGATGCAAAGAATTCCGTATCTTCAAGCGAGAACACATCAAAGAGTTCATTTATACCCTCGCGAAAAGTAAACACCTCGCGGGAATCCGAGATAAAAGTGAATTTGAATTTATATCGTTATCAAAATGAATTATTCATCGTCGAAATAAATTATATTCCGCATCGGGCCTTAGCAAGCCTAAGGAGAGGTGAGGTAGAGGATCGCGTCGAACGAACGCCAAGATTTTTTTCACCCGAGTAAGGCTGCGTACTTCTGTGGTCTCCTCTCTGGGAAGGGATCAATTTGAAGGGGATTATCGACATGATTTTGAGATGTATCTCTGCGCATAAACGGTGGCTCTATAGAAAAAGTAAGGATACAAACAACGTTGAATTTTGATCCTTGTTTCTTCCTACCGGATTGATCCCATGAACACATTCCTAATGTGAACTTAGTGGGACGTTTTATTCTCCTCTCTCTTTTCCTAAGTTATTTTTCCGCTATTTTTATGGATTTTTGATGCACGATTACTTATCTATGTATTTTGCATAGGAAGGCAAGGGTGACCGTCCTTTACCCCGGGGACCACGGGGGATAAAATTGTGACTCATGTCTCACAAATCTAACCATTTTTCACCCCTCGGAAACGGTCTACAAATGAGGAGAATTTCTGGCACATTTTCGTAACACTTCGTCACTGATACTCCACATTGGTTTCTCTTGTTACACCAGGAATATTTTTAAGAGTGCGTTATAATGCTATCGTAGTCTTTCGTTGAAATATTTCAAATTATTACTCGTTATCAGTCATGACTCCTTGACTGGCTTGACGCAGCTCTCCATTGGAATTTCATATGATCTAATCTCTTCATATGTGCGTATTTCTTCTCTTTCACATCCTTCACTACGTGTTCTGTATATCTCATGTGATCCTTCCTTAGATATTGAGATTTTCAGAAGACATCTCTTTTATCTCTCTTCTAAGCACTTCTTTGTTAGTCACTGGGTCAATCCATTGTATCTTCATCATTCTTATGTAGCACCACATTTTAAACGCTTCGTCTTCTCGTAAATGCTCAGCTACTCTTATCGTCCATGCTTTACCTGCAAAAATAAGATTGTTCCAAAATTATGTTCTGTTGTATAGTTTCCTTATATTCTGATGAATAGTTTCCTTACTTTCACGCTTATATTTTCAGCTGAAAATTTAATCTTCTTTCGGTAAAATGCTTCGTTTGGGCAATTATACTGGCTATTTTCTTCTTGCTTCAACCATCACTGGTTACTCCCGCTTCCCAGGTAGCAATACTTTTTCACCTCTTCTATTTTTTTCCCGAGTTTAACATTAGTCTTAGCTTCTTTACTTCTACTGTTTAGCATAACCTTAATTTTCTTATTATTGACCTTCAAATGATATCTGGTTTCCTTTTTTTAGGTTTACTTTTCTAGGTTTACTAGAGTCTTCTTTAATTCTTTATCCGTATAGAATAGTTTCTTGTTAAACCATAGCTGAATTAAAAATTTTCTAGCTTGGATAGCATTTCTCAGATTTTTTATTTGTAAATCTAGCGCTGCTTGTTAAAAATTTCCGGTGAAGAGGGCATTT
This sequence comes from Platycnemis pennipes, assembly GCA_933228895.1. Classification (NCBI taxonomy): domain Eukaryota; kingdom Metazoa; phylum Arthropoda; class Insecta; order Odonata; family Platycnemididae; genus Platycnemis; species Platycnemis pennipes. The sequence continues at coordinate 99,229,694 of OW121848.1, read as the reverse complement.
AAAATTAAAGTTTGTTCCAAGCTTGAGTCCGTGGATATGATTTAAATAAAAGGTTAAAAGGTTGTGTATCAATGCAACCACTGCTCATGTACTTCTCATTCGCCATATAGTTTCAAGTTATTGAGCTATGCACTTTTCTCTCGGCCAATTTAAAAAAAAAGGCAAATTTTCCCAGATATGGCAGCGTCAGTGTTATTATCATATACTTTAGTTCACCAATAGTTCTCGATAGATTATGAGTTTGTTAAGTGTGTGTGTATGTGTGACACCAACAAAATTAAATAATCCTTTAGGTGTACCGGAAAGGCAAACTGATGTTGATTCTGATCGTCAACCATTTGATTTCGTGACTTTAACATTGTTTAAACGAACAGATATTCATCGAAATCCTCAGAGTGAGGGAATATTATTCTGACGAGAAAATCAGCCTGCTGCTGGAGTTTATGACCATGCTTTACACATTTTTTTTGTGTGTTGTCGTGATGCTTATTGTCTAGGTCCTCAAAAGGGAAGCAATAATAGATTGGAGTCACCATAGTCACTCATTCTTATTCGATATTTGGGAACAGGCCTACCCCTCTTTCCTGTCCTATTGACTGTATCGTCTTCGTGTGAAATATTTCTCGAACTGGAGTGAAATATGGTCTTGAGAAGGGTTGACCCACGTGGTTCTCTTTCTATTCCGGAAAAACTTGTACTGGGAGGATTATTCACTTCTCTCTCATTGCCAAAAACTACGCTCCAGCAGGAATATTTCCCTTCGTGCCCTTTCAAACCACCTGCGGATGTGCTCTATTTAATTCAGAATGCATGGCTTTGTGTCTTTGCGAAGGAATGGAGAGGCTCGTCCCTTTCATTCCTCAAGTCACCCTATCCTCCCTCCGGACTTCCTCCCACTCGTCCAACCACAATAAGTGGAATGATTAATGCAACCCCTGAGCCACGACCATTCCTCGATCTCTCTCATCCTCCCGAATCTTTTATATCTCCTCCATAAGTAATTTCCCCGCCATTGTCCCGATTCAAATCGGCATCTTATCTCATAAGGCACCGTTACCGTTTCGTCGTGGCATTCGCGGAGTTGGAATCCGTTCTGTGTGGAGGTTGCTTTTTTGTTCCGCGCACTTCATACGGCGGCGGGGGAAACGTTGGCAGAGTCACTGTTTTCTAGGAAGAAGTGCAGTATCATCGCAGGTGTCAGCTGATTTTGATGCATGGCGTTTGAAAACACTAATATGTGCAAGTGATAATGGGCGCTGGTAATTGGACTCGTTACTCTGACAGAGCATTTAAAGCATAGTTTTCCGCATATTCCGCCGTGTTCGGTGTTTGTATTGGTGACGGTTTTCGTTATTATGGTTTTATTTTTCCAAATTGAATTTCATTTTTAATTAAATAAATTCTACTTTTCTCTGGCAGAGAACTTCCGGTCGCTTGCAGCATTCGCCAAAGCGATTATCAGATGTGATGGTTTAGTGATCGACTATACTGGGTTCTGTGTGTGGTGTTCTTGAGTGATGGTGCCAGTGGAACCATTTAGTATTCCATTTCCAATCTTGAGAATTTTCTCCCGGACTTGAGAACCGAAGAGTCATCGCTGAACTGATTTGAAAAAAAATCTATACTTCTCTTTGATTGACGTGCGCATAATTTTAAATTGAACTGTAATATGCATTGTCATTAAATATTTGCATTTGAAATTCACTCAAGAAAATGTCATGTAGTATTTTACGCTCAAAATCTCATTATGGACTTTTTGTTGCAATTTAAGTGATCGATGACCGATGACGATACTTGTATTTGTTAGGACACCGTGGGGCCTGACTCAGGTTGAAAGAGCCATCTTTCAGATGGACGCAAACCATAACCCATGAACAATAGCCATCCGGGCCACTGCTGCAGTTATTAAGGCTCCTATACCTTTTGTAGGTTGTTTTTGATATAACTCATTTTTTCCGTAATTTTCTGAAATCGTTCAAGTTTCTCTTTACTATAGAACATAAAATTTTCATTGCCTCCGTTGATCTTTTGCATGAGAACCATTGCGAAGAAAGCTAATGGCTATTGCTGTACACCTCCGTCACGCTAGTTCTGGCGAGATGTTTGTGTGATTCAAATGGAGCTCATGTTATAACAGCCACTTAGAAAGCCATTAGGACACACATGAAGCAATTACTTGAGTAGTATACTTTTACTACCAGCTATCGTGAAATCGATCTTAGTTGTCGTAAATCATTCCGGAGCTACTTCTTTTTACTGCCCAGTTTCTCCTCAGGCTCGATAGCACATCTAAGAGAATTATCCTAGAAGACTAATGATAAGCTTTTCTGCAATTTCATGACGACGAATTTGCGAGTCTTTGGCTATCCTGTGAGTTAATACGGTGAATTTTGGTAGGGTATAATTTTCACGGTAAGCCTAAGAGCATTCATATGCATGAGCCCGGGAGTTCAGAGTTGAACGTATCATACTTCGCAATTTTTTTACTATTACTATAAAATAACTTTAAAGAATTATTTTTAAAATTTGATTTTTCTATCCTCGCAGAAAATGGCTCTTGGGTTTATCCGGAAATGAATGGTGTGAATACAATAGCATGTATCGCAGTGAATCGCACACTTGACCGCAAAAACAAAACAAATGGGACCCCCGGTGTCTTGTTTTCATTCGTTATAGTTCCGATTTTGGGTATTTCACTTTTAAGTCGAATTTTTCCCATCTATGCTCTAGAGGAGAACGGCAACAAAATGAAATAAATGAGATGCGTACAATAACCCACCCATTACAATTGCCCACTTACCATAACACACAATTTTGGCCAATTGTTACCATTCTTTTTACGCTCTAACAAGTGTGATAGTTATCTCTCTGAATGCTATCTGTATTTTGCTCGTTAATTGTAAACAGAGGTCTTTTGAATAATGATTTTATTTACTTTCATTAATAACTCAATGGTGATATTTCTAATTGCTGTGTATTCGAGGTGACGCGGGGTCTAATAGTCGCTCGTCACTGACCAGATACTCGCGTCTCGGAATTTACCATTACATATTTAATTTCAGGTAAATGGTCATCAGTGGTCGTGCATTTATAGAACCTTTTGCCGTGTTTTCGTGTTTGTGTATAAATATTACAATGCTGTATAGTGCATTGATTCACAAAAATGAAAATGGCAATCGCCATGTTTATTTTGTTAACATGACCTACAGTCACAGTGCTAGACCTGCTAATATCCATCATCGAATGAAGGTATCTCTGCCCTTTTATATTCTTACGAAGAGCATTAGTCCTTTTCATCTAGGAATTCTAGGAATTCTTATCTTTTTGTATCATTTGATCGAAAAGTATTAATATTGCTGTCATTCGTATTTCCACCATTCTCTGATCTAATTTGTAACAATCGTGCATAAAAATATAGAAATGAGAGTGAGAAGTTCTCAAAGAGACCAGAGAGATCGTTTCGAAGCAAACTGACAAACTTGAACATGCAAACTTTTTCGTTCGTATTTTAGGAGGAATTTCATGTTTTGTGTCGTATGGTTGACATTTTAACTCAGTAAAGAGAAATATAAATTTAAGTGGATGCATGTGTTCTTATTTACGTCTGCATAGGTATGTGTGGGTGTGTGTGTCGTTCACGCTCCGCTGCGTTTGCGGGTGAGAGTGGCGCCCTAGGGGGTGAGTTTGAGGAAGCAGGAAACCTTTTCGGAGGGGAAGAGAGAGGGCTAATGGGGAGGGGAAGACGGGGGGAAATGGGGTGGAGAGGGGAATTGGAGTGAGGGGTATGAGAGAAACACTTCCCATGAGCATAACCGCCACTGACAATGAGACGGCCGAAGTGTCCCATTTCCCCAACCCCCTCTCTCCCCCCACCCCCGCCACGTATCATTCCGCTATCTCCCTTTCATGTGACTTCGCGGCTTCATCCTTACCTCCTTTCCAGCGCTCTTTCACTCATTCCTGCCACCACTAAACCCCGCCCACGGCGAACTACCCCCTCCACCCCTTCGCAAGCGGTCCCTCCCGCCTTCCTCTACCAACCCCCGTCGCACCCTTGCCTCTCCTCCCTCTCTGTCTCACGGGGATTTGTTCTTTTCATTAGTCTCCTCCTTATGCGTCCCGATCCGCTAATATTTGTCCCGAGTACCCTTATCAAACTCGGCTCGGAATTAATGTTAAGAATCTCGTAAGGCACTCTCTTGATTATTTTGAATACCTCGTTGTTTTAGAGTCGTGTTTTTTTTTGCTTTTGACTCACTGGCAACTCTCTCTCTTCCTTCTTCATCCGCTTTTATCTTTTTCCTTCCACTTGTTTCTCCATTTCCATTATGATCACACGAGCGCAACTCTTTATGTTTCTTGGCTTCTCGGCTGTTAGTAGTATTGCCCGAATTGCTTCCCAGATGGTCTCTCCCCTCTGATTTTCACTGCACTGGGGGCTGTTTTTAAAATTGACTCTGAGCAAATGCGGCAATGAAAATGTCATCTATGATTAAATTCTTTCTTGTAGCAAAACCAATTAAGTCAAGCTGTCGAGCCTGATCCCCACCCTTTCTGGTGGTTTGCGAGGCGTGATGAAGATGGTGATGGCCTTTTTAAAGTTAAAACGAGTTTGTGTAAGCGTTAATGACGCTTTGGCATAATTTAAATCGAGTTTCCTTTTGCTTGTTTTGTACAATTGTATAATACTGTGAGCCTGAAATAAAAGGTCAATCCTGAAATTTTGGGGCAGAGTATTTTTTCTTTTAACCTCATGAACGTTATCCTCATCATCAGGGATAACCTAGTGACGTTACAATATAGATTGAGTAAAAGTGGACAGACAACGTCATCAGTATATGTCAGCCATTGCGTATTCACATATCGATTTTTTCCTGGTAAACAATCTATCCGTTGGAGTTTGCAATTATTGAACCTCATGTAACAATTATTATATTATTCTAGATTAATTTTTATGCATTGACCTAAATATTTCAGTTATGACTTGAGTGACAGTGACGTCGAGTCACTCATAATTAGCACATCCGCCATAAATTAATTGGTGACTGACGATTTGACTTGGAGCCGTTTTCTCAAGTTTTTTATTACCTCTCTGCAGTCCTCATACGAGTCCATTTTAATTTGAATTCCTTCTGCCTTTGGTCTATGAATTCCATTTCACCTTGAAGCACGCTAATTATGCAATCGAATATTTTTCTCCCCCGCGGAGCGTTTCTTCAATTCCTTATCTCTCCCCCGCCACCCTCCACGCCCCGCCCCCTCCCGCACAACCTCTTAAGAATTTTACAATGGCTATCGTTTCCTTATTCCTGTCGGAATTTATTATTCATTTTTCCTCGGCGAGTCATTATTATCCCATCTTATTCTGCCATCTTATCTCTCTGCCGTTCTACTTCTGGACTTCCTCTAAACCTCTTTCTTTCTCTTTCTCTCTCTCGGGCTCTCAAAAGAACTTTGCGGCTCGTACCCCTTCCCTCCCGCCCCATCGGCGACTTGTATCCTTTGTTCCACTAGAGGAAGAGGATGAGGTGAGGCGGCGGCACAGTGGGAAGGGGCTTCTCTGTGCTCTCAGTGAGGGGTAGAAGGAGTTTAGTGATTTCACGTTGGGTGGTGTGAGGGAGTGCCGAGAGCAGCCGTTAATGTATTCCATAGAACTCCGCGGATACTTTCCTGGTCGCTATTTTTATTCACTCGTCTCACGGTTTTTATCTCGATAGGCCTAATACGACAGAAAAGGCATATACACCGGGTCCTGCTGGCCGACACAAAGGCCGTTCCAATGCCGCTCCGGGCACGGTCTTATAATTTCCCTGTTCCGCAATCCAAATAAAAGGGGAGATTAAGATGCGAAATTATTCCAATCACTGATACGCCGCGTTGGCGTAAAAAAATAAGGGAGTTGTGTGAGTGGCGTGGGATTTGCCTCGCATAGAACAAGGCAGAACAATGTACGAAATCCACAAATGAGATTGTTTTCAATCGCAAATATTTTCTTGGGTTTTTCTGTCGAAATTATGCTGTGGTGGAGAGTTCCCGTATATCAGTTATTATACATTCGCTGACACTGTAGTTATCAATGTGTTACGTTTGACTTAATATTCATCACTTAAACCACAAACGCTGATTGTCAGATACGACGTTTTTATCGGCCGTCCTGAATGGGGTTTTGCGAACTAATTTTCGCGCGCTTAATTACGCACTATTTCAGTCATTTCAGGTCGTTCCACGTCGTCCCACACTCACCCTTCATACCACTCTTTCTCCGTTGCAATATTCCGATATGCCTCATCCCTTTTTTAAAAGAAGTAAAAAATTTGTTTGTGGAGTGACTAAGGAATTTATTTTTACTACGGCTTTGACCAGTTTATTTGGTATTTTCAGTAATTATTATTTTGTGATTATTATTTTTGTGGCTGCGACCAGATTATTCTTTATTTTTGTATTTATATCTTTGGATTGTTCACCCTATAATTATGTATATGTTGGGTGAACGTTAAACACAATAAATAAATAAATAAATAAAATCCCTTTACTTCCTGTCCGGCAGAATTCACTTTTCATACTATTTCCAAATATTGTAAACCATCATTCTCTGGTATTAACTCTTCACCAACATATAATAACTCTCATGTATTTACTTTGAACTCAATGCTTAGGATTTCATTCTCATAGTATTACTTATTATAAATGGTGATTTGCAGTCTCACCGTCGGTAACACTTTTTACAGTTGTAATAAAAGACTTTCCTTTTTTGGAGACTTAAGAAAAATAATTAGTTATCAATAATGTGTGTTGAAGATTAACCGCTCCAAAGAATGATTGTAAATCAAGTCCGGAAAACTCTGTTAGAGCGCTACACGCTAATTACATTCAGGGGGCTATTCCATTTATGCATTAGGTACGCTTGGATGGAATGGTTGATTTCATTTTGGCAAATTATTGGCACTCACATTTTCAGTCATTCACTTCCAATCCGTCTATTGTCCATATCCCGTTGTTTATAGCTGACATATTCGTCCTTCATTCCCCCCTAACACTGCACTGCCCTGTATTTCCACTCCACCTGCTTCCTTCAGGCCCATGTTTGGCCACGAATGTCTCCCCGCTCGACCCTATCCCTCCACTGTCCCAAGATCCTCCTCCTCTCTTCCACTTTCTTTCGCGTATCCCCTCTCGCCACACTCCGCTTCCTCTCTTTCTCTCTCTCTTTCCTGCTGTTTATTCTGCCCGCACGCTTATTGTGGCGCACGGGCATGTGCACTTTTGCCTAACGCCCGAAAAGCTCCCCCACCCCGCCAGCCAGTCAACCCTCTCCGCCTCCATCTTCGCTCCACTTTTCCTCAGACGCAATTGCGTCCGTCGGCGTCCCTCCCCCCGCTTTCCTTGAATCCTTTCCTGCACCTCCCCGCACCTCTCTCTTTCTCCCTTATTTGGAGCTTCCTTCCATCATCTCTCCTTCTCCTTCCTCCTCCTGTGGTCCCAACCCTCCCATCTCATTCCCACATTCAAGCACACACACTTGCTGGCTCCTCCCCACAACCCCATCCGCTTGCCGCTCACTCCCACCAAGTCAGCTCATATCACCGTATTAATATTCACCACTCGGCCTAATAATCCTTCCCACGCCCTTATCATGCGATCGCACTGCGTCTCACCCTCCTGCACCTCTCTCTCTTTCCATTCTCCTCCTCACCGATTCCCCCTCCGTGTCCCCCTCACCCCCTCGCACACTCTTCCCTCCGAACCTCATCATTCCACCCATTCCCCTCCCCCCATGGTGGGGTCCACCCTCTCCTCCCCACATTCCCTCGCATTCTAGCTACAATCTCCGCTTGTCCGCTTCCCCCCCCCTCGAAGTCTGTCCCCCCATTTCTCCATCATTTTCTCCTCACTACCCCCCCTCCATTCATTTCCCCACCCTTTCTCTCTCTCTTGTCCCATTCTAAGCAAATATTCAACGAAATCGATGTTCCGACGTGCCTTAATTTTGATGAACGATTCCCTCCGCATTATCGTCGCTCGTTTCCTTCCTCCTCGTGTTTCGTGTGACTTCCTCCCCCTGTGCTTCACCTGCCCCCTTTCCTTCCTTCATGCGTTCCCTCTTGGATCGTTTTGCGATGACATCTGCCGAAATAGGAGCGCGAGTGATATCTTGGGCGGGTCCCGATGGTGGATAAGCGCGCCTTCCTTACTTCTTCTTTGTTCTCATGCATAGCGGCCTTGATAATGGTGATTCTATCAAATCCATTTCGGAAATTCGTTTCACATGACGAACTAACCATGGTATTGATTTGAATAAAATATGTTCCTTTGTCAGACATACCTCGACTCAATGGTCTTTCGGCGTTTTTTATTTTGTAAAAGTTCGAAAATGTGTCTTCCGTCTTAAATCATTTTAAAGTTGTTCCATACTAATATATCAGCAAATAATTTGCAGCGGCGTGTAAAATAAGGTTTATTCCAGCTTTCTGCTAGGATTTTTATTCGTTTATTTCGGACTTGTGCCTTTTTATTAACACCCCTTTCGGGAATATTTTCTGCCACCTTAACCGCTTTCGAGGCCCTTATCTCTTGTTAACGTGTAAACAAAGGCCTTCTGCTAATGATTTCATTTAAATGTATTAGATTTTTTTGGCGTAGCAGTAAAATGATAATGGTAATTATTTCGATGTCATTTCGGTTTTCTCCGACGATGAAATTAGCGGATGTCTGTCTGAGTCTTCGATGGTCCCGGGGAGATAATTCTTCCAAGTCATCGTGGAACTATCTCATTGTCTCGAGATTATAAAAATTTCGGGCATACGTCCCTTTTACTGCGGGTGATGCCATTTATATTATTTGTACAAACACAAACGTTCGGAATAGCGTGATGATAATCAGTGGTGATAAGAGCGGCTGGGGGAGGGTGGGAGGCAATGTTGAAAGGGGTGAGGAAGGTTTCTGAGGTACGAGCATACGTGGAATTTTTTGGAGGAATTCCATTTTCCGGGAGTGCCGAGAATTTAGCGGCGAAAATGAGAGCCAAGATAGCCATCTTTCAGAGAACATTCGTATTACGAGAAAAGAGGGCACGCATTTAATTTCCTCCCCTTCCCCTTCTCTCGTCCCTTCTAACCTAACCCGTTCCCCTCTTCCCCTGCTGAATCGTCAATTCCCTTCCACCTTCTCCCCACCTCACGTTGCAGAACGAACTGCGCCTACGGATACGGTGACCATAAGCGGTCAATAACGTGAAAGAACGCGTGGCGAACTTTTTTATTCCCGCGGGAATGATCATAGAGTCCTAGATGTTAGTTGGCAAAGTTAAGGTACCTGGTTAATGGTAATGGATAAAGAATTACCTCTCTTTGGTGATATTATCTGTAGAGAGCGGAACTAATTCTAATAAGAGTACGTTTCTCCTGGCTGCGGTAGTCGGGTTGGTAAACGATCACTGTCTCGAATACAGATTCGGTCATGGTGTTTGTCTTTAGATTAAGCTTCATACTAAGCTGGGTTAGACAGAGCGGAATAATCTCCGAAGTTGGAGCAGCTATAAACCAAATATTATCACCGTCTCTCTCCTTCCTATTGTTTTTACCAGCCGAAACTAAAAAACGGACGGGTCAAATCCTTTCCAAGCGTTTTATTCGATTGAAGAGACCGTTCAGACCATCGGAAAAAGGCGACCTTTCGCTTTTGATAGGATACCTTCGTTCACCATCGCCAATAACAGTAGGATCGTAAATTTCTTTCACCAGGAATTGAATAAGCCTTAGATATGCACTAAATTGTACATAAAGTTAATAGTAGGGGAATATATGCATACTATCAAATTTGATCTTGAGTATATAGACATAATGGAAAGAGTTACATCTAAAGGCAACAGGAAGCTAACGAATGGGCCTAATGTCGATTATATGGACACTGATGGGGATCACAAGCAAAGGAATGTGCAAGGCGGCATATGGAGTGATTAGTGCAGAAATCCGTGCATTGTGAAATATGCTAACCATAAATTCACTCCTGCGCAGAGCTCATTATGGTCTCCATTGTTAGCTTAAGTATCAATATTGAAGTTTTTAATAATCTCCCTGCTATTTTTGGACCATAAACAAACATTTCCACGTTTTCAGGAAGTTCTTCGTGGAAATTGGCATTCATTTCAAAAGTCATATCAAGTTACGTCATGAATGAGATAAAATAGTGGTGACGGAACAATGAATGCACCAGGCACATTCAATGCGGACTGTGATGTCAATGCGTGCGAGTGGGGCAACGGAGAGCTGGTTATTGTCACCGATGTTAGAAATCTAAAGGGGCTGATTTGCGGTAGATAAGGATCCGAAAATATCCTCGGGGCGACCTTATCGTCGAAGCCAGTACCGCGGTGGCGCGGCACAAAAGCCGTATCCGGGGGATTACTGGCGAGGCGACGGGGATAAGCGTCGCATGTGTTTGTGCCCGTGTGTGCGGGTAGAGAGGGGGTGGATGACGGGGGGGAGGGGTTAGCCGAGGGCAGCCGAAGACGAGATTATATGGAAGGAATGTGGAGGAAGGAAGGAAGGAGCGGTGGTCGCAGCCGAGAGTTCGGCTGCTCTATTTCTTGAGGGAGCGGGGTAAAAAAAATATTGGCCGCGCGGATGAAATATTTATACGAGCGTCGATGTCGAGGGGAGGGCGGTGGGAGGTGGTGGAGAACCCTAGAGGGGTTGTGGGGTCGGGAGGATTCGATGTGAAACGCGGGTTGGGGCGGTTTGGATGTTGTGTGGTGGGGACGGAGGGGGTCGAGTGTTTGTTTGTACTTGTGTGTGTGTGTTCGCTTGTAAGGCGTGGATGTGTTGCGGGCGAGGAGGCTAGATGCCGCCCCGGAGCCTGGGTCTGGTTGATACGGGTCTCGAGCCGCCCCTCCACCCTCCCCCTGCATGGATTCCCGTCACCTTCCATTCCCCACCTCCCGCACCCCAACTCGCTCCCGCGCCCCCAGTTCGTCGTGGGGGCGGCGGTGGGTGCAGCGGCGCGGAGGAATCGCCGCGGGGTTGGCTGGGGGTGGGTGAGGGGAAGGGCGAGCGAGGAGGGCCGGAGGTAGTCCAGCGGATGGAAGATGCGGCGGAGATAGAAGCAGCGGGGGGGACCAAGGGGGAGTAGTGGGCGGGGGCAGGGGTGTTTTAGGCTCACGGGGACGGGCAGAGTGGTGGAGAGAGGAGATTGTGTGGGAGGGTGCTATGGGATTTAGTAGATAGGGAGAGAGTGGGTGGTGGTGGAGGATGAAGATCGAATACGGTGATAAGACGCTCAGGCTTCCTCTCTCTCTCTCTCGAACTCTCCTGCTCCCTAGCTGCCTCCTCCTCCGTGTCTCCTTCCTTCCCCTCAACGTCCACCCCCGAACGAAATGAAATCTCCCAGCACCAACCACCCAAACCTTCCCACAGTATTTTTTTCGACCCCCATTCCTATCGCCGATTTCCACCCCACCATCGCGTTCTGCTGCTTATTAGGGACAAACCGAGGTTTCCCCCGCTCCTCCTCCCGAGCTGTTGAGGTGGGAGAGAGGGAGTAAGCACCGCTCGGTTCGATGCCAGGAGATTACTCTTTCTCTCCACCTTCTCTCTCTCTCTCTCTCCGTCCCTCACCCCAGCACACCTCCCGTGGAACTGTAAGGGTGTCGTGTTGCGATAGCCGTTCCGTTGGCGTAAAGGCAGAAATCTGAATTATGTCGTTGGAGTAATGAATATTGGGATATTGCGTGCGCGGGAATATTTTCGTAATGAGGCATTATGTAAAACGCGGCCGGGAAATCGATGTGATCTACCTGGCCTGGATGTTGTGGGATTGAAAGCTTCATTAGGTGGCGTTAGTAGCTGGTTTAGCCCTTGTCTTTTTTTCTAATCGTGCCTAATGTGCTTTGTCCAGGTCTTTTTCGGGCCGTTTGCTATCGCCTATTCAATTTCCTATCGGTCACTGATTAAGATTAGCGCGGTAGTGATCCCTCAATGGGAGGATTATGTGTCGTTTGGTGTAGTTTCCCGTAAACGCTCTCAATGCATGTTGAATATATTATCCTTCCTGACCGTTCGGCTGGGCGTGAAGGCGTAAAATAGCTCAAAAATGAACCTATTAGTTCACCATACAGGCGTGGCTGATAGGTCCAATTCAGGCATATTGTTGTGTTTCTTTTGTGGCCTTGCGTTTCTACGCCAATCATTTTTCAACTGCTCGCTGGAAAGTAGATTGCGTCGATCGCTTTTTCCTTGGCTTGAATTTTGAAAGTTGTATTTAGAGTTATTTCATTTTTTTCCCCTAATGTAAGCGTTGTCATTTTTCTCCAGTGACTGCCTAAATGAAATCATAATCTATGTTCTTGCAATATATTTCCCAACCAATTTTCCCTCAATTCATGACGATTGAACCCACTGCCATTGAATATTGGTGATCTTCCGTGGTATATAGGTACGTAGAATGTGGGAGATTTTGAAAATATTTGAGAATCCCCCTGCGATGTTTTGTTACAGGTGATTGGCACAGTTATACCTGTTCATAGCAAATTTCCATTTCCACTCGGGGTAAATAGGTCGCAAATAATATCTTGCTTAGCTGTGAAACCGATATTAGAGGGCAGAGGTAGTGATCAGAGAACAGATATCCCACAGCGAAGATTTTGGTTTAAAAAATGGAAGTGGTGAAGATTTATCTGTGGAATATTAATGCTAATTAAGTGGCATGTGGAAAGCTCCCCATTTGCAGTTATTCAAAAGTCTTAAACTTAGGTTCTTTCAGTGAAACCAATCACCAACCGTTCCTTATGGCACCGTTTACCTCAGATATAACTGAAATTGCTACGTGAGTCGTGAATTGAAGGAAGGGAAACTTGCTGATCCTTTGCTCACATTTCTCTCACTGATACACACGCCGAAGTCTTATTTTAGGTCGTCCTCAAGCCTTTTTCATGCGACTTAGTCTGATAGGTCACAGTCACCTGTGTTCGTCACAGCAAGGTATCTTCCTTCCTTACGCGGAAACTTCTCTTATCCGCCCCGCTTAATGCCAGTTTTATAAATGGGTCGCGAGTGGACGGGTCGTGATAATGAAGGCATCGCTCGCATGACGTGAGGCTAAGAGGCAAGGGATCGTCTGCAGCTTCCAGTACCGTCGTCGTCGCCTCCTCCGTCCTCGAGAGATGAGGTTTTTCGGCACTCCCTCCCCGCACCCGCACCCTAGACCCCTCATCGCTCCTTGGCCTCCTCTATCTCCTTCCCCGTCAATCAGCGTTTGTGTATTTGAGCGACGGGTCTTTTTATAATGCGTCGGCTCTCTCCATCGATAGCATTTTCTTCTCCCACCTTTTTCCTCCGTGCCGTCTTTCTTACTCTCTCTCTCTCTCGCTCCCCCATCTCGCCACTCTCTCCTCCATCCCAACCGCCTTCCATCTTCCCTCTCGCCATCCCTATTCAACCCGCCCGGTCTCATTTTCGGACGTGTTGTACCGTTCGTCTGGAGATAGAAAAAAATTGATACATTCCCCAACCTGTTCCTCTTTTCTTCCCCTCTCAGACACCCGTCCCTTCCTTTTTCTCGAGCACGGGAGTTGATGAGATTTTAAGAAAGTTGATACATATTTTTCATTCGCATCGTTCGGGGGAGCGGAGGAGAAATTGAGGATGTGGTCCGATATCCGAGGGGGCGGATGGACGTATCTCTTTCGAGGGAGCTTGATTGAAAAAAAAACGGGAGTCCTATTACTAAGGCGGTATAGGTGGATGTAGGTGGGGTGACACACTCGCGAAGAGACGTTTTTCCGAGGAGTGATGTATGCTGAAGTCAGTCCAGTGGTAAAATAATATTTGCGACGGTATGACTCAGTTATTAAGCGGCTGCATATGTAACTACCGATACCCCCAGGTGGTTGTTTTTTGAGGTGGTTTGCTGAGGGGAAGGAAGGGCTGAGAAAGTTTTCGAATGATGTTGATTTTTCACTCTTGGACATCTTCGAATGAACTGGAACCATCAAAGTAGTCTTCACTAACTACTACGTAAAGTATGACTATCGGTGTAATGAAAGTATTTTTTCAGTCCTAGCTATCAAATTTCCCCGTTCACTCATGATTTGTTCGTCAATATCTTTTGCCGATTAGTATAAAATGTTACGCTTATTGTCATCGGCCATCCATTCTGGGTGATTTGACGCAGCTCTACTCGAGATTATGGGCTAATCTCAACGTGTTGATATTTTTTTCTCACTACATCCTTCATCGCTTTATTCTTAAAGTTTTTCCATAGTTTTTCTCTGAAGAACTTGCCATTCCTTTTCCATTAGGGCAGTCTTTCTAGGAGCATCGTATCCCAAAATATGTCCAATGACTTTTTCTCGTTTTTTTATAATTATTATAAGTACTATCCACAAATAGACGCATTCTTTATCCTATGTACTCGCTTGGTATTGGTTTATGCTTCTTCCCAGAAATTAAGGATAAAAATAGTTTCGGACAGAGTACTTCCGTCAATTCCGGACTCTCAATCATCGAAAAAAGTAAATAATGAAACAGTATAATCTCTAACGACCAATTGGAGTTAAAAAAAACACCTGAGTAAATGTTGTTTTACAATGAGTAAAACTTAATACCTATTCAATGGAGAAAGAAATTGAACTTACATGGGGTCGTGGTGGCCTAGTAGGTAGAGCACTGAGCTACTGACCGGAGGGTCCCGGGTTCAAATCCAGGGCAAGAGCCTTTCTGGACACCCCCATCCTCGTGATTCGATTTTCTGCGTGTCAGTAATTATTACTAAGGGGGAACGTAGGAAACCGCAGGTGGCCCAGGGAAAGGAACTGGCCCACCTACCCTGAATGTGTGAATTTCACAAGCCATTGGCTTAGTACGGGGTGAGCTCTACTCTCATCTATCAATGACCAACCTTCGGGTTGAATCACTGAGTGAGTATGCCATTAACTGATTTGTATTGATTGATAAGGAAAATTATTTTTTGTGTGATTTCTTCTAAGGTGAAATAGGTCAACAATACATAAACCCCCTCCTAAGTAGGCTTCATCTACTTTCACGGTTGAAACTAGATTTATATTGATCTTATTTCAATGAGCATGGGAATTTTTAAAATCATCATCGGGCGCAAAATAAAGCATGGGTTGAGAATCCAATAGCTCTGTAGGCAATCGGATATTGAGAGCCGAGTCTTGCTTCTTAGTTTTCCTCGACACTTGCTTGCAAACCGGAGGGAAATATATGGCGTGTTTCCGTGGAAGTGAATGGCAACTTACGGGTAACAAACAGCCTGAGATGAGCGCGGTCTCTCGAGAAACTTCCTCGAGGCGCGAGATAAGTGGCAGTCGTTCGAGGGATTTTAGATTTCTCTTCGATTACCTCCATTTGCATCACTTATGAGCGAATTTTGCACCTCATTAAAAAGGAATTTTGCATATCTTATTATTCACGCGCGCTCCTCGGCCCAGTTCACACACACACACTCACACTATCTCGGAGATGGGGTACAAATGGTTGTTAGCCGAGTGGTGAGCCAGAAATAAAATACCTTACGGTCTTTCATTAACGGACATTCTTGCGGAAGGGATGGGAATTTTTCTTTGCTATCTAGCCTTCCCTTTCCTACCACCGTCTCTCACACCCTCCCTTCATACCGTCTACCGTCGCTCGTTTCATAGGCGAGGGGTGAAGATAATCGGAAGCGGACAATCGAGTGGAATTCGACTCGCCTGGTTAGCACTCAGGAGGCCCTCTCGCCTTTATCAGCAAATTTCCTTCGCCTAATTTCAAAACCCAATGCGTTCATTCATCATGGGCTCGGGGTGGCGGAAAAATATCTCGGACTTTTATTACGCAAACGTTGGGGAATGAGTGATGCCAAATAGATTTCGCTTCACGCTCCAGAAAATAATTTTTTTGCCGTCTCATTTCCTTGATGAGATCTTGTGGGGGAAATGCTTGGACAGAAATACCCGGCTAAACAGCAGTTTTTCCCTGTTCACCTTCGTTTTCAATCAGCTGAGACGGTTTCCGCCGCGGTTGTGTGCCTTCCTTCAGATATGAATACCTACTTGGGAAAGATTTCAAAGAAAATTGCCAATCGAAGCCTCATGTAACCGTCATTGAAAACTCAAGCTAGAATACGTTATTATAGTATATTCCAAATTACGACTCGGAATCCAAAAATATTTGCTCTTTAAATAACAAAACTAACGTGTCTACTTGCTAGTTTAGATTTAAAGATGCTATCCCTCGTACTGTCGTTTATACTAAATCTATCTTACTCCTTTTTCATTGCTATCTTCACTTGATAGTACTGCTGCTTATAGCTTTGGTGCTTTAAAAGCCGTCGATCATAAGCATACTTTTATTTCGTTTTTCTTTGTGTATGTTCTGTTTACATTTATAATATAATTATGCATTATGGGATTCGGTTTTTTTGCCGAATGGGCGTCTTTCCGTATGGGTATTATATGAACGTGATCAAATTTGGATAAAGTAACCTTCACTCGGTTGGTAATGTATTGGACCGTAGCACCTGCTTCTCCCTTCACTCCTCCTCCCACTACCACCTCATCCATCGTCCCTAAGCCACCACTGCCCCCCATCCACACGACACCTCCCCCTCCCCGTCGAGTGCACCATCCCCTCTTGCCGCAGTCCCTACCCCGCTCATACACCGGTGTGCAATCCGATTTCCCTATCAAATTCCAGCTCAGGAACGCACGAACACTCGAGCACGCCCTCGTCTTCCCTTCGCACAGCGAAGGCGCAGGGCTGGGTGGCGGTGCATGGTTTACCGCCTTCCACCTCAATCTGCCTTCGCCCGACACCCGTCGATGTCTCGTCCCCTTCTCCTCCCGGTCCCAAAGCCATTAATCTTCATCTGAGAGCCCTGCGGGTGTATACCAGTGAACTGCAATTGTTGGGTGCCAGCCTGAAATTACTGAGGCCGAATTAAATTAATCTCTTTTGATTAAACGACTCTCGCTATGTTGCAACTGGTTCCTATGTGGACGAATATGCTTAAGAACTGGAATGCGTTGGCTTTGGAGTTGAGCAGCAATGAAAGAGATGTTACTTTACCAGCCTGTTACCTCGTCTTGTAGGGTTTAGTAGTCAATATAGCGAGCAACCGTATTTAAAATTCATGGGCTGATTTACTACAATGGAGGGATCAACTTGATGAATATGCTATTTCTTCTTAAGCTCTTCACGAAAAATATGTTTGCAGGTATATTTTTGATACTTGCCACCATAAGAGGATTTTTAACTGTAGCCAAAACTGATAAACTAGGTATTAAGTTATTCTTGCACGGCATTCATGGCTGCGACGCATTAGCTCCACATGCGTAGTCAGCAGCGTGGTCGTTTGTGCTAGTTCCGTACTAATGAGCGGAATCATTTTCTTTTTTAGATGCAGTTTGTGCGTCACTCCTCCCTCATATACCCGTCAAGTATCTTTCCCATCTTGCCCACCTGATCGCCTGATCGGCGGCCCCTCCCCCTCATGAGGGGCTTGTTCCTGTGGCCCGATTCAATTTTCTTTCCTCCCCCGCTCCACGGAATGGCATGCAAATCCTTGAGCCGCTCCGACGCCTCCCGCCGGCAAACCTTGGGGCTCGGCCCAGCACCTCTCCACCCCCTCCCCTTCCTCCTCCTTACTGCGCCCATGTCCATCTTGCTCCTTCTCCCCTCTCAACCTTCGGCCCACTACTACCCCCCTTTCCCTTATCTCTCTCTCCCTCTTCCGCCAAGCGCCGGCCGCACAATCTACCCTCACTCCCGCACAAGGCGGACCAGAGCAGACCGCTGCCAACATTCGTATCTGCTCCCGAGGATCTTCCTCCTCTCCTACTCCTCCTCTTCCACCTTCCCTGCCCTCCTGTTCTCCACCCATCCTCCTCTTTCCTTCTACTCGCCCTTCCTCTCACCCTCTCCTTCCTTCCCGAAACCATTTCCACCGGCCGGCCGCCTTAGCATCCCTCTCTGAAAATTCTCCTCCCCAAACCCTCCTCCGCAACCGCAGCCTTACCGATAGCACTCTTTCGGTGCGTGAGTGATTCGGTGCGCTGGTGCGTTCCTTCCACGCGCGCACGCGTGTGATCCCCTCCGCCGTCCTCGCCTTCTCCCGATTCTTCCTCGCTCAAGCAGCCATGCCCGTCTTCTCCCATCTCGTGCTAGGTTCGGCCAGGGTCGATTTTCCTTTCCCGTGTCAGATTCACTCTTCTTCCTCTCCATCTGCGGACAGCTGTACACCCACTTTCTTCCTAAATCAATCATCGGATAGCAGATGGAAGAGGCGAAACTGTAACTTTTGGTTCCTTAGCTTGTTCAATGTTTTTTCTCGACCTTATTTATTTGATTATGTAGATAGTGGCGTGATGCGGAAATCTCGTTTCAGTCGGGAAGGCATAATAAACGCTTAATATCATTTACGATTAGGGCACCAAATGGCATGTGATACGCCATTTTTTGCAAAACACTTTGCAAACCTCAAAAGTGCTTCGAGATATTTTCTTTCCTTTTAGAGTGGGAGCATATATTTTGACTGGGAACATATATTTGAAAACAAAATACCATAAGTAAAAGCGATTCAAGTTAGAGGCCGCTCGAAAAAGTTGCATTCAACTGAATGCGCAGTTTTACTCATTGTCAGATTTAATTTTTCAATGGAAGCAAACTTCAACTGCTGTGAAATGAGAAATATGACCTTCTCGGCTAGGGATTACGCTTCAAATTTACTCGACTTATTCATTTCATTGATGGGAAGGCTAATTCATATTTTCAGTGAGATAGATGGCTAATGTTTTGTGAAATTGTTTGAATCAACCTTAATCTATTCTTTTGTAGATAGATGACAGTTACGCGGGAACTATTATTGTATCAGTTATTGGGACACCTATTAAAAATCTGGCTTAGGGTGGAATCTCAGGACTGCTTACCATTACTTTAGCCCTTAATGTTCATGTTTATTTATAGAGCAATCCTTAATTGGCCTTTGGTGAAAAGATAGCTTAGCCCTTTAGTGATGACTCTTGCAAGGTGAAAGAAATTGCTCCTAAAAAAACAGCAACATATATAATATATAATGGACACTGATCCAGCACGTTTAGTTTCAAAGGAATTGAACGTAGCTAATCTGTATTCTGGAAAATTTTAAAAACAAAAAATTGGGGACTAATGAATAAAAATGAAATATTCCAGCTACGGTAATTTTCATCTTGCGCCTAGAAAACGGTATGATTCACATCCATCTGAGAATCGCAAGAACCTGGTGATTGGACGGTCGAAAGAATTTCCAATTCCTTAAATTCTCAAGATATTCACCCTACAATACCCCCCTCAATGCGGTTCTCATCCTTCGACCCGATGCCTCCCCCTCATTAAACCCACCTCTCTACCCTTGGCATCCACCACCATCCCTCATCGGGGGGAGGGGGGAATCCCCCTTCTCCCAAGAACGGCCACGGCCCCCCACCCTCTCCCTTTCCACCTTCCCACCACACGCCACCCACGCACTCTTGTATATCTCCTCAACCTCTCCTCCCCTACCCTCTTGCCCACATCCAATGCAACGCACCGTATCTCCTCCTCCTTCCTTTACCCTTCCACCCCGCCCGCGTCCATTGGCAAGTGTTATCGCGCACTGCCAAATGGAACTCCGAATGTAAATGTGTGCGAGGAGGTGGTTTTGGGTGGGGATGGAGAGTGGGGGGAGGAGGAGGTGGAAGGGAGGGACTGAGCGGGGGTGAGGAGAGAGAGAGAGGGAGGATCTGTGGGGTCGCCACGCTTGAGGACGGGCTGGAGTGCCGTGCGGGAGGGTGAGCGGGGATTTTGGAGATAGGAGAAGAATGTTTGAGGCGGAGATTAGAGTGGAGGGAGGGCGGGGAGTGGGGCGAGGGGAAGAGGGGAGATTCAGCCAAAAGTTCCAAGAGAGTACTAGGTGGAAAAAAAAAGATCGGGGCGCGCGGAGGGAGGGAGGGGGGTCGGGTTGGTCTGGTGGAGTGAGTGTATCTGTGTTATATCGGATCCGTATAAATACCCGGAATGTTTTTAGGATCCCATCGCGTTGGGAAGGAGAGAGGGTGGGGATTGGCGGGGATGGTCGAAGGAGATGAGACGGGAGATTTCATTTCGTTGGGAGGGAGGGGCGGGGAGGTGGGAGCGAAGGACTGAGCTCCTTTTTCAGTACGTTTTTAAATAAACTCATGAGGACGGAGGGATTGGGCATTGTTTGTGTCTCCCCTAACGCGGTTGATAATTCGTTTATCCAACGCTTTTTACAACTTACCGCCGCTCCCCAGTCGTCGTCTTTCTTCGGGAGGGAGAAAGAGTTTTCCAAGAGATCGTGGGAGATAAGCGGAAGGCGTCAACCACTTTACGATCGGCATTGTTATTTCATGTGGAAAACGCGGAAGCTCTTAATATTTGTCTCCGCGTATCTGATGGGCTTCATGGCTTATTTGCCTGAATTTCTATTAGCCAAGGAAAGAGCCTTCTGAGAATGTTGGTTAAATATGTTTCTGTATGGACATTACGGTACGTCGACTGCCTATTGCATCTGCACGTGTGATTTAAATGCGAGTTGGCTGATTTTTCATGAGTGAATGCATATTTCTAAGTTATTCTACGACAGTGCATTATTTGTACGCTAGGAGGTGTGGCTGAGATGGACGCAGATTGAATAATATATTCATTCAAATCTATCAGGCTTGATAAGTTATCGAGGTCGGACCAGCATTTCCTAGGGGAAGGTTGAATTTGCATTTTTCCTTGCTGTCCTTCTCTAGGGCCGGAAGCATCAGATTGGAGATTAAGTTCATAAATTAAACAATGACAGCAGTTTTAAAATTAAAATTAGCTGCAGCTCATCGGGGGAGGGGGGCGTGCGTGATATATATTTAACGGATGAAAGTATTATATATGCTATTTTTCGCGGCTTACGTTATTGATACATGCGTCATTTGCATTTAAAGCCAGTAGTATTGCTGTCGCTAAAAAAACATTCCGTGTTTTCTCTGGGAGTAAGTATTAATTCTTACTCAGCGTACGTTGATGGAAGATAGAGCCGCATTTCACTTGTCTCCTCGGTAATACTACCTAGAGAGATCAGTGGTGTGTGTTAATTATTGCATCCACTTATCCTAAAGAAAAGAAGGTACCTACGTAAGAGCGAAGATCCTGTATTGTATCGGCAGTATCTTTGGCATTTTAGCGCTAATTTAATGACTAATGCAATGAGCATTTTTGTTATGATAGTGTCTTGGATTTATTGACTTTGAAGAGAATATAATGCACTTGCTTTAAAAATGCTCATGTGTTGCATTTTCTGTGCTAATGCTCATTAGCGATATTCTGCGGGTCAGTGGTTTGACTTTTTAAGCTTCTTAATGAAAAAAATTCTAGAATACTGTGGTGATTTCGAGTAAGCAAGTTTATTATTGATAATTTAAACTCTTTTCAATTTAACATTAATCCAGTTCTACCGGTAATTGTTAATTTGGT
The DNA here is from genome assembly GCA_933228895.1 of Platycnemis pennipes. NCBI lineage: Eukaryota > Metazoa > Arthropoda > Insecta > Odonata > Platycnemididae > Platycnemis > Platycnemis pennipes. The sequence continues at coordinate 99,208,209 of OW121848.1, read as the reverse complement.
GTTACGCGCAGAAATGTAGTTGTCGAAAATTCCTGAGTGTTTCTCGTAAAGTTAAATGGATTTATATCGTTCTTTAAATGAGATTTCGCACTGCATAACGGTCATAAACCTTAATCGCAACTGATATATTTTCCTAAGGCCACCTTAAAAAAATATCCTCCGTCCGAAATTCAGCCATTGGTTTAGTGGTTATTGCATCATTTCTAACTCAAAATATCTGTGTGAAAATTACAGCCTTGCGTGTCGATTAACTGCCTTCTCACCCTACGTTTGTATTACCATCTCATAATCTCTCCCCGTTAACAAAAATTGCTTTCTGATATCCTTTTTTTACTTTTGTTAATTTCGTTTGGAACTTAAAATATTTCCAAGTTGATATCAGTTAGAATATGTTCTTTGGTTAACCTGGCTCTGTAGATGAGAGTTCAGATTTTTGCTTTCTTAAGATTTCATAACCCTCACATGCGCGTTTTTATTACCTTTCTGCTAAGATTTACATTCCGTAGAATTACTCTCACAGGCCCCAGCTGTTTACGCTGATGCTTTTATATCACGCTTTTCGGATTTGGCTCGGTGCCCGTTGTCGGCAGCATCATAGGCATTTTCACTTTGGATGCGTAGACGTTCGAAGAAATTCCAGGAATTCTTTCGGAGAAAAAGGACCCGAATAAATGCCTGAGAGGTGGAAGCGATGTCATACAATTCAGAAAGACATCACAATGGCAGTGAAACATTTATTGGAATTTTTCATAATAAAAGTAGCTGTGTTGGAATGTCGATTTGAACAGAAGGTTCATACATGAAATGACATCGCAATGGGTTGTAAGGATGTGGAACGGAATGCTAAGGTTATGTTTCTCACCGGTGTATATTTCCTCCGTAATAAATAGGAATGGTACTCTAAAGATTTAATTGCTTAGAGATAGAGCATTAGTTATTTAGTAAAGCTTCTTTCAATTGCGAAATAAAAACTTTTGAAAATGCTTCCGTGATCAAGTATTTTCCGGCTCTAGACCATCTTATGTGAGTAATTACCTGTGAATGCATTCATGCAATGCAACTTTATTACTTTAGCAAAGTGCTTAGCTAGCTTGATGGCTTTTGAATTAAAATACAATGTTATGCCGGTGGATGGAGATAGTCGAGTAATAGTTTGGAAATATGCAGCGTCAGAGTAAGCCGCGGGAAAGATGAGGGAAAAGGCTGAATGGAAGAGGCGAGCGATAGTAGCGAGTTGTGGTGGTGGGGAGGGAGGATAGCGGAGAAGGACTGAAGGAGGCTTCGGGGCCAGATATCGGCCGAGACCTTTAAGGGCTAGATGTGTGCACTGGAGAGGAAGCGTGTCCATCCCTCTCCCCCACACAGGCTATCGACCCACCCTTCTCACCCCATCTGCCTCCCCCGCTCTCTCTCTCTCCTCTAGGAATCGCATCCCTTTTGGCCGCCGATCTCGTCCCTCTTCTCACCTTATCCGAGGGTTGTTTCCGGGGTTGCGTTGCCGCACCGCCGCTCTCTCCTTTTCGCCTCGTCGCCCAACTCCCCCGCCCCACATTCTCTCGCTCTCCATGTCTCAAGTCCCCGCGATGATTTCTTTTCGGCTCCGGACCACCCGTCGATACTGACCGCTGTCGTCCGTAACGTCCGCGGGCGTTGGGTTGTGGTGGGTTCGATGAAGCCCGTCTCAGTTGATTTCGAGATTCGAACACGGTGGCATGCAGGCACGTTGTCAGGGCGACCCCCCCCCCCCCGAAATTTTTTTCCCAATAATTTTGTTGTTCTCATTGTAACTGGGCATATAATTTGGATTACAAAACGTATAATTCAAGTGTTAAGTGTCCTGAAACATGATCACTAGTTTGAAGCATGTATGTGGTTAATAATTGCTCTTTTCAATCTGATATGTATGTATGCTTAAACCTCTGTTCTATTGATGTAAATCTACAAATCCATACTACTTAACTAGTCTCCGATACTATTTGTTGCATGCAATCTCATTTGCTAATGATGAGAAAACTATGTTCGGGTGTGTTCTTTCCTCATTATGTTATTTCCCAGAATATTTGTGTAGTATGTAATGATTGATGCGGTTCAAACAAAATACATTTTTCAATGGTGAAGTGTGAAGCTTTATTTTGGGTTGAATACTTAAAAATAGCCTTTCCGGTCATATAACCCATTAGCGTTATTTTAATATATAATAATACGAAAAGATGCATTGAAAGAGACGTATGTACCCGTTATTCAATCCTATTTGTTGATCAGCGCTCTTAGACATTTCAGTAATTAAATCGTATGTGAAGTGCAGAACAATCTCTCAAATGGTGATAAGGTGGGATGGAACGGTTCATACTCTGAGCGAGTGGTTGATGTTTTCTCTCAGCGAATTTTAACCTCAACTACTTGAAAATTTCTCCGCCATGATATATTTTGGCTCATTTCACGCCTCATAGCTTTTTTTGTCTCTTAACTTGAATCCCCTACGGAATCATTTCCCAAGCCATTCGAGATACATGCCTCTATCTCCAATGTTTTCCATCCACTCAAGAAACGAAAAAAATCTTTCTTAAGGTTTTGGGGGACCTTGTCTAGCCAGGATGATGGCTGCTAACTTGCCAAAATGAAATAATAAGAGTTATCAGCACGCTTGCAGGCGCAATCGCGTGGGTGAAGAGAGAATGATGCCTCACAGTGATTTACTGGGGCACTTAGAGCACTTAAAGTTTTGTGCTGGAAAGTTGGCGGTGGAATATCTTCTTCGCAAATAAAATTAGAATAACATGATCCGGAGAAGGCTGATTGCTTGGATGTGGGAGGCAAGAGAGTTTTAAGGAGGGAATCCCAGAAATGCTGGTGCGATGGAGAGGGATCGATGTGATTGTAACATGATACGATTTTTATTTTAAAAGAGGATGCTTTCTAACCACGTAAAGTCTATCGGTTTGGAGCGATACGCACATAGAGGTATGAAGATTCATGAACGGTGATGGAGAAAGAAGACTCTCATGAAGGATAATCCAAGTGTTGAAAAGAATCCATCACTTTTGCTTTTAGTTCTCTGGAACTTACGCAGAATTCCATGAACGAGTTCAGATTTCAACACATGAACGCTTGCTTTACTGTGTTGCATAAAAATTGGCTGGATATAAATTCACTCTCCCTATTTTACAGGGATTTGCAAATTACTATTAGGCGGAATAAACTTTTGCTGGTAGTATTACTTGCGGAGAGTATTATCATTTTGAAATATTATCGCAACGTCACGTAACCTTAATACTCTCACATTTCGTCAAGCCAGAAAGTTATACTACAGGTTTTTTATTGAATGAAGCGCTACGTTTCGGGGGAAATATTATGTATGGGTGCATTATTTAGACATGGTGGATTAATTTTACATTGCCATTACAACGAGGAACCTTATTTTAGGTCCACGTTAAGTATGGGAGACTTAACTTCGTTTGAATGTTTGAGTCCACGTATGCATCTGCCGAGCCTCGTAAGTTCGAACAGTTTTGGGGAGATTCCTTGTGAGGAGTGTTGAAGAAAATATAGTAACGGTTGAAAGATTCGGGCGTAAGAACTAAAGTGACAAAAATGGCGGTAAAAGAGTGGGATCGAAAATTCCGGAGATGCTCAAAGCGACTGTAGAGAGAAGCGAAGAAAGACGGAAGCTTTGAGTGGGCTAAGAATGTGGTGGAAGAAGGAATGGGAGCTAAGGAAGAAGGAGGGGATTCGGAGGATGGAAAAAATAAGGCGAGCAAATCCTTTGGGGGTCGAGGAGTTGGGGGAAAAGGACAAGTGAGATAAAGAGGAAGGAGAGAAATGAGAGGAGATAAGGACAGTGGACTATAAAGGCGTGGGTGGGAGAGTGATGAAGTGAGATAAAATTTCCAGGCTCTGGGAGGAGGGGGGGTGACGGGTTTGGAAGGGGTAAGAAAGAGAGGGTTGGGAAAGAGGACGTTAAGAAAGTGGAGTGAGGAGGAGCCGGCGGGAAGGAGAAGGAATACGTCGCCGGCACTTGAGGATGTTGAAGAGGGGGGGGGACAACTAGGGTGAGTATGGGACGGGAAAAGAGGTGGGTATTTCTCCAGAATGGCCAATGGATGCTTATCCATGCATGCACGTAGATATACATATACCTACACTCCGTGGTACGTGGGGTTGGATAAAAATAAAAGACCATGGTGGCAGGGGACTCGGATTTGGGGCCACAAGGGAAAGGAGGGGGTGGGACGAGAAGACGAGGGGGTGGAGAAAGCGGAAGGGGAACGGAGGGTGGAGTATGGGAGAGGGGGAGGGGGAGATGGAGTCGGTGGGTTATGCCTTGGCCGGGAGGAGGGAGGGGAACGAAGCTCCTCGGGTAACTCTTGTGACGTGTATGAGGAGCTGCTAGTGTGAGATAAGAAGATGAAGAAGGGGAAATGGTGGAGAAGGAGATAGGGTTGGTCTTGGAAGGAAATGGGGGCGGTGTTCCAAGCGGGGTGGAAAGGTGGGGCCACTGGTGGGGGCTAGGGGAAGTAGCGCAGGAGAGGGAGGGAGCTTAGTAATGGGGTGTGCGGCCGCGGGTTGGGGTGGAAAAGGGACGGTTGGGGAAGGGGTGAGTGCAGGACAGAGAGTGGAATAGGTGAGGCGGGGGTGGCGAGATTGGGGTACAGAGATATTCGAGAATGTGGCGGCGGGGTGGTGTAGGTTTAGATGGCGGAGTTGCCTCCGAAGTCGATGTTCCGGCGGTGGGCAACTGAGGTCCGGAAGGCGGTTTGTGTGAGGGGGGTGGGGTGAGTGGGATTGGCTGGTTGTCTGGTCTCAGTGGTTTCTTACAAGAAATCTTGGGGTGAAGGAGACGAGAGATTCGGACCCCATATCGGCAGAATAAGTGTTAGATCACCGTTCACGCGTAGACGGCATAGAAAAATGGTGCTGAGGAATGGTCGCAATTGAGGGATGCGAACGAGGTGAAAGGTTTTGAAATCGTGTTTCTTACGCTGAGCAACACGTTGAACTAGTGATGCCCAAGTGATCTACAGCATTTCTGAAGCAGAGGACCTCTCCTTGATGTCACTTCTCGCTAAGTCCAGTTGGGTGTAATCGCAAGGGTGGATAAGATAACCATTCTGCAATTTTTGTCATCATGACGATGAGATGAATTAATTGGTCAAAAATCATTTGCGTAGCTCTTTACCAATATTTAGCGTATCATTTTGTGAATAAAATACCAAGTAAATATAACTTACCTTCACTAAATTTTTATGATTATGAATAGTGCGATGAATCGTTGGTAATTGTTTAAATAAACAAAATTACATCAGAATTGGAATTATTGGCAGAAGAATTGCGAGTTAATTCTGCTTTTGGTGCATTTGAAGAGAATATATAATCTAATTTAGATTGGATACCTAGTGGGTAGTAGTAGTGTGACGGTCTGAAAAGGGATATCGTGTGGAATGTATATGTGTTGGGAAGAATTGAATTCCCATTTAGATCTACATTCACAGGCAGGAAACTATAATTATAGCATCAAAATCAAACTAACGTTTTCTAGTTTTTAACTAGATAATTCCCTTTCATAAAACGACCCCATATACCACCCTCCATTTTCACATCGCTCAAATTGTCTGAGGACAGTCAGCATTGATAAGGTCATGACAAAACACCACTATGGGAAATTATCTTGGTAAAATATTTTTGACAGTTTTTTCGCTAATAAGAGCGCCAAAACGATGTTAAAAAATCATCAAATTACCCTATTACTTTTGACAAAACCACTTTAGGTTTGGGATTCCAATAATGGCAATGAAAATGTTTATTCTATGTGTAATTCTTGCATTAGAGCTGGAAAATTTGTAAACCGCCCAGATTTTCTCTTCAATCGGATTGCTCGGATACTATTTTTACCTATTAGGAATTGAATGATACATTTTTATCTATATGCATATATAATTATGCATTATGCATATCTAAATCTATGTAGTAACATTCTGGTAATTGGAATCTTTGCAATGATGGATTACACTAAAACAGTAATCAAGAAAAAGAGATTGAATGCGTGAACTACTTTTGTAAATTATTTGGGGTCAAATTTGTCTTTGTATGCATACTTTTTCCCCAATCGCAGATACATCTCTCCTAAAATGTTGTACAGCCAGGCAATTCAATGTTCCCTTGAAAGGTTCAGAAGATAAATCTATAATTGGCTCTATTATCCGGCAGATTGAAATTGAGATTTATATTGGGAATATTATTTGTGCATTCAAGGGGTAATTTTCCTTTTCTCGCATTAACATGCCTTTGATAAACATTCAGAAAATAACTTCGATGTTTCTCTCCACTGCAAACATTCCGCATGAGAATCGACAGTTAGCTTATAATTACATTTATTACATTTATTCAATTCTGGTTTGCCACGTTTTCTGAATTTTATCTTTCGGCCAATTTTTTTAATACTGGTATTGATTTCACCGATGCAAGACATTGGCTGGAATTATTCACCTGACAGCTAATGCTTTCTTTCATGGGTGTTCAAAATCATGGAGCATAAAATTCTAGAAATATATTGCCTAATTTTCCTTCAAAGAGAATTTCCTGGGTTCTGAGGCTTTTTAAGGTTAAATGCTGTCCCTTGGATTATGAAGGATCATATCTTAAGCCTATCGTATGAAATTATTTGCCTTAAAATACTTTTAAGACCCCATATACCTAAAATGTATTATCACATCAATAAGTATCTATTATTCATATTGCTTAGAGTGTATAGTTGTTTAAATGAACTTTACCAAAGGGCAAGGTTATGACGTAGTGGAGATATTTTAATACTGCTATAGAAGTTATGTTATGCTCGTTGTGCAACCGTTTTCCTCAGAATTACCGTTTTTGTACGAGTTTAAAACGTAAGTACGACATCATAATTAACATCATAAGTTTCTTTATCGACGCAGTGGCTGAATATGAGAAATCCATAATGTATTGTACTAGATGACTCATATTCTCGGAAAAATAACAAAAATGTCTATGCGTGTTCAAACGTAAAGAGTTTATTAAAGTGATAATAAGATTATTATTTAAGATTAGATATTAATTATGGGCATTGATAAACAGTTTAATTGTCTGATTCTCAGTTTTCAATTATAGGTTGTAATACCAGGTTTCTCATATCTAGGTATTGTACATTCGTTGAAAGAAATTGCAGTTCTTCCATATTTATGGTTCTCTTTGAGGACAAAAGCTAGAACGATATTGATGGTGCGACCTCAATGATACGCTTTGTATTTTTTTTAGTATCGCTACTCTGGAAAGTCACCGTGTTTTGGTTAATTGTGTGAATATTTTTTGGCAAGAGTGCTACATGCGTGAGAGGAAAGTGCAGTGTCTGCTTGAGTATTATCATAGAGTAAGTATAACATATTATACTTCCGCTCTGCTATTGTGAAAACGCTTGTACTTGTGGAGGAGATTTGAATAAAAAGAAACTTACGATTAAACGAGTGTTCAGAGAGGAACAGGAACATCTGCGTGAAGAAAGAAAGATGCATAAAATCCTGGGATTGCTGTGAGAGATGAATTATCAGATCAGCCTAGTTTGGATTGTTATTAGGAGATCATTTTTGGATTTTAACCGTGTACTCAATCAGATGAACATTTTACTCAAAAAGCGTCTGTAGAACCTGTCCATTTTGAAATACAATAGAGGAAACATTTTGATTTTAATAAACTAACTGATAAAACTGCCATATTTTTCATGAGATGATCTTTGTTTATAACTACTCTAATTTTTATGCTTGGAAGCTCGAGAAACCCTTTAAGTATCTGAAAAATTTTCACGTCAGCCATGTCCTCTTATGAATTCCATGTAATGTAAGCGATTTGCGTAGGATAGGGTAAAGGGGGGTGAATCGGGCCACAAAAAGGAAAATCGTCGATTTCCTCGTTTGTGTAAACAGTTACATTCTGAAAGCATTATCAGCAAAGGACTTGATGTTTTTCCAGTTTAAAACGCAATTTTCAGCGTGGTTGCTCTGAATAGAACGGTCCTGGAGCAATTTCTTCAAGAGACTGCATGGTCCTATTCGCCCGACGACTTGGAGGGCGAATCGGACCAGATTAGAGGCTGAATCGGACCAGTAAAATAACGTTATAAATTTTAGTTTTCTTAAGTTTTATTCCATAAAATTTTGAAATTTTGCATCATTGCTTTTAACAATGTAGTGCAGTCTGGAGATATTTCGACGACACCTTCTTAGAGTCAAACATAACTTTACAAATAGACATACATCACCAAATCTGAACATATAGAACAAAATAGAACAAATTAGAACAAATTTACCAAAACAATTAAGCACATTTACCACAAGTAAATTTATCTCGCCCCTTAGCACCTACACACAGCTCATGGTACCAACAATTACACTTCATGCACTTAATCCAGTCTCTAAACTTTGACGAATTCGCACAATTATAAGACTTGGAGCAGAAGCCACAAAGCGTATCATCAGCTGAGTTTTCCCCATTCTCAGTATTGCCGTCCCTATCTGAAGATGATTCATATAAGTTTCTGCAAGTTCCCTTCGCGTTCCTAATATTTTGTTTCTTCAGTCGTTGCTTTGTTTCTTCTATTACAGCTGGAGAAGTAAGTATTTGAGCAATTTGCTTTCTTGACCTTTTCACATTGACTTTCATTCTTTTTTCTGGTGTAGGTAGTAAATTATATAAAGACCTACCCAAAGTATTTGACGATTCCTCAGATGTTGATGTCGAGGATTGGCTTTCTTCATAGGGACTGGCAGTTAATTTTTGATCGGAAGATGAATTTGTCGAAAAAGGAGTTGATGCTTCTTCTGGGGCGTGTGAGCTTCCGAGATTAGAAGGATGAAGATCTAACTCCGTCAGGATACCCGGATTCAGAGGGAATATTCCTGTTGATCGGAATCCATTTTCAGCGTTGCCGATTGTTGCGGCTTTGCTCCATGCATTTCGAAAAAGCCGACCAAAATTAAATTTAGTCATCTTTCTATCCCCCTTATAAACTAATATCGTAGTATGTCTTTAATGGTTTATAGAAAGACCTGTCCAGAGGTTGCAACCTTTGTGTAGTGTGGCTGGGCAGTGATAAGAGAGTGATCTCATTCCTGTCACAGAACAGTAGAACAGGAAAAGTCTTGTGTGATGCGTGGCCATCGAGGACTAAAATGCATCGGCCAGGAATCCTGTTTGCTTGAAAGTGCTTTAGCCGCTCCAAAAAAAGATCCTCATTTATCCACCCTGAATCGGACATAAAAATTTTAGATCCCAACGGAAATCCATCCTCCCATTCCTTATGGAACTTTTTCCCCTTAAAAATTACAAAAGGTGGTATGTAATGTCCACTTGCATTGCAGCACGCAACAACTGTCACCAATTCCCCCTTTTCCACTGACGTCTGTTTTATGACTACCTTAGATCCTGTTCTTGCAACATTCTTTTGGGTTTGGCGATTATTTAATACACATCCCGTTTCGTCAACGTTGTATATAAGGTGGGGCCTATCCATAACTCCAGCCTCAGCCATCGAAATAGTTAACTTTGAAAAAAAATCGTCTACATCTTCCTTATTTAAACCCTCAGCTCGAGCCACTGACAAACCTTCGGGTTTTCGAAGACTTAAAGGATGTCTAGATATAAAATTCAAGAACCAATCCTTGCCTGCTCGTTTTTTTAACGCACAGAAATTGTTTTTTATGTTGTTTTCAATGGAAAATTCATATGCCACCTTCATGACATCATCTCTTGTCAATCCGAACCCAATTTCACATAACCTAAGAATTATTCTAATTAATGCTTCCTCTTCTTCCACTGAGAAGACATTTTGTCCCCCTCTTGTCTTCAATTTTTCCGTATCCGCTACTATCCTACGATAGAGGCAAGTACGGGGAACATTGAAAAGTTCGGCAGAATGCCTCATGCTTCTTCCCTCTCTGAAAGCTTTCAGCGCCATTCTCATATCCTCCTCTGTCCATGTCTGTTCCGTTTTTCGCCGGTACTTCCCCATCTTAATCCAAAAGGAAAAACATTAACGGTAAGCGAAAATTATCACTTTTATAAATACGTTTTAAATGAAATTTTGCTAATGTTACGCTATCAAAAGGAGGTTGTAAGGCGTTCCACAACTAATTCTGTTGCCATATATAATATTTAATACTCTGGCAATCCCTCTATCACGTACATTATATCACCTCCTTTTCTTTCAGATTGGAAAAGATAGACCACTGAGTAATGTAGAATGTATAGGTATGGAACTCAATGTGAATTATTAACAATAAATTTCCATCACGAAATGCGTATGTTTTATGATATTGTTTCAGCGAATGATTGGTTAATATATATGGAACAGTACACAACATATGTTACATCAAACGAAGGTAGCTTACCTCTCGCTCAGCCTGTAAATCGTGCTCGTCGCCGTAATAATTCACCTCTATGACGGGGAAAATCTCTTTCCTCCTCCTCGTTATACGTAGTAAATATCTATAACGTGATACAGAATAGCATTAAAATAGGTTTATTCCATTAAACTTCTTATAATACTTAAATAAAAGAGTATGGCCTAAAAACAAATTTTTAGCCACTTTCGCTCAAACATTCTTATAAACATTTGATGTTTTTAATGTAAAACATTAAGTGTAAGTAAGCAATTTATCAATATTAGTTGTATATCTACTTACTTTTCAGTAGCAGAAGGAATTTTTCCAAGTGTCAGTTGAGTATAACTGGTTCAATGCTTCACCCTCGATCAGCGGCTTGGAACTGAACTCCTGCGCGTGCTGGTCCTTTTCACCCGACTAAGTAATATGATTTTGTATCATGTTTGGTAACTCCGATATTCATACAAGGCTCAAAAAAGTAACCTAATGTGGCAGCTATGGTATTAGATTTCCTTTCAGGAAAGAAAAACTTGAAATCTGAGTAAGCGCTACAATGTCACCTTACTTTGAACCTATACGAGGTTTTCTAAATACCCAATTTCACACCTCTCTCGTATGGTAGGCTTCCATTCGACAGAGTATCATTTGCTTAAATTCAGTCGTTGAGTTCTCGTTTTCACTCTACTAGAAGGACAAGATTACAAAGAAGCAATTCCTAAAACGTAGTCAGTCTCAAGTGATACCGTTTCGGGTCTGAGCGCACTTTTTGAAAAGCGTTCCTATTCACCCGCTGGTCCGATTCACCCCCCTTTACCCTACTACACCATTTCCTAGTTTCATTGATTTACCCGTGTTTTATTCATTCTTCAAGTGGACAGTGGTAATTGCTTTATGCTCTAGGCAACAATTTTAATTATTGCCTTCTGGCTAAATGGCTTATTTAGAACACAGTGAATTAGATATCCATTTTAATGTCCACCCATAAAGTTGTGAAAATCCGTAAATCTCCGTAAAACACTTTTAAGTAATGCCTTGTTTTCACACAGCAGGCCAAATCCTTAGATGCGTTGAGGAGATTTTAATGCGCAAGTCTCCTCGTAACTGATGCTCACTCTATCCTCCTCGCCATCAGGACGACCGAAAGGTGGTCGGCGAGTGGGAGTGTTTCAATATTGGTGGAACAAGGTTCTTCATCCTTTCACTGCCCACCTCCAACTGATCCTTGCGTCACATTTTTCAGCAACTCTCCCTCCCGCTATCTCTTCTCCCTCCCTCCACACTTTGCGGCCAGCCCTTTCGCTTATCTTCTCCGTGGCTCGGGAAGTGGTCCATATCTCCTTCCCCCTCGTTTCCCGGCTCTCTAACCCCATCCTATATTCCTTCTCACCGGCCTTCCAATCTGCACCTTTTTCCCACCCTTCTCCTTCTCACCAGAGGTCCCCCTCACTTCCTTCACAGCCGTCCCCGCCGCCCTCCCCTCATCACTATCCCTCCAGACTGAACGCTCTCTGAGCGGGTTTATTTTCCGGGTGTTCAAACTCAATAGTCTTCACTTTCCCTTTCAGAATTTCGTGCTGATCTGATCGATGCAGTCTGGACATTGTGTTGCCAAATCTCCTATGTTCCTAATCCTTGTGCGTCATGTTCTTTGGCCAGCTCGTCTGCCGCCACCTTGTCCTGTCACGCTAAACCATGATTTCACTCCAATTCCATCTTCATTGATTGGTTGTCGCTCTTTGTAGGTGGTGTAGTACACTAAAAGAGTTGCGGCGAAGGAAGTTGGTGGAGCGAATTAGGTATTGGCCTGAGTTCATCTTCCGTTGGAAGAGAAAAATATCTTTCAGTGGATTCTCATGCTGTGATTTCCCTTTTTGGATGCTAAATTTATGACTTGATGATCTTTGAAGAAATTGCCATCATGGATGTATTTGACTGATAATAGCGGTATTTAAGTGAGTTTGTGCATAGAACGGGTATCCTTGCTTTTCTTATCTCTGAATAGAAGGAAAGTAATAACGATGACCCTAATACTTCGCTCTCCTTTGATAAATGTGTTCGGAAATTGAAAACGGAGTTAATTTTATCAAAAAATATTTTTTGCTGCGTAACATTTCGTGAAACTCTCCATGTGTTGGAGCATTTATTCTAATGAGAGTCAACTACGTCACTTCTAACGAAGTAAAGATACGCGATGGTCCCAACCTTACCAAATTTTGTTAATACCATCCCGTTTTCCATTAATTCTGATTGTTAGCCAGGTGGGAACAGCAGGCCCTTTCTCTAAGGAAGTAATTTTAAAAAATACAACCTGATTGGGAATTTGATGAAAGGTTACTACTATTCAGTTCTCCATGTAGGCCATCAAAATATTTCGTTCCTTTCAGTCCACTTGAGGGAAATTTTGTGATTTCATGCCCTGCTACTTCTACGTGAGGAGGTCAGTGAGAACGCGCCAGTAGGTAACGCTGACCGGTGATTTGAGCGTGAATTTTTTACATCCTCGAACCGCTGCGCAGCACTTAAAGGAACGCCAGTAAGCCGCTCGGAGATAGCCCTATTGGGCCTCCTCCAGCAGATAAAGAATCTATGGCTAAAGACGCGGGGCATCGGACTCCGATCGAAGTGGCAGAGCTTATAATGCGCGTAAATAATACACGCACGTTGGATATTCCGAGCCAATCCCTTCCATTATCTCACCTCCCGCTCCTCGCCATTCATCTCCACCAACAATCTCCCCCTAACTGAATGCTAATGCTCCTTCCGGCTTAATCTCAGCGCCGTCTCTTTCTCTCCGAGGAGAGCGAATGGGAGAGTTGGGAGGGAGGTGGGGGGGGGGGGGGGAGCGGAGGCTAAGGCGGGAGGGATGGGAGTGTCTCTCTTGAAGAGCGGCGGGGACGGGAAGGAGTCGCGGCGCGGTATTTTTCCAGTTTCTCTTCTCTCCCCGTCCCGCACCATCCCCTTCACCCCTTGCCTCATTTTTTCCATCCTTTCGCGGTTTTTTTTAATTTTCCTCTGAGCCTTCGCTCGAAGGCGTGAAATCTGTCAAGTGTCGCTCGTGCGAGAGCTTCATTTGATCTGTCATTTTCTCGCGTCCCGAGACTTAATCTTGTGAGGATCGTGTGTATATCGCCTCGGTCGTTTTATTTATTTTTCTATCTCCGTCATCGTCAAATCCTTACTCGTAGAGTTGTCCCTACTCTCGTTTATCTCCGCGATATTCCAACGTTCTTTCTTCACGGTTTCCCGGTCGCAAGGAGGGAGAGGGCAGGTCGCAATCGACTCCTGTAATGGGGCGCAAAATAATTATTTTTTTCCTTAATATTTCCTCTTGGTGAAAAAACTGTCCATCACTTCAAGTCAACAAAACTAGGACCTTAGCCTCACCCAACTATCAAATTACAGTTGAAATTACATGGCTTTATGAGGAAAATAAATAAGGAGGGGGCGTCACACATGAAAAAATACCTCATCATAATGTCATTTTCGTAAGCCATATATGATACGCATTCTTCCAGGAAATAAATGCCAGTCGAATTAAAGCACCGACCCGTAATGGTTTTGGTTTTAGTGGTCCAGATGAAGCCCCTTGGGATACCACAACATACCCTATTGGTGCGATTTCCTAAGTACCAATATTTCCGTCGACATTGCGGGTGACCGAAGGACACGCTCTGCTCTTCCCTTCTTGATAACTTGAATTTCAAGAGTCTTTGGGCTTTTTGTGTGGTTAAATCGAATATTGCCGATTAAAAATGCGCAGACAAATTTGCAGCACATATGCTTTGCTTTATTATTATATTACTAAGGAGTTTTTAGTCAATTCAGTATGTTTAAAGTTATGAGATTGAATTTTTCACGTTTTTACACTTGCACAATCGCAAGTATCCACCATCCTATTGCGCCATGTAAAATATTTAATTATTCACTCCTGTGTATACTCGGCTGATTCCAATATCTTTGGACTCCTCCTCCTTTATCCTCCAAAGGTTATGTTCGTTCGATTTACGGAGATTTATTTCATAAAATTTAGTGTTTTCGTTTAGATGGGGCAGTTCAAAGTGGTTATAAGAAGCCCTTTATCATACGATTATCTAATATATTTAAGGTGAGAGAGAAGCGAATGGTACATTCATCCCCCAATATTATCAGGTCTGTTTCGAGTGGTAGTGGGGTAGTCTTTGCTGCTGAGGCAAACTATCATGGTACGTTCCCTGTGACATAATTGCGTAAAATATCAAATAAGACGCTGGCTGTTTGCATAACTTGGAATTCTTTTGTATCACTGGTAACGGCTTTCGGGCGTTCCTCCGCGTCGTGTGTTGTCAGGGTGACGACAGTTTCTCCAGCCATCCTGCTGGCGTCTTCAGGTCTTCTGACCTGAAGACGCCAGCAGGATGGCTGGAGAAACTGTCGTCACCCTGACAACACACGACGCGGAGGAACGCCCGAAAGCCGTTACCAGTGTTGAGAAACGCCGCGGAAACCTCAGAACCAATTCTTTTGTATTTTTGTACCTCATGCAGCTTTAGGACTCTTTAGTAGGGGACTTCCTTAAGAGCAAACAAAGCATTATCCATCCATCTCCCCATCTCTCTTTCAACCATATTATCATCTGAAAAAGTTACATAGAACGTGATAAGTTGAATTAGGTAAGAATGTGTAATGGGGAAATATTGGTAGGTATATCAATGCTGCTTCTGGCAATTTGTATAATATGTACTAAAATGAGAAATTCGTTTTTTTTCAGCAAAATGATGGTTGATATTGCTTTGAGCAGCATTTTAGTTCTAACACATCTAATTGGGCTAAGGATGATAGCGTAAAAAAGGTGTTAAAATAATTTCTATTGACCACAACTTTCGAATTCGCACATAAATTGATAAGTAAATACGTTTGAGAACGCTAAATTTAGGTTAGCATAACAACAACAAAAGAATATAAGAATTTCTACCAAAGGTAAAATTTTAAGCAAGTGACTAATTTTTTGGACTGTTACTCTGCTGAATCCCCAAGTACATGTAGGGAAGGAAATATATTCACCGTTTTGGGAAGTACTTGGCTTTTATTTTTAAATTGTTCTCTGCCGTAAAATTCACAAATTGGGAGAGAGAAAATACAAAAGAAATATATTTTAAGACAGAAAAAAACACATTGATCATCCACCAGGTTATCTTTGTGTTCACAAAATAAACGCTAATTATCCTTTGCAACGATTGCATCCAATAGAGTATTTTGAATCTCTGCCTCGCGTTCATAATGTGACAATACAACCAATGAAATTCACTGTCGACATGGGATTTTATAACTCATGTCCCCCTCCGCGTAAAATCGCTGCCTCGTATTTACAAACCATCAGTGAGGGAAACGAGGAGTTTCATTTTTTTTTGTTCAATGTGACTGAATCCCTGTTCGGAAGCAAGTTGGTACGTAAGGATGCGTTGGAACGACCATCTTTAGATATGGACCAGAAATAAAAACTCACGGTTGACGTATTCGTATTTATTGCTCGGTCACTTTGTAGCCGTCTTGCCGTGGAGCACCGTTCGAGTCGGTCGCATCCGGTGCCTGGAGGATTTTATTCGCGCCATAGCCCCCGGGACTCGCAGGCTGCATTGTTTGACGTGTGTGATGCGCCAGGGGTGTGGGGGAGTCCGAAGGGTGGCTTGGAAGTTAGCTCTAATGAGTTACGCGTCACGCGCGATCACGGGAGCAGCGCCGCATTTCTCGCGATGCGCGGACGTGATAAGAAACTTCGAATCGAGGATGACGGGAGAAGGGAGGGAGGGAAGTGAGAGGGTGGGTGCGATTGAAGCCGTGGGGTAAATTAAAAGGGGAGGCGTGCGGCTTGCGCGCTGGATTCAAAATAACAAAGAGAGCGTTCGCACTCAGCCTTGAGACTGAGATTTCGAAGGTCGACAATGTCGCATTCAAATCCCACCCAGGAGCAAGACGGTGCTGCTTTTATCACCGGGATGGGTGTACATCCCCGTACACTCCGGGATGGTTGTTCTGATTTGTTTGCGCGGAAAGTGAGATGTAGATATGATCTCGCCAAGGTGCTCATCTTGCTTTGTGCAGTGGATTGAAGCTGAGAAGCCCCCCTGAGGCGGTCAATTACTGTGTGAATAACTTAAAAATGTTTTATGAAGCCATTATTTTTGTTTTTCCGCTAGTCAGAAAGATTTCGAGTGGAACAAGGGGATAACGATGTAATCGTTTCTTTATCTTAAGTTACTTTTCACTTCGCAAAAATCAGCTTGAGCTTTTGCACCTAAGGATGTTTAAGTACACTTCTAGAAGCGAGCTATTCACTGTTTAGCTTTCAATTATTAATTTTACATGCAGTTTTCTATGAATTGGACTATCACGTGTACAAATTAGGGGTTATTATCGTAGTTCTATTGGGATAAAAGCAAATTGGTATGTTTTAGCATCGAAAATGATAATGAGATACCTTATTTTTGCCAACTGCCTTCTACTCGACTATTTTTTATCTAACGTGATAGGGGGAATTTGAACGTACGGATCGAGATTATGAAGAGGAAATACTGATAACATGTAGCTAATTAATGAAACTTTACAGCTCATGCGTAAGATTCGACTCATTAAAGACGGGGTCACGGCTAAAAATGCTATTTAATGCTAGAAAATTCCGACCCTAAGCATGATAAATCAGTAATGTGATGAAGAACTCGGATGCGTGTAACGGGATCACATTTTTTTAAGGCTCTCGTGTTATAATCTGGGGAGCAAAAAATCGTCATTAAATTAATTAGTTAAAATTACGGAAATTTTATCTTAATTGCCCTCGCAATCTTTTGACTATCTCTGAATAATCCTTTCATTACACTCCCTAGCCTCGTTTACTTAACTCACCTGAAGTGTTAAACAGTACTGGTGAGGCACGGCCACCGTTTCCTGTGGTTCGATCCCCAGTCAACCATTTTCTCCTTAAGAAAGGTAGCAATTCTTTCTCATGGGTTAAGCTTATTTGCGCTTATGAAATTATGTCGTTTGTCTGTTGTGTTTTGCATACGACCCTTATGATTTAGTACGGCGGAGGATTTACTGAAACAGGCGATGTATGCGCCGTCAATTCAGCATTGATCTATATCTACATTTTACTCTACTAGTCGCCGCATGACTTTGCGGCAGGGGGTAGGTTACCAGCCGTGAATGGAGATTGAGTTTAGCATTGACCAACGATTTGCTGTCCCGCAACAATTTGGTAATGATTTACACCTGTCAGCCACACACTTTCGTGGTGGCTTGAAGGAAGCTCAAGTTTATACGAAGGCTTTCGCGGCGATGTTCTTGTGCAATATTTATTTTGTCGGGATATATTCCGCTTTTGCACAGTTTTTGGCAATATTTCGCTCCTCCTGACTTCCTTAGGTCTGCCTGAGTGTACTTTTCAGCAGACCTTAGGAAACCAGAAGGAGCACTGGTGAAATATGATCAAAAATTTAGTAACGCGGAATAAATACCAATAAAACAACTGTGGCGAAAAATATCAAGTTAATTGGCCATGTTTCTCCTCCAAGAAGAGCGTCTAATTAGTAGTACAAACATTATAAATACAGACATGCCACTCGCCTAATAGAAACTAATATATTTAATAAACTTTTAAATTTAATAAAAATCATCAAAGAATCTTTCCATGTTGCTATTCTATTCTCTAGTTATATTTCGTGAACCGCGAATCTAGCAATACATGGACGCTCATGATCCACGTAATACTAAAATGTTTTGAAAAATAGGATATACATATGTAAGCCATTTATCTGACATTTCAGTCATGCATCACATTCCTTTTGCATATAATACTAATGAAAACATATTTAGTATCCAGATAAATCACACAATGAATGTTAATGAATGTGTTATCAACTAAAAGAAATAAGACCATTATCCATGATATATTATGGTGGTACTAAACCAGGGGTACGAATCACCAGCCCTTTTCCCAATGGCTAAATTTCGATTCAAAAGCAAGTTATACCAACCGCATAGGCATATTTTAAAGTGCCTTTTTTGTTAGTTTTGGAAATGCGCCCAATATAGTAGATTCCGTTTAGCGTTGAGCATATTCATTGATGGAAACATTAATATTTTTCTTTCGGCAGATTTGGTAAGTGTTACACGTGTTATTTTTATTTTTTTATGGATCATTGTTGCTCTGCAATGGAGTTTTAATTTAACTCAGTTTATAGGCAGAAAAATAATATATAATTTTTTTGTTGTGCAAGATAAAATTTTGTCGGTGAGTCAATATATGGCATAGATAAAAAGTATTGAAGAATACTCCACTATTTACTGATTTTGATTAGCTTAAAATATCTGGCAGGAGCATCCTCGAGTACTTTATAGACAGAGATTTATCTGTGATATTTTATAAACTGGCACCAGGTCAGGTTATAAAATATCACAGATGAATCTATGCATAAAAAGATGAAGAAAAACATTTTTTGTTCTCAGGTAAAACTCGGTGCGCTACTATGCCCCGATGATTTAAGAGTCACACGACTTGATAATCCCCAAGTTCTCTTGGATGCTCGAAGCGGATGAGAGTGCTGGATATCTGTTGCCGATCCGCGGGCGCCTATGTATCCTCACAGTCCCTTACCTTTCCACCCCGTCTCTCTCCCTCGCTTACTTTTCTCCCAGATCTCCGTCTCACGCCGTCCGACCACCGGCCTGAGTAATCAAGGCATCAAAGAGGCGTCAACGTCCAAACAGTTGACTGCAGACGCGCGGACTGCATGACCCCCTATCACGTTTGACGACTTCTCTTCCCTCTCGAGACATGTCCCATCCCCCTCCGAGCTCTCGCCCCTTCCCTTACGAAACCTCCTTATGTCTCTCCTTTTTGGTTTCACTCCCACCTATCCACCCTCCCTATACCTTCACCCTTATCCTTCCTCGCGATCTACCTTTTTCTCCATCTCGTATTCTTTGCGCTATGCTCACCACCCCTTCCCCGTTTCCTTCCCGGTACCCCGCTCCCCCCCCCCCCCTCTCTCTCTCTCCACCTGCTATGCAACTCTCCAGACTTATCTTCCAATTCATCGAATACTCTACCTCCATTTCCCCATCTACTGTGTGTGTGTTCCCATCCCGTCTGCCCCACCACAATCTTTACCGTCTCATTCTCCCCCCACCTCCTCCTCTGTCCAACCCTTTGTCACCCTCCCTCTTGCGGAGTCGTCATCTTTTCCATTCCCCCTCTCTCTCTCTTTCCATCTCGAGTTAGTTCCATTCAGCCACCCCTCCTTTTTCCCCTTTCTTCCTTCGCTCCTTAGAGTTCGGCTCGTTCCTTCTTCTTTCCCCTTCTAACCTCCCACACACCCCCCAACTTCTCTTCCCCTCTTCCTTTCTCGAACCACGAGGCTTCCTTATCTCTTCCAAGCGTCGGGTCTTTTTATTTTTATGACTTGTCATCTTCGTCATAACTGAATTTGCATTTTCCTGTCGCAATGGTTACTGAGATTCCTTACGAGCGAGCTAGTTCATACGGTTCGCTGCTTCCCTAAGGGTTTTTGTGCTTTTATATTTTCGCTTGTTTTTCATGGAGGTGGTGTTTTTTTTGCTGGAGATATGATTTCCGCGCATGAAACTTACAAGAATTAATATTATACGTATTCTTTTCTGAAATATAATTCGGTGGAATGTAATAATTAATAGATTGAATTAGACAAATTCTGAAACCGCATAGTAAGTAATATTGTTTTCCATTTTGTTGTAAATTAAGTGGACGAAAGAAATCTTGTGAAATGCTCGTCAAGGTTAAATTATAATTTTTAACAATAGGTTTCCTATGGTGTTATTATAAGTATTTATAACTTTTTTGTTTCAATTATCCTATTTGCCGGTAATGAGTTATTGAGGTTGAAATAATTACGTAATTACTGCCTAGTTTTAAATAATTTCATTCCACATATCTTGTTAATTTTTGAGGAATTGTATTTTGATGTATGAATATAGATGGTGAACTTTGATTTTCGCTCACCATATCTTTAGCCAATATAAAAATTGAATTAAGGGTAAAGAAGTCTATGCGTGCTGCTTCCAGTATTGCTTTTTTGCGTGATTTTATTTTTAAGTTGACCTATAAAGTAAGTTTTCCATGCGCGGTATTCATTATACAGACGAGTTAGGCATCCTCAATTTCCCAACAAAAGTTCCTTTCTAGCGCCGGTAATTGAAATTACGTCGACAAGCCTATTTGGCAACACCGCACTCGTGCTTTCGCCGAAAACGATGGATGCGATATTAGATAACGGAAGGGATGATGTATGGATTCCCTGAGTGTGCGCGAGAGTATCTCAGAATATCTGCCCCTCTTATTCCACCCCTCTCGTTTCCTCTCGCTGTCCCTCCCCCTTTCCCTTCGTTCACCCACCTCTCGAAATGGCTTTTAGCTATGAAGCCATTCTCTTTTCCTCACCAATCATACGCACCTTTCCACAGTCGTAATTTCCCATCATCATCTACATCTCTTAACCTCCTTCCTTCCATACCCTCTCTCCCGCCTTTCCTTTTCCTTCCCACGCCTCCCCTCCCCCCGACACCCCTTATCCCATATCCATCCCTTGGCCGTATGCCCCTCCCTCGACGCCCTCTTCTCTCTCGCCATGTCCGCCCCTTTAGGAATCTCACTGCTCATAATTTCCCGCCGCCCAACTCCGCAGACGCCAACCCTTTTTCCCGCCCCCTACCCTTTCCTCCCGGTAGAAGGGAAAAAATATCCTTTTCCAACACCCGAGACACTCCCTTTTAAGCTTTCAGCCCGCCCCGTGTTTGTTTTCCCGAATCATGTCGTGAAAGGAGTTCATTTGTTAATCTCGACCGTTCTCTCTCGCCCTTTCCACCCCTCCAAACCCCTACCACTTCCACCACGTTCATCCTCCTCTTTGTTCCCTCATCCTCAATGCCTTCTCCTTCCCCTCCCTCTCTTATTTTCTTTGCATGATCCACGGACGCGGCCCTGCCGGCTCCCTCTCCCGCTCCCGCCGCGGCGTTTCTTCTGGTATTCCCCACGGCCTCATCCTGTGACCCATGGATTTTTACAATCCCCCTGCTCGCAATGGCTTGCCCTCTCCGTCCCGCAGAAGGTAAGTGCTAATGAAAAAACTAGTAAATAAGTCTCATTCGATGCTATCGCGTGTGCCTCGACTCCTCCCCCCTCTCCTCCCCCCGCTATTCCCCTCCCCCAATCCTCTTTTGTCCCTCGCCCTCCCTCACCCCCAAGGCCCCAACCTCGAACCCAATCCCCTCATGCCGTGCGCTGACGTGAAAATTACCCGTCCTGTCAGAGTCTATAAATCGAATACCTGCCCTAACTCGCTCTTTCTCACCCTCTCAACAACTCTTCCAATCCCGCTTCCACCTCGTCTTCAGCCTCAAAGTCTCAGCAAAACTCTCTCATGCCTTCCCTTCCAATCTTCTCTCTCACTCTCAAAAGCCTATATTTCTTATTCATCATTTTCAATTCACTTCTTCTTCATGTTTTCCACATAGGTTCTTCTATTTGACCTTTTTCTCATTTCTCTCCAGTATTTTCCGTAGTGCTACAAAAATCGTTCACTACCAAAACGCTGCGTATCTTAAATAAGTTTAGTCATCTTTTTTACTGCATTGCTCTAGTATCTGCGATTGGTCCTTATTTATAAGATTTTCTTTAAATTCTGTGAAATGGTTTTCTCCTTCTCGATGGCACTTGTGTCTTTGAATAATTCTTTAACCTGGGACACTCGCTCTTTATTAAATTACTGGTAATCTTTTTCATTCCCGATTCTGCTCATAAATAAATCTTAACAGCATTCCTAATAAGTCTGTTTATTATTTTTTTGAGATTGGTGAAACACAGATATTGATTGCTATAATGAAAAGAAAAACTGTTTCTATCTCGGCGGAATGGAATTTTTTTAAGTTCACTAATTCACATTATTTCATTAATTAAAATATAAAATCTGCATTGCACACGAATGGACTTTTAATTTGCCACTCAAGAGAAGAAGTGAACGGGGCAACAATCCTTCCATCTCTCCATTGATCTTATAATCTAATGCAATATATGTACACAAGACCAAATATGGAATTAGAAATTCTTGAAAAAAAGGACGAGGAATCCTTTTTTTAATACTCACGTGTACTCGAACAAAGGAGTATAAAGTGCGTCTAATTATCTATTTTAAGGTCTCATACGGAAAGCAGTGAGTACTTAAAGACTCACTGAGGACACTATATTGTGGCACAGCAGCCTTATCTCCATAAAAATCCCTATTTTGGTGCGCAAACATTTAGATGTTTCCAAGTCCTGGATGCACATCATAATTTCAGTTCCCTCCTGAATAAGGCTATTGATCCTTAGGCCTGAGACCCTAAAAGTTCAAGAAATGGAATCACTTTATACGATCATTCATTTGTGAATATAATTATTTTACTTTCAATCATCTTGAACGCATGAGTTTTGGAAAATATCTGAAATGAATTTAACAGCTCTTCTAGAATCTTTTTTCACCCTGTGAAGCTCATTGGCTCAAGCTCAGAGTTCCTGTAATTTGCTCTGTTACTCTTTTCTGAGTATATTGTTATAATATGCTACCATATCTAAATAAACATGTTCAATCCTCTTTTCCTATGTAGTTGCAGCCTATTTCTATAAATACTCTACTCATGGAGGATTGTGCTTTACATCGTTATACGGGCGTTTCAGTTCTTAAAGCATAGAGGTACAGTAATTATTCTCCTTCTGTTGTTCCGTTAATCGTACCTCGAGAGAGCTTTTTATTATCTTCCCAATTAAAGGTTTTGTAAGGGAGGAAAGGTATGATCATCACGATTATTCAGGCTGGCATCCTTGAAGGGTGCGGCGTAGGTGATGTATGCCTTTCCTTGCTACTAACCCTTTGACGTACGGCATCACTGATTGGACCCTGCGTGAGATATGGATGGGATCCCTAATTTAATTGGCTAGTCCCCTTAAGCGTGATTGAGAGAAGTCGGACGCGCCTTCTTTCTTCATTCCTATCCCTTAGGGGCGTGCGGGGAAATAGAGATAAACCACTAAAATTCTCAAGTCTGAGTTTTCCAGCCAGTTAAGAAGTGGTTCCTTAACTGACTGTGTCTCTGGTAGCGTGAGCGTGTTGACGCTGTAATAACGAACTGATTACGTCACATAAAATAGGGCTTTTAACAGAAGAGTACTTGTTTTTATCTGGAAATTCTAGTGTCTGATGACTGTAAATCGCCTCTTGCATTGCATAATTTCTGAGTTAATAAACGTGTACTATTTGTTTTTTATTTTTAGTTGCGTTCACTGCATACCAGGTAATCATGGGAGGAGATGTTGATTTTCCTTTTCTTCACCTGAGAAGGTGGAGGAATCGGCAGGCTAGTATGATGCTGGTATCCTACGGACGATTTTTTGTACAGATATATAATGCGTGAATAATTGGGGCTAAAATTTGTACTGTTTGTCATTTGAACGAGTTCAATTTACGGATGCAGATAAAATTCCGATTCTGCACAGCCACACTACTGATGGTTGATGAGGAAGATAATGACGCAGTGGTGATTTTAAATATGAATTCGATTTTTCCGTAGCGTAGGTATTTAGATTAGAGACTTTGACAAGTGGCAATACCTTAAGTTTCCAAAAATCAGTGAAAGCATGAAATAAGGTCGACTAGTAAGACGCACGCAGTGCGGCCTATTACTGAGGAATCAAAGTCTTTACCTCCCGTCGATGTAGGCGAAACAAATTTACTATCTCTCGTTCATCCACACGCTCTTCTCTCCACCGCCACATAATTTGTGTCCCATTTGCCAGTGACCTCGCCATCCCCCCCCACCCCCCCCCCCCCCCCCCCCCCCCCCGCTTTCATTCCAAAGGAACACATAATTTTCAGATCATCAAGATGATATTTTTTCACATACTATCATCTGGGCGGCGTAAATTGCCCGCGTCATAACTTAATAATATCAACTCTGGGAGGGGGGTGGGGGAATCGGAAGGGGGGGCAAACAAAGACATCGTGGCGGCGGGGGTATCTTTGGAGCGTGCGAGAAGGAGAGTGTGTGTTTATGTGCGAGGGCATATTAGTCAAGCGGGCCTTAAGTGGCACCGTCGTTAGCGTTCACATCCGCGCAGCACTAAGTCATCCCGAGCGGGAGCTGCTCGCCCCTCCTCGAAAACCACCGCCCTCCCACCCACCCTCCCGCCTCTCTCCCTCCCCCCACGCATCATCGCTTTCACGCACATTTCGCTCCTCTCGGGCGAACTCCTCGCCCATCTCCACCCATTTCTTTCTCACTACCTACCTTTATTTCCTTTCTTTTACCTTGGGCTCGTTTCTTTCGCATACTCACTCTCTCGTTTTCTTTCTTCGTGCCGGACGCGGTACCTAATCGCTCTCAC
This sequence comes from Platycnemis pennipes, assembly GCA_933228895.1. Taxonomy (NCBI): domain Eukaryota; kingdom Metazoa; phylum Arthropoda; class Insecta; order Odonata; family Platycnemididae; genus Platycnemis; species Platycnemis pennipes. The sequence goes on along the minus strand of OW121848.1, from coordinate 99,183,399 downwards.
CCGTATTTTGAGCCGAACCCGGCTGAACGACGTATTACGAAAATTTGATGAACAGCTTGCCTATCCAATGCCTTCCCTCCTGTAAGCAGGAGGGAGAAGCCAGACTGACAATCATGGGGTATTTTGCTCGTAATGGCAAGGAGACGCGAATGAAGCATATTTTGATTCTACAAGCAAGCCTCACTTACCTGCTAATGCCACGGTACAACTTTCACTCGTGACGCAAGTGCTCCCATCGCTTCACCTGGGTCTGTTTTATTCCTAATGCCAATTTTTTTAGTACACCCTGATTCTTGGCCCCCTCACCCTTCACCTAGCTCTCTTATGGCGCCTCAGGAAAACGTCACAGCTGAACTTCACCCAATGCTCGTCTTCAGCTCGTGCATCTCCGACTCTCTTTAGACAAGCAGATAGTATAAAGGCCGCTTTACACGATACAATTTTTTGTACAATTTCTTGTACAAACTCTGTTATGAGGAAATTGTACCGTGTAAAGGGGCTGAAGAGTACCGTGTAAATTGTACGAACGCTTGTGCGATTGTCTGAATGACTGAACGGGAAATAGAACCTGTTCTAAATCCATTCAGACAAACATATAATTTCGTTCAGTTTTTACAACCGTTTGTACATGAAATTGTACAAAAATTGTATCGCGTAAAGCGGTCTTAAGAACCTTTGACTACAGCGGTAGATCAGGTCTCGAGGATAAAATATTAAGAATGATCATGAGGAAAAAATGATGAACATACTTTTCTCCACTGCACACGAACATAACGGCACAAACAAAAACAGCGGCATTTGCAACGTGAGCTCCTGAAATATTCTCTTTGTTGGTGTAATTAGGGGAGGAGATCGACATTTGATCCTCGCGCCATTGAGGATAGGTTGGCTTTTGGGAAAAGATGGGTGTGGTGGACACTTGGAAGGAAACCCGGCGTGGGCATTAGATCTCTCCGATCTGATTTTAAGGTATGGCGTCAAGGGGTTAACAGTTTAACCTTCGACGGGCGTAGTATTGCACTTGACGTGCTCTCCTCAAGACATTCAGATTAGATCCAGTAGTCTTCTGAAAAATAATCTTCTACTGGCGGGAATCGAACCCAACGTTTGGGATGGGAGACCAGTACTCATCACGCCAACCCGATTCCCGATTACTTTGATCCTGGGAAAATTACTTTACAGAAATATGTCCGTGGGATTGTTTCATTATATTCTTGGCCAAGAACGCTCATTAAATGTCGTATTGCATGGAGAAAAGCGTTCCAAACCTACTCTCTTCCTCACAACCGGTCTCCCACTGATCACCACCCCGGCCATAGTTAGCCACCGAATTCTTCTAGGCTCGCAACTCAATCCGATTGTACTCCGATTCTACCGTTCGCCCCACGAGAGGTTGTAGTAGCTGCATATGATAAACTGACTATGTAGTGCTCGTTTCTTCGTATCATCCTTCGTCGGGCGAGTCCGATGCGGCGAGAAAAGATCGGATCCGCATGGGCGCGGTCATTTGGACGATGACGAGGAGTGTCCAAGGGGAACATTCAAGAGGGTTGGAGGGAGGAAGGAATCTGACCACTCGGCCCTTAACGAGGTGGTGGCTTGCTACTGCTGGTTGTCGCTCTCGTTAACGAGGGCTAAAATTGCCTCCTCTCCACCCTTAACCCCTGTACGGTCACTAACTATCTCTCTCTGCCACTGTTTTTCTTTCCTGCTAACTCTTCTTGTTGAAAATACGCTGACGCATCGCGGCACACGGTTGATTTTCTTTCGGTAGAACCATCGTTTGATCCGCATCCTGCAAAATGGCCCTTAAAACCCGCTGGTTTCATGGTGAGAAGTTATCGTGACGCCTTCATAGTGATGCACTTTTCATTTTATAGGACATTTAGCATGACGCTGACTCTTTGCCCGGGATGCTTAATAATTATTAAGGCGGCATTGTGAATAATCCAGTAGGACCTATATGCTGTTGAAATTCGAACCATTTATAAGAAATGATCCTTTATTTTTCCATGGAAAATTTATTTTAGCAGACCCAGAAAAAGTGGTGAATATGTACTCATTTGCTCTTAATTTAAACGAAATCACGCCTTTGTATTAGTAGCCAAAGTAGTTTATGATGCGGATTACTAAGCTCTATTTTCGTTTTTGCCTGAGAATAATTGTGCAAAAGTTTCAATTTCGTACAATTGGAAATATGTACTGATTACGCGTATTAACAGGTTTGAAAGGTAAACGTTACTTTCTACTAATCCTTAAAATGTATGAAATTTTTCTCAAAGAACTACCTATAATTTTATAAATTCAGCCCTAAAAAGGTGTTATTCATCTTAGAGCCATCAGAAGTATTGAATATGTATTTATTGTAATGTAATAATTTTCCGTGATGATAAATATAATGTCATTTTTTTCGCTATTATGGGATTCAAATGGGGAGCTATTATTTTATGAATCTGAATTTGCTGAAGTTACTCCCAATTGCATAAACGTATAATTTTTAGAAGGATTTGGTGCTCCTTCTTCACGTATACTTTTTATATTCCTCGAATGAAATTGTTTCCTTTTCTGTAGTTTAAAACTTTCATCCAATGTTTAAAAAGCAATTATGTTTATAATTCAAATCTCATAGTAAATGCTATAAAATATCCGTTCCATTTTTGGCACAGCACGAAATTAAGCTGGCACCAGAGTCAACTTAATCATTGATAGAATATCTTCTGAGAGAACCTCTCATAGCTTTCTTGTAGTGCAGTACAATTGGGCAAACAAAGCAAGCAGTCAGATAGCAATTTCTTTGAAATATTGTGGGGTTTCATTCACGATTGTAATTAACGAAACATTATAGTAGTGTGTTAACAATCTTTGGAGGGTTGTCAGAGTTAGCCATTATCACAGCAATTATTTCGTCTTCCGTTACATTATCTGCGCCGCCATCTCCCCACATCACCTTCCCCGTCGCGTTTTCACGCACATTACTTCCGCAGGTCTATTCTAAATCCTTTTTCGGAGTCCTCTTTTTCTTCCCATGCTCTAAAATATAAGGTTCCGTTTTTCCGAAAACAATTCGGTGTAGGGAAAGGAATGGCGTCATTAGTAAATGTTAATCGATGAAGATAGAGAGGAATCCCCGGTTATTGTTCTTCCTACACCACCTAATTTCATTAATCTGTGTTTCTGAAATCTCTAGAATCATCAATTTTAGTCAAATCTCTTCTTCCTCCTCTGGAAATTCGGGTAATTTTTACGGGAAGACGTCGCGTCTCCTGATAGGACTCGTCTACCAAATTTGTTTTAACAATGGTTTCATCATTTTCATTTCCTGTTCAAGAGAAATAACGTGCCAGTTTTGAGCAAATGATTATTTGCTGCATCCCAGGCATTAAATTTAACTATCCCTAATCTGTAAATACAAATATTTCTATTATAAGTAATAAACCATTTGTCCGCATTCATTTCACCATTTTTTTATACTTTGCTTTTAGTAATAGCTTCCCGATGTTGTAAAACAATGAGAATTTTTTGGCCTGTTACTTAGAATTGTACGCCAAAAGCCTCTTCTACAAAATATTAACAGCTTCGCTCAGTTCCAGCGAGCTCGGCGTAAAAAAATAACTAAACACATTTGATAAATTTGTATGAGACAATTCCAGTGCGTGTCCCGTACAGGCACGTAGCCAGGGGCAGAATGTTCTGCCCCCTCCCCTCCCCCGGAAATTGTAATCCCATAGTTTTGTTGTTCTGATTTTAACTGGGCATGATAATCCGGATTACACTGCGTATAATTCAAGTCTTGAAACGTGATCACTAGTTATGGCTAGTAATTGTTCTTTTCAATCTGATGTGTATGTATGCGTTGAACTTCTATTCTGTAAGCAGTGAACTTTACCAGCGAGAAGAGATAGGAATGGTCACTGTGAAAGTAAATTTCAAACACTGAAAATTAAGGGAGAGATTTGTAACATGTCGGCACGGAACGGGCGAAGCTGATTTGTTTCAAGTTACGCTACACTAGACCCACCCCCGAAATCGAATTTCTGGCTACGTGCAATATTCGTGGGAGTTGATTCTCCGTAAAAAAATTCTTTAACCGTGGTAAATATTAATCGGTTAATATTTCTCCTTTAATTTTAAAATACGAAATCAGTATTTTGTTCGAGAGCGAAATCACCACAAAATCAAGACGCTGTGATGTATCCTTAGGTAAGCGAACCAAGACGGGTTTCGGAAGTAGTAACACCCGTGGAAGGTAGGCATTCCAGTGATTCTGCTCAGCTTTCCGTCCCTCCCGCTCCTCAAGAGTCACTTACTCGCACGCCCACACGCACGCTCGAGTTTTACGCACGCCCCAGCGCTCCCATTCCGCCGTCAACATTCCCCCCCCCCACCCCCCAAAACACCTTCCCCCCTCCCGCTCCCTTTAACTCTCCCGTGACCAGCAATTATTCCCTCTCTCCCGTCAGACCCCCGAAGTCCCTCTCCGAAACTCGGCGTGGGCCCACCTCTCTCTCTCTCCCACCCCATTCTCCACCCTCTTCAAATCCCGTCTCCCCAATCCACTCCTAACACCTCCACCGTGCCTCACGCCCCAAAAACCTCCTCCCGAACCCACATTCCTCCTGCCTTCTCCGTCCTCCACGCCTCCTCCTCCCTCAAAAGTCTGTAAAACCAACAATCTACTCCCATCCGCCCTTCCCTTATCTGCCTCCCCCATGCTCTTGACTATTTAATCACCAAGATTCATGTTCCTGCCCAACCTCCTTTTCAGTTCCTCCCCCCGGCGCACCTTCCTCCTCACAAAAACTCCCTCCTCCCCCGGATCGCTTTGCCACACCACCCCCTAAAGCTCAATGGGATGGGCGCGTGGTGAGCGAGTTGGTCTTGCGAGAGGACCGGCGCTTTGTTGATTCTCTCGACAGGGCGGCTTCGTGCCCCTCTGGTGTTTTTCTATGTAGAAATCGAACAAACTGACTCTCTCAATTCATAAGAGGATTTGTGGGCCAAGGAGGAATGACTTCTTTAGCCTCAAAACACAACAATTTTAGTACAAAAAGAGCAAATGTGTTACTTTGGAATTTGACGAAAAAATATTAAAAAGTTTCCATGCTTAACTTTTGTTGTGTTCTATTATAAATGCACATGCATTCAAGGAGGTAGAACTGGTTCTTTTCTTTTTTTTAATGAGTTTAGTCCGCTTGTCTTTGCTTCAGCGTTGTCGTGGTCAATTGGCTGAATTTCTTCCCATCATGATAGAAACTTTATCTCTTTAGTTGCTCCTACTCAAGGGTGTGTTATTCTTGTAATTTCGTAATTTCTCTATTAGTAGCTTCCAAGGAAGCTGCTAGTAGAGAAAATGGCGGCTACTCCTTATAATATCTGTCAAAACATTTTTCCTCTCCTACCGATGTGTAGCATTTATAGTTTAACATTTCGTGAAAACTGCTTCAAAGAGGAGTACAGTTTGCTAGTGCAGTCTCTCTCTTGAATAAAATTATTTAAGATGGAGATGTATCATGTAAGCGAAATAGGGCCAAAATTAGTTCTTTTGTAAATTTTTGGTGGAAATCTATTTGCCAATAGACATCGCTAATATTAATAGAAATTATATTCTCAAGGAGCCATCCGAGACATACCATTCAGTGCGGATGCATTCCCTAATGTGTTTATCCGTTAATTTAAATTTGAATGGCCTACGCTGAGTCCTCTTTCTCTCTCTTCCCCCGCCCGCTTTGCTCTCCCATTTGTCATCCATCACGGAGAAATGTATTCCCCGACCCACTTCTACACAGTGCCTATGCCATCATACCTCCCTTCCCTTCAGTTCTCTGGACTATTTCCTTCAGCTGTTGGTCCCTTGCTCGCCTCCCGACCCTACCTGTTGCTAGTGAGCTAGTGTTCTGCGTATCCATACCTTCTTGGTTGGTGGAAAAAAAATATTCCTTCATTTCACAGCCTTTATATCCTGACAATATTACACCCGAGTCCTCCGGCGGAGAAGATGAATTAGCGCAAGCGCGTGACTTTGGGAGTTTATCCTGCGTGTGATTGTTTTTTGAGCATTTTATTTACTGCCTAGGAAGTCACGACCGCCAGTCTTTTCTCGAGTGTTCGGAAGGAATCGCACGAAATGTAAACACGCTTCACGAATCGTTAATCAATTTCCTTTGGTGTCGTTCCCCTTTTGTTTGTTTGTGTGCGCGAGTACTTACACGCGCGAGGAGATATATAGATAAAAGTGGCTGGGGTGAGTGTGGATGGTGGGAGGGAGGGATGGGGCAAGGATTTCAGCTCGGCGTGGAACTGAAGAATCGGTAAATCAAAAGGAGATTCTGATTCCGTCATTCCTCCGTCCCTGCTGCCCTCCCCTCCCAACATCCCTCCTCCCTCCTCAAGCCACGTTTTCTGCGGTGATATCTCTCCTCTTTCGTTTCGGGCACTTACTCATTCTTCCATCATGTAAATCATCATCTTCTCATCTTGTAAATCGATTCGATTGGGCGACTTCTTGGTGTTGTCTCCCTGCCTTTGTTCGTAACTTTATTTTTTGTTCTCGTCGCTTGCTTGATCACTCATTATTTTGCTAGATCAAATACGGCAACAGCAACTTTTATTCCTCTCTCTTCGTGCACCGACCTACCCTCAGGTGCGCATGCAGTTAACGTAGCTCGCACAGCTTTTGTGCTTGTAGCATCTCATGTGCGTATAATAACCATCCCATCAATTACTGTACCGATTTATATTCACTATATTTTGCCTTATTTTCATATCGATTTTGACTGTAATAAATTTGATATATTGCAAAATCATTCGGTTCAGTAAATAATTTACTTAGATCAATCTCATAATTGGGGTAGTAGTAGTAGTGGCTCCCAACAGCTGTGGTAATTTGAGTTATTTAGGCTGGGTGGGTTCATTTTTCAGAGGTGGGAAGTTTTCAGAGAACGGAGGAATAATTGAGAGAAACCCGGCCTACTTTGCCTACTTTACGGAATGCTCCAAGAGGACAACGGTTTATCGACGCATCAAATTGATGGAGCACTGTACTTGAAGTGCTCTCCACGCAGAACTCAAGTAGGGACCGATGTGCTTATGACAAATTTCTTCCTCTTCCGGGAATCAAACTCGGGCCCTCAGGATAGGAGGCAAGTCATTTATCTACCATACCAACCCTATTTCACAAAATTAGTCTCCTTTTTTGTGTTGCAATAAATCTACAATATTTGATGTGATAAATTGTGATTCTTTGGGTAATATATTATTTCAAGTCGTTTAGCCAATAGTTAACCGATCCTACTGTACTGTATATACATGATATCTGACTTTTGCATCGATTATTTATACCAATTTATTCCTCTAGCTTCTGGGCCATAAATGTGTTTCAGTATTGGATGAGGATAACTGGCTTCATGGGCCGTATACTCCAAGCAGGTAATCTGTAAGCAGTACTAAAAGGACTTTGCTTTGAACTCGAATACTGGTATGGTATGAATTATTTAAGAATGTATTGTATTTCTCGATAACGCGCGATTTAACGCGTCATTCGGAATCGTTGGTTTTCATTAGAGAATATTTTTCACAGTGAAAAATGCAAAAGGTCGTTCATTGGCGATGGTGTTTCAGCGGGACGATTATCCATCATGGAAACCAATACGCGTCTGTTGATTGAGTACGGTTTTTTTATGCTGAACTATTTTGAAAATGGGCAGTAAGGTAGGCAAAATCCCGTGAAAACAACCTATGAATATACTCTGGAGAAAGAATAGCATTTTGAGCGTTGATTAGATGAATAATACGTACAGTTTTATTGAGGTAATACAAGACAGAAGCGCTGTTAATTGCGCTGCTCACATCTAACACCATGGCTATCGATATTCATCATTGCTCTTAAGTTAACGTAGTTTAATCAGCTCTGAATTATTAAAGTTAAAGCGATACTGAAATAAATCAATATTAAAATATATAACAGGGATGACATAGTTGGAAATGAAGACATAGTTGGAAATTGCAGACTCTATACTTTCTGGATGTTAATGTTGACCGCATTTCGGCTCCCTATGATTACTTTCAAAGCCCACGCTGATGAACGAGAATGCATCTCTCATGATCCCTGCATCCGAAAAATATAGGTGTTGAATGAGTATCGATACACAGTATTTCGTTTCCGTATAAGTTTTTCCGCGATATCCATCATTTGTTTTTGACCCTATTGCATCGTCGACTTAACGCTGATCAAGCCTGCTCTCCAGTGCGAAGCCTCTCCCAATTCCTCAGTAATCGTCTTTCACCCCTCACTCACTCTCTTCCCGCTCTATCTCTCTCTTCTCGCTCCTCCCTTTCCGTCTCCTTGCCTTCCTCCTCCGTCCTTTTTCTCTCTCATTCGTTCTCTCGCCGTCTTGCCTTCCTCCCCTCCTTTATCGATTTATCTCGCCTTGGGATCCATCATTCACCTTCTCCTCTGGGCTTATCCCACTCACTCCCTGGCCGCCCCCATATTCCCAATCACCTCGCCTGCCCTTCATAATACCTTTCCCACCCCGCCTTCAACTCCTCCCATCCCCTCATTCCCTCCAGAGTGGGAGGAAGTATTTCATTCTCTTTTGACATGTCTCTCCAAGCGTAACGATCGAACTTTACTCTCTCATATCTCTGGCTTTCAACTCCCAACACTTCCACATCCAGACCTGTCTCTTCCTTTTTTTATTTTCACTTGTGTTTTTAATTGTTTGTTATTACATTAGCCATCGGAACGATGATCGCATGTTTGCTCTCTCTCTTTCTCCCCCATAGGCTTTTCTCCTCCTCTTTTGCCCTCTATCGCTTTTTAATAATCTCTTTTAATATCCTTCGAAGAGGAAAAATTGAAAAAATGTGGGAGCGACGAAAGGATATTCTTCATTCGTGGCAGTTCCTTTTTTTTCTTTTTGACTCTTCGTCCTCCATCTACAAGGTTTTTCGGGGTTGTCGTTTTGTTATTCCACTCGTCTGGTCGACACGTGCAATTTGGCCGTATAACCTATCTTTCTGGAAACTATTTATGGTCCAGCGTTGCATTTCTGGATTTATGTATTTTGAATTTATTCCCGAAAGCCGTATCGAACCTCAAAGGTCAGAATCCCTCCATAAATATTCTGCGGATTTTTTTATAATAAAGATTTGATTGTTTTAAATAGATGAAACTATATGAATTTTTATATTACCGTAGAATTTACTCGAACGTAAGAAAAAAACTACCGAAACTGCTCTAACATCAACGAGGCGCTGCGAAACTCATATAATTTGCATACTACCGCATGGTCCCTATCTGATGAATCCGACTGGAGGTGTCAACAACTCCATAAATGTTGCGAACCGTAGGGGCTCATGCCATTATTCATAATATTTGAGTAAAAACTAACGCTATTAACTGCATTATTGCTTTATAAAATTGCATCGGCATCACATTGTGAGAGACGCACAGACAGAGACCGCACATTCACAGACCTAAGTAAAATGTAGTGAAGATCCTGGAGGAAAGTTTCTGTACCTATCCGCTTGGCCGTGAGTTGGTTATGGCTTAACCCTTTCAAACCTGGGTGTCAGTGATTTGCTCCTCGAATGTCCTTTATAAATATTCTGATTCAGACCTAGGCCCAGAGTTAGGTTTTAAAATGTCCAGTATAGGACACCGTCTCAACTTACTTAACTTTATGAGGGACACAAAGTCCATAACTGAGATGAGGATCGAACTCTTGTCGTTTGGATTGTTATGCCGGCGCATTACCTTCCTGTTATCATGTAATTTAGAATATCTCAAACAATCTAGCTGTAAAGTGCTACATTTCAACGACCATGTAAATGGAAGCTGAAAATATTGCCTTCGTCTTTGTCTTCTTTGGTTAACCCACCGGCTAAGGTCATTTCATGCCGACTAATCAAAGAACTTAATGCTAAAATATACGAAACAGTCATGCCCTTGGCGGAGTTCGAATACGCGATCTTTGGGTTGTCAGGCCAGCGCTAAACCCGTTTGACTCTTGCAACTGAGATTACTATTTTTTGTGAGGAAAAAAAGCACTAGGTAGGTTATTGATTTAAATGGATCCATACATTCTTGATTATAGATGTATTTCACAGCAGTGAGCCAAATGAATTGAAATTAGTGTAATATTACTATTATCGTCCACCCAAACGTTGACAAGCTAAAATTTATCATTCCCTCAATGAATCAAGAGCGCAATTAATTTTAAGTATCTCTTGGCGTCGAGTTTATATCTCCATTGACCGGCAAACTCTCGATCCGAGAGTGCTATTTTTCATAGCAACATATCCCGCACCCTCTTCGCCATTGCCTTTTTTTGGGGGGCTATTCGCCTCACGTCTCCGTTAATTCGGCTCGTCGTTCATCTCTCCAAAATACGAAATTAAAAATCAATCGATTCAATCTCTTTATGGTTTGCAATTGCTGTGGGGACTGTTTGCTTTAATTGTTCCATCAGTCGCTCTATCATGACATCTGCCGGGTTGAATTGGTACTTGCCGGAGCGGCGGCGAAACATCGTCCGCCCCGCCCATGTTCAGTTAATCTCCGTCTCCCTCCAAATTCATTCCATCAATCGTGTTTTTTTGTTCTTACTTTCAAACTCTGTTTAGAATGCAGTTGTTTTTTATGGTTTCACGCCCCCTAAACTACTTCTCCAACGTCGAAACAAGTTCTTATTTCGCGTGGACTCATCCACTCTGTAGGCGTCCATTCGGTACTAGATAATCTTTGTTAGCTCCCCTATGTTCCCCGCAAAGCAATGTGCAAACAAGAATGTGCAATAAGAAAATAGAATCTTGAAATGTTTGTTGATATCGTTGGGCATTAGCCGGTTGAATGCTTCAGTATAAGAGTCGTGGCAACTAAATGAAAGCAACTCCGTGCGAGTTCTAAAGGCCTGGTTACACGATACATTAACACGTACGAGTTAATGTGTAAAAACATGAATGCGAGAATGAACGCGAAAATGCACCGTGTAACCACCCCAAAATGTACAAATGAATGAATGCGTGAACAGAAAATAGAACCTGTTCTATTTGGTTCATGCATTCGCACAAGTTGCGCTGAAACCATTCACGCAAATGTACATGAACCCGTACGTGTTAATGTATCGTGTAACCAGGCCTTAATACATTGCTTAGATCCTCATCAGAAGGCACTGCCTAAAGGTGAATGCTTACATTTCTCACCCTATCCGGGTGTTGATTTTATAAGTGCTGTAATTCTGGGACATTTAGTTACCTAAATTATTTTTGGCTGTTACCTCCGTCACTGTGGTATTACATGCACTGATAATTTAACGCCTCTCAGTTTGTGATAGGTGAATACTTACTTACCTAAATACTGAGCGTGTAGAACCTCGAACCATTTTAATCTTCGTTATAGTATTAGAGGAAAATAACGTTTGAATCTCGTATAAAACTTTAACATTCGACCCAAATGACTGCGCCCCTAGCTTCGGTCCGCTTTGAATTATGCCTATAGCCATTATTTGAAAACTGGTAGAAAAATTTTAGCCCCCTTGTCGACCACTTTGGCTGCAGATCTATTGTCAAAAGAAGATAATATGCAGTATTTGAATGAACCAGGAATTTTTGGGAGTTAGAGCAAGCAGCAGAGCCTGGATAATAATAGGTGAACGTTATTTTATGCTTAGGGAGTTTACGGGCGAGGAGATGGATTTGTGTTTAATGTGATGACAAAGCAGACATTTAATGTCAATGGCTTTGTAATACTGGCAACAAAATACTCGGTTAAAATATTTTGAAAAAAATAAGAAAATTTGCGGTACGGAATAGGCGAATAAAACTTACATTGTATCAGGAATTGAGATCTGGTTTCGAATAGGTACATTCTTATTCGCATATACTATCTCTTCTCTTGACCGATTTACACTCTTCTTCCTTGAGATTATACTGCGGTAGTTTTACAATGCCGACGTGTACTTTAAAGTTTGAAACTCAGTTACTAAGTATACCAGTGCGTACAAAAGGTTATACAAATAAGGTGTTCTATCAAGGGTAATATGCAGCTAAATGACCAGCATCAACTCGAATCAAGGAAAGATATTGATGTGTCGGAACGATTGTCAAGTGAGAAGATGGTGTAACCTCTTTTTTTTTAAAGCTTTGGACCATTACAGTCTCACGTTCCCTCGCCTTCGCCGTTTCGACCCCCTCGAGAGCCTCTCATATTCCCTCTGCTATAAACCTTTACCCTCTATCCCCTCACCCCCTCCCTCTCTTGCTCCCGCTTCCTCCGTCTAAATAATTTCCCCGGTCTTCGCTCAGTCCACACCGCTCCTCCCCCCACCTTCTCTCCCTCCTCTCCATTTCTTCTCCCGTCTCCCCCCCCCCTCTTCCATTTCTCCCTCTCGCCTCTCCTCCCTCCCCCGAATACCACCTCCCATTCTTTCACCGGCAATCCATTTGCTCGATGATGTATTTGACATCCTAAATGCAGGCGCTCCCTGCCTGTGTGAACGCACGGGACGGATAATATCTGCTTTCAATTTCCTTCGAGTATTGAGACGCCCCCTTCTTCCCCACGACCCGCCCCGCCCCCTTTTGCCCATTTCCCTCCTCCTCCCCGCCCCCGACCCCACTTCCCTCCCTCCCTCCCCCATACCTCTCCCGCCCCTCCGAGCCCCACTCATCTTACCAACCTGCCATCCCGTCTCATCCCATCCAAGGCTAACACACACACGCACAAGTTTTCCCCCGATTCCTCCAGTGACTCCTCCCACCCTCTGCTCCTCTTATCATTTTGCCCATTCTCTACTCGGTACGCGGGCTATATCTCTGCTCATCAGGCCTTAGGAACTACGGATTCGCCCGGGGCAATATATTATTTTGCACCCACGTGAGCGTACTTACCGTGCATTTGATCGTGCGTCCTATGCTCTCTTGCCCGAAGCCTTACCACTAGACCGCTGGAGGGCCTCTGGCCTACACATTCCCCACCTTTACCTACCTCTCTCTCTCTTCATCTTTCCATTTAAACCCCGACGAGCTTCTACAGTTTAACCCCGTGCATTGTTCTTTTTTGATCCCGGCGATATTGCTCCTCCGACAATTTGTTTTACTTATCCTAATTGGTTTCCTCGATCTTGCCCCGGCCACCCCCATAACTCCCGCTCCATCGCGTGTCCCCTCTCCCCAACCCCCCTTCCACCCTTTGTTTCGCTGCAGATCGTGCCCGTGTAATTATTTTAGCTCTTCGACTATTATCCGCTCTTCTCCTCTCCCACCCCATCCTCCCTCTCGGATTCCCTCTTCCCTGTATATGTATATCTCTCCCTCACTCCGGCGGCGGTGGCGGCGCGCGAGGCCTGACTCCCTGCCCCCGAGAGCTATCCGCTCTCTCTCTTTCATGGATGGCACACCGTTTGCTTCCGAACTCTCTCCCCCGTCCGACCGGTTTGAGGTACACCCGATCCGGCTCGATGCGTGCGTAATCATTTTGAGGGACCAGCGGCGGGGGTGTGGAGGGGGGCAGTGTGGGAGGGGAGTGCCTTGGGTGCGGAGGGGTGGGTGTATTGGGGATACTTATCGAGGGGGATCGTTGCGAATGTCCTGATTGTTTCTGCCGGGGAGTTCGCTTAGGGGCAAAGGGGCGGGGGAGGGAGGTGGTTGGAATGGAAAAGCGACTTCCCGATGCTGTCTTCCGGCCGCGTGAAGAGCGCCACTTTATCGCGGCGCTAAATATGTCAGTGCGCTAATTGTACCGTCTGTCGACGGTCATGTTATGAGTCTCCATCACCAATCTATTTTTTTCGCTTTGGCGAAATCGGAAAAATCGGGAGTTCTCTCATCGCGTCGGGGTGTTTGTTTTTTTTCTGCGAGATGCTCATCCTCAATTTAACACTTTGACGATGAGGTATCTGTAAATGACTGGATAACAAGCAGCGTCGCACATCTATTATGATTGGTTTTCTTCGCTGTATTCACTTCGTGCTGTGCATTTTCCGTGAGTGTGGTTGGGAATTGGATGTTGATGTTACCTTGCTTCTGAAGCATGTACCTCGATGAATAATGCCTTGTAAACTCGTATCATCTACGCCATGAAGTGTGGAATTTATGGAGATAAGTGCAGAATATTTTATTTGGCGAAAAATGAGTTCGCAATAAGCCTATTTTGGATCACCTCGGTAGCCCCTTAAAATGTATGCGTCAGGTGACATTCTGGAGGTATAATTCAAAATCTTATCCCATATTTGGTCTTTTTTGTTTAAAAAAATTATAATTTACCGTAAAATAATCCTATTAATGGGTTACAATAAGTATTAAAGTTTATCTAAGCATGTCTATATAATATATTAATTTAACATTTTGAGCTCCAAAGGGATCTATTGTTTTCGGCTCCTGTAAGCTGCTCAATTTAAGTGATTACAGCTTATTAACGCTGCATTATCATTTCCCCTCGAATGCTATAACTTCTTATTTCGTTTAGGATCATTTCATTTTTTACATTTTAACCGTAGAAATGTTTTTTATCGCATCTTATAGTAAAGTGTCCCTTTTAAATAACCCGGTTATCTTTTTCCAAAAATATCTTCAGTAATGGCGTCTGTATGAATTTTTCAAAACAGTATTTTTGATTTCTCTCGTCTTTTCATTCAATTTTTCATCAAATTTTAATCCTTCAATTTCTCGAATCCAATTAGACCCAATTGAGTTGTTTGGAGTATCTATTATTTTCAAATTTAATTAAACTAGTTTGCTTCGTTTTAGTTACCCAACCTTGGCGAACTAGTTTAACCTCTAAAAAATTCTCACTTAGTTTTTCGTATCGTACTTGCCGTGCAATAGCTCTTGTAACATGGTTGTGGCGTAAAGAATTGCAATTTCCATAACAACAAAGAATTTAATTTAACAAAAAAATAGAATATTCTCAATATAACAAAAATATATGGACAACAGATTGGTATAGTTTATAAAAAAACCCGAAGGACCAGGCGTGCAGCCGAAAGATTGATGAAAGCGATGTCATGCCAGAAACAACCACTGCATGCCAAGGTTGGAAGCGTAGGAGAGCGCGACGTTGAGCGGCCCACACGTCCAAAGCTGACCAGAGAGGGGGTGGAGGGAGGGTCGACAACTCCACCCATCACAGTACAGATTAAATGAAAACAAAAGAAAGGCGTTATTTTGTGGCGGCCAACACAAATACCCAACTGTGCAGAATAATGAATAATGGTTGTTACTTTCGGATTAAAACGCTAAAAAACCTACAACATGCATAATGCCCATTATAGAGGACTTGGTTCTTTCCCGGCGAACTGATGCTGTGAATTCTTAGTGGGTTTTCCACCGGGTCAGGTATTCTGCTGCCTAGGTAGTAGAATACCTGACCCTAATCAATGACCTGACCCTAATCAATAACCTGACCCTAAAAAAATCTAAAACACCGAAAATTAAATGAAACCATTCAAATGGAATTTTATGAGAATTCAACGTGAAATTTTCGGCATTTAAAAATTCTTAGCCAATAATTTGAAAATGCCTTAAATGTCTTATGATTTTTATGCATTCACATTTCACTGTAAGGACCCTTCATTTTTTCTTATCCCGTTTCTTTTTCCCATCCTCTATCTGGATTTTTTTTCTGAGCGAGATAAAATGTAGTTTAGGAATGGAAAGCAATACTGATTCCCATACAAGTACGTTTCTTTTTATATGGTCGTTAGTCATAGATAAAAATCTACGGGTACCCCATATTATGGTACTTCTAGGAGAAGGGGGGAAATTATTTGAGCTCGCGGACGTGAGAGGGAATTTATGACTTTGCCGTCGTACCTCTAATTGATTTACATGCATAACATATGGTCCAACGTAATTATATCAAATAAAAACGCAAGGCCACCTCATGTTTACTATCTATGTGTATTTTCTTAGCGTGGGACACAATTTATATGGCTAATGTATCTATTGTACCACCTATGAGTTTGCGGTAATTACATATTCGTGGCACTCTAAATGGCAATGAAATACTTGTCATGTCGTGAATTATTAATGTTCGCCGGCCAAGAAAATTCTCATTAATCAGCTTAAGCATTTCATGCATTGAAATTGTTATAGTAGTCGTTACTCACAGGTACTACTTTCGTAATACAGAGTTGTCAGATGCTTATCTGCTCGCAAACAGTTTGTCACATTACTCATATCTATCTTTTCTTGTTCTTTTTGTGATTAGTTTAACTATGCTATGATGTTTCTGGGAAATTATTAACGGATTAGCACCTCTTTTCATGCACGTGCAGCGTATTGGCATGAGATAAATTTGTGCGAATAATTTTTTCACCCCATTTGTTAATTTTATCTGTTTTTCTTCATCTGACCTTATATTTAAAAGTAAATTCCCGTCTCATTTCTATGTAAGGTTATACATAACTTCATCATCATCATTGGTCAACAATCCTAGGATTGGTTTGACGCAGGTTTCCACTCGATTCTTCTATCGGCCAACCTTTTCATTGTGACGTAATTCTTCTCTTTTACATCCTTCACAACCTGTTCCGTGTATCTCATATGCATAACTTATGGTACTTCATTGCACTTTTCATGTCTTGAAAAATTGTTGTTTTAAGCCTTACTGTAGGGGATCGGGTTGGTGTTGTGGCTAGAGTAATAGCCTCCCATCCCGAGGACCCGGGTTCGATTTCCGGATTTTTTAGTGGCTAACCGGTCCCTACTTGAATGCTTAGTGGAGGGCATTTTAGGTTCAATACTCCGTCCATCGGATGGGACGTTAAGCCGTGGTCCCTTGGCGCCTGTCGTTAAGAGTACTCTAATGCCGACGCCGGGTTTCTCTCCACCCTTCCTCCGTTCCCTGGAAAACCCCTACCATTACCAAATTACCCACCTATCCTAAATGGCGCTAATGACCTCAGCTGTCGGTCGCCTCCCCTGAATAACATACATAAATAGCCTTACGGATTAAGCTGGGGAACACACACAACCCTCTTAGTTATCACCCGGGTACAGATGATCAGGTTAAGGGGTACATGGAATTATTAACTACATAATATTGTTACAAAATTTACTTCAAATTCTGCGAGAACCTGGTTGTAAGTAATAATTGGAGTACTTCATAGTTAATTTTTTTCCTAATTTAAGTTAATATTTAAATAAGGGGCTTTACAATACTACTCTCGGAAGTCATTCTTATGTTTTTATTTTATTGTATTGTATTGCTCAACCCTCTTTTTATATTTTTAAGCACCCTACGAAATCAAGACTGAAATTATTTCGTGAGCGGGGATAAAAAAGCATCTATGGGAACCGCAGTAATAGTAATTACGAAAACTAAATTATACAACAATTTTTTTGTTGGATACAAAGTTAATTTGGTACGTCATCAACAGTACTTCAACCCTATGATATGATCTGACGCAGCTCTCTACTCTATTCTCCTATGAGATAACCCCTTCTCATTTATATGGTTTCTCTTTTACGTCCTTCACTACTTGCTCCATATATTTCATACACGGACTTTCCCTGCCGTTCATATATCTACCGCATATAAGCCGATATTAACCGCATTGTTTGGCAACAATTAATTTTTTCACTGTTCTAGATTTACTTATCTCGATGGAAACGACCTTAATCGCATGGCAATGAGGTAAAAAATCTAAAGGTGATTGCTATCATGGTTTGCTTTCCCAAAGTTGACTAAATAGTTGATTTTCCTGGTTAATTTATCTATGTTAAATTTTAGCAAAAAAATGCTGGCCGACGTTTTTTTATGCGGTAGGTTAAATATTTGGTAAAGCTACTTAAACCGTTTCACAATATTTCTCGGAATGTATTTGGCCATCGTACACGCTTTTCAGGTATCCTACGAAAGTGAAAAAAATTCTCACACTTTAGTCCTGCGGATGATAATAAGAAAATAATACCATTGAGTGAAGCTATAAAATGTGAGCCGCATAATTTCACCCATGACGCCGCTCTTCTTCTGTTGTAGTATGGGTCAACGTAATCTCCCTTCCCCGCCTGCCACACCTGCTTATTTCCCTTAATGACCTCGTCCACGAAAGTTGAAAGGGCCACGAAACTTTTACGTCTCCGTCAAGTTTCTCCCACCTTCTCCCCTCCCGACCATGGCCAGTGAAGGCCCTGCTTTCAATCTCCCACGGTGATGGCCCTCCCGTCCGCATCGCCTTTAAAGAAATCCTGCCGTAGATTCCGCGCCACTCAACGACCCACCTTGCTCTACTAGCCACACACACACCCGTCCGCCTTCTTATCAAAACCCTCCCCTCCGTTCCACCCCCGTGGATCTTCCCTCCGCCCGCCCTCTTCCCTCGTTCTCCCGCCCTGGAGAATGGGGGTGAGTGAGCCCGCCCTTCCTCGCCCGCTCCTCCCACCTTTCCTCGCCATCCCTTCACCGCCATTCCATTTTTCCCTCTTTTTTAACATTTCTTCCCGTCCACTGGACACGGGCTGATATCGTATCTCAGCTTATACATGCACATTTCCCATTGCCTCCTCCTTCCTCACCACCTCCTCCCTCCCCCAACCTCCCCCCCCCCCCCTTCACTATCTCTCTCTCCTCCCCTGCGTGCCAAACTCCTCCTCTCCTCCTCTTCTTTCCCATCTCTCCCCCCCCCCCCCCCCCCCCCCCCCCCCCCCCCCCGACAGCCGTTTCGTCCTCAGCCAGGAGGCCCGAGCCGCTTCCTGTCCCCCGTCCTACCGCCACCTTACCCCTCCTGGACCTTTCTTTCTCCACCGCCCTCGCGTTTCATTTCATAAATCTCTCTCGCTGGCGACACTCTCACACGCAAGCACTCGCATAACCTTTACTGCATGTGTTGTATCCCTCCCTTAAAAAAAAGAAAAAGAAATCTCCATCCATTTTGCTCGCGTGAGTGAGGTTTGCGTGCGTGTGTGCGCGCGGGTGTATGTGCGCGGGGGTGTGGCGGTGGTTGTGGAATATGTTTGGGCCGTGGATGGAGATGCTCGGGCGCAAACATTTGCGCTGCTCGACTTTCTAAACCTCGTCGCCTCCCCGCTCACATCAAACTGCCCCTTCTCTCTCCATCCGCCCTTCTGGTGGACCCACCCCCACGACCATCAAACCCTCCAGCATCCCTCCGCAACGTCTCACGTGCATACCCACCACCTCGCGCTCCTTCTCCCCTTATCCAACCTTGTGTCTCCTCCCCTTCCTTCGTTTTATTTATATTTTTACGAGCCCTTCTTTTCACCCAATCGCACCGTTTCTCCCTGCGAGCCCCCCTTCCCCCTCCTGCTTCTCAGTTAGCCGCTCCGCTTCCTTCAGTGGGCCAAGAAGGGAGGCGGTGGGCGGAAAGGACGGTATGGCCAAGGGTGGGGAGATATAAAAAATTCAGGAGCGGGGGTGTATTTTTGGGGTGGTTTGCGAGGTCGGAGGTGAATGGATGGAGTTAGTTCTCACTGTGGAGGAAGGAGGCGGCAGGGATGGGGATGTGTGGACCCAGAAAGAGATTACCCGACGGACACTGGCGGTCAGAGGGGAGTAACGGTCGGTGTACACTTCGTAACTAAGGGCTTGCTCACGCCTTCCTGCTAACCTTTATTTCTCTCTCCCTGCCACCTCCACTGTATTCCGGATTTCCATTTTATAATTCACCCTCCTTCATGGTCCCATTCCCTGAGTCCGACCTCGGATGAGTTGCAAAGTTGGTTAAATTTTCCTTCCGGAGATGTTGGTACACATCGTTGGGTTGCACTTGTCGGGTGAGATTAATGCTAGTTTGATGTCTTCGCCCCAAACGTTGAGCCAATCATTATGTGTGCACTTCAATAATGTAGGTACCATCGCTGGAATCCGTTTTAGGGTAATTTTTTCATTGAAAACTCGTATTTTTGGCGTCTTCGGGATACGTTATACCGGGGGTGAGGTATACTTTTCCATATTGAAATTTTCTTGTTAGGATTGATACATTTCTGTGACTCCTTAATATTTTTGATTCCTTGAGTGAAAATCTAGGTAGTAAAATATAAAATCCTGGATATTTTGTTGGTAGTGAATAAATCTTTCCCTTAAAGCGTTCAATAAGAGTTCTTTTGAAATATTCGTTTGGGCCACGTCAATCACTTATAAATGGAGACCGGTTGAACAGCTGATTGAGCATCTGGGTTAAAATTTCACTTTTGGAATGAAATTTTAGCCTACATCCTAATTCCATAACAAATCAAACTACTCTGATATCTAAGCGGCAATGTTATATAATTTTCCTCAATTCATTTGTCAGACTCTTATATATATATATAAGTCTACGATTTCCCTCCAAAAATTAAAAAATCACTGCTAATCTTCACGCTTACCCAACATATTTCCTCTGAACATTTTCCCATTTAACATCGTGTAACCGCTTAATGCATCCTCCCGTTTCTGCCACCTTCGAAAGTCCCTCCAGCAACCCCTTTTCTCCACTATACCTATCGTTTCCCTTCATCCTCCTCCTTTAAGCTCGTATTCCGGAATATAGAAATAGATAAACGCATATAATATTTCAATGAAAAGTATTCACCCAAATTTTATTGCACGCATCACTTTCCCATACCCTAGGCGCTAATCGTGCTCTAAGGTTGACGTCTGCACTCCCGCCTTGAATCAGGCATCCACAACTCTTCAGGGCCTCCGTTCTTTGACCCACGGTGCCTCGCGAGGAGGAGGACGAGGCGGGGTGAGGGGAGGAGGGTGTTGGGTGTCGAGTCAGTCCATCCATTGCCGATCATCGTTCGACTGGGAAGGGGTAGGCGTCGGCGACCGGCTCTCCCTTTTCACGTCACCTCCCTCTCGCCTCCATCAGCCAGTTCCCTCCTCCCCCTCGTCGCTGCCCCCCCCCCCCACTCCCGTCGCGGTTTCGGTACAGTGTGTGGCGCGGACCTCAAATCACCCAAGGGCCATCGATTTGTTGGCGACCGAGTGGAATCCTTTGAGATAAGGACTTTCGGATGGGGGACAGCCCGAGACCTCCCTCCTCCTCAACCCTCCTCGCCCCTAGCCCACCCGCAGTAGACCCACACCCCATCTCCCGACCCTTCCCCCCCTCCTCGACCTCTATCCCACCCGACCCCCTTTTCTCATTCACAAGCTTCTGTGCGGTATCCACGTGGTTATAGTCGCGAGGATTTCATATTTTTTGCATAATACCGAAAAAGGTTTTGAATATTACACTCTTTGAAGGGTATCGCTGTTGTTTATCTCTTTACGGTCTCCTACTGCACACACTGGGGGTGAGCTCCTCTCTCCATTCACGGCCAACTGAAAGATAGGGTGCGGATATAAATGAATCACATTTCGCCCAGATATTCCGATCCGTCTCACACCATCCTCTGTTTTTCTTTAGCGCGTGGTTTTTTTTCTTGCGGTTGAGGAGAGCGGTCGCTGGAAGGATCTTGCAGCTTTTTCATTTATCCTGCCCGTCCAAGAGGGTGGTGCCCGCCCAGCCCGCCCTTTCCTTCGTCTACACTCTCTCTATTCACTTTCCTCGTATCAAACACAGATTATTCCAAGAGCGCTATTTTAAGCGTGAATTATGCCCAACTTATCACATGATAAATATTTATGCAACTGATTTATTTAAAAACATTGTTCTGTGTTGAATTATGAAATTTGTAAGTAATATTGAACGTTGAAATATGATGAGTAGTTGTATTCTTTTTCTCCTTAACTTATGCACGACTTTTTGCTGCCGAATGTATTCATTCCAGCGCTGACTGATTAAAAAAATATTCCGATATCAAACGGTCCTCCGAAAATATAGGGTGTAAAGGGGTAATTTATTTTCCATCCTGCCTGTTTTTCAACCACCTCTGTTCTCAAACTTTGCAAATATCCAAGATAACATATCGCTAACTGCAGATATATTCTTCGAGACCCTTAAAATAGCTTGGCTTTGTCAAAATTTGCTCATACGATAGGTGACTTTTTTCCCATTATCTGAGGAATGTAATGGTGTTTGTTATTCCTTTGGTGACACCAGAACATCATGACCACTAGAAAACTATCTGTGAAATATTTACAAACGATTATGCGTAGGGAATGAAATGACACGTTTTTCTCGTAGTAAAAATTAGAAGGGGCGACTAACATCGCTGTGTGATTTATTCGGTAACGTTGGACTCTACATGCAGACGAGTAAGAATGAGAGATGTCATTTTCTTTACAAGCGCAGCCCTAGCCTAAGTAGTACTCGTAGGTGTTTTTTGTATAATTAAAATATAAAATTTGTATGTGGAATCATCCGAGGTATAGTTTAAATGAAGACGAAAAATCTGTACATTTTTCTTCAAATTGCTATTCCATAGTCAGACGAGAGGTAACCGTTTTCTTTTTCTTAAAATTACGGGTGAATATCATATATGTGATACTGATCTCGGCATCTGTATTTTTAAAGCCTTATAAAAGGCTAAATACGTTCTGGATGGCGAAGAATTTTTCTTTTGTAATGAATCTCATATATTTTTATTCTCATTAAATTATGCCAATTTGTGGAATTAATGGGAATTATATGATTTAAATAGCTGGGTGATTACCACTTAGGCAATTGGCAAACGTCTAAACCAAGGACTTCGGTTTTCTATGAGGAGGTATAGGCTTTTAAATTGATAAAAAAGAACTGGCAAAGTTAGTGGGGTGGGCAAAGGCAGCGTGTTATGGAAGAGTCAAAATCCCAGCGGTCCACGCCACCTATAAAGTATAAACTGGAGTAAATATTCTACTCTGTGGATGCTGTCGGGGGCATCGGAGGGGAGAAGGTTAAGAACCTCCGGTCCCGAGGTGGGCCGGGCAGAAGGGGCATAATGATGTGGATGAGGTTGGGGTGGTGCAAACGGAGCGGGCGAAAGATATGTGGAGATGCTGAAGGATGGCAAGCAGAATGGAAAATATAAGGCGAAGTGGGAGTTGGAGGAGAGGGAAGGGCCCTTCCCTTAACCCCTCGAAAGCCCTCCCCTCCACCGCAAAAACCTTTCCCTTCCTCCACTCGCTAAAAGGAGACGAAAGGAGTCCTGTTCACTTCCAGATAAGGATGCCGCCTTGCTGATTTTATTCTCCGAGAATTCCTCATTCCACTATCAATTTCCAGGACCTATCTCTTCCCCCCCCCCCCTGGAGCCCTGAGGAGTCGCCGCCTCCTCCACCTCCTCGCCTCCTCATCCCCCTCCCCTCTTATCCCACTCCCGCCCTCTCCCCTTTCAGTGCCATCGTCTTTTATCTCCCCATTCCCACCCACCGCCTCCCTCCTCCTCGGTGCACCCGTCTCGATCTTCCCTGTTCCATCTTCGCTTCGTCTCTCCCCATCTCCCACTGCTTGCTATCGCTCGCTCTCCTGGTTTGCATGCGGGAACGCTTGCCGTTCCGAATTTCGCCCGGGGTGGAGCCGGTCGATCTCTCCAGCCACTCTCCCTTCCGTTCAGATATTTCCGCTTTGTTGGTTTCCTCTAGTTTTGGTGTCTTGGCGAGACTCGGCCCCCTTTGAAATCTCGATAGCTTTCCTTTTTCCTTGCTACACTTCATTGTATTTTGAGTTCTCATCTCCAATGTTCTCGTCAAAGATGGCGCACCACGACTATGGTCATTGGATTCGATCGAAGATCGAAGTGATGCAAATAATTTGTTGAACGATGAATTGTAATTTTTGTTGCCGTCCGAGTTTTATTTCAACAGATTTAATGGATACAATTTTGAGCATTCTCCCATCTCTCGTACCTTATTTTTATTTTAACGTACCGTAACGTCACAAATTCTTTTCTTACTAAAATTCTTACTCTACTTGCTTTACTCTTCTCGTACCATAATATTCCCCATCCTCAAACCTTTCCTCCCAGTCTAAACACCTATTAGTGCGGGGACAGACTTGAAAACATCCATGATGATACCATACTGTCTCAACATCTTTTCCTGGGTGCGCATGTGTATTGCTCAAATTCAAAAAACTCATCACAGTTGCTTTGGTCTCATTATCAGCAACATCAATTTCGAAGGTTATTCTAAAAGGTTAACTCTTACCTTTTCCCCTGTTTTTCCTCCGCCGGATTTGAGAAAGTGGAAATAGAGGAAACAATTCTGAACGTATATGGTTTTGTTACGAGTGCATTCAAATGCACAAGTTGCTATGAAGAGCCTGAATATTTTTAGGGAGCAATTGTCAAGATATGTATGTGTCTGTCCTGATTGGAGAGAGTTAAATTATGAGCGTCAAAACAATGTGAGACAACCTTTCATCATCATTGTAATGCGATCTATCGGTTTGGATGTCTCCTTCCCCGAATTATTTTCTCGTTCAATCTTTTTCTGATTTCGTTTTCCCCAAACCTAAGCACTAATCGCCCACAGCATTTCCATCACCTTCTTTTCCTAAACCTCACCTCCTTGCATGCGTTCTCCCATATTTTTCCTTTCTCCACCTCGATTCCCTCGTGCTCTCTCCCTCACAACCGATCTCCTCCCTCCCTCCCTCCTCACGAGGATGCCCTCCCATTCACGCCAACATCTAACCTCTCACCCTCCCTACCTCCCTTTCCCTCACGGCTCCGCCCGTCGCCTCCTCCGATCTCCTTGAAACACGTGAAATATATTCCATCTGCGGGGCTGGCGATAAGACTCGCTGGGTCGAGGAGGAGGCGGCTGCCTGTGCGCTGCCGGACGCTGAATGGATAGCGATAGCGGGGAGTTTGAGGAAGAGATGGGTTTCCAGGGAGTTCGGGAGAAAAAAAAGAAAGTTTAATAAAACATAAACACCCTCCTCCGCAGACGAAGATGATAAATATATAACCCCATAGAGATTGGCTCCTTTAAAATATATGTATAGGGCGTCGTCTGCCAAGTGCGAATAGCATGATGCTCTAGTGTAAGAATGTTTTGGATTTTACTCATAACGGGGAGTTAGTTCGTGACAGGGATGATGTAAAGCGGAGAATTGTATTTTCGTCTTTAATTCATATTCCATTTTCAGTGATTGGATCATGAAAGATTTCAAGGCTGGAAAATATTCATGGACTCATTCTGTGAGAAAAGATAATATATTACGATTGATTATTTTCAAGGAAATTTGATTGGAGATAAAAAAGATAATAGGTAATTCCATGCTTTATGTATTTAATTATAAGTCAGTTTCGAGGGAGGTGACTGACAGTTTAAGTCATTTGCGTCATTTAGGGTATGTGAGTATTTATAGAATAGGAAGGGTTTTTTCAGGGAAGGGATGGAGGGTGGAGAGAAACCCGGAAATGGACTACTCTTAACGAAGGCAAGAAGCCAAAGGGTCCACCCTCGGTTTTACGTTCAATTTAACGGACGCAATACTGCACTCGAACTGCTCTTCTCACAACACTCAAGTATACGGATGAAAATCTCTATCCCTGTCGGGAATCAAACCCGTACCTTCAGGATGGAAGGTCAGTACTCTCTAGCCACCACTTCATCCAATTTTCCCTGTATTTGATTTTTATATGGGGAAACAAAATGCATGCCTTCGTAGGGATTGGCAAATTTTATCTTTCATGTCTCCTTATCGCCTTTATATCGAACTACGTTTTTGCTGCTCCACTGGGACTCCACTCCATTGTTGAGAGAATAACTAAATAAAAATAGTTTCAATGCTCCAAAATTTCAATCTCTCTGTCAGCATTACTTTTATATTCAAAAATATGAGTATCCCTTTTTTAAGTTATCCCTATTGAGTTTTTGCGCAAACGTGCATAATAAGTGGTAAATTATAGGAATTAGCAAATCTAGCGATGTGGCACCAATGGGTATTCTATCGATATTTATAAATAATTAATGTTTGTTTTTTTCAAAGTCACAGTATTTCAATTCCAACGAGGATGCGTTTGTATTTCGTGTGAAAAGGTGACCGGTGTTAATCAATTCTTAACGCAAAGTTCGACAGAATCTAAATGACTCCTCGCAAGTGGGAAGGCTGCCAGGGAATATGAACGCCCGTTCATGCACGTAATCTTTTCCCTCAAGAAACGTCTGATCTCATAATAAATGTGGAATTTTTTCCGATAATCGAATACGCGACTTTTTCATCAATTTCGGGATTATGGGTTTCGCGAGGCGTGGATAGGAGGGGCGCTAAGGAGAGGCAGGAGAGCAGGTGATTGCTCGGAAATGGAAGGATTTCATTCCGGGAGAAAAAGTGTGGGCTTAATCTCCTTATTTCCCGGATTCATTCGAAAGATATCCCGAGCGCTTAGAATGATTCGTCAATTTATGGGTGCGATTTAAGAATCTGATACCCAATTATATCCCCATATCGCCAAGTCCAGAGTTGAAGGAAAAATTGTTAAATATATATACCAACGCTGAAACGTTTCGCGTTAATGGCTGGCCTGAAATATTGACATGGAGAGATTTGTCTCCTTTCTGAACGCGCTCGACTTGAAACCAGGGAAGCTTATATCGCCCGGGAATTCCGGCATTTAATGTAGATTATGAAGAAATATTACGGGATTGAAGTTGAACTCACGTCCTTCCTTGAAGGCCAAAAATTTGCATTACGAAAGGGAATCTAGTATTAGAATAACTCCACAGAGCGAAGTGATTATTTTATACGTTAATTAATACTAATTGCGATGTAAATACAAATGACCTTCACTCTCAAAACATGTGCTTGAAATTGTAAGATAAATTTATATCTACGTATACTTCTTTGTATACTTTGGTAGTAACATCTGTTATTTTGATACGTTTTTCATAGACACATAGCAAAATGGTTCTGATAGAGTTAAAAAATATGATATTTAAGTGTTAATAGCTCGTTTCATTGTTAGTACCTTTCGTCCCCATTCGCATTGATTTTAATACATTTTATATTTTAAACTGTGATGTCCTGCTGTTTTCTAATGCTTGGGTGGGTTCATTTTGGATAAATGAGAAAAGCACTTCTCTCTCTAAGATATATTTTGATTGGAAAACCTTGCCTTGCTTGCATATTGGCTAAAAGAATATGTTCCGCCCTGGAGAATATCATTTTTTCCATAGAAAAGTACAAGATGTCATATAACGATTTTGATTGAATTGTGTCTTTTGACTCACTCCGTCCTTAGAGCATATCTAAATCTTGAAAAATATAAAAAAACGTCTGATCAGATCTTATGTATGTACTATGTGAAGGAATGGAATGTTTGAACCGTTAATTGCGATTCATAATTGCCTTTGACAGTACTTGTGTTATAATGAATGTATACAATTCAATCAAAAGGTTGGCGATTGTTTGTGGCCAAACGAACGTGGCCTAGAGCGCTAATACAATCTTTTTGTATTTGTGTCGGATTAACGCTGCCAGTATTTCAGGCTATCAATTTTGCAAGTATTTCGGTTTAGGTAAAAGATACCTATCAATAGATTTTTCAACTGATATGATGAGTGACAGTCCGTTACTTTGTATGCAGTAGTATTTCATTATACCGTTCTCCACATATATTGACTGTAGTCAAATTGTTTTGTATTATCTCCTTCAGGACTTTGAGCATTAACAGGGAAATCGTCTCCAGTAGATCACTCAGATTTACCTTCGGGAGCACCACACTGACAAAACCTCTCGTAAATTTGTGAAAACGTCATTGGCCGTACTCTTCTCTCGAAATGCGTCAGGAATCCGCGCTTTCCCTGAAACTCCTCAAGTTTTCTACAGTAGCGAAAGCTCACTCAATCCTTGTGTGATCCCCTATGGTAAGATTTGCTTTCTAATGTCGTAAAGGAGGAAATTTGAATTCCTTCCCAATACTGAGTTTGAATTTTTCTTCCCCACGTTCTTCTCTTCGGCTGAAATATTATTCCTTACTTGCGACCATGTCCCACCGTGTCGGTTCTCTACTTCCAGCTAGTTCTTCCTCCATGTCTTCACCATGTCCTCTCGACTCTTTCTCCATAACATCCTCGATTTCCAATCCACTGCTAACCCTCTCAAATTTATTGTCAATTGCCACTCAATGCTTTTATCGCCACTTTTAAAGGTTGAAAATGAGATTCTTATGGACGGAGGGTGATTTTGTTCGGAATATGGATACGTCTGGGTTTGAGATCTTCGGGGGGGAGAGGGCAGGAGCTGGCTTCAGTCTGGGGGGTTGAGAGGAGGATGATGGGATGCGAGAGACAGAGGGATCGAAGGGGGGTTCGTGGATGTGTACGTGGTACATGCATGCCTGCATTCGTGTACGCGCACATTATGCGAGCTCTTGGAGGTTGTGAAAAGATTCGGAGCTCATGTCGGGTTTATATACGTGTGGGAGTTTTACGTCTTTTCATCGGGGGGCCCTTCCACATAGATTTCTTTCCTTCTCTCACTCTCTCCCACACTGTTGTGTGTTCACTCTCTCTTTATTGCTATTTTTTGCGGTACTTAGGAACTGGCTGCGAGGAATATCTCCGAGTATTTTGCCCATTTGGAGCCGGGTTTCAAGGGATACGGGAAAATATTTTCGGAAAATGGTATCCCACATTTTTTTTTCCATGCTCCCTCAGCCTTTGAGCCCACGTTCGTGTGTATGTATAGACGTGTGTGTGTATTTTTTTCTTTCTCGGTCTCTCGCGATTAAAAAATAATCGAAAAGCGCGCTTTCGTATCTCGGAGGAATCCGATGCACTCGGGAGTGCTCCTCGCTGCGTTCTTTTGTTTTTCTTTTTTTCTACCCATCTCCTCTTTCCGTCCGACGTACCCAGTCTCCGATAGCCGACGTTCTCCATCTATAAAATATTCAAACGCCCGGAGTTTTATTTGTAAATAGTCGAAAAATGGCCTCATCTCTCCTCCCTCTCCCTTTTTCTACTTCCAGTATTAGAATAGAGAACGTCGTGGTTCGTGGGGCGGACGTTTATGGATTTCGTCGGATTCCAAAACTATTTACTTTTAGTTACCCAATATGAGTACCATTTCCCTCGACCAGTCGATGATGAAAATATTAGACTAGAAGCGGATATCTGAGTGTTTCGTGACAATTATAATACGGTGATTTCCTGTTAGTTGAGAGATTGTTTAATTATATATTGTGATTTCAAATCGCCTTGATCGAGGGATAATTCTAGTATGTATAAATGCATATATAGATTTATGTTTTTTAAACGTCTTTGAAGAGTGGCAGATAACTCCACTTTACTTGGATGTTTAATTCCTCACGTTTGGGTATGTTTATGTTAAAAAAATCAAATTTAATCTTACAACTCCAAAAATAAGGTTCTGTTTAGGTAGTATAAAACATTTGGCATAATAAGACTAATGAATTCTTTGATTAGACTAAATGGACTTTTGAAATGTAATCTGAAAGAAAATATATGAACAGATTCACAATTCGGTATTTATGAGTTTTTAATCGGACACCTCGGAATACATCGTCAGTATAGCTAGATTGCTAGACATACATTGTACAGGCATCGGGAACTTAAAAAGAGGATGTTGACATTTATTGTCTCTTATACGAATAATATATATATTTTCTGTCTAGAAAAATATCTCCTCCTTACTAAAAAAATACGTTACCTGCACAATTCTCAAAATTTTAATGGCCTTTAAAAGATGGAAATAGCTGAAATAGGCAGTTAAATTGCGACAAGGATACCGGACAGACAAATAGCTGACCTTAAAAATTATCCCTCATCCTTTTCGCGATTTAGCTGTTTATTTGAACAATTTCCGAATTTCAGAATACCTTTAATTGGCAAAAATTGTGCAGTTAAGTTTAAAGTAATTGATGTCAAGTACTGAGAAACAATGGTGAATTGAGTGCATAATTCATGGAAGAAAACTTTCACGAGGGTATAAGATTTCGCATCTTAATATTCATTTTGAACAACCTCCTCTTGAAACGCATTATATTTTCTCGCTTGCAGATCTTTCTTAAGCTACCAAATCACCAAACCGATCCAGGGTATTTAAGTCTTGATATTCCTTTCATGTTGCTAATCTCAAAGCTTAGTCTCGAAAGCTCCCCCAACTTCCACCGCAAATGATAGGCAACTTTGAAGGAGGCACTTATCCTGGCTCTTATGCAGCTCGAACAGCATTTGCATCGCTCGCCGACGCGTAGGTGGTCTCTGCCTCTTCACTTCTTCCTCCGGTTCCCCATCCCGGTGATCACGTCCAGCGGTCGTAATTTTCTCCATCACCGTTTGTTTTGAGTGATTCGAACTATATATTTCTAAGCACGGTATCTTTCGGAATTGCAAATTATCTTTCGAAGTTGGCCCTGATTTACCGCCGCCCATCCATTCCTCTGCTGCCGCACACTTCCCCTCCCTTATCCCCGGGAACACTTCATTCTCCTCCCTATCTTACGTTTCGTCTGTTAACCTTCCATTACGCAATTTTTTTTCTCTTTCCACCCCCTTCCTCTCGGGCCCCCTGCGCCCCGCTCCCACCTACCCCCGCCAAAAGCCAGGAGTCTACTCGATTTTTCATCACCTATATCTCGGCTGCGCGCCCCCACAGCGAGCGTCCTCCGTTTCCCTCCCCCTCAACCATCCCTCTCACCTCCCTTCGGTTCCCCTTTAGCCTCACCCCTCCCTTTGGCGACCTCCTTCGCCCTCACCTCTCCTCACTCGCTCCCGGGATCCCTTAGTGTATTCCTCAATTCCCCTCCGTCCCCCTCTCCCCCCTCCTCCCCCCCACGGCTCTCTTAGCCCTCCCCTTTCTCTGATGCCTTCCTCCCCCCACCCACAGTATCCCTCCTCTTCTCCATACTCTCTCCCACTTCCCTTATCTTCCCGTTTCCGCCTCCCTCTCTGAGTTTCGGATGAAAAATCAGGGAGGAAATCAAGTGTGGATATCTTTCTGGAACACCAAACACCTCTCTCTCTCTCTCTCTCTCTCTCTCTCTCTCTATCCTTCCCTCTCACTCTCCTTCTCTTGCTCTCGCCGCTCGTCCTCTCCCCGTTCTTTCCTCTCCTCACACCGCACTCCTTTTCCCCATTTAAAAAAATCCCTCCCTCCCTCCCCTCGCGCCCGCTCCCTGCCCTCCGGTCCCGTCCCTCTTCACCTTCCTTCCTCATGTCACTCCATTCATTCCTCTGCTCCGCTCCGCCTTTCCACGCTTCCGTTGTCTCCGCGATCTTTCACGGTAGGCAAGGCGCGCACCTGCGGGAAATACAGCGGCATCCTTCATCGCCTCCTCGTCGATTTTTCAGTGCAGCTTCCCATTCAGCTTCGGCGCACCATTCCAAGATCGTTCCCCGCAGGGAATACGCGTTGGTAGGCCTTGCTACAGTCCTAGTTCCGTATTATGCTTAGAAGGTAGGAGACCAACATCTTAGGCCATTCAAGCATTAAGCCATTAAGGTAAGGGCAAGTGTAATTGGGTGGGGGTGAAAATTTTCTCAGTGCACGGGGGAAAGGTGTAAGGAAACACGACTTTGGTTTTAGCCTGCTCTCAACGAATGGCGCCCAGGGATCCATGGGTTGACCTTCCCTTTGACGGATGGAGTGATGAACTTGAAATGCTCTTCACACATCATTCAAGTAGGGACTGGTATACCTCTGAAAAATATCTGACACTGGCGGGATATGAGCCCTGGGGCCTTATTCTGTAAAGTCGAATTCGAGATTCCGACGTCACAACAATACCCATATATGGAAAAAATGTCATAGTTTGTAGTACAAACCGTGCTCCCTTGATGCCGCGACGGTCTCCCCGGCTCAAGGCGACGGAGTCGGATCATTTTGCGGATCATTTCGTTCATAATCCGTCGCCAAATATTTTCTGGCGAGCAGGCGCTGCTATCGCGGTGGGCACCGATAGAAGCTTCGATTGTAGCAGACGACTTGTTGATATTTATCGCGCGGGATACAAGGTGAGAATGCATCTAATTCTAGCTAATGATTAAATCTTTCATGTCTCCGTTTCCTTGCCGCTTATACAGTTAGAAGTATATAAAACTATTTGTTTTGTTTTCAAATGTCGCCATGCAATGTTTTTGTTTAATGTTGATTAATAAATTGTCAGGTTGACTAGATATATAGGATTGTTATTCGTGTAAAACTTCTACGTAAGATTTTAATGCTACTGCAGGGGCAATATATATTATTGAGAGGAGATTTTATCATGTTGGAAATCACATTGTTTGAGCAAATATCATTATGCTGCCTTGCTTTGTATGAGTACCTTTCTTTGTGTGGTTGTGTTCTACCGACAAATTCTGATATTGTATGGACGTCCCCCCTGTGTGGTGGCTTGCACGGTATATGTAGATGTAGACGTCCTTTGGTCTTCGGACGCGTAAATTATCGCAGGATATTGAACGGTTGTTGCATATTTGTAATTGCTACTGTGATATCATCCATTCCAAATCAATGTACTACATAAATAGAAACAATAGCGGACGGAGGAATATATAATAATAATAATTTCTCTAATGACCACAGGTGACCCCAATTACGATCATTGTAATATTTATATGGACAACAAATTTAAAAACACCCATGTCCTGAGTTTTACCCAGGCGGGACTCGAACCCGCGACCTTCGGAATGGCAGGCGAGGACTTAACCCCGCCGCCACCGAGGTCGGCATGCACGAAGATGTAATGATTCACTCGAGAAAACAATATCATTACAGAAGCTGTCGACACAATCAATTGATAAAACCAAAACATTTCGTGATTTAATTCCAAAGGTGTAATCACTTTCAATTATCAGAAGTTTCACTTTCTAATTAAGTCTGCCGTTATTCCATACCAGCATATATTGTTACATTTTAAAGCGAATAGATTGATTACAAACATCAACAGTAAGTCATGTTGATTAACAATTGTTAATTACCTCAGCTTGTTCCTTCCATTGTAATAATGGCGCGCTGGATAAACAGTCAACTGTTAACGTCATTTCGGCGGTGAACGATGTTCGCGAATCATTCGTCGCGGTGACCCACGACTCTCCATATGAGCCGAAATTCTTTCGACTTTACAGAATAGGCCCCCTGGTCTTCGGGATTGCTCTCAAGCCACTCAAGCCATTTCTCTATCTACCTCACCACGGATGGTGCTGGCGTAGTGATAAGAGCACTGGCCTTCCACTATGAGGGTCTTTGTTCAATTCTCGGCGTGAGTGGTAATTTTCATTCATAATCTGGCTCCTACTATAATGGTTGGTTTTGTTTAACTTTAACTTTAAGTTTTCGAGTTCGGTACTCCGTCCGTCGGATGGGACGTTGATCCGTTCCCCACCGTGTTCCCTTTGGCGCCTTTCGTCAATAGACCAGTCAGTCAGTTCTCTCCAACCTTCCTCCTCCTTACACTTCTGTTACCATCCTTGTACATTTTCTCCTGGTTCGAAATGCTTTTAAGTGCGGTTACAGACTTGAAACCACGACCGAACGAACTTCTCAGCGTCCCTAGTCATGCAGATTAATTCCGACGTCTGGTTTCCTCTGTCCTTTCTTCGTTCTCCATAATTCCCGCCCACACATCGCGCTCTTCCAGGACGAAAGGGACTCTGCTGTCAATTAAATTACACAAAAACTACCAATTTTTACTACTCATCTTTCTCCATGAGTACCAAAATGCTCGTACCCGGCTTCCTTATACTATCAGCTGTGAGAATCTTTAAGTATAGTAGTGAGCCTGGGTCGCCCAGTTACCTTAGTTCGAGGGACCGTCACTAATTAGCCATTTGCACAACCCATGGAGATTGACTGCCCGGCATATGCGTTCGAAGTGCATTTTTCCGGGCAATCGTGGATGGGCGAGATGGATTGTGATGGCTGCTTAACTTAATACCTTATCCTCTCTCGGACTGATGCCGCTGAAAAAAGCATTCATATTTACTTCCTCGAAAATCGATCGTAGCCTTATCTTTTGAAACTCTCGCCCAGCTCCCTTTTACATTGCGTAGACTTTACATCTACCATTAATATTTACTTCTCCCTTCGGAAACACTTTTCGCTTTACGTTCGGCATATGCACAGAAATGTAGACCTTGGGACTCTGTGTGTTGTATAATATGGCCACGACCATAGTTTGGGCATTGTAACTGATACTTCGGCTTAACTCTTCCTGTGCTATTTAATGTTCTCGAAAAAATGTTACTGGAAGATTCATTCAACTTGTCACGCTGGCCTCGGTATCAAAGCGGTAATGCACCAACCTGGCAGCCGAAAAGTTGTGAGTTATAATCCCGCCAAGGGTATGGAAGTTGTGTCTGTCTTATGATTAGGATCGTTGTGAGTCGGTGGGAAGTAATCTTAACCGTTGGAACAACTGAAAATCCAAGTCTGCTATTGCTGAACTTTTCACCGGCGGCTTTTGTAAATTTTGTTTTCAATTTTTGAGCGTATTAATGAAATGTTTGCTGGAATAAATTAATTCAATCCTTCTTCTTTAAAATCAGCCTTTACCCTTTTATTTCTATTTATGAGAAAAATATGGAAAGACAACAAAGGAACATATATTAAATATCAGTTTTTTTCGTATTCTTCTCTCTCCTCAGCTTTGACACATTTTAAATAAATTCAATCTCAATCCCATCTTATTTTAAACGAGATTGTAGCAATTTCCCAAAAACAATAATCAAGTAGTTTTTCAAATATTTATGCTTAAATATTAACAGTGGTGATCACATGTCTGTGGTTCTTAATTCCTTTTGATGTTGGGGTACCGTAATACTTGACTCGCACTAGTAGTACTTTGTAGATTAATCGAGTAATCAACAACGATTATATTCCTTTCAGAGCACTTACTCGGAAACCTTTCTCAAGTTCGACAGGTTGAAAAAGGTGGACGCTTACATCAGGATGAAATTGCCTACAATTTGGCTCGTATTTGATTCCCGAATGCCTAAAGGAGAGGGTTAGAGCTAAATGCACATTTACAATGTTTGGCCATCATTGCTTAGATCGGGAAGTTAGCCAACGAAGCTTTGCCAACTGCATCGACGCGGGTGAAAAGAACCGTCCACGTATTCAGTTCACTATCACACAATTTTGGAACGGTTGGAAACTTCGGAGGTCGTAACAATCCCTCACGTATCGCTTGAAATGCTCAAGTCGCTTGGAACGTGATAAGTTCGTTGCGAGTTGTGAATTTCGGGCGGTTACTTATCTTTTCCTCGGCGGGAAATATTGGTGGTACCTGTAGACTTTCCATGATGGGGCTCCTAAGAAGTGCTCTGAAAAATACTTTCTACCCCCAATAAAAAATTATGTTCGAGTAATACTTTCGAACGCATGTGCTACTTAAATTATGCGAGCGTAAACCATGCACACAAGGGAGCGCTGGAGAAAAATAATAATATAAGAATGTCCATTAAATATGAAAGACGACCTTGTAATAATATATTTTCACACTGAATAAAGCTGAAATAATAATTCTTGGCTGTAGCGTGCGCGATTAAAATTTCAGTCCCGTAGAATGAAATTCTCTGGGGATTTTCTGCCTCAGCGAATCTCGATTGGTGTACGGAGGCTCCATGCCATTTGCTTTGTATGATGACCGCAGCGGGTTGAATTTGGCTTCTTCCGGTCCTGTTTTTATCTCCGCGACGTGGGAAGTCAGATTCGAGAAAAATACGTTAATCTGGTGATTGTTGGTCTCTTCACTTCCAAATGCAGCATCCATGTTCGATGTCAATCTGTTTGAAAGACCTGTCTGTGCGCTGCTTTCTCGTTGCTTGATGTCATATATCCCGTTCTATTTCCCTGGATATTTGGGTCAATAGACTTTCCTAAGTGGGAGCAAAATAGCCCAGAGCCACCGCGTTAGTAAATTGTTCATTTCTACGTGGAGTACAGTTTTTTCTCAGCGTTATCATATGGGTTATATTATATTTATTAAAAACATTTCAAAATTTTCCTGTGAGTTATCGTATTTTGACGCAATATTTTATTGAAAGATGTTGATGAGAAATTGATACTCCGGGATTGCTGCAAAACCTCATTCTTTGAAGCGTACTTATTGTGCTGTGAATTTAACTTAAGAGATTTGCAATTTTCTGGTAGAGTATATCGAAACACGAATTTGGAAAATGAAGGTTTTGGGCTGGTAGGCATCTTATCTTATCATCCGTTCTTTCTTAACCCAATCGCGATTAGAACATGGCGTATCAAATAATATGGTATACTACCTTCGTTTCATTCGTGGCTGGTGCGGTTGCTGCACTTTATCATTGACTGAATAGCTTAACCTCGATGTGCTACTGGCTACTCCCTTAGCGGCTTAAGTACCTACTTCCTCCCCTTCTCCTTCTTTGTGAGATTGCATTTGCGTGTCCGTCTAACAACACCAAAAGTCTTTTGTACAGGTCCGTTCTCCTCCTTCACTCCACAACCTCGCGCCACTTCATTGGATCGGTTAGCGCCGTCACCATTTAATTTCCTTCTGCACCCGCCAGTTGGCATGTGTTGGCTCGTGCCATGAATTCCGGTCCGTGACAGCGGCGCCCTCTGTTCCCACCTTCACCCCCGAAAGACCCACATTTTTACTTTCAAGAGGTGTTCCCGACGGCGTCCTTTTCTTGGAGATGGGAGAGGAGGTCATCAACCCACAGTTTAATAGCTGAAACTGCGGCCAAAAGGAGAAATTTGACTCCCATTTGTGTGCAATCAGATCTGTTCGGATTGATCGAGTGCATTCGATGCTTATAACTTCTTCACGCATGACAGTGAGCATAGAATGGACAACGAAAATGACGGAATAATAATGCAAGTGCTTTGAGCTCGGTAAAATTGAGTAAAAGGGTCATTTATCTTATTTTAGCGCCCGCTCGTTGTTGATGGTTTGTAGTGTAACGACTATTATTGAAGTTTGACTTCAAAATTTTTTATGCTTCTTTGAAATTACAGTCTGTTTTTACTATTGTGTCATATAATATATGATGTTTTCTTTATTACACTTTATAATTTGTGTTCATCGAGACCCTTTAGCGTATGAGAGAAACGTAAATGATGTTAATCCTAAATATCCTCATATTCCTAGGTGTTCGCAGTAAATTTTTAAGCTGTTCGGACCAGGAATGTAATAGGGTGAAGTATTATCCAACGAGCCAACGAGTACCCGTTTTGCCAGAAGGGAAGGAATGTATACGCATCCGTTTGTTAGGAGGTTGGAGGAGGATCCCACTGCCGAATAAACCTAGATATTTATGACCCAAAGAAAACCGTGGAAAAGTGCCAAATTACTGCAGATGCAAACGTCCAAATATTCGCGAAGAAGACGTATACATATGTATATATATATTATGTTTAGCCGAGAGAAATTACTATATAGTTGGGTTTCTTGGTGACCACTTCCTATCCATGAAAACTAAAGCAGGAAATATACTGGCCTTGCGCTTTTGAAATCAGCTGTGAGCTTATCAATAATTTTACTATTGACATACCCCAGCATGCCAGTTTGCATTAAATTGCATATTTTAGAGATTTGCCATCATATTGATAGACACACATTGATTGCACTAGCTATTGCTATTACCCCACACAGTGAAGTATCACATTCGTTTTGCTGCCAAAGATGAGTGCTTAGCGTGAATAGGAACAGAACGATCCACTTCACGCGTATTCGACAAAGAAATTTCTTGTCATCCACCATACTTCCATTCCACCATACTTGTTGCGAAAACTCTTTTTTCCTTCAACTTTTCGGAATCGTTTCCATTCTATTCCCATATCCTTTGTTGCACCCATGTCATGATTTTAAATCAACTTTCAACTGGAGATTGAGGGTTTTGTTCTATAGCCAACCGGTTACAGTTATTTATTCCTATGTGATTCTCTTCCTTGGGCCACTCCGGACCTTGCTGATCGTCTTGTAAGCATGCGATGAAGTGTTTTGTATTTAATGTTCGTGGACGTTTCTAACAACAGAAATTGGCCTACGGATAAGGAAAAATCACGGCTATTGTGTATAAGTGGTGCTTGTTCTTGCACTGAAGCGGCTTATCTCTCTTTGCTCATCTCCACCTACCTCCTCTTCAACTTCTCTGAGTCGAAGCCTGAAAGTTGACCCCGACGCGGACGTTAGGAACTTATTGTTGGCTTCATGAGCTTTCTTCAAGTAGGATTTTTATCACCATCAGGTATTACCAGTTTGCGACTTACAGACCTCGTACATGTAGCCGTAATGATGCTTATTAATATTTATCCGGTTGCTTTTTGGCTCCTGAACAATTATACCTCTTTTGGTCCGTCGTGCGGAACACGTGATAACGTTGTGTGCTGCAATCTCGGATATTGTATTATGTTAATGCTCGTTTAAAATTCATACCAGAAGCTCGAAAAAATTTACTCGAAAGAGTTCATGAGTCATTTTCCCATGCTTTGCGGCTAAGTATTCCACTCTCTGTATTTCCTCGCCAAAAATGCGTAACTACACAGATTAAAATGATTTTCTGGATATGGAGTGTGCATCCATATCGAGTTCAAATCTTAGGAGGGTTCTTCCTGCATAGGATCATGTACGAATTCACTACCCTTTCGTAATGAATACTGAGGCATGTATTTCCTGCGTTTCGACTTCAGGTATTTGCCTCCTATCGAATCTGCATTGCAGTCCTCGACTGATTTCGCTCACGAGGCTCACGACTAAATTTTAGGGCCTAGGATGGCTAATGCGATTGTATAATAATTATCAAACGCAGAGGCACAGAAAGTCCAAAATAGTTAAGCTGCGCTGAGAAAAATCTGTTGATAGATTTAAGTAGGTTTAAGGTACAAATCTGTGAAAATTCATGGTCACTGAATAAATGCAGACTTTGTAATTTTCACCAAATTTACTATAATTCTATCGGTTTCATCGCATAGGCGACATCCTCAGGTACGAAAATTCGTTTCAACTGCCCTTCAAACGTTTCAACCGGCAGTTGTTGCCTACCTGAAGTACTTCGAATTTTAGTACCTGAGGGTGTCCCCCTTGCTATGAAACCGATAGTACCATACCTAATAATTTGGTGAAAATTACAAAGTTTGCATTTATTCAGTATGATCCATGTATTTCCACTTAATCTCGCATATCAAAATAAGTATTTGGTCATGTTTTTTTGTTCTCCTATTATAAGGTTATATCGTACCGTCTAACATAACTCAATCCATAGGCAAACAAAACATACATACTTAAGTCGGTATTCATAACCCCGAGCCAGGGTGGCTGGATTTTAATACCTTATATGATCTTCGTAAGTAATAAATACGAACGTCAAGTGATGTTATTTTTAGCGGAGTTCAGCCCCTGTTTGAATTGTTTCGTTTTTATACGTTGTAGAAATTGACGGGTAGTAAAACTTCCCTTCTGACATGGTGAAATTGATTCACTCTTCTTCAAAAGATTAAGGACGAAGAAATGGTTTGATTGATGTGGCATAAATGCATAGATACCTTTATTTAATTTTCTCCTCACTTCGGGCTAACTCAAATAATGAGTTAAGAATAGCGATTCCTTCGGGGAAATGATCACTCAAACCATTATAACTGCTGTGGAAACTTGCTTATAGAAAATATTTCCGAGAGAAGCAGGGCTTGGGTGAGGTAGAAAGATAACCTAAGAAGGGAGCTTCTCGAAACTCTACGTTTCTTTTGTTTTCTTTCCGAAAAAAAGATTCTTTGGAAAGCAGAAAAAAGAAAACCTGTTATGAAGGTAGTAGCCCTTAAACCCATCCAAAGATTTTTTTATAATTATTGGATTGGTGATTAGATAAACACGTGATTGCCTAACCATGCTATTAATAGAACTATAAAGCTAAATTGTTATTGTGAGCGTCGTCCAATATTGACTTTGGAGTATACCTTAGGTTGTTGATATGCCTATCATCCAAACGTCCGTAAGTGATGGTTCTGCAGAAAAGAGGTGATGAGGTCGAGTAACTGTTGGTAGTTGTTCAAGGGCTGTGGTGCTACTGGAGAGATGGGGGCTTTGAGTAAGCTCCGCGGCCTCTAAGGAATGGTCTCCTGGGAGTTGTAGGTTAAGCAAGCCAAGAGTGCAGAGATGAGTATCACAACTAGAGCAATTGGAGGGTATTTAAAGCTCCAGTATAAATTTGTGACGAACATTGCGCAATATACTTATTCATTTCTGCTGCAGGGACGTGTGCGGGGATAAAGATTTTAATGAAATTCTTTTGCATGCACATGCTGCTGCGTAAT
Source organism: Platycnemis pennipes (assembly GCA_933228895.1). Taxonomy (NCBI): domain Eukaryota; kingdom Metazoa; phylum Arthropoda; class Insecta; order Odonata; family Platycnemididae; genus Platycnemis; species Platycnemis pennipes. The sequence goes on along the minus strand of OW121848.1, from coordinate 99,143,329 downwards.
AATCTTTCAAGTTTCTCGCAGGGTCATCATAATTGTGGTTGCCCACGTTTGGATTACCAACTCCGTCTTCATTCCAAAATATATTATTTATATAATTCGATTTATAGAATTAACAGTAAGCAAGCAGTACGTGAAAACATTTGTGTGGTGATGCAATAAACGACCCAGAGACATGGGCCATCGGAAAACTAGAAGAGAATACAGGCGTTTAAAACTTGGTACTGGAGGCGTATATGACGAAAATGAAATGGACGGATCAGATTTGAAATGAGGGAGCGTGCAGAAGAATAGAAGTGGAGAAAGCAATATGGAGCACTGTCATGAAGACAAGGTCCAGATGGATAGTCCACAGGCGACATGACGAATTTGTAAGGAACATCATCGAAGGGAAAACGCGCACAGGTCAGGTAAAACGGGATACGAAACGTAATAGTTACATGGACTTAAATGACTTAGCAGAGGAGAGGGTAGAATGGAGAGCAGTCAACCAATCTTAGGATGGGATGACTAATGATGATATCAATTTACATTGAACCCTGAAGACAATGGCGGATATAGCCTTCAAAATATTAATAATCACTGCGACTAGAGGATGAACTAAAAGTATTTTATTCAGTGCGTGAGATAAAGACGACAGTTGAACCCTTCTTTCCTAGCAAAGTGCTTTAAATATTATTTACATGTGATCATCAAATTGTTCTTTCACTTGGTAATTGCTAATTTTAAAATTTTCTTTGGTTACTTGAGGAAAATTGTACTTTATTACTGCGGGTTCCAGCGAAAACCTATGCCTCTCCGTGGTCACCGTAAACGATTTAGTTGAATACCAAACGATCACCATACAAAACAGCCAATTAGCATTAGCCAATTAGCTAGGGATCCGCACAGTATCAAGCATTAGTAACTTAATCTTGGAAAGAAATCCCGCATCGACGGGTGACGCATTTATTTTATGTAGCAAAGACCCACTGTATTTCATCATTTTTGGTTGTATAATCTAATATCTTATGAATTGCACTATATTTTATTGCTTGCCATTCTACTCTGTATCGAATGGCTTTTCATACTTTTATGAACGAAATTAGGCTTAGAAAAAGAAAAGTTAGACTAGAAAAATTGCATCAGCAGAAAGGTTGCTTAACATGAGTAAATTTATGAGTGGAACCTTGTGAAAAAAAGGTTAAGACATTACAGGGAAACTTTTTGTGTTGAGGGTTGTGATGTGAATCTTACATTACATCGTGACTTTTAATTTTGACTTTTTAATGTGGGCCTATAAGGATGAGCAAGAAAATAGATCGGAGACTTTAAGAAATTGCCAGCGTAGAACTGAGAAATGCCGATGGACAGGATAGCAATATGAGAATATTTTTGCACGGTGAGCAAAATTGGCAGTTACTGAATCACATTTGTGCGGCATGGCCAATGGCGTGTACCAATGCCATGAATGTTGTGTTCGTCCTAGTATTATGCTTTGGGTTAAGCTAGTCTAGATGGTGCTCTATACTCAATGCATTTGGAAACCCCAAATCGTAATTCTACTAGAATTACGAATTTTTTCCCAACTCGTTCTCGCTCACCAAGAATACCTACCTCCAGGTTTATACTACCTCCATACGTCTATTTTCCCCTACAAAAATGATCCAGCAATTATGACACAATATGTTGAAAACCGGGTCGTGTCAATTATGAAAAATATTTAGAGGAATCAAGTGATTTATCATTTTATGAATACCTAATGGATATGCTCATCAAATTCGAGCCCGACACCATTTCCTCAGAAAACCAAGATTACACTTCTACATCCATCTACATCTACATAATACCCTGCAAGCCACCATAAAGGTGTGTGACAGGGGGTGAATTCTCACCAAACATGCACTACATATCATGCATAAAAAAGGATTAGTATTTATATACAGTTCTAAACTTCACTATTTAAAAAAAGATAAAAATAGCAAAGCTAACATGCAAAAACATGCTGTAGGTTGGGTTAGCTTCAAGTCCTTATACCAACCTGCTGCTACCAATGTTATCCATTGCTACACTCGTGCTGGATATATTTACCGTTATTCATATCCCTAATTGTACGAGGAAAAAAGGACATTTTGAATCTGTCAGTTCGGCAATCAGTTTCTCTAATTTTGTGATCATGGTCCAGTCTACCATAGTAAGTTGGGGTTCGCAATATATTTTTAACATCATCACTGAAAATATGGTCTCGGAATTATATGGTCTCGGAATCGGAGATTAAGTCTACATTTCAACCTGCGATCTGACAATGATTCCCAATTTAATTCATTTAATAGACTGGTTACGCTAACAAGGTTATCGTACCGTCCCTCTACAAATCTTGCCGACCTTCGCTGCACACGTTCAAGTTCATTATTTAGACCGATTTCGTAGGGATCCCATACACTTGATGTCAAAGCCACGCCGAGCCGTAGAGAGGAGCGCTGCCGCGGTCGCCCGGCGTGCTCCCCGAATCCACGAGGCGATCCTCACCGAGAGCCGAAGCGATTTCGTCTCGGAGCAGTGCGCGGAGGAGCCATCGAGGGGTGGCGGGCGGGGTCCCCGGCGCAGGAGGAAATGAGATGAACGGGCGTGATGCGACGGGGGATATGCGGAGTGGTCTCGAGATGGGCACCGCGTGATAATTGGGAAAGGAGGTGCGGGGCGGGAGTGTGGGGTGGTCGGCCGAGGACGGAAAGGGTGAAGACGAGACTTTCGGCGGAGACCCACTGCTAGTGGTTTCATTTTTTTTCGGGGCTCGGCGGTCGAAGGGAATGAGTAAAGGTCGAAAGAGTGGAGAGAGGGAGAGAGAGAGAGAGAGAAGAGCGAGGGAGATAGCGAGTGGAACGAAGTAGATGAGATAGGAGAGACAGAGCGTGTTATTATTGCTTTATTTTTTTAACGTCCGAAGGAAGGAGGAGCGGTGTGGGGGCGAATAACTCTCCCGAATGGTCACTCTGCCGTTGGGGGGGTGGGGTGGGTGAGAGTTTTAAAAATTTTCGGTGGTGGGAGGTGGGGGACAGGCAGGTCGGGTGGCTCTTCGGGGAGGGGTAAAGAAGGGGGGTTAAGTTGGGTAGGAGGGGCATGAGTGGGCTCAGCCCGTGAGTGCGTTATCTATCTCATCCCATCGCCTCCTAATGTGTGTATTTGGAAATCCATTCCGTTCTCCCCCTCCCTTCCTCCCATCCTGCACTCCACTTGCCTCTCAACCTCTCTCTCTCTCTCTCTCCTCCTTACTTCCACTCCCTTCTCCCGCGTTCCTTCCTCCTTGCTTTTTACGTTGCTCATTTTTCACTCGCCATCACCTCGTCTGCACCTCCGCTACCTAATCCAGTTAAGCCTCCGTTACTAAGGTAGAAGGATTCATCACCAGGCGTTCTCTTCTATGGATGTATTTGATATAAGTTTGAAGTTGTTCACGATTTCGTGAAGTAGGCTGTATGAGCCGTCGGAGTGGTACCCACTGTGTTCTCTATCGCAGAATGGTGAATTAATCTGATATTCGTTCCACACGCTCTCTTACTTACATACTTACTTGTTGGTCTCGAAAGATCCCTAATCAGCTCCCAAATCCGTTCATGATGTACTTATTAGGCAAAAGTAAGTATCATGATACAGCCATTTATTTCTAAGTGATGATAACATCTTCAAAACAGAAGATTTACTAATAGCTACGTTTTGAATCTCAGCTGAGGAAGCTTTACATAAGTTTCTCACCATGCATCCATAGGAAAAAAATAAAGTTATAAATGGGTACAGAACTCAATTGCACTATTAGAATTTACAGAATATTTATTTGTATATTTACACAACACGTCGGAAGGACAGCTATCAGGCGTAGAATAATGGACAGCGCATATAAAAACACTGAGTTCAATGGGATGTAATGATGCTCACATTTTCTAAAGGTAGAATTTTCGGTCATAAGCGGGAAGCACATGTTAATAATGATGATGCATTCAAATTCAAAATTTGTAGTTCTTTATCTAGTTAATCATTCTTACTTCAGTAAGAATGAGTACTTCATTCTTAATGAATAGTTTTGGTCTTAAATATTTGTCCGATAGCTAATGGCAGATAACGTTTGCACAGATTATTCCAGTGAAGAGAACAATCAATATCCCATAAAAAATCGATGTTTGATTAATTTTCCGCAAGGGGCAGCTAACTGAATGTTACCATCTCGTCGAATACACTGCCAATCCATGTATTGTTATACAGCTAGCGAGTGGGATGAGGGGTTTCCGACTCAAATCAATGCACACAAAATTGAGCAAGCTTACCGAAAGCGATTGAAAATTCAATCTTTTTGGAGCAAGTTGGTAGTGAATTCATACGACCATGAGTGAATCTCATGCTTGCCATGCGGGGAATGAGAACGATTTCATATGCATTCACGTTACATATATACATTCACGTTAACTAAAACGACCAAACTCGCAGTGGCGTGTAATTTATCTCTGTATTTATATATCTTTGGTGGATAAATTACATCGTTCAATCCATAGAGTTGGTTCTTTGCAGCAGATTGTCTATAGCTAGCACGCACGATTCTGGGTTTAGACAGAAGAGTGAAGAAGTCGCTTACAATTTTGTTTGATGGAAACCGTTAGTTCTTATTCAAATAAACGTTCTTATTAAACATCGATTTTTCCTTTCGTACGTTCTAGCCTTCCACTGACTGAGTGACATGTGCCTATTTTAATTCTGTTACTATTGAATTCCAAGTTTCGTTGATTGTTCTCTACCTAGTATTTTTTGAATCCCTCCTGGAAAGTAATTTGGTGTTATTTGAAGTGGTGATTATATTCGGAGGTCAAAGTGAATTCAAAGCACTTATTCGTTCTGTACCCCCCCCCCCTATGATACTATCCTTTTTTTTACAACCGCGGAACCTTCTGTGAGATTCAGCACTAGAGGCTTTCATGATTTTTTTCGAAATTTCTTCTTTGTGCAATGATCAAATATTCCCTAGAATCAACTTTCAGTGTGGCAATATCAATTAATCCAACCGATGATCTTAATCACCTACATCCTGCCTCCCCGACTACTGCTTTCACTTTATCCGGATGGCACCCTCCTCCAAGCCACTCGTGTACCTTCCGTCATATAAGGGCGCTATACCCGAGGCTTTTAATTGCGCAGCCTGATGCATGGAGAGATGCATTATTAAAATAGTTTCTTGCAAAAAAACTAGCTAGATGGAGCAGGAACCACATGCAGGAACGGCTGCGCGGAAAATATCCCCAATTCTATTCCATACTTTTATTCGTATAATCTAGTCGATTTGACGTTGCTACATCCTCTGCAATTTATTACTTCGTGTACGACGTCCGTTATCTCATTTATCATTCATTCCAACCTTCTCAAATCTGTCATCATTCAGCTTTGAGCTCTTCCAGGAACTCCCTACGCAGTTGATTTTATTCTTCCTTGCCCCTGTCAGTGAATACACAAAATATTACGGTTTCGTCTAAATAACCGGAGCTTCATTAGTCTACTTGGTGGTAAATAAAAAAAATCAAAGGAGACTTAATAGCTTATTGCTGTTTGCCCACAGGTAGATTACATGATATGGGTTTGGAACCAGTTGAAGTAGGTAAATGTTGATGCCGTAAATGTATTGGGTTTAACTTAGATTCACCTTGGTTGTAAATAATTGTGCTGGAAATGGCGTTGTAAGTTGGAGCCTATCTGAAATTGAGCATACCAGACTAACAATAAGACCTTTATGGAGGTACAAGACATTAGTGTGTAGCTTTGGCGCGGCTAGTATCTTCGAGACTCCACGCATTATCGGCAGATTAGACCGTCTGCGTCCTTCTGGAAGATTTAGCGGCTGTTCTTGCTCCGCACAAAACTATAAAACTCAAGAAAAAGGCACCAATTGTTTTCAGTCATAAATTCTTTAAGTCATCGTTTATTCGACAGGTAAAGTGAAAAGCAGGTGAATATTTGGGCGCAGTAACTGTCGTCGCTAGCCACAGTACTGGAGGTAATCACGCACTTCTTCTCAAGGAATTAAGAATGAATATGGAATTTATCTTGAAAAATTTTTAATCGCTCATTTTTCGACGTAAAGATAACTTTTCCAACATGCTTCAGCATAATATTTTCATCTCGATATTATCGACTATATATATCAGGGGCGGAATCTTGGATCATTCTTTCGAGCTATCGCTACCTTTAACCCCAATTCATATAAAAGCGTTCAGTGTATGGTAACCATTCTAATGGCTTGCTCTACCGGCTGAAATTGGCGAATTGGTAAAATTATAAGAATTGGTGTAACGTATTCGCTTTTATATGTGGATTTAAAAAAATGAACTCAACCCGATCGCACACATTATTGAGATGAATCATCAGGTTCCAGGAGATGGTTAATTGACGTTTAGGAGTGAACTCGTCCGCCATGTATTTGCTCAATATACCCATGTTTCGATCATTTTTCCGTAAGGTTTTCTGCTGTAGGTCTTCTCACAACGCTAACGGGGATGGATGCGATTTGCCACAGGTGTTGCTGACCACGGCCGGATGTGCCAAGGCTCCCTTGATAAAATAATTTATTGCTAGCATCCCTAGCTAGCTAGTGTCCTCTCTCTTTCATCACCAGCAATGGTGACGGCTGCAATAGGTAAGGAGTGGTCATGTTCCGGAATATGGGAGGGGGGAAGAGATAAAATAAGGAGGAAGTGGGTGACTTTCTCAGGGATGCTGTGTAGGAAAGATTTCTCTCTCCACTCCCAGTTTGGGATAAGGGAAAAGGATTCTTATTCGCCTGTTAGAGGGAAGAGTTGATTATTAGCGGAAAATATGATCGTAGACGCAGATAAGGAGGGAAAATTCTCATCATTATATCTTTTATTTCTCCTCCCTCTTCCGCAAAACTCGCCCTCAAGCAGCAGTATTTTTTTCCGTCTATCGGATCCGGCACCGATTTCCGAGAAAGGAGGTGGAAGAGGGGGCCAAAAATTCTCCGGAAAAATGTTTTGTCGAACGATGCTGCTCCTGCCTCCCTCTTTTATCTGCTTAATAAATCTGGTGGCAATGAATTATGGGACGCGGGGAGGACAAACAATGCTCAACTCCAACCCCTCTGACTCTCGGATTTGTCTTGCTTCGTAGCTTTGTCGCGTGTATGACGGCTCCGAAGGGGTGGAGAGGAGGGTGCGGGTGCTTTACGACCGTTGGGAATACTGCCGAAAAGGTCAGACAAACAGCCCTTCGTTTTTAATTGAATTTCTTTCGTTGGACACACGGGAGAGATATTTTCGATGTTTTATTCCCTTGAAGGATCACATTTTTCAAATGAGTCAAGCCACGCGTTGTTTGGAATATAAGTTCATGTCGCCGTTGGGAAAGCTGTTTCCTTCCCACCCCATCCAAAATGTTTGCACGTGGATTCATCGCGAACAAATGAATCGTTTTGCCAACTCGTTTGATTGCTCTTTAAAGTGCATTCTTGACTAACATTTATGGAAGTTCGTAAATATCTTCTACTGAGAAAACATGCATTAAATATCACCTTGCGAGGAAAAATAGTCGTTCGTGGAGGACATATTGGTACCTTTCTAAGACTTCATCAAATTTTTACAAACTCTTATGCGTAAAATGGTGGCAGGAGGGTTAGCAATCAATGCCCTTGCAATTTTTTGTTAAATTTCAAAGTCTTTTTGTTTTCAATCAAGGACTTGCTATCATTAACGGATGCCGTGACTTGCAAAGGTGGATATGAAGGCATAAAAGATATGTGTTTTTATTTTAGACATGTTCTGGCGTGTTTATAATGTATCAATAAGTGTTTTTCTACGCTTGATAGAGAATCCTCATAAATAGTGAAGTTTAGACTAGTATTTTAATACTAATCCTTTTTTATGCATGATATGTAGTGCATGTTTGGTGAGAATTCACCCCCTGCCACACACCTTTATGGTGGCTTGCCGGGTAATACGTAGCTGTAGATGTGTCATTTGTGCATGGAATAGTTTAAAATTATAGGATAAATCGCATTCAAATTTTCTCTTACTCCTTAATCAATTCTGTTAAACTTATAGTAAAACCGGTCATGTAGTAATTATCATAAGGTCTTTTAAGTATCCATTGATTTCTAATGCTTTTGTTATGCTTTGCAACTTCAATTTTCTTCTCAAATCCTGCACGGGTTTTTTTCTTCTTATAGCAATAATCCCTGTATAACTCTACGTCATCGCAAGGAATAGTTTATAGGTTTAGTAACGGAAACTGCTGCAACCTAATGGCGCAGTACCTACTGCATAGATAACATCCATGTGGGGTATTAAATTGGTTTAGAGGCTAGAGTACCGGCCTCCAATTTCAAGGTCGGGATTCGAATCCCGGCTGTGGCAGATATTTTCAAATGGCATATCGGTTCCAACTAGAGAGATGTTTGGAGTGTGCTTCTAGTTCAGTAGTCCTTCCGTCAGATGGAACTCCAAACCGTGGATCCCTGGGCGCCTCAAGAGCAGGCAAACCACCGAAGCCTAGTTTTCTCCTCCGTTCCCTGGAAAATTCTACCCTTAGCCAAATACCCACCAGTCTTAAATGGAGTCCTCAACCAAAGTTTTCGGTCACCTCCCTCCGGTAAATACTAATCTAAACTTTTCGTATTTATTCCATGAGGATGGGGATCAGGAAAAAATGAATTTAGGAGGTGATTTAAATTGGCTCTCGCATGAGGTCCGTCAATTGAGAACGTGACAAGGGCGTGCGCGAAGTGGCAAAGTCTGTTCTTGGATATTTCGGATAGAGGACTAGGAAGGGAGTGATGTCATTTATGTGGGGAGCAAGAGGAAAGCGGGGATGATATGCATGCTTGCGAACGAGGATCGAATGGGAAAGGCTGAATGAGGCAATGCTACCCTTTTCGTTTTTCGTATGAACTAAAATTATCACCGTAATGACTTTCTTTGGCTATTTCACTTCAGGATATTAAATTTCCATGATAGGGACCAACTGCATACCTATGTCTAACTCGCGTTCTGGAGAAACAGTTCCCTATTAGTAAGATCCAACCTGAGCTACGTAATCTGCATTCCTAACGGTTGAAAGATAAGAAGGAGGAAAAGCTGAATGCAGCAAGAAGACTCAAACCGGCTTTTATACGTTTACGGAGTTGAAAGCTTAACTCGCTGAAAATCTTGGGGAGTCCGCCTTGCTGAGATGTTGAGTGATCTCGCAATTTATACAAGGAAGAGGGTAGGTTAGAAGGTCCACGAACAGTTACAGAAATCGGTTTTTTTGTGGCTCCGATAGCTTTTTGAACTTTATGCGGTCTAAACCAAATTTTACCTTTTAGACAAGCAAAATATGTGCTCACGAGGTGGGATTCGAACCCACAACCTTCGGGTTTCTAGCCCTGAGTATTACTATCCTGGATACCAGAGTCGGCAGGAAACGTTACGAAACCATATAATAATATTAATCCCTCGGGGGAGGTGACCGACGACTAAATTCATTTTCGCCATTTAGGATAGGCGGGTAATTAGGTATGGATATAAATTTTAATTACTTTCAAGAAAACTAATTACGAATATTTAAAAAACATTTCAATTTTTCCTAAATTTAATTCGTAGTAGTTATTCGGTAGAGACGACCGACGGGTGAGGTCTTTTTCGCTATTTAAATAGGTGGGTAATTGGATAGAGCTGGGAATTTTTCAGGTAACGGTGGAAGGGTGGAGAGACACCCAGCGTCGGTATGAGCCTATTCTTAACTAAAGACGCCAAGGGGTCCACGGTTTAACGTCCCAGCCGACGGACGTAGTACCAAACTTGAAGTTCTCTATCCACACAGCATTCAAGTAGAAACAGGTTTTTCAATGATAAATCTCATGCACTGCCGGGATTTGAATACGGGCCCTCGAGATGGAAGCCAGTTCTCTCACCACTGCACTAACCCGATCCATCCATATCATGATGATATCGTGTTTTCTTTTGCCATGCCAAATTCATAATAATCCGTAAGATCTCGCCGTAAATTCAGTCTTCATTATATCTAACTGTACCCACACCTTACTGCCTCTCTCGTTCGCGAAAGCGTGGGTGGCCGGGGGGCAGGGGGAGGGGTGAGCGCATTTTCGGGACCGCAGTCCCAAGCGAGTTCGGATTCGATTGGGAGGGAGGGGTAGTCTGGGGCGAGGGAAGGCTAAGGAGTTGGTCGTCGGGAAGGAGGTAGATAAATGACCGAGATGAGAGAGGGAGGAGATAGGGGGAGGTGGAGGAGGCTTCGGGAAGGGTGGCCGAGAAGATTCGGAGGTGGGTGTGCTTGTGGAAGGCTGCCTGCCGCCTGCGATCGGGGAAAGGCCATGAAAAACTGGTTTCACGGATCCTCGCTCATATGTTACCTTCCGAGGATTCCTTATTCCTCAGCCCTCCCATCTCTCTTCGTATCGCTCACACCCCCATCTCGCCCAAAACCTCTCCTCTCCCTCACTCCTCCTCATTCTTCAATCTATCGAGGGACCTATCTCCTCCCGTCCCTCTCCTGTCCAACGACATCCCTCAAATTCCCCTTCTCCCCTCATCCATTCCCTCGCCCGACGTCATCCGTGAATTTTCCCGCAGTCCTCTCCTCCTCGACGGTTCCGTTTCCGGGTCGTTGTTGTCCGCAAGGAATCACCCGTTTGTAAAATTCGTGGAAAGATTAGATTATCCGCGTGCATGGCAGTGGAAATGTTGGCGCAAAAATCAGGTGTTGCCAGAGATTTATAGCACATTCGGGCAAAGGTGAAATGCATCGTGGCCCTTGCACATGCGTATTTTCCGGAGCTGATGACTCGTTGAATGTATTAATGAGTCTTTATGTACCCTTCCCATCGTTTACCAACTATTAATTCGCATGTCACCCAAAAGAAAGGCTGCATCGTAAGCAACCCACTTCAGCGCTTTTGCTGAAAAATAATGAAGAGCCTCGACGCACTTCCGTAATCCACGAAAAATTTGCTTGTGATATTTCTTCATTAGTTTCATACATTTTGGAGGAAATTTTCAAAGAGTATTCTCGACAATAGTATTTATTTATGGAGTGATATGTGTGAAATGAAATGTTCCTTATCGTTTTACATAAACGGTTTTGTAAACTTGGGAAGACAGATGGTCGGCGAGGAGTGGTCTATTACACTTCGCAAGTATTTGCTCAAAGGGCAGGGTTTCAATACGTACTGAAATCTGTTCCATTCAAGGTGTGGAATCTGAAATGTAGTGCCTCATACTGGCGTGAGGAAACCGTTTTAAATGCTGAGGGTTGGCGAGAAAACTATTTGCACCACTATAATTGAATGGCATGCTTACTGATTCTTAAATATCCCCATGTATCACTAATACGCATTCGGTTCTCTTTGAGAAAGAAATTCTTTATACCCTACTGAATGGATGATATAAATCAGGTCGTGTCGAGCAACACTTGCGAAGGAAGTGGAGTGTTGAGTAGCCCTGTTTGGTATCCAAGGTAAACAAACTGTTCTTTTCTAGCGCGGGAATCAATCTTTGACTTCTCGAATCCTTGTGTGCCATTCATTACCGCCAATCAACTACCGTTAAAAGCTCTCGGGACCGCTGATGTTTGAGAGGCAGATATATAATGGCGAGTAGGAGTTGTGGTAGGTATCTCGCGAGTGTTTGCCACCAAGGTTCAATTTCTCTCGGCTATAATTCGCTTTTCTCCCCTTACATACTCTACTGATGTTTTCATTGAGTGGTTATGAACGATGTCACGGTGATTTAACGTTTCGTATAGCAGCTGACGGGTGCTACTTGCATGTGTTTAAAGGGAATATAGTTCTTTCCAAACCATTCAATTCACAGTTGGTGGTAGTTGTACGTGAGCTTTTGAGTAAAGAGACCGTTCAGTGATGATCTTTCCGGAGTCAGTTTCACAGCGCAACATGATCTCGGTCGCAACAACATCTCATAAACCAAATTTATGGCCACACAAAAATATTCAGCTTGTTCACGCAGGCACAGCGGTTGTGCTCATGTTACATTACGCTTCAGAGCGTATTTTAGATAAGTATTTTTTCCACCTTACGTTCTTCTGGCTCGAAAGGAGGTAGTCACTGGCGATGGGAAAGTGATCAATTCACTACGATTGCACCAAAATGGGCCTTATTTTTTCTATGAATCACACTCTAGTATTGGAAATCTTTTTCTGTATAATTTCACTTGCATCCGCTAAACAAATATGTAGTTGTTTCATGCATGACATTCACGCCCGCTTGTATTAAACTAATCATGAATAGGATTATTTACGCATAATTAATGGCATTAAGCGACATTATTCTAATGTCGTCTGCTGCTGCCGCTGGAATTTCTCTTAAGTTCAGTGTCTCGTCCTGATTGAGCAGTATTTAAGGTAAAAACGCATATTGGTCTATTAGTAGATAAGAGAAGGATGCCTTAACTAGGGTCGTTTGTTTTTTGGGACTAGGTGCGTGAAGAGTGTGTGGTGTTTTAAACGCGCATACATAACGAGTTTTCTAAGCGAAGGTATGAATGGAATGTTTGCTAAAATTATATGAGTTTGAAGACGAAGGAAGGAAATGATTTCTGAAAAAGTGAAACGGATAGGTGTGGAGGCAAGTGGTTTTGGAGGACATTCCTTGTGGGGGGATGAGTTATGGATAATGGGAGGCAGCCATACTTCGCTAGTCATGATAGATATTACTATTAGCGTGGAATAGAAAGAGTGCGTGAATGTTTCATGCAGTGAAGACAGGCAGAGAATACATATGCTGAGCATGAGATTGACGCTGTTGGAGACGCCAGGCGGTCACGAATGAAACGCAGCGTTTGAGTAAACGCCTAAATGTACGAGTTCAGTCTCAACGACCGGACGCTGCCCTCAGCAACCGACGCAACGTCGCGACCTATTTCGTGGGAGAATGATCGAGTCGTCCACGCTAAGCCTCTCATTCATCGTTAAGTGAAGATGCCCATCCGTCACCGCGAGAGGAAACACCGGTACGGTGTGCCGCACCTCAGCCGACCCAACCCCAAGTGGTCCTTCGGGGACGGCCGAGAGTGGGTGTGGCGAAGGTGCGGGTGCGGTGATGCCGAGAGGACGTGTGAGGGTAGCTGGGGAGCGAGCGGAGAGTGATGTCGGGTGACCCCGGGTCGCCATCCGTCCCCGTCCTCGCGCGTGGTAGCGTCTTCCTCTAAGCCGGACCCCTCTGTCTCGCCACCTCCTCCCACTCCGAACGAGGGTCATCCGTCTGCTTTGACCTCCCGAGTCGGCCCTGCAATCCGACGACGTCTCTGCACCTGAGATCGTCGCCGATGCGAGGCGCGCCCGCCAGCCCGCTCATATTTTTCACCGCCCTCACCCCGAGGAATCGTTCCATTCTAACCCCCGCTCTTTTTTCTTTCCTCCGTTCGCCCTATTTCGACGACTTGACGCTGGCGGAAATCGGGATTTCGTCCCTCTAGCTTTGAGGTGCTCAAACTCACGGTGATGAACTTCTAAGATTTAATTTTTACTGTGTACTCTATCCTTATGCTTGCATAGATGGATTCCTGTAGATAAGCCCCTGAAAACTGCACTTCACAGTTTCTCGAGGAAGACAAAATACCTCTAAACGACCTTGCGACCGTGGTTTTACGTTAGGTATTTGTCTCGCAGTCATTTCGCAGCTTGGGTTGGATGGCACAATATAGCTTCAGCAGTTGTTGCCTCTAATATGAAGATCAGAAACTCAACAAAGCTGGCAGCTGCCTTACTACCTTTCCGTTTCCTTTACCTAACAGTGAATAAGAGGTGTTGAGCGAGGGTGGCCAACTTGTCCCATCTTCTTATCGCAAAACAGTGCTCTTTGCACTCACTGTTTTCCTGTCCGTTCGTCTTCTCCTCCGACCCTAGGCAGAGGGCTTGCACCTCCAATGCACGTCTAGGGGACGAGGGGCGGTCCACTTAATAGGGATACCTACTTCCTTGTCCCAAAACACCTCCCAATCCAATAACATCGGGCGACAAAAGGCGCCGCCACGGCGGCTCGCAATTTCAACGGCTCCTCCTCTCAAAGGGAAGGGCCGCTTATATAAGCTTAAAACAAGCCTCAAGATGCCGGACGTATCTAAGGCACTCACGGTCGTCAGCGGCCTTCTTGACGTACTGACGAAGGAAGAAAAAGAGGACTTCACCCGCAAGCTGCTTGCCCAACTCCTGCCCAAGGATCCAGATACGGCTCCTGCGCAGCAGAATGCTGCCCAAACAACCGACCAAACCAGTACTGAAATCACGGCAAAAGCACCAACAGAGACAACCCCGGCTCTTTCAAATCACCCCGCCGGAACTTCAAGCTCCACCATAACTGAAATTTCCAATATCTCTCAATCAGAAAATTCCCAATACAAAGAGGTACACTACAAAAAAAGAAAAGGCCAAGAATTCCAACCTAAATCTCAAAAACAGGCCAAACCAAATAATGCGTTTCCCCAATCGAACCGCTTTAGTGTTCTAAATGTAGAACAAGACCATAATTCTAAACAAGTCCCTAATAATAATGGAGCTCCTTCAGAGCAAAACACTGAACCAGTTGAAATGGACACTACCGCGCCTAAGAAATCTAAAATTCCACCGATTAAAATAGCGGATACCAGCAAATGGAATGAAGTGTACGCAAGGCTGACGCGTGCTTGTGTTTCCCCGCCGGTTGCCCACTCGACTGGCCCAAATCAGGCAGTCATTAAATGTCACACATCGAAAGACTTTTTTATTGCTCGAGATATATTGAAGGAACTAAACATCCCATTCCATTCATACCAACTTCTTGAATTAAAACGCAGAGATTTTGTTATCAAAGGTCTCTTTACTTCAATTGATGACGAAACAATTAAAGATGACCTTCTAAAAAAAGGTTTTCCCGTCGAAGATGTTCGACGTATCACTTCCACGCGTCCCTCTGACGCAGAAAGAGCACAAGGAACCACCAAGGTTCCCAATTATCCAACCAGATCTGTCAAAGTCAGCTGTGGAAACACCGTTGACATCCAAGCCTTTCTAAACATAAACTCAGTAACAGGACTGGCAGTAAAAACCGCTACTTTCAAGCCTCCAAACCAACCGGTCCAATGCTACCGCTGCCAAGGATTTAATCACACTAAAAACCATTGCTGGCACACCCCTTATTGTAGAAGATGCGCCCAGCAACATCTCAGCTCAGATTGTCCTCTCCCAAAAGAAACTCCCCCGATTTGCATTTATTGCAAAAAGAACCACCCTGCTAATTATCGAGGATGTGAGCGCCACAAACAGGAAAAAAAAGCAATGCTTGCTTTACAAAAACCAACTCGACAACCTATGACAACAGAAAGGCCCCTTGTGCAACCCTCCCAACCGGAGGAATTAACTCATACATTTGCATCCAGAATACAAGTAGACGACTTATCTCAGTATCCCCCGCTAAATACAGGACAAAAGCTTCCCTCAGAAGCGTCTACAGCAAATACTCCTACAATTTCCTCCTCAAATCCAGCACTAAATTCATCAGCCATTGACTCGGCTCCAATATTTGACCAGGAATTCATTAAATTCCTGCAATGGCTGCAACCCATTTCTACCAAAATCAAAAATATATCAACATTAGAAGAACAAAAGGCATTTGTGCTAAACCATATGCTAAACAATCCACCTCCTTAATGGCAGTACACCAGAACACAACATCAACACTCCCGACAACACTTACAAAACATCTGGGACTACGATCCCGCTGTCAAAACCACACATACACTGCCTCAAACCATAACTCGTCTATGAGTCTATCCTATTCTCTTTTAGTCATTAAGTTTTAAAGGGTTTATTCATCTTCCTATAATCATTTCACTGTAATTGTCATTCCAAAAGCGCTGCGACTCCGCTCGGTCCATACCGGCCCCAGCGGGGTCGTACCGTTTCGGAGCAAAGATTTTTGATTTGCGCCGCTTTAAGTACCAAGCGGAATTTGGACACGTCCATCATATAAATACGTGCCAAAAAATATAATTCACTGTTTTTGTCAGTTTTTACATTGTTTAACAATTTATTATTACTATTATTATGTTATGTTGTTGGAAAAGATGGCCGGAATCTCCGAAGCAGGTGATTCCCAAAAAAAGAAAATGACAAAAAAATGAAAAAATAAGAAAAAAAGTAAACACAAAACCAGAAAAGAAGGCCCACCACTTCCTCCTTGTTCATGTTAAAAAAAAAAAAAAAGGAAAGGAAGCAAAAGGAAAAAAAAAAAATAAATAAATAATATATATATATTATATAATTAGTTTTAGTTCTCTAATTCTAGCGCTCCTGCAACTAATGTTCTAAAGCAGGAGTTGTAAAATTGTAAATAAATTTAAGTTTCAATTTCACACAAACAAAACACACACAACCACCAACGCAAACAACAGTAAATTTTATATTTTTTCGAGCTACCTCTGTATAATTCCGGTTGGGGTGAATTTTGTTCACCGGAACGGAAGGAATGAAGCGCCTTCGGCGCGGTCCAAATCAAGCGGCCTCTAATATATTCATTTTCTACTTTGAGTAGGTACTTCTGGAACAAATCAAATTTGGACTGAAATCCGAATTCTCGCTGTTACATATTAGCATGGTGAAAAATGTAGGAAGAACTCATTTCACGGTTCATCTTTGCCAGTTTTATTATTTCCCATTTTTATCTTTGCTTTTGGTTAATAAAAAGAAACCTGTTTTTTTATATTGCATCAGGCTATTTGGTGTAAACCTTCTAATTTGCTTCAAATCATCGTTGACTAACGGGATACAATATAAGGAAATCCTAATATTTGGAGATAATGATAGTCAAATGGCCATTTAAGATAAAAGCGTTTTGTACTGGAGCGAATTAAAAAATTTGCGTAAAATGGTGCCTAAAGTTGGACTAAATAATAATCCATATATTTCAAGCTTATTACTTAAATGTTTTTGAGCACAGTTAAGATAGTCGAAGGTATATAAATCGCCAGCTGTCATGGAATTTTCTTTGTTATTGCTGCGGCACACATGCAATATTTCAAAAGATCACCTTCTGAGCATTTGCTGAGGGCATTAAGTTGCGTGGTGCGTCGAAAAAATTTATTCCTTTTTTGGTGCGGAGAAAGATACTGCCGTTGGAAACCTTCCTCGCGCAGCAATTACTCACGTTTTATCTCCGCCAGATGTCGGCCTCGTCCTCAAAGATGGCACGTGTGTCTAAGTTATGATAAAGCCCGTCTCCCGTAATCGGCCTTCTTTTTTTTTACGGCTTCCAAAATGGTGCTGTGATAAGTATGTGCATTGCGCCGTGACGGTACGTGCACTTCGGCGGGTGAATGACGTTAGGAGGGCGCTCGGAGCGCATTGTCAGTTCTCGTATCTCTCTAGGTGCCTAGACGTTGGGAAATACATGCTCCCACGTCCTTCAATTGTTACACGTTCATTTATGAGGCTCATTAATGCGCGCTAAATTCTTACGTTAAATGCATTTTCCAATATTTAAAGTCAAATATTAATGCCTAGTTCAAAATATGTTATAATTCATCTGGGGGAATAATGAGTCAGGAGTTCTCAACCTACCGAGCGAAAGCAGTAGGAAAAATGTCTAGAAATTTATCATCGATGTGAAGCATTTATCCGATAAAATTAGTACGCAGTTAGTGAAGTGTGCCGTATTCATTCATGCGACGTAGTGTACATATTATGTTTGCCTGATGACTGTAAACGCTGAATTATAAATTTATTTAGATGGGCATATGAAGAAAGAAGAAGCACTTAATTTCTTCAGCTCAAGAAAATTCTGCCAAATTACCCAAATTACATACCTATCCTCAATAACGTACATGATCTAAACTGTCAATCGACTCCCCAGAATCAATACTAGTAATAATTACGATGGTTCGCGTTGAATAGATTGAAAATAGCGGTCTCAATATGCTCATTTAATTCAAAGGAAGAATTCTTAAGTGGCACAATAGAGTGATAAATGTGGAGTATCAAAGAAATTTAATTATTCCATGCCATCCTTAATATGTACGTTTATTACAATACATACTTGGACGTAGTTGCTTTAAATGTGATCGAGTCAAAATCCACCTGATGCCTTTATAAAAGCCTTGATTCAACTCACATACTCAGACAGAGGAAAACTGGACAAATGCTTGATAGAAATTGTTAATTGAAATCCGTAATGAATAGAATTGTGGTAGGTATTCGAATGCAAATCAAGCGATGAATGATTTTGAAACTATATTATTATGTAGGAATGAACAAGTAGACTAGGAATACAAGAGGAATCCGTAGGAATTACCGGTCAGGGAGCTTGCTGAGTACATCATGCGTCGAAAGAAATCTTTTGAATGTATTCATAATATCACACATGTGGTGCTTCTCTTTACCGTTTTCCCTGAGCAAATACTTTTGTAATAATGGAAACCCTTATATCATGGGCAATAGTAAAATCGAATTTATAGAGGCAAAATAATAGATGCCATACAATGCCAATATGCCAATGGCAAAATAATTGATACCAAGACTGCATTTTCAATCCTTTTTCCTACTCTTTCCCCTCTTCTTATTACTCTTTTCAACACTTTCCGGCTGCTGCCGTATGGGTATGATTTTTAGTCTCTTCGCAGCCAGAATACGCTCGAGAATAGCAACAGGTACCATTTGATCCTCTCTCTTTTAGTAGGAAGCCCTTCGTCGTTAGTAAGCGGTCAGTCATCTAGGTGCAAAGCGCATTCGTTTTATTTTCATCGAACTTTTTAATGTTTAATTTTAATGTTTATTTTATTTTATATTTAATAATTTGAATATAAATTATTAAATATTAATGTTTAATTTTAATTTTGTTTAATGTTTAATGTTTAATATTCATAAATTATTAATGGACGCTTCCTTTCTCCATGATGCTTTA
The DNA here is from genome assembly GCA_933228895.1 of Platycnemis pennipes. NCBI lineage: Eukaryota > Metazoa > Arthropoda > Insecta > Odonata > Platycnemididae > Platycnemis > Platycnemis pennipes. Next base: position 99,124,419 of record OW121848.1, on the reverse strand, counting down.
TGGTTAATCGTGCTATTTTTACCGTGCCATTTTGCTCCTTCTTGGAAAATCTCTTCGCTGCAAAAGTTGGTTTTTCTTGCAATACATCAATACACTATTATAATCTTCATCAAAACTCCAATTTTTATGCAAAATAAAATAATAGTTTTCTTCCTATTATTTATATTACGATGTTACAGAATTGATTGCAAGTTGTTGAAAGTGATACTTTTTCGCTAATTTTAGCGAATGCTGCTAAAGTTATAAACGTGTGCTCGAGTCTACCTCAAAGCCCTCTCGATCATTGATTTGATAATAAGATGATATGTTGAGCAGCGGCTCAATATCTTGCGTTAGAATTTGAAAGCCGCTAGAAATTTCGTAGAAAATGATGTCTTTAGTATTCATCAACTCCATACTCCTCTTCTACCCATTTTGAAAGATATCCCATCCACGTTCAGCGTCATGCCCCTCCATATTTTCCACTCGCGCCTGTTTTAAAATGCAGTGAGTTGATACGAAATGATTAAAGGCCTTACGAAATGTTCACTCATTTCTGGTTATTGTTCAGTAACCAGTTCATTTTATCAAGCCTCCCTTATCGCCCTTGTCATGAACGAAAGTGGACTTGCTCAGCCGGAGTCCGCTTCCCTCCCCGTTCCTCATCTACCAGTCTGCAGTTTTTCCTCTCCATTGAGATACTTGGTTTTGATAACTTTTCATGAGCTACGCAAAGCGTTTTCTTTGTTCAGTGGTTTCCCCATGAGGCTCTCTGTAATGAAAACATTGTGACATCGTTCCTTTTCTTACTCTTTGCCCTACACTGGGGATAATGTTCGATGAAAGATTCTAAGGTTCTGAGGTCGATATATTCTTGGGTCTAGCATGGCTTTTTTATTATAGTGTGTGTTTAATGAGGGATATTTGAGTAATGATGACAAAATAGAATTAGTATGTGCCAAAATCCTACTGAAAATTGAGAAAGGCAAGCCTATGCTATAAGATACCATAAATCAGAAAAGTTCTATAGGATGAATAAATTCAATAGCTCGGATGGAAGTGATTTTTTTCAGATTGAAAGACCAGAGTATTATCCCCTTCTTTGTTATGACTTCTCATAATATTATTCCTCTATATTAATTTAGTAATAGGTCAAAATATGGTTGCTTAACTATGTTTCCGTGGTATTACTTGGGATTTTCCGACGGGAATCCACGGGGCATATGAAAGTTGGAGAGAATAGATTCAATGGATGGATGAAAGACTGACCGCTGAGCAAATCACCGTAACCAAGAATTAATGACTCCCGTCAAAGCGCACACTCGTATATCAATTTATAGATTTATTCTAAACGCACAATGTATCTCAAGTTCACACATAATAATATACTTTCTCATTCGCCGTCGCAACTAAAAAAACGGCAATGTAATTGAGTTGGTAACTCATTCCTCCATGTGAACTATCTTTGCCTTCTTTGCTGTTGTACCTGCCCTTCCTTTCTCTTCTTCTTCTTTCTCCTGTGGGAAATCAATCACGCGTCTTGTTTGCGCTCAGAATCTCTCATTCCAATTTTTTTCGCCATCGTAATTTTTAAGCTCCGCTAGTCTCATGCACGCCATCTCAACTGTCTTGCCCCTCGCATCTGCTCGGGCGCTCTGTTGAAATACGTCATGGCATTTCTCGGCGGGGGTGCCACCTGTCCCTCTTGATCTCCTTCATCGACACCCTCCCATTATTAACCCCCTCTCTACTCCTCACTCCCCCCTCCGACCTCTCGCCTCCCCCTCCCCTCCCTCTCTCCCCAGTGTGCCTTCTACAGAGGAATCCTGCCTTGGCAGTGTTCTATACTGGGAGACTTCTGGATAAATCGATCTCTGTTGCCATGGGATTCGCATTTATTACAAGTGAATAATAACGCGTAAATGAGTCACTATGTGGTGTAGATTTAATCATTGGACCCCCATCTTTGGGAGCAGATATTTGAGAACTGGGAACATGAGGTTAACTATCTTGAAATTTGCATGTCCTCACAAACATGGCATGTCCACTTGCCATTTCCTCATATCTTGTGTTGATACTTGTATAGTGTGACTTTAATCACGTGGATCCTGGTGAAGATGGTTATTCTTAAATGGAATTTTGATCCCAAAATTGGTCTTCTATGCAGAGCACTCCAGCTGAAATAATCCGTCCTACGAATGAGACGTGTGAATGTGGATAGGTATTTTGGGACCATCTACTTAGAGTTGTCTAATACCGAAGATGGCATTTCATTTAATCACCCGTACTCTTTTTCCCCAATCTCTCTAATACACCAAACAGTGAATTTTAGGGCGGATTGCCTCAGACGTTGCCAGCCCAAATCACTACGAGTCTGTTGAGCATCAACAGTGGGCGGCGACTCTCTTTTCGAACTTGGAAGATATCATTCTCGCTCATGGTGATATCAAGATGTATTGTCTGCCACATAGCCGCATGGGCAGCTGTGTACCCTTCGTTTCTGAAACAAGGCACAGATATGCCTATTGGGATTAACGGTTGCGTACAATGCACGAAAATCCGAAGGTTTAGCCGAATGTTAGACAGCATCGCTCTTTTTCTTGCGTATTCTTTTCCGTACTACGTGGACTCAAATCTCAATCACTCGTGAAGATCGTGGAAAGCGGGTACTTGCGGTGTACCAATAAATTGCGCAACCAGCGAGGACGTGCATGAATACAAATGAGATTTCACATGCCTCGGAATATCGCCAAGTATCGAGCGATATCCACGCGGCAGTGGAACTCACGAGATGTCCAAAGGCTTCCTATATCCCACACCATTGTGAAAGCGTCTTGCCGGTTGCTTTCAATGTTGAATTAAATGGGTTAATTCTCAGTGAAATTTTTGTTCTTTTTGAACGACCAGAGAATAATCTTCTAAAACATTTCAGTGTTCGGCATTTAAATATCTGGCGGCCCTCGTAGCGCACATAAGGGTGGATAATACCATGAAGAGGTTGTAGACTAGTCTATACTTACTCCATGATGGTACTTACATTTGCAGAACACCTATCACGCAAGCATACATGCATGGATCGAGATGGAGGCAGAGCACATATCAATCGTATATAAGCGTTCATAGCACTTGGGGGAAGGGGGGTTGAGAACGAATTTGATTTTGATCTGACAACTTAATCACTACATGAACCATTTTCATCGTGTAGCACACACTGACACTACATTTTAAAATTTGAGCTCTTTTCTCCTAGGTATTTTCTAAATGAATGCTGTTCTCTTGTATTTAATTGGCCTTTGGAAAATTTACGAAGCATAGTCTTTGATGTGACATTTATTTTTTGCACCCAAATACAGAATGTGAGTGGCTACTCGAGCTGCTAAATTTGTAGTGCTACATCAACACAGTCACCGTGCTTAATTTTTCTAACGATATTGTAATGCAGTTGATTCAAACATAGATGACTCCACCGTTGAATTAAGCAATACGATATTCTGTAATATCGCACGTCATAGGGATTGATGCGCCACAGCGGAAGAGATAAAGGTGATGGATAGATAAAGGGCAAAGATTGTCACTCAAAACGTGGATTGATCTTTTTGATCGTACACCCCTCTATTAAACGTTATTTCCCGCGGAAAAGATTACTCCTTGAATTTAATTGCTGCTTTTTATAGATTAGAACTATGCGAATCTTGAGACTGGATTTATGTGAGGAAAACGTTTGTACGGGAAAGTTAACTTACGAATACACCAATTACTTTAGTCCATCTACGTTACATATAACCGCCAGAATGGCTATGACACAAAATAACGCAATATAGGCAGTTTAAGAAAGTAAAAGAAGAAATCACGAGCCGTGATTAAAAGGAGTATGTTAGGATACTAAATTGGAAAGAATAGCAATTTAAACAGAATGATGGGAAATTGAAATTTTTCGAGACATGCAAATGATTGGAATAAAACTTTCTTTAGCTTTACTGGTGCTTAAAATTTTATGTCTGCCCATGCCCACTACTAACAGATGAAATGCTAATTATGATAAAAAATAATTATTTTTATGCCGAAAAATTTTTGGTACAGGAAAGAATGTAGTGAGAAATTGTTGACATTCGCAAATTTTGAGAAAGCGGTTTAAGTAAAGAAATGGATTAGCGTATTGGATGGGGTAACGCCTCGTATGAGATGTATGGAACTGGTCGTGAAAGAGAGCAATTAAATTAATGTGAAAAGGTCGGCCGATAAAAGAATCGAGTGGGGGGAGGCATCCAACCAGTCCTAGAATTGTTGATTGATGATTGTGATTATGATTATGGATTAGTGGGAAAATATCATTTTGTTAAGCTGGAGAATGTGATGGTGAGACGTGGGATTTGGAAAAACTATTCTTTAGCCATTAAAATCTATTTCGCGGCAGTAGAATGTGAATAACTTGAAAGGGCCAGGTCCGCCACTGTGAGCCAAATGATACATGGAGGCAGTCGCAACGGGTGAAAGGGGTGAGTCATTTCCCACGATTACCGTCACCCTCGTGCGCCTCCTCTCGATTTCAGCGCCTCGGCTTCCTCTTCCCTCCCTCCCCTCACTCTCCCGCACGCAAGTTATGCCCTCGCCCTCGGAAACCGGGCGAAATTCCTTCGCTCATTATGTCTTCATTCCACCCTCGAAATTTTTTATTAGCATATTTCTTTATCTTCAGCGCCGACCGTCCCGCCTTTTTTTATGCGTCGTTCCAGCCCCCTCTCGTCGTCCCGTCCACCTTTCTCCTCCTCCGCAAACCGGGTCTCTTCATCTTCGCTCTCTCTCGCTCCCCCTCCCGAGCGGACCATTTTGTCGGTCTGCCTCGCTCCCTACCCTCTAGCTCGAACATGAGGGTTCCCCCGCTGATGCTGTCGTCCACGTTGCTCATTCCTACTCCCTCGCCCTCTCTCTCTCTCTCTGAATCCTCCCCATCCACTCACTCCCAGCCTCCGTCCCAACACCCCCGAGCCTCTCTCTCGCTCGTACCAGCACCTCGGTGAGTGTCCTCTCTCTCTCTCTTCCTGCTTGCCTTTCCCTCATCCCGGAATGAAGCGATTTTAATGAGAAGAGATCACGGGATAGAGATAGCGGGAGTGAAGTTTACAAATGCCGGGAGAGGAATGGGACTCGGGAAACGTTTAAATGCTTTGATTTTCACCTCGCGTTCGCACTCGGGGCTGCTGAGGTGGGAGGGGTGGTTTGAAGGCGGATGAGATAATCTCCTTTGCGGAGGAATTTAATTCCTTACTAGATCGGGGATTATTTTTCTTTCCGTTGGATTTGGGCGCAGCCAAAGTATATCTTGTGCGGAAGGGCGGGATTTTAAGGATATTCCAAATGTTACGGTAAAGATTATGTCAGTCGTAGTTTAGAATTCATGGCTGCCATGTGACCTTTTTTTAATCTCTTCCCCCTAAATAATTACGTATTCAACGACAAATCTACAGCTATGCTCCTTGATTATCGTCAATCTAAAAATTCTTTCATATTGACGTTATGCTAACAACTACTCTGTTTTCTCACTGGGATATTGGTGGTTGAAAATATGCTCCTTATTTCAAGCAGAAGGAATGGGGAATTATCTGATTGTAAGTAATGAATATAGAGGCATTTAGGTCACTAAATCATGCTGCTTTTTAATTGGATGGACTCTTAAATCTGGTTACTGCTATTAAGCTGATGCTTTGATTGTTGTCTGGAATTTTGTTTCGACTTAGAAATCGGTTTTCACATGTAATAGTAATTCATGGCTTCGCTAAGCTACAGATTTATAATAAAGGGCTTGTCTTTTTTTGTGGGACGATTTTCATTCGAGACTCTGGAAGTTTCCCTGTACCTAATGGTAAAGATTCTTTTTATCATTTTATGCACTCTTTCTCGCACAAAAGGCGATCAATCATTCGGTGGAGAGTTGCATTTGCACACTTTCATACTCCTTCCTCTCTCGATCGTCGGGAAATATAGGATCGGATGATTCATAAATAACGAATTTCGTAAAAAAATACGAGTAGCGTGAGGTCGCAAATAGCCCAGCTAGCCGGCGTCCACTGGACTATTACGTCCCTTCGAGTTCAAGCTCACGCCCGTTAATCCTCAACTTTAATTTTCTTCCATCGTGGTGCGACAGACTTGTGGGACACATTTCGAGGGAGGGAAATGAAATAAAATTTGGCAAGATGGGAGGTTTGGCAGGTACCGTAATTCTTTAGCTCTGCCACGCAAAAATATATTTTTCAAAGTCCAGAGCCGTAGAAAGGATTTAGTAGTTAGTTTTTTCGTGAAGACAGCCATTTCCTCTCCCTCATAAATCCGTTTACGCTCGTTCGAATTGAATGTTCTCTTGGCATCTTTACTCTGGTCCTGTATGTATACTCGCGAAATGAGAAGTGCTTTTCCTATAATTGGTGGATTCAGTTTCCTACGGCATTGCATAACAGGTTTTATGAGAAGCAAGTGGAATTATTGCTTCGAGTCTGGCAAAAATAATAATAGAGTTCTGGATATGAGCAGGTCGAAATTCCAATAACATGATTCCCAAGACAGCGGGGCACGCAATTGTAATACATACAATGATTCTGGTCTCAGCTTCTCAGCATTTCTCAATGGTTCTACATATGTTCTACTAAAAACATAGCGACCTCAGGCTCATCTGAAAGCCGTCTCCCTATTTTAATCTCAGTCCATCTCCCGACCGAAAGGGGATCATAAATTTTACATATTCACCCTGAAGATGAAGGCGAATGAGGTCTACGGAACATGGGTGCCAATCTACACTGCAACCTGATGGGGAACCCAATAACTCTTCCTCTTTCATCCATTTCGTGATCATAATTATAGAGAAACTTTGTTTTTCCACACAGGATATTTAATATATTTCCTAGGTTTCGACGATACAATATCAGCACCACATCCAGGTAATGGTGTTGTATCGTCGTTGATCAGACCTGTGATAATGTCTCACCGTGGAAATCTAGGTGGTAGATACATAAAATATTCTGAGCGGAAAAACAGTTTTATTTTTCATTACGAGGTGCCATTTCCACAGAGTTACGATGGAAACAATTTGCTTTAGTTGGTGATCAACTATGAAACATTTTCAGGTACCAGGTACCTGAATGTGGGCATCATCGTGTGATGTAGTGATGGCCATGGGAACATGATTTCATTGTACCCTTATTGTCTATAAGCACTCAAGTTAAACCTTAATAAATAATACATTGATGGATAAGTTTAGTCAGCAATCCAATGTGAACTTTGCATTAACATTTAGTTACATTATTCCGTTAATTTAGTGTTAATAGTTAATGTAGTAAATTGTTGTGATTATTTATAAACCCTGTGTATGATTCATGTACTTTACTGTGTACACTTGTAAAAGTTGACACATGTCGGCCTATGGCTGTGATCACAGAAATTTAGCCTGCTTATCATCCTGATTGAAGAAGCAATGGTTTTTGTTGTCTACGGATTCCTATCATAAAACAATGATTACCTAGGGTGATGCAACACTTCGGTGCATTTATGGCGCTCATACACGTACTTATTATCAACAACCCTAAATTAATTCTATCTTAAAAATGGGATTTAATCTCAAGGGTATCGTCTGAGAAGCGATTGTTGAATCATTTTTTAAATCTTGGTGCGAAGTCTATAAAGATCCCTGAGATGGTTCTATGCTACTTACAAGCAATCCGCGAGCAATTCCGATGAAAATAATTTCAATCATTGGTCCTAACTCAGTTATCGTGGAAGACGAATTAGCTTTTCGGGACAGGAGCGCGCGTAGTCGACGAATGCGAGAACGAATCGGTGAGGGGAGATATGTGGGAGCAGCGGGAAGAGAACATTATTGACGTCCCGGAATCGTCGAGAGTTTAAAAAGAATGAGTGGGGCGGATGGCAGATTGGGAAAGAGAGAAGTGGGTGTTCCGTAATGGGATACTGCTCTCCCGAGTTGCGAAACAGAAGGAAGGAAATGATATTAAAAAAAGTACGCCGTCCATTGGAAAGAAAGAGTGTGAGGGGGCGACACCTGCTTCTACGGGCTGTAATTGAATTTCCGAGCGAGAGCTATTATTTGTTTTTTCCCGCGCGATGCGTCCGCTCTTCACCATCTCCGATTCTAATTTTTCTCCCTCTTCTCTCTCTTTCTCCTCCGTTTTCCATCGGAAATATGTGTTCGGAGGAAAAGTAGGAAGCAGCTAGGCCTGCGCGTGATGAATAGCTGATCGCCGGCAATTACGAGTGCTGCTATCCGAAAATAAATATTGTCCATGGTTCGATCCTCGGTTCGGTCAATGCATGCACATCCATTTACCATCCCCGCCAATTTATCGTTTGCTCGTAATGTTTCCCATCCCTTCCTTGTGTTAATTCGTGTGTCCTAGGGGCCACGTGTCTAATACACACAAATGTCCTCCCGTTACGGAGTGTTTTCGTCGGTGGACGCGTGAGTAGATGTACGCGATCGCATTGATCATTCACGTGCTCGCACTCGCACAATCCTCCAGCCAGTCATTCATTCCGTTCATGGAAGGAGGGGTTGAGGTGGGTGGAGGGCATCAATCTTTCTCTCTATTCCCCGAGAGCAACAGCTCCCACTCGCGGTGCGTCTCCACTCGTGTCCCACAACCCGGCAGCAATTCCATCTCGACCTTCGGTCGCTCGAATCCAATCCACTTGGCGCGCGCACCGTTTTCCCTTCCCGCTGCCGCCCTCTGCCCCTGCTTCTCAACCAACAAAGCCCCTCCCTACACCTCTCTTCGCCATCACCTTTTCGTCCATCCTCTCCCCCTCCGCCCCAATCGTTCCAGCCGCGCTCTTTCCAAGCGTGCCGTTTCTCGAACGCCTTTCTCCCATCGCAACTCGTGCTCATCATCCTTTCGGATCGGGACATCCAGTTACATCCTCACCATTTCGGATCTCTTGGAAAGAAGCTCACATTGCATCGGTAAGTTTGTGTCTTGCGTTGCCAACCCCTGTATGCGGAGCGAAAGTTTCCCCCGGGGTGAATTGATCCCGTTCAGAGTTTACGGGCCCCGGAATAGGAAATATTCAAATCTTCTACGTCTCTCTCCAATTATTTTTCTGGCTCTCAGAGCTCTAGGTCATTAATCCATCGCTTTATGCCGCTTTCGCCATGACTGGATAATTTAATTCTCGGGTTTTGGGGCGACTCTAGTAGGATAATCATTAGCGTTGTTGTACCAAGGGAACTGGGGCGGGAACATGAACCTTTTCTGTGTGCTGTTGCCATCTAGCTAAGCGGAACTTTTAAATCGCTGTGTTCGCTGTAGTTAATACTATCCCTTTATTCTGTCCACTCTCCCTAAAATTTAGATTAAAAAGGTATAGAACTGAATATAGAATCTATAGAATAATCTATAGAATAAATCAATAGAATAGAATCTATTGAATTGAAATTATAGAATTGAAAAACCTGTTGATATTGAAAGTAGAGTTCCTCTTTTTTTCTCCATTACAATAACGTGCGTAGTGAAGGACTTGATCACATCATAGGCAGTATTTATGACAATAAATGTCAGTTACGGGAACGTTCGTCAGTGACTCGTCGTACACCAGAAAAAATACCAAGCGGAGATAAGACCGGATGCTATAAAAGCAACGGAATGGAAATAATCCGATGGAACACAATGCTTTTTACAATTAATCTAGTATTTTATTGCATATTACATATGTCTATCTTCCTTTCCGCATCGTGGTACAAAGTACAAGCAGACTTCGCGGCTTTAAACCGGCTTAAATTGTGCGTGTAACCGTGAGGGCTGTGATGCCGGAGTCAAATGAACTAACCCTGGAGCTGATACTGTCTTAACCTTTAATTCTACCGGTTGGTTATTCAGAGGAGGCGACCTACAGCGGAGGCGACCTACAGCGGAGGTCATTTGCGCCGTTTAGGATAGGTGGGTAATTGGGAAAGGGTAGGAGTTTTCAGGGCACGGAGGAAGGGCGGCGTCGGCATTAGCCTGCTCTTAACGAAAGGCGCCAAGGGGACCACGGCTTAACGTCCAATCCGACGGACGGAGTACTGAACTTGAAATGCCCTCCACTAGGCACTCAAGTGGGGACCGGTTTCCACTGAAAAATCCACCACTGCCGGGAATCGAACCCGGACCCTCGGGATGGGAGGCCAGTATTCTAGCCTCCACACCAACCCGATCCCCTTAATTCTATTGGATGGTGCGAATCTCAATGGGAAAGAAATGGTACTAGTCGTAAAATTACTGATTTTTCCTTTCGCTGGCTATTATTTCAGTCTTACTTGAGGTTTACGTTGTTTTGCCTTGTTTCTGCTCCACTGTATAATTTTTTTTAAAGCTCCGATTGCTTTAAGATTTTAATGGAAATAATTCTTTCAATTTCAGTATCCTCCACCCTAGTCCTACTCCTCCTATTATTTCCGTTACCCTCCTACATTCATCCCTATTTCATCATCCTCACATTAGCCTTTTTCTTATGTTTCCCCCTTCCTCAATCCCTTTTCCGGGTCCTCCCCTCCGACGCACGAAACCGATCTTCCCACATCCCCACCCCCGAGACCACCCTACAACCTCGATTCCGGCCAAGAGCTCGCTCCCCCACCTCCCTCCCCCATGCCCATCCACAATCCCTCATCCCTCGCTCTCAGCCGAGGTTTCTCACTTATTCCGGCCCCATTCCATCCCCACTCCTCTTCCCCTCTCACACACCCCCTAAAAGTATTCAAATTGAAGTTATCACGGACGGCAATGTATCTGTCATTTATCTCGTCGCCCGCGTCTTCTTCCCCTCCCCCGAAGTGCGCACGTCCCTTGCCACGCGGAGGCTCGGCGTCTCGCTCCCCGATGCCCGCAACTCCCCCTGCTTTCATTCTCCCGCGGTGGCAGGAGGGAAGGATGTGATCCCTTTTTTTATTTATTATTCGCGCGACCCTCGCACACTCCCGGACCCTTTCATAATTCTCCCTCGTCGAGGCTCGTGCTCTCCCGCCCCGCACCAACACACAGGCACATTGACGGCCGGCACGGAATTGAAAGCTGTCAACCGTCCGCCCGCTCGGAATTCATTTTTCCGGATTTCCAACCGGGATTTTTTTCTCTCTCTCTCTCTCTCTCATCACTTCCATCCGTTTTCTCTCTCGCTCTCGGACGCATATACCTCCTCCCACCCCTTGACTCTCGCCGTATTCATCATTGTGCCCAATTTTTTCTCTTCCCTTCTCCCATTTGTTCATTCTTTTTTCATGTTTTGTACGCGAGTGTATGTTCCTTTTTTTTTTGATAAACCATTAACATTGATTTCTCCTTCGCCCGCTCCGTCTACCCCACGCAGCTCGTGTGTTTGCGCTTGTGAATGAGTCTGTGTCCGTCTGCGGTCCTCGGTTTTTTTTTTTTACCGTTCCCCGTCTCCCACCCGATCCTCCTTCTCTTCCTTCCTCCCTCGTTCTCCTTTTCACTTCCATCCTCGCGTCGTCGTCCCCGGAATTGTTTTTTGTGTAATTGTCAAAACGTTTTTGTCGAAAGCCCGGCGAGTACCGTCGACCGAACGATTGAGGGACACGGAGAGGGGTTGTGAGGTGGTGGGGGGCGTTGGTAAAAAGTGGATGGAGTGATTGCGAAATTCTTCCCCCACCCTTCCTCTCTCACTCCTCTCTCTCTCTCTCTCCCCGTCCCCTTTCCGCACTCGATCGCCTCTCAATTTAGGGACAGGGTCATTCCCTTTTTAAAAGCGGGAGGAAGGGGTTGAGGGGGGAAGGGCTTGATTTTTCCTGCTGTCCACCCACTGATAAAATGCTCTCTCTATAAATTGAACCGGAGGAAAAAAAGCCCAAAGCTTTTTCGGGCATCGGGGTAAAAAAAAAACGAATGAAGAGATCTCACATTGCGCTAGTCGTCTCTCGTTTTTTTTTGTAATTTCAACACTTTTTCACGTGGGAAGTGGTGAATCCGAAATGAATATCGTTATCGGACGTTTATAGCGTAATGGTTTCATTAAAAAAATATCGGCGGGAGTGCTTGGTTGTGGGGGAGGAGAGAGCAGAGGGAGAGGAGAGAGTTTGACAGGAGAACACGTGAGCAGCCGGGCGACGCGGTTTCTTTTTTTGATTATTCCCGGCAAAAAAAGGGGAGTCATAAAAATCACGTCCGTTGAGTTTCCCCTGCGTGAATAGGGTGAAAGAGTTTAGCGATCAACCAACCTGACTGCCGATTAAGTAATTTATTTTTTAATTATATCTTATACAATGTATTAATTTTTATACGGGTGATCCATTTCTATCCTAAGAACGCATGATTAAGTCAGAGGCGCATAATCTTTTGCATCAGCTTCGCCAAGTATTGGTAAGTCATGGCTAAAATTCTGTTTCGACTATGAATATGTTTTTGCATTTAATTAATGTTAATCTGTTAATTTTAAATGTTAATTATGCTAGCCTTTTAATGGCATTAATTTTTTTATAAAGTAGACTTCTAGATTTTTATTGCTTTTCGGATAGGTTCTGGAAATGGTTTTTGAACAGATACCCTGATTATGGTCATAATTATCCCGTTAGGTATTATAACTTTATTGTTTTGTTCAAGAAAGGAGACAAAAGATTGTATCATCATGAAACCCTCTCTTACAGAGAATATTTTATTACTCGTATCATGCTCGAAGTATCTGAACGCTCATTGGTCACCGTTGAATCACGAACCATCCTTATTTTCAAAAGTACCACCCATTTTTTTTAAGTTTATCACGTTTGTTACTGTGCTGTGCTGAAAGCTGTGAGCCTCGGCCTATGGTATTTTGAAATGTCGTACGCCTTCGCATGTACACTGAAATACACAAGCTGCAGATTGGTGCCATATTTATAAGAGCGTTGTCCAAGAACAAAGCCCAATGACAATACGAGGGTAGCCTTTTAAGTGTCGGGAATGAAGAAAACTATAAGAGGTACAATAACGCAATTTTTTTATTGTTTTCCAAAGTACTCTCCGCGATGGTCAATGTACTTTTGCATTCGATAGAACCAGTCGTTATAGCATTTATTCCATTCCGAAGTAGGGGTAGTCAAAATGGCTGTTTTGTAGGCATCGACCGCTTCTTCAGACGTCTGGAAGCGCTTTCCTTGTAGCATATTCTTGATTCTGGGGAATGTGAAAAAATCATTGGGGCTTAAGTCCGGGCTGTATGGAGGATGATCAAGAACTTCGACGTTTTTCTGTTCCAAAAACGACTTTGTGACTCGAGTGGTGTGTGAGCTTGCATTGTCGTGATGGAACGTAATGCGTCGATTTGGGTTATCTTCCCGAAGCTCGGCGATCAGTTCTGGCAAGCAAATGGTCGTATACCATTGAGCATTAACTGTTCTTTGATTTTCAAGAGCAATCGTCGCTACATGCCCTAATTTGGCTACGAACGATGCGACCATTTTCTTGGCAATGCTGCGAGAGCGAACAATTTTTGTCGGTTTGAGTTCACTTTGGAAGACCCATACTGAAGATTGGCGTTTTGATTCAGGCTCGTAGCTATAGATCCATGATTCATCACCACTTACGACGTTGTGAACGTGCTCATGATATGACAGCCAAAACCCGCGATTTTCACGCGCATACACACAAGATTTACTCTGTGGTACGTTAAATATGTTAGCTTCAAATAGCTGAAGGATTACAGGTCGATACATAGCCAGAATAACTAATTAAAACAATTTTGATTGTACTACGCCATGGTTAATTTGGAACTAAGGAATAAACGTCTAACTCATCGTTGGCTACAAATCAAATGCATGAATTAACGATTGTATTTTAATAACTTTATGCCCTTTTTAGCATCAGTTTCGTTGTATTTCAATATTTTAAATATTGGTCATTAGTAATTAGCTCATTTACGTCATCCTAGCAAGTAAATTAACAGAAATATTGCCAAATAATGAAGTGCGGCACGATATTCCTCTCTAAGTATTCCCCCGAATGCACATATGCTGAGTGTGTACGTTTCAACATTTAACTGTCGATGCACTGGCGAAATTTTAAATGCATGTATTAGGAAAGGCACCTAATTGCAAAAAGTTTCTTGCTGTGTGCTCGCTTCTTATGATCTTTTCGCATGCGCATAACCGGGGAGTTAGATAAATGGTCTTTTTCGTCTTTGGAACTCTACATACTTCATACAAATCAATATTATTTCAAACTCTAATTCTAGTCGTTATTTTCCCATAAACGACCGCTATCTCTCCTGATATGTTATGGGTATTGCGTCAGCTTGCGTATCAGCGGATAGTGGTGGAAACAGGTAACAAGGTTTGGAAATTCGTCCGCAGCGTAACGGAAATTTGGGAGAGCTGAAGTAAGAATAAATGTCAGAAAATATAGAAAAGTGCGGAAGAAAACCACTTGAAAACCTCCAAATACGCTCAGATATTCATCAGGTGGTGGCTGAGGAGTCATCTAGGAAAGGCAAACTGTATGGACGTTGATTCTGGGATTTCCGTCCCAAGTAACAGAATTTCCGGGATACCCAGAATAGATACCGCTGTTGCAAACGTTTATTCTTCATCAGTGAGCGGTAAAAATGTAAAATTTGATCGCAATGGAAGCATCTTTACCAGAAAATGAAATTTTGGATTCTTTGGCACGATTCATTCTTCAGAAAAGTAGATGCTAGTGCCATTACATCGAGTATATTGCGTATATTATCATCGTCTCGGATAATTTTCACGAACCGGAGAGAAATATACGATTTGTCTCGGAGTACCCAAGCAATATTTTTTGTGTAATTCCATCCACATCGAGTAGGTTGTATTACACACATACTGTACCAGTGTAGGCTCAATGTAACTAATCCCTTCAAGTTCTGCACTACCCTTCTTTGAAATCATGCCTTTAAACTTTATATTGATTATTCAGTGGGTCATTCATAAATATTCTGGTATTTCTCCCGTATTGTTTCTTTTCACTAACAATCCACTGAAGAGTGAGCGGTGTAGTGTACAGCCAGTAAGATGATCGCTTTGTTGAATTAACTCTGGTGAAAAACTCTTAAATCGCGGAGGCGAGAGAATTTAAAAATTACTGTCTGGTACTTGGAACCTACCGGCGTAACTGGAAGAATTGGTAACTCTAGATACTTTTTTCCTCCCGACTTTTTTCGCAATATATTCAAGGAAACGATTCAGCAGATTAGTCCTGTTGACGCATAACGAAAGTCATATCTACATCTACGCAGACCACCTCGAGAGTGCATGGCAGCAGGTGAATGATCAGCAAACATATATTCGTTAAGATATCAGACATTGCTGATTTTTTTACTTGGCGCGACTTTTTCTTTGCTGACACTTAAAAGTCGAAACCGCTCCTCAAGCCGCCGTGAACACCTTGAGTGCAAGAGGAAGGAAGGAAGGGGAGTTGGTGGATCGTCGTTTCCGGGAGACTCTTGCTCGAGCTCTTGGGAGTGCTGGTCGTCGGCTACGACTCTGGAGGCATACCACTCGGTCGGCCCACAGGGAAGTCAGAGGTAGGGGAGGAGGGCACTGAAGTGACTGCCCCTATCCACCGTGACTCCTCTCCCTCCCTCTCTCGCTCTCTTCGTTAACCTGTCACGGGAGTGAATTCGAGAGGGGTCGGGGGAATATTTTTTTTCCTCGCCACCGCACCGTCGCCTTAATATTCGACTTCCTCAAAGGTCATCGACGATCCAGGAGACGCGTCGGATAGACAAGGATTGTGAGTGGGCTTGAGGGAGGGGTTGAGTGATTGGGGAGGCGTGGTGTGAGAAGGCCTACGAGGAATGATGGGGAGTGTGGGAGGGTGGAGGTGCCTGCAAGGGAGAGAAGGAATCCTTGAAAAGATTGGAGATAAGCTGAGTCGAGTGAGTTGTGTGTGACGTCACATCCGGCCCGCGTTCTGCAAGTGCAGGGAAGTCGCCAGCGTCGTCGTCGAAGGTCTGGATTACCTAACGTCGAGTTTTGTTTTTGCGCGAGGGTTCCATTGAGATTTTCGGGATCAGTAATCGCGTTCATTTCGTTTCTCCTCTCGTCATTGTGACTAGGAATGTGTCACCTCGCCTATGCGGTGATCTGCTATCAATTCCCGCAATAGAAATATGATTTTGGTTCGTGGATTGAGCACAAAACTGTCGAGAGTGATGTACAACACTTGTGGAAGAACGACAAAGAAAATGATTTCTTCCTATAATTGTCGGTCAAAATTTCTCTTTCACGCAAGCAAATCTTTGCAGTTCATATTTCGATGGTAGTGACTTCCAATATTTTTCCGTATCAGCAATAAATTCTTGGGTTGCATGACAACACCGCATTTCTTTCGTTACATTCAATTTAAATGCATCATATCTGTCTTAACTCTTGTCCTGAACCATGTAACTGAGTAATTTTGGCAATCCAACCCACCATTGTTCAGCTACTAAATTCCTTCGAAGGTTGAGGGTAGCCATTTACTTAGAGGGAAAGCAGCTAAGGTACGATCTAAATCTCCTGAGGAAGTTACTGTAATTTAATTTGCTGAAGATGTTGAGTAAATCGAAAAATTATCCACTCACTATGATAAACTAGATTATAAGTAGATCAGTATTATAGGTTTATTAGTGTAGATTTTGAGATTATTTTGTCTCTCGTCATGATTTTCTTAATATTCATCGTATAATTGCAATTGTTTTTAAAATTATTATATGACATGTAATCCTCGCTTTCCTTCCCTTCACAAGCCAATCCCGTATTAGTAGAGGAATAGTAATAAGTAGAATAAGAAAGAATATTGCATGCGAAACGGGCTTATTTTCTAGTTGATTTACTTCATGTTTTGCTAAAATTGATAATGCAGTCAGTTACTAGCTAAATGATTCATTGTGTGCAACGTGATTATGAGATTTTTCAAGATATTATTTAGATGGAAATAAACATCTTCTTTACAGTTGTAATGCTTTTCAAATGGAAGTTTTTATTTCGCTTTTTTTGTTGCTGTTTTGTTGTTCAAAATGTCTTTCTTTTACGATGAAGTAATGTGACCTCATTCACGGAAATAGTTTTATCTCTCAGCATGATTACCCAGAGTCATATTTGTAGCAAAAGTTTAATGCAGTTACCAATGACTTATCATTTTTTTCCTTAGACATCACGGCTTCGAACGTCAGTCGAAATATTTCCGTGATTGTGGGATAAAGTTGCCTTGCCAAAATTATAATCTTGAAATATTAATGTGTTTTTCTGCGGTGGATATGTGTCTGAAATTTGTGGTACGCCTAGACCTCACGGTAGGTAGTTATGTCATTTCATAATTTAGAAAATGTCATATATTTTTAGAATATTTAGAGTATAACGAAATAAATGCACCTGAATAAAGAGGGGGTGGTCCTTCTTTTGTAATAAGGTTCTGTATTGCTGATAGAAATTGGTTTTGAGTGAAACTTTGACCATTTAAATTTCAATTCTAAAGATGCCACGTGAGCATTGGCATGTTATTTCCATAATGTAACATTTTACATGTCTGTTAATACCACATGCTTCCCATGGCTGAGGGATTGGAAGCTTTTACTTTTCAACTAATATTTCTAGTTATCTGTTGAAAATTCAGTTTGCTCATTGCTTAACTTATATGTACGGATGGAGTTAAAGGAGTACTGAAACTATATGAGTTCACTTCAATGTGTTCATTTGATCGAAATGTGAGTGGATTCTCATCTGTTTTTATTTCCTTTCTTTGCAGGTGAGTGTCCAGTTTCCTTTCTCCACACAGAGGATCACTGCACTACCGCTGTGAGCAACATGAATTAGTAATATTAGTGAGTTGATGAGATTAGATTTAGTTGTAAGAGCCCTTGAAAAGTTGTCCAAAGCATTAAGTGTTGTACCTAAAAAAGTATTTCTTGGGGAGTCAATTTTTTTGTTCGCTTTTTCTTACGTTTTACCATCGGTTGGTATATTCAAACCCACTCCTCGAGATTCTTCCCCCCTCTACTCCCTAAGTTCACCTTCCAAGACTGAGCCTTATCAACACACTCGAACGCAACTTTCTACTTACTCTCCTTGCTTATCTCACCCCCCTCTCGCACCCCTCCCCCACACTTTTCCATTCCCTCCTCCCAGCCCTCGCCTCATCTACCACCCATATCCTCATGAACGGTCCTATTCTTCTCCCTTTTCCTCTTTTGCCTAATATCTTCCCCTCCTGGCTTCCCCGTTCTCCTCCTATCTCCCACCCCATCCCACCTTTCTTTTTCACGTGGCCCTTTCTTTATCTTCGTCCGTGACGTCTTCCGCTTCTTCCCATCCCCTGAACACGATAGCCCCTTGGGTCAGCCCCATCCCCCCAGCCCTCTGGGGACCCATCACCTACACACTCCTCTTCTTCCTCCTCCTCCTGCCCCCCTTGCCGCGTCGGCTATCCTGTTTATCCGGAGAGGAGAGTGCTCCGCCGATAAAAACGGAAGTTAAGAGGTATTGGTGGGAGGAGGAGAGGGCGAGGAGGAAGGGCCAGGTGGGGGAGGGGTGGCGTTTTGGGAATTTCCCTTGGCGGCGAAGAAAGTGACGGGGGTTTCAAGAGGCTGAGGGGGGGTTGAGGGGTCTTCTGCGTGGGTTGACGCCGCCGCCATTAAGCCTCGCAGGTAAAAATGATCTATCCATGTGTCTCCAAAAAGCTGTCCCAGCTTTGGCATCCTGGTGCATTTCTTGAGGCTCGTAGGCTTCTCCGCTTGTGCTTTTGGGGAACGGGTGCGGAAAGGATCGGAAAAAAATCTGTGGAGGGGAAACAAACCATGTCATGGGGAGGCCAGGAAAGTTCGAAATAGACGGAATAGATTGATGGAAGTTATTGAATGTTGAAGGTCACCGGAAAGCAGAATTCCGGCTGAGAGGAGAAGAGAATGGTAGGCACATTGGGCATATAGGACGCCACATATAGGACACTTATTTTACAAGATCGCATTCGAAAGCTTCGTCAGAGGCTTCTTTGATTGCGAAGAGGCTGTCCTGATTCCCTAGGGGGCCTGAATTCAGACTTCGACTCCTTCTGCGAAAGCAACTCTTCATCTGTTACCTAAGAGGGAAGGCTAACTCCAGCATCAGTCACTCACTTGAGGAGTGCATAGGCAATTGAACATCGCCATTTTAGGGAGAACGTGATTTTTCAAACTCATTTTCCAATGGAAAATGTGGATATTTTTTCAATATCATTTTTTACATCAGTAATACCAAAACTTTTGGACCAATGCTTAGCATAACAGCATTTCCTTCAGCAACTGGAGTTTAGCGGTCTCGTTGCACGCATTGCTGGTAATCGTGACATTAAAATTCTAATCCGTTGAGACGTAACTACAATAATTTTCCTCGAGGATGGCAGAGTAAATGATGTTGATGTAAAATAACTCGAACAAGGGTTGTGAAGTAAGCTAATGATGCTCTATCAGAATCAATTCCAGTTTCATCGGTGCATCACTGAATTCCATAAGGCATTTACTTTAAGTATTAAACTCTGCCTCTACCGTCCGTGAAGTCCGTTTTTTTTCAGTGAACTTTTCTCATTTAGTGTCTGTCCATTATCGCATTGAATGTAATCGGCAGATGATACCTAGCTGCGATGCCTGCGAAATGGAAATATTTCTTTAAACTATTAAAGTGGTTACTCAGATATCACAAACCCTATAAAACTCAAATATTTCAAAAACATCGAGCAATGCATTGATATTATTCGGAAAATATTATTTCTTAATGTCAAATGCTATTTAGGCAGTCGATGTACCTTTAGCCCTTTCGTCACCTGGTATAATTCATTAATATTGAATATTTCATGTTTTAAAATGATTTTTGCATCCAATTTTCAATTTTATCTCCAGAATAATGTCGCATCTCAGCATAATAGGTTCATAGATTTAGTATATGCTTTCTAAGCTTATTACTCTATGATGACATTAATAAAATTACCAATGGTATGTTTTTCTTTATATTTGGTCAACTGTTACCATGTGAGAAAGTTGCTTGTCTAATTGAATTCAAAATAGGAGAATACCAATTAGTGGCATTCTTACTTCATATTTACGGATTTATTTGTTGAGTTTCGGTTCGGTTATCTCGAAAAGTAATACAACTCTGGAGAGCGCTAATGTTGCATGGCATTTTATTGAGCCCTTCTGGTTACCGCGAAAATATTAGCTCTTTTGACAGATGAGCTGCTCACTTCATACTTTTTGCTCTTAAAAATAATGGATGTTTCACAGAGATATGCAATGAACCGTCACGAGTCCTGTCTCTTTCTCTCTGTTAGAATTCGCCCATTCACCCCAAATGTAATCCAAATTCATGAAATAAAAATAAAACCTTGGAACGCGCCACGCAGTATTTTTAAACCGAGTTTATATATTCAGGACGGCGGTCGACTACCACCCGGACAACTCACGCACAAACGCAGAAACGCACGCGATTGTAATCATGAGTGAGGTAATTACCACCCCGTTGTTTTCCAAAACGTTTCCGTATTTAGCAATATAACGCTTCACTCTTTTCCCGCGGAAGATACGGCATACGGTTTGTGCGCGTGTGTGTTTTTTTTATTAACCGTGAGAGGATATAGGCGTGCTCTCACTCTCTTTTTGTTTTCAGGGCGTTCGGGTGTGAGGGGAAGTGGGGGGTTGGTGGTGTTGGTCCGCAGCGGTGGCGCCACCGTGAGTTGCTTTAGCTACATCTGTGTTTCCGAAGATAAATTTACTCCTCCGCCTCTCTCTCGCCCCGCGAGCACGTTTCCGCTCTTCCCATCTCTCCCGTGGGCCCACTCACGCGCCGTGGGCCACCTCCATTCGTTCGTTCGGTCGCCCCCCGCAGCGGATTCCTCCTCGTCGGGTCGTCGTCTCCACTATCGCCCCACACTGCCTGAGTCCCGCGCGTGGCGCTTCACTTCTTGCGGTACCATGCCGTAATTTGTTTCAATCCCAATGTTGTTTAAATGCAGCCATCCATTCTGTCCTAGTACATACATAGAATTTGGTTTTTCAGTCGTTTTCGGCTCCGTTCGAAAGACCATTTCCTTAATAATTCAGTACTCTACCAGTACTCTATTGAAATCTGCAGAGTAGTTGCTTAAAATATTGTTTACTACTAGTTAATTCAATCCCCAATGCCCATAATATAATTTTACCCATGAGTGGATATTACTTTTCAGATGAACAAATGTGATTGCTTGCACTTCCGACATTGTTAAACTTTCTTCACGTACCTACCCCTTAACCATAAAGCGCCTGCCCCTAAGGTGACGGAGACCTCAGATTGGGAAGCGCTGGTGAAACCTAATTTCAACGAAGTACAACCTTAAAGGAAAAGCAACTGCCATGCCCGAGGAGGGTTACAAATCCGCGACCTTCGGGTTGTCAGGTGGGCGAGTTACGGACTGGACTACCGCGGTTGGATTCATTCTTACCCATTCCTTCCTGATTCTCTCTGATACAATCGTTTTCCGTTCGTGGTTATCGGATTCGAATGACACCAGAAGAACATTACACCTACGTAATTTTTAAGTAGTAATTTAAATAATTGCGATACAGAATACCTTATCGTACTACACTTTTATTTCATCAATCTCTTTAAGAATCAACGAAAAATCACCGGTGATTATTTGTTCCATAAAGGTTTTAAAAAACATTCTTTTTTCTGTCCGTGATCTGACTCATGGATATGTCCCTCTGTCCTTCCTAAACGTATGGTCTGCCTCCATCTCGTAGATTATCACATTCATAGCCATCCTGCCTTCTGATTAATTAGTTGAACTTGCCGCCCACGATAGTCCAGGATCAATAGTGTAGGCTTTCCTTAGGGTATCCTCGCTCTCTAACTTCTAGCCACAAGTTCCCAGGGGATCGGATGAATGAAGTGTCTAGAGTTCTAGCCTCCAATCCCGAGGGTTTGGGTTTAAGTCAGTGGCAGACATTTTTCATGACAATATCGTCCTCTATGAAGATCAAATGGATCTACCGAGTGACTAACGAAGAAGTCCTGAAAAGATTGGGAGAAAAGAGAAGTCTGCTGAAAACTTTGGAAAGAAGAAGGGACAACTTGATAGGCCATTTCTTGAGACATAGTGGCCAGATGAAGATAATCCTCGAAGGACCAGTGAACGGGAAGAATGGCAAAGCAAGGCCTCGTATGAGATATATGGAACAAGTGATGAAGGATGTAAAAGAGAAGAACTACGTAAATATGAAGAGATTAGCTGATAGGAGGATCGGTTGGAGAACTGCGTCAAAGCAATCTAAGGATTTTTGACCGATGATGATGATAACTGTTCCCGACTTGAGTGCTTGTGGAAAGCACGTCCATGTCACTAACCCAAACATCGGATGAGGCTTTACAACATTGATGCCTTAGAGCCTTTCCCTAAAAGCAGACTAATGCCGTTTGATGAACTTTTTTTCACCTTTCCTCTATTGCCTGAAAAATGTCCACCCCTATCCAAGAAATCCTGCAAATGACCTTAGCTGTAGATCGTCTCCCCCGAATAACTACTGCTTCTACTACCATAGTTCCCCAGGTATCCATCCATTCGGTCAGTTTTTAAGGTTAAGGTTTCATTCGGCTAACGCGTCGCCGTAGTCACAAACCTCAACGCCTCCCGCGCATTCCGATTCTCTCCGACTCCTCCTCCCCTCCCTGCCCCTCGGTCCACCTCTCGCCCCCGTTCAAGCCGTGCACGGCCGCCGCATGCTCTTCTCCCGTCCCTTCCCCAGAACTCCCTTCCTTCCCCCTCTTCGTCCCCAGGCACGGCTCAAGCACGTCTGTTGCGTGTGCATCAACTGATTTCGGATGTGCTGAATGCGAGAGAGAGGAGGGGGAAGGGATGAGCGTGATGTATTCCGCAACACGTCTCCCTTTCTGTTGACTCGCACGCTCGGGAAATAATATGAGAAATATGTCCAGGAGGGTGTGGGGCGGGAAATTTAGCGGGTCGGAGGAGGAGGGCAGGCTTCCGTCGGCGATCATCGTTTTAGCCTATGAGATAATGGCGGAGAATAAAAATAAATGAAAAAAAAAAGAATCGTCGCGCCCTCCTTTCCATCGCATTTTGGAGTCTGTCCCTTTCTTTTTTTTCATATTTATCGCCCCGCCGGTGTTTTGGCGATAGAGCACACTGAAATTTCTCCCTCTCTAATTCCCTCGTCCGCGCTCTCTGTGGATCCTCCCTTATCCTTTGCATCACGGTCCGAAGAACCCGGTGGTCGCGAGCCAAATGCCCGCAGTCGGAGTGTGTTGCGTTCCACCATAGAGATCTAAAAAATCTCCCAATATCCAGTTCCAGTACGCTTCTCATTGTTAGACTCTGCTTTTGAGATTTTCCAAATCGAGTATCCTTAGAGTTTAGAATAATTTTTCTATAGTTTTTTGCTTTAACTCCTTGCTTCTGCGTTCCCCTCAAAAATACTACAAGTTCCCCTAAAAGTACTACTATCTTATTTTATGTCGGCTTCCGCAAGGTACATATTCGGATTCCGCCCGAATGTTTTTTTCATTTTATCATCCATGGGAATACAAGTGCGGTGGGCACAATGAGCGTAATTTTTATATCGTATAAAATAAAATGTGTCTCTATAACTATGGATTTATCCTCATCCTTTCGAACTTCTCTTTTTTATGTAGTCTTATATCCTCGTGTCGTGCAAGTCATATGTCAATGAATTTCCATGGCACTGACTTATTGCAAGTTATAACTGCAGTTTGTTTGAAATTGTTTTATTAGCACCCCTCTCTATTATATTATCCACATTTTCTAAGCGTGAAATTTCTTGCATGGATCATTAATATTAGTGTTCATGTAACGTGTGACTTTTTGGATGAAGTGCAAATTGAATGGAGGATGAGGGAATTTTAATTTTTCTCACATATCTGCCATGATTAGATTCAATGCGTATGATATTTCTTTTTTTTTTGGTACGCTCAGCTTATATTGCAATAGAGTGTTGTTGAACTCAAGCACATGGTAATCATTAAGTTAAAACATTAATCTTCAAGAAATGTTCCGATAACTACTACTAACAATGAATTGTTTTTGGGTCTATTTTTAGTGCCTATCTGGTTACAGTAGAAAATACCGCATTTAATAGTCTCTAATTACAAATACGGACTTTGCTTTAAGTCTTTTATGACCCATCTGCTGAACTAGGAAAAGAGTGATGAATCACAGCTATTGCAAATCTTACGTATTAATTCCTGAAAAATTCCTCTGGGCCTCAAGTTATTTGATTTATGTAAATATTCTTATTCCCTGGCCTCGTCTACCCCCTCCTCACCCGCTTTTCTATCCATTTCATTTATATCTTTTGCTTTTTGGCGATATTCTCACTCGATTTCCTTTAGCGATCTTTGTTCATTACTTGTGACCAGGCCATAGGGTATTCATTGTATGTGCTTATGGACGTAAATGGGAAAAACTATTATGGTAGCCATCGAGAAAATCATCCCCTAATTTTATAATATTACAAAACACCACCTTTCTTAGTCTATTGTTTCTTATTGAATCTTTCATCAGTTTGCATTGATACTCCTTGACGATGTCTTCATAATTTTCCTATAATTGGTAAGGATCCACGAGGAAAAATCTTTTAATTATGCCGGTACGAACTAATATACCTGGTGAGTAGATTTGAGAAAATAGCGATATAACGTTGAATAAATTCAATTATGTGCATTTCTATGGCTGGAGGGTATTTATGCAGACGTTTATCCGAGGGCTCTCTGAGAACTTGATTTGGTTTAAGTATTCTGGTGCGAAAAGTTGGCCAGAGATTTCAACAGGTGGAGTGAGGCAGTGGCTGGTACTTAGCAGCAGCACCAGCATTCCTTAATCACACATCTCGGGAGAATGTTGCAATGTGAGGTTGGTGGAGAAGGACCGAAGGAGGGGAGTAAAATAAGGAGGGCGCCCAGGTGGGAGGCGAGGAAAGACGAGGTTGGAGAGGCGAGGAGGATGGAACGGCAATTCCTCCGTCGTCGGGGGAGTGTGTGGCTAGATGCATACTCCTTTAGTAATCATTGGTCCATTGAATGCGGAGGGAATGTGACAGCGACATAGGGGAAGAATCGTTTCTCCGCCTCAAAGTTTTCAGCTAATCTAGAGCACTAGTAGTAGTAGAATCAATAGTGTCTCTTGCATCTCTGCGCTCTGGTTTCCGGTTTTCAGCTTACTCATTGCTTCTTCACTCGGGAACTGATTGATTTCAGGATTAAAAACTTCCGCCACAGTTCAACTTGAATGCATCAATGGGAGTTATGTGTGCTTATTTTGATTCAGCAGATTAATGTTTACCTTTAATTGCAACTACTTTCGACTGGCGTTCAGGTAGTGACGGTAGCGGTGACGGATGCCATCAATATTTTTAAATGAAATTTTCACGCTAAATCAAACGCGGATTCTGAAGCAGTCCAAAAATGCACATTTTTCATTCTGATGGACTTTTGAGGAATAATGGCAAATTTAAATTTTCATTCCTTTATTTATCAGTCAATTCAGAAATTCGTGAGCTTTAAGAGCAGTGTTCCCACTTATGAATTTTCGAAGATTTTTAAATTAAAGATTTCGATTAAAAATGTGTACTTTTAAGTGAGCTTATTACTACATGTCGAAATTTAAAATGAATTTCTTAATATAGTGCCCTATTTCATATTTTTCCTTATTCTTAAATTTCTAAATGCAACGAGGCCACATGTTGAGTCCTATTCTGATGCGCAAGTTGAGCACCAATTAATTGTTCTGAAATATTTCTGGATATTTTCAACCCTGTTATGGTTAAGTCCTTGAGGATAGAAAGTGTCCATCAGCCTTTGGAAATATACGTCTCATGTTAATAGCCTACGGACTAGCCAGCAGTCTAGTATTATTTAACCGCTGAATGTAAGTTGTTCATTGGAATTCTATTGGCTAAAAGAATTTTGTAGCACAAAGGTTTGACGTTACCTCTTAAATTCGATTGTTATTCTAATAATCATAATTGTTCCTAAGTTCCATAATTGTAATTAGAGATCCTCATCACACTAATAAGCATAAAATATGGTCTCATTCACATATGTATCATCCAGAATGAACCCAAACCTGGAGGAAAAATCTGGATATAAATTTTTTTCATGTGAGGCACGGTGAAGTGGACAATTAACCTTCGTTTCTACAAATATCGTCGATTTATTCTGTGCTTTTCGTTATTTTAACACTGCATTCATTAGAATAATTTGAAAGATTGTGCGATTGCGAAATTCCGGCGCTCATCGAATATTCTGGTGTGCTAAATGGTCAGGATTATATTTTCGGTAGTATTTGATGAATAATAAGCTGAAAACGTGCTTTGTTCCTAAATGGAAAGTTAACGGCGGTGGCAATAAAATATCTGGTCAGTGGATTCCAACCAGGGGAGGAAACGCTAGCAAAATGTCATGACGGAGTAACGTAACAACACACTTCTTCCCTTCCTTCTGCCAAATAACACCTAACGAGAAAATGGACTTGGGCGAAAGTTGCTTCGCGGAAAGAAAGGCGAGCGAAAAAGGCGGCGTTGGACTCGATATCGCTCGTGCGCCTGTTAATGGCATCTTGGGAATGCGGACCTTCCCTCTATCGGCGTCGAGGGTGGATCGGCTACAAAAGTGTCCGGCGGAATGGAGGAGCGCAAGGTTGGGGCATCGCGGAAGATACGGGCGTGTTTAACGGCCTCTGAGAATGGACCACGGAAAGGTATGAGACGACAGGTGACGACAGTGTGGGGGTGGGTGGGCAGGATGGTGGGTAAGAGCAGATCAAAATGGGATGGGGAGGGTGGACCGCTTGGTGCATTGAGGGGAGCTTTGTTCATGCGCGCGCACCTTGGGGAAAGGAACTAGAACAATCTTTTTTGTATTTTATTTTCGCTGTACCTGCTTTATAGGAGTTCGATGCCGTATGCAATGATACTTGTGTAAGAAATGGTTTCGCCCTAGACTTGGTGGATTTCTCTCAATTCATGAAGGATAAGAAAATATTACACTGCAATTTAAAATGTAACATTATTATTTATTTTCACGACTCTGATTCATCCAAGTACAACATTTTCAGTTGGCATTTTATTCTTCCCTAGCTGAAATTTATGCTATTTCAGATGGCTCAATGCTAGCTGCTATCAATCGATTTTAGGGGCCATCCATATATTACCTAACAGTAATAGAGGAGAAAAAGGGTTTGGCAAAACGTGCACAATGATGCACAATCGACAAGCAGTGAGGCGGGATTACAGCCTTTTTTTATGTTGGGCGAGGGATAAAAAAATTGATTCATGAATTCAAGAAGCAATGATCATGCACACATCAAATAGTTAATAAATGAAAGGAGTTCATTGGCAGCGTTATTTAATATAGCGAAAGGTCTTAGAGAATGTCAAGGAGCGTTATTGGGAAGGAGGGGAGAGTTAAAGTGGAAAGTTAACGTTGCGTAGTGATTTGATGCTCCCTTTTCCTTTACTTATAGTTCTGTCGTCAAAGAACTTTATTCGTGGGAAGAATGTATACATTGTATCCCCTTTTAATGATGACCAGCGGCGCACATTCTCCAATTCGAAATGTTTTTTTGTAAAAATGGCTTTCCGCACAGTAGTTTGGAAAGCATTAATGATGGAGCAAATAAACCAAATACCAGACAAATCTAAAGCCGTTACCTGCTCTGTAAAGGCTCCTTTACCTTCATATGCATCTCAATTAATTCCGCTAGTATTAACCCGAAGCTACCTCAGATGATATGGAATGACCTTTTGGTAGGTGAACAATTAATCTTCGTTTTCGGAATTATTTTGATGAATCAAATAGGCATTCAGTGGATGGGTTGTTATATCTATTTCTATTCCCGTTCTTCCCTCGTAAGTTCTCTTCCCATGTAAAAAGGTCTGGCACGTTCTTATTGACTACCAAGGAAGGACCAATTATAGTGCTCCAAGACAAGCCACCGGTACCAGGTTTTTTCGAAGGGTAGGAGCCGAACGTTATCAAATTTTCTGAGGGCCAATTGTAATCCATCACTCTTTACTCGTTATTTCCACGAAACTAATTGCCTTTGTAAATAATTCCTCCAGTTAGAAAAAGTTTCATCGTTTTGAATCGATCAGGACCAATTTTCTCATGTTATTCATTAATCTTCCTTGGGAACCGCTAAATTCACTTCTGCATCAACAGTATTTTAATGTGCATAAGTATTGATACTAATGCGTGCAAAGTTCTTACAGAAATAAATATCCTTTCAAGTTTAATTAACTGCACCAAGTTTTGGGAGATCCTTTACATTTATGTATTTCTTTAATTAGGTCAATAGAGTTATCCCCTGGCCGTAATTATGAAAATTATGTTTTATTTTCCGTTTTATTCCAGTATTTTTGTTACTGGCGATTCACAAAAATTGACTCTAAAAAACTATAATATTTTAAATGCTCATTGCTATAATATGAAGTGGATTTGAGGAATGAAGCCTGGATGCAATAAAGCTATCACTGATTTCATTGAATTTATAAACACTAACGGCGTTGCATGAATAAAATCTTTAAAAAATGCCGTGGATTGACTGCCGTTGGGTACTGTTTCTGTATGCAGAGATGATACGTACCGGCCTCACGTAGACGAGGAGGCGAGAAGTCTATGGACCGTGAATGCATGGATCTGGTTAAAAATTTAGTGGATCTGAGTCAGTGATCCATTCATTCACGAAGGAAAGATAGAGCAACCTGTTTCCGGCCACTGTAGGTAGTTTTTTCTCCTGCATCCACCGGCTTTAGGTTTTGGTTAAAGCCGGTGTGAAACTTCATGCCTTATGCCTCTCCATTGTTATTTGCTTTGGATAGTGAATATTCAGTTTTGGCGTCCAAGGGCTTGAAGGATTTTTTCGAGAGTTTACATTTTTTCCTCTGATTGGACGCGCAAGGATTGAAGAGGGATACTCTTCAGATGAAGGGAGCATGAGAGGATGGTAAAAATGGACCAATGAGCGCAACCACTGAATTAGGAATGAATGTCAAAGGTGTGATAGGGAATAAAATGTTGTAGGCAATCTAATCAAACTATCTATAGAAGATGAAAATTCGTAAATACTAAGTTTCATGCAAGAAACTACGGGACTGGTACGTTGTGAATGACCAAATTATAGGACAGACCTGATAGTCGGGTATATAGTATAGTGAAAACAGTTTCGTGGTAATATAGGTACATATATACTATTTGGTGAAATAAACCGATTTATCAGAATATAAGCATTTATTCGTTGTAGCCCCGTAGAGAATAAGAGCAGACTTCCTTCCGTATCATATTACCAAAAAGGATGGAATGGGGATGAAGCCTAGCCAGACGGCTGTCTTTCCGAATCCACAGAGGTATTTGTAGCGAATGTTGGTGATAATGTTCGCTGGCTGGCGAAGGTGGGCGATCATTACTTTATCGGTTGCTGCCCAAATTATTTTAAGGGTGAATTTTTAGTACCAATCTCTCCAAATTCCTTAACCATGATGCCTACCTTTCACCAGGATCTCGCTTGCCTTTTGTGATGATGATCAAGATGTAGTATTTCACCGGGTGCCGTATAATATGAGCAACGTAGTCTACTTTTTAACTTTCGATATTTTCCACTGTTTCTTGTAGTTTCTTCATGGTATAATTCCTCCCTCTGTCGCTCCAGCTCCGTGGAAGCAGGTGTCTATAAGTGTGTGTGGAGAACGTTGAGCAAAATGGTGGGAAGAGGGGGAGGCGGTGAGATTGGCGGCTGGCGATGATAGCGAGGATGAGGCGAGCGATGTTGGAAGCGGAGTTGGTGGGGAAGAATGGGGTTAAAGTCCAGGGAAAGGAGGAAGGAAGCGAAAGGGGAGATAGGCAGCAATGGGCGAGTTCATGGAGGAAGGCGAAATGTGGAGAGGGGGGAAGAGATAAGGAAGGAGTTTACGAAAATGAAAAAATGAAAGATGTTTCGAGAAAATAAAAATTTGCCGCTCCACCCTCCGCGGTTAACCCCTCTCTCCGCCCTTTACCCCCCTTCCAACTTGGCTCCCAAATCCGAAGAAATCTAAGGGCAATCCTTTGGCTTATTTTTCTTTTTTTTCCCCTCGCAACAAGGCGTGGAAGTTATGCTGATAATATATTCTTCCTTGTCACCCGTTTCACTTCGTCTTGTCCTGAGATGGACTCCTACGTTTTCCTCCTCAACTCTCTCACTCTCCACTCCTTTATCGTCGTCCCCGTTTTTTCTTTCATCCCCTCCTCATTCTCATACGACGCTTCCCTTCGCTTAAAATCAGCCTTTTTCCCGTTCTCCATCATGCTTTTCACTTTCTTCCCGCTTTCATTATCTCGTCAAACTTTCATCGCTTCTCTCATTTACCTCCACATTATTCACGCTGTGGTGGTGTACTTCCAACTGCCTCAGTTTTGATTCTGGGGGATCTTTTCATAGGAGATGACTCATGTCTTTCATCCGGTCTTTTCCTGTGTTCTTTATTCAACACTGTCCCTTTCAAATCATTAACTACCATACCAATAAAGTCCTTTTCTCTTTCACAGCACATTTCTTCGCTCAAATTGTGGGCATTTTGGCTTCAAATGTTTGAACTTTTTGGGAGCTCAACTCGGAAAAAAATTGATTAACATTCAGACTTTGTGGACAACTCTAATAATGTACATCTAATGCATTTGAATTTAAAAAATGGTTAATGGAGTTCTGATCAACATCAATGGGGTCAAAGCTACCTAGCATATTTCAACTCTTAATTCTTAATGAATCTATTGAAATGAACCTATAGGTTATTCCTTCATACATGTATAATTTTCTGATTTTAAGTAAGGATCGCTGTGAATAATTCTTAATAACTGTCTATGAAATCCTGACAAACGAATTTTCGCGATTGGTTTTCAACCATAGTCCGTAGGTATCTAACGATCAAACTTACGAAATTTGTTGAAATCCTATTGTTGCTTCTGTCTTTTACTTGTATTTGAATGAAGGCTAACTCTTTAAATTAGATACCATCATGTATTCTTAAAATATCAAGCATGTATAATCAGCACAAATCATCTCAAATTTCAGATAGCATCGGTGGTGTACATAATACGCTGAACACATATATGTTTTTAATTCATAGTTTGTCGAAACTCCCGGCATTATTACTGAATCTTAGGGTTGGTTAATTGCTCGTGAAAATATTTACTATATTTCATGAATCTCAAGCCACATAACGATGCTACTTCCTTAATTAAATTTCACTGAGATCTCTCGTTATTGATATTACGTAATTCCTAGTGTTATTTTCTTGTTAGTATTTGACTGTTTATTTTGGATCTATTTTTTCAACTTCCTACCGCAGTTAATGGCGTTAGTAACCGATAAAGAAATAAATATTGAGCCCATGTAACTATTAATTATTTTTAATTCTGACTGACATTAATGTATATGTATTTGATTTGAATGACCTTGGAATGTCGATAGAGCCAGGGAGGATGAAATTATTATCGCAAAAATCATTAAGATTTCATGTGGAACGTTTTTACATTGATTAAAGCATGCACTTTGTGTTCTTTGTCATTTTGCAGAGGTAAATGTGACTTTTATTCACTACGCTTGTGTAACTTTGCGTAATTCCCTCACTTTATCTAAACTACACGACCTGGCTGCGCGCATGTTTCCCCCAGCCGTCTATATCTCAAATATAAATCTCAGCTGCAGTTATTTTATTGCTCCGCGTCGTCTCTGACATTGCACAGAAATTCACCGAAGTTGCACTGCATCTCCTGCATGTTTTTATCTACAGTCGTATTACATGTAATTTCAGAAAGTTTAACGGCTTGATAGCTCAGATTTTTTTTGCTCTCCCCCTGTCTTGAAAAGTCCTCCTCCTCGGATTCCTATGAAATCCAATATCGAGTGTATTTTCATTCTTTTACGAGGCAGTCGTTATCATGACTTAACGACCCCTGCAAGTCTTATAAGCTCTTGTAATCTTATAAACTTTCCGGGCGGACTCTGGGAGACGTAGTTTTCCTTGTAGAACGTAAATCCCTTTTTATGTCAGACTTTATCAAATCCTAGAGATTTTGTTTTTCAACTAGGTCTATTAGGCCTTTACTATCCCGCTGCCTTTTGTTCGTTGGATCTCCGCTCCGTCAAAGGTCACCCTTTTGACTTATGCTTTTGCCATGCCCTAAATTTATTTGAAAAAATCCAAAAGTTCACAACTTTATTGATCCAATTTTGCTGAATGCCTATGCTGTTACGTGGCATGTCTGTCAATAAAATACTCTTGTGTTTTACATGACAAAGTTTCCAGTCCATCTTAAATGACGAATAAGTAGGGACGTATTTGATTAGGAGGTATGATTTTATTTTCATACTACATGTGCTAACGTTCGTTTGATGATAATTTTCGATTTTCGTACAGATTTTGCTAGTGGTAGAAGTAGTTATTCTGGGGAGGCGACCGAACACAAAGATCATTTGAGTCGTTTAGGATAGGTGGTCTAATTGGATATGTGGAGGAATTTACAATAAGTGGGGGTAAGAGGGAGCGAAACCTTGCGTTGGAATACGTCTACTCTCAACAAATGTAACTTAGATACACGACTTAACGTCCCATCTGAGGAGAGGAATACTGAACTCGAAGTGCTCGAAATGTAACTTAGATACACGACTTAACGTCCCATCTGGGGAGAGGAATACTGAACTCGAAGTGCTTCCCGTATAGCACCCAAGTGGAGACCGGTATACCATTGTAAAATCTGCCTCAGCCGTGACGCGAACGCGGTCCACTGGGACGAGAAGCCGTCTAGCTAGCACTAGCCGTCAAACCACCCCATTCCCCAAAAATGTAGATGGATGTAAATAGCGGCTGATAATAATCCAAGCAAATTCCGTTCTCACTTCATGCCTTAAATTTGAAGCCTAAATTAATTATCCTGGAAGTATGAGCTCCGCCTAAAATTCTATTACATGACCGCTATGCCAGAAGCTGTTATAATTATACTTCATTCAGATGATATCGATACTGCGGGGATTGGTATGCTTGCTAGAGTGATGGTGTCCTATCCCAGGGGCCCGAGTCCCTTCTACTGTTTTTTCTACTCTCTAATCAACCGATTAAATCGTTTGTTATTCGGTATTTATTAACAGTATTGCATTTTGGAAAGAAAATTGCGTACCCTCCAAATGGTGGAAGACATTAGAAGACTGCCATGTTCTAGTAAACCTGTGAGTTAAAAAAAAACTAGCTGCCCCAATACTCAAGAAGCGAAGTCGCGCGCTTCATCCCTTGCTCCCGATGCCTAGTTGTCACCGGTGGGTGCTCTGCTGCAAGCGTATCTTTAAGGGTATTGAAAAGGACATTAAAGCGAGGCGGCCATGAGAATTAGGTGCCTCGCATTGCGGGAACTGCGCGAATTTGTAAAATATCTCCTTGTAGGGGAACTGTTTACGGCCCGTCGAAGGCAGGCCAACGTTCGCTCTACCCCCCTGGGATCGCTTTCGACGCGAGATGGCACGATTACCTCGTTCGCAGGAATCCTCTCCGTGCTCAAAGTCAGTGCGAAATGAAGAGTGCCCCGATTTTAAGAACCCCTTCATCGCGCTTTTCATCCCTCATCTCCTTGTCCCCGAGAGGGAGGATCCTCGCGGTACACGTGTGAGGGGTGGGCTTTATCTTTCGGAATCCGAACTTCTTCCCTGCCCGCCGACCCCCAGGTCCGATACCCGTCTTTTTCGTCCCCCACGGCCTCTTCTTTATCTTCGCCCGCTCCTCTGTCTCTTTCCCTCCCGATTCCCGTCCCCATCGCAACCCGCTGCCTCATCTCTGGAGCTAATCCTCGCCATTTCTGTCTTTCTTCTCGCATCAGCTCACGTCACCCCCTTCTCACCTTCTCCCTCGCTCAGCCCGACCCACTCACCTCCCTCTTTATCTCCCGACTTCCTCTCCATCAGTGTCTCCGCCTTCCCCGCCAAAGACCTCCCTCCCTTCCGAAGCCAAGAGGAAAGGTTATGCGAGTGCCTAATACAAATGGAACAGATAAAAGGTATCCAAAATGAACCCCTCGTGTGCTCCGTACAGCGTCTCCTCCTCCGGCGTATTCTACTCCCCCACCCTACCCCGTTTCCTCGGTAGCTCTTAAAAGCGAACCTCTTCCGTCCGACTGAATAACCTCTCCCCTTCTTCCTCCCTACCCTCCTTTTCATCTTCCCCGTCCCCCCTTTTTCCATCCGCTTGCTATCTTATTTCCTCCCAAAGCACAACCCTCCCCCTCCCTCTAAAAATCCCTTGCTCTTGCTTTCTTTCACCTCACCCTGCGTTTACCTCTTATACCTTCCGCACACCTTTTCGCCTCTCGAGAAAATTTGCTGACCGTGCTGGATTTCCATTTACAATAACAGCGCTATGGATTGACATTGCATTGTGTGGTCAGGATATGATTTTCGTCATGAGTTTTATGCGCGATTGTGTCTATTATCTCGCTATTCAAGAGGTATAGCATAAGGAAAGAAGTAATTAATTAGCGGTGAAATAAACGTAGCTAGCAGGGAAGCCCAGTGATTTTAGTTTAGCCATTTTCTCCATTTGACTGATCAATCTTCAAACTGGAATATGACTGGAATGTCTGTGCACTTATGTACCTACCTATTAAAATCGTCAACTTGCAGGTCATAAAAGGTAATATGAACCTAGGAACAGTGAGTTGACCAGTTTTATCTCACATTGAAGTATGAGTTTTGTGGTCCTAACATCATCCTAGATATGATATAATTCTGTCTTTTCTGAGAGTCTATTTTTCTTCCTTACCATGGTATTGGAAGAGCCGATAACAAACAAGCCTACGACGTATGAACCATCATTTTGCAAACGATATTCATATTTTTTAAGAATTGTGCTGGTAATATACCTTTGCCTATTGATGAACTTTCCTTGAGCAGCACCTGGTTCCTTTCTGAAGGTTTTTTAGTTTATCCTTCAAGCATTCTTTGCCGAAAATGAAGTACTGACCCAAAGGAGTTTTATCATTTTACCTTCATCAATATCGACAATTCCTGAGATGTCTCACATCATTTCTCAGAAACGTTAGCGCGTCATGAAAAAGCTTTTCAATAGCAACCAAGTATTGAAGAAATGTCGTTCTTAACAAAATTGTAAATCTATCGAGAATTATTGATTTTTAATCAGGAGTTAGGATGTTAATTACGATTTATTCAAATCTGATATATTTCTTTCGCTGAAATTGAAAGCATAAATTTTCTTTGCTAGCAATTGCTGCGACCTATGATTATTATGATAATGATCCTATAATTACACCATATTTGTCAATTATTTAAAGAAATGTATCCGTT
This sequence comes from Platycnemis pennipes, assembly GCA_933228895.1. NCBI lineage: Eukaryota > Metazoa > Arthropoda > Insecta > Odonata > Platycnemididae > Platycnemis > Platycnemis pennipes. The sequence goes on along the minus strand of OW121848.1, from coordinate 99,089,110 downwards.
TCCAGAAACTGTATATATTTTATATGCCTCCTTGAGGGATCATACATCCTTTTTATTTGTTTGTTTTCATACACGCAGGTCACTGTTGAAATCTCGCTAAAAATCATAATTTGTGTGTAGCGGTTGTCGGCCAATTTTTTCCGGCAATTTTATTTTTGTATTTCTTGAGATTATTCTTTAAGCGAGTAATTTTTTCTACAGTAATGAATTCTGTCGCTTGAGCCATACCGGAACATTCTTGAGAAAATAGCCTTCCTGATAATGAGGCTATTATTTACTGCTAATGTAACACGGATTTTTTTAGGGCTAGAATCACGTGATACTTAATAGCATTTTTAGGAGTGATCACCTTTTTATCTCTTATGAGGTGTTAAAAGATGTCCTTATTTATTGATATTACCTGCTTTTTCATTCTTGAGCGGAAGATCGTTTTGAATAACTTGAAAGTGTAACTGAAATTTTTAAGGCACAAAGGGTGTTGGAATCGGATGGTCACGATTTCGTTTCCATTTTAATTAAAAAATGCTCCGGTAAGGGAAAACAAAGATGCCTTGGAAATTAAAGCGTCCATTAGGTCGGAGGTAAGTAACGTAGGGTCGAGGAAAGCAGGTTATATTCTTCCACCAGGAGCAGAAAAAACTGGAAATAAAGACCTTGGTGTTCCTTCTTTGCTTTACGATATGACTTTTTTTCTGTTGCGTATTATTGTCGAGCCCAGGAAATTGGCTTAACACTCCTTCGTGGCTTTTATTTACAGGAATATTTCTCTTAAAAAATGCCGTATTTTTGAAAGTATACTATGTAATGGCTATGGCATGGTTTCCTTAGTACAAAAAATGTTTGGTCCTTTCATTTATCCTCGTTAAACTTTTATGGATTATTCACTTCCTTTGACGGGAGAGTATTAATAATATTCTGGGCATAAATATTTAATGCCATGTACCATAGTAGAACGATAAATTATGGGTACTTATTTAAAAATGTTCACGAAATATTGTTGAAACGCAGGCTAGTACCAGAGTAACGAATAAGCAAAATAAACCATCGAAGATTAGTTAGATAAATGCAGGTGATGCCTCTTTGGTAAATAAAAATTTTAACAGTTCGTCAAATGTAGCTTGACCATATTTGGAAATTGTAATATTGGGATCTAGTAAAAATAAATATGAAGACAACAACATCTCCTGTTCCATGTCAGTTGTTTACATAAGGTTTTGCCCAACATCATTATAACCACTAAGAGACCTGTTCAAAATCAGTAATTAATGCTGGAGCTTGACAATATATTCTTTCAAGTTATTGCGCTAATCGAATTTTATGTTGACAAATGATCGATTCATGTATGTAAAAGTAACCATACATTTACATCATTTCAAGTACTACTACTTCCTCTTCCAGGCTGCGCATGTATAGAGAAAAATGTGATGCTGTAAACATCCCGAAATTGAACCCGCCAACAAGGGTTCTGGTTGATTCTCAACCTCTCTGAAAACTCGTGCCGAAACGTGATTCGCCAGAAGTCATCGATATTCTTAAAATCTGATGATCCAAGTGTCCTTCGTCGGCATAAGGTCGCGGATCTCAGAGAACTGTTTCATATTTTTTCCGCCCCTGGCCGAGGTACGCCAAGAAGTTAGTGAGCGGTTGGTCGTCGCCGTGCGATATCGTTCGTTGAGAGACGGAAATGTGAAGAGAACCACAGAAAGAGAGAGAATGGAATTGGAAGAAAAGGGGGAAAGGAATGGAAGAGGTTATGTGCACGTAGATCCAAGGTATAATGGAGATGAAGAGAGGAGGAGTGGGAGACAAAGCATGGAGCGCGGGACGATAAGTCGCGAGGAGTATTATTTCAGCTCTCCACCCGCCGCGGGGACAATGGGTGGCTGGTGCACCCCGCTGGTCCGAGGAGCGAAGGGTAGGTTGTGTGTCGGGGGTACGTCCGCCCAGATGGGGGTCCGGCGGTCGATAGGGCACGGAAAAAAGTAGCATATCGAGGGAATCCGTGAAATACGAGTGGGGAGTATGGGGGGGGAGGAGAACCAGGGAGCAGTATTTCCCTCTCGCCCACCCCTTAACTCTCTCATCTACAATTCCGGGTTCCCCAAGATTCGAGAGTGGAGATGTCGGCTCGGTGGCGGAGGACGGACTTGCGTGGGGGTGGATGGGGAGGGAGAGGGGGGGGGATTGCCGCGTTGTGAGGATGGAAGTTGGACAGTGGCACATACGTTTGTATATAAGCACGTGGACATCTGTTTGCGTGCTCTGAGAGTTGGGGATGGAGGTAGTCAGTTGCATTGCTGGTTGGGGGAGATTGAAGGTTGGCAGGGGGAGATCTATTGAAGGTAATGAAGAAATGCTCAGACACGGAGGAGAGCTGAGTGTGGTGTCGAAATAGGTCAGCGATTAGTGGTACATATTTGTGGTGGTGGTCATAGATCTAAACAAGTTTATTTTCGTATTTTTTCGTGATATCTGTCTCGGTTCTTTTGGTTAGTTTGTACGATTGTTTATATTAATCCGAGAATAGTTGTAGCGGAAGAAGTCAGATTTGCGTCTAATGCTCCCTCGTGTTTGCTTCGGGTAGAACATTCCATTTTAAGAAGAATCGTCCTTTCACCTGGAATTTTCCCTTTCCTGTGCCACAAAACTGTTTGTCGCCAAACAATTTAGGTGCTATTCATTTACTCTTAAATCCTTTTTCTATCAGTTGCTGTGCAATACTCTGTTAGTGGTTAAGATTCGGCCGTCGCTTTGGATTTGACATCTCACAATTTGACATAAATTGTCAAGACACCCTGGAGTGCCAAGTACCAGGACCTTCCTCCCATTCTAACATAAAATGGCCCAAGGGAGAAAAAATATAACAAAATTGGGATTCGTTTCATGAAACTACCCTCAAACCGATTCTTTTCTATCTTTAGATGTATGGAATGTGTCACAAGATCATTCCATGTTTGTAATCATTTTGAATTTTTTGCGTGAATAATAGTAGAAATCGCGTGTTTCTGAGATCACTGGATCAGAATTATATATTTTATTCATGATTCCCAACGAATGCTGATAATTCACTATTTTGAAGTATTTCTTCTCGCTTTGATTGGCTAAAATTTTGATACTATCACCTCTAGCAAGTTTTAGAAATCTCTGTTCTATCTATCAATTTTCGGTCACGGCGCTCGGTGGAATTGGAAAATCATTCCTTTTCCTCTGAAGTGTGGTTTTCGAAATATGAATTTCCATATTCGTGGGCGTCTTATTATATAATTCTCAAGTTATCAAACGCTATCATGTCGTCCATTTTGCAATGTAAAATACATCGAAATGTTCAAGCGCGGTGGTGGGGGGCGACAGATGTGGAATGGCAATGGTCATCATAATAGTGAAATTTTTCCCTGGAAAAATATATTTAACTCCGAGATAGCTAAAAGTTCTGCTGTTATAACAGTTATATTTTCCGAATTTTAGATTTTTCATCGTTATAATTCTCTCTCTTCATGGATTGGTACGGAGATTATTCATTTTCCTCGGACTTGCGAGCGCTATTCTCACATTTTGCATAATCCCATTTTGCTGCATGGGATTATAGCATACTTCCCTTCGGACTAAGCAAGACAATCAATTTGGCATCTATCATTGTTGCCAGCAGTATCTTCCTTACCTTCGTCCATTAGCTTCAGTCCTTTGTCTTTTCACTTAAATCTCTTCGGCCCAGATCTTCTTTAGCAGAAGCAAATAATTTGAGGTGGAATGTTCGGTTCGATAGGTGGAGGATAGGGCTCGCGTGGTGCTAAGCACAAGGGCGTGTGGAGGAGAGTGGTCATTCAGAGTGTAGAGGCGGAGTCATTACCTCCTTTTTATTACATGAGTGATGATATCCTGAAATATCACACTGCTTAGACATCAACTAAATGCCACAAGAGGAGCACGATTGCGAACCAGGATCACTTCTCCTCGTAAACTAAATTCGTGGGGCTCAATATATACTAATGTCTTATCCGTCATGTTTTAATCATGTCTCACGAAATATTTCTGCTTTGAGTTAACAGGGGATTAGCACATTTGCTTGTGACACTTCCCTTCATAATCGGAAGCATTTCATGCCGCGGTGTCTAGTCACGTCTATGTAAATAATGTGCGAATGGACCGGAAACTTATTAGAAATTAGTAGAGGAAATTTCAACTTAGAATGTTTTTTTGCGCGAGTTTGTGAGAAGGATTTCCGGATGAGTGTTTCGAGATTTGCCCACAGCTAGGATTCTACGGGAGTTTATCCTCATTACGGGATAAAGAATATGCGAAATAGACACGGTGATGGTCTACTTCATAATCACGCGCTGATTTTGAAGCAAATGTGCCGTTCACCGGAAAACTGGAGTTTGTGGCTGGCAGAGGGTGCTAATCTCAGCAGGGAGGCGAGGGTTCGCGCCGGTCCCATCAGTTGGAGGAGGGTAGACAGAGAGAGAGAGAGAGTAAGGGTGGCAAGAGACAAGAAGAGCTTAAATGAAAACCTGATCTGCGGGGAGAACGCCACATCGATCCTTCTACCCTCCCCCTCTCCCCGCCACCTGCCCCTTGTGCCTTGTCTCTCCGAGTCATCTCTCGTGGCCCTTTTCGAAGGCAATTGGCGGAGCCGTTGAGAAGATATGGCGGCGAGCGATGGTGTGTTTCGCCAGGGGAGGGGTCGTCGGAGGTTCGTGGGGGTGGAGGAGGTCGCGCTGGTTTCCAGGGGGGAGGGGGCGAAAGGGGGATGGGCTCGGGTCCGATGGGCGGGTTCTGCAAAGGGTTGAAGTCAGGCGGTGGCGGGGTTTAGAGTGAAGGATGCTGCGGGGTTGGCGTTTCAGGCGGGGAAACCAGTTAAGGCGAGGGAGGACACTTTAGAGGAAGGGAGGGAGGATAGAGGGCTGGGGCGGGGTTTAATGTCTTAATGCGTCCTAGCTCGCGCCTATCTGCGATCCCGACGGCAGATATTAGCCGTTCGGTCCGCCGATTCTGTTTCAGGGATTGAGGGTGAATTATTTTAGCCGAATCATGGGAAGTCACTTGGGTATTTCGGCTGCACTTTCACAAATGCTGATGGAAGTGAAGCAAATTTTACGATTGTCTTTGCAAGATATTTCTTTTGCTCTGCAATCTTGCTCTGCGATGTGGTTGGCATTTGTTTGGTATAGATTTTTTTTCGTTTTTGCATGGTGCACTGCTTCCTTTTCTTTTATACTCCCCTATTTCTGTGCTACTTATTTTGTTCACAGTTAAATTTTTTTGTTGCAAAATTTGGCACCCATAGCTTCCATTGAAACGAAAAACTTTTGTTTACTCGAGTTTTTTATGTTTCTTAGTTTGAATTCCTAACTCAAACTTTTCGTAGAAATTTCAATCCAGTACTTATTTTTTAGGCAGTAGATGTATACAGATTTTCTTCGTATTAATAAAATAATTATGAGCTTGTGATTTTTTGGTTGCCTTTTTTCGGAAACAGACGACGTGTAGGATAAGTTTATTAAACAGATTGTGAAGTTGAGTAATTTAGATTGCCTGACAAATACTCTTGGATGAATTTGGCGTACTAAATCATAAATTATTTACAAGGATTTGTAATAGTCTTCTGAAAATATTTTTATTTGTAAAAACGATTTTGGTCGGCCAAACTAGATTTGCCAAATTCCACCGTTTTGCTTATACCTGCATCTACCGATTCTAGTTTATGAAATGATTTAATTGCAGTCGTACCACTTATCATTCACAGTATAATGCGCCACATCTATTTTGGCATGGTGATCTAAATGATATTCTTGACCTGAGAATATTTATTTGTGCCAACGAACGGTGAGCTCGGTCTACTTCTACCCTATGTCTGATAGACTACCTCCCAGGATGAGAGGTTCTGATAGAGATTTAGTTTTTCGTTTCCTTCCTTCTCGTTCCCTCTCGTTCTCGGGTTGCCATTCTGTTTTTTTTCATTGGGTGGGGATAATACCGTTTTCCGCATCTTGATATGACACGTATGCGCATTTACTGATGCTCGAGTGGGCATCAGCGTTCGAGATGATAGATACGCTCCTTCGAATATATATATATATATGTGGCATGTCGACCGCACACTCGGACGTGCCCACTTAACTAGTCCGTGTTCGAAGCGAATGATTCATAGGATTTGATTTCAAATCCTTTTGTCTCCCACCGTCGCTTGCTCCCCGGGACCCTCTCTATTCTTCTCAGATGCCCTCATCCACTCGACTCCTCCTTCTCCACCTCCTTTGAGCACGTCTCGCAGTCTGCATCTCTCTTTGACCAGCACCAGAGTAGCAGATAGATTGTCTATCTTAAGGTTGCGGGTACCACTCCAGAGCTATGGAGACGCTCGGTTTCATTGGACGCTGGGACCTAATATGATTTTTTTTCTTAGGGAATGACACACGTGCATTTTAATATAAACCAGCGTGTAGACAATGCAGTGCCCGTGCCTTCCAGTGCTTTTTCTTTGGGTTTCAAGTTATCTCATCACATCTGTCCAAATTTACTAATTTTCTTGTCCAAAAACTAGGTATAGTTACCCAAGAGAGTAGTCTATTGGCAAAATGTATGCAACAATAATTCGGTATCTATTTAAAATTGCTTTCGAAAAGTTGCTGTAAATACTTGCATCCATGCCGCATTTATCATCATCAAAATGATTTCCTCGTAAGTTGGTGTGAAAGATGAATTTCGCTGTCTGTCCTGTCACCAGCGTGTGGAATCCGGACGTCCAACGCTATATAATCGAGGCAGAAACCACATTCGTACCTTCGAATAAAGGTGCGGATATGGTAGTCACCTGTTGTTTTTTGCGTCAACTTACGCGGAGGAATACCCGGAATATATGCAGAGAGCATCAAACCAACGCCATACGAACCGTCGAGTTAACATTATTTAATTTGAGTGTAAAAATACCCTAAATCTTAATTTTAAAACAGTGTTGAAAAATATAGACCGCCGAACTTACTGATGTTGTAAAGTTTTGACAAAAGAAACGCTTTTTATTCGCGGTACTAAACTAAAATGTTCATGCTGAAGGTCATTCCAGTTGATTTGGATGAAGCTCACCAATATTTACGACGTGTGATATTCACGCAATGCTGTTGGGAAAATAAATTAATAAAAAAAACTCCTATTTCTTAAGAAAAAGGTCCACAATCCAGAACGTCTCAATACTTGTGGATTAAGTGGATCTATATGAGCAAGCCTGTTTGCTGTTTGAACTTGGGGCACCCGGTGAATGCAGTAGGTGCCTATTGGTCAGCCTCACCGTCATGTTGGTTACATCGGTAAGAGTCGAAGTCAGTGATATCCAAGTCATCAGTACGTATTTTCATTCGCTATGAGCTAATGTCGACATCGATCTATTCGACATACTCATCGATCTGCCACACACCCTTGCGGTGGCTTGCAGAGTATCGTGTAGATATAGATCCGATACCAATCTACACTGTTTTATCCTGATTCGATCTGTTTGCGATCTATAGAGCTCCAGCGTGATATTATCTCGTAAAGTCCTGAATACGATTTCGTCGCGATCGTGATTACAGTTATGCAATGTTTCATCCGTCCAGACGGGTAACGATAATAATCACACTATCATGATAAAACTGACGTTATCTTATCTTTATCGGTGAGATCCAGATAAGCGAGTGATAAGAGTACAATTGGCGTGTTTCACTGTTTCGTGATTTGCTTGTTCTCATATTTTCGGAGGGACATTCGAAGCCCTGTTGACATTAAAGTTAATACGTATATGGTAAATATGGTGAAAGCCTAATGCTCAGATATTTGCCCATTTATTCATAAAAATTGGTATGCATAATATCCCCGACTTACGACTATCCGAATTACGAACATCTGAATACACGACCAAAATCTTTTGAAAAAGTCATGGATTTATAAAGTATTATTACTTTTACGATGCCTTCGAAATTTCATTGCGAACTACGAACAACAGTATGTTATTACAGGGCCTATTACGACAAAAATTTGTTGAAAATTGTCCCTTGAAAATACCACATAAACTTATTAAACCCTCTCTTTGAGCTACTGAAGTTAGTGAGCACGAAGTTTGGAGTAACAATGTAATAATAACGCTCAACAACCACGCCTTATGCTCTATGCGCCTGAATAGTCAGCTGATTTTGTAGTTTCCATTTGAAAGTCGATTCGTTCGGTGGTTCCTATTCCTAGTCAACATTGGCTGTTGTGTTGTGTTATTTAGATTTACGTCAAATGTTTTGTTCTGATATACCAATGTATAACGAGTGAAAAAGCTGGCTTGAGAAAAGTCTATGAGTTTGCACAAAAACAAGCCATTTTGAAACAGTAATAAATCGGTCAAATGTTGACTTCTTCAACGCGGGAATATAGCCTATCGAAGACAACGGTGATCTCCACTATACTATGCTGTGATCCAATAATGGATGCTGTTACAGTAATGAGACCTTTAAATGTAACAATAATTTTTCGAAAGAGAAAAGGACTGTTCGTGAAATGGAGAAGCTACTTGTTATTTCTTTGGAGAATCAAGTGTTTAAAAACGGATTCTTTTAGGGCAAGTAACAATCCTGGAAAGCATACGTACATCGATTCGAGATTCGAAATGAAAATTAGGTGATGTTAATGACAAACACTTTAATTGGTGCGAAGGTTTCCGCGGCGTTGTTCAGATGTTCTCTGCATCTCGGGTTCTGCGTCCGCGTTTGTTGACTGGGGGTGACAACAGTTTCGCTAGCCGTCCTGCTAGCGTCTTCTGGTCGAAGGTGATTCAGGTCGAAGAGGTGGACGCGGACGCAGAACCCGAGATGCAGAGAACATCCAAACACTTTAATGCTAGCCTTGGCTGGTTCAATACATTTAAAAAAACATACACGTTTACAATGTGAAAGTAAGTGGGGATAGGCGCTGCTGAGGAGTTTCGGGGGGTAGTTGGACATGTTATTAGTGAGTAACATTGTTTCACCTGAGCAAATATTCATTACTATTGCAACATTTCTACTTGGAAAAAAATACCGGATCAAACCCACATTCATGCATAGGCGAAAAGTATACTTTGATGATAAAGCCTTCAAAGATAGACTTACGCTATTGCTGGGAGAAAATGCTTCGGACCAAATATTGAACCATTCCTTACCTACCTTAGTGACAAGCCACGGGCTTTTAAGAATACTATTCACCGATGTAGTGTCGGTCAAATGGATGATCTTGAATGGCCCTTGGCCTTTTGGAAGACTGGCTAATGCATTGTTTTCCTGAAGTAATGAGTTACTGTGTGACGAAGGGTATTGCTCTAGAAATATAATGAAGTTCTCCGAGGAAATATCGAATTGGCATCGTCTGGAATATCCCAGGGATCTTTTGCCGCGGGAGAGAGAGGAGTGACAAAAAGAAGGAATAAGAGAGAGAGACAGGGGGGAAAGAAAGCTGTCTCAAGGATTGATGTACGATGCGTTGTGTGCGTCCCTTATGAAAACGGAAGGAAGAATGTATTGGAGGCGACAAGAGGCGATCGGGTAGAAGAGGTGGGAGAGGCGAAAGAATGCGAGAAACCGGGTGAACTGGGGGAAGAGCAGGGGTTAGAATTTGGTGGTCGTGGCATCTTGTGAGGGGCTATAGAGTTGGCCCCGGGAGCGGGGAGTAGCGAAGAGTGAAGGATTATGGGTAGGGGATCATGGTGCCAAATGAGATGGGGAGTGGTATCGCCGGGGCGCAAAATTTCCCGGCGGATGGGGTGAGGGGGAGGAGGGTGGAAAAGAGGTCAGGGAGGAGAAGTACCGAGGGCAATGTGTTGGGGGAGGAAGGGTGGTCCGTGTTTGAGCCGTAGGGGGGAGGGAGGGGGGCACAATGGAGACAAAAGACGACGACATACGAGGGGAAGGAAACCACTTTCGTAATCCGAATCTCTTGAGGTCTCGAACGTCTTCGATCACCCATCCCGGAGACGTCCCCGTCCTCTTCCCTTCATCCGTGACAGGAGGTGGGTTATCGCGGAAGCTACCCACTTGGCGTCATCCCCACCTTCTTGATCTCGGCAAATTCGTGTTGAAGTTGCACATTGCACAGTCCTTATGGCCATCTTTGGGAAGAATTAAGGGTCTGGTGGGTAATGGTCGCAGAAGAACCCTGATGAATTTTTCCGTATTCCGACCCGAGTCGAAGGTGTGACGATCACAGAATGATGAGTCTCCCCTTAGCAGAAGATAAGGGCGCGCGTTATTTTTAAATGATTCAGCATTTTATTGCATTGAAATATCTCATTTAATTTCTCGGGCGTCATGGATAAATTATCGTGGTGTTATATTTTTTTCTTCTTCTTAGGGCCGTGGTTTATGGTAATCTGAAATCAAAAATAAAATATACAAAAGAACTTCTAATTATCACTGAATTTATTTGTCTCCATCAGGGGAGACGTTAGCATATAAGGAGCTTATTTAGTATTCGTTATCCTAGGGCGTTTGTATAATTTATTGGTGGACGTAATCGACTTTTAAGTAATTTTATTGGTTATCAGGGGGAGGCGACCGGCAAGTTAGGTTATTTACGCCATTGTAGGATAGATTCGTGCATAGTTAGAGATGGAAATTTGCAAGGAAAGAAAAGGAAGGAAGAGTAGAGGGAAACTCATATCGGTATTTACCCGCTTGTAACAAAAGGAACCAAGGTGTCTACGGTTTAACGTCCCATCCGACGAACGGAATATTGAACACCAAACACACCTGAATACACCAAAGTGATCCCCAATTAATTTTATTATTGATCCGATGTTTACGTTGTATTTTGAGAATAGTTTTGAAAGGGATTAAATTTTTTTCGATAGCTCTTTATATTGGTCCCTGTACGTGTTTGCTGCAAAAATGTCAATGTGTAACATCTCGTAGCGAAGCAAATTGAAACGCCAACAACAAATTAAGCAACGTTTCCGAATTTAATCCGTATGACATAAAAACTTCATTGATTCTTATCTGTCAACTTACCTGCCATAGTTATGCCAAATGAGTTCACTCGGCCGAATCCGATTGTCCCCGTCCGTCGCCAATGTGATCTTGCTCGTCGCGAAATTAAAAACGCTGCCGCCAGAAACTATTCGGGTAGGTACATATGCTTGTCGCTCCATTTCGAGTGAAACCAGCATTCGAGGGCGAAGCTTCCGAACATGGCTTTTGTAGGCCGACAAAAAACTTAGCCAATCGGCGGACCCTCGCGAGGAATACTCAGGGTTATTCTTCACAACGCCCTCCCGCTATGGAAGAGGCGAGAAGGGAATATGGGGGAGACAATGGAAAATGATGAGAGAGAGTTTATCGGCGGCCCAGGGCGATCGAGGCTAAAAGTGCCTTGTGGAGGGGATGATGAGGAAGTCAGTGGCGGCGGTGGGGGGGAGAGAGAGAGAGAGGGTGAGAGAGGTTTACGTAGACAGAATATAAGGGTTTGTCGGGGATTCGACGTCGAGCGGAGGAGGGGGGCCGAGGGTTGGTGGATCCCTCGTGGTGGGAGGAAAGGGCTGACGCTCGGTTGTGATAGTCGGGGAGGTGTGGATGATGAGGAGGACTTTGGAAGGAAAGGAAGGGGTGGCGAGGCCGGGAGGGACGAACTGATTTCCAGGCGAGGACTGTGGATGGGGTGGGTAGGCCGGCTCGTGGGGGTGTGCCCGGGGGAAGCTTTGAGGATGCGTGGGGGTGGTAGACCAAGCGTCGGACCTTTTCGCGGGGCGTTCCCCAAGCGTCGGCTTTCCAAGCGACGGAGGCCTACGGGTTTTGGCTGCCTATCATTTTTCCACACCGCTGGACACTTACCTCCCGGCCCGCCACACAAACCAATCCCTCCCCCTTTCCTCCTCCCGCCCGTCCTCACCTTTCTCCTCCTAAAAAGGGAGGGTCGGGGAGGGGAGAGAGGTCCCTGCCAAAGTCTGATAGCTGCTACCTCTCCTCTTCTCCCCGTCTGCCATTCCTCCCCCCTCTCCTGCCCTTCCCTCTCCCGTACATACATCTCCTACTTTTCATCTCCCCCTGGTATGAAAGTGACTCTTCCCCCTCCTTCGACCTCTTCTCCGTCCTTCTCGCCCTTCTTGCTTCTTCACTCCTTCCCATCTCTCCCCCATCCTGTCCTCACCGCGCTCGCCGGACTGACCTCGCCGCTCTCCCGACTATTACTTCCCCCCACTCCTTGCGCAATTTATTGGTTTACTTAATCAAAACCTCCTCCTTCCTTCTCCGGTGTCTTTAGGAAAGCAATCTCTCGTTTTTTTTGCAGATTACCGCATTATTATCTCAAGTTTTCCTCCTTATTGTTATTATAAGTGCGCATTTTTGTGCCTATGTTATTTAGGCCTTGTTTATCGCCACATTCTCTCCAATCTGATCCGACACTCCTCAACATTTTTATATCATTTAATGATATTCACTGTTCATCTAGAAACCATTCTCACGACTGCTATTTTATTTCTCAAATCTTATATGAAACATGTTATTAGTTTAGTTCGATATTGACTGTGTAGTCAACCTTAATCTGAATAAGTATCTCAAATAATTTTTCATTTAAAATCATCGCCACAAAGCCCGCATTTTTCTTTTATTTCCCATGCGTGGTAATGTTTTTTAAGTCCTTTATATTTTCTGCCATGGAAATTTATTGAATTTCATTGTAATAGTAACATTTTATAGGAGGATATTTGTTAACTTCGTCCATACTGTATCCGGCAGTAAATATTAAAACCGTTCATTCTAAAGAAATGTTTGGACATCCTATGATTGGTGAAATAACATTCACGTGATGGTAATGCCCTCACTTAACGTAGGTACTTTTCCTGGATTAGCATACATTTCGAAAGTCAGGTGGGACGGTTCTCTTAACAAATGCGTGAGTCCCCGCACGTTCGTAGCTGCTGGTTCAATATTTGCTCTGGTAATGGAAAAGTAAGGTTATGAACATGAATCAAGGGAAAATATTGTGTTGGCAGCGGTAGATACGTTTTAGATCAATTACTGCTTTGGTAAATATTGGAGGTCTTGAATACTATAACTATATCACACTACATCAACAATATTTTATAAATTTTAAGGTAGAGAGTAACTTTTTTGTCTCATTTTTAAAAATATCTACGACAATATTTAGTAAATTCATTCTTCGCTTGGTTTCGGAGGGCTGATTTATATGCTTTTATATATTTATATATTTATATGCATACGTACACGTATGTGAAGTAGACCCTTGCAATCATTTCTCTCACTGCCTAAAATCCATTTTCACTTTTTCTGTGATTTTTGTGGTAGCATATGTTGTTATTTTGAAATGGGTGTGGATAAGTAAATTTCAGAGTACAGAGTGCCTAAGCTGCTTGAAGCTGTGGTTTTACTGTGTTTTTTCACTTGGCTAAAAATTATTAGGCAAATGAGGGTCCTTAAGTTTTAGTATATCTTTCCATTAGATCTATTAACGATTCCTCCTGTATTCCTTTATATAACAGGAGTTTAAAATGCCATTTATAGTAGCAGTAGACTTGTGCAGTTAGGTACACAAACGGCTAAGGTAATATCGCACCGTATAACCTAAGATCCTGAGACTACCACGACGGTCATGCCTTCGGTGTGATTTAAATACTTGACCTTATGGTTGCCAGGTTGGTGCGATACCAACCTGACTATTGTGACTGGAAAAATGATATTTCTATGGTGCTGGTACTATATGGACTTTGAGGATTCCTTCCTTCAAAAAATCCTTTTTACACTATTATGATGGTTAATAGATGAAAAATAACATTTCAGTTTAAGCAAAATTGTTTTCGAAGCAATTCATTTGGTGTATTCAACTACAATTCGAAATGGAGAGTCAAAGATTCAAAGTTTTTTATTGCATTATTTGTAATATATATAGTTTTTAATTGTTTTTCTCTATGAAAATCCGCTGATAAGTGATCATGCAGTAATTTGTTTTCAATTCCACATTTTCCTAATATCTGCTATATAATTAATACCGTCTAAATGTTAATGATTTCTTAAAAACACATATAAAATATCACCAACTCTGTGTAAGCATTGGTTTGGCAAGTGATGAATAGTTTAACTATTAGTTGGCATTTAAATGATTTCAGTTCAGCATCGTAAAGGCTTCAACTACATCAACACGAATAGGGAATTAACTATTGTAGAACTATGGAAGGCGTCCGGTGTGGAGCTGCGAATTGATAAGTCTAAATGCACTCGTTTTATTCTGTTTGCCCCGTAAAGAAAGGGAGACGGAAAAATAGGCTTAAGGGTGTTCAACGCATTTTGAATAGTCCGATTTAACGGCTTCACATCTCACCATGATCTCGCGGCTCTAGTAGTTCTTGTGAGTTGCCATCAGCGTCGCCACCGTGGAAAGTGGAATGGGGAGTTGAGGGGAGGGACCTGATATGTCGCAGCTGGGATTTTTCGGGAGCGGCGACAGGAGGCCTTGCGAAATCCGCAAGGCGATCAAGTTTCTCAGAACACAGATAAGGTCGAGAGCTCTCTTTTCGGAGCCGAGTGTGAATTGTTTTCCTCGTCTTCGTTGTGGTCGAGAGTAAGAAAGGTCAGCAATTACCTAAAATTGAAAACACCTAAAGGGTTCTGGGATTGTCGGCGTTGCCTTGGATTTGTAGTGCAGTTTTTAGTGGTTGTCAAATGTTATGGACTGAAGTTATTAAATTAGTCATCCATGATTTATTTTAGCGGAATGCACGTTGCCCTCGTAAAGTAATTGTGAGCATTTTTAATGAGGTTAATTAAAATATCGTCTTTCCCCCTAGCATATGCGACCTACTATGACTCTTGTCTTTCATTAATGTGAAAGTTCAATGTTATTTCTCTACAGTTTCCTACTACATATTTACAGGGTCAAAGCGCTCACATATTTTCCTCTAACTGTTACCAGAGTACTTTTACTTGAATATCAATGGCGGAGGCAATAAAAAATGTCGTTTATGAACGTTGTGCATTTACGTTTTTCGGTTATCATTATGATTTTACGGTTAAATTGAATACGCTTTTATACACACCAGAAACGAAACGGACTAAACGGTATTAATGGTCAATGCTCCACATTTATAAACACGCCGTTTTAAATTGAGATTATTAGTGAAAAAACTTTTTTCTTCGCAGGTAATTCACCATATTTACAATAATTCCCTCAATTAAACCCAATGACTGGTTTGACAGGGTTGAGTTCCGCCGTACTAAGGTGGAAGGTGAGTGAAATTCACACATTCAGGGTAAAGAGGCCAGTTTTCCGACTTACACAACTCTGATACTGAAATTCAAACCGCGATATCATGCCAAAGTGCTTCGTCCGGAATTGAATCTGTTACTGAACGCTCTACCCACTGGGATACTATGCACTCACTAGTTACAATTAGTAATTATAATGAGCAAGTTAAGTATGATCACCCTGAAAATTAACTTAACCATTCGTAAATAAGGTATATCTTCCACTCTGTGCATTGTTACACAAAATTAAAAGTTGAGAAAACAGAAACATAAATGGCATAAATAACAGCCTGCAGTAGAAATTCGTATACAAATTACCAACTAACATTAGCACAGGAAATCAAAAAGGTTATATAAAGCAGTAATACAATGAAAATACAGTTGTTGAGCACATAAAATCAATATATTAACATCACTCTTAGAAAGAGTGTAACAACAAATTATTTAAGTTCACTGATTATATTCACCATTACTGCATAGCTGTTTACCGGATCTTCACGCCCTTCGGATAACAAGGATCCACGATTTGTTTACGAATTTTTTTACGAAGGAGCCCTTACATTTAACTATCTCGTAAATTTAATATTGCGAAATAAATGCCTTTTTCGGTTTTTTCCCTGCGAATCGAATTCTGCAGGTTGCAATCTCTCCTCTTCATTTTGTTGTATCCCTTACGATACTGCGCTTTTCTATAAGGCTTCGTGGACTCTTCCATAACGCCGTCACTTCTGGACGCTGGAGAACACAGCCACACGCACCCTTCCTCAAGAGATAATCAAAACTAAAAAAAAATCCACCCGTCGTACAGTGGCGAATTTTTGAGAATTCCTTAACAAAACCATAAAATTGAAATTTCGTTTGAAGGGTTCCGGATGTTTGCAACCGTTAGCTAAATTATGTGAGTATCTACAGGGCTACAGGTTTGTGGAAAATCGTTTCCTTCCGTACCCTTTCCCTACTCATTGGCCTTGCTGCTGCTGTCTTTTCCGGAGAGCTTCACTAGTCGCATATGACACTGAAATAACAAAAACTACTTCATGTATGCTTTTTCGGTGCATATCGGGCACCCATGAAGCAAAATTACTGCGAAAGATGTGCATTGAGAATATTTTAATTTAATTATACGAAGTTTTATTTATCAGTATGCAATATTTTATACTCGCGGCTGAGCTTAAAGCCACCAAGTGCGTTCGCCGCGTTGCGGATGGCTGGTCTTTCTCTAGATATAGAGGTTAGCTACGAGATAAGCGAGTTTACTCGTTAAATAAGCAGTCGTGGACGAAAAGCTATCCCTGGGTAAGGTAGGCCTTCAATTAATACAGATCCTGTGAAGATACCGCCAACAATTACCCTTCTCAGCACCCGGAGGGGAGAGCAGCAGCTCTTATTCTTATGAATGAAGGTGGAGACCACAGTGGTCGGTAGACCGACACCCATTTCATTACAGGCGTGGTAACATTTACTTTAGCGGCTATAGTACTGCGATGTGGAAGGCAAGGAGAAACCACCACATTATTATCCCGAGGAGTCGCAGCTACTACACTCTTTTCGTTCTATCAAGACGTGATGGAACCCTCTACAGTAAAATATTCCGGAGGGAAAATAGTCCCAATTCGGATCTCTGGGCGGGGACTACCCGAGACACTACATCAGTCAAGTGTGATAAACATTTTAGGGTAGGAAATTGGAACGTGTGATCACTTTGGACATACGGAATATTGAACCTGAAGGTGGAAATGCAGAGAGTGGACCTCGATGTATTAGGAATCAGTGAAATGAGATGGCCCGAAGGAGACTTCTGGAGCGGAAGTTACAGAATTATTCAAACCGGATCACTGAATGGTAACACTGGAGTAGGCATAATGCTCAGGAAGAGTGCAGGACTGCGCGTGAAGAGCTTCCTGCACTACAGTGACAGGATTATAATGTGAAGATTGAGAACAAGCCCACGGATACCATTGTGGTGCACGTTTACATGCCTACATCGGTCTACGAAGATGAATGAGTGGATGACGCCTCCGAAGATATCACGGCAGTTATAAAACTGGTAAAACGAAAAGAAAACCTAATTATTTTAGGCGACTGGAACGCTGTCGTTGACGAAAGTTAATATGGAAGAATATCTGGAAATATGGTTTGGAAAATCGAAACGAAAGAGGAGAGAGAATACTGGAGTTCTGCAGACAACATAATTTAAGTAGCGGTTGTCAACACATTGTTTAAAAATCACAACCGCCGTAGTAAAAGTCACAAACGAAGCAACTAAAGATGGTTGAAGCACGAAAGATCAGTAAAATAGCTCAAGCAAAGAGGGCATTCTATCGGGGAGAAGAATCTACTAACAGCTAGAAATACAAGCATTGAAGTTAAGAAATAATTCATCAGGACGTACGTCCGGAGCATGTTTCTTAGCGGCAGCATGGACGATGACAGCAGCGGAGAAGAAAAGAGTGTACGCATTCGAAATGTGGTGTTACAGAAGAATGATGACGATTTAATGGATCGACCGAGTAAGTAACGAGGAAGTGCTAAGAAGAGTGGGACAAAAGAGAAGTATCCTGAAAACTAAAAAGAAACGGGACAACTTAATCGGCCATATCTTGAGACACAATGGCCTGATGAAGACAATCGTCGAAGGAAAATTGAACGGGAAGATTGTAGGTAGGCCTCGTATGTGATACATGGAACAGGTTGTAAAGGATGTAAAAAAAGAGCCATTACGCTTATATGAAAACGTTGGCCGATAGAAGATCCAAGTGGAAGAATGTGTCAAACCAATCCTAGAATTGCTGACCGATGATGATGATGAAAATTTTGTAACTAAAAAACTGAAATATTGCATTAAATGGAGCATTTTCCAAAACTTTGAGCAGACATTAAGTTATTAATTAAGCAGTGTTAAGTCATCTGATTGGATGACGTTACAGCCCAGTATTTTATAATTTGTCGAATTTACTTTACCAAGAAATAAATGAACTTTTCAAAATCAGAGGTTGCGCTCATTTTGAACAGAAACTTTTTTGCTGTTTCGCATATCTTGTCCAATATCCGAGTTTTAATATTAGGAACGGTATAATTGAAAGTTCTAAGTGTGATCATATAACACGAAAGAGATAAAAAATTGTGAATGAGTTAATAGTAGCCACTTTTGGGGCATAACGTGTCCACTTTTTCGTCCTCATGAAAATACTCCGGGGATATTCCTATATTTTATTTTTGGAAATGAAACATTTTCTTGTAAATTTCATAACCAAGTGGCTACAAGGAACTAGAGAATTAAAAAAAATGTCGGTAAAGAAACAAAAAAATGGTTTGATAGAGACATCAGTGTTTCCATCAATACGCCTCAGCTATTTGCAATTGAATGAATATGCAACTAATCGTCTATTTGTTTCTTTCAAAGGAACAAGTTCAGGGGCGTCGGAACTATTTTCGCTAGGAGGGGCCTACCTTGAAAAGGGCCCGCATTTTTTGCGGATAGGAGGGGGTAGAGCCTAGAATTCCCCTAAAAGTGCATATGAAGATGGTAGAATATGCGTCAAAAGGGAAAAGGCAAGATGGAAACAAGTGAAATTTGATTTTTAATAATGAAGACTAATTTTTCAAGGGCCCGGGGCAAATTCTGGGGGTGGGGGGCGAATGCCCCCCCTGCCCCTCACTTCCGACGCCGCTGAACTAGTTCACGTTCAAGCGACGTCAGAGCGAATTTCTTTGTGCATAAGCGGTGAGCTCAACTGTCAAATGCTGTACAAATGATCCTCCGAGTAACTAGCCTGCGGTTAATGTCGTTGTACATGTCATAAATACCGATGGGCCCATGGAATAGAGTGAATTAATAGCATTCCAAATCATGAATGACCGAGTTTTATCATTTTAAGTCATCGTCAGGTGTACGTTATCGTTAAAAGAGTCTCAGTTGCTACACCATCAATATGTAGTAAGGTCAGTGGCTCTGCTCTGCAAGAGCAAAAGTTACCCTAATTACGAGCAGTCACTAGTCTAAGATGCGGTTGCTGCCTTGTGGAAACAAATTATGATTCCTCGTGGGAAAATCTACCTTCCGTCTCATTCTGTTCAATTCGTGCCAAATCCTGCACGCTACTTGATTTTACCCCCTAACGATTTGAAGTGTAGCCCCATAATCATACTAACCATGTTATTATTGAAATGCAAAGCAGGCGATAGTGTGAGCAAATTTCGTAGTGCTTTTTTATTTTTTGTGTCGACATTGATAAGGGCAGCGCCTTACAGCGGGATATGTTGTTCAATAAGTGTGGATATGGTACGGTAAAGGTTCAAATCCTCATATCATGTCGTACAAGTTGATTGTGACTCATGTAATAATATCTAATTTAGTCAACTAAGTAAATGCTATTATGAAAAAAATTAATTTAACGTGTAATTGTAAATAATGACTACATATGGGTCTGAATCTCATTTGGACTCAGTTCGCATTGTAACCCATGCTAAGTGACCCATGAACAAATGTTCATGAGATCTTATAAGACATATATTAAGATAAAAACGAAGAAAAGTGTGTCAGTTCCTCATTGGGTTACAGGTACACAAAAATATGCTTTACCAACATGCTACGTGGCTATTTCTCAAGAAGTACTAAAAATACTCACGAAAGTGTGACACCTCTTGACATTTTCTCTTAATTTTTGATCGTGACGTAGGCTATATTTTCATTTTCAGTGAAAATATACTCGCGATAAAAAAAGAATCACAGTCACCAAACAATCCACGATAATCTCGGAAAGGTTTTTGGCAAATATATATTTTTTACGGGGTACCATTCTCAACCATAAACAAAATGTATTGGAGCTAATATCCTGACAAAGAGTAAAAAATCGTTTGAGAAAGCATGCCACGGTTCAAGAAACAAATATTATATTTCAGTATCTCTGACCATCAATCGCACGTTAAGTGAGAGAAGGATAGGAACTTGCTATTGCGAAAATGACGAAAATAATTAAATCCTCATAGTGCATTGGTAAGATAATTTAGTGTTCGCCGTTATAACATATGTGGGTCCCTTATCTCCTCTTCCCAAGGCAAAAGCTAAGGCAATATCACGAAAAACATTGAGAATATGCACTAACCAAATAGCATATCAGTATATAACAGGGGTGTATAATGTGGGTGGGGTGGATGTCCATGAAAACGGAGTTGGCAACTACGAAATAAAAGCCAGGAGGGAAGGATGTTCGTGGCTACTTTTTAACAGTGCGCTTGATAAGTGCGTAGTCAACAATTGGAAATTGCACAGGATCGTAAATTATAGTAACATTACATTACTAAATTTTCAATCATGCATGACGTTAGGTCTACTGCGAGCGGAGGACATCACGGTTGGATGCGATAGCAAAGGAACAAGAATCACGAAATAGGGCCGCACACAGGAAAGGGAGTCTATCAGATTCCATGAGGCAGGATATTGCTTCTCATACTATTGTAGCAGGTGACGGTAGAAAATGGTATAACAAATCTACATCTATGTGATTCCCTGCAAGCCACCGCGAGGGTGTGCGGCAGGGGGTGGAGATCACCAAACATGCACAAGACTACTGCATGGAACTATTGACATGCAATAGGCTACTACATGGAAACATGCCACATAGAGTTTGACTGTTATTAACTACTTAGTAATAAAGGGATTGGTTGTTAATACATGCATTATGCACTCCAGACAACTCTACAATATTTCACCTTACTATACCTTTGCAATGATGCGTATTGTGTTCTCTTATAGTACGGGGAAAAATTACATTTTGAATCTATCAGTACGACAATCTCTCTCTTTGTAATCTTATTAATCCGGTTGAATCTAAACCAATACGCTTGTTTTTAATAGGTATGTGCCTAACATATCTTCAGTAAAGCTATCCGTTTTAAATTTCTATAATAGATTTAAAATGTGGCTCACAAGAGATATTTATGTGCAAGAAGTACAATCTCGCCTTGCATTATCGTTATTTCTTGGTTTTAATTTGTGAACGCGTGAGTTAAGTCCACAAATTTTCCTGCAGAAATGTAGGATTGTTTTTCAATTATTAATGTTAATGAGACTAACATTTAATTTACATTTTTTGAATGAAATTCAAACTATAAAGTCATTGTTATCTGGCAGTTGAAAACTAAATAAAAATCGTTCGAAGCATTGTAATAGTCTCATTTTAATTATCCAATTTCAATTAATTATCAGTTTCAATTATCGCCCAACAATACGAACACTCAATATTTTGCAATTGTTCTAAATAGCAATGTCAAAATATGAAACTAACGACACGATATTTCGTATTAAAAAAACAAATTGGTGTGAATAAATAGCATAAAAATTAGTTTGTGGAGGTTTTGAAAGAAATAGGTTGATCCTTTTCTCGACGCCCAGACACACAGTGGAATATCTCGCCAAGATCGCTCAGACCCTCCGTCAACCTTCCACACTGCTCTTCGAGCGAGGATGAAACTTGATCGCTTAGAGATAAGGAAGCCCTCCCCCCTCCGCCTCTCCCTCTCGGAGCGTCTCGGAGGCGAGATGAAGCGGTGGAATGGGGAGAGGAGGGGAAGATTGGGCGGGAAAAATATGAGGGGAACGCCACAGCTTACGTTTAGTTCGGTGAACGCGATGCATCGTCTCGCAATTTTAGATGCTGCAGGAATGGGTCGTAAGACGAGCCCATGGCATTAGTCTCTTCCTTAATATGTAGGATTATAGATTGGCTGTGTCGAAGGAATTTTCCATTTACGTTCATACACCGCTGCGATAGGCGTTCAAAAACGCATAAAAACAGTAAAGTTTAACATGCGATTTCTTGATTTTTCAAGGCTCAGAGAAGATATTTCCTCGATAAGACCAAATACTCAACCTTTGCGCATAATATAATGAAAACAAAATGGACGTATCTATCATAATACGAGCATGGCATTTAAAATAAAAATAGTCTGCAGCGGCATTATTTGGCGAGGTGTTGAACACCCTTAAGGAGGTTGGCTCGCGACTGCTTGAGTTAAGTTGTCTGAGGAATCTTATTAATTTAAGTACGAGTATATGCCTGCTAAGTGATCCTTACTTCACAAATAGAATTACCTCAGCTATTGAAAGTCATAATTATCACAAGAAATACGGTGTAAAGTCGAAGGATTTCTTTTTTATGATAATTTTAATCAGCTCGACGATGGAGTCATTCAGCACTTACTTTAAAGAAATAAATTCATGTACTCGATTAATTTACTATTGTATAACACCAGAATATTACTATCAAACGTTATGTTATAATATTTTCTGAAATATGCTTTAATATCTCATTAGTAATGATATTATTCATACGCCATACATTTTGGCTGGAGCTACCGCAGCGCCACTTGAAGACAACTACGCATTTCGTCTGCTATAAGCGTAGAAATTGGTGGATTTAGCGAAAAATACGGTGGGTTGATGCCTTTTTTTTCGTGTCATTTTATTTCTTGTGAAATTACGCATAAAATATCAGTTTTTTGCAAAAATGACATGACACTATGGTATTTTTAAACGTTATATTCCCTTGTGATGGCCAATCTCGCCGTTGATCGTATGTAATTTCAAATGCAATTTGTGGAAAAAGGAGTATGGGTTGGTGTAATTATCTTTACTTTATTAGATAGAGGAACTTTAGTTCTATAAGTGCTGAAAATATAAAAAAAATGACATGACTTTCACTTTTCGGATCAACCTCCTTAATTATTAGATAAATTTGAGGGCCGAATGCAGCACATATCGCTCGCTTTTCGAGGTTGTTGTGTGGATGAAAAAAACTTTTGCCGTTTTCTGACAGTCCAACATATTATCCGAGTCGAAAATTTGGTTAAATACGTGTCAATCAGTCAATAGGACTATGCATATACTGTGTCCTACTTCCTAAATCCAGATCTCTTCGTGTCGAAGTTTTTGTTCCTGCCCGTCATGGCGCGTTCCTCTCGTTTTTTCGCCACCACAGCCTATGATCCCTTCCTATTATATCCCCGTTTGATTAAGCCCACTCGGAGCCGTTCCTTGGCCGTTATCGAGCGCCATCATTGGCACCTCTTTGAGGTGGAGACGTTCGGCAGTGAGAGAGAATGCGGGAGGATTGAGGGGGAGGTGCGGCGAGAGAAGGCGGGCGGGCGGGCGGGGGGTACTGTTCAAACAAGGGTAGCTCTGGTGAGAAGTTGGATACATGTACGGTATCTCTCGTAGGTAAAGGAGGGGCGATAGTCTTGGGCCCTTCTTGCGCGGTGGATGATAGCGTGGCGACCCTAAAATAGGCGCCTTGTTACCGTGGGAAAACCAAGGCTGCGGAGGGGCGATAAGGGAGTAAAGCGTGGATGTGCCCATACGTACGTATATAAGAAGAGAGAGAGAGAGAGAGATGGAAGGTTTCGCGGGGGGCAGGGGGTCGAAGGAGGAGGAAGAGGTTAGGAGAATCGGGTTTGGGGAGCGCGTAAAGCTTCCTTTGTTACGCCCCGCGAGATATTTGAACGGCCACGTGACAGGCTAAGATCGAACTTCAAGATGAACAAGGCGGCCGGAAGAGATATTCCATACGGGAAGAGGGGAGCGGGCGGGTTTTATCTTCCGCCTCCGTGATAGCTGGAGTAGTAGTCGCGTTCGATTTTTCTCTCCAGCCGGCCTGCCCAAGAGTGTGTACCCGCGAATTTCGCACCCTACGCGTCCCTGAAGTGTGAGTGCCACCGTGCTTTGATTCAGGAGCGCGCTCTGGCGCAAGAGTTTCGCGCGTTGCTTTTCTCTTGTGAAACTTATCTTCTCGTGAAACTCCGCTAATTGGTCACCATAAGTTTGGTGCAATCTCGAGTAGCTTGAGTTCGAGATGGATTTGAGTCCTAAATGGACGGGTGTCGTGCCTGTAAAACGTGGGAGTTGCGACATATTTGTGCTAGAGAAATATCGATGGCTTTCGTAGGTAAGTAAATTTTGGATTGAGGATCTGAGGCACGACCTGGAACAAAATACTTTTCAACGTCAGTGTGGGATTCCAAGTGGGAGTGAGGTATCTTTACTTCTAAAACGTACAAAACATGCATTGCGAATTTTTCCTCGCGAGAATCCGCCGTCAAATGGAATTTTTGATAACTTGATGCTTAAGGTTATCAAGCCTCGAGCACGGTTAAATATAAATTGAACTTCGAAGTGGACGTGTATTTTACCCAAAAAATTCATAATGAATCTAAATCCATCAACATGGTTTTGTTGCTATCCGTCTCCGGGATGTGTGGCTGGTGTGGATATTACACGACTCATTAACCAGCTAAAGTAGTGCCTTTATGAAGTTTGGAGCCAGTGTTTAAACAACAGAATGATTACGTAGGTATATGCATGCTGGTTATATGATTAACAAGTTTTTACTCTGTTGCACGTAATTTTTAATATTTACACCGAGAAATATATCAATGAAATTCAAGAAAAGGCTTCAAGATTGAATATCCACGGGAATAATAGCACACTGAAATTCGCCGATGGCGTAGTGGTCATTGCAGAGATAGATAGAGATTTAAAGACCAGTTAATGAGAGAAATACATTGGCCAGATATCACTTGAATATAAATAAAAAGAAAAAAATAGGTAATAGTTTGTGGTGTAAGAGAAGAGGGCAAGATCAATGTCACACTCGGAAAACAAAAGTAGGTTAGCAAAATTGCTAACTGGTAATTTACTTAGAATTGCCAGTAGAATAGCCCAGGTTAAGAGGTCATTCATTCTACCATAGAAGAATCTACTTACAGCTCGAAATACAAGCCTTGAAGGAAGGAAGCACTTCCTTAGAACATACATCTGGAGCACGCTACTTCATGGCAGGCTATCATGGACAATAACAGCAGCAGAGAAGTCTTGGCTGGAAGCATAAAGTGTGGTGCTACAGACGAATGAGGAAGATAAAATGGATCGATCGAGTGACTCACTTAAAAAGTCTTGAGAAGAGTGGAAGAAAAGAGAAGTCTTCTGAAACTTTGAGAATATCAACGGATAACTTAATCGGCCCTATCTTGAGGCACGATGTCTTGATGAAGACGTTCGTCGAGGCAGGCCTCAAAGGAGATATATAGAGTAAGTGAAAGGACGTGAAAAAGAAGAATTGCGTGAATATGAAGAAGCTAGCTGATAGGAGAATCAAGGGAAGAGCTGCGTCAAACCAGTCTAAGGATTTCCGACTGATGATGCTGATATGATTAACTATTTTCTTGTTATTTTTCCGTTTTGTGTTGGTGGACTGTGAAGTACATCAAGAGTTAACGCTGATGAAACATGATTTATCTTCAGCATTTCCACTTTGAATTTGGATCCTGGAGACTTGGTGTCTGAAATCGTTATGCTAAACCATTTTGTTGACTGTTTTACAACATTAAACGAGTATTCTGCTGTTGCGCACTGTTATTTTGCGCCTCTTTTCCTTAGCACAGTCTTAATTCTCTCGCTATCTAATCGTGGATTCCGTCAATGGGAGTTATTTTTTTCGAATTTACGTTGCACCAATGAATTAAATGGTTTTTATATACGTTATTAATGGCTCTCTTGAAGCTGGTTCCCACCGGTCAATACGATATGTAAAAGGCGTTCGAGGCTTGGATTGCTGGAATCGGGCAGATATTCCCGGCGGGTAGATTTGCTCCTAACTGATAATAAATTCGGCCCCATGAGAAATTGTAGTTGTTGATACTGTTTATTTTGTCATGATATTGAAACCGCACGTTTTATCGAAGTGTTTATCCTTGCTTCCTAGCGTGTAGAGATACCTGGATAAGAATGGTTGGTGTATTTATCTTTGCATTGGATTAGGAATAGAAATTCGCTGATTAATTGGCCTTAAAGCCCTTGAATTGGAGATTATTCGTCTCCTTCCTTTTGCTGTTTTCTAATCTACGGGCTCATGTCATGGGAAACAGGAACAGGGACGAGACAGTATGACGCGTGGCGACACTTCCCCATCTCTGGGGTTTCTCTCTAACCTCCATGGTTGCCGAAGACTGAGATGCCCGTTTCTAATCCACGTGTCCACCTGTACTTATTGTCGAATAGTATTTCATGTGGGCACATTGTTCTACGAATGTTAATGAAACTAAACACATGTGCCATGCGGGTGCATTGATAATCTTCTAATAACGGGGGCTGGCGAATTTCTTTGCGAAGTCGGTAACTTTATTCTCGAGTATTTGAGACGTAGCCACGAATATGGAAGTTCTTTATTTATTTGACGGTAATTCTTGAAATGGATTTCTTATCTTACGCTAAAGATAATGACGATCCTATTGTGTTGTACTCCATCTAATAAAAGAAGAAACGTTGTACTTCTATCTAATGGAAGCCCTTTACGCAGAGGAATGTGATCATTGACGAAGTACTTTATTGACCTAGTAGGATTTCCTATGGAATAAATATTCAAACTTACAGTCAATCTTGTGTCGTCTACTTTTTTCCAAGAAAAACCATAGATAGTTTAAGATAAAAGTCATTCTACGTTTATTGATTTTGATGGTGCTTGCCGAGTGTGATCATTTCGTAAAGCTCGTATCATTTAATTTCACATTTTATGCTTGTTTAATCGATAATTTTTTGGTGAAAATTAGGTTTTGATAAAATATATGTGTAAACGATAGTGACCCGCTCCTTGAGTTGCAAGAGTTTTAAGCCTCCTTCCTCTCTTTGCCTACGCATTGCCCTCAAGGATTACAATGCTTAACCGCATTCTGTGACACAACAATAAATAACCAAGCATCCTTTTCCCCCCTTTCATATGCAGGACACCGTGGATGTGAATGTGTCTAGCAGAAATATCACATCACATTGGCATCGGAAATAGAGGTGTGTATGCTACTGGGTATCCAACTCAGCTCTGGACAGTATTAGTTACCTTATAATAATCACCTTAGAGAAGCGCAGACCAATAGTATTTTGAGTCAAATGTTTTCTTTTTTGTTTATCTGGTAACATTTCTCCTTGAAGATAAGGAAAGATTCGGATACCCCGTTTGATAGATTCGGATAATGACTGAGAATTCCGCTCCACCTCTCCCTTTTGAGGCAACCCAGCTTTTTTATTCTCTTATTGTAATGAATTCAGTATTTTGTATCGTTTTGTTGAAAGCAATAAAAATTTACTTGCTTACTTTTTTCCATCAGCATCTCAGCTGAATTCTTGGTTTGGAGATATATTGGACATCGAAACAGGTATTTATCACGATATCTACGTTCGAGAGGTTATTCTGAACTATTCTGCGGCATCAATCGATTATCATTGATAGCATCAGGGAATTCCATTCCTCCTGAATTTAATCGTCTCCGATTACAAGATTCATTTTATCTTATCTTGGGAATTATATTTATAATTTCTCATATCTTCTGAATGAGAAGAAAACGAAGTGAGATAAAGTTGTGATCGTAATTTTTCGACTAATAACAGCACCGAGAATTGCGTATTTATCCTGGCGTAGTTTTCTGTATTTGATCGTCCGACTGTGTTTCTCATGACTTTATCATTCAACTAGCATTGTCACCATATTCCGATAGAGTGATAACTTACCCGGGTGTGCACGTATGTTTTGTAATAAGTGTACATATCGCTGTGGTGCATTAGATAATTAGTTCCTTGCCAGATCTTGCCAGATCGTTTTTATTGTTTCACCATGTATTCTTTAGCGTCCTGCATTCAAGTGCTCTGAGCTTTTTATATTATTCTATCCTCTGTAATCACTTAAGAGCCAATTTAGCCAATTTTCGACACAAATGGTTCGTTTTTATATTTTTTCTTAGCCCTGCATCTTATCCCATCTTTTCTACGTTATCACTGCCCAATTTTTTGCCCCGCTAGGATATTCTCGATTTTTTTCTCGTAAGGTGCCGTTTTCCATACTTTATACTATCTCTCTCCGTTTTAAATGGTGGGAACCATAAATAATCACCGTACTCACAAGCGGAAATTTCAGTATCAGGGCAAATGAAGTAGGCTATCGTCAGAGAGAAAGTTATTTCCGCTCCACGGTTCCGTAGCCTTTGTCTCTCATATTGCCATCCTATTATTAGTATTTTGCTCATTGCCTGCAGAAGGTGGTCCCTTGAAATTCTAGCATTAAACTGTTCGCTACTTTATTGTTTTAATGTTAAGTTTATTTTATCTCTACGCAACTACTTCTTATTCCGTGCTTGTAGTGTACATACATACATAGTAAAATGATGTTAGTGGGGTGATTTTTGGCTCAAGGGCTGCATTAGTGCAATAGTAAGTGTCGATTGAGTATTGAAGAAATAGGAGCACGAAAACTCTTTCCCTTTAGATTGCTATTTCCTAGTTACGTAGGTATTACCTTCACCACTTCCCTTCGCTGGGTTTGGAAACAATGTCATTAACTCTGATTTCATAATCGTCTTCCGTATTGCTTTGAATTTAATTTTATGAGCCCCACTGGGACATAAATTGGCCCCATGTTTACAGTTTAGGAACATGATTACGCAAAGAGCACTCGCGAACAAACAGAGGACAAAGAAACGAGGACTTAGCCGAAATGTAAGCCAAAATCTGCTTAAGCCTCTGTCAAAATACTCAAAGAAAGTATAACTAACGGTACTGGAGTCTGGAATAGAGGTTAAAGAAGTTTTGGAATGCATTATTTCGGTATGCAAAAATTGTATAGAGTATAATTTTAATTTAAAAACAAAAATCCCCTGTGATTTAAAGACATTTTTGAAAATGTAGCCCAGCAGGTTTGGACTCCCATTGAAGGAATCGGAAGTTTCTTCTTCTACCAGCACCGCAAAAATAAAATGGACGAGGCAACTTTTATTTCACGACCAAAAAGTTTCAACTCACCTTTTTCTCTCTCTCCTCCACACACCCACATCCTCCTCCTCTCCCCTGCACCACCACCCCTTATTTCTCCCTTTCTCCCCCTCCCCCTTGGGCCGCATGTGTCACCGTTTCACCCCGGCGGCAGCACGTGTTCGGCCCCCCCCTCTCGACCCCATTATCTACAGTTTTCCCCTTATTGTCACCCTCTCCCCCAATCTCCCTTCAAAGCCACACACACCCCCTATCCTCCGAGTGCGAAGCATATCCATTCCGCTACCGGAAGATCCTAATGAAAGAGTCTAGTTTCCCGCTCCACCTCCACTTCAATCCTCCTTCGGAGCGCCCCACGTGCGCCCGCTTGGGGCACTTTCGGAGAACTGCTTCCTCTCCTACGCGCTCTCCCTCCTATGCCTCTCTTTCTGAGTTCTGCGCTCGTACTCGTCGAGGATGACCCCCAAGTTTGGTGACGTTGGTGTTTCTGCCGGTCAAGACCCGGAAGTAGCGTGAAGGAACGCTAGCGTTGGCATTGAGGCCGAGTGTTTTGCATCGAGGAGAGGCGTGCCTTGGGGCCCGAAGTCAAATGATTCGTGCTCTCCGGCCCGGTTTAAGAATGTCTGTTTAACCTAAAACATTTGTTAATATAGACGTTGGTGTTCTTCGACAGTTATCGGAAGCTATAGTGACAAAAAGTTCATAATACGAGCAACTAGTTTGTAATAGGATTTTTACCAAAAGAGCAAAGCAATAGTCGTTTTCGAATGTCAAATATAGTTAACCAGATATCCGGAAACCTGGCCTGTGCGGTGTAAGAACCGAAATACGTTAATATTCAGCTCTTTCAAAAATTTTGAGTTCTGGAAAAATACTGGACTACTGAAAATCAAAGGTAATCACTGTTTTTTAATGCTTTTACATTATCACTTCCTCCGTTCTTATTTAGTCTCTCACCCAATCTTGTTTTCAGTACTTTTCAAATACCCCTGACAAGCTTTATTTTTTACATCTTATTTTTTCTCTATCTTTGGTATTCGTATGGCTTCTTAAACCTTATTGTAACAACCTCTCGTTCTCGTTCTCGAAGCTCGTTCGGTAGATGTCACCTTTCGCTTATTTTCATTTTTGATTTATAAGTGAATGGCTCTGGTTAGAATATTAATTTGGCACCCGAAAACAACTTTAATGGAATAACTCAATTTGGATTAAACTGTTTGTTTCCACAAGTCTCTTGTTTTCGGGCCCGAGTCTCCAGCCGGGACACCATCCCTTCCCATGGGCCACCATGCTTTCTTAAAGCTAAACCATCGTCCAGTCCTACAACCACTTTTCCATTTTCATCCACTATCCTTTACAATGCTCATCCATTTTCTCACCCTTGCTTCCAACCCATTAGTGTTATTAACGTGATACCTTCATTGAAAGGCGGCCCAACTGGGTTCGAACGCTTTTTTTCCGCTACTACATAGATATATGTATAGATGCTGCGTGGGATGCATTCAACCGGCTGCGTCCCTCCGACCAGTCTGTCATGGGTAACACAAGGGGAAATAGCTGCTTCCTCCACTTCAGTTTCAGAGCCCCCCCCGGAACGCATGGATCAGGCCATGTAGATGGGCTATTTCATCGTGGAAAAGAAATTCCCACCTTTTCCAGTCTTAAAGATGCCAGAAGTCGTGAAAATTGGGTGATAATTCACTTTGGGAAAACAGGGAAATCTCAGAAAATGTTGCTATTCGTTTTGTGCCGTCATCGAATTTACATCCATCCATTTCATCCGCTCATCCATCGTGATGAACTGATTCCCGTGCCCTGCCAACTCCACGGTCGTTTTTACGTGAAAGAGTCGTAATTCAGGGTCAAGAGATGAGAGTCGAACTCGGAACCCATGACAGGACAGGCCCGAAAAACACCAGGTCAGCCGCTGTGAAGCCAGTTCCTCCCTCTCCATTGTCCCTCATCTTCGCATCCATATCCTCTCCTCCTTATCCTAACATCCCTTTCCTCACCTCCCTATCCCATATCGGATCAGACTTGGTCCTCAATTCGCTACTGTAGCTTTTGGCAAACATCGCCCTTCACTGTCTCGCACCTTCCCTCCCTTCTGCTCCTCCCGCTGCCACACCCCCCTCGCTCGCTTCAAATGAGCCGTTGAATTATCATATGCATAGCCTTCTCTTTGCTACACCTCCCCGATCTCCTCTCCTCCCCCGGTAGTTACACGTTCCCGTAGAGACCCCAAGGGGAACTTTGCATCTGGGCCATGAAGTTTACGAAAGCAAATGTCTTCGTTGGGTTGTGTCCTCACACCACGGCTCGGGAAAATGATTGCGATGAATGTTTTAAGTTCCGCAAAATACATTTTTTGAAATGATTGTGCGGAGTTTGAATCCAACTAATTAGGTATCTATATTTGATTATATTATTTGAATTTAACCAAGTATATCGGCTTCAATTAAATATATATGTGATCATCACGATTCAAAAACTGATCAATAAATTACGTATGGCTTTGCTTCGATTTAATGCTATAGAAATACTGTCACTTACATAATATGACATGCCGCCAATTAAAACTTTTCACTTTTTTTATGACTTTGATAGAGTCGTTAAAGAATGGGTGTCTTAAATTGCTTGGGGAAATGTTCCGCGAGGTAGTAAAAAAATATAGATTCGGGAGTAGATTGATTGAAAGGATCTCGGAATACCTTAGCGATTTGTCCCAACTTGCAAATTCGTCCATTCGGTGCATTTTAATCTATTTTAGTTATTGCTTCAATATAATCGTTTATTTAAGACAGTGGGATAATTTTCGGTTACTTTACGAGAGAAATTCTAGTCTACACTACTTCTTTGTCAGAAATGTTTTAATTAAATACATCACATGATACTA
Source organism: Platycnemis pennipes (assembly GCA_933228895.1). Taxonomy (NCBI): domain Eukaryota; kingdom Metazoa; phylum Arthropoda; class Insecta; order Odonata; family Platycnemididae; genus Platycnemis; species Platycnemis pennipes. The sequence goes on along the minus strand of OW121848.1, from coordinate 99,057,168 downwards.
ACATCTCGCTGATGATCTTTGTAAAAGAGTAGGTGTTGAGTGAAAGCCCTGGTTATTGAACAATGAATGGCATAATGGAGACAAAAATTTATCAAATGAGTCGTGTAGTCAGTATTGAATAATATGAATGAAAAGCATATGAAAATCGAAAGTTGTGCATTTATTTAATAATATGTTGATAATATTAATGGAAGGTGGTAGTGAAGTATGAATTTGATAAGAATCCTCCAGTGCCTTCAGAATATTGATGATGATAGTGGGTTTAAATTTTCCTGGGCCATACACTTGTATGGGAGAAATGATTCACTTTGTACTTATTCCACGAATTTATTTTGACCCAACCGGTTTCGACGTTAGCACGTCATCATGAGGGGTACAATCTCCGGAGATTGTACCCCTGATGATGACGTGCTAACGTCGAAACCGGTTGGGTAAAAATAAATTCGTAGAATAAGTACAAAGTGAATAATTTCTCCCATCATGCCGTCATTCCTCAAAGTAGAGCCTGCAACAGTTGAAGTTATACACTTGTGAATTCATCATATCTGTATTTAAACAAATTGTAAATAATGATACTTAATCTTCATATTAGAACGTAAAATAATGGTCACGTTCAAATTTATAGGTATTATTAAAAACTTTGATAGTTTACAGTTATTTTTATTGCATTTCCATGACTGTAATTCATTCAAACGTATACATCTGGAACATGTTTATTTACGGCAGAGAGGCATTGACTATGACAGCAGCGGAGAAGAAAAAGGTGGAAGAATTCTAAATGTGGTGCTACTGAAGAATGATGAAGATGAAATGGATCGACCGAGTGACAAACGAAGAAGTCTTAAGAAGAGAAGGAGAAAAGAGAAGTCTGCTGAAAACTCTAAAAAGAAGAGGGGACAACTTAATCGGCCATATCTTAAGACACCATGGCCCGATGAATACAATCGTTGAGGGAAAAGTGAACGGGAAGAATGGAAAAGGCAAGCCTCGTATGAAATATATGGAACAGGTTGTGAAATATGTAAAAGGGAAGGATTACATCAATACGAAAAGGTTGGCCGATAGAAGAATCGAGTGGAGAGCTGCGTCAAACCAATCCTGGGATTGTTGACCGATGATGATGACTCCCTGACTGACCAAAAGAAAATGGATACCGGTTATGCATCAATCTGTTATGGGCTCTCACCCGAAGATGCTTATTATTTTTCGTGCAAAACCTGAGGAGGTACATAATAGGTTTACATTTCAGTTTTCTGTTTGTTTCCATTGCCGAGTGATTTGTGTGATGAGATCATTTAGTAAGTAGGTAAAGGTTATTATTTGCCCTCAAATTAGGTACGAGAAGAAATAGAATGAGTCAAAGTTAGATAAGTAATATTTGGTCGTTTTAGTTTCGTAAATTTGGGAAGTGTGTAAATGAGTATAAAAGGTTTGCCTCGAGTATAAGTCGTCGGCCGTTTCCTTAGCGAAAATGTGAACTTAGGGGTAAAAATCTATTTTGAAAATGTGACACTCGGCAAGTATAATCATTTCGGTTAATGCAACCTCTTTTTTATATAGCACTCTCGTATATTCTGTGTAAAGTAGCGGATGACTTTCCCGACAAACTTTCCGCCCCGTGACTGAAGTTAATCATGTAGATTGATCTTTCCCTCTAGGCCGGGGGTTCCCAACTTGCGTCTTGAGTCCTACTTTCCGTACTCAAGGAAATGAAGTCCCGCCAATATACATGCAAAAAGATAGATATACAATTTTTAAGTTTTTTCGCACGCATGCTGGAAAATGCGTGCGTTTTAGGGGTGACAATGATAGGGGGCTTATCGACGGTATCGAGTCTCGCTCAGTAGGCTATGAAGTTCTACTAGTGGGACGCGTGCAACGGATTTGAAAACCATTCCGTAGACCGAAAATATTGCCTTTGATGTTCTCATCAGCATACTCCTCAGCCAGGTACTCTTGACACATGTCATGATAATTGAATTTTCTTCACCTCAAATTTCAATTATTAGGGAGAAAAAAAATTTTCCGTTTTGATTTACCTCCATTCAAAATATTTATAGCTGAGCATATTCTTTTTTTCGGGAAGGTTAATGTAAAACTTAGTGACTGTGTACTTATTTTGTGGAATTTTTCCATAGAATTTAAAGGGATAGAAAATTGTGATGTGATGTGAAAACATCTAATTGAAGAGGGTCACCACAGCTCCTTTGAACCCCAAATCCTCCATTTGGCCCCCAAAGGCCGAAAGCTGGATGCCTGGTAACAACGAGAGATTGACCTCCATTGCAAGGACCCTGGACTGTTGATCGCCATCACCTTTTTTAGCCCTCCTACTTTCAGTTGTTTTACCCACGGAAAACCCACGACCTATTCAACCTGCCCCTAATCCCTTTCCCACAATTCACCCTGACATCCCTCCCCCCTCCCCTCCCTGTTCTCTGTGTATAAAGGCACTCGACGAAAAATATTCTATTATGTACCTGATGACGGCCTAACGGCTGAAACCGGTATAGTACTGACAATAAACCAGTGGAATTCACAATTTTCTATCTCTTTATTACCAAGGTTAATGTAACCATTTTCGCCTTCAAAAGGGATTCCATAAACTTGTGCTTGTGTACGGCGAGACCGCGTGTATCAAGGCAGCGCTGTATCCCCCGCGATTAAAATTAGAGTCATGCTTCACATTCAGGTGTAATCAGAGATTGTCCGCGGCCACTTCGGATTCTTGCTTGGGCACTTCGCGGGCGCGTGGAGAGGGGAGATATATGAATTGCCATCATTGGTTCCGTCGGAGCACCACCCCAAAATAATGGTGACCGATAGCGGACGCGAACATCAGAGATATTTCTCATTAAAAACACTTCCCTGTTATATATTTTTTGCCCCCCCCCCCCCCCCCCACCCCCCACCCCCCCCCCCCTGCACGTTTAGCATGCGCGTTTATGGCGACGACAACGACAGCCACATCCGATTTTGAAGTTTTATGCCGCGAATATAGTGTGTCCACATCTCAATACTTCATCCTGTCCACTTATCGCCGCCGCGTAAAGCACCTGAAACGAATGCTATCTTTCCTTTTCCGCCCGTATCAAGCTTATTTATTATGGCGCGGGGAAACTAGATCACCGAGGGACCCAAGTGAATTATCGCCCAAAAGTGTCGCGCAGAAAAAAAAAGCGGGTCGCGGCGCACTACCGCTCAGTAGTTTAGCATCTCAGGCTCCCCGCACTTCAGGTACTTCCGATCCCGTCAACAGCGATTTGGGGCTATGCAGCGTCTTGTCCATCTAGCCAGAGTCGCCAGATTTCGAATAATCAACGATCATCCCGCTCGAATTCCGAAAAACAGTCAACAGAGCTCAAAATCAACTTTACTTCTCCATGCTTTATGTGATCTGCATTGTCTTTGTCCCTCCGACTACGATAAAATAACATCATTCCCACGTTCTATCATTCCTCATAAAATATGACCAATTGTTTCTGATCCGCGAGATATTGTCTCTTCAAGCTTTGAATAATTTGTCACTGATCATTATGGACGAGATGTCTGCTGCTTTATCGTTCTGTAGAATTTAATGAAATATCTTTTTGCATTCCCAATATGCTTTGTTCATCAAGTTTATTTAAGACTACCATTCATTTTTGTTGCTATTTTCACTAATTTATGTTTGACATATTTAAGGGAGAAAAAAATTATGGGAACAACTTAGAAAGGACGTAGAAAAAACAAATTTTATTGGAGGAAATGATAAACGATACAAGGCACAATTCCGGTCACTAAGGACGAATCAAAAAAATTGTTTTCCAAATAGAGCGAAAGTTGAATGAAATGGCCTGGCTACAAAATGTTAAGGAAAGATGAAAAATATTACTAATATAATTTAAAATGCATGTTACCAATTCGCATATCACCAACTAGTATCATTTTAATAGTAATAATTCCTATTCCTAATTAAATCTATACTAATTACAATTATTACTAATTAAAGTAATGATATCTGAGATTTCAAATTGAATTTCTATAATAGTGAAAAAATATTTTTAGTTAAAATTTTTCTAAACTACTGAGAAGGCAACCATCACACTGAACTTTGCAATAAGTCAAATTTGACGATTTCAGTGCAACGAAGGCAGTGATATGTAACTTTATGGCGACATTTTCTTAGTGTTTTTAGCAATAGGTCTGTTTTAATTAAAATCAAATCAATGTTCAACTGCCGAATTAACACGGATAAAAAATCATTCACAACTTTCGCGGCTAGTTCGCAATCCTTGAAGTTTTTAAATGAATGCTTTTCAGGCTATATAAGGAATATAAGCAGTGGAATGAATATTTTTTTATTGCTTAATCAATGAACGGCTTCCTAAAGATTAAAAAAAATAGAAAATTTTATGATGGCAGTTCCGTAAAAAAAAACAATCTATAAATAAAATCCTATCGCAGCTTACGAATCACTTCAACTGATTCATTCTTTCACCATTAATAATAGTTAAATAATCGATAAGAAGTCGTAGTATCGGAAACACTTTAATAGTATTTTATTATAAAAGAAAGCAGGTATACTGTTTAGGCCCATTACTCTGTTTTAATTTCTTTATTAATGGCACTAAAGCTAGTGCTGGTAAGGTTTAATTTCAGGTAATTATCGGTGAAGATCTTAAGACTCCAAATTTTTACTCTCCGCTTCTGTACTTATTTTATTAGATTTTGGAAACTAAAACAACAGCCTTGGCTACACCGTACAATCCATCCAATATTTAATCGAAAAATGAAAGTCTTGATTAATGAAATTTGAATTTGATCCAAAAATAACGATTTTTGGATTTCCTGGTCAATGCACCTATGACCTGGACATGAGGGCTGGTATTTTATCTAAGTTAGAGCCAAAGCAAAAGTTATCTATACCGAGTGTTTTACAAAGAGAAATTTCTACATCATTGAGACTCAAACTGCAGCTATGTCTTCAAATTTATAGCCGGTCAATGTTTTTTAGGAAGAAAAAATGACCAAGGATTTGAATCCTTAAGCGAGAATCGTTTTCCCCAAATTATGTATTTCATGGTATGATAAACCGAAATGACATAGTTGCCATATCATCGACTCGGCTCTTTCCCTTCAGCCAATGGAAAATATTCCTTATCAATGTGGGAATTTTCATTCCATAGTAGCCATCACATCCTTGGTTGATTGCTCAATTGCCTTCTACTTTACCCGTTAAGTGCTCACTAACAACGACTTGGGATACTGCTAGTGATATCTAATTCTAAATAAAACTTTAGTTTGAGTTTGGTAGACTTGAGTTTTTAGGTACTCTTAATTTTTAAGATAAATACGTACAGTCTAAGCCCTTAACATAAGTCAAATTCAAGACCCACGACCGAGGCGGAATTCACTATCACGGATCTGGCTACTCCGGCCGAATTTATGTCTTTGCTTGAAGGTGACTGAGCATCTGACATGCTGCTTACCGTATTACCATGGCCTTATGATGGCATATTTTTATCTTAGGAGCAAATGTCTCTGTGGTTTTGCTGTCGGACTAGGGTGACGGTGATCAGGATTACGATCACCCTCGTCGTCACCCAAAAACCAAAACAAAAAAAATGTATTATCACTATCAATGCATTGCATGCACGCGTCATCACCCCCTCGGGTCCTCGCCACCCTTTGTCCATATCGACCACGCCACGTGTACATACATACACGCGTGGATTCTTTCCCATTCTCTCACTTTCGTGGTCCCTCTTCCTCTCTACCTCTCTTTCTCCCTCTTCCTCTCCTCTCCTTTTTAACTCGCCTCTCTCCTCGCCCCGAGGAAGCCGTACGGTCTGGTTCAGTGTTGATAAAGACACCAGAAATTGATTTTGCCTGAATTGGAGCGAGCGAGATGAATCCCTTCTCTCAGGGGAGGGAGGGGGAAGGGCTGCGAAGGGGATGGGGAGGTAGGTGTGTGCAGCGGAGGACGAGGGAGAGAGAGGGCGGGAGAACTGGGAAGAAAAGGGAATGAACTGGAAGAAGTGTGAGAAGAGAGGTGGTTTACAGGCTGATGTGAAGTGGAGGAGGGGGAAGTCAGGGGTTTATAGGAGGGGGGATTGAGATGAGGGTGTGATTATGTGGGGGCGGCATGAAGGAGAACTGCGATGTTGTCGGGGGATTGCGAGGGAACTGTCGCACGGACGTTTGAGTTTGTGTCGCCGTCTCATCATTCTCTCGCCGACATGCGAGCAATTGAGGTCTTCAGATGAAGGCGGGAACTCCTTTCATCAATTCAAATGCCTCCCCACATCATCCCAGTGGTATTTTCCGCAAACCTTCCGCCAGCCTTTCTGCGGGAGTGGAGCAAAAATGAAGTGGGTGCGGAAGTGGTATGATATCCCAGTTTGAAATTCGTTATTAAGGTCTACCTAAATTAATATTCATGCAAGAGATTTCTGCTTATTATAAGGTATACATCCGCGTACTATAGTAGACAATACTACATTAAATTAAAGTTGCAGATGAGATAAGTGAGATAAGTATTGGAGATTTAGGCTCCTGTAGTACTGCATCAACCTCTTAATATGCAAAGAATGAGCGTATTTGTTTTAGATTTCCTCTTCCTTAATTTGCACATAACCAGAAATAATTTTATAAGACAAAAACGTGCATTGCTAGTCTGTTATGTTCAAATTTGAATTAGAGAACTGTACTGCATGCAATTATACGCCATGTTCTCTTGACAAATTAGTCGAAAACAGTGAAGTTGGTTATGTAGTCAATAATAAAATGATTTTTACTTGTCGATAATATATACCTGGTGAAGCGGGAGTCAACCCTGCCGTATATCTTTGTAATAACTTGCAGAATACAATAGATATGTATTGTACTCCTCTTATACCTCTTGTTGTTTCCCGTCACGTAGCTAAAATAGGCGAGAAAACGTTGTGAATTCAGATACCTGTATTTATTTTGTAATATTCCCCGAATTTTTTTCACTACGCATGTTGCTTATGCCTTCGAGATTCATGTATGATTTTATTCAGGCTGCACTCAGTTGATTGTACTCTTAGTTGCACTTGTCAAACAAAAGTACTCCGACCATAGGATAGGGTGTGAAAGCGTTAACTTTTGGTGTCTTTCTTCAATGGCAGGCTAATGCCGACACCTGGGATTACACAACTCATCCCTCATTCTTTTTAGTAGTTTAAAATTGCTGTAATATTACTCTTATATAGTTACATTACCCTCAAGGTCCTCTTCTGTGTATCCTCCCAATTGATTAACTCTCTAATATTACCAAAGAACTCAGAAATATTTCAATTAAGGAAGGGAATCATAGATACCGAGATGTATTGAGGGAGAAAGTTACGTTTAAGTAAAGGAAGAAACTGCATTCAGAAAATATTGTTTCAGCTTAGTGCAAATCGAAAATTCAATCATACAGTTTGCGGTTTACACAACCGGTTGGCGATTTATATTAATTATTTTTCGTGGCATAGCTGAGCGTAGTCTAGCATTTCTGCTGGGTGTCTTTAAAGCTATCTTAGAATGCTGCACTTATCTTTTCCCTCGTGTCTGTATCCGGTCAGAATAACGAGAGGTCTGTCTTTGTCCTTCTTATCTCTTTTATGTACAATAGATAAGTAACTCCAACAGATATTCCCACGATTAGGAGTTTCATCGTATCACTCTCTTTTCTCTCACTTCAAGCAGGAAAAAATTCTTTCTTCTAAATTTTCTCGCCTTCCACAACTTTTTCACGTTTTCCTTACTATGTTAACCATTTTTCTTTCCATCTCCATGTGCTTGTGTTTTCTTAGCTTGTAACTGAGCAAAGTGAGGTCATATATCGTGCAACAATATTGCCTTTAGGAAATTAATGTCCTTTTGTTCCGTTAGTATGTGGCACAATTACTGACCTTTTATCAGCATAATTGCCGAAAATTCTCGGCAAGAATCTAAGTTCCCTAACGAATGAAGCCAAAAATCTGATCGTCACTTCAGTGCGTATCTTCACCATAGTGAAGTCAAATTTTCCCATGCTAGACATAAATATTGCATCTCTTTGCATGTTGAGCGTGGGGAAGACACGTATCGCCTCTTTTCCTTATTGTGCTGGACTCAGTTATTATTTTCTAGAACATTAGTTGAAGATGTCGCGTGACATTTGAAACTATCATTCGCGAGTTAGCATGCATTTTTAAGTTCAATCAACCCCGGCACTGTCTCGGCTAACGCACACCTCGCACGCATTAAGAATAATTTTATGCTCACTTTCGGAATAGGGGAAAATGATAACTAGCCAAATTTTTCCGCCACTTTTGATGTGGATATGTTTTGGTAAATGTAGCAAAATCTACGATTGCTCGTTACGTTGCTGGATAAAGATTCCTCAGATCAGCACCTCCACAGCGCAGGCACGTAGCCAGGGGGGGAGGGCTTCAACCCACCCCCCGATATTTTTTCCAAGTATTTTGCTCTGATTTTAACTGGACATGATAATCCGGATATCACTGCATATAATTCAAGTGTTAAGTGTCTTTAAACGTGATCACTAGTTTGATGCATGTGTGTGGTTAATAATTGTTCTTTAGTTTGATCAATCAATCTGATATGATCAAGTTTTAAATCTGATATGCATGTATGCGTTGAACTTCTATTCTGGGCCGGTCAAATTAACCTCCTCATAGCAAGGTAAGCAGTGAACTTTAACAGTGAGAAGTTATAGGAATGGGCACTGTGGAAGAAAATACTATGTACTGAAAATTAAGGAAAGAGATTTGTAATATTTCGGCACCGAACGGGTAAGGCTGATTTGTTTCAAGTTATGCTACAATAGTCTTAGGCCCCCCTGAAGCAAATTTCTGGCTACGTATATGCCACAGTGTGTAAAAGTTACAATGTGAATTAGCCATTTCAATGCAAAATATACCGAAAATGCCTAAAATAATGCACATGACTCTGAAAAATATTATGTACACTGACTATAAACTATCATAGCAATGAGCACGTCACTGGAATTCTTGAAAGTCTTCGTTTTACAAAAATGTTTCTAAGCTATTTCGGCGAACAGCCGCCTCGCATGCGCTTAGAAGTTGGATTTTTAGGGGAAGATCTTAAAAGCTTTTCATAGGAAATGAAAGTGTGATATACGCCTCCGTCTCGTGAAGATATCATCAAAATCCTAGTCACAAATAAGAATCGCGTTCAAATTGTCAAGCTAGGGTTTTTTGAACTTTCCTCGAGTTTCCAGACGAATAAGAACCATTCCGAGAGGATTTAGAGATAAAGTGTGATGTGGGACATCAATCTTATTCCGTGGAACCCTCACTAAATTAATTTCGAAAGCTGACTCAATCGCTTATATCAGGAGAAATAAACTGGGATCCACATTCATCTACTTAATTCATTTTTGGCGTTTTAGCGTCGTGTCGCAGAGATATGGAGGTTATAGGGAAACGAATGGATAGGATAGGTTAAATTTTTTGAGGGGGATATTATAGCGATTGGAGTTGTCCTGCGAGAAAGCTCATTGACGGAAAAAGCCATTTCGGAAGAAAAACCATTGAATATTTGGGTGGTCGCTCCTTTGCTGATGTGCTCATGGAACACCCATTACACTTGTAAGCGCTATAAATTTGATCACTTGAGTGTGTGACGTTGCATCTCGTTTCTGCAAAACTTTCACTCTCCAGGAAGTACTGTGAGCCAGGAACTACATTGAATAAGCTTCATACTTTTCACTTTTACCAGGCGCGAAATCCGCTGTGTGTTAATGTTACTCACCGTTAACATACATAGACACAAAAATATAGCAGGCTAAATCACATTTCATTGTCGTCCAGCTTCAGCATTTATGACTATTTTACGAGTCTGTTGCAGCCATCGCGTTTCTCGGAATTTCCTTCGTGTACGCAGGGATGTTCACTTTTGAAAGCACTTCTCGTGGCAGTGATGTTACAGAAATAGTTTTTGACACATCCAGCGACTGGATAAAGTGACTAACATCCTGCTTTAGGAAGAATGAAAGCCCGACAGGTTAAGTTCAATGCTGTGGTGGTTGGCGGATCAAAAATAGGACCTGCACCGGAGGTCGACTCTATTCAGTGCGCCTCTGGCCTTCGGCGCTCCCCTTCATTCACCTGGAACGTTGAACTCCAAATTAACTCACTTCTGCATGTCCCAATCCTCCTGCTTCCCACCAACGCTCCTACTCCTGCACGAAAAAAAATGCCACGTATTTTAATAATTTCCTCTTGTTTATTGGATTTACACGTGCTTCTTATCCTATCTTATCTTTCCCCGGCCGCTTTTCCCTTTTAAAGTAAACTTCCTTCCGCTCAATTGTCTTTTATCGCCGTACAATCTCTCTCTCCTCATTCTTTCGCTAGCCATGATATCCGACGCCCCTCCTCTCCCTCCTATCTCCTACCCGCCTCCTCATCCATTTCCCGTTTTTTCTAGTATCTGAGGTTTATATCATTTTCCGTCGCTTTATCTCGTTCAATTTTGTGTGCTTTCCCCCCGCATCCTTTTGTCTATTGCTAGAACAATGAAGCTGCCTCTGGTGCATCGCGAAGCGTCCGTTAGAATTACTCTCTTACTGGCCCTTGGGTTTCTTAAATCGGGCACCTATTAGATCGCCGGTTTATATATGGCATGGAGAAAATCGATATGCCTCCTCTGTTGCACATTTACTAGTGTCATAGAGTGCGAAGTTTCGCTGTTTTCATGCCACCTTACTAACACGAATCTGTCAAAGATTTTAGGTTTGCGTCATATTATAAAAAAATGTATCCCATCTGATGGAGGGTTTGCTTGGTTTCCCGAAGTATTGTATTTACTGCACCTTAATCCATCAACTTTAACCCAAGAAGCGTTGCTGAATGTTTCTGTTTTTTTTTCTTTTAGGTAAGTTTGATTCTTGCTGTCCACCTGCTGTCTGTGGCATTCGAATACAAGGACCATAAGTACCCAGACAAATGTGATCGCGAGTCCATCGAGTGATATTGAAAATAAGGTACCTATTTTAAACTAAGTTTTCATTGTGCATTCATAATAGCGACCCAGGCATTCGGTTTTATTTCCTATTATTGTGTGCTGCCATATTGCTCATCAATACGAATGGCGAAATCGAAGAGAGTTCCTTTCAAATGTCAGTAAGCCCGCGGCAGTTTTTACTCACCGTGTGCCCGACCACCAATTTTGATCAAGCTTTGCAGTAATTGGACTTAAAAAGTCCAGTCACGTTGGTGTTAGCATGAATGCAGATCCGTTTTTGAAGGCATTCGCTGTCTTCTGCGCAGATCGGTCAGCTACTTACAAAGATACAAGTCGTAATATATCATGTGATTCGCAAATAACACGTCTCGTAAATTAACTAAGGGAACGTAAATTAAATTCCATTTCCCTCCATAAAATTATTCGTGTCTCAAAAGGACAATTACAAATGACATTTGATTGTTGGGGCAAGAGATATTCGTCCATTTTGAGTGTCATTTTAGCAGTTGCGCGTGTTTATGAACTCTTGCGTGAAATCACTCCTTCCGCGGGAAAGCATTTTATGGGGTGGTCAATTTGGCTGAGCCTCTCGTCATTATTTCATCGTGTGAGCGGGGGGTAGGGGGAAATACGACCAAGTGGTTTCAAAATTGCGACGGAATGTTTAATTGCCCGTTTTGTTTCGCCGCTGACATCCTGCGAACGAGTAGTTTTTTTTCCACCTGCACTTATTAGCTCCGGGTTTTTTGAGGTAGTCCTTCCCCTAGACTTCCATTTTCCAATTAGCTACCCCCGAATAAATTTATCTCAATTAAGGAATGTTTTAGCCCAAGAAGGGCGATTTACGGGGCGACGGCGTCAATCTTTTCCTAGTGTAATCCCGCTGCTGCACGCGAAGCCGATTAGTTCCGAAACGTGCGTGCCAAATGAGTCGTTAACCGGGGGCTCGCAGATGTTCCTTCATTGCCTCCGGCTTGAATCCCCGCCCGGCTCCCTTGGTAGACGTTCTGTCACATACAAAGAATCCGATAATAAGTCTATCGAAGTGGGGATTGAAATCAAGGGCATGTAACAAGGTGAGTGTGACAGGAGAGAATTGATCCGTTTTTTAATAGAAAACCTTTTCGTTTTTTCATGGAAAACTGTCATTCAGAACTGACAGTTCATTTTGGGGAACGAAATGCTTCCTTCGATCAGTCGTGGTAGATTGTTGATTTGAGCCACCTCTGAAACCGAAAATGACGAGTGATATAGGCAGCTCACAGAGCACCAGCTCATCGATATCACCATAGTGACAACTAGACATGTTCTTCATCTCGAATTCGTCCCCTGGAATCCGAGAACTTGCGAGAATGGGTTTGGGATGAAAATTAATCTTCGTTGAAGTATAATATATTCGCATTTTCATTTTAACACGGATTTCTTTATTAGCAAGCGCGTAAGAATGTAACATTTCTCAATAATTTAGTACAAGATTTGCATATCGAAGGACTGTAACGCTATTAGGTTCCACCATCTCAGGTTCTTTGTGACGGTGAGAGTGCACTCTGAGATATGTAATCGGAATGCTCTAGTCTGTGGTGAAATATATTGCAATCGATATACCATCCATGTTCGCTTACCACCTGCCTTTATCACACGTATAGCATTCTTGTTGAGAGGAGATGTGTGTGATGCGTTCTGCTCAAATAAACTTAATTAAAAAGCTTAAGAAATGAAAGAAGTACAAATTATAAATGTGATACAAAATAACACATTCCCGCATATGACCCTGTCCCGCATAATGTAGAGATATTTCGTACCGTACAAACGTATTACATAATGTAGGATTCGTAACGAAAGACGGGCGTAGAGGCCAGATCGGCAACGCACTGGCCTCGTAACCCAACGGTTGCGGTTCGATTCCCACCTTAGAAGTGGTTGCCTTGTTTGCTTAAGGACTATTTTCGGTTTCACGGAGCTGTAAGACCGCAGCGCTCGAATCACCTTAAACCTAGTCCTACAAGTCGTGACATCAAAACACTAACGTATCTGTATTTTTTCTGTGCGACCAGGGGACCAGCCTTGACGTGACTTCTCTCCAGCTGTAAACTATGAATTTATTCTCATCCCAAAAAGTGCCTTTGTCTCCAGAAGCTATTATGTATATTTCCCTCTCGCAATCCTTCGAGATAGGCAGTGTTGAGTTCACTTCGTTTTCGACGATGAATTTTTTTCGCCCATGTCGGAATGGATACTTAAAATTAGACCGCTCGCAAGTTAGGAGTTCATCTGCTGTACCCTTATCGCACAGGGTGTTCCACCCTTCATCCCGCCCCCTCCCGGCCGAAATTCCCTTCCAATCCCACCCGCCCCCGTCGGTATGTGTCTCTGGCATAAATCGACGGCCGCTATTGAACCGAGAGGACGGCGGAGGGAGCACGGGAGGAGCAGTGGAGAAATTAACTCCGTGCTTGAAATAGCACTGTGCTCTCAAGGATACGAATCGAGCGAGGATTGATGTCTGGAGATTCTAATGTAAAGGGGCGGGGAGGGGGCGCCGCGGGACTGTTTGGCTGCGAGCGCCCGAGACGGAGGAGGAGGGGATGGGAATGTGGGCGGGAGTTGGGGGCGTGGTGATTAAACGGGAGGGGCGGGGGGTGTGCATTATGTTCCGACGGGGGAAAGGAGGACGGTGTGGCGTTGGCAAGATAGGCACGGGAGGCGACACATCCCGCGCCCGACGAGAGTAGGGGTCCCTGGTGTCATGGAAACCGATGGGGGATGAGGTTTTGGGGTCAATTCAATATGCCCAAACCCATCTCCCGCCACACCGCCCTCCCCTCCCGGCCAACTCATCTCTCTCTCTCTCTCCATCCATCCATTCTTCTCCCTCTCCATTCCCCTGGTAAATCATCCCCCAACGATCTTTCCCCCAAATCAACCGATGTACTTCCACCCCCGTTTCTACGAGACCTACTCCGCTCCCGAATACTCTTCTCCCTCAGCATCTCTCACTCCCAATCTCCCCGTCACCTCTCTTAACCCGTGCGAATACCCCGTCAAAGTCATATTCAATCTTCCCTCAAGTTACCGCATTATCCAGCTTTCCGGTATCTGTCTTAACAGTCCTAATCCAAGGAGGGAGGGAGGTGGACTCGTCCTTATCTCCCCCTCTCTTTCTCGCCAACCTTCGGGACCTCCTTAGACTCTCAAACACGTCCGATGTCTCAATTCTCACCTCTTCCACTTCCGCCCGACCCTCATTCCGCCCGTTTCGACCCGCTCGGTCGGGATTACTCGCGGAATCGTTCGTCGCAGCTCCTCTCCTTCGCCCCCTGGGCTTCCCTGGCAGCGATCGTGCGTCCCAGTCTCTTAAATTTTTCCTTGGAGAAGAGAGAGAGAGCTTTAAATAAAAGATCCATGCTTGCGGGTTAACCCGGGGTGATTGGCAACTTCCCTCCTCTCCGTGGTTTACTCCTTCGTTCGAGCGAGCATGGATTTGAGCTGGAGGGATAATTGGACGGAAATCGCAATTACACCTTGAATTCGAGAAGTTTCGTAACTTCATATATCCCCTTTGATGGCATATTATGGTAGATTTGCGGACAAAGAAGGTTAACTCCACTCATTAGTGGTTCAATTAGCTGCGGCAGAAAATGTTGGGGTTAACTTCTTGCTCAAACCTCAGCTTATACCGACGAAAAGTGGATGCCAATTTGCTGGGTTATCCAATGAGTGAGAGTTCAAAGGATTATATCGGAAGTGAAGTCCCAACCTGCTGGTGTAAACCATCGTACTTTGTATGAAATGTAGAAGATAAAATTAATTTTGAGGAAGAATTCTCTACAAACGAGGTAGAAACGAATGGATGTACCGATAATGGCGGAAGTGAAAGTCAGGACTTTTAATTGTAATTAAGACTTTTTGAGTGATACCGAGAACGGCTTATTCATTTTCAAGCTTACCTACCATTTTACTTCGACGCATTACTGTTTATCACAGTATGAATTAGTTTCGTTATTCCTATAAATTTTATCAGACTTCGAGTCATCACGTCCAAAAATGCTGATAATGCATCCATCTTGTCCTCTGTGCAGCACATTACGATATAAATGAGTAATTAATTAAGCGCAGAGGAAAATATTTTTGATGCTCAGTTCCCGATGCTTGCTTTAGTAAATTTCACCTTGAGGTTTTATTAATTTAATCAAGTGTATTCATAACTTGTGCGTCAGAATCTTTAACATGAGTGTCGAATAATCCTTATAATTCATTTCATTTGTTTCTTTTCTCCTTTTTGTAGATAGGATTCCACTATTTCGTTTATTGATCAAAATGCTTGGAATAACCTTGAAGCCTGCAATTAGTTCTTAAATAATGCGTTGGGGTCTCCTACTTTCTTACAACTCAGATGATCTTTGCATCCGCCTCTTTATCCTGCGTCCATCCTAGGGGGTTTAGCAAGTGAAAGGTAACAGAGTTCTTTCGTCATCTAATTAATTTTATATCTTATTAGTATGAGTATTATTTTAATAAATACTAGCTTTCTTTTGACTTAACTACATTTTGGCACCAGTTTTGCTTTTGCTCTAAAATTCTGTCCTAGATCGTGCGTCAAATCAATATTCAGGATTTAGATAACTTTCGCGTCATAGATCATCATGCTACATGGTACAAAAGTGGTGGCTATATTTCTGCCTGAGACGACGCCTCGTTGGCATACCCGCGTTTTTTGAAAATTGCAGAGGCCACTTATATATCAACAAATAATTCCATAAAATTATTACATACATTAAGGAATTCAGGTTTTATATTGAGTACGACTAATCCTTTCTCTGTACGGAAATCCCCTATTCCTTTAATTCCCTTCCTTTGGGGAATGTATTTCAGCACTAGTCATTCATGAAATAATATGAAATTTTAGTAATTTATTGATGATGTCATTCCTGAATTCAATAATATTTTTGCGAGTGTAGTTTTTGTTCAAGTCCCTTCTTCGTGTTTCCTTATGTAATAATCCCATAAGGCTAGAGTTCAAAATGAGCATACATAAATATTATGGGTTATTAATTGAAGTTTTAAAATCTCTCTCGAAAATTGTTCACATACTTAGCTTACCTTAGGGTTTAATCGAATGCTTAATATTATATGCAGTTTCAATCTCCAGCGTGCGTCGAGCCACGGTGCATTTGAAGTTTCGTCTCTCCTCTCCTTCAGAAATAAATGCAGATGCCTCCCCAAGTTCCTGGTGCACCGCGTGAATGCCCCGGGGAATTCCCTCTCCCCCTCTCTCCCAAGTTCCTTACACTGGGTCCATCCTACGGCGCAGGAATCACGAGAGCCAGCCCCTCCTCCAATTCTACCCCATCTTTATTGTTGTTGTTATTATTGTTATTGGCTCTGTTATTGTTTCTCCTCCTTGGGGAGATATGGAGAGGGACAATCCGTTCTCCAGTCCTGGCTGTCCCCCGCTATCTCCCTCTCCTCCTCTACCCCACCCTCGTCCTTACGACGGGCCGCCTTACCCCATCGCCGCCCTACTCCCTCCGAACCCCTCCCCTCGCCCTATCCCTCTCCTCCGGCCGCGTATTACGGCGTCGGAGGTTTTGCAGAAATCCCTTATCAGCTTCAGACACACCCGCTACCGCCAAAACCTGCGACCTCCCCCCACCACATGAGACCTCCCTCCTTCCACCTCCCCCTCCACCTTCCGGGCCCGCGACCTCTCCCTCCTCATCCTCCCTCCCTTCCTCACCTATCTCCGCTCCCTCCCTGTCCTCATCTCTCTTCATTCCCTCATCTTTCTTTTCGCCTCTCTCCCCTATGTCATTCCTTGGTCCGTTAACTCTATTCACCACTCCATACTCCTCACCTTTTTATCTTCCATCTTCCTACTCTTCTTTCTTTTACCCACAATTAGCAAATTAACAGACATATAGGTGCCTGGGGGCTATAATTTATTTGGTTTTGCAGTTTAACAACTTACTTCCAACCGGAGTTTAAAGAATGTGGTCATTTTAATCCACATTTTATTTCCCGTTGAAATCTGTGAAACGTTTTGTGTACTTGTTCAAAAATCGGGTAATAGCCGTTTCAGGGTTGACATTACGATGCTCTATTTTACGTTGGGGGCAGGAATAACGCCTTGCCTTCTCCATTCATCCTTCCATTGTTTCATTCGCTTTCCTCGATGATTTTCATCGCATCTTGGACTCTTGATAGGTTTAACTGACTCCTGCGCGAGTATAATTGTGAAAGTTAGCGACTTTTTGCACGCATGGATCGAGGGTCTTTGCGCTGATTTCGATGACTTTTCCGCGCCTTAGGGGAAAGCCTAGCTGCGGTTATTGACCCTCTCAATGGCCTCATCGATTACACCCAGACATTTATTTGTCGCAATACGTTTCCGGTCTTGGGATTTTGCATAATCTGGGGTTTTTCATGCCATGCACGTTCCAAAGAACCCTCTAAATCGTATATCAAACTAATGCTTGGTTCATGCTTTCTATAATGTTTCGTCTTTGCATTAGATCACTCGTTTATTTCATGAGTTTTTGAGAGAAAGTATTGGCAATTGTCTTTCCCATCATATCTCTCATTCGAAGTATATCTGCATTTGGCTTTTCTGTTGTGAATGCTGTCGTGTATAATCAAAATCAGATTTCGTCTTGGATAAGTTATTGTTATTCCCGAAAAATGGCAATTTTTGATGTGGAGTTCATGACTTCATATTTTATTTTCTTTTCCTCGATAAGTAACTTCATTCAACGGATGTTTACTTTGAAAATCAAATGAATCCTTTTCCCACGTTGAACAGTTAATGTAAAGCCTTGTTTTTGGGTCCTCGATTTCCCTCTTAATTTTCCTTCCGCTTTGATTTTATTCTTCATACTCCTGAAATAAATTTCTGGAGAAATATAGCAAAACTTAGGGCTTTCCGTATCTATCCCTGGTAGGCTGATTTATCTTGTTTACCGTTTCCCGAATCGAGATTCAAGTTTGATAGGGCTTGCAAAATTCGGTTCCCAACCAAGCGGTTTTGCTTCACTTGGTGCGATTTTATCACTGCGCTGTGTATTTGCTTATCTTGGCCGTTCTCCACCCTCGGATCTTGGCCTCGTATGCATGAGCTTTGCTTTTTCCTAGTCCCCGCATCCATGCTGGCAGAATGGTGTCGTGTTTGAGGCAGCGGTATGCAGTTTCTCTATCGCGTCGACCGTCGACCTAATCTCTCTTCTCTTTCGAGATCTCTGGACTTCATAACTCGAGGTAAGATAAGATTAGATTGGCGGATTAAGCCGATCGTATGTTGCCCGTGCTTACCCCTCATCGGATTTCTGATATTCAGGCTCTTATCTTTTAATTCTCTCCCGATGAATTACCCTCTTATCTTTTCATCGTCTCGATATTCATGCGATAGGATGGTGAATGAAATATAATGAACCCTTAAATGTATGTCCTTAGCTGTGTCAGATGAAGGAAAAGATGACCAAGAGCACCGATATGCATGTTACCTCGGGCATAACGTAAATGTTTACTCTATAGAGTCAAGATCTTTTCCCACTCGTGTATAATTAAAGATAATTTGAAAGAAAACCAAAGTATTTCTCATCAGTTATTTTTCTACCTAATAGTTTTTTTATTAAAGCTGTGAAAATATTAAGTCTACCGTGACTTTGCTTTATGTTCATATATTTAGGCGTTTCAGTATCTAAGCAACAGAAATATTCTTCGTAATTATTATTAGATGTATATTTTGCTGTAGTTATTAAATTGAAAGTGAAAAAAGTAGTTTTTCTTCAGCCTTCGTGGGTCTTTCTCGCAGTTTCTCGTTTTTCAGTCCAAGGTAAAAATTTGAGCTCTCTTCGAGATTAAGAGCTTTAGTCGTTCATCCAGTCAAGAGCCATTGACTTTTGAGGTTCATCAAAATCGTCTCCCTTTAATACCACATAATTCTCTTGTTTTCCTTACATCCCAACTCCCATTTGCTAGGCACCTTTTCAGTACTCACTCTCTCATCCAGAATCCTTATTCCTTACTCCTAAATCCTCATTTGCTTCTTGGTGCAAAACTTTCCCTTTATCGACTCCGAATTTGATATTTCTTGTCCTGGTTTCATATTCGTCGACTCTGCCTCTTAATGCTCAGATTTATCTCTCTCACTCCACAAATGCAGTCGAAAATGAGACTGAGAATTTTCGGCATATTAATTTCGGGAAAGGGATAAACGGGTCATTTACTCGTTTCTATCAAGTTGGGAGTGGTTCCTGCCTAACGTAACTTTCGATACTGGTTTCAACCGAAAAGTAATCTAAAATATTTCATTTTTATCATCACTCCAATTTGTCTATAAATAAAACCATAAAAAACTTACGATTTTGTTGAAATTACTATTTTAATGTGCGTTGATACTTCTTGGGATGCGTTTGGTTATGAACTATGCTTGAAAATACTTTACACCTTTTGTTAATACTTTTGTTAACCCAGCACACAATAAGCAGTGTTTTAAGTTGTTTTCCAGAACTTACATCCTAATCGTTCAAATGAGAATTGAGAGATATATTTTATTGTGATGTACCTACGTAGTATGTAAGGGAGGAAATATTGCAGTCTACCTAATGATTGACTGCTTGTATTTATCGTTGATGACATCATTCTAGTTCCATACTTCAATTCGAATTTTGCACCCAACTTTTAGGTGTCGTGCTTAACTTTATAATTACAGGTAGTTAGTTGAACGAGTACTGGAATTCCCAGTTTTTGTTTAAGTCTATGCTGTTCCATTACAGAAAACTTGTCGCTATACCGGTGCGCTCTTCATGAAAAAGGCATGACAGTTTACCGCTGGAGCAAGCGCTGGCCTCCACCGACCGGCTGAGTCGTGAACTCTCGATTTCTCACGAATCCATCCGTGATTTTTGATAAATTTCCCGTCGGTAGTGTGGCACATCCAAGACCAAGAGAACAATCTCAGGTTCTCTCACTCAGTCCGTTTGCTGGTCAGTGTCTCAGGGGTCTGTAGACCATATGCGTATCTTTAAGTGCGACGGGAAAGATGCGGAGAAGCCGAGATGGGTAGGGGTATCGCTGAGAGCGGTGGGAGATACGACGCGGGAATGTTTGATTAAGAGGGCTTTAGGAATCGCTCTGAAGGAGCCGTTGCGAGCGCTGCTAAGAGGGACGGAAGATGAAGGCGGGAGTGGCGGGGAGACAAGGGTATATGGATGCTTGCGGAGGAGTGCAAGAACGAAAATGTGGGAGATTGGGGCGGAGGGTGGTCGGTTGTCAAGAGGGAGAGGAGAGCATGGCTGGCAGCGGGGACGGGGATGAGAGGGTATCCGTCGGGTTGACGGTTCCCGAATGAAGGATAGCCATTAGCCTGGCCCACGGTGATAACTACAGACGAATGGAATTCCAATTGAGAGGGCCTGAGAGCGAGATGGAGGGGAGGGTTGAGTGTAGGGTGGGCGGGAGGGAGGGTAGGAGGTGGGGAGGCGGCCGGAGTGTTTTCCGTAAGGGAGTGGGAGGAAAAGGAAGTGTCGGGGGGTGGATGCCGCGGGAGGGATTGGGTGTTGAAAACACTGGGTGGTGGGATTGCAGCGGGTGGTTGTGAGAGAGAGTTTTTTTTTCGAATTTATTCGGAGTTTTTTTTCTTAGGGGTCGATGGAGTTCGGATGTGATATGGGGAGGTCGCTGGGATGGGGGTCGGGTGATGTGAATGGAGGGAGGCGGTGTCGCTTTGTGTTGCCTGGAGTTGGTGGCCACAAACGACATCCTCCTGTGGACACTAAGAGTTTGCCAGTGGGAAAAGAGCAGGTGTACACAAAGGGTTGATTGATTAACTAGCCTGGTAATTTTGCTCTGCCCTTCGAGAAAAATCTTATGCGCGCGTTTACGTCTTTAGCGGTGCGGCCTGACCGCCGTCTATTTACACGCAAGTCTTTTCAAAATGACTTGTGGTGACCAGTCGATGGAACGCTTGGAAAAACGAAATGATTCAAGGTTTTAGCTAGGTTAACCCAATTGCTTTGTGTGTATGTTGAAGAATATGGAAGACTCAAAAATGTGCTCGTATTTCTAGTCTTCGAGTTTTTTCTCTTATGGTAATCTGTGTTTACGCAGCCATAAGCATTTTTAAAGTTTTGTGCTAGTCCCAATTACTCGAGCTATATTAATAAATCATAAATACTAATTCCTCTGTCTTGAATCTATTCATTTACTCTGATCGTAATTTTTTTTATCATTTTATCATTTAACTTTCATTTTCAAGTTCATGGCGTATGCTTCAATCTATTCATATATTTTCCATGGTGATAGAGAAAAATGTTAAAATTATGGATGGAAAGATTGAAACAATTTACTTTTAGATAAAAAACTTATCCAGAATTGAAAGGGAAAACCAGGAAGACGAGTCTTCTCTTTAAAGATTGACTTTTATTTAGCCTATAACCCGCTATCTTAATGTCTTCCGAATTCTATTCATGGCATTCGATGTTTTTTGAACAGTTCCTTTCATAACCAATCAGTTTCTTTTCCTTATCTCTCTCCCTTTTGATTGCTGTAGTATTTTCTTTTTTTCAGCTGCTCATCCTTGCATGTTGCTAGCCGCTCAAGTCTTGAACTTGGTGTTGTTACACCACAGTAAGCCTAGTTTTCTAATATAATAGACTTAAACCAGTTCCTGCAAATTCTAAATAAATATTCACTGTATCATGACATATTTATTTTGTTTTATGATTTACATTAAAATCTAATAACCCTTTGCTAATGATTTTTAAGGAGAAATGAAGTTATTTTTAGGCTACGACTATTAGTCACAATGCCTAAGTAAAATTTCCTTTAAATAAAAATGATTATGAGAAAAATCTTTCAACCAAGCGCTTGTATACATGACAAATAGCGTAAGAACTCAGGGTGTCATCGCTGCGTTGAATTCGTACTGCTCCCAGTTTCTGGGAAACATGGATGGACAGTTTTGGAATGTTCAATTCGGCTTGTCCACATTGGTGTAATTGTCATGGTAGCGTGAACAACAGAAGCATTACTATCACTATGGATGAGAGTGTATGGGAAGACTAGTAGCATCAGATAAATCGTCTTTCGTAGCAGAATTAAGCTATTATTGCCGAATTTCAAGGAGATAATTGGACTCGTAAGTTATTTCAATGCCGTTGAATAAAGTAGCTAATTCAAAACCATTGCCCTTATTAAAAAGAATCTAGATAAAACAAATAATAAAAATATATAAGTTGCTCTAAGGTACATTGGTGACAAGAAATGTGAGGAACCGACTTCCCCCAGTATCCCGTTCTCGCCACCCTTGCGTAAATAAACTGTTCAACGCACCTGACACTGTTTCTGAGCATGACGAAAGAATCGGAACCAGCTTGGGGCTTCGTGTTCCTACGTCGCAGTCCAAAAATGTGTCGAAAAAAATACGCCGAAAAATGCCACGTCCGTTTTTCTCCTTGATCACCTTCGCTTCTCTTTTTGCTCCTTTCCAACTGCCCATCTCCGCTCGACCACGCTTGACAGCGTTCCTTGAGGTTCCCTAAACTAGGGAAATGTTCCCTCACCAGGCATTCGATCGGTTGGCAGCAGTGCGGCGATCGGAGCGGGAGCGCGGGACAGCACTTGCGGTGGTGGTATTTCCCTGGCCTTTGCGAGGGCCCTTCATCGGCGATGGGAGCGGATGGGAAGGAGTATGGGATGCTAACGGAAAGAGAGGGGAGTGGGATGAAAATGATACGGGTGATGGGTTTAGAGGGGGGCAGGAGACGATTGGAGAGTGCTAGTCGGCGCCCATTGATAGCGACCCCGAGAGTGGACGTTGTCCAGACATTGGCCTCATGAATGTGCGATATTGTCAAGAGAGGAAGAATTGGGAAGGGGATTACAAGTGGGGAAGGGAGGGAGATATCGTGGGGAGGTTTTAAGGGGCAAGCATGCGGAGTGCGTGGGAGATGGTTCAGTCCATTGGCCCCCTCCCCTCCTCCTCCGTCTTGCTTCACCCGAGGCCCAATGAGCTCCTCCAGTGACCGGAGAGCAGTAAGTTCGGTTGGCATCTTCGAAATGGTGCTCAAGCGAGAATTCTATGACCGTTGAGTGGTTGGCTATTTCGGTGTACCCTTGATTGGGCTTAAATTCTTTGTCGCAAAGCATACCGTGAAAATATTCAAGGTAGAATTTTATTCCGCGGCGAGCCAACCAATATTTTTCGTTCTTTTTCGTTTGTCGGAAGTGTTCCTTCACCATCGGATATTCTAAGCTGAAAAAAAAGCTCGAAAATCCTAAGAATATAGCGTAAGCATTGTTCGAATGTTATAGTAAATTATCCCATGCAAGCCAAAACATTAAATTAAGTTCGAAGCAGGTTGGCTTGGCGGGTTTAAGTAAACCACTCAACACTTATTTAAGAGGACTTTTACTTCATTTGATTCGGCCTAGTCTCCGTTATTCAAAGCCATTTTGTTACTAAGGTAATATGAATGTAGTTAATAAATAGGCGATTGGTTGTCGGAGAAAAAACGATCAGACTGAAATACTCTAGGAATATTCTACGTGCTGGTAAATCTATTCAACAGTAATTCTTTAATGCATTTTTTGGCTTCATAGGATGCCAAGAAAGGGATGTGTTTTCACTGAAACCGAAACGCTTTCCAATTGGTCAATTGGTGCACCTGAAGTCAATGAATTTAGTCCAAGTCACTGTAGTAGGTTCTATTTAGAAGCCAGATGGATCAATTGTCATCCCAAAATAAATGGTTATGCTCCCTTTTCTTTTGGAGAGCACGTTCCACTGAATGTTATGAAAAAAAATCATCAGATGTGTATTTTTTCGACCCATGTAGAAAGGAGATCAGATTTGTAGTTCTCTCTTTCGTATGGGGCGAGTGGCAGTCTAAATACAAAAAAATATCGATCAGTGATTGATTGCGACGAGTTATATTCCTATTATATACGAATACATTTTCTTGG
The DNA here is from genome assembly GCA_933228895.1 of Platycnemis pennipes. NCBI lineage: Eukaryota > Metazoa > Arthropoda > Insecta > Odonata > Platycnemididae > Platycnemis > Platycnemis pennipes. The sequence goes on along the minus strand of OW121848.1, from coordinate 99,033,225 downwards.
TCGTGGGTGACGAAATTAGGCTATCGCTCACGGTCATCTCTGCTTCGTTCGAAAATCACTGTATTTAACATTTTTGGGAGGAAAATTTGATCGCACCTACGCGATTTTGGAAATGAAATGGAACCGGACTCGACTGATGGCAGCGGAATAAATGTCGCTCTATTATTACGTCAGTGACGCGAGATATTTTCCTCCGAGTGTTCTTTTGGCTAATATTTTTATCCAGATTTCCTGCCTTCATTTTTTTTATCTCCAGCACCTAAATTGTGTGTATATTTACAAGGGATTGGACTCGGTAAAATTCCATCTCACCATCAGTTCCCTCTCGCGCGCTAGCTTAACGATTTTCGAAGTCATTTATTGATTGTCATTGGAGGTGGATAACAAACCGTGTTTTTTTTTGTGGCACGAAGGGTGTGGTTTTAGGGCTCACTAACCAGCTGTAAAGATAAATGGATCTTGTGTCCATTTGGTTGGGCTCCAGAGGATCCAATTCTGAACTTCTCCAATAAACTTTTACTGCTCCGATTTGTTTGCTGAGATGAAAGGAAGCGATGTGGTTCGTGTGAATTTTTTGTGAAGAAATACATTTATCTTTGTTTTCCTTACGGATCCAGTTTATCAAATGTGCGTTTTTCGGCGTGGAAGGATGTGTTCTGTCCGATAATTTGTTTGCCGAGATCGCGTTTCCCTCATTGGAACATCATTTCTGTGTACTGGATAGGGTGTTACTGAGGTGTAATGGCTTTCACATATTTTGTTGTGTGTGTGATCTCCTGGGCTTTTCAAACCGATGATAGTTCAAGACGACAGGTAAATGATGCTGAGAATTCTGCTGATAGAAAACCGATCATCATTGACAAATGAATAGACGGAATTTGGCTGATTCTGTGGTTGAACGAGGATTTTTAACCATCAAGTTTAATCAACTAAACTGTCGACTCCTGCAGAGAATCGTAGAGGTTTTGCTACAGAGCTCGTCTCGTGTGAAGAAAATTTGGTAAAGCAGTCGAATTTTTAACAAAGGACTGGATCTTATTTTTCTCTTTTTACATTTTTCTTTGGTACATTAAGTGATTGCTGTGTCGCCTGTCTTCACGCATTCATTTTTATACTCATGACGGACATACAGTTCCCATTCGTATCTTGTGCGAATTTTTACTATCGTCAAAATAAGGAGTTAATAAATTTTCCCCTAAGATATAGTTCTAGGAAAGCTTCTTCAAAGACTTTTTTGATGCAGCAGCTTCTGAGATAATGGTCACTGTAGCATTTGAGAAACGGACTTCACGACAATCAATGCAACCAATCCTGCCATTATATCTGGCGTGGACAGACATAGAAATCCTCAGCAGGACAAGGCTTCTCTTCATACTGATTTTACGACGGATCCTTATCTCACGATCCATTCTTTATCTTTCCTGGTTTCGACACTTCAGTGATTGAAATTTTCTGAGAAATCAAGGCGCGGGTGTTTTTGTGTCCGAACCGATTCCCAGAACAATGGTCGTTTACTGTCAACTTTTTCCGAAAGCCCTAGAGGAACGAGAAAAAAATAAAAAGTCTTTCTCTCTGTCCTCTATCCCAGATTGAGATTATTTCCCCGCTGAGGAAGAAGAGGGCGATATTTTTCACGTGCCACTCTGGGCGGATGTTTCAAAAGAGCCCGAGATAATTCCATCGAATCGATTAACCCCGGGATAATTTTCACGCCCGCGGCAGAGCGGCCGAAGAACACGACAGACTCCGGAGGGGACGGGGGCTCCCTCTGCCTGCTGCTTTCGGTTCATTTATTTCTTCTTTTTTTCTGTCCCGGGTGGTCGAATCGTGTTCCCCGCTATCTGCTTTCCGCGACGCCGGACAGGGAGACCTCGTGTCGAAATCTGGGTCGGCCCCACCTCATCTGTCCAGTCGGCGTGAGGGGGAGCTGGCCGCTCGTGCCTCCATCCATCCCGCGGACCTCGTGCTTTTGGAATCAAGGGGACCGGGAGAGCAATCGACATTCGGAATCGGGACCGGACGTCGTGTGTGATCGCAAGGGCTCTTCGCTGTATCCGCGCGGGGGGCAGTTAGCAGCACGGAGGGAGCCGATCACCCAAAAATTAAGTCGTGTGAGGGTTACTAAACTGCTGTATTGGCTCTTGAGCAATCAAACAGCGACGATTGAAAAATAATTCCTTTTGAGTGGATAACTGGAAAAAGGCAAACGCCTCTTATACAACTAATACGATTCCGTGGTAGTCGGATCGGTAGCGCTCCGGCCAAAAGGTCGCGAGTTCGAATCCAGTCACCAGCATGGGTGTTTTTCTACCTTATAAATAGACTTAGGATTAAGTTAGACTAGATATAACCTTGATAGCATGAGCATTTTAAAACGCAGTTCTTCCTCTACTTAGACGCGGTTTGAAAATGTCTATTCATATTGATACTAATGTTTGTAATCAAAGGTGTTAAGTCAATGCAGTAGCTCGAGATAGTTATGGTTGAAGTACGTCAGGCTCTCTCTTTAGTTCACGTGAGCGTTGAGGTTGGAAGACGGTATCCTTGGAAAGCTTGGGACAACATGAATATTTCAGTAGGCGCTGTATAACCGGCGTTATTGCATTCCTGATGGTCTTCATTGCCCATAGTTATCTACTATCATCAAACTTCGCTTGTCTTCACGCTTAATAACAAGTGGAGACCAAATAAAAAAAATCACATGCGTTGCGTTTCATAACCCAGCTTTGCATCATAATTTTGGGGAGACTTGATATGACTTTGGATTGTGCCTTTGAAATCCCTCGCTGAATCGGCAACGTCTGTCGTATTTCTGTCTCCCTTGTGGGAAGTACCTGGCTACGCAGCTGGAGCATGCTTAGAGTACCATATACTCACGTGGCAGCAGGCACGTAGCCAGAAATTTGCTTCGGGGGGGGGGCTAAGTCTAGTATAGCGTAACTTGAAACAAATCAGCCTTGCCCGTTCGGTGCCGACATTTTAGAAATCTCTTCCTTAAATTTTCAGTAGGTATGTACTTGGTATTTACTTTCACAGTACCTATTCCTATCTCTTCTCACTGGTAAAGTTCACTGCTTACCTTGTTGTCAAGCATTTAATTTGCCCGATCCCAGAACAGAAGTTCGACGCATGCATACATATCAGATTGAATATGGCTATTATTAACCACACACGTGCAGTAAAATAGTGATCACGTTTAAAGACAAAAGTTGAATTACATCCAGTGTAATACGGATAATCAATCCCAGTTTAAATAAGAACAAAAATTTTTTTTTTTGTCTTTTGCGAAAAAAGTAATTCAATGTCCTTGTAACAAATTACCTATTGTCTAAAAAATCGCTCAGTGCATTATACAATGTTCATAGAATTGATTAATAACAAAATGAGATCAAATTTGAGGTGTCAACAAACCTTTCCCCTCAATACCATACATGCATGTCTTCTCGTAAGACATCCCTCCGCATTTCCCGCGAAGTCTGTCGACTGCAGATGTCGTCTTTAGAATGTTCTATAAACATCAGCTGTCCCTATTGACATCTTTCGGGGGGCTGGTGCAGGTTTTCTTAATTTCACTGGTTGGGCCGATGCCATCCTATGCTCTGCCCTCTCACTTCACTTTTATAATGCGATGACAAAACCACCTTCACTCCCGGATGTGCTCTTGCAAACCTCACGTTGACCCTGGAAAACTTGTATTTCTATGTCGGTACTTTCGGGCCGCTAAATGGACAAATCCCGCTTATGTACGCTGATCATTACTATGGTTACGCACATTTTGAAGGTTCCTGAAAGCGTCGGCAGGTCAAACCTTGAGTTTAGCGATGACCCGTCTACCCAATTTTAGTGTATTGCATTCGCGATTCGTTGCTTGCCAAATTTTTGCCATTTGATCCGTTGTTATTATTAAGCCGCCTCATACATTACGCGATAGGCTGGTTTAGTTTTGTGATGAATGCGTTTGGCCGGTTATTCCCTATGACTGTAAATGCGACTATGGTGTTCCCTTATTTGGTCTGTTGGTATATTTTAAAATGTTCACACTAGTGAGTTTCTAAATCCTATGTAAGGTTACTATTAAAATTAGAACGTTTTTCCTTTACACAAAAACATTTATTTTTCATTTGTAGGCTATGCTAGGATTCCATTGATTTTTGATTATTCCGTTATAACATAATTTAGGTCTGAGTGCAAATGCATGGAAATTTAGGGTTTTGTAAATTGTGAGGTAAAATTTCCCAATGAAAAATATTAGCTGCTAAAAACCCAGGCTAAAGGGTTAAAAATGAAATTATTTAAACTCGTAATCTACTATGGCCGGCATACAGATGACAACTGGCTACTTTTATCGTTCTACTCAGTCATGTTTGGATTTTTTGAAGAGCGCTGTAATGCTGGCTTGACTTCGTATCATGTGGAATCGAACTGTGAAGGAAGAAGCTTGACGAACAAAATCATCACCAGCAACAAATAGTCAACTCCAAACTCCAAGTAGTCAACAAAATAGGGCGCAGTGAAATCTTTCGACTATAGTCACGTCACACCATCTTGGTGGTACTGAGTCCAGTATGACCCGGCACCTCTCCGGCACTGACTCCTTCAGGCGACGGGTAGATTGTGTGAATCTCCCTCGCAAGATTGGACGATGATCGCGGACCGCGACCGCGCATGCATACCCTAAAGACGAAGCGTGGACCATGAAATCCCCTCCACCCAAGTTTTCTCCGAATGCCTGGGTGGCTCGTTTGGAAACGCGCAAATCAACGCCGCCGCAACTGTGACACTGAGAACTTGATACGGCAGTTTTTTCGGAAAATTGATGATCAGGTTACAATTATAGTTCTGTCTAATTTTTCACAGTCGCTTACTAAGGGGTATTTTGTTAAACCTCCGTCCCCCATTCCAATTCACCCACTTTTCTACTGCCAGTTGGTAATGAATACCGTAGGGATCCCAACGGACTTTATTAAAGAAGAAGGGTTTTCCACTCTGCTCAAAATTACAGATAAGGTGCTTCACACTCTGAGTCAACATATTCCGGGTACCTTCTTAACTGTCTCTTAGCTTGGAGCTCTTGGTAAAAAAAAGTTAACGACTTTCAATGTCGGTTTCCTAATTTCCGCCAACGCTGTGTATGCTTGATATACTTTCGCGACATTGTCACATAGATCAATTTATCGTGAGCGTAGTCTGAACCTTTATTGTCCGTGCAGTACCTAAAGGGACCACGAAATGGATCTGCAAATGGCAGTCGCTCTAGAGGACCAGCGAGACATTCTTTGATTTAATTAGTATTATCACCTTCGTCCCTGAGATAGGGTGGATATTTTTCTCAGAAACTTGATGGAAGACCCTCCTGTTTGTGCCAAAGCAGCGAATCACACTTGCCAAGTGATATGCATACTTTCTTAATCGCCCTCGAATTAAGGCTCTTATTTTCACGTATCTCTCTCCTCGGTGTCTCTAACATAAACAGTCAAGATGGCTTCATATGCGTCCTCCTACGTTTTTATGTTGAACTTAAACACTTATGGGTGTCCCGAGCATCGCCGGTCTAATCTAATCCCATGCTCGGCTCTTTTCCTCGCCACACAGATGACGATTAAACTAATGTAATGGCTCAGAACCTAACTGAAAGGAAATGGAGTTGTTTCTCCAAAATGATTTGGAAGCAGACGTTATTGCATCTGAGACTAGTACCGCTGAGTCAGTGCTGCCCTTGGCTAGTGGGCTAGTGGTCCCCTCGGCGAACGAATCAAAGGCAGTCGCAAAAATTTCGGGGAGAGGGGGGTGGGGGGAGGGGCTGAAGCCCCAGAAGCCCCCACCGAAATTTTTTCCCAATAATTTTGTTGTTCGGATTTTAGCAGTGAACTTTACCAGTGAGAAGAGATAAGTATGGGCACTGTAAAAGTAAATACCAAGCACTGAAAATTAAGGGAAGAGATTTGTAGCATAGTCGACACCGAATGGGCAAGGCTGATTTGTTTCAAGTTACGTAAGACTTACCCCCACATCCCCCCGAAGCAAATTTCTGGCTACGTGCCTGTCACATGGGGGAAGTCATTGCTGCCGCCGCGCCCACGCCCCCCTATTTGAAAAAAATGACGAATCGTGGTGGGGCGGAAGGGAGCGAAGAAAACGAGGTACGCCGTTTCGGAAAAATGAGTCTGCCGAGCCCGGATGGGAAGGCGTCCGTCGGCTCGGAGGTGAGAATGAAACGGATGGGTGGCCAGGGGGTTCAAAACCCCTGCAGCCCCTTACTCCCCCTCACCGGCCGTCCACCCCTCGCGGCTCCCCAGGCAGCTATCAACAGAAACAATAAAGATAATTCCGCGAAGGGACTTCCGCATCTTGTGATCTAGGTTCCTCTCGCCCGAGTTTGGAACGCATCAAAGCGTGCAGAATGCATCGAGATTGTTTACCCGTGAAGGCCTCCCGTTCCTCACTATTCTAAGGGCTGTTTTTACTATTTCAGCGCGGATTTAGGGAACGTTTGATTCAACTTCCCTTTGTGTTCGAGTTTGGTCTTTTTCGGAAACACCTGGTTCAGGAGAAGGTTAAAAACGTCGACTCTTCCTCCTAGCAACCCGCAACATCTCATGAATATTCTGCCACCCATAGAAAGGTCGGCTTTTCTCTGTTTCATGCAAGAAACTGCACGAGAAGACGGAACCATAATTAATATGATTAATTTTGCAAGATATTTTGCCTTGTCGGGTTAAGTGTGCTGGGTTGCTTAGTTAAGTGGTTCTCTGAGCTAATGCTGGTTTTCTTCTATAAACCTAATCTAGTGTAGGAAACCTAGGACAGCCAGGAGAAGGAAAACCTTGATTCCTTATTCTGGAAAGCGAATGAGTGGCTCAAAGTATTTAGGTTTGACTTTTGGACGTCTTGAGAGTATCCCATTCCCTACTTTCATATCATTTCACATACTCCTCCAAAAATACCCTGAGGGTATCTATCTTTGCAAGAGTGCCAAAATTTATGAAGAATAAATAAAAGATTTGGGAATTCTTTAAAGTTATAGATCTGCAAATCAGTTATTTCACTCTTTTTTCTTATTTTTTTAATGTTAAGTACGCCCTTCGATATGCCAGCGAGAAGAGATCTTGTATAGCATCTGATGTTGAGTAGGTACTCGATTTCGAGCCATTTTTGTGTGAGAAATCTAGACGAAAAAAATTCGAGGAAAACTTAACCGGATTCATCGGCTCATATTCATCCTTGCTCGGCTGCCTACTGTAAACCTGCGTCTTGATAATGAGGGCAGAAATAGTTGACTTCAGCTCTTATTACAGTGAAAGACGGGCTGTAGTTAGTGGAAGTGCAGTAGTAGAGCACTCAGTAGCAGTAGAGCCGACATTTAAAGTATTTGTTCCATTTGGCATGGATGAGAAACCGAGCTGATGCAGGAATTCCTCAGGGAACGGGGAAGGGTGGAGTGAAATCCCGCGTAAACACGTTAGCCTACTCTTCGCAGAACGCCAAGGGACCCACGATTTAACGTCCCTTCCGCCGGGTGGAGCATTGAGCATATAATGACTCTCTCCATACAGCTCTCAAGCGGGGGACCGGTAAGCCAGTAGAAACTCTGAGACACCCGGGATTCGAATCTGGGACATCGAGATGGGAGGCTATAACGCTAGTCACCATGACATCTTAATATCATGCGTGAAAAGCTTTTGGTGTGCTAAGGTAACGGGCCTCTTCTCCATCGTTCGCGCGCGAATTTCGGAGAGCGTGCTGACGGAGGGAAGGGGGGGGAGGCGTGGGTGTCCCGGGAGGGTGGGTGCGTTTTTCAATATTCCCCGCGGACCCGCCCCGGCCTCCCCACCCACATCTACCTAATCCGCCCTCTCATCTCGATCCCTCCCCCTTCGAAATTGTACGCGGCCTAACCCTCACTTAATCCCGCCGACTTTCCGGTGGCCGTCCACCCTCGGACTGGGAGTAGGAGGAGAAAAGAAGGGATAAGAAGTAATAGTCTGGCGAACTGGGCGGATTTGAGGGTAACGGAGTGAATGGTTCCCACCCCTTTGGGATTTTTTAGAACCCTGAGAATAAGTTAAACCTCCTTTATTTGTGTTTTAGCCTTTATTATATAATTCGCGGAAGATACGGTCGGCAGAGTGCCTTTGTGGAATCGAGTCTTCCCAACTCTGAGATAAACACTTTTTTACTTAACCAAATTATAAAGGAAGATAGTAAAAGAAAAGCAATTAAGCCTAAATTTGACGAAGTTTTTATTCCTAAGGTGAAAAATAAAGTACTTGTCTAATCCTTCAAAGACATTAGAAATCGCGTATTGATATTAAAGAACAATTACAAAGCCAGCCACGGAATTGCCTTACCAAGGCGCAGAATGAAGACTCTGGATTTTCTCTGGCAATTATTTTTTGCCGTCATTTGTCTTGGGAAAACAGATAATAATAACATTTATTAATGTTCTGTGGCAAGCCACCTAAGAACAAAATACATAACTTTGCAATAAAGGAAAAGAAAACACAGTCGAAAACTCACCCGGGAAAATAAAACGAAATATTTTTGGATTGGTTCGTGGAAATTCAAACAAGGAGTGTGTGTTAAAAAGTATATTTAACATTGATGTGTATCCATTTAATCGAAAGCTGGTTCAAATCCCTACCTACATATATCCACATACCTACCGGGAGTGCTGCCCGCAAAATTCATGTATCCTTTGCTCATGAAAGTTTGTGATACAAATTCGCACGTTACCCCACACGTTGCAAGCATTGCCGGGTTAAATAAACCCTGAACTCGACTATGAGTGCGGACCATCTCTTGTGCGGCTCACGGACCGCCAAATTCCCTGCACCCGAGCCGCCTATACCTCCTCTCTCGTTCCTTCGTTTATCTCTAGGTTCGCGACTTCCCGACCGCATATACATCTACGGGCGAGCCCCGCGCTCCTCCACTTTTGCCGCATATGATCGCAGGGGACGGGGATGCATATCTGCTGCGATCGTATCTATTCAAATTCCGCGTTGCCCACCGAGTGCCGTACTCCTCAGTCCTCTCTCTCTCTCTCTTTCCTTTCTGCCGCAACCTTTTCCCGTTCCCTCCCTCCTCTCCTTATACGGCTTATCCATTTTCGCAATCCTTCAAAAACCAATTTCTCCGTCTCCCTCTCGCGACGGCGTCCATCGGGTAGAGGAGACCCCCGTGTGAGATCGAGGTCCAAAGTGTCTTGGGGAAACGATTATCCCGGATTCGCCCAAGTTTGCCCTTTCCAGTCTGAGATCTGTGGGGACTCGCGCGTATTTCCCTGTGAGTCTCCAGGAAATATCTTCGCAGTTGGTGATTTTAAAGATTCAAGCATTACCTGGAAGGGGTTTACGCCATTCTGGAGGTTGTGGAAAACGTGGAACAGTCCGTGTAATTGCGTAATATTCCTGGGGTGCCATGGGATTGGAAGAATTCGATCAAATATTAGCCTATATGCTTCTATATTTCGAACTCATTGCTGAGGTATTGCCCTCAACGTCACTAGGGTTTCAATTCCGATTGACAGAGTTGTGCGCCCGAATGGAATGCAATACGGCGGAGGAAAATAATCCTTGTGAACCCTAAAAAATAATTACGTTGGGGTCGACCAGAACACATTAACCTTAGAAGATGAAATATCGCTGTATCATTGTTCGATAGGTGTTTTTTTGTAGCGAGTTCTACCAATGTTATCTAACATACTGTTTTCTATTCTATCGATCCGTGCCTCAACAGCACATTGAGAAAATTGAGGTAAATTTTGCTGGAGATTGCTATATTGCGATATAATCTACCCACGCATTGACGCTCGTTAAAATGTTAAAATGAGGTAATAAATTTTAACAATGTTCTATGCATTCATGCTTTTGACAAAAACTTTTACATTTTGAGCAGTTATTTCAACAGGAGCAACATTGGGTATGGGTCTTATGACATATTCTATTTGATATTACGGCAGTATTAACCCATCCTTTGATATGTTTTGGCTCTTAACGCATATTTAATTTCAACGCTTGAAATACGTTGTGTTTTAATAAATAAACGAAATTGGAAAGTCTTAAGTTACTTTCAACAACGATAATTGATATTTACCACAATATTGCCCCCGAATCGGTTCATTTTTTCATCGTTTGCTTGCGGGCTTTATGCACATATCTCCTCCGGTAATTCTGGCAAGCTTTAAATAATTATGGTTTACACCAGTGGCTATCCTTTTCTAAAATCACAACATAACCTTGGGACACGCGAAATGGTTAAAATTAATCAGAACTTACGAGTCAAAACAAACGTCTAGTAAAAGTGTATCTCTCTTCAGTGTCCTCGTACCCGTTACCCGTACCCAGTATCTCGCGTGTTTACTTCCTTATTACACTTGTTTTATCCGTGTGCTTCAATATGCACAAACTCGCTGCCCTCAGCAGGAGACCACTGCCTATATTTATTCCCGCCTCTTCTTTATCCGCTCTCTTAGTCTATTCGTGGCAAAATTTAAAAATTTCGTAATTTCCCTCGCAGAGAGGAAAAATAATCCCTCCCCTCGAGGGGAAAGCTAAAACGTTTGGTGAAAACGAGGGTGAATTTTGCGGGTAAAATACCGTACACGCGTCTGATTGCTATCCGAAAACAACGCCAAATTACATGCCTCACCTGGATCCACATAGGAGCGGAGTAGGAACAGATCTAATCAGTTGGTTCGTCGTTTGGGTAAAAATCGAAGCAAGACAATGCGTCATTAATTTGGTGCCTTGTCCGTAATTTTCATGAAAGTTGCTGGTCGTTGTGTGTTGACCAAAGTGCTAATAGATTAACATGACGCATCGGGATGAAGGGGGGTGCGTCGTTTTACGGCGGTGACATGGATCCGCGTGAGAACGAGGTTTCGATGAGCGACGCGGAGGTCGCCCAAGGAGGGGAGAATGGCTTCTAAAACCGAATCCTGACGGTCGACGTGGCGAAGTGAACTTCCATCTCCATACCGTCTTGGAAGCGAAATTTGGGGGAATCTGGAAGAGTCTGACTTCAAAGTCTAATTAAAACGATTCCCAAATCCATGTAGATAATATGAATCTAGTGTTAGTGACCTTTGAGAAAAATTGAGTGCAGAGTTGCTTAGATATATTATTGGGATTGATTTTTACCATAGTGATGAAGATTAGGTCAGGTAGGTTCAGGTAGGTTTTTTCTAGCCTATTTAGTGGACGAATGAGACCCAAACTGCCAGAGAAGATGTAATATGTAAAAAAATTGTAAATGGTTTGAAATAAGGAAGTAACCGATGATGCTACCGTAGAGACTGCTATAAAGACTCTCGGAAATATCCATATTATAACTGCATCTACATCTATACGACATCTATACGATACCCTGCAAGCCACCGTGAGGGTGTGTGGCAGGGGGTGAAGATCACCAGGCATGCACTACTAACATGCAAACTAGCAACTATATTGTCTCATGCAACTTGATTGTTAGTGTCTACAGTATTTAAGGGGTAAGACATGCATCATACACTACATAATACTCTAGAATATTCCCCCTACCTATCCCTTTCCTATGCTACCTATTCTGTTCTCTTATAGTAACTACTCAGCAATAAACGAGAGAAAATGAATGAATCTGACACATGATATATAAATGCGTCAAAGGGCGGAGAGGAGTGTGAAAAATGGAGTAAAATTAAATAATGCTGGTGAAGTCTTCTCGGGTTTCACCACCGGGTCAGGGAAACGGCGAAAGCCGACGTTTCGACAGCTAACTCTGCCATCGTCCTCAGGGCGCTGAGTGTCGTGTCCAAGAATCTGCCGGGTACCTTTTTTCTGCCGGCAGATTCTAGGACACGATACTCAACGCTGTGAGGACGTTGGCAGAGTTAGCTTGTTGAAACGTCGGCATTCACTCTGATCCGATGGAGAACCCGAGAGGACTTCATCAGCATTATACGTCGGTAAAACACCAGATCATTGAAGTTAATTAATATTTAGCATACATCATCATCGCGAATCAATAATCCAATAAGATTAGTTGAACACAGCTCTAAACTTAATTCTATTATCGGCTAACTTCTTCATGCATACATTATTCTTTTATTTTACATTCTTCACTACTTGCTTCAAGAGAGATAGAGAGAGGTATGTATGTGTATATACAATACATATGTTAGACGAGGGCTTAGAATACAAACAATTTTTTTGATCATACTTGTCCTATTTGGAATGGCCTGAGAGGGCAAATACATTTATGGCTTTAAAGAAAGTTAGCTTGATGCATATTTGCTAGTTTCGAGCTTAGAGCTTAGCCGAAGTTCACGCCACCAGACACGTATGGCGACAGGGTGGCATTTCTGGTTTCTGTCATCGTCGTCATCCCCTTCCGTTCTCATGAACTTCGCCGCTCAGTGACGACGGCCTGGTGTTGGGCCAACCCATCCCTTTCCCCCGCCCCTCTCCCCGAAGGACGTAACCCGCTCAACTCGTCCGCGCGGTCGAACCCCCTGACCTTTTTTCCTGCGGCAGACGATCTAGCACCCTTTCCCACGAGTCAATAGGTGACGCGCCGATTGTAATTCTATTGAGGCGGGCACGTGTGACTTTCGGATATTTTCTATACGGCCGCCGTCGCGACGCGTGCGATCCGAAAAATATAAGCGCGCTGTGCTGCGGAACACGCTTCAGGAATACTGAGGAAGGGGCGCGTTCGTGCCTCGATGAATGTAGACGAGGATAGCTCAAGGCTGATGCTATATATCTCAAAATAATTACCTCTCCGCGCTGCTTGCTGGACAGTTTGGGAATTTTTATCTTGCTCTAAGCGATACGGCCAAAGTGTGATTGTAGAATTTTCACCCCATATCCACCCACGTCTAGACGGAACTCTTTCCGTATCACCGCAGCATTTTTTTGGGCTATCGCTCCACTGTTTCTCACTTGCTCATTTCCACTATCTAGTGGCCGCCTTTCACGAATGACGCAAGTAAAATTTACGATAAATTTTAAAGGGTTGACATTGCTTGATACCTTTACCTGTGGAATATACGCAGAGGCATATTTAAAGCTTTCGTGGAGGAAGTATGAGTGGGATAAATAAAAATCCACAATTAAAAGTCGTGGCCAGTCTAAAAACGGCAAATATTTTTCCCATTATGTTTTAACGGAGGGAGCCCGATGAAAATGTATGTAGGTTTCCCCCCACCCCTCCAAAAAAAGGTATTAACGGCCTTCATCAGTTTCCTGAGACAAATAAACGTTTAATCCGGAGATCGATTAATTTTATCCCAACAATTTGGTTTATTTCAGTCTCCATTTTTGTGTGCATGGAATGAACATTCACGTTTATCTATAAGTATGCCCTGCTAAAATATTCTTACGTACCTTTCATTTATCCTTTAAGGAATGGGTGCAACTTTAGCGCCATTTGTCAGGATGATTATTGGCAATGCAGATATTCAGAGAAACATTCACCAGTAGGGATTTAAAGACTGCTTTCAATAGATGACATAATTTAAATTTCTCCTAACAGTTCTGCGTTGTTCATTTTCACAATTACAGGAAATTTGTGGGTACGGATAAGTGTTTGGTAGGTTTGGTAGGGTGTTACATGAGATTTTACTGTTTTAATTCTTGGTTAAACTCTCGCGGGTCATTATAGATGCATGTTTGTTTTTCGGGTGTACCCCGCGTTCTATACCAAGTGTGATACCTGACGTTTCGTGGCCGTTGCTGGTCAAAGGGAATGATTCCCTTTGATAAAGTGACCCGGTACCCATTTTGTATATCATACGCATGCAACGGCCACGAAACGTCAGGTATCACACCTGGTATAGAACGAGGGGTACACACGAAAAACAAACATACTTGTACTGTTTTGTTAAAATGATCACTGTGCCACTGAAGTACGTTCAAAAAATTTACCTAGTAATAAAGAAGTCAATTTTTTTACTTGCACTTTTATTCGTGAACGTTGATCCGCATAAAACGCCAATTCCAACGTGGTAATTTAATTGTTCGAACTATACATTTATATTATCGTCATCGCAAGTTCAAAGTTTTACCTAATTTAGTTTAGCAAAGTTTAGCAAGAGCCCATTTTAAATATGGCGTTGCACTGCAAATATTCCCCTCAAACTCCTGAAATAGCACTTATTGCTTGCTCTGATTCTGTTTTTGAAGATAGTTAGCTACCCAAGAGCTTTACCCGTGCGTGCAAAGCTGCGATTGCATAGCTAGATAAAAGAGGTTTATCTTGATAAAAGACGAAAAAAACATAAGCCCGTTTTTTATGAATGTCAGAAGCTTTGCAGTCTAGATAAAATCTTGATAGTAGATAGAGAGATTACTAAGGCAACGTCTTAAGATGTAGCTCGATACGGTGCACTTTAGAGTTCGTAATGGACGCCAACGTACTTTAGGCATTTTTTATGAGATTTTATCATAAAGGTCAGAAAAGAGTCTATATGTGAGAATTTTTTTCGATACGTAAAGTTCATCTGCTTAGCAACAATACATTTCATGGGGTAATTGCGCATATAGTACCGGTCGTTATTGAAAAGAACTAGCATGCGTATGATATACAAAATGGGTACCGTGTTTCTACTCTACAGTGAAATTCACATCTGATTTCGAAATCGGTGCTATCTTCTAATACACGCTACAGTCACTTCCACGTGAGTTGCTAAGGAAGGCAAGGAAACCGACGGTGACACAAGGAATGTGCCGTAATCAGTTTAAATAGACTATCGCATATAGGACCGGACGAACAATTTCGTTTGAGGATGAGAAGTAGTTAATCCGGCTTTATTTGGAAAATTACCAACTTGTGAGTTAAAGTGTGGCTGGATCAGATCATGTATATCTGAATCAAATAACGAGGAAAATTTTTTAGAGAGATTTGAAAGGAATATAGCAAGATATCAGTAAAATTCTTGTTTTAGTGAAAACTAATGGATATTGTAAATAATAATTGTAGTTAAGCACCTATATTTAAGTAGATATTAGTGCCAGTAATACGGTATAAATAGGTATGTGTATAGTATGAATGCTGGCCCAGTCCACTTACATTCCCCTTTGTTTCGACGGATATGATAGTAGTCTGCAATATCCATTTAGTAATCAAATGAGGTGACGCAGGGACATATTTTTCATTGACTAGAATACGGACAGGCCTCGTCTACTCTTCTCCAAGATTCG
The DNA here is from genome assembly GCA_933228895.1 of Platycnemis pennipes. Taxonomy (NCBI): domain Eukaryota; kingdom Metazoa; phylum Arthropoda; class Insecta; order Odonata; family Platycnemididae; genus Platycnemis; species Platycnemis pennipes. The sequence continues at coordinate 99,018,043 of OW121848.1, read as the reverse complement.
AGTGCTTCGGTGCATAAAATGACTAAAGCTGGAGGTACGATCGAAAATATTTTTTTTGAAAACGTGTTGCAAAAGTTCCAAAACGGGACCTAAGGAGGCAGGTGGTGGCGTTCAGATTATCGCCCAGAGATCGCCAATCAGTGGGCGATAAATGGCGTTGATAATAATCTAGATAGCTTTCCACGACCGCCACGCATCCGGGAAAAGGAACGTTCCTTACGCTCGTAAGAACAGCTAGGCTTTCTAGACTTGCGTATAAATATATTTGGTTGCATTTTTGCACCGGAATATACTCTTACTTGTCCACAGTTCAAATTGCACGCAACGAGAAATTGGCCCAATAGACGCAGCCCAGTGATTAGACTATCAAATGAGTTAACATCCGTAAGGCAGAATGTGGCATCACTTTACTAAAATTAATTTCTTTTCAGTGCTTCAATACGTATTTCATACGGGATATCTACATAGGACAATTAAGGACATAGGACAAGTAAAAAAACTCGTACGTTGCGTAATTTGTTGGTTGGTGTGCATTCTTAAAAACAGTTATTTAAATACGCTCAGTTGAGCTCACTATTTGTTGTCTCAAAAAAGTTTTGTAATATCTAATGCGTCACTTTTTCACCCCTTGTAGTCATCCTACCTATTTTGCATTTATTTTGACTAATGCGTAGGATGTATTTTTTCTCCCGGTTCCATATCAGCGGCAATCCCTTTGTGTTTTCCTGGGAATGTTGTTACATGTATCTTAATATCAGTTACTCCATTTCCTCCACGTTTTGTAAATAATATTGAAAGATTTCATTAATGGTAATAACTCAGGTATATTTCTAAATTAAACCTTTGTGAAGAAAATATTCCCATTGCATTGATCAAGGTTATTCGATTTAGAGGTGGACGATTTAAATTCTATTCGCCTTAATTTCCGGCGCAAAACATAATCTCAATCCCTTTTTCGTGTTACGTGATCAACAGATTAAATTACGTGTTATGACACCCACTATAAAACGTGATGCTGACCGCACCTATTAGCCAAAGCATCTTCATATGCGCAGGGAAGCGTTTAACCATGGACTAAATGACGAGGACGGTCAAGTATTGAAATCATCTCTTCACAAGAGAAGCCTTCATTAAGCCTTTATATGCTGCTGAGGTGCCTGTCATCGACGCATAAGACCGCCATCTGCTCTTACGCTGCAGGTGCGTGCTCACCAATCCAAATGCGTCCATTTTCACGCGCTTGGTGGGTGCCCTATTTCTGCGTTTATTAATGATTTGAGAGAACAACCGCTCTGTTCCTTGAGCATTGGAAAAAATTCAAAATAATGATTTTCAGCTGAACGTTTAATCAAAATAATTAGAAGGCATTGGCTGAGCAAGAAAGAGATAAGAAATCGGCGTCTTTCTATGTATCCTTATTTTAGTCTCTAGTTTTTTTACCTGTGTCGCCATCATGCACCATGACCATATTATGAGAAAATATTAATAATGCGGTGCTGAAGTTGAGGGAAGTTGGACCCACCAGTTTATTACTTGACCTTTTAATTTTGCCAGGATAGATACCATAAAATACCACCTGAAATTGAAAGATGCGTGGTGACTTTCACAAAAATGTTGCACCCACATGCTTTGAACTATCGTACGTAAGGCCGCGTCACTAGATGAAAAAAACAGTAACGAAATCAGGTTACATTAAATTTTGTGATGATGGGCGAACTTATCTTTGATCAAATATTTAACTCAGAATGCTCTTGTTAGAAACCGATTCAAGACCTGCCGGCCGTTTTAGATTATTTGAACCGACGTGCTATCACTGCGGAGCTGGAGCGTTGCCGGCGTGCAGTGTGATATTTATCCCATTCTTCCGTGATGTTGAATACTCAGTAGCGCCTCATACAACAGGGCTGTTTCCTGGTTGAAATTGCGGGCAGGTTCTGACATCTAAAGATTCAATAGGAATTTAAAAAATAATCAGTGTTCCAGGGAGTACTACAAGCCAATATTTCTGTAATGCATGATCCAAAGTAAAGATAACTGAAAGGTGATCCAAAGCGTGAGTTTACAAAAGAAGTCGTGTCATACAATTTGGGAGAAGCATTTTATCCAGACGTGGATTTCCTAATTTTGCTACAGATGTCGGTGTCTGGAATATATGCAGAGTCACCTCATGTATAGTTGTGGAAAAGTGCTACAGTTTTTTACTCACCCAGTGCGTCTCACTTCCACTATGTGGTGCCTGAAACAGTGAACGGTATTCACCTCATGTGTTCTATCATCTTTACTCGAGTGTACGTCACTCGCCATTTCAGGTTAAATCACCTCATTGCCATTATAAGGGAGATATTACGAGACTCGTATGGTCGGCTGTGATATAAAATCACATGTTTATGATCGCTAGACAAAAGCATATGAACTGATGCTGGAATATGCCAACACATGTCCCGTATAACCAGAACTTTGTCATCGGAAATAAAAACACATGCTTAAAATAATGCCTCGTTTTTTCACGATGCTCCTAAGCCTACACTTTGGTATCAGTTTCCAATTTGTGGTCATATTTAAAGGTGAATTGGTTTCATCCCTAAGCTGTCACAGCTGCGTTAAATAGTCATTTGACTTGTATTTCGGTCTGTTTCACATTTTATTCCATCTGGATGGCAATGGCAATGGTTCAATCGTGTTGCTGACGAGTTTTATAAGGGAGGTTGGTAACTACTGCTTATTTCAGAACTGCTTATAAATTTTCATTATTATTTAAACGTTAAAACACACTGCCAACACACCAAGCATGTTGAAAAAAATTATTGAAAAGGTGGTTAAATGGACGAATATAAATACAGTGGTTTCTTCTTACAGCCGAAAGTACCATATACTGTGCCAGTCTATTAAACGAAACCATTTTTCTGGCAGTAATTGCAGTGCACATTGCATTATTCCTTGAATAAATAAGAAAACTTACTGCCATCACTATTCAACCAATTTTTCATGAAAATAGGCCCGGCATAGGTACCTTTCATATACAAAAATGACGTGGTAATGTGCAGCAAAGAGTTCGTTCTTTGGGAAATTACACCCATTATAGATTTTGAAGTAATTTTTATTTCGATTGCAATTCGTCGGGAAACAATTAAGGAGCCGTTTCAACCTGTTTGCGTTAGTAGCTAAGGAACTATTTTTCTAAGCCTTCGCGTCAGAGTGAAACCGCAATGATTTCGTTTTTCTGTGATGTATCCAAAGTGAGTGAGAATGATTTCTTATAAATTTTCTCCCCATCAAATAACGCGTAAGCCTCTAGAGGCTTGTAGGAGATAGGCGGCATCAAACTCAGACCGTGACCATACGCACATCCGCTATCAATTCAGTCAATCAAAACAATTCCGTCATTCATTTCGCCATCGTCGCGCGCAATCTGGGGGTAGGGCTTAGCGATTACCTTCGACGCGCCGCACGGGCGACAGTTCCGTTTTTAAAGCTTCAAATCTACAACGCGGCCCATATCCGTATGATCTAATTTTAATGCCACCACACCCCACACACCGACTGACCGGCCTCGACTTCCTATTCCACCCCTCCTCCTCCCTCACCGTAATGACCTGACTATGAGTGACAAATTCATGACCCATACACGCTTGGTTTTCGAGCATCGGTCCGCGCTCCCTATCAGATGTCTACTTCACGTTCTTATCCAACTATCTAAGAGCCTTTGTTTCCCAAAACCGCCGCACTCAGCCTCGCCTCGCAATTAATCTGCACCTCGCGTCCTCCCAACCCCTCCCTTCCTTTTCAGTGCCCCACCCCCCCCCCCTCCCGCGCCCTCTTTCTCGCTCGCTCCCGCGCTCGATTTGAATTGAGATACCGCATGCTGTTTTGCATCGTATTATGTGCCCTCATCTATTTAATTCATCGCGCTAACCCATATCTCTCTCGCTCTCTTCCCTTCCCCCTGCTCATTCAACACCCCTGCCTATGCACCGTGTCCCTCGTTCCTTTGCATTCGTTCCCGTCTCCCATTCGACCCCTAGACCACCCCTGTACCCCTGCAACCCTTTTCCATCTTCACCTTCTCCCGTGCCGCTAAATATTTACGCGCACCCGCGAATGCATTTGAATAATGTGCGTCACGTAAGTTGCCGTCTCGCGGATGAACGCTTGGTGATAGTGATGCGAGTAGAGAAAGCGCTTTGATCCGCTCAGTAATATGATTCGGCTAAGGGAATAGCACGGTTTGAAGAAATAGTATCCGCGTACCTATTAATTAGAATTAGCTAGGTCATTTTCATGACGTACAGAGCCACGTCGTTGAGTTCTCACACTTATCCGAGCATTTCAACGAATTGTGTCCTTAGAATTAGGTACAATGTTATTGGTACGGATTACGGATATTGGTATTACTCAACGCGATTATTTGAATTATTATTCTAACTTGTACGAAGTAGGTAATCATCGACTGACTGTAGCATAAATGAAATCTTTGATCATGAGACGGAGTAAGAGCTAGGTATCTCTTGTTTATCGTCTTTCAAAAACATACTGTTGGCGTTTTACCCCCACCTATCAAACGGATAGTAGTTATGCTCTACTAATGGGAAATGAGTTCCCAAGAATACTCTAATTCTGTTCGCAGTGGTGCTTGTTATATGGTTTCTAATGAGATACTAATGCTCCTCTACGGGCAGCTATGTTTAAACTTCGACATTCCGACGTTGGTATGTTACGTGACCATGAATGTTAAGCGACACGGAAAAAAAGCGTAGAGCATATTGAATCGCGGCTCTGGATATGGCCACGGATGTAGTCATATCCTGATGATATCTCGATATCAATTATGGTTCAAAGTTGAATTGAGTCGGTCAGTATATTGCTTTCAGATAATGTGTTACCACCTATGTATCTTCCGTTTAAAAGATAAGCAAGAACATTGGCAAATATATTGCACAAAGTTCTTATGTTGCTTAAAAATATACTTCGAAAAATGTGATTCATCTCCTGCTTATTATTTATCATAGAGCATAATCGAGTTTTATTCCAATAATTAGCAGCTTATCGTATGATATTGCGTACTCTATTGTTACATGCCATGGACGCTTCTTTGGAACTTCCTTGCAGTTCCTATATCTCGTGTATTAAGCCTGGTTATTTTTCCCTCCATTGCTGTCAACTAACGCTTTCAGTACTGGTTTCAGCGGTTTTTTCACACTTTTCCCATGGCGCAAATAGAAGGCTGACTTAGTGGATGTGTGAATACCCTACATGTGATTGATTCCTGAACGCATTTCATATTCTCTCCGGCAAATCAGGGAAGAATATTCCTTCTCTGGGGTCTCCTGCCATTTTCAAGGAAGGGCTGTTGATCAGAGAGTCGGATCTCGATGCTTTTTTAGGGAGAGAATACCTTAAGTCAAAATATAATTCACCTGAAAGTGGAAGGAAATGAAGGTTGAAGAAAGTATATTCCGAACCAGTTAAGTTTGTCCACTGAAGCATTCAGATTTACAATAAGACCAAGCGAAGATTCAGATAATTTTTCTTTCCCAGATACGATTTTGTAATGTATGGAGCAATCATTTTCAGTCGGCAGCATTGCCTGCGAATGTTGGAAAGGAGGTTACATTAAACCCGCAGAAATAGTTACCTACTATACATTCTCAAACTAATGTTCACGTGAGTAACAGTAAAAGGGGGACTTCATGGGTGTTTTTACGGCGATAATCCCCTACCGAGAGGGCATTATTATACATTTAAAAAGGTGTATCGTTTTTATAGTATGAAGACTGTTGTTGCGGATGCAGCAGTGGCGATACATTATTACCACTTTATATCAATTATATCTGTTCATCTCGAGTCATTTCCGGTGGCTCTATTCACTCATACCACTTCGCCCATCTCTTTTCCTCACCCCTCGAACACTCCTTACCCAAAAACAATGCGTCATTCTTGCCCTACCCCACCTCCTCTTTTTGTTTTCCACTTTGTTTCTTTCACCTTGTTGTCATCCCCTCTCGCCTCCCATCTCAGGACATACCCACTCTTTCACTGAAAGAAAGATTCCCTCCTTTTGAATCCACTTTCATTCCTGCCCTCAGCTCCTTGGTTTTATCTCCTACCGAAGGAAAGAATTCTCCGTAACTCCCTTGGCCCCTCTCCTCGAACCCCGAACGCGGACTTATCCGCGGCAACCCCCCTCCCCCCCCCCACTGTTCCCTGTCGTCTTCATCTGCCTCGCATCGGGCTCGCAACGTTTATTATCCTCTACAATTTCCACCCTCCTCAGCGAGTCCCCCTCACTCATATCTCCCTCTCTTTCTGTTCTATCTCCCTGCCATATTCACGTTATCTTCCTCTGTCTCTCTCTCTCAGTCCTCTATCCTCCTCTTCCTCCTATCCCCTCCCGAACTCCCTCCCTCAGACTCCTCACCGACCTCCCCCCTCCTCTCCCTTTTGGGCTGACAGCGCAGAGACATCTGGCGATGGGATCGCTAGATAAAACGGGGCCACTCCCTCCTTCACTTCCTCTCCCCCATCCCTATCAACCTACGATTCCCCCTACTTGCCCCCTCCGCCCCCCACCCCCTCCCCATTACTTCGCTCTGGGCTCCCCCACCCTCTCCCTCATCACCCCTCCCTAGGCTCTCACCCTCCCGCCGTCTCTTCCTATCCCTCCCCTATCCCCCCTCCCTGCCCCTCTCCCACCCGCCCGCCCGCCTTCCTTCCTTCCCTGTTTTCCAGCTCTCTTATCTCCGTTTCCCTTCCCTTATCGTCTCCATTTATCTTCCCTCTCCGCGTTCCTGCCTCACGACCCCTCCCGCTCTTCCCCTCCTCCTCCCGCCGCTCTCTGCCCCCTCCGAGCGCCACAACCTCTCTTTCCTTCCCCTCTTCTGCCCCTCTGGCAGTATTGCTCTTCGAGGTCTCGGGAGTGAAGCGGGTCGGCTGAGAGAGGGACTCGTGGTGTGTCCGTGTGACTGACTGGCCGTGTGCTGTGCGCCATGCGTTCCCGCCGGCTCGCCGGACTGGCCCAGGGACCTGTTCCGCAAACACGCGGTGCGTGTTAGAGGGTGATCGGCGGGGAACACGCGTGTTTTGGAGTCGCGGACGGAAAACTTTTTTTTATTCCTCTCCCGGATGGGCAAACACGGCGTCGCTCCGGGTCGGAGTCCCACGGTTCGGTTCAGTTCCCTCTGGGGATCGAGTGCGTGTTCCGTGTGAGGAGGGTCGGGGGCCTCGTCCCGAATCTTCCCCGGCCGCCGCCGCTGCTGTCGTCCGCGGGGGGCGGGTGCGCCGGCCCCGCTCGCCGACAGTCTTCCCATCTTGATGCGCGATCTACGGAATGGTGCGCGCGGTGCGTCTGGTGTTGTGCGTCTGAACGGATATCGCGGAGCCGCGGATATGGCTCTCCTGGGGATTGCCGTCAAAGGTGAGTGCGGACCGAAGTGTGTTTTCACCGTTTTCGCACCGCGCGCGAGATTTTCTTTTGTTTACGTCGCGTGCCCGCGTCCCCCCTCTCCCCCGCTGTCTTGCCACGAGGTGGAAACGGACCTGTGGTCCCCTGCGCGCGTTGTCGTCCTCCCTCTGTGTTGTTCCTCTCTTCCATGTAGCTGTTCTGTTTACCCTCATCACAGGTGTGGTGTGGTGGGGGGGAGGGCGTGACCTATCCCTCCGCGTGACGTTGACCGCGATTTCGGTCCGCTCCGGATCCGTCACCTCTCACGGTGTCCCGGGGCGTAGTCGTCTTGTTGTTCTTGTTGACTGGGAACGAGTGAGCGCGGCTGATTTCGTGAATTGCCTGTTTATGGAAAGGGGTGTGATGGAAAGAGGAGCGTTCGTCTCGGTGCGAGAGTGTGTGTGTTTGTTTGCGACAGCGTGGGTGGGTGTGCGTTATTCAGCGTCGCCCCTCGTGAATCGCCACGGGCACATTTCGAAAGTTCATTTTTCGGCGACGTCCCGGGGAGATCGGTTGTGTCGAGCGGGGTGGAGGGAGGGGGAGAGATCTGTGCTTTCGAATGTTTATTCGTGGCGCCGGGAGGAAGATTTTTGGTGAGATAGGGAGCCCGAAAGGAAATGGAGTAATGTTTTCTCGTTCGCCCCGGTTACTGCTGCTCGCTGTAACCGTGTACTGATCGACCCGGGAGTTGTTTCCGTGTCCGTCGTAACTTTTCACGTCGCCCAAATTAATTCCGTCGTTAAAAGTCGTTTCGCTTCGACACTGCGATCGTCGCTCCGCGCCAATCTGGTTTCTCGATGTGCTTTTTATTGCGGGTCTCGATCGTCGTCTCGCTCCGAAATAAATTTTAACTCGCGAACAGGTTGCCTTTAACTCGGCGCTTGCGTATTGTTTTGTTACACCGCCACGAGTGAATGTTTTCTGTCCTCACCTGATGTATAACGTTCTAGTCTCATTTATATGCATTGTGTACGAAGTAGGAATACTTACTTCTTCGTGGTTAGAATTTTTTTAATATCCATCGAGCCATTGTTCATTGCAAATGCTGACGAGCTCAAATTGCAATCATTTCTTGGAGTGTTTTGTTGAATGTTATTGCTCGTCATGTCAAAAGTACATTAACTACCTAACTCATCGACAAATTTTGTCGCGTTAGTGTTAACTGATGGTTTATAAAATAGTTCTGTCACGATAGAGGAAATAAATATTGCGATTCCCGTAAAGTCTAGAACAAAGTTTCCTATCATATAAGCAATGTAGGCCGAGGAATAAATCAAAAATTAAGAGTTAATTATGCAATTTAACTCTTATAGCTACTTAGGATGTCAAAGGTGGAATTTTAAAAGTAAATTGATCATGAATCACGATTTCTTACAATATAGGACGAGTGAAAATGTTAATGCAAATATCACAGTGGTCTCAACCAGTGACGGCTAATTTTACAGTATATCTAATTGGTATATGCTTGAAAGGTGGGAATTAAATATATATTAACTCCACTTTAGTACTTTCCCAATTTATTTGAAAGTTTTTGTTTGAATTGCTGTCCTTTTTACCTATGAACTGAAATTGGAATTGCACTATAATGTCATTTTTCAATCACATTAAAAATATTTTTGCAGTACAGGATGATTGAATAATGTGAAATATTGAGTAGTGATTGATTTTCTTTGTTTGAAAATTCTGTCGCAAATTACTAACTGATAGAATAGTACCAGTAGGGTACTGACGGAATTTCTATGAAATCTGTTGTTACAACTGCCGATGGAACTGCACGTATAATGGAGGAAAAGATTTTTAATCTGTAGAGATAATGCTAGATAAAAGATGTGTGAACGGCGCTCGTCAACTGTTGTTCGTATTTCGACTTCCTCGGCTCCTTGCTTAGTGCGTTAGATAATTGTGTGTTTATACCATTTCCCTGGGGTGAGGTTATGGCTGTTACCGCCATTAATATATTTATTAAATGTGTTCAGAGTTCTGTCTCTCGATGGGGTCATTTGAAAGTTAATTATCTCTTTAAATCATGACGTGAAATACTTGTCTTTGCCTGTGGGGTGTGTTTATGATGAATAACAGTTTCCCTCAAGAAATACCGAGACATCCACTCTAGAAACAATTTCACCTTGTTTTATTTTCACGTGACCGTTTCGTGGTCAAAATGTGATTCGGTGGTTTAATCTTGATGCGAAGGTGATATTTATTTTTCGAGATCATTTAATTGGGATCTGAGATTACGGCCGATAAGGCATAGTCGTTCGATATTGATAGCCCCGTTATCTCCCCTCGGTGCAATTTTGAATCTGCGATGGAGAGTTTCCTTTGAAACAGGCAAAGAAAGGTATGCTTTAGGAGATTTTCACCTGTTCTATGGGTGACAAAATAGATGACTGAACGAAATATGAGTAGGTTCTATTTAACATTTCCCTGTAGAGAAGAGATGACGTTTAGATACATGCCAGAGTTTTAGACTCTTATCCTTTCGATACTTTCTGCCTGTGTGGCCATTACTGTGGCTACGAAAATTGTTTTCCTTGCAGCTTATTTGATTGGCATGAGCGCTTCGTATTTTGTTTTACCTCATTATATCATTAACACCCTCTTTCTCTAGCACCATTTTCCAGTTCTTAGAAGATAATCTGATTCTTGAGAATGCTACGTTTGTGGTGCGAAGTCATTCACCTTAACACTGGCCTTACAAAGCATGAAAATAAAAGTTCCATTTTATTTCTAGCGGAGACCTTGTGTCTCTAAGAGGAATTTGGATGGACGATACTTCTTGAGATATAGTTTTATAACCGAAATATGACCCAGCATTTCCCTTGCCGTAGTACAAAAAATATTATCCTCATCAAAAAAGGGTATGGAATTCTTTACAGTTCACATGATTGTTTAAGATATTTGGAAGAGACGAAATCCGATTTTGTGCTCCCTCTTATGTGTATTCTAAGAATTTGTGTCTTGCAGGAATCATTTGGCTTTTTTTGATTTCCAAGATTGTTAAGAAACCAGTTTTTATTCATTTTTCCTCATCTTGAAGCGACCATCTCTCCCAACTCATTCACGAATCCTTTATGACACGTAATTATTCACGCGTTGAATTTAAATGGTAGCTCTCCGTTATTACCAACCCTTTCTTAATCTCAATGAATTTGTTGCCTTTAAAATACTGATTTGCATCGTAGACAATCCTGCGAGATAAAACTTTTTCATATTAATGGCTGCTATCAGCGTGTCGGGTTCTAGCATCTAAGTCCAGTGACTTACGATCCCTACAATATATTTTTATGACGCATTTTTATTATTTATCACTCATCCCCTTCTCCGCATTCGTTTGATATCGCCACTTTTTTTTCTTCCCCTGACGTCTCCCGTTCTTATTTAAAACCCGACTCGAGAAAGAGAGATCTTACTCTCTTTTCACTCCGCCCCCGATCTCCCCATGCACGTTCATCGCCCGCGAAATCTTTTATACATTTTTCTCCGCTCTAATCTCTCCTTTACGTCTTTCTTTTAACTTCTTCGTAAGTCGCGTCTCCCCTTCTACCCTCCCCCGGTCCCGTATCGCTCCCTCCCGACTCAGGGCGACGCCTATTTTTCCTCCAGCTCCAACACTCTCCCCGCGCCGCGCCCCTATCCAGCCGCCTCCCACCCCCTTAGGAAGCCACCCTTTACACCAATATATCCCTTCCACCACTGGCGCACCCAACCCTCCCGATCCTCCCTCCGTACCTTCCCCTCTTCCCCCACCTCCCCTCCAGCCCCCTTCCCCTCTCATTTATCTTGCGCTCTTTATCGGAGCAGCCGTCTTATCTCCAACGTCCAACGCCAAAACCTATCTCCCCTCAGTTCTCTCCACACTCCTCCATCCCCCCCCCCTTCCCTCTTTGTACCCCACCTTATCCTCCCCACTCCCGGCTGTGGCTTCCCCACCATTCAACGTTTCTACTTCCCCACACGGGGCCACTTCTTCGGCTTGGGAACACCCAGTAGCTAGTGACTGGTGCCGTCTTCCCATCCTCTTCCATCACCGCAAAACGATCCTCTTCCTTCTCGTGTGGCTCGCGACTATTCTTTTCCTCTTCTCCCTATCAATCTATGTTCTACCCCACCATTTTTTGCGCTCTGTCGTGTGAGTATTCGTTCCCTTCAGTGCCCTCTTCGTTATGAATTTTCGCTCGCCTCGCGCCGTCAGATTCTGCCGTCCCCCGACATCTCATCCTTCGCAATTCCGGGCGGAGATGAGGTACATCTTTCTCCGCTCGTCTTGTCTCCGGGTCGCCCATCACACTCGTCCATGGTTTCTCGCACGTAATCAGTCGATGAGGATGGGTCAGTCGCGAGTCGCGACATCCAGTGGAGATCTCACAATCGTGCAGAGCTGGGAGCAACCCAGTATGTTTTCATCGTTTTACCGGGTCGAAATTTGTTTCACACTTCTCTGCCGGTCTGAAATGCAGGTTCACACTCTGTCTCAACGCGAGGTTTCAAGTTTTTCCGAATTGTGAGTGGGTCGTCGTTTTGTTGGCTAGTTGGCCGCCTGCCCTTGAGATTCTTGCTAGGGATTCAGGTGTGTTTCGCCCATTAGTTCTATAATGTATTCAATTTATTAAAAAAAGTTGTTGGATATAATCTCTGGTGGGATTTTAAATTAAAGCACTGTTCGTGTATTTCTAGTTTTTCCCGAGTTTGGTGTAGATGAATTTCTTTCCCACCTTCCCCTCATATTATGAAACTGATTAGAGTGTTCACCAATGCGGACTTCTGTAGTAATTCGCATATCAGTTCTTACTTTACATCCTCATTTCAAGGTATTTGGTTCACCATAATTACTGAGCATGTCAAGAATATAAATGTCACTCTCGAAGTTGGGTAAGTTTTATACTGTGCTCCTGATCATAACTTTTTGCCATTTATTTGCCATATATATTGCCATTTGTTGTTTTTCTGCTGTGCTTATTTCTGTTTTGTTCCCCGCTTCAAGATTCATATTCCTAGAGCTAGCTTTTTTTTTCGTTGGAGTTTTTTTCATCAATTTAAAATTTTCGATTTTATATATTGCTGTTGGCCGTAATGGCCCATATTATGCCAACCCAGTCTTTCATTTATTCTTTTTCTCCTATATGATTTTTAAGAGTGCATTCGTGAAATAATGTCGTTTTTATTAGGCGATGTTTTTCTTGCTTCTTCATGCTGATCTGTCCATACCTCTTTTTATGTTTGTGATTGAAATCATTTATCCGTTTTGCAACATTATATAATCCCGTCTGGTTCATTTCTAAGTAGTTTTCCACCTACGTCCTTTACAATGCTACTCAATTTCCGCTTTCTTCCTTGTCATGGTTTATCCAGTGGTGTACGCAGGATTTCCTTCTGGGGGGGGGGGGGGGTTAATTAATATTTATGAGCATCATCATATCAGCAAGATATTGAGATTATTAATCACTAAAACAATAATTAAATGACCATTCTCTTTTCGTGAATACTATGCAACTATATTTTTCAGTCCAATAAGAAAATTGCGGTAGTGCAAAATATCGTATTTAATGGGAATATTTTTGGGGGGGTTTAAACCCTAACCCCCCTCCCGTCGGTACGCCACAGGGTTTATCCCTTCATCGCCTCGTGCATCTATATCCTCGCTACTAATGATGTCGTCGCCTATAGACTTTCTTAGGTCGAATTCTTTTTAGGTTCTCTGTTCCTTGTTTGCGGTGTTTGAAGTCCTTTTACATCCATTGGTTTTCGTTGCTATGTTTCTCAGAACTTCCCCCGCATTTTATTATCGCCGCACCTTCCAGCTTATTTCCTCCCGCGCCCGTGTTTTTATCTCCCCACCATTCCCGATCTCACTTATTCTACGCCGTCTTCGACTCCTTCCCTTATGCGTCCCATACGTCGTCTGCCTTCTAGAATCTTATCTCTCGCTCTCTCCCGCGCGTTATTTTCTCTTTCTCACCATATCCTCATCTTGCCCACCTCCCTTTATATCACCCTTTTCCTCTCCTCCCTTCCTTCACCGCCATTTCTCCTATCAAGCCGTCCCTCTCCTTTCCCGCTAGTGCCTTATCTCGCTCGCTGGCTTGTCCTTCAACAATGCCCTTTTCTCAAACACGCCCACGCATTCACACAAGCCTCTATGGATTGAATGGCTCTCCTTTCCTCCGTTTTTTTACCGCAAAGAAAGGCGCCCTCGGATATTTCCCACTGAGTCGTTTCCAGGATCTTTTTGTTTCTACCGCCTATAAAAGAAAATTTGATGCATAAGGGGGACGGGATCGAATCCGGGGAATGCTAGTCGTTATCTTACATGGGCGTCGTGCATCGATCGCAGCGCAACTTTTGAATTAATCAAATTCGGTTTGATTTATTTGTTTTCCTTTGAGAAGGCCTTCTTCAAGGTCTCTTTGTCTGCTCTCGGCTCTCTGACCAACTTCATTTTTTCGCAGGTGTTATTCAGTTAATTTGAGGCATCAATATTTGGTTCCCATGATTTCCTTACATGAAAATCACTCATGAAATCGCGTAGATATATTGCACTATGGTAACTTCACGTAATTAAGCTCCTAGCCTTTGGCAACATAACCATGAATTTTTTCTAAATGTGATACATTTTCAAGATGACTTCATGCTTTCAGTCCTAACTAAATTCATGCGTGTTTTCAAATATTTATTATTCGAGGTTTTGAATATTTGTTCGTTAGTATTTTTTCGCGGTAAATTTGTGCCAAGTATTGGGAAGCATACTTCCTCCAATTGTACGTAATTATTAGTGTCACCGTTTGAGGCTTTCTGTTCTCTGGTCCTTGTAAAATGAAGCAAGTTACATATTCAGCATTAGAGTGGGTTAGTTCAAACCAGGCAAGAAAATATAAAATATCAGTCAATTCATATAATGGCTGGTTTGAAAAATGTGCCGAGAAATTTATTTTGAACTAAGTATGCTAACCATAATGATTTATAATCTGAGGAAAAGTTTCCGATGTTTAATTTTCTGTTTTCCATGAGGGCGTATCAAATGTGGTCAAACGAGTTAAGCCTTTTCGTAATTCCATAAAATAACTGTAACTGACATTTTTATCAGGTGAACTTAATCTTATAATTTTCGTAATCCTTTTCAGTTCTTAGGTTTTTATTCCGTCGTGGGCTGTGCATTTAAAAATGCTTGATTTCTGGTTTAGTTGGTGATTTAATGCATGCCTGTATTTGTACTCTTATATTCAAATGTTTTTCCTGAGACCATCGTACATCTCGTGAGAGATCCAATCTGTATTTGAAAATTATCACCCTGCCAAATAACGGAGGGAAATGTTGAACTCTCTGACATTAATTTCTGAGGAGCTGAGTAAAAATATAAACACTCTTCATGACATAAGAGCCATTAACTGAATGAAATGGTCACGGCTCGTTCGGGAAATTGTTGTACGAGCTATGCGTGAGTGACGCTCTTTTTAAATATGTCCGTTGTCATTTTCGTCCAGCGTGGATTACTGACCCTCGCGGGCAATTTCTGAATGGCTCGAGAAAGAATGCCCTATCTCCCCGCCATCAAATTAATCTTCTCATTATTTCGTCGACGTAACGTGATACTTATGCATCAGATCGTGCATCCGTGAGCTCCTCCCCGCTTAATGTATTTTTCATAAGCCGCGTAGTTATATATCTCTCGCGCCAAGTGGCTCGCTTTCTCATCGCCTCCCTCGCATCACCGCGACTCTATTTACTTTTTAATGTTTATTGGAGACGCGAGTTGCCACGCACGCCAGTGCGCAACTAATTGGACGAAACCTTGTGGTTGGTGTGTGAGTGCGCGCAGCTCTCAAAGCTCGCGCGGACGAAATGGAACCGGAATCCAAACTGGTTTTTTCCTCCGATTGCGACACGACTCTCTCGTTTGAGGTGGCCGGGAGGAGCGAGCGACAAGAGTGATATCCTCTCGTTCGGTCGTTTTGTTTGGACGCCTCGCGTGTCCCAACAAGAAAATAAAAGTGATCGTCGCCTTCCAGTCGAAGCGCTCACGTTTCTGGACGCCGACGACGGGATCCTGTCGCCTCCCGATGCGGGACTTCGCAAGGTCTCTAGCCCCCACGCCCGAGCAGTGGCTGGAAGGGGATTACGTGGTGGACGTAGACGTTAGAGGCGTGAGGCGTACTCCCTCGCGTCTTAGCGGCCACTTCTCCGTGGTCGTCGGAAGGCATATCTCCCAGCCAATTGAAAGACTTGGGGGTCCCCTGGGTATGCAGCGCATGGTCCTCCGGAATCGGGGTTGGGCCGAGCCATCCGAGCTCGTGCGGGGAGCAGATTAATCCTTCCCTGCCCCGTAAATTTGTGTGATTTGCAGGGTTCCTCTTCGCAGCATAATTTCCTCCATTCATTTCGAATTTTAAGAATGCCTCGGTCGGGTATATTAACTTTTATCAATATGAGTCTAGAACATTCGTCGCTGCCATTTGATAAGGAAGAGGTTTATAACTTCGCCTTGTTTCCTCCCGGTATTCCCTTCAAATATTTTTACTATCTGAAAAGTTCTTCGTCCGTTTATATTCCTTAGGTGATAACTTTATCCTGGTGTGTGTCGTAATTGAGCTTCTCAGGCTGTTATGATAATGACCTCTGCAAGTATGTGTGAATTGAGTAATCTATATTTAACCTGAAAACCTATCTGGTGGCTCTAAATGGGATTGTTTTTACTCAAAAATAATTTCCCAAGTAGGCAAGTGATTTTATCATGGTTTCTCATTTCGTATTCTTCGTGTCAGTCTACTGGATGTTGTCGAAATAGAAACATTGTAATTTTTCTTAGTTGTGCTAAAATTTTTGGGTTCAAACTTCGAATTTTTGTGGCGAATGATTTCGAATGAATATGCTAATGGGAGGTGTGACTGTAAGTCAGCAGGGCCCTACCTTGAAAGCATCTCGAGCACGGGAATACTGGTCGGTGTAGACGTGGTTTGCGAAAGTAACGCACGAAGAGGGAAGGCCCTTGAAAATTGCTCGTTGAAAATTGCTAAAATTGACCCCAAAGCTTCAAATAATTCATAAAAAGCCTGTAGTGACTTGTATACTGAGCCTACGGTGAGTCAATTAATGTGCAAAGTAATTATTCGGGAAACCAGTGAAAATGAAAGATCATGCTTCTTTCAAGCTGGCTTTTTAAGATTTTACACACCATGGCATCATATCAGTAATGAATAAGAAAGTGGTAAAGGATGATCGAACTCCTGGACATCGCTAGCTGCGTGACTCCGGATTTTGGAGGGGAACTGGTTTTTTCGGCAGGAATTAATTTCTTCGGAATCGCCAGGATAGCCTTCTGCCCTCATCCTTTGGTGAAGTGTGTGAGAGCAGTTACTTCTATAATTATAACTCTTCAAGTCTGTTTACGTTATCCTCGCGGAATTACCTCATCTCCGCGTAGTTTTGACAGCTTCGACATTTCCGGGGGAACGACTCTATCAAATTAGCCTATCAGAATTTTTTTCTTGGCCAAATTTGAGTGTTATAGAGCGATCTCGGGGTACCAGTGTCACGACGGCACCGAAATCATTAACCCTTATCGGGACTGAGCTCATAATAATCCTTTATAATGGGTTCTATCGCTTGGACTCTCGAAGGTTTTCGTCGTGGCCCTCCCCGCTGCTTCGTAGTCGGAAGTGGCCTTGGCACGCCCTCGAGGAAATTTTTAAGACGCGCGTCTAAGTTTTTTATGGTCTCCCGTGTTTAAAATCCTCTTCCCATCCTCCCATTAATCCGCACAAATATTAGCTGGCAAGCGTAACCGGAAGCTGAAAATCATTCAAAGGCGATATGAAGTTTTTTGCAAACGAATAAGTAAACTTGAATATTGATTTTCAAACTACTCTTTCTGACTAACACTCCAGGAAGAAATGTGGCATCACGTGGAGTTTACCAACATTAATGGCATAAAGAAACTCGAGAGAGGTATTTTAATAACATAATAGCTGTTCTGAGTTCATTTAGAATTTCAGTGAGAAATAAAACGCTCATTAGATTATGCTAGTGGATCTTGAAACGTATGTATTTAGCTCTTGTCACTCAGCGAGTGTGGGGGAAAAGAGATAAATACGGCAACCGAATAGTGAATGTGAGAAATAGCCCTGATGATTCTCCCAAACGTTTTGCCCCGAAGAGAGCCTCGGGTGAAACGCATGGATCAGGAGCACGTACCGTCATTGCCTTCAAGTATTCTATTTTCAGATAAACTCGTCGATCTTGAATATATTTATGTTTCCTCTAGGGGAAATGATGAAGATGAAGACTTTCGGAGTAAAGTAATTTAGCTTGTCCCTTATCATTGTCCCACACATTGTTAAGGCTCTGTTTAAAGGGTCCCTGTAGTTATCGATAGGTCTCAATGTGAGCGCATTTTCGTTACGGAGACTTTTTTAGTATGGTGAATTTTTTTCAGGGCTAGGTATAGTCGTTTGCAACATAGGTATCAGAACAATGCATCTAGACCTTGGTACATGCATGTCGAGTTTATGATGCGGAAGGGCTATATCACATTTCACATCGCTCTCATGCAACGCGTTTATGTGTAGACAGAGTTTTAAATCGACGATCTGCGTCGTCTAGGTTTCATCAGTTGCTTTCCTCCACGTAAACCTAGTAATGGGGACATCAACCTTTGCTATTGACTACGATTTAGTTATTTGCTATAACCTTCTTTGTCGAAGATCTCACTTTCAATCTCTTTGGGTTCACGAGTTCAATCTCCAGATTCAATGGTTAACGTTTCGTTATGTTTATTGTATTGTTTTTTCCATTTTTCAATGGTTCAGTTGGTGTATTTAATTAAAGAGAATTGGGATAATTAGCCCCTAAAAATTTTGAACGCAAAAAAATGTATCCCTCTTTGTTGTTGGCGTCGAATGAATCTTATGTATTAGGCAATTGTGAAAAGTGAAAAGCTGTTTCTCTTCATCTCGGCTCCTGTGTCATGCAAATATCATAATTCCACTTCTCCAAAATGACGCAAAAGTTCTCTGATGTCGGTATTTCCTTGAATGCGGTTGTAGTCGGTGACAGAACTGGGAAATTCTCCAACAATCTAAAGTAGGGTGAATATCCGGGAAATCGGCGAACGTCTACCAAATGCGAGATAATTCGACCGGAGTAACCTGACCACTTTCGAGTCAGTGAGGATAGCGTCTTGGGTGGTTTGGTGCTCTAACGAGCAAGGTTATTTCACACCGTAAAATCTAAGATCTCAATCCTGGAACAATCATAGCATCCATGTCCTAGGCGGGATTCGAACCCGCGACTTTTGGGTTGTCAGGACGGCGCGTGATCGACCTGGCCACCACGGTCGGCCTTGCCGAAAGATTGTCCACCACTGGTAGCGCACGGCTGCCCTGGCTTCCTAGGAAATTAATAGCTCGTGGGAAAAACGGTACGGATGTCGATGGGAGTAAATTATATCATGTTACCACTGAGAAAGAAAGAAAAAATGATACGCAAAGGAGCGAATAACGCAGTGGAGGAAAGGGAAACACTTCGGACTTTCTATGTCTGAAATTAGAAAAAAAAACTCTGGGAACCGGGTTAATGTCAAGGAGCTTGAATGTGCAGTTTCTGCTTCCTCCATGTACGACAGTCGTGCTCGTCAAGTTTTCGCGGTTGAGGACACGGCACGTCGCTAACGGGATTAGGTCGCGCGTCCTCAGGAGCGAGGCGGCCGCTGTAAGAGTGAGGGAGTGGTGGAGAGAGCGAGAATACAGCATCCTTCCCGATGGGTAGCGGCGGCAGTGCCGGTCTCTCCCTCCAGTGTACGAGGGAACCCACCCCGCATCCATCCCAGCAGAATTTTCACACTCCTTTGGACAAACACTCCTTTCGCAGGAGTATGTGTGCGTGAGTGCGTGTTATAATCTTGGTCCCCCATCACCCCTCCCCTCTTTCCTGCCCCCCCCCCCCCCCCCCCCGACCCTTCATCTACCTCTTCTCCCTCTCAAAACACTCCTCCCCACCCTTCCACAGGCGAGTGCACATATAGATCCCCACCCCCTCTGCCTCCCCATCCTCCGTCCGTTAACTCACCGTTTGATGGTCGCTTGCAGATGTTCTCTCGCGATAAGGGATCGGGAGAATGAAGGACAGCGAGAAGAGGAGGAGGTTATAAAGTGTTACTTACTCCCATTACGCTGGGCCCCTCTCTTTCTTGTGCAATCCACTTTGAGAGGGAAGGAGATCGCGCCACTTTGGGCCGTTGGTGCTCGCGCTCCTTTCAAACTTCTGCTCCTTTTTTTCGCGATTTCTTAAGCGTTTTTTCCTCCTTAAGCCTCCGACGGGGCGGTCTAGTCGACAGGCTTGCACGGGCTTCGCGTCGACCTTGCTTCTGATTCAGCACATATATCCCCTTATGACTATGGCAAATGACGCAGGCATTGGTGGGCATATCCATGCTTTATTTTCTGTGTTGGCGGTTTAACCCCGTCGGAGATTTTTCTTCCACCTCGTTCCACCGTACCGGATTGATTTCGGGAAGCCATGGGCAAGCTCGCCGGTGATTAGTGGAGACTATTCTTTAAGATTTTTATGTTGAGTCAATAAATAATTTCATTTTGTCGTTTTCCGTGCAACATCCCATACTCTACTGGCACAAAGAATTTAAGCAGCCCGCAGCACGTCTATCTTCGGAGGGTAAAGCTATAAAGTTAATGAACTTTTTTCGCGATGTATTGATAGTGTTTTTTATATATAATGCTGGAATCTCCATACCATGCATGGGCTAAGTGTCAGTACTTTCATCCCAACATGCGAAATATCAATTGCTAAGATAATGGATTTTCACCAAAGATTATAACAAATTTATATTTTAATTATTAAATAAGTGAAAAGGGTACTGTAGCCGACTAGGCTAACTGAAATAATCCGTAAGCGGTTGAAACGATGCAATCGTTTTTCATCTTTAGCACCCTAAAGCCGGTCGTTGTTGACAGATCGGTAACGAACTGGCCCGTCAACTCTGAAGGCCGTTTTACACGGTCATTGAAACTTCGCAAGATGATGTTCTTCCGTTTGAGCAGTCGTCTGCGAAAGTCTGTGACGTAGAAAATTGCGAGGACGCTTGCTTGACGGCTTTGCACGGTGCAATCGTCGGTGCATTATGTCAGTGACAATATACCATTCAGTAGCGGTAATACCGTCAATATATCGCATTACGTCAAAATCTGTTAAGTAGCAATTCATCGGACGTGAACGATGCGATAAATTACCACCAATTTAAAATATGTTTTAAGCCATAATCTAAACATAATAGTGGAGACCCTAGTCCCGTATAATTAGCCCAAAATGTGCACAACGAACAAACGGCTGTAGGCGAAGGTGACGAGTTCTTCCTTTACGAACGAAATTTAAGCTTCCACGTGATTAATCGCCCAGCTCATCATTATTGCTCTTTATTCACTACCTAAGGAGTTGAGTGCAAACAAAAAAAATACAAAAACACCCAACTCAATCGTCAACAACCTATTTAATTGCTAGAATTCTCCAGGCAGTTCGTTGCCGCTACATCCGCACCATCTAGTGAGAGAAATAAACTTCAAGCTTGCACGAACGCTTGTATCAGATTAGAACATGTTCTAATTTGCTCACAGTCGTTCACGCATTGGCGCTGTCTCTCCTCGCAATTCGTCGCTTTACACGGTGAAATATTTCTTGCGCAAGTGTTCTCGCAGCAGCCTGCGCAGTATCAACGATCGTGTAAAACGGCCTTAAGGTCGTTAGTTCAAATCCCGCCCAGGGCATGGGTGTTGTGTTTGTCTTAGGATTTTGCTACTAGGTTAGACGGAGCAATATAACCTTCGTCGTAGAGATACCTAGGATTACTACTACTACTAACATATTCAGCGTGATGAAGCCGGCCGTATTGTTCAGATCGGTTTCGCACCGGCCTGACCACACGAAGATTGAGGTTCGAAACTCGCACAGTGGCATAGTCTTGTTGTCTTTTTTTTTCGTATTCTCAGTTGTCTTCAGATCCGTGAATAGTGTGTCGCTAGAAATACAAGGTGGAAATTGTTACCGAGAATACTGCTCAGCCACAACTGAACTTTCCACTGCAGATCATCGCTTTTTCTCCCATCCGTAGCAGCATTCATCTTCGTAATATGCTTCTTGCCTTGTCTCGCTTCTTACATGATGACTTTCTCCCCAGAGAGGAATCTGAAATTCACATTTACTAGTTACAAAATAACGCCTGGGAGTACTGTAACATAAACCTAAAACTTGTGTTTGAAACATGTTTTAGAGCTTGATTGCAATATCGATATCTTTCAGGGCTCATAATTCACTAACTATCATTCGGCTATCGATATCGTAAATCATGCATGCAATATCGGTATTTATAAAGGAAACTCATGTATAATTAATGGAATGAATTTTTTAAGAGAGTCATTGTAGCGTTATTAATAGACTTTATCTATCCATTGATCTCATTTCCCAAATGAAATAGAATCAAAAGTCACTGAGGAAGCTCGAACGATACAATGTGGGATTCTGTATAAATGGTCACTGTCGGCTATTCTCCACTAATTACATTGGAAAAAAATAGAAAACGTGTAAATTGTCTTTCGCGGTGGAAGGAAGGATGGTGACAGCTTGAAAGAATTCATTAACAATAGTAGCTTGTGATATTTAGCGAATAATTGGGTTTATATTCCTATAATAACAGACGTTCCGGGTTGCCCTCCTGTGCCAGGTGTCTCTGCGGCTTCAGAGACTCACTGCTCTCGAAGCCTCTGGTCGCTAGGTCGGTAAGGCGCAGGCTTCGTCACCCACAGGTCGCGGGTTCGAATCCCGACCAGAACATGGATGTTGTGCTTGAAATTCAATGAACGGATGAGAAGACATCGGTTTAGAGCAAGATGATTATTATTTGAAGCAAGAAAAGAAGGGATTTCCAAGATTGAAAGAAAATATATATGCTTGCATTATAATTAAGGAATGTAAGGTGTATCAATCGGGTATCTCAATTTTTGTATTAAATGCTTAATGCTGCAATAGAAGAAAAATGGGGATTAAAATAACTGGTATCCCCATGTATGTACCATGTGTGCAGTAAAGGAACAAATCTGGGTGGAGGTGAGGTGGTCCTACACAGCTCCGTCTTTTTCCGCCTTATGTATGTATGTATCCTTAGCCGTTGGCGCACCGAAAACGTAAGACCACCACCGCCTATGCTCCCGTAGGTGATACCGATGTGGCGGCTGTGTTAGGAACGAGGATCATCACCAGTCGATATTTTGATCAACCCGTGATAAGTCGTACGTATTTCGGGGTCCTTGGACTTAGTGACTTCCCTCCACTCACACGATTGACATGATGGTGTCTCCGCTCATATTCATTGAATCCGTCCCGAGGTTTCCCCGCTTAGTGGAACAAGTCGGCCGGGCGCAGGCTCCCAAACACTTCCTCTCTCGCTCGGGGGTTGGGAGGGGGTGAGGCGGGCATGCCGGATGGCCTCGGCAGGTGCAGTCGAAGCGATTAGGGCAATGGGCGTCCAGTGTTGAAGGAGGATTCCCTTCAGCTTGCGTCGGCTTAACCACGAAGGGGAAGAGTATTGACGTGGGAGATAATAAGAATGGTGAAAATAAATGCTCTGGCTGTTACAAAATTAAAATTGGTTATTTCTTTTGCCTCGTACTGAGAAGACCGTGAAATAGTCTCCGACTTTTTCGATCCATCATTGGTGATTCGGCACGGTGCTCCAGGCGATCCTGCAATGAGCGGAGGGAGAACATTAATCACGCGCATTTATCAGTTTGTCCCTCCGTGACATTTTAAAGTCGGAAACATGTTAAAATTTATTAGATCGACTTTTATTTTTTCAGGCTAACCGCTCATTCTCCTTGCAAATGTCCTATTTATCATCAATTCTCCGATCGCTTCTATTTAACCATTCTCTCTTATCTTTCCACCCCTTTCTTTATCTCTTACCGTTTTCCCCTTGAATTTACTTGTGACTTTCATTTCTGCTGTTTTCTTTTATTGTTTTGATCATGATATTTCACTCTCTGTTTCTGCTATGTAATTATTGATCTTATTACTTTTATCCTTCAATGTTATGGAATTCACCATATATGTTCTCCCTTGAAACATGATTCACACTAGATCTTAGCGTAAATCTGATCAATTTTCCCTTCACCCTTCCTTTTAGACTATCACACTTCTCCTAGTTATCATGGTCCCTACTCTTGCTTTATACTGTATTTGATACACTAAGAAATAAAGAGGACAGTTAATCTTTTTTTTAAAACCCCTTTACCAATTTATTCACAATTTATTCCCAATTGCCTGATGTCGCACCAGTTTTGGAATGCCTCTGTCTTTACTAATCCATTCTTACTATCGTCACGATTAACCTCTCTTTACATCACTCTGTCATTTGAAAAAAATACAAAGTTTGCTGTCAACTTTGGCATCTATGCCATTGGCATGGATGCCAAAGGTCATCTCATGTTCAAGGGACAAAAGTCATCTCATGTCCAAAGAGATCTTTTGCACGCCGATGCATAAAAAATTCGGATTCTTAGGGTGGTTTCTATCTTGCAGGATCAGTGCTTCGCTAATAACCTCTAGTGAAACTCACCATCGATTTGAAAACAAGGAATGGTGTCCGTAACCCAAGTGCTTCCTGACTTGGGACGAATATTTCCAGGTGTCTCGGTCTCAGTTTCTTAATTCATAAATTTGCTTCGCCAATATGATCGATCAAAGCTGCTTTTACTTTGTTCTCCTACGCACGAACTTGCAAGATTGAGGTTGATTCTCGAACATACCCTCACTTTATGAGATCTACGCATCAATAATTAATTTCATGTTTATGCTCACCAGTGTCCAAAGGCTTCGAGGAGAGTCATTCCCTTGCCTCGAAGTCCCTAGTACCTTCCTTCCGACACCTGCTATCCTCCCTTATCCGCATAACTGTCACGGAATGCGCGATATCAATTTTGATCGTTTTATATTAATTTAAACTTCTGATTTTTTTCCTCCTTACCCTAAGGTCACCATAGACGTTGCTTGTTAATGTGATATCGATCCTGGCCGAGAAAAGTTCATTTCAATCTGACGTTTGAAATAAGATGAGATAGCATTATTTATTACGATTTTTGTAGCTCAATCTTGATCGGCCATTCACCATAAAAGTCGTGTTCTTATGATTTCGAGGGAGAGTACATCACTATTAAATGCTCCTAATCGTATAATGTATTCATTGTTTGAGGACGACGGAAGCTTTTCTGCACCTATGTATTTTCTATTGTCCTTCAATTATATGTGTACCCAGAACTGTTCTTTATATGTACTTAATCAGTTCAATTTCTTGTAATTATGACATTTTTGGCATCACCCTTAATTTTTCAAGCGCTCTTTGTTATCCGTTCATGAATAACGGTTGAATAATCCAGGTTTGATTGCTTTGAATTTATGTCTGTAATTTGAGGTAATAGTTAGTAGTCAAGAGTATTTGGGGATAAAAACTGAAAAGAATCGTATCATGCCCCATGTATGCTCAAAAGGTTACAAGTTGGAATGGCTGTGACTATCCAACTATTAGGTATTGAATGTTAATTTTACATTTCCCACTATCGGACGTGGCATTAATTCCAAAATTACAGGAAAATCTATTCAGCTTCAATATGGCTGGAAGTTAGAATAAGAATAAGAATTTTATAGTATTTTAACGAAGGAGTTAATAGATTCCTCCCATCACCGGCCGCTTTGTGAAGTTTTCTAATTCGTTTGATCACCTTTACACGCTTAAGGGCTCCTGTCCCTCTAGCCAAAGTAATTAAATGGTAGAATGGTAATTTAGCAGTATCTCCTCCTGTCCTTTAGTGATAAAAGTGACACCACCGGAGTTGACACTTGATTTGGGTTGAGGTGGGTCTGAAGGGAAATTAAATATGAGATAGCAATCGGAATATCGAAACTTTATCGGCTTGGAGGGACCAATGCCTCCTATCGATGAAATCAGTTGTGTGCTTAACGAAGTGGATACGTGACTTTGCTAATTCATGGAGCGATCGATGAATTAAAAGGCCCTCGGTTTTTAATTTTTTCCGGCTCTTCAAGTAATTGGGGACAGAGTGAGGGGCCGATATATTTTAAGAAATAAATGTCACCCTCAGTTTAACCGGCAGTTTTTGCGTCCCATGGACGGATCACGATAATAGAGTCAACATCTTGGCAGGCTAACGCGCTCGATCTTCCAGGAATATCTGCCTACTCTGCTAGTTCACCCCAGATTCCCCACGTTCATTGTCCTCTCTCTTCCGGTTTCTCCGATTGGATTCTGTCGCGTAATAGTAAATGACCTCCTCTCTCTCTCTCTCTCAATCGCTCGAATACCTCGTGTCCTCCTTGCTGGCCTCTCAAGTGAGTTCTGCTCTATCGCGCAATGGCGGGCGGCGACAGTGGCTGACGGATCTCCAGCCACGAAAGACCTGGGAGGATGGTGACTTGAAAAGAAAGGAGGTTTTGCTTCGTCATCCTTCCATTCTTCCTCCGTGGGTGTTGCGGAGGAAAAGCGATTGCTTGCGTCGGCCATCGACTAGATTATCTGATGGGCTGTCTCTATAATTTTACCGTCATTTTCTGGCCTGTCGAAATGATGGAAGTAGTTCCTTAATATCAGTAGAATAATTCCTGATACTGATATCTCTCGAGTAGATTATCCGATCCGTGGTAGCTCACAGGTTGGTGCTTTCTGCAATGACCTTGTGCTCTGTATTGGTGTTTGATCCATGTGCGGGTACTTCCAGCTGTTCTCAAGCTTTAGCCTTTTATGGGTGTCAGAGTTTTCAGACGAACACTCAGTGGATGAAATTGGTCCGCTAAGGGATTACAGGAAACCTCCACCATACTCAGAAGTCAGAACTTCACTTGCCCTAGATCAGTCCATGGTGAGTTCGAATGTAAATGACACTTACCAAGGATAAGAGGGATGTAATCTGTTGATTTAAATAAAATAATTTTTAGCCGCCTTTGATGGAGGGTATATTACGGTAAGTATTTTGTTTCCAGACAAGTTTTGCTGAAAATTCCGCCTTTCCAGCAATGACTTCAGTGCTCAATCAGGGTTTGAAATTCCTAGACGTAACCGTGGGCCTGACACCGTAAGTGAATGGCACCTTAATGCTTCTTCTTTATGTACTAATGTCACGTAGCACATACTGTTGCTTATCGACCAGTGGGTTTTTCTCCAGTATTCATTTGAACTTGATGAGTGCTCGGACTTGAAAACACGGGGTAATGGATACGAATGACATTTTCACCGGCGCATTGCGCGTTGCATCGTTAAACTGCAGCCGAAGCCTCTTTTTACTTATTTCTCTATTCACCCCACGGGGATTACCTGACACCACGGCAAAAATGCGACTCGAACGAATTGAACGTGGCGTGGAAGTCAAGGTGCTCATACGGTGCCCTGCCATTATGGCGCAGTCAAAAACTGGATTCCGCTCGGAAATGGCGATGCTTCCTGAGACGGCCAGCTTTAGGGAAAAAAATGTGCTTGCATTCTTCCCATGAGGTAAGATTGGGAAAGCGGAGGGGGGCTCCAAAGATGATGTCGGGTGTGGGGGATCGAATTGGGGTAGGAGATGGAGGGGAAGCGGGAGTGGGTAGGGCGGGAGGGAAGGGGGAAGTCCGATTACAATCAAGCGGCGCTCACGATCCACTCCTTGGGATCCAAGCTGGAGTGAAAATAGAGAAAAAAGCAGCAATAACTCAAGCCTTTCCGTGACTCACCCTCTCTTTCATACACACACACACATACTAAAGCTCGCCTACTCACTACTCACACTTGGTCCCGGCAAACACCCCAATCCACCGCCAAACCACCAACCATTCCCCGCCTCCCCACACTTCCCCGTTCCCCCAGTCTTTTTATCTTTCAATCCATCGCTTTCCGAAGCGATAAGGTAAAGAATGACTATCACCGCCCGACACCACCTGGTGAAATTAGAGCGAGCTTATTTAAAAGGAACAATGCGCCAGGAGAGAGAGGGTGGTATGGGATGGAGAGGGTGGGGTGGCCGAAGAGACGTGGTATGAGGAAGTGGGTGCGCGGGGAGGGGGGGAGAGGGAGGAAGGGGGGAGGGGAGATGATTGAGTCAAGACTATTGGGAACGGTGGCGCAGGGTGTGAATCGATGGATTTTTCCTAAGATGTGCACATATACGCCTATGCGCATGGTGAGTGAATTTTTCTACGATCATTTCAAGTGCGGTAGTGGCTGTAATAGTAGTGGAATTAGGTTTTACGGTGCTGTAAATGATAAGGTTACGTCGCAGCGTCTTAACCATATTCCTTAGCGTAAAATTAACATAAATAACATCCATCAACCCGAGGCAGGAATTGGAATCGAGAACTCTGGGTTTTCAGACCGACGTTACTGACCTGCCCACCGTGGCTGGTTTCAAATGTGATTGTTTGAGGGTAGAATTTGTGGAAAGGAATGGCAGATGGTCAACTTTCTGCCGTCTGTTCGTTTCAGGAGCCAGCTAACATCTTCATTGTTGAAATTCATATCCCTCTCTCACAGTGTGACGCTGTCTTTGGCCGCATAGTTTCTACAGAGTCGACGACTTGAATTGGTAGATTGGAGGGAATGTTCGGCTGTTGATGCATCGTCACCGGCTAACCTTCGTGGCAGCAAATATTTTGCTTCATATGGGGTGAATCCCTAAATCAAGGTTTCTCACTCAAGAAAGCCGGGACGCGGAGACAAAAATAGCACTGGGTAAGGTATGTTACTCAGCAATTCTTAGTGAATGTTGCAAAGGAGGACAGTGGTAGCCGGTGTCGTGGTGGGTAGAAAGGGAGTGGGGGGGAGATCATTCGAGGAGCGAAAGACGGCTGGAACGAGGAGGATTTCGAAGGAACCGGAGCAGGAATGAAAAGAGGGCCTCGCAAAGGTGAGAGGAGGCCGGAACATTTTTCCTCCCAGCCCACCGGGCCCGCTCTTTCGTGTTCTGCCTTCACCCTTCGCCGCGATCGTTATCTTTTTGAACTTATAAAACCCCCCCACAATCTCTCCAGGATCTTGAAGTTCCGATCGATTGCGGCCCGGCTTTTAAAAATGGGAAAAAATAATGAGTGTGGATACATTTTTGATGTCGACGGTAGAGAGAGAGAGAGAGTTCCCCACTTGGGAGATTTTGAGTGCTGTCGATCTGTATCGATGTACACGCCTCGATGCTTTCGGATTGCCCTCCGCGCGCCCATCTCCCTTCGATACCTCCGTCCAAGGCCCGCCGCTGGTGGTCGTCTCTGCCGAACTTCTTTTTGTGGTCATTCGTAAGTGGTTAAGGGTGGGTTTGTCATTTCGGGTAAATAGGTGCTCACGTTCGATGGTTTGGCGTTTTTGCAAGCTATGACACTCATTATTCCGAGGGAATACTTGTTTTCTCGAGCCAGTATCATAAATTTCGCATTAACCCTCGCTCGATACTTCTTCACGATATCGTGCTAAGACATGGAAAAGTGTTGGATGGTATGATCATGATTTTTCTCCCAAAATTTCACGGAAATGCATGACGTTGTACCACGACACGATTACTAATAAATAGCGCCAGATGCAGCAGAGCATTGTCTTTAATGAAAAGTTGCCTTGTGTGGTAGGCTCACAGCTGAAAACAGTTGTTTTAGCGTCCATATTTACTATATTTGAGGACAGTACAACGCTACGGTTTTAGCCTAATTATGCACATCTTCCACCTGTTCTCCTCGGGAGGTTTAAGAAATTTTAACTCAGCTGATTCCGCATGCACTAAATTTCAACACACACATGTGATATTATTCTCTACAACCATGGTTTCGTTACGGTTTGTTAGTATCTTTTAAATACACCTTACGAAACTATGGTCGGAGAAAATAAAGTTTTAAGTGGAATTGGCAGAGTTGCAATTTGTTCGCACCTGCCCAGGTTGATTTTCACCAAGTGACATCCACTACCTTTTCATACACCCCCCAGTTTATTTTTCTTGCTTGGATTTCATTTTAACGTCTTCCTTAACTACTGTCTTCACGTTGATTTATGATGCTTATGTGTAATCTTGGAGGATAAATTTTGCACGATATTTTGTAAGATATTTTTCTAATAACGTCAACATGGCACTACGGTATGCAGTGCATTTTATTTTAACCTGTGTAACTCAAGAGTTCACCGTTACCTATGGCCTAATAAGCGTGAATTTTCTTTTTACCAGCAGAATGTGAAAGGAATTGCATTAATATATCTTTGTTTATAAATTCACTGTAGTATAAAAGTTCTCCGTTATTTTGGCGTATCTCCATATACGTTTTATTTATGTGGTTTAATGCACAAACTTTTTCTGCGTAGTTCGTGAAGTATTTCATCATATTTTAGTGTATGAAAGACAAACTCTTATGTATCTCTTAAATAAACTATTCTGTTTTTCAATATATATATATACTATCCGCGGTTACTAATTAATACGGTCAAACTCATCCCAGAAACGTTAGAAGGATTTATTCTTAAGAAGTATTGAAAGAGGAATTAAACAGTTCTCAACGTCTTTGAACATATCTGTTGGTGTAATTGTAGATAAATGCCTACCTTTTTTCTTCTTATGTATCAATCGGTAGTATTTCTTATTTCGTGGATATTTATACACTTTAAGAACACTGTTCAACTTAAATGACACGACCGTTTTCCTTGCAATAAATTTATTTACGCCATATCATAATTGAGGCGTATTTTATCTCGTAGTTCGAATCCTTTTTGGAGAAAAATGTTTGTACTCCTGGGAGATTTAGGGTGCGTACATTCCCAATATTCTCTATCCCTGTTACTTTGCTATTTCTTTTTTCTTGCTCTTACATCTGAGTGTGAATTAGTTACTGTTCCTAATGCATCACTCTAAAGTACCTGCTTTATTTTGGAGAGTTTATGGCTGATCGGAGTATCACCTCTCTAATTTGTGGCGTTTGGAGGCCAGTTATAGCAAAACTGAAGTTGTAGGAAAATCATCTTTCTGAACATTTCATAGATCTTCTCTCTTTCAATCTATCTACGTGATTATCAATGTTAGTTGCAAAAAGTTCCACTTCATGTTGAGCAATTTGAGAGTATTCCAACAAAATTTCCAAGTGAAACCTACTGAAAAATGTCTCTCTCTGTCAACTGAGAACTGAGAATGTCTCTCTCAACTTGTTCCAATTCAATTCTTATTCCATAGCCTTTCAGTATTTTCCTCATCCCCTCCGTTTTGGAAATGTCGTCGCCTTCTTCGACTTTTTTGGGACGGTAATTGCTTTTTAATTATCTGTGTTTATATCAACGCCCTATCTCACCCTCCAGTGTAGCTTTTATTTCTTGCAGGTGGTGACGAATGCTTCCATGTGGTTTGCACTCTGCCCTTTCGTGATATTTCTATTCCTTGTTACAATTATCTCCAAAAATACTCACAGATCTCCGTCACATTTCAGGGATAAACAAAGTAAAGATAACTCTTCAGTTATGTGTAATTTTTGTGAGCATTAAAACATTCTGTGGCAAGTCCGCTTGCGAATTTCCTCCCAGATAAAACGTCATTATCGATACTTGGGGAGAATATATTTTTTTCACGGAACACCGCTCCTCGCTCCTGAGATATACAATATACAACCCCTTTCGGAACCATATCTCGAAACAGAAGCGAGAATTTTTCGATTTTTTTATAACGATTTTCCAATGAAATACATTCG
This sequence comes from Platycnemis pennipes, assembly GCA_933228895.1. Taxonomy (NCBI): domain Eukaryota; kingdom Metazoa; phylum Arthropoda; class Insecta; order Odonata; family Platycnemididae; genus Platycnemis; species Platycnemis pennipes. Next base: position 98,986,869 of record OW121848.1, on the reverse strand, counting down.
GATGCGAGAAGAACGTTATTCTGTTAGGTCATGGGTGGGACCGTGAGGGTGGTCGAAGCCATTCTACGCAAATAGAAACGGAAAAAAGGGGGTATTAAGGGAGATGCAAAGGGGTTTTTTTTAGTGTGTGTGTGGGGGGGGGGGGGTGGATTACAGGGATAGGGGAGAAGATATGTTAATTTTATTACCGTGCGATTTTCCCGTTCCGGGGAAACATTAAAGGAGTTGATTGCGTTTGAATTCCCAAGTAGTTTTCTTCAATCCGTTCTTTTCTTCCTCCCTCCTTCCCCTCTCAAATGCGTATCGTAAGCAATGTATTTACCGCTCTTATCGCCATTATAATCACTCTGCTCCCTTTTCTAAATCATTCCGATTCTTTCTCCCGTGCCTTCCCTCCCCCAACTCCTCTTCGTCCCACCGCCCCCCTCAGCACTTCACCTACCGCAGATACCGCTCCCCATACCACCCACTCTTTCTTTTAGCCCTCTCCTTACCAATTATTCTGTTTCGGGGGCCATTTTGGTTCAATTCATCAAATTGGGGATTTCCCCGGGAAACGACGTTGGAAAATCAGAACTTTCCTTCGCTTGATAATGTTCCCTCGGCTAAAACAAATCCGCCACTTTCCCGAAATCGGAAGGGTTATGCCTTCGATTCCCCCGCCCCTCCTCCCTCTACTGTTCGAAATGAAATAAAGCGTTTTAAAGAAACGCTTCGCGCGTTCGGGTTGTTTCATTTCATTTCGTCTCATTATCGCGCCGATCGAAATTTTTCACAAGTTCCGAGCGCGGGATTCGGTTCGGGGAAACTGATGGGGGGCAGGGTTGATGTGGGTGGGAGATACAGCCTGGTCTCCTTATGGCCTGCGCCGTTGGATTCAGGGAGTCGTGAAATTAGATTGGCTAGCGTGAGAGCGGTTAATGAGGAATGAAAAGATTCCGTCGGAATTGAAGGGTTGGAGCATTGGGCTCTCCCCGGCTCGGTGGAACAAAATCTTTTTTTTTTGTCCCGCCTTGATCGCTCACCATCCCCCGCTCAATGGTTCGATACGTTAGATGCAAATCTAGATTCCTAAATTCTCGGTATTGAGGAAATATCTTAGCGAAATATTTATCAAACGTTGTTCCTCCATAATTAGTGGGTGGAATGTTTCTATGTTTTCGGGAATTTAACATTAAAATTTAGTTCAACATCACCAGTCCTCTATATTGAGAATTGTTTGTGACGACTCTCCGCTTAATTTTCCTGTTAGCTAACGCCTTCATTTTTACATAAGACTTTTGCTTCTATATCTTCAACTAATTGATTCATATATTTCACTGGAGGGCTTTCTTTTCCATTCTTTCCACCCACTTTGCCCAGGGGTTTCGTATAGTGAACTACTCTCCATATCATCTACATAAGGCCCTGCAAGACACCTCAAGGGTGTGAGCCAGGGCTTAAACCATCATTAGGCGTACATTTTAACTGAGGGAAAATTACATGTGCACTTACTACCATGCAGGCATGCAAAAATACTAGTACGTGCATGCACTACTCACATACACGAGTTCGTAATATAAAAACATGAACTTCTTGATAAAATCAATACTGACTACTTTTCTTCATCAAAATACATTTTAAATTTTCTAATTTCTATGTATCATTGCTTTTATCTACTGCTGTCTCTATAATTATGTGCAGAAAAAAATGAATTTTTGAACGTCTCTGTCTTATTTTATCTCCAATTTTATCTTCATGGTCTAATCTGCCAGAGTGCACTGATGTTTTTAAACTATATTCATAAAATTTCCTGATAACTGTCCGCCTTATATATCTGAAAGGAGACCTATTCAGTATTAGCGCCGAGGGAAGTTAAGTATACTTTCTTTCCCCGGTCTGCTGTGGTCCCTTCCGTCCCCTCATTCTTTTGCCTTCTAGCTTGGCATTCCTTCGCTGTACACAAATACTGTTTTCCCCATAGCACCTATAGTGCTTTTGGAGACGTAAAATGCTTCCCTGCCAGTCAAGTTTAGAGAAACGCGGAAGAAACCCAAATTTTTCTGGTAATAGCTCTCTCTCTCTTTCTCTGTCTTTCAATGTCAGTATGGTGCCAACAATATATTTGCGACGATTCGAAATACACCTATTTACATTTTTAATGGAGAGATTGTGAAGGACATCCCACCTATAGCATATCTAATTAAACAATGCGGAGGGAATATTTGGCGCGGGGATTGAGAATAAGTTGTTCTGTACCCCTTAAGGTGAAGATCCCTGTCCAAATGGACTTAATCGCGGACGTAGCAGACGCCACGGCCGAGATCCTACGTCCAGCCGTGAGGTTGTCTCTTCCTTCATTGTTTTCCTTCCTCGCAGATTACTTTTGTTATCTTGTTTTTGTGGAGCGAGATTTTCAATTTCGGCCAAGTGGAACCTGCAGCCGAGCCATCACTGGAATGTCAGATCACCATAAGATCGGTCGACGGAATATTAACGGCTGTTTTTTAGGAATTCGTGCCTGAAAATTGGCATCACCTCCAACCAAATGACGCCCATTTTAGGAATATTACGAAGTGAAAGTATCGTTAAATATTGGAGGATAAATATGAATTATCTCGGAATGAGGTCTTGATTCTATTTTTTTATATTTAAACCGAGGCGTCCATCACTTGACGGAGTATTTAGCAGGACATGCGCACATTTCTTGCTAAAATTGATAAGTATCTTGGACTGAGATCGGGAGGGCAATTTAATCTGTTGTGTGATATTGTCATCCGTTTCGTGGTTGAGCCTGTTCTTTCCCCGACTGTTTTTGTACGAAACGAGCCTTGTATCTCCATTCCACCGTTGCTCCCGAATTCGCGAATGCTACCTGCTAAGCAGCGGGGCGAGTTCCCTACTACTGGCCGGTATTCGTTTCCATTCAAACGTCTGTTTCCTTGTGGTGCTCTTTTATTGCCGTTTGATTGCATTAAAATGCAAAGATAAAGGGGGGAAGGAGGGTGGGGGGAGGGGGGGGGGGGCACTTCGGGAATCACTTCTGAGTGTGTGCTTGTGTGCCCGAGAACGCGGTGGATTCAGTGGAATATGAAAATAAAATGTGATTTTGCGGTGGTAATAAAAAGGCGCTAGTTGCGCGCGTCGACCGCGTAATGGACATTCGAAACTCGCCGCTCGATTACGGGCGCGAGCATTCCGGTCGAGCTTATTTTGTAGCGGGTTGGCTAACGATGCGGAAAAGTGACGCGCCCATTTCTTTTTACGGGCGCCCCTGCGTACAGGTAAAAACAAGTGCGCAAGTCGTCGGTGCATGTGTTTTTGCGTGCGCGCGGCCTCCTCGGTACTAAGAGAAAGAGAAACTCCGCGGCGGTGCAGAACCAGGAATGAAATTGCTCGTGGCGATGTAACAAAGCCCGCATACGAAAACTCCAGCAAGCTCCAGATTTATAATGTTCTGAAGTGATTGATCCAGATATAATTGGAGCTGCTTTCGATGTCGTCTTGTTTCTTACAGCCTCAGAAGTTTCGTGAAAGAAAGTAACTATGGCACTCACCTTAATGTACTCGTGACGCATACTTTTAAACTGATGAACCAACCTTATTTGATGAGTACCTTTTGGTTTCCGAGAGATTGGTGTTGTTATATAAAATTGGATCAATGAATATGACATAAGTCAGTTTCAATTGAATTTATTCCCTCGGGCCTTTGTGTCTGTTAGTAGATACATACATATCCCACTGAGGAACAGGTCGAAGTTCATTTAATATATGTGTTTAAATTGTAAATTAGAGACATGTGAAGGCAAAAATAAATGTGAATCGTCACGATTTGTGCATGTGGAAGCGTAAGTTATTTTGACATTTTGACAATGAATAATAAAATATTATGCTCTATGGATTCTTCTATTTCATAAAAGGAAGACCTTTGAAGAGTATTTTAGATGGTGCCTCACCATCATGTGATCCAGGCTTGGGGAATGACGCAAAAGTTGAAATTAACTCATCCCGTTGGTGTAATGTTTTTAAGCATTTGAATTGCCTGGCTATTTTCATGATATTCTAGTATGGATAATATATCCTGTTCAGATAAGTTATGATTTTTCCTGACGCAGGCTTATTGGGAGTAGACCGGCCGGATGTTTAGTGAGGGACGTAATCCTGAATTGTTTGTTACCCTCGGTTGAAAGTTTAGTTTGCACCTTTAATACATTCTTATCTACATCACGTGCATTGTTCCCTGGTCAATGGAGCAAACCTGTTTTTATTATATCATTTTGGGGGTTTTATTGCAAAGAAGTAAAAGCAGATGCTTAATTGAAGGTCATAGATAGTACTCTTGGCAGCTAATATGTGGGAGGATATTAATTTGGGTTTTGATGGTTGAATAATTGCTTCACGAACAAAAATTATTCGATCAAAATTTTAAATACACTCAAAATGGAATTTCCGTAAGCAGTGTTAGTCTTGGGTGGTCTGTATATCTAAGGCTATATCGCACAGTATAACCTAAGATCCTAAGCATAAGACAAACATACAGCATCCATGTCCTGGGTAGGATTTGAACCCCTGACCCTTGGGCTGACGGGCCAGCACGTTACCGATCCAGCCACTCCGATCGACAGCTCTTCAGGTATTTCCGAAGGCATTTATTCTTGATAAATTTTTGGAGTAATTTTATAAGCAATACGGCTACATTAGGGAAAATCTATGGATTAGTAGGATTTAGTTTTCTTATAAGTATGCTGTTTAAATTAACCTTCTTGATGGATTTGCACAGCAAGTAATTTTTTAAAATATGAACATCGATGGCAGGGGGCACTCCTCCCGTACAGAGTTCAACAAGGTAGTAGCGTCGTTCTCGGAGAATCTTTGCTGACTCACCGTGGGGAATCGCTGATTGGAGATAAAAATATCCGGGATTGTAAATACCATCATAATGTTGATGTTTCCCCGTGATAGAGGACTGATATCTCTTAAATTTTGAACTTCGAAATGGAGCGCCGCGTTAGAGGTTTCCATCTTGCCCTTAGCCATGAGCCCGAGAATGTTTTTTTTTTCGGTTATCACCATCGGATCGTTTGCGCGTCTTGGCTATCGTAAATGAGCGAGCGGGGCCAATCAAGCGCCGTGAAAAAAAACCTAACCCCCCCCGCGAGTTTCATGCATGTTAGTACATTTACGGTGACCGTGTCTCCTGGCACCCTTCCGATTGTTACGGTCATCCAGGGCCGGGGGCGATAAGGTGGGGCCGCTCGCTACCCCCCTCACACTGTTCTCCCTGTCCCAGCGTTCATTCGGACCCTCGTTCTCCCACGGTCGCATGGAAGTCCAAGGGTCATAATGTGTTATTGCTCCTTGTGTTGCGTAATTGCACCTTCGTGATAGCCGAGATGCCGGAGATTCGACGGTGGGTCACCCAAGAGGAGGGTGGGGGGAGGCGGTTTACGCGTGCATACTATCCTGTTTCAGTAGGGACGTAATAACCGGCGCGGTTCTGATGAGGGGCCGGGGGCGGGTGGTTTACGAGATTTCCTCGGATAAACGGTGAAAAAAATCAACCCTTTAGTTTCGCCGGCTCCCCTAAATGGTGCCTGTGTTCCACGTTGCGAGAGAACCTCGGTACACTTCGCGAAGGATTTCGCCTCAGAGAGACTACTTTTCATCGCTAATTTTTAATAAAGGCTTCGAGTCCCGTTATTTTCTTCATTTGGTGTGATCTTGACGGTGTTAGGGTGTAGGAGGCAGGGTCAAAGTTTCTAATTACAAGTGTATCCATTCGAATGAATTGCTCTCGGGTAACTATGTTTTCATGCTTTCTTAAAGTTTCATGATATCGTTCCGTTACTTCTGGGAGCCGATGCGTATGGAGTGTTGCCTTTTAAGTGCTCTTACAAATTCTGAGGTTTCAGGCGTGATTGAGTGCGTGGTAGAGTTTTAGAAGACAATTCTCTATAGACAGCGGCTACCGAAAATAACATCTGATCTTTATCCTCGTTGTGAATGCCTATGTTTATCAATTTAAAGAGAGATATTAGAAAGGTAGAACAATTACGCGCGATTAGTACCAGCTCAATCTGGTATTCTTTACTAAGCTTGAAACAATCTCGAAGTTCCATTTAATCTTCGTGTCATCTACAGAAAATATCCACCAGAAGCAATTTGTTTCATATTTTATTTTTAATGTACGGATGGCAGGAGACTGAACCATTCGGCTTTAGTATTTGGAATCTTCTCAAGGTTTATGTTGCATTAAAGATTGAATGGCGCGATTCGGAACATTTTGACCGTATTATTCCCCAATCAAAACCTCTAATGTTGATTATGCGCTACTATTACTTGCTAACGTATAGAATTTGAAATGTCAAAGACACAACTGGACGGTTAGAAAAAGATTTCCTGTATTTAGCCCAATCCTGGAAAATTGCCTTGAGAATCCTGGAAAAAACTGCAGCCGGCCGCGATAGCCAGGTCGGTAAAGTTCCGGCCTGACGACTCAAATTTCGTGGTTCATTTCCCACCCTGGACATGGATCCTGTGTTTCCTAATACATAAGTGGTGGATTGATGGAGACAATCGTCGAGGGACAATTTAATGAGGAGAATGGAAAAGGAAGGCTTCACATGGGATAGCTGGAGGAAGTAGAGAAGGGTGTGAAAGGGAAAAATTTTGTAAATATGAAGAGGTTAGCTGATAAAAGAATCAAGTGGAGTGTGCGCCAACCCAATCTTAGGTTGATCCATGATGATAATGAATACGTCTATGATTAAGTTGCATTAGTCGGTGCGATGAAACCTTAGTTTTTGGAGTAATCTGAAACCAAATGCTGCTGCTTGTGGGAAACAGCGGCTGGTATTGGTAACCTAGCCGATAACGTGCCGGCCTGGCAACCTAAAGTTCGCGGGTTAGAATCCCGCCCCGGCATGGACGTTGTGTTTGTTTCTGAATCTAGAAGAGGTAGACGGTACAAAAAAATCTTAGCGGCCGAAGCACCTTAGAACCTAATTCTGCCACCTCTGCTTCGAGGGAACTGCGTTGCGGTGTAGCGCACTCCTAGCCGCCCCGCGAGAACGACTCGCAGGATTTCGTCGATCGATTGCCTCTGTAAGGAGGCAGGCCAAGGAGGTCGGGCTTGGCCCCTCTCCACCGCTAATTGCTCGCCGCTATGGAGCTAGCTGCGCGGTGTCGGACCCCAGCGAGTGAGCCAGGGCCTCCCGCGCGACGAAGCAATTCTTCCCACCCGCCGCGACCTCGCATTCATTCGTGGCAACGAGGCGAGAATTTTTCGTCGCGCGAGACGCGCCCCGCCTCACGTCCACAATGCCGTTCCATTCGCAGTTGCAGATCCTAATCATCGCCCCCCTTCCCTCCCCCCCCCCTTCTCCCTCTTTCTTCTTCCCTCAGGTTGTGTCTCGAACGATGTGATAAGATCCCCTCTGTCTTGAATGGTGGGGTGAGGAGATAAGTTTAGTGGGAGGGGTAGGAAGACGATGCATTCGCGTCCGATGAGGAAGAGATTGTTGGGGAGATGATTTGACTCGGAGCTTGGCGTGTCGGAGGAAAGAACGTGGAAACGAGGGCGTCACGCGAATTGACGATGGGAAATCGGGTATGGCTGTCCGTATCACAGCTGTGAAAACGGTAAAAAGAATGCGGGGATTCAGAGAAATTGTTCTCACCTGAATCAGTTCCCCCTGCTCGGTGCTTCCGCCGGCTTGCATATCATCAGATGATTCGTTTTAAAGAGCTTTCAATTTATATAATTTGAGACCGGAATGCTGAGGAAAAATCATCTTAAATTGCTTTATTTTTCAGTTAGCTAACGATTAAAGCGAACAACGCAAAACCGACATTATGTAATTTTAGTAGAATAGTAGATGTATACCTTGACCATGATATTGCTTTTTTTCTAAGGTGTTCGTTATTGGAAATCCAATGTATTGTGTTAAATTCTTGACCGTGCTGAAGGGAAAAGTATTTACATTATTGATTCGATCAGGGTGGAGTAATCGTTCAAAGTAATGGTAATTTCTCGCTGATATCTTTTCGTTACACTCCTCTGAAGACAAGCAAGAAACTAGACCCACCGTGAAAACCTGAGAAATGTGGCGCTGTCAAATTCAGCTTAATGGAGAATTTCCTCACCGCTAAGTTTTCTATCGACTTCTTTTGATCAGCTGCTACTATCTGTATTCCCAGAATCTAGGGCTTCAGCTCCGACAGCCATTCTGGAGTTTCCAGAGCTCATCGCGGGGGCCATTATGTGTTGTTCAGGAGCTCATGATATGTATCAATAAAGATTTTTCCCAACTGATTAAGCTCAAATATCATTTCATTATTATAGCAAGTCAACGGAAAAGCTCACCGTATCGCCAGCAAGCACGTTTCGTGCCACGCTATATTTGAAAACAAGGGTTCGTAGAAGCGTAGGTAAATAATTTACGTTACTCGGGGTTGTGCTGCTCCACGTCATTCCAGATCGCGTCAGTGATGTGTGAACGGCAATGAAGAAAGGAAAAGATTTTTTGAAGTTATTATTCAAATAAACTGTTTCAAAGAGGTATATAATATTATCATATTGTTCTATATTCAGTCCATTTATTTGTGTTTTCTAAACATTCCTCGATTAGCATTCAATCGAAGGTGACGAACATACGTTAATGACGAAAGTATTGTGGCCTTTCGTTTGTAAATATTCATCGATGGACTGATTTGGGTGATTCTGCCGCTGCTGATGTGGTCTTAAATTCAGACTTATCTAACGTTTTCAAGGAATGGAATTACCTCGTTATCCTGTATTAGTGCCGTATAAAAAAAAACTTCACACAACCTCCAGATTGACCTCAAGTTTTGAGAAGCTTAGAGTGTGAGAAGAAATAAAGAGTTCCTGCTGGATGTACGTAGATGGGAAAAGAGATATGCGAGGGAAGTAATAAGGCGTTATTAATGGATTAAACCCTCGTGTTGGGAGCTTCCGTCTAGGACGCTGAGTGGGCGAGGGAGTCGCGAAATGAAAATGGGTTATAAAAGAACAGGAAGTGGATCTTCAACCTCCTTTAGCCTTCTCTAATGATTGGTACTCTTTAGAGGTTTAATAGTCCCCGGAAAAAAACGGAGTGATACAGTCAAGTGTCGCAAATGTTGTAATGTTTTGTTGTCATGATCACTAAGGAAATATCCATTGTATCTCGATACTTTATGATGCAGTTTCTTTTTCGTCGAGTAATAGTGTGGGCTGCCGGCTTCACTGTGATCTCTGTATGAAAGCAAAAATAAATCTGTATGGTTAACCCTAGCCAAAAAGTCATCCGATAAAACAAATATATTTCTAATGTCATTACTCGGTTACATTTCATTGGATGCTATATCAAACATTTCATAGGATGCTATATCGAACATGTCATACCACACTCGGGACTGATTTTCTACAAATGATTTAAAGCTTCAGTAAATTGTTCTCTGATTGGAAAGAAAACAGAAATCATAAACGGGAAGCCCTGTTAGTCTCAGTGATGTATTGTAGTGCGTAGTACCTGATCCCTCTGTGACGTAGGTTAATTTAAATACGAAGAGTTTGTCATATATGAAGTGCCTCATCTCTCCAGATAAGATCACATTCATTAATAGAGCACTTTCATTCAATCCAGCAACTATTGTAAATGATTACCATTAGCGCTCATAGAAGCAGCATTTTTTTACGATTCCCCAACTTCACCGTGAGCGGCCATCTATCCTCTCCAGCCCAACCCCCACGATGTTTCGCCGGAATGGACAAGATGTGGAATCTTTTTCTCTTAGCGTGTCATTCCGTGTGGATCACCGTGTCCATCAGGTGTTCCGTAAACCCTATAATTGCGTGCGATGCGTGGGCGCGTGACATTAGGGACTTCCCTCCTCTTTCCCTCATTCTTCCAAGGAGGACGTGCAACCGAAATCTCTTCTTTCGCCGCCCGAAACCGCGTTCCCCACCGCTCACGGCACCAGGCGCAGGGGAACTTCTCCGAGACACGTTTACAACGTTTAATATGGCGTAACTGAGTATGGAGAGGAAAGGATGTAACCATGAAGAGGCGGAAAGTAGTTACGGGCGAAAGTCGGGAGGAGGGAAGGAGACTCATTATGGATAAAAGGAGAATATTGGTGCGTACTGGATAAGAGGCTTCGTGCTGCATGTTTGGCGGAGTTACTGTTTATTTCTCACCTTCGGCTGTGTACCAAACGCCGTTGATTTGACGCTTGATCCTGTACACCTAGTTTATGTCGAATGCTTAATTAATGTCTTATCTCCCTTCCATCCCTATCCTTATACGTACCTTTCCTCCCGGTCTGAAGCGCCTATTAGTGCGGAAACAGACTTGAAAACACCCATTAATAATGTCTTATAGTATGATGGTTCCCTAAAAACACTCTCACGATCCTTGTAGTTGTGCAAGTCTTTTCTCAAGTGATGACAATAGAAGATTGCACGAGTGTGCAGAGTGCTAGAGTGAACGTGAGTAGCCGGCGGCAATTGTAGTTCTTGCTAGGAACCAGTACGAAAGTAAGCTCGCTCCAGTTATCAAGTAGAGGACAGTAGGGGAAGCATCGTAACAATAATGACGCCAAAGTGCTGGTACACTATCACACGATACTGCACATGCAATTTGTGCGTTAATTGTGGTGTTCGAGTTTAAAAATTAGCTTTTCAGCATTGAATGACTAGTATTCTCTTTGGAAATCAGGATCTCTGCTTCATGCCAATGAATCAATTTGGAGACGCAAATCCCGTGGATTTTCCGTAATTGCACTGAATGCAACATTTTTATGACGGTGCTTCCTCTCGTAGATCTCGCGATTATTTTTGCAGTCTTTAAGAGTTCTTATCTAACCTCGGGCAAAATTTTTCACTATCGTTTTCGTGCAGTACTCGTAGTAAAGTAGTGGCAATGTTCAGATACTCTTCTATGCATTAGAATTGGCAGGTAATCGAAAATATGCGTGCTGGATTGCTTAGACATTTCATGAATAGTTTTGAATGGCTCGAAGGTTAAATATGCGTCTCAATAATACACATTTGTTACTTCTATAGTCTTTTGGTAGCACAATTTATCAGTAAATGTATTAAGCAATAAAATTTATGAAAACGATAAAACAAATTAAAAATCATGCTATGAAGTGTATTTGTAGTATTCTTTCTCTTTGTAGTAATACATATAATGTACTCTCTACGTGATTATATTTCCCTCGTTGCTCTTTTATTTCATCTCATGCCTCACAAAAATAATTTTTTCATGATATAATTAACGAACTATAATTAATCCTAGCGCATCTAATGGATTTCCCTCTGCTCATCCGTATCCGATTCACACTTCATTTCTGCCTTTCTGCTCTCTTCGAACTTTCCTCAGCAAACTTATCTTTCCCCTCCCATTGCTAACTGCGCTTCATTTGATTTCCTATCCATATCCTCTGTCCTGGTGAGGGCTGAAATCTCAAACAAATTCCTTCAAACAAACGCCTTCAAACAAACAAATCACGCTCCCCCGACGAATGCCTCCGCTACGATGCCGGGGGCGTCGAAAAAGCGGTGGGTTGAAGCGAACCATTTCTCCCGCTGGCTTCCACCCGGTCCACTCCGATGACATTCTGGTAACGTCTTTCGGTATCGACTCGGCTCGGGAGAGCGACTCTGGCCCCGGGCAGGGTGTGGGCCCCCGAGGAGTGCTCCAGGGGGCGAGTGTTGGCGGCGAGGACCCTAGGGTAACGAGAAGGGAGAGAGCCTACAGCGGGGGCCATCGCGAACGACGACTGATAGGGATCCGAAAGGCGACGAAAATAAAGGTAAACAATGCCCCGAAAGCAGGCAGGCGCCCTCGCGCTTTCGTATCGGGTTCATTTTCCATTGGCATTTCTTATCGCCTTCGGGTCGGGATCGGCGTGTGAGTGTGTATATGGGAGTTGCGGATACTTCCTTGCTTGCACACGGGGATGGAGAGTTGGTTTGCGTTTGTGTGTGTGTCGGTGCAACAGAAGCGGGCGGACGGGCTGGGGAGGGTGACGCTGAGGGAAGGAAACGGCGATGTGGGCGCAAGAAATGAAACCGGAGGGGGCGCAGGGAGTGTCTGCGGGCGGGGAAGTCCTCTCAGACTGCGCCAGTGTGAAAAAAATGGCCTCCCTTATCCAGAAAGCGCGCGCCCTCTGCACCCTTCCCCGGCCCCCATCCCCGCTTTTCCCTGAGATTCCCCTTCGCTCAACCCTTCCCTTCCACAGACACAGACTTGCAGCGAGCCCCTCCCTCTCTCTCCCGCCCCCTATTTTCCTCCCACCAATACCTACTCTCCGCTCGGCCCCACCACCCCTTCTCCTCCGGAATGCAAAAAAGGAGCAATCGTTATCATTTCCTCTTCCGTTCGCTTCCTCGGGGAATAATGGTCGTTCGTTTCGCGGGGAGGTGGGAGGCGAGAACTATCTCTCCGGGAAAGGGTGTTGGAATGGAATAAATGGGAAGCGGAATAGGTAGTGTGGCGGGCGAGGGGTGTGTTGCGTTGCGAGAGGTGGAAAAGGATATCTCGCGGGGAGGGTAGGGGGTCTGGGCGTGTGTATGTGGGAGGAGGAGTGTGAGGAGGAGGTGAGCGGGTGCATTCATGGGGTGCGTGGGAGGGAGGGTGTGTTGGGGGCAGGTCGGGAGCGGGGAGGACAGACGCCCTATCTGATTCCCGAGGAGGATGGGCACCCCTTAGTTCTTCGGGAGCTTCTGCGTGGAGGGAGAGAGATAGATAAGGGGGGGAGAGGGATGAGAGGGGAGGCACCGCGGAGATAGCTGAGGACTCCCTCGGAGAAATGACGGAGGTGCGGGCGGAGGTGGTTTTGGGCAGCCGACGGGAGGTTTCCGGCGGGAGCATGCGTGGTGGGGTTCTTTGGTTTTCTCGGTGCGGCGAGGCGGGCGCCTTGGTTTTTCTTAGATGGGGTTTGAAGGAGAGAGAGTGCAGGAGATCCCTAGTTTCGAGGGCGGGGGGAGGTGCAAGGCGTCTGGAGATAAGGGAGTCTAAGAATGCGGGATGAAGGAGTAGGGGTGGAAACGAGATGGTAGATAGAGTTGTATGGGTTGGTAGAAGGGCGGAGGGGGGGTTGGGTGGTGGAGTTGGAGATAAAGAACGCCTTGGGAGGGGAGGAATCGTGGAAGGGGTGGGATTATGGAAAAAAATCTCCCCTCGTACTGTAGTGTTTTTGAGGGGGTGGCTTGTGGTCTGGGTTAAAGGAAGGAGGGAGTTTGCATTCGATCCTGTGTGGGCGGTGAAGTCGAGGGGGGTGGGTGTGTGTGAAGGACCCGCGGGGGTAGGAAGCGTTTTTAAAACACTGCCTTTATCCTCCCCTCCCGCGCCTCAGTCTGTATCCGGTGATGAAGGGAGTGGGATGAGGGCAGTGAGGAGTTGGGGGAATAATTTTCCTTCCATGCGCCCTGGTTCTCTTAATAGAGACCGTCGAGAGATATCGCGCTAATTCGTATCTGTAATCGCTCCCGTTTTTATGATTGGCGCTTATTTTTGGCGGTGGAAACGCGGCCCGCACATTTCGCATAATTTTCTCGTATAGTATATCCACTTGGTGCATCGACCCACCCCGGGCCGAAACCCTTAATGCTCCCGCCGCGAGCCGTGAAAACAGGATTCGCTCGTTTCAGAAGATCCCATCATTATCAGACATGTGCTGAAGGCTACTCGTCTTGTCTACGTTTAGGGTAGACAGCGGTTACGTAGTTGGAATATCGGGTAAACCTTGGTTATATAAGAACATTTCGAAATTGTCATGCCTAATGCTAGAGCACAATATTTCTGAGGAAATAGGCAGAAATAGGCAGAAGAGTTACTGCCCAGTGAGACTGTGAATTCTATTGGCGTGTGACCTTTGTAAATTCTATTGGCCTTCGTATCACTATCTCTGCTGAACTTTACCATAGCTAAATGGATTCGGTTCAAATGCGAGTATTCGGTGAAACTCACCCAGCATCGCTTAATACCATTCTAAGTGTATTTTCTGTTGTTCGGAATTGATGCCGACAATGATATATGGAATTTAGAATAGAAGGAAAAAATGCCATTAAACACATACTGGGGGTTGAAACATGCACGGAGGATTGAAAAAACACAGACTGAGGAAGATTTTTAATTTCATGTTTTACCCTCCACCCCCTCCACTAATATGTTTTGACCCTCCCATTTGCTCGATTCTTTATTGGAGTCGAGAACGCTGTGCACCTTTTGGTGTACTGTTCCGGCCACAAATCTCCTTGTCTTCGGCAGAATGGGGTGAAGACCGACCCGCTCTGTCGACACCCTCTCCTGCGTGTCCTGTTCCCTATCCACCTTGCGTCCGTCCCCATCGTCGCCTCTTCCCCTGATTGGTTCGTTTGGAGATCGGAGAGGACAGATTGACCGCGCACCGAAATGGAAGCCGAGGGACGCTGTCCGTCTCGAGGGCGGGGAAAGTCGGGGCGAAGAGGTGCGGCGGAAAAAACGAGTTCATCTTTCCTCCCCGAGGAGCGGATCACCCAAGGCGTTGGAAAACGAAACTCGGCCGATGACTTTCGAAGCAAAGACAATATAAAATATTAAGATAGCGTACCTACCTTTCTCTGTCTCTCTCTCTCTCTTGAGAGCGTGTGAGTTGGGCGCTGGGGTGGGAGTGGGAAGAGGTTGATGCGATCTCCGGGGATAAATTGAAAGCCAGCGGGCGCGGAGTGTGGGTGAGTCTGTGGCTGCGAGAGGAGGCCGGGGACGCCATTCATGCGATCGGAGGCGGCGGCCCAGCCAGCCGGCCGCCCGATATGCCCCCGCAGAATGGACCCATTCCCTCTCCTCCCCGCCCCCATCTGGTGTTTCCATCGAGCAAGGCACTTCTCTTCGAGGTGCGGGGGATGTCGGAGGGGTGAGGAAGGGGACAGAGGAGAGAAAAGACAAAGGAAACCCAACGTGGGGTGGGGTGTGGGGGCAGATAGGGAGAGAGAGGATTGATCTGATGGATGACGGGGACAGAAGGAGAAAGATGGCCGCAATAAAGAATGGTAAGCGAAGAGAGGACAGAGATGAAGGGGATTGAGTGATAAGAGCGGGTTATCCGCGCCCAGAGAGGGTCGTAGGGTGCGGGGGGGGGGGGGTTGAAGTGGAAATGGGGGAGGGAGTGGTATGGTGTGCGTGTCTGGTATGTGGGTGTGTGTGGTTTTATGTTTATGTTACTCACATTTGTGGTGGCCGCCAATTTGAAATCCATGAAAACTTGAAGACTTATTGTTTTTCTTGAATATTAAACCTTATTTCCTGAAACCTGAATGAGTTGTTTTTGCAAGGGAAGACTTTGAACTGAGTTCTCTTTGGCTTTAGCGATGAACACTGCAAAAATGTCTTCTTTTTCATTTGTAGGGCAAGATTTTATTTTTTTACCTCATGAAGTGAAAAATAGAATGAAATAGGAGAATTTACATTACGAAAAATGGACAAGCATTGGATCTGGAACACGTTTGAAGTATCCTGTGAAAGTCTCAGTATATAATGGTGTACACTCTACTGTGCAGATGAAACTATGCTTACAGTAATATACCTATACCAAACGAGAGAGGAGTAATTACTTAGGGATAGGAGTGATAATGAATTGAAGAAGTAACGTTGGAAGCGTCGTTGCCTCTATAATCCCCTAAAAGCATGGAACCCAAAGAATGTGATCAAATTCGTCCCCTTTCCTGGTCATTCGCTAAGGCTCTACGTGTCATAGCATTCCGTTCCTCCAAAATCATTGTGCTCAGACGAATTGCAATCGCGAGGATTTCAGCGGGATGGAGGAATGAAGATCTCAAACCGTCGAACATTTCAAACTTGTCGCCTCGGCGGGAGACGTTGAAATTCGCGTCGGCGGGCCATTGGGGTGGATGTAGGAAAGGAGAGGGTGGCCGCCGGTCGAGGAGACGGAGCAAGTCGGGTCCGGGATCTGTCGGGGGGTCGGGGTTGGGGAGTGGGAAAGGGATCTCTCAGGGAGAGAGAGAGATAAGGCGCGGAGGCTGCTAAGTGGCATTGCAGTCGTGGAGAGGGGAAAAAAAGGGGAGACATGCATGGTGAGTGGGTAAGAGCTAACGGGTGGCGTTTTCATTTTGTCGCCCACAAAGATTGGAGCTGGTTAATCTCTTCTGGTTTCCCTCTCTGGCGTTTGCGGTTCGCGAGGGGGTTGGTGTGGGGGCAGGGTGGCAGGAAGGAGAGGCGCCGTAAACGTTGAGTCGGAGAGGGACGAAAGAGTGAGGGTGGCGGAGGAGGAGGGTTAGGGAACGTTGATTCTCCACCGCAGCAGTGAGCGAACAAGGATGGATGCCTAGATTGTTGGACCATTGGGGTTCAGGGACGACTCAGCGCTTACATTGCTTGGGCTAGTCGCGTTGGCTAGTAGGAAGGGCAAGATAAAAAATCAGTGCCCAATTCATTCACTACCTCCATGCTTTTGGCTCTATGTATTGCGTCTGATTTCATAGTAACACAGAGACTTCGGACTTCGAGCACAAAGACTTTCGATAGCCATATCCTATGCTCAAGATCAGATGAGGTTTTTTTCATCGCATACCAATGTTTTCATGAAAACATTGGTATGCGATTTCATTTTATCGCAAAGTACGAAAGTAATTGCAAGTGGCCAAAGGGTGGTATTGGCTTCGCTAAGAGTGACAAGTGACAAGCTTGTGATATAATGTGCATAAAATTGACGCATATTACTTTGAGGCGATTTTGGACTATTAAGAGCATTCGCGGGCACCCTAAACGTGCCCTAAGTGGTGGATTACCTAATGAAAATATGTATTCCAGTGACTCCTAACTTCTAAATTTTTTCAGTTAACGTGTTTTTTTCGAAACCTGTTATTTATTTATCTATTACTTTTTTCTGTGAGTACAGACAAATTAAAATAGCCATGTCTCAATAAGAAAGACGCCGTAGTCAATTTCCTTTAAGTTTAATAAAATCGACATGTTTTGGCATTAATTGCCTTTCACCTTGATAATGGAATTTCATACCAGATTTTTTATGATATAAATTATGTAAAACTTGGTTACCGTGTTTTTCTTTCCTATTCCGAACATGAAATCAAGCTTTTCCATAACTTTGCGCCAGAAAATTTTCCTTATTAACCATTTAAACTTTACTAAAAAAAAAGTCAGGTCACAATTAAGGATACTCCCCTTCTAAACTAGTTCCTTTTTCTATGTTTGAGTTTTACCTCTCTGTCGTCTCCTACACTATTCTTTTGTCGGTTGGAATATTTTTGTAGGCGTACATATTCAGGAAGAACAAATGATCTGTTGAGTCAAAATTTGCTATGTGAATCATACACATTTTTTCGTTCGTGAAAGCGCCATTTATTTGTTGGTTGCTACATCAACTTTCCGTATCCTTTCTTTTGCCACTGCACAGAGAGTTGGTGGTGTTTTATTACTTTGTCCAGTGTGATCGCTTTCAAATCGTCATGCCATCAAAATCCGGTTAAGCTGCTTACATTATCGGCGCACATGCGCTTCTCTTGTTTGAAGAAAGTGGTGCATCGGTTTGCGATGTCATTGGATTTACAAGCAATCGATATTTTCCTCCTATTTTTTATTTGTGCGTTGTGGACATGTTTTTCTTCCCATGCACATCAGTGCAGATTATGGCTGGAATCTGTAAGGGGGCTTCTGCAGATACTGTAAAACATTTGTAGTTAAAAAATAGCTCGCATGCTTTCAAAACACGCACATTTTGATTAAACGCATCCGAAAGTGATATTTTTAATGCCTCTACCTACAGATATTTTTACTCCAATGATATGCATTACATACAACAACGGGAATGATTCGAAACGCTCTGTATTGCTAGGGATCTTGGGGAGAATTTCGATGATTTGATGTCACCTTCCTTCAGGTGGTAGTATTTTTACCGTAACTTAATTGTGCTTGTCGCTGAAAACAGTATTCACGGTGCAAAATTTGGTTCCTGTATTTTCTCCTGAAAATCTAGTTAGAAATTAATTAACATGAAGGTGTCTGGTAATTACTTGGCTTACTTAACGGTATTTATGTTTGTAATGTCTTCTGTATTCCTTGAAAACGAACATAATGACTAAGATATTCACATTGACTGCTCCCTTGTTCGCTGTTATGTGACCTTTGCGCGGTACAAATCTAAGAAAAAAATATTTGCATGGACGTGTAATGCAAGGAGATAGGCGAAAGAATAATAATTATTCAAACTTGTTCACCTGTCGGATTAATTAACTTAATTGCGTTTTGCAACGAGCTTGATAATTGATGGTTGATGAGACCTTGATTGAATCTTAATGATGCTATAATTTGCACGAGACCAAATCAGGATTCTACATCCGTGAGCAATTCGGTGCATCAGTGGATGCAATTATTTTGCAAGGAAAATAGACGGGATGGAATTTTTGTACGGAAGCGTTTGCATCGGACTTGGTTTTTTTTAAACGAGTTCCATGAGTGCTTGTAACTTTCACTAGCCTGCAATGAAATGAGTGAGCTTGGAAAAAATATGTAGGGTCATATTGTTATATCATATTTATATTTGAGTCACATTATTTCATGACGAATATCATCGAAGATTATTATTATCATCGATAAATGCATTCTGTAGAGTTGTGTTGTTTTCCTTTACCCTTATCTATAGCTACCTATATCTTTCATGAAAGAAGTAAAAGATACGTAACCTGGGGGGAACATACTCTTAAAAATGTTGATAGGAATATAGACAAAAGGAGTGAAGCTATAGCAGACCTCGGCGCTGCCCAATGTTTGTAGACTAATGTTAGCTTTGAAGATGATTCAGATTATCATCCACCAAAGGTTCTGCATGGCGTACATTTCATCTTATTTTTGCTTGCTAGCCTCAGATAACATGGCATCTCACTTATTTACATGCTAGGTGATTGTTTTACCGTGCGCGTCACTATTCAGCGTGTGAAAGTCGTGGAAATGCGGCGCGGGAAACTTGTTTTTTCGATCCCTCAACGCAATCTCGTTCTGCGGCTCACACTCGTCCCTCTTCCCGTCCGGAGGGGGGTTTGAGGCTCCCTTCATCCGAGTCACCGTTTTGATGGAGTGTGGATGGCTCTGACATTCGATTCCCGATCATGTGTCATTGTTGTAGTTGAATCATGTCGTGCGCTCAGCAGGAACGTGCGTTAATATCTCTCTCTCTCTATCCCGCCCTCCGTCCTCCCCACCCCTCCCACCTCCCTCACGCTCCCCGCCTCCATCTACCCCTTCTCTTTACTTCCCCGTATTTACTCTTCGTTCTTTCTGCCCCTCCTCCTCTCGTCCTCTTCCTCCTCATCCATTCATTCGCACCCTAGTATCTTTCCCCTCCGTCTGAAGTGTTTATGAGTGGGGTACAGATTTGAAAACACAGATGGAAGTTATCCATTCTTGGAGACCGGGTTCGTATCCCGGTATAATATCCATCGCAATACTTGTTTGGATGTCTTGTGTAGAGCATTTAAGTTCAGTACTCCTTCCGTCGGATGGTACGTTAAGCTGTGGTCCCATTGCAGCTTTATGTAAAGAGAAGGCTAATGCCGACACCGCGTTTTTCTCCAAAACTTCTTTCCCTTTCATTACCATCCTTACGCTTGCCAGGAGCAAATGGCCTCTAGCTAGGTCTCTCGGTCCGAACATGACGACATAATCAATTAAATATTTTCCCGTAAAAAATTATCACTCCCACCTCTTTGGAATTTTGTCTCTTACAAAGGTGCTTAAACTTTGTATGCTCATTGCAGTGTTTATCTGACTTTATTTTCATTGCTTGAGGCATTGTGACTTACGCGTATATCGAATCCGAGAATAATAAAGCATCAACATATTTAATATAGTCTTTAAAAAATGTTAGCGGAGTAGGATTCAAGTTACGAACGGGTTATCTATGAGAATCCCCTCTGCTCTCCTCCTTCAGTTCCGATTCTCTGCTGCAATGTCAGGAAGTGAGTTTAAGTGTTCTTTTTTTCTCCAAGTTTTAATTTACTTAATTGCAAAGGGATGTAGAATGCACCGCATATTAATACATATTACAATTTAACGGTGAAGTGATTACGCCACTACGGTTGGAGTTTTTTATCGAGCGGTAACAACCCTTAATTAGTCTTGGTCTATCGCTTAGACTTATTCTTAGATGGTTCTTAAAAGGCATGCGCGTGGTCGATTTTCCGAAAGCAGACTGCGGTGTACTTTGCGTGTTTCCCCACCTTAACGACACATCGCTCCTGGTAATTAACTGCTTATGCATTTTAGTGCTGTTCATAGAGTTTTTCTCGCTATTTCTTACGTTTTTATAAAGATAAGAAGGTTTTTGCTCCGGCTGAATAATCCTATCTCACCCAAGCCTTTTTATCTCCGGGCTCGGAACGGGAAAACTTGAAATGTGACGAATAAGTAACTGTGCCTGAGTGATTCACAAGCAGATAGCATTGAAGCCAACCGGAAACTCGAGTCTGATCAAATAATTCCTAGAATACGTCGGTGACTCTGTCGTTTTTTTAAACTTATTTGGCTAGTTGATATCACCAAGCAGATAGCCGGGCTTTCCATTCGTTGAGGCGGAAGGGATGGCGGAAGAAAGTTTAATAAAATATATGAACTTTTATCCTATCTTGCTTGTTTGACGCTTGTCGGGCAGCGTGATTCTCAACCCATCTTTGAAACTTTATACATTTAGATAATTCGTGTTGCTTATTTGCTAGAAGTTAGTGGCATCATGTCAGTAGACCCAGGTAAATCATAAAGTTTGTGATTGAAAATTAAATCCGAAAAAAGTGTGTTTTTTGACGGGTATTTTCAACCTTTTCCACTCATTTTTGCTGCTAATTTCCTAAAAGTTAATTTGCGGTGTTATTTTTGGGAGAGACAGTAATTAGGAGTACTGAAATTTGCACTGAATGTTTGGTAAATTTGGTGCTGTTATTCTTCCATCTTCTCCGGTATGAATTATTTCTATTAAATTATAACGGAGATTTATATTTTACGTTATTTTTACCCAACATGTAAACATTGTACGACTCTCAGTGTTGATAGCCAAAATGTGAAATTTCTCGTGGTCCGATGGTTTATGCCTTGGCACCTGGTGGTCAAGGTTTCCCTGACTTAGCATGTTTATCTTGTCGGAACGGCAGACCATGTGGCTCAATAATCTCAAATAATGTCTTCCAGTCTCGGATTGTTTTAAAGAGTTGACCCACGTTTATTAGAGTAAAAATTGCAGTGGCGGAAATGCGTGCTTAGAGACGGGCAATGTCTTCACCTGCGTTAATCTTGTGGAGGATAACGGCGGAGTTATATATTCAAGAATCTTATCTTCAAACCGGTCTTGAAATGCTCCTTGGTGCACTTACTTGAGATTGTACGTACATACATTACACTGCAGCTTGGGATTTTTAGCAATTGAAATAAAGGAGTAGAAGTTTTAATTTGGCCTCACGCGGGATTTTTATTATGTAAAATACATTTAAGCGATGAGAGATGGGCTTTCTCTGGTGAAACGATGGCATGTTTTCATGGAAAACAGGAATTACCAACCCTGCAGGATGCGGCTATCGCGGAAATCAGGGCGTGGAAATACTTGGATAGAAAGGAAGCACCCGTGAGATTCGAAGGCATCGAGCGGGGAAAATGGTCATTTTTATGTCGCCTACTTATGACAGAGTTGCTTTGTAGTTTCAACTAGAAAACATCAAATCTGCTCGGAAATATAAGTGGTAACGTTCTTATTCATGATGAGGCATATATAGATTGCTATTGTGCTCGTCATTGGATGCATTCTCTCTGGATTAAATTTCAGAGTGCTACTCGTCACTTAATAAAATATACATTAAAGTTTTATTAATATTATATTGGACTATTGGAAAATTTTATGATATTTTTACAGTGAATTTATTTCTGTTTCTACTGCAATTATTGATTCAAGAAAAACGTTCGTAATATTTAATTTGAAGCAGTCAGTTCTAGTGGAAATTCTCTCACTCCAGAATCAGCCAATGATTGAATTCCTTAGAGATTTCCATCTTATTCTAGCATTTTCGGATATTCTGACAATATAGTAATTATGTTTGTGATATATTTATGAGCCCATGAATTTCTCCATTTGTATGCATAAAAAATTAAGTTATTATTTTGGGTGATTGTAATCCCTGCTATTCATATTATTATATCTTCACTGAAGGTAGAAATTCCAGCTTTCTGAGGTTAATACGAGTTGTTAAGTTATTATTTTGGGTGATTGTAATCCCTGCTATTCATATTATTATATCTTCACTGAAGGTAGAAATTCCAGCTTTCTGAGGTCAATACGACGAGTTGTTTTTAATCAGCCCGCATGATATATTACCGTTCATTTAATGTATGAAAGGGCTTTGAGAGTCGTTATCACTTTTCACCGTTAAAGAAGTAATAGTATCTGTTTCACGTATCTATTCCCCAACTCCTGTGAGGGCATATGAAATGTTTACTGCCTTCGAGGCTCATGCTTTATATGTCTATTAAGAAGACAATATCCCTTCTACCTTATGTTTTTTGCGGGAACTTGAGCAGTATCAAACAATTAGCAGGGCCTTACATCCTCCGTCTCACAAATTTGGCGCTGAAGGTGTGTCTGCGAGTTGAACTTGACTCGATTCTAGGAACGCATTCAGGTCAGACTCTTTGTGCAGTAGTTGGCCTCAACGGCCGTGGTGCTTTCACCTTGCAAATTGACCGTCGTGAAAAATAATTAGCTGGAAGCAGATCCTGAGAATAGTAGGGCTGACGGATCAGGCGTTCCTCCGCGGATTGCGTCGCGGCATCAGATTTAGCCCCCAAGTCATGCGGTGAACATTCTCGGCGGTCGAAGACATCGTCGCTTCCGAGACGTCCGATGGAGAATAATGGCCGCCTACTTTCGTTCTCGGCGCAAAGCGACCCAGTTAAGGAGTCCGAATCACAGTTCCAATTCAGAATTGGCATTTTCCCCGACGCGTGCCGGAGCAAAACCTAATGGAGCGATCCCTCCCCTCACTTCCCCAGCTAAATAGCGCAAGCGACCGCCTTGTATCTCGAAAGCACCCTGCTTTATCAAACACCGTGGAAGGAAGGCAAGTCGTGTCCTTTTTTTTCTATCCGTTCGGAGAAAGAAGGGAAGAAGGGGCCGTTATAAAACGATTCTTATTTTTTTTCCTCCCCCGAGCGGTGGATGGGAAAGGTGGAAAGATAGAGGACCTACGAAATGGAATGGATTTGAGGGTAGATCGGCCGATGATAAGGGGATGTTCGGAACGGGGGGAGGGCGAGAGAGAGAGAGAGAGTTTGGCCAAAGGGAATGGGAAGGACATTGGGTGCAGGGAGGGCCCCTAGCGTTAGTATGGGCGGGATTAGAGGCGGAGAGGATGGTTTTGGTGGGAGGGATGGTTTGGTGGGGGAGGAGTAGGGTTTTTGAGGTGGAGCTGGACTACTTTACGAGATAAATGGGATTGCGCCTGGTCTGGAGATAGGGAGGAAATGAAGTGGCTAGAAAAGTGCTTCGGTGGAGATATGATCTCTACCACCCCCCCCCTCCTTTCTTCCCGCTCCTTTCTCACTCCCATCCCCCGCACGCCGAGGCAGGAAAAAACTTATTTTCCCCCATCCAGTAGAAAAAAAAGCGCGCTCATTAATGCGGATTTAACGCTTTCCATCGACGTGGGGGAAATTGAGGAGGTCTCGGAGGGGGAGGGATGTGGCGAAGGAGGGGTAGCGCGATAAAGAAAATTGATATTCCTTAAGATGACAACTCGCGAGTTATATATTTTTTTTTCATTCCTCCGCAGTTTCATTTTCCGAAATTATGTCTCGAAGTTTGGTGTCATAGGACGGGGAGAGACGAAGTAGGGAGGATCGTATCTATCATCTGAACTCGCGGATGGGTTTTTTTTTGTAATGGGTGGCGAAGGAGATAATGGGGTGGTGCGGGAGAGGGTAGGTCGTTGTAGTATTGGAATCGAGGATTGACGGTGGGGTGGGAGATGGATGTTGGGGGGCGGGTGGCCTTTGCGGTGGCTCGGGGCCGCAAATTAAATTTTGTGAATGCGGAATTGCCGATTTCGATCTGCGCCAGATAAGCGGAAAGTGATTAGTCAAGATGTTATTAAAAGGTCTACGGTAGTATCAATTTTCACGTGTTGTCGTAAGTTATTGATAACTATTAGCATGGAAATTTTAAACAAAAATAAATGTGCCGCTCATTCAATTAAGTATTAGTTCGCGGAAGCGTCGGCCGTATCGTCGATATGACTTGATAAACGACTTTAAATATCATAGAGCTACATCCCTGGTTGGCGTCGCAATATTAATTCATCATTCAGCGCACAATGAACATGTGTGCAATGTTCAAGAGACGATAGCCAAGTGCTAATTTTGTGACGAGCTCTGAAATGCTCGCCAGCAATGATTTTTTTCATATTTATTTTATTTCATTCTAGGCATGTGCTTGATTATTGTCGCTGCGATTGAACGAGTACTAGTATTCTCATCGAATGTATTTCATTTTTCTCGAGGTAATCCAAGTAGAGTGATATTGCAGGTGGGTGTAGGTAATGGATAAACCTCATGTATGACTTTTCATAACAATAAAGTAGTTCTTCAAGAGTGACTATATGTCTGTTATCAGAGTTAATCCTACGTCGGTTTGGCCTTTCGCGCCTCACAAGTTCTGTTTTCGTAAATGCAGGCTTTTGATTGAGTCAATTATTGTAAAAGAGCTTCTTTTAGAATATCTGTCTGTGGGAATGTCTGGTGCGTTATTTCGCAGGACTATGGACATAAGGATCCGAAAACTAAGTTTTCATAACGTCTACAGATTTCATTATGGAGATAGGCCAATTAAAAGATATTATTCAAAATTATGAGATATTCCATTATTCAAGATTATGAATTATGCCTTTAGTATGTTCAAATTAGATGTTAGCATAAAACGAGAAAACTCTAGGTTCTCAATTACTCAGTGTGCAAAATAAGCTATGATGCTAAATAAGTAATAATTCATTTTGTCTACTTAGAAGTCTCGTTGGATTCCATTCAAACAGCTGTCATCAACTATACTTACTTATTTCTCATCATGTCAGAATTTTAAAAACTTTTCAATGAAATTACAATTTATGACCCGCCAATATTTAGCTTAAGTCTGTCTCATCAATTTATGCAATAATATTTAAGGTTCGAAAAAAATGCTGGTGTACGATTGGTAAAGTTCTTAGTTCCGTATAGTGCACGAATGTCTAGCATCGACATTGAGTTATAACAAGTTTGAATTATTTGTAATTGAATAGAGTGTTGTTGTTAAAAAGGAATTCCTGTGAAAATGACTTTTTAATCAACTGAAGTGATTGCTTCCTTGCAAGTGTCATGTCTCTAAGTCATCCATATCTTAAAGCAAAATATCTTCTCGGTATCAGGGCGTCCTCTTATCTCCTTGTCTCACAGCAAAGAATTTTAATCGATCCAGTTCCAAGCAATCGCATCCGCATTCCTGGCTGCTATTTCGAAGCTATCCTTGTTTTGTAGACTTCGTGCATATCTTATGTCATCCTCTACTTTGCACATTTTTCCTACTCCAGGGTGAGAGTTATTATATTCATACGCATAGTAGTCATTTCATAGAGTATATTAGAACCAGTAGGAGCCAATTCAGGCGTTGTCAAAGTACCTTCGTTTTGAGGATGATGGAATGAGAGATAAGTTTGGGTCATATTCTCTTCACGAGATCTCTCATCCAGTAAATCTTCTCGTTCATTTCTGAAAGAGACTAGTCGCTAATGAATGCGATCTGCATGTATGTGCGGTGGTCTGGCTTGTCTTAAGTAAACGAAGGTGCGTCTTGGCTGCATCAGATAACGTTCTCTCGAGAGATAAGCTCTTGAGAAGTTCGTTTGTATGTTCTTGTTTGTCTGGTGTTTATTCTCTCTACAAATATTCTTGCGCTTGTTCACAGAGTTCGATGTCGATTTTAAGGTTTATAATTAAGCTGGTATTTTATATAGCCGTAATTCTGTGTCACATTGTTACTTAAGGCATCATAGAGTGTATTACTTGTTATGTTCTTGGATAGCATTACTGGCAGGAATGTGAAACTAACGCGACCTCTGAGTTTTTCCCAGGCACTTGATCGATAGTATGCATTAGTAGTTTCCGGTAGATAGAATTGCCAATTTAGTACTTGTATATCATTATTCCCGAGACGTACGAGAATAGTTTATACGTACGAGATATAGGTTTGCTGAATTGATTCCTTTATTTGATCTACGGAACGGATAACTTTCCTTTAAAATGTTCTTGGTGGTGCGCACTTTCAGATGCAAATTGTGGTGGCGTGGTACTCCGCTTTTAACTCATCGGCTAAAGTCAATCAAGGGAGAAATATTATCGAGAATAATTTTAAATTTAATTGAAATTGGTACTTGCAGATCTTGCAATCAAGGGAGAAATATTATCGAGAATAATTTTAAATTTAATTGAAATTGGCACTTGCAGATCTTGCAATCAAGGGAGAAATATTATCGAGAATAATTTTAAATTTAATTGAAATTGGTACTTGCAGATTGATGTATAGCTGGATGACGTACACTTGATCTAGTTAAAAGTGATACTTTTAGGTTAAGGTGTACCTGGATGAGTTTGATCGACTCAGTTCTCTTGAATATCTTGAAAATGGTAATTCTAAAATGCTCACATTCCCTTAAGTGGAGTCAGAAGGCGAACGGAAGTTGTGACAATTTTACGACGGTTAATTTCATAACTATCGTAATTCATGTTTTAGGATGGCCATCAGTATCTCTAACTAATGTTCCAGATCACGTATGAGAATTTTTAGTTTTTTATTTGAGCCACGTCCTTGCTGGCCGATGATTTGGAAAAGAAAATCTTGATTAACTCTTCTCTGGTATTTTTTTGCATGAAATATGAAAACATACATTAATTGCAGTCATCACTTAAAAATTTCCTATCTAGTCATATTTTGAAAATGTATAATGTCACCAATCAATCTTTAGCGGTTTTTTTTCTCCTGCCTCCTGGGAATTATTGTCGGTACCTATTGTACTCCGCTATCACAATTGAAAATAGGTAGTCTCCAGCGTTGCGGGAACTATCGGATATTTATGGGATACCGGGAAGAAGAATAATGAGTGACACCTGATTAGCAATGCTATCGATAATTTTATTGGCTTTATGTTCTTATTCCAGTCAGTATTGCAAGACACGTCTGTAAGAGATCTTTGCCATTGAAAATACTTTGTGATTATCGAGAGATTTTTTTGTGTAATATTTTAATCAAGTGCGTCTACAAATTTGTTAATATCAATGGAAGCTTAGCACTTATATTCGATTTTTTATAAATTAATCATGGCATTAAACATTCTGAATCAGTATTTACAAGAATGTAAGAATCTCCTCTCTCTCTCTAGTTGGGGTCTGATTGGTTTATCAATTTGGCCTTCGGTACAATCACAACTTGCGTTCCTTCTGCCTGAGTCATTCACTATTTCTCTGTTTCAAACCAATCCGATCGATTTAATCGAACATTTATCGTTAGATTCCAGATATGTCAGTTCTGGTCTCGCACCGTTTGTCTTCGAGCACCGAGAGACTGCATGGATTCCAGGGGTAAAACAGCCAGCCAGCTCCACGACTCCCTTCCATTGCTCCGTGCTTGCATCATCGTGGTGTTATATCCGTCTACCGATATGCGTAATCTATGCCACGCGGTATTGCATCACTCTGTTATTGCCACCAATGCGCTCACCCTGTCTCATTTGCGCAGAAGATGCATCGCTACCGTCCAATTGTTTTGAAAGACGACGTTTTAACATCCACGTTGTCGTAGACTTCGAAGTTTCTAGCCGCTTGACATCCTAAGAGGTCGATATGGTCTCATATTTGATTGCAGTGATGGACAGTGGCAGAATCTCCACGAGTAATTTCTTTTACCTTGACTGGGACTCGAATCCGGAACCTCAATTTGGTGCTCCGGGTCGAGTCCCGGTCAAGGTGAATGATTGTTTTCTCGGTGAATATTCTGCTATTGTGCATACCAGCAGGTAGCTCCGTTAGGTTTTACGCGGCTAGTTCACCATCCTTGAATTTGTAGTGATCCAAGCGAAACATTGGTGGTTCTTTATACAGTGTAGGGAATTGTTCTCGCTGTGACATGATTTGATAAAATAATTATGTAAAACTCCCGACTAAAAATTTAGCTGATTCGAAATTCCATTACCCTAATGCAGAAGCAGGAACTTAATCATGAGTGTCTTTTGCTGAAAAAGGGCGCTGAAACTAGTTAACCATTCCATTATAAGAAAGAAAAAACTTAGTTCTTTTCCACAAATATATTTAAAACAAATCAGGCCTGAGAGGGCCGAAACCGGTAGATTTGTTTTAAATTATTATTATTATTATAAGTATTCTACCGGTGAAGGTAGGTTTAAATGGACATTTAATTCTTCCCACCCCCTAAATTTCACACGATGTCCCTCTTCAGCCCCTCATACCTTCTGCCACCTATCATTCCATCCAAGCTACCCGTTCTTCTTCTCCCTCTTCCCCGCTTACCCAACACTCTTCCCTCAATCACTTCCTTCAAAACACCATCCCCTTTTATTACCTTTTCCATCCACACCTTCTGCCTTCTCCTAATTTCATCTATCAAATTTCTTTCCTCTCCTACCAATTCTAGCACTTCATCGTTCGTCTTCCTTTCGACCCACTTTATTTTCTCCATTCTTCTCCACACCCACATTTCAATTGTTTTAAATATATTTGTGGAAAAGAACTAAGTTTTTTCTTTCTTATAATGGAAAATAACTTCCACAACGTAAACTCGCCAACCATTTCTTTTATTAGTTAACCATTGGTTTTTCCAGTTCAGATGGAAGGAAGTTGGAGTTCAGCTGATTCGAAATTCCATTTACTCTAATGCTGAAGCAGGAACTTAATCATGAGTGTCTTTTGCTAAAAAAGGGCGATGAAACTAGTTAACCATTGGTTTTTCCAGTTCATATGGAATGTGAACCCGGATGCATCCGGCAGTCACATGCCGAACGTAAAGTTCAATGCCTCCCCGGAGAGTTTTGTTTTAAAATTGAACTTCCTCACATTGATACAGGGAATATCGAATACTAAGATGATGGAAAGAGTTTTATTAGACTGGTGAATATTTCGAATAGTTGATTCATCTTCTTCCCTCTTTCTGTGTTAATACATCTAAGCTCTATCATGTTTCATGGATCGAAACATGATTAATTCTTGCATGTCAAGATAACTATAATTTTCTATTAGTTTCGACACTTAGTCCATAATTTTAAACGTAGGTTTAGAATATTCCAAATTATATCTAAAAACCAGATGTTTGAGGAGAAAATGGCATAGTCACTGTATTTCATTATATCTACCCTGAAAAATTACTATGTTAGGGATTCGGACGCATAACTAGTATGGGAAGTACGGAATTCTCGGATATATACCAGCAAGTGAAGGATGAAAACAACCAGTGTTAGAAAAGTAGGCATGCTAAATGGTATTCACTTGTTTCTCTATGATATCTGACTGTAGCAACTATGTGAAGAGTTCTTGAGCTAGTTTTTTGGGCTAGTGTACAAGCTTTGATCCCGAATCTCGCGCAAGTTGAAGACCTTAGTACACCGTCAACGAGAACATGCAGCGTACGATGGCCGGGTGTTTTTCAGTGCTCATCGCTAACTCCAACCACAAGATTAGTGTCGCGTTCATTTTCCCGAGTCTTAATACGCGGAGCTAGTTCGAGACTCGTCGTTTCTTTTTTCATGCGCTCTCATAATGCATTGCCGCCGCGGCAATTAGTCAGGTGAGTCTCCCTCTTAATTGTGGGTTGTACACTCACTGGTCTTGGAGGAAGAATAAGAAGGCTGACTTGCAAGAAGGGAGCGCGAGCTCGGTACGTAAGTGGGTATTGCGTTGTGGCCACTTCCTCGTATTTCCCAAGGGTAGATGGCGAAGATGCGATAGCGCTTCCTGTCCCCCACTCTATGCATGACGGTGTGTGTGTGTGTACGCCCCGTAGTCAGCGGTCAGGGTGAGAAACTTTATGGCTTGGAACTGGCCGATCGAGGGAGGACACCCAGAGGCGTTTTTTTTTCTTTAGTTCCCGAGGCGTCGATATTATTTCCCTCCTGCTCGATGCGGAATGACAAAGTGGGACTGGCCCCTTCCTCGTTATTCGCCCGCAATCTCTCGATTCACTAATGGAGCTGTGGCTACATATCGAACCTTGTCCGTGGAGTGGCGTTTGTTCTCCTCCCGAGGTTGTTCTGCGGATTCGTGCTTCCAGCTATTTTCAGTGGTGCCTTGGAACCAAACAGCGATTTGGACCTTCAGTGAATCCCTGCATAGAGATAGGTATGCAATAGGCGATAATGCCAATTTAAAAGTTATCTCAAGGGATTGTTTTCAGCGTTGTTCCGTGGGGTTTCTTAGTAAGATGGCTTTTGTCTTCTGCTCGCTCAGAGACGACTACCCTTAATTTACGCTGAGCAAGGACGTGAAATTTCAAATTGTGGGTGCGTAAACGAGGAAATAATATTTACACAAACGTTCTTCATGAACTTAAAAATATCCGCTGGTTTTTGTTCTCCGAGCAAGAGGTACTGAACCCGGCCTTGAGTGGTTGCTTCAAGGCTCACCTGACAGCACCCAACTTGCCTACTTGCTGAGTTGGTTCCGTCATTATTCATGTGCGATTATTGTCATGCTCTTGTGAATTCCGTATCGCTATCATAATACCGTAATGAACATCATTTATATGAGGATCACAACCCTCCCGAAAGAGATAGAGATAAACATTGGTCTTGAAGCGAGGTTCAACTGGAGAACTTTCATTTACATCCTTGAAAATGAATCTCCCGTATTTAGAATAGCATTCAGGTAACTGGTTTTCACGCACATACAAGAATCACCCTCTATGTGTGGGGAATAGAACTCGAAGGGATTGGAAGGGACAGGTCCTTTTTTTTTACTTGTGGCAGAAACATCTCGCTTTAGTTGATCGAATCACAAATCTTAGGACGATTTATTGCTAAGAGCTGCTACAAACATGGTCTGATTTACTGTTAATTGAAAAAAGTTGAAGTATCTTAGGCCCAATACAGCTTTAATGCACCGTAAATATTTATTCCTCCGTGTCAATGGGTTTTTAAAATGAAATTTAATTTTGTTCCTTTGAATTCATAGTATTTCATATTACCTATACTCTCTTTATTCTTGCAGGGATGTAATGTCGTTTCAAGATAATGTATTATGTTTATTCACCTCAGAAAGTATGTGTCATCACTTCACGCTATTTGCCGTTTAAATGTGGAGAAGGTGATTTCCATTTTGCCATTAAATTCGAATGCATATGCCTGTCGTATATTAGAATGCACTTGGCCCTCTTGCCTGTACTTACCTCATTGCTTTTGATAAACCATCAGAAAGTAAGAGTCTCGTAAATTTTCAATTAGTGGCGTAAAAATATTTGTCGGCGAATTCAGGAATGGCGCTGTGGGGAATTTTTATGACTATTTATACGATGCCCTCTTCCCCCACTATTCTTCTCCAGGGTCTTCGGAGCACTGACTACAAGTTTGCTTTGCATGTGATTTTATTTCACGACCTCTTCGATTTTGATCGCCTTGGAATAATTTTCCATTTAATGCTTCCCAGGATTTCCTGTCTAGAGAGCATGTATGCATGCTACTAAGTGGGAATTTCGATATTTTATTCCCTTTTATTCAAACTTTGAAAATGGATCATGGCGTTTATCTCATCCGTAGGCACTCTATAATGCCTCGTGTGGGTGTGAACCATTATTATTTTATGTTTAATTTTCTTTATGTTCCTAGACACTGTGAGAATAATCATATGGGTTTCATGCATGATGCGGCATTAATTTCTTTTTCAAATTTTCTCCCGAATCCCGACCAATAGTTACAAGAAATAGAAGTGCAAAGTTAACGAGTTGCGGGCTATTAACTGAATTATGAGGCTTCCTAACTTGTTATGGATGCCATGTCCTGGCGTTTGCTTTGTAGCCAATGAAGACTATAAGACGCTCTTGAGTTTGAAATAGCAACCGACATAAAATGCTTGCACGACAT
Organism: Platycnemis pennipes; assembly: GCA_933228895.1. Lineage (NCBI taxonomy): Eukaryota > Metazoa > Arthropoda > Insecta > Odonata > Platycnemididae > Platycnemis > Platycnemis pennipes. The sequence continues at coordinate 98,954,732 of OW121848.1, read as the reverse complement.
TGGTCATAGGTTGAGTAAATCCGCAAATTTCGCTGTATTTTATTTCATAGCAATTTTAATTGCTGTAAAAACAATAAATATTTTAGACCGCTGGCAAATAAAGTACTTAATACTTGGAATTAAAATGCAAACATTGGACCAGTTATCATTCCCGAAGCTGCCACTATTATTTTTTTAGGATCGGCAACTGCAACCGAGTTTGATTCCAATTTCTCACGTCTTTTTTTCTTGATTCCCTCGCGTATACCCCTGTCAGGGGATTGCTGTGCAGGAATTGGTGAAGCAGAAATTGAATATTTAGGGTCACTAAGGAAAAGAGGTCCATCAAGAATATTATTAATGCGATAGGGAGATAGTGAATGAGTTCATATCTACTTCTACGTATTATCCTGGAGCCACAGCATGTCTGTGGCAGGTTGTGAATATCATCATTACATGCATCTAAAACTTTAAATAAAATTTATATAAAGATCCGATGAGGCAGTATTCCCTCACCGCAACTTTTTTTTGTGATTCAGTTTTCGACTGCAGCAATCGTGCGTACCAGCCCATCCACAGTCACCGTTTCGCACCGACTTCCGAGCCGCCACCGAAAGCTCGCTTACTTTTAGGGCGGGTTCGGAGGGGATCTCGGGCAAGTGCAAGGGGACGCAAAAGAAGAGTGCGGAAGGGGTAAGGAGTGGTGGGGGCGGGGCGGGAATGGTGTGCCTGGCGAGATGAGTGGGAGTGATAAGTGGAGGGGACGGTACGGAGGAGATAATACGGACTGATAAATAGGGTGAACTGTGGTTCGAGAGATGCGGTCGGAATGGGGGAAGAGATCCACACACACGAGGGTATTCAAGCGAGGATCCCGTGCTAAGGCGTGTGAAGGAGCTCGAGAGAGGTTAACGCATGAAATGCGGTTTAGACTAATATTGTTTCAGTTGACGCTCAGATTCCATCCCTCGCCGATTCATGGGAATTATTTTTGACTTTTCCGCCGATATTGATATTTTGTGTTTGGTTATCTATCCGTTCCTTCGTAGTTTAAATGCTGTAAACATCTGAATCTGCATAGTACCCTGCAAGCCACCGCATGGGTGTGTAGCAGAGGGTGAACAATCACCAGGCTTGCATTATCAATCCGAGAGAACACTTACTACCATGCAGCCACGAAAAAAATACCACCTGTTTACTGTACACTAAATACTTGCCCTGTTTAAAAACTACTTACATGAAACCAAGTTATAATACTACCACCTCAAGGAAAATACAAGACATCCATTTATGAATCAAGCTTTTTTATTTCAGGGACTGTGGGGACGAATTTTCATTACTCCGAACTCCGGCATTGATTGGCGAAATGCGATATGCCACCAGCAATGCAGGCGTGTGGGAACGATTAAGATCTCCATATTAATTCTTAGATACCTCCCTCGGCAGTCAAAATTTGGATTACGAACAGAAGTGTAGCATTGAGCATTATCACTAAAGGTAATATTTTTTGACGTTTAGTCGACTGAATTGAAATAAAAACGTAACTTGGTTGTTCCGCTTAAAGACCTTGGTTGTTCCACATAAAAACTTTGGCTGTTCTACTTTTGATGTGGTTCAACCAAGTTACGTTTTTATTTCTGTTATGAACCAGTTCCACAAAGTTACGTTGGATACAGTTAACTTTATTTATTGGACTGTAAAAAATTTAGCAATTAAATATTATGTACAAAATAGTTTTCTAAACGTTGAGAAGCGAGTCGTCGAATGCTTTGAGTGTGAAAGTAATGAATTTGACAGATTGAAGTGATAGTTAAAGCTAGAGTAACTTTCCACTGCGGGAGAAGGGTGTTAATGAAGAAAAGCAGACATTTTTAATTTACCGGGTGAAGATGGAAAGAGTGATGGTTGAGCTCGGGGTTGGGTATGGGTGAGGTGGGATGTTGGGAGAGATGAGAAGGTTCCTCATATTTTTAAAAGGTTTTGATAACAGGGTAAGGATGTAGGGAGGCAAGAATGGGGTTAGGGAGAATGGGAGGGGTAGTTTAAGGGGAAACGGGTTACGACGGAAGGGTGTATGTCTGGGGAGAGCAAGAGGGAGAGGAGGTGGGGTTAAGAGATGGAGTTTGGGACCGATGGAGGAAGGAGATAAGGTAGCTGATAAGGCGCTCTCTCTCTCCCTGTATGCGCCACAAGGAGTATCGCGTTGGAGGCTCTTTTTTTATTCTCTTCCCACTCAAAACGAGAGCTCCGATCGCCAAGACAAGGGAGGCTTAAGAGTTCCCCGTGTTTTCTTTTTCCACCATCGCCGAAAAAAAGCGTCCGTGACTCCACCTCCTTCCTAGGGCCATTGTTGGCAACGTGTCGCACTTGTGCACCGCCCCTGCCCCTCGCTTTTTTCCTTCCTTTTGAAACTTATTCATCTCGAGACCTTCAAGGCTTGTGTTTGTTTGCACCCAATGCGACCAACCTGCGGGGTTCACCTGATACGATCTTCCGGAGCGGAGAGATTTTTGATTTTAAATTCTCCACCCCACGTCAGTAAGGATATTTAGTGCTCGGGAATCAAGATTAACCGGAGTAGAATGCGGTTATGTAGTTCTCTAGCGCGCTTTAAAAGTCGACAGGTTTTTTTAAGCGATTAGTTCTTCGTCAGATCGTAACGTGCGCAATGGTTATTACTGCCGATGAAGTTTGCGATAAATTATACAGTTGACGTTGCGTTTAGAATACCTCGAACTTTCGAGGGTAGGTACCGTTAAAGAAGTTTCTATTGTGACACATTTAAGAATTAAATTTAGTCCCGTAACCCTCCGGTATTGGTGGATCCGAATGGAAAATTTTTATCTAAATCCACCCAACATTTTAATCGCTCTAGGTTTTGTGTCCACCGAAGAAAAAATTAATATTCGCTCCCGGCATGGGCAAGCATGATACTGTGAACCCAGACGCTTTTCCTTTGTAAGTGCCTTGCCCGACTGTCTTAGATTCTTAACTATTACCTAAAACGCGAGTTTGCGGGCCGTAATGGATAAATTATTGTTATTAAATAATCCGATAGCGGGGAACACTTAAGACCGAGACATTTTAGGACCTCGCTCCGGGAGTCAATGAAAAAAGGAAAAGTCGCCTCGGCGACAACCCCATTGCCCGCTGCGTAAACAAAGTATAAAAGTTAGATTATAGAGGCGATACAGTGTTTGTGGGGTCAGGAGGGCGGAGAGAAGCAAAGGGAAGGAAGGGTGATGGGGGGAGGGGAACCTTTTCCTTCGAATAATCGATCGCGGCCGCTAATTTATCTCGCTGCCATCGGAACGATTTCGGTAACGAAGCGTAAGGTCTCCTACGAACGTATAACGCTTTCCAATTTGTCCCGCGTTTGTGGGAACGGAAGACGATCAAGTAAATGATTGCGGCGACAACCCGGGCTCGAACTCTCCTCCCTCTCCTGCCACCCTCTGCGTCCCACTCCCCATCTCCCTAGAATAGAGTTGAGGGGAGGGGCCGGGTGGAGAAAGAGGTAGGGGGGGGGGGAAAAAAAAAACTACACGGCTGCTATCTTCAGGATCGGACCGCCCTTTCGGTCAACGCCACAAACTCCGCGCACATGGTAATAAGGTGAGGACAGGCGAGGGAGCGGGGAGAGGAGGTGTGGGAGGGAGAAGGGGGGAGGGGGTGAGACATTATTGCGGGGGGTGGGGTTCGGAAGGAAGCGGGCGGGCGGAGGGGAAGGCACTTGGGTGGCCCTGGAGGGGGTGGGGGGAGGCTTCGCGGGGGTGCGCGATGGGGATCTCTCCTCCTCGGTTGGAGGAGGGCGAGAGAGATTTTGGTTCCGCGCGCGGTGGCGGAGGGGAAGTTGATGCAGTGGATTGCTCTGCACCGCGAAGGTGAGGTAGGGATGTGGGTAGCGCCTGTGGAAATCGAGGAGTTAGCGGGTGGGGAGGGTTGATCCTCGTCAAACCCCGTCTTAAGCCGGTTCATTAGACGTCCGCGATGACATTTCCACGGCAGAGTCGTGCTTTGCATTGGACTGAATCAGCCCAGGATTGGAATTAATGTTTTTCCTGCAGTGACCTTTACCCAATAATAATGTCAATGTGGAAAACTCTTGAGAAACGCGATTAAGCATTAGCGGGCAATTCGCAAAATTGCAGAAATCGAATTATGTATCAAGTTTTCTTAAGGATTTAATGGCAAAAACCCAAGTTTACCTCCAGGAGTGATTGACGCTAAAATTTTTTTCTCGAAAATTCTTGGACGCGTGGACGATGCCGTTCGACTTTCCCATTTCCTCTCAACTATGGAGTGAAGCCAATAGAATGTAAGGGTGCAAATGTAGTGCGGATTGGGTTGTTTTGCATTAGGAGTAGCGAGGGGGGGGTGGATGGGAGTAGGTGGTTTGGGGGACTGTTTGAGGTCGGAGTGGGGGGTGGGGGGAGCCTTGTGGGGCAGAGAGGTTGTTGAATGGGGACGGAGCGAGCAGCGGAGCTGCAGCCCAAGGGTTGGAAGTAGGACAGGCCGAGGCATCTTCGGGGCGGACGGTGAGGATTACGATGGTGGGAGGGATGGAGTGGGAATCCTTAAAGCCGCTTGAAAGATTGAATGCATGAGGGACTGAGGTTGAAACGAAGATTGTTTTATTTATCCTGGAAGGATGTGGGAAGGGTGATGCAGCGACCTTTCTCCCCATCCAGAGCCCTCGAAGGGTACAGTTAACCAGGGTACGGTTTAAATTAAAAGTGTGGGTACGGACGAGATTAAGGGTTAAATCTCAGGAGACGCTAAGTATAATATTGGATACATTTAGAGGTAATTAAGTTATCGGGTTGGTGAGGCGGCTAAATTACTGGTTCCCCATTCCAAAGTCCTGGGTCGGATCCCGACTGAGGCTAATTTTTTCAATGGTATTCTGGTCCTTAATTAGGTGTGATGAGGAGTGCACTTTGAGTCAAGTACTCTGTCAGTCGGATGAGACTTTAGTCCGATGATCCCTTGGTCTTATAGGCTAATACCTACGCCGGATTTCTCTCTCCCCTTCCTCCGTTCCTTTAAAAATCCCTATCTCTCCCTCCATCCTATATGGCGCAAATTACCTTATTTACCAATACGTATTAATAGTTCATTAAACACCAACAGCAGACCCCAAGTACACGTGTTACAATAAAAGTTAATAAAATAAATATATAAATCACACTGAAATGACAATTTACATTCTATTAAAAAAGGCAAGAATATTCCTTTTAAGGCAAATCAAAGAGTCAGAAAGTACGTCGGAGTGATGGTTAATATCCAAAAACTCATTTTTAGTCCGCATCATCCTTGATAGTGGTTAATGCTTGCATACATCCACCTTGCCGAAAAAGCATCGGAAGAGTGGATTATGTTTAGTCCTCGTTGGAGTGGCATTATTGTTCACTAAACTACGGAGATGGGTAGAATCAGCAACACCAGTCATAATATTTCAAAGGAAAATTGCATCCGAGATTTTCCTTCCGACTTTGAGTGGGGATAGCATTAAATATCTGTCAGTCGCTTCACCCCAATAACCATAATATCAACAATAAAACATCAGGCGATGTAAAATATGCAGGAAATCGAGAGACTGAAGAACTTTCATTTACTTTTAAAACATGACATCAATAATGTGTCGGCTTTGTTGCACTGTGAGGTGAGAAACATTAGGGATTGATCAGTCGGAAGGAATTGAAGCTCTGAAGAAAATGCCTCCTCTATAGTTGAGCGAGATGCAACGGCAAGATGTCTTCTGGGTTGTAAACATTGGCGGGTAAACGAGGAAGAAAGTGGAAGGGATCAATTTTAAGAGTTGCATTGGAAGGAGAGAAGACGGCGGAAGGGGAGTAGAAGAGGATGGAGGAGGAGGGGATGTGGATGAAGGAGGGAAAGAGCACTGGGGTAGAGAACGTCAGCGGATGGGATAGGGGGAGGATGAGAAGGGAGGGGGGGAGACTCGGCTTGCATTCGGCGTCAGCCAGGACGGCTGGCTGCCTTTTCCTTATCGCTCACCATTAGAATATCTAAATATCCATCCGCAGTGGAAAATATAGTCCCGCCGTCGCTGGATGGAGATAAGAGGAAGTTGAGGGTAGAGGAAGGGGGAGGGGAAGCGAGGAGGGAAGGCCGGAGGGAAGGAGGGTGGATGGGAAATGAGTATGTGTGCGGGGGGGAGGGAAGGGGAGGAGAGTCTGAAAAGAAGGTCTAGATGCAAAGATGGGGAGAGATAGGCGGTGAAGGTTTGGCAGGGGGGAGGGGCCGTGAAGGAGAGGGGTGGGGAGACGAGGGAATCCAGAGGCGGGAGGGGCGGGAATGGATCTTGGCACGGGGGGATGGCTGTTAAGTGAGGGTTTTTGACGGCTGAGGTACCGGGGGTAGAGTCGGAGAGAGGTGGCGTGTGAACATAAGGAGAGAAAGATTTTTTTCAGAGGAAGGTCGGTGGGGAGAGAAGAATATTATGTTTTCATGCGCGAGACATTTTTTTATGCGGGCTACCTGATTGTGGATTTTGGGGAAATTAGCGTCCTCTAATAATAGGTTGAGCGCAAGGATTAGTACGGCACGTTCCGTACCCTCATGTTGTTTTATTCAGCGTGGCCGCCAGTTACGCCGCATTTGCGTATTTATTTTTTAACCGCGGCAGATTTTTCTTTCCTCTCTTAGATAGCGAGTGAAAACACACGCCGAACTTGAACGCCATCCCGCTCATTGACTTTCTTGCTAAAGAAAGGGTTATTGATGAGTACTCATTCTTATTCTAAAAATTATGTCGTGTATGGTTTCTATTCTCTTTTTATCTAATAAAAATACTGGCATTTTATTTTGGAATTAGCTTTCCCTATGGCGTGATTTACCGTCTGTTTTTATGCAAATCACCAGCATGGAAAGGGTAATCAGTTTGTACAAGTTATAGGTATCTTTCATTTCTTCCACTCTTCATTTCCCTCTGCCCTCATCATTGCCACGTATTATTCTCCATTATTTTCTTTTATTTCTTAGCACTAGAGCAGCCGATTAACCGCTTTTGCTCCATTCTCATTTCAAATATTAGTAATTTTTCACTTTACTCCGAAAGGGCACATTCTCCGTCTTGTATTCATTTGAAATGACAATGTTTTGTAGAAAGTTTCGGGAGTACACGTAGAGTTTTTAAGATAAAGATGGCTTTATTTTAAACAGCGATTGGAACTGAATTGGCTCCATTCATCCAAGTAGCCCTCTTTGCCTGTGATGAATTGTACAGTCTTGTACAAGATTATATGATTACAATATATTCAAAATATAATTTTTACCTTTATCCTTCTTGACTTCACTCTTCCCTTCACTTTGCACTAAATCACATCTTCCAGGAAACAGTTCCTCCTAAGCGTGTGACCAATCTATGTCTGTCCCTTTTGTTTATTAATTAAACCCTCAGTCTTTCCTGGCTCACACTTTTCAGGACTTCTTCATTTCGTATCTAAATTTTCCATTTTATATTCTTCATTCTTCTCAAAATTCACTTCTCAACGGCTTCTTTTTTATCAGGTAAACACACTTGGCGCCTCGCGTTAGTTAAAAGTTAGTTAGTAAAACTCGCAAGAATTAATATTAATTGCTTAAAAATATATTCACAGCATTTTGATTTACAAAAGAAAGTTTAGTTGCTTGTATTGCATGAGGTCCGGTCATCCAAGCTTTCAGCTGATTTCTAAATTTATATTTAATGTTTTAATGATGCTGATTTGTTTCATGTTTTTTTATTTCGCTTGTTAATTTCTTAGCTTCGATAATTTTGACCAAACTAAGTTTATTTCGTCATAATGAAGAAAAATTCAGCACCAGAAGTGATTGCTCGCCCCCATGCCGAGCCCACTTGGCTGATTTTCTTAAGGCGGTGAAGCCAAGATCACTTTTGAAACTTCACACCTCACGGTGTAGAATTAAATTTTAAAGTGCTCCTACTGCTAAGGAAATATCTACACGACTTCACCCTATAAAGAGAACAGCATCCAACGTTATGTATGGATTCGGATTTCTCGCTGACCCTTTACTTCCTAACTACCCCTGTCGGCGCCATATTTATGTCTTCTACATATATTTTTATCGTATAATCGTATATATATGATCCAATAACTATCACGGATCACCAGACGCTCATCAAACCAATCTGCCAATCAAGAGAATATCATATTCCTGTGGGCAGACGTGTTGGTTTCAAGTATTGTGTCAATGTGTGCACAGTAACCCACACTTGGTAAAAAATGTGCAAAATGTACGATTTATTGTACAACTATTGACGGGCGCTTGGTCTTGTAAAAATACAATCAATCACTCATATTCATTTTCACCGACCAGTTGTCACCGTCTGCCAAATAATAGCGCCGTGCAAGGCAAAATAATAGAATAGAATAATAGGCAAAGAAATAGTGCTTTAATGTCGTGACGAAGCAATAACTTTTCGTGAAGTGGAATTTATTTAAAATTTGTGGTTGCATGAATGTCCTACTCGAATTCTGCACGAGCTTCGTGGCGCAATGTTCTTTTATATGTAGTTGAAAGGGGCGTAATACAGGGATTGAGGGCAAATAATGATGCACAATTCATTCAAAAATCGTATGAACATTGATGGTTGACTGTAGGAGTAATATCTTGGAGGAGACCTTTTTGGTATTATCGATAGCCTTTAGATAGATGGAGATTGCCAGTAGGTGGAGAAGGGGTGTCAATAAATGGAGCATGCACTCCGACGACATACCTTCAAGGTCCACAGCCGCCGAAGTCTCGCGAGTTTATAGGTACAGGATGGTGCATTTACGCTTCCTGATATGCGATTTACAGTTGCCCAAAGGCGATGTTCTCGAACGCCGACTGGTGTTCAAATCCATCTGTTCTTCGGTCTTGGATGTCTGGGGATTTTATTGTTTCTGCTTATCCGTGCCATTGTGGAAGAGATAAGCTTTACGATTTCTTTAATGCATAAATATCTGCATCTGTAATCCGAACAGCATATAACAATTCCTGGTGAATTCCAATAATGCACCGCTGTCTCTCTTCTATCATCGTCTCTGTACCATCATCTCATCTTTATTTTTCCTCGCTTATACAATAAACGGGTAAAAATAAAGATGTTTTCATAACAAGTGCTTAACGTTGTGTCCTGTGTCTGTGTTCCGAAGAGGTTTTATATAAATAAATTCATTTAAAATTATCGCTGGTTATTTTACTATGAATAACTGAAGGTGCCTCTTTCGCATGAAAATTATGTATTACTATATACACCCAGTCGGATAATCAAAACTATATTTAGTTATTTCTCACTAATACCTGAAAATATACCAATGTTTTAGTTTCGAAAATAGTACTCATTGTGATCGGTCGTCAATATGTTCAAACGATTCATTATAAAAAGCCTTACATATCTTAAATTGCTTAGGAAGCCCAAATCTTTCTTTTGCTTCTCAAAGGATATTTTTTTCCTTTACACGTACTTTAGTGCTCTCTTTTATAGAATTGCTATTAATATGTTTCTTGTCTATTTTATTCAAATGATTTTCACAGCTAACTTTGGTATTAAGTAGGAACGATTGAATGCGATGGCTAATTCCTTGCAGCTCCTTCCTAATAGCTCAAGAAAGTAATACCATTCCTCTTTCTTGAGCATTTAAATGTAAATAAGAGTCCTTTCACAGTTCCTGCAAGTAATATTAGTAACCTTTCACACTCTGTGATTCCAGAATTTTGTTTTGTTAGTTAAGTTTTTTTTTGCGCAATAGTAATTGTCTACATCAACATCTACACAATACCCTGCAAGCCAACATAAAGTTGTGTGGCAGGGGTCTTCGTGTAGAACGTCTCATTTGTTATCAGAATAAGATAATTGGACTAGTATTTCAACATGTTCGTAAATATTTGAACGTAAATTTGTGTTTAAATAGTTATAGCCTATGCCCAGTGTATATGTTGCTCATTGCTGCAAAATTATCGGAACTATATGCGATTGAGACATTTATGCTATCATTTTCCTAATCAAGATTGCATATCCAGGGTTTACCTTCTGGCAGCTATGTTTACCAAGCTTTGCATTGTAACATGAAGGGATATTCACACCAAATCATTTGCTCGACCCAATATGATGTGTGGTACGTGTGATCCGATCCCATTACTGAATTTCTCGACCTGAATCACACCTTCCCAGCCCATTATGTTGTGGTTTTTATGGGAATCTTTGTGTTTCATAAGGAAACATTCTGCGAGTTTATGAAACACCACACCGAAGATAACGTGGATACGACATCAATATACATGCCTCTTTATGTAGCCATTCAAAATGTAGCAATCCGCCTTTCAGTGAGAAGATCCATATCGTTATTTTTATGGAGATATATTTCTAAGCCAACTTGAATACTTTATTGCCTATAAATTAGTAATATAGCTCACACTTTTGGTCACTCGAATAACATATGAATGACCATTCTTTAACTTTTGACAATATTTGCCTTTATACGATGTGAATGCCTTATTGGTGATAAATTCGTGGAATTATTTATCTACATGCGCACGTGTGCCATTTAAACAAAGGTGGCACTTCTTGGTAGTTTTTTTTCGGGTCAAGTCCGGTTATTATTCTCGATCTGTTCGATAGGTAAATGTTTATTCGCTCTCGTGTCTCATTTTATTCCTTACTATTCCTTATCGCACCCTTTTTCCCAGATTTCTCCGCCATTAAATCCATCCATATTTTGTTCTTCAATATTTTTATTTATTCCGTTTGAGCGTTTTGTGTAAACGTAAGTCTGTGTGGGGGTCAGAAATCTCGAGTGGGGGGGATGATGGGGAGAGGTTTCTAGCAGGCGAGAAAACGAATGGTGTATTTCCTCACCCCCCCCCCCCCCACCCTTTCCCTCTTCCATTTCCTTATCTTATAATATACGGGAATTTTAGAAAATCGAATTCCATTTACCACTTCTCACTTTCTTATCAAGTCCCCTCTCCCTTTTCTTCCACCCCCTTTGCTCGGACTGAAAATCTCCGGCGTTACGTTTAACCCGGGCGGAATATTTATTTTTTCTTCTTTTTCATTCGTTTTCGACTTATCTCCCTCCTCCCCCCTCGTTCCCACGTAGGTAAGACCAACACGACTCCCCTCCTGAAATTATGAGTAATCGAATAATTCGCGGTCGTGGGCTTTCGTTACGCCGCCGGCCCTCCCTCTCTTCCATTTCGGTCATTACGACTCCCGCGTCGTCGTCCCCGTTACAACTTGCGTGAAATTACGTGCAATTGTCCCGATGAGGATATAATAAATTATAAGGTGGGATATCGATACGGTGGGGTCGTTGATGTTTCGTGACGATTCCGTCCCGACCGCACTCACGGTGCCCCCTTTCGCCTTCGCATGTCGTCCACGCAGGGCCCCAGTGCGAAATCCTGGTTCCGGGGAAGGGAACTCGCGAAATATGCATATTTTTTATTTGATTCTTCCGTCCGAGTGAAGTCGTAAATACGCGCGACTGCTTAAGGTCTGCGTGGCTCGGGTGGTATCTGAATGTGAAAACGTACGTATTCCAGTTCATCGAGTGCGACTATATCGCCAGGGTCCATCGTCTGTATTCGAGGGTGAACCGCCCGCTCCAGCAACTAATCAGCATCACCAAGATCTCTTCTCAACTAATCAGCATCACCAAGATCTCTTCACCAAGATGTTTCTTCCTGTTGACGCTGCGGTATCTTTATTTTTTTCTGAAGAAATCAGTGGGACGAGAAGATTCTGCGCTCTCTGTGAAAGACTTAGTCCACCTTCACTATTAAAAAAATACCGGTACCCATGCGATTTAGGGATGCCCTAAGGGATAGTGAGGCCCTGAAAGTCTCCACTTTTTTATTATTGTACTTTGGTATTTCATTAATTAAGTGCCCTGAATGTGATAGTTGAGTGTTGTAATTTTGATGTTTCAATGTTTTGATGTTGTTACATCGAGTGCTAAGGGAAGCAATTAGAGACTTTCGAACAAATATATCCTCCACCTTAGAGAAATGAATACCCCTAGTGAGATTTTTCCTAGCGGGATTGAAGAAAAGCAATTTAAGAAGTGAATTTTCATGCGTTATTTTGCTAGGACGATGGCATCGAATTTGAGGTTGCACCAAATTGCCTAAATTCTATGAATTCAGTGCCAACAGAGTGAACCATATTTTTTGGCAAAGAGAAAGTGAACGTTTGAACACTCTTTGAATGTTATCCATGCACGGCTAAGTTTTATCAAATGTTCAGCATCATCGAGGTCAATAAGGATCATCGTCTATCTGACTCTATCAGTTGTAAATCGAAATCCCGTGGAGCGTGAATGCTTGTGAAATTTTAAGTTTTCCTTCACGAGTGGCTCGAATTTCCCGCGCTTGAATATGGCTTTATGGCTGATAGATTTACTACGCTAGTGAGGGTATTCCTGCGTGCAGAAATGGATCCGAAGTCTAGTTATTTCATGACATGTGCACCGAGCATATTTCCTCAAGTTTATTGTAGGAAGCCCTGTAACGTATCGGGCGACGGATCGTTCCGTTTTAATAGGCACGCAGTTTATAGGACGATCCCGGAGCGCCAAGTCTCCCTCATTTGTTTGAAGATTCCAATGAGAGGGGGGAGGGAGGGAGTTGGGAGGCACGCGAGGCCGGCAGTGAGGGGAGGCAAGAGGAGTCGTCGGCAATAATCCGGGAACCGGAGCGGGCAAACTCCTCCGGGGGCGGTGATTAAAATCCCATTAACAGCGGGGCCCTGGAAATCGCACGCCAATGCCTCGTAAAACTTATACGGCCGGAAGAGCACAACTTATATTTCATTGAAAACGTGCTTATCCGTCGGCATCGGATCAGGCCCCCCGACAACAGACCGGTCGGGCCGCTGCGGGAAATTTCTCCGCCGATGCAATGGTTGCTGCTCTCTCGGTCGCGGTCATCTGTGATCGCCGTCTGATCTCGTTTCCTCCCCAACGCGGCTGCGGCTTTCCCACCCCTTCGCTACAGCCCTCATCCCATGCAGGGCTTCCTCGACAGTTCCCCTTCCTCCCGACCCGTGCTATCTTTCTACCCAGCCCGTAGAGATTCCCATCCACGCAATCCTTTTCTACCTCCCCGCACTATCCGCCGCTCTCTCGGAAGCGCCTCCATATTTTATTTCACCGCGACACTTCGCGCGCCCCCAGGGGGCACCGCAAGCCCCCTACAGCCTTCACCGCAGGGTACGCAAGCTACCTCCCCTCCCCTTATACAAGTGTGGACCCCCGTCTTCCTTCAACAGTCGCGCCTCTCTCACTTCTCACCGCTACTTACAAAAAGTCACTCCCAGCCTGTCCCGTCGCCGCGCCCCCCATCGGTCACATGCCCCTAATCTCTTTCACTAGTCACTTTCCCCCTTCGAGAGCTTGAGGCTTTGGACTCTGGTGGCATCGAACGGGTAGATGAACAGGTTTGGCCGAGATGGATATCTGTCTTCCCTCCCCAGGTCGGCTGTTGGTCCTTTTGGGTCCAAATAGAGGCCGAGAGGGACCGAAAGAAAACGACGTTTTTGCTCGCGTATACGTGTGGTTGACGTTGATTATAGGAAGAATAAATTTTTCTCGGATTTCACACCGGGTGATATCGTTATTGGGTATTAATATTTCGATGACTGAGTCCGTCATCGTAATCAGCGAGAATGATTAGGAGAATATTATAACTTGTACATTTATACGTTTCTTTGGATTGTTGCGCTTAGCCCGAACATCGTTTTATATTTCTCAACGGCTGAGATTGTTTATATCTCGCTGAGACCTTCGTATAATTTTAAGGTTGGTTTCCATGCACTACTTGGATTTAAACCGTTAACTCAGTTAATGTTCTTATTTTTCAATCGAATTTCCGCTGCCTCCTTCACAACACGCTCCCAATCGCTCGAGCAGCACAAAATCTTGTTGGCGAAGTTAATTCTGAGTTTTTCTCGAGGCTTCCACCCGGTTCGAAACTCTGAATACTTACTTTAATCCTTCGTCGGGAACACCCTAAATCGTTTAAGATTATAGGAAGGTTTTCGTAGGGGAGGGGGAGCGTCTTCGGATCCGATGGTTTGGCTGAGGGCACACGAGGTGGAAGGGTCTAAGTAGAATTGCGGAGCTCCCCGCTCATGCCTCCCTCTACGGCAGGCACCTGACCGTCTGGTGCTTCCGGGGTGTGCGGTGGGAGATGGCCGGAGGCTCTTCTATCAGCCGATTCTCCTCCGTGAGATCTCCGAGCGTCTTGTGGATGCTCTCTCGCGAGAGGGCTGCCACCCGTCCAGCCGCGGCGACCTATCGCCGTCTCGAGATCAGACGGTGGGAGAGTGAAAGCTGGGAAGGCGATGGGGATGAGGGAGGCCTTTGGCAAGAGTGGCGGGTCGGGGATTTGCGTAAAGTTCTCGAGTCGTTCTATTGCCGCACAGTCAATTGATAGCTGCTCCAGTGCGTATTCCCTTCTCTCCCCTCCCTTTTTTTTCTCCCCGGGGCGCGATAAAGGCACTGGCAAGATCTTCGCTCACATCTCTCCCTCCTCCACCCCTCGGGCACTCGAACACTCGCGCAGCCTTCCCCGATCACCGATCGGTAAGGTGCACACCGAAGTGAATGAGTAGGATGTACGGATGCATGAGGAGGATTTCCGTCCATATGTTTGTTTTTACTAATATTCTTCCCGTGCTGCGTTTTCTTGGTTTTAACCGTGTGATAAGGAATGTTATGATTGCTTTTCAGATACGTGAGACTCGAACGAATACAAATATTTCGTATAGTTTTTATTAATGTGGCTATTACCTTTTCCTGCTACCATACACCCTCGCGTTGGCTTGCAGGTTATTACGTAGATGTGTAGATTTACCTTGATTGGGGTACATTTCAATTCATTCCCCTTATCTCGATGGGAGACTTGTTCCTCTTGTTTTATTATTCCTTGTGTATTAATTGCTATCTGTTAGAATTTTTGCTCCAAACTGAAATACTTATCGAATATTCCCTTAAATTTAGTAATTTTCTCTCCGTTTCCTTGCGTCTTCGAGTATTATACTCAATTTTTGAAAGATTGTAAAGAAATTATGCAAGGTTACCTATGGCTCGCATTTATTACTCTGTCCGTACCGCTACGTCATTCATGTTGGTCAGGTGGTTGTAACGTTTACTGACTAGTTTAATCTATCAACTTCATCCTTCATTTTCTTTCGTGGCCGTTTTCTGCCCTGCATCTTACTAATCCGCGCAATTCACGTTCACTTTTTTTTAGTTGTTTTTGTCATTTACTGGTTGTACCCCGTGTCGAATCCCTCGCTCCCGTATATCTTCTGACTACCTGCAGCATCTGTCTCTTCATTCGTTGCCCGTTTCCCGCATCGCATCTTCTTCCCCTTGCATCCTCCACGGACGAAGATCCCGCCACTTATCGCTGGCGTCCCCTCTTCGCCGGTCGCGAATTCTCGGAAAAATCTCTCCAGTCCCTTCGGTCGCCTTATAATAAAACCCGCCCGTGGGACGCATTCGTGAACATCTCGCTTCTCAATCGGTTGGTATTACAGGTGGGCAGGTTGAACTAGGGGGTGGGGAGGGGATGCGAAGAGGGGTTGGTATTTCAAGTAACGGTGGAGTCGTTGTATAATAAACGGCGGTGATATTCTTCTCGGCCCGATACGAATAGAGCAGATTGCCTGGGTTTTTCCCAAGTCCTTTTCTCCCTCGTCACTGCTTTTCCTCCGTACTTACTCCGGTACTTTGTTCTCGGTGTGGCCCAGACTTTATCTTTCTTACGATTTCAACTAATGAACCGCCTCGAGGAATATGCTCTCTAGATTATAGAGATGGGGGGACTAGCAAGGTATATTTAGTCGCATGCACGGGATTCCGCGGAGATTTTGATCATTCTAAGCAGATGCTTTACCGCTTTGTACCTGGGGGATCTTTTTTTTTTGCTTGTGCGTATCACCACCTCAATGTTTTCCTTTGTATTGCGCGCTCTTTCTCTCAGAATTCGGTATTTCAGTAATGACTATGGCATTTTTTAAATGGTTAACTCATTCGAAATCTGTTTTTAAGGGCTTATGATCTTGAATTACCTATATATTAATTCAAAATGTCATCAGTAAATATTTCTCCTTTGGATAGTACGTATAATGACTCTTCTGGAATGCTAATATTATTTGCGTTCTATACCTGTAAAAGAATCGCCCATTGCAAAATACAGCGCGCAAGTAATTTTATTAAAATCATGCAAGCACCCGGATATATTACCTCGTAGTGGAGGAAAGTATTTCTTTTCTTGTTCGGGCTTGCGATTTGACAAAGTTATAGATAAGAGCGAGCTGAAGAGCTGTCTCTGTTATCAGCATTTAATTGTTTTTGTTGTTGTTATGAGAGTACTATGTGTATTATGAGAGATTATGAGAGAAAAAATGCAGGCGTTCCCTTCGCGAGGCTTGATTGAGTCACTTCAGTTTAGGGGCGATTCTATCGTCAACTATTTGAAATAAGGTACCTATTCTTTCATCACGACCATATTTTTTGTATTCCCATTAGAAGTGTGCGGGCGGATAACTAACCCATGCAGCTTGGGGATGTACATGTTGGTTGTTACAAACTGAACGTTTGTAACTACCGCCCCTGGGTACACCACCGCATAAGCTCGGATCTCCGTTCGGACGCGAGGTGCTTGGCCTTTCAAAACTTAACTGGAGAGAGTTGATTCCAAATATCACTCTAATCGCTGGAAAGCCTCGCCTACGTAGATCAGGAGAGAACGGCAAACGTGCCATTAACACTCCCACGCGCCTGAGCCCAGAAATCCATACGCCACGTCTTCAATCAACATCCGCCCATTCATCCATCCACCAGTTCCCTAATGGTGGTATCTTCTCAAACTGTATGGGAGGCGTGTAATCCGAGAACAATCTCGAATATCTCAGGGAAGAGAGTGGAAAAAAATATTATGTGCGTGCACTGCCAATAGCGCGGAAACCCACCCCCCAAGTCCCTCCCCCGGGCTGTCCTTTGTGCCGAGCTCCCCTATAAAAAATCATTAACATACATTATGGACCCTCCGCTTCCATAAAACATAATCGATGTCAAAGTAAATGAACGGCGGGGAAGGGAAGGGGTTTTGAAGGCTGAAAAGGAGGGATGGAGATTGGCTCGCTAGATTGCGAGTCTTCGAGTAGCGCGCTAGTGTACTCTCCCTCCCTCTCTCTCTCTCGGGAGAGGGAAAGGGGGATGAGGGGTGTAGGTGCTGAAGATAAGTGGTCAGGGGTGGAGGGATTTGGGTGGGTGGAGCGGGGGGAGGGGGGAAGGGGAGGGTGCTGAGCATTCCTGGGCGTGGCAGTTCGCGAGATCCCATATCTGGGAGACGATTTAGGCCGTGGCCTTCTTTATTTATATTCATCAATGTTAACAGTTATGAGCGGAGGAATGTTTATTAGGGTGGATGCGGTGGGGGGCAGGGACGCGCGAGATGGCCTGTTTTCTTTATATTTTGTTTATCGCCTTCGTTTATTTATTTTTTTAATTCACGGGTGGGGGTAGGGGCGCGGGGACTGTTGTCGGGTGAGGCGGAGCTTTTAGCGAGGAGATAAAGGAGGACGAGGAGTTAGGGGGGAAGGGATGGAAGGATTTCTGAGGAAAAGCAAGGTTTTCTCTCAGTGCGGCGGTGGTGTCCGGAGTGAGATGGGGAAGGAGGCGGTGATGGGAGTGTGTGTTTATAAGGAGGCTGGGACGGCGGGGAAAGAAGGATCGGTGGCATGTATGGTCCGGGGGTTGGAGACGCGGGGCGGGGTAGCGGAATGCGGGGACACGGGTGATAAGGATAAGTCTTGCATTTTTCATTGCTCCCCTCACTCCTCCTCCCTCCTCGCCACCCCAAGAGGCGCCCAGGGAAGAAGGTATCTCCCACCCATCTACCCCTCCCCCCATCCTTGTTTTCTTTCCCTCCTTCCCCCCTCTTTCTCTCTCCCTCCTCCCCTTACCACTCCCCCCTCTTTCCCGGCTAGGGCTGCCAATGTTGCGAATTCTCGGCTAGATTCAGTGATTTGGCGGTCCGACCAAATTGCTGGAGATTGGGAGGAGCCACTCCCAGAAAATAGTCCGGCCATTCGTGACGACTGACGTATTCAATAACCAACCCTTTAGGTCCCCCATCTTTAATGGGAGACGTTTAGCTGGGCGGGTAAGATTTGAATCAATGTCCTGTGACTGGAATGATTTTTTCATGGGATACATTTTTTCTCGTGGTTTTTCAATTTTTTTGATCGCATGCCACTTGAATGTATTATTGTCATCTAGTATTCATGGCAGGACTAAAATCGCTATTGCGGTCATGAATTCTCCATATTGCCTCAATATTCTGCTGCAAGGTCTAGTTCCTACCTCCTGGTTGATAGCACACTTCTTTATTCCACGGCAATTTGCCCTTCTTAATCGTTAAACATGCAATAGCTTGCTTGAATTTACTCTTATTTTATTGATATTTAATTGTTTGTGCTTTTCCTTCCCACTAGGATTACTAGCTTTTTTCACAGTAGCGAAATGTTTTTTAGTGGTCACAGCAGCAGATTTATTTTAACTTTTAAGGCGTACACCGTCAGTATGTGTCGTATTATTTTTTTCCTATAAAACACAATTTACTCTGGTAAAGAAGTAAACTAATGATTAATATTTTTCGGCATGCTACCAACGACTGATTTGATGAAGTACATCTGAAAATCAGAGACCTCCCGTTGAAATTGTCTGTATAATCACTGATTTTGAATACATTTTCTTATAAATGGTTCAAGTATATTCCTGATAACTGACACCTTTTCCTCGCACATTATTGCATCACACTGCATCGTAGACGACCTTCTTTTCGTAGAGAACCGGATTTATGGCAGAAGGAAATTCTCAGGTTGGCAACTATGTTTGCAGACCTTGTCAACCTCTCCGTATTCGCGGTCTCATCTGCACCGTCTTTCCCTATCTGGCCCATTTCCTTCCTTCTCCCACCGTGGGGAAGAAGAGGAGATGAGTAGCCCTTCTTATCATTTTTTTCAATTATTCATAACGACCCTCTCCTCCTTCGATCGCATATCATCCATAATGGTTTACGAGATGAATTTTTGGGGGATACGCTCGAAAGGGATAGCGGAACGAAAACAGCTCCATGAAAAATTCTCGGTGGGAGAATCGCTTGCGGGATATGATGGATGTAACACGCTCTATTCCGGCTACCTTCTGATTTTTTTCCACCTTCGCGTTTAAGGCGGAATATTTATTTTATACACTGTAAGATATCCCCTTCAGAATACCCCTTTCGGAATACCCTGCAACACTTTCGTTGTTGACAACTTTTCAGGACAATGAAGACTCGACAAGCCTTTGCATTTACACATGTGCTACATGCTTTTTATCATGCTTGACCACTCAATTATTTCATACGGTTTCCCCATGAACGAATTACCCTTTTTTTCATGGAGTCATAGTAGAAGGATAAAAATGAAAAATAAGATTCTATTCATGTGGTTCGTTTAACAATTAATACTGTATTTTTCAATGCGTAATTATCTGCTGGAGTATTATAATAGCACAACCAAAATATAATAATTTTTTTAAATCATGCCATAATTACGACCGTTGTTCTCTATACCGTCCATTCACAGCAACCGTCTTTATCTTATTGCTTTAATTGAATTCTGCCATAACTTTATTATCACCATAGAGATTTGCCAGTGATTACGAGAAATATCTCATAGTCGTATTTGCGATTTCCGAACGGGTATTCTTATTTGTTCAATGAAAATACACAAAGTTTTGAGTAACACCATACAGGTCATTTTTAATTTCTAATTCTAATTCGCTTGAGTTAGTGATGGGTATCAATCATCAGGTACAATTATTAATCTGGGTTTCACTGGTAATAATATTCGGTACTATTAAATTATTATCTTTTCTTATTTCTGAGACTTCTCTAAAAGTGGGCCAACCTCAGAACTTGAAATGGAAAACGCAATTTTGCCCCTTTCCTCGAATTCTCTCCCCTATACTGTTTGAAAGGAACGAGGTATATTATTTCTTCCCGTGTATTTGAATATTCGAGAAACACACGGCATTCGCTCATTAAAATTTAATTCCCGAGAAACGCCAGCACAACATCAACCCCTTCTCCCCAACTCCCACCTAGGACTTCCCTTGATCCTCCTGCAATTCTTTTCCACGCGGGTGGCAATTTTCGACCAGCGTCGATTTCCCCGACAATCAAGATAGATATATTTTTTTTCCTTTCTTGAGCCATTTCCTCCCTTTATCGCCGTCCTCTAATCCAGGAAACACTTGAACGTATCCCTTTACATCTCCAGCATTACATCAGAAACCCTGCTCCAACGCCTTCTTCCATTGGTCCCAAACTTCCACCATTCCCGACTCCCCCCTCTCGATTCTCGCCTACATCCCCCCCCCCCCTCCCGGTTTATTCTCGCCGCCCCCACTCCCCCGGACCGGCTTACAGGGACGAGGCGTTTTCAGAACTCGCACCCCAGAGTGCTTCCTCTGTTTCCCTCGATACAACGTTCGAATATTCTCTCTTTCACGCTCTCCCTCTCTTACTGCGAAGCCCGACTCCTTCCCCAGTTCTGAGATGGAGATAAACGGGTTGTGATACGGAACCTGTGTGATAAGAGAGGGAACAGGCGTTGTACGGTTCTCATTTTGTTTTCTTTTTTTCGGACATGAGTAAATGGGAATGTTGGGCGAGAAATAAGGTTGGATGAGGGAGTTAGTTGTCCCACGGGTGGGGAAGTCGCGGGCGGGCGAGCGAGGGGTGATCAGGAAATGAGAGTCGTTTGGAAAGGAGAAGCCGAAGGCCCTTTGGAAATCGAGTCGATAAGAAGGTGGCTCAAGAAACGGTTCCTTTTACTTGTTTATTTCTCGTTCGGATATAAATAAATGAAGACCTTTTTCTCTCTTACTTATTTGGTTGATAAGGATCGATAAATCCTTTAGGATAATCGATTTACTATAACTACTTGATTTCGTGGAGCGCTATTGCGTTATTCCCAAAGATCTAATTGGCTTCACACTTCTCGCCACAATATACAGTTTTGATCTGGAGCAGAAGTATCAGATCCTGTGGAGAAATTTCCAAAGGCATAAGGGCTTTCTTTACATCTGCCATTTTTTTGGGAAAAAAGTTCTGATTGTCAACACTTAAGTCACACTTTCTTTGGTAAATGATGTTACGGATTGTATGTTATCGCTGTGTGCATGTAATGAAGTTAATCACGAGGAAAACATCGATGTTACTGCACATTATATACCTGGACCGTGCGTTTCAGTACCATTGTGGAAGATTCCGTTTCTTTGGCTGTAAAGTTTTATATTAGGTATTTGTAAATCCTTCTTAGTGATTATTCCACAATATCTTTCTGTTCCTTTTCTTGGGTCATTTTTGAACAAGTAGAGGACAGGATAATACTTAGCGTAGAGTAAGGTTTATTGCCAATACGGGATTAAAATTTCCTGTTCTAACGCCATCCTTTTTCGTGCTCTGAATAATTCCTGTGTTTAGCTGTGAAGTGCTCTCCGTAAAGTGCTTTCGCTCGAGCTTCGATTGTCGCGTTGCTGCTGCCGTATCGGCTCCATTACGAAGTATTTTTATATCTTATTCCGAGGTCTACTGGGAAACCTTTTTGCATTGCTAACTCGATTCGAATCCTGCACTGAACTCAGATCTGCCTTTCTCCTCCAACATCAATCGCTCACTCAGTGTAAAACAGGTGCAAGAATGGGGAAATATCTCCCTTCCTTACTCTATTTTATCTTTCATCGTCTACTTCACACCCTTCTTCTCACCAAACAGGCTCTCAGGTCGTGATGTGTAGTCGACGTGGTTGTTATTCCTTGTCACCATGACAAAAGGGACAATGCCTAAGCAACATATTTTGATATCCCCCCCTCACCAATCGACTGGGAAATCTTCCGTGCACGCTTGGAACGTTTAGAACCTGGCTCCAGATATGCTGGAGGGGGACGAGGGGAAGCAAAGAAAGAAATAAAATGACGAATCGTTCACGGTAGAAATCTCATCGGCCTCTCTCCTCCCTCACCTTCCCTTCCGGTGTGTTTTCGTAAGAATCGGAAAATTGTCACCTCGCCCGACTCCACGTGTGCCTGGCTCCCGGAAGCCCCTGAATCATTTGTCGTCACGCAGGCCACCCTCCGCCGTGAATGAAACGGCCCCTTGTCTCTCTCTCTCGTCGTCGATGTGTCCTTTATGGCCGATTTTATGTCGGATTTAATGAGGCGAAGGAATGGGCGGTAACAGGGGGTGTTGTTGGTTGTTTTAGAAGCTTGGAGGAATTAAATTTCATTAGCATGCTCCGTCCCGCGTAAGGCCAAGATGAGTCATAAGGAACGTCGTCGTGTTTTCTTTCATTATTTTAAGTGATTTTTGGGCTTCAGTCCCTCTCTCTTGAGCTTGTATTTTGCTTTGCAACTCGGTCGAGATGAATTTAACGGATCATCAAAAACATTTCAGCGCCGATATCGATCGTAACGCAGCGAAGCGTACACGTGAGATGTTATGTACCATTCCCCAGAATGATGAAAGAGGAGTGTTCAGTGAAAAACTTCTCACCGAAGGATCGCTAAAAAACTGGGAAGTACTGGGCCAAGAAAAGGGATTTGAATTATGCAGTCCCGTAGAAAAAAATGCCATCTAAATTAAGTTGTTTCGAGATTAAACGCTTTCTATGACGCCGTCTTCCTTCCCTTTCACCCACGATCCATCCAGTGTGCTTCTTATCACTCGAGATTAAGCCTTAATCCGGAATTATGTCGGATTTTGTAGATTTCGAGACTCCACGCTTGACGTCACAAAAAAATCTGTCTCCGAGTCGCCTCGGCATAAATCTCTATTAGGAAAAGTCGCCGTTCAGGGAATATCGAAATGAGAAATGTGTGAAATTCTCATCTGATAATCCTACCAAGGATAACCGCATAATATTTTCATTTTTCCCTCCGAAGATATTTGACGGGGGTGCCTTAGACGTGACAAAACACTTAGTATCAAAGCCGCCTTGCTGTCTTTTGTGTGTCTATATGTATATCTATTGGAAGAAAAATCAGGGCGGAAATAAAGTTCCCCTTTCTCGTTTTCCCTTCTAAAACCCTTCCACAGCGCTAACTCCAAGCGTATCTCTCGGTCTCGGCGCGGAGAGGTAATGGAAAAATTGAAGGAATCTGGGAGGGGGGATTGGGGTGCGTAAGGATAAGGGAATAAGGGAGTGGGGGCATTGCATCTCCTCTGGGATTCCCCCTTCAAGCACTCTCCCCTTCGGAGGAGAGCTGACTGAGAGTCCTCCCCCATCCGACTACGATAAGCCACCGAAAGATCCCCGTAAACCCTCTTTCCTTGGCTTTCTCGCGGGGCTAGTGGTTATTTTTGAATCGGAAAAGCGAGTTATTCTGATCGGGGTCGGTGGAGAGGGAGTGGGGGAGCGTGTGGAGTCCGTTTGTTTGTTCTTTTGTTCGCGCGGTGGACGTCATCGCCAACGGGAATCGGTCAATTTTCCCGGCTCCCAAGCCGAGCGGGACAGGAAAGGTATAGAGAGAGAGGGAGAGAGCAAGAGGAGGAGGGGGGTTAGGAGATCAGGAATGTTCTAGGGTGAGAGGAGATTGCCGGCGGAGCTAAGGAAAGAATGAGATGGAATGGGCGGGCGGGAGAATTCTTGGTGTGGGAGGAGGAGTAGGCAGATAAGGAAGGCTTTCGGGTTCGTTTTTTTCCCCTCTCGTTGTGGCGATAAAGGAGAATTTAGACAGTGAGAGGATAGCGTGTGAAGGGGGTGGATTTCTTGGTGTCGGGATCGGGTGGTGGCGAGTCGCTTGGGGGTAGGGGATCGCGAGCGAGAGGCTTGCGAGAGGGTTGGGGTCCGCGCGACACCCCTCGACGTTTCCACCCCCTCGTTGCCACCACGAAGGCTTCCGTGAGCCGATCGGTGTCGTGTGGTCGGGTGGCGGTGGCGAGGCGTGAAAAACGGGTGGCGAGCCTCCATTTTACAAGGACTTCTCACTCGCGTTTATGACACCTTTTCGGTTGGGCCGTGGGGGGAGGGTCAGGTGGCTGAAATCTCCGATTTCGAAGATTTCGATAAGGATTTTTGTTATACATTTCTATATGTCGAGAAAGGAAGGAGACCACGGCGAAGTGTCCTCAAGTGGAAGCGAATAGGAGGGAGAGGGAGAAATGAAAAGTACAAGAGCGATGGAAAAAATGAAAGAACTGCTGAGATGATCGAAGGTCTTTGTCACGCTATCGCTCCGAGTGTTACATGCGGCAGTCCCATGGCAGGCGGCCGGAGCCCTAAAGGGGAGGGGTATAGTTTGTCTGGGTGATAGAAGGAAACGGAGAATTATTATCGCTGGCCCGAGTTGTGCTTTTCAGCCTTTTTGAGTTGTATTCGGTTTACGAGTACGGCAAGGGATTCTATTCCATTGGTGGAAGCATTCGGAAAACAAAGGGAGAGAGATTAAAGTACAAGATTTTAATGGATGATACCCCTTTCCAACACGTTGTGAAGGTCCCGGTTCTCAGCTCTAACGGTCGCGCGTTTCCACTAGAGTGACACCTGCTCTTTGCCTTCTGGGGTATGTACATCAGATCGCGGCTGACGGCACCCCTATTGCTTGAAAGTGTATTGTATTTACTATAAGTTAATCGTACGGGAAGTGGTATTTTCGGCGTGGTATGAAAATTGGTGAATGTTGCGATCCCAATACAGACTGGGGAATTAAGAATGCATATGTCTTTATGTTTGAGTTTAGATTAGCTGGTGTATATCAAGCACGTGTAGCTCCTGAAAATAGAATTGTATTCTAATATGAATTATTCTCTGCCTTGATGTGGAAGATTTTTGTCTAACACTGATTATTATATCCTAAAACGCTAATACCGCACCTTAAACCCGATATGTATCTATTGCTTCTTATAGTTCATAATCTCGAATACGCCACGGCTTGATGCCCGAGTACGCGTCACTCTTCTTTCTTTCTCAGTCTCGTCATCCTGCAGTGATCAATGAATTCTTAAATCTGTCTTATGCCTACTTTAGATTGCATTTCAGCGTACCCAATCTTGTGTTCTCTCTTTCGTTTTCAAAAGTCATATTTTGGAGTGTGGTTTATCAAACGAGGTCTATGCAAAGAATGAGATTCCAATCTTTCGTTTTTCCATCTATCATCGTATTGTCAATACATTACTTCGTTGCATAGAAAAATCTTTGCTCATTCTGATTTGCCATTGCTAGCATAATTTCCTGTTAACTCAATTTTGTCAACCCACTTAGATTGGATAACGTCGGTATGCTTGGTTCAGTTTTTTGCATTTCTTTTTCTTCTCAATGCTCTCACCGTCTGGCGCATAAGCATAGTCCTTAAGCTGATGCCATTTTGATTCGTTATTGCGTTATTCCCATGGCGTCTGTTCGTCCATGCAGTGTACTTTACGTGAGCAAAGGAGGCAAAACTACGTAGTATGGTCTATTTGGACACTCCTAATCCTTATCGAGCCTCCCAAAGCGGTTACCCACCTTGGTAAATATGTTTAGAGTCTGCGAAGTAAACATCGTATATCGCTTCAACTTATGTTTTCTTGCCCCCTTCCTTAGATTCGTACCAAATCCTCCTCTCCTTTTCAGATTTCATTTAACTTTTTTTCGGCTCCTTGCGTATGGTTCTTAAGGGAAAATATTTTTCTTTGTCTGCGTAACGTGGCTGGCAGAATCGTGGCGTAGAATTTATGTTTGTAAGGAAGTTAAATCAGCATGAAATGCATAGACCTTGTGACTAATGAAGAAGACCTTGGAAGAGCGGTTGAAAAGTTTACTGAGAGCATTGATAATGAGGGTTGAGAGTCTAATTGCATACTTCCTGAGACACTGTGTTTTACTGAAGGTCTTTGTAAAATGAACCTTCGTGCATGCACTCGAATCCTTAAATATAGCTGCCCGCAATGAAATAAAAGATCGCCTCTTAAGAAATTTACGTACAGTAGGCGGTCATGAAACATGGTTGATTAGCAAGTCAGTCCTCAGGTCATTGGTATCTCGATAATCATGCAATACTGGTCCTGATAATAAAGTCTGGAAACTGTGGAAGAGGTTAGGGAAAAAATGAGGTAAAAGTAGTGACGCTCTGACTAATGGGAGGAAACAATAACTGAAGTAACTTGCGCCTTTTAGAACCCGTATTTGGGAAGAGGAAGGGTTGTAAAGGAGGTGGATTAAGTGGATAGAAACCCGTCGTCGGCTTTGCCTGCTTGTGACATGAGCCCCTAAAGAGTTTGCTACTTAGTGCCACATCCGATGTATGGTTTATTGAACATCTCTTCCCTGAATTGCACTCAAGTAGGGACTGTAGTGCAACTGAAAAAAATCTGTCATTACCGTGATTTGAACCGCATTCTCAGCGAGGATGCGAGCACTCTGGCTACCACACGAACTTAATTCCCGCGTGGACATCATAAGTGGAAAACGAGTCATTGAAACGTCATTTAAATCGCTATTTGAGCAATGAAACTACTTTTTGAATCAGGCATGTAAAATTAGTATCGATTCGAGAAATGTATGAAAGGAGGATTCTGTAGCCACTTTGTGTAAGTTTGCGTGTGTACTGTGTAATTTTATATTGTGATATTTATTTAGTATTTTACTGTCATTAATTTAATTGCAAATTATGGAGACTTCACTCGAGTTAAAACTACCGTTTATTTTATATTTCTTTATTAACTATTTAAAAAATATCACGATTTCTTTTGTGTAGATCTTTGTCTTTTCTCTCCTTATGGATAATACTGTATTATATGATCCTCTCTCTTATGGTATTTCTTTCCCACCCTTTCTTTGCACCACCATTGCAGTTTTCCTCTTGTTGTCGTACCTAAAATGTATTTACTGAGCTCCCTGTTCGTATCCAGGAAAGATTATAGTGTATTTCTTATTAGCCGTGATCAGGCTCTTCATCTTAATTTCTTTTCCGTATTAGTATATCTTAATAATTTTACTCAAACACCATACTTCGTTAGAATCTAAACTTATATTTTATTCCTAGTGTCTTCGCCTATTTCGGGCTCTGACAGATTCTAATATGGATTCTAATATGGATCGTTTCTTAATAATAATAAGAATATAATATTTATTTATCATATGAAACAGCATTACGAGCACTTATTACATTTAAAGTAAATAACGATAAATTAGGAATCCCTTTTATGCATAACCTGTACTTGGGATACCTCAAAACAAATTACAATGCGGATAATTGAAACAAAAAATAAGTAAACTGAGACCAGATATGAAATTTTATGCGTGAAAAAATAAAACAGATATAACAGTTTGTTGTTTAATTTCAGCCTGTTGTGCATACCTCAAATTTTTTCATCCTTCAGCCGTCTTTACCTTAAATGTTTTTGCGCATCAATTTTTTTGTTCAGCAAAATTACCCATTATTGTCAATCGTCTCGTCACCACGTATATGACATTTCTCATAAATCTATTTATCTACCTATTTATTTCATAGTCGATGATTTTGTTTCACCAACATCAAATTAATCTTACCCTCTGTCGTTTACGTGTCCATTTTAATATCTCCCACCTGAAAAACGGATTTGTACTAGCTTTCAGTAAAATGAAGCATTCGTTCTTTTCCAAGCTTTTGCCGCGGCGGCCAACACCGATACGCCACATTTTTTTTACATCCTCTAGATAATCAAACCCGTCTTTATCGAAGCATTATCGACGATGAATATAGCGAGCATCTGCTCGGTGATCTGTCATAGGAAAGCCGTTTGTTACGCGAATAAACAAGCCATGGTAAGCGCGAACGGGCATTCCGCGGTCATTCCAGTGTGTTTGTGTGCTGTTGTCTGTCTTCCCTTGTGGGCAACTGTGTTGTCCTTGGTTTTTCCCCGATAACGCTTGGGTGCGAAAGAGGGAAGGAAAGGTCTCCCGCGTGATAAGAAGTAGGAGACTTTCGTTGTCTGATGATAAGGAATTGGATGAGCCAGGCGTTCGTTGTGGGACGTGAGCAGGAAGACGCCGATTACGAACCTCGCCTTCACTGCCAAGGTTGACGGCTGTTGTGCTCGGTTGTTTCTAATGGTTTTGTTTTGTCTCGTATCGGTCCAAATTGATATTTCCCCGTGGCTCGTAATTACCAAAGTCTAAGCCAGAGAATGACGTTTTTCGTTAGCCAATGAAGATTGCACGTCACCGTCATTTTTTTTATTTGGTGCACCAGAGGTCGAGCGTTACAAAATTTAAAATGGATATTTTGTCTTTGGAATTGAGCTACTTTTAGCATATTTTTTGTAAAGCGGTCTATTTTGAAATGACTCATTTGAAAGACTTTTTCCTCAGTACTTCTTATTGTTGAGAGTAGGTATCGAATTTTTGTTGGTAGGCTCTTTATTATTTTTTATTATAACCATGTTATCCTCCTAGCTTCCGCGAGGACGTGTGGCAGGAGGTAAATAAGTGTAGTACCACGTAAATATTTTGGTAGAGTAAGATGAGAACTAGTTATTAAAATATGAAAAGGTTAGCTGTTAGGAGAAAGGAGCGCAGCGCTACGTCAAACCAATCGTAGGATTGTTGATCGATAATTGTGATTTTGGACTCTTATTTTGGTGTGTATTTCCGATAGCAGATTAGAAGAAGGTATGTGTGACCCAGAAAAAAATGGTTGTTGGAAGATTCGAGTGTTCGAATGGATGGTCGTGTCAGCGTAACCCCACCAACTTGTGTGTGTCTTGATGAAAAGTACTTTAATTAACTTCTCATTTTCTTTATCGTATAATTCAGAATCAAAGATTCGAGTTGCGATCATTTTTTTGACTAGCATAGATTCCCATATCTTTCCTCCATTGTTTATTACACATTGGAAAGTAAATTCTTTTTGGAATTTATGTTTTACATACTTACTGGTACATCTGGAGCATGTTTGTTTACAGCAGTGAGGCTTGGACGATGACAGCAGTGGAGAAGAAAAGGGTGGAAGAATTCGAAATGTAGTGAAGAAAAATGACGAAGATTAAATGGATCGAGTGAGTTAGTAACGAGGAAGTCCTAAGAAGAGTGGGAGAAAAGAAAATGCTGCTGAAAACTCTGAAAAGAAGACGGGACAACTTAATCGACCATATCGTTTAAGACACGATGGCCTGATGGTCGAGGGAACAGTGAACGGGAAGAATAGAGAAGGCAGGCCTCGTATGAGATATATGGAACAGGTCGTGAAGGATGTAAAAGAGAAGAATTGCGTTAATATGAAGAGATTGGCCGATTGAAGAATCGAGTGGAGGGCTGCGTCTAACTAATCCTAGGATTGTTCACCGATGATGATGTTGATACTTATTGAGGGAGGTGTTTGTTTAATCGAGCATACTTGCTCCTACTTTATGTTCAGTTAAATCCCGGGCTTATGGATGAAACCGAAAATAGGCTTCACTCCAGAACTAATAACAAGTCACATTTTGCTTTCAAAAATTTGTTTGGTCTTATTTTGTCCTGATATTTTGTGAAATATATCTTCGCTTCACCTTCAATATTTATGGAAGGATATTCAAAATATTTGTGAGAATTATTTCCGATTACATTGTAGTTTGACTTGCCCAGACTTTTTTGAAATATTCCCCGTAGTTCCTACCACTGAAATTAGGCAATCACTCTTACAGTTTCCGCCTTAAAATCCCTCCGAGACCCGACGGAATTGCTGAAAACCTGGGGTTGCTCGAAGTGGAAGGTACGAAGCAAAACGGGAAGGCTTTGGGTTAGGCGAGTAAAGCGTATTTGCACTCTAGGCGATTGTTGAAATAAACAAGTTCAACTTCTGGATATTTTTCGCAATTGGCGAGCGACTTACCCATGTTCAGGTGGTGGTGCGAATGTGCATGCGCATTCGCACTAAAGTCCTGTTCCGTAAGCACTCAATGAGAGTTGGTTGTGCGCAGTCGCCCTTTGGGATCCCTCAACCTTGTCTGCTCGTCGACGGAAGCACCGAGTTCTTGTCGGCACGCTCGCACCCGTATTTCTTTCTTCGAGTCCGTGGCCCAATGCTATGCGAGACACGCATCTCCTGGCGCAGGGCCACCCGCGATGGACAGAGCGCAACCCCTTCCACGCGCACTCCCCCCCCCCCCTCCCCCCCTAGTTTCAATCTCAGCCCCTCGCGATTTGGGCCACCCACGAGGCCGACCGCTCGGGCAGCGAGGCTCCACTCGCCGCACCACTTCCAAGACGCACCCTCCCTCCCTGTGCGGCACCTCCGCACCCTCGCTCGCTCTCGCTGGAGTTTCGTCACCGTCTCCCTCTCGGAGCGGCGGCGCCCCGCAATCTCGGTCGGTCCGGCTGCCCTTCCTCGCTCGCCTTCCCCGGGGTCGCCTCCTCCCCCCCTCTTCCCGCATCTCCCGGCCCCGCATCTGCATATCGCCTCGGCGAATCGTCGGATGGGTGGTACGAGGCGTGAGCGGGCACCTCTTGCGACCTGCCCACCTAGCCGGAGCGGGACAGCGTGCGTCCCTCCCGAGGGACTCCCCTCCCCCCACCCAGGCGATGGCATCCCAATCGGAGTCGAGCGCTGGCCGCTCCTCGTCCCTCGAAGAGAGTTAATCCTCGACGAACAAGGCTTGGGACACCGCGACGCTCGAACCATCATTTGGTGCTTTGACGATTAGAAAGTGTCGGGAAGTTTTCTGCTTTTGAACACAGGGAGGTTCTTAAGTGCTGTCGGTGTTAGTTCACGGTTATCGAGGAAGGTGTGATTTAATTTCTATACTTTCAGCATGTACTGGATGAGTGCTGGTGCCACTTGTCCATTTGTTTATCAGTAAATCATCTTCACTAATTGTGTTTTCAGTTCTGTTTCGGCACCAAGTTGTCCGCGCTATTGGTTTGTGCTAAATTATCAGCACCCTTTTAATGCGTGCGAAGCTATGTCGAAGCGAACGTACATTTATATATCAATAATTGCTTTAACCTTCCGATTAAAAGAATTATTTCGATAATAGATGACACAAGCCTTTGCTTGTTCTTAATCCAATTCCATTTCTTGGGAATTTTCTCCTTCTTTTCAGCCATACACTGTTAGACCACAATGGGAAGCTTTGTACAGTTAATCAGCATTTTGGGAAAATTATTTTTCTTTCTTTAGACCTCCTATCAGGAAAATTATTATTTCATTAAACATCGGATATATTTAAATTCTTTAAATACTGTAAACAATAAACATTCAACAACTATGTATTATTTTTATACTTTCCATAAATGCTAATTGACGAAATATCACCTTACCGCTCGTTAGTTTCGTGAATTGTTGACCACTTATCTTTACCTTGTATTAATGAAACAATTTGTTCTTTTCAGGTGAGTACTTCGAATTCTGTGGGAACTCTTTTTACGTGAGTATGCATGCAGCATTTTAAGTACCTGAATAAGTAATTTTCCTCCTTGTGTCGGCTAAATTTATTTTCTCGAATAAGTATCCATTCGTAGCGGAAAATTTCCTCAAATATACAGTATTGATATCGATATGTCCTGACACTTTGGAATGGAGTTGAAAAAAAAATCCTTAGGCATCTCAAACTTATTCCACAGGCTAATCAATTGTTGTTAAGTTTCATAAATATACTATTTCGAACCAAAAATGTAATTCCTTTCACCAACATGAAAAATCTCATGGTGAATTTTCATTCCCGTGTGGTTCTACTGTTTCACATAAATTGTCGGTGAAAATGACTGACTTAACTAATTCCGTTCGATTGAAGTACCATATATTTATGGGCATATCTGCATTCTACTCCGTTATAAAGTAGGTATTATTTACGGCTGCGATATCCGAAATTCGAATGAAAAGTTACGCGGGAAGGGTTAAAAGAACAAGCAGCAATGCGGATCTCGCTGGGGTAAGTACCTACCATTTTTTTTGCGTCTTCCCACCTCCGCGAGATATATCCCTCTCCGGCGCAAACGCTAAATCCCCTTTTATCCTCCGATAAACACTCGTATCGGACACCCACTCGCATAGTCAATAAGTCGATTCAACGCCGACGATTTTTTTTTTCATTCGCGGAAAGATCCAGAAACGAATCGTTTACTCTTTCATTATCTCCCGTTCTCTCGCCAAACAGAGAGAGAGGGAGAGTTTGCGTCGGGAAAGCTTTTGCTTTTCCGAGCAAGCCCTCGCGCGTCAGGGGAATAGAGGGAAGGGGGTTGGGAATGACGGGCTCTAATTCAGGGGTCGACGATACCGCGTAGGGGGCGGAGGGGGCGAGGAGAAGTAAGGGAACTGGGGTTTGTTCGCGGAGGTTGGGGCCGTAATGTTGAGGAGGATAAGGGGTGGTGTGTGCGGAGACGGCTTCGGAGCAGTTGGAGGGAGCTCTGGTGAGCAAATGCTTTGCGCGCAAATGGTTGACGATTGGCGATCTGGGTTCGGGGGACGGAGCACTTAGCAAGAAAGCCCTGTCGGCGGAATGGGAAAGAGGGAGTGTAATTTTTATCGCACGGCGGATGATCGAAACTCCGGATGGCTTCGTGATCAAGGGATAAATCGCCGCTTTTCGACCACAAAAATATATATCATTTCAGTTATTTTTATGGTTGATTTATGTCACGGTGCACCCATTTTCTTTGTTTTAGTACCGTTTTAGTATCTCGGGGTTTTCGCTAGGTGGCTTAGGCTTTCATTGGATTAAGCGGCGTTTCACTTTTGTCGCATTATGTTTTAAAATATTATGACGGGATAAAGTATATTTCGAGGAAACAATACTAATTTTAACTCATTATAAAGGCCGTTTTACGCGGTGAATGATCATGCGAATGAAATCATGCGCATGAAGTTCATGCGTCGTGTAATACGGAAATCTCCTCGCATGAAATTCATTTGCATGATTCCTTGAATGATCACGTGATACGGGCGCACGACGTCCGTCTTTGTTTTATGGGTGGGTAGAAGAGGATTCAAATTAAACAAGTGCAGGACGAAATGCAATTGGGTCATTCCACCCAAGTTCGACCAGATATTTGGCAAAATTGACCCTTGGGGTAATCGATTTCGACCAAATTTGGCAGATCGTCTTCATTTGATTACAAAACAAAAACCCCAAAGCCATTTCGTAATACATGCAACGGTTTACGAGATATTACAATGTTGTAAAACTAGAATTTTACAAAAGCGTCTTCGCGTTTGACGGCATATCTCCGGAAATAAGGAAGATAAAAATACATGCAATGACTCATTTTGAAGGTCTTGAATTGAAAAAGATAATTATTAGATTCTTTTATAAAATTTAAACAATTAAATAAAGTTTATAACAAATTCAATTTTTCAAATCGATTTTTGACGATGTAGCTATGCCTTCGATTTTCCTCATTTTTTTATATGTTGTAGATACAACCCTTCTCTACAAGCTTAAAAAATTTGGTAGGGGTAATATTTCATTTAAGAAAGAAAAAAAAAATTGAGTGAAGGTGTAACGCTGGCCTCCCGCCGCGGCGGCGTCCGGCTCTCGCGCCGAACTTTCAGTAGTCGGTTCTCCAGATCTCATCAGCGCGCTTCCTTTGCTATCCTCTTTTCGCCAATTTTAACTGCATACCGACCCTTTGATTCTCTTTACCCTTGTCATTCGCCATTTGCTTCCCACTGAAGTGACCGCCGCTTTAGAATCCAGGATTAGCGACAACATGCTTAACAGTGGGTGCGACCATGGGCCCACCAGCGGCCGTGCTCGCAGGACAATAGACAAACCTCGCTCCGTCTTAGACCTCCAATGCTACTTTCCTCTCTTCCCCTATCCCATTTTCCTCGCATACCCTTTATTATGTTCTGAGAAACATCTTTGTAAGTATTGCTCCCAGTAGCCGTCGCCCACCCTCACACATTCACATATTAACCCCTGGTAAAAAACAACGGTAAAGGCGGGTAGCCACCCATGCTTGCCATTCAACGGAATATTTGTTTCCTTTAAGAAACGATTGCCTTTCTGGACTCTTTTGCCCTCAGTCATCACCACGTTTTCCCCTCTCTCCTGAAGTATTGAACTGTAAACTCTATTACTATAATGCATGAAAAACGTTTCCTCACGTGAGTGGGAACAAACGTGTATTTTCTCAATTTTCTGAAACAATAGTTTATGGTTGGCATGAAGTTGAACTTTTTCAAATCAACATTTCTTTATTTCAAATTAATTTTATAAATCTCTATATTTTTTTTTTTTAATGTCACATTTAAATTAAATTTTGTATCTAAATAACCATAGTTACTGATTTTTCCTTTAAATTAAATTAAATTTTAATTGAAATTGAAAGTAAGCATACATTATTTAAGTTAGAGTATTTAGCTTGTATGCATATCGTTCCATCATTTTTCCCTTTAGTTATTTAAAGCAAGTGCTTAGAAAACAATTGCAGGATTAATTAGAGCTGCTTAAATGGCCGGAAACTCATGTATCCTTTTGTTTTCTCTGATGAAACATTGCTGTGCTGGCTGTTTAAATCACCGAGGGTGATTTCTTCTTAGCTGCAGACCTAAAAGATGAAAGTTAGATTTAGCCATGGAATTAATATTGCCTAGTCAATTCCGGGTGCGAAATGTACTCACCTTCTCACTGGACCTTGTAAAACATCTGTACTCTCCTCCAAACACACCAAATCAGCATCAGAGAAGTGGAAAGTAATTCCCTCGGATGCTTGGGAGAGACTTTTCAATAATAAGTCTTTTCTGGATTGTGGAATAGCCGCATGGAAAGATCGTATACCTTCCACAGCAGGTGCCTCCCGGAATCTTCTCACCAGCTTCTTCTTTTCCTCGTTCACTTGCTCGTTGGTTACAAACTCAAAGTCCATCCCTTTCACGTTTGATTTTGCCCATTTGTATAGCTCCTCAGGAGTCTGTATGTGTTCACCATACGGGCGCTGCAGACTGGCACGTGTTGCTAATCGTTTCAGCGTCCCTCCTAGTCCGTCACTCGGGCCCTTTCCGTGCGATGTTGCATAGAAATGCCATTCAGCATCAACTCCGAAATCCTCTTGGTGATGTAATAGATTCAGCATGCTGTAGCGGTTCTTATATTGAGCCACAGCACCGTCGGAAAAGTAAATTATTTTACTTAGATATTGATCCCTTCTTCGAAGAAAAGTTATCAATTTCCCTTGAAACGTATAGAATGCACTCACGTTATGTTCCATACAGTCTGAAATAATAACCAAACTGAAAGGTGTGACTTCATCGCTGGTATTTCTGCTGTAACATGCAAATGGATGTACTGTAGCCTGATCGTTACACCAATGGACCCCTTGCACTGCATCTTGGTGAAGAAATGAAAAATTCTCGGAAAAATCGGCCACAACGACAACTTCTCGCAATTTCAGATTGTCTCTGACTTTCAAATAAAATGCAGTTTGCATGCGAGCGATGTAGTCATGCCTTCTTACTTTGGTGGTATTCTCAGCGAAAGCCTCACAAAAACTATCTACGTCCTTGACCTGTGTAGTTAATGTAAAACGATTTTCATGAGTCCATTGCTTGAAACGAACTTCATCCATACAGTTTTCCCTGAAGTACTCTGAAATAATTGTTGTCATACTGTCTGTACTCCCACATTTTCTGACGACGTCATCACCGTTTTCGTCCTCTTCTCGCGGTAGTGTATCTGAGCACTCACCCATAACGCACATTTCTGACGGAGGGCGACAGAGTGAGAATTTCAGGCAATCCCGATAGGTTTTGAACAATTTTTCTCCGTTATCCGATTTTATTTGCTCTAATCCAGCCCCGAGGTATTGCAACTTGTAATTCTGGTGGATCATGCAGACGCATGTGGTGTGAGTGCCAGGTTCACCAGCCAACACGCACTCAGGAGGCCTCAAATCCGCAAATTTGGAGAAACCAATCTTTAAATAAGGATTTTTCTCTTTAAAAGCTTCATAGGCTTCCCTCAAATTACAAAGAATTAACCTTTTCTGCTTAACTACACGCAAATTTCCCTCCTTCACACTCTTACACTCTTTTTTACCCGCCATTTCTCTACTAATATCTGGTTCACGGTAGAACTCTATCACCTTCAGTTTAGTATCATTTGAGAGGTATTTACTTCGTCTCGCGTTCGCAGAACATAGAATTCCTTGCTCAGATACGTATTTTTTCATCTTTTTAACCAAATACGTCGATGTGTGAAACTCCTGCTTTATCTTTGAAACACTCCAAGATTTAGGTAGGACAGATAAGATTAAAATTTTGTCACTAATTTTCGTAGCGTTGAGGAACTTATTCTTCAGCTGCATAATCATTTCCTTGCCAGCTTGGTGGAAGTGATCTTCTTGTTCAGGGATATCTTCTTGAATGTCCACCATCCCACCAGTAACCCTTTGAAGAGATAATCTCAAAGCAGAGGTGGCTACTTTTAATTTCTTCGCCGGATATTTTCTTGATCTGTGCAATTTTTTCGTTGTTATAGGTGTTTGATCCAGGGATTTTAAGGTCTCGTTCAGTTTTCCCAAGCGAATTTCTTTTCCTGGAGTGTACTGACTTCCATTTGTTTCATCAGTCCCGCTATCTTTCATGGAACTAACTGATGACTCTGACTGAGAACCTTGAGATTTAATGGTGAATGTAGCACTGGTTGAAGGTCCTGCTGCACCATAAACCCTACTCAGATAATCGTCATTTGTCGCTTGCTCAGACTGACTTTCTGGCTCATGTTGAGAGCAACCTGAACTGTTCTTTTCGGCAACATTTTCTGGCTTGATCAATTTTTTCACACCCACTTTACATTGAACACAGAGTTTTCTACCCTCTATTACAACAGGCACTAAGTCATGATAGGAATCTTGGAACTCCCTTGTAATTGTCCACAATTTAATCGAGCGAATGTTTCTGTGCAAATTCAAGGGATTGCAGCACTGCTTTTGACGAACCTCGTAGAACAGTAAATAATCCTTACAATGACGGTTGCACACACTGAGGACAGCATCCACACCACTTCTCAATTTGATTAACTCAATTTCACGAGTAGAATAGCTGCGAAAACTTCTCAATACTGTATCACTCGAACATTTCTCGTTTAACGCATCACCAACGGAACACTTCATAATCAACGGCTACAGTCCGAAGAACATTTACTCGCACTGAAACGCGCGCACTTGAAAAGCGAGACCAAGGAGTGTTTTGTAATGTAACTGACGGAGGACAGGCGACAACTGACGAATTGCTTGCAAATGAGATAGGTTGTGAGGGAAAAAACATTTTCATGGGTGGCTACCCGTATTTACCGTTGTTTTTTACCAGGGGTTAATATGTGAATGTGTGAGGGTGGGCGACGGCTACTGGGAGCAATACTTACAAAGATGTTTCTCAGAACATAAT
Organism: Platycnemis pennipes; assembly: GCA_933228895.1. Lineage (NCBI taxonomy): Eukaryota > Metazoa > Arthropoda > Insecta > Odonata > Platycnemididae > Platycnemis > Platycnemis pennipes. Next base: position 98,917,350 of record OW121848.1, on the reverse strand, counting down.
AAAGGGTATGCGAGGAAAATGGGATAGGGGAAGAGAGGAAAGTAGCATTGGAGGTCTAAGACGGAGCGAGGTTTGTCTATTGTCCTGCGAGCACGGCCGCTGGTGGGCCCATGGTCGCACCCACTGTTAAGCATGTTGTCGCTAATCCTGGATTCTAAAGCGGCGGTCACTTCAGTGGGAAGCAAATGGCGAATGACAAGGGTAAAGAGAATCAAAGGGTCGGTATGCAGTTAAAATTGGCGAAAAGAGGATAGCAAAGGAAGCGCGCTGATGAGATCTGGAGAACCGACTACTGAAAGTTCGGCGCGAGAGCCGGACGCCGCCGCGGCGGGAGGCCAGCGTTACACCTTCACTCAATTTTTTTTTTCTTTCTTAAATGAAATATTACCCCTACCAAATTTTTTAAGCTTGTAGAGAAGGGTTGTATCTACAACATATAAAAAAATGAGGAAAATCGAAGGCATAGCTACATCGTCAAAAATCGATTTGAAAAATTGAATTTGTTATAAACTTTATTTAATTGTTTAAATTTTATAAAAGAATCTAATAATTATCTTTTTCAATTCAAGACCTTCAAAATGAGTCATTGCATGTATTTTTATCTTCCTTATTTCCGGAGATATGCCGTCAAACGCGAAGACGCTTTTGTAAAATTCTAGTTTTACAACATTGTAATATCTCGTAAACCGTTGCATGTATTACGAAATGGCTTTGGGGTTTTTGTTTTGTAATCAAATGAAGACGATCTGCCAAATTTGGTCGAAATCGATTACCCCAAGGGCAATCACCTGGTCGAATTTGGGTGGAATGACCCAATTATAATTGGTTTTCGGAGCTTTTCGTGCTTAAGTATACAATTAATTGGCGTTCCCACGAACCTGCATATCCATGTTCATGGGGGTTTCCATGAAGTATATATAAAATTATGTAATTATTATGGGTAATTCATATAGGCATTCACCAGGTGAAGTTCAATTAATCACGTTTTGGGCGAAGGTTGAGTTGAAAATAATATATTATGCGGATATTCTAAGATTTTGATAATTCTTGTGACAAGCAGGTATAGAGTCAAGTATAGAGTATTAAAGTATTAGGACAGAACATGAAAATTATAACTGAAAACAATACATTGAAATATCACCATCGGCACTTTTCCGTTGTCTCTCACGCCATTCATGAGGATATCACTTGTTGTTTGTTATCACAGCTACCACGAACTGGGATAAATTAGAACAAATAGCACGTATCTAACCTTTAAATAGTACACTATCTATTCCGATAGATGCTCCTACACACTTTATGCATAATTAAACTTATTTTAAATCAGGGAACCTTATAACCGTATATGGTCGTGATACGATTGGCCCGTCGCTAAAAAATCTTAGCGTGACAGCCAGCCGGAAACGAATTGCAATGTGTCAATATATTTGTAAACATGTACATCAAAGGTTGAATAAGGATCTTTTATCACAGTAATTGCTTCTCTCGTCGTCGTGTCTGATCTTTCATAGTCATGTCTGGTGAGATTTAATATAGTATGAAGTTGCTCCAGCGTCTTTCTTAATAAATTACGATAGTTCTATGGTAACAGTTCATTTTGAATCAGGCCTAGCATACCTTAACCTCTATTTATCCTCTCCCCTTCTAGCTTTCTCCGGCAATATTGTGGCCGCCACCATTGTTATGGGCACTTGTAGCAGTAGATGCGAAAATTAAACCATACCGATCCATAAATTTAGAGCTCTACTTTACTTCAGATCAACTTAAACCTCAGTATCTAGAAATCTTCGTTTAATGCATATTATATTCACTAAATATACACCATACTTTATTTAATACATCACGTATATCCGACGACGCAGACGACGTAAACAGACCATTCCGACCAATTTCGAACATCGATACAGCTGCGTTGGTCGGAAATCTCCTGTGAATCGATATGTACTATCGATAGGACTACCACTGCGCATCCTTACTGCACATAACATTCAAGGAATTAATTCGAATGATCATTCACCGTGTAAAACACCCTCTTCGATTACACGACGCATGAACTTCATGCGCATGATTTCATTCGCATGATCATTCACCGTGTAAAACGGCCTTAACAGTATTCCATAAGCAGGTTGATACCGTTAAATAGTTTTTTGATTTTTTTTATAAGAACTAAGGTGCTCAGACCGAAAATTAGCCATATTGTTTAGGATAGAGTTTGTTTAGTTTTAGGCTCAATTATTAGTGAAATTCACACATCGGTTCCTTTTCCTTTGCCTCCCCTTGTTTCCCAGAAAGATGTGTTCCGCAATAAATCTCAGTTGGCTTTAGATGTCCGAGTTCGTATAGTTAAATCTTAAATGAGATGTACATACATTATCTGACAGCGAGATTCAGTTAACTTGCACCTTGTTACGTGTCCTTGGCCGCTGCGTTGCGTCGTCTTACCGTTGGTTATCTTGGTGATTCTCCGTCCACAGGTCACTAACCGCCAATCGTCCTGATGAAATGTTGTCCAGCTCCACGCGCATCCGTATGACACTTCAGTAATAATGCTTTGTGTCAGACATCACGCACCGGCGAGATAAGAATGTCCCCGTATTGTTGAACTGGTCGGTTTATATATTTTTCCTTGGGAAAAACCTTTTGTTCAACAGTAATTAAATGTTATTGTAACATTCCCGCTTGCCGAGCAGATCAGGCGCGATGTTATCTGTCTATTTTTTATTTTTTGTACCTATAAGTTAATTAATTGTTTTTTTGGGCGCGTCGTTATATTACACACTACTAAGAGATTACCGACAAGTTTAGCATAAAAAATGAATCATGGCACATTGTTATTTTATAAGGGATGAGACTGACACTGGGGTTCCGTCTCCATCGTAACTCTCATTACACTGACCTAGCGTGCTACTGTATTTCCTGAATACATGCTCCTTGCTGCAATCACCTCTCAAGTTTACGCTGCAAGGTGAAGATGTGGATTGCGGGGAAGAATGAAGTAATAATAATAATAATGGATTGGAGGGTGATGGCGGTGGGAGAAGGGGGTAGCATCTTTTTTTTCGAGGGCAGAGTATGGATAAAGGAGGGTCTGATGTGAAAAAGGGGAAGGAAGAAGTTCCGCTGATAGGACGCGGAGGCAAGTTTGCCAAATTTCCTGTATTACTGGAGGTGGTGGCTGATGGGGAGAGGGCGAGAGAGAGAGAGAATGGGGAGGAAGGTGGGGAAGCCGCTGGGTGGATGGGGAGAGCAGGGATGGGCGTAGCGGAAGGGAAAGGGAGTCCTCCCTCCTATCCCGATATCTCCGGGAATCAGAAATTCATGAAAAAGGCGCTTCCAGCCAATGCCGATGCGCCTGCCACCCTGTATCTCTTTCGGAGAAACCTCCCTCGCCCCCATCCCCTTTCCCCTCCTTCCCACTGCCGGTACCTTCCCCCCCTCCCCACCCCCGTCCCTCACACCCCTTCTTCTTTGTGCTCGTCGCCGAAGAAGTGGGCGGCGGGGGTGGTGCTCCCATCGAGGTGGGGGGAGACGGTGAAACATTGCTCGGGTGTGCGTACGTGTTCCTCACGTGAGTGTGTGTGTGCGTGAGGGTGGCTTGTTTGCCGAGAGGGGAGGGAGAGGGTGGGTTCGGGGTGGTATTGCTGGGACGCTTTCTTTTTTCTACTCTTACTACCGGGCTGTTTAGGGAGTCCTTGTGGTGAGTGGCTGAGCTCAGTAGTTCGGGTGGGGGTGAGGCGTGATGTGATTTTGCTAAGATTAGTGCGTTCGTATTTAATTGTGGCGGGTGGGAGCATTCTATGGAATACAATTCGTCGCCGAGTGGGCGCAATGAATGAAGAGTTAGCAATGAATTCTCGTGCGTGTTTCAAAGGTGCTTATTGGTAGCAAATATTGACATTTACATGGTTAAATATTGCTGATTGCTTAGGTTCAATAAATATCTCTGTCATCATTACCTACCCTGAGGGATAACTTTGAACAGTAAGACCCAAAAGAGATTTTGAATTTTCATTTTCAGAATATTTTGTACTTATAATTTCTTAGGCAGGTACTTTTTCTTTCTCCAGTATTAAAAGACTTGAAGCCATAAAGGAAATTTGAGCATTGAGAAGGAAAGGCTCTCCAAAATTATTTGTAAAATTTAGATTTTTCGACGCGTGCTCAAGGATTCCATTTGTTACATTAATGAAGGAGAAAGGAAATGTACCTGCAGCCTACCTATGACGGCAGCTGAGAAACTTCTGACTTGTTATTGCATGGAATTAGAGAGAGTTTATAGATAAAGAGTATGTACCTATTATTTATGATATTTTATGCTCACATTCCATCCAACTTCGGCTGCGATATAATTCTTTGGTTAACTGTGGCTTCGATATTTATTAGGTAGAGTAGCCTACTGTCCCAAATCTAAATACTTTTATATCCCAGCATTCATCTCTCGTTTTTCATATTGACGCCTTAGTTCTCTGATTTCTGCTAACTGGGGCTGCTTGACAGTGGGAATTCATTTCGTAATAGGTAGGTACATGGGAATGGGAAGAGGATTTGAGGTCGAGATGAATTAGGCTTTCTGACGCGTGAGGTTTTTTTGCGGTCCATCTATCCGATAAAAATAATAACGAAAGATTTTCCATCAGCAGGTAAGGGTAGCGAAGGGGAGGAATTGTAAATATCGTGAAGGAAAAGGAAGTGTTTAGCTCGTCGTCTGCTTCTGCACACGAAATCGCGAGGAAGGGTCTTGCTAAACGCAACTTTAGGCGGAAGTGACGTAGAAAGGAAACGGAAAAGGTTGTGGGAGATAGGCGAGTTGGAGGGAATGGTTTAGACAATTGAAGGGGAGATGATGACGGATAAGGAGAATTCAAGACTTCATTCTGACGAAAATTCCACCGCTGAGTATCGTTGCCCCAGGCGCCGCTCGTGAATGGCCGGCGTGCAAAAATGCACGCTCAGATGGCGTGAAGGCCTCGCCCCAAGAAGGGTTACAAGTAAATACGCTATTTATTGCTCTAAATGTTCTTTAGGTTCAGTTTTGGAAGTGTAAACTTTCGCAAAGGTTGCCAGTAAAAATCGCTGTTTTAGGGTAGTCTCATAACGACTGAATGTGTTAGTGAACTGGAATTCGATTATGTTAAATACGTTGTACGGGTTTTCTTGAATCGAAATAAGGATGAATGGTGAACGAAGAACTGTGGTAAGAATTTATGATAGCACCTAAGCATAGCAAACCAGTGTTTCGTATGAAATCGATGGTTGGCGAGTTCACCATGGTTGGTGAATGGATAAACTTGGTTATATTCCACAAATATTTATAAACCGACCGGTTTCGACCTTCTCATGTCATCCTCAGTTGCTCAACAAGTAAAAGACGGGCAAGGCTGCATATAAATACAAAGTCTCACACCGGTGAAAAGAGAGGGGGGAGGGAGAATGAGGCGGTCCTTAAAGGAAGGTGAGCCTACGACTGGTGGCGAGGGGTCAAGAGCAGCTTATTTGACTGGGGGTAGTGGTGTGGGGACAGGCACTGAGTAGAATGGGGATAGGTTGGAAAGGAATAGGTAATTTAAAACATCATTCTTATATACATTAAAATATTATACAATTTCAATATTCTCCATAAAATCAAGTTTCCTCCCATTATCACGAACATGGAAAACCTTAAGGGTAAAATCTGAGGAGTGATCATTTTCAATTAACAATTAGGGAAAAAGGGATTATTCTATTCACTAAGCATAGTAGCTGATATTATTCCTGAAATTTAAATTTGAAAGTTGTCTTCCACTGAAAACAGATAAGGGTAATTTTGAATAAATTTACTTATCACATTTCGACAAAAACATGAAGATATAAGAGTATGGCGGCCAATGAAGGCGGTAGTATCACCCATAACGGCTCTCGTCTTAATGGAATTTGTTCTGAGGAAAACCAATATTCAAGCGCAATTAATTGTCTCGGTGTTATTTTTTTTTGCACCCAAGGTTTTCTTATTGCGCGTTAACAATGGAATAATTTTCCCGAAGAAGCAGGGTCGAAATAAAAGCAAGATCTTATACGATACGAGATGGAATTATTCGATGTTGAGTTTCTCCTATGGCGTAATCGATCACAGGACTATCGAATGCATCAAATTCTTCGAAGGATAGTCGGGGGAGCAATAATCACCGTGAAAAAGCACATAAATCCTATCGGTTCTTTGTCATGCTTAATCTTATCCCTATAAATTTATTTCACCCTCGGGATTTTGACACATTTTGGATAAAATACATCAAACTAAGGTGGCCATTTTGTGAACGCTCAAAATAAAAGGGTATAAATCTTCTACATCGGATCGAAGAAATCGCTACTCTTCGATTGAAGGTATTTGTGGAAATTGTACAGTTTCAGTCATCTTCGCGAGGACTTCTAGGTAATTCTTTCTAGAGATATATTGTGAGGCCAAAACCAGCAATAGTAATGCCAAGAATCGTGAAGAAGTAACGTCACAGAGAAAGCCATGACTCTGACACAATTGTGTAATTATATATTACCGTTGTAGGATAGGTTCATTACTGATATCAGAACCTTTGTCCTAAGTTCTTATTAAATACAAAGTATTCTCATAATCATGTTATTTTGCTTTTTAGTGAATATCACAAAGCATTAAGCTCAACTTTCCAAAATTCAAACTACTTTACTGTCGATGACAATACCTTTTTAAGTAGTCCAGAGTAGCGTAAACCATTGTAGCAGTTTGGTCATATTAAATACAAGTAAGAGTAAGATTTTCAGGAAAGAAATCAAAAAATCTCTGAACGAAGGTAAATCAAAGTTTTTCGCTGCCTAAATCATAAGGCAATAGTCGAATAGTATAAAAATTTTAAATGTGAAAACATGCTGAAATCCAGAAAAACTTGCATGCAAATTCACCATTCTTTTTTTCATATTTTTACAATTTTCTGGGTGAGAACCACCCCCTCCCCCCTCCCCAATTAGGTGATATTCCATACCACTAATACATCATATAGCATATTGGCACATATTGCCCCCCCCGAGATATGGGCCTGGATCCGCCACTGATTTTAATCGGCATTTGATAAAATGAATTTCCGTGTTTGTGCCTTTTTATGCCTGCAGACGAGGGAACCTTTACGGAGGAACATTAAATGAGAGATAAACAGTGAAAAAGCATACGGCTCCACTTATCTCCTGAAGAATCCTAATCCTGCTTCATGAATATGTTGGCTAGGTAAACTATCGTTAAGGAGTATGAATGGTTTTCATGAGAGTATTTTCAAGTGCTCAGGATGATCTGCTGCTAGCGTCCTTTCTCTCACATTTCCAAACTGTTGTTTGGAACAATAATAGGAGTAGCCGCGAAAAATTATATTGTTGAACAATACTAAAATCTTCACAATTGGATCTGTTGCAGAATAAGTTGTTTGGCACCTAAACTATTTTGTATTCGCCTTTTACCCTAATTCCGTGAAATACGGGTGATGGAAAACCCTCGAAATCATGGGAATATTTTGTGAAAACCCTCCTGAGGTTTCCTCTAAACTAGAAAGTTTGAGTATCGGTTATCTTTCGAAGTCTGCCAAAGTAAGAATTGATGAATATTAGTATGTTCTCATCAGTAATTAAGCTCTGATCGTCAGACATGGGAAAACTATGGTCCGTCGGCTAAAGAATTCAACTTTAACATACTCTTCATTCTCGAGAAGTTGACCAGGAGATCCCTTTCCAAAGGTACACATTAAAAGGGTTTGATAGGACAAACATTTCGTGTTATTAATCCTTATTCTTGTCTCGTTATTTGTGACCCATCATTCCGTGGAACACCTGGCGAATCAATATTTCGTTAATGGCCTCCCTTATTATCCTGCCATTGTCCTCCGTCCCTCGGCCTCTCCACCTAGCTCCAGCGAATGCGTGCGGACACGAGCGACTCGAGGAAATGAAACCTTCAATCCTTGCGAACGTGAGGGATGCTCTCATTAAATATGCGGTGTACTTCGTAGAAACGTGTCTCGTTCAAATTTTATGCGATGGAATTTGAAGTGTATTCCTACCTCTTCTACCTCTTCATCTCCAAGCATTGTGTGGGGCCACACTTGATACCATCAGTTCCACTAGTTTCTACCTTATCAACCTTCTCTTTTTCCTTTTCGTAATCTCTGTAGCCACCCAAAAGGCTCCCTCTCCCATTCATGTCATATAAGTTCTTCGTTGGAGGTGACCGGCAGCTTAGTACATTTTCGCCATTTAGCATGCGAGGAAAATTCAATCACTCACTCTGTGATTCAACCCGAAGGTTGGTTTTGATATTGATTTGGTTGATTGATTGAAAATTCAGTAGAGGTAGGAATTTTTCAGAAAACGGAGGAAGAGCGGAGCAGATCCTCGCTTCGGCATTAGCTTGCTCGTAACGAAAGTTGCCTAGGGGACCACGGTTAAATGTCCCATCATACGGACGACGTGTTGAACTTAAATTACTCTTGGAACAGCACTCAAGTAGGGACCGGTATACCAATAAAAAATCCTCCTTAGTCGGGATTCGAACCCTGACTCTCGGCATGAGATGCAGTAATCTAGTACCACATCATCCCGATACCCTCTTGTTTGTTTCGTTACATTTAACTGAGCGAGAAGAATCTGTAAACCAGCGATAGAATGACTCATTTTGGGCTCGATGTCCTCTTACATTGGACGCCCTTATTGTTTCCAACTCTTAATATGAGGAATGTACGATCCGCCAACTTGTACGGAATATTTCGCGTTGGGATATTAAATTCGCGGTGGCGAAAACTCCCCCATAGCGATTGGATCCCAGGGCCAATCAGGGTTGGACAATATCGTTCGCGAGAGCCGCCGGAAAGAAATACACTGGAGACGTGGGGGCGATGTGGAGGAGTTCACATGATGCGCGATTGTGTGCGCATGTGTGCGCGCGCGCATTAGTCCGTGAGTGTGGAGCGGGGGAGACGGTGGGAATAATTATTATTCCCGAGCGTTGAGGGCGCTTCGTGTGTATGCATCGGGGCGAGCAGGAAACGGAGAAAGAATTGTGTGTCAGGAGCCGATAAGGGTGGAGTGAGCTCCGCGGCGGGGAGGGGGTGTCTCTCCCTCTTTGGGGTGGGGGGGTGACGAATTGGGGAGAGTTGGGGGGTGGGGGCAGAGGGAGAGGAGGAAGGTGCTCTATGGTAATGATGATGATGATGATGATGGTCTCGGGGAGGAGAGGGGGGGCGGGTATCTCACGGGGGATGCGAGGGAGATGGGAGTGTGGGTTGGTATGGGGGCAGGTGGGGAGGGGTCGGAGGAGGAGGAGGAGGCTGAGAGCATTGGAGGGGAAGAATAAGGTGGAGCGAAAAAGAATCGAGGCCTTCGATATCGCTGCCATGATTTATTATTTTTATCTCATTCGGCTCACACCCACCCCGAGACTTGGTCCCCTCCTCCTTTTCTTTCCCTCCCCGCCCACTCCCTCCCTTTCCTTCTCGTACCCCTCTCCTCCTATCGTTCCTTATCCCTCCTCCTCCTCATCTTCATTCTCTTCCTTCAGCCGAGCCGACTTTCCCCACGCCCCTCATCCATCTTCCCTCCCCATCTCCTCCGATAACTCCGTGTCTTCTTCCCTCCCCACCAGTGAGCGGGTTAGCGCCGCGTCGGTATGCACCTTATCGTGTCTGGGAGAGTGTGGCCCGGGTTCGAACCCCTACGATCGCGCCGGATTTGTTGAAGAAATTCTAAAGTCATCACGTCTGATATGTGGGGACGTTTGAGGCTTAAATTTGTGATGGCGGGTTGTCTCTCGTGAAGGAAAAGATGGAAGGTCAGGTTCGGCCTTTTTTTCCAAATTATATTATTTCTCCCTCCATAGCTTTGACTGCTGAGAATTTACGATTTTTATTTATCTGTAAGTGCGCCTAATTTCACCTAGAATTTTTAAGAAATGCACATGTCCTCTATTAAATTCTGCTAAAGATCCAATTCATGAAATATTACCAAAGTCTGTTCTTCCTCCGCATATTTTGCCACCGCTACGGCATTGAAGGAATGAATGTCAATCCCTTTCTAGCTATAAAATTTTAATAGCGTAATAATTCCATAAAGTCATTATCCTCTCATTCGACGTTCCTCTTATGGCTTCCCAAGTATGGGCTTTAATTTTCATGAAAATTTCTTTTTAAAAAATTTGTTTGATAATTTGGTTTTTATATCAGGTTATTTCTATTGGGAGCTGCGTGTATTTAAAAAGTAGGAGAAAAAAATTCCTATTTCTCAATTTCATAGCCTCGATTTTTCAACCATATGGAAGAAACTAATAGCATGTGCGAATTTTGTGGAGTCTAAAATTCCTTGTACAATTCCTTCGGGTAGCAATTAAGTTAAAACTTTATGCTATATTATGCTCTTTTCTTTCTTCTTTTTCGTCTTCATTCTTTGAAAGTGTGAGCAATTGAGAAGAGATTTGTTAAAGAAGACCGAGATTTCGTGGTATCCTGCACTTTTTGATTCTTTTTATCCTTGTGAAAACGTTAGGATTTTATCCGTATTTTTTATTTGTTCTTTAGTACTTAGTCCACAAAGGTTTCGTTGCCATCCGCAATTATTAATATTTGGCGCTCGCCTTCCTGTGAGATGCCCGCGGGAAGACTCACGGCAGCCCCTCGGCCGCGCCTCCACCCCTTCCGCCTCCCATTCGCTTATCGCATCCAGCCCTCCCACTCCCTCTTCCTCCCCTCCCACCTTTTTATCCTCGTTTTCCTTCCGTCCCTTCATTTCTCCGCGAAATGTTTCTAACGACAAAGAGCTTTTTATGATATTTTCCCCTCGCTCTCCTCCCAACCTCCCAGCCCTCCCCCCTCCCACACCCAAGTCTTTGCGCGACACCCCGCCACCTTCCTCGCGATCCAATTCTCCTCCTCAGGATGCGGTTATGGATAAAGGCGTTCTCGGGGCGATAAAAGAGCGGGCGGGTGCTGCCGCTGCCGATTCGTATTCCGCCGCCCCCTCCGGCGAGAGGTGCGCCGGGCGCGGACTCGACTGCGGGCGGGGCCGGAGGACGAAAGGGGGGGGGGGGGGGGGGGGTAGGGCCCGGAGTGAGTTGGGGGACGGGTGGGGTTTGTCGGCGAGCGGTGGGGAAAGGCCTGCCGCGCGTGGTGTGGGCGAACGGAGCTCCCTTGGCTTCCCTCCGTGCACCTCCGCGGCGGAGAGGAAACTGTGGAAAACTTCCGCGGATGATTTATTCTCGCCGTTCATTTTTTATGCGCGCGCGATAGCGATCTAAGCAAGCGGAACAAGCAAAGACCTCTTGCCGATCCGAATATCTTTTTTTTTGTTCGTGGGCTCTTTTCTTTTTAGTCATCGCTCGATAAACTTGCAATATTTCTCTCTCGTGTGTATACCCTCCTCCCCATTTTTTCCCGGGTAAACCCTCATTTTTGTCAAACCCCCCCACGGGTCGATCGCGGGTATGAGTTCGCTAGTTGGTGACGCGGGGGCCGAAAAATCATTTCCGTATTCCTTTCAAAATCATTTTAATATACCCAAACCTGGAGCAATTATTCTTGATCCCTCGAAAGCAAACGATTTGAGAGTGTCGTTTCAGGCGTTATATGCTGGAATAACATAATTAAATAATATTGGCAATTTTCCACAAAGAAATGGAATTCTTTGTGGAAAATTGCCAATATTATTTAATCGATTTGAAAGTATTTTCTTCGCGATTATTGATTCATGTGATACCGTATAGGTATATGCAAGAAGGTTCAATTGGCCAGGGTAAAGTTATGGTTGCGAAAGAAATACCAATTCATTATAAATAAATGTTTAGCATTCTCTCCTCTTTTATGCGAAATTGTGTTTCTAGCAGCCTTGTAAGTATTCAAAATATTCGGATTCGAGTTTTCCACCCATTACATTTCTTCTTTTTGCCCTCCTGCGCTAACTGCTTCAGCGTGTATCATTGAGGTGTGGTCAAACTACAAATGTCTTCTCACTAGCTTCCCCATAGGTTAATTATTGGCAGTAGTTAAGGTAAGTTAGATGATTTGTGCCGGTCGATGGTACTAGGGAGGTACGATTAATAGGGAATGCAGGGAGAGTGGAGGAAAACGCGGTGCCGAAAATCTCGCATGGAGAAGCTAGGGCTGTTGATGCCACACCGACCGACACCTCAAAAGATAAATAACCAATTCGTGTTTCAACTCCTATCCATTTATTCGTGAGTTCTTCATGACTCCCTGTATTACTTTCATTGGTGCATTGTCGTGTTTTAATTGTCGATAGTGATATCTAACTGGGTATGAACTATTTACCAAGGTTTTTCCATTAGGTTTTGTTTATCTATTTTAAATTTTAAGTGTGGAAAATAATGTATTATTGCCTTATATTTCTAAAATCGGCCCTTTCCATTCAGGCTGCTTATATTTTAGGTTGGATTTTTTTGTTATGGTAAAAATGGAGAATTTTGCTAACAGTCATTTGCATTCGAATCGGGAAAACTCTCTGGGCAGTTCCAGTATCTGTCACTGCAGATGTATCCGTCCCACAGGGTGCTTTTCATTAGTAACTGAGTTGTATAAGATATCTGACTTCTTATAAAAATTCCATTTATTTTAGAATTGTAGATAGTCAATAATGACCGCAATATAGTTACAAGCAAAGCCTTAATTCATTGACGTTAAGGCGGTTTTGGATCATTCCCCATTGCACAGACTTGCAGTGGCTTTCTGGGTATTATGTGAATAGATTAATTACGTTTTCCCCGTATATCTGCAGGTCACTCTCACTGTAACACCACGGTGTGCTCCAAGAATTATTAGGATAAATTCATAAAACTATGCAGAACATTGCACCTGTTTTTTACTCATATTAAAAAAAAACAAATGCTATGATTTCTAATGGTTGTAGGTAGTTCTCGAGAATCAATGTAAATCTCAGCTCCTCGATTATGTATCGACCGCTCCTTGCTTTTGAAGATAGTTCACTTCTAAATGCATTAGTCAGCATGCGTACCTTTCTGATTTTGGACTTTTATTGTTTATAAGAGCAATTATCAGTGTTTTCATACTTTCAACAGTGTTCTCCATACGAAAATGTTTTTCTTTCCCGTTATCTTTGTCCGCATCACGCAGGTTTTGCAATGATCATCATGTATGAACCGTGCAGTCTGGACTAATTAAGATCTCAGCCGTTTCATGGAAAACTATAACCTGTGAATTGTGACATTTCAATTTTCTTGGAACCATGATTTGTATTAAATCTACCGGATAGTGTCCGTTACTCTCTACTTCCGTGAACGTTAGTCGTGTAGAGTGTGGGGCTCAGGAGAAAGATTTATTTAACAGCATTGGTCTACGCACTACCGAAGGTGTTAATGCCTAGAAAATTTCTGTTTGAATGCATCAATTAACATTGAGTACCCAATATATACTTAGTCAAGCGCCTCCGTATAATGGATTTCTACAGTATGACTCTTTTATGTCTTAGGTAAAATTTGACCTTTGTGTTTTCCTTGTAGACAGTTCATATGGAAGAACGTCTGTAAACATTTATTCTAGCTTCCTCAGAAGTGCGCTTTGCTATCTTATGGTCTTTCTTGGAGGTAGGTGAATTATTGCGGTAGAGAGTCGGCGATATAGCCTCAGCAATAGGAGCATCTGAAAACCTAGTTCCACATTTACCTTTTGTGGCTGGGTCTCGGTTTTTCAAATTTTTCTCCTCACTAATTGATGTCATAAAGCTTCGAAGTTGAGCTTCTACAATAATTTTCCTTCATATCTTTATTCGCCGGCCTCCGTAGTCATTTCGGTGTCGAGTTAGCTTAGCAATCCAAAGATCATGGGAGCATATCCCACCTAGGGCATGCAAATTCTGTTTGTCTTAGGATTCACATCTTATGTTAGACGGTGCTATATGATCTAAGCCGTACGAGTATCAAAAAACCGAAATCTAGGACTAATAGGTATATCTTTTTTCTAGAGCACTCGAATCCCTGATCATAATTAGTAGTAAAATTAAATGTTAATTTTCTTTTTATTTGCTTTAATTTAAAACGATGTTAGACGTTATTCATGGATCCAGCATGGTGTGTATGGTATTTTTTGTGTGACTGTAGAACCTCTGGATGGATTATAACTGTCCAATTCACGAAACTCACCTGAAGTGTGCTTTCTGCAATCGGCACTTTCGTCTTTTCGGCCTGGCTACTCACCCTACAAATTATAGCTAGTGATTCGAAGAATCAGAGGAATAATTAATGAATTACGCCATGCTTTCACTCTTTTTTGTGCTACGTGGAAATGAAAATTATGACAACACATGCGTTTTGAAGGTCCGCTGTGGTGCAGAAGGCGGTGAAATGAAGGATTAAGAATGATGATGGAGATAGAGAAGTTTTGAGATGTGCATAGGAATGAATTGAGGAAATGAAGCGGTAGAGGGATCGGGGTTTTCAGTAGATGACAATTGATTTCCAGCGAGGGTCAGGATTCAAGTCCCGGCGGTTGCGGAGATTCTTGTACGTGGACCATGTTTGAATGTTTATGTAGTGCATAGTAATCCAAGTCGAGTATTCCGTCCGTTTTAGCGGATTAGACGCTAAACCAAGGACTCCATTTCCCGTTTCAATGAAGTGTATACCAACGCTTGGTTTCATTCCATTCTCCTTCCGTTTCCTGAAAACTTCCTGCTTCTGCTCTCCAATGCTTAGCGACGCCAATGGCCTCGGTTGTCGGCCCCCTCCTCTGCGTAACTATAGCTAATAAAGCTGTTGGGGAATTTCAAATGGAGTCAAAAATGAACGGCGGATGAACATGGCACGCGATGAGATGGAGAATGACAAGACAAAAGGTAGGATGTTAGGCCAGCGGAAGGAAAAGCATAGATGACGTTAAGGGAGCTAGATAGTCTGCTGAGGCGAATCGAAACGTCTATAGGTGTGCGCAATCATGATGAAATTTCAGTGCCGATGGGTATAAGGCCTCGTGGTATTCCGTGGTGAAGAGAGGCAAAGATATCGCCCCTGGCTGGTGCGCATAGGAACGCAGACCTAGGTTCAAGCGGAAAATCGCTCGGTCCGTGCATCGCTTCATCCGACTCATCATCGGTGAGCGGGGGTTGCCCATCCAACGGTCGCTCGTGAATTTTCCGTTTTTGTCTTCCTCCTCCTCCTTGGCACGAGCTCTCCGGGTTCTTGCTTCGGCGATCCCGGCCATCTTGGCGGGAGGTCACCTTCCGCCAGAGTCACGTCACGCCCTTAAAAGTGCAGCCCCGGTGAATCACCCGCCGCCGCGACAGCGACGTTAAAAATTCACGGCGCCTTTGCCACCGCCCTTTCTTAATGGCCCTCCTGCGGTCTATCCATTTTGACGGGACAGGGAGGGTTGGGGGGGAGTGTGGCATGAGGAGGCGATCGGTTGCGTGGGAGGGCGGCGGATGGGCAAGGGGGCATGGAAGTGTCCTGAAAGGAAAGGCGGGAATGAGTTCGGTGATGGCGGAGAGAGGCAAAGGAAGAGAATGAAAATAGCAAGAGACGAGCGAGAGCTGTGGTTGAGGATACGAAGGTGGATTGAACGCGAATGTAAAGAATGAGGAGTTTTTCAAAGGAGCCTTTATATTATTCCAAGGATTAACGTTATTTTATTATATTTTACGTCAAATAGGTATGTTTTACGCCAAATAGGTACGTTTTACGCCAAATAGGTAAACGGGAGAGTTGACGTGTGGGTTACGGTTCTAGATATGGGGAGTAAGCACTTTTCATGCATTTTCACAAAGTAGAATACTTACCATCTTGCCAATGCTTTTGCGTTTATTATGACGTAGTTAATTTTGGCAGAATAAATTTTATTTACGACAGAAACTCCTGTTGCTTTCACATTCTCAGTTATGCAGTCCTAGAGATTTCTAGGAATACGAATGCTGGTCGCCTGGATTGTCCGACGATGGCTCATCACAGCGTTTCGTCGGTTTTCGCTGTGTTGTACCCATGTACCCTCTTGTACCTGTGTTATACCCTCTTCTTGGATTCTGATTTCACTCATCATTCACTGAAAGTCATAATTAGGAGCCGGGGTAGCATACAGATGCTGAAATTGTGCGGTGAATGCATAGTTTCATCTCAGAGAAGGTTATTTTATTCCTTCTTACCTAGGATTATCCATTTTCAAGCACATTCACTTATTTTTGTTGACCTATGGTACATCGTGAAGTAATGTCAAGAATAGTTGTTTGAAGCCCAAAATGTACCATCCCTTGCTAATAGGCCGTAAATAATCTATGTGGCGTTCCTCGTAATTAAAGTATTTCATAATCAATAGCGCCAAAGAATTAAATGATTTTCTTTGATTTCCTTTTTATCTTTATGTTCACGATCATGTCCTTAGCTCGATATGCTCTGCCTCATGCTTGTCGAAGTATAGGTAATATACCGGGAACCTGCCTGATTGTACGCTTGTTAATTTGTTCAAAGGCTCTTGGTACTCATTTTCGGCGTACGTGGCTTTAGATTCAAGTATTAAAGCAGAAAGTATGTTAGATATCGAGAATGTTATAGGCAAATCATATATGTTTCCATTTATACTTCCAATGAACGAGTTACTAAGAAGAAAACTAGTGCTCACTTTGTTGAAACATCCACATCTTTGAGTATTTCTGCATTCCATGCCCATTCCTCGGCTCACATAACCTGTGGATATCATTGACCAGTAATCGCCGCTAAAATGTTTCCCTTTTACCACTTAGCTTTGAGTGCTGAGCAACCCATCGGAGGATATAATTATCGCCGCGGTGCTAGTTCGAAGAGTGGAAGATTTGACGGACAGGAAGGAAGGTGACGTGCTGCGGAGGTGGGAACTCCGTTTCCGGAGTCAAAGTATGAAAGCCTTGACAAAGGAAGCGTCTAACTGGCATGGTGGCAATTTCAAGGATGCGTAGCATTAATTTCATTTTTTCACCTATTCAATAATAAATTTCCTTCTCCGGCGGAAGGCACGAATTTCGGATACACAAGTATTTTTGAGGAGAAAAATTCAGAAACCGGAAGTGAAAAGAGGAAATAGCCTGTATCCGTTCTAAGCTTCTTGAGAATGTTTTGGCACGAGTTGGAGTGGCATAATATGACAAATCCCTCAGAAGCAGTGCTATGTAACATCTAGATAAGGATTTCGTTGGTATAATTCTATTATGGTTGCACCCGTGTACCTACCCTTAATACTTGTGCCCAACGACTGAGAGTCTAATATTATTTATAGAGCCCTGACGGTTTTTAATCAAGGCAATGACCCAAAGTCCCAACAGTTAACTCTAACTGTTACAACTTACAATGAGATGAAACTGGACTTGGACTACGACTTTTTAAATATTTAAGGATTTCAGAGTCATGTTAAAATACTTAAGCGGATATTTTTCACGAGAATGTAGAGATAAGGAGATGAGGTTTTCACGTTTTTTTAGAGATAAGCTTTTTGGATTATTTTTTCCGAATTTTCTTGCACATTGCATATTGACTGCATATTCTTTTGTGTCTGCAATAATATTATTTTCACGTTGTCCTCGAAATGTATAAGAGTGAAAATGAATTTGCGCTGAATCTACTCTGCGCTGAATACGATTAACTCATAAATGGAGTAGAATTTCTTCCAGGGTGGTCCACATTGACGGAAATTAGAATTTTTTTGTGTTTTCGTTGTTGCATTTCCGGGATGAATGTCAGTCGCATTGCTCCAACTTATGGAAAATATGTCAATAAATTGCGTTGAACTAATACTCTTATGCTTCCTCTTTACTAATTTGTCGGCGTGCGATAGAATTATTTATTTCCGCTATCAGCGCTCTTCAGCTTGTTTATTTACCCATACTCAAAGATATGATTATGGAGGGGTCTTCGGAGATTGGATGTAACGTAAATCAATTGGAATTCTCGTCGCTTTCGATCTGCATTTTCGACGTTATTTTAAGTAAAGTTAGTGGTTTTCCATTAACCATTTGTATTCCACTTCTACTCTAAATGGAATGTAGTAATCCTGTTTAACGTTGCCAGAATACACTCCAAAAAAATATTCCTCCAATCAGTGGCGCACCCACAGGGGGGATGGAGGGGGTTGGGGGGCAAAGGGACCCTGGCCCGCCCCATAACTACCTACAAAACCCAAATCTATCAATATATATAAATTTTGTAGCGTGTCCGTCAGTCAGTCAGTCCGTCCGTCCGTCATTCTGTATCCGTTTCGTTCTCTCCCAGGTTTGTAGCTAAATGAGCGAGGCTTGGTGCGTTGAGTGTGGATTCTCTGTCTTTGTGGTTTGGCAGTAGTTTTGGATTTTTAGCTAAGTAAATGTGTTAACATTTTTGGTGAAGAGACAAAAATTCAATTGAAGAAGATGAAGAAAGTGGAAATAGTTTCATCAATCAATTTTGTAAGTAATAAAATATTAATTGACATTTTCGATGAGCACATAATGAAATAAAACAATTTTTGCCTACCGGCCCCGATCTTGTGTATGAAATGTGAATTTCAAAGCTGGACGATTTGAAGTACTTTTCTAATAGTTGAAAGAAGGTTATAAAATGTTTGTTGCTAAATAAAATGTCTACTGTGTAGAGATAAGTTCATGGAACTAGCGCTTGAAAATAGGGAAAAGGTACTAAAGCGACTTTTTTATTTTCTTAAGGCTCTATGATAGAAGGCGGAAATTTGCTGTTTATTATTTGACCAATGCATCTACGATGAGCGCACTATCATTTCGTAAAAATTGGTACTCTCCTCAGTCAACTACTATTTGTAGTGAGCACGGAATTGTAAAATGAAAACTTTTTGCAGCGAAATAACTACTTGAAATTTTTACTAGGCTCAATGTTTGATAGGAGAAAATTTTCCATTTATTTTTCAATCAATAATCACTCAATGAGCGTAGTATACATGTTCAAAAAATGGTACTCTCATCAGACTACTAGAGTGAGTTTTAAAAAAAGAAATAAAAAAGGAAACTTTACTTCAGCAAATTTTTACAGAAAAGTAAAAAAATGGCTTTGTGTGATAGAAGGCAGACTTTTTGCCATCATCTTTTTAGCTATGACTAACCGATCAGCGGAGTAAGTGTATCTCAAAAATGGTACTCTCCTCAGCCTAATTGTGTGTGTTTAAAAAAAAAAGAAAAAAGAAAACTTTACTACAGCAAATTATGCAAAAAAGTAAAAATGGCTCTTGATGTGATAAAAGGCGGAATTTTTGCCTTCATCTTTGCAGCAATTTCTAACCGATCGTCTGAGTGGCTATTTCAAAAATGGTACTCTCCTCAGTCTACTACAGTGAGCATTGCATAGAGGAATGA
This sequence comes from Platycnemis pennipes, assembly GCA_933228895.1. Lineage (NCBI taxonomy): Eukaryota > Metazoa > Arthropoda > Insecta > Odonata > Platycnemididae > Platycnemis > Platycnemis pennipes. The sequence goes on along the minus strand of OW121848.1, from coordinate 98,898,036 downwards.
AAAATATGAATTTTTTACTCCAACTTCCACGAACTTATGTTTCACAAACTAATCCAAAATAGTTTTCATTTTTGGGAAACATATACACACCCACATTTCCCACTGCTCCCACTGGAGTAGTGCAAAAATAAAGTAAAGACACAAAGTTCACGTCAAGAGCACACCAGACAAGGACTGCCTGCAAAGCGGGCAGCAGGTTTGCTAGTTAATCTTTAATTCATGGTAGCAACAATGGGGAACTTGCATGATTTTTTTTATTTAACAGGCGGACAGAAAATTATTTTCTCGATTCAACAAAGAAAACTGCATGTAAATCTGAGTTTTCCTTCGCGAGATATTGAATGCTAAATATAGCGACATTTTAAAGCGCGCCGAAAACTCCCTCCCCCCCAAGCCACTGCTGAAGAATGCCCGATGACGTCAACAGTGCCGAACAATCGCCCGAAGTAGCTGGGCTAACAGCGAACCAACACGGGTGATTCAAGCGAGCCTACTCAACCCAAAAGTGAGCCCACCTCTGATTTTTAATTGAGTAGGTAATCACTTAATGATATACAGTTGATATTTCACGTCAATAATGAGTAATATGTAGGCAAGATAGTTTAAATCTCGAAAGTTCATCTTACTTTTGCAGTGCCCGCTCCATACATCGACCCAACTCCCTAGCATTGTAATTAGCCAGCGAGATGAGTTCGAGGCATAAGTATTGTTTAACACCTGGCTGTAAAAATACCTCAACCAAGGTGCCTAATAAGCTATTTATTAGGTTGCCTACAAACGCAAGAAGAAACGTATGTACAATGTCAATAAGTGACTGACTAACCCAGACTTCTATCAAAGGTGAGGTGTAAGCGTCCCACTCAAGAGCCCGACGTATCTCTTTCTCCCGTGGAGAAAGTGCGTATCTCGACAGTGATTTGTTGATTACTTCCAAAACATTCTGCGAATCGTCAGAAGCAATTTTTCGGCCCTGAGTGGTGTTTTAGTAATTTTATTGGCAAATTAGGTGACAGATAGTATTGTTACTCGATACGAGTTACAAGTTAGAGTCAAGATAGCTCAATTTCCGAATCCTTTTACGTGCCAGCTGAGTTGAAATGTACTCACTGTGCGATGTGTTTCTTTGAGAACGTGTGTATTAGGTCTGATGCTCTCAAGTTAATAAAACAATGCCTTTACAAGGTAGATATATTTTGCTATTGATTTGGTGCCGAAGTTTTTTTTATCTTAATACAATTACATCGATCTGTAACGTTATGTAGCGGCGTAGTGCAGTGCTCATCATAATCTCTTTAGCATGACATGAGGCAAGTATAAGACCCAGGGTCATTGTGTCTTTTTACTATGTATGTAATCGAGACTTGAGAATGGTTTTATGTTACGGTGGTGTAGTTATAGTTTTGATGTTCATGAGAATTACATTCAGGTAATGCTATACTATACTCTGCCACAAAAGTTGTTTGCGGCCCACATAGGTATTTAATTAAAAGGCTACAAAGTACATTTGAAAAAATTCAGGTCTTTGAATTATTATAGCCATTTACAAACTTTATGCTGGCATTGAATGTGATATGGTGATTATTAAAGAACACTGTTTAGCTTATACTAATGCCTTTCCATAGATTGCTGGGTGTCGGACGGTAATGATTTTTAAATCAATAAGCGGGTGCGTTTGTGTTGAGTGTTTTGAATAGCAGGTGCTACTTTTCCTTATTCCACTACCATTTAATGTATGGGATAGAATTATGGGATCATGCCCCAATGCCCCCAATGTATTTATTCAGCAAAGAAGGACGATCAAGATCAGGTTTTATGTTTTAAAATTGCACTTTAAATTCTTAATAAATTTACTGAAGGTAAAAATATTGACATTTCCTTCTGATATTGATGTTAGAGTTGTTTTTCTTGACAAAGACTATTGCAATGTATTTTGCTGAATGTCCGATGATAATAACTAAATCATAGCACAGCACTTAAAGCGGTGAATGTTGGTAGAGAGGTAAATGTAAGCATACGTAAGGGTTACGACTTTCAAAATTCAGTGATACTTCTGGCGAAAATAAAGATATGTAATAAGATACGTAATGATTCAACTTCCTTTTACCTAACATCCAACAGCATGGCGTGGATAAACGTGCTTCGTGCTATTGGTTTTGAAAACAAGACAACTATTCTTGTTATAACGTAATTAATTATTACCAGTATACTATTTAGTTTCATTGAAGAAAATAAATCGTACGCTGGGAAGTCCATTCCCTATAATGAACTTCATACGGACTATTAAATCAAGGGTAAGTCATTCCCGATAAGGCCAATCCTCTAGATTTGTGACTCGCTCTGATTAACTAACCTTCATTCTCCCTATTAATAAGTATTATAAACAAAGGATTCAAAGTAAATATCTATCATTTATTCTCGTTGTATTCATAAAAATCGAAATTTTGAGGCAAACGACGGTAACTTCATGCCGCTGGCTTTAAATGCACACATGTCCACGATGTCACACAAGTATTATCGAAAGCAAATATCGAAAAAATCACTCGCATAACCTCATTGAGCTACATTACTTCTTGTCCAAAGGTTTGTTTGCAAAATTACCGAAGCAAAACAGCTGTAGCCACCATCATTTTAAGGTACGAGACTTTCCATTGGTTCTTACGAAGTTCATCAGCTTCGCCTTACAAATTTTTCATAACGAGAGTTTTCTCCCATCCGGTCAGGAGAAAAAGTTTTCTTTTTTTTCCGCCGACGCATAGCAATCATTTGTCATAACAAATGCCATGAGGGTCATGACATCAATTTCAGGAATATTGTCCGAACGAGCGGCAACGTAATCATCCATTTTTTTTACCTGAAATATTCGAGGTAAAAAGTCTATTTTATCATCCCGAAAGTGCATTTTTAATATCCCAAGTAATAATCGTGGCACAATAACAATAGGAAAACTTACCCAAGAATAACAGCACATGAACAAGTGACGGTGAGCGACTAAATCCTCCACCAAAAAAATGTTTACAGAATGCGTTGGTATTTTTCCCGACTCAGACGGCAGATTAGGAACGGATGACGTCACACTTAGCCTCGGCAGAGCTCGGGTGTCTTCGCGCAGTGGTCGGCTCAGAGAAATTTTGCTTGCTTTTTTAAGTCAATTTTTTATTTCTTCTGATGATGAATAGAGATAATTTAGGTATTTTGGCGAGCTAATATTTCCGTTTTACCTGTTCAAAATAGTTTTTATAGCAATCGTCGACCCATGCAAGTTCCCCATTGAAAAAATAGGAAAAACTCCTTACATCATTTCACACGAGTGTGGCTTGACCAAAGATAAAAGAAAGGCTCTTTTATCTGTGCTTTGACACATAACTAACTTAGCATAGGCCTAAACTTTTATGACTATTTTTGTCTGTAAATCTGATATTACCACTGATAGGATGCATAATGTAATAACTAATCTGGCCTACTATAACATTCAAAATATAATGATTGAAATAACATTTAAGTTACACTGCAGAAGTTCGGGCAGAGGGCGGGCCCCTCCCATCAAACATTTCTGGGTGCGCTACTGCCTCCAATATCCTCTTTTTTGCTTCCCTCGGTTAACAACATAGTTTTCTTGGTGTCTAGTCACCAGGCATTGACATAGATAATACTGTTATCATTCTTGTTTTTGTGTGATGAATTACAATTTCTTGTATTTTCTTTTACTGATAGTGGAAATGTTGTCTCAGCTTTCAGCAGGGCAAATAAATGTTTGATAGATTAGTTGGTGTACTGTGTAGTCTTGGGAAACATACATGCGCTTTACTATAAAGCGCATGTATGTTTATGTATATATTTTCTATGCCCTGACATTAATACCATTTCAAATGCATTCTCTCTTTTTTCATAATTTGGTGACTGAACTCTGCTACTGAGTTTATCAAAGGAAGTATTACGTGTTTCATAAGGGTACCATAATGAGGATAATTTTTCACCAAATTTATAGATCACTCAGAATAAAAATCGGCTAAAAGTACATGAAAAACAGTTGTTTATCTAGGCAGCTTTACTAGTTAGACATAGTTTAACTTTAAAATGCCAGCGTTTTTTAATATCATATCATGGCTTTTAATGATAAACGTAATTCAGTCGTTATCTTTGACGGTGTCAAAAAATACATTCGTGTTTTATGGTTGTTAGCTTACGTATACCTACCTGCCCATAGATTAAAACTGCACCGTCTAATTTAGGTATGGTTTGTCTATTTCCCTTTTTCGCTTCTAAGCGCTCGGCAAGGATGTAGGATATAATGTTTGCTCAACTGCGTAAGCGTTGGACTGTTGATTGTTCCGGCATCACCTTCCTCTGCTCTCGGAACATCCGGATTTCTCGAGAAGCATATCTAGAAAATTACGCTTTTAATCTTGACATTGCCTTTTAAATGCAGTATCGGCACATGGACGTGCTGGAAACAAAACTAAGGCGCCAAAGATCCTCAACCGGTTGTATAAGGTGATACCGTGACGTGAATTGCATGCAGACAATGGAATTTCAGTTTTAAGTGGCCATAATTGTTTAGACAAAGTCTCATTTCCTTCCACGAGCTCTCGCCAGGTGCTTCTTTTAAACATGTGAATTCTATTTCAACATTATATTATCTCTTATCCGAATTTTCAAAATGCAATTCAGCCGAATTTTTAATTCTCAGCTGAGCACTGTTAAGTCTTTGAAATCTCTCGGGCATAAATTAAACGACTGAATGTGTACAATATCAGTGGATTAGTTTTTTGTTGGAACTTTTGACTGTGATCCAATTCCTGAAAGTAACTAATGAAGTTTGAAGGTGTCTCTTCATGATGTTCTCTCTTATTGAACAATTACTACAATAAATTGGCCCAAATCATTGATAACTTGGCTCTCTCGCTGGAAGAATCTTAGTGCTGCAAAGAGTTATAAAAGATGCACCAAGCATAATCTTTTCTGTTTCCTTATGGGTTTATTTAGTAATTTTTCGTATGCGTGTTTAGTACGCATTATATCCTTATACCTACGTATCAAAAGTTAAAAATTCCCTTGCCCGCACTACTGTAGAATATACCAAGTATATGATAAATTCCAAATTTTACTAGCGTTGATATCGTCTTTTGTCCGTCTAAATAGAAGATTACCTACCACATATTTCTTGTGAAAAATATTTTTAAACGAACTCTCATTGCCCTAAAAAAATAAGAATTCCATTGAAAAATCACATTTTATGTACGACGCCTAATTTTAAGTCTAAAAAATTGGTATCTACATTTTTTCTTGGATATGATAATTGCGTAGTCTCTCAATGAATATTTTGAGGAACCACCTCGGGGAAACATCGTTTTTAACACACCATGCGGCACGGTTCGCATGCAGACTGCATCTTGGGACTCAAAACAGCGCCTCATTGAAAGGTGATAACTCACATCCCCATTCCATTTATGCTCATGGCTAAAGGGAGACACACGGGAGAGCCTGTCCGGGGGAGCGAGGAGTGTTCGACGCCACGGGACGGCAATCGCCGCGGAGTTAATAACAATTAGAGGCGCGCGAGGAAGCCCCAGAGGCGAGCTCTTAATGGGCTGCGGCGAGAGTCACCTGGAAGATGAGGTCTCCTGCGCGCATCAATCCCGCCGCCCTTCCCTCCGCAATATTTGCATAAATACACCCTTGCAGCGACGGGAGGAACCTTATGAGGAGGCGTCCGGGAGGGGGACCGAGAGGGTGGTGGCATTTGACTCGTTCGTACAGGGCCGGCTCTTTTCTGAAGGGCCGCCCGGGTGGTGAGTGAATCCGCGCGGGGATGCATCGCCGCCCCCAGCTGCGATCCGCCCAGCTCCCCGCAATCCGGACCAGTCTCCCTCCCCCCGCCCCATCCCTCCCACTCCGCTTCTGCCTACCAATCGACCCCACCCACCAGCACAGCACCACCCGATGTGTGTGGGTATGTGTGTGCCTCCTGCACCAGACACCCACTTATCATCGTGACACCTGATACAGGTGAGGCCCAATGGTGAGTGTGTGTGGTGAATAAAACGGGGCGGGATGGGGGTGTCTTCGTCGCGTGTGTGTTTTTTGTGTGTTGGCGTGCGGATGGTGGGAGGGGGGGCCGAAGCAGGGATGTTGCGAGTGGGGCGGGGAGCGAGAGGGGTCGTCCTCCCCCCCGGAGGTGGTGTTGGCAGCGGAGGGTGGCGGCTTTTGGTCCTCTCCCGGGAGTGGGGAGGCGTGGCTTAGGCTCCTCTATGCTCCGCCCACAGGCCGCTCTAACCAGCTTCCCTACGCGGCGCGACCCTCCCCCTTCCACTCCTCCCGCCCCCTAGCGCTCTCCCCCTCTCTCTTCCTTCTTGGCATCCCTCTCTCTCTCTCCCCTGATGCCTCCCCTGGCCTCCTTCCCACCACCCTGTTTTCTCAACTCTCATTAGTTCGCGGCACAAAGGGGTCCGGTGGAAGCCAGCGAATACCGTTGCCGGTGTTGCGTCCGCCGATGAAGTAAAGGGTGAAGGAGCCCGATTTGAGGGCGGGAAACGTGTTCGAAACGGCTATGTACTCGCGGTCATTCATGGCGGACGTGAAATGTATTAGTTTCCTCGGTTTTTGCTGCGTTGAAACATGTCTGGATGTGTTTTGCGAGTTGTTGTATTTGCATCACCATTAATTGCAAATATATCAGCCAATGGCCTGCGATGGTAGCAATCTTTTTTTTTTGAGAAAGATTAATTGTATACTTCTTCTTTCACGTATCCTTTTTTCTTAATCATTATTGTAGGGCTCTACTGATATGAAAAGGAGAGAATTGAATGTCTCTCTGACTGCTTGCTGCTGTTCATGCAGTTGATATTTTTACTATGGGTATCAATTCCTTAGCTGCTATCATCCGTACGTTAAAGGATTCTCATGTATTTTAACTAAATCCTGATTACTGGTCGTATGAAATACCACCCTTCATTTACATTTACAGCGTTCAGATCGTAGTTGAAAAGCTCTGAAGTCACAGGGATAGAATGATCGAGACTTTCATAGCAGCTAGCTGTTGCTTTTAATAGCCACATATTGGGGAAGAGTGGTTATCAATGCAATGAAAAAATTATTCAATGAGAAAAAAATAATACCCGTACAATCGGGCACACGTTCTTGAATAAACAACGGAGATTTGCTTTCATCTTATGCTATCATCTTTCGTTTCTATTTTAGGTCTTAAGCGCAATAACAATATTTCCCATCATCGACATTATGATTTTATCTTCTTAAAGTTATAAAAATATTCAATTCTTTTCTAATTGTTTGGTACTCAGTCTCAGGCGTCATCTAGCGGAAGGGCATCATACAGAGTATATAAGTGTTTAACTTTTCATACTCACTCCGATTAATTAGGATTTACATTTCAAATTTGTTTTCTGAATACGTTTAAGCAAACTCTCGTTTTATTTGAACGTGTTTTGATGTAGTAATTTACATTCTTTTGTGTTCTCCAGATTTAGGAAACGGTCCTGGAAGCTGAAACTTGGAAAGATCTGCTGAAGCTAACATTAATTGCCTTCTATTGTGTATAGGTAGATCTATGGAATCAGTTAGTTCACAACGTCGTCTCTAAAAATCATTTAGCGCAGAGAGGTCTGAAATCATTTTTCAGTATGGAATTTTGGTAACAATTAAAAGCTTCTTCTATTTCATCGTGTCTCCTAAGTTTTTGAAAACCTGGCCAAAGGGGAGTAATGGAGCCTAACCATTCGTCATGAGCCATTCCCGCTGGGGGTATTCAATTTCTAAGAGTGGAATAACACGGCTGCCTAATGAGTAACGCACAGCACATTTAAAACCATAAACTTTCAAAATTTCTTTCACCGTAAATTGTTTCCACCAGCAAGTCGGCCGACAGCAATTGTCTGTGTAAAATGTTAAGATAAGGTTTATTAATTCCGTAGCGTAGCTGTTGGCTCTTTTATCTTGAATAGGAGTGAATGACAATGCGCTTTTCATTTGAGAAGTTATTTGACTTGACCATCCTTATGCCGTGTATGATGAGAAGGAAGCTAGACAGTGCCAAGATGCCTGCGAATAATTTCACCATCATTATTACGCTTCATTTCTTCCATTGCAATCAGTCATTTTCTTTTTAGTGCCCCATTGCTATTGCAAATGTCTGTGAAGCCTCTCCAGCTCTCGTAGTGTCCCAGAGGTCTCTCAATTAGTGATTGTCCTGAAATTTTATGGATATATGATTCAAATTAGCGTATTTCTGAAAGTAATAAATTATCAACTTATTTGCATAATGTATTTACTCTCCAGCATTGATGCATAATCATCATTCAGTTGATGCATTTGGATAATTCTCTATCAGGTATTAAATGTATTTTTCCAAGAGGTGCTTTCAAATGCATGATCGATGTTATACTGTTTCAGTAGGAGGCGAGAGAGCATTATGTTTGGGACTTTTTTCATAGTTTTAACTAATGCTATGTTTTTATTTTTATTTTTTTAAACTAGGTAATTAATGTTATATTTAACTAATGCTATGTTTTTAAACTAATGCTCTATTATGTCCAGTGCAGTACTACCGATTGGCAACTACTAAAAGGAAATATATACTCCCTGAGTACTTAACGTAACGAGTATGGACTGTTTAAAATTGGTCCTCGAATACTGTCGTGTACGAGGCACATAGCAGAAATTTGCATCGGAGAGGAGGAGGGAGTGTAGTGTAACTGGAAACAAATCAGCCTTGCCCGTTTGGTGCCGACATGTTACTAATCTCTTCCCTTAATTTTCAGTGTTTGGTATTTACTTTCACAGTGCCCATTCGTATCTCTTCTCACTGGTAAAGTTCACTGCTTACGGTTAGTTTGACCTGCCCCTGAACAGAAGTTCAACACATACATATATATCAGATTAAAAAGAACAATTATTAGCGAAGCACTGCATCAAATTAGTGATCACGTTTCAAGACCCTTAACTCTTGATTTATATGCAGTGTAATCCGGATAATCATGCCCAGTTAAAATCAGAGCTACAAAATTACTGGGAAAAAATTCGGGGGTGGCTGAACCCCCCTCCCCCCCTGGCTACGTGCCTGTCGTGTACCCACCTGAATTTCCTAGAAAGGAATCAAATGCGCATTTAGGCTAATATTTGCAGTATTATGGGTGAGTAATAGACTATGCTTGAGTCTGGGTTATTTTTATTGGAGGTGAGGCGAAAATGGACACACATAATTTTGCATTGCATTTACCTACATCACTCCAACTGTATATTCTCCTGCATATCTACCCATTCCCTGCAATCTTTTACGACGTTTTTATCATATATGTGGGTTTTATCATATATGTGACTATGGACTGGCGACAGGAATGGATTTTTATAGTTTTTCCTCGAGTCCTGTAACATGTCCTTCATTTTTTGATACTAGATTTTACTAGTTATAGTTCCCGCGATTTCACCAGGTTAGACGCGGCTACGAACCCCTTCGAGGATAGGAGAATGCGGAACTTGATTGCCGTTGAGGTGAGTTCCCGTCGAGAATGAACCGAATTGAGCAATCTCACCTATTAGAGCGCCTCAAACCTCTGGAACTTTGAAATTGATGCATAGCGTTTATAGCGTTTAGGTATGTTATGTTGCTGACAGGCCTGTGTTGAGGGTTTCCGACTCGCAGGAGAAAATAGCAGTACATATCACTACTTTTAGAGGGATAGTTAGCGTAAATGGGCCATTTTGTCTCTTGCAGCCACGCTACCTGTGCGTTCGAAGCCTTTGGTCCGCTTTTCCCTCTCACTCAAATTTCTCCTTGGATCCTGAGATTTCTCTGGAGTCCCATGAACGAAATATGCTCCTCGTTCAGTACCTAAACGAGTCGAAAAAGTCAATTTTTCGACTTTTTAAAAGGAAACTTTAAATAGTGTTTTCGTATTGTATAGGATATGCCCTGCAAATAGGGTACTTAATGGGTTTCTCTATTGCACACAGTAATATGTACCACCCGTGAAAGTTGGGTAAATCATGGGTTAAACGCCCGTCGTGTTGAATCTGTCAATTTGGTGAAATTCACCTTGATAGTATAAGACTTTAAGTGCAGAAGTGTCCTTCACCAATTTTTTTAATGAGATTTCCATACCTTCTAGAATAACACTCCAGGGATTTTGTTTTAATTGAGTACTTATTTAACCTTTTAAATATTTTAAAATTGTGTATCTATTATTTAGTGATTTTTTTTGTAAATGCATCATTATCGTTTTGTGCTCCTCTAGCATTTTCACATGGGATTAAACAGGAAACCCAATTAACAATGATGAAGAAAAAAATCTTACTTATACTTGCTTTTCTGACCTCCAGACGGTTTTCAGTTGAGCGGTCCAACACTACACTTCGCTTCGTCAGCCCGCGGCTGTGGCGGCCGAGCTGCTGCGCAGAAACCCAAGGGGTTTTATCGATAGTTACTCTCGTGTAATGTTACAGATTTTGCATCTTCATGCATAATTTTCACTGTTTTGTGCTAAGTTTTATGCTTTTCTCACGTATTGGATATTTTCCTCTAAACCCTACGTTCATAATGAGGTCTATCTTTGGTTTTTAATGAGGTTTCGGTTTACGTGCTCGCATTTACCTTTATACTATGCTACACAAATTATAATCCAAACTAAAAGTTACAAATGTTTACTCGGCAGTTAATTGTTGCTTAGCATTTCAATATTTTAATATTTCTATTGTATCTGGACCAGCCTGTCAACCACTCGCTTCTAGACCCAGCCACGTACTCATCAATGAGGGTGGGACGGATTGCATTCAGGCCACCAAAGCAGGAATCTTTATGCACTTGCGTTGCGATTTCTTGGAATACTACGGAACGAGTATAACGGTCACCACCCACGAACTCTGCCGTAGTTTTAAGCACTAACACTTCAAAAGCTTTCCAGAATTCATTTTTACGAAGTGTCTTGCAGAGGAGCATGTGTATTGATCTGCTACGCGCAGAGGAAAGCTTGTCCAGCCCAGAAACACTTCTCCTGTCAGACGTCTAGCTATACACCAGAACCGAATAGCTTCAAAGAAACAATACGTTCTGGAATACTTGATTGCTAAATTGAATCAAAACGGAGATGATGCCAAAAAGATGCTGATGCGTTTCGCAAGAGTGTGCTGAAATAAGGCGACGGCCAAAAAAACTATTTGAGAAGTCAAGCGAAAGAGGAAAGAGAAGAGGAACTCGGAGTCAGCACATCGCCAGCTGAGTTAGTCTTAAATTCTTCAATGACTTATCGCAGCAAAGGCCATGAAACGGCTGCAAAACTAATCAAGATGCAGATCTAAATGTCCTACTCTACGCATGGTATTACATGCTATCTACTGTGCATAAGGTTCTGATCCACATAGCAGCCATTGCCAAGGAATCAATCATTCCAATAGGACACTTCTCAGAAGAATTCATAAAGACAAAAATAAGGATAGAAGAAGATACCGGGAGTATCACACGCGGAAATCGTCTAGGTTGGCAACAAATGAAGATTATTTTATTCCATACATCATTGTTAGCCTCAGATCGATTAATTTCAGTATCAGGCAGGCTGAAGATAACGGAGGTAAACTTACCAACTGAAGTTAAAAATCTTCTTGCCCTGGCTGATACGCACAGCGACAGTGAGTCCGATATAGTGACGTCGGAATTAGACTTTTATTAGATAAAAATGATTAGGTATGCCTAAAAGAGAAATGTCTGTATAAAAGCATCAACTTTATATTTTTTCCAAATTTTCCAGCAGTTATATATCACTAATATCATATTATTTAACATAAATTAGAGTATTTAATTATCTTAAATGGGTAGCTAACGCGCAAGCCGGTAGCCGAAGATAGCGGGATCGAAGCCCGTTAACGACAGGGTCGAAGCATTGCATAGATCTCGAAGTATTATGTATTTATTAAATACGTAAATATTTTGGAGAGATATGATCTAAATAGTTGTGGGCCCTTGCACCCAGATAATTACTTCCGTAGAATATTTGGAAATTATTTAAATAATTATATCTTATTAAAATGTTAACATTTAGAGTTGCATAAAAAATAACTTAAAAATCGGATTCAGCAGGTCAAAAACAAATGTTGGGATTCAAGTATATTTCGTTGAAAGTGCGTTGATATAACGACGGTATTAATTTTGGATAGATTTTTTTCATTTGGGATCACTGTGCGTTTTTACCTAAAGTGGCATCATTAGGTACCGTACTGACCTTGGTGCGTACAATATGGATGTTGGGATGAACCTACCGCATTACGGAATGGCTTATTGCGTAGCAGCGGAAGATGAGATGAAGTACAAGTTGGCGAAGTTCCATGTTACCTGCTCAAGAGAGCCCATGTAGGATAGATAGGTCTGTCTGCGGTTTTGGCCGAGTTTGAAAAACCGGGATAATCCGTTGTTCGGGCAGAGCCAAACCTCAAGTCAAAAGCCGCCAACGTCCGCAGCTCAACGTCATTACTAATGCTTATGTCTCCATGGCTGGCATGAGTTAGTACCTAATAGAATATTTACTTACAGTTGGTTTTCAGCAATAAAAGTGGCGGCAACCACTAAGTGAGGCCGTGATGTAGGCAGAGAGCGACTAAGCCTTGTTCTGTCATGCAAAAGACAGAATACGTCGACGCCATGTCAACCAAAGCCGAGGTAAAACCGTCGTAATAACATTGTCCCTGCAAATCTGCGTAGCATGGCTTGTCTCTGACCTTGGACATAGAAGATGTGTTCCTCCGTTTTAAATGTCTTTTAAAGTGTTTATCAAACAATCCTCTCCGTGGACTTGGCTAGTACATTATCATTGCTCAGAACGCGTGCAAAATTTGCATGATATAAATTTTATGCATACGACCGATGTCCTTCCAACGATTCTAACAATGTGATGGAACGACTTGAACGAAAAGGTGAAGAAGGCTCAGTCGGCGGCAGGGCGACTCCCGCCGTGCGTCGTCTCCGGGTAATTATCCGTGGAATCTCGGTGCGCGCAAGGAGCGCTCATTGTCCCTCCGCCCGGTATGAAGGGGGCGGCGATGGCATGGGTGGGGCGCCGCCAAACCTCCCGTTTGCGAAGCTGCTGGCCTCGGGGATAAGTTATTCATTGATTCGATATCTTTTGCGCATATTTATGTGAGAGAGAGGGGATGTCGGAGGACGGGGATGGTAGCGGCCATCCCGTGGCGATAATTAGCGCTGAGTTTCGCCCCCTCTCCTCCACGAAACTGCCTCCATCCTCCCCTACTCTCCTTGTCGTTGTCTCCCACCCACCCGCCCTTCACGAAAATAACAATCTACCCCTCTTCCATCCATCTACTTGTCGCATGCCTGCGAGGAAATAAGGCCCAGTCCTCCTCCTTTTTTGTACTCTCATTGGGAGGCTTCCACCCTCGTATATATATGCATTCCTCCCTGTATATGTATATCTTCCCTATATCGCCTCATACCCCTCGACTCCGAGAGAGCAGGGATCTCACGGAACGTCCGCCTCACGGAAATATCAAACCTTCGGGAAACGACGCACGACAGCATGATGTCTGTTCGCTCCCTCGTTCGTTTGTTTTTCTCGTGAACGGTAGATTTTTGACGCGGATAAGGGTTTGAGGGTTTTGACAGCGCGACGCTAAGGCTCTCCCCGGAGATGCTATCAGGTGTTAGGGGTTCCTCCAATGAGGCGATCTCGGGGGCATCCGTCCCGTGTTCACCATGTCGGTCGGTGATGAGATTTTTCGAGTCGGTGAGCGTGCTCGTGGAATAATTAGGCTGTAGACACTTCGTGGAGGTGAACGGTCAGTCAGATCACGTCATGGAGCACCTGGCAGATGTGGACTCGACTGAAGCCCTCTCCTTGTTCTGGCTGTTGGGAGCAGTTTGCTCTACGTCGCATTTTTTATCATTCATCGGCTCCATGCAGTCAAACTTTCATTGCTTCTTATTCAAACCCCGATCTATTTAGTAATGGGATTAGAATTTTATCCCATTGGTCATCTTAGCTTAGCATTGGTCGGAATACTTCAAGGTATCAATGATGCTTATTCTGGTAAAAACATACATTAATCTCACATCATATGTTGGGCAGAATTGCCGAATAATCAGAGAGTTGATACACTGGTACTTTGGACGTGGAAAACACAAACTTTCTCATGGCTGAAAGTACCCATTTAAAGTTTATTCAGTGCTTTACTATGTGCAGAATGATGTCATGACGCACACCGTGATTGGTCTTGTAATACACGTGTGCGATCACCTTTATGAGCTTTGGTTAGTGAGGATTCTAGCGAGTTTTTAGAAATCCACTAAATATTACGTTGATATATACGCAGGGTCGTTTTATTACTGAAGTGTTGTTGAGAATATTACCAGAGATACTTATATGCTTCTATGATCACTGATCATAAAACATCGAAGATTTAGTCCTAACATGGCTTCCATATCGGTCATTCGTCATTCATTAAATCTCCATTACTCCCCCCTTTGAGCGAAGAAGTTGTTGGGTAGCTCTCTTCATTAGTCATGTGGAAAGAAACTCAGAAGTTCGCGTTAAAGTGGCACTTTCGTACTAATGACTCGTGAGGAAAGGAGAAGTCAAATAGTCAACGACTTGGCGTTCGTGGCTACCGGTACGGATTTCCTAAAACTCAGAACATGAAAACAATTTCGTGTCGTCGCGATAGAGCGTGCGGGCGCATATTTATCGCCTCGGAAACTCGATTCCTTTGTAGCGACGACTTTCCTCGACGACACCCTCTCGTGTCCCGTTCTATCGCCTTTGCTCCCTCGACCCCTTCCCTGAAGTCGCTGAGGAAGGTGGGGACGTAGAGAGAGGCAGAGCGGGAAATGTCATCTGAAGGACGGGTACATAACGCACGAAACGTCGGCGAGGGAAACTCTCACTCCCTTTCTTCGTCATCGGCCACTGGCTCCGTATTTGGATTTTGGCGACGGAACGAATTAAACGGGAGATAAATTAAGAACAATCATTCGATCGCGGATGGGTCGCAGAGGAGGGGCTTCCCTCGCTTCGTTCGATGCGTTCAATATTTTTTCACTGGGTTTCACCTCCGCCCCGGAGTTCGGGGAAGGGTCACAGCGATATTCGACCCCATCGGGTCCGTAAGGGTGGTGGGTTTTTGATTCGGGGGGGGCGGGGGAGGGAGTTCGGTAAGGTGACGGCCCATTGCGTCCCAACTCTCTCTGTCTCGGAGTTGGCCGGGCTTCGAAGGGGTTCTGGGCCGTGGGAGTCGACGGGGGAACGGATGGTTGCGCGATTGTTGTTTTCGTCTCATTCCACTTGTGTTTGTGCTTCCCTTGGGGTTAGGCCAATGTGATGATATCGAGACCTTGCCGGCAGTCACCCGACCCGACCGAAAAAAATGGCACCTGGATTCCTCGTACCCGAGGCCGACGCCTTTTCTCCCCTCTTGGTTCGAGAAATTTTATCCTTGGCTCTCTAGTATGTTCATTCTCCCCTTACGTAAAAGTACGTTAAAATTCGGAAAATTACCATGCTGAAATAAAACTTAATGGCTTCATTTGATGCTTCAGAAAAGCATTTTAGCATCATGCCTTCTTCCAAGTTCACTCTTTACCCTGAAGTGAATGCTTAGTTTAACCTGGTAATGGCCCATTAGGCTCGAGAAAATCTTATGTGCATCCTATTCTCATTGGATGTCAGATGACATAATTTACCTTTTGTTACTATCCAAGTCCTAACATTGATATAGAGTCCAAAAAATAGGATAGGACTGCTGTACATAACTTATTATACATTTTAACGATTTCACTATATAAAGTTTCAGCGATCCTTGGAAGTATAGAGACAAAATTTGGTATGTATTTTAACAATGTTACTAGAATAAGTGTCAGTGGTACTTGGAGGTGTAGAGTTTATCTCTTTCTTGGGCAATTTGTCTTGTGAAGAGGATAGCGAAGTAGGCCAGTGTAAAAATATTTTCGTTTGATTCATATTCCTAGTTCAATCCTCCTGATTCTTCTTTTCTTGTCAGTTCTCTCAGACATCTGTATCTTCTTATTTTCTGTCTCCGTTTATAGGGGGTATATGTTTCATGCTGGCGATTGTTCCGAAATAAAGAAAATGAGAATAAATTTGAACAAAATATGAGTGTCAGAAAAGGGCTGTGATTTGTGTATTTGAATTTTTATCATAATTGGTAGTTTAAATACTTGGAAATTGACCATAGATTGGATTCACTAGACAGCAATCCAGTATTTATAGGAGATTGTTTGATGAAAGGAGGAGAGGTCCCTCTCTTCACTTATTGGAATGGTTTAGCTGAGTCGTTTGCGCGTAAGAATGGTTTTTCCTTGATTTGGGAAGTAGAAGAGTGAGTGAGCGAGAAGGACAAAGTAAGAATTAAATAAATAGGTTGTACGAAATGGATGAACAGAAAAGGTGATCTAGAGGATATCACGTGGAACGTGGAAGCATCAGTGTATGGGGGAGCACTTCCAAGTGGTGCATGTCGTCTAAACATACCTTTCCAGAACAAATAATGAGTTGGTGAAGAGTTAAGAGGACAGATCGGAATTGTTCCTTGATATAATTCTTGAAAAAATATAAAGTGCATTTATTGGTTAATTCATTAATAGCATGAATTTATTCGACATATAGGCGTAGAATCTAGTATTGTTTATTTCTGATTCATGTTTTTTATTTTAATAACATTGAAATAAACTTTCGAATTTTGCCTTCACGCAATCATCAGTTTTACCCTTTAGAGTTCCCACCATAACATTTTATTCTGATTTTAAATTCCTTTGGGAAAATATTTCTGTAGAAAGGCCCATTCCTGTATCTTTTTCATGGTATTAGTGCTTCCAACTGCTCATAACTAATATTCAATACAGTTATAACGGCGGGCTCATATAACTACGTGATAGGAGAGGTTCAGTTCCCTCACGCTTGCCAAAAAATGAATTTATTCCTTGTGTTCAACTTAAATTAAATTATCTATTCTAATTCAATTCATAATACACGTAATATTTTACCCATCACTTTATCCGTTCGCTTAGGCTTTTCGAATGATAACTAAAGGAATATTTGCTTGTTTCAAATATACCTCACCACGGATTTGGTTTTATTAATGCAAGCATGGTATTCAGTGTGTTTATAGAATTTTCCCAGTTTTATTCCGTATTAATTTATGTGGTCATACAAGAAGCCCTGCATTTCAAATTCTTAAATTCTCATGCAATTTTACTTAGAAAACTGTGCAAGTAAGGTTTATATCTTTTACCACGCGTTTACAACTGAAATTCAGTTCAACTTATTTGCCAGCTTGTACCACTTGACGAAACGTATGATAGACTGGTCAGCGGAGATAACGGCGCCCTGGCGGTCATAGGTAAAGCATATATTGTGATGCCGTTAATGTTTTTCGGCCATAGGAATCGTGGAACTAAAGTTTTTTTCATTAATTTTGGTCTGTCCTTAGAGTTGTGGTCAATGTAGTTTCCCGAGAGGTTATATGAGGTAGTAAGTCCAGTCAAATGCAGACGTCCACAGTGCTAGAGCTGCCCGCACGAAGAAGTATGGAGAGAGGACGAAGGAAAAAAAACACTGTGGCTGAGCCGTACGACCTCAGCGGCCGTGGGTGCTCCACAGGTGGCCGAGATAGATTGTTCTGCTCCTTGGAAAATAGAGTACTCTCTCTCTCTCCGAGTGGCAGGAAATTTTTCGTCAGCCGGTACTCCTAGCAATCCTGAAACTTCTTCCTTCAGCTCCTCCCTTTTCCTCGTCAGCAGTGCCGCCTCATTATTTTATTGCAATTACGCTCTTACGTGAAAGTTCGAATTACAACCTTCCGTCCCTTAGAACGCCACCGCACCCTTATAAGTTACATAATTGAGCGATTGGTAATGTCTATCTGGTAGTATCACAGGCCTTGCAACTACCTAGCGTGTGACTTGTGACTTCGAGTATTGAGGCTGCATTGATTCATTAAATTCTTGCGCAAAAGGACATTTGAGTTCGTTACACTAATTTATATTTGAGTACCTTTACGACCGGAATAGTGACCATTGCAGCATCATTTCGCTCTGTAGGTGGTGTGAGATTGATTGCCGAACTGGCAGATTCGAAATGTCCTTTCCTTCTCGTACAGTTGGGGATATGAACTGCGGTAAATATATCCAATACGAGTGTATCAATGAATAGCATGTGTGGTTACGTGTTGGTATCGGGACTTTGGGCTGACCCAACTAACAGCATGTTTTTGCATACTTACTTTGCTATTTTTATCTTTTTTAAATACCTAGTGAAGTTTAGACTACTATACTGATAATAATCCTTTTTATTCATGATATGTAGTGCATGTCTGGTGAGAATCCACCCCCTGCCACACACCTTTTGGTGGCTTGCAGGTTATTATGTAGATGTAGATGTGTGGTTAGGAAATGAATTAGGGCACAATTTTCCTATGAAGATGAGTCCTTCATTTCTTAATTAATAGTTTCCCCCGCTAGAGCAATGCTGATTCCAATTAATTGCGGTCTTCCGTTCTTTTTATAGCCGGAGGTATGTTAAGTCCTATCGACTATGATACTGAAATGTAATACAAGTGAAGGTGGAGCCGCCGAAAGAGAAAGCGTTCAGTGGTGGAGCAAATGAAAGAAGACCATTGCACACTTAGTCGCGATGGCAATACGTCGCTGGCCGCGGAATTACTCTCGCGTAATTTACTGCCGAGATGGATTTTAAAGAAATGCACGAACGATTCCGTGTTTCCCACCGGCGGATCACCTAGATAATTCCACCGCAGCCTCCTTGATCCTATCATCTCCTATCCTTAGATGGACCGTTTCTTCCCGGACCGGTCTTGCAGCCGTTAGGGACAAAAAGTCGCTGGGCGTCGCTCTCGTGCGGAAAAAAATAAGTCGGGCGAAAGCCACCCGATCTATCCGGTAGGAGAGTTAGGCCCAAAGTAAAATACAACCTTTCGTTTCCCGAGGGAGAAATATGGAGAGCGAGGGAGAGAAAAAAACGAGGAAGGAAAGCGAGGGAAATCACTCCCTTCTCGACTCGTGCTAGCGAGTGAGGGGATATAAAATGTGGGCCGGGGATAAAGAAGGGAAGAGTCGAACGTGGAGGGTGGAAGGGAAAAAGAGAGAGAAAATCCGACCCGAAAAATACAAGCAGTCGACAAGGAACAACCCGAAAGCAAATAGGCTGGGGGAGATATAATAGTTGGGAGGAGGTGGATCGCGGGAGGGGTTGAGAGGTAAATTTGTTGCCCCGCAAGAGACGCCGCCGCGGTCTGGGGGGAAGGGGGGGGGCAGGGATGGGGCGGGACGCTTGAGGAGAACGGCAGGCGGCCCAAGGACTAGACCGTCGTTGGGGCGGAAGGGGAGAGAAAGGTGCAAAGAAGAGGCTGGGACGCTCGGCGAGGAGGAGCGTAAGGTGGTTTTGCCCGGTGTCGGTGGCGATGGAAGAGTCCCATGGACGATAGGGAGGGCTGACGTTGGAGGGAGGTAAAACACAAGGGGGCGGACCGGGGAGGAGTGACGTGGAGATAGCGGAGGGAGACGGTTTGAGGAGGGGGAGAACTGCGTTCCAAGGAGCCCGGGTATCCTCGTGTGTAGGCGAGGGGACACGTCCGTTCGGGAAAGCCCGGCGAAGGCATGGGGAGAGAAAAAATAAGATAGGGACGCGAAATAAAACGACGATGCGAAAACAAAAGCGCCAAAGGGGATCGAGTCTGGGAGGAGATGAATGAAGTCGGGCGGGATCCCTTGAGGTTAAAGGGTTAAGGGGAGGGGAGCGGGTGAGGGAGAGGACGAGGAGGGGGAGGCAGGGAAAGGTAAGGAGGAGGTAGGAGGGTAGTCACGCGGGGATCGGCAGGGTGGGAAGGGTGGGTTTGGCCGTGTAGGAGCGCGGGATGGGTTAAAGTTCAGATTGGCCCGTAAAGTGTGAGGAGGGGGCGGTGGGTGGAGTGACTTGTTGAAGGAGTGGTTTCGGTGGGTGGGATGGGTCTGGGTATCGAGAAGTGGAGTGTGCGGCCGTGTGCTATCGTGTGTGTTGCAGAGGGCGTGTTGGCATGGAGATGTCGTGGCCGGACGACTCGGGAGATGTGTGCGAATACAGAAAGGTCGAAGGGCGAGTTGAGGAGGAGGAGATAACGCGAGGAACGCGAGAAATTTTTTCTTGCGCACGGTAAATAAAGAGCGTGTCACCTCCCTTGCAACGGAATAAAATATGTGTACATTTTCGGTTTGTTGAAAGCGTTAAGGATTGTCTTGAGGATGGCAGGGCAGACATTACGACTGCCATGAGGGCTTTATATCGATGTAACCATTCGTCATGTTCTCCGTCGATTGTATGGGGAGTAGGGTTTATTTTAATGGTTAGATATTTGTACCTTGAAGAATTTGACGCGTAGTATTTTATCACATTGCAAAACGTTTTTCTTACACAAGATAATCGATAAAGGTGAATTATCTTGATGTAGTGTGTCATGGCTCTCTCTAAACGTTCATAATATTAGAGTAGTCATGCAGTTTGACCTTCCACCATTTTCGGATTTTATGGTGTTTTGCCACTGATTAATTACGGGTAATATTATAACCGTATTTACTGAGTAATATCGGATCCTATTTACTACGTATTATAATGTCTTAATGTTAAGCGTAAACGTTTTGCATCGATCATAAATTGCTTCAGATAGAGAAAGAAATTATAAAGTGCATGGATTTTAGTTTTATAATAACCTTCATTAGATGGTTTCTTCTACATGTGCCTTACATATTTTTCTCATTGAAAATGGTTCCACTGGAATTTCAGTAATTTTAACTACAGACAAAATTGCTGTTGGAGCAATCAATAATTCTATTACCTCTTTTCTAAATGGCTTCTCTTGTGGGCTCTCTACGCAAACGTAGCTGTATATTTTCTGTATTAATAAGCTCCTCCTCAAAGGTTTGGAAAGCGAGTTTGAACCATCAGAAATTATCGCTACAGCGATATCCAATATTTATTCCCGAATCTAGGCTACTATGTATTTGGTCTCATCAGTGCAGTAAAGTAACAGCGTAGTGAAAAAAGCATTGAAGTTCTGTTTATCTTTTGCTGTGGCTGTATCAAACAATGCTTCCGACATTGAGGTTGAAAAGTTATCTACATCTGCATAATACCCTGCAAGCCACCATAAAGGTGTGTGGCAGGGGGTGAATTCACACCAAATATGCATTACATATCATGAAAAAAATTAGTAGCTATCGCTTATCAAAAAAGATTGGTAACTGGCTAAGTTATCACGTCTGCGTAGCATACTTTAACGCAATGTACAGAAGCCTAATCCTTTTGGCATTTCGGCGTTTTAGGTTATCATTGCCTACCTCTATGAATCAGTTATCTCTTGAATACCGATTGGGCTAACGAATCCCTAGCTTCATCTGCAATTTCCTTTTTATTAATTCACTCCAGCAATTAAGGAAGTAGCAGAGTCGTTTCTCTTGCGTACAAATTTGACGCCAGGTTGGCTTTCATAGACTGTGGCGGTCACGTTCGGCCACGGTGCCCGCACTCCAGAGCGACCGTTATAACCCCACTCCAAATGCTTATCGTAACATTGGATGGCCCGTAATTATGTTTTGATGATCAGAAGTTCTTTTCGGACATCTTGCAAGTTTGTAATTTTGAGAGCCTAGATTATCTCACCACGATAATTTTCCGTCTCTCATTTACGGGTAACGAAGCGAGAGAATCACTTTATATATCGTATTCTACTGATTTCGGGGGGATTGGAATGAATCATCTCTCATTGCGTGTCCAGAAATTTAAGCCTTCAGCAGTCCAATTTGAACTTCCTCCTCCTCAACCACACTGCTTCCATACCCTCTAAATGTCGGTAGCGCGTTCACCTGGGCGATCACTTGACCCGGAAAATAGATTAAGCAGCGGCCACTAATTGGAACGACGGTATTCCTTTCCTGAGATACGTGCGTTTTTAGCATTCACGCTTGATAACTCAAGTTATCAGTAATGTCGCGCAAACAAAGTTTGGATGCCATTGACGCCATCGCGACGCGTTCTAGTTTAGGGCCGAGGGCAGGAAATAAAACCCGATCATTTGGTTGGTCAAAGAATTTTAATGCTGAATATAGCCCAGATGATAAGTAAGGGAAGTGAGTCTCCATAAAAGCTGCCCATGCGTAGCAGATCGGTAACTTGCCGGCCTGGCAACCCAAAGGTCAAAGGTTTGAATCCCGCCTCGGGCATGGATATCGTAGTTTAAGATGTGTGAAGGATTAGGAGTAAGTTACAACACTCGTAGAGATATTACCTTATCCGTTGGAGACTAATTCTACTACTACAAGTGCACATATTTAAGAATTGTCTTCGGTAGGCTTATGAATGGAATACTAAAATCTGAAATATGAATACATAATTTTGCGTTAAATAGTGATAGCTTTGAAAGCTGACGGGGCCTTAATTTATTGTGCTAGGTACGTCAGGTATATTTATCTCATTGATTACCATATTTCATTCCCGAGGTAATTTGTTCCTCAACCCTGCGTGCGACCACGCACGTCCGTTAGCCGTTGGGCAAAAAGGTTTCTGTGTTTCTCTACGTGAAGGAATTTCAAGTGGCGCCAGCATGCTTCGATCCTCGAGCATTTGGCGCCAAACCCGTGGCGCACATCCCATCTGTAATTTCTTTGCTCAGCCTCTCGCCCTCTCCCTAGCTCCTCTACACAGTGATGTGGCTGAGTAAAGGAAAAATGCATCCCACGTGGGGAAGTACCTTCTGTCGAGCATTTCCGCAGTTTGGTTCCAATTGGCGTACCTCTTGAGCGAGGACTGTGGGTCGTTAATGAGGTTGTAGAGGAGTCCGATGGTTTTACTCGCGCTGACTGTTTTATAGCGATGTTGCCTCCTCTCGTCGGTGTGAGTCTTCACTTCTCCAAGATTTTGTCTGATCCCTCATCCTTAAACTTTGCGTCATATGGTCGGTGTTCGTGATTTCTCGCTTTGTAGGCACGCCGATTCATGGGACGGTGTTAACTGTGAAAAATTTGAGAATAGGTAATATTGATGAACGACAGCCTACGTAAATTACTTTATGTTCTGTTTTCTTATGCGATGTGTTTGCGGACTGATTATGACATTCAATAAACGTGCATTGAAAATAAAGTTACATTTGCGTATTGAGTTTAACTGGTAATCTTTCGGAGATTCGCAGCAAAACTGAGTGATCCTTTGATATATTGAAGGTATTAGTCAGTTTCAACATAAAAACAATTTGATGATTCCCCTGAAATACGTATTTAAACAAATCTTTGGAGGCCTTTACGGGTCGTAGTGTCAGGTGAACCTATCAGCAAATGGAGCCGAGATAATTATCACAATATAGTGAAGAGCACATATCTCGCCATATTTAGCCTGAATCTATCGTCATCAACTTATCAGTTGTGGGAAATATGTACACCGCAGTTGCATAGCTCTGCGAAATTCTTGCATCTATCATTACCCTGATGTGTGAAGTGATGGAGGACTTCTCAGAAAATCCTTCTGATGAATAGGCTCAACCGTTTGCATTATTTTTAAATTGTATTTAGGGTAATACGATCGAGTATGGTAAACGGCAAGCGACATGTTACTGTTTGTAATTTATTCAATCGTCTCAAAGAAATCGGGATCACCTCCTTTTGGTCCGCCTCCACCTGAGTGTGAACAAGCACGGATCTTGCCGAAGTACCTCGTGATCGCACACCCCCGCGGGTGCACACCGATGCGTAATTGCATTCTAATTATCCCCGGAGGCTTTATGATGTCTCGTCGAGGGAGAGAGAACCACACACACAGGTCGATGGCGATGGTCGCCATGGCACGGCGGCGCCAGCCAAGAGGTTGGGCTCTGAGAATCCAGGTCGTCGAGAGCGGGTCGAGTCGGAATGTCGCCCGATTACCGCGAAAAGCCCCGCAGAGTGGGTGGGGGGGGGGCGGAGAGGAGCGCCCCCTCGAGATTGCGAAAGAGGAGGAGGGAAGAGGACGGAAAAGGAGAATCGGAGGGGAAAGGACACGGCGTGAGGGTGCGGAGCAGAGAGAGGGTGGAGGAGGCGGAGGAGGAGGGTTAGGGAAGACGGCGGCGGGGAGAGGACACGGAGGAGAAAATGGATAGGCGATGGAACTGAGAAGGGAAGATAAGTGAGGAATCCGGTGGGAGGAATGGAGAAAAGGGGAGGTCGAGGAGGGGGTGGGGTGGAGGAAAGGGGAGAGTGAGTGAAGTCACTGCGCCTCGCTTGCTCTCCTCTGACTTGCAACTCTTTCGTCGCAACAAATGCACGGCAATGCATGTGGACTAATATTTAAAGTCTTCACCTCGGAAATCATCTATCTTTTTAATGACAAAATTTATTCAGTGATTTTCACACGCTTTGGGAAAGGTCGGCTTTGTCATCGTGCCCTCGCTGATTGTTGGATTCAGCTGTTAGAGGCCAAGAATTAAATTAATAATTTAAGTATCAGTCTTGTATTATTTACTGTCCAATATATTTCGTTATTTATCTATAAATAGAAATGTAATCTTTTTTCAATATTTTCTTAAAGCAGCAGTCTGATCGAATGTTTGCGTAAAATTATTATGTCGTTCATCGCAATGCAAAGCCTCTAGGGGATAAAATATCGAAGTATTACAGGCCTCCAAGAAGGGGACTGCCAGAGTAGAAAGCACTTGATTTGGGATACAAAATAAAAATTGCATCCGTCACCTTCCTCACTACTGGCAGAAAATTTTTCTTCTAATCTTGGTGGTATTTTTTAATGCGTAAGTACCACGTTTATATTGTACCGCTAATTTTATTAACTTCGTAGTAACATTTGGAGCTGTTTATAACCGTTTGATGACTACGTCACCGGTAGGTTTTCGTACTGCATCACTTTTCGATTGCAGTATCTGTAATATCGACGGGCTGCGCAAAGCCTGTTCAGGCATCTGCGGTCCAGTTCCGCTCTCACCCGGCCGTCACCAGAAAGCTCGTGACCCGAGGACTTCGCCTCATTAGCGTTCACGTGAGCGCCCGGGATGCCTTCCCCGGGTTAACGGAACCGGGAACACGACCCCTCTCTCTCCTTCCCGAGCCACTGGGAGAGAAGATCCCCATTCAGCATCGTCTCTGCCGCGGCGGTGCAAGAAGGGCACCCCCGAGACGACGAGCGCGAGCACTCCTGGGGCGTTTGAGCGGGAGGAGAGGCAAGCGGGGCACTCCTCACGCTCGGGAGAGGAAGCTCCCTCGAGAAAGAGAGAGAGAGATGGGAGGAAAAAGTGGCGCTGTGCTGCCGTGGTAACGGGAGACCGCGCCGGAGACTTCAACGCTCGTGGATTCACCGTCGGAGGGATGAATGGATGTCGCCTGGCTTCGGAAGGGGTGGTTTCGGCTGGCGGGAGGAGAGCGGGGATCTTCCGCGCGGGCGGGAGGGAGGGGATGAGGCGTCGGGCTGGGAGGAGAAAAATGGAGTGAGGAGGCGGAGGAGCTGCCGAGGAGATAGACGGTTAGGTGTGGCATACAGCACAATCAGTTGACAGTTGGCTGGCACTCCCACCTCCTGTTGCCTTCCATGCCTCGCCACACCTCCCCGCTCGCTTTTGTTTTTCCACCTCTCTTCTTCCACTCTTTCCTCCCCCATTCCCGAGGAGATACTCATCGGGAGACGAAGGGGACGGTTTTTCTCTTTCTTTTTCCTCCCCTTTCCTCCGCCTTCTCGTTGAATGGAACCGGCGTGCATAGGGAGGAGGGAATGATTCACTGAATGAGTTCTGCCTTTCCCTCTCGCCCATGGTCGTTTACTTGACGTTCTTACGGATGCTCAGCGTCCTGGTTTTGCTACCGAGCTTTTTGATTAATAACTTCAGCGAGTGGCTAATTGTGCCCGTTTCCCTTCCCTAGTACTCCGTGAGTTCAATAGGTCAAGCTTCGATTATAGACCTCCTGGATTTTTGTGCTTTTACTTTTTTTTAATAATATTCCAATTATGTCAGCGTTATCTTATTTCTGTTTACTTGCCCCCTATGTGACACGTTTAAAAGGTTTCTCCTTTTGGAATGTGCTATCATTTGCATTAGGAACTAAAGATTTTATGTCCGTGATTTTTTCCATTTTATAAAGTTCCAGTGAGAGATAACCGCGAAAACCCCTGACGGAATTACCCGCTGATATGCATAATATCTATCATTATAAAAAAGAAAAAGCTTAGTTCTTTTCTACAAATATTTGTGGAAAAGAACTTTTTTTTTTTTATAATGATAGATATTATGCATATCAGCGGGTAATTCCGTCAGGGGTTTTCGCGGTTATCTTTTTTTCGGTTATCTTTCAATATAAAAAAGAAAAAAAGTTTTTTTTTTTAAATAACTTCCACAGCGTAAACTCGCCAACTATTTCTTAAATTAGCATAATATCTATATTTCCACTGATAGAAAAATATTTCACCTTGACCGGGATCCCGATCAAGTTAAATGATCTTTTCTCTGAAAAAATCTTACTGGTGTCAATTGTGCTATATTCATGAAATTTATGAAAATTTATGAGAAACAAATTTGCTGTCGTAGTGGGATCTATTGTATTATTTCCCTGTTCACTGTTATTTCTCTTCCGTGAATTAGTTTGGTGGACGTGCTTCTTTTAAGTAAAGAGAACAAATTGAAAGTCGTCATCCATTCTGACTGTTGAATTTAATGTCTACCACCCTCCTTGAAAACGAGTGTTACTGTGAATAAATAATTTTATACTAAAGTTAACAGTTGTTTAGCTATATCGTTTAGGGTACCAAATTTAAACACTCTTGGAATTGGCTCCTCAAAAAATTCATACGCATAGTAAAATTGTTTGATGTTGATGCTCATAAACAGAAGTTAGCCGATTTGTAATCGTTGGCTAAAGAGAAGTTGAAATGGTTTTCAAACTTATTTACGCTTTTACAGTATGTATAATCTTTATGTTAGTAGATGGTGTGCCTCGCCTGGCTTAGCCAGCCCTATTTGGGAGAATCAATCACTGCGCTCTAAAAATACATCGTGGAAATGTTCATTGACACAGGAACCTGTAGAGAGAACTCATCTGCATTTTCGCAAAGGAGCATCTGTTGGATAACCAACTGCAGACCTTTCACTAAAGCATGAATGGATCAAGGAGATCTCCTCGTGAGATCATTTCCCAACCAGCGCACCGGAATTGAGAGATCATTCAAACGCCTCCTCTCCCCGGCTCCCAGCGCTCAAGCCCCGTTTCATGTAACCATCCTCCCTTCCCGACTTCATTCCCCATTGTTTGACCACTGAGCGGCCAAAACAATCCCCGGCTACGACCACCCCTTCACCCAGCAGCCCAAGGAAGGGAAGGGCCAGAAAGTAACTCCGCCACGGAAAAGGCCGCGAACATGGGTCGGCTGGGTGGGGACGGACGCAAGAAACGCCTCGGAGGGCGGACTCGTCTTCAACCTTTCTCTCTCCTCGTTCTTTCCCTGCCAGAGCGAGACCTCGAGGGGAAGATTTGTTTTTACATTGTGCGCGTAATAAATGCTGTATTTTATGCCGCTCGGGAGAGGGTGGAGTTAGGCTCTTGCCGCCGTTGCTTTCTACAAAACAGTTGGCGTCGATGTCTTAATCCGCAGCTCAGATCTCTACGATCCTTGAACACTCCCTCATTTACTGCTTCTCCCCTTGGCCTAGAAGCTTTTTGCTCATCGTGGCTCAAAGGAATTATATTTCTCCGAGACATTGAATTACCCTATGACATGTGCTTGTTCCCTGAAATGCTCCTATTTTAATTATGAATCAATTGACTTACTCAAATAGAAGTGCCAATTATCCTTTGAGATATTAATCTCGCTTGATGCAATATGGTGATTTCATTACTACAAAATGGAATAAATGACTGCACTATACGTGTTGTTACAAATGTAGTAATTCCCATTAAAAATCAATGTAATCAAAGGAAAAATTACTTATCCCTCTGGTCGCTCAGAAATCCGCCTAGGCTTTATCTTCAAGCATGCACCAAGCTTGCATAGCTATTATTAGATCTTCTTAGGATGGCGATCCCTTCCTGATGCTGATACAATTAACCACTAGCTCGGATTCTTTGCCTTTTTCACATTTGAAATCAATTCAGCATTGTGATTTACTGAGTGAAAACATCTTCTTGGAATTTATTTTGGCTCTTCACGGAATTGCTCTCGGGTGAACAATCACATCGCTTATAGGCATGTTGTTTCAAATCTTTCAAATTGATCTCTTATACGCGATTTCCAGAAAAGAGCACTGCAGTGTTTTTCCTGTATTTGTTTTGGCTATTTTTTGTCATCCTGTGGTAGAAATGGAGGCGTTAATGCGGTGTTACCAAGG
The DNA here is from genome assembly GCA_933228895.1 of Platycnemis pennipes. Taxonomy (NCBI): domain Eukaryota; kingdom Metazoa; phylum Arthropoda; class Insecta; order Odonata; family Platycnemididae; genus Platycnemis; species Platycnemis pennipes. The sequence continues at coordinate 98,869,674 of OW121848.1, read as the reverse complement.
CGACATAGAAACCTTAATCTTCCTTTCGTCTCATCATTCGTGCCGTTTATCACATATGACTCCTAACAAACCGGTGATATATGCACGTGAATACCGCAGTCTTAGACTTTATGTTGTTGTAAGCGGCAGTAAAGACACCGCTAGCTCTTCCATGGGATTGTAACTATAAATCATCCATTTTTTCCCCCGCGAGATTACATCTGCGTTTCGGTTGGGATCCCAACCATGATGCCCGCGGCCACGCGATAAAAACTCGCGTGTTGTATATTTTTTTTTCGAGCACGCCGCCGGGTCTCGTCACTTTATTGCGCTTATATATCAGGGTTCCTTGCCTCGTTTCCTCTCTTCGCCTTTTCTCCCTCCCTCTCCCACTCGTCCATTCATCCATCCAAACGTCCATCCATCCATCCATTTCATTCACGTGCGCTACGCGGCCTCACCCAGTTGAAGAGCCCTTCGCCTCCGCGGAGTCGCACTTCGCCTCCCAACGACACCTCCTCCACCCTCGAGACTCGCGAGTTCAAGCCGCCCACCCCCGCACCGTCCGAATCCCTTTTATAATCCTTCCGAGTCCACTTTTTCCCTCCTTCGTGCGATGCAAAAGTTGAATCCATTACGACCACTTACGGTCTCCCCGCACACATTCGGGATTGATTTACGGGTGGCCCGCGCAGCGCGCGGACGCTTAAGTGCGCGAGCCCGCAGCACTCCGCTCCTCCCTCTCCTTCGTGAGCGTGGCAGACAAAGTCGGGGGCGGGAGAGGCGTGGACGTGGGTGCCGTTGGACGGAGTGGGTAGGCGCGCGTGTGTAAGGTACAGGAGATGGGACACTTCTGACTCTTTTCCCGTCTTCGGCTTTCGATCTGGGCGGGCGGGAGTATGTGTGGTGCGCGGGAGAGACTGCGGGGGAGTAACATCCCGGATGGCGGTGCTTGTCGCTGAGGAGAGCGCTCGAAGATTGTGTCTGTTATGAGTCGGATTCGAATTGGAATTCTGCTTTTCTCTTACCGCCAGTTGACGCATTGCTTTCAACAATTACGTGCGTGAGCTGTTCAGAAATGAATGCGAGGCTTGGAAGATGCATATCGGCCGAATGCGTGATACTCTTCACTCACCATTTTCGTTTACTACTCCAAGAGTCTTGACCATGTCACTGAAAGGTTTCATTAACCTCACTAATATATTTCTTTCGCGGTTGAAGCACGATCGATGATCCGCATGGTAGTTTGGTCTAAATGAGCAGTACTTATTACGTATTGCCTAATGGTGTGTGAAATTTATTAGTTTGCGTAAGGTACGTGCCACCACTTATTTTTCTTAAGGATCTGATACTAAGAAAACCATCAACCCGAGTTTAGGTGGCCTCGCCCCTAAAATGAGGTGGTAGGTCACTAAAGAGAGGATATTACATCCAGGGCAGTGTTGTTCGTCGTTGTCTCATCGAATACTTTACAGACAGGGCTTCGCAACGTTCCAACGTCAAAAACTCTGACAACTCGGAAACCAAGACTGATCTGCTTCTTGTGTTGCCTTTTAATTTTCTGGGAAAAATGACCTAATATGTGTACCGTTTGTTTGCTGTAATGATAAATTGATGTGAAAAATAGCTTCATTCCACACGCCAATTCTCTCAATTACGACCATTTCCCCCTAATGCACATTAAATTTTGAGTGTGATTCGCGTACAAGATTTTGAGGAGTGGGGGATACTTTTGACGCCAGTGGATAAACATCGCTTTGCCAGAAGTGTAAGAGAGTGACCGTTTCCGTCCGACGATAAAGTTGTCCGAAGGTGGGAGCTCATTGGCTGGGATGAAGGCGGGAGGAGGCGGTTTGAGCGGGCGGCGCGTGTGGAGGAAGTGAGTAGGTGGTCGTGTCGCATCTCGCGGAGGGTCGACACGTGGACTGGGTCGGGTCGAGGAGTTCGGGGCGGAGGAGCGTGGCTCCGCGTGGGATTGTTATGGGTGCATTATGTCCCGACTGTGTTCCTCGATAAGGAGAGCACCGCGGAAAGGACTGCCTCACTCTTGGAACCCCTTTCCCAGGGATCCGCGCGCCGTGCATCGCGGGGGCGTCTTCGAGGCCACGCGCCGACGTTAATGCCCTGCTGAACCTCGTTGCGTGCTTGGGTGGAGGGAAACCCGGCGGCTGGGTTCAATTTTCACAAATCGCATTTCCTCCATGGCAGGATTTGTTGTGCGAAGAATCAAGGTTTGTTCTCTGTCGACGCATTCTGGCATATTACGTAGGCCGTTTTACCAGAGGATTGTCATTGCCCACTTACTACTGCCCACCACCGCTGGAGCCCATCCCCGCGAGTGTAGTAAGTGTTGTGCATGGAGAAGTGTGCGGTGTATGTTAATTCAAGTGAAACAATGCTGGGAACACCTGGGAAGATTCCTAGTGCAATCAAACTGCTAAATTATTGCCTCGTGCAAAACGATTTTGACTCCCATTTTAACGCTCAGTCACGTATATACATCTAACATTATGTCACGCTTGATCGGCTTTCAAAATTCTCTTTTAATCTTTAAGATGCGACGTAGATTTTACATACTTTAGTTCGACAATACTTGAGTTTAAATTTAATTCAGTCATCGGTTATTTTGATCCGCATTTTTATTGTTCAAATAATTTATCAGGTTGATCCTCCATAATTCTAGTGTTTTATCTCGAGGTTTTATATACAAATTCTGTCACTCAATCGGTGTAACGACGGACTTTCCTGTACCCCTTCCTTCTTAGGCAAAAAAATGGAACAGCCCCCTCTCTGGATACTGGCCCTTTGACTTGTGGATTCTGGGTAAATTCCTGAGAGCGTCTCAGTAATAACCACAGTTAATTATTGTCTATGATTTGTCCCTGTGTGTAATATAAATCTTATATGTATTAATTGAGGTGACAGAAAATTCGTACCGAAAGGCGCGTACTAAACGAGTATGCGATGTCGTGGGACTTTGGTGTAAGATGAGCTAAGCTGTTCATCAGGCCCTACCCAACTGTCTTCGTCTGCAATAAGAACATTACTAGTTTTGGTATTGATTTTCCTGTAGCGTTAATAGTTGTAAATCACATCCTCTCAATATTTTGTCTATTTACTATCACGTCATGGTTAAGTAATAATTTCCGTGATGAGATTACGTTATGTTATTCATAGTGTTGATTTTTTGACGGATATTAAAATAGATATCACCCTGTTATATCACTATTTTACTGCTCAAAAAATCAAATTTCACATTTTCCAACTGACGATTGAGAATACCTTTAGGCACCTTCTTCGGTCAATCGTTATCCTACCAATCAAAACCATATAGACATTCATAAATAATAAGTTCATGCTATGATATAATATTTTTATGTACTCTCGCAAAATATTCTAGCAGAAGATGTGAAACACCAGGTAAACGAAGGAATAAAATAATATTCTCTGGTGATCCGCGAAAACAAGATGGGGGTTACTAGTGATTATTAGTTGTGTCCGTAGTTGCCTGAGGAAAATCAGGTACGAATTTTGAATCGGGTTTACCTTTTCCTCTTATATTTCCCATATTGCACGAATTCATTTAGCTACAAATTTAAATTATTTGGTTGTCTCGGTCTGGAAAGCCTCACGTAGTCAAATATTCGTCATAAATATCCACTGTATGATAGTATTGAAAACATTTATCTGCGCATGCCCGAACTCGTATAGCCTGGAACTTCGCGAAGCGACCGCCGCGCCGGCCTTAAGAGTTAGGTTCGGCGGGTGTGGGGCGTCGGCTGCGTGAGAGATGGACGCGGTCAACGGCGGACAGCCGCCTCCGCCGAAGCCGCAGACGGCGGCGATGAGCGAGAAAGGGTCGTCCAAGGGGTCACGTGAGGGAGATTAGACGTTGTGCTGGTGCGGGGGGTAGTCGGAGGTCAAAGGAAGGGTTCGAAGGTCCTTATACGGGGACGGGACTGCGAGCATCGGCGGGGATGGAAGGAGGTTAGAGCGGGAAACGGGAGGGGGTTGGGGGGTGCCGCTCTGTTACGGAGGCCGGGAGAGGGGGATGGTGGGGGACGCGCTTTGATGACACGTCTCCGGGGAAGGTAATGTGAGGTCTTCATTAAGGTGGTAGGCATGTGGCCGTCGCATGCCAACGCTACATCCATCCCCCCAGCGTCTCCGGAGCTGCCGATTCCTCCCGCCCGCAACCCGGTCGGCGACACAATAATCTCTCTTGCCTTCCTCGCTACGCCATTTCCCCGCCCTTTTGCCTCGCCTGCCGATTCCTGATTAATACCCTGCTGTCGTCTGGCTCTCAAGATTTATCCCCGTCCACGCGAAACTCTGGGGAACTCGGGGGGGGGGGGGGGGGGGGGGGGGGGAAGTAAAATGATTCACCAAGACGAAGTGGCCAATGTGTTCTCCGCTGTCCGAGAAAATACCTTTACGAGTGAATACTTGGTGGCTTGATTTATCAGCGTCGTAATACCAGCACTGTTTTAAAGCTCCGCTGACCTTCCTTACGTCGTGCAATACCGTATAATGCGATTATAGAAAGAAATTCTGGTCGGCTACCGGGGATGAAGATAAAAGACTGGACGGTGGAAATGATGAAGAGATGACGGAGCGGGACGTGTGTGAGAATTCATTAAGGAATAAAAAGTCATGTTATCTTGCTCATCAAGCTAAGACTCGATACGAATCAGATCCGCGGCTCAAAATAGAATATTTTGGAAGGAAGGCAATCTCGGAAGCAGTTCTGAGAAATTAATCCTGGATGGCTTTTGTGTTATCTCTCTCATCTTTACTACTTCTTATTCCACCTACGTCACGCTTGGTGGTACCCTCAGAGTTTTTTGTATTATATTAAGGAATTAATCTTTTAAGTTGGGAATGATATCAAAAAGTTATAGTTTGAAAAATGACTAAATGTCTTTCTTAATGACTAAAATGACGTAGTCCATCTATAATAGTCAACATATTTCAGAAATGTCAACCATATAAAGGTTTATTTCGCGCATATTGTCCAACCTTTACTATAATTACATACATTATAATATTCCTCCTTTTAAAACAACGATAGGAAGAGAGTAATTACTTTGCACACCAATGTATCGTGTTTGAAATTGAACGGTGGAATACGAGAACAGTACCTATATTTTACGAAAACAATTAGCCAATATCGAATAGCCTAGCAAAAAATAAAGAAAATCCAAAACTGTAACATCGCGTGGTCCATCTTCTTCAGACGGAATAAAATGAGCCTATAATATGAGAAATGAATGTAACAGTCAAACAATGTTCTTCGTCAAATGACGAAAACAAGAAAAAGAATAGAAGCCTGGACATAAGGCAAAAGAAGAATCTGTTTAGGATTGATAATTTGTGATAAAATGGGCACTATTTGTGAACGTCGACATTTGCAAATAATGTTCTGTTCGTGTGTTATCTCCCCCTGAGCAGTAATCAACCGCCATGATATGGACACACAAAAGAAAATTATTTGAATATGGATAGCTCGAAGATTCTGAGTTAACAAAGTCCACTTCCACTTTCTTTTAACCTGTTTATCATATTTTTTATAATTTTTATCATATGAATTGCTCTTTCAGATAGGGAGGAACTGATTGAGGTGCAGTAGGTACACATCGCTTCCGAAGGATGTATCCTTCAAGTGGGACGAAATTAGGAATCATTCGTAGATGCCGAAAAAAGTCCGTTGCAGTGGCTTGTATCGCGCGAAAAGCGTGTTCGCGAATGGGCCAAATATGCGCGGCATCAATTTTTACAACCAACATCTCTGTGCGATGACGTTCAAACGGCTTCAATCTAGCCGCGCTCGAAGTTTGAATCCCAACTTTGAAAACGTCGAGACCCGGGAGGAATCGCTCGCCCCCGTCCCGTTAATTCTTCGTGGCCGCGTCAAATGGCGGCATAAGCCCTCGTGCTAATGGATTGAGAAAATTACGAATCCCTTTATTCCGCGATGCCACGTCGGAGATACGGGCCGGTTTCACTTAGGCGGTAGTGCTGCGGTCTTTTGTTCGTTGGGTAGGATAGGATGGAAGGAAGCAGCGGAGAGGATTGCTCGAAAAAGCAATCGATTACGCGGCCGACACAGTAATCTCTCCCAACTAATTGAAAAACACCCCCGATTCCGATTAATCCCTCGTGCATTCTGTTATTTCACTACAATCCTACGTCCTTCCTTATCACGTCCGATCTCCCTCCCTATCCACCTCCCTCCCCCCGGTCTTACATCCTCTCCTCGCCCGCGAGAGGAGGTGAGGCAGCTCATTTTTCATTACCGTCCTCACCTCCACACTTTCTGCTCCCTACCCCCCTTCCTCCCACCCTTCCCATCCCATCCGCATCATTTCTTACGCCTCCGCCATGACGTCATCCCACCGCCGCACCACCGCTGGAGCCCATCCCCGCGAAACGGAAATGAGGTCACCAGCCGGTCACGTGATTCAATTTGAATGTTGATTGAAGTTATCGTCGATGGCCATCGGACCTTATCGACGCGGGGCATCGATTGATGCTCCTCCTCCTCGCCCCTACCTCCCCCCTCCATCTCCTCCGCCTCTCACAGCTGATCTCCATCCCTCTTTAGTTTACCATCCTCCTCCGCCTTGCTTTATTCCCTCCCCTTCCTGTCAAACAACCCACCACCGCTATCCCGAGAGCCTCTTCTAAATAGCTTCCTTTCTTTGTTACTTAGAATGTGCTCTGTTGGTCAACTCGCGAGCTCAGTGTTCGATGTTTTGGAAGTTAGTTGATTCGCTCGTCTTACAGGCGAAGAAGACGCGAAAGTTATTTGCGGTGAAAATGAGCTCATTTCATTCCGTCTGAAGAAGATGGACCACACGATGTTACTGTTCTATATTATCATGTATTTTTCCATGATGGGTCAATATTTGCTGATTATTTTCGTAAAATATACTGTCCTTGTATTTCACTGCCCCATTTTGGAAAACGATGTGGTGGTGGACGGAGTAATTACTCTCTTCCTATCGTTGTTTTAAAGATAGAATATTATAATACATGTAATTATAGTAAAGGTCGGACAATAAGTGCAGAATAAACCTTTCGAAATGGTCGAAATTTCTGAAACAACCCACGACGGACCAAATTACACTATTTAAAATTACTGCTGCACTGTAATTGCACTCAATAGGAGTATTGCATTATTACTGCCAAACTCTGATAACATTGAATGTGCAATACAGTATTAAAGCACGTCGTATTTCCCCAAGTAGGAACTTTTGTCGCCAGTATTTACATGTTATTTTCATTTCTCCAAGTATATAATTCCATATCTTCAAACGGTGCCGTTTGTAATTCATATCGGAGATGTATTGAGTGTAAGACAGCTTTTGAACTAATGATTTTTGTTTTAATTAATTACGCAATTGTTCCTTCCATTTCTTCTATCACTTAAGATCTATTTATTTTTCTTTTCCAGGTAAGACTGTCTGCACTGACGTCAAAATCCTTAAATAGAGCCTATGTAATCGGAAAAAGGTAACCAATATCTTCAGTGACTAAGATTTTTTATAAAGGACCTTTATATATTTTAAGTGTTCCTCAATTTTCCTTGCCATAAAATTATGATTTTCCTGAGACAATGAAAACTTAATTCGTATTACTCCGTTGTTAGTGTAAGATTGATAGTAGGGATCATTTCGTGTTTTAATTAACGCCTCAAACGCTAAGAGTGATTGAGTGGTTCTATAAACTATTTTTCCTCCCGTCTGAGTATGAAAAAGAGCCAATACAAGTACGTATGTCAGTCTTTCAATTTTTTTAAAGTTGGTAGATATCCTTTTTCACCCTAAAATATTGGCATATTGTCTCAGAACTTCCACACATGTCGAAGAGGGAATGGTGTGGTGTATTATAAATATTTTTCGCCCCAAGCGGGCTAATCCTTAAGATTCTTCTGGCCCTCCCATTAGTTACCCCAAATCGGGAGCATTCTCACCTCAGTATGGGACTGCAAAAAAAAATCTCGGTCCAAACCTCGTACTCAAACTTTTTGATAAAGTGTATGTGCTTCACCCGTCAATTCGGGAAGGCGGGGGAAGCTTTTTTCGCTTCCTCAAGTCACTCGGCCACATTCGTTCGTTACCGGCACCAATCTCATATCCTCCTACGGACGGACACCACCCCATTGCCTCGGAACCTCTTCGAGACTAACCCCTTCGTCACCAGCCCACCTTCTCAAACCCCTCTCCCCCCCCCTGTCGCCCGCCCACGCCATCTTTCACGCCCCCCGCCCCCTCTCCTTCTCTTCGCCCACGCACCGCTCAACTCCCCCCGTCCCGCCACCCTTCTTCCGTATCTCTCCTTCGTCTCCCCTCTCTCCCGTCCACGTCTGAGACGTGAGCGAGGGTGGGCGTCAGCTTCTCTTTCTTCTTCGTCTTCGTCTTCCCTCACCCTGGCTCCTGCTCGGATAGTCATCTTACCATTCCCTCCTCCTTTTCCGTCCGCTCTTCCCCCCCCCCTTCCCTCCCACCGCTTACCCCTTCCCACCTCCATTTCTCGTCCCTTCCCTATACTCTTTCCCTTGTGTCTTATTTCTTCCCATCCCCCTCCCCATAGTCGTGCCAATGGGCGATACCTGCCAATTTTACAAAGGTTGTTGGAGTGTCTCCGCAAACGTTTTCCCAAAGTGAGAGGAATAGAGTGCAAAATTACCCTAGGCGAGAAGAAATAGGAATTTTTATTATATCCGTGTTCTAAGGCTAAGAAGGCTTTAAAACTATTGATATCAATTCAATGGCCTATCATGTAGATTTTTGGGTTTTTAAACTCTCTTCATAAAAACGTAACTGACCACTTAATTCATTAATAACCACATGAAAACAAAATTATAAACACTTTAAATCTATGTCTTGGCACCATGGACCAACCCTGGAGAAATCTGAAAGGGAATCGATTTGGTATGGTTTGGTACTGGGCTTCCATCCCGAGGGCCCGGATTAGAATCCAGGCGCTGGCGGACTTTTCATTGGTATACCGGTCCATTGGTATGGCGGTCTTAAGTGTCTTATGGACCGCACTTCGAGTCCAGTACTCTGTCCATCGGATGGGACGTTAAGCTATGGTCCCCTTTGTAACCTTTCGTGAAGAGCAGGCTAATGCCGACGCCCTGTTTCTCTCCACCCTTCCTTCGTTCCTAAAACATATCTACCTTTACCCACCTATCCTCTCTGGTGCTAATGATCTCAGTAATCGGTCGCCTTCCCCAAATAACTACCACAACTAAGAAAAATGTGAAAACGGCGTGCAAGAAAACACGTCTATTGTATATGCGCATTTTTTAATGAATTTGAAAATGGTTATTGATCAAGACACGGTTAATTGAGGTAACAAGTATGGAGATGAAGTGGAACACCCCGAAAAAGTCCTCACTTACTGCATCCATATTCTGGCTTCGTCGTCGACTAGCGTGTGGTAGATGTGAGACAAAGATTTCATTGCATTCCTTGTTAGTGGAAATTAAACAGAAGTTGGTCGATCGACTCCTCAAGTATTAGCATCTCATATGTAAGGGGTTTCATTTATTTACCTATACGCCACTGCAGGAGCCATCATAAAGAAATCCAGCTCTCAGAAATGCAACACGAAAGTTTAAAAAAAAAAATCCACCTTGAGGTTACAATGGTGGCTGGCTGTACATATCATGTAAATGCGTTTCAGGAGATGCCATTTAGTTTTAATTTTAAAATTTGAAGCACTGGTAAATCATTACAGTGTCACCTGGTCATTGTGCATGCATGAAATGGAACACTATCGTCTTTTTTCCGGACTTAAGAGTAGTTGATTAAAATATTTCGTCTGATTTTTTATTATTTTCCTTTTCATCCTTGGTATGAAACCACTATTGTGATCGCTCTGAATCAGGCAAGCTTTGCAAAATTTCGGATATTATTTCTGGCGTATTCTTTCGCCCTAACTTCAGTTACTTGACAACATTTTAGCAGTAATGCTAAGTAGCTTTATATTCACTGACTGTAGTTATTAATTGTCTTTCACTGTAACGGTCCTTTTGTGAATGAGTGATTAGCTAGAATGAGTGATTAGCTAAATTGAGTATAATGGTATTTTCAGTCTCTTTTGTTTTTGATGGCCAATAATCGTGGCATGCAAGAGTTATCCATGTTAGGAAAATAGCGATAATTTATTCTTGCCAAATAATATTTTTCTGATATCTGCTCAAGAAACAATGATGACGGAACTTATTAGTGCATCACACGTTCAACCCAATCTCTCGTTATGATATATTCGCTGCAGTCACCTTCTTCCGAAAATTTAATGCTGTCTCGCTGATCGTTATACTTCTCTCTCATGGATTTCTTGGCAGTTGTTCCATTAATTTTGAATAAAAATCTACCCCAAAACGAGCCAGTTTGTAGATTTCGAAGCTTATCTTTCGCGTCCCTTATGACTCTTTCATTTTTAATTCTGCTTTGCAGTTTACACCCGTGATCAATTTTTCATCGGTCGCCTATTCCTGCTTTGACGTATCCCCTACCCGTCCACTTATTTTTAGTCCAACTTCATGACTAATCGTCCCGCTCCAAGCATTGCCGAAACGTTTTAATCTATCAACAGTGTTTTTGTGTTTTTCCCGAATTATATGATGTGATTAATGGAAGTAGCAAAAAGTTTCGATACCATCTTCCCGTCATTATTCCAGTTTGATATCGGGGGGTGGGAAAGGGGGGAAAGTGAGATCATTCGTCAAAAAAGCGAGGTGAATAATAAGTACCTAGGGATAAATATGATAATTTTGTCGAATGATAAATTTAGGAATAAATATTACGCCCCCCCCTCGCGGTAGCAAGTGCCGGAGCGTGGGGGTGGCGGCGGAGGTTGGAGATTAATGGAGGAGGTTAATTCGGCCCAAATACGCAAATGGCCCGGCGTTTTGCGGCGTGGCTTCTCCGAGCGGAGCACGGCGAGGATCGTGCAAGCCTTCCGTAATGTCGGTGTTTTAGGATTTTTGTCGGAATAAATACGCGCGGGTATCAACTCACGTTCCTTATCTCCGTCCTATATAGAGCGATGGGGAGGTATCGTGGAGGAGAGCTTTTTCTTCCTCCCCCCTTCCCTTTCAAAGTGTCGCTCTATCGCTCCCGCGTTTACCCTTACGCACCGTTTCCCCGTTCCTCCTGCCGTCCCGCTTCTGCAATTGCGTAGCGCCCCATCGCTACTTAAGTACATCCTTAAGATATCCGTAGTTGGAAATCTAGAAGAAGCGTCACCCTCACAGGGATGAGTCACTCAACCTCACTGCTGTCGTCGATGAACGCGAGAGTAAAATACACTCAATTTTGAGCGGATTACTTGCGTTTTTGGCTCCAGTGTTGTGTTCAAAGTTGTAAGTGTTCTTACCTTTCGGATTTGCAGTGGATTGTGCTCACGGTTGGACAGGAATAGATAAATTGATTACGCTATCCATTTTCTGAATCTGGGAGTTTTTAGTAGTCTTAATAGTCCTATTTCTGTATGAGAGAACGAAGTAGGTTTGACATTTTTTTTAAATCACTAATTTATTTTATATTGAATACTTTCGGTGGGAAATGTATCATTAATGCATCCGTATACTAAAGATTTTGGGTGGATATTAAATTGGATTCACACTTCAAGTACATATTTATTATGTTCCTTGTTCGATAATGTGGAGGTATTTTGCTATAATTAAACTGAATTTGCCTCTAGTGGTTTTTCTTTGTCTGCAATCGTAGCTGATAGATTGTTCTGGAAATACCGTTGCGTTATTGGTCTATTTTATGCAAGCTAGTGTAGTCTGTAATACGTCATCCTTGATTTAAAATTTAGGGAACGTATGGCATAATTCATTTTTTCACTAAATGGCAGCATCATGATTATGTAAAATTTGCTCTACGCTTCTTGTCCGAATGGCCGCATGGGACGTGTATGAAACCCTCGAAATCTGAATTCCCATGAGCGTCCCTCCCTAACACGGCCACGTCTTGCCTTTAAAGCATTTCTTTGTCCCCATTCACCTTTATTGTATCCAATGTCTCCGCCTTCCCTCTCTGTTTCCATTTTATCGCAGTATGCTGTGTTATCTCGGTTTCCCCTCTTTCGTACTAATCCTTTTTGCCTGTTCTACGTCTCTCGAGTCCCCATTCCTCCGCCGGCCCTCTTCAATCCTCTTAACATTTTTCTGTAATCTTTGTATCGTACAATATATTGCTGCATACATCGATGACCTTAAAATTTTCTCTCAAGAATTTGTCGTCAATCATTTGTCCAAAATTGTGAAGGAAATCATTGGAAAATTGATGAGTGGAGATAATCCTGTATCTTGAACGTATCTGGTCAAGGGTCTTTCTCCCTCTCCTACTTTTGTTTTACATTTTTTTGGTAGTAATATAGGGTTATTAACATATGTGGATGGTGTTATGTTTAATGTGGTTGGTCATAAACTTGTGTCCTTTTTTTTATGTTTTTCAAAATTTTTTCCATGCTCTTTTTCTCTTCCGCTTTAAAGTTGAAAATTTGTTGCAACTACTGCATTATTTCTGTAAGCTGTATTTCATATCGATGGCCATACGTAATAATTCATTGTCGAATAAAACTCACGATCAATCATATCATTTGAAATGCTTTGTGCTTACAATTTTTTGCCATTGGTATAAATTAGTTTTGTTTATACTTAGACTTTGAAATTTTCGTTATTCCTCCAACTACTATTAAAAAAAAGTGGGATAAGTGGATCTGATAAGAGCTCTCATCTGTAAAAATCAATATAAATCAGATAAATTGTGGATACTACACGTTTGCTTTCAGATTGACGTCACATGTTTACTTCCGAGTATTTAGCTTAGGTGCATAGATACCATCATCATCATTTTTAGGTAAATATTCTTCCACGTGGATAGAAGTCGCTTTTGCCCGTTCTTTCTTAGACCGTCTTCACTGCCCTCTTCCTCCCTCCAAATTTCTTTCTTCTATCCATTACGCCCGTCTCAAATTATCCTCATTCGTATTTTCGCCCAAGTCTCTCCCGAATCCGCAATCTCCCCGTCTCCTTGTTCCCCATTTCCTCCTCCCACCCCCTTCATATCCCTCCCCCCCCCCTCCCCCCCCCCCCCCCCCCCTTGCTCCACACACCCCCATCTACCGCCATCATCTCTTGCGTCTCCTTCTCGTTCTTCATATCTCCATCACGGTGCCGGTTCATCTCCCGCCCCCTCTTTTTTGCACTCTCTATTTGCCCTCCCTAACCCCTCTCCCTTATCTACCTGTTCCTGCCCCGGTTCGCGTCCCCCTTCCCTTCGAATGCTCTCCGTCCGGCGTCATCCCTCCCCTCCACACTGGCCGAAGCGCATCCACCCTCTCGACAGCGTTTCTCTAACCATCCATCCCCTTCTCCTTTCAGCCCCCCCTCGCCCCCAGGCGGGGTCGTCCTCCCACCCTCCCCCTGCTCCGTATTTCCCCCCTTTTCCCTATCTCCCATTCGAACCCCGGCGGAATTTCAAACAGACCGACTGCTACGCGGAGCGATGCGCGCGTGATATTAAGGAGGAGGGGGTCGCAGCAGCGCGGGCGAAGGGGTGGAGGGCTGGGGATGGGTTGGGTCCTGTTTTGGAGGGACGATGGTGAGTCGGGGATGCGTTTGGGGGCTGGAGATGGGGCGGTGGAGCCTAGGAAGGGGAGAGAGGCCTCGAGAAGGTTTAGTCGAGATCGGGACGGGAGTGTTCGTCTCTCTTGTTCGCTCGCTCTCGGCGGATGCAATTTGGTGCTTGCGTGGGGAGAGGGAGTTCGGGGAGCGTGTTGTCAGGTTGAGACGAACATCGATGCATGGTACTCTATTAGCGTTGGCATTGTCCGGTCCTTGATAATGTCCTAGCGATCGTTTTTTATTGAAGTTAAAATCAGGATGAATGTTTTACTTCGTTATTTTTCTTTGATTGCAGTTTATCGTACCAGCGATATCTGAAAATCTATTTTTTTACACTCCGTAGAGGATGATTTCACGCATAAAAGTTTGAATGTATATTTTCCCAAAATTGTTTCATACAATGCCTCATATTTAACTCTGGATCGGTCGGAGCTCTCACAAAATATTGCATCATTGACGTTTTTAATTCTGTAACTATACGTCCCTGACGTTGAAAACGCGTATGATTGAATACTGCGAATGAATTCGATCTTAAGGTGCCGATGGCTTAGTCGTCGTCTAGTTCGAACATCCAGTACCCTGATATCGATGCCTTCCCTAAGTGGATGGACACACATGATCAGCTATCCTTTCATTCCTTCCGTCTGCAGTCCGTGGGACGGGTGGATTGCTTCAGAGTAGCCAATGGGTTCAGCGCACAGAAAGGTGTTAGGGCAGGGCATGAAGCACACCAACTATTCGCCGGTCTTTAACATATAGAGGTTTACTAATACTTGGTGCTGAATTATTATTTATGAAGTAAATATTTATTATTTAATATTATCATTTCGTAAAAGCAGTGTTTAACATACCAGGATATAATGGAGACAGAGGCTGGGAGACTAAGTAGAGAGGGGAGGCCAGTTAGGAATAATGAAGTTAGGTACTCGTATTTTTCACTAATGAAAGTGGTGGTCCATTGGTACAGATCTCCCTTTCGTCCCCCGCCGGAGCGTGCACGTTGTCACAAATTCTGCCCTCGTATGAATTTGTGTTTTAATGCGGTTACTAATTTTTTGCACCCCGGTTATCATTTTTTCTCACTTGAGGGTGCCGCGTTGCCTGGAACTCAAACGCGTGGCACGAGAGAACCATGTGGACCATTAACTTCCCGCTTTCCACCCTCGCTCGTTCTTCGCTTTTCCTCCCCACGAAATTCCCCTCTTCTGCAGACCGTAAAATTCTTAACTTCATGTGTGACGGAATATTTTGTATCTTTATTCATCTCTCTCGTAGCAAATCTAATATTGTTCATTCAGAGGTGTTAACTCTCACTGACGTTATTCTTATGTGTTTCGCTTAGTATACCTATCTACTTTACCATGAAATTTTAAATAATTTGCAGTTTTTCAATATTTATGTTTATTTTTTAACGCAAGTGTGGAAAACTACAAAGCCTTTCAATTTTATGATGAAATTGTTCCACAAAGTGAGCTCGTTGGCAATTGATTTCATGCCTACTTTAATTTTAAAATTCGGGATCAAACATGTTTCCTCGTCGACGTGGTAATTAATGGTTTAAGATCATGGAAATTAAGGCTAGAAGTTATTAAAAAACACAAGCAGGAAGTTTTTAGTAAGATTCGAGATTTGCGAGTCATAACTCGTCTGCTTCTAATCTTAGCTACTTGTCATGGTAAGAGGAAGTGTCTTCCTTTAGACAGACTTACTTTCTTTTATTGAAGTAATCCTAGAATAATTTAGTCTGTATAAAATCGTACAGTTTAGATTTAGATGAGGTTTCCCAGTTGTCACCCATATTTTAGGCCAGGAATCTTCGAATTTCATCTGCAAACTCAATATCCCAGCATAACTAGCACTATTGACATATTGGAAGAAGTGAGCGGCAAGATTCTCAGGAGGAGCCAACTGTTTAGGCACGTTACTGATTCATCGCGTGCCGAAATCCAATCCTCTCTCATTGATTCATTAAAAAGATGATTTGAATGAGTCTTTATTCATTTTTTGTTCCTTTCAGTACGTTGTATACATGCACGTTATTTATTATATTTGTAATTTGGCAGAATTCGTGTAACAGTGATCCTTTCACCCAAAACGACATGCGATCAAGCCGTTTCTCGGCTATCCAATGGTCAAAACAAAATGAAAAATGTGTGGAGTCCCTTTTACATCCTTATTCCTGACAGTAATTCTCCTTCGTGACAGTGACCTGGCGTGCATTTAGACGCGGCACCACCACAGCCTTTAGTGCTTTATTAGCCTTCACTCTGAGTGACAGTATACTAGTCGGTATTGAATATTGTTTGGCGTGACTAATTCTTACACCATGCCTTTTTAATTTACTTAAATAGATTTTAAGCATAATCACTGATAAACTCAGGAAAAGCAATAACCCACTGCGCAAACCCCTGTTTATTTGGATAGATTATCGTGTCAGACCGTAGTTCTCTTTATCGCGATGTGCTTCGACTGGAAAGAATATTTCCTCGAATTCGGAAATGTTTTGGAAGACTCTGCGTGGTGAATATAACTCAAATCTCTGCTCTAGTGACAGCGTAATTTGAAACTATGACAGCAAATTTTGTGCGAGTTTGTGGGGAAACCGTTCGTTGGAATGACAAATCGCTCGTCTGTCCAGAGAGAGTTAGTCTTGAGAAATCAAAGGGCCAGGAAATGAGAATTTTTAAAATTGACTAATTTTTTCAGCTGATCCTCTCCTCTCCTCTTTCCTGATCGAATTTTTTCGATAACTACGCTCCTGTCTGTTTCACAAGGGGTTAATCGTTGTAATTTCATTGACATCTTACCTATGGCTTCATTCGCGTGCACTATCGAAACGGTGTGGAAGTATTGCTATGAACCTGTAAAACGCAGTAAGGCTTTTAAACGTGAAGTGAGATTGGCAGGTTACTCAGGCATGTGTGGTCAGAGTAATTCCCTAGCATTGATAATGATCCTGTGTAGTATTGGATGGAATCCTGAAAACAGTAAATCATTCGTGGTATTCCACACTATGTGGTTCGTTAAATACTTTCCGGGAACAAATTGAAATCACTCGCGGATTTAATGAACTGACGAACAGGGTGTACATGACTCAGGAAAATGAACCCGGTTATCTTTACTTCTTTAGAAAACTCGGGCATAGAGTATAAAAATTAAATAACATATCCGTATAAATCTGCTTAGGTAAGTAAACATTGTTCCACAAATATATGCCTGCACCATATGCATGAATCTGGTACTTTCAGATTTTGAATATAGACTCCTTTTGAGATTTATCGTACTCATTGTAGGAACTTGTAATTATGAATTTTCTCATCGTCATTATTGGTCAACAATCCTCAGAATCGTTTGACGCAGCTCTCCACTGAATTCTTCTATCGGCTGATCTCTTCATATTTACGTATTTCTTCTCTTTCACATCCTTCATCACTTGTCCCATATATCTCACACAAGGTCTTCCTTTGCCATTCTGTGGTCAGAAATTACTTTTTTTTCAGTTGTTAGGCAGTAGTCTGTTCTTGAAGGATTTAGCGAGAGGGGTGGGAATAAAAGCCGTTCCATGCCCATTGGCCAGCCTTCGCCTAATACCTCGGGATGTACCATGGCTGGTTTATATCTCTACCTCTTCCACTCATACCGTGGCTCTTAGGTAGGAAAATGCATCCAGATTACATAACACTGAAATTTCAGTTAGCTGAACCACCCTCACCGATTTTTTCCGGCAGTAACAAATGTAAACGTGGAGAATACTGAGAAAAAAAATCACCGAGTCCGTAAATTTGCTGTAATCCTGGAGGCGCATAGCGCGCGGTGTCTATCTGCTGCGAGGCAGTCTCTCCTACACACCGTCCAAACTCCTCCCTCCCCGTCGTCCTTCCACCCCCAGGGTGGGGGAGTGAAAAGCGAGAGACGAGCTGTGGAGATCGAGGACCCGCGGAGACGTGGAAAAGGGACGGGAAGAGAAGAGGGGAAAAGGAAGGAAAGGAGTGGCGTAGATCACGATCGCGAGGACGAAGAGGGTAGGAAAACTCACCCCTTCCGAGCGTGTGCGCGAGTCCATGCGCACGAACGCTCTCGCGCGCGCACAAACACGCAGACAGTTCGCAGGGGCTGTGAGGGAGGGAGGGAAGAGAGAGATAAAGAGAGTTGACGGTCTTAACCCCGTCGGTCTCGGCCCTAGCCCACCGCCGCCGTCACCCGGGCGCCAAGCCAGCGTGACTCGGGCTAACTGTTTCTCTCTGGACAAGGTGCTGGCGCTGGAAAACTATATACGTGTATACACACACTCTCTCCCTCTCTCTCTCTGTGTGCGTCAGGAGTGGGGAGTTTGAGGAGTAAGGACCAGATGAGGGGGTGGGGAAGGGAGGGATACGCTTATGGGGGTTGAAGGAGGCATGAAAAAAAAAGAAACGCCGCGGAGATTCGGCCGCGATATGAGCGGAGGAAATGGCGAAAGATGTGCTTACAGAGAAACACATTGGGGCACTTGTCGGGGAGGATGCTGGGGAGAGAAGATGAGGGGAGGAGATAAGGTGGAGAAATTTATTCGTCCGGGGAGGAGAGGCGGGGAGAAGTGATTTTTAGGTGGATCCAAGGTTCATCAAAGCTAACCAATGCGCGAAATCTCGGGAGGGATCGCTCGTGTGTGCCCAGAAACGGGCATGGCCGCCCCAATATCCGGCTTAACCCCATGCAGTCTGAGGGAAACTAGTTCCTTGAACACCTTTGCTCGGGACTGGTTGGCCCGTAGCCTCGAGCGGGATCGTCAAGTAGCGGAATCCACAGATTAAGTCGCATCTTAGCTCATTACTCAAGGTGTCAGCTGACGTAGTTCGGTGTATCTCAATGCCCAGATTGTCCCGTGCCCTAACTGCGTACATGATCGCCGTGTCGTCGAGCCCTTTCCTCTTTTAATCACTCTAGGAACAGGATTATTCAACTGCATTGAAGATTCCCACGCGTTTTAGGATCCAAATCTAAGTAAATGTACTTTTAAAATCGTCTCTCAATAGCATGCATTCCATCTGTTGTCTCTCGTTGGCTGTGTTTAAGCGCGTCATCACGTTTTGCTGTAAGCATGCTTGATGCGCTTCGGTTCGCCGTGTTTAGCCATGGTTTAATCTACGGCGCAAGACTGCTTCGCGTGCTAATTGATTATACGTGATTAGCTCTAGCTTCACCACTGTGGTGGGAATGGAGTCGCAAGGACGTGCCGAGCTAGCAGATGGGTTATCTACGGGGATGAGACCGAATGTGTTGCGAAATTTGGTCGCCCTGCGGAGGTGGGTTGAGCCGCGAGCGTCCGTGGTGGAAGCCGTTCGAGAAGTTCTCGTGAGAAGAGGGAAGACGAGAGCGGGAAGGGATCGGGGAGGTAATTGAGGCATCATCGGGCGTAGCGAGAGGTCTGAGGCGTGGGAATGTGTCACCACGACGCGCGCGCAAGGCATCGTGCTCGTGAGAGAGTTCGAACGGCTATAAATTTCAATCGGAGCTGGGCCTTGCCGGGGAAGGGATGTGAGGGACAGAAATTCATTGCTCGGAGCCGCTGTGATTTGTATTGGGAGCTCTCACATTCAAGTGTGCAATTTTTGTCGATAATGCCGATCAAATCGTGTCGGCAAAAATGCAATTTAATGAGCCATTCGCTCACTTTCACTACGTGATGGCTTTGTGTACCACTTCGTTGGAATATTAAAAAATAATTAAGCACATATTGGTTGATATATTCTATACAATTTGATATTTATATGTTTGTATTATTACATCTTTAGTCTTTGTGTAGTTTGAGAGCCAATACATTTAGTTTTTATACATTAATGAGGGAATTCAATGGGTTATATTGGAATTTTTGTAATTGATTCAAGTTGTTGCACTGTTGAAATAATAATCATGCCACTTTCACGAAACTTTTTGGGAATACATTTCCTTACTTTGAACCTTTGGGTTCTTAAGCAGTACTCTTTCTTAGAGCCACTCTAATCAAAGCATCAAAGGTGTTCAGCTTTGTTAGAATTCTTTTTACGGAACTCTTAAAAGTTCATTTCTGAAAATGGAGTTTGAAAGTTCACCAACTACTTTCACGAAATTTGTTCCAACGTTGCAGAAGCCGACGATTTATTAATTAGATCTCAATAACATGCAAAAATTTTAACTTCAGACATATCGACTCCGCGAGGCGTTATGGAATAGCAATCTTTACCCCGATTCCTTCGTGATGAGCTGCATTTATTTCAGCGAGCGGGAAGTGATGAAGGACTTGAGACCAAAAGTAAGAATAGAACGCGCCCGGATTATCGTCGCCTCGGAGTGTGCTTGTATCGCGATGAACGAGCACATTTGCATACACCACAATCCGCGCAATCTCTTTTATTGGCTCCTCACGATGGCATTCGAATTCCGCGGACGTGCGCGCATCGCGGACCAAAAGGTTCCGCCTCCGCTCAAACTTGGCCCAATTGCAAGGGGAACCGTGGGGACGCGGGACCACACTCTTCCTCCCCCGCGATCGTGAGAACTGCGACGTATTTTTACGGGCTCGCATTCGTTTTTCGTGAGGACATTTTCAATCGGTAAAAGATGGAAAACCCTTTGGCGTAGCAGGCAGGCTGTTTTTGAGATCCGAAGGCGATTTCATGCCCATTGTCCGTGGGAGGCGCCAGTTAAGAGGTGGGGGAGAGTTTGAAGACAAATGAAATAGGGAATCACGAGGGAGATGAGTATATATCCTTCGCGTGCGTCTGACCATGTTATGGGGGCGTTTCAAAAACCACCCATATCCACCTCGCGCATCCTGAAGTAAGATGAGTCCCGGGATACGAAGGCGCTTTCTGCAATCAGCCCTGGATTGTGCATTTCTGGTGCAATTTTACTGTGGAATTTATCAGGGGTCTCGAAGTATAGGAAGGGGAAAATCTCGTGGAATCTCGGTATCAAATGTCGTAATTAATTTTTCGGTAAACATAATGTAGTTTTTGCCCAAAGATAGAAGATAGTCTAGAATCTACAGCGGAAAGTTAGATGGCTTATTGTTCGGATGAAGGTAGTTTTACACGACCCTAGTCAATGTGTATTGTGCAGTCTCAAACATGTGGAGAGAGACAGTGAAAATTACATCATGTAAAGAGACAAATCGAATGAAAAATCTTCAAATGCAATAACGAGCATGCAGAAAATAGCCTCTGTTCTATTTTCTTGCATTCTTCTGTGCGATTCCCACGATTGATCATTGCCTACTTTAAGTTCTGTAAAATATTGCGTCGTGTAAAAGAGCCTTAAGAAAAGGCAAGGATTTTATATGTGTAGGAAGTATTTAAGAGTGCTCTAAAATTCCATTAGATGCTTTACTGAAAATTATAAATGAAAAGAGAAAAATACGTTTTGTACCTCCTAGTCATTAGTTACGGGGATTAATTTAGCAAAATTATAGACCGAGATGTAGCTAACACTGAAGAAATCATGCCTCAGAATCAGAGGTACTCATGGCCACTTTTAAGTTCAGTTATGTAATTTGTCTTATATTTTTATATGTGTAACGTCAATATTATGATCGTTTAAACATTTTTAATGATTATTTTTCATTACTGAATTCTCGTTTGCCTTGTCTCCTACTAGTAACACTTCAGTTAGCTGCTTACTTTGGTTTCTGATAATTTTCCTTTTTTTAGGAAGCTATTACTTATTTGAAAATGTTACCAAGGATAAAGCAAAGGAATGGTTATTTATCAGTTAATATTGATACCCTCCATTAATAGTAGCACATCTTGATACAAGTTTAATCACTAGGCACATATTCTCTCGGAACAATTCTTCTATCTCCACTTCATTTACCTTTATTCACCCTCACTTTTCTGTAAACATTCAGTCTAAATGTCTTCAGCTTATGATGAAACTATTTCCTCTTTCAAGCGTTTCACGTGCAAGTTGGGGCCTTGATGCGCAAGGTCTTCCGATATCTATCATAGCATTCAGCCCCGGACTGAGATCGTGCAGTCGGTTCATAGGCGAGTATTTAAGATTGAATATTTCAATTTCACTTAACTAAGTCGTCAATGGTAGTATGTGTTTAACAGAAATACATAAGGTAACTTTCACTTAAATTTTAGAGTCAATTTATAATTCGTCTGAAAACTTTTCACAATCAGTTGCTTATCAATGTGAACCTCTATTACGTTTGCATTTATTCTCATCACGATACTGAGCGAGGTCGCGATTCGAACTCCACCTCGGCCTCAGTTGTTTTTTATCTTAGGTTTAAGCTTAGGAATAAGACGGGGCGATATAATATCTGTAGTTGGAGAGTTTTAAAACGTCATTTTACCTTTAGTCCGTCGAATTTGCAACTAGTTAAGGGACTGTTAGCTCCAAGAAACACTACAATTAGTTGTAATCTCGGATGTTCTCTGATGCATATTTTCCAAGGGGATGACGAACTGACTAAATGGCAGTTGTATTGAAAAATGTCTCCTACACTCGTTGATAGGCTGAGACGTGACCGCCGCCGTGTTCCCAGCAGACGGAGATCATTTGTTCGTCTTCCAAGACAGCGCCCGGCTCTCTTTTTCCCTCATCTCGCCTCTTGCTGTGGCTGTAGGCAAGTATTAACGTGCTCTGCTGGGTGGCCACGAATTCCCACCTTGTCGCAAAGGAGAATTGTCGAAGCAGGAAGAGAGCGAGCGAGCGCTCAAAGACCTTCCGTTGTCCGCAGATTTCCGAGATACACGTCGGAAGTGTGCGTGGAGCTCGCCTCAATTCTGCACAAAGATAAAATTGCTTATCTTAGCGTGGAAGGAGATGTACAGGAGAACGGGGCACTATCGTCTCTGGTTTACATTTTTTATCTTCTTGCGACCGGAAAAAGGAGAAGGTTCAAGGCGTGGGTACGTGGTCGTCGGTATGGTACCCGCGTGGTATACAGTGAGTGGGATCGGAAAACGCCAGTGGAGAGCTCTCAGACGACTGGGAAATGAATCATGCGTTCCCTGGAGCAACCCGAGAGATTGGCACGATGAGTGGTGAGCATTGTCGAGTGGGGTCGTGGAATCCGCTTCGTAGGGTAGGGTGGGCAGGTGGGAGGGCTGGGGAGAGGTGATTGATGGGTAATCGCGGTTAATTAGTTTTCATTTGTGCCGTTGATTCGACGTGTGGCGTCACGAGTGGGGAGCATGACACGCTGGCGACTCTCTCTCTTTCTCTCGAGATGAAGCGACGCGATGCATGCCAACGAATATTCCAACGGCGAGCGAGGAAGGATCCCGGATTAACATGCGGGCATCCGATTGAGGGGAAAAAGGAATGAGTCACATTCTAATGCGTGGAATTTCCGTCATATGGGGCTGTAGAGTGGCGCCACCTGCTAATGGACGAGGGAAATAGTTGCGAATGATGGTAGTATTATTTGTTTTTTCGATGCTCCAAACGCATAGGTTATATGGCATCATCTTACCTAAACATTAACCCTGAGACAAGTACAACATCCACGCCCTAGTTGGGATTCGACCCGACAACCTTAGAGTTGCCAGGCCTGCGCGTTATCGACCTGGCTACCGAGGTCAGCGCATTGGAGTAGCGCTACCTGTGGCTGGCGTTTGATATTTTTGTGTCATTGCGGAATTATTTACTCTTCGAGGACTCTTCAAGTAGGTAGCAGTCAAGAACTTGATCTAGGGTAATTTTACCACTATTTCATTTCACTCTCTCCAACTATTCAGAGCACTCCGGTTAAACTCAGAATTTACATAAGGTGACAACATCGAGGCTTTTGCTCCTTTTTGGAAAATTATTATTAATTAATTTGTGACCTTTGGATCAGTCCCTATGGAGAAATCGATTGAAAGTTATGCTCTTTAGCCGGCCGAAATTGAATATCAAGTTTCCACTGCGTTTGCAAATGTCTTGATGACCGGTTTTCGGAATATCCTCCGTGTCACGTTGTCTATTGCTGACTTCAGGTCAGAAGTCTTCTGACATTTGGAGCAGGATACTTTGAGAAACTATGATCAGTAATGGACAACGCGATGCGGAAAACAGCCCGAAAAACTGTCATCGAGATTTATCTAACCAGTTGATAACTATTATGAGTTATGTGCACAAGAAGCTGGAGAAATCCATCAGTAATTTTCATCGTTGATTTGAGTTATGGATGACACTTCGTTAGAATATCCATTTTAAGTCGCTGAGGTTGCTTGCAATGTGCATGCATCGTTAGAGCCAACGGGAATTCAACGTGACTCCGCTCCACCTCCCGTTTATCTGTAACAGGGTAGCAGAAAGCAGTTTGGGGTCTTTCGTTTGTAATATTGCCACGCGCGCGCGCATATTTGTTTCCCGCTGCGGACATGTCCGCCGAGGCGGGGGAGAAGAGGGAGTGAGAGGAGAGCGACGTCCACTCAGCAACAGGTAACCTAGCCCTAGATCCGGATCGCGGGGTTCCTATTTGCGAGAGGGAAAAAGCGCACGTGGTTTTAGCCACGCCTTTGTCTCGTCGGAGCCACGCCTCTCGGCGGGGGCATACCGATATCCCAAAGGTAATGACGGGCGAGGGTAGCAACACTTGGTCACTGCCGTCCACCGCCATTACCGCCCCCGTCTGCTTAAGGAAGCCGATCCCCCTGACGATATACCCCTTCATGACGCATTCCGAATGCCACCGGATGCGGCCCGACTATCGGTTACCCACCGCTCTTCCGATACGCACGCGCAATTGGCAGATAAAAACTTTTTTTCGGTGAGTCAAGAATACACCCGAGTCAACATTGGCATGCATAACTAAGCGCCAAAGAAAATATATTTTTTCTATGTTGCTCCCTCCTCCCCGAGGAGAGAAGCCGTTTCTTGGTAGCCATTAGCTTCGTCGCATGAGGCGGTTGTGCTTTACCGTGAAAGCGTTTGCAGGGATTACTCCGGAGCCATAAATTAGGTCCGCGAACGGGCCGAATATTCTGTATAGACGTGATTCGATCCTTAATCTTGGGTTTTGTTTCCCGAGAGTTGTATTTTCTGGCTTGGTTCCCGTAATTTATAATGGTATTATTGTCTGTGTGGTAGGAAACTTTTCCAAAACTGTCAAGTGTC
The DNA here is from genome assembly GCA_933228895.1 of Platycnemis pennipes. Lineage (NCBI taxonomy): Eukaryota > Metazoa > Arthropoda > Insecta > Odonata > Platycnemididae > Platycnemis > Platycnemis pennipes. The sequence continues at coordinate 98,844,968 of OW121848.1, read as the reverse complement.
AGAAATTATAAATGATTCAGTATCCTGCAGAATACAAAATACGTTCGTATATGCTTTAAAATCATTTTTTAATGAAATAGTTATTTAATTTTTTTATGGTTTTGGTTTCTTCATCATCTTTTTTTACTCAATTCTGATTATGTGAAGGTATATTTTTTTACGATAAGAAGATAAGAAATGAAGGGTAAAACCTCAAAGGATGAATAGTTCACTATTTAAGAATGACGTTTATAGATGGAAGTTTTAGTTAAATGAAAATAATGTCGGTATATCGTGAGTTGGAACTTCTGATTTCTGTTCAGAATTGAAAAAAATAATTGCCTATTTTTAGTAACGTGTGGAATTTACTTAGATTTTATGCACCATTCAAGTCATCTGCGTCGAATTAGTTATTCAAACCTTTGTGAGTAGCCTAACAGTTTGTAATTCATTTCTAGCTCGAAGGCAATAAGGCATCATATAGGCGATGCTTTTTATTTTTATCCTTTTTTCTGTATGTATTAGCCACTAAATTTGGATAGAATTTTTTTTGGCATAAAAACGAACGAAGTAGATGAACCGTGCCAGCGGTGGGACCTTTCCCTGGAAATCAGAAAACTCATCACCATCCATCGCACCGGACCAAGTGAATTCCGCGCACGTTTTGAGTGTTGGCATTCAACGCAAATCTTTGATCATTTCGCTTGGTTGCTTCTATTGTTCCGCCTGATTCGGAATCTGAAGTGAAAATGATTTTTGACACCTAAATGTGTAGCAATGAAGCACTATACTTATGCTCAATCTAAAGTTATGTTACGGCAGTTGCCACTATTTTCTTTCTTTGTTCCTTGCTTCCCAGAGAACGCAGAATAATCTCTTGATTCAAAATCACATGCGGGTGATTTCTTTTCGGCACAATATATTATTTTGCTAGATTGATTTCATCTACCGTAATATGCCCAGCTTACTTACTATCACAGCGAAGTGTTGCTTTGTGTGTCCACTCACTGAGGTCGATAATGCGATTTTAATTACTTTTACCCTCCTGAAAATCTTCTGAGTACCCAATTTTTCTGTACACTGAAATTGCGAGTTTCATTGAAATGGTGTCTATTTCGCTTATTCCCTGATGCAACGATTAGAAGAGCAAAATTAATCCTGAGTCTGATCACGTGGGTGTGTATTTTTCAGGGAAACGTGAACTTGAATTTTGGGCAAAAAAAATCAAGAAGATTGAATAGTCATCATTCTTGGCACCAAGTTAATATGGACTTAATGCTATATACTACTGTTGAATTACTAATTCAAGTGAGTTTTCCCCCGATTGTGATTTCCGTGCGAACAATACTTGAAGACTAGGGTAACAAAGGATAATAGCAAAGCGCTTCAGTTTTCTGTTGTGTTTTAAATCAACAAACTCCATGTGAGCTAAGGAATACAGTAGTTTAATTCGACGAAAATACCATCTATATAGCTATAAAATAGTAATACTTCCATTATGTTGAACATTTTGAATCTGATGGAGCAAAAAATATTCGGGAATGACTCCGAGCAAACTCTTTCCGAAATCTCCAGGCCTACATGACAGACGTTTGAGGGTTTGTTGCTGGGAGAGATCTGAGAAAGCGCAAACATTAATGATCACGTATAATGAAGTAATTATAATTGGAATATTTGTTAATTTATTTCGTTTCAATCTCTGCATTAATTGTGAGCTGAATATTTGACTACGGATGATAATATGACTCGGACCTTTATGTGACTGGTTACTTTATTGAGGGTGATATGATTGATCATTTTCCCTCTGGAAACTGTTGGAAAGGAATTCAAAGAGGTCGCAATTTTCAGCATTTGTGATGAATATTCGTGCAAATGTCGCTGAATCGATGACACGATGACAGCTTGTTCATTAGAAATCAAGTACGATGGAGCAAATGCCGAATGCTACCTGTGTCTGTTGCGAAATAATTCTCGCGGCTCCATGGGCCTCGTGAGAAATATGAGCGTATAATAATCTTCTGCTTTGGTCTTGATCATTTTTATCTTGCCGTCTCTTTTCCTGCCGCTGGAGGACTGGCATTCAGAAATCCGAAATTCGTCGCGGCTCATTTGCGCTCCAGAATGCGTCCACCAAATCTCTCTCGCCAGTGAGCTGACCGCTCCCTCGGCCCATCCTCCCCCACACCCGGACGCTCTCTGAGCTCGAGTCCGAGCCTTCGATACAGACGCCTCCGTCCTCTTCTCACTCCTTCCCAAGTGCTCTTTCGGACCCGGTGGGGAAAAAAATAATGAGGAGAGGTCCTCCGAGGAGCCATGTGCGACTACCACCCCCGCACTGCCCACCCCTTTTCCATCCAAGGGACCACCTCTACCATCTCCCGCCTTCTTCTCGAAGCGTCCACCCCGCTCCATCCCCCAATCCCACGTCCGGGCGTACCCGTGATGCCTCTCTCTCCTTTCCTCCCTCTCTCCCGTCCTTCACTCCCGCCTCCCTTCCCTCTTCTCCCTCCTCCGCTATCGCTTCACTCCCATCGCACTCCTCTCCTCACTCCCACACACGTAAGAGCACCAGCCCACTTCTCATCCCCCTCCGTCTCTCCTGTAGTCTTTATCTCGAAGAATCTCCCCGCAGCAACACAGCATCCTGGCCCTCTCCCCCCCTCTCTCTCTTCTTCCCTTTCGACCCCTCTCCCCCCTCTCCCGGGCTGTACACTTTCTCGCTGCCCTTTTTCTTTCGTTTGCCCTCTCTCTCTCTTTTTCTGCATCTCCCCGCCCTCCAACGTCCCCATTGGTCGCGTTTCTGGTTCGCTCTTAATCCTCCACTCCATATTGCGTTCCCTGTCCAGAACCATTATTCAACTTTTTTCCTCTCGAGTGCTCGTACCCGCGTGGTGGAAGCATTTTGTTATCGTCCTTTTTTGACTTTATTACAGGTATTATCTCTTTTAATTAACGATGTTATTTATTGACACTGAATCAGTCCCTACATTTTAGATGATCTTTTGCCAGGTTGCGGCATTCGGATGATTTCCGAATTACCTTTTTCTCTTGGGAGTGTGATTGGCAACCAAGTGAGAAGTGAGGAATTTAGGTTTAGATTACATTAATCCTAGTTGCATATTTTTATTGACTTCAGGGTCATTGGAAAACCTCGTCCTTTTCTTTCGTTGATATCGCTTGGGTCGATATTTAAAGCTTCATGAAATCCTTTTATCTCACGTTTACACGCATACACATTCAGCCCCACTTTAATTCTAGAAGCAATTATTTTCATCGGTTTTTCAGTACGATTGTGAAAGTAACGTGTATAAATATTGCTATAATGTTTTCTTTTTAACTATTCCATGATAATATTAAATCAGGAGGATTTAGTTTCCACTTAAACTGCATCGCCCGTAAAGAATAATACCCTCTATTATTTTCGTCGTGTTGCCTTTGTCTGAGTACAATTTGTTATCTTTATCTCTTACTGATCTGAACATAGGTAACTTATTATTCTTTTGGGCTTACATTTCTTGAAGCATACCAAAGATCGTTTTTCCGTCCTCCCTCGACAATGGTTTCTATGTGGTAACTCCAGCGGACTCAAATTCGTGATATCATGAAGTCACCAAGTCACCCTTGGACATTGCTTCAGATTTCATATTCACTAATGTTTGGATACAATAAGAGATACAATAATAAACTTGGCGATCAAAATCAGAGCGTTTGCAAATATATATTTATTGTATTATATTATCCCGTCCTTAATCATTGCGAACTCGCTTCTTATTTGTTCATTTTCCTTAATTGAGCGGCGATATCTTAATTTAAGTGGAAAAGGTGAGTACAAACGCGTCGGTAAACCTAATGAATGTTGTTTTTTTCTATTTATTAGGCAATTTAGCTTCTTTGTTGTGGTAATGTAATCATATTAATTTAAAAAGTTATTTAGCGATTGCTTTCGGCCATCTCGGCGGATTATTCAGCAAACAATTATTTTCATCCTGAAAACATTTGCTTTTGATCCATGATTGCCACAGTTCCTATTTGTCCGCTTATCTCTACGATCTTATTACACAGCGCCGAGGGAAAAAAGCGAGGTTCATTGTTTTTATTTTTCTAATTTTCGTATAAGTGAACATTTTGGCATTCGCCTTGAAGGGCATGATTGGTGAACGGATGGACGCCCACGATCAATGGAATCCCGTTTATAAATCCGCAGCTCTCGGTGCTCTCAGTCGTTATTGTTTCATTTATCGAGGAGGCACACCTTTATTCTCCCCCTCTCCCCTCGCCTCGGGGAATTAAAACTCGGTGGAGAGGCAGCGACGCGCGGGCATTATCAGATTTTCAAATGGAAAGAATTGACTATCTCGCGGCGTTGGGATGTTTTCAAACAATTAGTCCGCTAATTGCGGACAAAAGCGTGCAAACAACGCTCGGAGGACATGACTCTGTGGGGTGTGGGCGCTAGGGGGAGGGAAAAGAGGGTGTGGTGGTGTGTGAGTGGAAAGAGAGAGAGGGAGGGAGGAGAACGGTGCCGTCACAGCAAACAGTAGCACCGTAGACATGGGAAACAAATCTAAGTTATAACTATCGCCGGGAGGGGGGCGGGGAGGAGAGCAACACCTGGACACACAGAACACAATTCAGGGAGGCTATCGCCGGGCATTTATCACACGGTCGCAGCGCCGCTGCCTGGTGGTCAGCCGTTGAACCAGAACGTGATGTCCGGGGGAGCCGCCGCCGCCGTCGGGCGGCTAGCACCACCGCGTGCAGCAGTTAGAAGCGGGCAGCGAGCGACTCCTCTTTTTAAAAGGACCGCCGTCGCCGACACAGCGGGGAGCGGAAGTGAGGACGAGGCGGGAGTGACGCGCCGTGGGAAGGGAATATCGTCGTTGTTATGGAAATCGCGGGCGCGTATTTAGAAAACATTTTAGTCGCGGGCACGGAAAGTGTCGGTGGGTCGTAGCCTCCGGCGATCGGACCTTTTTATTCCCGCATCCGCAACACCTGCATCTTGTTATTTCACCTGACGCATGTGCGTTTGTTTGTCCGTTTGTGCGTGTGCGTGATGCGCACGAGCATCCCCGTTTTTTTTGTGTGCGTAGGTGCGCACTTTCACATTCCGCGCGTCCGATGGAGGACGAATTAAGGGCGATTCCCTCCCCGATGCGGTTCGCGGAGTGCGCCGCCCTTTTAATGAATGTCGCCCACTTTGCGCTCGTGTGTTTCTTTCGCCATCTCCGTGTTTGTCTCATTGCCCAATATGTATTGTCTGCGGGAAAAGCGATGAGTTGATAGCATTGATATGCGCGTGGGCAGGGCGTTAGAGAAGAACTGGAATGCCACCTCGGTGTAAAAAACGAGGTGGAGATACACCTCGTGGCGAGGTGCTCGTACGTGCCCACCACAAACGTAATGGTGTTGTTACATGGCGTGAAGTTGTATTTTATTGGTATCGTGAGGCATGGATGCAGTGAGTATTCCTAATGTTTATTTTCCTAGAAGACACATTCGGGATCAGAGTTAGATTGTAATGTTATAGCGCATTTCATCTCTCTGAGGGAGCTAATTCAAGTCTTAAAACAGTTGTAAATCGGAAACATGCGGTGTATACCTTAATAATTGCACTACACAGTTGTCCCTTATCCAATGAAGATTTTACCCTATATTTTACCTCAACCTATGTAAATTTCTAAGGCCTAAAATAAACTATGTTGAATGCATATGAAATGAATATTTAAAGTTTTAAGCAAATCAACGAAAACTATTCGCAAAAAATAACTTTTTTACTTTGATTTTAGTCACTTTGAAACGATCCGACCCCTGGAGTGCCGCACTTACAGACAAAGTATTACTCTTCATCTCTCATTCTAATGAAAATTTTCGGAATTTACTCGGGAAAATCAATTGCCTTAATCATGGTAATTAATTTCATCTGTATTACCATCAGATGAAGATGTACAGTAATTCGGTTATATTTTATTTTAGAACATGTTTTCAGTCTACGGTAAAAAATTATTTTTCTAGCATTCGAACGTAAGTCATGCCAGTATCACCGAACCGAAGTTCGCCTTGTTTCGGGACGAAACTGCCGAATCCTTCTCACAGTTTGCGCCGACGCACCCGATTTGCACCCGACGTATCGCGGGTCCTCCACCGCCTTCGGAGGAGGAATGCCGCCCGCGTTGCTCGCTCCTGGATCCGTCGGCCGCCCGGTACCACTCCGCGCCGAGGAGGGAGCTCTGCGTAATTCACGTCCTGGGCCAGAGGGCTCGTGTGGGAGGGGCCGCTGAGGTACGAGGGCGACGGAAGACTGTTGCGTGTCGCATCCATCAGCCCTCGGGCTCTCCTCGCCCCCTCGCCGCATCCCTTCCCGTTCGCTCTCAATAAAGTAAAACGGGCGACCTCCCACCGTACGACGCGTTTTCCCCGGCTCCTCAGGTAAATCTGTCGGGTGCTCGAGATCGGGGATAATAAAGAACTGGAGAGGCGTCCCGCCTCAAACCCTTCATTATTCCATCGTGTTTCCGTGAAGTTTTTCGTTCCGTTATCTCCAACTTGCCTGCGCCTTCTTCGAGAGTTACTTCTGAAGACGGAGTATGCCCTCTCTAGAATGATGATATCACCCTTATTTTTCCTTTTGCACGCGAGTAAAAGGCCATGCGCTATTAAACGCGGGTCATTCTCTCAGATTTTCAAACGCCACTAGGTCCGCTGCCCCTAGCGCGAGCCACGCTGCTTTCAATAATGAGGTACGGAAGTTTCTGAGTGGTGTACGGTTCGCCATAGCGGTTGACGGTGTTTTAAGTTAAGCGGTAGACTTGTAAGAACGGGATCGAGCGTGTTTAATTTAATTCGCAAAGAAAAACCTGTTTTGGGTAATAATATGCTTTAGCCATTTGAGTTACAACCTTCATACAAACGCAATAAATACGAATGGATGTGTACGAGCACGAAGCCCACCCGAGATTTTATATTGACCTTCATCGTTCTGGTCCTGGTCGTCAGCCGATTCATGCAAAATACTACCAATGTAGCGTATGATTAGCCCAAAATGTGCCGTGATCTTTATGAGATCCTACCTTCTCTTTCCTGTGTCCATTCATGGCCCTTTCCCCTTGATGTTTGTGATAATGAGTTTTATTCACTGGACATTTGCTTATACGTTGCATTGATTGTTCTTATATAAATACTAAGTTTTGATCAGTATTAATGTCCAACTCTATTACGAATTTCAAATCGTTATTTTCTCAACATACACGAAATATTTCCAGGGTTGCAATGATTAGGTATTAAGCATTTTGTTATGAATATTTGAAAGGGTTTGAGGATACTAATGAAGCCAGAGGAGAGGATAAAAGTTATCTCTCTGCAAAGAGTCGCAAACGTTAGCTTAAAAAAACTCAGTTCTGCTCTACGCATTGTTGATGGCGGCCTTGTCAATTAGTCGCTCTCTTACGATATTCTCGTTGTAATGCTTTGAATTGATCAAAATCGATGTGTACTCCTTCATTCCTTCTAGTGTGAGAACACTTTTTAAACCCTCGGTCATTTATTCTCTGCATTGCCCTATATTTTATTTCCGCCCCTCTCACTTCACTTGTTCGGCCGAGCGTATTATCGTGGGGGAGGGCTCCTTGCATGGGCGTCGGTGACTCAACGGCCTCCGATGTCTCCCGACTTGCGGACGCGAGCGCGAGAACATCGCTTCGCGGTTTTTTTCGCTCCCCCGACGCCATTCGTCACTCTCAGCACCCACGGCGCTCTGTCCTCTCCACCCGAAACGACGCCGTTCGATGGTCGTGGACGAAATTGCCGATTGCGTCCGTATTTACGAGTCGCGGATGTTCTCGCCCGCTAGCGAACGCGTCGCGACTGTCTGGGGACTTTCGGAGCCTCGAAAGTGCGACGCTCGACGTGGGACAGTGGTGGGATCTCGGAGAATGCGCGTGTGTCAGGGAAATGAATCTGGCGTTTGTCTCAGGACCTTGTTAAAATAAATGCGTCGTTCCGTCGATCTCCTCAAAGATAGCCGTATTAGTCGGTTGGGTTTCGAAACTCCCCGGCTAATGAGAAGGTCATGAGGCTGAATAACTCGAAGAATGTATCACCCAGGTCGTTAGACTCGTGTCAGAGTTTAAGGCTTTTTGATAAATACTGCTAGATACGAAGATACTGGTATTATATTCCCATTAAAATTAATTTTAAAGTTCCACTGCCTTACTGTGAAATTAGTTTCTCTAGTTTATACTATATAATATCATCAGCATGGTGAGAGTAAATTACCAGTTGATCTTAGCATTCGTAGAGTATTAGCATCTTCGTAGCTGATTGATAATGAATCCTGCCGGAATAACTTGTATTTATTGGAGGTTACTTAAATTTCATTTTGAGCATCAAATAAACTTTAAGGTCATCAACACCGTTAATGATGCGATGGAGGTGTATATTTTGATGCCGGGAATGAAATTTAAAATTTGACGTATGTAGCATTAGTAAAAGTATACTTGGGTTTTGGTTGTTACAACGGCAAACTACATAGTCCAAAGTAAGCTCTTAAGCCAATATAGAACACAGCATACGAAACCAAAGTACGACTCGACGCCGCGACTTTTGGATCTTAAGATATTAGAAGTTATTATTATTAGGACTCTGATATTAGAAGTAGTAAAATAGCCCTACCATGGAAGACATGTATCGGTATATTTTTAAGAGCCCCAATGCTATCATATTTCACCGTCGGGAATCAGCTTTTAATAGATTTGAACTCATCTAAATATTTTTGGATATTTTGTTACCACATAATTCGTAATTTCACCCCTCGATGCAAATCACTTTTTGTTCCATTTTACGTTTTCACGCCGTCAGACCTTAAGGAACTTCTATCTTTCCGTAATTCAGATGGGGATCCCTTTCTCTCCCTCTCTGGTTTAATGATACCAGAGTACAGACACATTTCTGGTACTGCCATGTAATGCCACTTTCTCTCTCCATTTCTATAGTAGTAGTTGTTATTCGGGTGAGGTGACCAACACCCAAGGCCGTTTGCATCGTTTAGGAATGGTAGGTCCTTGTTTAGAGGTATGAAGTTTTCACGGAAGTGCGGAGCAAAACTCGGCGTCGGCGTTAGCCTCCTCTTGATGAAAGGTGCCAAGGAGGTGATGGATTTACGTCCCATCTGACGGACGGAGTACAGAACCTCAAGTATTCTCCTCATCGCGCTCAAGTAGTGAGTGGGATACTGCTAAAAATATTGATGTGCATACCATCTCTAAAATTCGAACTGAGACCCTCGGAATGAGAAGCCAGTACTCTAGCCAGTGCACCAACCGGATCCACTCTCTGCATATATAAGACCTTAATTGGTAGAAATAGGTTGTCGGGAATAATTACTCACTCTATCAGCTTTTAGAGACCCATTGCATTTGACTGAAATAAAGACATGGAGATTGATTGGTATTATTCTGGTTTAACGAAATGGAAACCGTATCGTAACACATGTTGCCACCATCAAATCAATCCTTTTTTATTTGTTAAAATAGGAGAGTGATGATACTTAAGTTATTTTGTATTGTGTACCTCGGGTTTTCTTAAAAGTAATCCACTTGTGATTCTTATACATACTGTCAAAAGGCTTAAACTGCTTTATATATGTACTAAAATTATATATTATCATTGTAAGTTATCTTATCATATTTTCTTGTGTATATTCCGGCATTACCAATTTTTCCCATTTTCTTATTTTTTGTTTATTTTTTTTTGCATTCACTATTAATAGTTTTAGAATGACGTATAATTTGCAGCGCAGCGTCTGATTTTTGTTATTTATTTATTTTTTTATTTTTTGTTATCAAGAAGAGTTAGTTGTCCCAAATAAGATGCTATCCTTAGGGGACCTACACTGTAAAAAGTAGATCTGATTTTAAGGTACAAAAGCGATCTGAATTTCAGATGCAACAATTTTAAGACAGGGTATGTTGAATTTCAGCAGTAATATCTTGTCTAAAAATAAGGCAGGTGAACGACTGAAAATCAGACCATCCAGAATCCTGCTTCCTCTGCTTTCTGCTTAACTGCTCCTGTACCAACCATCCATGTTCCTGCCTCCTCCGCACCTTGAATCCGTGTTCCTGCCTTAAACCAGACAGCGCTTAAATTCAGATCGCACTGAATATCAGATCAACTTTTTACAGTGTATATTCCTTGTTTTAATGCTTCTTTAAATGAAGTGTTTTCAAATATATTCTTTCTGTATATACATATATGATTATACGAGGAAAAAAACAAATTAAAAATAAATCAATTAGTTCATCTAGTCGTCCACTCTCATTGCTTTTAAATTGTCACAACATCCTCGAATGTACAAAATGATTTTGGATTTCCACAATTCTTTCGCTTAGCGTTTTGGCTCGATGAGTAGTGGCGATGTCGCGAGCAATGGAAGAAGGGCACCCGCCGTCGTGACAATCCTTCGTGAACGCGTCTCGTGACAGCGACTGCGAGCATTTCTCACGTATCCACTGACGATGCCGAGAAAGTATGCCAAGGACGAGCCGGCCTCTCTCCTCTTACATTGTCTCGCGTTGATCGTGCATATTAATTTCATTCGTTTTCGCTCCGGGAGTCACGAAAAAATCCCTCTCAGTTCTCCGTTCACCGCAAGCACCGCGAGTAGGTATAACCGTGCTCATATATCTGCGAATCTTCGTGTAGCTCCGCTTCAGTTTTTATAGTCCGATGCATAAATGTGTTATCTGTTGAGTAAAATATACTAATACAAATTTATCAGCGAGGAAGGCATGGAAAATTAAGTGCTACTTTCTTGGCTGTATGTGCAATATTGTTCTTAGATTTTTTCCATTACTCTCAGTGAATTTTGGAATTCTTACCTCAGCCATGGAGCCATATTGCTCAAAGCCATGAGGTTGGTCCAGTAATATGTATTATGTAATCATGAGTAATGGGGTCGTTTACCATATATGTTTTATTGCCGAATCTGATAGTTTGTAAAATAAAAAGACACGTATTTTTCCGTTTTTTGATCTGTCAATTATTTCCCGAGTTATAAGCGGCGAAAAACTGATGTTTTTAACCCTTTCGGAAAAGTGGGTGTGGTGCAACCTCTGACGTATATCGACTTCGTCCAATCACAACTGAGCCCGCGAAGCTACTTTGCCTTATCGCAATGGGGGGGGGGGGGGGTGGGGGGGGGACAGCTGACTCGGCCAATCGGAACAATTGCGACAGCACCTGTGCGAGCAGACCTTCCGAGAATCCCCCTCCACCCCCTTCCCCTCCCCTGAAAGCAGTCAAGGACGGGAGGAAAATGACGTCAATGTTATCACAGTGGCATTTTCGGTGGGCGTTACCTTTTGCTTATTTTACTTTTTCATTTATGAGTGAATGGTTGTGGTTAGAAGATTAATTTTTTCACTGAAATTCTTTTTTCATTTCCATTTAACGATTTTGTGTACAAAATTGCGATTTCGGTTCCGAGTAAATCCGAGCCCCCATTCGCTTTTTCTTGTGCCATTTAGCGAAAACAGCAGCTGTAGTTTTAATATATTCAAGGGTTGCGAATAACGGAGTAACTTGCTAAGGTATAAGCTGTCCCGGTCAAATGGATTATTATTTTCTACATAGAAATCTTTTTATTGTGCTTTTAAGTGTTAATTACTGCTCTTTGCACCTTTTCCCCTTTGAATACGCTGCATACCACATTAAAAGTAATTCTACAATGCCATTTATCATTGGCGATCCTGTCTTACAATAAATTGGCATGTATATTGTAAGACAGGGATTACCTTGAAAAATTGAGGTCCATTTACATCTCGAGGAACCCCTTCGTAACTTTGTAAGCGATTATTTCCAGCCAAGTAAACCTCCCTTCCGGCAGCATTCATGTATTGATTGCAGTCACATCATGTACCCGGATTCATCACATCTTATATGTATTATACTATATATAGAGGTAAATAATGAATTTATAAACAATGTACATTTTATTATTCACAAAACGACAGGCTTCATTGGCAGCTCTACATAATTTAGTGGGAGATCTTTGGGAATGTTACGGAGTGTTATAGAGAGTGAGGGGGGTTTATAAAGTGTTAAATCAGCGTTATGCAATAGACGTATTGCCCCTAACTAAAGAGTAAGGAGATGGAAATTTCGTGTGAAGCGTGCCGGATTCTAGCGGAGTTAGAAAAAGGAAAGGAGGTCGTCTAAAATTTTAACCGGCCCGAACCCTAAGAGCTCGCGCAGAGGAAGGCAAAAGAAACGAGCGCCGTACGAGGATGTTGCGGTGAGGGTTGGTTTGTCGCCACTTGGGCGTGGGCAAGTTTCTGGAGAAGCAGCGGCTTCCTCCCCCGAGAGCCCTGCGGCGGGCCGGAGGAGACTTTTTAAGGGCAGGTGGATTCGGAATAAATAAGCAGATGGGGGTCGCTGATGGGGAGCAGGTTGGGCAATCCTATGAGGGCCGTGGGCGACCCCTGGGTCGGAGAGAAGGTGGTGGGTGGGTGCCAGATTTTACTCCGCTAACCCCGGCTCCTTTCCTCCGCCCGGCATTCCTCGTACTATCTGTCGCGGAGCGGGAGGTTGGCCGGGAGGGAGGGGAGATTAATTAAGTGGACACAGGCGATCGGTATCGCATTCGCTGACCTCAAAAGGGTCACGACCTCCTGAGGTGGCCCGTACTGCGTTACGGCGTGGGGACCTCGCCACCCTCTTTGCCTCCCGGAAAAATCACGAAGTCCACGCGTTTTTATCTCTCCTCCCGGACCTCATTCTCTTTCCCTCATCCCCTTCTTGCGACCCCCCTTTTTTTCTTTCCCCTGTTCCGCTCCGCGCCCGTTTTTTTTTTTGCAACCCTTTTCTCCTTCATCCTCGTCGGCCCTCCCCTTACGGGTGCCACTGCTTTCTTTTGTGCCTCAAACTCCCTCGCATGACCAAAACCTCGTTGATTGTTTTCTGGGATTAGGCGAGAGGAAGATGTATTTTTTTGCATTTTGTTTGTCTTAATGGTGAGTCGTCTCGGGTGGTATTAAATCGTGGAGGGTTTTGCCTTATCTTTATCTCTTACAGGAGGTGCAATTGAAATAATTTTCATGTTTCTAGTCTCGTGCAATGACAAAATTGCTGTATTCCTTCCACATTTCTCGGCCCTCGTCGCCATTACCCGCGAACTCGACGATTTTCCTTCCCCGAGGATGCTGTTCTTCTTTGCCTACTCGGTTTTGAATTAATCGCTACGCTCTCTTCCGCTCCATTATCCTCAAAATGCGACGTCAGAGAGTAATATTCCCTCGTTTTTACTCCGTAGTGATCCAAAAACTCCGTATTCCGTAGAAAATTAAAACGGATGTTTTTTTAGAATATATTGCAGCCCGAATATTGCATTTATATCTGATAGAAATTTGGTAATGATTGGATCAAACGTTCCCATATTATTTAGGAGCGTTTATTAGTACTATATGAGACCCTTGTTTTGGAGGGGGTGGAAAATTCATGGCAGTCATTTTTGAAATGTTTCTGAAAATATTGTATCGTCAAAAAGAATTGAAAGTTATGTATTTAAAGTGAAGGGATTATTGAGGTTAAGTATACATATTTGCATGAATACTGGATTTAGGGATATGAAGGAATCATGCCGTTTGGAACGCAATGTATACATTTGTACGTAGAGATCAAGTACAATCAAATTCAACCACGTTTAATGCTCTCTCCCCTTTGGCATGTAGTGATTTAAATATTGATTGATATTATATGCAATTATATATGACTGCGGAGAGTGAATTATTTCGCTATTGGTTTATATTCTGGTATGAATTTTAAAGGGCTTATTGTCTTACTGAGCGTATATGTAAAACATTGTAGGATATATCCTCATCAACTGCAAGAATGGTCTCAAATTAATTAAAGTCCACTTCATCAGAAATAATGATATCCATTAAGTTGCGTTTTAATTTATTCAATGCATGAAGAAACTTACTACATTGAGATCTTGACACTTTTTTCTTCCTATCTAGTACGTTATTGCTTTGGTAAATTAATGTTTGTATTGATTCCGCTCCCTTTTGATTAAGTAAACCCGAACTGTCATAACAGATTTTCAGAGGTCCTGAAAATATGATGTTAATCGCAGAAACTAATGTTTTTGTGAAAGGAAGAGACTTTTTTTTTATTCCTGTGGATCCATTGGCTCCAATTCAACGGGATCACCTGCCAATCGGGAACATTTATCTGGTGAAAGAGGCAATTAAGTGCACCGAATCAATACCATTAATCCCAGATTCTTCTCGCGAGATATCATTGCGATCCGCGGAACGATGCGATATCTCGCTGCGTATCTGCTCGATGGGAAACAAAACAGTTTGGTCGGGAGTCTGGCGACGGATGATTATACCAATAAAAAATTACCTATTTCAATTTCCCGCCGCCGAAAAATCAATGACCATTCGATGGGAGTGTATGAGGTTGATTGATTCCCGAACAAAGGTTTTCGGACCCCAGTTTTCATTGAAAAAAGTGTTGAAAGAATGAATCATTGTCAAACCTTTCCCTACGCATCAGTCCTCAATCCCGATGAGAATTTTTAAATTCTTTTTTATTTCACGCTGCGACCGAATAAACATCCTCGTTTCGTTGTGCGTCGTACGTATACCTTCTGTGAAAAACTGTTATGAGAGAAAATTCCCGGCCTGCTTTCACTGAATTGCTCTTTCAATTATATTTGGAGGAAATATATCAGGATGTTTGCAAATCGAACAATCCTATGTTCACTTTTGAATTATCCCGAATCAATTTACAGAGTCAATTTTTCTTTATTTAAATTTATTTCCCCAGCATATCAACTGGGTTGTAACGTAGGTATCGTATCCTCGATTACTATCTAAAATGTCTCTTAATTAGTTTTTTCATATATTTAAGTAATGAACATGGATAATGATCGATTATTTTTTCTATCCCCTACAATTTAATTTCTTTCCAATCAAACCGCTATTTTATTTATTCAAGTCCTAATTGGAAGGGATGAACTTTTTGCGGAAGAGCAACCGTATCTTCTTATAGCAACGATAAAAGTTATTTTCCGTCTGCACAATTCGACAATACACAGCGTACATGACTCGATACTATTAGCCTCCCATTACTAATAGCACGCTCTTGAAACTTAACCAGCATTTTCCATTACAATTCGACTAAGTATGTTGACAGGTTTCTTTATTGCCCTGAAAAATTGATCGGAAATAATGGCTCCAGAGTGTTAAAATTGCCATTTTCTAGCGTCAACAATGGTATTCATACACGTGATGTTTTTAATACTTGAATAAGTTGGTAAACAAAATTTTCTCTGATGCAGTTGCTTTTCGGAGTAGTTTAAGCTCCCATTTTCAATTATTTTGGTTACTCAATGCGAAATAAGCCGCCGGAGCGTGATTATCCCCTGTTGTCTCCGCAATTATTGAACGCGTCGCAGTCCTCTGGCACGGCACAAGAGAGCGTTACTGAGATGGGAGAGAAGAATAATTTCATCCGTGCTCGTTTCCATTTGTGAGTAATCGCATTGTGCTGCCTATTAACGACCGGAAACGTGGTGATCCACGAGCGTTCCGCATTTAAGTGAGCCGTGCGCCTTGCCCGCCGACCTCCAGCTCCTCCTCCCCCCCCCCCCCCCCCCTTCCATGAGCTACTTGTTCCGGCACCACCGTCCCATTCGTCTTCCTCCCCAGTGTTTTCATTCCTCCCATTTCCCCGTCCCTCTCCTCGGATCCCCCAAGACCATTTCCTCCGGACCCTCCTCATTCCTCCGCGCTGCACGCCTATCTCTCTTTCTCTCTCTCTCTCTCTCCCAGCGAGCTGGAGCCCCACTTTTCACCCCCCTTCCTCCCCCACCATCCCTCACACCCGCCGATTCCTTCCCCGAGGTCCAACCAACCCCCTCCTATTATTTTTTTTGCGAGCATCCATTCTTCCCTCACCCCCACCAAGCACGCACACTCCACCACCACCACCGTATCCCTCTCCCGATGCGGCAGAAGCAGTTTCCACTTCGTCTTCCGTTCGACACGATTGACAAATTGATTCGGATGGGACCCCTAAGTGTTTTCTCGCTCCGCCATAATAGGGAAGTGTGCGGGGGAGGGGGATGGGAGGAGGGTGGTTGGGGAGGGAGGGGCTATCTCTCTTCTTCACTGCTGCTCGGTGCGTCAGGGGAGAGGGGAAGGATGGAGACGGAATGCGGAGGAAAAGGTTGGAAAACTCTCTCTCTTTCTCTGGCGACTCGGGAGTGTGGGCGGAGCCGTGGTGAGGGGGTGGGGGGTGGTAGACGGGGGAAACAAAAACAAGGGAGCATCGCTCGGTGCTGCGGGCCGAGAGCGATGTCGGCAAGGGGAGACGTCTCGGGAGGAAGGGTTTGGGAGTTCTCTACCCCCTTCGTGGCAAATTGATTCTATTCCTTTTTGCTCTCTCTCTCTACCTCTCCCTCCCCTAGCGTTTTCAACTCCTCCGCAAGGGTGGAGATGAATGGAGGGCGCGATCCGGAGGATTGGGGATGTCCCGGCCTCCGCAGAGCCTGCGTTTGCGTACGTCTCGGTGCGTGCCTGAACCCCTCCTTCCCCCCGGAAGCGTGAGTCATGGCGCCCTCCTCTCTGGTTCCCGATGCTTGTCCTTGTGGAGTCGTGGATGCGTGGAGAGATATGTGTTGGAAGTTGCATCGTGTGAAGCGAAGAATTGCATGCAAAAGTTTTCAAATGCTCGAGTGACTGTGCAGAGTTCAGCTCATTATCTATTTCCACGCATTCATCCATGCAATTCCCACGATTTGAAGCTGCATCAAGATCTGCAGTTTATTGCTTCGTGTAAAATTGTCTTTATAACTGGCCCTTACTGGGTCCGGGAAATCATTTCGCCCATCCGTCCGTTTCCTGTCTTTCATCGCTTACGCGGTTCTGTTTGTGACAGCGGAATTTTTCTTTCCGCCTAGTTCTCTCTTTTGCTCTTTTTGGCATCGTCTCTCGTATCTGACCTTATCCCTAGGTAAGATCTCCGCTCTCAGATCTTTAGAAACATGAAACAGCTTTGCGCACTCTTCCGGTAAGACGACAAACTAAGCCGTAAATGAGCTTTTTGAAAAGAGTAATTTTTAATTATTTCGTGCATGATATTTATGCCTGCCTCACTGATTTTCGCTGATGAAGATCCTTGCGTATTTGATGGATGAAAGTGGGGTTTATTGCTTATCTCCGTCGAAATTTTCTATAATATTCACTTGATATTTCTATGTAATGTGTCGAGAAATCTTGAAAATATACCCTTTTTGTGACTAAAGGTTTTTTCCCCTAGTAGATTGCGGTGTATCAAAGAGTCGTATCTGCTAGTTTGTAGCACTCTTGCCAATTAATGTGATTCTATCTTATCAGTTTGTTTTATTAACAGCAGTTTTATTACCCCTTATCGTCCTTACGTCGACGTTCTCGATTGTGGAAACGCTATCGCTACTAATGATCGGAGCTTTTTGTCCTCATATTATCCTTTCATCTTTAAGGATTCCACTCCACCCATATTACGATTGTTACACTGCTTAGTCTTTGACTACCCCGTTGGGTAATTGAAGAGTGAAGCGATTCTGAGAATTTTATCTGTACTGTCAAATCTCTCAATTGGATCGTTATAAAGATTTTACCTTTTAATAATAGCTGGACACGTACTTCAGACCTTTTGATAAGGACACGAAGGAAATCTTCCGTTTTAGGACGAACATATGTAATTTTGGTGATGAGAAAGAATTCTTTTCCATCACCACGAAATCACCGCACAGCTATTATCAAAATAATTAAACAAATTCGAAAAGGAATTTTTCTTCACTATGGCGTAAAAGTAATTACAAGTATTTCCTTGCATTTATTTGCAAATGCGTATTAAATTATTGTACAAGTTTGAGTATCTACCGCGTTGATGCTGAATGAGCGACTTTCTCAAGATTAACGTGTCTTCATGAGATAAAAGCTGGAATTGACATTCGTTGATTATCAAGACGGCAATTATTGCGCATTTTCCTGCGTATAAAATATTTTGGATTTGATTCCCAATCTCTCACACCGTCAACTTCTCTGCTTCACAAGAAAGAAACAGCCATCTGGGAGGCCAGTCATAATTTTTCCATGCTCCTCCAACGATCCCTCTCCCTATTTCCCCTATCATTTCCCCTATCATTTTCCTTATTCATCCTGCCAATCACTGTACGGAATATCAGCCAGCTATTGTACTGAACATGGTAACCTGGCGTGTTATTCCCTCATTCGATCGAACCCACACGAGCCTCCGCCACTCCCCGAATTTTCATTCATCGATTCAACCGACCCACGGTCGTCGCGACAAAACGGTTATATCATTCGGAAGAAACATCTCTCGTTCACCACGCAAGCATAAAATGAGGGAGAACGCCCACTTGGGTGTGTTCTTTCCCTTCCAGTGCTCGCACCTGAGTGACCCACGTCCGAAATCCTTCCAAGCGCTATCGTCGGTCCATGGCTTAATTAAAACGCCGGTCAAGGGGAAGGGTCCTCGAAAGTCCTCGTTTCCCCCCTCTCTGTCTCACTCCCCACGCCCTTTCGTGGGGACCACGTAGCGGAGAAAGAGTCGCTCAACTCACCTACGTGCCCCAAATCGAGGCAACGGAGACATCTTTCGTGGCCCTTCTGGTTGAACACGCTTCGTTGCCCTCGCATACATACGAGGACAGCGGTCACGCTGCCTGACCACTTGCTCCTCCCGGCTCCCACCCTCCTCGTTTCCCACAAAGGGGTGGACACTTGGGCTCACCCGCTTGCCGATTCCTCGCGGCTTTGGCGCTAATTCAAGAGATGCGTTGTGAGAGGTACAAACAGTTTTCGTGCCTTTTGAATCTGTAAAGTGACTCGTTCGTCGTCTATTAGTGAGTATTAGAGGTGAGTTATGTCGATTCCACCTCATGGATATACCTTGCTCAAAATTAGATACTGACTTTCAACGCGTATTCACGATGAATAATAGCAAGTTCCATAAAGCAACGCCAGAAACCATCAAACTTGCAACATCTAATCCACTACCCAAAACTACCTTCGGGTAGGTTAATTATTTTTAGGTATCCGAGGTAAAGGCGGAGGTGGATCTCTCCTATTCATTTTAAATTCTAATAATTTAAGTATATTAAAAAATTCTTCGATGAAGTTTCCAGTGGTGGATCAATCGAAGCCTCTGGCATTTATATTCAAAGACGAAGATACAAATTGTTTAGAAGAATTTAAACTAAGTAGAGCCCTTGGGGGGATGGGAGGACGAATTCGTCCCGTTCCTCCGAAGTTTAATGAGTAGTAAAACAATAATAATAATAATATTTGCAGCCTCTCCTATTAAAAGTAATATTCTAATTATTGTACAATGAACGCTTCATTAAGGGAAAACGTATTGCCTATATTAGGAAATCGAAAAACTCTCTTGGAAGAGCAGCCCTCATTTTAAAATATTTTTGTTCTTTACGCCTGATACTGCGAATGTATCGGTCGTTAATTTCATCTCAGGAGTTCTCTCATACCTTTCACCTTTAGACAGTTCCGATATAATATCTAAACATATCCGAGATAATTAGAAATGGTACTGCGCGTCATAATTTCTTGAGAATACCTTCGATTCACCGTGCCGTGTTTTGAGGAAATCTCGTTCCGATCTCCAGATCGGCTTCCCCGTATTTGTATTCTTAGACTCTTTTAGCTCTTCGTATTTATTGCTCCGATGGTTGATAAGCTTGGATATATAGTGGCCTGGTACACCACCTCTTGTCATCCAAAAATCGTCATGTTCGTAAGGGAAACCTTGGGAATATCCGTGTATGCCGATGAACACGCCTCTCTCATTCTCTCTTTCTCTCTCTCTCCGGTTCCCTTGTCTCTGCCCGCCGTTTCTCCTCCCTCCGCTGCCTCTCCGCCCATCCCCCCATCTTTCCGCTTCCCCATAATTCCTTATCCGAACACCCATTTTTATTTCCCGGCCCATGGCCGATGTCATCCTCGGTCGCAATCACGCTTATCAATCTTTTTTCGGTTCCCATGCGAAAGGGGTTTAGGGGAAGTTGGGGAGACTGGGGATGGAATGGTTGGGGAAGGAGTAGAGGGAGGATAGATGCAAGGGGGGTGATAGTCCCATTCCTACGCCCTACCCAATTCCTTCCCTCATAAGTAAGTCCCCTTCTCTTTTCCCCACCCTGTCCTTCTCCCTCCCCCCTCACCGACATGAGCTTCTTTTTTTTTATAGTGACGCGATATTACCACTTTTTTTCATCGGCTGCTCAGCCCGCGGGTTGGATCATTTGAGTGCGTGTGTGTCTCGTCGGCTCATCTATTCGTCCCGACCGCTGTTCCTGCTAGTCGAATTGGCCGCGGGGGCACGCCTTACACGAGACAGTTCCAGCGCCCATCTGAGAGCACTCCCTGAAACTATGGGCCGGAATTTAAAAAAATTTAAAACCTCAAATTTCCTAAATTTTGGAAACGAAAATATGTCATATCTAAGTCTGGAACAGCATGAAATTTAGCACCATAGCAGTCGAACTAAAAGTTATGCTTTGAATGCAAACAGTTTCTAAGATTGATTCCAACATGCTGCGTGAAATTTTCCGCCGAGCTCTTTCTCCGAATGCGCAACTTAAAAATAATGACCTCTCGAGAACTCTCCCCCTTTTGTCGGCGTAGTTCAGTTTTGCCTCTGCGGCATCTATCCGAAGGCATCAAGAGGTTGTGCATCCTTTCTTGCTCTTAGGGAGGCCGAACGGCTCCGCGCCTCGCCCGCACCACTCGCGGGCCACTCTTCTCCCGCCGCCGTCCCTCCCCAGCATCTCCGCGGCGCGGCCGCCTGTCACCCGCTCCACTCCGTATCGCCCGCATCTCCCACCAACATCTCCCATCTCGCTATTTTCGTTCGACCCTCCCCCCTCTTTCTCATCCTCCTCTTCTCTCTCTTTCTCCCTTCCTCCCCCAGCGTGCACTCCCTTCCGATTTCGTGTGGAGATGGAACATGCGCGCCTTCAGCTCCGTTCCTTCAGACGCAAGGCACGCGGCCGTCGTGCCGCCCGTGGCTCACGGGGTCAGGAGGGTTGATGGTTTATGGCAGGCGAGGTGGCACTTGCCCCGGGATGAAACGTGGTATGATGGGTCAAGCAGATTCTTGCGAGACCGCGTTTCCTGAAGAGGGTCGTGGGGTGCAAAGATTTTGCAAAGGCGAGTGACGAGTTTGATGGAAACGTTGACATTCCGGTTTATTGGATCTGCTTAGGAGCAACTGGAGAGATACTATTAAGGATTAGTGCCGGAGAGCTTCGGCCGATGAAGTCATCATATCTTTTGGGGAGTATAATTTGGAAAAGAAGTTCAGATCTACTGATTGAGAACTAGACGCGAAAACCTTAACAGAGTTACCTGCTGACATGAGCAATAGCAGAATTACCAGAGAAAAAAATCACTCATCTCGGTCAAGATGAAAATTTTTCTGGGGAAATTCTGCTATTACCGAAGACTGGAGAATCATACAATGGGTTGGTTACCAACTCGGTTCGTAGCAATTATCCTTATTTTCTCAAAATAAAAAAAATACCAAATTTCGTTCTATTTTTCTAAAGGTTATTTTCACATGAGATGAAATATTCTTTTATGTATCAGGGTTTATCACTCTGTCTGTCGACCAGGTGTATTTGGTTCTCCTTTCTTCCTAATGTATGGTACCTGAAGTCTTTGCCCGATTATGTCTTCCTTATTTAAATTCGGTCGTATGAAATTCACCTTAATTTCCCTGTGCTACAAGTCCATTTAGCCTTTTATTCGCTTTTTTATTATTTTATTTACGGTTTTTATCGCTTGTGCAACATGTAAATCATAATAGCAAGGTGAACTCACAATCAGACAATTACTATTACAATGCATGAATGTTACAGCTGGCTAAAACAGCACAAACAGTATCTTTAATTAATGGGCACTTAATTTAATGGCACTTGTCTGGGATTGGTTTTTGTTGATTGATTTTGAGGAATTGATTGTCCTCATTTTCCTCTGCACTGGTCTCCTTCTGCTGTTCTTAAATATTAATGTTGTTCATTGTCTTTCGTAGGAACTGGCCCGCACGTATGAGTTGCTAAATTCAGCGTGGTTTATTCCACGGTCTGATAGCTTGTCCTTTCCCGTGTTTTTAATAAGAATACTATTTACCTGTTCATACGATACTACTCTGAGTTTCTTTGGGATTCATGACGGAATGATTTTAAACATCTTAAGTTTCTTCTGAGGTTACTGGCTGAAAGTATCCTCCTGGTAAAAATTAGCTACTTTTAGAGCAGCTGTTTGTAGGGACAAAGTTAATTCTGAAGGAAACCACCTGAATTTTGTGTCAATGCTAATATTTGGAACGGAGTTAGAAAAGTTTTAGTTTTAGAGTTTTAGTTCGGAAAAACATTTCAAAACTTCGCAGTTTGGTCTTTTCATCCAAATAAAAATAGGAATTAATAACTTTTAGCGTGGGTAGGTCAATAAAATTTAATCATTAGCCGTCTTACCGTGTTACACCTTGATTTCAGCGTAGACAAATGAATTGCCGGTGATTGAAATTAAGATTCTGAAATTGATTAAA
Source organism: Platycnemis pennipes (assembly GCA_933228895.1). Lineage (NCBI taxonomy): Eukaryota > Metazoa > Arthropoda > Insecta > Odonata > Platycnemididae > Platycnemis > Platycnemis pennipes. The sequence goes on along the minus strand of OW121848.1, from coordinate 98,822,354 downwards.
TATTTTTCGTCATATTAATTTGAGAAGAGATCATTTAATTCAATGGCTGTCATTGTTACCGTATTCAAATAACAGCTTTCGCGGGTGTGGAGGGATAAAGAGCGTTAAGGTATATAATATTGCTCTCTATTAAATTGTGAAAACCGGAGGTAGCTGGAGTGAGATAATAAGGAAAGTGATTAGAGAACGACGACAGTGATTGTGCACCCTGAGTTTTTACTATCGAGGGTTGTAGGGACGGCTTCTGACTAATAATACTTCAATCATAATTTCGTTTTCTCTACGAGGCAAAGGAGGGCAATAGCCATCATCATGCTAATGGATTAATCACGCTCTAATGCTTTCCTCGGCCCAACCGTGGAGATCCAGCGCCGCTACTTGGCCACGTCTTCCTCTATGTCCGAGGTAAACTATCAATGATGTGACCCATAGATGATATGTTGAGTAAGCATGATTTTACGATATGCTTAGTCACTTTTGCAGGCACATCTGATGGCATCCATATATTTTATATTTCCTTTTTGATCCAAGGATTTCCTGAGGAATTGAGGAGGTTTTCATAATGTTGCGGAGAAATATGGCCAAGTCACTCTCTTGGCTAGATTCGCTGGTTCCAATATATACATATTTTGGATATCGTCACTTGAGGGCAAAAAATAGGGAAAAGAGGAGGTCCTAACGAAAGCAACGAGGATGGTAACACGTTGAGAAGTTTGGTGGAAACAGCATACCGGAGAATCTTGGTAGAATTTAACTCCCATTTCGTGTCGCTTTTTTCTCCCTCTCTTCCACTCCATCGCAGGGATCCCTCGTAGGTCGCTGGCCACCCTTGGTTTGGGCAAGGTGAAGCGTCCCGCTCTTGGAAGCAACCTCAGTCTTACAATTAACACCTTCGCAGTGCGGTGGGAATGACTGGGATGGATGCAGGTGGGGCGTTGCGTGGGAAGAGTGAGGAGGGCAGAGGGTGGGAGACGAGGGAGAACACACACACACACGCCCGCGCAGCGTCTCGTCGAGGCGAGCGGGTAGGAGAGAGAGGGGGTGGGGGGCAAGTACCCCTACCCCTCCTACTCCCTTCGCGCGATATTATCTCTCTTTCCTTTTCCACATTGAATGTCGAACGATTGTGAAGAATTAATGGGAATGTCCGGGCCCTCGCCTCTCATCTATTATATCCCGCTCCTTTCTATCTCTCGCTCCTCCCATTCTCTCTCCTCTTCTATCCTCCCTCTTCTCTGAAAACGTCTCCTCCTCCTCTCCCCTATCTTGCCCCGCTTTTTCTAGTGTTATCTGATTCGCCCCGCCCCCCGTTCCCCGTCCCATCCTCTCCCCAGATGACTATCGGCTCATCATCTTTGTCTCTCGCGAGTATTTATTTTCCGTGAGCCACATCTCCCCTCCCGGCATGCATCCCCGCCTTTCGTAAGAGTTGAGCTCACTTTTTCTCCTCCTCCCAGGCTCAGCCCTCGTCTGGTGCTGCAGTATTTATCCCGCGCCAAGGATTTTGAGCTACCTGTCCCCTCACTTAGCTGGACCCGTATTAAACGCCCTTTCAGTGGGCGCCTAATACATATCTAGCCTACCAAGGTAGGGCTGCGCGGGGATAACGCTATTGCGCATTGAAATCACAGATGTTTGTTTTTTTTAACCAACAGTGAGGTAGTTAAAATGACCCTGACGGTTTCACGCCCAGATGGTGATTTCCTGCAGGTTATAAAGCACGACAGGATATCCTTGAGATCTTCTGTTTCAGCGTCTTTTGTTTATTGGTAGTGTACAGGCCTGAAAAGTGAACTAGTGATTACCCTTGATATTTCAAGCTTCATTGGATTCAGTGAATTTCTCATTTGATTCTTCCCTCATTAAAATAAAATACTCTGTTCCTTTGGTCAATTGTGATAGACTAGCCAATTATTTTATTACGGTTGCAAGTTTTCATTTGAATTAATGAAGAAGCCACATATAGAATAGAATAAGTTTTATTTATTCTCTGGGTACAACACCCCTTGGGGCTATACAAATAGGGCAATAAGTTACAAAAGTGGTGTGCATTTTATTCATATTGAAAGTGACGGAGGAAAACAAAATGCATAGTGTATAGATAAGTAGATACATCGATGCGCCCCAGGCCTCGGTCTCTTTTTTTCGAGGAATATAGTGGCAGGTGTCTCAATCAAAAACCAAAGTACAATTGTAAAAATATTAACAATCCATAGCCATTTTACAGAATACATGGAAGTGAAGGTAGTCTGACCTGACACACAACAAATGAATGTGGGACAGGGTTACAAAGTATAAAATTAGGTATGTACTCGATACAGAAATGTCACCAGGGAAATATAACCATAAGAGTATGAATTATTCTGTGAAATGGATTTTATTTGAGTAAAAGGTTTGATTTCCCAACTTCTAAGACTATGACAATTTCCAATTTCATTGTTGCGACAAATAATTGCTATGCTTGCAATTTTATCCACATCCATGTTCATCCCTCGTCGTTACCATATGTATACTTGTCCGTTAGTCTCGCCAACTGGTTTCTATCACAAAAATTAAAGTTCAAGTCAAAAGTTAAAATTCAAGTATTGTTACGCTAGATGTTCGGAGTATCCTAACAGTCCGTCGTTGAAATAATTACTCTTTGGAAAATTGACCTTTCCTATGCATTACAGTGGGTAACCTTCATTAAAAGTAATTAATCCAGAAGCTCATAACACAACTGTACGTGGTGGTCATTTCTTGCGGCGCACTTTTCGAAAACACGATCCCTCGTTTTGCCTCTCCAATACCCTTTTTTACTGTAACTGAAAATAGGGGATGTATAATTCCCCAAACCTAATTCCCATAGTATAATATGTAATTAAGCAAGATAACAAGGCATTTTGTGCTGTTCCACAGTGTTTCTGTTTTGTGGCATGGCTATGCCTAAGTGACCTAATTTTTTGCCCGGTGTCGGGAGAGTGAATTAATTAATATATTTCTTATTTTATTCCTACACGATGTATGACGGTGACGAGTGTTTCTGCCGCCCACTCAATTGTGTGGGACAGAAAGAAAGCACTGAAGCCCTCTCACAGAAATCCCGTCCTTCCCCTCTGAAAATCCCACTCTCATTATGTAGTTCGTTTCCATTCGTTCTTAGTGCTTAGTCATTATTTCGCCTTGCTCCGTACTTACTCATAGGCATTCGTGATAATTCGGAAAAGTAAGTTGGCCGATACCCCATCCTGTGTGAGTATATAACAATATTGATACATTATCTTTAAAAAGAAAATAAATGATTTAGAATTTCTTTTTTTCTAAGTAAAGTTAACAGTAATAAAATGTGATCGGAAGTAGTCGTGAACATGTCTTTGAAAATCGATTTCATACTCAATCATTCATGTCTATTCACGTAACCCATAATATGTGCTAACGTGGAGCTTTATGTATATTGATTGTTAATACATGTTGAATAATTATTAAACAAATGGGCCTTTTATGTAGTTAACTAGAAATTGTGAATAGTCAGTTTCAATCCATTCATTGACTTGCGTGGTAATTATTCTCAATGGTTAAATCGTTGTCTTAGTCCTGTGGCCTGTCTTGGTAGATTTTAAATTGTCCAGTCGTCATATTTCATAATTGTCCGTGAATTCTGAAATAATTCTGCCATAGCCCCCTGAATTGCTATCGAAAGGGAATAATTCAGGTTATGAAAATTTAGACAAACTGAAGTAAATGAAAAACGTTAATTGTGGGAAATTTTAATAAATACTCATAGTTCATGCTGCCTCGGAATATTATTAAAATTAACCAATATTTTAGCAGAATTTTTAGGGTGAAATTGTTGCTATTGTAAGAAGCAGAAAGCTGTGCCTCATTAGTAAACCACTATTCATCAAGAATTTAAAAAATGTTGGCAACTACCGTTCGGTCGATGTCGAAGCAAGTGCTTGAGATTTTTTTAAAGAAGCAGCAGCCTTGTCGTCTGTAGCATCTTCCTTTATTGAGTTAATTATTTGAAATCATTTTCACGAGGTAAGATGCCACCAAGAGAATATGATAAATTATAGAACGGCTTTAGTTTCTCGTGATTACGAAATATTTCATCTCAACCACTTGTGTGTTCCTTCCACTCTCAACAAGCGGGAAAGTAGGACAGGTATTCTTTCATGAACTAAATCCATGATTATGTCCGCATGAGGGTTTGCTTGATAAATTGGTCCGATTGCTTTACATGGGATTCTATAAAAGAAATCAATAGATGGTGGAAGTCTCTCACTCACGATAAAACTGGGAAGTGAATATGATTTTCAGTTAAAAATGAACGAAAAAATTGAGCGAAGTGGGGAGCATTTGTTCGCAAATCAGCAAAATTATTTTCCCAGTCATTGAAATGCATCATTTTTGCGCGCTCAGCAAGAGGATATGGTCCGTGGGGATGACGGGAAAAAATAATGGAAAATATGTTAAAAATTGACCCCTTTTTAAGTTGAACTTTTTTTGAATTTCCTCCCTTTCCACTGTTAATTTATTCATTATACGTCTTGAAAATCACAAACTATGGGTATGTTAAATTGTGGCTGTAATATTTTAAAGGTAGATTAGAAGAAGGTGATTTTTTAATGCATTATGATATTAATGACTTGAAAGGAATGAGATCAATGGACAGAGTCCAGGTTGACGTGAAATAGAGCTTCTATTCGAGGAAAATTATTAGTCATTAGCAGCAAAAGATCGTGTATTTTGTGATAAATGATTACAAAAGTTGAAAGAAGTCGCTACGATGGCATGCATAATGGATATGTCAAAATAAGAGGGTAATTACGTAATACTCACAAAATATTGCATACACTCACCAAAATATTTTCATATTTTCCTCATCACGAGACGGATTCACTTCTAAAAACGAGTTTGGTCATCCATTAAAAATGTATCTAAATTTAAGCTTAAAACTAAAATCCGAATAATGAGAATTGACATTCAGAATAATTCATATGAATATAATATTTCAAATAATTATCTGTGCATCAATTTTGCTGGCTAAAAATTTCATTTTTAGTGATTTCTGTTTGTACAATAAGATCCGTGAACATAAAACTGAGGTGTGTAACATAATGCCGCTGTTTTTAGCACATACTGGTTGCCTCGCGAGACGAAAGATTAGATCCTTCAAAAGTTACTTCGCTCCAAAAATTATACTCATGTAAGCTGTTTAAAATGGGGTTGATCCTCGGTGAACATGGTGTACGAGAATTAAGGACTGTATGCGTATCTCGAGGAAAATGTTGCTGACCTTCATTTTTTTTCTGGAGATATTCACGCTCTGTCGCAGAAGTGGATCCACCGATTACGCTCTCTCGTGTTCAAAGCAGACTTCGGTGAATCGATATTTTTCATCAGCCACCATATGCTGACGTACGAAATCGCGAATCGAAATGAGACCGTTATGCCTTTTCTTTTCATGAAGCGCCGTCTCGCAGTTTCAAAATGCCTCCGCCGCCGGATAAAAATCTCTATAGTCGCACGCTTTCACACTCGCCGGAACTCACACGTAAATATGTACCGGTGGGCTCGCCGGTAGAAAAATAAAAGTCCGTTTTATCTCCGAAACATATGTTAACGTTCGACGTTTGGAATCATAGGACTGTATAATTTTTTCAACGCTCAGTCGTGAACGCCCTGCGCTACTATCTGGACGAGGCTTTCCATCACTCAGGTATGAAGCTGACACGGTGGCCGAAAGATGCCACGAGCTCCATTAACCGAAGGGTAATTTTTTAATGGATAATGAAGTATTTGGCTCTTCTCACGTCATTGCTGATATAAGTGAATGGCAGGATTTAAATTGCGAAAATTGAGTGAGGTTACGGTGAAGCTTAGGTGACGAGATGCAAAACATGTTGAAAAATGCTATATTTTCTCCTTGAAAAATGTCTTGGTATTAGCCTTTAATTTAGTGACTTAAGTTATAATAATTTCAGTCGGTTTCCCGGCACCACTATATTTGCACTCCCGAGAATTACAGAAAGTAAGTTTTAAGTAAAAATGCGATGTTGTATGCTTTCATTCATCATTCAATATGTTTTTTGTTTCTATCTGTTTATGTCTGATCATATATTTGCATTTTAGCCTCGAATTCGCTCTTCCTCGCGTTTCATCTAACGCTCAATAATAGTTCTCCGCAAGCTGCCATTCCGGAGGAGAAGTAGTATTGTTTTGACTTTGACTTTCAGGGTCCAGCTGAGTGAAAAATGTTCTTGGAAGAAAAATATTCATGAGATGATGAAATAACCCACCATAATCCTCAAAAATTCTATTATTAACCTGTTTGTCGACGCTCTTAGTGGTTATATTGTGCATAAGTGTGCTTACAGATGAAATTATTTTAATTTGGTTTCCAGATATAGATTTCGTGAAGTCGAGCTCGATGGAGTATTAATGCGGTGAATTGAACTAAATCGTGACACCTTGGGGGTAGTCCTCACGGTTACAGTTTGGCCCACCTAAACGTTATACTAGTCACGGACAATTCGATGCAAAATTTATCTGACTTTAAAAAAAACACATGGGTTGATTTATTCGAAGAGGTGGGATGAAGCACTGTATGTGATGGAATAATAGCATATCGCCTTGACTGCGAAATGGCAATACAATGGCGCATACATATCCGAAGAGGTAGACGTATGTACGTATGTGTGGTGGGAGGTAGAGAATCAGCTCCCCGCTTCCGTCATCCTACCACACACCCACCTCCTATCTCGTACCTCCCGCTTCCTACCGGCTTGTGTGTGTGTGCCGCCGACCGCTGAGATCGCGTCCACGTCATATCCGTGACCAATTACCGCTCATCCCAGTGCACATCAATCCTCCCATCAAACTAACGCCAAGCTCATCCTTCAAATCGAGAAAGAGAGAGGGGGGAGGGGGAGTCTTAACAACCGTCGGGCTGCGACGCTTCGCGATCCCGAACCTTCCGTTGTTCTTCCCGTGACCAGCACCACCTTCGCTGGATGCCTGCCGGCTCTACTTCGTCTCTTCCACGCCCGAGAAACATCTCTCCCTCCTCTCATTCTGCAGTAAGTTCGAAGAAATACCCTCAGGCGTAACTTTGTGGAATTGAAGCATCATGAAAATAAAAATGACTTGGTATATTCCACACTTTTATGAACAAGACCGACCGCGGTTTCGACGGCTATAGCGTCATTATCAAGGCAAGGGTACACGCCGTCGAAACCACGGTCGGTCTTGTACATAAAAGTGTGGAATATACCAAGTCATTTTTATTTTCATGCTGCAGTAAGTTAATCGGGAGAGGCGACCGACAGCGGAGGTCATTTGTGCCAGTTAGGATAGGTGGGACACTGGATATGGGTGGGAATTTTTCAAGGAATGGGGGGAGGGTGGAGTGAAACCAGTGTCCGTATCAGTCTAATCTTAACATAAGTCACCAAAGGGACCTCGGTTAACGTCCTATCTGACGGACGGGGTATTGACCTCGAAGTGCTCTGCGCAAAACAACCAAGTGGGGACCGGTAAACCAATGAAAAATCTGCCTCAACCGGGATTTGAACCCGCACCCTTGAAATGGGAAACCAGAACTATAACCAAAACATCAACCGTATGTCTTTGTCTCAATCCTCCCAATGCCGTAGTCCGGTCCAAAAACAAAATAGTTTATCCGAAGGGGGCGTTTCAGACCTTAAAAAAACAGGGCCAGCTGGGATTCAAACTATACCTTGGAATGGGAAGCCAGTACTATAAGCAACACATCAAACCAATGTCCTTGTCTTAGTCCTCCCAATGCCGTCGTCATGTTCAAAAACGAAAAAGTTTTCCCAAGGAGGGCGTTTCTGAGTTTAAAAAAGAAGACCAACACTAATCGGAATACATAAAAAACTTCAATAGCAAGAAAGAATTACAACTGAGAAAATGTCCATTTACCTGACCAATCATAGCTTCCACTCAAGTTGATGAACTCGTGGCGTGACTTCGCGGGAGGACAGCATCATTACTATCAAGAGTAAACTTTTTAATTTCCTCAATCTTTTATTCCTAAAGTGGTACTTCCTTCAGTTTCACCTTTGCGACATCATAGGTACACCTACCTGGGTGCATGTACCTGATGATGCTCCAAAGGCAAAACTAGTTGTACCACTGTAAGAATAAAAGATTGTGGAAGTTCCTAAGGTTATTGTTGATAGCAATACAAATAGCTTCCGCTCGTTATGTCATGATCACCGTAGTGATGGCAAGCGTGTCGAAACCAAGTATTTTATAAATCACGTCTTTATAATTGAGGGTGTTGAGCTACAGTACAAGACATTCACATATTTATATACTGTCCATAGAATAGAGAAAATGAGAGGGAACCCAAGTTGACAAACACACAAAGTAGGTGGGGAAGACCGAATCAGGCTAGATCTCAACAGAAAAACTTTGACTAAGCCGGTAGTCAAACGGCGGGTCCTCACCCTCACGTATTCGGCAACGTAGAAATCACGTTGCCGATTTGAGGTACTTCGCAAGTTACACCACCCGTGGAAACGATATGGGTGGAGATATTCAATGAAATATTCCTTTCCTTGAACCCACTAACTGAAAAGTTTTAAGTTTCTTCCCGTGTATTAAGAACCCTAATTTTTGTTTGTATTTTTATTCATTTTCACTGTCTAATATTGATTTAGTACGACTTTTTCTGTCCGGTATTGTGATTGGTTTGATTTGATTGGTTGATTTGATGATGATATCGGATTTTTTCGAACAGCGAACGTAGCTGTCCTGCTTTTTCCTCTCTTTCTTTCTTTGATTACTGTGCCATGGTACCTTTATCTATTTTTTCTCTGTCCCCATCGTTTCTTGTTGGGAATATGCAAGGCCAACGTAGATCATTAAAACCAATTCGCATCGGGTTGAACGTGTTGATAATACATGTGGCCTATATACGTGACGTGGTGATTTGACTTCATTTTTTCTTTTGTTCGGTTGCTCGCGGTGCCGACATTTGCCGGAATATTTCACGAGGAGATGCTCGCTATTGTCTTGGAGGAAAGAGGAAAATGAATTCCTCAATTAAGATATAAATTTGGGTTGAATCCTCCATAGCTTAAATTCCGCTTGTCGTCATCCTGTGTATGATTTAACTTTCGCAACTCGCTCTGAACTGTGCTGGCCTTGACTACATCACCTTGGTGTCACTTCAAGATAGCCGTTTTCGGAGCTTTCTTCGAATCTGGGTGGCCGAAAATATTCGCCATCTTGGCCTCGTTAGGTCTTTTGCCACTGTTGCGGAAAAAGGCTTCGAGTTCTGCAGATCGGGTCAGGGAAGGAAGGACGGGAGGGGGGAGGGTTTGAACGCGGGGCGTGCCGGGTGATATGGTGTGGGGGGGGGGGCGAGCGAGCGGGGTGTGGGTGGAAGAAGGGTGAGGCGAGGGCAAGGAGAAACTGGGAAGAAGAGGCAGATGCTCTCGAAGGGTGAGGATCGCTCATTGAAGGAGACGAGGGGGAGAGTGGTCGAGGCGTGGCGGGGGGGGAGGGTGGGTGGAGTACGAGTGGGTTGGGAGGGGATCATTGTTGCTCGCTGGAGGGTGAGGAGTCGGCGGTGAAGTGATTGGAGGAGCAAGATAGCAACAAGAGAAGAGGATTTAATCGTTTGATTGATAGGTTTCGATGTTTAGTTAGTGGAGGTGGCCGTTTCATTGAATCCATCCACACAATGGATCGCAAAGGCCTCGTGGAATGTTAATAATCCGATTTTGATTGATTCCTTCCCTCCTTCCCCTCCCCTGCCGATGCTTCGGCCGAGATAAAAGTCAATAAATCGCTTGAAACGCGGTGCGCGTTTAGCGTCTCTTCTTGTTCCCTCCCTCCCCCCCCTCACGTCGAAGTTGGGTGAAATGAAAGGATCCGAGTCACAACATAGTCGTCAAGCCGTCCATTTCAGGGCTGATTTGCTGATATAATGTGCTCCCTCTGAGAGGTTTACCTGGCCAATAAAACTATGAGGAAGGCTTCGCTTTAGTTACGTCTCGATGCGTTCAGGTATCTCGCATGCATCCATCTCGCAGATATCGCCTGAGAATACGTGCACTCGTGCACTGTGAGCTAATGACGCGTACGTATACATTATCGACTTAACAAGTACGTAGCTTGTTGCTCCGTATAGCAAGGTGTTGTTATCGTTTACTTCCTTTTCCGTATACTGCAACAGTTGGGTTCTGGCCGAGCTAACCATTTTCTATTGCCACCATTCCACAGTTCAATAGGACGAATATTCCAGGGGTAAATTCATTTATTGGAAATCATTGACCTCGAAGAACCCTATTTTATCACTTCTCTATAAAGGTTGGGCAGTATAACGTGTATGTGTTGTGAGGCGCGTTCGTTACCAGATGGAATAATATGCCTCTTTGTTATGCCTTGAAATGTAGAAGTTGCCAGTTTTCTTCTCCTTTTTTATGGGTGTTTTCAAGTCGGTTTCCGCACTAATAGGCGCTTCAGACCGGGAGGAATGGAAGGGATTGGGGTGTCTTCTCCTTCCTTGAGCACATTTCCCCGTAACATATGGTCATCATCATAAACAATGTGCCTCAATAAGTAAAACCTCAGAGTTTCAGGACACTTCGATCGTTGAATTGAAAAAAGAATTGAGTACGCTTTCATTCAGTCCATCGTCAGCGAACTACAGTTGCCCTCTATTGACCGTCTTGCAGGTCTCCGCTGTTCGCCCCGTGTTAGTCTTTTCGGAAAATGATAATCCCATCTATTCGCATTGAAGCGTTGGGTCATTATAATCCTATATCCTGTGGAATCGTTGTTTTAGTGAATTTGCAGGCGTTTCATAAATGTATGTAACATATCCTATGCCTAAGGGCGCGCTGCGGAAGGCTCATTGTTTAGATTTAAAAATAGCTATACTAGCCTGAATCATTTGGGTGTGTTTAAGATCAATTTGGCATTGAGCGTGAATGAAATCAACATGGTTTTTCATAACGCTCATTTTTCCTTTGGTTGCTTAGCTCATTTCCATTCTCCTCAGGTTTGCGATATAGTTTGAAGAGATTTCCCCTCGACTTTTTAAAAATTCCTTGGGGATAAAAATTTAAGGCATTTTTAATTCTTGGATTTTTCGACTTTACTGGCAGAGGTATGTTTTATATGTATTCTGTCTTGTTTTACTGTAGCTGCTAAGCATGATTCATTGATGGAAAATAAGACCTTTGATCTTAGAATATTGCCTTTTCAATCGTAGTTGGCGTGCATAGCGCTTCGTGCCTTTTAAAATTTAGGAGTGGGATTCATTTTTGGATGATTAGACTATCACTCATCGCAATTTATAAAAATGGTAATGAATTCATATGTTCTCATTCCCTGTACTCCGCGTCATCGGTGGGTGGTGGCTGTTCCTCCGGATCGAGGGGGGAGTCCGAGGGGCCTGTTTTTTCGGAGAAGGTGGGCCGTGGGTAAGGAAGACAGGAGAGGGAGGGGAAGAGGTCGGTCGGGGGGAGGGAGCGGTGGTCATCTCAGATGGAAGGGGGACGAGGAGGCAGGTCGCCTCTCACACTCCAGCCGGACTCGGCAAAACCTGGGCCCCTTCCCGCCCTCTCCCATCCCCCTCTCCATTACCCTACTCGCATCCCCCCCTCCCCCACCTCTCTCACATTCCCACCCCCGTCCCGCTCCCCCTCCCGTCCGGAGGGGTGGGAGACAAGGCTGATGGATGAAGCGGTCCATATCGCCGGCCCCAATCGAAGGGATTCGTTCTTGGCAGGGGGAGGGTTGGGGGGCAGAGAGGGAGGTGGTGGTGGTGACCTGTTAAAAGCCGCGTGGCCTCCCCCTCGCGCCCACACGCGCTCTGCTCTTGCCCCCCCTTTGCCCCCAACCCTTGCCCCGGCCCCCCACGCATCCCTCTTCCACCCTCTCCCTGATTCCGCGATGCTCGCCTCGCGTTCAAGATTCCGCCCGGCTTCGAACCTCTTTCCTCTCGCCACCCGCGGGTGTCCATCGTGGTATAAAAGTATTTCAGAGGTGTTCTTGGCGGCGACGGCGATAATTAAGGGGATGCCCGTGGCCTCACTAATGACGGAAACATTCGCTCCCGTGAGAGGAACGTGGAGCGGAGGCCGAGTCTAAAAATTTTATTACCATCTCGGGGTAAGAATGTTTTTTTTTCGACGCCTGACGAGTCCCACACCCTCATCCTTGGAATATTATTGATTAACAAAGATATCTCGTTTATTAAGGTGGAGTATGACTGCACAGTAGACAAATGCTTCATGGAATAGTATGCACTAAACTTTTGTAGTATTATGGCCTTGAGATATTATTGTATGCACTCATGCGTTTTGCCGTAAAATCAAGTTATGTTTGAATGCTATCACTACCACAGGTGTGTTAGCCAACTAGGTATATTATACGGTCTTTGGATTCCCTGCCTTTGGTTTTACCTCTCATCGCTGAGTCACCTCTTGGCTAAGCTAATATACGCCCTCCGTTTCCATATTTTAAATACCTCTTAAACTCTTCACGTTTTCTACACACTGCCATGGAGTTGCAACGTCTATTACTTTCCTCCCTTATCCGAACTAATCTTAAATTCGCCCCTCTCTCGCTCTCCTAAACGTGTGTTTACCCCCAATATGTCTGCCATAATTTGCAGCTTCCCTTAAATTTTCGCCTCCGCTGATTTCCTTTCCTCGCCTATCCTTTTTTTTTTTAACTATGTCTGCCCTCTCCACCAAAGTTATTTTTCCCATTTCGTGTGCACGTAGACTTAAAATATCGTGAAAATATTCAGTGTTCTATTTCACTCCAAATTACCAACACCATATTTAGGTTTTAAAATGAATTTATCATCCTAAATCAGGACAAGTATTCTTTTGCGATTCCAATGCGTATTCATGCATGACTAAATTGGATGAAAAAAATGTGTCGTTCTCTTGGTAACCCTTGAATGTTCACGTGAAACGGAGCCCTCGTTGAAATTTTAAATAATTCTCATCGAAGCTGGAATGGTTGTTTTTTTTATTGACGTCCGCATGTGTCCTCCGCGTCACCTTTCGATTGAGTTTCGTTCAAATTGTCCTTCGGCAGGGATTAGACCCTCTGACGTTTTGTTCTTTCTTCCTTGGGAATGCGCAGGTCGGCCCCCCTTAGCGGCCCCGAGGGACGGCTACTTCGTCTGAGTATTTTACTGGCAAAGGTGGCTGACGCCGACGGGTGTTTGGGTGTCCGAAACACTCAAGAGTTGACGGCGTCTATAAATGTGCCCACAATTATCTCTCCGCAGCCATCAGAAGTGTGAAGAATGCGGGACGGTGGCTGGGATATTTTTACCCTAATCCACAGAAGCCAGACTTAATACCATGTTTCTTATTTTATCACGAACTGATCGAAGTGCACTATCTCCTAACTGCTACAATCTACTGTAACGTGTCCCGCTTCAAATAATGTGTTCAATCCTTTCCCACGACTTTCATAAAGTGACTGCGTGTAGAAATAGTGTATTTTGCAAATATTAAGTATTTGTATGGGTATCGGGTTAGAATGGTCTGTTATTCTGGAGGTCCAGGTTCTAATACCGGTAGTGGAAGAGTTTTTGCGGTGTAATATTAGTCCCAAATAGAGTGCTTTGTGATCATCATTTCAAGTTCATTGCTCGAATGGGATGTTATCCCGTGAAGCACTTGGCACCTTTCCTTAATCATAGGAAAATACTGACACCGGGTTTTTCTCCACCCTGTCTCATATCTAAGTCGCATGCATGCCTTACCGCTTACCTATTCGTAATCGGTGCATGTAGTATCAGTTGTCAGTTGCCTTCACTTGCTGTCAACTACTACTTGGCATGTGTGCATTCAGTGTCTTAGCGCGTGACCGTATCTATGTATGAGGTGTTTGACCATTGTTACTTCCACCGCTTACGCTTCGATTGGCTTTGTTTCATTTTTGGATCAGTGCCAGAATATTGATTGGGTAAATCAATCTATAATGGACTTATATTTAGATTTCCCTTGACACATGCTGTGTCTCTTTGCTTTCACGAAAACCTTTGGAACGTTTTTCATCTTTGATAATAAAATACTAAAAACGCTGATACATATTGCTCACAAAGTGCGCTGTTCTACGTCATAATGGTAGTTTAAATATAGTACGTATGTATAATTGCAGGGTGCAAAGTAGTTGTCCCTCCTAATGATAACATCGTTTTAATTGCCACTACCGCGAATTTAATGGAAACATTCCGTATGTGAAAATTGACAGGAAAAACTTTCTGAACATGTCCAGCCCCACAGAAGTCGTTGGAGTACTAACCTTTGAGTGTTCATACCAATCAAATATTCATGTATGTTTAAAAAACATCCTTCAAAAATTACTGCCCCCACCCAACCTATGACCTAATCATTGCATTTACCTATTTAAAAAGCATTATGATCACCCTAAGTATCTTTTTATGCGAGGACATTCATTTTCAAATTTCGTTTGATCGGAATTGTTGTATTTTAGGTGAAGAAATCAATGCTATCATCGTCACGTTCAGCCAAGCGGGTTCTTGCAACAAAAACTCTATCGACATTCACCACATCCTTTCAGCATCGCTTTTATCGACTTTCAGGTCGATTTAAACTAAAAGGCCACCTGTTATTTTTACCCCTTCTTTTCATTCTCGGGTCGCCTACCCTCTGATTATGAGGAGAACGAGAGAGAGGAGGCAGTGATGCGCATGAAAACAGTGGGTGCCCAGGCGTAAATCATGAAAAATAAGAATTTTTTTTTTTAAATCCCCGCCGCCGACGAGAAAAAAATCATTCGTAAAATCTGTCATTCCAGACTCTGTTTGTGCAAATGCTTGCCTCTCTCTCTCTCTTTCTGTTTCTCTGTCTCCCCCTCACCCCCTCTGTCCCGAAACCTTATATTTCCCCGCAACTCCTCTTTCTCTCAGCTCACCTCCCCGCTCCCCTCCGCACTCTCCCTCTCACCTCACTCCTAATCTTGTTTGCGCCGTATTCCACGTGTTTTGTTTTCGTCGCTCCCCCATATCGCACGCTCGCTGCGGAATCCCATCCGTTTGTTGTTGGTGCATATGCATTATCCCGGCTGCACGCGCTCACCCTCGCACGCCCTATCTCCCTTATCCCCCTTCCCCCTCTCCCCTTACCACCCCCCTCTCTCCCTCCCTCGCCTCTCAACCCTTCATCCACTTCCTCCCCTCCCCCCTCCCCTCATTTCTTCACCCCCTGCCACCCACCCACCTCTCCTGACCGTCCTCTGCCACGGTTACAGCGCCATCTCGCGCTCGCTGTCCCGAAGCTACTACGTCCGCCGTTTCGTACCCCGCACCACTGACGTACTTTTGTTCGAGCCCCGCTCTGAGTTTTTCGTCATTTATTCCGCCCCCGGTTTTATTGACGAGTCTACTTTCCGCGTCAGGGGAGTGGCGATATTTTTTGATGCCCCCGCTGGGTCGTCCGCATTTTGTTCGCTTTTTCCCTCGCTCTTTTTTTTTACAATGAGCGGTTTATTTTGCCGGCGTATTGTTTCAATTGGGGCGTGGAATTTACTCGAATTGAACGTGCTTTTATGTCTTCACCATCCTCGTCTGTGTTTCAGGATTGATTATTCTCTTCCATCAGTTTTAAAAAAATAATTTTTGAATTCATTAGATTTTTTTTACGGACTCGACGTCATCATTTTGTTTTCAATCCTCTTTTGTGTCACTTATCGTCGGAATGGGGGGAAATAAAAGGCATTTTTGAGCCCACGCTCGATATAAAATCATATACGTCGATTATTTGATATTTTCAGGCTTAATGCGCATTTCATTTATCTGTAGTCCTCTGATTCTTCTCCGGCGGTCTCCGATGTGGGTCGTTGTCTTGTAAAACTTGTTTATCCTTTCCCCTCGATGTGTTTTCCCCATATCCTCCTCGTAAACAGGGAAATAATTCAGTCCGCCCCGTCATCCTCCCACGCGCTCATCCTTCGCTGCGACCTACGAGACTTTTGACGTCCTTTTCGCCCATCCACGTTCTCCTTTCCACCAAGGATCCCCGGACGGCTGGCAAGGTGTATATATTACGGCGGCCGGGCCGGGTTCTTAATAAGTTAACCGCCGACCTCACCCCTTATCTCGCGAGTTATTTCTCCCTAAATTGTCCTCGTCACCCCCTTCCTTCCTTTCCTTTTGGTCGACCGAAGACGCGCCGAGGGGCGGGGCGGGGCCGGGGGAGGCGGCTCCTTTGCAGCGGGGCGCGTGGGTGGCCGCATATCGCCGTGGTGGGGCGGGTGGTGTGGTGTTCCCGTCTGGTGCGGCGTCTCCCGGCGACTCACGTGAGCGCCCGGCACGGACAGTCGGACGGACTGACGCGGGTGGTGCCCAGCCCTGCGTCAGAGAGCCGGGGCAACAATCCGAGCGCCCCCATTTCGCTACGCGAGTGTCCCGCGGAGATTTTTCTGTTTGCCCAACCGACTCCGATTTATATATTCACGCTCGCGCAACACGGATTCCGAACCCCCTTTCCCCGACACCACCTCCCCCTGTTACCCGAAATTCTTTTTTTCCCCTTCCCATTCCCGCGTGTGCCATTTCGTGTTGCTTTTTGACTTTCTTTTTTTTTTTAATATTTCGCACTCCGTACGGTGCGGTTGTTGGTTTCCCCCGATTACTCTTTCCGCGCGCCGCCAGCCAGTCATCCACCCCGCCCAGTCCGGCTCTCGCGTGCTTTTTTTCTCTCCGTTTCCGAATTTTTTTTTCGGAATTAGAGGGAATGAAGTGGGGAAAAAAATGCCGCGGGATATTCGCGAGTCCGCATTCCGCCCTTTTATGCTCTTCCGAGTGCCTTTGTGTGACGTCCGTCCTGATACAACGAGGGTCCCGGCGTGTGTGGGTGGGGTGGGGAGGGCGCCGGGGTTGAGTGAGAATTGTTTCAGTCGGTCGGCGCGGGTCGTTTCAATGCGGGGTGGGTGGGGCGGGTCATTATCATTCATTATCGTCCACTCGCGTGCTCCCCTCTGAAGGGGTTCATGCATCAGCACCCCGCGAATCTTGGCACGCCTCGAGTCGGCTTGCTCTTCTGAGCACACACGCACACACACAAGCACGCACAGGGCCCGTGTGACTAGTTTCCATGTGACCAGAAGTGAATCATTTTGCCCTTTTCCGTCACCATGCATTAATATTTGCTAGATACAATCTGTCCTCGAGAATTCGTGGAGAGTAATCATTCCTCATAAAGGTTAGCAATGCTAGTGTACATAAGCTCACGGGAGATGGGACTTGGGTTCAAACCTGCCGTGAATTCCGTAACCGGAATGATTTGTAGGTTACAGCCTTAAGTTAATCTACTCTTTGCATTTCATTTGTTGAATCTCGTTTCATTTTACAAATATTTTATTTTTCTGCCTGTATTTTAGTTCCTTCCGGAAACAAATACGTTCATGTTTTATTTTTCATAATTTCTGAAAGACAAGTTTACCTAAACATCAAAAAATGATTGATAAATGTACCATGTTACCCACTACCCGCTAATTCAAATTTTGTAGGAAAATATTTTTACTATGCGTAAATATTCAGCCGTCCGGTTCTTTTTACTCTAATGAAATTCAAAAGAATTTTTTTGTGTGAACGAATAATTCTCATATGTTAATTTACATTTTTTTCTATATTGGGCTTGTACAATATATATCGTAGTCTTAAAATACTTAAAAGGACAGATAGCTAGGATACAATTCGCAGAGCAATTTATGCATTTTGATGGAGTTAGCGGAGCGGAATTTTATCAGATCAACTTATTCGGAAGGAAAGATAAAAGCAGATTTTGGCGTTAATACATCCTCCATGAGTAATATGTAGTCACCTTGTCTGTTATTTTTCGGTTTGTGGCTCTTGAATTACGGAATTAAAAAGGAATGATTAATCCTTATCTACCAGCCTTAAAACATAGTACGGATAATTAATACCCTCTGTCTTGAAGCATATCAATTTTAATTACGTAGTGGCGTAATAAACGCCAAAAAATCTGGCCCTCGTACAATCTCCCCCCTGCCGTAGAATCCAAGGATATCTAATGCGTGTACATTTCACGCTATCGCCTTAAATCTTCCTTCCCAGCTTTTCGCCTCACCTCTTCATTTGCATGATGAGTGCGCCGAATCCGAAATTCGTGTTTCCTCAAGAAAGGCTCGACTTCTTTCCCGTTTATTGTCCGCGACGTATAATTCTGTTAACCACCGGTTACGTCTCTGTTCTTCTCCCTGCTGAATTTTCCCTCGTCGTCCCCCTCCTTCACGACTTAATTGCCGGTGTCAAGTCTCGTGTCCTCGCATACTTCTCCCCATCGATCTTGCTCCCTCACGTCCGCCGAAAAGATCGATTACCTTCATATGCCATCTGGACATTTTTACCTCCTCCGTGAACCGCGAGGCTGTTCGCGAGTTTTACCTGCCCCGAGTAATGGAAGCCTATTTGGTCGTGGTTCTTTTTGTTGCTGGGGAAGGCAACTAAGGGAATTAAACTGGCAACTAAGGTAATTTGCGCCATTTAGGATGGGTTGGTATTTTTAGAAGAGGCATACATTTATGGTGTTGTAGAAGAGCGGGGGGGATACCTGGTATTAGCCTGCTTTTAACCACAGTCACCAAGGGGTCAACGATTTAACGTCTCATTCAACGGACGGAGCACTGAACTATAACTGCTCTCAGAAAGGCACTCGAGTAGTGGACGGTATGCTACCGATAAATTTCCCGCAGTCCGGATTCGAGCCCATGCTATTGTGATGTGGGGTCATCACTCTAGCCAGCTAGCCAATCCGAACTGCGTCTGTGGTTCGTCTTCGAAAATTTAAGAATCAGTTATTTAAAATAGTATCTCCTCTTTTTGTAGCTTTTCAATCTCCTTCGAGGAAATCTGTATCGGCTCCGCTTTGAGAACTGATTACAAGGCCTTTGAAATGAGATTTTTGCCCTACCCACCTTCATCGCCAATTCAGTGCGACAGTATCCAATCCAGTGGATTAGTGTTTTCAGTATTAAAGTCGTGCTTGGGATTTTTGCGAGTAGACAGCGTAGGTACCACTGTGGCCTTGAATATCATATAACGGATGCTAAAAACGTCATGCGTGGTGGCTTGAATTTAAGGAATTGAGTTTTTGCATTACCATGTTTATTGTATTTCAGTGATGTCATAGAGACGGCGAGAATTTCTTTTCCGTAAGAAATAACGAGGTCTAAGGGAGAAATGGAAATTTCCTTCTGACTCTATGTGGAACCGAGACTAGTTAATCCTATAATTATCGTAATTCTATCCCTTAGCGAGTTTGCCTGCTGTCAGCCGTAAGTTCGACCTGAGAAATATCTGGTGTCAGAGTCATTGAAATATTGCGATAGGATAGCGCGAAATCACATTAAACCTTTGAGAATGCACAAAATAAAGTGAATCGCGTCTTCACCATCCGCAAATAGAAATATCGTCCTTATAAACTGCCGCATATCGTAACGTTATTCTGAGACTACGGAAATAAATTTCTGGATATGGCTTTCACATTTCGGATGCGATGGAAGGAGATTATGACACTCGGTTGAAAGCTTGTGTTATGATTGATGAACTCTCGAGTCCCGTTTTGGTGGAGGACTTCATGAGGTGGGTTCTTTAGATTGCCTTCCGAGTGCATGACTTATTTAGGTGTTTCAGGGTCATCAGGGTTATTTGCGCCGCTCTCAGCAAATGTCTACCCCAAAAACGAAGTACGTATGAGATCGAAATTACGATTCTCCCAGCGTTCGTTTATGAATATGTGATCAAACCGTTCAACGGCGATTGTAATTTCGTGCGAGAAGGATCGATTGAGGTATGGGAGGGAATGATTTTTGTAAAGAATGTCATGATTTGCTTTTGTGTTTCATTCGCATTGTTTGCTCTGAGAAAATATTTTCTATAGTGTATGGAGAAAATTAACAGGTTATAAGAAAAATTAAAAATACCTCACAGCAGGCACGTAGCCAGAAATTTGCTTAGGGGGGCTAAGTCTTGCGAAACCTGAAATAAATCAGCCTTTCCCATTCGTTACCGACATATTACAAATCTCTTGCCTTAATTTACAGTACTTGATATTTACTTTTACAGTGCCCATACTTTTCTCTTCTCACTGGTAAAGTTCACTGCTAAAATCAGAACAACAAAATTATTGGCAAAAAATTTCGGGGGGGGGGGCTGAAGCACCAGAAACCCCCCCCCCCCCTCCTGGCTACGTGCCTGCCTCACAGGGATTTCAAAACACTGTGCCAGTTATCGCTTCGGAAAATTTTCGATTTTAATCTAAATGATTGTATGGGAAGCACATGACCATTGTCGCAAGTTTAAGCGAATTGTCGTCCTGAGCACACCTTTCTTCGATGGACAATGACTTGCTCATTACCGAATGTTTATGGCTTTGGTTAAAATTGATCCCGAGGCCAACTGTTGCAGAGTTATTAATCGAAGCATATGAGTAGAGGAAAACGTTTTTCTTGCTGAAACCAAATATTTGATATAGTGGACGTGGAGGATCTGCTCTAGTAAGTCTGGGAATTTTATTTCCTAGCGCCCATTCCCATGGGTTTGTATTCAAAAGCATTTTTGCCGTAGTGTCGAGTAAAGATTTTTCGCCTTTTAGTCCGTGGCGACTCAGCCACTCGACGACCGCTTGGGGAGGACTGAATGAGCCGCGGTTCGGACGGAAGGTAGGTACTGTTGCGGGTCAGGTCGCGGGGAGAAAGCGAATGTCGAGTGAGGTGGGACGGCAGTGGGGCGGAGGGGGCGAGGAGGATAAAATTTCAGGCCGAGGTTTTGTCGCTTATGTATGTATATGTATTCAAGATGGGAGTCGCGTGGTGGGCGCGGACGGGGGAGGGATGGCGGATGGGGGGAGGGAGGTGGCTCGGGAGGAAGCGGGAGAAGTCGAGGGGTTGGAAAAGAGTGAGTGACGCAAGAGGGGACACACTCACGGAAGGGAAGCGAGGGGACAGTGTTTATGCGGTTCGAAAGAGGAAGAGAGTCGTTGTGCGGTGGTGCGATCAAAATCTAAAATGGCCGCGAAGACGAATAAAGCCCCCCTTTTGCGTGCATTATTAAGAGGGTCGAAGGGAGACGGGGGGGGGGGGGGGGGGGGGGGGGGGGGGGAGGGGGGATGTATATCTTTTGGGTCGGATCGCCAAGAATAAGTAATTAAGCGGGAGAGGCCTTGCTATCGTGTGTGTGTGTGTGTTAATGCACACGTGTGTGTCTGTGTGAACGAATGTGCGGGTTGTGAAGGTGGGGGGGCGAGTGGTGTTTATCTCCCGCGCGGATAATTCCATGCGGAATAATGAAGGAGGTATGAGGTGATGGAGGGATGGGGGGGAGGGGTGTCGGGTGCCTAGGGAGTAGAGGGCGATGTTTGTTTTTAGTCGGGGAATCTCGAGTGGAATGATCGCCGTCTCGAATCTGAGACGAGACGAAGGAGGTCGCGCACCTCGAGCCGGAGGATTCCGTTTTTTTCTCCTCCCGCCACGACGCGGGGGGAGAGTTCGCAATCGCCTCGTTAATTAGAGCGGGTCCCGCTGCTCCCTTTGGGGCGGCGCTCGCACAGATTTGCGCGATCTTCTCAGGTGTTCGCCGGAAGATTGGCCAATGAATGAGTTTTCAATGAGGCGGGTGTATCTCGTCCGACGTTTATCCGTCCGAAGATCCCGGCCGGACATTCGTTCGTGCTCCGCCTGGCAATCCTCGCCCAACCCCTTTTCCCCGGCCCTCCTCGCCTGGACTCGTTTTATTTTTCTCCCTCGAGGTATCTCCGCTCGTTCTGAATCAACGGAATTATTCCCTCATTTACGGATGGGTTGCCAACAAGTTTCCTATCTCCCGTGCGATTGGTGTCCCAGACATCTGATCCCGCTTGGCTTCCACAACCTTTTATCCCATTAAATTGTCTTTCGCTGAGTTCCCTATTTGTGATCCGCAGGCTCACGGTCATTTGGAGTCACGTGCTCTGGCGAGTCTGATTTATCTCGAGAAACTAGGATTTAACAACTGGAAAGAATTAATCCTTACGGAATTATATTAGTTGAAGAATTGGTGTGTGACTTGATAATCGAGAAAATATGTGATTATCTTGTTTCGTTAATTGAAAAATTTTGTTATTTTATTTTTCTATTTGGCATTAATTCTCTCGCAACTTCAAGACTCTTTAAAATTCACTACCTTACCATTCACACCCCGTGATTTTACAACGTTTTCTCACTAAGTTAATGCTGCGGCAATAGAAAATTATAAATAACTCCAAAATAATGGGTCTTGTATTTTCTAGTGTCCTAATTGAATTTCAGAATAATTGCCTACATCTGCTAAACTTCAAAATTCGTTGTATTTCACATCAGGATTTAAATATTCCAGAGCATACAATAAGACTTTTCTTCTTTCTTTGATTCATACTTGCGACTCGAAAACTCTGAAGTTCTTAAATAACTTGCACCAAAGACAATCATGAGAACCTAAGGCATGCCAATCGTAGCGGTGCATTAAGTAGTATTGCTTTTGACTGTGATGAAGATAGCGAAAAGTTCTCACTTGGCTGCCGCTCTTAATTTGTTCCCACTAGCTCTTGGTGCGTATGGAACTATCAATCCTCTCACAATCATCATGTGGTAACCAGTCTTTCTGGCCTTGCATCCATTAGTATTCAACCGAATAATATTGGATTTGTGCATGAAACAAATTTTATGAAGATATCGGTAGCATATTCTCTCGAATTATGCTCATTTTCACAACATTAGCTCGTTATCTAGCTTTGCATAATTTCCATCTTCTTTCATGTCAACCAAAATTCCCAAAATTTCCTTAGTATCTTACCTTGACATTTCTCTAGCAGAGACTTCAACATCCCGTCGACAAATAAGGTTAACTGTGTTCAAGCACTTTTCCTCCTCCAGTATTATCTGTCAACGACTTTGCAGAACAGGCACGTAGTCAGAAATTTGCTTCGGGAGAGGGGAGGGGGAGGGGTGACTAAGTATAGTGCTTCGTAACATGAAACAAATCAGCCTTGTCCGTTCGTTGCCGACACGTTACAAATCTTGTCCCGTAATTTTCAGTGCTTGGTATTTACTTTTACAGTTCCCATTCTTATCTCTCCTCACTGGCAAATCTCACTGCTTACCTTTTTATGAAGCAGTTAATTTTACCGGCCCCATAACAGAAGTCCAACGCATGCTTACATATCAGATTGAAAAGAACAATTATTAGCTACACACACTTGCATCAAACTAGTGATCACGTTTCAAGACACTTAACGCTTGAATTATACGCAGTGTAATCCGGATTATCATACTCAGTTAAAATCAGAACAACAATATTGTTGGGAAAAAAATTCGGAGGTGGCTGAAGCACCACCCCCCTGGTTACGAGCCTGGATCAGACCCTGATATTCACTGTTTTTGGTTCATGTCTTTGTGGGAGTAAAATATGCTAGTATGCGTGAGAATGGACGGGCCGAGGATGAATTGGAATTGAAACGGCCTCACCCTGGCCTCATAATCAGGGCGGGGAGTCTTCTTAATGCGCTCGTCTCTTTCCCTCGCTCCCTTACCTACTCCTACGTTTATACCTTTATCGTCTTTTACTCACCCTTCCACCGTCTACCACCTCCTCACCCGCCCGCTTACCCCGCGAAATAAACTCCTCCAGCCCTCCGTCCCACCCTTTCCGTCTCTTATCCGCTTTCACCGACCCTCGTCCGTCATCGTACTTCCCTTGTTCACTCCCCGCCTCACCCTTGCCCAACACTTGCGGACGAATTCCCCATAGCCTCCTCCCGTCACAGTCAACCAGTCTCTCTCCCTGCCCAGTTAATCCTCTCCCTCCACTCATTCTCCCTGAGATTCTTCCTATTCTCGGCTCCTTATCGGAATGCTACCATCTAATTCCCCACTCTTGTCTCATCCGTCTCTCATGAGCACTTTCTCTTGGTCCTCTGTCACTTTCGTCATTCCATTAAAAATAAAAAAAAGCCTCTGCTCTTTTGCTTCTAAACTTGCCGATATCTTGCTCGGCCTCCTTCAGCCCTCGAAGAAGGAAACCCTTCCTCCCTCTCTCTCTGTCTCCCCTCTTATCTAGGCTCATCCCTACCTCCTTTCTTCTGTCCCTTTTCCAGGAATTTCCTTGCCTCCTTATCTTTACATCCATTCCTTCCACCGAATTCTTCCCCTCTTACTCGTCGTCTCAGCGTTACTTTTTTCTCTACCCCGCGGAACGATGATTTACTTCGCTCCGATGCTTTACAAATCCTTGCCGTCCTCTCTTATGGGACACTGAGGAACTGGAGTTGTTTATTGGGGAATCCGAGTTGGTCACTAAAGGGAAGGGAGTGGTTCTTGCTTTTTATGAGGTCATACAGCATAGCGTACCTACCATTAAAGCCTATGCATTCGTCTCTTAGTCATGTATATATGCCGGATGCGCCACGAAAAGAGGTGATTCGCCGTAATATATGTTATTGAAAACCTGAACTTGACATTGTAACTTTGGCTTATAATAGTTTTTACTCGTCAGTACCTGGGTAGTTAATGGTGCGTTGTTACTTCAGTGAGTATTTTGGAGAACGACCTGCAAAATGTAACCTTTGCTCCTCATAGTAGGTGAAAAATTGAATTCCATTTCCTTTTCGGACGAATAGAAAATAACCACGACATTAAAATTGTCTCCTTCTTGTGTATGGTTCATAGTTTTACGGGTCACATGATCTGCTAAAATTATAATTTTATTGCAGTCCATTGACTTGCAGCAGTAGTAGTCTATACGGATACGGTTTCATTTTCTGCGTTCCGTCACCGTTGAAACATGCAAGTTTTTAATGGGAATGAAAATTACCGATAAAGGTTTTCGGAAGCAGCTGCGTATTGCGCGTTGTCAGCAATCGAGCGGGCATTCTAGGGAGCATAATCAGGAAATTATGATTTCCTGATCAATAACTTCCTGATGATGCACCCCGCGATGGTCGCGCAAGCTCGATCGCTGAAAGCGTGCTATTCGCAGCTACTCCCGAAAGCCTTTACCGGTAACATTCCTCGCTGCGGAAACATACGATCATATTTCGGAAATAAAAATGCTTATCGTGCAGAATCTTTCTCATTATTCGACAGTCGCCCGAGGATTTTCTCTGAATGTGACTCTTCATTTTATGGATCGCTCTTCGATAGCTTACGACCTTATTCTCCCACCATAGAAAATTGAATTTATACAGGCCCTTTTTCGGACGACCCTTTTTCGGAGCCTTCCGAACACATCCACGTAATAGGCAGCATTAAATGTCTGTCCTTGAGGAACAAACTCCTTATGGACCACTCTTTTGCAGTCGAAAAAGACAATGAGCATTGTTTTCACTTTTGACTTGCTCATTCCTGCCTTTTTGTGCTTGGGGGACTGGTTGGTGTGCCACCCAGAGTTTGTGTGCCACTTTAACCATCTCAAAAATTGTGAGTAGGACAGAGTAGAGGAATAGAGTCCCCGTAAGCCTCATAAATTATTTTTTTAGTCTCCTCAAGAGATTTTTTCAGTTTAGCACAAAACTTAATCGCGTAACGTTGCTCGATCGTCGAATCCATTTTTTCCGTGACACGGTCGGCGTGCAGAGGTTTACAATAACTGATGTCCTGCCGCTTCCACAGCTTGGAGAGCACTGAGATTGGTTTTGCGGCTAAGCTTAGCGTCCCCGCCACCTACTCAAAGTGATCCGATCCCGCTCCGACCAATAGGAGCTGCGCGGGAAATTCAATTGCATTACTTTCGGAATGCACCCTGTATATCGTAGTATCTGCTCAGAGGATATGACGTGTGCGCTCTCCTGTTCTGCCTGTCGCTCGCTCAAATTCGTTCTTCCCTCCCAATCGTCCCCGCCCTCACACCAACCCCTCTCTCTTAGATGTCACCGTGTTTCCTTCCCTCATCCCTTCGTGATCGCTCCCCGTGGCTCCTCCACCCATCCTCCTCTTCGCTACACTCGCCAACCCTCTTTGGTTCCCGCCGCCTTATTAATTGATCGCCTTTCCCTCCCCCCACCCCGCCTCCTGGCTCCGCTTCCTCAATAGTTTTATCGTCTCACGCTTGTACAAAAATTGTTTGTCTTTCCCCTTCGAGTGATAAATGGCGCCTCCTCATATTTCCCTTTTTGCTGCCTCCCCACATCCCCTCCAGTCTCTCCCTGCCCCGATCGATTCATCTCGAGATAAAGGCGCTGCGCTTTTGGACGTTCCTCGTGCCCCTCCCCCCACATTTCCACCCCCTCGCCTCTCTCCATCCATCCTTCCCGACCGCGCTGCCCTCCCTCCCCCCACCCACCCACCCACCCTCTCTTTACCCCCCTTCACCCGCGTCCCCTCTTAACGGTCACGGAAGCGCATACGTCAAGGACCACTGAATTGGTTTCGTGTGAGAGTGTTTTCTTTTGTTTCTTCTTCATCGCAAATGCGTTAGTATGCGGTGGATACATGCATTCATCTGTCTTTCGGTCACATTTTTTTCTGTCTCATCCTCGTCCCTTTTCATCTCCTCGTTAATTTTCGGACACAGCTGAAAATTATCAGTTTTGTTTCTCTGTTATTGTCTAGGAATACGTGCAGATTGAAGCCAGTTGGGGAATACGGGAGTCTAAGCCTCAATATAATTTCGGTAAATCTTGGGGAAATTTTGTTAGAATCTTCCGTAAAATCAGGTAATCACTGCAAAGACTCCTACTTTCTCCGAAAGATTGACTAAGGTACTTCTCTTCATATGATGTAAAGCCGGATGATGGCGCTACGGTTTTCGGAAAGGACGATGAAAAGGAAAACCAAATTTTATACTCCGGAAGCATAAAACTGATCGTAGAATCTCAATTAATTTGTTGAAGAATGTACGAAATAGATCATACTGAAAAGTAACATTTACTTGTAAATAATAACTAGATAACTTGAATTTTTTAAACATGATTTTGGTTCCTAAAGGTTTGTATAAATGTTGTTCATTCTGAATTATACCTTTTGAAAGAAAACATTTATTTTATTTTTATTAAAGTTAAAATGATTTATAATTTGAAATCAATTATTCAATTTACTTTCTAGTATGACCTTTTTTTTCATCGGTAATAATTGAGATTCTACGGTTATTTTCATGTTCACGGGGTCAAACATTTGTTTTCACGGTGTTCTTTAGGAAAATTGTAGCCCCATCACACTACGAAAGTTACACCGAGTAAGGTTTCTGGTGAGAGCTGATCTCTTTAATTACAGTCTTTCAGTGTTAATGTCACCATATGCCATAATTGGCGTTTTGATGTGCAGAGGATAAAATATTTGTCGCAGAATTAGGTCTAAAGGTGCTCAGACTGTTTACGTTATATCGCGAAATCCATCCTACCTTATTACTAAATGTCCATGCCCTAAACGGGATTCGAACCCGGGCATTTTGGGTTTCCATTCCGGCGCTACGGGACTACCATGGAGGGCAGGATGTAAGCACTCAAATTCATATGACTCAATAATCAAAACTCAGGGAAGTTAAGAGAAAAATACCTCCTTGAAATGAGAGAAACCTCACGAAATTTCTTTTCGGGTTTTACAGCAACCATGCGAAAATAATTACAGTTCGAACATTCCTCTTCACTGTACTCACCTGTGTCCATCCCGGCCCTCGGCAATGCTCCATTCACCCTCCCCTGTCACATCGCTACCGCTCCACTGCGTGGAAAGGCGGTGGAGTGCGGGAATGGTGAGACATTGAATATAGATGGGTCGTCATCCATTCCATCCTTTCGCCCCTCTCGGGTCGTCTCTCACGCGAGTTATTCAGTGGATGAGCCGGTCCAGTGGTTTTCCTATCCCACCATATACATCGCCGCTGGAATCTGAAATCGCCCCAGTCGTTTCTTGGAGAATGATAGAAAAAACGAAGACCCGCCCGTCACCCCGCTCTTCATTTCTATCCTGCGTGTTCACCGTTTTTTAATTTTTTTTTTATGTTTTAATGTAATTTTTTTGAATGGACGTTTTTGAATGCATTTCGGTTTGTGTCGCTCTCGCGGCCGTAGGCGGGACAGTTTGCAAGGACTTTCTTCTCCACCTCCCTCGACCCTCCCGATGACTTCCTCCTCGCATGGCGCCCCCGTCTTCGGAAGTCTTTAATATCTGGCAAAATGAAATGTGTCGCTCTAATTTGTCGGGGGAGTTATTCTTCATTCATCGATACAAGGATAATTCAGAATTTCATTCTTTAAGTGACGTTCGGTTCTCGCTGCATTCCGTGAGAACATGTAGATAGGGAGTCACTTCGAGTTGGGAGGGCGTGTCCAAATTAATTTCCGTGGCAAGGGATAATGAAGCACGGCATTTTTATGACTCACGCGAATGTAGAACGAGGTCGATTTCATTTCTCAAGCTCTACTGTCCAATTAAGACTCCGCTGAACGTGAATAACGCCCCAAAATATTCAAATTCGCACCCCATGGAATGTAGTATTGTGATTCAATTGCGAGGTACCTAGGAGATTGTTTGTTTGGACTGCGTAAAACATATTTTGGGGACTTCAAAGAGTTCCAATTAATCCAATAAGTCTGCCTTCGAATGGATCGTTTCCTAAAAGTTTTGATTTATTGCCACGGTTGCCCATTCAAACAAGTTCCTCGTGAGCATCGCCACCTTAGTAGCCACGAACAAGGAATGCTGAAACAAAGTAATGATTGTATAACTGCCGACTGGAACACTATCTTAGAAAGCCGGAAAATTTTCCGCGACGAAGACCACTGACTGATCTAATCCCGGCTGAGATGGACCAATATGTACTTTGAAGTTAGCACTAAGCAAACCGTGATCGATAATTATACGAGTTCAAACGTGTCTGCGGTGCGGGAAACGAGATGTCGTTTAGGGTGGATTACGCATCATTTAGGCTTGCGCCGGAAAAGGCTCGACTGAGCGACGGGGCATTCCTTCGGTGGGGAAGGCCCGATTTGACCGCGAAGTACACGACACCCCCCTCTCCTTCGGATCCTTCTCATCTCGGCACAGGCCTTTATCTCCGCTACAGGTCGTAATCCTTTCTCCTTCAAATATGTCAGATGTTCAGGTCAAATCTCTTGCCACCCGAGCACTCGTGTTAAATTAGCGTCTGAACTTCGGAGACGGGTAATATCAACATTAATATCTGCTGAGTGAGAAAAATTGTAGGTTCTCTGAGGCTAATGACGGAAAGTGGTTCGGAACCGTCAGTGTTTTCGTTTCAATGCATTATTTTCACGACAGTTCTCCCGGATTGTATTCTTGCTTCTAAACACTAGGGAATGAAGAAAACTGCCTCCGCGGACGAGTAACAAAGGGTCTGCGCAAGAAAATTCAGTTTACCACTACTGGTAAATCGTTCGTAAGTGACTTCTATTGAAGATCAAAACGATTGAAGTTTAGGAGATCGTGTTGGAAAACATTGAAGATAAGCTGAGAATTTATGAGATTAGCATGATATTTACGACATTATTTTTCTCTCCGTCACTGCTGTAAAGCGGCTTTTTGCTTTCCTCTTCGGGGCCTATAGTGTGCTAGCTCGTTCATGCGCGCCTTATTCATTGTCTGCTCCGTCCAAGTGTCCTCCGTCCCCCGATCCTCGTCCGCTATCTTGTCCTGGATTATTATTCATCGACGGTGCTGTGCCGACGGTCCTTGTGCATTTTGGTCCACGCTGATAATGGCTTCACGGACATGCTCACCTCCATTCCATCCGTCCTCTCCTTCACCACCCTCCTCCAAGGCTTTGCTCGCATAATTCCCTCTCTCCCTCCCGCTTTCCACCGCATCTCGCGCGATGTACCGCAGTTTGAAGGCCGGAATGAGGTATATCGCCGCACAGGAATTATTATTATGTCACTCGAGTCAGTTGCTGAAACAATGCAAACTCGAATAATGATTCGAAGAATATCTCATGACGCTCTCCTCTTGCATGCAGTATCTGAAACGACAAGATGAACTTGAGGGTCGGCATTCTCATTAGAACGTGAGCATCAAGGGTGATGAGTTCGTACCCGTCGGGCATTTTCTCCACTCGCCTTTTTTCGGAATTGGTGAAACTTTTGTTTTTATTTCGGCACATCGCCAATGTTGGAGGGATTTGCCACTTGATTTTGAACTGCATTAGGGAAACGATCCAGCAACGCTAGAATATTTGGCGGTCAGCTAATCTAGAGTATTGCTTAAATTTCACTGAAAGGATTTTGGCTGTTAAAAATAACATACTATCGGATTTGATGGAAGTCTGTACCGAGAAGATTGAAATAATGCATGATATTAGCATTTTTGGTTGGAGGGCTCCATAGTACTCCATGCTAAAAACTAGCCTTAAGTGCTAACCGAACAATTCCAGGAATTTATAATCTTTTCATTTGTGCGTAGAATGTCAGATGAGCCACAAACATTGCAATTTTCAAGAAATTTCATCCCTACCATAATTGTTGAAAATTATAGTACTTTATTATGGTACCATAATGGTTAAAAATTATGGTACTTTATTGTGGTACCGTAATGGTTGATAATTATGGTACTTTATTATGGTACAATAATGGTTGAAAATTATGGTACACTATTATGGTACAATAATGGTTGAAAATTATGGCGCTTTATTATGGTACCATAATGGTGGAAAATTATGGTACTTACCAAAATTGATACCAATGCCGTTGGGATGAGAATTATTTGATGGCTGCTAATGGAAAAGAAAGGGGATTGAACTGTAATCACTGAAAAATTCGGGGAATTGTGTGGAGAAAAACAATCCAGAATTTAATAGAGTCCCGGGGAGCGTTAAATTTGCTGTCGCCGCCACGTTCACTGTCCCAAGGGTGGACGGGGGCGTTCGGTTGTCGGGAAGAACACACCTCTCTCTCTCTTTCTTTCTCTGTGGTCGCGGCGGCGTTGGGGCCGCTGCAAATGCGGACAAGTGAGGATAAGAGAGGCGAAATGTGTTCGGGGGGACGGAAGCGGAGCGGGGGAGTTTGAATCGTCTTCGGCGGGACCACGCGCCTTCCCCCCCCTCCGCCGTTCGAAAACCTTCCCTCCCCCTCCCTCCGTCTCTCTCTCTCTCTCTCCTCTCCCCTGCGTCCGACAATCTCTTCCTTCAGCCACCTAACCGTCCTCCGCCCCCCAACACACTTCCCTTCCTCCTCCCGTCCGGAAGAAAGGCCCCCTTCATCCTTATCTGCAGCCATGCATCCGCTCTCTCTCTCTCTCTCTCCCGCGCCTCCCCCCGCGTCTCATCGCTGCCTTTCCTCTCCCCCTCCTCTCTCCTCCTCCTCCTCTTATCTCTTCCTTTCCTCCCGACCGCCTCCCTGGTTCCAATCTAACGTGCATCTTAAGGCGTCTCCTCTCTTGAGTCTCTGAATTAATTTATGGCGGGTCTATATTTACGTCCTTTTGGGGGTGAGGCTGTGGGTGGGGAGGGGGTGGAGGTTGGGCGCGGGGCAGGGGGGGATGTGGGGCGGCTGGAAGGGAGTGAGCGATCGGAAGGGTGTTTGGGGCAAGGGTGTGTGTGTGGCGGTGGTTGGTTGGCGGGATCATTTTCGTGGTTGATATTGGACGGTGCCGCAGTCGTCGTTTCGTCTTTATCCCGCGGCGTTTTGAACCAAGAGGCCGTCCTCCACCCGCGTACTCCCGATTTTCTCGTTCCCCTCCCGATTTTTCCCGCATAGTTCTCTCTCCCTTCCTGTCTTCTCCGCACCTTCTCCCCCTTCCCGCTCTTACGGGCATCCGTCCTTATCTCCTGAGTACACTGCACTTATCATCCGTCCACATGCTCTCTTTTTCTTTGGAAGTCTAATACTTGGAGCGGGGGTGCGAGTGCATTGGTTTACCGCTTTTGCATGTTTGCGGCGGCTTCACGATATCGGCACGGGGATGTATATGTTATAAACTTTGAGACCCTTTATTTTGTCGGATTATTTCGTGTCATGGGTCGCCAAATGCGTAAAAATTGACGCTTAAAGCATGTTATGTAAATTATTATCGATGAATTATCAGTAGGCTTATAGAGAAGAGAAGAGAATAGAGAAGAATCTACCGACGCATGTTGCATTTGTGGATTTGGAGAGGGCATTTGACAACTTGGATTGGAACATGATGCTAACGCTTCTGAAAGGAATTGAAGTATCATACAATGACCGAAGAGTTATCCACGGCTTGTATAAAGACCAGGTGGCCATAATCAAATCAGGACCCAGCAGTACAGAAGCAAGCATAAAGAAAGGAGTGAGACAAGGCTGTGCACTGTCTCCCGTATTATAATAATACTATTATTCAATGTCTACATCGAGAAAGCCATCCAAGAAGTCAAAGAAAAGTCTCCGGGAGTGAATATCCATGGGGAGAAAATCGGCATGCTTCGATGCGCCGATGACATAGCAGTCATGGCAGAAACAGAAGGAGATCAAGAAGGCACTAGGAAATATGGAAAGAACAATGACCAGATAACATCTGAATACCAATAAAAAGAAAACTAACGTACTGGTGTGCAGTAGAAGAAAGGAAGCCAGGATCAATGTTAAACTAGGAAAACAAAAAAATCGAGGAGGTCGAAGAGTTCTGCTACCTGGGAAGCCGAGTAACCAGCGATGGGCGAAGTAAAAGAGAAATCGCCAGTAGGATTGCCCGAGCGAAAAGAGAATTTTACCAGAAGAAGATTCTGCTTAAAGCTGCAAATACAAGCTTGGAAGTGAGGAAACATTCCATTAGGACGTTCATCTGGAGCATTCTACATGGCAGCGAAGCATGGACAATAAAGCATGGACGAAACATGGACATGAAGTCCAGGAATCATTTGAAATGTGGTGCTGCCGAAGAATGATGAAGATAAAATGGATCGATCGAGTGTCAAACGAATAAGTCTTAAGAAGAGTGGGAAAGAAAAGATGTCTCCTGAAAACCCTAAAAAGAAGACGGGACAACTTAATAGGCCACATCTTAAGACACGATGGCCTGATGAAGACAATCGTCGAGGGAAAAGTGAACAGGAAGAATGGAAAAGGCAGGCCTCGAATGAGATACATGGACTGCGTCAAACCAATCCTAGGATTGTTGACCGATGATGATGATCATAAATATCAGTCAGGAATTGATTGCTAAAATTACTAATATGTCGAAGTATCATGCATGTTTCGCAATCATTGTATTGCTTTTTTATAATAGCAGTATCATTAGTCATTTAGAGACTTTGAGATATTTTCACTTTGTTGGGTAAATTTAATTGCTCCATGGCGTCTTTCGAAAATAATGCTGGTATATTTTTTCTAATTTTATTCTACTCACTGGTATCGGCATTGGCTCTGATGAAACGACGTGTAACATCCTACTTTTATTAATCCAAACAGATCATAGAATCCCAGGTAGAGATCTGATCAAGAGAAGCCCTTATCTGAAACATGACAATGCCGGAGGAGAGCACTTCCCTTCTAGTCCATCTCTCAGATTCGAGACTCTTGTTTTCATAAATATCTCGAGATGATTTCATCCATTTCTCATGGTAAAATATTTTTATAAGGACAAGTGGTGGGTTTATATCAAGCTCTCAAACTATGGAGTGCTTCAGCCGTACCAGCCTTTAACTCACGCCTATTACAAGAGTCTGGATCAGAAGGCGTGTTAATGTGTGCAAGCAGCTGCTCTCGAAGGTCAATTGAAATTCCCAACTGTCGAAGAGCAATTGACGGCAATTGGACGCAATGAAATGTGCCTTTTTTGCTCGAAGAATTAGAATTTTTTTCGAATGCGTTACTTCAAAGGCTTGCCCCAAAGTTTATTTTCATCTTCCCTATCAGGGAATGAATTTGATTTCAAGTTAAAGTTTTAGGGGTGCTCAGATACCTTAGACAGAATAAATTCATTGCAAGAGAGAGTGTGGTCTACTTGAAGCCAGAGCCTCATAATCAGTCTTGCACGGGAATTTGAAAATATCTTTTTTTTAAACTTTCAGACATTACTCAACCAAAATATACACTCATCACTTGAGGGTTCCGTTTCTATTAATCGGTGCATATAATTTTATGGATTTGATAACAATTCTGAAGTGAGGATTCGAATATTGAATTCACTATTCCCGGTTGCCAATCAAATTTCTTGATAAAGCATTGGAAACATGGGTTTCCTATTATCATTTTTATTTCATATTTCAAGAATTCGCGCTTGATATCATCAGGGAAAAGTTTCATACTTATAACGATGACCCTCATACTTCTGCTCATGCTCCTTGTAATGCTATGCTATTTGCAACTTGTCTTCATTGCTCAGTTTGGTGCCGAATAACTGTCGTTTATCCGTGC
The DNA here is from genome assembly GCA_933228895.1 of Platycnemis pennipes. Lineage (NCBI taxonomy): Eukaryota > Metazoa > Arthropoda > Insecta > Odonata > Platycnemididae > Platycnemis > Platycnemis pennipes. The sequence goes on along the minus strand of OW121848.1, from coordinate 98,788,041 downwards.
ACGTTATTGATCTCCTGAAGAATGACTCTTGTTTGGCCTGACTTCTAAGCTCTATCCGAGAAGTATTCACGGTAGCAAACCAAATTACTCTTTTAAGTTCGATTATCATTTATCGCTAGCCCCTTGTATTTATCTAATGGCTTGTACAAATATTTTTCATCCTACGCTGTTCATGCGACATTAAACATATTCTATAGAGGAACTCCCATTTGCAAATGACTTTTGCTGACCCTGCCTACGTCGAGGGAACCGACTCTTAACCCTTCTCTCCTCTTCCCCATCTCTTCCCTTCGCTCTCCTTTTTTCACCCTCGTGGCCACTTAAAATCTCGCTGGCGATACGTCTCAGAGGAGATGTCTCAATTAGTAAGGGATTGCGTCAAAGGTCGATTGGCGCCCGCAGGATTTCTCTCTCGTATTTTTATTCCCGTCTTTTTAAATAATTCTCCTCGCGGTTGGGTCTTAAGTGCTCCCTTTCCCCCTCCTCCTCGTCCTCCCCGACCCCTCTCAAAACCCAGATCTTCCCTTTCCCTCACGTCCACCCCTTCCTCCTTCCACCACTTCAACTCCTCTTCTCCCCCCAACCCCCTTCAGCGTCGCGATTACAACCCCACCTCACTCCCCTGACTCCAAGGAGCGGAGCCCCTCGGCCTCATCTTTTTGAATCTCCTTGTGTATCCACCGGCTTATCCCGCGATTCGCTTTCAAGACATCGAGTCCCCTCTTTCGCTCCACCATCTCAGAGGGGTTCCGGTGGAGGGGGAACAAATTCGATTCCCATCTCCAGACGAGTCAAGAACTCCTCTCCTTCCTTTTCTCTCAGTCTTTCTCTTCCCAGTCGCAGTCGTCAACCGCTCGGCCTCCTCCCCTTCTCCCTCAACAGGACGTTTCCGTCCCCGTCTCGGAAAATCAGGTGGAGGGTTTTTTGGTTACCGTGGAGGGCGGCGAAAGGGTGGAATCGTCATCTCCGCCTCGTCCTCGTCTTGGTCCGACTTCACGCCAATCCTCGCAGCCTCCTCCCCAGGCCTTCTTGATACCCCGACTCGCAGGGCCCCCTCAAGAAACTCCCGTACGCGAGCATTCCTTCGTGAGCTTGCCTTCAACCCTCCTCGACTCCACCCGCCTTGAGTGCGCCTCCCTCTCTCCCCGAATCTTCCTCTCCTTCCCCTTCGCTCTCTCGTATCTCCACCCCCCTCCACTCGGTAGTACTAAGATGTGTGTGCACGTAAAATAATGCCCGTCGAGGGTTTTTGTCGTAACCCATAAAACGTGATTTTCAATACGGTTGTTTCCGTTAGTGATATAATCCCGTGCTCCAATTTCAGCGGAGTTTGTATTTCTTGCATCGCATGGAGATAATTTACGAGAGGACCCTCGGCGATCTATCACTCTACGGAGTTCGGCTGGCATATCCAGATTTTCGATCGCAGGTTTATTTAAATTCGAGCTCAAAATTAAGAGGATGCTCGGTCCTTTCTTTTGTGCAAAAACCTTTTGTTCGGTGGTGCGTTAAGCATCACTTCTTATTAATTAGATATACAGGGTACACAGGCAATCGCATAATCGTTAAACCATTAACCAGAAAGCTCATTATTCAGGAGTGGTTGCGCAGTAAAGTATACTTATTAGTTGAACTTGTTAATTATGTCTTTTTTCTGTTAGAAATATATTATTTGGCATCGATTCAAAATCCTAGTTTTTAAATATGGTTGTTTAATTGTATTTTCATTTTTAATATCAAATTTCTTTGCACACGCGTCATTAAAATTATTTTTGTTGCCCTATCATTTTAGTCTATGGGAATCTTTCTCCTTCTCTAAATGTTGTTTAAAAGTTACTAAATTTCAGTAAAATGTGATAAAAATATAAAATATCTCGACGTCATATTAACTGGAGTAGAATATGTGATTTTCATTCCTTTTAGTGTGATAACTACAAGGACTTGTGCTGAACTGCACTGGGAGGAAATCATTGAGAAATTGGCGCCAGGAAGCTGTCTCAAATTTTCATCGTTATTACTCAAATATTTAATCTGACTTTGGCATCATTCAAATCTTTTTATAGATGCGATGAATATGATATGTGATTAAAACTGACGGTGGTATTTTATGATGGTTGTAAAATCACCTCAGGGCTCGCAAATTAAATTACTCCGACCACCGCTCATTATCTCTTTTCCTGGAGCCTGAGAAAACCGGAATTGTTGCACGGTCCCTTGAGTCATTTGCAGTCATCCTTGGGCTGTATCGTAATAAGTATGCTCTTTTTCTCCCATTCCCTCACCGCTAATCCCGGCCGTTAGCCCCTCGTTCCCATCTCCCACACACACCAATTCCACCCCCTCGCCCCACTACCCGCCCCACCGGCATCTCGCCCGTCTCACCATTCATTTGAATCCCGAGACAAAGGAAGGCTACGATTTGAGATAGATTATACCGTCGCTCTATTTTTGTGGGCGCCGGACGTCTCTCGAAGGGCTCGGAGCGCCTCTCGCGGCACCGTGGATATTTATCAGCAGCGGGGTGAGCTCGAAGGAACAAAGGACATGACGAGTGGGTGGTAGGTCGTCGCCTCCCTGCGACGCGCTCCTCGCGACAAGGCAACGGCGCCGATATCTGGACACCTCAACAGTTTCTTCCTCTCCCTCCCGCTACCGCTGTCACACAACACCCCATCTTCTCCTCATCATAAACCTCGTCCCCGATTCACCTGACCCGCTTTCCGCCCACCCGATACCGAAACCGACATGCGAATATCGTGCCGAAGAGGATCGCTTTCGCGTTAATCTCCGCTCAGGGGAGAAGTGAGAGGCGGCTTGCGGAGATGGAAGTCCCAACGGGAATTGAGACAAAGAGAGTGGTTGAAAATAAATCGACGGTTTGGTTATTCCACACAAATTTATTTTTGAATGCGACCCGGGTTTCGGCGTGGAACGTCATCATCAGGTGATGATCATGATGATGACGTTTCACGTCGGAACCCGGGTCGTATTCAAGAATATATTTGTGTGGAATAACCAAGTATTTTTCTGTTCATTATTGTGTTTTCGAATTCCTTTTCAGCCCTAAAATATCATGGTTTAGATTGCTCAACACCTCCAGTCTTCCTTGAATAAGGTTCAGCATTTTTACGGTAGTTATTATGAAAGATATTAGTGTAGTTTATTCAATTAGTGAGCGCGATAGTAAGTCTCATGAAAACTTTTTCAAAATCTTTTATCTGCTAGTTTTCATCGCAAATGAACCGTCATTTCGTGTCAAATTAAATTGGAATTCCCCATTATAGAGTAGATGGCACTTCAAGTTCAGTACTTCATCCATTGCATGAGACGTTATACCTTAGACTCTTTGGCGCCTTTCGTTAAGAGAGGCTAATGCCGACGCCGAGTTTTTCTCCACCCTCTCTCTACTCCCTGAAAATTCGCGAAATCCCTTCGAATTGAAGTCTTTAAGTTTCCTTAAGTTTCCATATCATGAATTTGAGGGAGTTTTAACGGTAATTCGTGTGTTCTTTGGTTGCATTTAGTCGAGGAATATTCCTTTACGCGCCTCATTATTTATAGCTTAACTCTATCCTATCAATAGTTTTCGCGTGTATGATTAATTTGATAAGCCTAATAAAATTTACTGCAGGCTGGAAAACAGTTTTATTTGACGGTCCTGTGAAATTCCTTCATATGCATCGGTTGTGTGTACTACGAAATCTTATTTTCTCTTGCTTTCTAAATGCACTATGGTTATCTGCCCATAGTCACTGTCAGTGTGGCCGCTCCAAGTCCATCATTTATGGCGTTAATACGCTGTTATCGCGGAGATGATTCAACTTAATTATGGTTTTTTTAACGTGCTAATATTCGCAAAGACAGGTGTTAACTCCTGAATTGCCAGTTGATCTTGCTTCAGTACATGTGGAAGGATTTGAAAAAAAACAGGCTGATCATTATGTGCGAGTTTAATTATTTATTCATATTTATTTTTTTTTGTAAACCATCTTCGGAATTTCAATTATTACATAGCTACAGCGAATGGAATTATGTTCGAGATGGCTCGAAAATCTCTATTTGCGACTCTATCGATTAGGTTTTTAAAAAACTTTCTTAAAACGTAAAATAAACTTACGTAATTCATGGGTGTAATTCTTCAATTTAAAATTACTGCCGCCTAAAACATTGTCCATAGTTGATTTTTATTATTTTTTTAAAATTTAATGTAATTAAAGAGAGCGGTTCAAATTTATCGCTTTTTGCTCACGTTTCCTTTATGAAACATTTGCCTATGTGATGTGCGTATCTATCCCCAAAGGTATACCAAAAGGTAACTTTAAGTCATAACTACGATTTTCGAGCCAACCGGAGCAAATCTGAATAGACCGAGATCTTAGGGCAGTGTATTTCAGACGGCCTTTAGTGAATGTGATTTGTATTCTGCAGTCGTTGCACTCAAAGTTGCCGTATTGATGTGAAATAATGTCATGTACAGCTTAGTTGCGTTAGAATCTGCCCGAGGAAGTCTTCAATATGCTGCTATTGGAGTCCCTGCGCCTACATATCCAATCTTCGACTCCCTTCTTTCTCCCAGCCCCCTTCTCTCACACGGAATCGAGCGTTGAAGTCTCCCATCGACCCTAAAGGGTATTTATTCTACCCAGAACTACAAGGGATTCATTCCATTCGTTTCTCTCGCAGATAACAGAATCAATGCGGGCGTTGGAAGAATTTATTCCCCCTAATGGTAAAGCGGCTTCCGCCCGAGTGATAAAAATCTGAAATCTGATTGCCTGGTGATGGTATTTGTTGCTTTTTATCGTAATTCATATGGAATCAATAAATAAACCAAAATGGAGATGTAATGGGAAATCATGGACATGAAGAGTTAGACATGTTCTATAAGCTTTGAAAATGGCATAAGTCCTGCATAACAGGAAAAAGGGTTGGAAATGAAAATCCACTTTGTACGTTTCACACAAAGATCTTTGTGTGGAACGTGCAAAGTGGATTTTCATTTCCAATCGAGTGGTCCCAAAAAGTAAAGCCTCAAACTTTGAACTGAGGAAAAATTGAACTGAGGAGGGTATTTGGAACTTAATCTTGCTTAGGAACTGGTAGAAAAGTAAATTCGAGCCGAGGTTAGAAGAACTAGTGGTTTTTTTCCCTCGCCATAAAGAACGACGGCATCAGACTGACATAAACAATTAAAAATAACAATTAAGTGCAATGGCATTATGGATTTCAGTATGGCAAATGTAAATAATCTCCTTTCTGAAAACTGCATTATTAGTTGCACTCGCTTAAAGATTGGTCCGTTCCCATTTGGCATGGACCTCTGTCACAGAACCCCTTTCTCAATACTTCATCCTTGATGTTGAGTTCTTAGTTTGATATCCTCTTAAAAGAGTGTCATTATATGTGGATTTGGACTCGAATTAAGTGCCTTCTCTATCCTTCCCCCTCACAGGTGAAGAGGAAGACTCTTGGGTGGACTCGGAAGGCGTCCAGGAGGTGGCTCCGGAGGCGTCTTCAGAGGAGAAGGACGCCTCCGCCCCAGCGATGTCGTCTTCGCATCCCCCGACGGAGAAGGCGGCGGACGGGGGCGGGGGAGGTGGCGGGGTCGCGGGGGGCAGGCCGTCCCCGCCGCCCCCCGGCCGCCGCGAGGACCGGAGGCGGAGGCGGCCGTCGCCCAAGGCCGAGGAGGAGGGGGCTGGCGATGAAGGAGGGAGTGAGGGGGTGGGGGCCGCGAGCGGGCCCGAGGGGGAGGAGGAGGGCGGGATGCCGGAGGACCCGACGGGGGCGGAAGGGAAGGACGGGGGCAGCGAGTCCCCGGGAAGGACCCATCGGAGGAGTTTGAGGAACAAACCAGTGAAGGAGGAGGTCGTGGAGGAGGAGGAGGAGGCGAGGACGGAGGGTGAAGAGGCGCCGGGGGGCGGCGTCGGGGAGGCGCCGGAGGGTTTCGGGCGCGTGGTGAAGTCAGAGGTGGAGGAGGATGAGGAGTGCCGGAGGAGGGCACCTTCCTCTCGGAGGGAGGCATCGGAGGGAGAGGAGGAGGACTCCGTCGTGGTGGTGAAAGACGAGGAGGACGAGGAGACGCCTTCGACGCCTGGAGGGGGCGTCCATCCCGCCGCCGCAGGTGAGTCCGCGCCACCCTCTTCCCCCCATCTTTTGAGCGCTATCGCGTTTTATTCCGTCTTCTTTTTTTTATCGTTGTCGACTCGCGACGAAGTGATAATCGGACGGGACAAGTTTGCCCCAGGGGAGGGGAAGGGTCCGATAAGGGGCGTGAACATAACGGTCTTTATGCTGTTCGAAGGGTGGAAAATCACCGGAATCCAGTTCGTGGTGAAGCACCTTTAGCTGGACAGGGTGTGTGCCTCGTTTTCGTCTCGCAGACTTCATCGTGGGTTTTCGGGCAATTTAGTCCGTCAGCTCATTTTTCCTTACATAGTCTGCAGCTGTATACGTGATTCATTTTAGTTAATGACTTTTTATCGGTTCGTGTTTGTACCGGAATCGACTTTCGTGAGTGCTGACCTTTCCAAGAAAATCCTCTCGAGACCTCTCCTGCTCGGTGATTTCGACGATTTTACCGTCATCGTTTTAATGGGATATTGTTTCTCTGAGGTAAAAGTAACTGCGGCAATTGAACCGTCCTGCTTTTACATCATTGGATTTCTCTTTTATTCTCCTGGAATCTCTATCTGTTCTAAACATGTATCCTTCTGGCAGTGTTAACATGCCATTACTTGATCTCGTCATTGTAGATTCTGCTTCGAGTTGCATTAAATCTTTTCCCTGGTTGCGCAGTGTGTTCGGGGGATGCACCGTCCGCATTGTCCCATCGCCTCTAATGTCCTCTTCTCTGCCCTAGGTGCGTCGGAGGGTGGTGCTGCCTCCAGGGGCTCTCCGAGCAGCGTCCCCTCGATGGCCTCGCCGCCCGCACATCCCCCGCGCCTCCGACTCAACCCCAGCCTGGCCACGGATCCCGCCGGCAGGGCACCGCTGCCCCTCACCACGCATCTGCCGCTATCGGAGTTCGAGTACATGCTGCCCCCGGGACTCCAGGCGTCGACCGGTATGCAACTCTTTACGTCATGCTTGCCTCAAGGGGCCATATTTCTTTCCAGGTGTTTAATTGACGCTCCTCGGTTCGGGAAATTTGATTCCGAGATCATGAATGCGTGCAGTCTACATGATTATAGTAAAATAGGACATAAATTTTCTTAAGTGTTTAGTGCGTCTGCTGCATTCAGTACCATCATCTCTATAAAACATTGAGATTAGTTGCCAAGCCTTTGCTCTTTTTTGTACATCCTTTCACTTTTTAGTGATGGCATCAATTTGTCTTTGCTTGAATTGATCTCCGCAATGGATGAGTGGTTAGGCTTAAACTTCCGATTATTCGTGGACCTTATACTCGGTGGACCTAAGGCGTGGTCACATTCCGATGCAGAATATGATAATTTTGTAAAATGAAGAATGTTTTGTTGTTTATTGCTACAAATGCCTATTCCGTCCTACCGGTGCGTGCATCACACGAATGTGCTCTAAATACTTGCGCCTTGGAAGATAATTGTATCTTGAATCGTGAACTACTGCTCGATTCGTTGTAAATATAGCCACGGAAACGAATTCATTAGTAGCCAAGAGGCGAAGACCAATGTTAAACTCGGGAAACAAAAGCTAGAAGAGGCGAGCCAGTATTGTTATCTAGGAAGCCGAATAGCTAGCGATGGGCGAAGCAAGAAGGAAACTATCAACATGCTCTAGAAAAGAGGGTCTTCTACCAAAAGAAGAATCTACTTATAGCTGGAAATCCAAGTGTGAATGTAAGGTGGCACTTCATTGGAACTTACATCTGGAGCATTTTCTTAAGGCAGTGAAGCATGAATATTAACAGCAGAAGAGAATTCAAAGCTGGATGCATTCGAAATATGATGACACCAAAGAATAATTAAGATCAAATGTGCTGGGCTAGTAATTAACGAAGGTACTAAGAAAAGTAGGAGAAAAGAATTCTCTTCTTAAAATCTTTAAAAAAAACAGGACAACTTAATCAGCCATATCTTGAGATGTGATGGCTTGATGAAGACAATAGTTCAGATCATCATCATTGGTCAACAATCATAGGATTGGTTTGACACAGCCCTCCAATCGATTCTTCTATCGGCCAACCTATTCATTTTGACGTAATTCTTCTCTTTTACATCCTTCACAACCTGTTCCATGTATCTCATACGCGGCCTGCCTTTTCCAATCTTCCGGTTTACTTTTCCCTCGACGATAGTCTTCATCAGGTCATCGTGTCACGAGATATGGCCGATTAAGTTGTCCCTTCTTCTTTTTAGAGTTGTTAGCAGACTTCTCTTTTCTCCCACTGTTCTTAGGACTTCCTCGTTACTTACTCGGTCGATCCATTTAATCTTCATTCTTCTGTAGCACCACATTTCGAATGCTTCTACCCTTTTCTTCTCCGCTGCTGTCATCGTCCATTCCTCACTGCAGTAAAGAAACATGCTCCATATGTATGTTCTGATGAACTGTTTCCTTACTTCTACGCTTGTATTTCCAGCTGTAAGTAGATTCTTCTTTTGATAGAATGCCCTCTTTGCCTGGGTTATTCTACTAACTATTTCTTTCTTGCTTCGTCCATCGTTGGTTACTCGGCTTCCTAGGTAACTGAAATAGTTCAGATAGTTCAGGGAAAAGTGAATGGGAAAACTGGAAAAGAAATTTTCAGCACAAGTTGTTGAGTATGTGAAAGAGAAGAATTATGTCAGTGTGAAGAGGTAAGATAGAGGAATCGAGTGGAGAGCTGCATCCAATCAATCTTAGAGGTGTTGATCCATAATGATGGTTTTAGATTCCTGTTTTGGAGTGTGGTCCTTGTGTATTGCCAGTCATTTTGGCTTTAGGGTGCAATGAACGCAATCACAAGTATTAGTAATGCGCGTTATCGTAGTGTTTTGCACCACTCTGAGGAGCGAAAACTGCGTACCTAAAATTTCTTATAATACTTCACATCGTTTTACAAGGAAATTTGCGGTAACGTGCAGGAAAGATCCCTTCGATGAAGTTGATAGCGTTCCCATTAGCGTTGGAAAAATAATTCTGTGCTGAAACGTGCATTAAAGTTTTTGGTATCGGACTTGATTTTTAACCCCAGGAAATTCGACGTCATTTGGTAATGTTTCATGAGAATGACGTTTCGTCTGTTAATGACCACTTCTTCTCCCTCTTTCTCACGCCTCAGCGGCCGCCGCGGCAGCAGCAGCCGCGTTTGCAGCCGCCAGTCGTATAATCTGCTTCCAGCCGCCGCCGCACCCGGCCACACCCCGGGCGCCACCTACTACGCCACCGCACGCCCTCGCCGACCCCGCCCCCGGTGCCCTCACCACGAGGGCCAGCAACTTGAAACCAGAGGCCATGGAAGTCAGGCAAGGTTCGTAATTCATCCACAAGGAAACAACCCATGACAACTTTGTTGTCTCCTATTCGGAGAAAGGTGGAGATTCCCATTATTCATTTTTAGAATCCATGCATTCACTACGGTTGCGTTTGTAGTTATGGGGAGCAGTAAATAATCTGCTAGTTTTTATTCATCCACATCTACATAATTCCCTGCAAGCCACCTTAAAGGTGTGTGGCAGGGGATTCCTACGAGTAAATGAATTTAAATGTATGCATGTGTACAGAAACCAACATATACTCCTAGGTCATATGAGGATGATGGAAATTAGGAAGGAAACTCACAAAAGACCTTAATAAGCTCATTTTGTGTTTTATTTTTCATTAGTGACATTATTTTGATTCTAGATTTGCAGGAAAGTTTTGCAACTTATTGAAATCAGAACAATCAGTTTCTCTCACCTCTTTGTCTATTGATTACAATGCCTAGCCCTTTCAGTGCTAAGCACTGCAGTTTACAAAGTACGTATCAAACGCATTTTTGCGTCAGTAACACTGAAGGGGCTAGGGAAGTTACTTATAACTATAATATGTATTTTACTGTACATGCTCGGGAAAAGCTTTCGCGCAACTTGCAGTCAAATTAAAAGTCTGTAAAGAGTACTTTTTATGAATTGTTGTTATATTTTTAATCATAATGGAGTATAATAAAATGGCTAACTACAGGGAATAGGCACTGAGTATTTCTTTCTCAAAATACAATCCTTGATTTTTTCAATATTCTTACAAATATTTAACGTTTTTGTCACATCAGACAACATTTTTGCTCCTGCTAGGAGCCACACCATGAAATTCATTGCATTGTCACAGTAATATTAGGGTTCCATACGTTACAGATATCCACAATAAGTCGTTTGGTAGTCCAGCATTACATTAAAATGAAAATTATCTGGACCATAACCTTAATTCTTTCTAAACATTTGTCAAGAATCTTAATTCATTTCAGTCTCCTCCATACCCAAATTCTAAAAGTCATAATGGGCCAAAATGATGCTAACATACGCTCATTGAAAAAGAAAATTGCCACCAGTTTGTAACAAACTAAGTCCATGCATCCATCGTGGAGTAGCGCATACTATTGCGAGTGCAAAATAAATACAAAATCACTTCAGAGCGAAAACTTCGACGCTCGAAATAAAGATTCATCTTCGCAGTCTTTCAGACAGCTATAGGGAGTTCGATACGAAGGTGAAAAAATAACCGCACTCTGGCTTAACTGTCCCACCGATTTACGCCCTCCACATCGATTTTAACAGTTGTAATTTTAAACCTTTCCCCGCGAGCACCATCGCGTGAGTCCGATGACGCCGCGGTTCGTGCGATGTCCCTGCCCGCAGAGGCGTGTGTGTCCGAGACCGCGGTCGATTGACAACCATTTTCATGTCTCCCGCAGTGCCCGTGTACGTTTGCGCGCCGTGCGGCATCAAGTTTAGCAGCGCGAGCACGCTGGAGGCCCACCAGACGTACTACTGCTCCCACCGGAACAGCGTTCTGGGCGGCGCGGTGCCGGCCCCAACAACGGCCGCCGCGGCAGGCGGCGGTGCGGGGACCTCGGCGATGCCGGGGCTGTCCCCAGCGGGGGCGGCGCCCCCCTCGTCCGCCGCCGGCACACCCGGCCCCCCCACGACCCCCTCGTCCCGCCCCCCGCCCTCCTCCCCATCCTCCACCTCGTCGTCGTCCTCGCACGCAACAATGGCGCAGGCGGACGCCCAGCAGCAGATAAGATCCGTGGCAACGCCCTCTGGACCCATCAGGGGTAAGCTCTTCGCTCTTATTCTTGCTCCTCCTCCTCCTCCTTCCTCTCTTCCCGCGGATATTTCTTCCCTCTGGGATGAAAAAGGAGCAAATCGGGCCGGGGTGGGAGAGAAAAAGTCGAAGGAAAACAACCCCTTCTCTCTTGTTTCTTTGCTCTCGGGAATGTGTGTGTGTGTGTGTGTGCGTGTGTGTCCGCGAAATAGAGATAAATAAGTGGGGGATGGCAGGGAGAGGAGAAACAAAGAGGTATTGCCTCCTCTTCCCGGCGAGGCGTGGGTGCGGTGGAGGTGCTCCGGGATGGATATTCCCGACGCCTTTGAAAGAGTCGACTCGAGTGTTGCTTTTTGTCCCCCCTACCGGAACGTTGCTGCATCTATCCGCAGCATAAATGCTTTTCATTAACTTTTTAGCTATTATTTTTCCTCCTTACGGACTTAATGATTTCTTTTGCTGCATTCCGAAGAAAATTCTCCATTCGTTCGTGGAACTTGTTACCTCCTCTCCCACCATTTACGCAGAGTGAAAGGATTTTAATATTTAAATGTAATGAAGTGACGTAAGCCTTTTTGAAACGTGGTGCTTCTGCGTAGTTTGAGTCCAAAAATGTGACTTCGTGCCCAATGCCTTACTGGGTTGCTGTAGACTCTGATGTATTTTCCCTAAGCATTGCAGTGGTTGATAAGTAAAATGGAAAAGAAATTAAAGTCAGGGTAGGAGAGGCAATCTAGAAAGTTATGTTCACCCTTAGATTTGCTTAATTTCCTCTCTGGTTCCAGTAAATACTTTTGCCTATGTGGAGTTTTCATTTAATACCAGCTTAGATCAAGCTTCGTTTGAAGGTAGTTGTCGAGAATTTAAAATAAGGGGCTCTATTAATGCTTTCAGTCTTCCCAAAGAATACTTTATTAGGTACATCAAAACTCAACAGTCTTATCTCAGCCAATCATCTCCTCTGGCATTGAAACCCGATTTTTAAACGCATTGTCAACGGACAACATGCCGAAATAATTGCGTATATGTGAGGGTTACGTATGCGATTAGCTCGTAATAAATATTTTTTTCTAAGAGAAAACATGCTTATAATGGGACCCTTCTCTTGTATAGCACAACTCTCCATGCTCCCCGAACTCTCAATTAGGTTGCCTAATTGGTGCTCAATTAAGAAACTCGAATTTTAGTGCTGTTTGCAAAGTTACGCGCTAAATATTTTAGATATCTGCATGGTATTCTAATCAATGCCCTGCTACTACGAGCGTTCTACGACAAGGCGATTACTTGAACAGCGTTTTCTTAGGATGTTTAGACTACCTGTGAATTATTATATATATAATTAATGCTGAAGTGTGAGTGAATGTATGAAAAGGGGGAATCGAATTCGAGTGATTATAATATTGATAAACATTGAGTTTAGTCATCGGTGCCTGTGGTAATACTAGTAAAAGAAAACAATTATTTGAATACTTGTTGAATTTCAATCGCTCACAAGAGTTAACGAGCTGCCTACAACTTCAGCATGTAGTTTAAATTTAGTTCAAAATATAGCCACTTATTACTGTAAAATGGGACACGTTCATAAAGAGTTGATCTTGATAAATAGAATTTGATAAAAAGTGTTATCCCAAGTTATCATTTTATTCAGATTTGCCCTACTATGACTCCTTCTGGTATGCAGGTATTGCCCAAGGATGCTTTTAATGTAGGTATTTAAAGTGTTATGTGCTGTAAAATGAAAATTTACAATTGCTATAGGAACTTAGCCATCGTCATCATTAACCTGAATATACACCATGGAATATATTCACATCTAGATTTATACAAACCAGTTGGACCTGATTTCACGTAATAGCACCTTATCTTTCCTCCCCTCGACAGGGCGCGGAGGAGGGAGCGAGTCCGAGGACGGCCGACCCTACTCCACGGAGATGGCCATCCCTGACGACCGCAGATCCCCGGCCTCCATTCCCGAAGACGGCTGTCCACCCACCAAAATTCCGAGGACCAGCCGGCCCTTCTCCTGCCCCCACTGCTCCTACTCCGCAGACAAGAAGGTCAGCTTGAACCGCCACATGAGGATGCACGGCGGGGTCATCACCGTGTCCTCATCGTCCTCATCCTCCCCTTCGCCCTCCTCCACCACGCCCCCGCCACTGCACCCGCCCGCCCCATCCTCCGCCCCCTCCGCTCAGCCCCCGCTGCCCAACGGGGGCGTCTCCACCCAGCTGCACCACCTCCTCCAGCAGGGCATCGTGGTGGTTCCCGGGGGTGGTGCGGGTCCCCGTGGGCCCGACACTCCTCCCGCATCATCCTCCTCCCCCACCGACCCGTCCCTGCCCCCGCCTCCCCCGCCCCTCGCCATGGACCGCTACTGCCAAGACTGCGACATCCGCTTCTCGTCCATCAAGACGTTCCGGGCGCACAAGCAGCACTACTGCAGCACGCGGCACGCGGGGGGCAAGGCCCAGTCGTCCCCCGGGGGCAGCGCGGCGGACGGGGCGACCCCGCCCTCGATGGTGCCCCCGGCGGCTACGACGCCCGAGGAGAGGAGGCTACCGGGCGACGTCGGCGGGAGTCCCGGGATGTCTGCGGCGCCCTCGTCGTCGGCCGCCACGGCCTCCAGCCACCTCCTCCCGCAAGTCAAGCAGCACCTCTTGCAGCCCCCGTTCGTGGCCCTGCCCACCAATCCCGTCCTCCTGGTCCCGTACGCATTCCTACAAAGCGCTAGTCTCGTCGTGGCCGGGACGCCGACGCCCAAAGGCGCCTGCATCCTTCTGCCCGACGGTTCCCTGAGGCCGGTGTCACCCCCACCGCCGCCCCCTGGGTCCGTGGTGACCCCGGCGCCGTCTCCGGTGAAGCGAAGGACGCCGCCAGCAGCTGACCCCGTGATGGTGCCCACCCAGCAGCCCCCGGTCACTCCGCAGTCGGTGAGTTAAATGTGGCCCTGAGAAACATTGAACACCATGTGTTTCAGAATTATTGCCGGTATGAAGCAAACCGGGAAGCGAAAGTACGGGGTTAAAAGGTGGTGTATCTCACCACCTTTTAACCTTTCACTCAAGTGTATTTCTTTCTCGTTTTACTACATAATGGAATCTTGTAGTAACATTTTTGTACAATTTTTAGAGCGAAACACTTTACCTACAATTTAATATACTTGTACTTTATATACTTACCTTCATGTGTGCTGTATTCATATAAATTAAAAATATTTATGAATGAACACACTTGTGTAAATACTATCTAAGGTCCTTGAATTCACACCTGACTTCTGTAGGAAACATAATATTTTCGATGCAAATAATCAAATTGGTGATTACATGCAGGTTAAGGATTTGCCAAAGGTTGTCACTAATCTTAATTCATTGTTGTATGTACAAGGTCATTAACTTGTATAATTTGGATTAAAAGTTGTTCTTGTAGTTGATTGAAGTAGGCCATCCTCTTATGAAGAAATGTATACAGATGGCTGATAATGCTTTATAGGTTTATAGCTTTTCCGAAAAGCAATTTCCTAAAAATTTATTTTACACCTGTCGCGCTAACCAGGTCAGTAATGCGTCAGTGTTAGCAACCTCTTGAGTCTCTGGTTCCATTCAGAATCGATTGTTGCGTGTTTCTTGAGATTTAGTTGAGGTTAGACAATACGCTATTGCCTCAGCCGTTGGAGCACCTAAAAATCAAATCATCTATATATGTGTTATGCTTGAAACTTTTTTCTTGCCTATGCGTCGATAAAAATGTCACGGGCATTTCTATAAGGGCGTTGAAAGGTGCATCCATATTCTCCACACCTTCAACGCCTCTTTCGTCGCTAAGCCATTCATTATTGAGACCCAATGTTGATTTCCCCGCAGGTCACGCCGAAACCAAAGGAGGACAATTCTCAGGCCGCGAAGCCGCCGCCCGGCTCCAGCCCCGCTCCCCTTGATCTTAGCTTCCGCCGCGACTCCAGTGAATCTCAGCCCTCGCGGACGGGCTCGGCGGCGTCGGCGCACAGTCAGGCGTCGGCGAGGAGGCCGTACCTCAAGCAGTCGCCGCGGGAAGCGGAGGGCGTCGCAGCCGCCGCCTCCTGGGAGGAGATGATGGCTGTCCAAGGGGGAAGGAGGCCGTCGTCGGACTCAAAGGGCGCGCCGCAGTCCCCACCGCCCCCGGCGCCGCACCCCACCACTCCCGTCGACCACGCCCACTCGCCAGCATCCTCGACGTCGTCATCGGCCGCCTCCTCGCCGCCCTCCCCGGCCGGCGGCCCCAAGGCGCGGCCCTCACGTCCCAACGGCATGTCCTCCAAGGGCCCGCAGGCCCCACCGCCGCCCCCTCCGCACCCCATGTTCCCGGCCACCCCGCCGCCGACCCTCCCGCCCCACATCCAGCAGCAGTTCCAGCAGCTGCAGCAGTTTGGGAGCGCCGCTGGCATGGAGGGTCTTGGCATGGCCAACTTCCTGCTGGCGGCGTGCGCCGCCGCGGCCGCCGCATCCGCCGGCGGCCCAGACGGGATGGCCAAGGCTGCGGCCGCGGCAGCCGTCGCCGGCGCCGGGAGCGCTGCCGCCCAGGTGAGCAACCGGTCTATACACTTGGTTCCTTGTATGTTCATAGTTAGATCGATTCGATGAACCTTTCTTTATGTTTTAGTAGTCTATCATAATAATCATTAACCCTCCGATGTTGTACGATCTTTACACCTATTTATCTTTAATTTTCTTTCTTGAAATACTCCATTTCTAGCCCTTTCCAATTCATTGACTTGGAATTTTTCAGTTGTTAATAGAACTCTCCCCTTCTTTTTTTCGCAAAGTTATGGGAAAGATATGGGGGTAATGTATTCCGTAGTCATCGAAGATAAATAGAGGATTGCCTATGATGGGGAATTGGGTACAATGATGCACTGAAGCTAGTATTGACTTGGAAAAAAATATAAAATATGAAGGGTTGTTGATGAGTTGATTGTTGATAAAAATATTGTTATGCAATGAAGTCTCGGTGAGCCTTTCTCGGTGACACGTTTCTATTTCGTCGTAATTTTTTTATTTTCATTTTTAACGTACTAACCAGATAGACGATAAAACCACCTTACCTTAATAGATGAATATACGGACTGAGAGGAGCGTCTTTCATGTAGATGATTAGGTATGGTTAATTAAGTCTTCTTGAATGGAAATCAGGTATTTTCGAAAATTTTACCGGATGCCGGATTTGGCTCGGCTAGGAAAAAATAAATCTTCAAATCCCATTAGAAACTCGCCGAAGGTGAATCAGGAGTGTGCCCTTCGCCTGTGCGCTCACCGATGTCCCTTTTCTCGTCTTCAGGTTCCTTTCCTCCTGAACCCGGAGATCGCCCTCCGGATGTTCATGAGCAGCGCCGGCCTGCCGGAGGGTCTGATGGGGAGGCCGCCGCCGCATCTCCCACCCCCCCAGCCGCCCATCCCTCCCCCCCAGCAGCCCGCGCCCCCTCCCCCCAACGCCACCCCGCAGGTCCTCGTCAAGCAGGGCGTCTCCAAGTGCATCGAGTGCAACATAGTATTCTGCCGGCATGAAAACTACCTCGCCCACAAGAGACACTACTGCGCGGCACGGCTGGTGGAAGGGAGCGAGGAGGGGTCCCCCGCGGCGGCCCCCCCTGGGGGTCCAGCGGGGGTCCCCACCGAGCCCTCGGACCACTCGACGCCGGAGCCGTCGTCGTCGGCGTCCCCGAGGGCGGGTATCCCCTCCTCCCCCTCGCTGCCCGCGCAACAGTCGCACGGCATCGCCCCTCCGCCCCCTCCCCCAAAGACCCTCCTGCAGTTCATCTGCGTGGCGTGCGGCATCAAGTTCACGGCCTTCGACAACCTCCAGGCGCACCAGATGTACTATTGCCTCAAGAGGGATCAGGTGCCGCAGAAGAACGCGATGGCGCCGGGAGACGTCCCGCCTCCTGTGGAGAGGGTGATTAGGAAGTGCCCTAAGTGCAAGGTGAGAGACAAGAACCTGAACCCGGTTCTAAAATCTTCCATTGCTTGATTTCATCGCCTCGGTTTCCGATCACCACGAATTCGAGATGTCAAAAGTTAGTATAGGTTTTTTTGATGGAAGTCCATTTTATTTTTGTGTTGAGTTTATTTCTGATTTGGTGGTCCATGACTTTATGTTGAAGGGGATCGGGTTGGTGTGGTGGCTAGAGTACTGGCCTCCCATCCCGAGGGCCCGGGTTCGATTCCCGGCAGTGGCGGATTTTTCAGTGGAAAACCGGTCCCCACTTGAGTGCCTAGTGGAGGGCATTTCAAGTACAGTACTCCGTCCGTCGGATGGGACGTTAAGCCGTGGTCCCCTTGGCGCCTTTCGTTAAGAGTAGGCTAATGCCGACGCCGGGTTTCTCTCCACCCTTCCTCCTTTCCCTAAAAATTCCTACCATTACCCAATTACCCACCTATCCTATATGGCGCAAATGACCTCAGCTGTCGGTCGCCTCCCCTAAATAACCAACCAACCAACTTTATGTTGAACATTTTTGTTGCAGCCACTGGGTTAGTAAATGCTCGTAAATACCTTACTATCACTCAAAACATCCTCTTAGGAACCGTGAGAGTGCTTTTCGTGTAGTTTTGTTAGTGTGATGGGAAAATTAAGTGAGTTTAGATTATCTCATTGATTAATAACTCTGAATTTCCAGGGGCTACGAATAATGAAAAATTCATGAACCACTTATTTGATGTGCTTCAGTAAATATACTCCTTATGTTTACATTTTCCGTATCTCGATGTCATACTAGCTCAGGGAGTTGGAGCTTGGGGTTATTGATCGGAAAAAGAAGCACTGTAATATATGCTCAGCCAAACCTAAGTTAAATAATTGTCTGAGTACCTGTTCGTTCTGGGAAACTTCAGGCAGAAGGAAAGAAATTCGGTTATAAACTCTGATATGTGGATTTCACACAACTACGGGGCTGCATTTCTTGAGCTCTACCCACACCAATAAGATAGGCCTTCGGGTTGAGCTTTGTGGTTTGTGTCATGTCTCATCAATGATATGTTCCAATTATTGTGACCCGCGATGCAGTATGCAACCACATTTCAACCATTCCTTTATTGGAGCATATTTGTTTCGTAAAAAAATATGTATTCCCTTTTGAGTATACTTTGGGGTACGTGCGGATCCTCCCCGCTTGAGTCGTTTCAGTTTTCCTCCTCATCGCTTGCTTGAAGGTAATGATTGCGCCTTTCGCAGGTCTCGGTGACGGAGGAGTCCCTCCTGTCCGGGCGGCACCAGTGCCCGACCACCAACGGCGGCGGCTCCTCCTCGTCCGCCTTCCCCGCCGCTGGCGGCTGGAAGTGCCCGTGCTGCGACGTCCTCAGCCCCACGGCCAGCGCCGCCCAGCGGCACGTGGAGACCCACGCCGGCGGCGCCGTCCGGGCCTTCCGATGCACGTACTGCGGTTACCGGGGCAACACGCTGCGGGGCATGCGCACACACATCCGCGCGCACTTCGAGCAGCGGAACCGCGAGGCGCCCATGACGCCGCACTCTCCAGAGCTGCAGGAGGAGAACTTCATCGCGTGCATCCTCGAGGACGACTCGGAGGTGCCGCCCATGGTGCCCGTGACCATCGGGGTGCCGACGGCGCCGCCCCGCTCCGCCACGCCAGCCGCCGACTCGGACGACGGCCGCGCCGCGGACCCCGTCGGCGGCGAGAGGATGCACTACTGCGAGGTGTGCGGGTACTCGTCGACGTACAAGGGGAACGTTGTGCGGCACCTCAAGCTGGTGCACAAGTGCACGCACCCGGGAGGCCCCACGGAGGCCGGTCTCATGGGCCCTGGCGTGGCAGCGGCCGTGAAGAGCGAGGGCGGCGGGAACACTTCGTCCTCGTCCGCACACTCGATGCACTCGCCCGCGGGAACGCCGTCGCCCACCGGAGACGTTATGGTGAACGGTTACGGCGGCGGGGGCAGCGCCAGCGGCCACCGCACCGAGGATGACGACGAGGACATGGAGGTGAGGGCGGAGTCCCTGGTGAAGGTGGAGATCACGGAGGTGGAGGACGAGGAGGCGGTGGAGGGGTTCGGGAAGCCCAAGGTGGAGGGCGGCGGCAGCGAGGACGAGAGGAGGGCGGACGAGGGCAACTCGAGGGACTCGTACGGGGCCAGGAGCTGCCCCTCCCCCCCGACGAGGGTCATCAAGCGGGAGGTGCTGTCGTCCGGCGAG
Source organism: Platycnemis pennipes (assembly GCA_933228895.1). Taxonomy (NCBI): domain Eukaryota; kingdom Metazoa; phylum Arthropoda; class Insecta; order Odonata; family Platycnemididae; genus Platycnemis; species Platycnemis pennipes. The sequence continues at coordinate 98,768,658 of OW121848.1, read as the reverse complement.
GAGGGTAGCACAGGCGGGCGGTGCTCGTCGAAGACGCCCTCCTTCGAGGGGGACGTGAAGAGGGAAGCGGAGGATCTGACGGTGTCGAGGGGGGGCGAAGGGGAGGAAGAGGAGGAGGTGAAGGTGGACGATGGGGAGGCGAGGGGGGCGGGGGGGGACGAGGGGGCGGAGTCGGACGGATCGACGGCCGCCCCCAACAACAGCAGTTACTCCACCACACAGCAGGCCATCCGCAAGACAGACCCCAAGTACTGTAGGTCCTGCGACATCACCTTCAACTACCTGCCCACATTCATAGCCCACAAGAAGTTCTACTGCTCGAGTCACCACCCACAGGCGCAGAGGGGTGGAGGTTCGCCTGGGGCATCGATAGCGAGGGCCAGGAGTGTGGACAGCACCACGTCTGGGAATGGCAGGGCTGAGGCAGCGACCCCTGTGCAGTGAGTTTTTCTCCAGCTACAATGCTGACTGACTCTTGGATGTGTGTGGTGAGGGAAACGGGGTGTTCGATTGTGGACATCAATCAGTGATCTCTGAGGAGTGCAATAGAACCAAGGCATGACGACACGTGTCATGTATATCCCCTCATGCATGCATACTTTGAATGAAATGATGCCCTGCTCATTTTAGCGCATAGTAGTTAATATTTGAGGCCATATGGACGACCAGGCATGACTCCTGTTGGAAGGTTGAGTGCCATGTTCCTGTGAGGAAAAAAATCTCGTCTGAACTCCTTAGATTTTTTTCTATCCCACAGACACTTGAACCATTTGTGCAAATATGTCATGGTGCCAACATTATAAGACATTGTGATTATCTCTCTGAGTGACTGATCAATTTCCCATGATAGGAAAAAATCTTCCAATTGTTGTTATCATGAGTGTTCTGCTTTGCCAGGTTTTAGTCTTCATGAAGGTACACAGTGTCATTCCATGAGGTGTTTATAATGAGTGTTATAGCCCATGGTTACTCCTCAGTAACATTTCAAGAGTATGAATTTTAGATTTTTTTGGTTAAAAGTCATCAAGTGTATTGGAAGTTTTATTCATGTGTTCACTAGTTTTCTAGGAATTTTGATTTTTGGTCAAAGACCAAATTATTATTTAAACTTCAGGAGGTACAATTCTGAGGCTTCATGCATCCCTTATTCTGTGGTTGTTTCTCAAAGAAGCTGTTATACGTTAAATACTAGCCAATTTGAAGGTGATTATTAGCACTAATGGCAAGTTTTAACTCCAGAACTGTTTTCCACCATGCATTATGTGGATTAATATCATTATGGCTATAATGGAGGCACAGCAAGTGCAGCAATCTCTCTTTTTACAGTGGTTTCAAGGGGTGGAAATTTTATGAAAACACTTCTTATTTATGCATGTTGTTATAATAAACTTTATACCACTTTGGCTACCACAGCTATATGAGCCAAATCAAATAATTTGTCACCACCTCCCCTGTAGTAGAATTGGCCAGTGTTAAATCTCATATCGAGGGTGCATTTATTTCAGTGGTAATAATTCAGGCAATATTTTAACACTTTTTACAGCTTGACTAATATAATTTCAATTTCTCAGGATTATTTGCTGGTAGTATTTTTGAAAATAATTGCAAATACTATCCTAATTGGATGTCAAGAGTACCAGTTGTAATACAATACCCTTTACCACAGCTTCATCACTTATGAAATAATGTTGATGAATCCTAAGCTGAACGTACCATCAAATATACAGGAGAAATTTGTAGTTACTATTTAATGTGCAATATAGAACTTAACAGGTTAGCTATCATTTGCATCTATCTGCCTCTTATGGATCTTTTATTTGTTTCTTAGAAGTATAATGATGACTCACAAAAGTCTTTATAAAGTCTCCTTTTCTCCTAACTATTCATTGTGGGAGCATTTCCATGCAGCATGTGAATTGGGATGCTTAAATCAAGGAGTGGCAGAAAGGACATTTTGAAGAAAACCAAGTAAACATGTATAGGGTCGTGAAATAGGAAGCAATTTGTGTGTTGTTCAAATTTCAGTCAAATCAGAATTTATTAATAAAAAAGAGAAAATGTAAAAAAATGATTTTATTTGTACATGATCATGATCTGTTTATAGAGTCTATGTATGCTGAATGTATTGTAATATATGTATGTACCTACACAGAGAGAGGCCAATGTTATCAGTGTGATGTCTGAATATTAAACAATTATTAGACATTCTATTGAATATTAGATACTTTTATTGTGCCACTTATTCCGAAAGTAATTTTTTATTGCTTTTCTATTTTTTCTCATGTTCAAGAGCAGATCTTTATTACCATTATAAGTGAAATGTTTCAGTTTTTGCATTCTCTTAGTCCACATTTATGGTTCCCGTGATGAGACATAGTTATAATATACAATATGTATACATAAATGTTTGTAAACTGTTGGTGCTATGAAAATGTCACAAGCGAATGATGCTTGAAAGGAAAACAAAATTATTATTATCCACTTATCCTAATGTCTTATTACGGGCTCTGACTTATGACGTTTAAGTGGAGACATCTTTGCTGAGGACAATAAATTATTTATTTGTATCCCAAGTTTCCCTGTTGAAGACATTATTTGGATTACTTTCCTTTCATTCCTGATTGTAATAGTGTTTTACCATAAAATAGTGAAGTTAAATGTAATTAACAATGGCAGACTGCAAGTTTCACCATATTAAATCAGTGTCATGCTGTTGAACCTGAAACACTCCCATAATGTTATAATAGCATTATTTAGGCTAAAAATAGAATTATCAGTTATTCTAACTCTAATCTCCCTTAATATAAGCTCTTCAGGACTTGCTTATTTTAGTTCAAACTTTTGATTCGCCATAAGTATCTTCTTTGTGCCATCAGTCGTTTAATTCTCTGACCCAAACATTTAGATTATCTTCTTCTTGAACTCTCCCAAATACATGTGGCCAGAGGATGAATTTAGATAATTCACCCTAGCAAAAGGATTGAACGTGTATTTCTAAATTAATCTCCATCTTGTTTTACTTAGATTTGGAATAGCCATTGAACAGCTACGTTTTTCATGGGTCTAGGCTAATTCAAGAGGAATGTTATCTGCAATACACAGTAACTGGAAGTTATCCTATGTTCAGTTGTGTGGAATGCACTGAAAAACAATAATTGATTCTTGGTAGTGATGTAACCAATGTGAGGGAACTATGTAACTATCTTGTCTTGAAATCCTAACCAAACCTTTTTCCAAAAAATTTCATTTGTATTTCTATTGTCAAAGAGAGTCTTATAGTGTCTCAATTCTTAAAATGTGTCCTTGAGACTACGGCATCCTGGACACTGGCAAATATACATATTTATAAAAGACAGGAAATTTATATATCGGAATTTGGCTCTCAAAGTAAATTTCTTGTAAACCACCGGTGGTAAACCAACCACTGGCCAGTGGACCACTATGAATGGCAGTTTTTTAGGGCATTGATTTCTTTCTCCAACTTTATCACTGCTGCCTGTCACCATTCTTAAAATAGAACACTATCTCCCTCTTAATCCTTACATACTTTCCCCTTGCTGCCAAAATCCCTATTCCTTTTCTACCTCTTTCCCAATAACCCTATATTATCTGCACTATTCCAGATGCTATGAGACCCATAACTTTTTCTGCACCTTCCGGCTACTTTGTCCACCTTCATCAAATCCTTTCCACCTTTCCTTTTCAATTCTGTATTACACTTGATTGTCTGCCTTCCACTCTAGAAGTCTTAACATCACCATCCTTCAATAAGGAATGGTTTTTCAGTGGTCGTAATGACTAATGTTAATAATAACTATTAACAGTGGTCTCTCAAAAATGGTTGGTTTATGAACTACCCATTATTGATAGACCATGCTTTTACTCTCCATATCAAAATCCCTCCATTACCAAGGAACTGTAATCGTTCAGGTCCCATTCATATCTTACAAAATAATAACACTATATAATAATAATAAATAATCACTGCTTATACACTACCTTTAAGATCTTTTCTAGGAAAGTTATATTTGCTTGATAATTAAATAGTGCTTGAAATTAAGTTGCTTTAATTAATAATTCAATAACTATCATGGGGGTTTTGACATGCCCCAAAACAGGGATTAGTAGACTAAAAGCCATCCTAACCTCCAGCATCCAACTCCTGATAAATCACCTTCATATTTTTCTCTAGGAATTAATTTACCAGAAGGCAGGGACAGAGCTCCAACCGTTTTTAACAGGTTTAAATATGTTTTACTGAATGCTTAGGGTTGGCTTATTTTTTTTCATAGAAAACTGTACGCATAACTAAGGTGCAGATATTTCAGGAGTTATAGTGAAGAATATTGCTGAATAGAGAATATTTTGTTGTACAACAGAGGGAAGAAAATTTTGGGAAGCAATTTGAAGATGAGGATATATCCTATATATGTATTATAATAAGCTATGAGAGAATGCAACCAAAGAGGACAGAACCTTTTCAGCAATGTCCCTAGCAGCTTCAAAACATAATTAATTAGCATCCACATCAGCATTCAGATTTAATCTGCCTCAGTACTTAGCCATAGGTTATAACCAACAGGAAAAAAGCAATAATATAATAATATATGTCCTAATATTTTTCTTATCAATATCATCATCGGAACCAAGGAAACTCTTGTATCATGCATTTTAACCATGGTATGTACCTATCTAGGGTTTAATTTACTAGTTTAGTTTAATTACTTACAATTGTATTTGGCCTGATAATAGAAATTTATTTAAAAATGTTGTCATCCTGATCTGATCATATTCGAATATTTGTGGCTAGCTTTCATCGATAAATTGAGTACTTAGCCCAGACCGGCCATACATATAGTAACGCAAACTTTCGGTAGATGGCTCTTGACCAAGGTACTTAAAGAGTGGAAAACCATGGAAACCCCTGTGCCCATGGTAACCAAGGTATCTAAAGTTAATTTATGTGCACCAGATGTTACCTGAGATATAGCTGAAGGATTGAGAGAATTAATGTGCCTGAAATGCCACAGCATGAAGAAAATTATTATTTTCTTTTAAAGGGGCTACGGAAAGAAACCGGTACGATCTTGACTGTTAAAATGCTACTCTCGAAGTGCTCTTTCTATGGCCCTCGAAGATGTGAGGAAGCTCCAAATGATCTGTGGACTCTACCAGTGTATTGGCCGGCTGTTATACGAGATATTACAATATTTTCCATCACTATAAGGTAAGGACAGATGTCACTGTATTAGGGACTTATTTTTCCATAGAATAGGTATTTTAGTTAAATTACTTTTGTCAAAACAATTTTATTTGGCCTGATAATAGAAATTTATTTGAAAACGTTTACAACCTGATCTATAATAATGTTTGTCGCTAGCTTTCATCGATGAATTGAGTAACTTCTTACCGACACTTGCCAGTCAGTGACTACCGGCCGTCAAATATGCTGGCTGAATCGTCTAAAGATGTAGTTTATAACAATTTTATGACCAGCCTACGATAATCTCAGGCTAAAGAAGTTTTCGTAGATACTATAATTATGTTCTTCCTCGAAGTGCGTTTCATATTCCCGGGTATATACTCGGGAAAAAACAACTGAAATCAGTTAGGGCTTAACGGGCTTAAACTTCGCACAATTTCTGCTGCGGAGCTAATTGATTGTTTATAGCCTTTCCAGGAAGTCTTTAAGCTTTTTCGTATGGATGTACGTGTATGTACGAGTTTCCGGAAGGTTTTAAGGAACACGCATTCATGGGAACACAAAACATTCCGTGAGATTGTCGGTATGTTCGTTCTTTACGATGCCAATAATGGCTTTCAGTATTTCATTGACTTTGATTTCATGCACTATCCAGGTAATGTACTTCCTCCCAATTTAACCAGCAATTTTCTTTTCTCCACAACCATACCTGGTACGTTGTCATTTGTCTCCCACAGTAGGTACTTTCTTCCCTCGACCAATATTGTAATAGGAATTTTCAATTAGACGACCTTTTTACATAAGGCCTAGGTTTTACCATTATTTGACGTCATACTCCATAAGGCCTAAGAAGGAAATCATTATAGACCTTTTATTTGCATTTTTACCATGCAGTTTTCTGCCACAAATTCTACTTCTCGAATACATTTTTTCTTATGCTATTCATCTAATTTATTTGTATGCTCTCACTGGGTAACTATAAATAAACACGTTATCATCCAGTTTTTTCTTCCTATTGTTTTGTATTGCTTCCTATTGTATTTACAATTAAGAATGTGTTGTATATTAGCTCATGCTAGAACTTAGCTGACAGAATAACTAGCACTTGGTCATTCACTAATGTAGCTCTCCTCTAACCTATATTCCTTCCTCCAACTCACTTCCTTACGTAGGTAATATTTATTCATCAGATCTGTTTTCACTATATCCTTCCACCACCCAAATTTCCTCTTTATCACTTGTAATTATACTTAAAGAACGCTCCTTGCATCATATGGTAAATCAAGAGAGATTAAAACTGCATTGTAATATGTTTTTACGAATTCATTTTCTTGAATTTCGTAATTCCTTTTGCTGTCCATCCTTGAAGTTATACTTTAAAAGCTCTCAAGGTAAAAAAATCAATTGATTGATCAATTGAAATCAAAGCCTAGGTTCTCATCAATTTGGCATCAAACTCCAAGACAAGGCACTCTGTGGTGGATGTAATGCATATGCATCATTTGATGTAGGTAATTTGATTGGATATATCATTATATATGATAATTATAATTGCATATTAGGGTATGTATAATCTCCACTTTCCTTGGAGGGTTATCCTCCATATTCAGCTATAATACAATCAATTTTACATTTCCACATCCGACCACAGCATTTAACCATTTCGCTACGGCTCAAACTCTGGAAACCTTCTCATCACATGCGGTGGTGAGAATGAAAAGGTACATTCACAGCAGCGAAAGGGTTAAACAACTTGACACGACAGTTGATCAACTTTGAGATCAGTCTGGTTGGTGATGGTAGAACTCACCACTCACTTTGAATGTATCATTGAGTATATAATTGCAACTAATTGTTGAAGGGATTAAGTCAATGGCTCTTGTTTGAAACTGAGAAATAAAAAGGTTTTTGTCCATTACTTGCACACTGGGGTATATGTCAAAAGATATCAAAATTCTTAATTATGAGGTTATAATAGTGCCACAGCTGTATATTTATTGGTCTCTTAAGAAATTTTGCACCCGAAAACTGATCAATAACTGATGAATTAACTGGTAAATAACTGATGAATAGTTAATCAGTTTTTGAAACGCTTACCAGTTACTGGTGAAGGAATTCATCAGTTACTGTTGAGAAATAAATTCCTTCACCAGTAACTGGTGAGAAAATTCACGTTTCTGGTGAGAAAATATACCAGTAACTGCTGAAAATTCACCTAAAACTGATCACCTATCACCAAAATTGAAAAAGAAATGAAGGTAGTGATTTGATGTTGCAAATGTATATACTTCGAGATATCACTAGTGTTTGTTAACGTACATGCAGATTGTAACACCTACCTACACACAAGCCTATAGGCTATATACATATCTATATTTGCTAAACGACCTGACATATTGTTCAACTGAGGAGAAGAGATTTGGAGGCCATATATATACAGCTGCTGGTTGGCATTAGTGCATTTGTGATAATTTACTTAGAGATTGAAACTGGGGTATTTTTCACCGTAAAAACATTTCCCCAGAAACCATTTTGTGGCTAAAAATAAGCATGACCATTATGAATATACATTTAACTTACATTCTGTCAACTATAAGAGATAAATAAGAGTTTCCCCGTGACACTGAGAACCAATGTGCGATAAAGCGAAAGTAAGTGACTGAAACTGTGCTGCTAAATATGGAAACAACTCTGCGAGTTGATACATTTTTTAATTTGATCTGATATTCCAAAAATTTATGTTTCATCTCATAGAAAATTAGTTATAATTGTAACAAAAATAGCTGAAATGGAGCGGAAGCTTCAATGATCGAACATCTCCTTGGCCATGTATTCAATATGTACTTGGAACTCATAGCTATGTGCTAGCTTAATACACATTAACCCTTCAAGCCCAGAGGAGGTTTAAATGGATTTTAACCCAGTTGTCAGAGGAGATTTAAATGTTTTAATGCTTCATAAAAACCTCTGATCAATGAGTTATATTTCAGTAACTATTAGTTCTATAATTTGGGGATTTTCAGAAGCTCCTAAAATTTGAGCAGTTACTGAAATAACTGCACCAGAGATTGATGCAAGCTGAAGAGTGGCTGATAGATTTCTAGTCACTGGAGGGTGTTACCAGTTGCTGGTGAAAATTGATCAGTAACTAATGGATTTCGCCAGTTGCTGGACTGAGCTGGTAATTAGGTACTGAGCAAAAACTGACCAATAACTAATGGACCTCACCAGTCATTGCAATGCAAATCTAGTCACTCCTCATGAGGAGTGTTCGCCTGTTAGGAACTGGTGAAAACATAACCGGCAACTGATGGATTTCACCAGTTGCTGGGGAATGTTTTTAAGTAATAAGCAAAACTGACCAATATCTGATGAACTTTACCAGTTTTAAAGAGTGTTCACTAGTTTTTGGTGAAAATTGACCAATAACTGATTGATCTCACCAGTTACTGGTGAAATTTGACCAGTAACTGATGTATTTCACCAGTACTTTTTCTTAAGAGGTGGGCACAAACTATTTTTAAAATCTTCTGATAGTCACTTTTTCCTTTGCCAAGAAATCTACACCATATGGTAAGTAGATATCAAAATGATCGAACGAGCACGAGGTCATCCGCGAAGCTCTTTTCCCTTTCACTTTTGCATACTCTAGCTGAGCTAGGCCGACGTCACACCCCTAGACACATGACAACATACCTCCCCCCCCCCCCCCCCTCCCCCCCCCCCCCCCCCCCCCCCTCCCCCCATAAACTCATCTGCAGCACGAGAATTCCACCCAGGAACACGAGCATGAGAGCACAGCCCGAGGATACCATACCACCCAACTGCAACGTGTTAAAAAAAAGGTCAGACCCGGTGAAGGGAATTATTCAGGTAATACGAGTCATATGATCTATAATAATTTTACGATTTTATTTTTATTCTCAAATACCTCCCATCCACCCATCGTCACGCACTTACATAACTTTTCACTTCGCATAGGTAGCGTTAGACCGAGGTCACACCCCGGGACAATGACAGCATACCGTTCCAAGGCAACCCACGTTTGGATGACGTCCAGATCACTTCCGCATTCCTTCCCACAGCTGCAGTCGCTTACATAATTACGAAGTCAGATCGTTCCCAACGTAATAATTCCCCCTCCTTATCCATCTACTCGGACAATATAAAAGCGCGTTTGATCAATGCGAGACATCGTTTTACCGCCAAGTAAGCCACCAAACAGTGCGCAGAATATATTCAACTGAACGGATCCCGCTGCTGTGGAACTTCTCTCAGATCGCTCGTGGTGCTAAAGGTCGCTAGCGAGGATGTCTCCTCTACTCTCCGTGAAAGCTGAGCTTGGTGGAAATCACCAACTAATCGTTCGCAAATTGAAGGATAATGTAAGCAACATATATGAAGTGCTCCTCCCATTACCGCTACTGGGCAACAACGAGAAGAACGATCTTAATCTCAGCCTAGAATTCCAGGAAAAATACTTTACAGTGTTCAAACATATGAGCAAAACCATAAATATCGTGGGAAAAAGTGTAATATTCTCAGGGTTTGAAAATCCTGAAACAGAGGAAGTGGAGCGTTTCAACGTGTCCACGATCAAGCAGCTGAAACTCGAGGGGGATAACCTGGAGAAGGCCGAGAGACAAGACCCATCCATCACGTGTCACGTCTACGATATAAAAAAGAAGAAGAAGATCGTATATTCGGGTGTATTCGCAAATGGAGGAGGATCCGAGTTTATTTCAAAACGTGACTGTTTATCAACAGATGGTGACCAAACTGATTTCGCCCCACCTGTGACGTTTACAACTGGAGAAAAGTCGAGAATCAACTACCATAGAGTTTATGATGAACGAGGGAAGCATTTGGAAACGTATACTTTTATACTGAATGTTGTACCAACTGAATATACTTTGTTCTAAATAAAAAAAATTCAAACCTATTCATCTAGTTATCATTTCTTACTATCTAGTCCTTAATATTAAGAGGAAGGGTTATTCAATAAATGAAACACATTGCATATAGGTTTTACAAAAATTTATTTCATTTTTAACATATTTTATTTTTCATACACCAATCTGCTAGCTTATGGCAGTTTTTTCTAGCACACTGCAGATTATTTTGAGAATGCGACTCGATTAAACAGCCTTCATTTGTCGCTAATTTCTTAAGTGAAGGACAACCGTACATTTCTAAATTAGCCACGCAAATTCCTTTGGGAAGAAGACTGGTCAAGAAGGATGCCTTTTGAGCACCTTTCGTGAATAGAAACTGATAATCCCTCGTATATTTAAATAATATACTCTCCAGTTCTGAATAATCTACATCCCCAGAGTATTCATTCAGACCATGATAGTTGTTCTTTAACCAATACGAGTCTTTCGCGTACAGAAATCTTGCCGGCGATTTGAAAAGCCATGTATTACAACATTTCGTTTGCACATTAATGATAGCTAATTCCTTGACTATATATCCACCATCAATTTTAGTGAATCCTTGAAATTCGATAACGGCACTCATAACGTAATCTCTCAAACTTGCGAGATTTTTTTCATCTAACGCCAGAGGTTCAAGAGATTACAAGAGTTTCTGACTTGCAGAATTTTACCTCGTGCCAGAGGTCAGAAACCCTTTGCACACACTCATGTAATCAAAGTACAACCAAGTTATACCTTTTGATTACCAGACACATCATTCAACATGAGCACCACCTCAAATTCCAATCTTTCCAGATCGTATTCAGTGTTATCGCTAGATAACCCGGTAGCGAGAAATTGTCTAACCTTATCACGGCTGTCCGAAAGTCTCCGAAGAAATAGATTTATCAGAGTGGAGAGTTTTAACAGCTTTTCCCATTCATCAACATTAAGAGTAAATGAGCTCTTTGATAAAATATTTCTAATGGATAAATGTCGCTTCCCAAAGTAATTTGCGTAGGACAAGCACTTCGAATAGAGCTGATCTTTTAAACCAATATATAGATAATTACTCACTGATTTTTCTAAATTTATAACATTAGTCCATTCACTGTGTGAAACAATAACACTTTTCTTATTTGCTTGATTAAATTGCACTACTGGTTCAAAGTCTCTGCTAGGATCGTAGCCCACACAAACACTTTTCGATTTTACACCATTCAGATAATACACCGTTTGAAGCAGTAAATTATCGCTGTCACAAGATGATCGAGGAACGGGATGATGTCCAGACGGTCTCTTCCTTTTCACTGGCGGAGACTCCTTGTGCGATGACGACAGCATGACGACTGATGCGTGACGGGAACGCACCAGGCTAGTCTATTATCAACTCTCCCATGCATGGGGGGCACTAATGACCTTTACTAAGGAAGCGAAAGCGAACAACTCGATGAACTAATTATCGATAAATTTATCTAAAGACGACTCTTCATTCTTTTAAAATGTCGACTGAGTATTACTTTAGTTGGAGAGAATATCTTCCATTCGTGAAACTAGGCTTTTTAAATCGTTTGCTATGATGGAAAAATCGGAAGGATATTTAGTGGGGCAAGGTATGTCGAATAACCTGAGATTATTTTTACCTGCTCTGACTAAAGTGTTATTAAATTCACTGTATTCGTACACGGTTTTTTCACGGAAGAAATACAATAAGCCATTCGTGTATCTAAATGCTGAATGAATGCCTGAAGGTATCTGTGGAAATACTTTCTTATGTCGAACCTGATCTTTAGGTCTGAAACGACATTCATCCATTTCTATGATATATTCCTCATCATAAAATATCAACGTACGACCCGAGTACGTGTTAACTATTGCTTGTACTCTAGCACCTCGATGTAAACCGATATCGACATTATTTACAGGGTATCCTTCAAGTAATTCCATTACTGGATATTTCACCATGTAAATCATATTGTTAGCAAATATCGCGATTTCTCCACTCGGCCTATAATAAATAGCATCGAAACCCTTGAAATTTCTTTCAGGTAAGAATGGAAGCCAATCTGTAATGAGACGAGGACCTACAATGACTCTTTTTTCTGTTTCCATGTCCACGAACCAAAACCATTTTGCGTGAAAAATATACATCAAACTATTGACGACGAGAAATTGATCAACACTCTCGATATCACACAACTCTGGTGGTTGAAGGGGTCCATCGTTCCCTCCTCCATCTCTTTCCGTATTTTCCCTATGTACATTACTTTTTTCCGACGGATTCTCTCTCTTCTCACCTTCAGGAGGTGCGCCGTAGAGGTATTGCGCCGCTCGTATATCATCCTCATGTAACGTAAGTCGGTAATTATGATAGTTATAGTATGGGAACATCACAGCGTTCTCATCGTTGGAATGTGAGATGCCAAGCGTGTGTCCTATCTCGTGGATTAGGACCGCCAGTAGACTAACTTGCCTATCGGGCAATTCGACTTGATGCTTCCCCAAATACCATTCTTCATCTTGATCGATGTGGATTTCCAATGGTGAATCATGCCCAGTCGGATAATCCGCATGGCCTAATGTACCTCCTGATCCATCCAAGGGAGCAGGGCAGAATCCTTTTCTATGGTAATATTTATGAATGTTCCGCGTATTCAAAATGATAATATCTGGGCTATGAGAATCTTGTTCAAACCTTAAATTCATCGCCTGACTCCATATTTCAAATGCTCTATTTGCCACTTCTATGTAGGTTTTGTTCACCAGGGCGTAGTGCCATTTCACAACGCCTTTATCCCATTTATAATGAGACAACGAAAACCCGGAATCATCGACAACGCCGCATCGGGGTCTATTAGTTAAATTTAGAGTCATCTCGTTTAATTCACCATCTTTGGTTATATTATAATATTCTTGAAAAATTTTAAGAGCTTCCTTAAAAGCGGTAGGATCAATGTTAGCTAATTCGTTCTCAATTACGTTCAAGTATCCATAATGACGTAGATATTCAGCGACGCAAAGCGTTTGATTGGTGCTGTTTTTATCCGAAATGACTATTTGCACCCCCAGCTCACTGAAGAGCAGAAATAAGACAAAAGCAATCATTCTATGAGAGTAGAATGATGCGTGTGTTCAATACCACGCAAAAGGAAATAATGAGCCCTTCCTTCAATACTGCTATCGATTTTATAGTTGTTTGCTCATTACGCAATCGTTTATCATTAAAAGAATCATTTTATTAGCACGCTTTAAACCATTTCTCTTAATATTAAAATACCTCCACGCAAGTGTGTTAATCCAATATTCGAAAATGAAGCGTTCATCACCACTGACCTACACCCGTAATCTTATCCCACCGTTCTGACATATGTTAGGGGTGAATTCTCACCGAAGCCATCTCAACGCTCAATGATCTATAATATTACGTCTAATAAACTAATATTACGTCTTTTTTATAAAATGCAATGGTGGAAGATTGCTCGCCACTACGAAATGGAATTGGATCTCCGAGTTTGTTTGTCAAAAGAATTTCAATGCTCTCAATGTTATTTTTTTTCGGTAGAAAATGGTATTGTATGTTTGATATTCACGGTTTTCTTTCGCAAAAAATATCATTAAATGCCTCGACTACCTCCTCTGATCTTTTTGCTCGTAAAGCTCTCGCCCACGCATATCTCGAAAATAAATCAATCACCGTTAAAAATATAACAATGTCCTCTGTTGAATTTTTTCAAACTTCGCATATCGTTCAGATCACATTGCCGGCATTCATCAATGTATGATACGATGTAACGATTTCTAGGGAATTTCTTCCTCATCGGTCTGTGGCGTGTGTATGCGTCTTGAGAATCTAACCACTCGCGTATTGTCTTTCTCGAAATTCCAGTCGCTCGATTTAATTTTTCGACAGTGGAAAAGCCTACAATGTTCTGGATCATTGTACACCTTCTCGATTATATCGTTATCCACTCGTCTCCGAATTTTTTCGGTTTCCTTGGTCGACTGCTTCGCCTCGGCATTGCTCTTGGTGACTTTTCTTTTTCGCTTCGTTCTGACCTCTTTCTTTTTCTTCTCTTTAGCTGTTTCGATAGATTCCCCACCGCGTCTAGTCTTCCCTCTATACGTTCCCATGTCTTATCCAAATCAGCATTCGCTCGTTTCACATCGGCAAGCGATTTCCTCAGTGCGTGGGTCTCCTCCTCCTCACTGTCCTGTGACCTTCTATGTGACTGGCTCTGACCAAAGGATTTCACTATCGGAATATGAATGGGCGATTTAATCTCGGAAACTGTGTTCAGATATTTATCTAGCACACGCTTGTACATGTGCCATTTGTCTATATCCTTTACACCTCTTTTCATCAAGATGGCTTTCATTTCAACATCTAATGCATTCAATCTCCTCTTCATTTGACCTCGCTCAAAAGCCTCAGGGTCGACTACGAGCATTTTACGCAAACTCATTTTCCGCCAATGAGGCTACCTATGACACCACTCAATATGGATCCGAGTAACATTGGCAGAAATCCTCCTTTTGTATACGAGAATCTTTTTTTTTAATGCTTATGCCACGCAAAGCCAAGTCTCTCAAAGTATATCGATGCTTGAATAGTTTTCGCTTTAGCCTATTATTTATCTTATGTCTACGTTCAAGCGTATTCAAACAGCATTCAGAGATGGCTTTAATCAACTCCGCATCCGATGCTTTTACTATAGCTGAACGCAACTTTGGTTTGGTAGATTTTAGCACATGGAGCAAATGATTATTGTTCTACAATCTTTTCATCATGCACGGACATGTAGATTACTGTGACCCTGTCTTCAGGAAAGATTTTAGTACGGAATCTAAACCTTTTGCCCGCGTCCTGTCCGAGGTCTAGGACCAAATAACCGAATGGTTCTTACTTCACCTCTTGATATACCCTTTCCAATTACTGTAATTTTTCAATTGATATGATACAAACGGTAGCAATACCGCGTCTATTATCACTCGCAGTTTAATCAAAGTAAGCAATCAACTTACGAGAACATCAATACTTCAGAGACCAGAACTTAGCGTACATTATTACGCATAGACACACGGAAATGGAACGCAGTTCACCTTGAACGGTGAACTCTTTCCTTTCATACCGTGCTCAAACGCGTTCTTTTGATGAATGTATAGTTAACATTCGAACTCAGTCGTTCTATATCTCACGAAGCAGCAGCGGTGAAACAAATGCCCTGCATTATCAAGTGCCAGCGTCAGGTGCCTGGAAGAGAGTGTCTTATATAAAGTCTCGGATTTGGTACAGCTTAACACTGGATGTTGGTGGGCATCTTGATCTATTCCTACAGAGAAGATACTCTCACAACCGATAGAACTATTGAATGGTAGTGAAAGTTGTCCAGTGTAAAACGTGTATTTGGTGTAGGTGTGAGTGTGAAAATAACGTGAAATTATGGATCACGCAATGGATGGTCTGGAAACTATTATATTTTTTATTTGTGATAATATACACTTTTTCGAATGCATTATTGGTATTATATTTTTTATATGTCTAGGAATGGAAATACATAATAATATCAATGATGGTGTTAACAATAATCAAACTACATTCAATATTACGAATGGGCTTTAAACCTTTTGAGAGATAAAAGGTTTGTGTACATTAAAATAAAAATTATACAGAGTCAATGCTTGTTATTTAATTCCTACCCAGAAGGCTCTAAGTCGGGATCATTACTCTTCTGAATAAACCTAATCCGTTCTTGTGACCTCATTATGATTCGAGCCCCCGGGGCATTGTATGATGGGTGATCGCCAGACCAAAGCGGTTGACCTTGGCTTTTTGCTTTCCGCTCGCTCCTCTGCGTACGTGAGGTTATTCTTGCGGATATTTTGACGGGCGACTCGCTCGTTATATGATCTCATCTGCTACGGTACATATATGGTAGGTAGAGATCACTACCTGATACAGCTTTGAGAGTTTGATGGAAAGACTAAAAACGGTAGGTACTAAAAACATGGTGACAATTTGGTAGAATCAATAGACTCACCTATCCTAGTCACGCGACATTACGGACTAGTTAACGTTCGTTTCGGAGCGGTTCATCGAATATTAATAATGATGTGTATGATGGTTAATATGTGCAGCCACTTGAAGACTATATATCAGACTGTGTATTGGACTATGCATTCAGGAAGGAAGAAATTTACCGAGTTGATTATAGTGAGGAAAGAGTTAATCATAGTACTACTGCGTTCTTTTTTAGCTTGACTCTTTCGCTGGTATGGATCCGAATACTCGTGAATTTAAGATATATATCGATAGTCGACTCTACTGTACCAGGTACTCTATTATTCTGGAATTTTACTATATAATTATTTGAATTTCCCGCTTTTTTTCAGAGAAGCTGATTGGTTGATTTTTAGATCATCTCCACCAATCAGGAGAAGCTTTTTTACTTAGCGATAGCATTTCAAGACGATGCAGAAGACAAAAAAAATTACCAGTTCCATACCAACTAACGAAAAAGTAATCTCGAAAGAGTAAGAATGATGAGTTGAACACCTTGTTCAAGACGATTAAGGAGGAACCATCATTTTGGGCATGCCCGAAAACCTACCCTGATTTTAACATATATTATAGTTCATCGTTTTCCCTTTCGAATGGTGTAAAAATATTGCTATGTCATAGACCATTTAACCAACATATATGGATTTGAATGTGAAGGATTTTCACGTGGAAATGCATTGTCCTTATGATAGTATGATGACCCCGAAAAAATTTGTTAAAAACTAAGGAAACGTGCACGATATGTTATGCACATAATATATTTTTCCTGCCCAGGTCATCGGATGTTTAACGTTAGTATTTAAAGTACATACTTCCGAGCAAGGAGACGGTAAGTTGCGATGAACGTGGCAACGTACTCTTATTCAAATTCTGTTACTTATCATTTTTGTTATTATTATATAACTCAATGTAAAGACCTTAGTGCTGTTTGTGGAGTTTATTAAGTAAATAAAATATGAAATGGGGTATAGAAGTTAAGCAGACGACTTGAATTTAATCTTCATAATGCCTATGTATATCGAATTAATATCAGGCGGTACTCTTAGAAAATGCTGGCAACGTCTTTGTTAAAATTGATTAATTTGCGCATACTACGTTGGTAACTTTTTTAA
This sequence comes from Platycnemis pennipes, assembly GCA_933228895.1. Lineage (NCBI taxonomy): Eukaryota > Metazoa > Arthropoda > Insecta > Odonata > Platycnemididae > Platycnemis > Platycnemis pennipes. Next base: position 98,751,369 of record OW121848.1, on the reverse strand, counting down.
TGCTCCAAATTACTTTAAATCAGAATTTTCAAACCTATGAGTTCAGAATATTAGGAATTTATCAGCACCACTAATTTATCGATTTCATTTGCGGTATACGTTTTTCTTAATGTGAAGGCATCTGTATACAGTAATGTAAATGTACCTATACATGTACGTACATATTCATGCAATCGCGTGTTTCGATCAGATTCAGATAAACATAAGAGTCCTGCAGTCTCCTAAAACTGGTGATTGATTGATAAGCGGGTGTTAAAAAATCGGGTCTCAGGCAGTAGCGAAAACTAAGATGGAAAGCATCTCAAGTATTTATTAAGGTACCTTACCATTGACGATAATAGGAAGCAAACCTATACATTGATCTCAATTATAAAATTAGAATGCATAACTTGACTTTATGGGTTCAGATAATTCACGTTTAATAAATGTTGTTCACAGAAATTCATTTTTTTATTGTAAAGCTAATGGATTGACTACATTTTTTGTTTGTCCGTTTTCTGCATAAACATAACGATTTATTTATAGTTATAGCGAACACAATGCATATTGGAAGTTGAAGTCCTTAAGTCTAGTCCGTAAGTTATTAAAACTTTGAACTTTTTTTTTCATAAACCAACCTTATGCCGAGTAAGACTATCCATTCTAAGGAAATAGATTCAATATGTTTGATTAAGAAAATGAAATCAATACGATTCCACCAAAAATGAGATGTCGAAAAAGTGATGATGAATTTGATGTATGAATGATGTCACGAATAAATGATTGAAGTGAAAAATAATGCAATTGATCACGAAAATAAACTGTCAAGATACATTTTAAAACGTTTTAGAACCAAAAATAATTATTTATTTTCCTTTGTTCATTAATAAATATTGTAATCAAATTTTGAGAGGAAATTCTCATCGATAACGGATATATAGCTAGAAAAATATCTGCCTACTCGGAGAATTACTGCTGCATGAATGATGTTTTTCTTTAAGTTTATTAATAGTCCCATTCATTTTATTACAGGTATTTCGTTTTATAACGCTGGTTCTCTTAGATGGCTTGACGAAGAAAATTGGTTGAATTATATTCTGAATAAGATTAATGTGAATTGCCAGGGTTGTTCTAGGATAGATCATTAAAGAAAATATCTATATGTATAATGAGTATAAAAGTCACTAGTAGTGACGACGTAAAAATCTATTTTTAATATATAATACACTGTTAACCACCTCTGAGATACGAGGAAAGTGGTGACTCCGCACGGGGCATGTTCCACCGTCGAGTACAAAATTCTAGTTATTAAGTTAAAATAAGTATTTATCCGTTGGAATTCAAGCAGTATTATGTGCACCTACATTTATGCTCTCAGAATGCATGATGGACACTGAAATTACGTTACGCAAATATTCGTTGTTACACGCTCGAATTTTAGGGAAATGTCGAAAAACAACTACATTTATGTTTGGCCTGGAGTGTCACGCATATATGCAATATGAATTTAGAACGACAATACCCTCTCTTCATTAGTTTAACCCCTGAACTTTGGTTAGCACACCGTAATATTTCTTCATAATCTTTAGTCAACAATCCTTAGATTGGTTTCACGCAGCTCTCATATCACATAACCCGTTATTACTCCTGTGTTAAGGAGTTTTACACGTACTCATAGCATATTCCGAAATTTTATGCATATCAATGCCTGTTGGATCTTTCATTCTCAATTCAGTCAGGAACCTAATAAATGTCGAACTTAACTCTTCTGAAAAATCGTTAAAAGAATACGTATTTCAACTCATCTAATGATGTTAACATTTCAAAAGACTATAAAACCGGTCATAACCTAGAGACGTGAGAGATGTGACAATATCTTGAATATGTTTTAAGGAATGGAAGGTGCTCTTCATTCACCATATTTAAATCATAACGTGGGGGAGAACTTTATCTATATATTGAAAGTCTCCGCATTCGAAATGCATTTATTGAAACTCCACCTAAGAAGGAAACTTGATAAATTACATTTTTCTTTTGTTTGATTACGTAGATACTATTTTTATGTATTTCTCTCGTTGGCTGATCTTTGATCGTACGCTAATTCATATGTTAAGACTCAATTGACCCAAGAGATGATGGGTCAGAAAATGGTAATCTGAACTCTGAGAGTAATCTTGAGCGGAGCAGTGGTTGTTGGTCAGAGGATCACCAGCTCGCTCTATTATGGGGGAATAAGAAGCTTCCTCGGTGGTGCTAGATGTGACGTTAAAAATGTCGTATATTATACAACTGAGACCAACCAGTAAATGTGTGTTTATAGTGTCGAGACTGCTCAGCTGTCTTTCGTCCTCAATGTAAGTCCATTACGGAGGATGATATTAAGACGTTCGAGTTCGAGCAACCCTTTCTCTTAATATTAAAGATAAGGTATTAAGAAATGATAACTAGGTGAATAGGTTTGATTTTTTTTATTAGTTCCAAATTCATACAAAGATGTAGTTTTAAAATATAATCATTTCATCTTCGATGGCTAATACAAACTTTATCGCTCGGAGCCGAGCTCCCTTGACAGCGTCAGTAGTACCATATTTCACGAGAGACTTTTTATGATCTGTATAACAAATCGGTTTACATCCATCCATAGCTAGTGAACCACCACCCTTTGATATCACTCTTGTATATTCCCCTGATGCTCCATCAACGTCGGTTCTCCTTGGTATATCACCTCCTTTGGGTAATGAGATTGGCTTGTTTTTCTCATATACGTCCAACCAGATGACCGGGAGCTGCTCTTCAGCCTTCCGCCGTTTCTCAGGGCAACTGATGTCTTCGTCCACGGTGATATTAAATCGCTCAACAGCTCCGTTTCCATTTTGAAAGCCAGAAAATGTTACTTCTTGGCCGACGATTTCAAATTCTCGGTTTTGATGCCTGAAGACACAGTAATATGCCCTTTGAAAGTCTATAGTAAGCATAAAATCTGTGTTCGCAACCTTTAGACGATCTTTGGGGATATAAATCTCATAGATGTCCCCATCTTTCTGTCGCTCCACTCGCAAGTATGTGCTTCCCAAGCAGGCTCTGGGGATGTGCTGCAAGGCGGCAGGTTTATACTCCATTCTCAGAAGGACGTCTTGGTTGGTAGCTTGGAAGAAAGCTGATGTTTTAGCTCTGATTTCACCGCTCTTTTATATTGTCCGAGAAGGTGGATAAGGAGGGGGAATTATTACGTTGGGAACGATCTGACTTCGTAATTATGTAAGCGACTGCAGCTGTGGGAAGGAATGCGGAAGTGATCTGGACGTCATCCAAACGTGGGTTGCCTTGGAACGGTATGCTGTCATTGTCCCGGGGTGTGACCTCGGTCTAACGCTACCTATGCGAAGTGAAAAGTTATGTAAGTGCGTGACGATGGGTGGATGGGAGGTATTTGAGAATAAAAATAAAATCGTAAAATTATTATAGATCATATGACTCGTATTACCTGAATAATTCCCTTCACCGGGTCTGACCTTTTTTTTAACACGTTGCAGTTGGGTGGTATGGTGTCCTCGGGCTGTGCTCTCATGCTCATGTTCCCGGGTGGATGTATGACCTAATCATAGTCCTCTAATGCTGCAGATGAGTGGATGGGGGTGTATGTTCTCCCGGGCAGAGGTGTGGCGTCGGCCTAGCTCAGCTAGAGTGCGCAAAAGTGAAAGGGAAAGAGCTTCGCGGATGACCTCGCGCTCGTTCGATCATTTTGATATCTACTATGGTACACTTGGTACATGGCATTACCTTCATTTGAGCCATTAGAACTCTACATGAAATATTTTTATTGATGAAGCTGTATGGCCATATTAAATGATCTGCAATTATAAAAATATAGAGATTTATTAAGAATCCTTCCCTTCTTCTCATTTTACATCTGTGAGCCTCAGGGGTATCATTGCATGCATTATGACCGAATGAAACCAATGTAAATATTGCTATAACAATTTGGAGCTAATTTTATTGCAAGGAAAATAATTTGGTTTGTTTATTTTTTCTCATTTATCGCTGCAATCCCACTGGGATTCAGTATTTCTGTGCCATCTCTCTGAGTTATGGTGTTGATGTATGGAAGAGGAAATTAATGGTGCCTTGGTTTCTGTGCCTACAACTGAAAATGTTCACAAAGTTAATGTTGTATTCTGTCAGTTTTTGTAGTGGGTAGTACATTTTAAAGTTTATGCGAGGATAGGTATCATTCTTTAACACCATTATCCAATATTTAGTTAGCGAGAAAAAAATTATAAATTTTATCTATGATCTTTTGCCCTATTTCAAGGTGATGAAATATTTTTCAGTTTGATATCATTGTTGTAAAGTTATTAATAATTGGGATTTTAGTTTTTGCTGTGTAATAATTTTCTTGTATTTACGTTTTTATTATGCATCTAAGGTGAACAGAATATATGTATTTTATTTGAGTTAAATTGTCTTCTGCTATATGCATTTTAAATAATAGGCTAGGTTTCATATGGTCTTGTTCTTAAGCGATTAATTTTGTTTTTGTTTAATTAGTTTTGGCTAATTTTTTTACCTATAGTAAGTCATTTTTTTCTGTATATTAAATAATCTTCTAATCTGATGTAGATTACCAAATTTTCGTAACATGTCTACCAATACTATTCTCTCCTCCCTCTCCATACCTAATCTTAGCACCCTTAGACTTACAGCAGACTTACAACTAATTTCTAACATTCTCAATTCCACCATCGACTGACCCGATTTTCTCTCCTTTGACAACTTCAAAGTTCCATCCCTCCCCACCCGTTCTCATCCTTTACTCCACATGACCATTCCCATACTTTCGATTACCAAACGTTCTCTTTTCTTCCGTCTCTCCTCTCTATTGAACTCCCTCCCACAACACATTGATCCCTTTGCACTCCCAACTAAATCATTCACAAGCCTTTCTATTTTGCATCTGTCACCAGAATAGCCTTTCCCTTCTATTTGTTTCCTGTTACTTTTATTTCATTTTTTTTCTTGTATATGTTATAAAATTTATGTACTGTTATTGGTCACTATAAAATGGCATCATGCTGTATGTGGTTTTCTTTCTTTAAAGTAAATAAAAATAAAAAATGATCAAATTTAGCTCTCAATGATTTAGCTGAGATGAGACTGAATTTATTTATAACTATTTCACGTAGTGAAATAGTTATTCATTTTTAATTCGGCGATTATAATTTTGTGTTTTAAAATATTTATTTCTACTATTAATGGCATGCACATATAAAACTCTAGATATGGGAATGTATACATCTGTTTCCCATGGCTACTGTAGTAGAAAGTGGAGAGAAAATTTTATGTACTTTTGACAATATTTTGCTTCCTGGACCAGATGCCTTCCTATCTTTTTGTTCTGATTTAAGATGAGGGCAATAAGTCATGCTAATTCCTCCTGATAATTCGTTCCTAATTCATCGATTCCCTTGCCTTCCTCCGATTGTAAGGTATAATCATTTCAATCATTCCATGGCAACATGCAAGCACATGAAAAGAAAGGTTGCTAGAGGGTTATGAGGGTGTTCTACCTGCTCTCCTTTGTATATGATAAAAAATTAGTGTTCAACCCAAAGGTTGGTTTTTGATAGGTGAGGGTAGAGCTCACCCATTAATAAACCATGTGAAAATTTTCTCATTCAGAGTAGGTGGCCAATTCCTTACTCTGGGCCACCTGCCATTTCCTATGCAATTTCGTTAAGTTCTGACAAGCCCAGAAAATCAGTTTGTGAGGATTTTCAGTGAGGGTGTCCAGAAAATCTTCTTTCTCTCTGGGATTTGAACCCAGAACACTCTGTTTGGTAGCTCAGCACTCTATATACTAAGCCACTACGACCCACTCATATTTATTTTTTTGGTGACATCTATCATATGTAATTTTGCTGCGGGTGAATAAAGATGATGATATAATGCCTTGGGATGCATAAGAGAGGTATGGGCTCTGTCACATTTTCTTATTCATACAGTGTTGGGCCAAAATTCATGCTGAAGTAATGAAAAGTCAAAGAGAGTTTTTTTCTGAGTGGATATTGCATACTAAAACTTTCAAAATAAAGTGGCTAGACTGTTATAAAAGCACTTTATTGTTTAATATTTTCAAGTTATTATTTTCAGTTTTAATTAGGTAAATTGGACAGGACAAAATATTCAAAACTTTTATGGCTCTTTTAATATACACAAATTATTTTTAAATTAGCATGAGAATTGAAGCTTTATAAAACATATATTTATACATTTTATTCCTTATAAAAGAGAAATGCCTCATCATTACTGAAAATAAGACAGGTCAAACACCTTCAAAATTCTCTTTTCTAAAATAAATATTTATCTTTGATTCAAAAGACAGTTCAAAAGTCATTGGTACATGCAATTCTTAAACAGCTGGAAGCTATAGTTCAGTTGTGGCAACACCCCAATATGCCTGCATGCGATTTTCAGCCTCTCCAGTAGTGCTTTCATTGTCTTTATCCCATGACCTATCCCCTTCATTCAAGCTGTCAGCCCTCAGGTCAGAGCTCGTTCGATGTTTTTCCCGCATAGCTTCAAAGTCAAACCCTACGTGCCCAGGGAGCAAGCGCTGCAAACTGCCAAAGTAAGCAGCATTTGGTCCACCTTGGATTGGAGGTGAACTCACCTCCACTGGGGCATGACCCCTTCCACTCCCTCCCCACTTTGTACCACTGCTGACGGAACTCTTACCCCAACTGCGTCCTCCTTTGCCCGTGCCCCGTGCACTTGAAAATCTCCTGGATAGGAAAGGTGCTGGTGGGGGAGGGGGCCTGTACTGTGGTGGCCCAGAACCATTGACAGGACCAGAGTTGGCAGCACTGGGAGCAAGAGCATCTGTCCATGGAGCTCTCGACCGGCCTCGGACAAACCCACGTGACAGTGTGTCAAGTTCCTTATCAAAGAGCAACTGTGTATTTTGCTCCAGCATGTATTCCCAGCACTTAAACCTCTCATCAACTCCACCCACCTGGCTTCCCTCCTCACTTGGGCTCTTCTCCTTACCTCCTATCACACTGTAGTCATCTGACATTACTAATGCAGGCATGGCACTAACTTTGTGAAGTCCTTTCTCCCTCATCAGAACTGATTCAGCTCCAACGCAAACATCCCATGCCCCTGGTATCCTTCTGAGTTTTGATACTTCTCCGTTTCTGCTCTGCTCCTCCCAGAAATTTTCTTTTATTGTGCTCCTACTGAAACCACTGTCAGAATTGTCTTGGCTGGATTTTTCCTCTAGGTCATTCTTGTCCTTCACTCCTGTACTTGGTGCGTCATCACTCTGGCCACTTGGGGAGGAGCGCTCTGGTAAATTTTTGGTGGGAACCTCATGTTCATCTATGCAAATTTCACTGGCCATGTGTATCTTCTTTTGACTGCATTCCTGAAAGGACTCCTTGTTTATCTCACAGGATTCATTGTGCTGATTGCTCTTACACTCTAATGATTTCACTTTTGATTCACTTTGTACTTTGAAATGGTTAATTCCATTGCTGACGGACACAGATTTAATTCCATTTTCAATTGAACAAATGGCTCGTTCTTCTGCTGCACCAGTGCACCATCGACGATGGCAAACATGAGGAAGGCACAAGTGGCACTCCTCCTTGTCTCCATCTGTGGCCCATGTACAGTGACAACAGCAGTGACGTAGGCATGGGTGATGTGAGCGAAGCTCTTCCTTAAGCTCTTTCATCAGGAGATCTGTCGTTCCATTTCTCTGAATGATCCTCAAAGACTTCCTCATTGCATCTTGAGAAATATCACCTTTCCTATCCTAAAAAATAAAATATATAGTTAGCATATGTCTATTTTCGAATAAAATAATATTTAAGCATATGAATCATGTGAATTACCTGTGAACCAAAGAGGTGTACTACAGCTATACTTAAGTTTCCTGTGTTGCCATAGCCTTGAGCTAAATCCTGAAGCCTTTTGGCTGCTAACATTTCATCAATTCCTTTCATCTCCCCTGAGTTTGGTCTCAGCATCATCAGCGTTTCACATGCAGCTTCATTTTGTTGAATGGCTGACCAAAATCTAAGTAGCAGATAACATGATATCATGTTATGAAAGGATAAAATGTTTCTAAAGAAAAATTTCATAAACTATTCCTTATTATTCCTTGAAGCCATGATGATAAGTCACTGTCAGTGGACATAATTGGGATGGGATCTCCAGCTCTAAGTACTAGTGTAAGACTAATTTTATGACCCTTAAAGTTTGGTAATATGAAGCAAAATATTTTTCAGCTCATTATTTTCAAACTCGCCATATGTATCATATTCAAATGAGAGCGTAATGAAAAGAGTAAAAGGAGCCAGGACTCAGTATCTTTTAGAACAAGATAGTGAATAAGATATATTAATTGATTTCAATTACCATATTCGAATGCATAAGAGATCAAAAATCTTATCAAAAATTATGGCTCATAAAATCACCACCGGGTCTTATTTGCAAAGGTTTGTCCTTCATGATTAACATGAAGATTGATGCAGTTCTAATTGCTGTCATAGCCTCTTTATGCTATTATCAGCACCCTGGTATATATAATGCAGTTTGCTTCCACAATTTTGAAAGAGTTGTGAGTGAGATAACAAACTCGTTGATCAGCACAAGTGTATCGTCATACTACACTATGTACTTTTGATTATTTCTTTGTTGAGGGTTCTACGGTGTGCAGGGTTTGGAGATCCACTTCTGGGGTGCCTTCTGCATCTGTCCATGTTGGGGGACAAGAGTTTCATGCTGATCAGCATGAAACATTATAGACATTAAGCTGCGATGTTGATGAAACTGTTGTCCCTGTGACATGGGCAAATGCAGAAGGAATCCCAGAAGAAATTGATCTCGAAACACCGCTTGTGTTTGTTCACTTAATATTTCCTTAAAAATATGCCCTACTGAAAACAGGGTGTATCTTGCCATAAAATATGGAAAAGGGATATCAACCGTTGAAGCTAATCATTGAAGCAATAATAGTTGTAGTTATCCTAAAATCATGGGAGAGACTTTTTGTAATCAATGCGCATAGACTACACAAATATTTGCCATGAAGAACAAATATAGCAAGAATTTTGAAAGCATGTGAAACTGCTTTTTTTCATTAAACATGTTAATCTTCTTTTCATGCATTTTATATGATTATTTGAGAAATATCTTTGAGTCTAATGTGCAAAGACATAGATTCAAATAGAGCTTGATTGGACTGAGTGTGTTTTACTCACATTTTGTTAGCTATTATAATGCATAGGTCTTTTTCTGAGGATAGATCCACTTCCACTACATAAGGATCTGGCACCACCTGAGGAAAAGATGCACTCATTCCCAATGCATGTTGATCTTGAGTTTCTGTTTTGCTCTGATGTTTTTTTTCTTCCTGTGGGAAGTATAAGCATTCATGTTAGCATCATTGAAATTGGTTACTACTCTTTTCCAGATGCATTTGCTTAAGTATTAGGTAAAATCAGGCTATTGCTGACTCCATGTTTCTCTCCACCCCAAATTCCTATCACTTCCAAGATACACTACTATCTACTACTAAATATTGCAAATGATCTTATTTGTAGGTTGCCTTCTGAAATACCTAAATTAAGAACAGTATTAACAGTAAAACCCCTCTTTTACACTTCTGAGGGGAACTAGAGAAAAAAGTGTAAATCGCGGGAAAGTATAAATTGAGGTTATGCATATTTTTATGAAAGTTATGCCTGAAAGAATAACTCCTTGCTTCTTGATTTTGCCTGCCCAATTCTTGTCTTCATTGAATGACAAGTTTAAAAAATTGAAATATAGTTCCAACAAAACCTATTTAATAATGCCAAAATCTCTTATTTTAAATGCAAGGGGACACGGGGAGATATATTAACTAGATTACATATGGTTGGGCCAAGATTAGGAAGTGTGAACAAATTGTACAGTAGTAAATCAGAGAGAATATAAGGAATTAGTTTACAGGTATATGAGGGAAGATGCAGAAGAGCAACCAGTTGAGGAAGGATTGGGGGGGAAGAAGAGGAGAAGGACATAGATAAGGATGAACTGGGACCAGGAGTCTTGATCCAGACTTGCTAGTAAGTTAGGGTAAACATTATGAGAAAAGAAGGTGTGGAGACTATAATGATAACCTATCAAAGCTATTTAAGAATCAAGGTAGAGAAGAACGAGATGATTTTATGGGTTTGTTCGTAGGATGTATGAGGATGAAGTTTGGCTGGAGGATTTTGTAAAATCTGTATTAATACCTAACCAAAAAAGAAAGACAAGGCTGCAAATGCTGAAAAGCATACACTTTTTAAATAAATGAAAAATTTCATCACCTATGCGATGGCATCAGCCAATCCGCGAGTTATGCAACCTGGACAACAATCGCGACAAAAATGACGTACGTGTACTGTAATCTCTCGTGGCATTACAATTGCACAGATGAGTAAGGTCACGATAACTGGTGGTACATCTGAGCAAATTTTATTTCTATTTCATATTGGTAACTTACTGTATGAGCTTTTACTTTGTCTTTCATGTAGCGTTGAGTCCATCCACCAGTTATACAACCAGGACAACAATCACGGCAAAATTGTCTAGTAAAACGTAAATGGCAAACCATTAAAAAATTTGCAAGCGTAAATAAAGAGAAGACGTTACATTGCGGATATATTGAAATTATTAGGACTTGAAGAAATAGTCGTTAATGGTGGGAAAACATAAATTGCGGGGACGTAGAAGCAAGGTTTTACTGTATTGCTATAAAGTTCACAATACTGTTTTTTACTGCAGTATGCATGTTAAGTTCATTAAAACATCTCGTTGAAAAATATCCAGGCTATCAAGTTCAAATACATTTGTTTCAAGATGCCTAAGGCACAATAACATAGCTTATAAACTAATTCATTCTAATACATAGAAGGCTCCTGCAGGACTTACAGAATTGTTTTAAAAGATTAAAAAGTATTGCATTACTATATGCTCTTTTATGAACTATACTTGATTTAAGGCACTTGGATTATCATCTGAAATCAAATCAATCAAAGTGAGCACTTTGAAATAAGACATGGTAAATATATTGATATCAGATACTCCAGTGAGTTCAACAGTAGGCCGATCAACATACTTTTATGTCCTTATAATGAAAAATAAGCAAAGCAGTGCACCCCATCCCATTATAATTATTTTTCCTGTTCTCAGCACCTCCATTCTCTTACCTATACCCTTCAAAATTAGGCCAATTATCATAGAATCCCTTCATGCATACCATTGTTCTTATAAGGAAATGTAGGCAATACTCCCTTTTTAATATTTCTAGCCAAACTCTGTCCTCAAAAGTACCCATAACACCATAGCCATTCTACTCCATTGGATGGGACACTTAGTGTCAACGTTTGGCTACTCTAAACCAAAGGCACATAAGGTTCCTGCATTAAATATCTTGAAGGGATACCTGAAAATGTTCTCCGTGCCAAGTGTGGCCTCAGATACCATTGAAAAACATGTCATTATGTATAAGAGTTCAAATCCTTGGGCCAGCACTTCAGCCATTACACCATCCTGATACCCTGCTGTGATCAGTTTTATTCTGGTGAATGTTGGTGGACCAGGAATGTTATCTGGTCACCTATCCCTAAATGTTATATTTCATGCATATAATTTCAGAATTAAACTTTACCCTCATCCATTTTAAAGGAAATTGAACCTGGTGACTTTGGCCAGAGACCTATAGAATAAACTGTTGTCTCCGCAGCATCCAAAAATATCATTACTTATGGTAATGAGCTTTTCGCAGTCAAGATGGAGGTCATACCACCCAATAAATGTTTCATTTGATTGAACTGCCTGTGTATGACTTTTCAACATGGATTTTATTGAAAAATATCAAACCACATAGTTATGAAATTGGGATGGTTACTCACCAGCTCATTCTCACTGTCCAAGTCATCATCCAAGGCCTTTGGAGCAGTTAGAGGAAATATTGAGCCATCCTTCCTGCACAAAACAGCTCCAACTCTTCCAACACTTGCCACTCTTAAAGTGTATTGTTGGTGTGGAGCATCACCATTGGTTACTGAGCCATTGCTTCCTGCTTTGCTTACAGAACTGCATGATGCTGACTTAGCTGTTATGTGGCAAAGAATGGCACATGCGCCAAACTTTTGCCCCTTTTCCTTCAACTCCCTGTGAACATTTTCCCAGGACAAGTTTAAAAAAGTAAGTTTAATCTACCAGCACATTTTCTATATAGTCAAAAAGGTGTATTGTCCATTGTAACATATTTCACGCTGATGTAAAGCACTGCAATAATGTTACTGATTTTGAATTTAAACTGTCACATCTGTAACCCATAGATCTACTTTATAAATTTTTTGTGTAAGAATGTTACCATTTGACTTCATAAGGAGCCATTACATACATACATACATACATTTTTATTGGACATTAAGCAAGATACATCTGCAATAGTCTTCGTCATGGTTAAGGACAACACAAACAAAATCAGAATACTATATCATTGATATTGCACATAAGATATTCATCAATAGAATAAAATGCTTTTGATACTTAAGCCAACAATAAATGATAGATTTAAATCTAGCCAATGTAGCATTTCTGGCCTCTTGGGGCAACATATTAAACAATTTTATTTTTAGAACATTGAAATGTTCCTTTGATTTTGTTAACCTGCAGTGTGGTACAACAAGTTTTTCTTTTCTCCTAGTGTCATGGTGGTGGACACTGGTTGTTACCTTAAACAAGTCAATATTTTCTTTAACGTTACAAAGGCATTTGTATATATACAGGCTGTGAAGGGTTATGATACCAAATTGTTTGAAAATCGGTTTACAATGTTCACGAGGGGTAGAGTTCGAGATGATTTTCACAGCTCTTTTTTGTAGTAGAAAGATGTCATTTACCATTGCAGCATGACCCCATAGTTCAATACCATAGTTTAGATGGCAATGAAAAAAAGCAAAATAACTTGATCTTAGATAATCCTTATGGATAAGCTCCTTGAGTTTGCGTAGCATGAAAATTACCTTGGATAGTTTGACACAGGTGGCAGATATGTGAGTATTCCACTGTAACTTGCTATCTAATTCAAAGCCTAAGAGCTTTATATTGCCAGTTTCATTTACTGCTTTGCTAAGGGAGAATATTGTTGACTGAGTTTTTTCGGTATTTAAAGCAAGTCCATTGGCTGTGAACCAAGTTTGTGCCATAGTCATAATAGAATTTTGCAAGTTTTGGATGTTGTTGAGATCTTTGACATTATATAAGAATGTTGTATCATCAGCGTACAGAACTGATTCACAAGGAACATTGTAGGGGAGGTCGTTAATCATCACCAAGAAAAGAAGAGGGCCAAGAACAGATCCTTGGGGTACCCCATGTTGAACAAGTAAAGGCAAAGAGTGTTTGTCATCAATGCAAACACACTGTAGACGATCCTTCAAATAAGAGTGAATGAGCTTTAATTCATTGTTTCTGATTCCATAATGAGCAAGTTTTTGAAGGAGAATGGAATGAGACACACAGTCGAAAGCCTTAGAGAGGTCGCATGCAATCAAGGCAGTGGATGATTTTTCTTCAAAGGCCTTTAAGATAGTATCAGTAATATAACTGACAGCAGATGAGGTGGATTCACCTTTGCGAAAACCGAACTGTGATGGTGTGAATAGGGTATTGCTTTGCAAATAGTAGCAAAGCTGATTTTTCATCACCTTCTCAATTACTTGACTGAACACTGGAATAATTGAAATTGGGCGATACGTAGAAGCTAAGGTTTTATCACCTTTTTTGTGTATGGGAATTACTTTAGAAAATTTAAGTGGGTTAGGGAAATTGCCAGACTGAAAACACGAATTGCATATCATTGAGAGAGGTTCGTCAATGACATTGGCGAGCTCTTTGATCATTTTCGGTGATAAACCATACACATCCGTACAATTTGAATTTTTAAAAGTTTTTATGACAGACCTAATGTCAAATGGTGTAACCCATGTCCATTTCAAGTTAGATGTGATAGCAGGAAGGTTATTTTGTAGGCTGGTTGCAGTGATAGACTTGATGTCAATTGTAGCAATGAGATTATTAACTGATTTAATGAAGTATTCGTTTAAGGTATCAGGATTGAAAGGAGGTGGGGTATTAAAATTACTAGCCCCAAGTTCCCTATTGATAACTCTCCAAGCAGTCCTTATCTTGTTGGATGAATTTGCAATTGAGTTGCAGTTTGCGTTCAATTTTGATAAATTTATTTTATGGATGTACTCCTTCTTTAGCTTGAGCCAAGTTTGTTTATGATCATTTTCTCCTGTAACTCTATACATGGAATACAAGGCAATCACTTCTTGCCTAAGCTTTACCAGATCTGGAGTAAACCACTTGTTGGCTGACTTCTTGCTTCTCAATGTGTACCGCACTTTCTTGGGACAACAGTGTTCAAAAAACAACATGAAATTTTCAAAGAAGCAAGAAAAATTGTCATCACCATTTGAATGGATAAGTAAAGAATGCCAAGAAACACTGCCAAGAAGAAATTTTAGATTTTCGATGCCCTCGGGGGTGATAGGGCGACAGAGGGTAGAACTAGTCCTAGTATTGTGCTTCTTAATAGAGTTCTGATTGTGAGATTTGATGAAGAATTCTAGAGCCAGATGATCGGAAATTCCCAAATCAGTAGTTCTCACATAAAAAGATTCTGAGGGCAAGTTAGTAATAAAATTATCTAGACAAGAATTGAGTCTAGTGGGTTGCCTGTTCACACAGTGTAGATTAAATGAGAGAAGTAAAGTAGTGAGGGCAATTGATTCCTTGATAGTGTACCGGATGTCAACATTCTAACTGAACTAGCAAACTGAATTCAAACATTCTAACTGAACTAGCAAATCATTCTAACTGAACTAGCAAAAAATCTAGTAGATGAAGGCTTTTAAAAGTAGTACTACTTATTTACCTCGATTATCTATCTGTTACTCTTATGATCAATCTTTCTAGATTGATTAAAAAAATGCTGATGAGGGGAGCTCAAAAAAGTGGAAAGAACTTTTATTTTGAACCTCACAGCTGTGGAGTCTTTATTGTAGGCATTACCATAAAATGAATCTATATACCTACATATATATTTTTTTTAAATCTGTATTTAAATTTTGCGGAGTGTTCTAGCTCCTTTCAACTTGCCTGTGAGCAGAAAGCAGAGTATACTTCATGTAGTCAGTGGCAGTCTCCTTAACAGTTCTCTCCTCCAGAAGAATTCTTGGGACCACAGATGCAAGCAATGATGCAGTTTCAGCTCCTCCTTCATTTCCCTCCTTGACACTTCCTCCATCAAACAGACCAAACAGGCCCTCAGTGTTGCAAAATGCTGGTAGCCGTATCTGAGTTGTGTATAGCCTAGTTTGATATTTTAATTCATTAGAATGTAATATTTCTCAATAACTAGTTGACTCATTAACATAGCTTTAACAGGAATGAGTCAAAATCCAGTATTGAAAAGCAATTTTTCCATAATTAACGAGCGCAACAGGTTCTGTCATAGCACATCTTTCCATTAAATACCCTGCATGCACAATTGTCTTTTATCTGAACTCCACATATTGTGATGTAAAACTCGTATGAAAATGATTCTTCAGGGAAATATTGCTAGATGCATGTGTGTTATGAACACATATATTATAACTGGGCAATGTATTGGTGCTGATTCCAGTACATGAATGTATACTTCCATGTTATAGGTAAAACTTTCATATTATCGGAGCAAAATTTAAAGTAAAGAGTAATAAAACAACATTTTTATGACTACTTGATATTAAAGCTATAATGTTATTTTTGGAATTTTTTGGACTCAATAATTCACCTGTCAAGATTCCCTGGGGTTTCTGAGAATCCAACTTTCCATGGAGGTCCTATGTGCATTCTATCTTCATTTCCTTCATCAATTGACTGATAGGATTCTCCCGCTTCATGATATGGAGTGGAGGGCAAAGAGGTCCGATTATTGCCAGACACATCCACTAGGCTCATTTTCCTCTGTGATCTGTTGAAGGAAGATATTTTTTTTACCATTTTTCCACTTCTTTTGGAGTGTCTACTCCAATTGAGAGATTACATTATATTATAAATCAGTGGAGGGAAAACCACTCATCAGCAAACACAAGTGGCCAATTAGTCATGAAAGTTAGGCAAATGTGTGCCTTATATATTTTAGGGACCATCCCTATTATATTATTATATATTTTTTATTGTATAATACAAAGAGGTTGTGAGAGGGTCAAGCCAATTGTTACAATGCACCATTGACAGGAAGGGGAGGGCCAGCCTTACATGGAGTTATCTTACGTTGGGAGGAAGATAATTTATGAATTCAACCTTCTTTTATATAATGGTATAATGATGATACAAATAATAATTAGTGAATGATAATAGTTTGAGAGATAAAAAAGGTATTCAGAATATCAGTTTTATGACTCATGAAAAAGATAGCTCATGGGCTGTGTTACTTTTCTTAGGGTAATTGAGGGGATTTTTAGGGAATGTTAGGGAGCATTAAAGGGGGGTATGTGGAAAACAATTTTTATGCAATATATAGATGGAACTGAAATACCTGATATAAAAAGTAATGAAAATTCCTCAGTTACAGATATTGTGGTGAACTTAGCAATTAATTTCCACACTTGTGGCATCCCTTCCAGATAGAGTTGCCCACCAATTTTTTAAGTGAATCATAGCTACTTTAAAATAAGTATAGAGGTACGTACTCAATAAATTCCATATAAATGTGTCATCACCATATGGGAATGATTACTTAACAAATTAATATATTTAGGATGGGTGGGTACTGGTGTAAATTTATGGATTATAGAAAACAGAAGAATGAAAACATAGGATCAGAATTATTCAACTACTAACAAAAGGCACCAAAAATCCACTGCTTAACATCCCAATCAATTTATAGAGTTTTGCTGTTCACTTTGCATTCATGTGGAGTCTGGGATTGCACTGAAAATCCTTTATCACTGCTAATCTATGTTAACCTCTTCCGTTTCCCGTTTCGTATGTTTCGCCTTTCCCGTTTATACTTATATAATAATATTTCCAAAATTCTATCTGAGTAATATAGATTACCTACGTCTTTCTCAAGAGTAATGAAAATATGTTCTCATCATTTCTTTATGAATTTAAGAGTTTCTACTGGAAGCCAAGCTAGTTTTAAATCCATTGGTGTGGTTAAATATATGTAGTTACATACCGGTATGAGTTGAACTGGCTAGGATCCACATGAAGTTTGGGATTTCCAGAGAGATCTAGAAATGTCAACCGCTGTGGCACTAGGTCTCCAAGGTGCACCCTCTCCAGTTGATTATGGGACAAATCAAGAACCTGAAATTTTTAATGGTAAAAGGAATATGTACTTGAATAAAGTATCTATGGTACAAATACAAAGGAATTAAATTTTTCAAAGTGACCAATTTGACTTCAAATGACAGCCTTAGAAACTGGTACCAAGATATTTAGATGTTTGACCAAATTTAAAATAAGCGTGCTAAAGCTTGATATTTTGTAAAATTAATTCTCATTTAGAAATTTAATTTCTGAGGAGTGGTTGATACTTTCTCATGATATAAGTGTGATTTCTGTAACACCGCAGTAGACTTGTTTTGGAAAAGTGATGAGAAAGTAAATGAAATTCCTAGACATGTGTGTTTTTAAATGGCAGTCTGCCTCAAATTTTTGTTGCAAATATCATATTATCAAAAACTTACTCTCAGGTTATGCAACTTGCTTAAACCCTTTGGTGGTTGCTGTAATTTATTAGAGTGAGCTCTGAGTGTTCTTAATTTTTGGAGTTGGCCAATAGAATCTGGCAGCAAACTGAGTGTGTTTCCAGATACAACCAATTCTTCCATATCAGTCCACATCTCCACACACCTAAAACGTAAAAAAAAATAGTATGAGGTTACATTATTTCAAATTTATTGAAGTATTACAATATTTTCATAGTAAATACATACATAATGGACACTGTGAATGTTACTAACTTGGTATTCTCATTAAGGTTGAATAAAATTGCTATGTAAGCATTAAGCCAATAGTGAGTAGAGACCAAGGTATTGGAATTGCTTTCCCAGTGGATCAGAGTGCGGTAATGCCTTGGCCTACAAACTTTTGGCTCCTGAACTTTCAAAGATGTGAACATATATGTCTTAGAACAAATTTAAAAAGTGTGCCAGAATTTCAAACTTGTCAGCTGTGTATTAAGTTCATTTGGCTGTTGCTGTGGGTGGCACAATGAGTTGGAAATTGTGGGGTGGAATAACTCTCATCCTTATATCATCATGGTTTCAATTCTGTCCTGTGCTTAAATTTGCATCAGACTAGGGGAAAGGTGTCAGGATGACAGTGGAAGGGAATAAAGTATGTGATATACAATATTAAATTTGGTAGTGGACAGAGTGCAGTATTTAATTGGCTAATTATAATGTTAGATACCAGGTCTAATTTTTTTCAACATATGAACATATTCAACTTGAAAGCAAGTTCTTGGAATGCAACTTATTCATTTTTAAGGGCTTGCTGTAGATGCCAAGTACATATACTTTTTCACTGACAATGAGTTCTTCCTTTCTAAAATGCACCACATTATTTACAACAATGGAAAAACAATTGTTCTGGTTGCTCAATTTAATTATGTCTCCCTTAAAAATTCAGAGACTATAACTCAAAATGAAATTGCCTGTATATGACACTGCCCTGTAGCTCAATGCATCATGGAATATTTATATGCAGGGGCACTTGACCACAAATGGTCCTAAGAATATCAGTTTACAATGAATTAACCCATTGACTTGTCTTTTTTTTCAAAGTTAATCCCGAAAAATAATAAAAATAGAAAAAAATAAAATTATATAATATCAATATTATAACACTGTTTGGAAAAATATTAAATAAAGAGACCAGAAAATTGCAACCTTTGTGAGGCGTTGAGTTAAGGAAATCAGCAGTGGAAGACAGAAAGAAAAGTTTGGAAATGAAATGCATCCGAAGTGAACCTTTACCTGGTTGCAAAACTATGACTTTAAAAATGAAGTCTAATACTGGTTGGGGTCTATATAGATGTGGGTTTAGAGGAGGGTGGAGAGGGTAAGATGGGTATAGAGGATGATGAGTAAAGATATGTTGAGTATAGTTGGGGAGGAAGGAAGTTGGTGAGAGAAATCAATGGAGGGCAGGAAAGGTGAATGGAGGAACCCTAAGAAAAAAATACTATAGAACTATATATAGTGATTATAGGAATTCTATAATCACTATAGAAATTTCTATAATCACTATAGGGTATAGTTCTATAGTCCTATAATCACTATGGGGTATAGTTCTATAGTCCTATAATCACTATAGAAATTTCTATAATCACTATAGGGTATAGTTCTATAGTCCTATAATCACTATGGGGTATAGTTCTATAGTCCTATAATCACTATGGGGTATAGTTCTATAGTCCTATAATCACTATGGGGTATAGTTCTATAGTCCTATAATCACTATAGGGTATATTCCTATAATCACTATAGGATACAGTTCTATAGTTTATACATACATAACTTACATAGACCTCTCATATACAGACATATTCTCCTGGACCATGCTGTCTATAGGAGAGAGGTTTCAAATTATGTATCTTAAAAGCAAAACATTCTGAACATTTTATTTTTTATTCATCTCATATGGATTCAAATGTCACATTCATCTTATATCCATTCAAATGGATATCCATGATTGTAAGATTTTCCTCAGTCCCTCGTAGACGGTATCGGATTCAAATGGGGTATAGTTCTATAGTCCTATAATCACTATAAGGTATATTCCTATAATCACTATAGGATACAGTTCTATAGTTTATACATACATAACTTACATAGACCTCTCATATACAGACATATTCTCCTGGACCATGCTGTCTATAGGAGAGAGGTTTCAAATTATGTATCTTAAAAGCAAAACATTCTGAACATTTTATTTTTTATTCATCTCATATGGATTCAAATGTCACATTCATCTTATATCCATTCAAATGGATATCCATGATTGTATGATTTTCCTCAGTCCCTCGTAGACGGTATCGGACTTAAAGAAAAATCTGGTGCGCTCGCCGGAAAACAGGTTCTCAGCATTATGGAGGAAACTCTTATTTATCTCTCCTAGAGTTCAAATAATATCAGAGACGTATATTTATAATGGTCATGCTTAATTTTAGCCACAAAATGGTTATTAGGGAAATGCTTTAACGGTGCAAATTATCCGTCTCAATCTTAGAGTAAGGTTAATAATCACAAACGACTTAATGCCAGCCAGCAGCAGTATATATATGGCCTCCCTGTCTCATTACCATAATTGGAAAATGTGTCAGGCCGTATGTCAAAGGTTGATAGGATACAAAGTAGTTAAGTAGGTCGTAGGTAGGGGTATAAGTAGTATGTGAGATAAAGATATTAATCATTCAGTAAGTGAGAATCACGATCCTTCATTTTCCTTTTTTTTTCAATTTTGTTCCTTTGGGGAACAGTTGGCAAAACGGATACGAATAATGGTTGGCCAACCGCTGCACCTAGAATAATAATAATATAGGAATCCTCATGACCAAACGTTGGCCCAGCCATCTGTGCTACATGGGTATGTTCCAAATACCTTAGCCATAGTGATTATAGAAAACTATATATAATCACTATATATAGTCCTATAATCACTATATATAGTCCTATAATCACTATATATAGTCCTATAATCACTATATATAGTCCTATAATCACTATATATAGTCCTATAATCACTATATATAATCCTATAATCACTATATATAGTCCTATAATCACTATATATAGTCCTATAATCACTATATATAGTCCTATAATCACTATGTTCCAAATAACTATAGGACTATAGCCATAGTGATTATAGAAAACTATATATAATCACTATATATAGTTCCATAGTATTTTTTTCTAAGGGAAGTATTTACAGTCAATGGTCTCTTAAAGGCTATGCTTGAAGGAAGAAAGATTGGTCATGGGCAAGAGGGAGAAATAAAACAAATTGGGATTTAAAATATGCTTCATGAAAGAGAATAGAACATAGAAAGAATTTTATAAGGGCATTGAACATGACAGTATTGTTTGGGAATAGGAATTGCTGCTGTAGATCGGCAGGAAGTGTAAAAATAGGTACCTTCCAGTATTTCCAATGACACTATTGAATGACAGCAGAAGTTAATGATAAGAGTTGGCCTTTCTAATCCAGTTGGTCTGGATATTAGTTCCTGTGATATCTTATGCATTAAATAATCAAAATATCTAATGCAAATAAATGATTTTCCATTTAGGAAATAGAACTAAAATTCTAAAATTTTGACCTCTAAATCAATAAAACAGAACTTACTTCTCTGGCACTGTAGTGAGTGAGTTGTAAGCCAGATGAAGAACTGTTAATGCTGTGAGCTCAGAAAGAGCTTCCCAAATTGCATCTGTTAAATTATTTCCTGTCAGGCGCAGTGACAGTAATGGGCTGCTCCATGGGAGAAGTCCATCAGATCCCAGGACGAGTGGAGGCAAGCCTCCTGTGAGTTGGTTGTTTGACAGATTGATGACTTGAAGACTGTGAAATAGAAGCATTTTGTTATGAAGTGAATTTTACTACATTCAATCATTGCATGGTGATTTATCATAATTTTATCATGTTTTAGTCATTATATGGCAGGGTAATGATTCTAATTAGCTAAATTTTTCTCTAACTAGATAACATACCTTGGAGACGAAAGAAATCCTTCATGAAGAGCATTTATTTGATTGGCGTGGAGGTGAAGCTCAGTGAGATTAGGAGCAACATGCAGTCGGTGAGGAAGGGTCTGTAAGTGATTATGAGAAGCATCTAAAAAATTCAAATGCCGGAATCGTTCCCATGGCCAATCTGGCAGACTGTGTAAATCATTCCTGAAAAGAATGTATGCATCAGTTTTTGTACGTGCTTTACCAAAACTGAAATTCATGGAATTAACAGTCATAGATAGCTATTTGATGAATGGATTAGATTTAATGACAATGCTGGACTACTAAGTTTTCAGAAAATCCATTCAAAAAGAAGTTATTAACTTACCTGGATACATGAAGTAGTTCTAAATTCAAAGGAGTAGGCTCAACCATTAGTGAAACTAACCCTGTTTAAAAAATAGAACAAATTATTTTAGAATATAAACTTTTATTTCCAGAACAGTAAGAGCTATTTACGAAAACCAATTAGGTATGTTATTTTCTCTCATTCATAGAATTTGAATGTTCCATTTTTCTTCTAATCAACAATGTAGACAAATCATCAATGGAAAATCATACTTATTAGCTGGAAAATAATACTCATCCACAAATGCATACATATTCTGCATACAATTTTTTCTAGGGCCATGAACACTCCTTTCCTAGTGCCTATATAAACATTTATGTTGTAAGAGTATTAATTATGAGTAAGAGTGTTATTATGTTGTAAGAGTAAGAGTATAAAGTTACCTCCCCCTGCAAGAAAACTGCCACCAAGGTGTGTTGCTGGGGATTATAATTCAATCATCATTGCTAAATTTGAGTTGTGCCTTTCATTCAAGACATTCATTCATTTGGTTCCAAAAAAAGTGGAACTACAGGGAAAATTGCTTTGGCCCAATAATTTGTCACATTCTTACTTATATAGACAAGAACAAAGTGAAATTTCCATGCTTCATTCATAATTTACAAATCTAAAGTAATACATAATGCCTTCGTGTCTAAAAATTTTGCGTGAATTTCTCATGAGCTGTGAGTAAAATTTACTTTATATTTTCTTCTAACACAGGTATCCTTGACATAGTATTTTTTCATAGGTATTAAAGACTTAATGAGGCATGTGAAGTTCCATTTTACCACTTCCTCCTCATTGAATGTATTTATGCTGGCTAAATTAATGTCTATAGTCATATCTATCTCTAGTCATATATATATTATCAGTGATCACTTGAAGAGATTAGGTATTTTACTAGTGCTGGCTAATTATCAACATCATTATAATCAATATTTCAATTTAATTATGTATAAGGAGAGCACACCCTTAAAATGACATCTTTCCTTTGCTGCATTATCCTGGAGGTTTTCATAGTGATGATGCTGAAGTGTTGAAACTGTTTAGGATGATGAGTCAGGTATAGAATTACATAGGTATTCTTGATGTTATTTTCTTGATTTTCACTTCCCCTGCTTCCCAGCAAAAATTTGTTGTGCTACGATCCAGGCCATACATATGGTATATATTTCTGATATAGCTCTGAACATATTACTATTACAGCCAAAAATCCTATTTTCTTCAACCTGAATAGAAATTCTGATGGTGGCAGTTATGCATATCAGGATCTCAAATCCATAAATGGGATGTAGGTAGGTTTAGCAGTCTTAGATTACATGATAAAAAATAATTCAGTATTTTAACAATGATTTCAAAGAAAACAATACTTACTATTATCTGACGCAATAAGAGTTGTGAGTTTGTGACCAGGCAATGAAAGGTGAACTAGTGAATTCCTTGCACATTGTACCACAGATAAGTGGCGTAGGGCTCTAACATCCAGCCTTTCTATGTCATTGTCACTGAGATCCAATTCCCGGAGATTCTGCAAGAAGGAAAATGATTGTTTCTGAATAGATTCAAATGGTCATGAATATATTAAGGAATATATATTAAATAATTGAAACACCATTAATTGTCAAAAAAAGCAGTTAATTACAAAATTAGGTGTCAAATCAAAGGCATTGAAGACCAGTTAGCATTCAATTCACAAATTTTATGGGGTTAGTCAACCCAAGGGATTGAAATTATTACCATATCCATTGCATAATCAATGTGAAGGATATAACATTGAGATTTATAGCAAGGGCAGAACATTATTAGATTTGCTAAAACATATACCTACTTAGTATCATAGTAATATATGAATGTAATGGGAAATATGATAAAGTAGATGCAATGATTAACCCATTGGGGGTAAAGAGCCGGCGATTCACCGGTCACCTGTTGGAATTCAATGTTCTAAAGCTATTCTTTTTTCCCAATGATATGCACCACAAGTGTTTTTTTTTAATTCAGTGGAAAGAAGTTTTGAAATTTTAATATATAAATAATTTTAATTTTAAAAAAATAAAAACAATTTCCAAGTGAAAATTTTCAGAAAATTAACTAGTTTAAAGGGCTGAAAATCTGTGGAAAATTAAAAGGCAAATGGGTTAACTTATATACCTATTTTATTATTCTAAGGGCGATTTTATAATGACTGGTTAAGTATTTTTGAGGTCAAAGAACCATCAAGTTTATGCTCTTAAGCAGTTAACACTAGGAGGACGGGAGTTTCACTCTACCTAGAAGGAAGGTAATGGGTCATTTGACCCCAACTTCGTTTTACCAAATTATAAGCTTTTATGCGTTCCTATGGATTGTTTTCTTATGGCAGTGTTCATGTTTTTGTAATACATATACCAATAAGCATTTAATAAGGTATTCCAATGGTTATAAATACAAAAATATCACTTATGTATATCATTATCTAATTCATAGTCAATGGTCATAAGGTTTCAATGGTTTCAAGTTTATAGTCAATATAATCACGCATTTGCAATTATTAATAGTTATTAAGTTTCACTTGAAAAATTAATGAGAATATATTGATGATTTAGGATTCATTGATATAAAAATACAAAAAATATCACTTATCATCACAGTTTAGGCACATGATTT
Source organism: Platycnemis pennipes (assembly GCA_933228895.1). Lineage (NCBI taxonomy): Eukaryota > Metazoa > Arthropoda > Insecta > Odonata > Platycnemididae > Platycnemis > Platycnemis pennipes. Next base: position 98,726,565 of record OW121848.1, on the reverse strand, counting down.
TCTTTTTGGCACACATTTCACAAGCTATTTTTCGTATTCAAAATAACATGGGAAGCTATGGTTTTGAGTCTTTGGCGATTTATGGCACCTTATTCTCTTTTTTTGCTCTTCATAGGGATGTAAAAGTGGTATCTAATTAAGATTTGCCTGTTTGATTGGTGCATGATGGTGGAGGTTGCATCGGAAAAAATGCCTTACACCTTTTCAACTAATTTTTTGGTGATCTTTTCATGACTCAGTTTAGAATATTTTGTTTCCTTCTAGAATATTGATCTATTAATCGAGGTTAAAATACATGAATTGGCCTCCTCCATGCGAAATTGCCTGGTTTGTTCCTTGTATACTGCATAAAAGGGCACCTGCATTTCAATGGAATAGCTTGAAGGCTGCAAGAAAATTTTTCTATGGTGCAGAAGCAAAAAAAATCATCTCCCTTTAGTACTAGACCACGAATCCTCCTAGATTTGAATCATGAATGTTTCATTATATTCAAGAATCGATCCCAAGGCATTGCGCTAGAGAATATATTTGGCCCCAGGTTTTATTACAACTGTTTTTTTGGGCAAATACCACTGTCCCAAGTAGCCACATCCATATACCAGTGCAATAATTATAAGAGCATCCTCTCTTGACAAACACCAATTATGATTATGAATCTTCTCATGCTCCACAGTACATTCTACAGCACTGTCACTTGACGGCAGGTGGAACATGCTCAATATCGCCGCCATTTGAATATTCGTTTTGGCATGCCGTTTAGACCGTGGAAGTTAATGGTGCAAACTACTGACGGTATCCCCCAATGGAGGGCCGAACTAAAAGAGTAAGGGCGAGTGAGTTTGCAACCCAGGCAGGAACGAATGTACCCAATCAAAAAAGAAGATGTGAAGTTGACGGTCCATAATAGTTCGTATGAGTTTTCTAATCCCGCAAAACCATTCCAGGATAAAGATACACACCCATAGGAGTGAATATTATTTTGGAAGTACGATAAAAATATAAGATTTGCTTAGTAAGAAATTTACCCATGCAAAAATACCATTGGAATGTGATATTCATGGTGGGGAAGGGGAGGGGGGGCATTTACTTTCCCTAGGCCCCTTGAACTTTTAAGTGTCTCTTTTTCCAGTTATTTTTTTCCTGTTGCTTTTGTTCTCCCTGTTTTCTGCTTTTCTCATTTTAGTGTCCATCATCCTCATCCTTGTACAAATTGATTGTCAATGATCTATCTTAAGCTCTACCTGACATAATAAAATCCAAGGTATATATTCTCATCAAGAAATAAAAAAAAAGCGCTAAACTTTTTTCTGGGTAGTAGTCGTTTGGATGAGTTAGATAAATTTTGGAGTGATGTAATCATATATTATTATAATAATGTTATTTGTAATCCATATATTCACTAATTGTTGAATTTTCTCCTGTTACTATCATTATTTATAGTTTAACATTCACCCAATATGGCTCAGCAAAATTATAGGGTGAACTTTCCAACATATTGCCTTGCCTTACCCTTCTTAGTGCTCCTTTTTGTGTGTCTCATGTATGTAAAAATTTACATGATATTGAATTGTATGAAATAACATAATGCTCAGGGTACAATTACCCTGAAAAGTAGAGTATGTAGTAGCAGATAAGAATACCCCTTTGGTCCATCGTAAATAATGACATCCTCATCATAATATAGAGAGATTAGCTATATATTCATTTTGTATAATAGCAAGTTGGAAAGGTGTTTTGTATGGAATGGAGAAACTAAGAAAACACTCTGATATGAAGAAAAGCATAGCATTGGTATGGAACTATTGGGGGAAGAGTGGGAATACTTCATAAAAACCAGCTTTAAATGGCAGAAGGCCATTAATCAATAATTGCAGTTGGTTCTGAAAATTCAGAATATAATATTATTTGGATGTGTGCAACAGCAAGTTTACATCCTGCAGATTTATACTTGACGATTTTGTTTGAATGAAAAATTGGGGAACAGTTAATGTGATCTGTCTAAATAACTACTTTCTCTAATTCCTTAATGTAAAGAGAATATGAGATATGCTTGGAAACTTGACCTTTTAACAAATGAAATACCTCTTCCAACTCTCAGAATATTTCGATGTGATATGTCTTCTGCCCTCCAATTCCTATTTTACCCCACCTTTATTCATACCCAATGCTATAACCTGGATAAACTGGCATAGTCTTTAGAAAAGATTTTCATCATTGGCAGTTGTGGTTACTCTGTATGTTGGTCCATCGAGAGTCTTCTGTAAAAAATCTCATATACTGTGTGAATTATCTTGACTTTCCCACTCGATTCTCATTTTTATTTTCAATACTGTCTACACCCTCTTCAAATTCTCTAATCCATCGTCCATTAATCAAACATCACGCCCTCTTTACATTAAAAAATACTATTTCAAGTTCTAGAGGTAGAAGTAGGGTTGAAATTCAAAATCCCTCTAATTACTGCTTATTTATCCGAAACTACATAATTTATAATAAACGCTACGGTATGTACTTATTTACTACTTTCTCTGAGATAGTCCATGAAATAGTCTACTGAAAACTTTGTCTAAGCTTGTATATGCATTGCTTCGTCTAGAGCTGAGTTTAGAGTACTTGAGCATCATTCAACATTTTATAATCTTCTGCCCCACTTCTCGCCCCCGACAATCACAGGCCATTGTTCAAGATCGAAGGTAAAGGAGTCGGTATTTCCTGCATCTTCAAGATGGTCCCCTCTTCCCGGAAGGAGAAGAATGATGCCTCCTCAGATGGATTCGCGGCGATACTCGAAATTGACATTGTAATCGCGAGTTGTTTCCAAGGAGAAGGAAGTCGGCGGAGGCGAGGATGAGGGGGAGAGGGAGCAAAGTGAAATCCGACACAAATGGCGAGTCATCCGTGATTCCTCTACGTGCACGCGTCGAGTCAGTCCGCGGCATTCCTCACGCGCGCTGCTGTCGCTCGCTCTGGGGGAGGCCCCCAGATCAACTCCCTACCGAGAGCAACCCAGATCCTACGCTCGTTACCTTATCATCTGTCACTTCTCTAACGTTAACTTTTCATAAAAATTCTTCTTTGAAATGTCTAACCGGTCGGGCGGAATCATTTTTAATTTCGCCACATTTCCATCCGTCGCGATCTCGAAATCGATCTTTTTTTTTCTCTAATGTTTCGGTTTCGACTAACTTTGCATAATTTTGCGTTAGGATAGGTATTCCAAAGCCAAACTCAATTGCGTGAGTTCTCAGTACTACGAGAAAAATTCCACTCTGATTTATTATACAGAAGCTCTGCAGAAATTATCAATCGCAAAAACGTTTCTGGAGATGTCACTGGATGTGGGTAATTTCCAGTGATATATTCTCCTTTTTTTTCGCTTTTTTAAGGACACAAATGGCAGGAGAAAAACATTCCACCATTCAGATCAGATTGGCCATACAAAAGGTTATAAACAATAGAATTGCAGTGTCATGAAAGATAAATGAAAATACCCCATTCAGATAGCGCCCGAAACCAAATGATGGCAAATATTGATACTTTTACGTACATTTCATGGTAAGAAAAGTGTTACCGTGCATTGAGTACGCTCAGTATTGAATTTTGCGATCGAGAATTAGATCCCACCTCAAAAACTCGAGAATGGGGGCGTTTACTCGAAACCGAAATTTGTACACGAAATCGTTAGATGGAAACGAAAAAAGAATTTTAGTGAAAAAAATAATCTTCTAACCACAACCATTCACTCGTAAATCAAAAATTAAAATAAGCAAAAGATGACGCCCACCGAAAAAGCTGCTTTGATATCATTGACGTCATTTTCCTCTCGTCCAAGGCTGCTTTTAGGGGAAGGGAGTGGAGGGGGGTTATCGGAAGGTCTGCTCACACAGATGCTGTCGCAACTGCTCCGATTGGCAGAGTCAGCTGTGTCCCCCCCATTGCGATAAGGCAAAGTAGCTTCGCGGGCTCAGTTGTGATTGGACGAAGTCGTTATACGTCAGAGGTTGCACCACGCCCACTTTTCCGAAAAGGTTAAAAACATCAGTTTTTCGCCGCTTATAACTCGAGAAATAATTGACGGATCAAAAAACGGAAAAATACGGGTCTTTTTATTATACAAACTCTATCAGAGCCGGCAATAAAAAAAGCATGGTAAACGACCCCATTGTGCAAGGGGAGGACTGCGGAGTGCCAGTGGGTACGACACTCTTCATATCCAGAGCTGAGGCCTTTTCTACTCGCCCCTTATTGCCCTGCAGCTGACCAGGTTTTTTCACGCTAAGACTACATTTTCACTATAGTAGCGTTTAATCACGGCGCAGATACTGACCTCGTAATTTCCCAGCACGACATCCCCGTCCAGCAGGTTGTTCCGGAGGTCTATCTTCTCGAGGAGGCTGGGTGAGAGCTGGCTGACTTCGTGGTCCTCGGACCTCTTGGTCTCCTCCCAGCACCTTCGCCGCACCCCCGACTTCCGCCTCCCATCCACATCCTCCCCACCGTCCTCCTCTTCGCCCTCGTCAGCACAGTCGCTGTGGAGGTCCTGAAATTGGAGTCCCGAGGTGTCAGAGGAAGAATATGCCCCTACATCCTAACCCCTAAAAGCCCTACATTAATTACCCTTAGGGTAATTGATGACTGGGCTCAGTGTCGGGGAGTTACTCGTAAATGTACCTTTGGAAATCTTGTTAGTTTGAGAAGGGAGTATTAAACCTCCAACATCATTATATTTTTCAAGAACGAGTGGTTAAGAGAAGAAACGTAGATATCAATAATAGTTTTTCAATCAAATGTTACGAGGATTCTCTTGTCACAATAAGAAATCCAACAACCTAATCTTATATTTTGGCGATGTACCCCTACCCGTACCGGTGTACCCGTTCCGGGCCCACTCGTCCTGTCCAGGCTTCGCAACTTAACTTGTTCTATATATTAATTGCTCCGTAGGCCTCGAAGATAACATGTGAATAGGAGAGTGAAATTGGGGGAGCAAAGTATGTGAGATTAGAGTAGCGTAAGTAAACAAAAGAAATAGGGTTGATAACGGAAACTTGTTTCATGCATTAGTATTACTCGGGTAGGAGTAGACCCTCGTGGAAGTGATTGATCCTAGGAAAAAGGAATTATTCCATTTATTCGGTAATCTCTTATTTTTCTGGAATTTTCCAACCTCCGATGTTTATGTGAAACCATGCTCATCTTTTCGTATTTCAGAATTGGCATTGCTGAATAAAGTGTAATCTGGCATTAAGGCTTCTCAACTCGAAAGGCTACATATCCAGATTTTTTTGTATTTGTTAGATGCATGGCAATTTAACCAAAACAAACGTGTTTTCAGTTGTCGTCTAGTTGAGTCCTATGGTGACGGTCTAAAATTTTAATCGTCGGCAGCACTCATTTTAAAAATCTCCGAAAGTGTAATTAAAATTAGCTATAAATTCGCATTGGCTTTTCAAGTGATGATTTACTGTATTTTTTTCATGTCCAACTCCGGGCAAAGTCCGCTGTACTATGAGAGGTATCTGTCGAAGTCGTTCGAAAGTACTTTGCGTCGTTCTCATTCATTCTGTAAATCATCATCGGCCGTAAGTCAATTTTTGCCTTTCGTTTTTATTATTGGCCTTGCAATTAAAGAAATAATGTTAATTATCGCAATGATCGGACAGATCAAACTTAAATACAAATGGCTGGAGCAGTATGGAAGATAAGTTAATCCAGAGTCCCGTAATTTACGACAAACTATTCCAGAACTAGGGCATCCGCCGTGGAGACGAAACACCTTGAGCATAGACCGTTTTCTCGTGAACGATTTTCGGATATAGCTACAGGTCGTTGGACATGTAGGGGCACTTCAAGTACTTTCTCCGTCGTCTTTCGCCATTGTCAACCAGGTTTTTTACGTGATTCGGCATAATCATCATTAACCAGTACTAATATTGATTTAATGTAGTTCTCTACTTGAATCTTTTATCGGATAGCCCCTTCATTATTCATAAACGTTAGTCGTATTCCAAATAATTAACGACTGATTGGCGATACAATCGAATCCGTGTTTATTTTTTACTTATTATTTAAATGAATTAATTCAATTCACAAAAAAAATTGCTAGCTCTTCTGACGAAGAATTTCAGTTCCAATATTTGCGTAAATTTTCGGTCATTTGAGTGCAGAGATAGAATTGATACAATCTCTGATTGTGAGTCAAATTTCCGAAGCGCTGGTAACTTGTTATGGTAGATTGGGGCACAATAATGTGTCTATTGATGTGGCCTGCAATGATGGAACTGTTTTAGTACTAATAAAGAGCACCTTTTGATATTAACGGTGCGTTCCAGCCAATAAGTCGTCTTTTTTGTTATGTTTAATTATGTTGCAACAATTAGGTATTATTGTTTATAGTGACCCCATATGGAGGCCTGGTAGAAGTTTCATGGGTTGCGAGGGAGTGATAAATTATTGCTTGATAATATATATGCTACAGTACTGACCCTTGTACTCTAGGTTTATGGAGGATACCTATAATCTACATCTGTGACTATGGGATCCGGAGTACGAACAATAAGGTTGGGAACACCCACTTGAGACGATGTGACAACCTGTAATAAGGAACTGCTTCTTCTTCTTCATCTTTTTAGTAAACTTAACCACTATTTGTGAACTATTTGCAAAAGCCACCGTAACGGAGGAGTTATTAATCAGTTAAGTAGAAGTACCAGTAAAGCAAGAGAAAGGTGGAAAAGAACAGAAAATCTTCGAAAATACATTTATGCGCGCTATACAATTTCGAGGATGCCAGATTTTTTACTAAGGGTTGGTCAAATTCGTGAATGCGTAGAGATAGATTTGTAACACAGTATACTTTTTGTGTACGCAACAAATATATAGCATTGTAGCAGTGAAACTAGTGTTTTATCAGCTTGAGAGGTTCGAAGCATCAGCCTTTTTGGGATCAGAAGCCAAATAACTTACTATTCATTAGAGTAATCGCTGCAATGTCCAGCGTAAAAATAGCCGTCCTCGCGTTTCAATTATGGTTCTTTACATAGTAAAGTGTAACCTAAAACTAGTGTTACTTTGTTTGCAGCCGTAACGAAGATAGGGAGCAGCAAGATGAAATCAGTTGCGCATCTTCAGTTCAAGAACTTACCCTGGATTTTCGGGACCTTCCACTTCCACCCCTGCTGTCAGAGAGCTTCCCAGCGCCATCTGCACCCAGGCTCCGGATGCGGTTCTTGCCCAGGAGGAGGCAGCGCAGACGCCGAGGTAGGGCGGAGGGCATCGTGGTCAACTTGTTGCCCTCAGCGCTCAGCCACTCCAACCTGGCAACGAAGAGATTTCGGGTAAGTGAAGGCAAAAGTCACAATCACCCTTGGTTACAAATAATTTTTTAGTAAAGCATCAATAGGTTTTTACTCGTAAGTAGCCATCGAGCTTGTTTCGCTTGACGCTTTCAGTTTATTTGCACAGGACTTCTTGATTCGCTAGTTGTGTCTAAACTCCTTCGATTATTTATATAGCCGTTTCTGCGGGATATTATTTTTGGTTTAACAAGATGATTACTAGTGTTAAGGAATTATTACATTATTACGATGTGACCAAATAATATGACGTTGAGAATAAACAGCATTATGGGAACTGTTTATCTCAGGCTCAGTATTAAAGAATGTAATATCTGTTGTTGTTAAAAAAATGTAGTTTTCATTTGATGATGACCGTCGTGAACTCACTTTTACGTTGCGAACGCTTATAAATTCAATGGGGGGAAATTCTTGAAATTGTAGCTAAAATGAATCCACCACTGCAATTTAAATCATTCTGAATGATGACGTTGCACTATAAGTGGGATTAGTTATTAGTGAATAATGTTTATTTTGGTTTTAAGTAATGAATACAATTTATACAATAGATTTGACCGCAGATTTGGTGGGGTCGTTATTAAATTGCCATACGATGAATAGCATTTATTAGGATCATCCTATTCTGTGAGAAAGGGAATTAGATCCCTACGATTGTTGTTTGCCAAGACAATGGTAGTAGTTTACATTTTGTTGTAAAATTAAGTTCATTCAATTTCCGTTACCAAGTTTTACGCCACGAATATGTTTTTTTTAAATAATGAAATCGATAACTAAGTTTTTCATTTGTAGCTTAATCGTAATTATCACTACATAATTTTATCTTCATTTTAATATCTTATGCCACTTAATGAAATTTCTTTTCTTTAATTTTCTCAGACCTGGAGCTCTTGTTTTGGGCTATTCATTTTCTCCAACTTCGAAGTATTTGACGAAACGCGTGACGGTATTTAAATTATACCCTAGTATCTAGTTCATCTTGATCCTTTAAAAACTCGAAATGAATTGCAAAATCACGAATTATTAATGGAAGTAGTGGTAATTAAAGATTGCCATATACGTATATCATCGCATGCCTACGCCATGAAAATGTGAGGGTAAAATTATTGTGAGAACACAATTACTGTGATAGACATTATGTAAAAGGAAATAACTTTCTGCTTTAAAATAGGAGTGGTTTCTTTCCTTTAACTAAATCGTGCATTAAGCCACTTGCTTTTAAAATTCTGTAATTCAGTCCCTGGGAGAGCAGTGAATAATGGAGGAAGATATGTCTGCATCACTTGCAGAAGCTCTCGTGAGTGTCGTTACCCTCATTTTGGACTCCTTTCGGTACCAGCATAGTTTCATCTTGAATTGGAAAGTGTGCATCTATTAATAAGGTCCTCGTAATATTTTAGAACTAAAAAAAGCCCTATTTCGGTAAATGAATAAAGTCATATGCGTTGGAAAGTTTTTTATTCTGTGACAGTAGCTGGTTTTCTTTGAAAAAATGTTTCGAAAAATAAAAATGGAGGTACTTAGTTATTCACGCTGTAGTGCGCTAATTAAAATTTAATTACATAATTACTGAGAGAGCGGATAATGACAGTCTGTTGTAACATATATTTTGAAGAGCATAGGCCCTTTCGTTCCTTATTACTACCTACCGCCAGTTTTTTAAGTGTAAAAAATTGTATTTCAAATTTCACGAAATAACTTTTGGATGATAATAGAATGTAGTAACTAAGTGCGTTAAAATATGCCATTACTAGCGACACTTTGTTCAGGTCCATTATGGTTTTAGAAAGTTCAGATGAATGAAATCAAGTATAAAAGGCTGTAATGTCAGCCGAGATAAAAATTGCTTATTAGTTAGAGCATTAAAAATATTTCTGCATATCGATGGCAAAGGTTTGTTTCATATATTCTGTATGAACCTCGAGAATACAGTGCTAACCATCTCGAATCATACATCGTGTCAATAATAGATGCGACAGTGTTAACCGCAAATTGGCCCTCCAGTGCTTGCTACTTGAAAGCAATGCACTGAAAGCGTGCCTTAATGAAGCATGTCTAGTGTGTCAAGCATCTAATTTTGAAAACCAATGCGTAAATATTCTTACTCCTTAAGCAAGTGCATCATTTCTGCAAACCGCAAGTGAACCGACAACTTTCGATGTTTTTGGTGTTTTAATTTTGACAACTTGCTATATTTTAGCGTTTAATTAATCAAAAAAAAACAAGTGCGGGAAATTTTCAAGAAAAAATGTTGAAAAGCCATTGTCCGAGTTCTAGGTGAAAACTGTATGGTAATTGAACAAAATCCCACGGATAATACCTTTCGAACGCGTGGAATGCGGAAGAGAAGTGAGAGTGAAGGGTGTTACACTCCCTTAAAGTGATTTCCCTGTGGAAACCAACAGAAGCTGAATAAAATAAAAGGTCATATAAAGAAATAAAATGAATTATGCATATTTTCTCATTAATCATTCATTTTGTATGCGACGAGGGAAATGTAATATTTTTTAGAGGATTATAAGGACCTATCTGAAAATTTCAATTTTCCTTGCAGCGTATAACATATAAAAAATAAACTTGCATAAACCGGGTATTGCTTCATGTAGCATTTAAGTATTTTGTCGATTTTCCTGATAAAGCGAAGTATTGTCCAAATGAAAAAGGAGAAACTAAAACAAATAATGAACCTAGTTTCAGGTTTGGTAGTGACGAATATAATTTGCAAAGCTCGTGATTGTGGTGAAGCACTTTCTTTTGCGATTGTCAAAATAGATTTATACCTTGGAAAAATTTATTTTGGGGTGGTGAACCAGGTTGAGATTGAGTGGCTATAAAGACACTGAGGGTCCAGGTACGGATCCCTCAAGTATTAGAGACCTTTTAATAAAATACCGGCCCATTCTTGAGTGCTGTTTAGAGAGCGCTTAATCCCAATACTTCGACCGCTATATGGAACATTAATACAGTGGTCCTCTAGGTGCCTTTCGCTGAAAGTAATCCTATTCCGAAGCAGAGTTTTCCTCCACCCTTCTTCTGATTCCTATAAATCCACCATCCACCAGCCATTAACGGCGTGACCTATGTCTGCAACCAGTTCCCTCCCCTTAGTGGCGATATAACTTACTTGGCGGTGTCTTCCTTCATCATACAATGTTAGACGAGTTCCACAATTATGTGCTCATGTACTCAGACGGTAGTCTTCGTTCTCAAACACATCAAATGAAGTATTCAAGTAATTTATAAGAAAAAAATCATTATATGTACGAATGAAATGAACTTTTTACCTATAAATGAGAATATGAAAATTTTAATTTTAAATATTTTAATAATAGTGTTGTGCTTAATAATAGTCTCGTTTTAAAATGTTTAAAATTTTAAACAATGAATTTGCAACTTATCAAAACAGTGACGTATTTGATAACTCATGTTTCGAAGTAGACTAAATAAAATGTTCTTCAGTGTAAGTTTTATAAATACTCCTTTAATTAATCAACGTAGTACTTTATTGCCAAAAATAATTTGCTTCGTTTGATTAAATATTCAAAATTTAACTCGTATAAACATTTTACGAGGTAACTATCTACATTGGCTACAAATTAATTATGATATATGTAACCAGATATTTCTCAGAGTAGGCATTCAACAGTTTTACGGAACAACTTGTATGATTTTATATCGAAATGTGTATTAATCGGGAAAAGTTCCCTTACTGGCAGAATTTTATGTGTATTAAGTGAAAACGTTTCCAGGTGAATACCACTGTATTGTCTTTAGCCTAGCGAAGCAACAAAAGACCATAGTCGGTTGGCGCCAGAAAATTACCGTTCCCGAAGACTCAAGCAACGTGTCGTGTTCTGTCCGTCAATTTCAAACGATCTTGTTCAGTGAAAAAAACTTAGCAAAGGTGATCCGATAGGGTTGGATATTTCATATTTTCTATACATTCATTATTGAGGTTATTTTGCACTGCGTAATTTACCTACTACTCATTGTATTGATGACTGCGGCTGAATTCGAAGTTGCGATCCATGGTTATTGAGGCCAATACACTAATAACTTCATTTCTCTTAACAAAATTTCAACTTTGTCCTTAACTGATGTTAATTAAAATTGTTTTTGGAGTGTAAAGGTTCTAGATTGATAGCAGCTCTTCCAACAACTTCCACGGCTTGTGTCACCGTAACCTCGGTTGTATTTTATTGGTAAATAGGCTTCGGTATTTTCAAGGTTGGCAAACACTGGGTGCTATAAATATAGGAAAAGCAAACGTTGTCCATCAACTCTAACTTCACTCGTATTATTTGTATATGGTTCCATCATATAATTATTATTTTACCTGCGGGGTGAAAGTTGTGGGGAAAATACATGTTGAAACATTAAGCCTGCCACTGTATAAATGGCGTACCATTATTTTTATTTCGTAGATAACCTTTTCAGTTTTATCTCATTCACTGACGTCGGCAAGGTTATGGTAGTGTGGATTTGCATTGTTTTTAGTATTATCATTCAAGGGGTGAGTTTCAAATACTTTTCGTTTTCATACTTTAAATATAATAGATAATTGTTCAATGAATGTAGCCTATTGGTATAAATTGTCAAATGGAGTCTCTTAGTAGTACTAAAATTCGGATTTTGAGAACTCTAAATGCTCTAGTTATGTCATACCGCCTAACCTAGATCCTTAAACAAACACAATGTCTATGCCGACGCGTTACCGACCTAGGTCGCGGTTGCCTTGAAAACACTCAAAAGAAATGAGTTTTGCCGTATTAATAACTAATGCTTTAATATTTTTGCCAACGGTATTCAGTGAGAATAATGTTGAGGTGTCTATCATCATAGTTAGTGCATCTTTAAATCCCATATACTTAATTTCTAATTTTCTCTTGGACAACTCATGGTTTAGGTTTTATCACTCCGCTTAATCTGATACTTTGATGCCCTTAGTCCAGTATAGAAACAGTTGAACCGGAAAGATGTTCTCAATTGAGAGCGCAAGGCAAGTCGTGGACTTTAACTCCGAATCTAGTCTACCGGAACACCGAGAATTCAGAGCAGATGCCGGGAGAATAATTAGAGAAGGAATCCATCCCGTGGGCAGTAATAAGCGCAGCTAACCGAAGTATCGCCGTAACCGTATATATCGCCTTGTATTAGGTGGAGAGCGAATGTCATGTTTTAATGATTACGGCTGTGTGCTTCATGGATCTTAGGTGGTGAAAATTCAGGTGCAATGAAACAGTATTGCATTACAAATGTAATAATATTTCTTCCAAAGAAAAAAAATCTGTTATATAATCGCTTCCGGGCGCCAAACTCAAATTAATTTGGCCATAACTCCCGTAAAATTCTCGCGTCTTTTTATACTATTTCCATTTATTACCTTGCCACCTAATGGTTGCAAGGTAATAAATGAAAGTAATCATCGAATAAAAAATATGATTCAGTACAAAACTTTCCAATTGAATTAGAAAATCCTACGTGCTCACTTTCTATTAGAGGAGTTTATTGACTGTATTCAAGGTGATAATGTTTTTAAAAAAACTTCACGAATGTGAATCCACGATTAAGTCTTAAGGCAGAGTTTCACAAGGCAGTAAACTACGCAGTTTGAAGTAGCGTCAAATCGTGTAAAGTGCATGGATTAAAGCACACAGATAGATCAGGAGTAATTTCTCGCGCACTCCTTTATAAATTTGGAAGTTTTCGGTACAATTAGCTTTACATAATGGAATGTTCACTGCGCATCTCCCTTTGAATCAGACGTCGCAAAGACGAACCTCGTGTACAACGTCCTGAAGAGGGAGGTATTAGAAAACGTCTCATAAGACTTGAGTACCAGACTCCCATGAAGGCTTATGTTGCTGTCATTTTAACAAAGGCCAAATAATGATAACGAAATTAAACAACATAGATGTAGTACATTATTCACAACATTTTATAATTCATCTAAACCAAGATGATCGGATTAGAAAACGTCTCATAAGACTTGAGTACCAGACTCCGATGAAGGCTTATGTTGCTGTCATTTTAACAAAGGCCAAATAATGACAACGAAATTAAACAACATAGATGTAGTACATTATTCACAACATTTTATAATTCATCTAAACCAAGATGATCAGATGTCGTCTTTGAACAAAATATTCGGCAGTAACTAGCAAATAAAAGGTTTTTTCATTTCATTTAAGGTAATGAAAATAAAATTTCACGATACAATTAAAATGACTAATTTTTAAGAACATTTTGTTATATATTGGCCTACTTAAATACTTGGAAAGAGAAGTGCATGACGAGTCAACTCTTTTTCACTCAATCGAATCCAAGGGGAACATAAAACTCTTCACCGTATAAGTGTGCTACATTCAAAAATCCTGCAATCCTGCCTAAGGGAAGGGACCATTTCTAGCAGGACCTGAGATGAGAACGTATTAATGCAGTAGAATCAGCCTGGTGAAAGTGGGCGACAGCCGGGTTCATGTGGGCCATTTAGGATGAATGGGTGACAAATTTGGTACAGGTATGATTTATAGGAAATTGAGGAAGGTCGACCACTGATCCGGCATAATCATTTTTCATTTTCTCAGCGAAAGATACCAAGGGGGCTGTATCGCATCATTCGCTCGGAATATCTAATACCTGAAGTACCCTCCACACAACATTTAAGCTTAAGAAACTTGAAAAATTCAAATCTCATAACAGAAGCATAGAAATGTAACCTAGCATTTTGAGTGGGGGAAGACTTTGTCTCCATGTAGGTATTACGGTGATATTTTAGTAGTTTAGTGACTAAATTCAATTTAAGCATTAAACAAGAATAGCATGTAATGAAATTGGATATGTGAAAAATAAATTAAGCTGATATGGTGCAGTCGTGCCAGCAGTTGTATCCCTTCCCCTAGCAAATGGTTTTATTGGAGTACCAAATATCGGTAAAAAAATTATAATTATCCTTGAATTAACAAAAAAGAGTAAAGCGCGCGTATTTTGAGGAAAATATTTTCCGCACTAGGTTACCATGTAATAGCGATAATAATAATGAGAGAGGCACGAATAACGAACATGTAATGATTTTGGGAAATGGCATCTCCAAGTTATTAATTCAATATCACCCTTACCCTACCAGGCCTTTCTCGTACGCTATGGCAACCGTTGTAAATAAGCTACCGACAGCGACGTGGGCATTTTCCTTTTTCAGCATCACATAAACATTTCTTATCCTTTAAGTTTTGATAATAGAGTGAATGGATATTGGTGGTTATATTTAAAATAATATAATGACAACTGTGAATTTCATATAATATGTATAGACGTATTGGAAAACGTTTTTTCGAGGGTCGAATGTAAAACAACAAATATCAACCGGATCAAACCGGTAAAGCCCCTGGGGGATACTGGAAAACTAATACTTATGGACAATACCTCGACATTCCTCTTCGCCAGCCGGAGGCATATTCCTTATCCGTGAGCTTTATTCCAGGTGTAATCGGAGCAACACTTCGTAGAGCACTGGAAGGACGTTACTATCCACGAGCGCTGAACACTTTTCAACAGGCACTATTCGTATAACTCCCAATATAATCCAGACAACCGTGCACTTGGATCACTACCACGCCACAGTAGGATTGCGTGGTTTTTGTTTAGATTGTGAGCACATTCACTGCGCCTTGCTTTGGTTTTGTCGAGAGAACGCCACGGAATCAACGGGAAAAAATTTCCACTCGGGATCCTCCTGCGCCCGTTAATGGGGACTGCGGTCCGTGTCGGACGTTGAAATCCCTCTTTACTCGCAGTCCTCTGCACCGATGGCTCCCGGCTGGAATGGACGACGTTTTGGCTCCTTCACTATTACTCTCCTCTTTCTTTCTTTTCCGCCCCCTTGGGACTCCCCTCCCGCAGGCCAGCGGGCGTTCTTCAGGCAAGGGTCCGGCGTCTGCGAGCGTCGCGGCGTCGAGAAGGGGTGGACGCGCGGCGTCCCTCGGTCTGCGCAGACGCGAGGGCTATCATGCCTCTCCAACCTCCGGAGTGGGGCGTGACCAGCGATGCGTCATTGGGGCGCTCGGCAGGGCCCCTTCTCCCCATCGGTCGGATTGAGGTTGCACCCCACGTGTGACGGGGGGCGATGTCCGATTCTCATCCACGGGGGAAGTGGGAGGGTACGGAACCCCGGAGATAGGGGCGCTAGGAGAGGGGCCGGAGTGGAGAGACTACGGCCCCGAGAGAGGCCGCGGCGGCGGAGCAGTTCTCTGTGGGGAAAGTGGTGGTCACTGGAGGCGGAAAGATCCCTCCGGAAGATACCAACTGCCTCCGCATCCACAGTCGTTTCCACCCAGTGATTTTTCTTATTTTTTCCTCACACCCTTCCCTCATTGGCGAGACTGCCCGCGGTCCGCTTCCGCGGAGTGCGGCTCACCGACCCGATTGCGGGAGACCTCGGCGATGTGATGGCAAACAGAGGCACGAAACGGCCTCTTCACCATTTCTTCTACTCCAGAGGACCTGGGTGGTATATCCCGAGTGGGAAAAACAACGGCTGCGGCGTATTTTCCTTCGCATCTTTGGGGGGGGAGGGGTTCTAAGAATTGATGGGGTGAACCGAGTGGGTCGAGGGTGGAGGAAAGCCGTTTTAATGACCATGGGGGAATTGGAAGCGGCTGTGGATGAAGAGGTGGGGTGTTTAGGGTTCGGAAGTGTGGTGTGGGGTGAGGAGGGGGGGCGGGCAGGTGCTATCGCGTGAGGCACGCGCCCGCCATCTTGCTTTATTTTTTTTAAGTTCCTTACCCGCTCGCAAGAGCTGGAGGAAATGAGTCAGAGGGGGAAGCGGAGGAAGAAGAGCTGCTCTTCCACTTAGTTATGCCGCAAATGAGGCGTTCCTCTCTCAAGGAGGAAATGGCCTCGAGGGTGAAGGAAGGAGGGATCTCTCGTCGCGGAATGATCGTGAAAAAGTTGTCGTTTCTCTTTCCAACTGGAACGATTTTCTAGTTCATCAAGCATAATTTTTTGTGGCCAGAAAGTTTTTAATAACGTAATTGAAGTTCGTTTTCGGATGATTCGTCCGGCATGCACTGTGACTGACAACGATTTTATAGCAACGTGACCAGTGCCGTGATCCCAATTTTCCTTTTCACGCCATGCCTTTCGTTCCTCTCGGTTGGCTGCTGTCGCGAAGGCAGTTCAGAAGACTAAACGTAGGAAAAATTAGAAAATATATTTATTTTCCTTGAATCATCAGTCCGGCGATAAGTTCTTTGCATAATTATCGATCTCTATCAATGAGAGAATTCTTAAATTGTCTGCGACAGTAAAAAATCACAGTGGTTTTCATCAGCCGTTAATTAATTCTTTTAATGAGATGAATCACGAGTTCCATCTGTAAGTTAGTATTTAGAATAATTAAAAGGAGTTTTCTCTTAAAATAACTGAGTCTCCCGACAGGATGCCGTCTTAGCTTCCGGCCCTTCCTTCTTTGTTTAGCCGACACGCGAAATAAAGTGTGGAATTTACAACCTTATCGCCTAAACATATCCGTCTAATTCAGCCTACATCTCAGCAACGCGTCTTATGTCATTCATGACTATATATAGAAACCCTGCGGCCAAGAGGTGCCATTGCATTGTCTTATTCCTAATTATCGACGCCATTTATCAGCAGTAGTGACGGTAGTAAATGAAAAAGTGTAATATCGTCGAACGTCAAATAACGCCATTCACTCTTTGGAAAGCCTTCATTATATTAATATTCAATAAAAAGTATGAAATATAGAAGGAAAATCCGTTAACATAATTTTTTTTTCAATTGGTCACTTATATTCTCACTATGTGCAGAATTAATTGCAATTTTCCAGAGTGAATTATCAATTATTGAATTTTTCTTCAGGGTTATATAATTAACTTTTTCCGAGTTGAATAAATATTATGTATCCCTTTGCTTCGAAATTGTAATTTTGCTTGTCTCGCTATCATTTAGCTTAAATATTCAAATTCCTTTTTCATTATATGAGTGTCATGATATCTAATTTATCGTACGGTATTGCCCTCTATTAGTTCTTCCAGAGCAATTTTAGTTAAATGTCAGATTTCATAAAGAAATACACTCAAAAACGTACCCGCCTCGCAATTCTACGCGAACGGCAGCATAGTTTTTGAAAACATAACGGTCAGCGGTCTGTGATACCTCAAGGTCAGCGGATGAAAACTTGCGAAACGAAATTCTTTTCCAATTCGTTGATTATGAGAATTTTTTTTTCTTTCTGCTTAATTTCAGGTCAGATCGAGGCCGAGGACGGGACTTTTATGTATAACTGAAAAAGATGTTAGCTTTTTGTGTATCTTTTTTTCTAAGGTGGTAAGAACTTGATAATCAAGAACAGCCTTGGGAAAAGATATCGACGGGATGTCACTTACATGCACGTCATGGGTAATTACCCTTTGGTTCGAAGATGGTGGCAAGGGAGGAGCTCGTACGCCAGAGAGAAGTAGTAATTTCACTAGCATGCTCAGAAGTGGCGCGCTTTTCTTCATCCACAAAGGCTGTCCATGATCATGAAAGCGTAACGTTTTGCCATAATCTGGGAGATTTTGTTTTTATTCAAGTCTATACAACAAGGAAGCACATCTCGTTTCGGTCCTGACGAAACCTCCACTTCATACTAACGTGGTATATTTTGGAAAAAAATCTCTTAATAGGAGAAAGGAAGGTACGAAAACCCTCCTTGGATTACAGTGAGGTTTACACATGCTTGAAGGTTTTGCCTGCAACCTTAGGTTTTTTGCACTCATCTTAACGAGGTTCATAGCTTAGAGAGTTTTCACGACATTTTAATAGTTTCACTTTGAAGGTGACACACACATGCATAGACGTTAGTAACTCTTAAAAATTCAAATTTCATGATGAACAGATCGGCACAAATTGCGATGGAAACAATTTGGAATTCTGTGGATCGCCGTCGTTTTTCCCGCAAAATCCGCGATGGTTACACCATTCCGCTAAGACCCTCCTCTATTGGAGAAATTTTAGTCAAGTAATACTTATACCATAAGGTGTAGGTATAATCAATCAGCTATTAATATTCCAATCATAAAATGAAATAAAACGTTCTGATACGTTTAGAAACAAATAACCCTTCTGACCTGTTTTTGTTAAGCTATGCAGGTACTTTTTGATGCATCTTTTCTTTCTTTATTGTCAATGTTGGTTTGTGACCCGATTGCATTTTACAGAAATTGTACTGGCAGCACGTTTGCTGCTTCATTGGTAATTCTGTTTCACCACTAGCGATTTATGCCGGTGGTCTTAATTTTAGTGGCAACCGGCATTGTGCCTGAAAAAAGAGAGGAAAAGCAAATGATTCAAGACAGTCACTCACGAGTGAAGCTTCCCAATATCTTCCGGCAGTTCCTCCAGCATATTATCGGACAGGTCCAGCCGGATGAGAGGCACGTTAGCCCCTCCGGCACCCCTCGCCTTCTGGTGAGCCAGACCTTGTCTTCTACCCCTCGGGTGGTGCTGATACCTCCTGGGGGTGGGCGGGGGCGAAGGTGGAGGGCCCCCCGCACCCCGCAGCAACCTGAGTAGCGTTTTGGGCACCGACGACAGGCCGTTACCGGAGAGCCGGAGCGATCTCACTCCGGACAGGAGGACGCGGAGGTCTTCCTCCTCCTCGCTCGGCTCCCCCGTCCCCAAGGACAGATCGCCGAGGACGCCCTCCGGGCCCTGCGGTGTCCAGCCGGGGGCCTCAAGGTGGCTGGAGGCGGTTGGGGCCGCCCCGCTACCGTCGGCCTTGCCTCTGGAATCTGCTCTCGTGGCCCCCTCCGCCACGCTTTCCTGTGGGACACCGAGTCGATTCCCGCTGAGGTCTATCGCTTTTGGCCCTCCCAGGCCCCTTACACTTCCTCCCTCGCTGCCCCCCGCGTCCCTTCTCCCAGACTGAAGGGTCGGTGAGTCCTGGGCGGGCTGTATTGGTGGGACAGCAGCCCGGAGGAGTAGCCGAGCCGAGGGTAGTCTCCCGTCCAAGTGGCCTCTCGAGAGGTCCAGAACCTCCGGGCGGGGGTCTTCCTCGCTGGAGGGCAGAGAGCGGGTAGCCTCCGGTCCTCCTCCGTCTTCAGACTCCTGGTCCGGCTGCGGAGAGTTTTCAGTGGCCTGTGACGGCGGAAGTAATTACCTAAATTAGAAGGTACTGACAGCATAGTGGAACATCTCTCTTGAAAGCGCGCTTAATGCACGTTTTTCCTGTCACGTCGCCTTTTGCCTTTAAATGGAAGCGCTTCGGCATTACATGAGAATAGTGTTCTGAATTGGGGGCCCAGGTCGAAATTTAGTGATATTTCTCATTGATGAGTTTTTCATAGGTACATAGGTAGGTAATGGCCATTTTTTATTTTACGGGTGGCAGTGATTTGGAACATTCATCCTCCACAAAGTCTGTAACTTAGAAAATTCATTTGATACGTTTTCTAAATTTTTTACTACAATTCTTTTAGTGGCTTAGCTGACTAGCTTCCTTATTAACCATTAGCATACCAGTATCGTATATGGCAATTTCGGATCTGCTCTCTATTTCTGGCATCATCAAAATCTCTCCCAAAGTAGTGTAGATGAGGGAATCTAAATCCGACCAAATTTTCAAGGAAATCTTAAACCACAATAAAGTTTCGTGATTAAGTGGGTTCTTCATATTTTTTGTAGTTACGATTCCGTAGTCACATTATTTGCTGGAGCTGAACGACTAAATAACGCATTTAACAAAAATGGGCCGAGTTGTAATTTATTCTTATTGCTAGAATAGTATTGTGGAAGCATGCCTTTCCTTTAGTGGTCATAATAATCGATTTCATACCTGCGATTAAAAGGCTGAATAGAAAATAAGGTTCCCAGTTGTAGCATTATTGCTATAACTGGGACACCTTATTTCGTGAGACCGACCGTTTTTCACTGAGCATACAACTTTTTTTATTTGTTGAAACAATCACACAATAGATTCACTTATGTGGACAGCACAAATGTGGGTACACTATTGTATATTCATATAATTTATCATAGAAACTGTTTAATACAAACCCATAAAAAATGTGTATGGCAATAATTTAGTTAAAGTGACAAAATAGAGGATCTCTATGAATGACCTACATCGTTTTCCACATTACTGATAAATAATTTCCCCCAGAAGTAATGAAGTTCACGGGAAGTTAATTTGGAATAACGCACATATCACAGCAAGGTGTTATGGCTAAATAACTTATTTGGATTGCAGATATGACTCTTTAATTATCCAAGCAAAGAGTATTTGTTAAATATGTGATGTTCAAGCTGGAGCGATCATGCGTAAAAAACACATTACAGTTTGTAAATGAATAATAAGAGCGTGTTACAATTTATGACTTATTGTTAGTTGAAGATGTCTGCGACAAATATGAGAATCCTGAAGAAAATTCCGTCTCGCTTGAATAGTTTTTCTGGGTCTTCTACAGTTCAGCACGGTCTTCTACAGGCTAATCACTACGACAGGTTTCCATTAATCGTTGTAAGTCGTGATCGTAAAATAAAATGTAAAATAAGTGATGTACTTATTTTACGACGTACAAGCGGACGTGTAGCTGGAAACCTTGCGATGCCGGGCTATAGCCACGTACTGAGGATAGCAATATGCTAGCTGAGTTAACTTTTTTAAAAGTACATCACTTAGGTTATACTATGGTCGCGAATCATACGAGAGAAGAATTAGTATTTATGAATCTCATTTATCTCCCTATTTCACGATAGTGAAATATAATCTGCCATCATTGGTGATGTTGGTGATATATATTAGTGTAATTCGTTTTTAAGGCGTTCCAATTACTTAGTTTATATTGCACCGTCTAAAATAACTTTTTACTAAGCTTAATTCGAAGGAAAGCACAAATCCATTCTCCCGAGAAGCCGGTCCTTTACAGATATGACTAACGCGGACCTCATGTTTTTCCTTCATCCGTAATAAATGGCATTTTAGTGCAGTGAAATATCCATTGATAGCGTGATGGTCCAGTAGGTAGAGTGTTGAGATAATGACTTAGGCCGGGATAGGCTTCTAGGCACGCCTCGCTATACCCAAGCAGTTTGATTTTTTAGGGTACCAATGATTTCTATCCACCATGGAAACCACGGGTGGTACAGGGAAAGGAATGCCAGCTCTTAACCGACCTGACAACCGCAGACGGCTTGGTAGGGTATGTAGGCCGGGTTGGTGTAGTGGTCGGAGTGATCTGGTTTTTTTTCCTCCTTGCCCTCCCATTCCTATCCTTGTGCCTTTCTTCAAGGTCTGTAGCACCTGTAAGTGCGGGCACATACTTAAAAACCACAGATAGAAGTGATTAGAGTACCTACTGGCCTCTCAGTAGGCCCGGGTTTGAATCCCGGAAGTGGAAGAAATTGGTAAACCGGCCCCTACTTGAGGGTTTTATGGAGAAAATTCGAGTATAGTGCTCCGTCCGTCAGATGGGACGAAAACCCGTGGTACCCTTGGCGCCTTTTGCTAAGAGAAGGGTAATGCTCCACCCTTCCTCTTCCTCCTTACCCTTCCATTCCCATTCTTGCATCTTTCCTTCCAGTCTGAAGCGCCTATAAGGGCGGGTAAAGACTGGAAAACACAGATGAGATGAGCAACTTATTATTGTGCATTAAAATCTCTTGTTTTTTTCTCATTAATATTAAGGTATATTAAGAAAAATTAATTTTCTGTAATTGAGAGCACCCACCAACTTAACTCCTCCCAGTTTGGAGCGCCTATAAGTGTGGGTACATACTTAAAAACACAGACGAATGAATGGCTCGGTGGCGCGACGTATGTAAAACTGGAGCCATTTTGGCATTTTAAGGTACGCTTCCAGTTAAAAACATTCCTTCGGAGCAATAACCGTCTCGAACACACTTTTACGGCGTAAATGCAGACGTCAGCTAACCGTTAAATGCCTAAACTTTATGCAACCGCGATCTGTCGATGCTCACCAAATGTACTTGCTTGATTTGACAACGGTAAGAGTTGACCACACTATAAAAAACCTGGGCCTGAATTTCAATGCCACTGACTCAATTTGAAAGAGTAAAATTAGTCACATTACGGCATGCTGGCCGGCCATTCTTGACACAATACGAAGTGGTTAGCATGTGCGTTGACTGTGGTTTGGAGGAGAGTCATTCACCTCGCTCATTCCGAGGGTAAACACGGATCGCATACCCTTGTTAGCATCCGGCGCGCAGCCGCGGATAGATATCCATCTCGGGCCGATCCGCGTTCGGCCGTGAGCTCAACCCCCTCCCCCCCATCCACCATATCCCACCACCTCCGGCTTCGAACTGTGTCAGAAGACAAACGAACGCTTGTTGGAGGATGGCAGCGATCGGCCGCGCTGCATTGGCTATGTGGAACATCCGTACGAAGCGGACAGCCGCGATAATGGCGATGACGACGATGATGATCACTGGATTTCCTGCCTTTGCCGCGGGAATCAAACCTTATTTTCGAACACGATCCTTTTGTTCTCGTCTTCGGAAACGGGCTTTTTATCCTTTTCGCACGATTTTCGGCTGATAGGATGAGATTGCGTGATGGATGGGACGGACGGTGTCTCGAGATGGCGCCGTCTCCGGATTCGGGAAAGGGATGAGTGAGGAAGTTACTCCTTAGCGAGGAATGTCGAGATGGGGAAGACTGGACGGCTCGTATCCTGGAGAGTCCTTCACGTAAAGTATGTTTCTTCCGTTTTTCATTTAAAATCGGCCTCAAAACTCCTGATTTAACATTATTTTTAAGTTTCCATTTCATGCATTTGAAACGGAATTGGTGTATTTTTTTTAAGCTACCCTAAGTTTTGCCTCCTAACTACTGGCAACGCTTTTTCATCATTTTTACTCCCATTATTTTATTTCTTACGCTTCAAATTATCGTTTTTTGTGAGCATGTTTTGAAATGCATTGGTGAAGAGGATTTCTTGCATTTTTTCATCGTATAAAAAAAACCTGAGATCTTTGGATGTGTTTCTATGGTTTCCAAGCTACGTATGATCATTCATTTGCAAAAATGGATTAATTGCTTTCTCTTAATTTCATTGGATTTCTCGACTCATCCAAGATTTATATAATTATAATTTTAATCAGCTCCTGTTATTTCAATCCTTATGTGAGTATGCGTGTACAATTATTTATTTACTGAAATTTGTAAATAGCTCCTCAATACTTGCTAATAATATGTGTGCTTAGAAGAATGGATTGTTCTAACCTCAGTAATAAGTAGAGTGATTAACTACACATCTGATGAATTTTTCATGTCCCATACAGTGACTAGTTGCAAATATCGCATGCAAAACCACTTGCGCGAAAGTATTTTGTTCGCTAAAATTTCAAGGATTGAAATAAGTGGAAATATATAAAATGAATAATATGCTGTTTGTATTATAGTTGATAGCAATTACTCGCTAAAATTCAATTATGTTTGCCTAAATTAAATAAATGCGGCAATAATTCTTGTTCATGTTGCTTTTAAGGATGCGGGTGATGTTATGAAAGGTCATTCATACGTTTATTCGAAGGAGTAGATGAAATCCACGGGAAAGAAATGTTATTATAGAAGCTACGTGAATGCCTTGGCGTCATTTATTATTGATATTCATGTATGGAAATCACGGAAAGCTGTTTAGCGCCAGAAAACACTTTGGTCTCTCAATTCAATTTGAGAGCTAAGATTGCAGATCAATGAGGCCAGACCATTACTCGGGCCCAACCAGTACCAGAATTAATACCTCTTCTTGCTTATATGTTTTCACTATACATATTTGACGCATTAAATGCTTTTTAGCCTCCACCAAGCCTTAAATTCAATAATTTCTACAATAGATATTCCAAGAAACCTGGCTGAAATCATTGCATTAAAATGTATTTGATGGAAAATATTAGTTTATGTGGCTGAATTATTTTAAACTAATGATAGAAAATCTTTAAAAAATTGAAATTAGTTGTACCACCGAAATGAATCGTGAATTTTCATGGGTAATTTTGTATTAAAAGTGACTACACAGTGTGTATTAAAAGACATAAATATATATAAAAGTATATATATATAATATAATATAATATATAATTCTGGAACTTGTTCGTGCGCAGTAATGTCATCTTCAAATTAAGCTTACTCAATTGCCACTCGTAAATTGGATGGTATATATGCTACTTGATGACAGATAAAAATTAAATAACCAACACGAGGAGAAGAAAAGATACTAAGATTTATATAAGTAGGTAGGTACTCAGTATTCTAATTCTCAGAGATATTACGATAAAGTGAAGTTACAAATTAATTGATTACTTACTGGAAGCCATTATGGGTTGGTACCGAACCTAGAAATAATGATTGCAGCATTTAATGCACCAGTGCGTTTTCTTAAATTTATGCGCCGGATAAAAATACATATGTATATTCACTTGTCAAATTTCGATTTAAAATCGTTCTTTGCGTGTCCAAAAGATTTTAAAAAGGAAGCACCTTTTGACTGAACACTTTTGGAGCGACGCAACGCATCCTTAGATATTGATTTTTTTATTCGTGAGCCATTTCTCATTTATCGTGCTCTACTTACTAATTACTCAGAGGTAAAGGCATGTCCTTCACGCCCTTCCTCTTCTGCACAAAAAAGTCCAGAATTATCGGTTGCAATCTCTAAAGGAACTGCCTTTTTTATCGACAAAATCCCAACCGTTCTATGCATGCTTGCGTACCCCCTTCGTTTCCATACTACCCTTGCATCGCTCTTTGTGCTTTCTCTTCCGATCACTCAGTCAATGGAAAGGAGTTCATTGTCTCGCGATCTAATAAGGCAAATGGGAAAAATGAGCTCTCCCGTTTTTTTTCTGCTCCTCACCTCCAAGGAATCTTCCTCCCAGCTCGAGTCTTCGTCGAAGGCCCGCCGTGAGGGGCACGGAGAGGAGGAGGAGGCGGTGGAAGGGGGGGAGGGCGGCAGAGAGAAGGTCACTTGGCATCTCCGGCGTCCGCTCCTCCTCGCGGGGTCCTCGGCGCCTCCCCCGCCTGGACCAGCGACGTCCCTAATTCCCACGGCCCCGTTAACCGCCGCGGCGCCGCCCTCGGACGCGAAGAGCAAGCCGGCGGTAAACCTCTCCCGATGGAGGTGCGCTTCCCCTTCATTTGTTTTCCGCGTGCGCCCACTTCCTTCCGCCCACTCCCCCGGACGCATTTCACGCCCTCTATCGAATGTTCGGATCCGTTGCCTCCGGTCCGCCACCCCATTCCCACCCACTCACCCCCCTCCCCTCCTACTCGCCCCCTGGCCCACGCCCTATCTCGGAGCCAACCGAAATTAGTTCGTTACCGGAAGGGCATGGGGAGTCAACAGGAAGTGGGAAACGGGAGGGGTGGAGTGGGTGTCTCTGCGACGGAGTGGCAAGCTGTGTTCTGCCGAATGAGAGCTGAAAAAAAGTTCCTTCGCTCCGAACCGGTAGTGTGGGTTTCATTCGCTTTGGGGATGAGTCAAGGTGATCGGGTGCGGGAATTTTTTTCATTACCATGAGGAATCGTACGGTTTTGATGAGTTCGCGAGATCTTAAATCCGAAGTGAAATTCAGTGAACTTTTATTCCAAATAAATGTATATATTTTGCTATATTTCGCGATCTATATTTTGAAGAGTTTACAGTGACTGATACCACTAGGTTCGTTTTATATTTCTACGTACGTGTGACTGACAGGTTAGTTAAGGATCGTGTGACACGGTTGACTCCATGCGTTTTTCAAAACATTCAAATGTCATTTTAAGGATAGCTTCTTCGCGGCAACAAATAGTTCGTACAGGCTTTGATTATTAGTTGACTGAAAGGATATAACGTCATTGCAACAAAGTAACATTTCGTCTCACTTTATCGGGCTATTACGAAACCGATAATCATTCTTGCTCATTTTTCCTGCAGCGTGAAATTTCTTACAATTCTGTCTTGATATAATGAAAGTAAACTCACGGTATTGTTGCTCTGGATTCGATTAAACGCTCACACATTTATGCAGGAGCATTTTATCGCCCTAAATGCCACAGTAAACAAGAAAAATATACACATAACAAATTATGAAACCGATTTTCACCCTTGTCCGCGATATTTGTCCAAGTTTTTTTTACAGAATTTTACCTTTCCCTTGAACCATTCCCATAAAAATGCATTTTTAATTGCTTCCTCTTTCCCTTAATTGTTTTGGCGACAAAAATACTTCCGCTTAAAAGATATTCGACGACGCTGGGAATCGGAAATCAACGAAAATTGTCCTTGCTCGAAAAGTGATGGAGTTCTTTCCAGGATAGGGCTGGCACTGTGATCCGATTAACCGATGTACACACTTCAGGGGGTTATGAATAGAATAGAAGCATCCGCTATGGTGAAAAATCCCTTGGGTTGCACAGAATCTTCCCACCGATCCACGGGCTCACTCACTCACTCATCCTCTTCTTGCTTGCGACACCACTTGGGAGCACCTATTCCGACAGGCGCGAGGACCTCAAGCGAGATTCCGCTCGACACTGGCAATGTCGCGTCATATCTCACCGCTCGAGCTTCGGGGTCGACGACAAGTCTTCCAGCTCCCTCCTTAACCTTTACCTCCTCCCTAGCCCTTCCCCCACTCCCGTCCCCACTCCTCCCTTCCCATCGTCCCCTGCAGTGTGCTCCGGTTGTGAGCACGCTCGGTTAACCTCCGGTCTCGGAAAAAAAATTAAGAGGCCTCCGCCCAGTGATGCGAGAACGAGATCACACTCGTGTCTAATACCTAATGTTTCCCATCGCAGCTATTTGCTCCGGACAATTGGCATCCATCCTAATGAGACGGTTATCAGTTTGTTTTGTTCCGCTTGATTTCGCGAGTTATTGTACATACATACATTTGATCGTAGGTGTTTGTGTAAAAATTTGGATTCCCGGTAAAACTGGCATTTTCTTCCCTTGCCTTTGAAGTCAATTGGTTGGCATTATTGGTCTTAGGTGTATCACGTTTCAACTTGAATGAAAATAGGTCTAAAAGTTAATTTCGACATCTTCGTTGACAGCGGTATTTTAATCCGATCCAAACTCTATGGATGATATATTAGCCAAACAGGTTTTTCTCAATTGAAAGATGTATTTGGAATTAAGTAACCACAGCTATATACCTACAGGCAATACTTTATTCAGAGCAGTTACTGATTTCTTTGCGTCGTTGGCATTATTTAGTGGCATTATTTGCCGAATGTAATAACATTAATATTTACTGAATTCTGATATCATTAAAGTCTATCAAAATTAAAATACAAATGAATAAATTTTCCTTAACTGTGACCGTGCTTTGTTCCATATCAACATGAAATATGTGTAATATTCAATCCCGCAGTCCTTAGAAGAGGGAGAATAGAGATACCAGATATGGTAAATTTCTTGTACGATGAGTGTGACTATATATCCATAGGATACTGCGTAGTTAGAATACAAATTTACAAAAATCATGTAAGATTAATGGAATTACTGGGGAATCGCGACGACTCTGTTTAGTTTCTGTTCTCTACGGTCTCGTAGCCAATGAGGTAAGAGTCGAGCCACAGCTCCATGCAGAGATAATAGATGCTTATCCCGGAGTAGCGAAACCAGATGGCGTGCCCAAAGGATAAACGCTAAACGATCGCGACCTTCTTTCGTGAGCCACTTCCTATCATTAAAATCTCTGCTGGAGACCTCGACGATGGCGTAGAAAGATGCTGCGTGGAGAAGCACTCTGAATAAAACCGCTCCTATTCTGTCGTCCAAATTCACTGAAAGCCGCGAATCCATGCAAGATTGCTCAGCGAGACTAATTCATTCCTTTCCGAAAAACCAGCGGTGCGAGAACCTTTTCGGGTAGTCCTTATCCGGTATGAATGGGAGGGGGGGCGGAGCTGAGCTTAGGGGAATGTCGGCCGACATGAACGGTTGGCCGCGGTGCCTGATCTTGCAATCTTTCGTCAGCGGAAGTGGACTATTTTAACGTTACGACAGTTATGGTTGCTTGGTAGCTCTAGGTGGGGTTGCATTATGTCGTGATATTACGCAGTAAGAAGAGAAATTTTGTTATAGTTTCGTGGAAGCATGCCGAACCATCTAAGATATATTGTGGAGACAGATTTGACACGGAAGGTAAAGGGCTTGCCGGTCAACTCGACGGCTGTGAGTTAGAAACCTCGACACGGATGTGAATATCAAGTTGTCATATCATCCCCATAAATTGCCATGCGAAAAAATTCACCTGGACCGGGAATCGAACCACGGACCTTTGGCTTTCCGTACTGCGCAGTGGCCCGGAAAGCCAAAGGTCCGTGGTTCGATTCCCGATCCAGGTGAATTTTTTCGCATGGCAATTTATGTGAATTTCACCGCCGTTCACGCGGCAGTATTGAAATATTCTACATTGTGATATCATAACTTTGTCCAGTTTCAGTGTACGGGCCGGACACGGTAGCCTGGTCATAAATGTACCGGAATTTAAATGCGAAGGTCTTGTATTCGAATGCGGGCCTTAACATTTTGTTCATCTCAGGATTAAGAATAGTTTAGACGGTGATACAACCCTTATCCGTTGGAGCGCCTAAAACCCAAGAAGAGTGCATGGAGGGAGAAGGCATTAGTACTCGAAACACTTTCTAAGTCCAATTTCCCGCAATTTACAGAAAATTATGTCTTCTGTCTTTGATAATGGTAAAAGTTTTCACAGGAAAATTTATATTTACCATTAGTTCCCTTGAAAGTCAGTGAGTATCTTTACCAATGAGGGCTATCTTAGGGAGTATCTTTACCAATGAGGAATATAGCAAAAGTAGAACACAACGAAAATGATGAGCTGCTATTTCAGAATGGTTGGTCGAATAAACTACTTTTTATCTCAATATGTTTGTGCATCACAAAAAAATAGTGTCGATGGATTAATATTCCTAGATATATAGCGA
The DNA here is from genome assembly GCA_933228895.1 of Platycnemis pennipes. NCBI lineage: Eukaryota > Metazoa > Arthropoda > Insecta > Odonata > Platycnemididae > Platycnemis > Platycnemis pennipes. The sequence continues at coordinate 98,697,249 of OW121848.1, read as the reverse complement.
GGCAACGATCCATCAATAACTAACTCTCCGCTCATCTACACGTCTTTCATCTGAATACACAGAACACCGTTATGGTGGGAAATGGAAATAATGAAGAATATTTTACGATATTAAGAGCAGTGATAGAGGTAGTCTTGACCTGTGAGGACCATGGTAAAACAATAATGGGAAACTTAAGGAATATGTATTTCAGATGAGGTTTAGGAAACTATATTTCCATGTTACCGTGCGAGCCACCGGAGTGTGCCACCGAGGGAGTGTGGCAGGAGTAGTATAACGTACGATAATTGCGTCCTTGTCAGTGTTGCCATTGCGAAAAACAGTGCTTGAGTGATTGTCAAGGCAATATGCTTCTCATTCAGAGGGGGCCGTACGGCCTCATCTAGCCCAGGACAAATAAATAAAGAAATAAATATGACAATTGGAGACGTAAGTCGTCTCATCATATGCTCTAGACTCACCCCAGCGATCCACCGCCACCATACTCTTCTGTCTCTCGGCTCGTCAAATCCCAAAAATACAGGTCTCTGGGTCGAGGAAGGGGCGGGCGCCACTCTCAATATTATGCGCCCCCCTTTGGAAACACCACCGACCACATGACCGCCGCTGAGATCCAGGGTTTCTCCTTCAGCGCCACTACCTTTAACGAAAAATGACTTAAATAACCAGCATAGTTTCAGGATATGACTATTCGAATTGCATTCAACTTTTCATTTTATACACTAATATACATTATATTTTGATGGCCAAGATAAATGATTCTGAGTCGATCCTATTCTTTGCAAGGAATTAAAGGGATTAATATTCTCATAACCTTTTATATTATAGACAACTGGTATAACCACGTTACTCGTTGAATTCCTCCTTCCTCGTTTATGATTTCCGCTTCATAATTGATGACTGAATATTGTCACCAAGATGTGTGAAAACTTATTATAGATACTTATGTTCCAATTTTATACACATAACTGTTCAATTTTGACTTTTAAAGCATGTTATTTGGGCTAAATGTATCGTTAGATTCATATTGGGAAAAGATTACTCTCCAAATACTATATCACTGCATTACAAGAGCATATTACCCCCTCTCCCCCAAGTAGGACCTCTAATAAACCGCTCCACAAGGATAAATCAAAGTGGAACTTTATGAATGACCAAGTATGAAATTTTTTACATATTACTAGTTCCATCATAGTGGAGCATTGTTAAAATATGTATGTAACTAGCAGAGGTACCATTTGTAATTTAGCAGGGGGGGAGATTCAAAGACTAAGGATCAATACCCATCAAGCGCCGAACCGAAATTGTATTCAGGAGATACTCACTATGGCAATTGAGGTGGAGCTACTACCTCAAATATCACCTCACGATATTCAATGTACGGAATTAATTGTTTTCTTATAATTCGGTAGCAATTATGGAGTAAGAACATATTAAATATTAATTCAAGTTATCCCCAATTACCTTATAGGCATTAGAATAAATGTAGCATTTTTTTGGTTAACTTGATACTTTAAAGCTACATCGACAGTTATGGATTCGGGTGCAGCATTGAAATTGGCCCTAGCCTTGCTGGTAAAATAGCCTCGAAATCCAATAATTTTCGACGTAAGTTAAACATTTTCGTGGAATATGGATAGCATGGTGCAAAGCGGTTAGAAGAATTATAAAGATTTGAGTTTTATCCTTCAAGTAAGTAAAATTAAAGGGATCGGTTAAAATATAGTTATCTTACCAACTGAAAGATTTAATTACTTCTAATTTCATTTTTTTAAAGAAATAAAGCATGCAAGAGATAAAGACAAACTTAAAATGCATTTATAATGTACTAAACCTGCCGTTCTTATTCCTAACGGCATATTAATATCAGTACAGGTTTCTGTACGAAACCTGCACCACTTCATCCTCCGTACTGTAAATGCCAAGTGTGCGAAGTGAAGTTATAATCAATGGAATAAAATTAGAGGAATTGGAAGTACATATTCGTATAGATTTGCGGACAGGCAGATACTAACTTAGCATAAGTATGATGATACGTATGGTAATGAGCGTATTTGTACTCACCTGCGTCCTGCGGTGGGAATATAAACAAGGTCGTTCCCAAAATAGCGACTGGTCGTGGCTTCCACTGAGGAAAGGCATGGCCCTTAAGAACTAAAATAGTCCCACAGCGAGTGATGCCTTCCAGGGTAGGTATTGGAACCGATGGACCTGTACAAATGAAAGGTGTTTTTATAAAAAAAAAACTTAAAGAAATTCGGTCAGAAATCTGTCGAAAATTATCCATATATTTTCTAAAAAGTCATGTATGATCTTGTGGTGAAAAAATATTAATGAAGTTTGAAATTGAGTCGTAACTTCACATTATTAGTTACTCAGCTTATAACTCGGCTTATCTAGAGATTTCACTTTCTTGCTGGGGGTTTATCGAGAGTCCAACGTGTTGCTAAAAAGATGGAATTTCCACCGATGTCACGATCCTATCTATTTTCTTTTCTCAAAGGAATGACGTCATGCCTTGGAGATGACCACGTCGTGGTTTATAAATTATCAATCTAAAGCGCAATATCTAAACAAATGAAAGAGGCTAATCAACTGAACATTTGGTAAATTTTAAAGAGGAAAATATTATTGCTCAGAACCTACCTATCCTAAATGGCGCAAATGACCTCAGCTGTCGGTCGCCTCCCCTGAATAACCAACCAACCTATGACATTCGCGGGCAATTACGTGACTCCACATATCACACTTCGCAAACAATAGTATCCCTCTATTCCAGCTGTGCTCATGACGCATTTTTAGGAAGTCCTCGCGATTATGGAAACAACAGTGAATATCAATTGAAGTCATCAACCACGTCAGCTTGACCTTCTGGCAACTTCCGGGGAAAACTGTTTGACGACAGGAAATGGGATTCCGTGACGTACCCCGCGCATACCAAGGTCGGAGCGATAATTCATTGTCGCCGTAAGTGGATGGGTGGTCGGTATTTTTGTCACCGTCATTGGCTGGTGACCGAATCGACATTCGAAGGCGTCGGAATCTGTTTGGTGGGTATTGGGTGGTGACAGCTGTATGGGAATTGTCCATTTCTCTCTGCAGAATGAAAAAGCATACAATCCCGTAATCAATTAATTTTTAATTGCTTACGTATCATAAATCAATTTGACTTGAGCGGTTTGGTAATAGATTAGTAACCTCACAATAAATACCGCGTAAGAAAGTGTCGGAAAAGCGTTCACCTAGGATTTTTTTACCACAATGAGCAAGTGAAGACATCTTCTGGAAGTGAGTTCACGCGCTAAATTACGCGATATTTTACTGAGAAAGCTCACCTATTGTACAAATATATTGAGAAGTATATCCGTATCAGTGATTTTAGGAAAACAGGGACCATAGGGTATAGGAACTCCCATGCTTCCATCTCTGAGATAATTTCTCAATCAATAAAATTCACGTAGACTATTCACATTTAATTCCGAGAAAATATTTTTCCTATTTGCTGATGAAACTACTCATCTTCACAATAATTCAAAGATTCAGGATATAGACTTTTTAGTAGAGTTCTGATCCTTCTTTGGGTGAAGTGAGGAGTTGAATATGATGCTCAGTCCGTCTGAAGGGATGTTAAATAGCGCACCCCTTGGTGCCCTCGCGTTTGTAGCCTCCTCTCCACCCTTTCTCCATTCCATACAAAGTTTTGACTATACCGTAAAGCATTCAGTCCTTAGTGCCACATTGGCCTAAGTTGTCGGTTTTCTCCATATAATTGAAGCTACGTGTTCTAGATCTCTTCCAAGTCGGTTCCCATCAGGGTGTTAAGGAGTCATCTAAAGCGTGTGGAGGCTATTGCGATGATGCAGTAAAATTAAATAATGTCAAAAATAAAGAGATCGATTACCGTTAAATATGTTCTTAGAAATGGTATAGCCAAATAAATCGGTATGGTTAGATTTATTGTGTATTTTAAGGGTACCTCTGAATCTCTGCAAAGTTCAAATTCATCATGCAAGAAGTTTCTTTAATTTTATTGCCTTTTCATATTCCTGACTGGGAAACAAACATTATTTTTTGTCTATTCTGTCCATTTGAACGAAAGATATTCAGTCATAAAATAATATTTTTTATTTAACAGCTCTTCTTTCCTAATTCGATGTAAACTTGGTAATTCTTCTGTTAGTGTCATAAAATGACTGCCTGAAGACGAATCAATAAAAATCAAATACATAGTTTGTATGTACCTGTAGGTATATGGAGGGAGTTACTACCTACTATATTCACGATTTTATGGAGTTATTTCATGCTTACCAATGTGGAATCTTATGAGGTGACGAAGCTCTGGGTCAATTCCTAGTCTTGACCGCCTCGATATTTCGCAGTATCCTAATTGCCTGAGGAATCCGTCTTGGATGAGCAAAGGGTTCTCGGTGGCCGTAAGTCGCCTGCTTGTACCTCCTCCGTACTGTAAAATGAAGTCATTTGAATCAATTTAGTCATTCATGTACGTAAACTTAGAATAATATTAGTTTTTCTCACTCCAATTACGTTGCACTAGGGTTTTTTCAGGTATCCCTCCAAGAAAATGTCGATAACGATTACATGGTACTGAATATACAAGCGTCTCGTAAAATAAGGTTTTAATGGGATATTCAACTACCGGTCGCTACCCATCTGCTGTCCGATCAGTCCTGGAGTAAAAGTAAGGTTGTAGCATTCAACATCTGGCGTTTAATTTATGCTGTTCAATTTTTACGCTCGACTGATCTTATCCAAGTATTTTTGAGTGAGTTAATCATACTAACTATTGTGAGATTGATGCCTGAAGAGCCCATTAGAATGGCGGGACCATTTTCATCTCTTATTTAAACCTGAAATATGGAGGCCACTTTCTTCTTCAAGGTTAGGCGTAGCATCGAAGAATGATTTAACTTATTTTCGGAAATGGATCATCCCTTTAGCCATTTCGTATCGTTGATATGTTAATCATTCCAAGTTGAATATGCAATTTACACATATCGCGGAGGTGACTTCTAAAGTCGGTCACCTCCTCCTAATAACAGCTACCATTGCACAATCCTATTTTAATATACATCAAGAAACGGTTTCAAACATGACATTGGATACCTTTTCACCACATCTTATTTCATTCATTATTACAAAAGGTTATGGTGAAATGGATTGTACGTAAGTTACATTAGATTAATCATAAGGATTATATAGATAATTAAAAGCTTATTTCGTTCATGTCTCTTACTGTGCTGAACATTTTCTGCAGGACCATGTCTTTTATTATATATTTCGATAAATTCCCAAATGACATGTCTTGATGCTTCAATTATTTTAATTTTTCTACTAGTTCACAGCATCATATAATATTAGCCTCAGTCCATTGATTTCCAGCCGAAATTAATCCAGTCTCCATCATGACGTTCACTCTAAGCCAATACCGAATGACTTCGTTCGTCATTGCAATGAGCAAGATAAAAAAGATTCATTTCAGGCGTAACGACGTTATTGTCAGCAACTGGAGCTGTTTACTACAAATGCCTGCCTATGAGGGGTACTTAGATCCCAACATCTCGATCGGCAAAGCGTGTCCGCGAAGCTTCCTGAAGCGTGTCTTGGCAGGAAGTCGGAATTAAAAAAAATCATAGGAATGGGGATGTGTACGATCGCCATACGGTGTACACGTGAATCTCCGGTGTCTTGCAGGACGGAACGAAATCGGCGACAATGCGCCAGCGATATTGAACCGAGTTCTATCACCCACGGTTCATTATTTCTTAGATTTAAAACGGACTACCCGACGTTTTACCTGCACCCAGACGGTGTAGCAGTCAGGGAGGTGCAGGTCGCGGCAGATGTCTGCTGGCGTGGCCGTGGGGGTTAGGTGCACGAGAGTTCCCAGCTGCTCCCCCTCCCCGTCCGCCGCTGCCACCTCCTCGTCCCAAGGAGCCCTTGCGACCCCCTCTCCGCCTCCGACGGCCGCCTCCGGGAACACCCGCACCCAGCCGGACTTGACCTCGTCATCCTGCAACGAAAATGTCGAAACAGAGCTCCTAAACAGTGTTACTCGGTTAAGTTTTCGGAGAGCGAGTTGGAATATGTGTTCAAAAAATACATTCCGTGAAGGTATGACTCGTCCTGGTCAGCGTACTGTGGCATTTTTGTGGTCAATTAATGGCCGACAGGCAAGAAATCTGGAGCCCGGTAAGACATCCAACAAGGTATATGGATAAGATTGAATTGAGTATATATGCGCATATGGGTCTTATAATGGCTCTTATCGGGGAATGGTAGGAACATATTCCATATTAGCATTTCGCAAATTTATAACAACAGAAGTATTTCTTTAACGACTTATACATTTCTTACTAATTCGCTATTACTTTTGAAGCTACATATTTGGTCGTATTATCAGGAGAGAAAATCAACATTTGTATTATGTACAAATATAAACAAATGTTCAATGTAAGCAAAAATTTATCACCTTAAAAAATATTTTTGTCAGGTGTTTGAAAGCTTAGCAAGCATATACATAGCTTCATATCAGAAACACCTTGAGGATAAAGAAAGTTGAAGAAGTTTGTAAAGTTATTTTGAGTGTTGAAATCAATGATTAATCAACGCACGTTAATGTGCGTTTTCATGACCTCCGTACGTATAACTGTAAGTCCGTATTTGATAGTACATACGTTATGTTCGAGAAGGGAATTATTTAATTCACGTATGTAACATGTGATATTTCAAGGTAATTTCTCTCGAAGCCCTCTCATGTTTATATTTGCCTTGAGTTTTAGATTATTTCTTTTTAGCTAGGTGGACGTTACTTAACCCGTTACCTCGCTGCGTATTGATGCATTGGATAATATTCTCTAAAGTAACCCTAAATTAGCTGGATAAAGCTCAACAGCTGAAGTTCCCTGCTAGCCTCCTCAAATTACGCGCCACCTCATATGAAGTATTAGATATGTGGCGCTCGCTCTCTCACCAGTAAGCAACCCTCAGGGATGAACGACCGCAAGCCGTGGACAACTTACCCCCTCCCACCATCCATGCCTTCCCCGTGTGTCGTGTGGTGTCGATGAAATATGAATGAAGGAAACGGATTGATTACATTACGTAGGCTAGCAGTTGACCGCACTGACCTTGGGGCGTCCTTTGGCGTCCTCCCCCGCCCTCCTCGCCGCCTCATTCCGGCGCGTCGGCGGCGTCGCCAGCCCCCGCGTGGACGCCAGCCTCCGGAAAGCTCCGTGGCGTCGCCGGAAGTGGCCTCCGCCGGAGTCCTCCGCGCCCCCCTCCACCACGCGGCTGGAAACGGGGGTTCGGCGGGCAGGGATCGGGATGGCACCCCATATCTCCTCCACCTCCTCCTCCTCCACTTCCTCCCACACCTCCACGCCGCCCCCCTCCTCCCCCACGCTCACCCTGGTCACCTTCATCTGGGACCCATGGCACAGCGTCACGCGCGGGCCCTCACACGCCTCGGCATCCGCCTCGCGGCGCGGCGGCGAAGGCGTGGCCGTCCCTTACAGAGGGAGAGAGAGGCAGATAAGCACCGGGGCTGAGACCGAGAGGGGGCGGAAAAATGGCCCGGGGCGGAAGGTGGGAGCTTCTCTCTCAGAACCAGAGTCTTCATTTTCGAAGGCCAGGATTGGACGAATGCCCTCATCCCCCCCCCCCCCCCCCACTATTTTACACTTGGATATTTTTGAATGAAGAACCGATGATTGAGAAAAAATACACCACCGGAGCGATCATTTGGCTAAATTTTCTAAAGCTTAGCATAGTTTATGTGCTTAGCTCATTTCACAGTTCGTCGTTGGCATGGGAGGATAAGTTGCAAAATGACAAAAGCAGCCTAATCGACTCGACTATTACTTATTATTAATAATACTGGTGATTGAGTTATCCTATTATAGAAAACTTCTGAGAATCTTAGGTAATGAATTATTCACTATTTTTACACGCTAAAAAAATGAGTGGGATTTTTCGGGTCTAAATTTTACGCTAGAATTACAAATGGAAACTACGATGATTCCCCTTCACCCTTGAAAAAAGTTTTCCCCATTTGACCTGAACCTCCTCCATGTTTCCCCGGTTAGGTTAACGCATGAAATTTGTGCTTGTGAAGCATTTACCCTGCGATGATATGGAATATGAAGCGGCTCGTATAGGGTCCATTTGTACTCATATATTTTTTTTATTCCCTTATGAAAATGTTTGCAAGTGGATGAACGAGCGTATGTCATCTATGAATTTCACTTACATCGCTCTGCTCAAGTTCGATGAGCGCTTAATTTTTCCGACGGAGGATACAGGATTTCCTTAATTTTGGGAAGAATGCAGCCATTTACTATAGTAGCCAGGCACGTTTGCGCCTGAATCTCTCTGTGACTTTATTGCGATAACATTGTTGTTGCTGCCCTGCTGCTTCCTTTGAACTAGAGGTCGCCTGGCATCATAAGTTCTCTTTGAATGGAATGTAGTTGCTAATATTTGTCCGAAGTTTGACCTGTCTCTTTCACGGATATCTTCGTCTAGCAGGCAGTATTTCATTGCTGTTAAGTATCAATTAATTTTTATTAATGCAGGTATGAATCTATGCCGAGCATCAGTTGTGCGGGAAATTTTTCAACGAATGCATGGAACTAGGTATCGCACTATTTTAGCATGTGGAATTGAAGTTTTATGGTTTAATTAAGAGTGACCGACAGTTTTAAGTTCCCCGAATCAAATAATTCAATCTAACAAAGCAATTTACTTTAGGTTCGCAAGGCCGGCGCGATACCGATCTTGCTACTGCAGCTAGCAAGTAAGATGTTCGCGGCCAGTCACGACGACTCAGATAATTTAACAGAATTAAACTAACTCCCCCTAGAGAAGGGCAAATTAAAATACGTAATTAGATGAGAGGTTGCGCAAAGTTTAGCACCAAGGCATTCAGGTCACATTCATGTCTTTATTACGTCTAATGTCTGACCAAGTATTTGCCTGGTGACTGGTAACGTGTTAGCTGAGTAAGGGAATGTGTAATCACCACCAATTCTTCCCATCTGCAAAATCAGAGAGGGATTACTTTCGAAATCCATTCAAGTGTTCCTACACCATTTAATTACTCTCTTTCATTTCCATCATGCAATATAGCAGTTGTATTATGGATAGATATATTAAATAACACCAAGTAAGCATCACAATGAATAGTACTGCGACGTAAAAAAGTGCAAGGATATAATAAAGTACGCATGCTATCGAACGAAGTAGTTTCTTTTGAACATGAGGTTTTCGAATAAAATCAACGTATTATTTTTGCAGAATAGTTGGTTGATGATAATTTCTTATGAGAAAAAGATTTTCTTTCGACATAAATAAGATATCCTTTCTCGGGAAAATTTTTTGCCATTGTGAATTCACTGTTAATGTATTCTCCGTTCAGTGATTTTTCTCTTTTTCTAATTTAATAACGTTAGCTATTAATGTTATTGTCTCAATACGTTGCGGCATGACGAAAGATTATCATCTTCTAAGCCACTAGTGATTGTGTGGGAATATTATCCTCATGTCAGAGACAGCTTCATAGAAATACTCAGAAAATTAATTTTTCACATCGTTGGCTTGAAAAATACTTCCCACCACTAATGGCTGTGACGACACGGAAAAGAGGCCTTAAAATTTGTCGTCTATCTCTCTAAAAATATTGACGAATGCGAGTCATGGTTTGCGGCTTTTGCGAGTCGGGCGCCTCGAAACTAGAAGCCCTATCGATGTTTGAGAGAACCATATCGAGAGGGGAAAGGGAAGAAGAATGAATGCGTGAGACGTGAGGGGTGGGAAAGGGTGGTGGGGAAGCGGAGGAGGTGCTTTCGGTAGGCTATCCACGTAATGACAGTGGTTTGTGACCGCGCCGTTTTTTTCTCGAGGCAAGGTCACTCACAAAGAAAGGTGTACACTCTTCATTTTCGATTTTATACGGGATGGTTTACCAGACCGACAATTTTTTTCACAGGGACAGCAAGTTAGTGTCAGAAACTGCGTCTTTTTTATTTCATTTTAATGAAAATTAAATGATATGTTCCACCCTAAGAATGCACAAAAAGATGAAACACATTTCTTGAAGCTCGAGAGTAGCTTAAAGAAAAAATTTATGTCCAAAACGATTTTCGGTCGCTGGTGTATAATTACTTTAACAAGGTCATGTATTTGAAAACGGGTTTCTAAACTCAACGACTTATAATTTGAATCATTTTATTCGAAATTTCGCTATTTTCCAGTGGTAGGCGGTGGATGGTACTCCAGCTAAGAAGAATAAATTATTTGGGTTGGCTTATTTTTATTTCCATCAATGATTCAATAATTTCATTCTTTTTGAGATGGGAACAATTTCAAAGGGCAGCATAGCAAGTTATGAAACTCTAAACGGTTGCTATCAAAAATACATGAACAAAAAATGAATGTGCACATTTTTTAATATACGATGGGGTAACCCTATTGCATTTTCTTGCTGTAAATTTGCATTTTCTCTAGCACGCAATGCAATTTGATACTTCCTCTATTGTTTTCTCGGTTATTAACCACATGTAAATCGGTCGCAGAAGTTACGTCAGTGAAGCCCCTGCCCGGCAATATAAAGGTCGCGGATTTGAATCTCGACTAGGGTTTGAATATTTTATACACATTTGGATTAACTTTAGCATTATTTTAAGTTAGTTGGTATGATAAAACCTAAGCAGAACCTTAAAACCTAATTCTAGTGGCCGCTTGAAAATTATCGTTGGTAAAAAGCTCAAGTTTAAAGTAAGTTGTATAAGTGTTGAACAACTGTTAATAATTCTGTGAACTTGACAGCATGGACTTTATAGTGAAAATAAGAATTTGCATTGATAGAAAAGGGTGAAAACCTTAGTTAACATACTGAAGTAGATACAAAATATCAATTACCTTCAGTTTGGTGGTCCAACCTTGACGCAATGTTCTGCTTATCCCTGAAAATATCCACTGGGATTAATTTCAAACTGGATTCAATTCTTCTTACATCTTGAGTATCCGAAAATAACACTTTAAAGTTGCTCTTTTGTTCATTTGTGAAAAGAGTGGAATCCTACTCACGCACAAACATTTAAACTTTTCTGGAAATGAGCGAATCTTCTCCACTTTGAACAGCTTCGCACATAATAAATTTTTGAATAATCCGACTAAGATAGGATTCGATGGGTGGCCAAATTCCTCTCTAGTAAGCACGTAAGTAGGAATGTTTTCCCAGAACAATTCCTGTCTGCGTATGAATGAAACGAGGTCACCTAACACTTTTTTTAAAGATCACAATATCACTCTGTGCTCGACGGAAGGGAAAAATGTCCTTTTCCACTTTTCCTCCCTCTCGTCCAAAGAACGTTACACACCTCACTTCCAAGGTTTCCGCCCGCCCAGCACTGTATCCCTCACCTCACTAAGAGGGTGAACTCGCGTGCCGGACAGGGTGGGTGATGCGGGATTTTTTTTTCACTCCCCGACGGACTCGAGGCAAAGATAGAGAACTTTTCTCGGTCCATTCATCCGGAAAATACTAGCCCTCGTTATGATTTTTACGAGCAGTTGACCGCGGAAAAAAGGGAAAATATATTTTCCCTTTTTTTCCCAGGGTGTGCGCGGAATGAGGCGAAAAAGGGGCTCGCTCGAACAATCGACGAACTCCACGCGCAAGGCTTTCTCACCCCTCTCTCCTCCACAGAAGCCCTGCGTTCACAGTCGGGGCTCAGGTGGATCCTCACGAATCGGCGTTTGTTATCACGTGTTTTCTGCTGGGAGCCAACCCGCCATCACCACCGGGAGTTGATTTTAGACTCTTATACCGCCTCGTTTGCACTGCGCCTCTCTTTATTCCAGCGATCACACTTGGCATCAGATGGCTCGCTCCGAAAGTGATGCGAGACGGATCGGGGCGAGAGGGCTCCCCTGGCTTTTTCTGCTCCTCCCACCTTCCTTTCTCTCCCCTTTCTCCCTCATTCTCGAACCCTCGGACGGACACAAAACTTTAACATCATTCCCACGGCGGCGTGACCTCAACCCCCGGCTCTCTTCCGTCCCAACTCACGCCCTCTGCCACAATGGACACTCGTGCGAGAGCGCTCGTCCGGACACATAGACAAACACATACACGCAAGCCAGCTTCTCCCCCCTTCTCCTCCACACTCCAGCGGCTTTTTTCACGGCACAGGTGCACCAATCTAAAAAAAAAACCTCTCCCTTGTCCCCCTCACTTCCACCGTCCGACAAATGGCGTCTGAAATGGTAATGGAAAAAAAGGAAGGTCGGTGGGCGGGGCGGAGGATGCCGGATGCCAATTATGCGTATGCATCACCCATCCAACCGTCGGACTCGACACACACAAAACGCCGTCTCCCTACCTCCTTCGCACAAACTCTTTATAGCACTACCGTTCACACTTGGAGTGCCTGGCGGAACGCCTCGGAAGACTGTGCTTGTCTCCAGGGACAGAATGGGCAATTTAAGTATGTGGGGCCAAAATGGAAGCTAGCGGAACGTTGATCCCCAAGTTCATCTCTCCTTGGCTCCTGAGGTGTTGAGCTATACTGAGCCGGAAATAAACTCTCAGGGTTGTTTCACCGCTTCGATGGGTGATGAAACGAAGTGAATAAAACGTCTATCCACCAAGTTCATCTCTCATCGGCTATTCTCAGAAATAGTGAAAAGGTCGTAGTTGTCGTAATTAAATAGGTAGGTGGTAGGTCCCGACACTCCGAAACTCTAGAACGGCGCTAGAGAAACGTCTGGTGCACACTTTGCAACGGCTGAAGCACTAGTATTTTCCGACGTAAGGGGAATTCTCACCCTCAGTAGATCACCGCGATTTATAATTTGGAAGATAAGTCACTTCAGGCTTTGGAAAAACATTTGAAAGGCAAAAAAAACATTACTTGGTTGCTTCGGAAGGAATGTTAAATCGGATTCCGGCGGTTATCGAAGTGTCTCCCTTGATGGCGTTTCCGGAGGTAAGCGATTACAGGTAACCGGCGACGGAGGAGATACTTTCCGGAGAGATGAGGAAGGTCGTCCCAGCATAGAGCATCCCGCTCCAAGAAGAGCTCAGCCGCGATGGAGCCGGACGCACCCCTCACCACCTCCGCGACGAAGCATGTAATAGATGCGCTCGCGCCGCGGGTGATTCCAAGGAAGTTGATCACGACCAAGACGACCGGACATCATTTCCTCCGTGTCCACCACGCTGCTACGCCCTCCCGCCCCTCCTTCTCCACACGCCTGCGAAGACGGCGGCGGACAAGGATACCGACGCGGGCGGAAGAGGACGGGCGTTCCACTCGGCCAAGCCGACCGGGGTCTTCCACCACCGCCCGGACGAAAGGGAGAGGAGCAAGCAGCGCAGCGGCCGAGAGGAAGAGGGTGGTCGGATGAAAGCGAATGAGGAGGAGGAGGGTGTTGGGAAGCAGAGTAGGCGTGGAAGACTTCCCCCGTCACTCCCTTCGATGGGCCCAGCCCCCACTCCCTATCGCTCTCTCCACTCCCCTAACAATTCGCCCCAGCTCCCCCGCCTCCACACGCAACGCTGCCGCCCCCGGGCCGCTAGCCCCGCAGGCAGCCCGGGGGCTCTACTTAAAGCCGATCACCCTTGGTCTCCCATTCGAAAGGTGACTTCCTGTGGCCCTTGCACTCATCCCATTAACTTACCTCCTATTTCACCCCCCTCCACTTCTCCCCCACCTACCACCCTTAATATCTACCTACCTCCTCTCCCCTGGGCTTGTGCGACTCTTATCCGTGACTACCTCGAGATCGCTTTGCACCATTCGACAAGCAGTCATTCTGGAGTGTGAACAATAGTACAGGTACCATTCGGTCTCGACGTTCACTTACTCCTGTCCGACGCTCACCAACCGGCGGTATTCATTTATTAATGAAGTTCAGCTCAAGTCTAAATTGTCGGAGACCCTACTCTCCTTTACGGCCTATAGGTGTGGTCATTTAATTTAATTTTCTCCTTTCCCCACCTTTGTCTTTCGGTAAGCAAAGCTATCATCCTATTCATCATAGGTAATCCGCTATGCACCACTGGCACCAAAAAGGGTTTATCTATTTTGTCACGCGTCGAAGATATTGAGATGAAGAATCGAGAAATAGTTTTCCTTTTGGTGGGATACCAGAATGGACTGATTATTTTTGTTGTTTTCGACCAGTGCACTGTGAAATCACCTCCGCGGTTAGAAAATTTGATGACCAGTGGAATAAAAAATTAATGAGTCGAAACTGCGTGTGTTTCGCAGATAGCTGACCTCAAGTGTCATGTTTCCATTTATTTTTGATATTCTGGAAAAATGAGAAAATTAATCGATTGAAATTTTTTCTCATTCAATTTCATATTCCTCTACAAAAGCATTAAACTGCTCCTTAGATATGAAAAAGGCAAAACCATTTTAATTAAACGAAAGCAAAAATATTTATTTTTTGCTTCGATTGTCTGGTTTCAGTGAAATAATTTATAAATAAAATCACTTCGGTAACAACAGTAACTAACTGTGAGGAGACAATTGATGACAGGGTCTTTAAAATTTAAAGAAAGACTCTTTACCACTTTGATAAGGGATTTGAAACCTATTGCTCAGGTTTTTGAACTTCGAAAAAAAATCTACTCTCGAGGTTCGACTGTGTTCAATAAATAAATTCTGAGATCAATGTTAATGAGGTAAAAACGTTTGATGCAGGCAGTAACAAAAATCAATAAGATGTAGAAGGCAGTAATATTTATTAATAATTTTTATCATCATTTCGTTCTACTTATAGTCGATGTATAAAGATAATAATCATAAGTAGTACGATAGTTTTGAATTCCAACATATATTTTCAGAATATTAATTGGTAAATATATTTTGACCCACGCTTAATTATAAGCACTCTTCTTCCCAACTTCATTTTCCAGTATGTGCTCATATGCCATTCATTCCGTTTTCTTCCCTTACGCGATCTACATACCCGTGGCTGCATATATAATTTCCGTGTCTCCCGATGCACTTCATTTTTTTAACTATTCAATTTCTTAGGTGAAGCACCTGCAATCATTCTGTACTCGGAAGCTCCTCTTATCTTAGCCACCTGTCGAGGTGATTACGAGCTCTCTGATGAATCCTTTGAAGCGTGTAACGTGAAGATAAATGCTGAAGAGGAGGAGGATATTGTAGAGAAGTTCATGTCTTCTTTTCGTCTGCCGGAAATAGCTGTACTTGCGTAGTAATCTGTCCAGTGGAAGCAGTCAATGTTGTTTAAACTTCAAGCTTAGTTCTGATTGGAAAAAGGGTCATAAATTCTGGATAGATTATACGTGCTTTTCATTTGAATGGGAGTTTGCCATGTTATTCCCTGATATTTCTTTTCTCTTGCAATTGAGTAAAAAAGCTCCTAGTTCTTCATAAAACGGCCCTCGCGATTAATTTTCCTCGGTCCGTTCTCCCCATCTTCCCAAGAATCAGAGTTTGGGCTAAGGGGCTTCGGAAGGGACACCATCGTTATGATTCCACTCCTGCTCAGTGCTATGTGTTTTCATATGAGACTGCTTCTAAGCAACCGCACCCACAAATCAGAACTGGCACCTGATGTATACAGTTACGCATAATGTACACCTTCCAGGCTCAGCGCAATCTTGCTTCTCATTTTTTCCCTTCTTCTCTGCTCCTTCCATACGCCGAGATCTGCAACCTTCACAATCGGAGTTGTCTTGCCCGTAACGCCCAGGAGATGTCCTTTTGCAATTGAGGCATTGGACGCACTTGCATTACTCCGCTTGCTGGCGAGGGGCGGGTGAGTGAATCGGGGAGTGGGACAGGGTAGGAGAGAGAGAGAGAGAGGGAGAGGAGGCAACTTCGGCACCCATGGATGGACGCGTGATGAGTTGACAACACACTGAAAACTCAAAGCCGACCTTTTATTGCCCTCCGGAACAGGAAACGTATTATATGATTTGTTTTTTGTGACCAAACGCACGTGTCTTAATGCATGGTCTTAACAGCAAAACAACAACCTTTATAAAAAAGTTTGTCACTTGCGCTCAAGGAGGTAAGAAAGAACTAGATAGGGTATAGCTGTTGATTTGAGAGACCATGTCGGCCATCTTGGTCGGTACAGACATACGGGCTTGCCATAGCGATGCCACTAGCGGGCTTGCTTGCATGGATGAAGTTGTTTTTGCACGAGGTAAAATATAAAATAGTAAGATGAATGATTTTTGATGAATGATTGATCGCATTTGTAAATTTCGTCAGTTAAACGGTTGAAAAAACGCGCAAACACAAACGCGAAATATGAAGTTAAAATGAACTAAATGCGAACCAGTTTTCCGGTACAAAATCAACTCTCAGGGTAATCAAATCCAGCAATACCTCCCTTAAATAACCATAAGATGATTAACAGATGCTGTAACAGTGTAATTTCGGTACGATTCCATTGTTATATGCTTTAATAGGCAAGCAGTCTCCACAAGAGGCCATATAAGAAACATTTTTGTACGGAGTAGGTGGGGCCTAATCCTTCCCAAGCCCCCCCATTCTGATTTCATTGTCATCCATAGGCTAGCACGCCAATGCTCCAGTCATTCTAATCTCCTTGCTTACGCTTAACTGTAGTGTTTCAAGTTTGCCCTTCAAAATTATAATGGAGAATGCCTCGTAGTTCTAACGTGGCAAGAAGCAGATGAAAGGAGAAGACCAGAGTCAGATATAACTCGCCGAGGCAATATGACTGAAGAAATGTGAGGGAGGGAGATAGCGATTTCGTCTGCTCAGTACCAGCATGACGGAAGTACAATGATACAGAGAACACCTGAAAACATCCGGTATTTCCTTCTTGTCTTGTCCTCTTTTTAAGGCCGTCCGGCAGTGATTTTGATCCCTGGTCGAATATTTTTATCATAGTTGACACAATAATAAAATTACATTAATGTCCCTAGGTGAATGTGACCGACAACACTTGTCCGGCATTTTAGCATTCAATATCCTCTTCTATGACTTGACGCATCTGGTAACCCTAGTCCAATGTGCCAACTCATTCACTTGGGCGACTAAATCAAAGTTTTAAGCTTTGCTGTGCTTAGCATTTTGAAGGTGAGAGTTGAGAGGCCAACATAAGGGAACTTTACAAAGTGCTGTTCAAAGGGAAAATTAGTTTACCCCAATACGTGCAGCTCCCATCATAATATCAATGACAAATGAGTACTTAAAATCTTTAAAGAAAATATTAGGACAATTAATTACGCTTTCAGTGGAGAAGTCATTAAAGCAGCTGTATATTTCATCTGCGACATGGACTCAACTGAATAGATCTCCAAGGACTTCGAAAAGAACGTCTTCATCCCCATTCTGAAAAAGAGGAGGGCTGAGGGCTGTGCAAATTTTAGTATTTTTGCCTGACACATGATTATGTATATTCTTATTATATTATAGGACGAATGGAGTGCTAAAAGTCACTATCGAAGGTAGAATACTGGGTGAGATGAAGAAAATGCTCAGTAGGGTAACACTCCATCAAAATCTACCCTCACTGGTAGAAATATATCAATTGATTAACACGAACTTTTTATGGTCAGAAATGATAAGGTCGTGCTTAAATTTTCATGAGATCAAAATCATTGGCGAATCACTGATTCATTTAAGTTCAGCGAAGTTATATATATTTTCCCTAAAACTATCTGCAAAGTTCTGCCCGATGAGTTCAGCGACTTCTGTTCAGAGTTCCTTAAACTTTACAAGTAAAAAAATCAATGAATCGCTGGCCGTTCGTGCAAATAATATGGCATCGCGTTCTACTTAATTGAGAGCATTTATTCCGTCGGAATAAGAGCGACCGGCGGCAAGCAGCGAGACGGAAAAGAGAGAAGCCTCGATCGCTCTGGTCGTCCGGTCGTAATCAGAAACGAGGAGGAATCGAAGGGAAAAAAATGGGAAGCGAAAACATAACGATGGGCTTCCCGCATCCCGACAGATTAATGTGTCAGGACGGGGACTGTTTCGTAGTGCAAGCACGTCGATTTGCATAATTTTCACCCGTTTGCTTCCGCCGAGCGGGAATTCCTCCGCGCCGGGCGGGCGCGAGCCACCTCCCCCTGCGATTTAAGTCCCGGAGGCGCCCTGGCAGCGAATGGCAAGCCCATCGCATGATCTCATTCCATCTCTAGAGATTTTGTTTCTCTCTCGTGAATGAAGGGTTTGTCTTGGTCTCGATAAAGTTGACGTATTCGTTTCGGAAAGCGAAGTCTCGACCTAGTTGCCAAGTACGATTTGTGATCTCTATTTTCTTGTCAAGTCATATTTAGGTACATACATAAAAATGCCACATTCTCACTCCACGCATTGCTAATTTCCTCTGACATTTCTTTGTCTCATAATTATATTTTGGCTGATTACTTTCGTGGTGCATCAGCACTTGAGTATTACTATAGGCTTTACGTACTCTATGGTGTTACTAAATAAATTCGGATGAGGCTGCTTCCAGATAAGATTATTTATTAATTAATTAGCTAAGATTAGCTGGTAGCAGCCTCATCCGAATTTATTTAGTAACACCTTAGAGTAAGTAAAGCCTATGGTAATACTCAAGTGCTGATGCACCACGAAAGTAATCAGCCAAAATATAATTGTGAGACCAAAGAAATGTCAGAGGAAATTAGCAATGCGTGGAGTGAGAATGTGTCATTTTTATGTATATACATAAATATGACTTGACAAGAAAATGGAGATCACAAATCGTGCCATTATGGATGGGAGAGTGGTTAGGTGGGTCTCCACTCATCACACAAGAAGGGACTTGAATTCCATTGAAAAAAATCCACCGGTGTTGGGATTCGAACCCGTGCCCCTCAGGATGGGGGAAGTGCAGTACTGTAGTGCCTGCGTCAACCCTACTTCCAGAATGTAAGACGTGTCCAGGCAGAGTATATTGGCACCTTTTCTGTGTTCATCACCACCTATGGTGATTGCTGAGAATAAACGGCCTTATTTACGCATTTAAGGAGTATATTATTGGTGTCATTTCAGACGTAGCGATGAGTTTTTAATTTTTTTCTGGACAATACATCAACCCCTTACGGAGAATATCAGGAAATTAATTATACTATGAGTCGAGATTACAAAATTCTGAGTGGAATGATTTTTAAGTTAAATTGCCCATTAGTTGCCGATAGCTAGCTTTGGTAGAAGAATAAACTTATTTTTGTGGTGATGGAATATCCATATCCTTTAGATCCTTAATCTCCATAGATCCTTTATCTCCAAGATCCTTTATCTCGATAGCCTTTACCTGATTTCAGCCTGTGAAGAAAAAGAAGCGCAGTGAGTCCTGGTTGTAAAATAGTCACGGAGTCAGTTAATTACATCATCAATGTAAAGCATTTTCTTTTATTTGGAACCCTTAGGAATGGCTTAAGTGGGTTTATAGGCGTAAATCATATGTGAACAGTTGTTGTCATTCCGTGAAAAGTAGTGGTTGAGGATACCTAATCGAGTGTAGAATTTGTTTCTAATTCATTTCCTTGCTCATGGGAGGGAGGCAATTGTCTTCGCCTATTAGGTTTCAAATGATTTGTGAGCTTAAATAAATCCCACCCAATGCTAATAATAAAGTAAGCTAAATACTACATACGTCGCCTAGGTATGTTTCACGTATGTTTGGCAAAGGCTTCCTGGATGTTATTTAAAACAATAGCAATATCAAATTCAAGTGTTGCCACCGCATGTCATTGGAAGTCAAGCATTAGGAAAAAACGTAAATGAGTTTGTTTTCGGCTTCACTCCCTAGCGAAAGGCGTTCAATGTTTTTCTTCATTCCGTTTGTCCTTATCTTTTGCTAATTTACTCATGTAGAGAAGCTATATCCAAAGATGACCAATGTTGGATCTTATCCTTATTGTTGCGGAAGTAAAAATGTTTGATCTCTCAACACAGCGTTATTCCTCTAAAAATTGGGTTAAAAACATATTTTTCCTTTTCTTTTTTAAACATGATTGAGTTACTTCCACCTAAACCAATGTGCGTTACGCAAGACCCCTTCATTTCCTATCCTATGCAGTCATATTATACGGTTGTCCCCATGTGTTCGTCACAGGTGCTGAGTATTATCAGTGTGACTTAGCGGTTTACAAGGTAAATGAATGGCTGAAAAAGTACGATTGTATGTTACTTACGTTGTAAATAACGTGTAAATCTCTTGATTCTCGAATACCCACCTAAAAATATTGCCTGCTCCTTTTCAAAAATCGAAAGCACGTATCTCTTATGACTCACTAGTGAACGGAACGTTCAGTCAACTATCATAAAGTCGATAAATATCAACATAAAACTGACTGGAAATTCGTTTGGTAACCATCATGTTGTATATTTAACTCATTTGAAAATATAAGGAACTAGGATGCAAGTAGCTCAGATTTATAGCTCACTTCTATAATTTATTGAACGTTGTCAGACATGACTTGGTGTGCCGCTGCGTTCTTGAGGAAGAAAAACTCCAGTTATTTTGTAAAGGTCCTATAATTTTTTGTATTAAAACGCACAGTATTGCGGAAATTTACGAGGCTACTATTTTTTTTCTCTCTTTTATGACATCATGGCACGCCACTATGGGGAATAAAAGAACGACATCTTAAGGAAGTGTATCTTAAACCCGGAGATTAGGGACACCTAATGGAGTCGTTTACCATATTTTTTATTGCCGAATATGATAGAGTTTGTAAAATAAAAAGACCCGTATTTTTCCGTTTTTGTATCCGTTAATTATTTCTCGAGTTATACGCGGCGAAAAACTGATGTTTTTAACCCTTTCGGAAAAGTGGGTGTGGTGCAACCTCTGACGTATATCGACTTCGTCCAATCACAACTGAGCCCGCGAAGCTACTTTGCCTTATCGCAAAGGGGGGGACACAGCTGACTCTGCCAATCGGAGCAGTTACGACAGCATCTGTGCAAGTAGACCATCCGAGAGCCCCCCTCCACTCCCTCCCCTTCCCATAAGAGCAATCAAGGACGGGAGGAAAATGACGTCAATGTTATCACAGCAGCATTTTCGGTGGGCGTCACCGGTGGGCTTTTAATTTTTGATTTATGAGTGAATGGTTGTGGTAAGAAGATTAATTTTTTCACTAAATTTCTTGTTTCGTTTCCATGTAATGATTTCGTGTACAAAATTGCGATTTCGGTTCCGAGTAAACGCCCCCATTGTCATGAGTGGAGAGAAATGGTAGAAATTGCTTCTATGCTTAATAATTTTTAGTTTAAAAAAATGAAACTGCTGAATTGTCTTAATAGGCGTTGAGAGTCACACCAGGATCCACTTCGGAATCTATGGGGGAAGTAAAACTGGCTCAGTCGTAAAACCGGCCGTAAATGAAACCCGGCAGAAAAGGTATTTTATTGAAAAAATTCCAAATGACTTTGATCACAGGAAAGGAGAAATATTTTTTTAAGGATTTTATTCTTAAAACGGATAAAAAATGTATTTTATAGATAATTTTAATATCTGATGAGAGTCTAGCATAACGTTTAAGATTTTAGAATGAAAATTTTAATTGTATGGAGGAGGAATACGATAAATCTTGAATCCTAAAACCCCACAATTTCTCTATTCTTAGGTGATAACTTAAAGTCGATAAAATCCTAATGCATTAATTTAAGTGCCATCCCATCTCTTATAAAGGCCCATTGATTTGAAAAATATTTGCCGGAAGCTAAAAGAATATTCCACTTTAAACAGGTCTCTGAATAGCTTAAAATTTGAACCCGAAAAGCTACGCATGTATTTGCGACTAAAGTTTTTCATCAAAATAGCCATTGTATGTACATGCTGACGTCTCTCGGTCTTGATTATTTTTTTATGATATGCGACCAGAAAGACTATCTAATGGTTCTGCGTTCTCGTCTATAGTACTCCTGCATAAAGGAATGATTTACAGGCTTCATGCCTATCAGAGCGCCACTTGCAATGCTCACGTTATTGCAGCGTTGTCGCTTAAATTTGGAGAGAAGTGTCTCAGTTACATTACAATCGGTAAGTTCTCAAACTGCTAGTTGATGTACCGTGACGGAATACCCATTCATGTGCGTGAGCTTAAAGAACATTATGCGGTCATTCTTCTCATGGCATAACCAATTCGCTTAGAAGTCTTAAATATCCAAATGTTCACACTCTCGTGTAAACAATATCCCGTTTTTTCAAAACTGCGTTTCAGTACTAAACTTGATTTGTTTATCTTCGTTTTGCACGCAGGTTAAATTACACTTTGCAAATTTTTTAAGCAAGGCTACACCGTGATGAAAGCCTTTTTTTCTCAAAATAAAATATGTTTTGCATGGTTGAAATAGGTAACGGGGAACCTAAACGATGATCATCGAGCCGATTTAATTTTTAAGTGATGCACAAAAATTCAGACCAAATGATCCGAATTACAGTACCTACGAAGAAAGATTATTGTATCATAACTACGCTATTCTTATCTTAAAATATTATGGCGTGTATGGTAGCCAAGTGAGTATTTAGTTATCTGCCGGAGTGTCGTACGCCCAAACCTATGTTAATTGAAAAAAAACCTTACAAAACATGCCTGCAAATCAACGGTAGATTATAGTTTCGAAGGGAGTAATAGAGATAACAGAGGAATAGATACTACAGAGAAGTAGAGGGATATGTAGAAGAGGAAATATAGGAAGGGGTACGATAAGGAATTAGAATATGAAGAGAGTATGTGGGTACCTAATTATATCAAATTTAAATAACTTCAATCAAAGTCTTTTTAACGCCCGAGGGAAGAAACTCAAATGGTTTCTATTGCAGTTTAGGAACGTTGATGGTGATACCTCTCCATTTACCTTTCACCAATCCTCTTTTCTTGCTAAATAATACCTTTTTACCGTATTCATGCTAAAGAGTAATCTTAATCATGAATACGGTTAAATTTACTTATATACTTATTTGAGTAGCAGAGAAAATAGTTACAAAATAATCTTAGTAAAAATAATAATTTACTCTGCAACCAAATCATCTTTTAGAGTTATGATATCACTTTTACTTGACTTCAGCATAGATTCACGTATTGATGTCAAGTTAAGATATGCTGACACATGAGGAGAGTTGCTAATTTCAGAGAAATTTATCACTCACGGTCTATTTACGGTTCATAATCACCTTTTAATGTATGTTTTAGTGGTGGTAATGGAATTGATTGTTAGGAACTCCAACTGCTTATGTTTTATTGTAGTCTAACCCATTCTTAAATCTTAAGACCGAGACATATCCACACCCCAGGTGATCCCAGGTTTATAAAATATGGATTAAAACGAACTCACTGTGGCTGAAAGGATTTCATAAATTCCGGTCTCTTTTTCCCATTTCTTCTAGATTTAAAATGACGTTGGGTTTAATCCAGCTGTCCACCTACTCACATATTTTTATGTAAGGATATATAATTTTCTCATGGCATACTCTTATCATCATAGTACAGTCATCATAACTGTATTTGACAACACAGAAGCTATATTTAATTTACGGAAGAACTGATGCCATGCAATTGGCCTTCACAATTTTTCCTCAACTGGTATATAAATAAAAAGGAGGGAAATCTGGTGAGGATTTTCGTTTAGTGGGAGTGCTCAGCTTCCTCCGAGCTCGGCCTTGAGAAGGGAGCAAGGGACTCCTCGGCGATCGGCGGTCTAGAGATTTGATATCTCGATTCTCCGGGGAAAGGCGCCCTCTGCTTTGTCCCCGAGCCCCTGTATTTCCATTCAGCTCACGACCATCAGCTCCCGGAACATCGAATTGTCTGCTCTCGTCGATATTTGTCACGCCCCATCCACTCCCACCTCCCTCCCTCTGCCTCCCCCCCCCTCCCACCAAAGCGATGGGCAAATGGCAAAATGACAAGATCGCCTACCTTTCCTTTCACTTCTGATCGCCCGTGTCCATTGAGATTCAGGCTTCATTGCGAGGTGGTGTTTCAGAACATCTCATAAAAAAATTGGGTCCGTAAAACGAGTTGAGAACACGATTATGCGGAATTTCTAAGCAAAACCTCAGTAATATCAGTGATGGTTGCGGCTTAAGGAGGCATACGCATTGCTGGAGTACTTGTTAACCCTTATGTTTGGTAATTATTTTCAGGGGTGTGAAAAGAAGAAAAGAACTGCTGGGTCTTCGATATGTCGAAAGATTAATCGGTCATTTTTCAGCATCCGCAACCATTTTTCTCTCCCTTTCCAATGGCGATAAAACCTAAAATTGAGTCCTGGTATCCTATACCTTCCGCCTCGATTGCTTTTCATTCCATTGCCTTTCTGAGACCTCCCAACGTTATCTTACCTTCTTTCTCCTCCATAGCCAAGAATAATTACTGCTCCGATGATGCCAAAAATGACCATATCAAGATTCTTTGATATCCGTTGTGAGCATATTTGTTGACACTGAAATCCAAAATGTAACCAATTACGTACAATTTTTCTTTGAAATCCATTCAGAGTTAACCAAAATATTTATTCTTTCAGATTATTTCGTTTACTTGTTTTACTTATACTATTTCGATTGGGCCATTCCCACTTAGGAAGAATGTTTTATTGACTCCATTTTACATATATCACGGAGGGTCGACAAGCTTTTCGTCCTTTATGAATCTCCATTCTTCCTAGAAACGGCCATCGGAAAAAATACGCCACGCTACGTTGACTGCAACGCGTTATGAAACAGGTGGGCTGGCTGGTGGCTTTGGCTGCGGTTTTCAGTGGCTCGTTGAAGCGATGAATTTCAAGCCAACGTGGTTGATTAACACATTCACACTGAGGTCAAAGTTTAGCTGGCTGTCTTGCGCTTGGGTATTGTATTCTGGCTAAAATTCTCTTGAGGAAATATTGTTGGTGACAGAGGGCTTTTGAAAGTAAAGCGCCTTAAATGTGATCATTAAACTCTGCGACGAAGGTGTTCCGCATAAAATTCATTTGTATTTTTCTACTACCGCATGTACTTTGTCTTCCATATCCATTCCATCCATGGAACAAGAAGTAACGAATGAAAAACAGTTGGAGACTCTCATCAGATGCTGACACTAGCAGCTTCGCATCGTATACCTGATAACATAATAATGTCGCACAAAATATGGTCATTCTTGGCCAGAATAGTACTTGGATTAGTGCCTCAAAGGATCGTGAATCACTTGGAACTTGGTCGACTGCATGTTTTATAGGCATTTATTTTACGTATTTTCAATGTATGTAAAACCACAATTTTAATTAGAACTCTCTGATATTGTATTCCCGGAACTCAATTCCGGTTTACTCACGAAACAAATGAAAGATGATGTAGTGAAGAGTAATCATGATCGACCTCAAATCTTAGGAGATTTTTGTCTTAGGAATACTGCAATTGGAGAGATGGGCGTGGGTGAAAGGGTCAACAAATAATGAGATGATAGGCGGAAAGGTTGCTGATGGCAGTATAAGGAAGCCTTGGTACCTCAATTAGAAGAGTACCTAGCCAAAATCAGGGGGTTATGGGTTCGAATCCCGGCTAAGTAGGAATCAAGGTGAATTTTTTCTCTGAGGAAATTCTGCTTTGTGCATTTTAGCGGGTGGCTCAGCTGAGGTATATGCGGCTACTTCGCAATTTTTTAATTACTATCAACTTGTTTTACTGGTGAATAATTAATCTCAAAATCAAAAGATCTTACTGTGGACTATAATTCTTGCGGCCATACTAATAAGTATTTTTATAAGTACTCTCTTGGAAGTTGTTACCCTACAAAAGCAAAAGAGAGGAACATACCGTTAAAATAAAATGTAGCCGAAAAGGCATTTCTGAATAAAATAGTGCAAAGAGTATGTTTTATAACCCAATGTACGTTTTTATGAAATAATAATCAACAATATCAGCTTGTTCGAGCATAAGGGAGACATCCCGCGTAGATCATTTTTCTGAAAATATTGAATAATTTTTACATCAATGATGTAGAAAAACCGTGCTCCCACTATTTTTCAAAACTCAATTCAGGTCAATTTATTTTTTTGCTATAAAAGTCGTCGAAACATTCATTGAGATTTTGAATTGGAAAAAAAGCTGCTGTAATATATAAAGTTTTCTGTTTTGCCAGAATTTTTTTTTCCATGGGTTACAGCCGTCTCTCTTTTTCTTACCGCCCCTGTCTCCCTCCCGACATCACTCGTCCGCAGATCAGATGAAGCGGCGCTCCTTGCTTGGCGATCGCTGTGCTGAACAAAAGTGTTTCTTCTTTGAGACGGTGCCTGAGAGGTGGACGAACCTCCAATATGCGCTCTCCGTTGAAGATCCCGCACGTACTATCCACACGGAGAGCTTTGAGAGGGGAAGCGACGAATCTTCGCCCCCAGAGAAATCGTGGGGTCATTGCCAACTGCTTACGCAGAGGGAATGAGAAACAAAACTTAATACGCATGCACGCTGCTACTTATTCAACGTGAGAGATCGAGGGGTGAGATAGATAGCACTTCGGTAAAAGAGTGCCCGATGAATACATTTTTCCAAAAAAATACAACTTCCCGTACAGCGAAAAAAAGAAACTATCTGGTATCAGACCATGGCATCGTCGTGGTGTTAAAAGTCTCAAGTATCGTCTTCCTGCTTATACAAAAAGCACAGCTGTAGGTGATACCTTCCAATCCAATTCCTTCAAATGTAGAGTAGGTACAACTAGAAAATGTCTGAGACTGCATTTCGAATATTACATGAATGCATGTACTGCAATGTTCATCGACCGAGAAATGTAGTAAGAAAAAATGTATGTAGTTCTGTAATTATTATAATTCAGAGTCATCTCCAATCACATTACTTAATTTTAAATCGTATGCAACTATGTGTAACGTATAGGTATAATATGTGGACCCTCCGTAAAACATCGAGGCCGGACGTTTACATGAGTGCAATGAATTCTAGGCGATAAAATGCGTCAAGGCGTGTTGTTGTTTCAACCTCTCCTTGTTTCAACCTCGGATTGAGGCATGTTTATCTAATGTACACCAAGTGATACTATTAATGCGATTATATTTTTCTAATTATTCCATATCCAGTTCGTAGATCGTTGAAATTTCCATTGTAAACTAACATTGATCAGGTTGTATGAAATTGTAATCAGCGAAATTAACACTTTTAGGCAGTGGTTGAGGAACACCATTAGTAGATTCTCTGTAGTATTTGTGATATACTGAATTGAGAAGAGTTCGCAAACATTATGGATAATGCTACGGAATTTCTTTATGAAAGCTATAATTTAATGCCATATTAACAAATAATTTGAACCTGTTATTCAGTAAAATTGCTAGTTATGGTAAAAATAAAAAAACTACTCAGGTTGAAAATAATGCTTTCAATATAAATCGGAGACGAGGTTACCGTGGGTTTTAGGAGGCGATATCAGGTAAAAGAGGCCTTTATCGCTTCAAATTAATTCAAAAGGATTTGAATGCAGCTGAAAATTTTCTGTAACTCTTTGTTTGGTTATAAATTCTTCAGCTTCCTCAACCAGGACCTCGAAAAATCGTAAGTGGCATTACAATAACATCATACACCGTGGTCGTCTTTATTTTTACCCATTAACCGCAACAAATTCCGTCGTCAACGAATTCTAAAATCTAAATTTGCGGGTCGCAAAGTTTCATGGTTGAAGTAAAATCCTTTCGCGAAATCGTAAACGGTAAGGTTGAAAAATGTATTCTATGTATGAATGACAAATCCAGGTGTAAGTTAACTTTGAACTATGAACTAAATTTATGGTTCAACTGGTCGTTTGGGTTCGTGTGTAATTAAGACAAGACTGGCCTTTATTCAGGAAAGCAGGAAGCTTATAAATACGAGTCTAGTATTATTTCATATATGAGCAAATTCAGTCAATTTTTTCATGTAGCCTTTAGTTCAGTTGGTCCTGGTTGAGTGAGAAATCATCTGAAAGTAGCATTCAAAACCTCAACACGCGGATGGCTGCAAGAATCTTTACTCCAAGTTGGAGAGCGGTGGAGGAGTGTAGCGCAGCGGGTGAAATCAGGAGTTAATTAATTCGTTTGAGTTGCGTAAAGTTGCATGGTTTAAAACCTATTGTGAAATCGTAAACTGCACGGTTCAAGATGTATTCTATTAATGGATGGCAATTAGTCACGATGTTGTGAACATGGCAGAATGATGTTACTACGTACAGGAAGGGACAAAGAAATGCAAGGTTTGAAATTGCGGACGACTGCGGAAAAAGATAGTAGAAGAGCTTATATCCACGTAGTGAGCAGCTCGTCTCTAATTTTACATTTCTCGTCGTAGCTTTATTTTTCAGGCCATGGGATGAAATTTTTATGCGTTGAAATCATGATTCGACATCGATGACACGCGTTAGTATATATAAAAGATATCGGCGTAGTTGCTACGTACATGGCCTGGATGAATGAATCTTACTTTTCCTTGGGAATTGCGTGAATCATGATTCGACAATTTAACATTTTTCTCACGCAAAGGATGCGAAGCAAAAACATCCAATTCCTACGTTCTTTGACTTTTAACCTGCGTAATTCTTCATTTTTGCTTCATTGTTATCTCAACGTAGCATTCAAGTATGTAAACGTGTGTCCTGCCGTTTTAGGTAAGTTGAGGGCATAAAATGCTTCCCACCCTTTTCTTTCAAAATTCTAATCTCTCGTTAACTAGGAAAGATGTCTTCGTACTTCTCTATTTTCCAATAAAATAAATCTCTCCACGCTCATGTTCGGTTCCACAACGAAGTAGTTATAAAGATATGCCAAGGAAAGCGTTATGGAGAGTATATGCCTTCCCCACTTTTATTATTCCAACCCAGGCTGCATCTCAATGCAGTGAGCGTTTCAGGTTTTCCATGACGCGTCCCATATTTTGTTGTATAAATCTAAGCGTTCTGTAATCTGAATAATAATAATGGAAATTTTTATGCTAGGTCAGTTTTCATGAGACATATGGGTCATTCCACCTCAATTCAACAAACGTTTGTCCCTTAGGGTCTCAGATTTTGATACAAATTGGTGTATGGGAACAAAATCAACTCAAACTGAATATCCTCAAACAGTTTTGTGAAAAAAAATGTTTTGAGCGAATTATGCATATTTTAATTTTTTCGCATTTTTAGCAAAAATCCGTGCCTTAAATCATATTATCACTTATATCTCCGCTTGTAATAGTCATACAGCAATGATTAATAGCTCTTTTTAAAGCTAAATCTTTATTGAATTCTAATATATCAATAAAAAATTATTTTCTTGTATACCCTATTGTTGTTAATTACTAATGTTTAAACAATTGTTAGTAAACTTTTCTCAAATACTCCATCTCAGAATCGGCCGAAACTTTTTTTCCGTAATCTAAACATACCCAGCTAACTATTCCAAAAATAAAATTTAGTGGCAATTCATAAATGCGTTTTTTATAAATATTTAAACATTTACAATTTTCTCTTGCCCGGCCCGTCAGCTCCCCCATTTGGAATACATGCAGCAGACACGCGATGCAAGCCTAAAAATTTCCAAATTGCTAAAGGTCGTGTCTGTATGAGATATAAATATATTATAAACTATAAATGTTAACAACAATTGTTATTTGTTCTTTCACTTTTCGAGCTAAATATTGAGTTGATCCAAATTTCTCTTGAATTTTTGCCACACTCCAGCTTTTACGCAGTGTAGACAGGACTAAAAGTTTTTCACTGTAGGAATTAGCTTCAGCAAATGTTTCCTTGAGTTGACTTCGCATTTCACACCCTACTAACTCTTATGGGCCGAAGGAAGTTTTTGCTTTTCCCGATACTTTCCCGATTACTCTTCGATAAACAGAAGTAATTTATAAATTTTTTCTTTAGAGTGTTTTCTACTTCTCAATTTTTTTTCTAATTACTGGTGATGTACTGATTTCGGATAAACTCAAGTTGATTTTTTCTAGCACAGCTTGACGAGGTGAATAAGGTGCACCATTGCACCAGGTGTACCATCTCTCCTTGTGCGTCACTGTCATTGCTGGAGTTGTTTGTAGGTAGGGATACTTGAGCCTCCGCAAATTGCAAACCAGAAGGCCCCAGTTGTGGCAGTACATCTTCTGCAGCCACAAGCTGCTCAGGAACGTCTTATTGATGTATGATGGGAGACCTTGGAGTGTCACCTTTCGCGACTCCCTTATACAGAAACACTCTGCACTCTACGACACAATTTTCTGCCCTCGACCAAAGACATCGCTCTAGTGATGAAAATTTTCGATTTGTAATTGGCAGTAATTGTATATAAATTAACACTACTTGCAATGCAGCTTATATGGATTACAACACTGTTTTTGATGCTTTCAATACAAAGGAAGAAACGATTTTTCATGGTTAACGCACACGGTTTCCACTTTGACACCTCTTCTACTCTCGATGAGCTGCAGATTTTTTCGATACATTTAAATACACTGTCTCGCGAACACTTTTCTCCTCGCACTGGATGGAGCAAATTTTGACACAAAACATTTTCAT
Source organism: Platycnemis pennipes (assembly GCA_933228895.1). Taxonomy (NCBI): domain Eukaryota; kingdom Metazoa; phylum Arthropoda; class Insecta; order Odonata; family Platycnemididae; genus Platycnemis; species Platycnemis pennipes. The sequence continues at coordinate 98,666,723 of OW121848.1, read as the reverse complement.
ATGCAGGCATCGATGAAATTTCCGAAATTAGTTTAAAAAAACTATGCACGAGAAAAAATAAAAGGCAGACAGCTCTCGAATAAGAAGATGCACACGCGGTGACAGACACAAACAAAGTGAGACTTCTTCGGTGAATTAACACGGCTGTCAACAAAAACACGTGCAGCTAGGTGCTCTTCCTTCAAGCTTTTAGGCACATACCACAATGGGCCGAATTAGCCACCAACGGGGTCATAAAAATAGGGTTCTGAAAGGAAGTGGAAAGGTTTATCCCTCTTGTCCTAATCGCTAGGTGCCATAAAATATTTCTTTTTAGAGAGAGCTCCGTTTACGGAAAACGTCTCAGTGCACGAAAAGCCACAGCTGCAGGCTCTCGACTCGAATTGAAAATGAAATGTTTTTGCATGGATAAAAAATATTTTGACACTAAAATCGGAGTCTGCAGTAAATTTATCTATAGAGATAAAAAGTGTGAGACAGCAGAAACGATGAAATTTTTCTGCTAGAACAAATGATGCAAAATTTCCATAATTGTAATTTATTTTCATTTCATTTCATCAATAAACTATACTTGATGATTCTTAAAAAGTATTTTCATATTAATTGTCACAGATTTTTAGCTCAAATAAAAGCTAATCCGCCTGGAAACTTAAGTGGGGCTCAATGGTAAATTTCTCTGCAAACATGCATTTAACAGAACAAATAACAATTGTTGTTAACATTTATAGTTTATAATATATTTTTATCTCATATAGACACGACCTTTAGCAATTTGGAAATTTTTAGGCTTGCATCGCGTGTCTGCTGTATGCATTCCAAATGGGGGAGCCGACGGGCCGGGCAAGAGAAAATTGTAAATGTTTAAATATTTATAAAAAACGCATTTTGGAATTGCCACTAAATTTTATTTTTGGAATAGTTAGCTGGGTGTGTTTAGATTACGGAAAAAAAGTTTCGGCCGATTCTGAGATGGAGTATTTGAGAAAAGTTTACTAACAATTTTTTAAACATTAGTAATTAACAACAATAGGGTATACATGAAAATAATTTTTTATTGGTATATTAGAATTTAATAAAGATTTAGCTTTAAAAAGAGCTATTAATCATTGCTGTATGACTATTACAAGCGGAGATATAAGTGATAATATGATTTAAGGCACGGATTTTTGCTAAAAATGCGAAAAAATTAAAATATGCATAATTCGCTCAAAACATTTTTTTTCACAAAACTGTTTGAGGATATTCAGTTTGAGTTGATTTTGTTCCCAAACACCAATTTGTATCAAAATCTGAGACCCTAAGGGACAAACGTTTGTTGAATCGAGGTGGAATGACCCATATTATATCCAAAAGCTAATGCTAAAAGTTAATATTTTGAAATCGAATGCAGGAATTATCATTGAAAGGTATCAATTCAAACGTATATTTCGCTTTTAATAATTTCGATATAAAGTTTTCCGCGAATAAAAGGTCTCGATGAACCTAACAAGTATCCCTAGGTTCTTGTTTTTCCTATCCCCGTAACATTTGATTTTTCATCCCAGTTCGGTGACTCGATCGGCGTAGCTGCATCTAGCAGTAACAGGTAGCCTGAATCCAATCCGATTTTATTCCTGTAATACGTCGGTGAACCGGTGGGACGAAACTTCTTAAATAAGGATGGAGCAGAGAAACTTGAAATATTTTAAGGTTCTGGGACAGAAAAAAGACTTTATTATCCGATAATCATGCAATACTACCAACAAAACCACGAGCTTCGACACCCCAAAGGGCGTCTCAATCAATGAGTTATGGGGCTGTATTTGCCATTCTATGAGACGCAGACATTTCTTTGGCTGTATCCTTGGACACTAGAACATTTAAGAGTATCGAGTCCGGTTACTTTCCTTCTATTGCCTGAAATCCCTGAAGTACTAGGAATTCTCCTAGTAATGAAGTAATTCTCTGGTAATGTCTCCTAGCTACGATTTTCATGAAAGTCTTATATCCGCACATAATGCCTGTTTGAGGATGATGATAATAAATGGTATAAATGGTATATCGTGTGTTTCTAATCCTTAAATAATAGTTTACACAAATCAAACTTAACAAATCAATACTAAAGTTTCCTGAGCTTCGCCAATCTTTGATCTCGATACTACATGATCCGCTATGGCCGGACACTCTGCTCTCTGGATCAGCCTACAGTCAGAGACTTCAATGCTGTTGTTACTTTCATAATTTCCGATAGGAATCTATCACAGAATTATTTTCACGCAGATCTTCACTGTACACATTCCTGATTCAGCTGAACTCTTTTCTTTTGTGATACACGCTTCCAATTTTTCCATTACCTGTTTTGTACAACGCATTTTTCTCAGAGAATTCATTCGGCGTTGTCCATATCTCCTTAATATTACATTCAAATTATTCTTTATGGATTCATCTTCATGATTTATATTTTCCCTTCAGAGTTCGTCTCTTCATTGATTCATTTTTAATGATACCTAATTGCACTTGATTCAACCCATAAATCATTTCCTATAGTCTTTTTTCTCCTGCTGTATAGTCACTACTCATTCAGTTTTTTGCCTCGACCTCCAAAATATTAAAACTCAAAACCTGATTTTATCTTTTTCATTTTGATGCCAATCAACCCTTTGATGTTATTTAAACGATTCTCCATTTGATTTAATCCTATTTTATAGGGTGAAATCAAAAGAAATATACAATTTTGACTACTATCTTAATCAATGAAGAAAAGAATTTTTACTGAAGGCATCTCTGGTGCACGGTCGGTACGCGACCAGGATTCGAGTCAACCTTTTTAGGCTTTAAAAATATGATTACTGCAATAAAGAGTACTTATGACACGTCCTTGAAATCACCTCAATAAGAATACCTATTTGGGAACGAAAGTGCAAAGATGGGAGAGGTTGGATACGAGGTCGCCTCACTGCAGCTCCTCCTTTTGCCCGTGGCGCCACTTCCGCCGGCTCTCCGCGCTGCTGAAAAGACGACTGTCAGGATGAAAGAAAGCTGGGAGGAAGGATATTTCCAGCCAGCGGCATGGCGCTTATTTACAAGTGAGTGCCATGATGCCGAGATTCCATCGACGTTGGCTCACTACTTTGCATTCCTTTTGTCCCCCGTCGGGCATCCCGCTTCGCCAAGCATCGGGGAAAATATGACTCTTCCTTTGGCCAGGATTGCCAAAGAGCGGGGCATCGGTATGAAAATACATGCAGGATGCCCTTATGGAGACACCGAAGGCTATGATCGTAAATACAATGCCTCACATCTCCTTTTCGTAATCCCTCGTTTCTGCCCACATTCTTAACTCCATCTCTCATACTGAAATGTTTATAAATACTTACAGCAGGTAATTTATTTGGTTGTTCTGGAAATTCTAACCCATTACTTTTCATCAAAAATTTTGGGTCATTTTGTGTGCAATTTTTTTTGCCCTCAGCATGTTGTAATAAATTAAAAGGGCATCGGGTTGGTGTAGTAGCTGATTTACTGGACTCCCACTCCGAGGGCCCGTGTCCGGAACTCGGCGGTGGGGTAGATTCAGTGGTGTACCCGTCCATACTTGAGAGCTATGTAGAGAGCATGTCAATTGCAGCAGTCCGTCCGTTGTATGGGACGTTAAACCCCGTGGCTCATTTCGTTAACATTAGAATAAAAGTGACGCCGGGTTTCTCTTCACCCCTACACGACTCCATAAATAATCCTTTCTCTACCCATTAAATCACCTATTCTTAATGGCTCGAATGGCCTACGTTTTCGGTCGCCACACTTAATAATAAAAAAAACCAGTTGATATGAATAATTAGAATTGTAATGTGAATTTCTATTACGCAAGCGTAACTGTTCTATTAACTCAAGCTGATGTTGGTAGAGACGTCATTTCTGTACGCTTCGTTTATCTGATTATCGGTTTTTCTCCGACCAGAGATTGACTTCAGAGTTCCATTTCATATACTATATTACCACATTCAAACTGTATACTCTTCTTTAGACTCCTGACATTCTGTAGTAGCTCTTCAAATCTAGAACCCTTGGTTATGTTCGCTGCTAGTGAAATCAGCAAATAAATTTTGTTATGATTAATAAAAAATAAATAATTATTTTTATGCCCTTACTTAGTAATTTTAAGTTAATATCAATGGACAAATAATTTGGGGAACAACCCAATTAACGAGATACCTGTGTGGAAGGAAAAGATTCTATTCGGGACTTGATTTGTGAACAAAGAAAGGAACAATGGCCGTCATACAGCCGTACCCTTCTCACCGTTCCCATTCCGGATAGGTGGTGTCTAAAGCTCTATTCCTACCTTGCTAGGCATCTGGATCCCTCTCTAACATCTTCACTACTGCCTAATAATTAAATAATCCTTTACCCTGCTTCACATTCACGCATTGCTACATGAATGCTCTTCCCGCTTATAAAATTACTGCTTTTCCGTCTCCTGTAACTCTTCTGCATCATTTCTCCTAGAATAATCATATACATTTATTTCTATTCCTAAAAAAAGTGAGAGTTTGACTACGTAGGAAGCTAAATATCTTCTGATGGAAAGATTACAAATTAAATACAGCATAGAATACTTAGAGCAAAAGTTGCTTTTAACAATAAAAGAAAATTCTTCGTTTCCAACTCCGTCACTACATTTCTGAGGAAAAAGCCTTTGTGTGGAATGTTTAACAGTATGGCAGCGAGACATGGGCCGTGGGGCAAGTGGAGAGGAAAAGACTAAGAGGCTTTTGAGATGTGGTGGAGTAAGCTGGACAGAGCGTGTGACGAGCTAAGAGGCATTGAGAAGGGGGGAACCTGTGGAGAACATTGCAAAGAAAACGAGATGGCAGTATAAGTCATCTAATGTGGCATGAGGGATTGGTGAAGATAATTTTATAAGGGATGATAAAAGACAAAAGATATAAGGAAGACCTAGTTAGGAGTATTGGAAGCGGATAAGGGCATGGAATGTAGACTGTTTTCAGAAATGGAGAGGGTGGCAGAAGATAGAGAGAGGTGGAGAGCCAGCCAATCCTAATGAATTGACAAATGGAGAAGAAGAAGAATCCTATTCCTATTATTCCGTATCACTATTCCTATCGACCACTTCATATTCAATCGTGAATGCGGTAGGTTATTCTTCCCCCATCCATTCTCTCAGTATGAACGTTCAAATATCAGTATCGAATTGAATTGTGGGTCATTATGCCATTGAGTAGAAAGATTCGCTGATTTATTTGTAGATCTAAAAAATAATAATTGCCAAAATTAGTTGAAAATAGTACCCGTAATATTAAATATGTATCAAAGTAGGAAAAAAATATTGTAGTGCCTCGAAAAGTGCCTTGGGTTTATGTAGTCTTTCAACTTATTTTGCTTTCCTCAATATACTATGAGGCGAAAATGGGGTCAAATGAATAATTATTCTAAATTCATTAGGAATTAATATCTAATGCGTATAATATATTCCTCGGTCTGGACCTGAGGGGAAATCTTAATCACGTATTCTTTTTTTAATCCTCGGAGGATTTAGACAGAGGTAGATGACTGCCGTGATCCTCCATGCATATGGGGCTCGAAGGACGCTCAGTATAGGAAAGGCTTTCATTTTCATTCCAAGAGTCTTTATAGGATGGGTTGAAGGGGAAAGGAGCTCGCAGTGGATCGATGTATCAGGGGAGAGAATAATTTGTTCCGAGGGAGAGTGCGCGAGTGGAGACGGAAGGGGGGCATTCGTTAGCGTAAAGCATAAAATCTTCCATTGTCTTGCGAAAAATCTCCCAAGCGAGAAAATCTGCGGTGAAATCTTCCTTTCTGTACGACGCATGTCTTCTTTTCTTAGGCGTCGAGACTGGAAAGCTCTTGGAGGGCGACCTTTTCTCCCATATCCTGACAGATATTTACGGAGTGTATCTTTGATAAGAATCCTCTGAATAGAGGAGGCAGTCTATGTGATAAGGAAGGGGCAAAGGGGATTGCATACTTTGTTCTAATGTCCAGCGCAGTGAATTTGTACCTTCGGTTCAGCGTGGCTACCGAATATGGGCATGTTTGATTAACAAATCTGAATGTAATCTAAATAGCGGCGGCCGAAAAGAAAAAAACTTTTTGTTATCTTTAGAAGGTAAAGCACACCTGAAAATAAAATCCATTTCTCAAAATTATGGAAATTTATCTTCATATTGCTAGTCCTCGCAGGTGTGGAATCCATCCATCCTGTTCTTTAACGTAGACTTTTTCTTCTGAAAATGACATTATATACCTCAGTCATTTTTATAATAAAAAAATGGAATTACTATGGACTAGCTAAGTACGCGCTTATAATAAGAGTGATTCTAATGGACACCTCATTTTTTATTTCAAGTACATTCCGCACTTAAAGACACCTCAGACCAGGAAGAAAGGTGTAAGGATAGCTGCTCTTTTCCTCTATAACCTTCGCCATTTGCATCGGGCAATCATCGGGCAAGTTTCTACGTGTTTGGAAATTGCAATCCGCATTTCATATGTTGGTAAGCTTCATTTTGCAACACTGCATTCGTAACGGGACTACTTTTAAAAATAGCGAAATACCATTTATTAACAATTGGATCTTTTTTTTACACCATTCCTACATTATCACACAGAGATGACCACGTCGGGATTGAATTTGCAGACACGACAGAATTCAAATCTCAGCTGGGCGAAAAGGAGTTAACTGGAAAATTATCCCTGATTCTCTATAAATAATGCAGGAAACGATGTGCAAATTTTTGAAGATAAATACTTGGAATAAATTAAATGGAATACTAAACAAGAAGTTTACCCGCACAATCGTTACAATCGCGTCATTTTCGCCCGGAAATCAGTCACGAAAAGTTATCCGCATTCTTTTCATGTCGGAATAAATACGCAAAGACAATTTTGTCCGTAAAGACGGATGTAGGAAAGCAAAAAACAATTTTGAGCACCCTGCATGAAGAAGAAATCACCGAAAACGAACGCAAAATGATCAAAACGGATGGTCGAATAGTAGAGGCACTCAATTAATCGATCTTTTAATTGGTTCCCACGAGATGCCGGCTGTTAATGGGGACTTTCGCGGTCGGGATCAGTATGCACGGCGGCGCGGCTGCAGCGTCCACCTCCTCTTAATCACTCCGCCCGGGCACGTGAGATGAAAATGGCCTGCTCTCCCGTCAACTCCTGGAAGGTGGGGACAGCCCTTCTCACGAAGAGAGATTTCGCGGAGTTTTGAGCCCGGGATGGGACGTACCCACCTCTCCTCCACCTCAACAGTGCTCTTTTTCCTTCTCCTCCTCACCTCAGCCCTGAGACGACGTTTCCCGTCCCCCGGGATGATTGCATGGATCTCTTCCTATTGGGGATAGCCTCTCATTGTCTCCCTCGCGGCCCGGAGATGGGGATGCCGTGACTCCAGCTGGATCTCGCGGCCCTGTCCGCCAGTAAAAATAAAAATGCCCGGACGCTCGCATACGGGAGTCAGCCATGCAGCCAACCTCATGTTTTATTGTCAGCTTTTCATTGAGGAGAGCGTGGGGGCTCGGCCGCGCACACAATGCGGCCGTCATTCGATCACGCGTCGTGCCGTGCCTACGGATTTTCCCGGGAAAATATGACTGGGGGAGGGTCATTACTATTCCCCCGCATCCCCGGCTCCCGACGACGGGAGTCCTCTCTTTTTCGCCCTTTCATCTCCGCGCGTGGCCTCGGTTGTTCGCCTATTCAGGCCACGCGCATGTCCATATCCGGTGCATTACCAATGAAACTTTTTCCCGATGGAAAAAATAAACGTGGAAAAAACTTATTAGTCCTCTTGTTTTGGCTGGAAATTGTACTTCGTGGAACGCCGCTTTTTGTTCTCCACTCATTGTTGAGCCTCTGTCTTTCCAGTTACATTTATATCCCTTCTGCGGTTTCGTCATTTTGTCCGATTCGCTTTCTATCTGTTTCATCTCGTGAAGTCAGACTTCGTAGCATAAATATTCGCGCCCAGTGAATCTCGGCAAGGTCAAACCATAGCTTCCCATTTGATCACATTGTCTTCTCTTATCGATGGGGTCGCTATGTCATGAAAGAGGGGCGTAAATGAAAGGCCTTGAAAAAATTGAAAAAAAACGCTTTCTGGTCGTAAAATGCTCGCAAAAAGATTTGACAGGCTATGGAGTACAACGCGATGAATGTTTTATCTATATGCTACTTGGCCCTTTGACAAATCCCTTAAAAGGAAGACCACTGATATTTGAAGTTTCGAATTGTTATCTTGCCAAACGTTTTAGCGTAATACGCACTGAGCGTGCCTGGAAAGAATATTAATATTTTCTCTAGTTTACAATGCAATGCAGAAGACGGTCAATTTAGCCGCTAAACGTGATTATTTTATGCATAATTTATGCCATCTTGGATGATTTTTTTAGTGTACCTACACTTTAATTTCACTAATTGACCTCTCCATCCATTAAACTTCAATTTATGGAGAAATTTCCTTCCTCATATAATGCAAACTGAATCTGATTGTGTCATAGATTAATTTGAAAGTTGAAGTCAGTTTATTTCGGGTTATATTATATCAGACGCTTTGCAAAATTACTCGACGGGAATCTTCAAAGAGGAGTTCGCAACTTCTGGCGCGTGTTTTAGGTAAACTGCATCTGATGGTAAACTCTTTTAGCACTACCTCCTTATTTGCATGGCCCACCCAGAGTCGACGTAGATAAATGGTCGAATTTATTCTCCGCCAGGGACAACAACGCCTTAATAAAATACATTTTATTGACAAAAGTATCTCGCATGGAGTTTTGTTTGTCTTCAGTATTAAAGTTAGATTAGATGGGAGATATAACCTAAGCAGTTGACACCAATTTTTATATCCCTTGCTGTACAAGACTTCAGATATTGGCGTATTAGTTTAGCTATAGAGGAAGGGACGTATATGTTCATTGTGAGCTATTTTAAGCTTTGTGTAGCATTTTTTTCATTTGTATTCAGGATAACACTAAAGCGTCATGTAATGACGCCGATGCATCCTGATTGTTCAAGCTACCATGAATGTGTAAGTTTTAAACATAAAATATTGAATCAAGGCAGGAACGTAAACCCTCTGATTTCACTCTAAACAATGACACGCCAGCAGCGCAATGATTTGGACACAATTGCAAGGTTGCAGTAAGGAAGCGATGACTGATTGCGAGGGACAGGTGAATCATTTAATGACACCGGACGTCAGACGTCAGATAATAACGCACGCATGGTTGTTGAGGGACGCAGAAAACCCCACTTGCCGACTCCCTGTCAGGAAGTCTCCCTCGGACGTAAATTGCTTCGTTCCGTGCGGCAGCAGCAAACTCTCCCTGCATTCGTAGCCGAGAAGTCTATTCGCTCGAAATACCAGCAGCCGGCGGTAAGGATGAGAGACAGGCTTTCGAAGGCCCCTTAGACTTCTGGGGTTGCGAGACAGAGGGAAGTGAGCGAAAGTGAAAAAGTGTGTACTGGGGGACGGAGAGGGAAAAGTAAGCTAAGCGAGGTGGCAACTTCCGGAAGTGGGTTGATGGGCAAACGATAGGCGGCGGGTAAATCCTCCTCGGTGATAGGGATAGTAGGAGGCGAAGGGCATTCAGGGACGTGGGGATGGCCCCTCCCCGCTTCGTCGCAGTCCGGCAGGAAGCGCGCACGTTCGCTCAGGAAGTATGTGTGTACTTTAGTATTGGTCCTTCGAGGCCACCTAAGTGTTGGAGGGAAGATGCTTTTGTTTCCACGGAAAGTAGGACTCGGGCAAAGAGTAGGAGGGAGGTTTAGGACAAGATGAGAGGAAAAAGTGTCGGGACACGAGCCAGGCGGAGGCGTTTGCGAGTTTCGCCATCCCTCTTAGGGGAGAAGCGGATGCCATTAATAATTTTTGGCTTTATTGGATTTCGTTAAAAGTGTTGCTGTGAGACATTTTAGAGAGGTCTTTAAGGTACTATAAGCATGAAAACCGTCGGTAGACACCCCAATTACTGTCAGAGTTCCAACTAATCATGTTATTTATTTTTTAGAATGAAATTAAAAATATATGTGTATCCTTAGTTCATTATTCGAATTTTACTTAGTATTAATCTTCAATTATGAGAATTGCATATGATTCTCTTAATCTCAGATGCAGAGTGGCAATCCTTCATTACTGCCAACTCAACTCACTCTTTTACACGAATATTCGACCAACGAATTACGTTGCATCTTTCACATAATCTGTCAATTCGTTGATTATTTGTGAATAAAACAGTTGCATAATTAGTTTTAGTGCAAAAGAAAGGGTTGAATATCGATATTTTACGTTCTTAGATACGGTCCACATGAACGGCCTTTTTTGTCTCGCAGAAAACACTTACTTGGTTTCTTTTTGCCACGCCAAATCCAAGAGCTTGTTTGCGGGATGGTATTTCCGGCAACTCTTCCTCTCTTCATTGCTGATTCTACCAGATACTCCCTCAACATATCCTTTTTGATGAGTCACGTACTATGAAAGGGAAGTCCTTGGCTGATAATTAGTCCTGCCAATGGATTTGAAAAAGTGTGCGAATCTAATTATTTATAGGGAATTCTTCCAAAATGGTGGCTGCTTCCGCTATTGCTTCTTATTTAATGAAGGGTATGGAATCACTATGTTCAGAACTTAAACTTCCGAAGATGAGAAGTTCTGCACAGACTCGTGAAATCAAAATTTACATCGAAAAATCAAACCTCACCTAAGTCTGACGCTGCCGAACATCTGACTTACATTATTGGGTTTTGCGGGTATTTGTGACAATATTCAATATATTAGAATAATATATAAAAGAGAATAATGTGTAAACATATATTATTCTCTTTATAGTGCGATGAGATATCTTTAATTAGCATTCAAAGGGGCGCAATCAAATTATGTAAATTAAAATAGTTTATTAAACTTTTTTAATTATTATTTTTTTCTGTGGAAAATTATTATCCTGAAGGTAAACTGGTAGCTTACCTTTAGATGCTCAACCATCTGAAATGTAGACTTCATGATTTTGTTGAGCTTATCTCTCCAAAGGGAGCTATTATGCGATTAGTTTTTCCGAGGGCACATAAATAATAATGATATACTTTTCCCGAGTTGAAATCGTGTTTATCTCTAAGATTGGTTTGACTGAGGAGAATATTTAAAATCGTACCATTTAGCGCTAGGAAAAATGATTGCACGAGAAAAAAAAAACAATTCCTGACGTTTTTGAAATTCCCCTTTCTAAATTTGGCATTTTTCAAAGTGAAAAGAATTGGTTTACTCAAACCATAAGAGTGGCGCGCTCATTTCTGGATAGTCGTTCATTTTTAATAATATTAGGACTGGAAGTCCTTTCATTCTAATGCCGAATCACAGGAAAACGACAGGACGTAATTGAGTTACATTAATTGAATATCGTCCGAGAAGGGTTTTAGGTGGTAGAAGGGGTATAGGTACTCCAGTTGGGGAGGAAATTGTGAGTGAAGCTGTTTGAATTGCCAGGACTAAGGTTTAGCTCGTCTGTAGGAACCAATGTGGCGGTAAATGGGACGCGAGGATGTTTGGGTACGGCGGTTACAAGCCGAAGGTTTGGCGAATGTAATTGCTGGGCCACGAGGAACTGAACGAGTGGACTCTCGAGTTTCGGAAAGGGAGAGGGACGAAGGAAGGAAGTTGGGGGCAATTATAGCTGCAAATGCCACCTGTCCCTTCCGCCGCTCGAAAAAAAGAGGACTGGGCACATGGCTCCCATTCCTGAGCCGCCGTGGACGAATTCGAGGGGAGGGTCTACCGGCATGTGCAAGGGAGGCATTTTGTGCGCGTGCCCCGAGTTTTCTCGGTTGAAATTAGTTCGTAATGACGATGGACGAATCGATAACCGACCCCATGCGATTAAGAGGCGGTGGATGACCGTTTCGCGTTCGGAAAATCATCGTTACTTTTGAAGTTCTCGTGACGAAGTCAAATCTTTGATGCCCTTCAAAAGTCTGCTCTTATTTAATTCAGAGGAATACTAAAGGGAAAGGGAAGGAATAAGTATGCTATACACTTTTATCATAAACAGTGTAAATTACTTTGTAGTTTTCATAGCGGTCCGCCTTGAAAAATGTGTAACAACGGACCACGATATTTTTCCATTAGTATAATGGAGCCAGACATCTTTGCTCGAACAGAGATTCCTCCCTTTCTATATTTAAAACCTAAAACCTAAATCCATATGGGTGCATTAACTTGCCAATTAGTAGTGCGTAAGTCTTCTCATTGAGCCCATCAGTTGATTTCATTGCGTGTTGCTCTTCAGACATGATTCCATTTTCTGATTTTTTCAATAATTTCAATATAGAATTATTTTCTCTGATAAATCCCAGCTCAAGTGTCCGAGTTTAATCGTAATATAACTTTCATTTATTGATACCAACAAATGTGACTGGCCCAAGTGAAACATGTTGACTGTTACTTCATTCGCCTGTGCCCCAGTCTGCAGGACGAGTACTCTAAATGAGATCCGCCAGGCCACGATGTACAGGCCCACCCTATGCATATATTCCATGCTACCAAAGAAAGTTTCCCACAACTCATTACGTTATTCCAGTCCCCATGAATGTAATGATTCAATGATGCCTATGTGGGTGGTAGGTAGTAATGTACTGAACAGTTCCGAATGAGGCGTATCTCATCTGGAAAACACCGATCTTATTTACAAAATCCCTCCTTGCAGGACAATTAACCATGTAGCATATATTTGATTCAATTCCGGCAGCCATGTATCTTTCCGTTGTTGAAGGCCGTGATGCAAGGAAAAACGTGGAGAAAGCGAGAAAGAGTGAGGAAAGGTGAGATATTTTAGATATCATTCAAAGGACTAAAAATTTAGCCCAGGCAAAGAGAACGCTTTGTATGAAGAGAGTACAGTGAATGATTGCAGTAAAACCTCATCGGTAAACGTTTTCCACTTAGCCGAACCCAACTTACGTTAACCAATGCAATACTCTAGAACTGATTCCACTTCGTTTTGTTTTTATAACCTTTACTCCATAAATTAAAAAATCTTTTTTTCCACTAGAACATTATGGAGGTCGCTAGCATCTCCAAGTATACTCGGCATTTTAGGTTAAATAACAGCATCAAAAAGCACTGTTAGCGGCATTACTGTATGTACATTAGAAAAGTATAAAATGATTTGCACCGTCGTTACACTTCTATTCTGACTGTGAAATACCAAGAAAAATGTAGCGAAACAAAATTTCTTCTCCGGAACTTTATGCAATTCCAGTAAGAAGTTATTTACTTTTCCAACTGACATAAACCACAACAAAAATGAAATACGAGTCAGGTGATGTTTTCATTTTTGCTCAAATGAGTTGCGAGAGTAAATTACATGGGGACATATGTCTGAGCATCTATCATCCTCTGAAATCCTTGGATGATTATGAGATTAGAAAATCTCGTAATCTCCACAAATGGAGGTTAAATTCAGTGCAGGGTAGATTCTAAAGAGGTTTGTCGGAGCATGAAGAGGTATATTAAGCATTCTTTGTTCCCGTCAGCATTCAGCGAGGGGCTCATTTAACTTTAGAAGCATTACTGTCACGCTCTGAATCGTGACAGTAATGTTTCTAAAGTTATCGTGAATCTGAATTTAAAAGAAGTTGGTTACTTTTTGTGTTAATTAATCATTTCAGAGAGGACTAGATATATGTCAGGTGTGATCGTTCCGGGTGTTCAAACTATTTACCCTAGTTGGGGCAAGGTTGAGATAGAGAGATATTATTCACGTGGGAAGATTTATTTCCACTTTTCATGTGTTGCCGATCTAAATTTATTCTATTCCAATCCTCTCTTACGCGTTAGAAGTTGCCTGATTTTGAGGAAGACTGCTCGGAGTGAATACGTTGGTACGCATCCATGATTTCCTCAGACGAAAAGTTAAACTTAAAATAATTAGATATTTTACATGGGAGATTACTCAATAAGGAGGTTATAAATTAAAAGGTTTGGGTGAGCTTTTTCCCTCCGATATTGGGATTTCATGATTTCAAATCGCTCGACGCGGTGCGGTAAAACAGTAGGTACCTACTGGTCTCGTCAGATCATGCTTTATCATTATTCTAAATGTAGAATGTATACAACTCCAGTCTTCTCTTTTCTCCATGGAATTCAGATTCAATACTTCTCTTCAAAGATCACTTAGTCCTAAGTATTAATCGTTAAAAAAATTTGTCCTAATAAGTTCCACAAACTTTCGAATAGTATTTAGTAGAAGTGAATTGTCCACGTTTGCGCATCTGGATAGGTACGCGTATGCCAAGGAAGACTTTGTAGTCACATGCTTTCTAGTTTGTGCCAATATTTATGCCTGATATTTTGCTAAGAAATACTTTTTTCTATATAACACACTGGATTGACAAGGACTACTTGTTTAAGATAACATTTTTCTGCACCTATCTTTCAAAAAGAGGTTTGAAAACAAGGAAAATCGAAGCAATATCTCAATAACTTGGCGTTGTGTTTACATTTTCCAATCCCCATAAAAGCCTGTGACACTTTTCCTCAGTGGAGAGATTCAGTTCTTGAAACGAATTAGCGATGCTATGCGATGTTTCTTCGTCAGGGGAGGTGACTGACAGCTGAGGTAAAATGCACCATTTACGATAAGTACGATCAGCGCCATTTACGATATGGATTAGGTAACGATAGGAATTTTTCAGGTAGGGGACGAAAGGTGGAGAGAAACCCGATGTTGGCATCAGCCTGTTTTTAACGAAAGGTGCCAAGGGGACCACGGCTTAAAGTCCCTTCTGACGGACGGAGTAATGCCACTGAAATGCTCTCTACTAGGTACTCAAGTATGGAAGGGTCCACCACTGAAAGGATCCACCACTGCTGGAATCGAAACCGGGCCCTCAAGATGGGAGGCCAGTACTCTCCCGATCCCGCAGTTTCTTCGTATCTTCTCGCGCGACATAGATATGTTTAATACCTACATAAGGATGAAAAATTCAGTTTCTCGAGCCAAAACCACTAAACTTCTTTTCGCCTTTTATTAATGGTTGAGTGAATGTCAAATGAATTAAACTTTTTGTCATTGAACAGAATGAATTCCATTTGTCCAGGAATTTTACGGGTTTAAGTTGAAGCATATATCCGCACAGGAATACACATGATAAATCAATAAGCCAATTCAACTGAGGCGGTTTTAAATGTTATCGCAAATTATCATAATGCTCTTTTACAAAATATTTTATAAAGTTGTGCTGTATTCAACTCTTGCATTAAAAATGAGGTCATAAATTAATATCATGCGTAACAAGTACCTACTGGGATTATTGCGTTTAGTGTGATGATATATGTCACTGTCAACTTATTACGAAATGGAAATGAAAAGGCAAAATATTTTGAATTTCAAAAAATTACGTGACTTCTTTTAGCAGAAAGATGTTCAGTAATAGTGTAAAACAGCAATCTCGACCTAAAATCTCCTTGCATTTCCTGGACGAAATTCCATCGTTCGTATTTTTCCATCACCGTCACGCTTTCACGGAGTAAGGGAAGGGATTTCTTCCTCATGCCGTAAAAACGCTCTACTTGGAGCATTGCTCTCACGGAGTAACTCGAAAGACGAAAACCTGATTTTGCATTTCTAATGGTCTGATTTATTTTTTTTTTTTAAACCTTCACTTGGTACCCCTGAAAAATATTGTGAAAATTAAATGTTTTCGAATATATTGCTTTAAATGTAACACGTTATCTTAAAGTTTATACTTGACAAAGCACCATGAATTGCAACGCTTGAAGCCATGGTAAGAGAGAAAATACCAAGTGTAATGAAATCATAATCAAAATTGAAGACATGTTAGGAGTTAACAGAACTGCTCTTCTGAGACTTTAGAGATTTTTGGTGGCCTAATTTCTGGATTTTTTCTATTAAATTATGAAAGGGCACCTGCGAATCCCTGATACTCTATTATCATGGAAATTGCTGAATGTGAGACATTAGATAAAAACTACTCCGGAATCCTTGAAAACTAAACTTAAAAGAGCTTTCAACATTTTGAAATGCGTTATAATATTTAAGAATATTTATCAAAACGTAAAAATGAAACTGAGCATGCCGCACTGATTCGCCTGTTTTTTTAAGTAAAATTTTTTCGAAAATATGCGATACTCTAAACTTGCCCTATAACCGATTTTAAATTACAAGTGTAGTGAAAGTAATGTGCGCCCGTGATCAACGTGATTCATGTTGAGCCAATGTCTTCTCGATTGATGAAAATCACTTTCTGGGTTGCGCTTAAAGGAAAATGCCATTCGCCGTAGAAGGGCCGATGTTGAGATGGGAATTTTAATAAGGTCCCAAATATGCTAAGGAATTTAGGTTTGCGAAATTACAGTACAGTAATTTACAGTATTTTCTCAGTAAAACAAAATTCACTCCTTGAATCCTCTGAGCGGCACAAGCTTGGCGAAATTTCAAGCGCTTGAATGATGTGCGCCGGAAGAAATAACTCTAAAAGTAATGCAATTTTCAATGGGTGAACACCCGCTTTAAAAGGTCCGGAGAGAAAGTCTCGCGCGCGAAAAATTCAAAACGGGCGCTGGGCGCGGAAGAAATTTTTAATTTGACGGGAGCGGAGAACCCTTGGGACGAAACGGGGATGAGATCTCTCTCCCCGCTATCTAATGCACGAGTTCTCGCTTGGCTTGTTGCTCTCCCTCACCTGTTGCCTCGGAGTGCCTCCGCCAAACCGCAGAGTTGACTTGGTTTCCTCCCAGTGAAATGAGCTCTCGCGGAGAACTCTTGGAGAGCAGCAGTTATTTGCAATCCGGATGAAATCATCTCAAGCGGAATGACGGGAAGTTTTAAATCCGGTCCTTTGCTCTGTCGGCCAGCATCCTATTGTGTTCCACGACAGTAAACATCTCCCTGTCTCTCTCTCACTATCTCTCTCCTCATCTCAATTTTTCAGTAACGCCTAGTGCTCGGCCATAGGAAGCGATGCTTTCGGCTTGTTGTTCACTACCCTTTCCTTGTTGTGAGAATTAATGTCTCCCAAAAGTGAACGAGAGTTCTTTAGAGACAGACTCTGAGGACTCGCGGCATGAATGTTTACATGGAAGTAGTGCTTCAGCGAGAATCGAGGTGGGAGGGAGGACGATAATTCATGATTCTTGGTGAGACCGCCTTTTGCCTAGACCAGACATGAACACTGTCATAAAACACCAAAAAGTCTCGAAAGAAAGGGAATCGTGATGAAATTGGAGTATATGTAAAGGATAATATTTGTAATAAATCATATAGTATTAGTATAAATACCACCGGTTTCATCCAGCAGTGGACATCATCTGGTAAAGTTGACATTAACGATTAAAAGTAATCGTTAAAAATCTGTTTAATTATTTAATTTAATCGTTACTTTTTAGAAGGGTTAAATATTAATCGTTAAAATTATGCATTAACTGATAAACAACTAACTTGAGTACATTTTTTTCGTTAATTTTTGGCGAATGTCGACCTGTCCGAATTTGGGCACAAAGGTTGCCCAACAGACAAATGGGAAAATAAAAAGGTATCTAAGAATGCAAGGGTAGTTGTGCAGGAGTGTAATGAATAGGCCCAGACCGCCCACACGAATACATCCAAACAAAAGCGGCGCTGAGGGGAGTGACCGCTTTTAAAAGTTAAAAAAAGCAACTTTTAACGTAAAAGTTACTTTTTTTAACTTTAATCAGTTACTTTTTCAGAAAAGGAACTTTTACCTTTAACTAATGACTTTTAACAGAAATTAACTTTAACTTTAATCTGTTAATTTTTTTAGGTAACTTTCCCGGCTACGATCTGGTGATAATACATAACACACTCATAAGTATACAGTCTGAAGTGGGGAGAGGGAGGGAACAAGGACTGTGGAAGAGAGGGGAATTGACTTCAGGTCAAATTACACATTTGACACCTGCGGGTTAATTCTGTAAATGTCATAGTTGTCACAAGGGTGATAACTTTGACGGGCAACTTAAGACGGCTATGATATTCGAGCGATTCCATAAGGCAACGTCATATGGCTTATGACGAATGACGAGCGAACAGTTGCGCATCGCCATGAAAACCAAGAATTTCGTATGTTGATAGTCCTAAGAAAATGAGAAAAGCCAATGGGAGTCTCCAACACATTTGATCAGCTGTGACTTGGCGCAAATTTGTATAGTGTAAAACAAATAGTGAACATGGAATCTGTTCAAGAGTGAGTAGAAAAGTCTTTCGAAAGTTTTGAAATCTTGCATGCTATGTACTGATGTTATTTTCATTCATAGATCCGTATTGATGTGGCTGGATAGTAACTTAAGAACGAATTGGTTGTAATTTATGACGACCAATCGAACGTAGTACATAAGTAGTACTGACGTTTCACAAAACGGATGTAATCTGAAATAGTCCACTAAAATATAATGCTTTTGCGAATAGTAATGTTATAAATACGAATTGAGCATGTATATGTTCTCTTAGCGGCTCATATGGTTTGTATTTCATAATTTCATCGTACTTTCAGAAAGAAGGCGCGCGGTGACCGCATTACCGAACGGCAGCTGAAACTAACCGTAGACTACATGCATCGCAAAGGAAATGATTAAGGGTGCATGCATAGAACCTGAAGTAGGATTAAAGTGGGGAGCTCATGAAGTCAGATTTATCTTAGTCAAGCTTCAATAAGTCATTCAGCCATAGGACTACAGTCCTTGTTGGATGGGCCAGAGGATTGTTGAAAGAGAACAATCACAAGGGAATCACTATTGTAAGGGAAAATTCAGACCTTAGAGTGGCGTTGCAGTAAAAACGTTAAAGAATATCCATGTAAAAAATGAATTCCTTTTATGTGAAGAATTGCCTTATTACAGCTTCCCTTACATCTCCACCTATATTAGGTACATCAACCACCTCCTCCACAAATTCTAGCTGTGGGATATTCCCTTCCTGCATGTTGAGCATCAACATCAGGTTGTGCAGCACGGCACAGGAAATTATTATTTTTGCTGCAACTATTCGTAGACTACATATCTACGATTAGTTGCATCGACTTATAGTGCAGCACTCTGCCTGAGTGCAGACATCGCCGCGTACTTTTCATTATGCCACACAGTTTCTCAATGCAGTTCCGCGTTCTCTAATGGCACATTGTGCAAGAATCTTATTGCCGTCAGAATCAGAAATCATTGCATTCAGGTAAAAGTTGCTAGCACTCATTTGCACGTAGCATTCAAGTTTTCAAATACTGGAATAAACATTTTGAATTGAATTAATGGATGAAGGCGATACTTTGTGGAAGTTGCGAACGTTAAACATTGTAAATGAAACAACTTTGTACTTTCCACTTTCAGCTTTACATGTGAAAAAAGCAATTAAATTTGCAAAAAAGAATTAAATACCATTCTAACTATAGGGAATAATAACGGTTACAGCTCTCACCTGATCCACAAATTGCTAAATAAAAAAGTTTACCAAAATACAGTGAAATCTTCAACTTCCCTTCAAGAAGTACACAGCGATAAAACCACAAGGTGGAGTAAATTACCCTTTCTCGGCCATATTTCCCACAGAATTTGCTCACATATTCCGAAGGACAAGTATCGAGTGTGTTTTTACTCTCCGACAACCGTAGGGAAAGTGCTTTTCAATTCTAAAGACCTAGTGGAAGTGTTAGACAAAAGTGGAGTGTATGCTCTTCATTGGGGTGAGTGCAACGGAGTGTATGTGGGACAAACAGGTAGGAAATTTAAAACCCGAATCAACGAGCATAAATTAAGTGTGAACCATAGCGATTGCAAATCATATTTCTCCACACATCTCCTCAAGACTGGCCATAAAAGTGAATTTAACGTAAAAATTTTGCATTCATGTGAAAAAAGTTGCAAGTTAAATTATTTAGAAATCATAGAAATTTTAAGACATTCCATTTCACCTGATGTATGTATTTTAAACGACTTAACAAATTTTAAATCCTCGCAGATGTTTTTAACAGTTTTAAAATCTGACTTGCTCGCCTGCCCTGAATCCCGCCACAATACCCTCACCACAAATTGTGCCCCCACTGCTGTCCTTGACGGTACCCAACTCCCTCTCTCCCCCACTCACACTACCACCCCCCTCACTCCCATCCAAAACTCTCCCTCCCCCTCAGTTTGAGTCCTTCCCCCACTCCTCAGTGTAACTATATAATGCCTTGGTTTGAAATGTTTTGTCAGTTGGCCCCCCTTGAAAATGACGCTGGGTCATCGAAATCGATCGGGGAACATATAAAGCTGAAACCATGGTACTAATACATTGTGTGTATTAGTACCATTAGTACCACAATGTATTAGTACCATGGCTGAAACATTCTGAAATCACGTAACCAACCTGCAAATGGACTGGCAAACCAGTCTGCCTAATTTTTATTAGATTATGGCTGAGCTGGGTGGTGAGATCGCGAGCCAGTCCTTTTGAAATGCGGAAGAGAGTTCTAAAATCTTTGTCGCGCATTTCAAAAGGATTGTGCGTGTCCCTGCCGGCGAATAAGGCGACACTGTCGTCGTTCTTGTCTTTGCCTACGATTATGCTCTCCAAATAGCAGTGGAAGGAAGTAGAGCGCTTTCATTCTATCGATAATAAATACATAAGGAGGATTTGCGTATTTGCAACACTAAAAATCCACAATTTTAATTACAATATTGCTGTGCTTTTGCCCTGTCGCGACATGTGTCGCGACATCAAGGCGACATGTCGCCTTGATTTTTCGATCGCCCTTGATCGCCCTTTATACCAAATAAAACCATAATATACCGTTATCAACAAAAACGCGTTACCAACAATTTGGAGACCTTATGACGGCTATGACCATTCTATGAATATGGTCGTTGTGACATAGTGGGTAGAGCGCTGAGCTACCGATTAGAGGGTCCCGGGTTCAAATCCTGGGCAGGAATCTTTCTGGTAACCCCCACCTGAAATCCTCGCCATTAGATTTTCTGCGCGTCAGAACTCCGTAAGAAATCGCAGGTGGTGTAGGGAAAGGAACTGGCCCCCTACCCTGAATATGTGAATTTTAGGGTTTGGGATCTAATTCATTTTGGTCTTAATTACGATGCCATGCATCACCAACCCTAGTATAATGAGCTGGTTCATGGCACGAGTTAATTACACCCGAAATAATTAAAACACTTAATGCCTAAGAGTTAATCATCGCGGATGTCGATAGTGGGTTCCATTTACCAGCGCAGATAACTCCTTTGTGAGAAAGGGAAAACAAAAAATTGAGGAGGTGGAAGAGTACAGCTACCAGCGATGGACGAAGGAAAAGAGAAATTGTCAATAGAATAGCCCAGGCGAAAAGGGAATTTTGCCAAAAGATGATTCTGCTTACAGCTACAAATACAAGCGTGTAAGGAAACTTCATTAGAACATACATTTGGAGTATTCTACTATGTGGCAGCGAAGCATGGACGATAGACAGGAGCAGAGAAGTCAAGGCTGGAAGCATTTGAAATGTGGTGCTACCGAAGAGTGGTGAAGATGAAATGGATCGACCAAGTAAGTAACGAGGAGTCTTAAGAAGAGTGGGGGGAAAGAGAAGTCTGCTAATGACTCTAAAAGAAGACCGGGCAATTTAATCGACCATATCTTAAGACACTATTTCCTGGTGAAGACAATCGTCGAGGAAAAAGTGAACGGGAAGAATGGAGAAGGCAGGCCTCGTATGAGATGTATGGAACAGGTTGTGAAGGATGTACAAGAGAATAAATATGTCAATATGAAGAGGATGGCCGATAGAATAATCTGGAGGGCTGCGTCAATTCAATCCTAGGATTGTTGACCGATGATGATAATCCAGCCAATACATTTGGTACAGGGCATATTGGTCCGATAACCTTCGATGTAATTTGGTATCACGTTTATTTCCAGGCGAAAGTTGAGAGCAAATCCATTCGCCTGAGGATGTGCTGTAACGCACACTTATTTTTAACAACGAACCGCACTATTTCCCTCAATTTATTGCACGAGGAACAAATGATAATATTGAATCCATGAAACATTACGCATGCTGATATCGATAAATGACTATCTTTGGTAAATTATAACTTGCAATTTTTTACTGCTTTTAAAGACTTATCGAGTCAATAAATCTTTTTAAACAGCTCCAAATTGCTTATGACTCCTATTGAGAAGTTTCACTATTGTATGCTTGAACCTGTATTGCATATCTTTCTTTGATTTGTGTTTTCTGAAAGCATAAACATTTCAAAAAAACAAATTACCATGTTATTTCTTAAATTGCAATTCTTTGATCACTAACCATGTGCTAATTTATTGTTAAATTGACTCAATATTTTCCTACTATCGCTTGGTTAGTATAAAATAATGGATATTCAGATATTCTCCATAGCACGCAGAATGCTTCTCTTCCCATAAAGTAGGCCAGACATCGTTGTGAAGGGACTTCTCTCTGCTCTGTTAACCTCTGTTGCTCGCGGTTTTATTTTTTTCCTTTTAGGTACGCGCGCATTTGATGCATATGGACAGAAGTTTTTGTTATTTAAAAAAATGGTTCCTTTGCGGAGGTTTTTTCGAGAAAGGTCGTAAGGAAATACTATTTATCCAATGGCATATATTTCTTATTGTGACTTGCAAGCTCATTAAGTTACTAAAATGCATTTGTCATAGAAAAACATTCATTTTTTATTTTTACCTTAAAGTGTAAAATTCCTGCCGTGAAACAAGGTTTTTAACGCATCAACCTGGTAACCCAAAGGCCGCAAGTTCGAATCCCGCCCAGAGCATACGTAGTGTGTTTGTCTCTGTATTATGGTATTAGGTTAGACGGTGCGATATAACCATAGCCGTTGGAACACCTAAAACCCAAGTCTACTGCTAATGCATGAGAGTTGCTTGAGACTATCGTAACCGATCCCATTCCCAGAGGTCGGAAGACTAGGTGGGGTCTAGGATATTGCGTCACTCCCACTGTATCATTAAATTTCGGCGTGGAACATTTCTCGTTCTACTCGATTTGCACCATTTCGCTCTTACTTTTAAAACTCATTCAGATATCCGGAAACTGCACTGAAGGACACCCTTGAATGGTGTTGGATAATTATTTGAATTTTTGCAATTTGTCTGCGAGTGCTTTTGTCGGTCAACGTTAAAATGTCATGAGACCTAAAGTCAATGGAAAGCATCATTTTGTATCGCCTCTCATTTCCTCTTTTTCTCCTTCCGTCTGGCTCATTTACCTTCCCGTTAACTTTGTTGTTGGATATCTCATTTTCTATATCCTTTTTACTCGTCAAATAATCCAGGAACCATTGAACATATGAGTATGAAGAGTGTGTTTGTAGACCACCATTCCAGCATGTTGGTGAACACTTATGCCTACAAAACCCCACTCAGCTCAACTCCCGTAAAAGTAGTAGTCTTGGGTTTTACGGTATGTGCTCTCTCAGATACGGTTTGGGTTATTTCTCACCGTCTAATCTAAGTTCCTTAGTCGAAGACGATCTCAACATCCGTTCCCGAGGCGGAATTCGAACTCGCGATCCTTGGGCTGCCAGGCCGTCGCGCTACCAATCTGGTTACCACGGCCAGCTCTCTACCCCATAAAAGTGTTGAAGTCCTTGCCAAGGCCATAACAACGACATAATATTATTCATGCAACATATGCTTTCTATTAACAGAATTTTCCACTCAAGTTACGCAAACGGAATGCCAAATTTTTATATGTAAAGGTGATGTAATCTAAGTCATTCCACAGAGATATTCTTTCTCTAATCAATTTCTTTTTACAATTTTAGGACGAATGGAGTTTTAAAAAAGCGGAAGAAAATCACTGGTGCTTTGTAGAATCTTTTGGCTGCGATCTTACTGAGGAGAAGCTGAACTTACTGAAGAGAGGTGTAACTATGGTGAGTGCATTTTTTTAGTGTTGAACTACACTAGTACTCCAACATATTCCATACTACGAAATGACTGAGCAGTATAGAACGAAGGTTATTCAAGAAAGGCAATGATGTGGTGAAAAATCCCAATGTTGTTGCGTTGAAATTAAGGAACTTCCGCAATAATTACGAATAAGTTCATGGAGGATTTTATTCTCTTTCAATCTCTCACTTATGCATTGACATCCCCTCTTCACGTGTTCTGTAAAAATTCATACTTGTGTATAAGGCTTATAAAATAAGGAAATGGTTTTTTATAAGCTGTATTTTTTTTGTAATTGCGGAACAGGTAAGTTGCATCATCTTTCGAAACTACCATACGACGAACTAGACCGTAAGTGTTATAGGGCATGAAGTTGGAATAAGCCGGGCAAGTGAAAAACTAATCCCCTGGGTGAGTGTGATGGATCAATATTTCTGAGGTATATTGCGCTGTTTTCTTTTCGAAATATACTGGGAGATCCTAATGTCTTCTTCTCCCGAAAACCAGTAAGGAGAGAATGAAGTGTTAGATATTCCTTTGTTCCGATCTAACGCGATTGACGGTGAAGCTCCTTTTGTCTCCTCGACGCCAAGCCTCACTTGATATGCGGCGGAGCAAAGCCACTGAACACTTCTAATGGACCATACCACCATTCAAGGATGATCCCTCGACCCTCTTTTGAAGTAGGCACTGTTCACCTCGATCCTTCCAAACCTCCGCCTCTCTTAATTAGAATCACTGCTCACTCAACTATCAAGCAGCACCTTTCACCTCAGTTAATGCAACACTAATAAAGTTTTTAGATTTTCAGCAGACCACGATCTTTCTCAGGCTGTATAAATGAGTCACAGCAAACTAGATGTAGTTCGGAGTGAACGTAAATAAATGGCATGATATTCGTATGCAACATATTTTGCAACATGCATGATAACAGATATCAATGCCAAACATTAAGCAGTTATCTTCATTTTTTATGCGGCGTATAATATAAAAATCTACCAATAATACTTAGAAATCGAAATTATTTAGCGTTTGTTTTCAGGATAATGTTTATGTTACTCGGTACGATACACCATAGCAGTAGGATCACCTAAAAACTGGATACCAATTGCCCTCTTTTAAATCTTCCAATGTCGAGTATCCCTTTCTTTATTAAAATTATTTTTTTAGGTTTGATAATGTATTTCTGGGTCAAAATTAGATAATACGCGAATGAGAAAAAAGTTGAATGAGACAATTTTTGCGGCGATTGGCTCTGAAACAGGTTCACCACATATTTTCTTCCTCCCAGGTTCCTTGTGACAGCTCTTTTGACTAAATTAGTAGTTTTAAGTCTATTCCACACTTAAAGGAGCATCATACCATGAGGATTGGTGTAACCCGGCATCGGCATTAGACAACTCGTAACAAAAAGCATCTGATTGTGAGTCCACAGCTTAACGTCCCATCCGACGGAGTATTGAAAATGAAGTGCTCTCTTCATGGCACTCAAGCTAGGACCATATTTCACTGAATAATCTCCAACACTCAGGATTCGATCCCGAGTTGCCGGATTGGGAAGCACTGATCACCAGACCAGCCCGATTTCTAATCCCTCTAAGTTTTAAGTCCAGCTCACTTTTCTTTTGACATGTTTCGGCGATAGTTTATGGTTTCCAAAAAAATTTGTTCGTGAGTGTACGTTGTAAGCCGCAAGAAAAAAATCCATAACGGTAGTTTACTCGGAGGAGCTTGGTGGAAGAGCCTCGGGCTTGTTTCAAAGTTAACTCCTCGTTCTTGCAGTCCCTGGCGTTTTGCCATGCGTATCCTGGGAGGTAGGCCAAAAGTGCTGCAAGCTGGCCAGCCGGAAACACCTTTAGTTAAGGGGTGGGGGAAAGGAGGGGTGAATAGGAGGTGGGAAATGAGAGAAATTCTTGGTACAATGGTAAAAGAATGCATGTAATAGATTAGGGTTGTTTTATCTGTCACAGTAAGCTTTTATGGATCACTACCATCTTCCTCCTCTTTTGGACACATTTCTTTTCCTGTGCTATTTATCACCTTAGTTCAGCAAATGCCTTACCTTCATGCTATCCATCTTCTTCCCTCCCCTACTCTTATCTCCATCACTAACTTATGTATTGGCCCTCCGTAAAACATTACCTGAAGCCACTTGGCCCATTGACTCGCATTTTCTCCTCCAAATATCTTCTACCGACAAAAAGAAGAAAGCCTAAGGTGTCTTGATTGCAGTGATTTTGAATTTCTCCAACTTGTTCCAATTTACATAAGTGTTTTAGTGTGTGTTGTCTAACTATATGCTGTCAGTTTTACATAACGAGGTAAAAGACCTAGGTATATGCTTGGTTTTATCCTTCAAACAATTGTGAGCCTTTGTATTTGGATAAGAGAACAGTCAAATCTACATTGTGTAGGACAAATGTGTACAACGTAACAGGAGAGAATGTCATAGGAGATATTTCAAAGGAGTCCTTTTTTGTAATAATCATGAATTGGTTTGCAAGATATAATGCCGTAACTCTACTGTAAATGTTAGTTCCTTCTTATTTTTTATGCAAAAATCCTTGCTAGTAAAAATATCAGAGTGCCAAAATAATTAAGCAAATTTGTACTTTCAGCTGAAAATATATGTAATAAGTATCATGTGAGCTGAAGTGTTCATTTTCCTCTTAAAGCAAACTCTCAAAAGCATTCAATATTGTGATGTTTTACGGTGCTTCTTAGCCCTCCTTGCTGAGCATTTAGATTGGTTAAATCACTGAGCTATTCCACTAAATAATTTCCATTCCCCAGCTATTCCCCCAGGAATTTCAGAGGCTGAGGCTTTCCCAAACTATATTGAAATAAAGTGGCTGATATTAGAGACTGAACCAAAATGTGCAAATTAATAGTGCAAGGGATGCTCTACTTCAGTGAAAAAATGTGATTTTAATATACAAAGGTGAAAAGAGACTGAGCTAATGAGGATGAGAACCTTCCTTTGCCTATATCTTACTAGTTCAAATAAGTTATTCAGTGATGATATTACGAGCATTTCATCAAAAAGCTTTTGCACATCTGTTATCGATAGTGAGAATTTTTTGCTTTGACCCTGGGAAATTAGTGAGAAAAATAGAGAAAAAATGATGATGTGGCTAT
Organism: Platycnemis pennipes; assembly: GCA_933228895.1. Lineage (NCBI taxonomy): Eukaryota > Metazoa > Arthropoda > Insecta > Odonata > Platycnemididae > Platycnemis > Platycnemis pennipes. The sequence goes on along the minus strand of OW121848.1, from coordinate 98,639,637 downwards.
GAAACTATTCTTTTCTGTTAGCTAACTCTTTTAAAAAATCCAGATCTCTGCTAAGCTTCAACCAAACCCATAATTAACCCCTTCCAGAATATTTCTGCAGAATCATGTGCTAAAATAATTGATCCATTTAATATTATTATTTTTTGGCTGACCATCCCAAAAGTTTTTTTTTATTTTCATTAATCGGAAATTTAGATAAAGATATTTAGTAATAAATGAGTGAAAATTTTAATAGAAATTTATTTTTAAAAACTTCAAGCTGTCTAATTCTTACAATAATTATCATTGAAAAAACAGTCGAATGTAATCAGTAGAGCGCCGAAAAAAAGTCTTCAACTTTGCAAAAAAAATCGCCTAAAAAGTCACCAATATTTTTGAAAAAAGTCTCTCAAAAGTCTGAGTTATTTCCGTGAGAAAGTTGCTGAATTTAACTGAATTGGTGGAGAAAAGAGCCTAGAGATGCTAGTCCAGGCATTAGGGGATTTTACTTGGAAAATTTAGAGGAAGTTCTGAAAATTGATTTATCCTATGCTTTTTGGGTCGCTGAATCCGAGTTTCTAACTTCCCACCAAAAATTCCCGCCGCAACCCCCCCAAATTTTGAAAATAACACAAAAAATCGCTTTTTTAGTTTTTAAATCGTTTAGTTTTGATTTTGGGAAAAACTAATCAGATAATCGGAAAGTAGACACTATAAGCAACAAAAAAGGTATTCTAACATTTTGACGTAGGACGAACAGGGCCCGCGCGCCCTGAAACATGCGCCTCGGAGTCGCGGGGCTGTATGCTCCAAGTTATGCAACCCCGCTTAACCACTCACGTCGTTTATATTCGCTCTCCCGTCTCCCCATGGTTCATTTTCTTCGAAACTCACCCTCCCATCTCATTGTTCCTCTATTTCAATATCTGGAAGTCCCCAGCACCCTACCTCTTACTAAAAAGGCATTAGATGACAAAGAGTGTGGAAGTACACTCCATTGTAAAACCTAGGACACAGGGCGTTTTTTCAGTCAAATTTAAAGGGGAAATTTTTATAATATACAATACAAAACAAGTTTTTACATAGGATCAATAATGTTATAAGGCAGTTGAAACATGATTTAATAGTTCAAAACCTAGTTTTCTGCTCAAGAAAAACCGAAAATGAGAAAAAAGTACTTATTTGTTGTCCATTGTACAGGTCCTGTATCCCTATTTTCGGGGAAGCTGAGGACCTTTTTCTCTTGTTTTTCGCGATTATTTTAAAATCTTCTTCTCCGCTTGAACGCAGCCGAGGGTCCAGGTTCATCTACGTCCTGCTTGCCTCGCTACAATGTAGGCTCATTTAATGATCATCTGCACACAATGTGTCATGTTCGCCTCGTCGGAAATTCTAGATGATCTTTCATATAATTGTATCATTTTTCCACTAATCTCCTAAACAAAAGCGGAGTGCTAGCATACAGTGTAGCGCTGTCGGCTTGTTAGCAGACCACGTGGGTTCAAATAAGCTGGTTCATAATTAGATCAATGCATTCTTTCAGATCAATCTATCCCTTTGTAAAGTCTTTGGACACCCTCAGCAAAAAAACTCGAAGTGCGAGGTGGCCCAGGGAAAGGAACAGTATGTGAATTTGACATGCAAATGGATAAGTACGGGGTGAGCTCTACCCTCACCTATCCAAACCAACCTTCCGGTTGAAGCACTGAGGGAGTGTGATTATTTCATGAACGGTGGAGCAATAGAAAGAATTCATTGCAGTTTCCGGAGCTATTATTAAAATTTCGCATTAACAATTGTTAGGAGCTTACATTTTACAGTACATCTCTGCTCCGTGTAGTACCGTATGAAAAACACAGATGCGTCCAACACACAGTTGAATAAATGTGATCACAACAGCCAAATATTAACTTAGGCATGTGGTTTAAATAAAAAGGCCCATAAAAGTCTCTTTTAATCAGAAAAGTCCCGCCACGCCAAAAAAGTCCCAAAAAGTCTCTAAGAAAGTCATTAAAAACTGTTTTATTTGATGAGATTGGTGAAGATTTGTATTTAAAACCACAAAAGTCCCACTTTTACAAAAAGTCAAAAGACTTTTTTTCCGCACTCTAGTAATCCGATTACAATGGTACCACAATTTAGTTTAAATAGTTAGCGTTTTTCCAGGCCAGTATTTGCTGGCTATTTACCTAAGGGTCAAAACAGAACTATTAATGAATTACTGGCTCTTTACCTGAATGGACTAAATGTTGAGGTTCAACAATTACTGTTTCGGGCCCAAATTCTGGCTGTTTAATGTCAACAGTTAACTGTTGAAATTCTGCACTCACTGTTCAAATTTATCAACCAATTACTAAATTTCGACAGTTAGAATTGACAGCATTTGCTTTCACAAAGGGTGAGCAGATCAATATGTTTTAACACATAAATCATTGCTTTACTTTCACTCAACCTCATGGTTTGCATAACATCAGCCCCAACAATGTAATGATTAGAAATACACATGTCAAACAGCATGAGTAAATCCTTTTACTTTTCATCCTCTTTGCCATCGCCATCATTCATTTATGTTTAGCCTCATCTAAAAAGGCTACTTTTCAAGATTCTTTTGACTTAGTCTCAGTAAGTTTTTATTTTCCACATCATCAAAATAAGTTTGAATGCAACTTCTACCTTATACAAAATGGAAGAAGATATTTCTCTGAAGAGGGGAGGTGGAGAATCTTAAGAGGGGAAGTGGGGAAAAACATGTCTAAAAGGAAGAAGAGGGGAGAAAGGGGGAGAAAGGGGGATGGAAAAAGTATATACAAGTTAAAGGTTCTCTCAGTCACTCATAATTCACACAAAATCATGAATACAAGGTAAAATAAATGATAACAAAGGACAAACTTGTGCACTAACTCACTAGGGTCACTATAGAATCAATCATCACACCCACAAAATTAAGGGAATTCAAAGCAAAACAAGAGAATAGTGACACACACAAGTAGGTACTCACTCACTCAGGTTTGTATATGAAATACAGTCCCTTTTGTAACTTCAATCATGCACACAATCAGGGTTTATGAGGATTTCCTCGTCGCCAATAGCCTGTCACAGATGCAAAATATAAAAAAATTGGGTAAAATAATGATAAAAAGAAAATAAATTGATATTAACTTTCGATCACTCATTCACTTGGGTTTGCATGCAATATACGGCCACTCTAGTGATGCTCATTCATACACACTCATGCAAGTAGGGTTCTGAAGGGGCGTTTTACTCACAATTATACACTTGGATTTGTACATTCACAGTATGAACTGAATGAGTCACTCTCAGTCACTCATAATTCACACAAAATCATAAATACAAGTAAAATAAATTATAACAAAGGATAAACTTGCGCACTAACTCACTAGGGTCACTTACTCATAATTCAATCATAGCCATAAGAGTCCACAGCATTTCATTTCTCCATCCACTATTTTGCCTTCTTCAAATTTCTCTCAGCAACTTCCTTTCCTCTCCTACCATACCTCATGCTTCTCCATTTGTCTTCCTCTCTGTCTAGGTAACCATCTCTATCTTTCTCAAAAACCCAAATACCAATAGTCTTTATATCTGACCTCATTCTCAAGGACCAAGTTTTGGAGTGGTGCAATGCTGCAATCCATTTCAAAATACATACATATTTGCATTTTTTTCATTTATTTTTAGTCCTTGTTGCTAACTCCTCTCTCTTTTCAAGTGCTTCTATTGTCAACTCAACTATGTATTTCATACCTTTGCCATAAACCTCAGCATTATCCAAAGATGCTTCCAGGTACATAAATTGTTTCACATCCTCTTAGGTAGGTACACTGTCCAGCTTCAATGTTTTGACTTCCTACCATCAGATAGTCAGATTACTTTTTTTTCTATGTCATTAAATTTCATCCATGTCTCACCCACATCCTGGTCCTTTAATATGCACTCCAAGTCCATAGTTCTCAGCAAATGGCTGGTCTTTAGAAAATTTGACTGACTCAATCTATCAGTGCCACTATTGATTCTCCCTTACTAGGGCCATCAGGGCTACATGTATATTTTAAATGAAATACTGAAGCTTCCAAGCACTTCCTAATTTTTGTAGTCCTTTAACTGTTGCCTAGACATAATCTTCAAAGCCTTTTTAATGTGTGCAAAATAAATTCATCCAGATTTAATTCTATATTCCTCCCTACAGTTATTGCACCATATGTTCTTCTCCCTTTTGTAAGTGGATTATGTGGCTATCATCCCAGATGATCATCCCAGATGATATCACCGAAATCCACTCTCATCACCAATCATGAATTGATTACTCTTTTTCACCCATGAAATTAAACTTTCAAAAGTGTAATGAAATTCCCAATAGTTCTCCTAAACAGCTACTTTTCTTCTTCCCAGTTTTTAGGGATGAGAATTAATCCTACCTTCACAAAGTCTTCTAGCTCAATCTCTTTCACTTACTCCTTACTGTAGGATCAGTAGTGTTCTGTCAGTCAGGATTGGTTGTCATTGGCAAATACTCTACAAATTTGGATAGTTCTGAACTCATTTTACTGTGCTAGTTCCTCTTATGTTCAGCATATGTCACATCGCCACACTTTAAATAAAGACTTTCCCTTTCTTTCTCTCTTTTCCAGCATTTAACCCTCTAAAATGGCCTTCAATAAGCATTTCACTAGTTGGCACATTCACTAGTAAATTGGAGGGTTGGGTGGGAGCCTCCTGGAGCCCCTCTAGCACTTAGATCCTTTAGATTTATTGTGCCAACCCACATATTACCTGCCTGCCACTTGCAGACAGGGGACAAGAGCACCACGGTAGAGGTATGGAGGAGGGCTAACATTCCAACTCCGATCTGGGCCCAATGTTGCTTAACTTTGGTGATCTAATGGGAGCCAGTGTTTCAATGTGGCTATTGCCTTGCTTTGCCCATTGACTTCTCTGGCTTCTTTTAATGTCCTTCATAAATACTGTATGCAGATTTTAAAAAATCTTATCTATTTCTACGGGCATCTATTGCAATAGTACCTTTTTCATCTATCTAATATTTCTTTGACCACACTTTCCTAGCCCATGTCACATTTACTTCATAATGATTGCATAAATAACCTTTAACTCTCGTCCCTATTTACCTCATCTCGTACCTATTCCCATGGTAAAATCTATTGGCTCTCACAAAGACCAAAAATAAAATATTTGTGCATAACTAATATATAACCATATTAATTATGAATGACAAAATAACCTTTGTATTTCCACAATTTATTCTCTCACACTACAACCATGGTTTCGAAGATTAACGTCATCCTCAGGTCATATGACATTAATCGTCGAAACCATGGTCATAGTGTGAGAGAATAAATTGTGGAAATACAAAGGTTATTTTGTCGTTCATAATGAATACAAGTAAATTCCATAAAGTGACGCCAAAAACCATCTATTTTATCCATATTAAAACTAAAACAATTTTATTGGCAGTGAATATTTCATTGTTTGAAAATTACAGGATATTTCAAATTGATATGTGAAAAATTAAATTTTTCGGAGTATTTCTTTTCTCCCTTCCCCATGGACTACGCCTTGTCGTGGTGGGATTGGGTCTTGCGTGTTCCCGTGACCCCTAGAGCTACACTGGCGGGAGTAACTAATATTGCTCCTGGTAGGGTCACCCATGCCAGACAGGTCGAAGGGTAGGAGCCTGACGAAAGGTAGTCCACGTACCGTACTCGCAGCGTCTGTTCCTCAGTGAGGCGGCTGTGAGAAGGCATCTGACCCCAGTGGGGCGGCCTAACAAGTGATGGTGTCACGTTAAAAACACTATTGAGGCAGGCAACGGGAAACCACCTCAATTAAACCCTCCCAAGATCACAATGGACTTGAACAATAGAGAATTGAATCCTGGCAACTACGGGGCCCGGAACCAAATTAGTGGAACGGGTGTCGTGCCCGGCAGCAGGGTAAGCAAGGACTCTGCGGTCGTCATCTCACGAAATCCTTGCACGAAAAGAATGACAGCAGCAGCGGCAACAGCAGCGGCGGCGAAGAATAAACCAGAGAAGAGAGCAGCAATGCTAAGGATCGGGACATGGAACGTTAGGACTATGTTAAGGGCAGGAAAACTAGAGAACATTAAGCGTGAAATGGAGAGGGGAAAGATCGATTTGTTGGGACTAAGCGAAGTAAGATGGAGAGACCAGGGGGACTTCTGGAGTGAAAAGTACAGGGTTATATACAGTGGAGGGGAAGAGAGCGAGCGGGGAGTAGCAGTCGTATTGAATGCAACATTAGGAAAAAGGGTGTTGAATGTGGAACAGGTAAGCGATAGAATACTAGCCATCGAAATCAAAGCTAAGCCGGAAAATGTAGTCGTAGTACAGGTTTACATGCCGACAGGGGGGCATAGAGAAGAGGAAGTTGACGAAGTATATGACCAGTTGGAAGAAGTAATGGGGAAAGTAAAGGGCAGGAAGAACCTAATAGTTATGGGAGATTGGAACGCTGTAGTAGGGGAAGGGAGGGACGGAAGTGAAGTAGGGGAGTATGGTCTGGGTGTAAGGAATGACCGGGGCGAGAAAGCAGTGGAGTTCTGTAGGAGGAATAATTTAGTGATTACAAATACGTGGTATAAACACCACCCTAGGCGTAGGTACACGTGGAAAATGCCGGGGGATACTGGAAGGTACCAATTAGACTACATCATGATTAGGCAAAGATTCAGAAATAGTGTAAAGAACTCGCATAGTTTCCCAGGTGCAGATGCCGACTCCGACCATAACTTGGTGGTGATGAAATGTGAGATGAGACTAAAGAGGTTGAAAGTAGGAAGGAAAATAAAAAGGTGGGATGTAGGAGCACTGATTGGAGGGAAGAGGAGGGAATACCAGGAGATTGTGGATAGATGCATGAGGGAAGAGGAGGGAAGAGGAACAATAGATGAAAGATGGGAAATGATAAAGACGGGCATAAAAGAAGCAGCGGAGAAAACAATAGGAACAGTAGACACTAGGAGGATCAAGAAACCATGGGTAACAGCGGAAATGATGGAAAGGATAGATGAAAGAAGGAAATGGAAAAATGTAAATACAGAGCTAGGCAAAAGGCGTTATAAGGAGATTAACAACAGGCTTAGGAGAGATACAAAGAGAGCAAGAGAAAAGTGGTGGAGTCGGCAATGCGAGGAGCTGGAGAGACTCCAGAGAGAAGGAGAAATAGGCAGTCTGTACTCAAAGGTTAGAATGTTATCGGGAAATAAGAAATGGAAAACGGTCCCGTGCATCAAAGACAGAAAGGGAAATTTAGCAATGGAGCCAGAGGAGATCCAACGTCGTTGGAGGGAATATGTTGAGGAACTGTATGATAGCGAAAATAGGCCTAGCAACTTGGACATAGAAGAGGAAAAGGACGTAGATCAGGATGACGTGGGCCCCGGAATACTGGATAGTGAGATAGAGAAGGCACTGCGAGAAATGAAGGCAGGAAAAGCGGTGGGGGTTGATAGCATCCCAGCTGAGCTTCTGAAGAACCTAGGAAAAGGAGGAAGGGACAGATTTTATGAACTTGTTCGTAAAATATACGAGGAGGGGGCTTGGCCGGAGGATTTTGTAAAAACCGTGCTGATACCTATACCGAAAAAGAGGGTGACAAAGGAATGTGAAGACTATAGAACGATAAGTTTGATTTCTCATGCGGCAAAGGTAGTGCTTAGAATCATCAATAGGAGAATGGAAAAGAGAGCAAATGAATTTCTAGGCGAGGATCAGTTTGGATTTCGGAAGGGGAGGGCCACTCGGGATGCGATTGCAGTGATGAGAATACTAGTGGAAAGGAACCTAGAATACAATCAGGACGTATTCGCGTGCTTTGTTGATTTCGAAAAGGCGTTCGACAGAGTGAGGTGGGACAAGTTAATGGAAATATTGCGGAAGATAGGAGTAGACTGGAGAGACAGGAGACTGATTCGGAATTTATATATGGCGCAGAAGGCGCAAGTGAGAGTAGCAGATGGAGAATCGGATTGGGCAACAATAGGGAGGGGAGTTAGGCAGGGCTGTCCTTTATCACCGGTACTTTTCAACATATACTCGGAGGAAATGGTGAGAAGGGCTTGGGATGAACTGGAGGCTGGAGTGAAGGTCGGGGGGAAATGGATAAAATCAGTGAGGTTTGCGGATGACCAAGCGCTAGTATGCCAGTCTGCCCGTGGCTTGCAAAAAATGCTGGATGCGTTGCAGGGACAGTGCGAAAGATACGGGATGAAGATAAACCAGAAGAAAACGAAAGTAATGCGGTTTTCGAGAACAAAAAGAGCCAGCATAACGATAAAAGTGGGAGGTCAGAAGCTAGAGCAGGTAGAGCAATTTACCTATCTAGGTAGTGTGCTGGAAGAAAAAGGGTATAGCAGCATTGAAGTGAGAAGGAGAATTGCATTGGCAAAAGAAGCCTTTACTCGTAGGCGTGAGCTAATGACAGGGGCCTCGAGTAGGGAAGTGAAGAAAAGACTAGTGAAAAGTTTAATATGGAGCGTTGCACTATATGGGGCGGAAACGTGGGCTTTGCGAAAAGAAGATGAAAATAGACTTAGGGCTTTTGAAATGTGGGTGTGGAGAAGAATGGAGAAAATAAAGTGGGTCGAAAGGAAGACGAACGATGAAGTGCTAGAATTGGTAGGAGAGGAAAGAAATTTGATAGATGAAATTAGGAGAAGGCAGAAGGTGTGGATGGAAAAGGTAATAAAAGGGGATGGTGTTTTGAAGGAAGTGATTGAGGGAAGAGTGTTGGGTAAGCGGGGAAGAGGGAGAAGAAGAACGGGTAGCTTGGATGGAATGATAGGTGGCAGAAGGTATGAGGGGCTGAAGAGGGACATCGTGTGAAATTTAGGGGGTGGGAAGAATTAAATGTCCATTTAAACCTACCTTCACCGGTAGAATACTTATAATAATAATAATTTCTTTTCTGAAGAGTTACGTTTTTGCTAAAATCCCACTGTCCCTTCTTGCCAGCATAGCTAAAATTTGGTGGCACTGTAAAGGTACTCCTCTACTCACACCTTTCATCTCTCTGAATTTCTTGAGGTGCTATGAACTGCCTTCATGCATTTGGAGTCTTACATGCCTTCATGTCTATAAATGGCTGTTATCCATTTCTCTTTTTACCGCCTGGAAATTCATTTGGATAATAGTAAAGATTCTTATTATTCAAGTGTGTGGAATATCTTCATATCTTGTCTCTACTCCTATTGTGATATTTCTCTTGGAATGTATATACTGTATACATGTAGTGTAAAATATACTATCCAAATTTCTTATTAAACACTTTTCTTACACATTTATGATAAAAAACCAACTGAGCAAAAATAAATTCAGTGGAAGGAGCATAAGGATGCATAGGGGAAATTGTTCTGATATCATAATACTGAGCAATGTAGGGGAGTATTAGACCAACAAATAATTACATCAAGTTTAAAGAAGAAGAGTGGAGCCTTTATTTACTGATGGATTCTAACATTGTTCCACTGGCTAATCCTTGTCTTGTGGTGGCAGCACTACGCTCCAAGAAGAATTAGGTCAAGTGGGTTTGTGGCAAGGTTGTGTCAAGACACAGTGGGCCTAGAGACACAGTTGTAATCAGAGCAGATCCCTGCTTGCTGTCATGGTCACAGAATGGTAACCATTGAAAAAGCCTACATTCTTTATGTGGTCACCTGAGGGTAATACCAATTGGTAGTGAAGTCTTCATCCTCCAAGCAGTCACCCAAAGATAACCATTGAAGTACCCCTTTTCTTGTACATTGCTTATATTTAGCCTCTGAACTGTGTGGAAGTGAGAGGGGAGGGCTGTAGCCCCCGAGGCACAAGAAGGGAGATTTACCATCTGATAAATGCTAGTGATGCTTTAATGAAGTGGAGAGAGGCAACCAGGGCACTTTGGTCTCCGAAACATGTCAGTACTCTCTAGTACTCGGTAGTACACCCTCATTAGTAATGCCTAATGCTTACTAGTGCATCACTAGTCATCCTTGGGAGAGTGAGCAAGGGGAGGGGTGTGGCCTATGGCATTAAACACTGGGCAAGGAAATTTTTTTTTATTCTGTCTATGTCTACAATTGGTTGGCACTTCAGTTCCACTAAAGTTAACCTTGTTTAAAGGGAATGAAGTACCAAATATTTTCCTGATTTTGATGTAGGTATTTTGAACTTCCTATTGTACACTGCATCTGTACAAAGTTTAACATGAAACTCATCATATTTCATTCACTCTCATTAATTTCTAGCACCTCTCCTCTCAGCTGATAACCTATTAATCATCAGGCTAAGGGATTCATGACTATCTTCTTGATATGTCTGTGATCTATCATGTGTGTTCCCATATCTAAAATAGAGAGCAAAGGATTACAAAGGAAGGGAAGAAACTTCACTTGGGGCTGATGTATGGTATATAGATGGCTCTGGGAAAGAAGGAAGAGTGGGAGCAGGGATCCATGGAGGTAGCCCTCCAGAAATATCTGAGTCCCTTAGAGGAAATACACTGCTTATCTCCAGGTATATGTACATGCTCTTCTGATCTATACATATGCCATTAAAGAGGCTGGGATATTTATCAGACTGATCATAGATGTACTGATAGTCAGGCAGCTTTATAAGGCGTGACATTACCATGGTGCAAATCACAGCTGCTGGAGTGTCACATGGCACTCAATGTGATGGGTTGGTGTGGTAAGGTGGAACTTTTCTGGATGCCAGACCATGTGGGCATAACCAGAAAAGATATGGCTGATGAACTGACAAAAGCTGGACCCAGCAACAACCCAATTAAACCAGAGCCTATTGCAACCTAAATAGTGATAGCAAAGATCAGGAGGTGGGACTTTGCTTGGCATTCTGAGATCTGACAAACCACCTATAGGCTACAACAGGTGACACATAGGAGAACCAAGGCCTGGGCTTGCAAAGAGACTCTTCACACTAATTATGGGTCAATTATGAATTATAGTGGAACTACTTACAAGGCACTGTCAAGTGATGGTCCTGGGAATCAGATTCAATCAGATTCTGGTGACATGATCAAGAGGATGAAACCACACCCCACATACAAGGCAAATGTTCTCCTGTTATTAGTAATCGGATTAGGGACCTGAGTACACCATTAGTAGCACCTGGGGAAGTTATGGAAATCCCAATAGGGGACCCTTTGGCCCTTTGATGATTGACCTTCATGGGTGATTCTAGCAATAGGGCGATTGGCACAATGGATCAATAGGTCTAAGTAGAGATGGGCAACTCGGTAAATTACTGTGGTAATTTTCATGAATTACCATGGTATTTTTCGTAAATTACTAACACCTCTGAAAATTACCGTAATTAACTGTAATTTTCAGAAAAGTTCTTTTTCAGAAAATTTCTACCTCATGAAGAAACCATTGGAATGGGTGATATTATAAATTAAGTAGCTAAAACGATTTTGTTTACAAATTGTGTCCGTGATTAATTCAGAGTAAAATAACAAATGCACATTGTGCAGAGGTATGTCTCTTGAACGAAAATTTCTCATAGTGTGAAAAAAGAGAGGCAAATTGCGTGTCACTGACAAATTTGTTATAATTTTTTTAATGAGTTATAATAGGTAAACGTCATGATATGTTAGATATAAGTGTCAGCATTTATATCTCAATGCTATTTGATTTTGTTTTGAGTCCTCTGATAAGGATTTGCAGCTCAAAACTTAAAATTACCTGAAAATTATGGTAATTTTCAAAAATTAGCGTAATTTACCACGGTAATTAACCTCAATAGAAAATTACAGTAATTTACCCATCTCTAGGTGTAAGTACCTCAGGACTTCCCCATGAGGAACTCCACTAAACATATAATCTATCTATCTTCTTTGTGTGTCAAAGTTCAAATGGATATTTTAAACCTATCATACTTGATAAATACTTGTTTTTAATACTTGCTGTGGTTTCTGCATAAAAATTGTTTGATAAGTACCTACTCCTAATATACCCATGAATCACCTAATCATGCCAGTTCAATTGTGCAATTCTTCCTCCTAATGTAGCACACTACCTGGAATGCATCTGATAAAAATCCTGCTCTCCTTCTGTTGCTCTTCAAAATCCACAATTATTAAATCCACACTCTCCTTATCCACTGTTGTCTCACCGATTCAGCAAAATTTTCCTAATGTGTAGTCTCTCATCATTGCTTGGCATTTGATGATCTTATAATTGCTTCATATTTCCTCTTAAGGCTGTTAAATATCACTTCTTGAGATATCATCAATGTAACCAGTAACAAGTTGTGGCCTCGATGATATGAGTTAATTTCTTATTTTGTGTGTTGTGATTAATCTGTAAAATCATTTTTAGCTCTAGCTTTATGAAAGAGAGCATTAAAAAAGTAAACCTTGAAGATTTCCTATCCTTCCATTAACATTTCTATATTTCTCTCGTTTCTTTGAGCTTTATTATATTTACTTCATCATTTCTGCCAGTTCATGTGAATTTTCAAAAGTCTGGTGCCCAATTCTGGTACCTTAAACAGTAGTGCCTTAACTTGTGGATATAGTGCTATGTATTTTGCTTTTTTCTCCCATTCTCTTTTGCTGTCTGTGTCTTTTTAAAGCCAGTTTTATTTGGATAGCATTTCCCTTGTTTCCCTTGCCCCTGGATGGTTTTTGTCTAACAAAATTTATCATTTGAAAACACATTTTAGTCGGAGTAGACATATATATTAAAGTTGCTATAAGAATATATGTATGCTACAATTGAGATAATTATTTCCTATCCATATTCTTTGCACAATTCGATTTTGTTGTACTTGTCCCTTGAAATTTATCTTTGACATCCATCAGCATAAATCTGCTGCTTCAATTCTCTGTGGAGTTTTTAAAAACCTTCCAGAAATGGGCTAATGTCATCCTATTCATAGAAATCAAGGTTCTCTCTTTTATATACCATACATTTACCCTTTTGATACATTCACCCTTCTGAAATGACTAGCTGATTCACCAAGTATGTGTAGCCCCGCATTCTTCCAGCCTTGACTCCTCTGCTCTTATTATCATCTATGCCTCAATGCCATAAAAAAGTATGTTCCAGATGCAAGTTTCCTTACTTCCAAGCATATCCAGCCATGAGTAGATTCTTCTTTTCATAGAATACTCTCTTCACTTGGGCTAGTCTACTGACTATTTCCTTCTTGCTTCATCTTTCACTGATATATGGCTTCCCAGTTAGCAATTCTCTTTCACCTCTTCTAGGTTTTGTATCCGGAGTTAAAAATTCATCTTGGCCTTTGCTCCTCTACTGTATAACCATTAACTTTGTTTTCTTTTTACTGACCTTAAGAGATTTCTGGTCAGTACCTTGTCTAGATAGATAGAATTACTTGGTGGAGTTCTTCATAAGGAGACCCTGAGGCAATTAGACTTATTGGTCAATTGTACCAACCACCCTTTTCTGGTGAATTACCCATGGAGGCCAATTGTCTTGCTGAAAGCCAACAAGTCCCCTGTGGGGAGTTCCCTAACCTCCTTGGGCTCCATGAATTGTGTACACAGGTACTTATTCCAAGTTCTCATCACAGCAGGACACTCATAATATGTGGGATGTGATTTCACCCTCTTCTTTGCACCACGTGCATCCTGGGTGAATCTGCAATTCCCAGGAGGTGTAGGTACCTCATTACTTGGTAGTGCCTGGTTAGAAGTCCCACTACTGTTTGTGATTGACCCCTGTTAACAGGGTCGTATTTACCATATGGCATACCCGGCGGCCACCGGGGGCCTCACGAGAGAAAAAATGTAAATATAGTTGTAAGTAACCTGGTGCTTATTAGCAGAGTATTAATAGTCAGGGCTGGTCCGAGAGGATTTTTCCGCACAAGCGGGATAGCGTTTGGTGCCCCAACCATTTTTTTTGGCTCCCCTCGTAAATAATAGTGTTTTTGTTGTTTTTTACGATCTTAATAGGACCTTCAACCCTAAAAATAATAAACTCCTACTTACACCTTATGGACAAGGATTATATCTTCATTTATATTAAATATTGTGAAGACATTCCGCCGTCATTTTATTGATTTTTCTCAAGGGGCTACTGCCATTTTTCAAATATTTTACAGAATAGAAACAAATGCCCAAAGAAATACTTTATTGATTTTGATACATTTAGAACTTTAAAAAAGATGTTTTAATTCTAATTAATAAACTTATAGGAAACTAGAGAGTAGATAGTGAGTTAAAAGAACAAGTTCGTAGTATTAAAAAATTATAAATGAAACAAAGTAATACAATAGCTTATATATTTGTTAAATTTTTATTGTGTATATCTTAAATATTGTTCTTTTGAGCAAAAAAATTATACTGAAATTTTTCTAGCCTTTAAATTCGCAGAATCTTTCAAAATAGAATATGTGTCAATTAACTTCAAAGTGTCGCTTTCAATGGCTAATGTGACAGACCAGTCCGTCTTATCAACTTGTTCAAGAGAATGTCAGTTAGGCCTTCACCAGTAGTGTCTGTAACTGGAATAAAACCAAGGAAATGTTCTTTAATAGCTATTTCTTCACTGCTTGTAATAAACGAATGATGATCGACACCTGTTCTGCATGAATGACATCTAGGGTAGAGTCAAATAATATTGAGTAGTATGACACTTTTTTAAGTTCATGTAAAATATGATCTTGAATGCATGTTGATAACACAGTAATGAATTCATTTTATATGTTTTTGCTAAGATAATGAATACTGGCTTCATTAGAACTTGCTCTTCGCAAGTGTTCTTTGAAGAAAACATCAAATGTGGCAATGTGCTCTATTAATTTCAAGAAATTCCCCTTATTCTTTTTAAATAGTGAATCATTTGTTCCTCGAAATGCCAATCCCTGAGTCCCAAGGTTTTTGCATTGCATAAAGTAACCTTTTCAATACTTCATACCAATGTTCACTGTCACCATGAATGGTTTGCAAACTTTGGTTTGCATCAATTGTTTTACCTAGGCGTAAGCGCAGATGAAATTCTCACCATGATTGGCATGCTTTCAAATGGCTAGGGGATTTATCATGTTGGGCTAGAAATCCGGACATATTTCGTCAGTCTGATAATCCAGATGTGCCAGAAAATGAGATACTTTCAGCACTAATTAGTTTATAACAATAACCAAAAATTGAATTTTTGAAACAATAAATCTACCACTCTCTGCAGATTTCTTCTCCGTTAGATAATTTCCCTTTGTAGTTTGCTGGAGTAAATCTTCTACCAGTATTATCGGCAGAAAATTCAGCATCAGTTACTTGAAAAGGGCCTCTTTCTACAATTGTTTTTCGCATGCCATCAGTAATTTTATCAGGCCATTTTCCGCAATCATCAGTAGACAAGTCAACAAATAGGTGCGGCAGGTGGTTCTTCCTACAATTACAATGCTAAACGTAAGTTTTAAAATATTGAATACGATTTATGTATGTTTGCTATGAAAATCACCGCACCTTTGTCAGACAAGAGGATTGGATTCATCTAGATTATCATTAGGTTCAGCACATTCTGACATCCCAATCAAATCACTGGCACTGCCACATTCCATTTCTATTGGGGACTATTATTTACGATAAAAACAAAGAAACTTGATTTATTCATCCTTACTCATAAATAATAAAATATTTCTCCAGTGTTTTTTAAGGATACCATTGAATTTTGCATATTTGGTGGCCAATCTCTCCTGAATTTAATAAAAAGTTTTTATACTTTTAAAATTAAAAAGTATTCATTTAAATTTTGTTTTAAAGTTAAATTTTAAAAATACAAACCAGAATATAAGTTTGGTGACAAATTAGCAATAAACAAATGAAATAAGTTCTTTCTTGTATTGGTATAGCTTCTACTCTACAAGAGACAGTTGTAGTTCCACTGTCATCACCGGAACTCTGTGTTTCTCTGTTAGATGGTTCCATGCTTGTAGATGGCAGCGTGAAAAAAATTCTCATTGCCTTAGCTTGTTTCTGATTTTCTTCAATTTCTTGCGTTCTTCTTTTTCGATAAAAGGCACTAGACGATTTCTTTTTGTCAGACATTTTCGTTAGTGAATCAAAAGATATTAATAAAATACTGATATTGACAAATGCACCCGAAAAAAGTACCCATTTTAAATTGGTAACATGTACACAGAACAAGAGCATGCATTCTAGAATAAAGATTGCTTTGTAACTTATAGAATGAGATTATTTAGTATACGACCGATATCATTGCATAGGCGACATCCCAGGTGCCTATGTGATGAAACCGGTTGTATACCAAATAAATCTTGTAAGATGTTACTACATATTCTTTATTAATGACTACGAATTTCCACCAAATTGAGCCTCAGACATTGAATATATGTGCAGAGAGTTTAGCTATTCTTCGTCGCAGAGTGTTTGCTCTTACGTGAACCGCACATATAGTATCCCTGTTAGTGCCATAAACATTATGGTTAAAATTTTGTTATTCACTTTTTGTATATTTGCAAAAAATTACAGAGTATGTTTATTCTTTTGTCACAATGTGGCGCCCCTCTCAGCTTGGCGCCCCAAGCGATCACTTGTGTCGCTTGGGCCTAGAACCGGCCCTGTTAATAGTGACAGATATTTGTATTCATAACGTATTCTCTTGCAAGGAACAGTCTATGTCAAGCTGCCAGGTTACAAGACCATAACATTGGGGGCCTCATACTAGATTCTGCCGGGGGCCTCAGAGGTCATAAATAGGTCCCTGCCTGTTAAGTAATGGCTCACCAGATCTCAGAATTCCAGGCTAGGCCTCACAAGCTGATATCTGCCATTGATGTAGCAATAGGCATGATTGACTCTTGTCTAATTGGACTGTGGATGGATCTAGCCCTTGCCAGCTCATCAGCCATCTCATTTGTGGAATTGCATGCTAGCCAGGGTTTTCTGTGTGAGTCCAGAGAAAGTATCCAGGTACTTTCTGGTGATGAGTATAGCTGCATCATCTGGGTACCCTTGAGTGTAATTCACCAGTCTTATTCAGTATTGAAAGAAGACTGTCAACTGCCATGCTCCAGAGGAGTGGATATAATACTCCTCCCTGAGGATAGCCTCATGTCATGCTACCTTCATCGAACTGTCCCTCAAGACAACCTTGACATGTCTTAGTTTTAACTCATATCTAATCCAGCTAACAATGTGAGCATGGATGCCATGTCTTCTTGCAGCAATGCAGATTTGATTGAAAGATGTGTTGCTAAATGATCCAGATGATTGTCCAGATTTTGCTAGACATGTCCTGCTTTTTTATTAATATGTGAACATCCGGTGGGTTTTTGTTCGATGAAGCCAAATTGTCTGGCTTTCTGCCTTTCAAAAACATTTTGTACCAAATTCTGAAATACAGCATATAAGATTATATCAGCAGTATTGTTTTGTGTCTAATTAAATGAAATAAATGCATTTTAACACATTGCAGACTGGTCACAAGTTGACTTCTGTTTTGCATGCCATCTGTTAAGGATGGGTCACAAGTATACTTGTGTTTACATGTCATTTGCAGTTGTATTGCAGATGCAGTTTGGAAAAAATAATTCTGTCTATGCCTTGCAAATTATTAATCAACCATGTAGCTCCAGCTTTATTTCACAAATGCTGAATCTTCAAGCCAAATGTTTTATAAAGTTAATGAGATATAAATTATTTAATAGCTGTATGTAAAAGTTGGAGAACATGCACGCCCGCTGAGGAAAGATACAAAAAAAATGTCCGGTGTGCAATGTGTTAAAGGGAAATTTGCTGTTTGTAAAAAGATGAGTTTTGTTCATGTTTCCCGTGAACAGCCACAATTGCTTGCAACAGAGTCTGGCTGGTCTGGTGTTTAGATCAATTTCCGCTTCCTGCTGTAGTTTACTTATCATTGTTTAAAAAATTAAATTATACTGATATACATATGTCAGTTCTTGGTTTTCTGCTTCCTGCTGTAGTTTACTTATGATTGTTTAAAAAATTAAATTATACTGATACTCATATGTCAGTTCTTGTTTTCTATGATTGCACATAATGCCAATGCTGAAAAGGTATTTTCACTAATGAACACCCAATGGTCAGGTGAAAGGAACAAATTATCACTGGAAGCAGTAAAGAGCACTGTAACAACATATATAATTTGAAACATTATACTTGTAAAGAATTTCACGCCCATTTGTTCCAATTTCCTAAGTTACTGAAGGAAATTTCCTTTCCGCAGAAGTATGAAAAATGAAAAATATAATTAATAACAATTTATAGCAATTAACGTTAGTTGTGTATTGTTTTTATTGTTCTTAGCAATTGAAAAGGAAGTTAATGTATTGTGAGGTTTTTTTTCAAAATGTCCTGCTTTTGAAAATTTTGATCTGGTCACCCGAGTAGCACTGTCTCCATGAACTTTCCCATTTGGTACTAATGCTGATATGGGTGCAGGGGATTTTCTTTTGAAAGCCCATCCCATTATTTATCTGTCAACTTTCTTTTCTAGCTTCTTCAATTGAAAAAAACATCAGGTATCAGGCAAAAAAACATCAGGCATCAGGCAAAAAAACATCAAAACATCATACGGCCCTGATTCCTCAAAAGGAATCAGCTCATAGTGCCATCTGTCTTATCTGGTTTAGGTATGAAAACCACCTTAGTGATCCCCCAGGTTTTTGGAACATATCCATAAGCCAGGCAGGAACAAAATGTCTTGTCTATGTTTACTATAGTGTTCTTTAATTTTTTTCTGTCACTGCATTGACAACTAATTCATTAGTGAATTGCACTTGCAAATTATTTACTCCTGAGGCCTGTCTTTGACTCCATTGATGGCTTTCTAGATGCAAAAATAGAAAAAAATAGATTACAGTGTTCAAACTTATCTCCTTCCTATCACATGGTTAAGGATAAGGCTTTTGACAATGTAGATTGGAATACGAATTCATCAATTCCAGGAATTCTAAAGGAATTTGAGTATCCTCTGAGGATCAAAGAACTATCCAGTTTTTTTTAAACCTAGTAGTTGTGATTGAATCTGGGTCCAATAATTACAGAAACACAATGAGCATTGGTATATTCTTCTCCATTATCTTCTCTATGAACTGCCTAAAGGACAAAATTGGTTCTCTTGTCCTGGCTTTCCTGAATACAAATTTTTCCTCAAGCAAGAATTCCTCATATTTTTGTTTTGTTCCTCTATAGATGATCCTTGTCAATATATTCAAGGCATGTATCATCGGGCTTGTGGTCCTAAAATATACACAGTTCTCAGCTCTCTTCTTTTTGGACAGGGATGATGATACTCTTCTCAAAATCTGTAGGTATCACTCATGTTGCGTGCATGCCGCAGATGGTTTTGTCAGACAAACCAATATCATCTCAGAATATCTTTGCTCTTTGTCCACAACAGTTTATTCGATGAGTAAACTTGCTTATCTCACCTCTATATCTAAAGGTCAACTCACCCTTTGCAACCCAGGGGACACTTGGTTGCTTTTAGCTCAGTCCCGAGGTGAGAAAATACATATAGATGAGAAAATTAATATTTTGTGGTGAGACATTACGATTTGATTTCCTAGTAACATTATATCAGTTCATCAACTGGTTTTGGAAGTGTGAGTGTTGATTGTCATTTGATGGAACTAGACAAAGCAAGTGAAATAAGAAGCAGAAAGAGTTAAAAGCGTTGTAATTGGGAAAGAAATGTTAAAATAATTCAAGTAAAAATCAATGATACTAATTGAAATGTATTTTTTCATCACAGTAAAAGTTCAAACACTGACTTGAGAACAATTAGTTACAGATAAATAATTATTTTTTTATTTTTACACTAACTCTGCACCTAAACTTACTCTTTTATCTTTTGGCCATGGATAATGCATAGGAATCTTGTTTTTCAATAAGTTTTAGATGCTAGTATGAGATTTATTATGGCAATTATAGCCACCTTTTTCTTTACAGGATGCATTTTTTTCTGGAAAAATGTACATTTAAACAATGGTGTTGTTGTAGATGATAAACTTTGACATCAAAAACTTTTTTATTGTTGTGGATAAAAAGGTTTTTGTTTACCCAGTTCATAGCAACAAGGAATAAAAATAGCATCTTTTTCTGAGGAGGAACTATATCAGTAGTGTCTTGATATTTTTCATATCTGATGTAACTAAACATGAGATTTTTTTCTGATTAAACAATCACTTCCTTGCCTCCATTACTTCCTAGATATGTTCTAAAATAAATTAGTGGTGGAGCATGTTTTCTTGTATGATTTTTGTACATTTAAAGAAAAATATGCATCCCATCAACTGTAGGATGTCCTATTGTTCTAAAAATTTGAATGGGATTTTAATTTCAACTTCAAAAAATATGATTTGCAATAAATTTTCTCAAAATGAGACAGTGCTCGATTAATAATCATAATGATATCTTGCTAATCAGTTTGTGCTGTACATGCATAGATAATATTCTAATAATATTAAGAAAAAAATGACAAAAATAAATATTTACAGTTTTACATATGTATACACCCATAGTATGGAATCATTAGTTGAATCAATAAAAAAATGTTTATAGGAAACAACCATGTACAAAATCTCATTCAAGTATAGGCAATGTATCTGTTACTACAAACAGACTCCAATCGTTCACTTATAAATACAATTTACCTTAGTGAAAATGTTCAAGGTTTTCTCAGAAATCCTAAATCTATGTAAAACTCATTTCTTCAAAATTCTGGCATACTCTTTCCAAAGCTTTTGAACGGCCACATGTGAGGCCTTCTTACACAACAGTTTCATAACTAGTCAGTCTGTGGAGTGAAATTATGTTAATAAACTTCATAATTTGAAAAATTGAATTCTTATTATTTTCACCTAGTATCCCGGATTAAATATCATACAGTCATCTCAAAATGTCCTTTATAAATACTGAGTTTTAATATGGGCTCTAGAATGAAGGTTTACACTTCTTATAATCTTCTTAGAAATCAGGTTAATGGTGCTTGAATTAATGACAGATTTCAGGGCATACATCATACACGTGCCTCAGTTTTGCGATGGCTCTGAGTACTTTTTGTATCATATTTGCTCAAGGCAGAGAAATTAATCGTAATTTTGACCTGTGAAAATTCCATTAATTTTCCTATTATGTTTTTCAATTTGCTATGAGAAAAATGGGTGATAAACATTAACTTAGAAGTAATTAGGTAATTGAGTGAGCTATCGAAACAATTTTTGATCTTAATACTTGTCCATATTATTTCCATTTCTGATCAAGTGCTTCAAAATAATTAATCCTTGTGAATTACTATCCCCTTCAAATCTATTGCACTGAAATTTTTCACCAAGGTAAATCCTCCTTCAAACTAAATAACCTGTGGCATTATAGCTGCATTAATGATCTTCAGAATTATTACATTAAATCCTGCCCATATTGCAGCATGCTCTTGTACTAATCACATTATAAAGTTTCTGGCAGTGGCATAGTGAGGGTTTATGATAACTTGGGCTAGCTATACAATTTCTCCTCCTCTCCCCATTTCTTACAAATGCATGTATGATAAATTCAGGCACTCGTTCTTGTGCACCACTGGTCTTATTGAGCACTGAATGGGAAGAGTCCATATCACCATTATAAAGTTTAATGATGAAAAGGGATGATTGCTTCATAAATATATCTTGTGCAATGAGGAGGTTTTTTATTAGCCATTTGGCTAAATAAATCATTTCTACCCTTTAAATGTTATGAATCTCCATCCTTGCACCTCTTTCCAATTAGCCCTCTACATGGCTGCCTTCACATCCACCACCGCTTGCTTATACCTCTGGATTATCATCATTTCTTCTTACCTCTTATTTCTTATTAATATTGTGCGACCAGCCAAGGGCTATTGCAATATAGCTATTTGTGATGCTGGTTGCTGTTGTACTACAGTTTCCTCTGCTACTTCATCTCAGTCACACATACATTTCAGTCAAACTATATTTTACCTCTTACTTCAGCAAGAGTGACTGCCTTTCAATAAGGCAGGGCATATGGTTCTAGTCCAGGATATCGCCATTACATGAACCAGATTTTCCACATTCAAGTGCAGTTCTGTTGATGTTACCATTGCACCATTACACCACAGTGACTACATCCATGGCTTTGAGACAGGTTTTCTCTATCAGGTCATCAGAGGCAGCTCAAATGATGCGTCCACCACAGGTGCATGTGGCTTTACATGACTTTTGGCGTTCCAAGCCTTCCGTTGTATCCCCACTGTTGCACAGCCAGCTGTGCCATGTGTTATTCAGGTCACCACAATTGACCCAAAGATCAGCTACTGGGCAGGAATTTGTGCAGAGTTTGTTGTGACGGCAGTGGTTTGGGCATCCTGAGCATGGCTCTCCTTTTTTGTATGGCTTGCCAAGGCGTTCCACAAAATTTCCTCTGTAAAGAAGGGCAAAATAATTATTTAAGTTTTTTTTAATTTCAGTAAACATTAGCATTGATTACATTAAACTCAATGATGTTCCTTTTGGAGTACCAGAATTATATTTTTTGCATGCTTTCTGTAGATGCTACCTTTAGAAGTATCATTGATAAAAAATGGAGTCTCATTTGCTCCAAAGGCAAATTACTTCCACAGACTTCATGAACATTTTTCCAGTTGGCTTTAAAGTATTTTTCAAATAGTAATGTGTTCTTTCTGATTGTATTAATGGTAAAAAAATACATAATATTATCATAAGATTTAGTTTTTTTTATAGAGATTGCATGATTCTAAGATAGTATGACAAAGTTGGTAATAATTTAAAGCACTAAGCATGTTTCTCATTTTACAAGAATGGCAGCTTATCCTCATTGCTTCAATCCTTTTAAAGAAAATTCATTTTGAGGCATCTTAGCATCACAGGAGCTATTCTTGGACCAGAAACTTGGATTAAGCTGGTAATAATCTACAGAGTACCTTTCCCACAATTGTGAATAATACATGACATTTCAAAAATAGGTTCACAGTTAATATGGTACAGAGTACGCAATTTTAAATTACATGGGACAGTAGTTGCAGATGTATGAGTAGTATGTCTTCCTAGTAGCAGGAGGAGATGACATTGCACGATAGCCCCCTCCTCTTCCATGGCGACGCAGTCTTGCAGTTTTTCTGGGTATCTGAAGTGGTGCTGATGGACAGCGAGCGAATCCACAACCCACTTTGTGGGTTGATGCCCACACCATTTGGGTGTAGTGGCCAACTACATACAAGTCATTCCTGGATGACCCATAGGTGAAATTGTGTCTTTCCATGAACCATGTTTTGATAGCAAAGAACCTGCAAGTAGAAGCCCAAAACTATGATTTTCTAATTTAACATTATGCATCTAATTAACTAAATCCCAAAATTCATTAAATAGAAAAACTATACATATTCCTCAGTGTCAGTGTCACTAGAGTTTATCAGTGTCACTAGAGCTATCCTCCAAGCATGAATGTTTCAAAGGAAGTCATGATTTTTAGCATGATATCCGTAAGAGACTCTCTCATATGATGGAATATGACCATAAAGCTTTGATTGGCAAACCATTTTAAATACATCACTAGTTAATGGGCAAAAGTCAATGGACTGGGACTGGATGAATTTTGGACCAGCTTTAGACTTTTCAAAGAAGAATAAAGGGCCCAATCTGAAACCAATATAGTGTGGATGTAGTCTTGTCTCAGCTTTATATCGAGTTAGGCTTTTGATGGCTAAAGTTTTGAGGAGCAAGTCCCTCATTTTCCTTGGGGTCAAAACTGAGAGCCAAGTTTGAAATTGGTCCAGTATTTACACAGTATTCTAGAACCAGTACACAGTATGCTAGAACCAGTTCATATTTAGTACTATCAACCTAACTTTAATCGTGCCTGAGTGTCCAGTGAACCCTTGGTATATCAGTTCCATAGTATTCCAAAGTCATCATCTTGCGTATTGTAGGAAGATACATCTATTTGGTTCTATATCTACTTCTATATGGTTTTTACTAATCAGTATTTAATAGTGGTTAATGCAAGAATTAATCTCAACTCCACCCTAGTGAGTATGTGCTAAGTAGAAAATGAGTAGCAAAAGTGGATTTGGAGAAACAGTGATGAAAACTAAATAAATTAAGGATTAACTATGCAAAGGAAATTTAATCATATAAGTACATGCTTCCATCTGGCATATTTCCTTCACATGGTGACAATTTTTTACTAAAGAGCAGAGAAACTTGTGAGTGCATGCCCTCTAAATTGCTGATCATTTCAAGTTTCTCAGTTCAAGCTTTACTCTGTAAATCATCTTATAGCATTCATATGAACATTTTCCACAGGATAATGTTTTATAATTGTTTTGATGAACTTTTGCATAGTAGCATAAGATACATACCAGGGAACTTGATGAGTTGAAATGAATATGTTTTGTCCACAAGAACCATAGTCGTCGGTCCATCTGCCATGAACATCATCGTGGGTGAGCATGAGGCATCTGTTTGCCCACTTCTGAGCTGCACGGGCAGCTCCCTTGTGCCAACTCTGCCAGGGAAAATAAGGGTTTTAACATGCTTGAAAATATACAAATAGTTTCACGCTTAACCTTGTGGAATGCATTCTTATTGAAAGCATACTCCACATTGCATAGAAAATGTGTTCTATGTGAGTTCAAATGCCCTCTATTTCTCATTACATTCATTCTGCCATCTTAAAAATGACGGTGATTCGTTGAAACCTTGGTCGGTGGAGGTATTAAATTGTGTGGAAAATAGTATTTTTCAAGTTTTTCTTTGTTATTTATTTTGAAGATATTATTGAGGGAGATTTTTAAACTGCGAAAAGCATGACCTAATAAATAGTGGGACCAATGAGGTGGAAAGAGAAAAGAGACTTTACAAACATTACTTTTCGTAAGAAGCAGCAGAGACAAGTTGCTTTACAGCATTATTATTAGTAGCATAATTCACATTTTTTGAAAGATGTCTTCTATATGATTTGAAATCCCCCCTATTTCTCATTACATTTATTCTTTCATCTATATAAAAATCCATTTTATTGGTAGGAAGTATAAAAATGTTACAATTTGCTCAGAAATACCTATTACTTATCTTGACTTCATTAAAAAAATAACCTATTAGTCTGGCCTTAAAATCGACTATTAGCTTATTACTTTCCACTCAAAAATCAATTAATTAATAGTAAGGGTGCTATAATTTTTGCATATGTGATGTTTTATGGAAAAAATAAAAAGCTATAGTTTTTTGCTCCTCAATGCATCTGAGCAAGGCTGCTGAAAACTATTAGGCAAAAATTTCTCTACAAATCTACTTAGCAAGTACTCATTCCCACATAACAGACATTTTCATGTAGGTACTATGAGATTCACTATGTACGTAGAGTAACATGCTTAAAGTAAAGTAACCGGTCAACATTTAGCTTGGATAATATGAATCTAAGGAGCTATAAATGCGATTCACACTATCCAGGAGAGAGGTGTCCAATCCCCTTAACCTTATATTCAATGCTGGTTAAAATTTAAGAAGCTCCCAAAGTCAGGTCAATCTTATTTCAATTCTCAAGCTGTAAAACAACCATGTCAATTGAAGTGGTCCACACTGAATGTGCTAACAATAGAAGTATGTATGCCAATGCTAATTAAAGTTATGCTAATTTCAGCATTTAAGAAATATCAGGAATATTATAGTATTTCAGATGCCTGTTCAGTGCTGTAGAACACATTTAAATGTTTTAGGGATATATATGCATACTAACCATGCTAAGCATATCTGAAGCTGGAGGTGAAACTCGAGACCGGAAAAAGTTGTGATAATAAGCAATTTTCCGCTGAACTTTCCTGTTGGTTGGTGTAAGTAATTTAACTGGTATGCGGTCTCCAAATACTTTGGGTTCTGAAAATATGGATGAAATTATTTAATTATAAAAGTATCTTATGTCAGTTATAAAATGTTGCATAAGAATTCAATCACTGCATATGTTTTATGTTATCTTGTCAGCTAATTATTCTACAGTTGCAAGCATGAGAATCCATGAAATTCATTGCTTTTTTATTGCACTGATCAAATATTTGCAGCTTAGTACATGCATGGGTGTCTTATAAAGTTTTACTTGTTTTACTTGAGAATAGCATTAATTTCAAAGGAAAAGTGCTTACTGCTTTCAGCTCCTTGAATGTTCCCTACTTCTGCCAGTGTATAGAATGCATGTTGAACTGATAAATAATCATAATTTCTCATTTGTTTTTAATTTTGAAAATTTATTTACAATATGTATTTTATTTGGCCATTCAGAAGAGCAATGGAATGAGTGTGATATGATGATTGTATTGATTCAGTGGTATTTATCCCCTAATATTATCAAGGTATTTAATCATTTCATATAAATACATGCATTCTCAGTCTTATTATGGATAAGAGCCACTAAGGCCATGTAGACTAGTTGTTTGTAAAAACTTTATCAATATTTGATCCCCAAGAGCACAACCTATGTAGGTTGAGATGGGGAGGTTTTATAAGTTGGTTGCAATTCAATAGAAAGCATGCTTGATTGCAATGAAATATCATCATCATTGATGGGATAACACAGAGAAAGAGCTGGATTTAACATAGTATAAGCTGGTTCTAACACGTTTATTATGGCATCATTGTAGTAGTCCCACTGGTAGCAATTGAATTAGTTTTGAAGATGCTTCAACAACTAAGATTATACTAGAAATCACACTATTTAATCCAACTATATCATGAGTGTAAGCCTAAGACAATCAAAGCACCCTTTTTAAAATTAGATTCAAACCAGTGGCCATTTGTGTAATCAGGCTGGTACATTACTGACCTGACAACTACACCACAGAAAATGCAGTTCATGCAGTATATTTCATTAGACTTCAATTGAAGAAGCATCTTATGGTAGTTTCCTTGATATAGAGAAGTCCTCTATATAGGTAAAATGTAAAGCATGTGTCATTTTTGAATCCTATATTCTCCAGTAACTATCACATGGCTTCCTACTAACCTACTCATCCACCTTCATTCATGAACTTAAATTTGACTGAGAATCGTCTTCCATGTTCCGATGCAAAACTATGCCAAAGAGATTTTTCCAAGGTGCCAATTGCAGAAATGAAGATATATTTATATGCAGGTTTACTTATATTGTTCTTATATGCATTATTATATATTAGGAGACAGGAAATACCTCTTTTAGTAACTGAACAATTGATCCAATGCAATAGTTTTCCATGATCTTGAAATTAAGTTTTCCATGATCCTGAAATTATGCACTGGAGTCATTTTCATAAATTAGTCTTCTCATCCTAATTGCCAATATTATCAATGGGAGTCCTTTGCTTGAATTTTTGATTCACACACTTAACTAGTAAGACGTCATAGCATTAGAGGCGTTGCTTTTGGAGTCCGAGTCCGTTCGTCATACTCACTTCGATCAGTTTTCCAGGCTTCAACGCCGAAGGAGTCGAAGCTGAGGGAGGGCAGGACAACGAAAACGGTGAGCAGGAGGGGGAGGGCGAGGATGGGGAGGGAGGGGAGGAAGGTCAGGGGTGACCCCGTCGCCCCCGTCATCCGCTCCTGGAGGGCGGCTTCCATCCTCTTCTCTCTCTGTCTCTCCTAGGGCTCGCAAAGGACTCGACTGGAGGCAACCCAGCAGCAGCCTGGTGGCCGGAGTGGAGGGCTTTCCTCTATCGGTGTCCCTTTTGGTGCCTGGCGAAGGAGGATCTACAAAGAGATGGAGAC
Organism: Platycnemis pennipes; assembly: GCA_933228895.1. NCBI lineage: Eukaryota > Metazoa > Arthropoda > Insecta > Odonata > Platycnemididae > Platycnemis > Platycnemis pennipes. The sequence goes on along the minus strand of OW121848.1, from coordinate 98,611,900 downwards.
CAGGGTCAGGAGAGATGGAGAAATGAAACCCTGAGCGCGGGAGTGAGATTCTAAGTCAAGGTAATTAGGACCTAGAGCAGTTGGGAGTTTTTTTATAGCAAAAATGTATTCAGGAGATATTGAAAACCATCATGTAATATTAGCTAGTCATGCGTATGCTACATAAATTAATTTTCAACATTTAAACAATTTTAAGTAGAGACATTCGGGAATTCACACATTCCTGGGCATTCGTGTATTAAAAGCCATCTCTGTGCATGACCAAAGGTGAGGGTGTCCATGTCCAAGGGTCAGCTTGCAACGTTTTTTAATTTTGTGGCGATGAATGTTCTTTCGTTGAATGAGTTTCTGAGTGGCGCTAACACAGTAGGCCACTATTAATAGGTACGAATAATTATCACGTGTCGTTCCTGTGCAGTGGACTTCATCCATTGTATCAAAGTAAAAACTTAGGTTCATAAATGATATTTCAGATCATAAATAATATTTTCGTATAGCACCTATTTGCGATTAACTAATCAATATTATTTCTTGTAATTCGAGAAGTTTCTTCTCACACGCAAATTCAATGTTTTACTTTTGAATCCATTATTCGTGGAAAGAGGCATTGCTCTTTGCGATGTATGTGGCATTTATAACATTAATTCGATTCCTCTGCATCAGGAGTTCTCAACAAGGGGAATTCCCCCTTAGGGTCATTTAAGGGTTTCAGGGGGTAAATCATAATTCAGTAAAGTGTGATGGTCTGTAGATTACGTGAGATCTGTAAATTGTAGTTTTATTATGTGCTAAGTGAGCTAATGTCGAATAAATAAAAGGTGTTATTTTCCTATTATATTCATATAAACTGTACTTAACCTTTTGAGTCGGACAATATTTTAGAAGGGGGAAATAATAAGCTGAACTATAGTGGAAGAGGGAAATAGAGCAAAGAAAAAAGGTTAAGAACCCCTACTCAATAGGTTAATCAAGAGATAGCCAGCGAATTCTATTAGTCTCATTTTTATGTACCCCCTTTTGCGCGCTTAGCTTTAAAAGCTGCTGTATTAGGTACCTCCTTTCGTTAGGAAATCTGACTCTCCACCGCATCGAGCCCTCAGCAGTGAGAAAACAGAGAGATTCGGCTATGATTATCTATTCTTAAGGCAAATGATCATTAGCTTTCACCGCCTACTCACGAGTGTAGGCTGTGCAGTCGTTCGCCTGCACATGTTGGAACTTCAATCAGCCACCGACGACCTTGGTCTATTTTATCGCGGTCAATCTCGGTGTTTGTCTCTCCCGAACCTCTTTATAATCCTCTGCCATCCCTGGAATTCGATGAGACATGGGTATTGCATGCCTTGGATGCCGCTCCTTCGCCTTGCGTGGCAGAGTGATTGCCATGAGCAATTAAATCACTTCCGTAAACGCTTCTAGCCCGCTGATGTGCTAATTCAGACGGAAAGCACCGCAAGCAAGCAGGTCAGTCCAAAATATCCCTAATTTTATTTATTCCTTATGCCGCGCTCATGAAATCATGTATTTCCGAAATCATCCGGAAAACGAATAATGATTGCTTTATTGCGAATTTTAAAAGAAGACTTTAGAGAATGAAACAAGTTATCTTAACCACAGTTCTATTTAATATAAGATACAAATCGCGTTACGACACTTTGTCATTCTCACGTGTATAAGAATGAATGACATCAAGTGTAGAAACGCGTCGTGTATCTTACTCAGATTAAATAAAGCTGTGGGCAATTTTAACTTGTTTCATTCTCTTTTGTCAGGTATGTTCCGCGATATCTCGCCAGAAACTGTCAATTTTAAAAGAAGATTATTCGCATGACTCCCCCTTTGTTACGATGTCATGCAAGGATACAGAAGAAGTATCCCCTGGGTTTATTCTCGTAAATTTCATGTTCACAAATATTGGCAGTATGACTAAAGTGAGACCTTGCACACTATAATACCACTCTCCATAGCCCAGCGAACGGAAATCACTCCGAATGTTGAGAAGGCGATCTATCTTAATTTTTTTCTATTGCAACACTTAAGTTTCCCACGCTTTGTCTCTCATGTCCTCAATATTCTCTCGCATTAGGGATGCCCGAAATCTTTCCTGCAAGTGGGTTCAAATTTAGAGCACACTAGCTCGTAAACGTCTCGGTGCGTTGGCGTGCATAGTAGCGTGGGACAGACGGAATCATACCGGACGGATATTGGTGCCCAAGGCCACCTCCTTCGATGTCGGGTGCATAAATTCCAAACTCACCATTCTTGTTCTTTCACTCCTGCCATTACATATTTCGAATACGCAGCGCACAGTAATGCAGGCAAGGGGCCAGAACCACTTTATATTGACGAATATGGGTGTTCGCCATTTATTGAGATTCTTTATGTTTGAAAGGACCCTGACCGAAGAGTTTATTTATAATTTGGAAAACAAAGAGTTGTATTCATTACAACTTTTTTGTTTGATAACATCTTGATATACCTGTGATGAATTATCACCCAGGTCACCATTTAATATTGTTTAATTTAATTGTCTACCACTAACACGTTCTTAAGGTGCGGATGATCGAATCAACAGACATAATTTTAATGAAAACCACTAAGTTTATTGGGGAACCCATATTCACAGTGGAATCTTGTGGAAAAGTTGGTGAATAGCAACCAACAAGGCACGTGTATGTCGAGGACGAAACTATTTATTTATTCCAAGTAAGGTGGTCGACCGGGTCGCAGGTTTACGGGTCTCTCAAGGAAATATTTAAGTCCCTGCCACTGAAGATTTCTTTGACTCTCCGGAGAAAGTTTATCTTGTCATGAAACTAGATATCCAAGTTCCGTAGAAAAACCGCTAGGTTTGTCAAAATTTATAGCAGCGGAAAAAAGTCAAGAGTTTCTCCGTGGATTTAGGATGGAATCCTCATATTCACCATAAGAATATTAACCAAATTATGGCAAGACTTGAAATTTTTTTGGTATTTTGAGCTTATTTCTAATCATTGGTAATTCTTGCTTTTACGACAGGTTGGACCGCACGTGTAAAAGTTAAAAAATTAAGGCGGAAAGAGCACATATGAAGATTGTGGGTCCAGCTCCCCACCATAAATTCGCGGTGGAAATGAAGCGAAAGTTGAGCACACGACGCATTTCACCGACAGTCGTTGCCGTCGCCTGATTTCCTTTGACGAGGACGCCATAAAATTAATTCGCATCGTAAAACTGGGGCTCCCGGCGATTTGTTGAAGTCTCAAAGGTCGGTGACCTAGCGTGTCTCCCTCCACGAGATCATGAAGTTGCTCGTTCGGTTTTGGCAGATGAAGGCGGGTGCCCCGTTCCCCCGATTCCCCAGTCGGAACTCCCCTTGGGATCGAGAAGACAGAAAGAAGAGTAGCGAGCGGTTAGCCCTACCCAGAGTCCTCTGGAATGCCGAATAATAACTACTATCGGTGCAAAAAAGGTAGAACGCTGAACTTTAAGCAATTGTATGAAATTCTGCGAAATCTCCATAGAGTCGTGTAATATATCGTTTTACTCGTTGTTTATTTGACTATAACATATCATTAAAAGTGTTTAAACGTAAACGTTTAGCTTCTACGGTTGAAAAAGTGAAGAAGAACACGCGAAAAACGAGGAGAACGGCGAAACGGTCGTCTTCTTCATCTCGTCACGGGCAAAATATTTGATTGGTGCACTTCATTGTTTTTCTATAGAGAGAACGACATCTCCGCATTGCAAATATTTTATTAAAATTATATTTACCCATTCTTTGATTTTTGAAATGGCCGACAGTCAGATTTCTATTTCCGAGGTGTAGAAAAGTACATGCATATCGAGGTTGCGTATGCTATATGGAAAAAAATATTTCATAACTTTTCATGTAAGGAAATAGTAGTGTTGAGAATGCCATCTAGAGGACTCTGGCCCACCCCTTCGTGCCACACCATTTCGTGCGAGCGGGCAAAGCTCGCGAAAACTGTTCCGACACGGAGGTGACGGCACGAGTTTACTTGCGCGGAACGCGAATACGCCTCCTCCCGCGGCAGAAATATTTTCGTCCACCCTCCTCATTTACTTCGATTTTCCGCAAACGAAAAACTCGCTCTACAGGACTCGCTTGTTTGCGTGCCCACGCGTGGCAGGCGCACCTCGCCTCGGGTATACGGTCGCCCGCCCTTTCGACTCGAGCCGCGGCTGCTGGTCGAAGGAAGTGCGGGGGAAGAGGTCGTGAGCGGCGAAGGGAGAGTCTGCGGTGTCCGGCTCCGCGCCGCCTAGCGGCTGCTGAGCGTGCTCCGAGAGAGCGTGGAGGAGAGGAGGAGGTGCGTGCTGGGTGGCGCTCCGGCCGAGAGGAAGGTCGCGGGAGAGTGCCGCTGCGGCAGGGGTCAAGGGCGCCTCGGTGGAAGAGGGGCACGCGGGATCTCTCGCTTACTCCACGAGACGGAGGTAAAGTATCCGGCGGAGACGAGTGAAATGGGGAGGGAGTGGAAACGAAACCCGCCCCTCCTCGAACTGACGGAAACGGTCGAGTGAAATTCGCCATAGATTGCAAGGTCAGGGTTTGATGTTCCTCCAGGTCATAAATAAGGAACGGAGCGTTCCCTCTCGAGTCTGGACGCTTCAAGCGTCCCTCCCATCTCTCGCCTCGAAGCTCGGACGGGCAGGGAACGGGAAGGACTGTTTCGGCCGTGATTGCAATCAATGACTTTATTACTTTTATTTGAACTTCTTAAAATAGTCTCTCTTCGGAATTTTATCGCCACATAAATCGTGGTATTGGGAACCTACTCAACGACGCAGGAGGGAAAACTGGGGTGAGAGTACTTTACTTTTTTTTAACTATTCCCCTTTATGGGATAGCTTACAAAAGTAAAAAATTAATGAATCCTTCCGAAAAATCTGCGAAACCCTTCGCACCGTCTTCGTGTCCAGTCTTACGAACCTATGAGCTTTTTCGCCAAATTTTGGATATACGCTGTTTCTAGCCCACTCGAAGGCGTACTCGCACTGCGAACTGACATTCGCACCCGACAAAACCCAAACGAAATCGTCAGCTACGTACCTTCACTCGTAAACAAATGTTCCTTCTCAAGCTTCCTTATGCGTGTGACTTCAGTTGAACGTGCCCCTTTGTATCAACGCTGGCAATGTCTGGAATTGCCGCCGAAGACAAGTAAGTTTTGGCTACTGCCAATGCACTCGACCAAGATTGCTCCATTTTAAAGTCTCATATCATAGTCTTTCACTCTTGTGGCCAGTTTTACGGCCAAGGTAACACGGTGTTTACTCTAAATTTGATTCAGTCATAATCCTTACGCAGTCATCAAGAGTTCCCAATACTTGCGACAGTGATGGGGAAAGATTACTAGGCATATACTTCATTTACGCATTCACGTTGTGAAATCGAATTTCATCATTTCGAATCAGGATTTTTCAAACCCGATTTTTGTACTCATAAGCTTCTCCTCTCTGTGCGAATAATGTTGTCAAATGTGGTATTATAAGAATTTATGGATTACACGTATTTTCATTTGCATTCATATTTTAAAGTCAGAAGTGAAAGAAAACTGAACATTGAATGCAGAGACTTAAACAATACTTTTTCACTTCTTCTATATGTTGATTGTTTGACTATGATAAAACATGGATGCTACTTTGTTTCATAAAATTCTAGTTCCATTTACAATTTATTCCTTTTTACTCGTTAGTATCGAACATTCACGTATTATTGCCCATGGTAAGACTTCATTCATTTGTATTCCGCATATATTTTACCTGCGTCATGTTACGATGGTAGCGCTAACTGGCATCCTTGTATTTTGGGTCTGACGATTAATTAGGTTGGTTGGATTTAGTTGAGTATATCTGAGCGATTCGCGATCTATATTCGAACATTATTATCTCAGATAGATTTGAATTATATTTTTTTTCCAAGGAGAATGAATCACAATCCGTCGGGCTGAATACGAAACGTGTTAAATCATCATTCACACCGGTACGCCCAGTTTCCATCCAGAGATGACAAGGGCGTTGAGCTCTCTCAGCACTCGTTCCCCTCATCCCCTATACGCGCAGGAGAATGCGTTCTGGGGAGTGGACTGACCTCACTACAGAAAATGCAGAAATCCTATCAAAAGGATCCGCCGATTGTCGTGACGGGTGTTGACTCATTACTGTCGGGGCTCGGACGTCGAGTGAGTGTTCGCGGGGGCGGAAGAAAAAAAGAACAGGAATCGCCGATTGCGGCAAAGGTGCGGTGCGGTCGACATCCTTGACATGCCGATTTCAATCGATGGGGGTCGATTCTATCCAAGGCCGGACCCGAACCGCGGAATCTGCCCGCACTCTCTCTCTGCTCGTTATTAATGCCTAACGCAGCGCTACTATTAGTGGACTCGCAGGAGGAAAAATAAATAACCTGGTGCCATCTAGAGTGTATACCCAAATTGCAAAAGAATATTGAAAAATGATTTTAAAATTATTTCAAATAATTTTAAAATCAAAATGTCATAAGAAATTCATAACCTGTTCAATATTTTAAAATAATTTTAAAATAATGTATGAGGTATTGCCCTTTTAAAGTTCAGCATCATGTCGTCATACCTCTATAGAGGTCTATCTTGGCATAATTGTTCACGAAAACCTTTGGCTTAAACAACAGTTTTTTCGTGTCCTTTGCTCAAACGAGGTTTAAGTGATGCGGAATTCAAAAAGTCTTGATTTTCATTCGAAGGCTTTTTCATACTCTTTAGGGAAAATGTGCACGAAGTGTTTTTTAGCTAAAACATGATTTGCATTAAAGTGTTTCCAAGTCGCAATTGACTGTTTGAGGTTTCACTTCGTGGAAGTTTCTAATATCCATAAAAAAAATGCACTTCGTACTTTTCAACAAGTTTCCACAGTCGCAAATGTTTCCAAGTCATTCATGGCGGAGTCTATTGATTCTAAATATGTGAGTAGAAGGTCTTTAATTCCATGATGCAGCTTGATTTTGATTCAGCCCTTTAGTGTAGCAAAATAATCAATCGATTTTATTGCGGATCTAACATTACCATGATGTGAGCGCGAAATGACGATGTTTGCGTATTTTCATTCCGGTTATCTCCCGATCCATGAAAAAGCACCAATGCTAATGTTGTGCGCGTCTATGTCTGTAATTGAATATCACGGTTCACATAAAAGCACGTAAGTAAAGTGAAAACTCTGGTTCAAAATCAGGGCATAATCGCTATCCCCGAGTTATTTGATCATATCGGATTACGGCAATCCCTTAAGAGCGTTAGTCGATAAGCTTTTGGCAAGCCATAGTAAACACGTGTTCTTACTGTGTTTTTGTTTATTTTTCCATTCGTGCGACAATTACCTACGGGAGAATTTTGCATTTTGAATGGTTTCTGGTGAGTTCCGAGCACCAATACGCTCATTGCTCTCCTTCATATTTAGCTTCCGTGAAAATTTCGTCATCCGGGAGAATAAGAGCAAGGTTTTTGTGTAGCACATTTTTAACCCCGTTAACTTCCAACTTAATGATCATTTATTCCAACTCCGGCTACTGTCTTACCCCTCGTAGTGTTTGGTGCCTCGTAAGTAGTTCTTTCACTAACCATTTGCCCTAAGCTACCGGCCATCACCGTGCTTAGTGCATGTAAATATCGATGTTAATCGAAGTTCAAAGGATGGCGAACGAAAAAGCAAGTAGGAGGAAGACTATGGAACAGGCGTTTAAGGATCCATCTTCGCACCATCCACGACCGCAACGCTAGCGAATCGAAGCGCAAATAACTGAAACACATTTCACTCATGACAGTTCGTAGGTTTTTGCGGCGAGGATGTTCTGCATTAAGTCGCTTTTGGTAGCAGTTGCATGTGGCGCCTTGTCGTCTTAGCTTTCGCGGCCATTGCAGGTCGGACAACAAGATACCTCACGTAGCTGAACGCGACTTATGTAGAACATCTCACTATTTGTTTCTTATTTAATCCTTCTTTCTGTCCCATTTCTAGTTCGGCAACCTGCCAGCCACTAAATTACACCCCTTCCGCGTTTTTCAGATTGTTGGATAGCTGATATTCAAAACTTCGAGGACCGTGCTGAGTTGGTAATTTTATTTTTTCCATTCAACTGTTTTTAGACCACCACAAGTTCTCTGCTCTAACTTTAATTAAAGACTAACGTGAATGAAATCTCATTGAATATTAAACGGTGTGGAAAGGACATCTCATATCTTCAATTAGCCTATGTTTTCTCTGTAATCATTCTGAACATTTATTGTAAGTACGAGTTGATAATCAGAGTTAATACCGCATATTCGTAAGACGCATGCCTCAGAAATGACTATTTATTCTGAAGTAAACCATTTATTGCTCGGATTTAGTCATCAGCGGAACAACTAGAAAATGATACAGATGTTTTTTTCATCAGCATAGATTAGCTTTTCAAACATTGAATTTTTCTCTCACCCAGAGTCATTTTTACTGCTCACACGTAGTTCCAAAACATCTTACGCCCAGAATCCATGAATATTTTTTCAGCTCAGCTTTCTTCACGAGGCTTCAGTTCCTTTTTCTGCACCGCGATGATTTCACAACCCAACCCACGACTTCTACATTTCTTGTTATCTTCTCAAGCGTCATCTGCATTTTCAAGTCTGTTATCGTACTGATACGCACTTCAGATCATGAGTAAAGGTATAAGGATGGGAATGGAAGGACGAGGAGAAAAGAGGGATGGAGAGAAACCCGAAGTCGGCATTAGCTTTTTCTTAACGAAGTGCGCCAAAGGGACCACGGCTTAACGTCCCTTCCGACGGACGGAGTACTGAACTCGAATTTTCTCCACAAAGCATTCATATAAGGAAGGTTTAACAATGAAAAATATCGGAATTTGAACCCGGGCCCTTGGGGTGGGAGGCCAGTACTCTTTAGCCTCTACACTAACCCGACTCAGAGTTCCAGAATTAACTGTTTCAAGCCTGAGTTCCTACGTGGAATCAAAGTCCTAGGGTGTACCTCATGGAGTTTTGGTATATCTTGGGAGAAAACGGACGAGCCCAACATTTCACCGAGGGGAGTAATGAAGGAGAGGATGACATACGTGATTGGACTCGTCCAGAGTTTTCAGCGGGGAGTGAGGCGGATGTTTTGTGTTCGGTGGGTAGATGTCGCGGTATTCGTTTAGAACTGTGGCACTCCTCTCAAGCTAGCTCAATTGCGTCGCGGGTAGTTTCCGCTGGAGGGCATCCTCTTCCTCACCTTTTCATGTAGGCATACATGCAAGATGAACGTGCATTTGCGGACAAGAAACAATGGGACGAGTAGCCGTAGTGAGTAGATGTTAGACATCACAGATGGAGCGTTTTCCATGTCACGCATTTGTCTTAGTGGAAGGTTTGGTTATTAATATCGTTATTTTGCATATTCTCCGTCTCCAAGGGCGTGAATGGTGTTATGCGTTGAAAAACCTGATAATCCCTTTCATATGTGGCGTTTTGAGTTGATCATTGGCTTTTTCTCCGATGGAACTGCGTTGCACATGACGGAAGATCACGCAATCTTCTTGACCTGGCTTCCGAACGTTGGAGTACATTCTCTCCCAATGAGGTGGAAGGGTACATACAATATGGAACTAAGGACGACACCACAAGCCGTGTCTTGGCAGCTTCTAGAGCTGTAAGTATTGATTTGTCTTGATTTCTTTTATTTCATTTGACAGTACTCATAACCGAGTTCTTACATAAACTTTAGTCTTAACATTTCACGTTGACATATTCTTGTTACGTTAGTCGGTTACTGGGACAAAAGCTGGTAACTGTTATTGCTGACTACAAGCTTTATAGACGTGGCTGTACTTAAAATTCTTAGTGTGATAGTTAAAGTGCAATGCGGGTATCCCTGTTTCAGAATCAAAATATGTTGGTGGTGTACGATGGAAATGTTATACATTTAAACGACTACTTTTAGCGTTTTCGTAACTTTTCATGCGAGTATGAAATCTTTTAGCAAATGGAGTGAAATGAACCAGCTAAATGCTCAATGGCCGTACTCTCAAAATCAATCATGTCGTCGTTTTTTAGCCACGTCATAAAATAATTTTGGATAAGTACCATCTAATAATTAGATATTTCCCATCGTATCGCAGCGTTTAGAATATCCCTACTCACACAACTTTAAGCGCTTGCTACTCATCATTTTTGGCATGATTGGATTTAATCCAAGCAAAAGTATTTCTATTGCAATTCCCGACGCGTGTGAAAACGTTTTAAAAATATGTATTGTCTTGCCTTCAATTTTTTTGTATCTTTGTGTTTTGTATCTTTCTATGTCTTATGTTAGTACATACATAATTACCTATGTGAAGTTCGCTTAATCGTTTATTTGATATCTTCAGTCATGAATGCATAAGACCAAACCCAAGCCTCGACATCGCTGCATGAGTGAGTGAGCCTTAGTCATACGCATTCCATATATGAAGCTGATATTTCTTGCTTGCCCACTATGTTTATGTGATTGTAAACTTTATATTGAAAATGAAATCGATTTTGTTGAAGTAACGGATATACGTGTGATCTGGTGAAAAAAATTAGTAGCGTCATTAATTTGGAGGTAACCCATTAGGGACTTAAATTTCCAGATTTCTTCAACCATATAATGCCTAGGAAATGGACTGTCGACAAAGTACTGGGTAGTAACCATTACCACGCAGCGAGTTAAAGTTTATTCTGTCTTTGTATGGTGGTAAGTTGTTTTTAAGTCATCACACGCTATTTTACTGCCATTCTTAATTTCGTGGAATATTTAAAAACAAACTCAATAATTATAACTTCATAGTCTAATATTCTTCCGTCTAGTTTTCGAGAGAGATTATCCTTCTGCCAATTGGCTTCTAGCATTAACGTGGTTGAAAATGTTTTCTAAAGTTCATTTTGATGTGTGAATAACACTCCAGTATTACTGGTTTTGGAAACTTGAGGCCGATAATTACGAATAAAATGTTTTATTTGAGATAATTTCCTCTTTTGTGCGTATCAGCTATAATAGCAGGCAAAAATGAAGCAGAATTAGGTACCCCTCTACTATCATAATTTGAAAAAGAAAGAAGCACAGGTCAAATATAAAATTCAGTTTTCATTCGAGAAATTCCACGCGCTAACTGAATCAGAGAACTATTTATTCTTGTTGTACAGAATAAAGTTGTTGTTTAATGTTTAAGTTGATAGATTTTCACAGGGATCCGGGATGTAAATCCGGTTCCTCCTGAAATAATTAATTATTTTACTCATGTACCATGGGTATTATACATATCAGAACAAATAATTTGGCCTAGGGCATAACCAGAAGTTAATTATTCTGAAGTTTAAGCTAATTTAGAGTGCATTGCCATTGAGATAGATTTTTTGGATTTCATTTCTTTAACTGCTCACATTGTCTTAATTTAACTAACACTATGATCACAGGAGATAAACTAGTTACGATGTAACGTCCGTTAAAGTATTTACTATTCAGTAATTTTATCTCTGCCACAATTCTATTTTCACAAGGCCACATCTTTCCTAGAAAATTTCATTCATTGTTTTGTTAATGTCAATTTTTTCATCAAATGTCCTTGTTCAATTTATTAGATATTTTCCTCCTCTTTTCCATTATATTTTTCCTTTTTAATGCTGTATGTAGTGTTCAAGTTTATTGAATGAGTGAGAGATAAGCCTATCGCATGTAGATGTACGAGGCCACTTTACCTATTATGAACTTACTGAGTCTTCAGACACTCTTGAATTTCCCTTTAAAGTGTTGCAATTAATATTGTCTTGCGAATCATTCTCCAAAATTGCCAAAATGTTGAGCCGTTATCCTCGCAGGAATTATGTTAATTATTGCATTAAGTACTTCGCAAATATTTTTCCGCATTTTTTAATTTCCATCTTTTTAATTCATGTTTTTATATTCATTTCCATATAATTATTCTCCATGTTCTAGTAAAATATATTGACTCCATTTTATATCAAATATGCATCGTTATCGAGCAGTGAAGTTGCCTAAAAGTATCATTAAAGATGTAGTGTTCGCATCTAGGTTCACGTGAACACAGTTAATCACATTTTTTCGTACTCGAAAAGATTAGAATGGAGAAAATCTTGAATTGACGTCTCTTTTGGTATTAAGTGATTTTATTAATATTTTCATTGATATTTTTGTGAACTAGTCCCAAGACTTGAGCTTGAAGTTTGTTTAAGAAATGGGTTTTCAAATGCTCAACAACACGCTTGGGCTACAACGATGTCTGAGGTCTTTGTTCCTTAGAGAATTTGCAGTCATCGCTTCTTTATCTTTGCTGTCCAAGACTTCTTTCTCCTTCATATTTTTCCCTGATGTTATATCAATTTTATATGATCTTCTTCTCTGACTCATTTATGACGTGTCAAATACGTTAAAGAGCTGGGCTTTCCCAACTCCAGCCATCCTCCACCCCCCTTCCCGTCCCCTGTATTGACTGCCCCGTGGCGCGGGCTGGCCTTCTGAAGGGCGCAATTTCTACCATAGGTCAGATAAACTTCTGCAACAGATCGCTCTGCCAGACACTCTGCTCTCTTCATCGTATCTTCAAGTAACACCCCAATTTTCGTCACCCCACACTCAAGCGAAATATGTCGGATTTACTAGGACAGTGAAGCATGTTAGCTGCCTTTTAACTTAAGAGCGCCATCACCTCACTGAGACTGCGGGGGTGTTCATCGAACCAGGTTCCAGAAAAGGTCACTGTTCATATTCTCTGCATCTTAGCTATGTATGGTCTTACCGTCGAGGAAACGTGTGTTTCCCCTAGCAAGTCCTCGTCGGATATCCATTTTGCGTCTCTAAATCCTTTTTTTTTTCTTCTTAGGTTTTTGTGATTTTCTTCCTAGATCAAGAATACTCAAAATCATTTTCTTGTTCCACGATAACATCTCTTACTTTATTATCTACTGCCTCCTTTTTATCTGCCGCCCACAGTTAATGTTTACATTCGTATTTTACGCTTCCATAACATCTCTCATGTAACTTAGCTTTTTTACGACCGACATCATTCTTATGCCATTCTCCGGTCTCTAGTGATTCCTGACCTTTTTATCACTCTGTATAAGGTTTCGTAATCCAAAAATTTTATAAATTAAATTTTCTCTTTTTCCCCGAGGCCACTATCGCTTCTCTAGAAGGTATGCTAGATAAATGTCGGGAAGTACGTCGCCGTTCCTTTTGGATTTTTTTTGTGAGTCTTGTGATGTTTATGCGATTGGTAGTAGTAGATCCAAAGTGAGGATTTGTATTCCCAAAATAAGGGACTCCCTTTTCGAGAAAGTTCTGCCCCCTTTAAATAAACTTAAAATCCTTCTGTTGACGTAATTTGCAGGTTTCGTAATCAACAGATTTTTGTGTCCGCGGCTAATTTTGATAAGCTTTGATTGAATTTTACTTTTAGCATTTTAATCTGTTTTATGTCAGGCAGACCGTAATGTCATGAGTCCCATTGATTACATGATGTGACAACGCTGCGAATATTATCCTTCTTCCCTGTTAAAATATTTCGTTATTTACGTAGGAGACTCAAGGATCTAGTGTTTTGAAAATTGTCTCTGGCTGTGATTTATCTTGCGCAATTTAGTCACCTACTCTTAGAAACCACTTACCGCTATTCAGACAATAAAACGAGTAAAAATAGCAAAAATGTCTCTGTGCTTTACTTTGATGTTTAACTAAACACACCGCTTAACTCTCAGTTATTATCTTAACAAATAATTGACACTCAAACTCAAATTATTTGTAAAAATGCAAACTTTATTTGTTTTAAGTGTCACTAAGCTTTATGTACTATGCAATACTTTTATTCCACTATATTAATAGCTACAATAACTTTATCCTTTAAAACAAAATTATTAAATGGATCGCCGCTCATTTGTGGTTATATCATTACTCAACTAGTCCTCTTGATTTTTTATGCTTAGATGTGCGAAGTATCTCGTAGTGAATACCCGAACATAAAATTGATCGTTGGCTATGGTACTGAAGGGCTGAGATTATCAAACATGGCTCTACAAATCGATGATTCTGTGTACTCAAAGAACTCTCTATTAGAGGGACCACTATTAAGGGCAGATAGAAAAATTGATGGTAATTCCTAAATTATATGTCATCAGGTGTCTTTCTTACCTTCTCAAGCTTTGACGTTGGGTAAAATAAATAAAAATATGGCGAGGATAGAACGAGAAGCATTTATAGATGGTGATGTAAACTTAGAAAATACAACTGAGAACAGCTGCATCAACTACTCTTTTATGCAAAGGATGACGTTGAGATTCCTTGAATTTCAATAGTCGTCTCTCCAGAATCCACCATCAATCTAACACGTGGCCTTCTCTGGTGGAGCAACATGTGTTAATGAGCATCATCATTCTTAGCGGAACATAAGATGCATCAGAGTTGTTTTGTCGCAGTAAGTATACATTCTCTATCATATCTTGTATTCCATTTTGCATAGCGAATTCCGTCTGAATACCATCAAGGTCTATTAGCCATAAGTCGATAGTGTTAAAAACGCTAAATAAAATACAATAGAAATTCAACCCAAAATTAGTTAGGGTAAAATTGTTATGTAGGCCATTTTTCATGCCATGTAGGGTTTTCATGCCATTGTTAAATTGATTTGAAAAATTCGTTATTAAAATTATCAGTTCAGCTTCAATACTCCAATACAAATAAAATGAATTAAATACCGTTCAAATTTGATATTACTCGAAGAATATCCCAGGCAAGGTAAGTAATCTACTGCCTGTAAAAGTCGCAGAGAAATTGATGTTGTAAAGGAAGTAAGAAATTTTTGAAATGCTGAATGATGGAGCATCCTTTTCCGTAGCACTGGGAGCTGGGCAAAAAAGGCTGATTTGAAAGACGCGATAGTAAGTTGTGCGCATGTGGTGATTGAGGAGAAAGATGAAGAAAAATTTAATAGAATAACTCAATGAGGAATTATACGAAGTTTACGAAGGATAAAAATTAAAGTTATGGAAATAACTGAAAGAAGAGATGTTCTGGCTATCAGACATCACGGATGATGGCTTGCTGAAGATATATGGCTCTGGAAAGCATTCGTCAAGAGCTTCTTTGACGAGAGTGAGAAAGAATTGGAACGCTCGATGCTTTTAGAAGTGAAGAAGAAAGAAAGAAGATTTAGAAGTGAGGAAAAATGGAAAACGAAGATTTTGGCTTATGGCAGAAGTGAGTGGAGAATTACATCAAATAAACTATCAACTATAAAATCCCTAGCGTGATGAGTTCCGTCCGGGATTACAATTATATTAGTCTTTCCATATCGCGTATCTATGAAAAGAAGATTTTGATGGGCTATTTCTATGGCAACCTTTCTCTATAAGTAAGTGTTTCATTCACCTTTTTTCAGCACTCTTGAGTACTTTCTATGTTGCATTCCAACTAAAGTGCCTGCCCTTCTCTTTTCTTTACTCCGCTTTCCTAACAATATTCTACTGCGGCTTTCAACACATCATCCATCCATATGCTCTGGCTCCATCGGATTTCCTCCAACAAATTATTTTGTTGCACGATTTATTCGTCTTTCGTACTCACTGTCGCATTTTATCAACCCTCCAAATCATCGTATCATAAGTCGCCAATCAATTTCCATCCTCGTCTTCCTTACCATTCAGAACCATGCAATGCTGCAGTCGATATCATTTATCTTTTCCCAGCTTAAGGCTCTTGTCAAAAGATCTCTTTTATTGGAAACCACGTTTTTTTGCTAGCTTTAATTCTCTTGCTGTCAGTTCCATCCCCAGCTTCATCCACAGTATTGATTATTTAAAAAATTCCCTTATACTATATCTCTCCACTTTAATTCTCAATTCATCCTCCTTTTCTGTAGAAATTCTTATCATGTACTTAAGATTTCTTGAGCTTAGTAGGTGCGAATGAAGCATTCCCATATCGATTTGACTAGGTAGTCAGCCAAAAACAACAAAATCCCTGGTGTATCTCTTGAAATATTCGTGGGAAGGTCCTCTTCCCTCGTGACACACCTAACACCTGCGCGTGATTTCCCTCGGGGCCCAAAAGCACAGGCAAGAGTGAAATGCTGCGCTGAACCCTTTCCCGACCAGCTAAGATATTCATCCGTGATCGTTTGAGAGCGGATTCTTGGTCGAAAGGCTGAGATAAGGGATAGGAATGTTGTCCGGATCAATTTGTGGACTTCCCTGACGAATTTTGTTTCCGTAGTTGAAACCCCTCTGAACACTAAAACTTGGCGGTCATTCTGACCACAACCTATATTCCTGATGCCTACCGTTGGTAGTCAATTATTTAGATCAAGTGCTGAGGCCGTTTACAGCTCCACGATGCATACAACAGGAGTTTTAACACATAGAGTTTGACACACCTGGTAGTGGCTTAAATACAATGTGCTGCGAGGGAACTTAATTGGCCTCGCGGTGCACGACTCAAGTGCTATGTTGATTGCCTTTTAAAAGCCTTATGGAAAAGAGCATCTATTGCGACACTTTACGTTTGAGTGTGTGGTTGTGTGATCAATTTTTTTCTTGCCATGGTCACCGAGGGTGATATTATACCTCTACTCAAATAACATGCTGTTAATCTTAATGAGTATGAGTTCAAACACGCACGGGCGCCTATATGGCCCGTGTTTGAACCCAGAGCCTACCTCAGACTAGAGCAGGCTACATAGATTAACTACATAGCGGCTGCTTGACCACTTTGTAGTTAGGTTTTCGATATGTAGAGAACTCTGTTTGAACCTAAGTATTTACTACCGACATACTGATGCTGCGTTTTCCTCGCGTTCAATATAAAGTTTATTATTCTCGAGTCGACCACTATGAAGCAAAGCGCTTTCTCTCCATGCGTGGAGGAATATCAATCTCGTTAATCTCTTCTAATTCTGAAATTACTCGTTAAACTTCGACCAGACGCGTAAAGGAATGCTCACACACCTTTAATTCTTCTCTTCATCTCTTTAAATATCTCTCATCTTTGCTTGACCATTACGTCAACACTAAGTTTCCATTCAGTCTTTGTTCCTCATTAGGCTATCTTCAAAACTTGGCATCCATGCATCCGAGGTGGCCTGAATTTCCTCCAAAGTCTTGAAAAAAGAAGTGTGATGACTTCCACATATTTTTGTGGACTAATTTTTGTTTTATATTTCTGCTTATTTGTTGCCATCTGCCTATTTTTATCCTCAGATCCAACTAAGGATTATACTACCCAATTGATGCTTGCTGCCTCCACGAAGAACATAGACGAAAAATATCTTCGGGAGTTGGTATTTTGACTCATCCTTAGCTCTTGTCTTTCGCTCAGCGAGTATATAAAGATGATCGCCTTGAGAGGTTTTTCTGCAGAGAGCGTTTCATATCCGAAGCTGGATGTTTATTACGACGCAGCGCGGTGGGGAAGGAGTGAGGAATGATGAGGAGGAAGGGGGGAAGGAAGATCATAAAAAAAATCAACCTTATCGACCATGAGTTTCGATCATCGCGTACCAAGAGAGCATGAGGTCTTTACCACTCCGTCTTATCGGTTGTTTTCCCGACCGATAATTACCCTTTCCCCGGAACTAATTTGAGGCATTAAAGAATTAATTGCATGGTATAGCTCAAGCCACACCCAAAGAGAGGACCCCGTCATATCTTTTCCTAGCATTAGTTTCATCGGCCCACCCAAAATGCCTCTTGCAAATAACATACACATTTAGTAACGTACCGTTCGAAGTCATACTTTCAAACAATGCTGCTCCCAAATATGAAACGCCAGTCATTAGCGTTGGCCTCAAAATATTTTCGATGGGTTATTATTAATCGTCTCGTTTCATGGGCTCTTGTTTCGAGCTGCGTGAAGTTGTTTTACTCCCTTCTGCGCAGAATTCCTTTGGGTGTGCCCTAATATAACGAATTCTACATAGGAGAAAGGATTTGTCGAAGTTGCATGAAGTGTGACGTGATTACAGGGAGTTTCATGCTGCATGGTAATTTCTTGAATTTTAAATTGAAACATGGATGCCAATGAAAATATCTTCACTCCGTTCCGCCTGTGCGCAAGGAACTGCCAGAATTTTGATTTTTTGTAGCAGACTGAGGAGTTAAGATTTTACAGACTCATATTACATTTCTTATCTTTACATAACCATTTGCATCTTTCACGAACATTGACTCATAATTTCTCCATTGACCATCATCATCATCATTGGTCAACAATCCTATGATTGGTTTGACGCAGCTTTCCACTCGATTCTTCTATCGGCCAACCCTTTCATTGTGACGTAATTCTTCTCTTTTACATCCTAAACAACCTGTTCCATGTATGTCATACGAGGCCTGCCTTTTCCAATCTTCCCGTTCACTTTTCCCTCGACGATAGTCTTCATCAGGCCATCCATATTGTTTCATATATTTTCTTTTGAGTATCTTCCAATGTATTCTCATGTGGCTTTCTCTATCTTGTCCTTTCTCTCACGCTAATTTATGCTCTGTCCACCCATCTCACCTGCGATTTTATACTTATTCATACCATCAGCATAGCCGTATCAGCTCAGTATATCATTCGTAATTCTTGAAAAGTATCGAGAAAAGAGATCCATGTGTACTCACGCTAAAGAGGGACCACAATCACTCGGCTCGTTATCTATGTAGGCAGACGTTTTAAAGGGGGAAACTATCCTGGCATGGATCTAAATGGGGAGGTGGAAATTAGTGATTGTGTATGAGAGGAGTGTTAGAGCAATGGGAGATCATCGAGACCCTTGAACGCGTGGCGCAAGGCATGGGTGGTTCGTGGGGGCTTAGCATTAGGTAAAGTGCCGCATTCCTTCGACTTTGAAACGCCGTAAACCCAACTAGTTTAAATAGGATGACTTTTACGGCGTCGTGGGTTACGCTTCGTTGCACATTCATCTGAGTTGGACGGTTCGCCTCCTTTTGATCGCGTGCTTTCAGGGAACGTGTCATTGAACGCCGGCGGTGGGGATGAGGCGGGGTGTTGCAAAGGCTTGCGCCAGTTTTGGGACCTGGCCTGGCCGTTTCAATCCTTCGCGGCAAGGAAAGGAGTTCGGAACCTCTTCGCCCGGCAGCTACATAAACATATCCTTAAAAAAAAGTTCTCATCGGAACGTGGCTGGCTTCTTACACTGACCTGTCCCAACGGGAAAGAGATAATTCAAAAATAAACGCGCTCCGGAGGCTGCGGTTTCGCTCGCCGACTGTTTACACGCGCATATCTTGAGAGCGCGCGCACGGAACAGAGAGCTCGCACGCCCCCTCTCGTAAACCGCAGGAAAAAACAAAGAGTAGGCCGGGCCACAAAGAAAATAATCTGACTCGCTTGAAGATATGAATGGGAGGGCTCCTCCCGAAATTCAGATATTTGGGTATCGGCGTCGCCACTGTCTCACGTAGGCATTCTCCTCTCACGTTGGCAGGCACGTAGCAAAAAATTTGCTTCGGGGGGGGGGGGGGGCTAAGTCTTGCGTAACTTGAAACAAATCAGCCTTGCCCGTTCGGTGCCGACATGTTACAATTATCTTCCCTTAATTTTCTGTGCCTTGTATTTACTTTTACAGTCAGTCCCAACTTTTTCTCTTCTAACTGGTAAAGTTCACAGCTTATCTCGTTATGAAGCTGTTAATTTGACCGACCCAGGAACAGAGGTTTACACTATACATGTATCTCTTATTGGAAAGAAATTTTTTTAACCACACTCATTCATCAACTAGTGATCACGTTTCAAGACACTTAACACTTGAATTATATGCCGTGTAATCTTCATTATAATGGCCAGTTAAAATCAGAACAAGAAAATTATTGGGAAAAAATTTCGGGGGGAGGGGGGCGAAGCACCAGAAGCCTGGCTACGTGCCTACACGGTGGGAGGAATTTTATCCCCGTCCATAGTGATTATTGGCCATAAGGCACAGAATATGAGCTGAATCTTGAGTAAGTTAAGTGGCCTCAAAGTTATCTAGCTGCTTCGCCTCCATACAGCGTATATGAAAGGTTATTTGATTAATGGATTTTAACCTTGGAAGGGAACTACGAGGGTAATGAAACGTAGACGTAGCGAATGCATCCCCGCACTGAGATGATTCACCTGATGCCGTTCCTAATACTTGGTAAACCAGTGTATTTTATTTGTCTTGTAAAAGTATTTAAAATAAACAAGTTAATAGTTCCACACACAGAGTTTTCCCTCGAAATTTAAATTCAGAGGGCATAAGATGTTCGTCACTCGCCGTAAACCTTATTTCGACCCCGTGCAGTAGTACGTCAGGCTATTGCTCTATGCAGGCCTGGCTGCTCTCACGTCTCAAGATCACGATTTTTATGTGACGACTGATTTTTTTAAAATCTCACCTTACTTAAGAATAAAGTCATATCAAATCAATATCATAACAAGTCATATCATATCAAGTCAGTAAAATCATATCTATGTCTAAGAATCCGTATGGGTAACTGAGCGCCCCGCCCAAAGCACGCGCTTGACCGAGATGAGATCGGTTGTGCAACTTCATACTAAAGGGTAAAAGATTTAATGATAGTTTTCGTATTCTTTTTTTCCTATTTACTGGTGAAAACCTATTCTATAGACCACAGCTGTTACTTATATTCTATAGAGTGCGTAAAAATGGTGTAATATCATGCTCCAGGAACTCACCTATAACTTTGGTATATCGAAAGTCCTTAATTGGTGGCGAGTTAGATATGATTATAACCTTTTAAGTTCCTAGCTGCTTATGTTAATTAGCTTAATGAGTTTCTGAAGTTTGAATGGCCAAATAACTTTATCGACTTTGTTATTTTTTTCAAAAATAATATGTTGTCGTTCTCGCTCCCCTTGGGTTACCTAAATCATGAACTGTTTTGCTCTAAACTTCCTGGACAGAGAGAAAACCTTCAGTATTGAAAAGGAACGTTTAAGATCGGAACATTTCTAATTAGAAATGTATGGAAAATCGACAATGATTGCACTTGGTTGCACCTTTGTTTTATAGTCTGAATGTGCTCACGTCGAAGCTCCAATCTTAAGTGTCTCATTTCATCCGTTAGCATCACATCTCTTCGCTGATTTTAAAGTGGTAAAGCAAAATTGAAATAGATGATGATCCCTTATAGATCATGCATCGTTTGCATAGTTGGTCGGAAGAATCCTGGGGCAAATATGTAACACTACAGTTGGTTAGACGAGAAAGGTCCATTGTGATATACAGCCGATTAAAGTGTCTACTGCGATGTCCTTTTTCTCCCATATGGGTACTCAGACAATGGGCGTCCCACGCGTTGATATTTTCACTGACGCCCCCGACAGTCGTGGGTCGCGATTCTTTCATCGGCCTAGTCGGCAGCGCGTACGTCCACCACACAATACAGCTGTGGGAGCAAAAAAAATGCAAGTAGTAGTAAATAGGGACACTGCGCCAGTGATTAACTCTCTCAGAACCGCGTGGGAAGTCCTTTCCGACCGCGCGGAGGAAAGTACTCCGTTGTCAGAGGAAACCAGGAATTTGTTAGGTACCTCAGAACATGCGGTTGTTAGCCCGCCTAGGTGTTGCATAGCTAATAGATGCTCAGACATTGTCACCATGTGAAAACAACGGGACGAAATACAGATCGTACGTGTTAGACGACGATGGGTGCAATTCTGGCTGAACATTATGTAGGCAAATCTCAGGGAAAAGGTGAAGGAAAACCTCTGCCGTCAGGAGTCCTTTTTGAAACGCATAATCGTCATCTCCTATAAATCGACGCTGCCATATCAGGATATTTTTGCGATCGCGTAAAATTCTCTCTCACGTAAACGTCTTTCAATTTACTACAAGATCAGTGTTGCCCTGAGATGGCTGATATCCGATCGCTGTCACACGTCTTCGCAGTGGCTAGCGTGCGAATGAATTTCTTCACTTCCCTATCCCCACTACCCTAATGCCAATACAGGAGGGGTGACCACCCATTCCGGCGCGGGTGAATAGTGAAAAAAAAAAAACGTTCCGTTACTCACTCGACTAGATCCTCCGCAAATATACTGCCACAAGAGACGAGGGAGTGCGGGGATGGACCACTCTTCGCCGCCCGGCGATCGCTGGCGGTATCCCCCGCGAGAAGAGACAGCTAACGGCCCCGAATAACAACGCGGCCTCCTCTCTCTCTCTCTCCCTCGTTGGCAGGGACGAATATCCTCAGCCTCCGCTCAGGAGCAGACTGCGCCTCCCGAGACGGTCGGCGGGAAGGACTATCGTAAAGGACGGGGAGTGGGAGGGAGCGGAGGAGGGAGTATGGGAGGAGGAGACGATGCTTCCGTCTTCCCGTATCCTTCACCTTCTCTCTCTCTCTCATCCCTCGCCTTACTCCTACTCCCTCCCTCTCCTATCCCGATCTCAGCCCTCAAGGCGGCCGTGCAAAGACTCCCTCCAATCTTCCTTCCTCTTCTCCCTGCCGCCCCTCCCGTCCGCCCTCCCTCCGGTCCCAGGTGTAATCTGGAGGGTGAAAGGGAGGAGAGGAGGAGGCGGTGGTGGTAGTGGCAATGAAAAAGAAGGTGGCCACAGAGAGAGAGAGGAGGAATTGCGAGCTCGTGTTTGTAGAGTGCGGGGTCGGGGAGAAGCTACGCCCTCACTATAAAAGCTACTAGTTGCTTTTGAGCTCTCCTTTTTCGCTTAAATCTTTTAACATCCTTTTCCCGCTCACCGTTTCGCATTTTACTTTTAATTGATGGCTTCTCCCGTTCGCTTTGCCGGCGATTTTTGCGTCCGGATGTGTTGGGTGCCGTCTTTTGCGCTTGCTCCTACCCTCGCCGCATGTTATAGGTGTCGACGCTAATGGGGAGTCACACATCTTGTGACGAAGGCCGGGTCCGTTCCGGAGCGGAGGAAATATTCGGGAGACGTAAACGTGCCGGCGTAAGTCATTCGGAAATAAATGCCGCCGTTTATCCAATGGGGATAGTTGTTTTATGAGATTCTCGCTTGCGATTTATTTCGTGACTATTCGTTATGTTTAAGGATATCGTCAAAGTGAAGCGTGTCTCTTTCAATATTTTGTTTTCCAAAGTGCCTTACTGAATAAAGCTTATGCTAGTAGTAGCATAATTCTTTTTTTTTGGGTGCTCCAACTGCTAAAGGTATATCGTACTGTTTGACTCAACCCTATATATGGTACACACACAACATTTATGCCTGAAAAGGGATTCGACCCCACTGCTTTTGAGTTGTCATGCCGGCATCTTACCGGCCTCGATACAGATTGACATTGCGTGGAATGTACAGGGCGAATATTTCAAGAACTTGGTAACGCTGAAATTAATCGCATTTAAATAAATGGGGAAAAGTGCTTTTTGTCTTTCGTTACAAACCCAGCCACTGGTCATTCACCTTAATGCCATCATAAATTTTTATTCATTCCCTACGAATTCTTTCAGGTGCTGGATATTCCATGCATTCTCCAAACCTCAAGTCAAATGGGTGAAGTGGACGCACTGCATCCGAATTTCAGCATTGTGAAAGCGCGAAGACCAACGACGAGAAGCGGGCTCAAGGGCATGTGGTGAGTTCGTCCGACCTTCTAATCGTGTGTGTTTTATGGGTAACGTGATCGGAATGTAGACATCTTGGAGACCGCGCGCTTAATTTAATAATGCAATTTGATTTATCAAAATCTTTATCAGCTAAACTCACCCAGTCAGTGGGAAAGAATTTGCTATCAGCATTCAACTATTGGAATGCCGATTGAGACGACGCATGATTTATCGCGTCATCCAAGATATGGATATTGATCGTTATCTTCCTACGACGTAACTCAGATGAAATACGGACGCAATGGAGCGTTTCAAAAATAAAATCGATCATTATACAAATTTGTGAATTTAAAAAAATGTTGTTTGAGAATTACTGATACCAATGACGACTGTATGAAATCATCTTAGTGATATCATTTTCTTATTGGTACTATCTGTGTTTACTTTAGCAATTGTCAACAATGCTTTCTATTCTCCATTCACCCTTGATCGGCGAGAGCGATAAGACATAATACTCCTATAATCTGGCTACGCGGTTATGAAAAGAATTCACATGAATCACCCGTCTTATCCGCTACTAAAAGCTTATATTAGTGTTAGGTATTTATCCTCATGGACTGGTATTGTGCATGAGTTGTTATCCGTGATGAATGACTGGGTTGTAAATCAATATAAGGATTGGGTTAGTGTGTTAGCTAGAACATTGACCTTCCATCCGTAGGACCCGTGATCGAATCCCAGCAGTGGTAATATTTTCTGGTATATTAATATAGAACTTCCTCTTTTGGTGCGCGTTTGAGAACGCTATAAATTCAGTACTCCGTCCGTCGTATGGGCTTTGGACCCCTTGGCGCCCCTGGTTAGGAGCAAGTTAATGCCGAAGCCGTATTTCTCTCCATCCTTTTTCCCCTGCCTAAAGCCGTACCTCTTCCCTAATTTTCACGTCATCAATAGAACAAATGGTATTGATTGTCGGTCGCTTTCTGTAATACTAAGTAGGGCAAGTCAAAATAATGCAGATCAATCGTAAAGTGGTTTAGAAGTGTTACTTAGGTGATTTAGAAGTAAATTAACTCTAACTTGAATTCTGTCACATGCTTTTACTTTGGAAACGCGTATTTCAGACTTTGTTTCGTATTTAACGAAAAGTCTAACGAAGATTGCTAAAATTCGCGGGGGATAGCTTCTTGAATTGACCTGAGCACGCTATTATTGCAGTGATAGACTGCATTGGAGTGTTGATATCACCAGTATGCCAACGGGTCGTTTAATTCGCATCGAAGCGTTTTCAGGGTCCTATGCAGACGCATTTGCCAAGTAGAAACCGGTACGTCTCGCGCTACACTGTATGAACACTAGAGCTTTTTCTGTCATTTGCACTTTTGCTTGCCCGTCAAAAACTCAAATACGAACATCAGTGTCACTGTACTTGCCATTATACATCTTTATTAAAGCACTCGTCATAATATCTCGTAGTAAATTTCATCTTTCGCAATTGGAAGCCTACCTACTCTGGGATAAGCATTAGCAGCAAGCCAATTATCAGCCCTGTTTTCCTAGGTGGCTGTCATTCTTTGTCACGTGGATTCTATATTATATATTTCTTTTCAATGGGATGATATACACAGAGAGTACACTCAGTTGCTAGACTTTCACATCCGGAGAATCGTATTCGAAATAGCGTAATTTCAAATTTTCAGTCAACGCGGGAGACGAAGTTTCTGTAAAATGGTGAAGTGAGACAGAGGAATTCTCACATGATGTTGATACGCCTTTAATGAATATTTATTATTTCTTTAAAGATTCTCTTTGCGGATGCTGTGTATTTTTTTGTGGAGGATGGATTTATATTCAAATATATTTGATTTTAATAATACAATTTTCTTCTCCTCATATACCACATATTTCCTGTGTTATTAGTTCGCCTTTATTTTCATTCAGAAACGAAGAAATACCTTCAGGCGTAACTTTGTGGAATTGAATCATCATGAAAAAGTAAAAATGACTTTGTATATTCCACACTTTTATTAACAATACCGACCGCGGTTTCAACGGCTATAGCGTCATTGTCAAGGCAACATATAGTGTACACTTATTACACTATATGTTGCCTTGACAATGACGCTATAGCCGTTGAAACCGCGGTCGGTATTGTTAATAAAAGTGTGGAATATACAAAGTCATTTTTACTTTTTCATTCAGAAACGTTATCATTGCATTGAACTATGTAGTGTACTGATTGTCATGATTAGCAAGGGCCTAATTTTACGAAGATTGCAAGAAGACCTGTTTCGTGCCGCTTCACCGCCTGAAGTATTCACCTGTCACTCTCTGAAAGCCTGTTTTACTAGTCTCAAGCAGTTCAGTGCATTTTTTTGGAGAAGTCTTCCGTTTCGATTTCTGATCATTTTATCTGGTTCATGACTGAACATTTTGTGGCTTCTTTTTTCCATTGGCAGACGCAGATCTTTAATTATTAACCGCACCCATCCTAATGTTTGTAATCACCTTAAACGCCCAGTATATAGAGTAATTACCTTTATAATAAGTTGTGGAAATTTCTAAATGTGCAATGTCACAACCCATAAAAGAACAGAGACGCGTCCGAAGTCGAATTTGCGCATTATCAATATCTACAGATAAAATCCCATGTTTGACTGAATCTTCCATTTTTATTCTACTGCACTCTGACTGCTATCGTCTGTCATGTAAAGACTATTCAAATGACCAATCACTGGTCTCTAGTTTTTTCACTTAAGGAATTGGATCCAGAGAGCCCGGGTTTAAATCCTGGCACAGGCGGTTTATTAATTGGTGTGCCGGTCCCTACTTTAGTGCCCTGTGGACAGCACTTCGAGACTAGTTATCCGTCCGTCGGGTGGAACGTTAAGCCATGGTTCCCTTGGCTCCTTTCGTTAAGACCAGACTGATGCTGGCGCCTAGTTTTTCTCCACCCTCTCCCTGAATGCATCTACCTCTAACCTCTTACCCACCTATCCTCTCTGACGCAAATGACCTCAGCTGTAGGTCGCCTCCCCCAACTAACAACTGCTTTAGGAATTTGATTCTGTTTTTCCTCCAACCATGCTTCTAGTAACTTCTTTATTATACATACATATATTTCCCGGTATGAAGGATGAAAAAGTATTGAGTCTTCGAATTTATCGAGCAGTAAAAGCTCACCGCCCTTATTTTTGACCATGATTACCAGCGCGCACCGCAAACGATGGACGGCCATGGTTGCCTTGACAATGACAATGAATTGATTGACTCCCAAGATGACGGATCAGGGGAGTGAGAGTGATGTAGGATGATGGGGACGGGAAGCAATTGAGAGAAAACGAGGGAGGGATAAAGTGAAGGGTAGCAGGGCACCTTGTTTAAAAGGGGTTGTCCTCGGTAAGGTCAGAGCTGGAATAGTGGGAAGAGTGATGGTAAGACGGGATGGGGAAGCATGAGGGTGTGGGTGGGAGGCATCACGGAACGATCATTATCCCATGAAATCACGCGTGCACTGCATCACGACTGCACAGACGCCGGGAATGCAAATTACTGGGCACAGACTTCCCTGGCCGCGGCTGCCTCTTCCAGGTTGGCTCTTTGATAGCTTTCGTTCGACTGCGTCGCCGCACTAGAACGTCAACTTGCCCGAGGCTGCTCGGAAGTCGATTACCATCTCAGGAAATAATCTCCAGCGCATCTCCATTGGGGCGTGAACGAATTAAGCGAGATAGTTTGGTGAACTCGGGGCGTGTAACAACGCCATGCGGCTTTAAATGAGCGCTGCAGCCCGTCCAAACTCCGTTCTCCGTTTCGTAGTTCTGCCATTTATTACTGCTCCTGCCTTTAGAGCCCGCAGCTTCGTCCCTGTGCTGCAAACCACAGAGACGGCGAGAGCACGACTGGGAGCGGCGGCTGAGGGATTTTACGGCGCGCATACTTTTATGCCGCTCTCGCTAATCCACTGTTTGCACACCCGTGCACCACAGCAATTTCCCAACCGTCTGCATAAATGCGTTCATTACCATAGAGCGTGCTGTTTCTACCGCGGTTTCATAAACCGTTATGGGCCTAGAATCTTCCGTCGTATTCTCGGCAGGGTTGAAGGAACTCCGCGGGTGGCATTGTTGCATTGAAAACGTCCAAATCACTTTCCCAGGCGAAAAATCAAATTTGAGTCGAGTCTCAAATGCAAGCGGTAGACTCAGGATGATTCTTCGGCGAAGAAACCTACAGCTATCATTCGTGGACCAACATAATTCTTCGGCCAGATAAAAAAGATAAAATGTTTTCTGCCGTCTGACTGAAGAATTTTATCTAAAATCTGTCTCTTGAAATATTGCACCAAGAAACGCAGGAATTCTCTCGTACAAAGAATATGATGTCTTTAACGGAACGTCGTTGACTTTTTATAGTTTCTTCGGAAAATAATGTCCAAAAAGGGTCAAATGTATACATTCTTGACAGGGCAAATGTACACATTCTTGATAATGAACCTCGGTTATTACGTTTTTTTCAACAGATATTAGTCTCTGTGAAAGTAAATATTTGTTTCATGCAATGGCCCCATTAAAAGAAAATGAAAACGCAAACCTCGTCGGGTATTTCTGGAACGTATTATAGGAACTCGCCGGCTTATCTGAAGGTCGTGGATTAGAATCCTACTAATGGTGTGTGTGATGTCTAACTGTTTAGAAATAGTAACTACCATTCATAGAGAGATATTCATCTACGCCAATTTCCTAATTAGTCTGTTGTCTTCACTTGAGGATTAAAAATTTACCTAAATGATTGCAAACGCATTTAAGAGGATTCTTGTATCTAAAAATCACGCTGGATCCTAGTAGTGTTTCTCTTTGCCGGAGTGGATTGAAAATATACTTCTTCTGTGATTGTAAACGTATAATTCATATCGAGGTGTTGTGTCATCCACTGCACTTTAATGTAGATGCTTTTATGAGGTAATAAGTGTCGAAGGGGGAAATTTCTTGAAGAGTACAACGCATGATTTATGTAATAATAACACGCAGTAATTATTGAGAAATTTTTGTCTAACTATCGATTGAAAGAAAAGGGAACGACGGAACCGCTACTTTTTATCAAATTAAGGTTCGTGAGTCTAAATCGTCCACTCTCCCGGATAGCTATTTGTGATTACGAGGCGGCAGCTAATACCTCATCACAGAGGGCAAGCTCGATGGTTACTTTCCGGTTTTGACTTACAACTCCGTCGAGACCATCCAGTTTGACCCTTAATTCCCTCAATCAATGTTTCATTTACGCACGGGTGTTCATTTTGGGCAAAATTGACGTCTTTATAACTCTGCTAATCTCAAGAAAATCACACTTTGGTATAAGATGATCCCTTTCCTCCTCAAGGGGAAAGTAATAATTCAATTTTTTATGTAATTGAAGATGGCAGTATCTTTTGAGCGCCGTTAATTGCGAACCTAAACGAGATAAAAGGCAGATTACCTACACATTTTCTAACCGGTCAGGTTTAAATTACCTCCCTCGTCTTCCCCAAGAGCACCCTGACTCAAACCGTTCTCTCATCCGGCTGAGACGAGGAAGAACGGCGAAAGAAGTCGAGAGGGAAAGAGAGAGAAGGAAATGCGTGAAGAGGGAAGACGGCGGAGGAGAGTCAACGGGGAGCGGCGAGGATAGAGGGAAGTACGGGTTTCGAAGATGGGTGAGGGAGGGGGGCGAGAGCTCACTGACTTCAACGCAGAGTTAATGGATAAGTTGGAAAATCGGACGTTGCCAGAAGAGGATGATGCCATTCGACCGAGAACGAGCTGTAACAGAACTCGGTTCTATGAAGACAAATCCTTTCTTGGTCAAGATAGTATTATGTGTTGAAATATGGCTCATAAAGCGAGTTTGGTGCTGATTTGAATGAAATGTGATGCATCGCAATATTGAATTAGCGTCGCCTGTCGCGAGGAGCAGCACTCGGCTTGCCAAGCATTTCTCTTAAGCGTTTTAATTACCTTTATTTTACACCGAGTGCTACCTCTCATTCTTCCATTTTTTTCTAAATTTGCGTTATCAATCCAGGCAGGTCATAGATCCCTGACCTGTGACAAACCTTGAAACAAAATAATATTTTGTATTCAGTCATTACTCTGCATCAACTGAAATATGACATTATCGAGAATGATAACATGTTCAGCAATACCTGTTGCCCTGTAGAATGAATTTACGTGGATGGAAATTACATCCTTTTTGATTTCAAATATCATATTTATCCTATTTGTAATATGGAAATAACTTTGCTATTTTCTAATTCCATTACCTGATAATACTTCATTCCTGCCATGAAATATATGTTTAAATATCATTAATGCGCGAATTAAAAAAATATAATTGAAATTCGGACGTGGTGGACACTCTTTCCCTTTTATAAGGTTTATTTTGTTTCTTTTCGGCCGATGCACTCTTTATTCAGCTGTCGTGTCTAGTATTAGATTTTTGTTTAGCTCATTACATGGTTATGGGCAGCAATGCTCAGGATCTCGGTACGATCAAGAGCACTCCGAGGGTCGTTCTCTAAACTGTCAATTTTTCCATCATCTTGTAAACTAAGAGATTAAATGAAGTATATAAAAACAGAAAAATGTTATAATAGTTGATAGCTATCATATCTACCAAGTACCTGTTCGCGCAATGGAGGTCACCAATTCCAGGATTTGAGAGCAGGGGGAATGAATCACAAAGTGGTACCTAACTCAATTTCTTTTGACTGCCGTTAATTACGGGGAATTGCTTATTTCAACGATAACGCACCAAATCAATCGTAAAGCCCTCACAGTGGTCAATGACATTTTTAAATTTGTCATTACCCTCGAGATTCTATTTTTATGTGCTATGCGCATCGCGTGAGTGAAGTTGGGTCTTGCCAATGATAAATGAATGGACAGTATCTAAATGTAGTATGTGGAAACAATTGCCCGATATTAATTTTACAATAATGAATCAACTTGAAACGTCGGTGGCAAGTGGATAAAGCACAATTTGGAGCAGCATTTGATGGAGGGGAATTTAAGGCGATGTATGTAGGCAGTAAGTATTTGTTTTCCCGTGCGCCGATCTCTTACGTCGGCATTTCCGCATCCCCGCTCTCAAATTGCAACCGCTTCCTCGTCGAGGAGGCTCGTCTTGGAGCGGCACAATGAAGTTAATTCCATTCTATTCCATCCTCGCTCGCTGGAGATGAATGAGAGGCGTGAGAGTGTCCTCTCGCTCTCGAGTGTTCTCGTCGAGGACACGTGACGCGAGAGGAGATGGATAGGGAGAGGGCGGGGGCAAACAGCGTGAGATATAAATGCATTCAGAAAGGGTTCAGAGTTGGCAAAGGAGTGTAGTGGAGTGGAGGCGCGGATGGGGGCCGCACCCACCCCCGGGAGTGGAGGGAGGGCGGTGTTCGCGGAATTCCACGCTCAAGAGAGCGGAGTGGGAGGAGGGGGGGGGGGCGCGAAGGAAAGTGAATGGGAGGGTGGGTGGGGGGATGGAGAGGGGAGGGGCACTGGTTTCTTTCGCATCTCGCGTTCTTCTCCACCGCCTCGTGCCCCACGCGACTTGTCTTTCATGCGCGTCCAAATCTCTTTACCTTTTTTCTCGTTAGAGCGCCACCTCCTTGCAGCGGAAAGCAATACGTTTACCTGCTTAGCGTTGCTTCTGATGTCGTCAGAGACGCTTTTAGTTTCATCAACGCAACCTTGCGTCCACGAGGGTGTATATTCTCGGAGGCGGAGGTGAAAGTGTTGCTTCAAGGGGATGAGTGACCGAAACGACGTGGCCTTACGGACTCTCTCGTGTTTTCTCCCGACTCCAAATCGTTTCATTGGCGCTCATTAGCGCCGCAAAACGTAGCAAAGGGTTTGGCATTCATGCAGGCTGGATCTGAACGGTGAAATAATTTTCCAAATGATGCCGATGCTAACGACTCTGTCGTGGCCAAAGGGCTCTAGAAAATCATAGTGGAGGGATACTGGGTGCTTGTTCATTTGGCAACTAACATAACCGTAAGAAAAAGAACTTATTATAATACTCTCTGCCATTTTCGGTATCGATTTGTAGGCGTTCAACTGTACTATGAAGCCCAAAGACGTGAAAAACTCACATTTAGAATTGGATATCTCGTTACCATTCTTACCACCAATGATTGAATTGTACCTGTTTACATGCGTGCACTAATTCGTGAATAAAAACAATTAAAATTCAAATACGTTACGGAAGAGATTCAAAGCTTAAAATAGCGTAGTCTTTTCATTGGCTTGACTCGGCTTCGTCGCGGTTTTAATACTGGTCTAATATCTGGGTGGCATTGAACCCTTCGGCATCTCAAGAAGTGATGAAGACGAGGCTCTCCGCACTTGTCAGAACCCTTTCTTCGTGCTCAACGTCAGGTATAAATTATGATTTGGGACGTCGGCGTCTCCGCCCGGAAGCTAATGGGCTAACGCCCATCTGCGCAACAATGGATTACCGCCCACATAGGCATGCTCTAACGAGGATTCTGTTCCACCGGGAAAAGCAGAACGCGGTTAAATGACAATCTCTTTCGTATCAAATCGCAACTTCCGGGACTACGGTCAAATTAGAAATCAGTCCGTGGTCATGGAACACATCGCTACAGGACAAGGGCGGGTGCGTTGTCTGTGTGCTCTTCTTTTTTTAAACGGGTTCTTCCTAATATTTTTTTGATCTATTTAGTCTAGATACGTCAGCCTTTGGATAAAAAAGCTTGGTCTTAGGGCAAAACAGAATACTTGCGAGCAATTTGCATTTTGAGACTATGCCTACAAAAGTGCATTATTTCTCTAGTATGTCGTCGTTCGCAGTATCGAAAAAATAAAGAAATTCACAATTCGCTTTAAGTATACCACTACAAAATATAGTTAAGCGTGGCAAGATGAGACTTATTTTATAAGAACAATAATGGAGTTAGCTATCTAAAGGTCAGTTAGTAACTACGCCTTGTTGGCCTGTTGGAAGCACCATTAAATAATAACGAAATTATTTAATAGAGGCAATAGAACCGAGATGCCGTAAGTAAGGCAATAATTATTCAAGAAATACTCAATATTCGTCTCATCTTTTCTTTGATCTGTGATGTATATGTACAAAATCAATATGCCACAGTAAAACGTAAGGACCATGATAGTCAAGGAAGTAATTTAAAAGTTGCTGGTTTTAAAATCTTGCATTTATGCTTCAGGATCACGTTGATATTTTTAAATATTATCTTTGCAGTCTGAACTCTGAAAAACTACGTGAATTCTTCTCGGGTTTTATCCGGGTTAGGCTCTCCATCTCCGCTCTCCGTTTCGATGACCAACTCGCTCATCGAAACGTCGGCGGAAAAGGTAGAGCCTAGCCCGGATGAAAACTCGAGAAGAATTCACGCAGATTATACGCCGAGAAAGCACCAGAACTTTCTTTACTGAAAAACTAATTCTACTCCAGCTAATCAGCAGATTTGTCTTTTCAATATCTCAAATTAGTGATAGTCGTGATAAACACGACACTTCCTATTTACTGTACCACTCTGTTTTTATTCTGAATACACCATCGTGATACTCTCCCTCCTTAGGCTGTGAGATAGTTATCGGAGACACAAATATTTGGCGGTCGAAGGCAAAAAAAAAAAGAAAAGCACTATGTTTTTCGATGCGAAAAGAAAATCGGGTGGTCGCCCCGCGTGCGTATTGTGGTAGAGATCGTGCATTATCGGCTCATTTTCGAAAGGTGTCTATCCATTCGGTCGTATGCGAGCTTGCGTGCGATCGTGAAGCCCAACCCGATCGGATGCGCACGTGCGCGCACTCCCAGTGGAGAAGAGGCATGAGGGAAATACAATTCCACCCCGGCAGAAGCCAACCCTAGAATCTTTCTCGCCCGCAAATGAATAATTGGCAGTGCCTCAGAGTGAGCGCCTAGGATCAGTTTCATGGACGACAGCCTGTCCTTGATTGCCGATCTTCTCTTGATATGACCTTTATTTGCATACCTCAACCGAGAAGTTAAGCTATCATCAATCATGTTGTGTAGTACATTGTGACGGATGGCTTATCTGGGCAAACTCTAAGGTTTCTTTTGCCCATAAAATCACTAATTATGGGCGTTAATCGATTGTCTTGACGGAATATCAATATCTGCGAATTGTTTTTATGGCCACATCATAATCGTTGCCATATCGATGGATCCCAATGTCGTGGTTGCTTCATGGTTCTTTGACTTCTATATTTTTTCCTTATAAATGATGCTTGACTTTTGATGTCATCCTTGAGAGCCGGTTGCTTCTTTGAGGCCTGTCTTAGAAAGTTTTCAGGGGTCAGTGGAAACCAAAGTTACTCCGTATCGTTTTCAACTCCGTTTGACTGCAGCATCCCGCTTAGATCACTTGCCTCCAGCGAACTCACTTCACTTCCATTTTTCTCTCCCTCTCTTCGTACCTTCGCCCCCTCCCCTCCCTTCCCTTCCTTCCATCTCTCTCTCTCTCTCCCGGCCGCGAAATCCTTCTTGGGATACCGTGCGAAATAGCATTCGCGAGCCCCAAGGTGAGACGGGCGCGAGGTTGAGAAAGAAAATAAACAAAGGCGGTTTTTTTGGTTGGGTGGCTGGGGAGGAAGGGAAGGGGAAGCGCGAGGCCGTCGTCGGGTGAGAGAGGGTGGATAGGAGGCGCTTTCTCTCGAAGAGTGATACACTGGGGATAGGGCCGTATGATAATTTGGTCCGTCGTCTGCCATGTGGAGAGATATGTTTTAATAGGATATTGAGGCTCTAGGAAAATGAAATGCATAACTTTTCGTGGTCATCGCGATATAATAAGGCGTGAGCTATCCTGCAGAATGAATATGACGACACACTACGCAGGAATCACGCCGTTTGCTCTCAAGTCTCAGCTCTGGTAAGAAATCTGTCTGTGTCTTATCTATGTAAAGCTTGCGAAATTGATTCTGCTCTACTTTCATCTCATACTGGGGCTCGGTTTTTGGATAACTCTTGCCTTTCTGTTTAATTCTGTACTGCATCCGGTATGCCGCCTTGTCCTGAGACTCATAATGTTTACCCTCTCAAGACTCCTTCTCCCCTATCCGTTCACAATTTTATCGGTCTACCACTTTATTTCTCACCATTAACTCTTCTATCGTGCATTCATTTGTGATTGGACTTTCATCCATCATCTCACCATGGGCAAACTGGCGAAGCGCTCTAAATTTTTTCCAATTACCAGAGATTCGGATTTATCTTTCATAACTTACTTATATCTCATCCTCTCCTTTCTAGTCCCATAATCTCTTATCCTTAAATTTTGTGATAGCATACGATATTTTTTCGAAAAGCGATATCGCCCCGTAAGAATGCATACTGCGTTGTGTTTACGGTGCTTCAAAATGTGATATAATTGTGCTCCGGTTGCTATGTGATGCCTTGGCATCGATGTTTACTTGATAAACTTCTATCCACATTGGTCATGCGATATTCAAACGTATCACTCAGGTCTAGAGACAGTCGCGGAAGAGTTGATCGATGAGGAGAGAAGTAGAGTTAAGAGAGAAGGATATGAATGGTCAAGGAGAATTGGTATCATAGATCCTCTTTACGTGTTGTCGGTTATCTCTACACAAGTACATCAAGAAATAAAAAGTGCGCGGCAGGAACGAGTTGCTGATATTAGTGACACGAGACAAAATTATAATAATGCTTTTACGTTTTAGCTTTTATAAGAGGAGTTAAATAACGATAACAGGAGTGTCCGCTTTGTGAAGATCCGCGATTGAAGCTCAGGAGGTGCAGAAAGCAGGGAAGGGGGAAGGTGTAGAGAAAAGGTGTAGATAGCGGACAGCGTTTCACGCACAAGGCCGGTGAGGGTGGAGGGCGGGGCGAGCGGATTGTGAAGTGTTGCAAGGCAAGCAATCAACGGGAGGAGCAGCTGGCGTTTCCCATCCCGCGCCTCAATGCAATAAAACGCGGACAGATATTGAAGAGAGGAGGAAGTAAAGCTTGAGGTGGTAGATATAAAAACAAATTTCTCGGCGCAGCAGTGCTGGAATTTAGCGTACAGTTTTACTGACCTTGACCACGCTCGACTTGAGATTGGGATAGTCAAGATTTAGAATGGCAAACTTTTTACCTCAGATGTTCGACTTCTGTGGGTTTTATGAGATCAACTTCATTATCACTACGTTACTAATATGTGGATTTTCACCTTTTTTTTAAGGACAATCAACAACGCATTGAATTATTTGGTTGCCGTGAAGAAATTCGGCTGACTTTCCACCGATCAGTGCATTGTATATCATCGCCATAGGTGTTCCAGTTACATTGCTTAGCTCTAGATCCTTGCGTTTCGTTTTTCACCTCGTAGAGGTGACGTACCTTTTACCCTGCGGATCGCTTCGTTTACGCCTAGGTATTGTAATTTCTCTGTTTCTCTTACCTACCGTCTCGCTGTCGAAATCCACACTCTTTCCCGCCCTTTTCCGCTCGTGCCAATCATGACCTTATCATCCTATTCGACGCCTCGTTACCTATAAGGTATAATTCCTAGCTCTACTATGTGGAACTCCTTCATCATTAAACCGAGATTTGTGGCACTTCGTGATTTCCACAAAGTTTTGTGGATATCACGGCATCCTCCTTAAGATATATGATCGTGTATATCGTGCATCACCACTACATATTCTTCCGGCGTATCTTTAGGTCCCTCTAGATATGTTACTAGCTGACATCACCTGGTGGGTTATTTTAATGGGTGGACACTGTCCCGAGGATACTCTTTCCCCCCACCTCTCGATTTTTCCTTTTGCCAGTCTTTTCTTTCGAAGTTGATGTATGCCTCGTCTACCGTGCGGCACTTCAAAAGTGTAATCTGGGCGAAGAGGTTTTGGCGAGCTTGTTTTAAAAGGTATCCGAGGGTGAGGCTTGAGGTGAGGGAAGATAAAGGTCCAGGCTAGGACAAGTCAGCCGCGCGAGCACAGAGGATAAGAGAGAAAGAAAGGGGTGAGTGAGGAAGGAAGTTGTAATGACAAGAAGAAGTGGAGGTCTGGGGGAAAATAATGACCGACTGAGAGGGAGAGACTGTTTCGGAGAACGTTGATGATCGCAAACAGGATGATGATGCATGTTGTCTCGTTTGGAGGGCCGTCTTGTTTCGGATCAAATATGGAGGATGAATAGGTCGTAATGTGACAGCAGCCATGCTTGAATGAAACGCAAAAATAAAAATAAAATAATGGCGATCCCTGAGCGTATTTTTCAAGACGTCGAGGTTGCCCATTTCGTCTCCTGGCGTTTATAATGTTTTCCTCCCCAAGGGGCGTAAATCAATAACAATATCAAGGTCGTGGTGGACGACAACGGTTATTTCGCGATGCGTGCGGGCACTGGATAGTTGGGAGGAAGAAGGGATGGGCAGTGATGCTAAGTAGGAAGGAGATGAAGAGAGAGAGATAGAGAGATAAGGGACTACAGTGGGTGAGAAATTGCCTATGGAATCCCCATTGTAGAGCGAAGACTGAAGCGCCTCATTCAAACGCGCGTCAATAGCAGTGATTTACGTCCAACATGTTTTCTGGCACAATTTTATGAGATGTATGCGTTTTCTGTTCAATATTTCATCAACATTTATTCGCTGTTTCTTTCGTGAACATTTAAATACATACTCTGTGGCCGATTAATTATTAAACTAGTCCCTTTGATTGCTGGGTGGATCAACCTTTTACCGTTTTTTACGCTAAGTACCTGTATACCTATATACCTATTACTGATTATACATTGGGGCACTGAGTTCATTCCTTCTCCTTTGCAAAACTCTCTCTGAAGCAAAAAGGGTTCGGTACATTCATTTCAAAAATTAAGACGTGCATTTAATACCTTGTTCTTAATATCTTAATATTGTGGACCTGTGAAGTTTCTCCCTTTTTTATTCGATCTTACTTTTTTTGCGAATATTAATGTGCAACGGTCATGAATGACACAGATCGGAGATAAGACACGGGTGTCAGTTTCAGGGCGAACTCAGTGGAAGCCCGCCAACGCAGCGATCGAACCACAACGATCCTGCTCGCATCATGATTGTCGGAGCTCCGCATTCGGTCTTCCCGCATCCAATTCACTCCCACGTCAAACATCGATCAAACTTTAATTATGTTGATTGCAGGTACCCCTTGCGGGCGATAACGAGCGGCTCGATGAGAACCGTTGCTGGTGCTGTAGATTTATTTCGCTTCACCTCACGACAATCAACACCGCGTGAATATCTTCTTGGGTGTGTGAGGAGCATATTATTTCCTGATTACCCTAGCCGCTCTGATTCTGTTTTTTTCCTAGCAAGTTGCGATGATCTATGAGCGGTTTTGGATGCAAAACTCGTCTCTTGCCTGGCTGAAAAATTGAAGTGCTTTGCTCGTTCGCGAGTGCAAATTTATCGCTGGCGCGAGGAACTTGATGTATGCGCAGGCGGTTGGAGTAAAAACAGAGGAGAATATAAATCCCGGAAGAATGCACATTATTAGCTCATGAATATGACATTTGTTAAATGTCAGACTGGTTACAACCCCGCCGTGAAAATTAAAGTCATTACTTTGATGCCGACGGAAGATCGAAGTCTCTTAATTATGGATGGCGATTGCAGCATCAATAATCAAAGGTTAACGTCAGAGTAGCCATAATTAATCAGCGCTGTTCACTTTCAGAATGAGTTTCGGCGAAGTGATGTTGCATAATAAGTTTTCACTGTCACTTTGTCGTTAAGCAATGTGTTTCGTCGTTGGTTTGGTCGATACTCGTTCAACTAATACTTTAGTGCGTTAATTAGAACAATTCAGTGCTTTAATTATATTTGGGTTTCCTCTTTTTCACTCAAATTTAAACGAGTTTAGAGAGATGGTAGGGTTTTTTGGCGCAGTCTCTCAGAACACGATTTGCCAAACTTTTACTCTAAGTCGTGACATTTTTATAGATCACGATTTACATCACAAATCGTAATTCACCTCCTACCCCGGAAGCTGTTGGCTTTTTTGAGTTCCTAACCAAAGCAAGCGTCCACTCAACTGAACATGCCCACTATCTCTCATGCGGTATAAGGTGTTTTAATGACCCCATATTTTTTGCAGAAGCAATGTATCCGAGCGCACGAGCGTGGTCTCTCGTTACTGAAACATGTACAACAGATGATTCGCGTAAATTAACGCCTGCGGAAGTACTTCTCATTGCAATTAACGACTGATTTCGCGAGAGGGAGCGGTCCCGGTGACAAAAACTTTTTTTTTAGACACAGACGTGTGCAAAGGGGAGAGTTTTACGGAATGAGTGATTGCTGCCGTGTCTAAACATTCATGCCTCGAGGGGTCCGAAGAAAATTTGCAAAAAAATACGTACGAACGCACGATCGTGATACTGTACGTCCCGGTCTCCGCGTCTGTACGTCTGTGGGCGAGGGCTTGGAGGGGAAAGCTAGCTAACGACATTAAACGGCGGGTTATGAAAAGGCAGCTCGAAAAGACCGCCGCTGGAAAACTATTCCTCTCGCAGAAGTTTCGCAAAAAAAACGATGAATTGGGTTTGAATTATGAACGACGTAGGACGGTAGTGTGATCGGCTCAATTTGCGGAGATTGCCATCGATTCGTCGTCTCATTTTGAGAAAATTTATCTGTTGGAAAAACCTTTGCCCTTTCTGTTCGCTTCCGTCAACCTTTCTATTGTCTCGCTGTACTTGCTTTCAACTCTGCATGCAATTCTTTTCTTTTCATTCAAGTTTCAGAGCTTCTCAAGAGTGCCATACGTATGTGGGATTTTCTTGAGTAAAAAGTTTTAGTTTTGTTTCACACTGAAGTAGTCGATGTTAAAATAAGAAATTCCGTGTTAAAGCCGTTCAGCCCAAACAAAGTCTAAAGCAGTTTTTTAAACTTTTTCCAGCCACCGCCCATGATTCCATGGCCTTACACCGAACCCCCCACTTACCATAAATATTAAAATAGCTATCGTAGACTACACGTACAAATCAGGAATATTATTAAAATATAAACAATAGCGATATTAATCTTATTTTTCATTCATAACCTATAAACATTTAATTGGAACTATTTTGATACATTGAGTGAACTAGAGTGTTGATCGTAATTTTTCGATGTGAAAGTCATTTGAGGAAAGATTCAAAAACTACATTAAGTATTTAGCGAAAAATTCCCATAGAATTAATTCTTAACGCTTTGGATACTCTTGATGACATTATACCAGTTTCTCAATGTCCGGTTCGATACTGCTAAGCTGGAGTTTGAAATCTGGAGTCAGTTTATTTGCTTCGGAATAAGCTAAATGACTCCATTAATACCAAGTTCCATCAAATATAAAGTTGTAAATTTCCTCAATCTCTTAAAAAGTATTTACGGTCAATATGGGATTTTCAACGAAAAGAGATCCTTAAATCGTTGAAGCACACCGTGACCAAATAGTCATAAAAGACTCTCAGAATATCATCACCTTCTATAGCTTCCTTTTCTGCCTTCTATGAAATTGGCTAGGATTGCGTCCGCCTATGTTGCGTTTGAATCCTTTGAAATAAAAAAGTACTTTGAAATAAAAAAGTTATCACAGATTTCACCTTAAATTGGTTGACACCTGCAACTCTAAGGTAAGGTAACTAAACTTGAGTATTTTATATAAGTCTGATTAATACACGACGACATACCGCTATCTTTTCAAGTTCTCTGAGCAAGGAATCCTTTCCTTAAAGCATGACGTTTAACGTCCTGAGTCCTGCCTTTTTTCCAACAAGTGCGTCTCTCTCCTGTGATAAAGTATATTTTCTTTTTCTTCCTCTTCTGATTTTGTGAAAATTTCCCTGTACAGCATTCAATGAACTTCTGATAAGTGTCCATCAAGTAATTATACTACTCAAAAAAATTTTACGGTCAATTACTTTTCTTCAATTTTCTGCCTATCCGTCCAGCTTGGAGTTAGTAATATTTTGTTTAGCTTATCATTTTAGCCTACGAGAGGGAATAGTTTATTTGCACTACTGCCATGTTGTTACCTTCTATTTTTGACCATTTAGCGTGCATTAAGTGTGTTAGACAGTGCGCTATAGACTGCCTTTGTATTAAGATGAAATCGTCAAGCCATTTCTCTCAATATAAATCGCTATGCACTCGGCGAATAGATCGAAATAAGTGTAAAGAAAGAGCCTACACTTCGGAGTCTCATACATCATCTCACCACTTCTTGTGATATCATGCACTCCACTCGCTTTCGTTTCCTTGCTTCAGTCTGAGGTGCCGACGGACGCTAGGGAATCGACGAACTCCCAACTCGTTTCCACCCGGCGCAGCATTGAGTCGCGCGACCTGTGGTGCGCAGAAGGGGGCGCTGAGATTATAAACGCCCCGCATCGTTACGGAGGAGGGAAGGTAAATTTAAAAAAATCTATCCTTAACATTCTCCCGGAGTGACGGCGCTCGGGGCAACTACGTTGGATTCAAGCTGCACCCGTTCTCGGCTGTCAACATGCCGCTGCCGCTCTAGATCGACCCCGCCTCCTTTCCACATGCACCCTCCAGTTCGGTCAGGGGGAAAGCCGAAGAAGAGCCTGAAGCGAGGAAAAAGGAATCTTTCTCCTTTCACTCTCTGTCAACTGTGTCGGACTGTCATTGTAAGCGAGAAGCGGCAAGAGTGAGTGCAAGGCACTGCGGGAGGTGGGAAGAGTGGGAAGATGAGAGAGCAGGTGAAAGAAGTGACTTTGAACTGTCGGCCTGAAATCGTAGGCGATGTAATAAGTTGTTCCTCAAATTGCCTAGAATGTATGCGCTCAAAATAGTTATACGATGATCGTCCTCCTCCATCAAATAGTCGCAGTTTTGTTTTGGGTTCTAGGCTCTTCCAATGAAAATTCCCAACGTTAATAAGCTTTTAGTTTACGGCTTACAAGAGCTGATACCAAGCTGATGAGTTATGAAGTGTTACTCGATGTTAAAAGCCCGGTTATAGGACCGGTTTTCCTAATGAATGAACTGGATTCTATGAATAGCAATGCAGATATTTAGGCTAAAATGAAGCTACAAATGAATTACCTCCCAGTATCAAGAGTACTCTTTACACTATTTGGTGACTTAGACGTAGCACGAATTGGCACTTTTAATTTACGAGCTAACTTAAGTGGTAATGTCAGATTTCCTCCCAGCGATAGCTTATGCGTCCACACTTCGCGAATTTATGTCACCAATTTATCTCACTGAACAATAAGTTCAGGAGAAGCCGATTATTCGCTCTTTTAGCAGTTTTCAATTGATTTAATATGAGATTTTCTCCAGCAGTTTTTTCAGCCGAAATGAAAACTTATCATTTGATAAGCAATGCAGTGACCATGTGCGATGATGAGGTAAATCCACGCATACGTATTACATCACTTAGAAATCATAGTAACTTATACGCCATGCCAAAGAAAGTACATTCATCTTAATAGTCTACCAACATGGAAAAGTTTTTTCTCGATTTATGGTTTACTTCGTGAGTAATTATTATTTTGGCGACTTGTTTCACAGCTGCCGACACTTATCGCTTTCCAGCTTCCGTCGTATTTATTTTCCAGTCTCCACCCTCGAGGCTTCACACAGCCATGGTAGTAATGACAGAGAACGGAAAAAGTGAATTCGTCAGTGTCTTTTATCCATCGTCATCTGGAATTCTTCGTTAAGGCTTTCGCGGTTCATAGTGATGATTAAAATAACTTTTCGGGTGTTACCGCGTACTCAGGTAAGCCTGACGTTTCGCGACCCCTGCTGGTCGCTTCCCGCTGGATGTTTCCCTCTACTTGCACCCTTGCACGTATTGTTTCTTTTCTTATGTAGCCCATTCATGAAATCCATCAACTCCTCATTCTGAATTCTATTTCATGGGTTCGCATTTTTTTGTGGTATCTCAGTCAGCTCCTATGTTTCTGCACCATACGTGGTGCATATGCTCTCGAGGAATATTTTGTAAAGGATCTTTCTTGATTTAGTTGTTATCGTATGCTCCATTACAATGGATTTAACTGTCTCACCTCTCTCTTTTCTTGCCCTATTTTGTTAAAGTATCTAAGTCACTTTTTTCGTTCTCTATTTTTGTTACCATTAAGACTAATATGAAGAATTTTTTTCAGTTATTAGGTAGTTACTAGCATCCTATTCTGTTTTCGCATTAACATCGATCATCATATATTGTTTTATTGGAGTTGATTGTGAGGCCCCACTTTTTATATACTTCATTTCCGAAACGTTATTTTGGAGATATCACTTTCAGAGGTAATTTGGATTCCTTCATCTGCATAGAGCAGCGTGTGTTTCACGAGGAAAACACTTATAAAATGTTCGTGAATTATTGAACAGGGGATGATTCAGGACAAATAACTGAGCTTTCTCGCCGTGCTTTAACAAGCTGTTGCTGATAGGTTTCGCGCTCAGAACTGCCAATATTTATTTGTAAATTAAGAGACAGGTGAAAGTTAAGACAACAGAGCTACAGTTATGCATGAATATCTGATAATGATTTTTTTAGACAATGGGACTCTTTCCCTAAGGGGATCGTGTGGTGGCTAGAGTACTGGTCTCCCCTCCCGAGGGCCCGGGTTCGATTCCCGGCAGTGTTGGATTTTTCAGTGGCCTAATGGTATATCAGGTCCAGTACTCCGTCCGTCAGATGGGACGTTAAGCCATGGTCCCCTTGGCGCCTGTCGTTACGTAGTAGGCTAATGCCGACGCCGGGTTTCTCTCCACCCTTCCTCCGTTCCCTGAAAACTCCTCCCATTACCCAATTACCCACCATATCCTAAAAATCGCGCATATGACCTCAGCTGCGGGTCGCCTCCCCTGAATAACCAACCAACTGACTCTTTGCCTTATGCTGGTGGCGTGAGGTTGAACGAATCGGGACGATATGAAGAGTGCAGGAGCGAGAGATGAAGAACCGGGCCTCTAAGTGAGGCAACTGCCGATTGAAGGACTGGGAGAGGGAGGAAGACATTTTTTAGTTCTTGTTGAGCGAACGGGAGGAGGGAGAGACATGATGTGCGTGGGGCTCGGAAGGAGTGGTATGGGGAACGATCAAACATGTTTTGTTTTCCTCTCCATCCACGGCAGGGAAGACAAAGCACGGCTAGATCCGTCTTATACCGTGCGCTAAGTGGGAACGATTAATGCCCTAGATGGGTAGAGATAGAGTAAAAAATGAGCGTGAGGTTCCGAGGGGGAAAAAAAAGAAAAGTGATTTGGCTAACGGCTTCTCACGAAGGTGGGGAATAAAAAATATGAACGAGCGTCGGAGAAGACGGATGAAATGTCGGAGAAATAAACGATTCAAGTAGTTGGATTTGAATATTCGATTTCATCCTTTTTTTTAGGACGTCGATTCGTGATTGAGATACTGGACTCTGATATGTTAAGTGGGTTGAGATGAATTGTTTGATGAGTATCATAGGGTTTGCTGAACTGCCTGCTTCAACTTGGTGTTTTATTTATGGGCTCGATATTTATTTGACTATTATTCGCTGGGGATGTATTGCGAACGGATATGAATGTAAGAGACTAAACTGTAACTAGTTTTATTCGTCGCGGCTTGTAATGAGAATGGTTGTGATTTTCTTCAGTCACCATTCCTTAAAAACAAAGCCGATAGCTTAAGAAAAGCAATATATTATTTCTACGCCGGTAAATCGCTCTTTCTAATGCATTGCATATACCATGTACGGTAGCGCGCTTTAACGAGTTTTTCGCCAAATTCACAACACTAATGCTATTTCGAACCTGACAGGTGAAAA
This sequence comes from Platycnemis pennipes, assembly GCA_933228895.1. NCBI lineage: Eukaryota > Metazoa > Arthropoda > Insecta > Odonata > Platycnemididae > Platycnemis > Platycnemis pennipes. The sequence goes on along the minus strand of OW121848.1, from coordinate 98,567,557 downwards.
TCGTGTTTACCCACTGGAACTTTTTATCCCAGAATTACTGTATAAATATGTAGTAATATTGATCTCGTGTCTACCGTCAGTCTACCACTAAGCGACAACTAAAAGTAATATTGGAAATGGGGTACACTCTTAAATTGTATGCACTTCTTTTCGCTTGAGTACCTGTGATATTTTTTTGCGCATAAAGGACTCGTCTAACTTTGTTCAGAGAGCCCTTTTTGCTCTTTTTATTTTTCTTCTAATGTGCGTATGGACCAATGGGAATCATTGCATCTTATTTTCTCACTCTACGCTTATAATAGGAGTTTTATTTTTGCTGGCATCACGTGCATTATTTATGCCGAATGACTATAAGTGACTAAGTCACTTTCACGTTCGAAGTCAAGATGAAAAAATACATTTTTCGTAAATGTATGATTGTAATTCAATTGGATTTTGCGTTTCGATTGCCAACAACACTCGTTTTCGCAAAGGAAAATCGGCGATTCCGTGAGCATTGGGAGGAAAGAGCTTGAAATTTTCGTTCCGCCGCTTGTTCGTTGGCTCCTCTGCGGTGAGGTTTTATGGTTGTGCTCGAAAACTTGGTACATGGCATTTGTTAACGGGGACCTCGATAAATCTCCGGAACGCGGGCTTGTAAAAGGATGGGAGTCGGTAGGAGGTGTTCCTGGAACATATTTAGTTGCGAGTGCATTATCGCTCGGAAAGCCGAAGGTTATGCGACGAAATTTCCGCGTGTGTAGCACTGTCTGAAGACTCGAAAGAGGGTGGCTTCCGGAGTCGACTGTGCTTCCCCATCCACCGACTATCTCCTCTCAAGGACATCGATGGAATTGAAAGGACGCTATGATCCTAGCACTTCTAAGGCCTAATTTGGCGTTGTAATATTATCATAGTGGGTGAGAAATCAATCACGCATTTGCGTCCCAAGCCTCGAGTCTATCTCCAATCCGTAGGTAAGACATGCATTGAATGGAAGTCTCGTAGAGGAATGATTTGCTGGCTGAGCAACCGTTCGGGGATGAAACAGCTGGAATTCATTCCGCTCTCCATCCATTTTTCAATCGTGTAAGATTGATCGATTCTCTGACAGCGAGTAACTTGATTCCAGGGTCAGATGCCTGTACATATTTGGTACTTGGTGTCGTATATCGCTCAGCATATGGTATTTCGAAAGATAGTGGGAGCTCCACTCAAGCTCGCAGTCCCCTGGTTTAATAAGTATAAGAATAACTCGTATAACTGAGGAAGTGGCCTTATGTATTAAATAATTCAATCATAGTGCTGAAACATTAAAAAGGCAACTCGTACGTGATAGTTGTTATGATGATTATTTGAGTGAGAGCTAGGTAATGATTAAAAAAGTTAAACGGACTATAACTTCCTAATAATAATTATGTGTGATTTTTTTCTGCAAAATGAGGGTGTTTGCCGACAAATATCTTCACGGTATATTCAAAACTGTATCAGAATTCACTTAGAAAGGTGAAAGACGCCAAAAAAATGGTGTTTTTTTCAGGCGCTGAATTCGTTTTACAAGTTTTAAATAGCTTAGAATAGGCTCATATTGTACGACAGCTGCATTTTCTTCATAAAATTGGGTGCTTTTTTGTGATAATTTCATTATTTCACGTTTCTTGTGTTGAATGGTGTCAGTAAAAACTAAATGTATCCACTTAAATTTTGTTCCTTGAATTTCAAGCTTCTTGAAAGAATTACGTAGAATGTAAAGCAGTCTAGAATTTGAAATGTTAATAATTCATTTATTTGTCACTAAATATTCTGATTTACGAGTTTAGGATAGGAGCAGCTTCACTATCTCACCAGCCTACCATTCTAGCAACTCATAACCAGATTTAACGAGAGATTGTCATTCTGATTATACTCCACCATTCATAGAATACAAAAAAAACAAGCGTCGTTTGTTGAAATTATTTACTTAATCTATCTATCTCAAGGATTATTTGAAGGCTTTATCAACTCGTTGATGTGGCATGGGCGTTGAATGATGACAATCTATGGTATTATGCTTGTATACGATTTAATGTATGTACTACTGTCTGTGCCATTTTAGTGGAGAAAATCCTCTTCCCCCAAAAGGGGAGCCACCACTTGAATCCATTCCGACAGACTATAATCCCCGGCCAATTCGTCACACGCCTCCACGAATCAAAATGGAAATGCGTTCTTCGGAAGCCGGCGATGGCGGTTTATGCTTCCCGACATAAACACGCAGTCAGGCATGTCACTCACTTAATGAATCGTGAGGTGAGCTCGGAAAGTTTCTCATAAATGATTCCGGTTTACAGCTTAAGCGTCCTTGACGTGAAGGCGTTCCGTTGGGGGAAGAAGCGAGAAATCCAGCGTTCTCTGAGTGACACAGGCAAGGTGAGCATGGGTTGCCGAAAGGTCAAGCGTAAAGCCAGCCTTCCTGCCTGGCGCCATGCAGCTCGCCTCCGTGGCGAATATGGACGGTAAAAATCTTCGCTCAAAATTAATCGCCCTGATGCTAGGCGATTGTCACTGCTACATCTAAGCATCTGAGTAAAACAATCGATTCGAACTGTTTACGGCTTCATCAAAAAACGCGACGTTTGATGTTGACAGAGAGAATTTTCTGCCATGCTTTCTGCCGGTGTTGATAGATTTTCGATGCGATTGCTCCTACGAGATGGGTCTTCACAGTCACTTCCACGATAGAACAGGTGAGCGCCGCCATGGATGTACCAATTTACATTGTGTGATATACCACAAACGTCGAAAATGGCCGATTTTAGCGTGATTATAAAGGGTCATGTCATCGTATGCTCATGATTAATTAGATTTTATCAGTACAAAAATGAAGCGTACGTGTTTTTTTCTATATCCAAGCGCTAAACACAAAATATTCGTGCCTAAATGTGGTAGCTTATATTTTGAAACGAAAAAACCCTATGCTTACCTTCGTCAAATATGAAAAATACCACCCAGCCTTAATTTGTATTCATTGAATGATACAAGTTCCCTTACGGATATATCCGTATATGTCTAACAGGACGGCATGTTTCATATTTTGCTTTCCATTACTACAATTAGATTATCATTCTATTACTATCGATATGTCCCTTTGTCTTTCTAATTAGCTTGTTTCCGCCCTGGTAATGTAAGATTTTTCCATCCTAGCGGCTATAATTGTATTATTGTTCTAACGTCTCTCTAGTGTTTATTTTTGACGGTGATTTATGAACCCCAAGTACCCTCTGTATGTTTTATATTTAACGTCCTCGTAATTAACAGCAGAATTTCAATTATGTTCCATATCGATGCATTTAACGAAGGAAGGCATCCTCGTATAATGTAGACGATTAGCATTAGAGACTGTATGTATACCTGTAATATATCCCTGTAGTTCAGCGACGTATTTATGACATCTGAGGGTCCCCGCGGAATCTAGAATGAGGCCCGGAATCTAGAATGTTATAGTCTTGCAACCTGGCAACTAGGCGTAAACTTTTCCTTGTTTATAAATATAATACATGAGTACAAATATCTATCACTATTCATGCTCTGCAAGTAGGCACCAGGTTACTTAAAACAATATTTACATTATAAACATGCCTCCTCGTGACTCTTGCGAGGGCCGCAGCGTTCTTGAGGCCCTCGGCGTCCGCCGGGTACGCCATATGGTAAATACGGCCCTGTTGTAGTTGCCGGAAAGTCTGTCAACCTCGGTCTTTCTGTGAAATTTTCTGGATTAGAGATTTCTGCATCCTGGAAAAAGATTTGCAGACTTTTGCAAAGACTGGATAACTCCGTCTTCATTTCTCTGCATGCTAATCTCCCCTCACGCACAGGTCAGCTTATTTAGAGGTAACCTGATTTTTCTCGCACTTCGTACTCAGTTTTCGGATTAATACTTGGATATTCTTGGTGAGGGCTACGAGAGCTTGTTTCAGTGCCTATATTGATAAAAAAAAGCTGCTTTCGTTAAAGTGAATCACTTTCGCAGCGATGGCCAACTGCTGCTTCTGGGCTATTTTTATTATAACCGAAGAACCTTTTTCTGTTTCCAGTGTGATGATGGAAAAATAGAGGAAAATTCTTCCATTTCATGTTTATTTGCATTAATAACGTATACCTAATGGTGAATCCTGTCACTATACGCTACTGTAAGTCTTGGAAATACATGCCAATATTTTTTTTGTTCTACCGAGTAAGTATTAAGGTTTCAATAGCTTGTGTGAGCCCTAGGACTTCTCTAGACACCACCATTCTTCTTTTACTCATCACCATGCTTTCTTCACTTTTTAAGTGTGTGACTCATATAGAATCTCGAGTTTGTCTATTTGAGAGTGCTCTGTCTCCAATCGCTTAGTAGCGTGCATACTCGTAATCCCTTCAATAAGAAAGCTTTTCATACCCCACGATGAATTAAGTCATCATCAAATCTTCAATTCACATTATAAATTCTGGAGGATAGTTAGATGTACTGATCATTTGGTCACATAAAGATGAATTTCCACAGGAGTTCAATAAAATGTATTTTTTCATCAGTCAAAGTTCTATGTCACGCCCTGATAGAAAAGAAACGGTAAGACGCTTCAGTTTACGGCAGACGCAGAGATATATCATTGGTATACTATTACCTACTTGAATGCTACGTGGCAAGAAACTTGAGTACCGTACTTAGTCCGTCGTTAAATCGTTGTTCCCTCTGGAACCTTTCGTTAAGAGCAGGCTAATACTGACACTGGATTCCTCTCCATCCTTCCTCCGTTCCCTGGAAAATCCTATCTCTACCCAATTACTCACCTATCCGAAAATGGCGCAAATTGTCTTAGCTCTCGGTTTCCTCCCTCGAATAACTACTGGGAAGAACTTTAAAAGAAGTTGATTTTAGATTTTAAAACTACTTACGAAGTGTTCACCTGATATTGTGCTTTTAATTGATTAGACCGATTTTAAATGTTCCTCGCTGACCTCAATTTCTTGTATACCTCATTATTCGCCACAGCCCATTATTTGATCTAACCGTTTGTATGTGCATGTACCTGAATGCTTTAACTCCCTTCCCATTTTAACCTTCAGCCTCTTAATACCTCAGCGTTCCCTCAAATTCTTTTCCATTCCTAAACTAACGTACCTCCCCTATCCTGTACACCATTTAAGAACTCCCAAATGCTCTGCCGTAGCAGTCCCTTGATAATGACATGCGTGTGTTGAAACCGGTTGGAATATTAAAAGTTTAGTGGAAAATTACAAAATTTCGTTGTCACTATTTTCGACTATGGAAAAATTCCATAATGTAAAAGTCGATGTTGTTTCTATGCTACTTACGAAGGACTATTAATTTTATTTCTATCGTTTCAAAATAATCCTCTGATTTGGTCGGTAATTAAAGTTGGTGGCGAACCCATTGGCTGATAACCCAAGAGCTAATGTATGGCTAGAGTGCCGCCAAGGGCTCGGTAGAATATCAGCATCTGTGTTCGATAGCTATTGGTGCTTCAAGCGAGGACTCCGTGGTGTGCTTCCATTGGAGTTGAAGCAGCAGACGTCAATTTTTTATGTTAATGGTCTCCTCATAAAATTTTAACTTTCCCAGGGATGCGAATTCTAGGTGAGATCAAACTTATTCACATGCTTTTCTCTTTTTTTTCCAAGTAGCGATGGCTGACGTAAAATTTTTGAATTTGCATTTATTATTTTGATCCCTACCTATCAATCGAAAATTTTCATTGTTCAGTTAACGAACTATCTTTAATTGGATGGTAGAAATTCATACAGCTAGAGCTGTGACTTGATTATATCCGATTCGACACTAGTGTTTTAATCCTGGAGAGGAAGAGGAATCATATTTGCTTGGTGAATGAACCTCTATTAAGGGAATCATACGATTGATTAACTGAAAGCAGGAGCAGTTTCTCTAAACTAACATTATCTTTTACCAATGATTTTGGTAATTTATATTACGGACACAAATATATTATACTACTGTGCTGAGGATGAGAAAAATATAACCTGAATATATTTATCCCGACATAGATTTTTCATTGACACGACGTCCTCACGAATGGAAAAAAAATGCGCGGCAAGAAATACTGCTTCGTGCTTTGTATAAATTAGTTATTCATGAATTAGGTGAGCGATGTTAAAAATTACGGAAAATAACCCAAAACTGTTGTCTGTGGAAGCAAAATAAAAAAATTGAATATCTTAATCTTGAGGAGAATTTTTATGAGGAAAAGACGACTCGAAAATATTCTTCTTTGACTGGGATCCGCCTAGGCCCGAAATATCGTCCTCACCCTTTCCTTACCTCTCCCCTTCCAAATACCCGTAAAATTTTCCCCCATTTTCGGCGAGCCGGACGACCAATTTACATCCTGAATGGGTCCCTTTACATCTTTAGTTGCGAGGGGCTTCCCAATCTCTTTCCGATCCGTTCAGGACCCCAGCGGAAAATGGGCCCGGACCCATTGGGAATGGGTGGCCTGGCAAGAGACGTTGGGAGAACCTAAGGGGGAAGGGTGGAGTGTGGGATCGCATGCCAGCGGAAGACAAATGGTCGGCGGATATATGGTATCGGAGAGGGCGTGGGAGGCTTCAAGATGTTGGAGGGGGAGGGTATCCGCACGGCTGAAGGGAAGGTTCAGGAAATAACGCGGGTGACTGATGACTTTCTTTACAATGCGGAGTGCTAAGGCCAACCGGCCGGGTTTTTACACCTCTGGCCGCCCGGGCCTAAGAGACGCAGGGTTTGGCCCACAGCTGGCCATCTTCTGGAATGAGCTTTCGGAGGAGGCGGTCACGGGGCGTGAGTGAAGGGCGGCCCTTGGACTTGGTCTGGGAGTGGACCGTGGTCTCGGGGAGGGGAGCGAGGAGAACGGACGAGAAGGGAGTAGACGCTCGGGCGGAAAGTGCTTAAGCCTTTGAAAATGAATATTCTTGCCTCGCGGCGTCCCTTTTTCACCATTCCTCATCGAAAAGAATCGGCGTGGAGGTGATATTACTTTCGCTAGTATCTCTAGCTAAACTCGAATTCCAGCCCCTCCCAGTTTACTATTCACTGTGAAGGTCAGTGAATGAAATTTTCCATGATTTTTTTCACTCTGTTCTGCTAGGCTTGATCTATTGAGTGAATTGAAAGTTGATATTAAGTATAGCTTAAATACATAGTAACTCATCGATCCTACTTGCTATTAATCACTGCTTCTTTGCTTCCGTATAATTCCATTGTGTATTATACGAATCCATAAGTGGCCTGCATTTAAAAGCAAGACGCGAGAATGATAGGATATAGTATCACCTATGAATGCTTATATTCTTGCTGAAGGCCTTCCTTTAGCCCACCTTTCCATGTTCTCGCTAATTATTGCCTTATTATTATTAGGATAGTGGAAAGTGCCACTAGACATTTTCTTTTGCCAAAGCTTTAGTTCTCCTTAGGGGAGCAGTATATCAGACTACACCCTTAACCAAAGTTCTAAATGAACGATGAAATACAAAGACAAGACAACTGTTTAAGTGTCAATAAAAAATGTCAAAAAGATGTCCAAGAATGCTGATAATATGGATATTGAAGAGTAATATTAACGGACTCCCTGGAAATCTAGGTTGAAAAGTAATTGGAAATACTTCTAAAGCTTCTTTCTGGCGATTTCTTAAAATAATGAGACTGATAGTAAAGTAGGATTAAAGACATTTGGTGTTACATTTACGGGAAGAAGTGTTTACGTGCGCTGAGGAGGAAAAGAAAATCCATATCAATCATTTATAACATACTTTTTTAGAGTAAGTGTAATCGGAAACAAATTCAGTAGAATACTACCTACCTATCTTCTTCTGTAAAGACTATGTTTACCATGGGAACTATTACTTCAATGGAAAGTAATGAGAGAAATGGAAAATTCTAATAGGAAATAGATGCGTTTTCACTTAAAATTTTCGGTTCCTGACTAAATGTTATGCATGCAATGTAAAACTGTTATTTTTAGCTACAAATAGAAGGCTTTTGTATGGGAAATGATATTTTCGAGTTAGCTTGGACACATCGAATTTTCAATATAATTATTGCAAAATTACTATGTAGCGACCTGGAACCAATCATAACCTCAACGCAACAAGATTTATGATATCTGTACGGATTTGCTGTCGCCTAGTCGCGTGCTGGGTTGTCATATTATTACTAAAAATTTGTAGAAAGTGTGGATGAACCGGCACTTAGCAGAAGATGAACATGAGCCGAAATGGATGAGGGATAAAAACCGTAAACATTGGAATTGGGAAGAGTGTTACTGATGAAATGGAAGTAGGATAAATCGAGAGAAGAGTTGAATTGCTACAATTGAGTTGTCGCGAGGAGAATCGAGGAAGAAAGATCTTCGGCCGATTGGGCTTTGCAGCAAGCATTAAGATTTATAGGCGTGTTTCAATTGCCACATGAGCGCACGCCTTGGAGATTTCGCGCTTGAAAGAAAAAAGGCAACTAACAAGTCGAGCGGCTGGATCAAGCAAATTGCCTCCATGACGGAAAGGCCCTCGAGTGAGGATGAGGGAGAGAGAATGATGGCCTAGAGTGCTCTTGTGATGATTCTAGGCTTACTTTTTGTCTCTCCTTGATATAATTCGTCACCAAGCTGTACTTCGACCATCGTCTTTCATTAGTACTCAGGGTGAGCTAGGGCTTCTCGCTTCCCAATTTTACAGCTCGCTACAGTGTTGCGAATGCCATTCACTCAAAACATTTTTTTGCGTTTTCATATCAAATCATAAGTTTTCGCCGCAGTGCTGCGTCATTTAGTGATGTTTTTATTCATTTTTGCGATAAGCAATGATTAAATTATCTTGAATTTCCAGGTGATTACTATGAGTGTGTAGTCAGCGCTAGTATCATTAGTGCAAGAATTACTTGAGAATGCCATTTCCTTGACCGTGGCGTAATGTGTATGGCAAGGAACTCTTAAAGTCTTCCATAATATAAATTATACCGATCCAAGCAAAGTTTTTGAACACTTCCTCAGGTCAGGGAAAGCTTTGATGCGAAGAAAATGGCACGTTCAATTACTTTAATTTTAACTTTAGGGATTCGTTGCAATTGTAACAGAAATGTTTCAGGTATCGTGTTTATCTAAGTCAATATCATCTCTGTCGCATGTCACATGCCTTATTTAAAAAAATATTCCACAGTTCTTAACCTTTTCTAATATCTGATGAATTACATGTAAATTTCAGTTACAATAATATAATAAATGGAATATGAGTGTCTGAAGGTACGCAACTGAAAATAATACGGTCTCTTAGGCAACGTGGCCACTTGCTGGATATTTCTTGACTTGTAGATCCTAATTCCACCTGAAATGTTGCTGTTTTTTAAACATAAGTATAAGTTATAAGCTAAGTTAGTGCAATTTGACTTGAAGATGGATTGGTAGATTTGAATCGATTTGAATTCCCATCACTAAATCTTTAACTCAATCCTTGTTGACTCTCTTGCGAAATTTGAGTCTGTTGCTGATGCTACAAAATACATCCATGTTGAGAAATAATTCAGAATATTCACTATGATTTTGACTTTCCGTCCGACGGAGTTGAATGTAATATTTCCTTAAGTAGCAGCAATTCATGTGGGCATGTTAAAATATTTTGCGGAAGGAAATGTTTGAATCTTAGGCACGGAGAAGGATGAAGGAAATGTGCAGCATGGAGAGAAAGAAGAGATGTAACAATGGCAGGAAAGGTAAGAAAATAGGTGGAAAATTTTAAGAGAACCATGGAAACTAGTTCAAGCACATATTGAGAGGCAGTGTTGCATTGGGTGCGAAGATCTTGGAGATAATATAGAGTGTTTGAAAAATAGAATGCAAGAATAAGGATTTAGGACCTTAAGGGAGAAGAGGATTGGAAGAGTTGAAGAGGGAAATACATTATAGCAGAGAGTATTGGGAAATACTTTTGATATCCTCTGCATATAGTGTCGAATTTTCCGTTTATTCTGATATAATAATATCTGAGGAAACTGTTGATAAGACAGTCAGTAAGATAAGTAAAAAACGCCTGCGGTCATCGAGGGCACATATTCTTGGGGACCTATTGCCAATGAAAAGGCAGTCATGTCTTTATGGAAGTAAATTCACACGTAGGGAGCTTATTACGTAGATGAGATTTTGACATTACAGTCTCTTCCCAGAATTGATGGGCTTTAGATGATGGACTTTACAATGTTAAGTTGTCATTTAAGACATGGTCCCTTCACGGTATTTAATTATTATCAAATCAGATGTTGCAAAAGTATTGACAAAATTACCGGTGTTTTAGCTGAAGATGTGCCTTGATCCCTTTACAGCAACTTTTAACTCGCTCCCACTGTGGTTTCGCAGTTGCAGAACTTTTCCTATCAATCTCTTAACTACATAGGGGATCAGATGCTTGTCTGAGGTATTTTACCCCATCCAAGTAAACTTTCACATGCAGCCACGGAAGGCGATATGTTAAGGTAACTTTTTGATAGATAAATTTTGGGAGATTTCATGAATAGAGAGTTTGGAATTGATTGAACATATAAGCAAAAGTTTACACGCAGTTTAAGTGATTTTCAAAGCTCTCTCTTGGTCTTTCGTCCTCCGCAATGGTTCCAGTGAAAGTTAGCCGATTTTTATGCGTTTCTTTTCAGGAACCGAGACTGCATTCGAGGCACGTGCTTGAAGTTCACAGAAATTCATGCACAATGAATATTTTTCGTCATAATTCTCCGTAGGATAAGAATATTGTGTGTCTTTATCTCCTAATTCGAGCGATTTAGTGAGGACACAAAGAGTACGATTTAAAATTTACAAATTGCCCACTTTGTATTTTGGAGATAGGTAATCATTCAAATAGGTGTTTTTCACAGTGTGTATGTAGTGTTTATAGTTTGAAACCAATGATCCCCAGCATCTTGTAGTGGGAAGAAATAAAATCAAATGAGGCGTATAAAATAATAATAACTCTGAAATACTCAGAATATTCTCTTTGCACTGTCAAATCCGATTCAAGAGAGCTCATGAAGAATTTACTAACAGGGAATGAGTATTGTTTTGATCACATTCATAAATTATGGGATCAGATTCGTTTGATTTTCTAGTTTACTGCTATGCCCGATGAATAGTTCAGTAGATATTTCTCAAGACCACGGGACTTTAAAAGATAATTTCGATTTTAATTTTTATTCAGCCTTTCCTGAGAGTTACTGCTTTCCCAAAACGGGTCTCCGAGGAGATGCTCGCAGATTTCCTTCTTTGGTTTATGGGGGCATCAATCAAAAAGAGTTTGGGAGAGCCCCGATCCCCGAGGGAGGGCATGAATCTCTCTCGCCGCGAACCCAAGGGGATACTCGCAACGTCGGAGGAACGTATTCATTTCCACGAGGACACATTCATTGCTTTCTTCTGCCCAAAGACCTGGCGAAAGGGAACCATCCCTCAAGAATGGTGGGGTCTCTCACGTCTTCATTTTGAGGAAACGGCGGCCTGAGGCCTCGGGGCTGCGAATGAATTGAGGAGGGTTCGGACGGGAGTGATTGAAGAGTAGCTAAGGAGGGGGCGTGCTCTGTCGGATGAGGGATGGATCGAGGGGACTGAGAAGGGTGGATGACACATCCTTTGATTGATTGATTAAGATTGATGGGCAAGGGAAAGGGGAGGGTTCCGCCAACTCCCCCCCCCCTTCCTCCCTCCCCTCCACGAAGTCCTCGTCTTCTCCGGATAGGGTTGCGGCGGCGGCGTCCTCCGAAACATTTTTCCCGCAACTCCGACCACGGCTTAATTTCCACAAGGTCGAGGGGGGGGGGGAGGGGTGTAGCGCGCATATATCAGTTGGGGTGAAAGAGTCGCCGCTGGTCGTGGGTGGGGGGAGGGTTTGACAGTAGGCCGGCGATATTCAATTAGCATGAGAGCGGAATCCGTGAAGGAAAGGGTTCACGAGGGAAGGGAAAGGACCCAGGGGTGTGGGGAAGGCGGTTGGGACCGGGCGGTATGGCAATTCCCGAGAGGTCTTTCAACTCGCTCGTGTTTGCGTTTGGTTTCGTAATTTGTTCTCGTTTCATTTCATTTTTTTTGCCTTCGATTTCATAGTTCGTTCCGCAGTCAAAGGAAGGCATCAGTGCGGCGACTCCAATCTCCGCTCCACGCATCAGTGGCGATGTGAGGAATTGGGGAGGGGGGAGGCCTTCAGTTCACTGGATCGTGCGCATCCTGATGCCGCAAATGTTAAGGACTAGCTAATGATAGTTCCACAAGGTCGAGATAGTCGCTGAATTTTCTTGGATTGTCAGTATTAAGGTGTAGAAGAGATATGTCACTTATTCATATGAAAATACAATATTCATATGAAAGGATTCTCTTTTTCAACTTCCGGTGCTTACATTTTTTCCAAAAATTTTACAAAATCAACCCTTACCACTGTAAATTTTGAATTTATATTATTAATTACTCTATTAATTCGTAGTTATGTAAATATTAATCAGAGTATTTATCAACCTGATCAATTAGTGTCAATCAAAAGCATCAGTTTTAATTGTAATTTCATTCACTTTTTGAAAAATAATGGGTAGTTCATAAATTTTGCAGGTACGCTTTTCATCAAACGTCGCTGAATTTTCTGGGAATATCGGTGTTAAGGCGTAGAAAAGATATGACTCTTATTCATATGGAAATCAGTAACTTGTAATATGTTCTGACACCCTCAGGCTTTTAGACCCTTTTGCTTCCAGCAGTTAAATATATCCAGTAGCAGATAAATATATCTGGACAGTTTTAAACCTTGACCTTTGCTTTGGAAGCTGTAGATTTTAATGGATATGTTTATGATAAACACTTTATTTTGACATTGGATAACAGTTTTGATACTTTTGAAATAATGAAGCTGCCATTAGATTTCCGTCGCCGTGTTTCATTATTCTTCCCCTATTTTGGATCCTGCTGACTTAACTCGAGGTTCCCTCGTATATCCATCGGTCTTTGATATTTACCGCCACTTGAAGCACGAGAGGCGGTTCTTTCAAATCTAAATCATGCAGCTCGCCACGTCCATGACCTCACCACTTTCCGTCCATAGGAGAGAATAACTTCGGGCCCGAGCCACTTGCACTCCCCCCCATATACATCAAGTGGGTGCCTATAGTTTGGGCGCGAAAAAAGGACGTAGACATTTGATGGCATAATCGGGGTTTTCGACAACAAGGGTTAAGTGGCATCTTCCTGGCCTCGGGCGATATCTAAGGAAAAATGGCCCGCCCTGTCAGTTTTCATAACGTAGGGACATTTAAGCAAAATCAGCCCGGAGGGAGAGTTCGAGTGTGTCAAAAACACGAAAGGTTAGCGATCTCCGAAGCGCGTGAACAGATGCTCTCAGGTCGTCGACCAGACGTCAGTCCCATTCCCTCAAAATAATTCCGTGTCGCAGAGATCGGATGAAAGGATGTTTGGAGTTTTTCTCCGTCAGGATCGCTTCTAGGAGTTTTATCCTTTAGGATGGATATGTGCATACATTGCTGAACCGCCGGTCTCTTCAAATTTGAACATCAAGATGTAATTTCCTCCTGGATCGCCGTGAAATGTTGTCGGTTTAAAAAAAATAAGCAGGAGGCACACCCCCCTTTGTGAGCTTTCGATCAATTACTGGCACCACTCGGAGGCATATTGGACGATAAATAAGAAGACGGGCATTTGTCGTTTTTCCTAGTCTGCCTTTCACGATGACACCCGTTTATTTGACGTCACTTTGCGTGAAAACATATTTCAATTATTATTTCCCAGCATTTTTTTATCAATCATTACCTTCCGTATTCATTAATTTCATACCTACCATTACCTGAAACTATAAATAAATCTGTGCTTAGGATGAAAGCGCTGATATATGTGAAAAATGTTTACCACGCACGTATAATGTACATACTTATCATGGAATGCATTCCAAATTAGATGAGAGTGAAAACATTGCTATATTTTCAATTTTCTAATATTCTCATTCTTCACTATTTAAAATGAAATGCATCATTCTACTGCTGGTACCACTAGTTCACAAATGTTCTAGAGAATACCTTCGTCGTAAAAATGCGAAAGTCATTTCCCTCCTCTTTGGCCCTTCTAGTTTGTCGGAAAAGTGTCTTCATGAGCCGCCCCAGTGTATGCAAATCCTTCGTCTTACTTTCGAGGACTTCGGAGCGGTCATGGTGAGACACAATCACTCCGCGTCCCTCTCCAACCAATTACTTCACGTCTCCTTCCATTCCCATCCGTCAATCAAGCCGGAGAGCAGAACCCACGCCTCGATCTGATCCAAGCGTGGTGGGCCCAAGATGAATCTCTCTTTTCCCTGCGGGATAAGCGCGAATTCATTGCTGGAAATAACACGAGGGGGTGGGGGGGTTGCATGAACGCCTTTCTCAGCCTGGGAGGCACTCTGGCGATCAACTTCATTTTTGTGTCCACGCACTCATGGCAACCGAAAGATATCCTTGATGATATGCCGGCCGGCGCCGGAGAGGCGATTGTTGGGGCTCTCTCGTGACTTTCGCATAATGGCGGCTGAGAGTGGCCAAGACAACAATACTCGTCCGAAGAAGGCGGTCGAAATGGAGGGGGGGGGGGGGTGAGAGGAAGCGATGCGAAATTATTTCAGTCATATTCGGGCTCTTGTTCAAGGAGGTCCATTTACCGTTTATTTAACATCAGTGAGTCTTTTAATGCGTACCTCTGTGCGACTAGTCCTAGTAAGAAAAGGGAGCTTTTTTGTATGGGGCGTAAAATCAGCTCGTATCTCGCTTTTTCCTCGCTTCTAAATGGTTTTCCGAAACATTTTTCGACCGGCAATTAACGCAACAATGCCAAACTGCAAAAATTTCAAGCTCCGCCTCGCTTTCAATTGTTGCTCTCGACCTTTTTGCCCGGCGATAGCTCTTCGCTAATCTTCCTCCGCGAACGACATCTGGCTCGCGTCCAGGGTTCAACAGGAACAATGGGGAAGTTTTTCTGGATATCTGCCGAGTACTGTGTATAGGCTCTGGATAGGAGGAAGAAGACAGATGGCTGGGTATGTATGAAGACTAAGAGGGCGTAATCTAACGGGGACGAGTTAATGGATACTCCACAATCACAATAGACACTAAAGATAAGTTGATGGAAGTGGTAGTGCGGATTGAGAGAAGCATTGCTACCTTTGAAGATACATCCGTAAAACAACTCGATTCCCTATCGATTCATCAGAAGAAAATCATTCTCCATTGAGATCTCCTTCGACTATAAATAGTATTTCATCTGAGTCGGGAAAAGAGATCGTTTGGATGCTGTGTTGTGATGCTGTGTTTGGATTAACCATGAAACAATTATCCTTCGTCGTTGAAAACAGACTGAAGATAAACGCATTAGAGAACGGATCACATGATAAATGAAGGGAGTATAGGGTAAGAAAGTCATGAGCGAATGATTAAAAGTCATGGTCGGTCTACTTTAAAGAAAATAAAATTTTAGTAAACGTGGAGTTTGTATTTAATATGCATGTATGTCAAAGAAGCAAACAAATTTGGAGAGGCTGCTGTGGAATGTAAGAGTGACACAACCGATTTACAATGCATGGAACCAATAACTATGCATTTTCACTCCGTTATCCTCACGAGTTATTTGGTATGAGTGTCGTATTTAAATTTAACCATGGTTTTAATTCAAAATCGTCACATGACAATTGGGTAATTAAACCGGGTGCCAAGGTATTGATAGTCTCATTCACAAATATGTAATCAGAAGTAAATATCTTCGCTCGAATGATAGCTACGTATTTCTATTTCCATTAGAAGATCCTGTGTGGTCAGTATTGAGATGAAATACACAAAGAATTTACGCATTCCTTCGTGAGCACTTAAAATTAAATCTGTACTTCCCTTGCGGAAATATTATGTCAATTGGTAAATGCTTTTTTGTAGCATTTTCACTTGACAAAGAATCGTGTACATATTCACAATGACTCAGCAAATAATTTTGTCCGTTAAACTGCTTTATTATTCATTAAATATATGTATAAGTGGCAGAAACACTACCGTACATTATACAACGACCGATAAGACGTAGTCGGCAACTAAAATATCAAGGGTCTTAATGGATCTTATTGACAAATAATGATTAAAATGTGCTTATTTAATGAGTATCATGGAAGAATATTGTGCATTTGTTTACATAGGTTATAAAACTTGACCTTTGCAAATAGTTAAGTGGGAAATGAGGGAAGATTTAAGAAAGGCATCACGACTGACCAATCGCTAAAATTAGAGTCTCTCTGAATGACGGTATCTTAGGGACGAATATTAAAAATTTTCTTCTTTCTATCCCGCGTATATCATGAGCGTTATTTTTTGAATGGATATGTTATTTATGAAGCTTATACTGACAATCTTAAGCGAAATGAGTTATATAAGTATCTGTTGGTGGTTTGCATTAACAGAACTTGTTATGAGATAACCCGAGTGGGTGGGTTACTTGAATTTTTTTGTAGTCATTGCCTACCCTAATTCCCAATTTATTTTAGAATCACCTATTAAAATTGTTGAAAAAAATTGACTTTCATTGATTAAAGGAGCTTAAACAAGTGTGAAGAAATATTTGGTTGAACGAAAAAAACATATAAAGGGTGTCATCGTAATAAAATATTTACATATTATTATTCTTTTACACTCTAGTTCTTTAAGTGCCTCAGGACAGCACGCAATAATGACCATAAAGCCATCACGAATTAATTGAAAAATTATATACTTTTGCCATGACTCGGAAAGTTTCATTTCTATTTATTGCTCATGCATGAGTGATTTAGGTCGACGATACTGAGTTAACTCCTGAGCTGGGATGCCACCTCTCGCTCAGTTGAAAGGCATTCGGAGGGAAACCAAAGCCAAGGGTGTGAATCTCGATTCCTGATATCCAGAAAGAGACTAATGGGCACTTCGAGAAACGACGGCTACAGCCATCGTTAAGGAGATTTGCAAATAGTATCACCAATTACGCCTAAAGAGGTTACGAGTCGTGCGGCCATCTCGAACCCGACTGACTCAAATGGCTCCTTATTCTTCTCCCTTGGAGTTTTAAGTCTGCCGAATGCGTGCCGCATAAACGTCTTATCAGAGGGACGACCTGTCTCCTCCACTCGACTTTTTATTGCCTCCGTATCCTCCTCCCGCTGCGTCTTTGAGAGGCGGAAGGGGAGCGGCGCAAAACACACCTTTTTAAAAGCGAGTCGCCTCTTGCCTCTGCCGTGAATGAAGGATTAAGGGCTCCCCTCACATCAAAGGAGCTGAAGGGGAGGGGACTGAGGAAAGAAAAGGCGTAGGGAGGGGTGGCGTTGGAGCTAGAGTAGCGTTGCCCACTTTTTGTTGAGAATAAAGCGGAATAAAAGAACCTGCACGATTTGTCCTTGAGATTCGACTTAAATTGGCATGGTAATCACGCGCAGTAAGCAATCCTAAGGTATGATTGATGTTGAGAGATGAGAGTGCCCAGATTTAAACTGTGTTTTGAGCCAATTTCATTTTAGATCCTGAACTAAGCGCTAAAATCAATGCCGAATTTATTTATATTCGAATTTTTTATACTATGAGGATTTCATTTTAGATAGATTCTGAAATCGACTGGGAAATCAGCAATGAGCTCACAGCGTTTAAGATTGCATGCACAGATTAGTCACTTTTGAATTACAGTTTAGGTACATTCGGAAATTATTTGATTTTGAATTTTTGTATTTCAGTTGAAATTTTATAGTGGTGCACTACGTTAGTTTTCGGGGCCACGTATGAAAGTGAACGTAAACAACTACGGGAACAGATCAAATTAAATAGAAGTTAACATTTATTGGAATCAAACCGCAGAACAAAGACTTTCACGAAGCCTCTTCCTTAAATTCTCTATATTCTTGCTTTCTGCCATACTTTTTATCTTAATTTAGCTTATTTTCTAAGCGCTACTATCATAATTTTATGTTAAAGCCGTATTTATGATATAAAACCTCACGCTCGTTGACAGTACAAAATCTCCTGCCATCTTATAAATTTTTATTTGACTTTGAAATCCATCACATGCCTTTGCTCTTACAACCGAAAAATTTTGAATCCTTTATGTTTTACAGGCCTATAAAAAGTGATAAAAACTCGGATTTTTAGTTTCCCACTGTTGCGATACTGTGATAAATTTCGAGAATTAGTTTTCCTTGACAATATTTTAAAATCCGCGAACTGCTGACGGATAGGGTCTATAGATGCTCCCGGTTTTCAGTTTTTTGCTTTTGGATTTAATAATGTGATGAATGGTGAGTTTATAGCTCTTACCCGGCACGACTCAAAATATTCTTATATCCTCCTCAAAATAAGTTATCCTATTAAGCTATGAAGACTATTCAATCAGGCATGAAGCAAGTCAGCTACGGAGTTTTCAAGGTGATGTAGGACAATCCCCAATTCCTTGCCATTAATTCATCTCTACGTGGTAAATGGACCTTATAACCTCTCTTGGACGTGTTTGGACGACCACTGCAATGTGGTTATTTTGAATTGACGTCAAAGGATAGCTCATTTATTTCTTGTAAGAGCCACTAGTAGAAGGGTCCTCTGATGCCTTGAAGTCCCTCCGGATTAAAATCTAGGACCTTACGAACCATGGTGAAATAATATTGACATATTATCGGAAGGCTCACGACTTTTATTCAGTAGAGTTTCAATAATTCGAACGTCAAAATCCGGATTCAATCCCGGCGAAAAAAAATCGCATGAAGTGAATACTTGTACATATGTAAGTGTTATTTCAGTATTGATATTGTTCTTTACTTAGTTAACTTATCACAACATTTTACTACATTAACGGTTTGATTTATACGCTCCACTTCTGTAACCATCAGAGTGAATTTTCAACGATTTTAGTAAGTTTATTTTGCATTGAAAACGCCAAGCGGCCCTTTTATTGGTTAATTTCGAAAATTGGACCATTTGATAATTGAAAGGGGTCCGGTTCCAGTTAATCCGGAATATCGGCATCTACTGTAGTGTGAAGAATGTCATAGCCAAAATTATTTCCACACGCGATATTCAAAGGTAGTAGTAAGTTGAAAATGTTCTTGATGACTCAATTCCTGTGAATTCGTTTCCAGAGAGATAGCAAGCAAAAGTAAGACCATGGGGGGTGTGTTTGAAATCTTCGGGATTATCTCGAGTAGGTAACCAAGGAGTTGCTTGGTATACCTAAACACGAATGGTTTGCAAATTTAGTGCGTCTGGATCACTCGTTAAAATATCATTAATTGATTTCACTTGAGCTTGCTCATCTGCCTCGACTATAGAGCTCCCAGATCAGATAAAACATCAGTGGAAACAATGAATGAGTTTGTAATCAGCGGTTTTAATTAACCAAATTTGTGAACGATTGATGTTTATGCCACGTGACTCCTTAGTTACTCATTCGAGATATTCCCTACATTTTCAAACAAAACTCCCCATGTGAGGGTTGGCAACCCCGATTCACGCGGAAAGGACAGAGTAGGAAGAGATCTCGAGGAGTAAAGGAGGAAGAGTTTCTTGGTGGGATGGCTGCAAGGGGCGGAGGAGTCGAAGTACAAATCAATGCCGCAGATTCCGGCTCGCGACTTTTCGATTTCCTCGGCACTGGCGCCAAAGACGTATGAAGCGAGAGCAGAATAACAAGAAGGGGAAAAGGCATTCAGACTCGGGAGGTGTCGTGTCACGAGGTGGGGCAGAGCGTGTGGGTGTGTGTGTGTGTGGCGAAGGGTCTGAGGATAAAATGAAAGGTCGGGCCCTTCAAAAGGGTTCTCGGAGGGAAGGATGTACTAGGTAGAAGGCGTGCGGAAGGGGAGGAATAGGACAGTGCGGTTGGATCACTATGCTTTTGGCGGAAGCGTAGACGAAAGAGGGGGTAAATCTTGAGTAGTAATTTGTTTCATTCATTCAAAACCACGGTCATTGACGAGGCTCGGCTATTTAAGGGGTATGAACAGCAAAATATTAAATTTGCCATTGTATGTTTACTGAGCTGAAAAGTCGCATCCACCTCTACATCGAGTCCTGTATTGCCGAGTAAACTATCCTAATATTTTCATGTGAATTACCACTTTTATTGTTATGTCAACTAAATGTCAACTAATAAGAAATCTTAGTCACTTCCACAGGATTTTCTTCCACAGGATAAATCCTGTGGAAGTGACTAAGATTTCTTATTAGTTGACATCATGACAACCTTCCACCACGTCAATGCTTCGAACTTTGATTTTATTATGTCAACTAAATTGACCCAACACTCGGACGATTCACATTTAATAGAGCCTATAACTTCAAACTATCAACTAGTGGGCCAGACACTATGTAAAATATTATTGTTTAAATACTAAACGTGCAATACGAGGACTGAAAACAATTACACCTGTGAATTATATATTTATGTGTTTTCATGCAGTTATTCCACAAACTCTAATAGCCTTTACTACTGCCTATTCTAATTATATCTCTGATGAGGGTCGACCACATACCTATGCGATGTTGTATTGTTGCATTTTCCAAGAAAATCCTCGTGGTAAATTTTCATCCAAGTTAATTTTTCACCAGTATTGGTCACATCGATTCAATTCCATTCGCTATTGCCGCGAGAGTATAAGAGGAAAAAGCGGAGATGAGGTAGAATGGAAACACCGAGAACGATCTCGTCGCTAGGGAAGACGAAGTGGAAGGAAGCCCTAGGGGAATGAGATTGTGGCCGTTTGGAAGGGAGTGTGCAGGATACGTGGTCGATGGGAGGGGCCATGGAGAGTTGAGGTGCGAGTGGCCCAGGAAAAAAAAAGGACCCCAGGCGTGGGGCAGGGTCGGAGAAGGCGGCGGAGGTTGATGGGGGGGGAGAGAGGGCGGGGTGGATCGCCGATGTGCACCGGTCAGATCAGATCCCCCATCCCCATCGACCCATCTCCCTTCCCGCCTCCTCATCCATATCCTTCTCTTCTCGTCTTCTTCTTCTCACCTTCTTCTCCTCTTCTCTGCCCTCTTCTGAGTCTCTTCATTCCTTCCAATCGGGCTCTTTTGATCTCGTTCATCTTTGTTTTCATTCGCGCACGGTGCTTTTTCTTGGTCGTGCTTTCGTTTAAGAGATTGAATTTTTAAATTGCACAAGTGGGAATTTTCAGCTATCGGTGTTTCTCAGACTTTTTTTTAGCTCACTAATTCTTCCGTTCAGCCAGTGACGCGATTTGTTTCACTCGTGGTCAATACGGTCCGCGAATTTCATCATTTGAATTGAAGATTGTCGCTGGGAGATGATCCGTGGTCAGGAAAGGTAATATCATGAGAAATGCATTGCTGTTTGGCCTAGAGTTAGCCGTGGAAGAATTATCTAAGTCTAGTAGATGTGAATTTTCATACGATAATTTTTAAATTTCTGCAAGGAAAAAATCCACCTCGACTGGGACTTGAACCCCGACCAACTGATTTCCGGCCAGTTACTCTACCAGTTCTGCTACCGACACCATCAGGGGGTCCGGAATCGAGTCCCGGTCTAGGTGGATTTTTCTACCCTGTGGAGATTCTACTATTGTGTTTTTGAGCGGGTGACTCCGCTAAAGTATTCGCGGAAATTCGCGGTTCGAAATCCTTGAGTTGGAACGATAATTCCTGAGTCGCAACGTTGGAAACGCACGGTCCTCGTACAGCACCGTTGAAGAATTTTGCAAATTTCGCTTCGGCTACGGGATTGGTTGATTATTTTTCGGAGAGTTTTCTTACCGATCAGAAAGGTAATGATTGAGGAATGGTTTTAAGTATTTATTCCAAAGTTGAAGAAGGTAGAATTTTAAATTGTAGTACTTTGTATCAGGTACATTTTTTTTATCATGACGTATTCCGAGCTAAAAAATCCCGGAGGCTAGGCAAAACGTAGAAGACTGAAAGAAAAAGTACCACAAATAGTTTTTATTCCTGTCTTCAGCGCAGTCTTTCTTGTAAGTTTATTTTTTCAATTTTTTCGAAGATTGTTGCTGTTTTTTTTATATTTTTGTACCACGCTACAGCATTTGCTTTGATGCTAGTAGGTAATATATAATCGCGATTTTTATACATTTTCTGCGTATCATTCATATTTGCCTTTTGACTTATCTAATAATATCATCTAAGCCAGCCGGAAACGTAAGTGCTGATATCCTTTACTTATAAAACGCTGAGGATAAATATTACATATCTATGCATCTGTTCCTTGATGAAGAGTAGCTTAGCTATGCAGAGACTTTTTGACTGTTATGTACTGTCTTTCAATTAAGTTTACCGTCACTTTATCTTTAGCTAGTGGATTCTTTTTATGAAAAAATCCTAGAGACGGGAGTTATTTCAGCTGGGGTCAAGATTTGATTGCCTTGTGGTTTTTTAAATCGCCGGAAAGGATAATATTTCATTTATTAGACCCCTATCAGTATTATTTAGAGCGAGATGCACTACTTAGAAAATATTCACACATTTTATTTTTGATGATAATCGGTTTCGACGCTACGTCTACGTCATACCCTGCGAGCCGCCGCGAGGTGTGTGGCACGGGGTGAAAATCATCATACATGCACTATTGACATGCAAATAAGAGCCACCATTATACTACTACTTAACTACTACGCTATATGCATGTCAAGAGGCCTAGAATGAATCACACAAAGGCAAGGTATGGTATGAATGGATCTTCGAGGAAGGGAAGAAGTGGAGAAGGAAAAGGTTCTGGGAAGGTTAGAGGTGAAATTATGGTTGCTCTGGGTGGATGAACGGAAAAAGGATTTTGCAAGATTATGGTTATGGGAAGAGAGCGGAAACGGGAAGATTGGGCAGCGGGGAAGCAGGGGGGGGGGGGGGGAGGGGGGGCAGTGTGGTTGAAGGGGTCATAGGTTTTCTACTCAAATATAAGTTCCAAGAAATGTGCAGGAGTGGAGTGTGTTTACTTAAATAAGATTCTCTTGATTGTGAATGTTTTTACATCAGACGAACTGGGAGGAAAATGAGTGTCAGAAGCCAAGAACACTTGAATTGAAACCTGTCACAGTAGAGACAGCAAGTCGTTCTCTGCTAAACTTCCTCTTCTTCGTGACACTATAGCCCGGTGTGGGCTTTGGCCTGCTGCACTATTGCTCTCCATGTTGTCCTATTGGCAGTTTTCTTCCGCCAGCCTCTCACTCCCATCTTGCCCAGGTCTCACAGCACTTGGCCCATCCATCTGCTCTTAGGTCTTTCCTGCCTTCTTCTGTTGAATAGCCTCCCTTTAACCATCCGTTTTGGTATCTCCTCTCCTGACATTCTCTCAACATGTTCCAGCCATCGTATTCTCTGTGACTTGCTGGACTTTACTATGTTCTTTCATTCGATCAGCTGCTCCATTTCCTCATTATATCCTTTCCTCCAGTCCCCCTGGTCATATACTGGGCCATATATTTTACGGAGGATATGTCTTTCGAAGGTTCTGAGTGTTCCCTCATCCGCCATTGTCATTGTCCTGGGTCTCTGAAAAATACGTCACCACTGGCCGTACTAACGTCATGTAAAGTTTCATTTTCAGTTCTCTACTTACTAATCTATTCTTGAATAATTTTACATTGGCATATAAAGACCTATTTCCGACTTCAGTTCGTTCCTGTATGCACCTCCTGAGGTTATTGTCGCTAGTTATCAATGTTCCAAGGTAATTAAAGCTGCTTACGCCCTGGAAGGTGTCACCATCAATTGTTAAGTCATGGGGCTCTCTTCTGTTCTGTACTGTTGACATCACCATGTACTTAGTTTTATTTATATTAATTATAAGGCCTATTATGTTGGATGCCCTTTTCAAAATCACAAAATTTAGCTTTACGCCTACCAGTTTGACTTTGTCTTAATGTAAAAACATGTTATGTTGTGCTCTTATTAGGTCGGAATCCACATTGGTATCTCCCTAGTGCCCTTTCCGCGAATACTTTCAACCTCTTGTTTATCACTCCAGACAGAATCTTGTAGACTACGTTCAGCAGCGTGATACCTATGTAGTTTCCACGCAAGAGCTTGTCACCCTTTTCTCCGCTAAACATTCTAGCGAAATTTCTCACTCATTCATTTATACGCAAACATTTCACACGTTTTGCCAAATGTTTCAGACTAGAATTAATGGGATTTTTGGAAGCGTTATATGACTTGTAATAGTATGATCCCATTTTGTCAAATGGGATCTCTCTGAACATGTTCGGCACGTATAGTGAAGCCTGAGGTGCGTAATTTGTTGGGAAACCACAGCACCAGGAAAGGAACTCACTCCGCCCGGATGTCCGAGTATCACCCTGCGTGGAGCTAAGAAATTTGTTCAGTGAGTGCTCCCCTCGCCAAGCAGACCGAAATTGAGGTTGGACTGTGATTCAGTGGGATCTCAGGTCATGTCAAGATGGTGAAGCGCTCTAGCACATTCTAGTCTGCTTCACTTGAATTGATATGAGGGACACCCACCGTAACCCTCGTTGGCTAGGATTGAGGCCGGCCTTTATTTCCCTGCTAGCGAGCGCAGCCCACCAAGCATTTGCACAGTCATCGTTTTTTCTCTCCTCGTAATGGGGAATCATGAGTGTGGGACAGACAAAAGATAAGCCAGGGTTCTTCATCATCCGACTCGAGGCCAAAAGCATCGAGGTTCACCTTCTCATTAACGTCCATCTTTTCAACTGAAGAGGTTTTGCATATTGACGAGCTCAAATGAGTTCTCGTTAATGCGAGACGCTCATAAAACGTTTGAGCATCTTCCTTGCGAAGAATAGAGTTACTTTTATCCAAGTCCTTATGTTTGGAAGTTAATCACCTAGCGGTGATGTTTTTTTATGAGCTTAAGCCTGACGATATTAAGACTTGAAGTATTTTTTCCGTTAAGTCTCTCGTTTAGGAGTAGTGACAGCGAGTCAGATTTACCTTCAATCAGTAATTATAGAAGATGTTATCTACGTCTTATGGAGACAATAAACTTCCAAGTAAAGTTATAAATTTTACTTGGAAAATTTATAATTTTTAAATATTATGATTTATTTACACGTTGTATATTATTCTGTATTAGGTAGTGAATAACACGTACTCGTGGACCTGAAACATATTCTCACACAAAAATATATCCCATTAGGCAGCAGAATTTATCAATGTTTTTAATTTCCCTGAAAGTCATCTAGAACAGGGTATAATATAGTAAAAAAACAACTTTCTACTCTGTTTTTAATTTCCATCATTCGAATAATTTCAATTTTTCTGGGAATATTTTTCATTCTTTTTTTAAGAACAATGGGAAAGTTATTTTAAGACCAATGGGAAAGTTATTTTAACATTTAACAAATTAATTCAATATACATAATAATTTTTATGCGAGGCCTCTTTCCCACATTCATGATCTTTAAAACAAATGAACGAATGAGTTTTTTAACTGTGAAGGCGTTCAATGGCCTGATAACGTGCCCTTAAAATACGATTCTTTCATTCTTTGGAATCCGAATTACATTTAACGAGATGTCCAAAATGGGCAATAAATCTAAAAATGGAATAAAATGCTACAAAGGGTAGATTGAACGGATGACTCCTCCTGATGAAGGGGTTTTAACATCACCTATGATAATTAATACAATTTTCTGAATGATGTTCCAGTGCGATTGTAGCTCATTACCTCCAGCTACCTGAACCCTCTCGTTCCTTAATTTTTGCTGTGCACCCATAACGGAACAGAATTTATTTCTGCTAAGTACGCACCATAATATTAAACTAAAATGATATGTTGATCATATTTGCCAGTGCGTGCTTACATCACTGACCATTGGACGGTGTGCAATTTCAGCCTCATCCACTTAATGGCTAGTATTACATTGATATAAGATGTAGGGAACGTCTTCACCAAAGACATTGGAAAATCGCCAAAAGTAGTGTTAGTGCTCTCTCCGTATGGGTACGAAAGTGATCCGTGCGCTACGAACTGGTGTTTTTGACCCCGATATAAATACTCTGCAACACCACTTTCCGTCACCGCGAACGTCCAATACAAGCTGATATACATTTTCTTGATTTTTTCCTTTTGATTTCTCTCCCGATCTTCCTCTTCCGCTACAAATAAAATAAGACGGAAAATTACGGGTGAATGAGGGTCAGATCATGATTGCATAGACAGAATTATCCAATTGGCTGGTTTCGTACTCACTGCTATGGGAGAAAAACGTCTGCACAAATCGTTTCGGAGGAAGTCTACAAGCTGACCAGCGTTCCTTTTTTTCAACCGTCGTCCCATTTATATTCATGGTGCAGAAAACGCGAGCCCCCTTTTTTTCACCCTCCATAAGCTGTCGGATGTCAACATGTGGATGGAGATGTATGATAAAACAATTCTGATTTATTGCGACTCAACGTAGCTATTCTTGGCCGAGTGAGTTTCTTTTCCGTTTCTTTTGCTGCAAGTACATAATGTGATTCCTGCGCAGTAATAATACATGGTCTCGATATTTACACAAAATAACAACCAAACCAAAAATTCATGGATGATACCAAATTGGTAACTATATGTGATCTCCTTAGGAATCTACTTCAGGGTGACTAGAAGTGTAAAATGATGTGTATAAATATATGTACCTTTCCATAAATTTACTTTAAAACGCCCTTGAATTTTTGTTATATTAAGGTACTCGTTTCATAATTTGTTAAAATGATCATATTACTAAATTAAAATGAATCATATGACTACAAAATTACATTTCATTTTAAGTGATTCTCTTCTTCATAATTGACCTAAAATGCCCTTTTTAAATGTTTCTTTCTTGTAGGTAACTTTGAACTTCGATGTTAGAAGTAACTTTATACTCAGGCTGAACATGATCTGTAAACTTTGTTTATTATGCTGTTTGCCATTTGGTGTTTACGTGAATTTCACCCAATATAACTTTAAGCTTCATGAGACCATGTTTATAATTTAACTGCAAATATTTCTGAGACTTCGCGAATTAAACGAAGCGTGAAAAATAGTTCGTCTTTTTTTAATTTTTTTTGCTTTATCTTTTCCATCGAAGTTTCAAAATTAACAGAGGCGGGTGCCTTGATGCTGAATGAAAGGTAATGAAAAAGAAGGCTAAAGTTAACCAATCTTATGCGAAGGAATCTTTTCTGCGCTTCCGATGTCATGCTCAACGCGAGGATCGTCTCGCCAGGAACATGCTTTCATCATTCCTTGAGGGTTCGCGTAAACATCTTTAACCTCCTTTTGCCCTCATCCTAATTCACCCTCTTTTGCACTCCGTTGCCATCCTCGTGGACCGTCCCCTCCAAATTAATCGTTTTCTGGGTGGTCTCATTTCTCTTCCCCTCCACTCTCTCCCTCTCTATCTCCCCTCTCTTCCACTCTTCTTGCTCCTCACCTCAGCACTAAAACTATCTGAAAAGTCACCAGTCCTCGGTGATAATTCATTTACAGTAATGAGAAATTATGGCAAGTGGCACGATATTCGTTGTATTGAAAATAATCTATTTCTTTTCAACATATTTTTTCTGCTATCCCCGAGACTTTTGTTTATGGTTTCAATTTAAAACTACCTATGGTTGATCGGTGAATATTCTTTGCTTTTCCCGCGTAAATGTTTTCATTTATTGATTTGGATTTTTTTATGCTCAAGAAATCCCTAATTAGCTTGGATAATTAGTAATGCAATTTTTTCTGATTTTGATGTAGGTATCAACTGAATCAAAAAATGTATAATCCGTGTCACCGTGAATGTAAATAAATAATTATTGAGAATAATGCATACATCCTTATATCACTTACATTTTGTAAATTTTTAGGTTGCATGTTAATGCTTTAATGTTTTTTAAAGCCAAATTATTTTTCAGTTAATAATTTTCTAAAAGACGTTAAAGAATCTATAAATCCTTATAATTCTCCTAAACTATTCAGTATCCGCAGTTATAATGACATTGCTTTGTCATATATTTGGCTTGTTGCTTGATTTTGAGACTAATGTAGGTAAATGAAATTTTCGCATACAGTCCCACCCAGAATTTAAAATTCTCTTGAAATATTGATGATAACTAATGCGTGGTTGAAGTGAAATCTACAGCAGGTCATGCCACCCACCTGTCATGACCAAACTAAAGTTGTATTTTATTCTCAAACGTACCCCTAGAAGCGTTACCACGGCAACAGTTTGATAAGCCGTCCAAGAGAATTAACTATTCTACGCTGAAGGAGACGCTGACGAAGTGTCTCTAAGGGAGTACGGAGCAAATGGAAAACCCTAGTTTTCATCGCGTTGAGAGCGTACGTATTTAGAGCCGAACATGCCGGTTACTGCGGAAGTGGCGACTTGTGAGTCGTGTCTTTGCAAGCATACATTTCCTCCTCGCGGAGCCCTACACAATTCAACTTCTCCCCCTTCTGTCGCCGTATTTACTTTCCTCGCAATGCCTCCCGTCTTTCACCATCCTCAACTGCTCGTTTGTTATCTTGTTATCTTTTTTCCTCTCAAGCGTTTTCCGTAAGCTATTCCCATTGAAGGGAGAGAAAAAAATTAGGAGTATGCTAGGTAAAGTGTTAATATTTTGATTTTAACTTCTAAATTAATGATTGTCGTATTTAAATACGTATAAAATTCCAAACAGCGATGGTTATTATTATCACTCTTATTGTTATCCTTAAAAATCCTGAAGATATTTCATTAAGCATATTCGGTGTATTAATTTGAATCGTTTAGTTTTCGCAATGGATTAGTTAAGTTTCTACTAAAGGACGAAGAAGTAAATTCATAATCCATGTCCTGGTTCTCATCCATCGCCCGTCTTAACCCTCTCCTTATTTCTTATCTCCTCATCTACTTCTCTCCACTTTGCCCTCTGTTTGCTTCCGTGGGAGAGAGAAAGAATGAGAGAGAGACTGGAAAAAATTCTCACCGCGTCCTCTTGCATGCCCTGGGATACCCACGTGGAGCGGAAAACGAAAGAAAAAGGCCTCGCGAAATGAAATGTTATCTTCCAGATTCTTATCCCTTTCTTCTCTAGCTTCCTCCCTCCATCCGCCCGTACCTTCTTCAGCATCGGGTCTTCCACTCCTTATTTTTACTCCCCCCCCCCTCTTACCTCCTTTTTATCTTACGTCGTATACTCTTCTTCCCCTCTCCTCCATCCCTCTCCCATTTATCTTACGCTCTCTTTTCCTTCCCGATTCTCCCTTAGGGCACTGTTCACCTTGGCCCCCACACTGTTTATCTAAGCCTTTTATTCTCCGATCCCCATGGAGCGCCACTCTCGTGCAAGAGGGATCTTTTTATTCAGTATTTAGGTTCTGGACCCGTTCAATTCAAGCCTCCTCGAGCAAACGCAGGCCTCCCCTTCTTACTCTTCCTCAGCATTCTTTTCTTCCGCTCCCCTCTTCACTTCCTCTTAAGTTTTAGGCCGCCACTGTTTTTTCCCACTTGTTTTTTTTCTGCCTCCTTGTTATTCGAACGGAGGCAGTCGCTGTGCCCTCTGGGGGCTCGGGTTGGAAATTTTGCGTCTCCAAGACACGAGTGTGGGGACTTGGTTTGGGGGGAGCGGGTGTTGTTATTTTTTCCGGTGGTTTGAAATGAGTTCGCGTCTGGTTCGTTGAAGTGGGAGAGAAAGAGTGGGGAGTGAGCCACGTTGAGATTTTTTTAAAGTCATGCGAGAAGTGGGAAAGTCGCTGGGAGGCAAGGGTTGTGAAGGGGGGGAGAGGCATTTCTCGAAGGCATCAAGTCCTCGGGGTCGCCATCTTTCTTTCTCTTCTTCTTCTCCTCTCTCTCTATCTCCCTCTCTTCCTCTCTTTCCCCTTGGCGAACTATCATTATTTTATTCGAAAGGGGTGGCGTTCGCTATTCGTGAGGGATGCCATCGCTCTTGACTCGGGAATATTTTCTGGGATTTATGCACTAGAATGATTCCAGGGCTTGCAGCGCGTGATGACGGTGCAACCAGCTGATTCCGCCTCGACAAATTCACTGGAATTCGAAATCAGATTTCTCCTGCTATGTCATGGTTTCAGAAGGAATCGCTCGACCATCATGGATGGGTAGATATATAAAATTCGTGTGATTACCTGCTTTTTTTAAACGCAATGTAATTGCTGTTTTTACGCTCCAGGATAGTGCTGGCAACATTTTGCGCAGAAATTGACTGTCCTACATTCCTAAATTTCCTAGCAGCGTGGTTAAGGGAATGAAAACTCAGTGAGGTGGAAGATGGGAACTAGTCCATACACGTTCAATTCATTTGAGTATTTTGAACTTTTGTTATTTTTCTGCACATTTGACCCGTTATGTACAGCATAACGTTGCTTTGAAGGATATGCTGTCTGAAATCAGTAAACGCAAATTAAAATTGAGAAGTTTGAAATTGAGAAGTAATATGCTGGTTTCCTTCAAATTTTGCCCTTCTGATTTGACTGTCGCCCAAATAAAATTCGTAGGTGATAATTTTTACGCAATTTATGTGATCGAAATGGCGTGTATCGCAAAAACAAGTTGTTTTTGCCTAACTTCAAGATTAATTCAGCTGGTTGAATTGTAATTAGTTAATGGATATTACACCATTAATTTTGATTGGATGCGAGGTATAATATACCATTTCGTAAAGATATTTCATCGCAGAACGAATCACAGAATAGCTCTGAGTTATTTAAAACTAGGTATGTAATATTTAAAAGTGAGCCCCAAAGCTACGAGAAAAGTAATTGGCTTGAAATTATTATATGGCATTCGTTACTAATTTTTAAATTGTTACAACATCTATTCATCCTCAGTATAATAATGTACCACAGCAGCGTCATGGGTAAATTAAATAGAGAGCAAATTTAAATTTGAAGGCCAAGAATATAAATTATTGTATTAATAACATATGTCATGTCTGTGCGGAAATGAACTAGTCCGCTGAATTGATTTCCTGTATCCCTGTTCCGTTCGTTCGTCACCGATTTCCAGTTTTATTCAATAATATGAGAGATTAATGGATGGAAAAGTGTCTCATACCTTTACTTATTGGTATATCCTCATAGTCATAAAGTCTTCAAATATTCCCTTAAAATATGAAGTGTTTTAGCTGCTATTTTGTAGAAATATCATCAAAAGCGTTTGGTAGTATTTTGCAGAAGTTAGAAGAGTATCTAATTATGCCAGCAGTAGCGTTTCTTTGAAATACTTTACCCTCACAACTTTGAGGTTTTTAATCCTGCCGTATTGTTGGCAGAGAGCATTTGAATAGCTAAATTTTTTCCTTCAATTCCCCTAGGCCTTAATATCTTCCAGCTGTGACAAATGTGCCTTCGTCCTAGGTCCTGTCAATGGATCAATATAATTGAACGAGACTTCCAAACTGACTGACTGTCAGACGGTGTTAATACGGGCAGCGAACGAGGCTTTAGGAAGGCGTGGTGAGACAAATGGAGGCGCCAAGTAGTAGGCAATTAAGAAACGTACTCGGAAGATCGAAGTGCTATAAAATGGAAAAAGAATACAATCGTCCCGCGTATCTTCACTGATAATTAAACCGAACGAATACTACGCCATCCGCCAATTTTGGAAATGGAAATAATGAGGAAACCGCGTAGGCAGAAGAGAACTTGGAGATAATATCTACAGACTTAATGGTCTCCTCTATATTGCGGAGCTTTTTCCAGCTAGTGTTCTGTAATAAATGGACCATAAAAACAATGTTATAGATGATCTAAAAAAGATCTTGCTTTAACAAACAGTCCCTTTATTTATTTGATTGATTGGCTCTTAAGAGTTGTTAAATTGCTAATGGCGTGGTAGAGGAATTTTGAAACATATACATGTGCTAGCAATGCACGAATAAGATACATTAATTTCACCTCGAAATATTCACCCTCCCCCCTTCCAGTGTACCATAGCAATAAATTTGAATTACATTATTTGTAAGAAACTTCAGCAACGTTCCCAAGGTGATTTAAGTTAGTAGAGCACCGCAAGAGGAAGTGGTTTCGTAAAATCTCACAAAGTCATACTGGCCATAGGCGAATTTTGCAGTTTAAGAACGGGAAAAGAATCCAGTTGAATTTTCAAATCTTACACCCCTTTACTTTATAATGTAGCACATATTGCTTTCGCTCTTCATTAAATTACTCATCATACTAAAAATTTCCAAGTACGGGAGAATCGTTGTCTCTTATTGCTGAGAAAATAAGCTTGGGAGGCCGGCTTAGTACATTAGCTATGGATCGCATTGGGTGTCACCTCTTAATCTTTTCGCAGTCCATAACGACTCTTAAGTGTCTTTGTCAGTTAATTTTTTCACAATGACACTTCACAGAACTCAAATATTTATGATGCAAATCACAAAATCTGTGAATGAAAATGTGATATGATATTTTATTTGTCAAGGGTTAAGGGATTATTTGGAGAGAGGGAGGAAATATTTCAGTTTTTTTCTTATCCTTATTTTACAGTCTAAATCCTCTATGATAGGCACTTCAGATCGGGAGGAAAGGTACAAGGATGGGAATGGAAGGGGAAGGAGAAGGGATGGAGAAAAACCCAGAGTGGGTATTAGCCTGCTCTTAGCGAAAAGCGCCATGGGGACCGCGACTTAACGTCACATCCAACGGAGGGAGTACTGAGCTCGAATTATCCCCACAAAGAACTCAGAAGGGGCAGGTTTTCAATGAAAAATACCATTCACAGCCGTGATTCGAACCAAACCCTTTGGGTTAGAGGCCAGTGCTCTAAACACTACACCAATCCTTCCCCTTATTTTTTGACAGAGTTTTTGGGGGAGCTACTACCCCGGCCCCTGAGTAGAATGCTCGCAACTTGAATGGGAAAGAGATCCGAAACTGGACGAAGAACGGGGTGAGCTAGTAACGATATAAGACACCAATAGGATCATACGCATTGGTTCTTGGCAACAGAGGTTCGGCTTCGGCGATCTCATTTCCGTTTTTTAGTCCTAGGCGAAAATACTGATGCATCCTCAAATATATGTCATTTCGGATATTACTCGCGGAATCTATGGGATAAACCTTTTAATAAGTCCTCTACACGTCTTTTGCCAATTTCCAATTTAATACTCATTTCTCTTATCTACCCCTGAGAGGGTCGCACTCACAGTCTTACTCAGAAATATATTCGAATAAGGATGGAATTATGCCAAGGATTATGGTTAAGGTTTAATGCCTGATTTATTTTTTGCCAAGACTTCCGTAATATGTGGGTAGTTAATCATATGGTAGCCTTCCAAGTTAGGAGTTGGAAATCTCAGCGAGTGACTTGAGGTGTTAGAAATTGTAATGGCCGTATAAATTTACTTTGATAATTTGACTAGACTGAAATTCTTCCTTCTGGAGTTAGATGAGAGCTCCCTGTCTTGGAGTAATTGTTAGCTAAGTCAAGTAATCGCGCCACCGGCAAGTGTGTTTGTAGCTGCTGTTGATGTACGTTATTATAATTCAACGTAAGTACAACCACTGCATTTTAACATTCGAATGTTGTATTTCTAGTGCTATCCTAGCCTCTTATGGGGGCGCCTGTAAACGGCTGTAAATCTTGTTTTGAAGTAATTTATGTGAACCAGGTGGCCGTATTAGAAATTCACCTACTTGCTTGATTTTCGCAAAGTCGGCCGTGATGCAATGCCGGAATGAAAATTTGGTTTTATTAATTACTGTTGACTTCACCCATAGGAGTGGAAACGGCTATAAAAGTATTCCTTCAAATTGGATCCGGAAACTTCAGAAGTAG
Organism: Platycnemis pennipes; assembly: GCA_933228895.1. Classification (NCBI taxonomy): domain Eukaryota; kingdom Metazoa; phylum Arthropoda; class Insecta; order Odonata; family Platycnemididae; genus Platycnemis; species Platycnemis pennipes. The sequence continues at coordinate 98,533,822 of OW121848.1, read as the reverse complement.
CTCATTTTATCGATTAGTATTGGAATTTTTAGGATTCTAATTTTGATAGCCATTATTACCATTTAAAGCGTATTTTTTGGGCTCCAAGCTATTATCGATGACGTCTCAGCAGTTAGAACAATCCAAAAATTTTAACTCTATTACGTCTACCGTCTCATGCTTCTACTGCCTCTCGGTACACAAACAGCTTTTTCGAACTCCTTTTCGGCGTTTCAGGACTCCTTTCTTATAGATTCAATACCGTCAGGCTATGTACGCTGTTTCCGTCATGATTATTCTTCTCGTTTACTTTGATGATTGCTTTTTCCTGCGACACTTTACTCTCTTGTCCTAGTGTGTCCTGTAGAACAAGAAGGGTATCATCAATTTGGATCTCGAATCCAAGCTTTCCGGTCTGAGTAATCACTTGATGGATTGCTCGGCACTTATCGAATGGTACAATCAAAGACATTTCCGCAACATGGAGGTTCAAAAGTAAATTAATCATCTCCAAGGGTGGTCTTTTGTTCTTTGTTGACCACAAACCTTCAAAGTCATTAATTATCCTTATAAGCATGCTGGTTAAATTAAGTATTCTTTAATTTATCGTTAATAGGGAGCGTCAAATCATATGCGCGAAATCAAAACCACCCTTCGGGTAGAATCACTGAGTGAGTGAGTTATCGTTAATAGCAAATCATAACAACACTGATTGATAGTTAACCATGATTTTTATTAGTCTAGCTTAATTGTCAACGAGGTCTTCTGCATTGTACCTCAATTATAAAAATTGCCAAAAAATTGTGTTTACGTCCAACATAACCTTTTTTAGTAATCTTCAATTCGCGTTTTTTGTTCTGGATCTCTTTGATGTCACTGAGTCTTCGAGTCAGTTACAATTTCTCGTAGTTATGTGATCTCGTGCACTGACTAACATAAGCCCTACTTTCAAATAAAAGACTTAGTTGTCTTCCACATGTTTAGTCACTACTACATATTATTAAGTTTTTATTACAGAAAATAATATTGAAAACTTCAATCCTGTTACAGTGAAATGTAACCCTAAGACCGTCTTTCCGATGTCGAGGATAGGCCTTCTAACTTATATATGCCTGCTTTTGGCTCTATTGGCGACGGCGAGGAGTCATAGTTACCTGCGAAGAAGAGAGGGATGAAAAAAGACGCCCACAGCCAAAGATGCTGTGTTTTTTGACTGCAGCAACAAGGTCTTTGTTGGGAAAGAACCTCCATTCGAGATATGTCCCGTTTCTTTTTTTTTCAATCCCGTCGACTCCCCAAAGGAAAGAGGCACGTTCAAACTTCCTGGGTTAACAAAATGTAAATGTCGTCCCCTTTTGGAATCACGAGTCTTCAGTTTTTTCTTTGTATCTTTTAAACAGCCGAATCATCCCGTGGTCGCCCCAACCTCGCCTTCATCCCTCAGAGATTTAAGGACCGACGGAAGAAGGGAGGTCGTGAAGACTGGAGGAGGAAGACCTTCCCTGCATTCCAGCGCGCTGTCCGAGGCCGTCAATTGTCCCCCGTGATCGGAGGTCAATTAGAGGGGCCCTCTTTTCCGCTCGTGGGACAAGCCACCGACTTGTTTTGTACGACCCGAGGGTGGACTCTGATGTAAGTTGTTCCTCTGCTTATATTCCTTTCTCTTGCCTACCAAGTCTCTCATTCCTACAGTACAGTCCTACATATGGTGTGCGATTCAAATATTTGTTTCCACGAGATAGCAACTAGTATTTTATTAGGAGAACGTAATAGTTAGGTAAATAAGCAGGGCTCGTCGTTCACATAGCCCTATTTATGAGCTTATGCTGGCATGCGAATCATTTTATCGCGTTGAAAAGTTGGATCAGACCTTTTTGTATTTAATTCTCTATGCTATCCTGTCCCCAATGCTATTTCTTTTTCCGTCTCTGGTGTTAAAATCAGAAGGGTTTCATTATTGTGGCTATAACTAGAGAAGGAATGCTAGCAAAAATACCAACGCGATGCGCGGAAATTATTCCTTTTTTTAAATTAAATATGATTTCATTATCCGTTACTTTAATTCGATTACATATGGAAGGGCTTCTATTTTCCCTCTAGCTCTTAGTATACTTGCACGATCGCATTAAATCTATGATGCAAACCTGGTATTAAGTACTTGTAGTACCCGTATTGAGATTCCATATTTTACTTTTGTTTTATAATTCTTAGTAATATTTGGCACAAGTTTGAGAGTAAATGATAAATGTTTGAAGCAAGGTTCTTTGCGGCTTATTTTATTGATTCCATGTCATCAAATCCAGTGGAAGTAAAGGAAACAATGGCAGAAATTTGCTAAAAGGAATAAAGTGAGCGGTCAATTATTATGAGTGTAGAATGCATGTCTCTTTACTTTTCCCCAATCTGTTCGAATGAAGTGTTTGAAGAGAGGGAACTATGGTTCCATACTCCCCAAAATATATTCATAGCGTCATAAAGTGTAAAAGATTCGAGATAGTCATAGTCACAGATTTTAAATTTGTCTCTGACCCAGTCGGGGTCTTTCCATCTGGGCCCATCTTATCTCCTTCATTTAGTGGCGAAGAAAATTCTTGAAGTCTTCCAATTTCTTAGAGAAAGGTCCTTCTTGGAAACATAAATCTCTTAGAGCTCCTGTCAAGATATGACTTTTTTTATTACGCAAGCACAGCGCAGCCCCTTCTAGGGTTCTTGAGAAAAAAATTCTTTGGTGGCTTTCTTTTATGAGCTACCCCATAAGAGAAAAGGACAGCTATATGGTGGCAGGACATGATGACCCGCTGTTTCTCCTGACCATCGTAATATTTTTTGACGGAGCTTTGTTGCGCCGTGGAAGTACTTTTATCTTCCGGCCTGTTTTCGTAGCAATAATCTAAAATTATCGCGGGAAAACCTGTTCAGCAGAGAGTTCACTCAAAATTTTAAAAAATATTATCCTTGGTAGTTGTTACCGTCATTTTTATATATTTTTCCTTATATATGCCAAGAAAAATTCGTCCGATTATGTGTGATAAACTGTTTTTATATAATTTATAGGCCCTGAAAATGCTAAAAATAGCTCTTGAGTATTTCGGTGATCATATTTAAAAATTTTATAGCATGAAGTATAGTATAGGGTGAATCAACGTGGGGCCCATGAATAGTGATGGGGTTGAAAATAAATCTCATTCACCTTACCGCTTAGAAGACAAATACTCTCATAACACGATGCTTCTTTCAGAGCCTTCACATCCTGCTACATTCACATTTCATTCCTAAACTCGAATGACTTTCACTACGGTCGATGGAGCCAAGAAGACCTGTTGGACTAGAAGTTGTGCCATAATATTGAAGTGGAAAATATTGGCAGTTATAAAATTGGCGTATTTGGGATTAGAAAACATTGTTCGATGTTGTCGCTGTGATACAACTTTTTTTAGACCCACATTTTTTTCCAAACATCTACTTATGTATCTGCCCAGGAAACCTCAAAATTCGTTGTTTGCGTAATTTTTGCTGCTGTTTGCCGTAATTAAGGCGTACCAAGTTCTTTAATTAAAACATATGAAAGTGACTACCTTTTAACAAAAAACAGAGCTTGAGTGTGATGTAGATCTATTTGCTGTATCAATCTTTCGGAAGGAAATTGTGTCTGTTTCATATATAATTCCTTTCTGAAGAGTTTTCCACGGGAGCGTAAAGGTGACATTAGGGCAATTCCGCCAACCACTTTTCCCTTTGTCCCTTCCCTTTCCCTCCAACCACTTTGGAAACTAACGATGTGTAAGATTTGAATTTATTTTTATCTCTATATTGGAGGCTTGTTGCTGGTAGTCTGTGGGAGAGCGTGGAAACTGTAGATGTGGAGATGGGCTCGTCTCCATATCCGCTAATCTAAATCCCACCGAACAAATAAACGCAAAAGGAGTTATTGAGAGTATTACGAACGAGAAGAAGCTAATGGGCGAAACGCATAGGAATTATAGATCCCAGAAGGCTTTCGGATTCAGAATACTTAAGTTTAAAGCATGATGCGATAAAGGAAGTAAGTTAAGAAGGCCTTTTGTTAGACATTAAAGATTGAATTTCGATTGGCCTTCGCAAGTATATCGTGTGTAACCTACATTATTAAATAAATAAAAACAATAATTTGCATTATTCCAGAACTCATTAATGATTTATAATACACAGCTCACAAATTGTACTTGTTAGGTTCAATTTTGGTTTTTATATCACATGAATAGCTCTGCATGCATTTTATATGATATGGATGAAGGTAAGACTACTGATAAAGGTAGTTGTTTCAGGCTTGATTTGGTGGAATATCATAGCGAAAGAAAAAATGGCAATTTTCCACAAGAATAAAGATATTTAATTTGACCGGTTTCGGTGTACAACACCATCTTCAGGTGAAAATTAAATCTCAAGATGGTGTTGTACACCGAAACCGGTCAAATTAAATATCTTTATTCTTGTGGAAAATTGCCATTTTTTCTTTCGGTAAGACTACTGAGGCTGAACTAACAAGGTTAACGGTGTCGGAAAAGAAACTCTCAGAAGAGTGAAAACAGAGTAGAAGTGGTCTATGAAAATCAAAGTTGACCAGCAGAATATCTTCAAATTAAGTTAATATATATCTATGCTACGTGAAATTGCTATTATTTTCTCTTGATTTCTTGTATGTGCTACGAGTAATTACAGCTTTGGTTATTTTTGGACTATGTTATTAATTTTAATTTCGCCTTCAGTTTTTGAAGAGATGTATCTGAAACCCTGAAAATAAGATTGATGTTATGGCTATAGTACCTACTGGTCTCGTAAACCGAGAACGCAGGTATGAATATCAGTATTGGGAGGGGTTTTACTTAGTATATCGGCATGTATTTTAATTTTACGTGGAGAGTGCTTCACGTCCAGCAATCTTTCCGTCGGATGGGACCTCTGGCGTGTAATTGAGCAGACTTATCCCGAAATTGGGTTCCCCTCCATTCTTCCTCCGTTTCCTGAAAATTCCCCTCCTATACTCAATTACCCACCTATCCTAAATGGTGAAAATCACTTTATCCGTCGCTCGCCTCCCCTGAATACCACTACTACTTCTTGAGGACTGAACTCATTTAAAGTTGCAGCATCGTGAGAGTCTCTTCTACCAAAATATGGTTTGCAATTTCAAACCAGCTAGAATTATGTTTATCTCTTTAAAGCAACGCTACAAATGTGCACTTGCAACATCCATTACGTCATTATAGGTCGTTACCTGATAAGCATTGATTCTAGGAGTTATCTCTGGTAAGTACTGGTTAGCTCACGACTACGCAGCAGTTTCCCGCCCGCAAAAGGTTGGCTTGTGAAGCGCAAATCATTGCTAATGTTGGTAGCTGTAGTGGCCTCACCTTTCATACTCATTACGTCACAAATTCCCGTCATTTCTCTGGCTGGAAGAACTAGCGTTTATTTTTAACGTGGGTCGACGCCAATTGAGGGTTTCCAGGCTATGTCGAGGAAGGAATGCAATAAGTTGTCCCATAAAAAGGAGCAAGTTTATCAACTTGATAGCGATCACGCATTCTCATCCGCTTGAACATTAAATAAGCATTAGAGAGCTTATATCATCAATTGAGGAGAAAAGCCCCCGGCACTGTGCATTTCTGAGCCGAGATCCAACGAGGAAATTGCCCACGTGCGTATTGAAATGGCTCTAATTCAATTTTAATCCTTCGTACATATGATCAGGATGAACGGGTTGTGAGTAGGAAGAACTTCGATACTTATTTCATTCGCAGATTAGTGGTAAATAAAACGCTATAAAGTACTCTTGGAGGATAACCACTAAGTTCTTGATTATGCTTCTCATGTGACATATTAAATCCTCCCGTTGTCTTCTTGAGGTCAGGCATAAACCTTAGTTACGTTTATGTTAGGCGATTCTAGTTTTATATATCAACAAGCTGACCCGGCCACGCGTTGCTGTGGCTCAATCTGGTTAAATGGAAAGCGCACGTTTATAGTATGTTTAATTTCACAATTCTTATGGGTATACAATATATCTCAGCTGATCGATTGTTTTGCAGCTGGACACGCATATTTGTATATAATTTTAACGTCTTTACATGTCGTGACAAAGTAGAATATTTCAGGCAAGCATTTATTTCATCCGCTAGTGTCAATCGAGGAATTACAGGTAATGTTTGCCTGAAATGTCGTGCAAGCAATATTAATGCGTTCTCAAATGGTCTCAGGATTCAACGGAAATCTTGCAATGATCGATCCAGAGCCTCGAGCGATGCTTTGTGCACCATTTTGCATTCATCGCAAGCAATTAAGTTGGCATTTCTGAAATATTTGTCCCATGCCGGATGATTTGAATATGTTGCACGTGAGTGTTTCAATGAATTGCAAGTTCAATGGGATGCACATCCCGTCTCCAGTGTTGATATTGTATTCTCGATATTGTATAAACCTTCATGGAGTGAACAAAACAACTAACCAAAGCTTCATGGAAATTGGATGAATGTTGTGGTAATGCATGAAGTTATCAATATTGTATCGATACAGTATCGATATTGTAATGATACTTTATAAAACTTTGATAAAAAACACCAAAATAATTTCACCTCAATTTTGTAACAACAATGTATCGATGTATCCATATTTTATCGATATTATATCGATACAGTATCGACATTGAATTATCGATTTTGTAGAAACCTTCGCAGAGCGTACTCAATAACTTTCCAAAGTTTCATGGCGATCCGATGAATAGTGTAGTAATGCATAAAGGACAAACACATTATATACATTCGATACAGTATCGATATTGCAACGATACATTCCTTTTAAAAAACTAAATAATTTCACCTCAATTTTGTATCAATAATGTATCAATTTATTGATACTTTAGCGATATTATATCGATAAAGTATCGATATTGAAATATCGATTCCGTAGTCCTCTTTTCGGGAATGTACTCAACAACTTCCCAAAGTTTCATGGAGATCCGATGAATGGTGTAGTAATGCATAAAGGACATACACACACACACACACACATACATTCATTTTTATATATATAGATAACAAATTATCTACTGCTAGTGATGTTTACCACAAAGCGAGTAAATTCCCATTATCGATGTAGGAATTTCCTTTCCTGAGCAACCAGTCTCTTCTCAAGTTCCCGATGCTCATTAATAACAATCTCCGACCGAAACGCGAAATTTCGAAGCTGGTAACGTGTGGTAACGTGGAAGAGGGTGATATAAAAACTGAGAGGGAGAAAGTAGTAAAACCAGAAAGAAATAACACAGTCATTATTTCCTTAATAATAAGGATACTTCATGTTTTGTTGAGCACTTGTGTGAATCCAACCATTTTAGTAATTTTGACGCTGAAGTCCTACTTTGTATGGCCAAATGGTACCTATAAATTGGACTTTTTTGAGAGTTTCTAAATTTGTAATAGCCAATTACAACTATGCAATGATGTTGTTGTTACCCATTCTCCTCTCCTAAACCTTAAATTCCAAGGTCTGTGATTTTCACCTACCCCCTCCTATCCTCCGTTTACGCACGTGAGTCAATCGTCACCTGCTGATCCTCCCGTCCCCCCTCCTTTTTTCCCCACCCCCTCATTGTTCTCCCCCCCACCCCCTAACTTGAGCATATATAAAAATCCGAGAAGTATTGAGTATTGTACCGTGATGAATGTCGAGTCTCGAATCCCCCCCAACCCCTTACATTCCTATCATTATACCTTTCCTCCCGGTCTGAAGCGCCTATTAGTGCAGGGACAGTTTTGAAAACACTCATTAAAAAAATTGTATCCTGATGATGCCATAATGTGCCGAAACCATGGTCGGAGGTGTGGAAGGGATTAAAGTATGGAAAATGTACCAGTGACTTTTTTGTAGCAAATAGAAAAGCCACTTTGTAAGATTCCACAAAATTTATTGAGACACCGACCTAGGTTTCGATTGTAATACGATCATCTTCAAGGTAAGCGCGAAGAGTCAGCGAGCTCCTTATATACCTGCAAAGGTGTTCACATGATCCGTGGGTTGGGGCAACAATGGAAAATGGGGGGAATCATTTTATTTAACATGGATATAAACCGTTTCCACAAAGTAAATGCCGATACGCCTTAATACGCCATGGGGTAAGCTAGACATCTCCAGCGCGGGACACGCTGTCTGCTGTCCCTTCGGTCGCTAGCAGAAATGGAAAGGAGGGAGGAGATTATGAGGATGGGGTAGTGACGAATGCATCTCGAGGATGCATCCCAGCTTCATCTGCCTCTCCCCTTTCCCCCCTTACCCAAAAGAAATGCCGCCTTCCTTTTCCCCTCTTCCTCCACCCACCTCCCGATCTTCTTCCTTGGCCTTTTTTCTCTCTCTCTGCTTCCCACCACGGACGCCTCTGGTCAATCAGTTCGAGGGTTGAATTTAGAGGGTGACATGGGTGAGAGCGAGGGAACGAGCAAAAAATGAAAGCATTGAGAGTGCCGCGACATTAGATTCGTCGTGAGGATTTTCGCGGCGAGGCGTTGAATGGGGTTAATGGGCTCGTGTCTCCAAGGCCACACTTTTCGAGGGTGAATTCGAAGAGACTTTTTAATTGACCGTTGTGTTTACGGCGTAATGTCATTTCCTATATCTGCCAGTTGCTGTTAACTGATTTTTGATGTTATATAGACTTAATTTTCAGAGCGTCCTGAGAAATAAGAGGGATGTTGGGCCGCACTCAAGGGTGTCGGCGACAATATACTACGTCATCAACAGGCTGGAATCCTTCGCTCATATTCATGGAGTGTTTTACTGCCTCGGACTGACGTAATCATTGCGTTAACTTGAAGCAAATAAGGGATGATCGGAAAAGGTATCCTTTGCAAAATTGAAGAAAAAGAAAAAAGAAGAAGATTTGGCTGAAGGTAATGGATTAATAAATGTATCCTTTGTTTGTCCATTGTTTGTTGCCTTAAGCCAAAACACTGCGTCCATTATCGTGTCAATAATTAATTAAATAGTTATATCATTACATTGATCGTGTTCGAAGAAATGCGTCAAATATATAAATTAAGAAAAATCTGAGTTTATATGAATTACGTAAAGCATGTAAGAGGTAATAAGGGTAGAAAGCCCCCGAAAACGTTTTGAATATTAAGGCATGTAATGAATATGCCTGTGTAAGGAAAGGATTCAAGGTTAGTGGGACTTCGCTAAGATACATTTGAAAATAAACAAAAGCGGAGAAATCTGGATGAATGAATAATAAAAAACTTCACCGTCTACGAATCGATATTGACTACATCGAATGCAGAAGCAAAGTTTGGGCAAATATTTCTGAAAAAAGTTCAGCATAAAATTGGAAATATAAAAATGTAGGTATGTCTGTTGTACTAGACTACTACAAAGTGGAAGAGTCTCGTAGAATAGAGTCCAAGGCAATATCCCCCGAAAACGCTGCGCTTATGAGCCAGAAACGGGTTGAAAGAACGAGAAGAGGAAGAATGGAGATGAACAATACGGGATACGGTATTAGTGATAAGGGTAACAATTTTCCGGCAGCGGTAGGTCGGTAACGCACCGACCCGACAACCTAAAGGTCGCGGACTCTGATCCCGCCCAGAGTATGGATTTTGCTTTATTAATGGAATTACGATAGTAGGTTACACAAAGCGGTATAAATTTAGTCGTTGGAGCACCTAAAACCCAAAAATAATGCGATAAAAATATTGAAAGTTATGAAGAAATAAAATTACCACCTGGGTAAAAGGACTACTGTGGACAAATTTTGTTGTTGATCTCAGTTCATGTTAACACTCAGTAATGCAGGAATTGAATAGTATAACGCTTTCTTTTTAGACCAATGAATGTTGGTGATAATGCGCAATATACTTCAATATGCCTGGAATATTCATATTTATGATATGATTCGTTTATTTCATCAATTTATATAAAAACTGAAGTTTCAATTTTCCAAGTGAATTATTTACACCTCTCTAGGGGAATTTTACTCTCTTAAATCCCAATATTTATTAAGCCATGCGATGGAAGAATATAGTGAAAATATTTGGCTGCATTATTTTTACGTAGTATCTATTTTGGCTCGTCCATATTATGACGCAAAATCGACAGTTCTACTTCAAGACGTAGATATGCCTGCACCTACGTTAGAATATGTACCTCAGTAATCACTTATAATTCACGTCGTGCAGGTATATGCTCTCTATGGTAGTTATTTTGTTACCATTTGATTGCTCAAACGGTTTTGCGGAGCAACATAGATGCAAGTAATTTATTTGAGTTATCTATTACCGAAAAGAAAATGTTGGACGGCTTCCATACGCGTCAGCCGCCTCGGCCGTGCCTGATAATTTATGAATATTTTGACGGGCGTGGAATAAAATACGTCACACTCGGTGCTTTCTCCTTCCAGCTGGTCCCATGCGAACCGCCGCCGTGAAATTGATGCCCAATTTGAGGTTTGAAGACCAAGAAATCACATTAGAATAAAGCTTAATGCAGGTAATTACGATCGATTTAGGCCCCCGATCGAGGCCGATGAAATAAAAAGAAAATAGCCACTGGCTCCGGAAAGTGACTGGGAATCCGGCTTGGTACATATTTCATCAGATGGGATATTAGCATTCGAGAAGGAGTTTGGGTTGGAAATCAATCGGAATGATAGGTCGTCGAAAGGAAATTTGCAACGCTCTGTCCTCTTTAGGGTGAAAAATTGCTCCGCTGCAGCGTTGATGCTGGGAGTACAATTGATTACCTTATATGTTCCGACCACGTCGTTTAATCCTTGAGGGAATGTGATCCAGTTCTCTGAAGTAAAATACCAGGGAGGGAGACAAATGAAAGCAAGGCGAGCGCTAGACATTCAACTTTCATTCACTTCGTCAGCACTTGTAGCAACCCTTTCCCAACGCTCGACTCGAGACAGTAGTTGGCGTAGTGAGTTGGCCGTACATGAGGTGGCTAGTGATTACATTGGCTGACAAAAAATACGAGCTTCCTGTGGTAGGGAAGGATTGTCGTGTAATCATACAGATTGAACTTTATGAGTGAATCACCTAATGTTTTTACTTTCGACACGCACGCAAGGCACAGTGCTACATTCACCAAACTTCTCGTTATGAAATATTATTTTTATGTCCTCATCCTAATAAATTGAATTACAAAAATTTTATTACAGCAACAATGTCATTCTCAAGGTCTTATTCTCAAGGTGTTGAGGATAACGTATTATGGGTATTTAGATAAAATAAAAAAAATGTTCTTTTTACGGAACTGCTTTACTCATTAATCTTTTATTAATTTCTTCTGGGAGAATTTAAACATTTTTTTGTATTTGCTACAAGAGTTATCTTTCGCTTCGGCTCCATTTTTTTCTTTTAGTTATTTGAATGTAACTGGGCATAAAAATATTCTTTAAATTGACTGAAATACGATATAATTCATTTACAAATGCAACCTTTATGAACAATACGTCTTTCTTACGAATCTATGTATGAATAGTAAAAAAAGTGATGGAAAATAATATACCTGGAGGTGTTTAAATGTTTCAGATTCGTTTTATAATTATGCATTCCTAACGACAAGAGAATGACAGGAGATGAAAGACTATAAGTAATACACAATTATCGGACACGTTTATTGTAAATACCTATTTCATTCATTTGCTCTGAAGTAAGATTCTCTTAAATACAACCTCTAGCGATTTCCCATCGATTCATACTAGACATGAACATATTTGTATGTAATATCAATGTGTTTTTTGAATAGTATATTTTTACCATTTGTTAGTATAATTTCAGAATGTACAGCAATTGTCTCAAGCGAATGTCTACAGATTTGTAATTTCTTCTCTTTTCAAGCACTGCAGGCATCACGTTCACTTCGGCCAAATTACATACCAGCAGTGTTAACGCGCGAATGGTATTAGTATTGTGAATGAAAAAAAGAGAATGGATAGCAAATTTTTGCATTTCGTTCTCATGGAACAAGTTTTAGGTACATACAAAAAATTTAGATACCTTATGAAGAGCATGAGCCTTTTTTAATGTTTTCACCTTCGACGTCTGTCCCTGTCTCCCACCTGTCCCGCTTTTCGAGCCTCTTTTTTTGAGGAAGAATTTCAACTTAATGGGCGCATTCGAGGCTAAGATTTGGCGTTTTCATGTTAAGAGACAAGTCGACATCCTTAATCTAGCAACCATTGAAGAAACCATTCTTCTATAGGAAGTAAGATATCTTGAAAACATTGAACTGTGTCCCTCGGTGCGTTTTCGAGACGTGAGGGTAGCTGAATGAAAGTAGAGCGTAGCCGTTCTCTCCTCCGTGCCCATAAACCAGCCAACTATCCTTCCCGCTGCAGGGAAAATTATCTCGTTCCTACCTCCCACACCACATTCCTTCGCTCGACTCCCCTTGCTTCCACCTGTCTTCTTCGGCCGTGTTCCAACACTATGTAAACTAGGGGGCACTATCCTCCATTCGCAAACTTGTTTTCACTCTTCCATCTGTCTCTCTCTCTCTCTCATTCACTCACTCAGCACTATCGGGACGACGACACAAGAACTTAAGGATACCGACTGCCAACAGTACTAAAAATAGTTGAAGGAAGTTGATTGCGCTTCAGCTGGCAAAATCTAACAATAAAGTGCCGTCACATTCGCCAGATAAACAGTAAAGTGTTAAAAGAGCCTATAGAGAGATTGTATGGAGCATAAAAGCGTATATGATTGCTGTTTTACGTGAGGATTCTCATTAGAGTCATGTGTGGAGGATGCAGAAAGTAAACCGTATCATTCACACCAACTGAGTGAGACCACCACATGAGTAAACAATAAATCATATCTCGTCAGCGGATGTTGTAACGGTGCCAAATCCAGGCTTTCAAAATATTAGGAGGTTAAAGCTCATAGTCATATCTTAACCATGATCTGTATCAGTTCATTCGTTTATTTTTGCCATTCTATGATTTTATCTTTAATTTTCCGCTATTATTAAAATAATTCATTCTGAGTGGTGATAACAGCATATTTAGGACATAGAAAGTGTCGAGTAAAAGTACTTCCTGGGTCTGCCTTCGTTGCAAGTACTGATATAAATTTATATAAGAGCTGGATTTGGATATTGTTTTACGATTTCCATAAGATATACGACGATGTGGCGTCGTGTACAAGGATAATTCGGCAGGAGAAAATTATTAGTACATTTAATGGAAGATTATGATGAGTCTATATGAAGCAGTGAAGGTTAGTAATATGAGGGGGACAGGTATGTAAGAAAAATATAATATGGAATACATAAGCAAAACGTAGCCATTTTTCGTGTTAGGCACATCATTGTATTAGACTTATCGTGGTGGTCATGACATGGTAGAACTAATCAGATGGTGTACGTGTCTATTACAGCAGAGAACAACTTGATGGACTGCATTGCGTTATAATCTTGGACTAGTGAGGAATATGTTAGCGATCCATTTGTTAGTACGATAAAATTTACGTTGAAACTGGAGTTTGCAATATGTAAGTAATGGTAACACCGGAAGATAACCATGAGCTATTCATTGACGCTGGTGCCACGAGCCACGTTTTTGTGATGATGAGACAAATTTACTACTCGATTCCTCGGAAAAAATCAGTACTATGAAGTGAATTTGTGATTGGATAACAAAATATCCCTACATCCAATATTGAAATTAAGAAAGTAAAGGGCATAGTATTGGCCTCTCATAATTATTTCGATAGTTTGGAACTAACGGCATTGCACCATGCTTAGATTTTTCTTCACCATTCCATTTGATATTACCTACCCAGTTGCCATTAAATTATTCATATGAATGGCAAGTTACAGTGAGAGTCTCACGGCTCGGTAGCAGTTCTCGGAGTTACGCGTAGGTTTTTAACTCGTGAAACCTTCCTGCCACAGTTTCCCATCCAACTATCCGCCTCCGTTCTCTACCTCTGCCCTTCGGGGGACGTTTTTGCGGGCAGGGGGTTACAAGTGCCGCGGCGCACGCGACTTGGGACGCGGTCGACCGCAACCGCTGCCGACTGGTGGGTCGACATGAACGGGCGCGTCTCTCTCTCCCTCACCCCGTGAGGCAGGCGCGGCAAGTGTCCTGGATTTTCATTGGAAGCGGATGATAAAAGCACCATGCGGTTATCCCACTGAATTCGGATTCCTATACCGTGACTCAATTTCGCAAATGGCATGAATGAAACGGCAGTCATTCACCTGGGAGTGAATTTGACAGGCGTAAACAAAAGGAGCGTGGGCGGTACAAATTCAGTGGAGGGGGTTGGCATTTTTTTCGCTTCCCGTTTTATTCGTAGAACTAACATTCATAAGCCGTGTAACATCGCACGGCCCGAGTTGGATCGAGAGAATGGATTTCTATGATGATGAGACGAATTTACAACTCCATTCCTCGGAAAAAATTAGTACTATGGAGCACTATGAGTGAATATGTGATTGGATAACGAAATATCCCTACATCCAATATTGAAATCAAGAAAGTAAAGGGCATAGTATTGGCCTCTCATTATTCTTTCGATAGTTTGGAACTAACGGCATTGCACTATGCTTAGATTTTTCTTGCCCATTCCACAACTACCACCTAAGGCCGAATCTTCACATAACTATGAAACGTGCTCATAAATTACCTTGTCTTTCCCTTTTTCAGTTAAAAAATACTTTGATTATATATTATATAGAGTTATCATGTCTCTGTTTATGGCGTATAGTTTTCAGCTTCCTATACTTTAGACAAAGTACTTGCTCGGAAAGGATTGGGGCAAAAATTGTACTTTGTTTTTCAATTGTTGACTGCAAACTTCAGTACTTAGTGAAGCTTCAGTATTTGGAATAAAAACGGTCAGTGCTGACCAATTAGATCAGCAAATGCCTTAAAACACAATTAAATACTCCTTAAATGGAGAAGTTGATATTTATAGCTTTCAATTCCACTTCTTTCTCCTGCTACCCAAAAAAATATTCAAAATCAAGGCATAGAATGTGATGCAAGTATCGTCGACAGTCTATTTTCTTATCTATATTTAATCCATTCAAAATAACATCCTTTTATGTTGATTATTTATCATTATATATAATTGAATAGGAAAACGTCTTAACCTTTTCCACTCGGGTGTCGGGTGATACTCGACACAGCGTAGCTCACTACCAACTCGCGTGTCGAGTGTCACCCGACACACTGATAAAGAGGTTGAAAAAATAGGAGTGCAAATGGTTAAAATTAATATTTTTTAAACTAATAGATCTAACATTTTAAACATGAAAACGGTATGCTAATTTATAATCATTAAATTTATGATGCAGCACCTTTTTTTCTCTCATTTACAATTAGGTCGCAACTCTTATTAACTCGCTGTGTTGATGAAAATTTTGTGAGACACTTGTTATGGAAAAATTCGTTGCCTCATCTCGGCAGTCGCTATTATAAGGACAGTGAGTAAACCATCAATGATCGAAATGAAGGCGTAAACATTTTTAAATCAAAAATACATACCGTGCTACAGTTATGGAAACAATGGCCTTAGTTGTCTCATATGAGAATTTTTTATCGGTAGGGATTGATAAGAACGTTTATGGTTGTTTATCGTTTTAAAGGTGGTGTCTGGGGATTTGTTCGCATTTAGCCGAAATTATGGAACATGAAATGTGAATGGAAATGAAATGTGAACTTGAAATTGGTACAGTGGACTCCGATGCTCTTCACTGTCGGGAAGCGGATTGCTACCGGACAAACACGAAGCGAAAATCACCGGACAAACAAGGGATAGAATAATGCATTGATTTTAAATTAAAAGTAGAGCTTTAGTCTATAGTTTCGCAGAAATTGAGAAAAATTCAATTTCCGAATCTAAAAATTGCCAAAGATTTAATATGCCTTTATGCCTTAGTTAGTTATAGTTATCTACATCTACATCTACATAATACCCTGCAAGCCACCACAAGGGTGTGTGGCAGGGGGTGATTGCTCACCAAACATGCACTACATATCATGCATAAAAAAGGAATAGTATTAATATAGTAGTCAGAACTACACTATTTAAAAAAGATAGAAATTGCAAAGAAAACATGCAAAAACATTCTGTTAGTAGGGTTAGCTTTAAGTACTCATACCAACATGCAGCTACCAATGCTATTCATTGCTACTCTCCGATAGGACATATTTACCGTTATTCGTATCTCTTATTGTGCGAGGGAAAAAGGACATTTTGAATCGGTCAGTTCGGCAATCAATTTCTCTAACTTTATGATTATGGTCCAGTCTGCCATAGTAAGTTGGGGTTCGTAAAATATTTTTAACATCATCACTGAAAATATTGCCTTGGAATTTGTGGAAGAGATTAAGTCTAAATTTCAACCTGCGATCTGACAATGATTCCCATTTCAATTCATTTAATAGACTGGTTACGCTAATATAATTATCGTATCGTCCCTTTACAAATCTTGCCGATCTTCGCTGCACACGTTCAAGTTCATTACTTAGACCGATTTCGTAGGGATCCCATACACTGGCAGCATATTCCAAATGAGGTCTAACAAGGGAAAAGTAGCTGATTTCTCGTACATGATCGTCACATTTACCCAATACTCTTTTAATGAAACCCAGTTTGCGATTCGCTTGACCAATTATTTCACGAATGTGCTTACCCCAGGAAAGATCATTTGTCAGTCTTATTCCAAGATATTTAATGGATTCCACGTTAGTTAATTCATTATTACTTATTTTGTAAGTGGTAGGAGGAGAGCTATTCTTTTTCCAAAAATTCATTACAAGACATTTCTTAAAGTTTAATTCTAACTGCCATGTATCACACCAAGTTTCAATTGCTTGTAGGTCAATATTTAAATATTCTTTATCGTTCGGGCATAGAATTTCCCTGTACACTACTGCGTCATCGGCAAATAGACGAAGCTTACTTTTTACCACCTTTTGGATATCATTAATATACAAAAGGAATAGGAGTGGACCTATCACACTACCCTGTGGGACACCCGAAGTGACTTTAATTGCCGGTGAGGAAACACCGTCCAAAACAACCCTTTGAACCCGATCATGCAGATTATGCAGATTACAGTTATTTGGGGACCACGGCTCAACGTCCCATCCGACGGACAGAGTACTGCACTCGAAGTGCCCTCCACTAAGCATTCAAGTAGGGACAGGTATACGAATGAAAAATCCGGCAGTGCCAAGATTCGAACCCGAGCCATCGGGGAGGCTCTAGGCACCACACCAACCCGATCCCACCTTCATACATTCATACACTTTCTTATACAGTTCAAAATTTATTCTGTTGCTTAAGTTAATATTGATTTGGCTCATATTGCTCGAGAGATAAGGTAAAAAGAACATTCACTGCGCTGAGACACAAAGTCATGTCCCTATTGACTGCGACGTGGGCGAGGCAAACTGCTGCGCTTCTGCTCGCCAGATTTCGCCCGATATGGGCCGCGTTTGAGCTGGCCTCCGCGCCATCGATCCCAATGTCTCATTGGATGTGGGCGATCAAGGAAAACCTGTTGAGGTAATTTAATAGTCTGTGTATTGTAAGGATAATAAATAGCCCTCTTCGAACTGGACTTCGGAAACGTCCAGGAACAATGCTTTTTGGATAAAAAGGTCCCTCGGATTTTCTTTACACGTGAAAACTCTAATAGCGACGAATTTGGTTAGCTAGCATCATAAGTCAAACGAGTATGGATTCCAAATAGCGGTAGCCCCAGTGAGTGTAAGCTGGTTTCAACTGTTAAGAATTTGAGTGTATAATCTAATTTTTGTTCATATGCAAATATTAAACTGTGATTTTACATTTTACCAATTAAATAAAAATTTCATTAGTGACCTTAATGAGTATTGTCACCCATTATTCCGTCATTTGTGCTGAGTGGTTTTTGCTTCAGATACTCTGTTCATTTCTCCATTGCCGTCAGCAATTAAATTCAACTCTATTGGAAACTATTTAAACGTTTTCTGTAACCGTTAGGGATCAATTGAACTGTATTTTTTGCGGAGAGTACAGAGCCCAAATATTAATTACAAAGTTTATTACTCTGGGTGTAATTGCGCCAGAAAAGAAACTTCTTTTTCCATGATAAATGATGCGCGATAATTGATTCAGGTGTACACCTTGGCGGTTGGCCATTACATCGACAAGTCTGCAGTAAAAAATAGTTAGAATTTATTGCGTGCTTTTGTCTCCACAGGTGTATCGTTGTATATTATCTGTTTTCATAGTCGGAAATAGCCTTTTCCTCTTTTAAAATACATACATCCCACGGTGAGGAAACGAACGGCATTTCATGGATCAGTAAGCAATGGCTGGGAATCGTTGGTCTAGCCATAAAATTTGTATATTTCAACTAACGTTCTGATCTGTTTTTTTCAAGCCAAATTGACTACATCTCAACAATGTCAGTTTGAAATAAGAATCGCATAAAATTGAATATGGAATATGCAGATCAAGAGATATCATTTGTTTGCGCCTCTTACAATATTATTTTTACAGATATTATCTTACTCTTACTATATTACAACATTTTTGTAATATTATAATTAATAACATTTTCAAGCATTATGTAACGGACCTTAACAACTACAACACCGGTTTTCAGTAATGCTCAAAAGGTTCTTATCTTTCCAAATCCACAGGACTTGTACCCATTTCAACATTTCAGTCTCCGAGTACTTCCAGAAAGACGTTGCTGATTCAATTTACCCTTGCATATACATGGTAAACAAAATTCTGCACCTAAGAGTGAAGATATTTTTGAGCTTATCCATCAGAAAGAAGATGTTTTCTTTTGATTGGAAGGATTGTTGCTCAGCCTCCCTCAATTATTCTTGTAGCAGCTCATTTGGCCAAATAAACCGTGCATTTTATAAGTTATCGCTCAGGATTCCAGCCACAGATTAGAGCATGTTCGACGGCACGTTAAGGACTCTTATCCCATTACCGTAATTATCCGCAAGAGCAAAGAAAGAACCGCGTCTGTGGTTTCATTTCAAGAAATCGTTATCAAAGCCTACGACCAGTTTTCTGTTTTTGCTGCCTCTGTTCCTCGTACAGCAACTTCCACACTTACTCTTCAGGTAGTTAGTGATCCCTATCGAAACCAATCGATACTTTCGAAAACCAGTTCGTCCAATTCTTAAGTAGGGTAATGAAATTAAACGGTCGTCTTCCAGAGAGCGGCAACACGTGAAAATAAAAAAAAAATATTGCGGAGCAAGAAAAGGTATCGAAAGCTCTGCAGCACAAGAGGACAAAGAGAGCAGCCTATATAAAAACTCTTTATCTGCCATTAATCGCGTAGGACAGGACATGCGCTCGGCGATTCACTTGCGGCGGCGGGAACAATGGGTAAGCATTCCTCCTCCACGACGACCCTCGAGCCCCGGGAGGCGTTTTAATTTCCAGCGCCTTGAAATGCGACGGAGGGAGGGAATAGAGAGAGGGGGTCTGTCGACGCGGGTGCATTCCGGGAAGGATTCGCAGCAGATGCCTCCCGAGTCTCTCGCGTCTCCGCTTGCGGAAAAGGGGCGTTTTGCGACTGCAAGATCGAGAGTTAGATAAGAGACCGCATAACGAGCGGGTACGGAGAGAGTAGAGAAGGTTGACGCGATGTGAGGGAACTGAATAGGGGAGGGGGTGGTAGGTGAAGGAACTCGTTCCGAAGACTTCGCCGCGGATTTTAGCGAGCCTCTCGACAGGATTGACCGGCGCCTAACAGGGGGGAAAGCAGTCCCTCCGAGGGTCACTCGTGGAGAAGACGAACTACAGTCTCGTTTCCACTACTTACGTCTTAAAATTCTACTCCTAGTCAAATTGGTGTGCAGGTTCACTTTGCATAGTTGGTATTACTTCTTAGCGACACGCTTTTTACCGCTTCGAACCATGCAGAGGAGAATCTGTATATTCTCTCGAACTAGTGATAGAGTTTTTATGGCGTAAGCTATAGAATTGAGACTGTAGTTGAGATTCTTAATATGACCCAGCCTTAATCAGAATCTCAACTCAGTTTTCAGGGTCACGCTGAGAAGTAATACCACCTTAGCAGGTAGATTCGGTGCACCAATTTGACTCATTGTAGGGATTTTAGGACGTAAGCAATAGAAACGAGACTGAATTTGAGATTCTGAATGTGGCTCACCGTTATTTCTTTGGAGTAAAGTAGTGGAGGAGAGCTGGCAACACCAATAGATGATCAGCTCGCTTGAAATATTTTATTGTATAATTATTGAGCAAATTATAGGCTCACCGCTTTTAACTACGCAATGGAAATAGGCAGATGGTTGGCTCAAGTCTGCTACCCCAACTACGCTACTGCAAAGGAGAGTTAAACGAAAGGGAGAAGAGGTGTATCACGGCTGAGCTGAGTGAATTCGATTGAGGCTAATTCAGAGCTGGATATAAGTGCAAACATTGTCTAAATCGTTCAACTACAGATGGCCGAGGATATTGAATATACCTTTCAAACATGTCTAAATTTCCCAATATGTGGATATTTCTTTTGCTTCAGTTGATTAATTTTTTCTATCAGCCATGCCATTTTCAGTTAGAGATTGGATTTTAATGCATCTTTTGCTCTGAGAAAAAATATATGGCTATTTTTTTTACTTAAAGGCTTTCTAACGATGATTATACTCCATGTATGACAATACTATTAATTCCGAAGAAATCTCAGAATAATACAATTTGCCTCATACTTGTCAAAATTTGATCTTATCTATGGTACTGCATTGACATAGGCTCTCTGATGTATTTCTAAGATCTACCTTATATTTTCTCGGCCTCTTCTTCACTTCCTTATCAAAGTGAGATTTATTGCCCTTCTCGACCATGAATCGAAAGTCGCTTACGGCAGATGGCATTTTTACTTGGGTGTGCTTCATCGATCCCCAATAACGGATCAACTCATGCAGAGGCAAATCTGTGCCCCCCCCACCCCAATACCATCATTCATTACGAACCACGTTATGGTGAATGTCTTTTATTTTCTGGCGCATCGGGCAACACCATAGATTTGCGGAGATACGAAGTTCAGAAATATCGTCTCCCGCCAACGCGCGGTCTTATTTTTATGCTCGCCCTCATGCGTTCTTTTTCACGGTCACGCCGAGGTCGTTTCAACTCGGTGCACGGTCTCCCAAAAAGTGTAGGTTGGGACGTGTCAACCGCATCCGCACTCCACGCGATATTTCCCTTGACATTATTCGGGTCGGTTCGCTTCATTTTTCTCTCGCCTCTCGTCTTCCACCCCTCCTCCCCTCTTCCGCAAAATCGTCGCGTCTCCACTTTCCTTTCGCCTCCCACGACGATTTGCAGGATCGCCCATCGACTTGATGACCTCATCTTTTCTCGTCTCCCTACCTTTTGCTTTTCCCATCATTAAAAAAATTCTTCCGATCATCATCGCCATTAGGATTGGGCTTTGTTTTTTATGTACCCCAACGGGTAAGGTTATATTGTCTAATTTAAGAACTTATTCCTAGAACCAATGCAACATCTACGCACTGAGTAGGATTCGAACCCGCGATCTTTCTTTATCATTATATTCTTTCCTAAAAGTTTTCACCGCAGAATGGCGTTGAAGTTGTTAGGTGATTTGTTTCTGAAATGTGGGTTCTAATATCATTATTTTATTAAATTCATTTCACTTTTACATATCAATCTATGCATGGAATATGACGCTCTCTAATGTCATCAACTAGTTTATAATAGCTGACCCTCAATAACCAAATCATCGATATCTCAAATTGATATTTTTCAGAATTCACCGTAACTTACCATTGTCTTATTTGAGGTCTTGTTCTTTAAAGTAAAATATATTGATCACTGGAATTTCTTTGCTATGTTATTAGTTTTACTTTGAGACAAATGGAAAAAATTCATGGTTATTTCTACTTAATGAGCCTGCCGTGTAATGTATGCATGCATGCGTCGAATTGTCCCAGTGATTGAGTCAGATGAATACATATTTACTCCCCAAAATTTTGGAAAGTGGTATCTTTATTATCGAAACAGTTGATAACATGAAACGATTTTACTTCCTTGCGTCAGAGTAATCTCAAAATTGTATTCCTACTCCAAAATATTAAGGCCGGTTTTAGAATGTTTTGCTTATTTTATAATAATTAGCTATGGAATGTTATACGGTAAAATATGGTGGGAAATAGGCTTGATGGTGCGGATGAATATAAAACGAAAGAAAATGGAAAGAAAAGGAATTATGAGATTCGGACTTTCTTTCCTCATTTCACAAAACCTTTCTATCATTGAATTCAGCAATAAGTGTGAAACTATGAATGATTATAAATGGTGGCTCCCCTGTCGTTTTTTGCCGCTACGACGACGTGATAGCGTCTTTGCATCAAAGCTTTCATCCGTTGTCCTTCAAGATCAATTTCGTGTGTACGTCGCCCGCCCCATACGCCCTTCCAACCCCCTCCTGCAGCCTCCTCCCTCCCTCATACCCCGCTACGCACTTCAACCTCACTGCCACTCCACTCGCGCCGTCGTATTTCATTTATTCATGAGCCCACCCTGTCTCCTACCGCATTGCACCGCGGGCGCGGAGGGAGGGACTCTTTGGCGAGTGCTTATTACTATTATTGCTATTGGTGGAGACACAGCACACGCCTCCGGTTGCCCGGAGACGTCCGCTCGTCCCAAAGCACACGCTTACTGCTTGCATTTCCCCCATCGCAGGGATGGAATAGCCTAGGCATTAAAAAAAATTTAATGAATGGAAATGGTACTCACAGGAAAGTCAATCAGCTGGAACACGCACAATGCAGGTCCTTCTTTAACGATGACCCTAGAAAGAAAGCAATAAATACAATGATAAGAAACTACTTTCGATTTCAATGATTTTATACCAACGCAAGGACATTAAAACGTGTGCTTCTGCCAACATGGCCAAGTATATCACGACAAACATTCAAAAATAAAGTTTTTAAAGGTAGGCCCTCCATTCATTTGAACTTGGGGCGTCGTAGTTAGGGGATACAGGTATCACGTAGCTCGTTTGAATGTTCACACTAGATACTAGTTTACTATACTAGATACTAGTTTACTGTACCAGTTTATACCACTAGACCAGGATTAAGTGAAATGGAGAAAATAAGTCAGTTTGATAGTTGTGAAAAATATCGATGTATTTTCTCTTTGAATTCGAATTCATTGTTTTCCAGGGGACTGATAAAGATCTCCAACAATCATAGCTGATTCACATGCTCCGCAGAGGTAGATATTTCCGTGTAAATGCGGTACTTTTACTGTACCGTCAATAATGCGTAACCTTTCCTCTATTTCAAAAATATTTTTGCGAAATTTGTATCAGCTCATGTTTGAGCGTTTATGGCGAAGGCTACGTAAAAGTAGAATCTGTTTCAGCACTTGCTTCTCTCTAAGTGCCTAATTTAGTCGTTACTACTCTGAATTGTTTGTTGAGCTCGACAGGAAATAGGTTGTTGAGCAGAATTCCTTGGGCACACGCGAGTTGTTTCTCTTTGACAAAACGTTGTAGAGGATTGTTAAATGTCCTCCCATCACCAGACGTAAACACTTGATGCAATCATTGCGATGCCTCCACACTAGTTCTATGTCTGACTTGCTATTGTTTTGCAGCGCACAACGGGACGTGAAAAGCCTCTTTACGCTCAGTGAAAGTCAGCGATGCTTACTGGTTTGTAGGCTTGTGACTATAAATACTGTTGAGTTTATATCTAGTCCATCATCCACAGGTCGTGGAGGTCCCCATCCCTTCCATCCCTATCCTTATACCTTTCCCCCCGGTCTGAAGCGCCTATTAGTGCGGAAACAGACTTGAAAACACCCAAGAAGTCGTCTCACTGTTGTCACCTCTTTCCTTCTGGAGACCCATTTGGGCCGTATCGAGAGTCTGGAGGCTGTTGCATGAGCTCACAGTCAAGGTTATCCGAGGACATCCTGTGGTCACGCGACCATGTCCTCTGTTCTTCCTTCATTTCCCCTGTCCCCTCCCCATCGCAAGAACGTCGCGTCGCGCGTTTGCCGATGGGGTAACAAGCCGTATAACCTACGTCGGGGTCTTTTAGCGTGCAGTATTCCGCGTCACGAGCGTCTTCCCGAGCGGAGGTAAATTCTCCCATCTCGAAAAAAGGCTTGAGATAATTTACAAACAATCCTTACGACGGAGGCAGTGCTTTCGGAAATCATTGTCGCCCCACCCTTTTTTTTGCTTCTGGCCGAAAATCCACTTGATGATGAGAATGGTTGCCTACCGTTGTTGAAAAAAATTAACTGCTAGTGTTCTTTTACCGGATAAGAGAAACCGTTTAATTTATTGCCGAGGCTTGTGGACTGAATTCTTATTAATTCATTGGATTTCATGAATGAATTCACTATCTACTAAATGGGAATTATAAATGGACTATCATATCACACGATTTCACATCTCTGTTGAATGTTTCTAACTTTGAGCTATTTTAATGACCTCTTTTTAATCTTGTCTTTCGCGAAGCCATCGGAATATTTAATGACATTGTTGAACGTTGATGCACGAGCGATGGCAAAATTAGTTACTCTGCGCCATTCATATTCAACTTTAAAAACTAAACTTTGATTTAAATAGGATTGAATGGTATTTTATTTTAAGTTTAAAGTTTACGGGATGTAAACTTTTAAAGATAAGTGTCAACGTAACCTAAAACGGTCGTTTTATTTTTTTGCATAGCTTTAATCATACTGAGTGCCTTCTGTTCATTTAGATGTGATGGCTAACTTTTATTAACAATGTTTCCCCAGAAGAGGAAGTGGAGCGTAAGTAATTCACTAAAGCTTTACTAGCATCCGATCTTCTTGCGCTTGTTGCGATGAGAGACTTGACCAGACGACGAAAGTCGAGAGAGGGAGAGAGAGTTGCAGAGAAAGCCACGCCTCCATACTGACATCATCGCCGAAAATTTCCCTCCCAGTGGAATCACAATAGTCCCTCCCGCTCCAAATTATCACCTGTAGGAACTCCACGGTGGTGAAGCAACGTCCGATGTGCAAATAATCCCTTGAGTATTTTATTTTCTAATCTGGGGTGTAAACAGTATGAAGAAAACTACCTATGTTGAAGTCAAATATTTAACGCACTGATCCTACATAATAAACGGTAGTGATAAGCGAGAAGTGAGAAGTGAGGTATATTTGATGCCCTGAATAATTAGTATCATTAAACTCTTCCAAACTATCTCGCTAATGACGTATTTACATGATGAGGTTGAAATTTACGTTCATTTACTCGTGGCGTGATAGCATGTTTCGGACAAATGAACCGTTTACTTGTCTTACCAAACCATTCGCATTAGTCGGCCAGTTGATTGCATGTACTGTACGGCGATCAACTGCACCGTAGAAAGTTGATTTTATGCTTTTTCGCTGGAACAGAAATTATTATTGACCAGTTGTATGTTTTACGGTAAAATGATCCAGCGGCCATGAGGAAGATGCTGAATATTTTTAACAAAAATTGCTGGACATGAAGATTATCCAATAATTTTGCACACAGAGAGAATAAAGTCGTTAATGTCGAATATGTGACTTTTAGGGAATAAAATCTTTAAAGAGACACATGTGCTTAAGCCACTGCTTATGAATGTGAGGAAAGGTTGATGGTGAAGTTGACTTGAAGAAAACAATTGCAGAAGAGAGAGGAAGGAAGGAGGGAGTAATCAGGCGGGAAGGAGGTGCATTTTGGCATCTGGGAACTTCTCTCTCTTTGCTTCGTGACCCCGAATAGTGCGAGGAAATTACTGATGCATATTCTTGCGATGGCTTTTTCAATATTTTTTCTCATTTTGTCGCACTTTTCTCTCGAAGGGACATCGCTTGAGGATAAAATGACATTCTCGTTGAGTAAGTAAAATCACTCGACTGATATTTCTTTAACAAGTTTATTCTCTCTCTTTCTCTCCGCATATGGATCGATTTCGAGAAAATCCCATCCCAAACATTTTTCAAGCGATCATTTGACGGACTCAGACTACGGTTGATGAAGGTATTGGGATTCATGATTCGAGTACTGCTGGCAAGCAAGGAGGCAGAAATCGTTGTCGGCCTCCACGCAGACCCATACAGGATGGAGACCGGGAGGGGGTGAGATGTGGGCTTGTGGATCTGCGAGGGTGAGGAGGGAGGGGATCGATGGGAAGGAATGGGATACGTGGGAAGTGAGCGTGGGGATTTTTTTGGGGGGTGCTAGGGGAGGAGGGGAAACATGAGGAAAGGCGTCAGATAAAGGGTTGAAGGGTTGGGGGCGATGAAAGATGCCGGTGCCCCCCTCCGACGTGAAGGCCGCTTGAAATACCTCGTCCAGCCAGCCTGTCGTCCAACCGCCCCCGGGCTACCAACCCTCTCTCCCAGTCCCGCCCCTCTTCCAGGTAGAAAACTCAGGCATACTCCCTGCCCCTCCGCCAGGGCAGTGCCGGCCGTCGAGTCGGTAGCGGCGCAAAAGCATCAAGGGGAGGAGATCAGTTTGAATTCCACGGAAATCTTTTTTGGAATGGTTGGATGCGTGGCATCCCAGGGCGTTCGAGTATGCACCGTGGAACTGAGTTTGTAATTTGGGTGAAACTTCTTTAGACCTGTGTAGACTACTGTGTGCGGTATGATTTTCAAGTATTCATCAGAGGAGTGTGTATAAAAAAAATTCTCATGGAAACTTTTCAACGCACTCCCTTGCCGTTCTGAAATGCTGGGAAAGTTCTGACGCATAACACTGTGAGAACGATCCTGCTCACGAGCGCTAAACCTAATGGTGACATTTTGATTCGCTGTTTTAACATTGTCACCTTTTCAGGGACCTTAATACAACCAACCAAATGTTGGTTAAAAACTATGGTAATTTTGATTTTAAGGGGTTTCTGCCGAAGGCATGTCCATTGAAGGTGCTGGATCTTTATCATTCCTTTTATGAGTTACGCAAAATTGTAAATGTATGCGAGTTGTGATTTCTTCTCGGTGAGTGAAAATGGTTAGGCAGCAATATAATCACTTAATAGGTTAGGCCACATTATTTCGTTTGATAACTTAGTTAAAGCTGATTAAACGTATGTACTATTAATGACGTCTAGGTTCCCTTTATTTTTCCATTATTATATATATTCCCGCATCATCACTTATAATCACTTTGTGAAGAGTGAATAGTTTCTGTCTTCTAGAGAAATTGAGAAAAAAATACTCTTTATCCTTAATGTCAAAGATGATTTATACCTATTCTGAATTACTTTGGGGATTGCATAGAATGTTTCCTAAACCCTTTGATCAATTTTACTCGGTTTTCACCGTATTTTATCTGCAGTTCATTTCTCAACTTCAATAATACAGTAAAGCCGATTTTTAAAGGAGTTTACCTTTATCTAATATAAATGAAATGGTACTCTTCAAGGATTGTGAACTAGCCGCGAATAGCTTAGCGGAGACACACGCTAAGTATACTAGTGGATGTTATTCTTGCGAAAATGCTATTAAATGGTATTCTGTTAAATAAAGGAAACTGCCATAAAGGACCGCAATAATGTATCTACCCAAATATCCCATCTCAATAAAATCCGAATGAGTAAAAGATCAAAATGGTTTCATGACTTCTGACCCTCTCCCTACAAATATGCAAATTGTAAATCTATTGCTTCTTCGAAAATAACGCGTGAAGTTGATCTATGGCTGAGTCAATCGACTTATTCATTGGTATGATTATCAGAACATAATGCCAGGGTATTTACATTGCCTGAAAAAGAAGATCCACAAGTCCTCTTTCTTAGAAATATGATTCTCTGTGGATTTCTGTAGGAGCGATTATATATCTACTGACATTTATGGATGTTCTTTCTCTCCCAGGAATCTTTGTTGACTCAAGACTTAAATTCTCGGATTCGGAGCCAATATTATGGATACGGTACAATTAAGCCTGAGATTGTGGTAGTGGGTTAACAGGGTAGCTGTATTGAAAAACTCTCACGCCGTCGTGTATGTTGAGAAGACAGCTTGCTTATCAGAGATTCGACGACGGAATGTGGTACTCTTAAATAATTGGTTTATGGTCTGGGCTGAGGAAGCAGATTGCTACTTCTGAGAAGTTAGGCTGAAGGTTACCTCTCAGAATCTTATAGATAGAATATTAATCTAAGTTAGCTATACCTAATGAAAACGACCATTAGAGCAGACACAAGGTGTAGATTCCAAGGGTGTGTCGACAGACGATAAATTAAATTAATTCTTGCTCTGGGAAGACGCAATTATTTTCTATTAATTTTGGGTGCCCTTTTTTCTTCGTGGTTTGTCCATAAGTCAGTTTGTAACCATTTGAATGACTGTATGGTAGAAGATGAACCATTGAATCACTCTATTAAATGTATGTACCAATGATTGTGCATCAAATGTGATGCATGGCTTACAGCACATAAGCTTCCGAAACTTCATGAACGGTGAGAACCGGTCACATTGAAATGTCAAAAGATTCAAAATAATGAAAACAGCCACTGTGACAGTGACACTGAAATGCGGCTGTGACCTTGATTCTTTTATCTGCGAGGATTTCTTGAGCAATTTATGGCGCGGCTCGGAGTATTATTTATCACCCCATAGAGTTCGCAATAAAAATATCATTCAGTAATATGTTTGCAATATCTTCTGGAAGGGAAGAAGATAAGTTTCATGCGTTAACCGCTGCCGTCAGACCTCACGGCCTTTGAAGTCATTTAAAACCTGGGGGAGTGTGCTTGAATCGCTTGGGATTGATTCCGGTACGTAACTAAGGACTCACTCGTATGTTTTTAAATTGTGTTCGGGATTATTCCGTACCGGAATCAATCTCGAACGATTCAAGCACACCCCCCTAGTCTAAAATCCAGCCTCAAAAAGATAATACAATTCAACAGTTTAAGATGTTTTAATAGGTAATTTTAGGGAGGATCATTGACTTTATTTTCATTAAAAGCTTCCAACATGAATAGTTTATTCAAACAAGCTGTTCTATGCCTGTTCAAAAACTTAGTTAAAAGCATACATTAAGCTTAAGATGGTTAAAAGTGCGTTTTCGTAGTTGTCTTTCTTGTCAATGATTCTCCAAAAAGTGACGCAACAAGTTTGGCTAACGATGATGGTTACTAGCGCTGAACTGAATTGGTAACCACATTCTTCATTTAAAAGTCCACCGGTGGAAACTCATAGTTTAGTGGCATTGAGATGGCCTGAGGGACTCATTGCCCAAATTTGACTGGGATACTCTCAAAATAAATAAGTTAGATTCGTAGGTTGGTCCAAAGATTGCATTTAACGAACAAATATTCAGTCATATTGCATGCAAGCAGAATTCAAAGTAACATGAATAGTGTTTGATTGAATTAACAATGTTTCTTGATGCGAGAAAGCAATTGAAAAAAGTTGGATGGATTTCTCAACGCAGAAATGAAGGAATCCAAGTGTGAAATTCACAGTATTAAGTTTTATATCCCAACTTGGCCTCGGATGATCCCCAGCCATTGCAAGGAAAATACACAAAAAAGGAAGACTACTTTCGCAACAAAGCTAACTTGAAATGCGAGATTTTGGAAGATCCCTCCAGCATAATCCAAGTTTCTCAACACGATTTATACGGAATAGATTATCACATAGAAAAAGTACCGTGCCAATAGAAATTTTCCGAGAAACGTGACTTCAAGTCAGCAGCGTTCTGTAGTTGATGACTGTATGTATGTAGGTACTTGCATTCCCTGTGTCACCCTATTGCGAGGAGATTACCAGAGTAGTCCGTAATTGCTCCGGTCTACCGGACCCAAAGAAAGAAAACAAACTCGCTAGTACTCACGGTGCTGCCGTCAGTGGTGTTCCTCTTCCTCCGAGCGGATGGTTGTAAAGAGAAAAAGCGTAAAGTCAATCGCAGTATCGCGCAAGTTAATCTCTCTCTCTTCGACCCGTGGATACAGCTCTCGTGGCAGCGGCGGCAGTGGTGAAAATTCGCCCCAGAGAGGGAGCGTAAAGAAAACAGTTTCCTTCTCGTCCGGGCGAAAGAGGTAAACGGCGTCGATGGGTGGCGACAAGTTACCTGCGTGCTAGAGCACGCACTGCGTAAGTCCAGCGTGAGGATGAGTGTCTGGCGGTGGATGTGTGGCGAGATGAAGCGGGGGGGCAGGGGTCTCACATTCATCCACGCATCTCAATCGAGCGGCATCCAACCCTTCTCGCGCCGCATGGCTCGGATTATTCCTACATCCCTCCTCACCTACCCCCTCTCCCCTGGCCCCTCCCACAAACAACATCCTTTCTCCGTCGCACGTGCCGACGGCGGATTCATGCGTACTCGGAGAAAGTTGAGCCGAAGCGACCGCTCCACCCTCTCCCCCTTGTGTCTTGATCCACCGACCTGCACGCGCTGACGAATGAAAGCCTGCTCTTTTCCTCCCCCGCCAGCCATTATCTACCTGCATGGAGATAACCTGGCGGGGAAGAGAGAGAGTAATGGATTTTCAGAAACTAAAGAAGGTTTAATACCTTCGGGACTGATCTGCTCGAAGGCGTCCTGACTCATAAGGTTAACCTGTCGAGAAACGCTTTTTCCCACTGGGTGGACACAGTGAGCGTTGTTTGACTCGTTTTCATGCTTAATTCTAATTAATCTGTTGCAGAGTCATATTTACTCGCGATTCATATAAAAACTGTTGCCAACCAACTTTTCTTAGCTATCAACCCTGGGGATACTGTTAGCTTGCGCAACTCACAATGTAGGGGTATTTAAGTGTTTTATTTGTTTTCAATTTCATTTCTTTGCTTTTATACTCTAAGTTTCGTGGATAGTCATTAAAATGCGTAGTCATTTATTACACTAGAGGTGCACATTTTTGCAATATATCTCTCAAAATTCGTAATTTCATTGACCAACCCTACTGCATCTTTCGTTTGAATTTCATCTCCATAGTTGGCTGGAATTCGATTGCAAAATCCAAATTAAGCAAGGTTAAACTATATCAAGGTTAGGCCTAAATATGTAATTTTGATTCGTTGTTTCATTCCTGAATTTATACCCTTCTGCATTAATTGACTGATGATAAATTTTAGCTATTTTTTCTTTCATCTTATCAAAGAGAGGGATAAAAATACCGAAAAAAGGGAATCTAATGATTTTATTTCCGTATGCATGAATACTTAAGTGAATAAAGGGTGTTACGTAGTTTAATTTTATGTTAATGTAAAATAATTTTAGTAATTCAGTTTACGAAAGTCAAATTACTTGGTAAGTGTAGCATTGCGTCGCCTTATATTCGTGATAATTGAAATATTTGTCTGAACAAATGGGTATCCATGGCCATGGCATGTTCGAAAAGTATTTTTTTCTTTTTCTTCCGTCCCGTATCTCATGTTTCCGTCGCTCGTGATTCAAAAGCTTTATTCCTCTTGAGGATGATTAGTGGAAGGAGCGTGGTTGGTGTATTGCGTGAAATCCGAGCCCAATGTGGTTGGTATATCATGAGCTGCTGCAGTTGGCCATTTTTTTATTTACCTGTCACCGTCTCACGAGACGTTGCGTTGGTCTGTTTGAAAGTGACTCGCGTGTTTATATGTAACCGGAAACCCGTTGGAGTGTGCCCACGGAAGAGTGTGCCTCGCACCTTTGACCACCGCACGCGTTTTGTGTTGAGTCAGGGGGTGGGGGCAGCCCTAGATCAGCAAAATTTATTTTCTTAGTTTTCCTTAGGAGGCGGAGGGGAAGATGCATTCCAGCGTCAGCCCATGGAAACTGATCGGCGCCACTCAGTGTACAAGTGGCACGGAACGGAACCAGCATTTTTAATTGAAATCATGTCTGGCTCTTTAATCTACACTTTTATTAAATGACTTAAAGGATTCTGTCAATGTAAATAAATTAAGTATTTTATCCACTTAATTTTTTAAGTAACTAGAGTCCGAGGTAGGCTCAAACTTCGGCGGATTACTCTCAGATTGGCTTACCTTAAATAATAAAGCAAAGACGTGGCCCTTTTATTTGTCGTTTTGTGTTACTTCACAACCGGCGATAAAGTACGGAAAGTAGCCCCTTATTTGAATTTCTAGTAATTGTCACACCACATAAGTATATTAGATACAAGATAAGTAAATTTTCTTGAGACGTATTTTGTTCATATGAAGTGAAAATCTGATTTTTGTAATATAAATTATTCCATTACAACATTATCTTTTAGAATCAAATACCCTTCCATTTACTTCTGTGACTTGCTGGTACTGGTAATCCACCAAACGTATTCATTACGTTACTGATTTCAGATTTCATTTTATGAAGAAGAATGTGTTAAATAAGAAAACTGATACATTTCCTGGGCATATATAGTATGTTTTAAAACCAAATTGTTGGACTGCTTCTATGGATTGCAGTGATTCTGGACCTTACAGTGATATAGGTTAATACTGGCTCTACAATGTGCGGCAGCGCACAATAGGTCGTGTAAAATGTAGCTTCAGCCTCCAGTCAGCGGGAATCTCACCAGTTAGACTTACCGGACAAGCTATCGTTGCTTTACAAGGGTAAGAAATTCACGATACTATCATTCAGCGCGAGGAAAAGATTAGGATAAGATTGTCCCTCTCGCAGCAGCGTTCACGAACATATCCAAGGCTGATTCCGAGGACGCTGTGCTTGCGAGGGCTATAGGTTTTTGTCAATGGTGACAGACTGGCGGGGATGGTAGTGGTTCAAAACTCAATGTGGTAAAACGGGAAATGCGCCCTACCGACGAAAGATCTGAGGAATAAAAGAAAGGGGTGCTCTTCTCTTCTTACTCGCCCAGTCCCACTGTGCTCGCATAGCGCCCGATATAGGGCACGGTTCTAAAAACAAGGCTATAATTCGACCTTGTTGCAGGACTAATTTTTGTCTCTCCCTCATCGACCAAAAACTCCTTCGGAGAAACCCTTTGCGTCCCCGAGACAGACTCGCCTCCGCGTTCAGATAAGGGGACGGTGGCCGTGGAGTCGAAGTTCTGCAGAAACATGTCCTGCGTGGTGACTCGAGGAAGATGCACGACTTCCCACCGTTTGGGCCGGGACCCACATATCATGACGACGCCTACATATTAAAGGGTACCCGTCTGCTGTCTTCCTACCACTGGCTCGACTTCTTGAAACCCTCCTCCCAAAATCAACTGTTACCTCTCCCCCCAGAAAAGTTCACGCTCATAACTAATTCATTTTTCTTATCTCTAACATCACCTCTTACCGATTAGCCATGTTGAAAATAATGGACCTTTTCCTGTGCAAATTTATCTTCGAACACATTCTTTATATATTTTATGCTCTTAAACATTTTTAGTGTCGCTTTTCTATCCTATTTTTAAAGTTATAAGAAAAGAAACCGAGGAGAGTCCGCTTCAATGTTCACAATTTATTGAACAAGACCTTGTTCATTGTTTAGAGCCGTCTTTGCCAGGCGTAGCTAAGGTGGATGCGAGAGAATCCATCTCTTTTCTTTCTATTAACTTATAATGATGTAAGCATGCGAATTGCCGAACAAATGCAGCCTCTTAATTAATGGTAATGTTAGTAGTAGTCACTTGGATGAATTATGCTACAATGGCTAAGATTACATCGTACCATCTAAGCTAAATTCTTAACGTTAATATGCACACGATATCCGTATCCGAGATGGAAGTGGAACCCACAACCTTTGCCAGTCCTCACGATATCGACGTCAGTACCGTGGCGGACTGTAAGTTCATCTCTCGCATTATTCTCCTGTCTCTCACCACAAGAAGAAACTACTAGTAGAACAAAACACCCCATTCATGTTATCTACTTTTTCTCAGTAGTTTCTAGCACAAGTCTTAGAGATAAGTAGGGATTTTTTTTTACGTGTGATTGGAATGTGAAGCAAATTTTCTAAAATGCTATACATTCAGCGTTTATTCTGCACGTTGTCGTCATCAGACCCAACGCTCCGTGCCTTTATGCCGCCTCCACATTTCTGGGCAATAGTTGGAAAACGGAGCCTTCCTCCATCCGTAAGGACTGCATTCAACTGTCCCGTATCTTTCCAACAATTCCTTCTCCGATTCAGTAGTAACCGTCGCTCCTTTTCCCCCTTCCTCCGCCCCCTCTATCGCCTACTGAGGGCCGAAATAAAGTATGCCATATCCCTCGACGGCCGACCAGACATTAGCCGTGTAACGACCTCCGCTCCGTTCTTGTTTCCTCGGAAAAGTAGTCGGAGGAGACAGAACGAAAGGGGGATAGATGGGGTGGACCTCATTGTCTTCGCCGACGAGATAGTCCACGGCACACACTTAAATCAAAGAAGGAAGGTTGGGGTTGCTCCCAAATTGATATTTCTGCGAGATCGAGGCCGTGCGAGTGGATTTCCTCGTACCACTAAAGGGAGAAGAGAGTGAATTCCGGGGGAGGGGCGTCTTCCCAAGGAGACAAAATTGTAAATCTTAATGTCTAGTTTTCTTAATATTGTGGTGCGTATGCATAAAAAACTCTGTACGTGCGTAAGCAATGTCTTTCTGCTCGTTCTTTTTTCCACACATCACGCTCGAAATTATTCAAGGACGCGGTAATAATGAATGGGTGAAAATTGAGTAAAGTTTCCAGAATGGTAATTTGTTACGCAATCTGCATATTTTGAGCATCCCTTTTAGTGTCAATGGATTAATTTACTTCTCGGCGTGAGCAGTAGTTGTAATGGGTGCAGTTTTTTCGTATTCCTGTGGTCGACTGCATCGGTGTAAACAGGAATGGCAATCAATTTACTTTTTCATTTCAAGTTGTTTGTTGTTAGGAATAAGAGCTTGCCAATTTTTCTCAGTAGATTTTTTCTTAGAAGACATGAAAAAATACCGCCTTCCGCAATGTAAGCGGTAATTGCCAGTTTTAATTATCTAATTGATGATGTGTTTTTGTCAGAGCTAAAATATTCGCGAAGCGCGCTTGGGTTTTTGCGTTGCCCTTCAACTCATTCCTTCGTAATGAAGATTGAAATAAGTCTCTATTGTATGCTAAATTCAAGGTCAGCGGCGACGGAGATTGGTGAAATAGGGTTCACGAAATATGTCACGGCATTTGATTAAGCTGATTGTAATGACTGCGGTAATGATTCCAGTCATAGTTATTAATGCCTACATGCTTATTTAAACGTTCTATATCCCTTTTTCTGGTCTGCAAATGTTTCCTCAACTTCGTAATGCTATAGCATTGATATGCAATGCACCCTTAGCAAATATTTCACTATTATAATATTGCCATAATGACCCTTCTCCGATTTAGCGGCAAAAATCTGGACATGATGTAAAATTTCTCTTAAAATATGCCCGGTAGCAAATTGGTCGGGGTTGTTCCATTTTATTCGCGACGAGGGTTGTAAGGCCGGCGCGTTACCAACCTGGCTACCATGGAGAGCGATGGGGGTTAGTTGATACGCTAATGGTATTGCTAACCGAAGAAATATGTCCTAGGCTAGATTCAATGTGAGCTTCACACTATTCAGGAAATATGATTTTGATAAGGAGAGCTGAAATTTTTGAATCATTCCTAACCCTTGCTCGAGAGAACCTCTAAACATTTTTACGACGGTAAGTTGATTTAACAGGTCCATTAATTTCTTTAATAATACGCATCAGACATAAATCTTGGGATCTTTTATCACCTCATTTTGTCCAAAAAATTACAAAAATGATGCTACCAGGGGCATCTAGAGACGCGATACTAGTAGTTACCGAATGGCATATGCCGGGTAACACTCCTTGGTCTATTTCTTTGGATTAATGCCTTGAAAGTGCGAAATAAACGCTAAATGTGTTTGATCATGGGGACAAACGAATGTTTGTTCAAGTGCTCGGTGCTGACGAGTGTGGTAAACTTCGCACTCTATGTGGGTCATCTCTCCTTGCAGGAGCGCGACACGGGAATGTAATCGACGCGCCACCGCACGGGGAATTACTGCTCATCACCACTCTTGAGGCCGAATCCACTCCGTCTCGAGCGCGCTCCTCTTTAATTTGCAATTTGCTCCCTCCCTCGCGCTGACCCGTGAAACTCGAGAAGCTCTTCTTCCCCAGGAGCCTCCTTCGCTTTCGTTTTTCGTGCCCGCGTCTCTCCGCCCCGCCCCCCGCGCCACGCCGGGGGTGTGGTTTCCCCTGACTCGAGAGCCACCGTCGAGGGAAACGAGGTCGGTTCGCCGCCGAATAATCTCTTCCCATTGGGGCGAGAGGGGAGGGAGAGTGAGATATACGCGGTCAGTGCAATGCGGTTTTTCCTCGCTGGGGTGAGAACGGTGTCCACTCTTCGATTTTTCCCGTTCTGGAGAGTAAACGAGAGAGTCTCCCTCGAAGTGTTGTCGTCAAGAGTTTTATTTCCTCGTGTTTTATTCACCAAGCGGTTAGAGTCCACTATTTGATAGATAAGCCAATGTGGATGCGCCTGAATGGAGTTGAACATTTTCACAGACTGGGTAGCCGTTCAGAAACAGTTCCAAGTCTTATTAGTCTAAACTTGCTCTTTTTCCCGTGAGCAGGTAAATTTTGCTCACTGGAATGTGGGTATCTCTTGGACCCTTAGCGACTTCTAAAGTTAATCATAACGATCCACTTGTTGGCTGTACTGCAATAAAATTGTGCTTAAACTGTAGAGAAGTGTAGGAGGTCCATGCAAGCTCCTCATGCGAAGGAAAAGTAGGGTGGACCTGGTGTACCGTCAGTTATTACGGATTTTCCTCAAAGTGAATGACCAGGGGATGGAAGGAATGGCTCGTTGAGGAGCCATTCCTTCCATCCCCTGGTCCCTTCCATCCCCAATCGTAATTTTGTGCACGACATCGTTTAATGGAAAAGAAAAAAGAGTTTTAGTGAAAAAATTAATCTTATAACCACAACCATTCGCTCATAAATCAAAAAAAAATTAAAATAAGCAAAAAGCTGCTTTGATATCATGTACGTCATTTTCCTCCCGTCCTAGGCTGCTTTTTGGGGAAGGGAAGGGAGAGGAGGGGGGTTATCGGAAGGTCTGCTCGTACAGATCCTGTCGCAACTGCTCCTATTGGCAGAGTCAGCTGAGTCCCCACCCATTGAGATAAGGCGAAGTAGCTTCGCGGGCTCAGTTGTGATTGAACGACGTGGATGACGTCAGGGGTTGCACCACGCCCACTTTTCCAAATGTGTTAAAAACATCAATTTTTCGCCTCTTATATCTCGGGAAATATTTGACGGATCAAAAAACGGAAAAATACGGGTCTTTTTATTTTACAAACTCTTATCAGAATCGGAATTTAAATTATATAGTAAACGATCCCATTCAGTCCTTCAAAATTTCAGCGAACACTTCAACGCTTTCCCTAGGTCAAAATCAAGGTCAGGACAAGAAGGTAACTGATCCCTGCGATCATTTCTTCCGCACCAACGCCTCTAGCGTCGACCAACGTGGGTCATGGGAGACACGAACTGGCAGATGAGAGTAACCGCCGCCTCCTGCGTCATATCCCCATGCATCTCATACCCTTGCCGTGCAAATCATCTCTTTTATCTCCATATCTCCAGCAGTCATTAGAATCATTTCTTTCTCCGGGTTTATCGTAATTTTATGTACACTGACATTTCTACCCTTCTATCCTTTTTCCTTTCTACTGAATAACTTTCGGTCTTCCACTTATTTTTGCTCTTTCTTCCCTCCATTTGGAAAGCCATCGTTTTATTTATTACCTTGGTTCCTACTCCTATATACTTTGTCGCAATTAATTATACATGAAAATAAAAAATATGTAAGAACATTTGTTTTCTCTGAGGTGCACAGAAAAATGAAACTAAATGATGGCTCAGTTTTAAATTACTACTCACTTCAAGAAGATGGCGATGACAAAGTAATGAGGAACTTGACTGGAATTTTAAACTCTTGTCTTCAAAATTTTACCAAAAGATGTTCGTGAAAACCGGTCAATTTTTCGAAGACGAGGCGAGATGGCGGTAAGGATGGGCCCAATGGTGAGATTTAGGCGTGAGACTTACGGCGTCAGTGGTTACAATACCATATCCAGTATTGCCAAACACATTTTACTCGAATTATGTTTCAGTAATTTCTGATGTATCTACCCCAATACCATCTGGCGACGAATACCGACCCTCTCGGATTTAGTACCACATTTTTCCCCTAAGTTTCGTAACCCATGTTTTGTGATGTCTTGTCGGTCATTACCAATTCGTAGAGAGCCCGGGTTTGAAACCTGAAGTTACTTTTCTTCGGTAAA
This sequence comes from Platycnemis pennipes, assembly GCA_933228895.1. Taxonomy (NCBI): domain Eukaryota; kingdom Metazoa; phylum Arthropoda; class Insecta; order Odonata; family Platycnemididae; genus Platycnemis; species Platycnemis pennipes. The sequence continues at coordinate 98,495,557 of OW121848.1, read as the reverse complement.
CCTACTTGAGTGTTTGTAGAGAGTATTCGTACGGCACCCCGTCCTTTGGATGGGACGTGATCTTGGCGCCTTTCTTTAAGAGCAGTGCAATACCGACGCCTGGTATCTCTCCACCTGCCTCCTTCCTAACCGTTCCACTCCCATCCTTATACCTTTCCTTCCGATCTGAAGAGTCTATAAGGGTGGGTACAGATTTGGAGGCAAATATGAGTGATTGTACGGAAGTAATCATTGCTACATCCATCATTTCCACTCATGTTGTTAAAGAAATGCGTTTTATGACTCCCGAACTCTCGGTTACCACCCCTTAAACTCAACTCCCGCAGAAATCAACGGTTCATGTTAATCATGTATAAATAACAGTGCCAGTAAGAAAAGTAGCCTACATCTTAAACCATGAAATCCCGCAATTTATTCACTTGGTGTTCATCTCCATCTCCGCCAGATTTTATATCGATTTTCCTCGTGATCTAACATTTTCTTTAAGTGACTCAAACATTTCCTCATTTTAGTCGATGATCTTCCCTCTTTGTATGACGTAAGATAGGGACAGGCCCATTTCACAACGAGACATCCGCGCACGAAACAGGATGCGAACCCGCGACCTTCAGGCGGACAGCGAGCACGTATCCACGCAGCCATCCGGGTCGTCTGCGGCCACTTCTCCCCCTCGGCATTCGTCTGTGAATTTCGTGCGAGGCATGCGAATTATGAGCGTGAGAGAAGCGATGAGTGAAGTGGATGCTTTCAGGTACCAAGAAGTCGCGTTTGGTTCCTGCCACGTCTGTTTACGCCAAAGGTTACGCTCAGCAGACTCTCCTAAGTATGGAGCGTACACACAAATATGTCTGTTAACGGCGGTGGTTCTGGAATTCGGAATGAACAGCCTGCCGCGGTTTACATGCTCCAAGTTCATCCGGAGAAGTAGAATTTTCTCTTTTCTCCCGGGGAAGTAGAAGATATTCTCCGCAACCTAAAGGTGGCGTCTCGGTCAAATTGTTCCGTTCACCCCATAATCCACTGCTCGTCATTTGTAGCAGTAGTACAAATGCATTTGAAATAATCTAACGGTTGAGGTTTTATCGCATCATTTAACATAAACTTAAAATGTGTGATGAGGCATTTATACCCAGATCGCGATTCGAACTCGCCTCCCTTTGGTTGCAGGCCGGCAGGTATTCGCACAGTATATCACTGCTGCTTAAGGCCAATGGTGACTGCCCCTGAAACGGTTTTTCTTCTCGCAGCTAGGCAAATAAAGTTATCGACATGAATCTTTCACCATCAACTTTTTTTGGCCAATGAAATTCTTTTTTGCTTTTTACATTTTTCAAAAAATTAAAAAACATGATAAAAAATTACCAAAATGGCAGAATGCGTTGTTATTTATAAAAATCGAAAAACTACGAAGTTTTCGAGTTTCTTCACTAATCAATTCCAATTTTCTAAATAATATTACGAGAAGGTAATAACTAGTAATTAGAATAATTAGAAGTCGCTAAAAACGCGCTGCTAGGAGCGTCACTTGCGGCGAAATCATGGAACCATTACGAAGCACCCGAGGAGCGATGAGGGAGGGGAGGGAGAGATGCCGCTGGAGGGATGAGGGCCATGCTGCTGGAGGCGTTTAAGGGGAGGGACGAACGAAAGACAAATCTTGCAACCTTGTGTTTTTGCTGAGAAGAGGACAGCGCGCAGGATGTCGCAAGTTTATGCGTCCCTCTTCGTTGCTCTCAGTCCGTCTCGACTTTTCGTATCGAGAGCTATTTCCAATTGCCTAATATTTGCGTAAATCTTTCAAGAAATTTTTCTACATTCAGTGAGTCAAGAAATAATTTACAATTAATTTCTTCGATTTAAATTATCTCTGAAAAAAAGACTATCATGGAAACTGCCAGAAAAGGCCATCCTCGAAGTAAGAAAGACGTGGTCTATTCTCATCTGCAAAACGAAAGAAAAGGTCTGCCGGGAGTCTCAGGAAATGGCAAGCGAAGTAATTATTTGGTTGAGGACGACTACAATGAACCAATTCTTCAGATTTTGTACGTTTTTTTGTTTTCATCAAACCGATTCTCAGAAAAATACGTGTTTCTGCTAATGACCTAGCCTCACCGGAACAGATTAAACATTTAAGATTTAAGTATAATTGTTGTCCATGGCTGATTTGACTGTTTCACCAGAGTATGTTTAGACAGTGGTTTCATCAGTTTCATCTTAATATACATGAGGAATGCGAAAATGTATCCGTCACTTTTCTAAAAGTCATTTAATTGTTAGCGATATTATTTTACATTGCAAGAGACGCAATGTTTGTTCCTATTAAATCCGATGAGTAAACCGTGGTACTTTCTGAGAGAGTTATCTTCAGCCTGGAATCGCCACGTCCTATATTCCTGCATTATTTTTGTTTTTTTTTGTAATTACTAATTATATAATTAGTAAAACCCCCGGTAATCATGACGAAATGTAAATTGAATTTTAAATCTAATAACAATAAAAAAAAGTGATGGCAAACTATTTTATGAAGCAAAATCTGCGGCAAAATATATTTAGGCCTTCTCAAAGTATAAAATAAAGTTCTTTTTAATTTTGTTTACAAGAACTGCATAGCTTTTTTCTTTTTTGTTATGAAATTTTGCCGTGTTCTAAATCTCCCTTATTTTTGGTCAAGAATATGGAAATCTCCCTTATTTTCTTCAAATATAGTTGTTGGTCACCATAAGTGGATCATCACGTGGCATGGAAGCTGACATGTCTGTTCAGGCATTTCGATAGAGCGAGGAGATGCAATTACTTTTCTTTCAATACCATTTCCTCGTAGGCAGTGGTGATTCGAGTGCTTTTGAAAAGGTGCGTGAATCCGTTCCATGTGGGAAACTGGTTAAGAAAAGTGATTGTTCTAGTCACGAGGTTACATGTTATACAAAATCCATCTTCAAAATTCTGGATGAACACCCTGAATTGAAACTATTTCTAACAAAAGAAAGTAAAAGAAAAATATGGCTGCAACTCACTAGTTGAGGATCTAAAAAACGGGCCGCTTCGCGTATTCAATAGCACTCGAATTGCAAAGTATATAACTGCAATGATCAGGAGGGGAGGGAAAACATTTTCAACGACAAGGAGATGGGTGCCCTGGAAAGAGTCAACGAATTATTAAAACCCTAGGTATGGAAATCAATTATGCTAGCCATGATTGACACTAGTAATCTGGCGGAGAATTTTGTCGTTAGTGGCTAAGTTTATGGGAGGCAAGCAAGTGAACCGCGGAAAAAGTAGTTTGTATGCTCATCGTGTGCAGGGTGCAGGGGCTTGATTTTCAGCTGGGACCAGGGTGGAATTATTCTGCGTAGAAAATGATATGTGGAAGAAGCCCTTTCAAAAGTATACACAGACTTGGCGAGCGAAGGCCTAAACGCTAACAGTCAACTAGGAGGTGTCTTGCAAAAAAGCCTAAGAGGAAAGTTAGGGAAATTTATGAGGCAAAAGAAACTAAGGATTATGGAGAGTTCTGTCAGAAATTGGACATGGACCAATAGGAAATGGATGTAGAAATCGAAGAGCTGATAAAGAAATTGACGGTTGAGGGGTCAATAGAAGCTCTAGAGAGAGAGAGACGCGGGTCCAAACCGAATGTGAGCAATGGTTTGATGAAAGACAGAATAGATTGACGTAATCAAATTTTGGTGTTATTTGTAGGAGAAGGGAAAATCACTTGTGAAAAGACAAAGAAAAGAAAAGTTTTATGCCCAGTCATCTGAAAATGATACAATGAGATACGGTAGCCTAAATGAATTTATGCGATTAAGAAATATGAGGAGTTAACGGGTAGCAGAGTTTCCATGTGGCCTTTTTGTTGATCCCGGACACTGTTTCCTAGCAGCCTCGCCTGATGGAAAAACAAATGATGCAGCATCATTGAAGTAAAATGTCCAATATCATCGGAACATATGACATTAAAACAGGCAGCTGAGGAAATAAAGTGTTTTTGCTTGGATGAGGATCTTAAACTCAAGAAAACCAATGGTTTTAAACCATAATTATTACTACGAAATTCAGGGACAATTACATGTTTCCCGATATTCCTTTTGTAATTTTATGGTGTGGACTCCTATGGACTGCAAAATCCAAATAATCTTCCGGAATGGTGAATTCTGGAAGAATCGCATGGAGAACAAATTTCTTTAATTGTATAATAAAGCTTTGCTTCCCGAAATAATTGACCCCCGACTTTTCCGATCTATGGAAATAAGAGAACCGGAAATAAAAGTTTGAATAGTGTTAAAGTACATTTATTATTGCCATCTATAAAATGTTTAAACTTTCAATTACATGATACAACCGGCAATGTTGGCTCAAGAATAGGAAATTCATGTTAATGCACCGAATTACTCCTAAGTCATTAGCAGCCATCAATCTGAAAATTGGTACCTATGCTGTAGCTCTACAATCTGCACTCTTCTCAACGAACCTCTTTACTCCCTCATATTTCTTACCTTAGCGTATCCATTTATTTGCTCACGATGATCTATCCTTGGCCTTCCGTGGTAATTCTATCCGTCTACTATTCCTTCAATGATTGTCATCAGGAGGCTGTTATGCCTCATAGTATGTCCGATGAGATTATCTCCTAATGCAAATCATCTACAGAAAACGTCTTTCCCCAACTCTTCGTACAACTTCTTTATTCGTATTTCAGTCTGTACGTTTGATCTTCATTAATCTTCTACAACACCACTCATTTCCATCGCTTCCAATGTTCTCTATTCTGCTGCTGTTACTGGCCAAGCTTTTATGTGAAAACATCCAGGTTTTACTCCTGACAGTAATTAGTTGTGAAAGTTTTTTATTGAATTTTGCTACGAGTAGAACATATGCCCCGCAGCCCCTTCTGAGCAGGTCAAGGGGTTTCTGCAAGTATCGAATTCAGGGCGTAATATTCCATCGGGTCCAATTATTCTGGCCGGAATATGATCCGCGTGAGAACTTCGCTCCTATCACTCTACTCTCTACTACCCGTTTTACTATTCTGCATGTCACTCGAGTTCTGTTACAGCCGATTTGATATCAAGGAATGCCCACCTGAAGCCTTTTTTACTCTGTTGATTAGTATTTTATTCCAATTTTGCCTAGAATAAGCTGCGCTCTTTTACAGAGGGAACAGAACACGGACTCCTTTTTGAAATCCGTCCTGAAGTAACTTAACATATGACACTTCAGTATAGAAGATAGAAGCAAGTATTTAGCACACATTAGTATGTTATAACATACCATTCAGGCTCGCCACCTGAAAAGTGATTCAGACATCTTTCGTGCCGTCATCTTCGTAGGACGGAGCGAAAAGAAAATTAAAGCGGATTCAGTGGACATGTTGGGGGAGGGAAGATATTTGGACATCAGGATAAGACAAAGCATGTCACTGGGGCGAGTAGGTAATAGGTGGCGATAGGATGTTGAAGATAGCTCTTGAGGGTGGAATGCTTGGAAAAAGGAGAAGAGGGTTGTGAAGCATGTCAGATGAGGGGTGTTGGAAAGTGGTGCGGATGCAAAAAAAATACGCCGAGATGAGGGGGTTGACAGTGAATGGAGATGCTTTGTGAAATCCTACCTTTAGTCTGTTAAAAAACTATGATAAATGTTATCATAGCAATGGTGATGTGTGATGCGCTGCTGGAAAGAAAATTCCTAATTTCTCTCCTGCCGACCTCTTGAACTCGTCTTATTTCCTACCTTACCAGGTGCTGTAGAATATTTTTCATTTAGTAAGAGCGATGTGGATTGTTTTCGAGGCTACCCAGTGGCTTCTGATGAACATCCTTGGGATTCGAGGATTTCGCCGCATTGCTCTATTTTTAGGACTATCTTTTCGCCAGTCATCATGCAGTCTTCTTCCGATACAAATAGTGAAAAATATATTGCAGAAAACGATGAATAAAGAATAATGACCAATGCTTGCGACGGCTTCCCAGTTCCCACAGAAAAGGAAAAGGGTGGGTGGGTTGCCGGTTCACGCCAGAGGCAGCCGAGGCGAGATATTCTGGCTAGACGCAGTCCGAGCGAGACATTGTAAAACTGCTGCGATGTTGCAATGTTAGGAGTGGGGCAAGGGTATGGGCGATGTAGGGGAGGGTAGAGCCGGTGTCCGAGGGGAGAACAAGGCCATATTTGGGAATCGTCAGGTCACTTAGTTAGTGTCATGGAGCGCTGACAGTCATCGACTGTGGTTCCATCTTGGCAGGGGAGATTCACACCATAGGCCACTCACCATTCGCCTTAAAGGTATTCGTCTCAGGTGTGTAACGCAAAGTGCAGAGCATACCTAAAACCCACTTAGGACAGTGTGCAATGCGATACAAACGCACTCCAAGGAAGAATTTACAGAGAGAAGGCAGCGAATAATTTATCACGACCGAACGAGCTGTCTTTTCACGCCTCGACGGGGCAGAGAGAACCACACTCGAGGATGATGTCGTTTATAGTGACACAGTAAACTCCCTATGCTCCAGAATATTAACAGTTGACAAACCCTTATCCTAATGGTGGACTTACAAAGCACCCATGGAATGATTCATCCTGTTACCAGTTTTTTTTCATCAGTTGTAGTGTAAAAGTGAAAGGACCGTTATTATATGGCTCTCAATCAATCGTCGCAGAATAGAATATAGTGACAGAATATTAACTGAAACAAAAAATACTCTCGGTCGCCTCATTATGTAGATTGAATGAAAAGTTTTATCTCACAAAGACATTTGAATCTTACACTTCCATTTTTTCCTCGTTGAGCAGTATCATGATTAAGGTGAACAACATTATTGAAAACATAGTCGTTTGTAAACTCATTTTCACTGCAAAAAATATGCCGATGTAATCGTTTTGGATCTCCATCCAAAAGTCATTTGATCAGTAATTTATTTTTCAATCCTAAGATATTAACTACATTATGTTGCAATTTCCAGCATGCTTAAAATACCAAACCAGAGAGCTATTTCTTTCTTGGTTCGCTTCCAATCAGTGCCTTCTTTAGCAGTTGATGAACAAATATTCTTTTCTTTTGATGGAAAAATTGGTAGTATTACAACGTTAGATTTCCGATGGCCCCTTCACCGCTAACTTAATCCTGTGTAACATTGACTCCGACCCAACGCTAACCTCATATTGAACACATTAACTTTATCCAGTTAGATCGATTACTGCAGATGACGGATTTGTTTGTACCGTTTGCCATTGTCTAAGTAATCCCCCGATTTTGATACGTTAAGGCAATTATTAAAATCTTTACACAATAACTTTCTCTAGGTATACGTACGATCTTTCTTTCGCCTTCTCATTCAAGAAGCCAAGCTTCTTCCTATTGCCCTGTTAACCCAACATCATCCCATCATTATGCCCTTCATAAAACCATTATTTTTTATTATTTTCTCCATTTCCTATACTATGATCTGACTACCATATGCTCCACTTCTTCGTTTGTATTCCTCAGCATTTCATTTCAATTCTTCTCCGCAACGTCATTTCAAATAAGTATTTCTACTTAATATTATGATCATATTTCTCCCCCATATATCGTGCGTATAATATTATAAAATATTTCTTTATTCTTATAACTTGCTTTTAAAAACTATCCCCATTTTCCTTGATTATTCTGTAATTCTGATGGACAATCTCCATTCGTACACTGTTTCCTGATCTCTTTTCTTTCAGCGTTTTCTTTATCTCACTCCATGATATCCCTTCTCTTTGGTTACGCTTATTGGCGTCAGATTTCTCTCTTCATCTTCTTGAGCACGAATATATAATCCCTGTCTAGGTCTTACACCAATTCCATTAACCTAGTCTGAATCACCTTTGATTTTTTACGTTCCTTACGTGGAAATCCACGGGTAAATTCCTACATTAAAAGACTAAGAGAAATAATGGGACAAGCTACTACGTGATTACATGCTTTATTAATCTTTTTATAGCTAGAAACCCAGAGAAAAATTTTAAGGTTTGTGCGTGGCCATGATTGTATAGTGAGGGAATTGAAGTCGTCTTGCAGTGAAGCTATTTTTTGCCAACCCCTTCTCAGTTCGTCAGTGTTTCATTCGAACGAATGCTTGATACGTATTAGTTTAAAATGTGGATCTTTACATATACAGTTTTAGAAATAAATTAAATGTGAATTTATCACGGTAGTGCTCCAATCGGTGCATAATTATTCAATCCAGCTTTTAACCTGGGCGCATTTTAAACCCACTTTTACCATAAACTTGACGGTTAACAAGGCTATATTTTAACATTTTACAAGAAATAATTTGTCTTTGATATAAAAGACTGAGAAGCCATTTTAATGTCCCCTTTAATGTGCTTTCGTGCTGTATGCCTCCGTGCATTCAATCAATTTATTCAATTGTGCGTTTGTCGACTTCCGCTTGCATTGTGGCGTGGGTGAAGTGCTCTGAAAATGCCGCTCTCTCGAAGCGGGGGGAAAAAAACCTGGCCGCGTCCCCTCGGCATGTGGCACTTGTCTCGTCGCTTAGCCTTCTCGTTCCGGATCGCGAGGATTGTTATGCGTGCGCGCCCTTGCAGGGAACGCGAGCGTGCCTCGCGGAGCGGCCGAAGAACATCAAATGAGCGAGCGAGTGTGCGTGCTCCGGGGATGATGGCATGGGGTTGGGAGGGTGAGCAAGGGAATTGGACGTCAACCGAGGCATAGCGCTCTTGAATGCTAAAACATTGCTCTCCTCTCGGGCGTGTGTGTGTGGCGTGGGGGACCATTTAAATGCACGAAGAAAATGTGTCAAGGTCCAGCAGTTTTCCTCAGGAGCACTGCTCAAGAACTTTTCATTTTTTTCTGTTAAATGCTCTTAAGGATTCGACGCGAGTGGAGATTTGTGGAGGAGAGGATGAAGGGAAAAAAAGCAAACATATGTAACCCTGAGGTCTGAGGGGCGTGCTAAATTTATGGGAGGGGCTTTGCCTTGGGGTTCAATTTTCGGAATGTGTATTTTTTAGAGATATTTCTCTCTCTTTTATGGTCAGTCTCAATTGAATCCTTTTTAAGTATGTTATGTACTGAATGATTGACGTAAATTCACCTTCTGTCGCACACCTTTATGGTAACTTGCAGGATAGTATGTAGATATAGATGAATAATAAGAATCTTTCTGAAAACAAATTTTACGTTTAATTTCCTTTTAGAACGCTAATTTCCTAGTTTTTAGCATTGTACCATGTTTATAGCTGCTACTATACCCATGCAGAGCAGATATTTGTCTTTCTAGTAACATATTTATTTAAATGAAATAAGAATTAAAGGAGTATCAGGAACATTTAAGCAGATAACCTGGGAAAAGTCGCAAATGTGCCCTTTTGATTTTTTTTTCGCTATAGTGCAAATTGGGACCGGGTACACAAGATTCATTTTTTGTATAAATTGGCTTCTTTGATGTCAATTTGGAGCCGATGCGGAGCCAATTTTTTTTAGTACTAACTTGATACTCGCTGCAAATTTTCTGTTTCAGCAAATTTCTCTTTAGTGGTTGGTACCACATTTGGTTTAAATGGTTGATGGAAATCAAAACCTCAAATCAAAATTGCAGTGATTATATTAATGAATTTTCTCTATTTCAATTGATAGTGATATTTTGTCGTATTAGCTATAGTTTTCACTGAATTCTAACTTTTTCTATTTTGAAAACTGCAAAACTCACTAATCCTCTTCAGCATATTGAATGTATTATGATACAAATGAAAAGTAAATACTTTCCGCTGTATTTAATTCGCGTAAGTTCAAAATCCGGCATTGTAAAGGAAACCTTAAGGCCGTATCGATGGATTTCCTGATTAGCTGTACGGTGTTATGGGAAATTGTGATAACTAATTCCACTTCGGTTTTTGCATCTTATCTGATTCCATACACAGATATTGATCTATTCCATTAAAATATAATTCCTTAGCGTTTGATTCTCGAAACAAAAATTTAAGAGCCTGGCGATAAACTCAGTGGAAATTGATTGTTATTGATTTACTTAGTGTCCGTAAATTAGGATTTCTACGTGCATAAGTGGTTACCCGGTATTTTCCTCACTATGCAGGGAATCTTTCATGGTCCTTTTGGAATATCTGAATTTTTGTTCGCCCCGAACAATTTGTGATTTACATCTACTTAATCCTTTGCAAGCCACCATAAAGGTGTATGGGAGGGAGATTGAATTTTTTAGTTTGAAAAACTATAGCGGTAAAATAATATATATAAATCAATTAACCTTCATGGTTTTATGAAAGAATTTTGTGGCGTGAACCAATCGGAGATTTGAATGTCCTCTAGGTTGAATTTTCTTTGGGATTATGGCCTAATCACAGAGTATATTATATTTTAGAGCCTCGAGTACTATTATCCGTTTCAAATATCTTTGCGACTGAGAGGCAGGCCTTAAATTTTTGGGGGTGAGCGAAGTGAAAGTCGCTCGTCACGTGACTTTCCCTGAGCGAACTAGGATGCAGTAGGCGTGGCCTAGCCTCTCGAGAATTCAGTCGCTCTCAGACCTCCGTAGTGTGAACTTCGTGAATCTGCTTGCTGTGTTGCCAAACCTCCGCTGCCTTTGATCGGTGCTTCGTGGTGTTATTTCCTAGCTCCCTTTACCATATTTCCCAATTAACCCTATAATCCTTTATCTTACCCACTTCTTCCTTATACCATAACCCATATTCCTTTCCTGTTATTCCCCGTATTCCTATTATTCCCCTTCCCCATAATACCCATTACGGAAATCAATCATCATTGGTTTTATTCCCAATTCGCGGGAGTAATTATTTGCTGTTTGGTGTTTTTGATTTTGGTTGTTTGTGTAAAACTGGTGAATACATTTTTTATGGAAAATAAAAAAAAATACTAATCGTAAAATAATTTTTGTTACAATTTCTTTGGAAAAAACTCTTAGGACTTGAATTTTAGGACTTATAATATCTAAAAAAGGGTTGTATTCGTTATCCTATTCCAACTTTAAACCTACTCCTGCTTCTACCGTTTTCGTGAGTAATAACATTCCCCTTTTAGCATTCAGGTATGCTTTTCTCAAAATTCCCCCGGTGAATCATCCAGTTGCTTCCACTACCTGCCTCTTTTGAAGGAATTTGCATTCCATTCTTTGTCTCAAGGTATCCTTTATGTTCTCTGCACTCCACCTGTGAGTCGACCTACTCTTTAGGTCCTCCTTTTTCCATAATGACCCGCTACCATACCCTGGCCTTTCCCACTGTGCGTCCCGCGGATTTCACGGCTCAAGTAGTTTGGGACAACGACATTGGCAACGCTGAGCTCGTGCCTCCCCTCTCGAAGGCCTTTCCCCACCCCCCGGCAGCGGAGACTTTCGAACGGCTCCGGACCCTCCCGAAACGCACCCGCCCTCACAAATTTAAGGCCTGCCTCTCAGTCGCAAAGATATTTGAAACGGATAATAGTCATGATTATGCATTTCGATTTTAAGAGACCAAGTTGTCAGAAATAGCATTGCTTCTCCATATTTAAGCTGCCCTTTTTGAACGGCTTGCTAGGGTAACACTTTCGGAATGTCGCCATGGCAATATGAGTAGAAACCTCTCCTGGAATCCACTTTATAACGCGACCACCATGACGGGGAATGGCCGCTACAGGCCTACTAAAAAAAATAGAATGTAGAATAATCTTTTGACCATCGCTATTCTTCATTCCGAGTCGCAGTCGTGCATTTGGGCCTTAGATCAAGTGAGAAAAGAGATTGAGTCCACGCTTGATCACGTCGCCCTTTTTTGGTAACGATGCTCAAACTTCCGTGGGTAAGTGGGCCATCAACCAAAGGTATGCAACCTTTCTGTGAATTAATTTAGGATTACATATTTCAGCAGGAAGAAAAGCACTGTGAACGTTTGGTAAGCGGCGAATAAGTGAAAAGTTAGGGTATTTTTTTATTTCTTGAAAGAAATAGAAAGTTAGACGAGAGTGAAATGGATGTTAGATAAGAGGTTTTCATAGTGATAACTATTTCGTTTTTTTTTTAATTTAATAGTTAATGTCATGCACATGAAATGCTGTACGTTGTAGTACGTTTCAATTTATTGCTTTCATCAAGTAAAATTACTATAGGATCCATTTAATCCTGGGAGAGTGAAGTGTCCTACTTTGGAGCTTTACCGCGAGCTTTGAGAAGTTAGCTACATCTGGTTTGCATGATTTTCTGGATTCTTATCCATTCTGTGAACTGTGGGTGGCACAGGGAAATGAAATGTCCCCCGATGAATTGATTGCATAGGTACGTCGTTAGGGTCACTATTTGCCGAAATTCATCAAACGCTCTCTTTTTCAAAGACATTTTGATTTTTTCAAGCCAATGTAGTTAAATTGACGCTCGTATTGGCCTCTACTATGCATGTGCCGTATATTTCCATTCGTCGTATTATCCAATCAATGAACTGTTTGCTTGGATCCTGGTGCATGCATTCTCATTTCTCCTGTCTCCGGGTGCGGGGAGAGGAGCGGGGATCTGTTGTGGTGAAGGCGCATGCAATAGATTAGGGAAGAGTGTGAGCCGCAGGCGGAAGATGAGGGTCGGGGAGGAAGGAGGTTGGTGGTGAGGGAGGACTGTGCAGTGAAGAGGGAAAATGCCGAAGGCACCCCCCGTTCATGAACCGCTCGTAAATTACCTTCCGTGAGAATGCACAGAGAGAGAGAGAGAGAGAGAGAGGTAGAGAGATGGCGAGGATCATTATTCTGCCTCTCGGGGGCATCTCGGAGTCTCTCTCTCTCTCTCTCCTCGGAAGGTTGTGGGTTCAAAAACGTGACGGGGGCATTGACTGCGTCTCCCTCCACCTGTCGCCCACTCCCCTCCTTCCACCTCTCCCCCCTCCCACCCGACCTTTCCATTCAGACATTCATTCACGCGGTGGTTTCACCGTGAGGGCGGGCGGGCGGTTACCATGGGAAGGAGATCAACAGCCTCTGCCGCTGAATGATCACCGATTCGAGACGGGCGCCCCTTTGCGACAGTTCAACTGCATTCCCGACGTTGCGCCGAATTGAATGCGTGACATGAGCACGTAAGGATGTGCCTCCTAACGTCTCTTGCCATATTTATCCGACTATGGCGTTTTATCCTCTCGGAACTCTCTGGTTTTCAATCGGATAAACCTGCACATGATGTCTCTGTAGTAGACGTTTTCCATCAAAAGTCAGGGTGACGTGTGGCTCGATCATGTACCTTCATACGCGCGCGGTCGCCTGAACGTTATCTTTTAATCGTACTTGTGAGATTTTCATTCTGATAACGTGATCGCAATTCTGCAAGTATTGTCTGATGTTTTAATTAGTGTTCTCAGTTTAAGTAGTCATGACTGTTACTGTGAGAAGTTTGCTTCGAAACGGATTTATATATCAATAACGATTGCATATATATATATATACTGTATTATTTTCTATCATCTTTCAGTAGTCTGTTGCCTTCTAGAGACTGTATAATCCGAACAAGTGATTTCATATTTGGATGCGAGAACAATTACTTATTTGGAAGAACGGTGCTAGTGATTAGAGAAGGTGATATTTTCTTCATTTTAACGCGTAGTCAAGACACTTCCTGTTTTTCGTGATGCAGTATTTAAGATGCATCTATCTACGCATCGAAATGAACTATTATATGCCTCTCATAACGAGGCTTTGATACGTACACTCGCCCATCTCCGTCTCTCTCGCCCTTCCTGCGCCATCAAAAGTGCTGGATGTAATAGACCCGCACGGAGGACGCGAACAATGGACATTGATATTTCGTCGGCGGCGAGCCTTTAGTGCCAGCGGCAATGGAGATATTCGTGTCCGTCGGGGCCCCGATTGCTTTTGTGCGTAAATCACTTCGTCTCATTCACGTCGGGCTCGGCGGCGGAAGTTCATGCGTCGTGAGACTTCGTCTGAGTGTTTCCTAACAGCGTTTTCTCAAGAGATCAGTGTCCGCTCAAGTCCTCCAGTCAACGAGAGGGCACCCACACTGCGCACCATGTGTCGGTGGTCTCACTAAGAGCCTCCTTCCTGGAGATGCCTACGTTGCCGTGGCTGGAGGTTTCTCGGTCGTAAGGCGGGCGATTTGACTGTAGTTCTAAATTCCTTCACGCTTATCGTGAAGCATTCCTTTATGCTTAATTCAGCAAATTCCTTCATGCTTATCATAAGGTTCAGGTAACCAAAGACTAATGCTGTTTCGCTGCACGGTTGTTAGGAATTTTTCTTAAATTCGGCCGCAGTAACGAATAAAATAAATTGGAGTAGTGACTTCTAAGAGTAAAATTCTTTTTATTAGAATCAAAATTACTGAGGAAAAGTAAAAGTTTCATTGGCAAAAGTAAAGCTTCGATTGGCCTCTGGATATGTCATGGTAATGGAATGAGGGCAGAAATAGCAAGATAATAATGGTAATTTGATATATGTCCTGTCTCAGCAGCACCACGCAAATAGTGCTGCTAAGACCTTCCGAATCTTTCCGCTGAGAAGCAATGGGTTAGTAAAAGTTACATTCGAAACCCGGGTGACCTGCATACATTTTCGCACGTTGAAATATCTGTCGGAGAGCAGCCGGAAGTGCGAATATTTTAGCATTTGCATGAGGAAAACGGCCCATCATGAGTCACAAAATATATCCAGCAGTCGAGGACTTCTTTGATAAAGTCAGCCTGGGATAAACTTTTCATAGCTTGTTTTTACTCCTTTGGTCATAACTTTGTGGAATCGAATAGTATTAATGAAAATAGTTGTACTTTTCCACTCAGATTTTTAATAAAACCCAACCAAGTTTCAACGCTTTAGCGTCATTATCATGGGTTACTGAAAAGACCCACTGAAATCAGCCCCAAATATTAAAAAGAATAGAGGGGGTAGGATAGAGTAGGATAAGAAAGAGAGATAAGTAGCAACGGCGCATCCCAATAGAGAACTATTATTTTATGTACGGTGATAGTTTCTTACAAAGGGTGGACCTTTTAACTCTTATCCCTTTTTTCAAGGCACAGTATTGGTATACATTGCAATAATTTGGTTCCAGCTGGTATCGTTATATACTAATGCAAATAAAATTTTATCATAAGTGTATCGCTTTGGGGTTTTGCATCGAATTTTACCACTGTCAATCCACTACATATACTGCATCAATACCACATAATAATAAAATATTAATACCATCATATACCGTTAATACACTAATACCACTGCATTTTCCAGTTTCGTTTGTTAAAAAAGGGGCCTAGACAAAAATTCCCACTCTCAAAACTTTAAGGTAGATTTTTATAATCTAAATTATATCCTGGAACATCGTTTAGGTTTTCCTTTAGAAGGGCTAAAAAACATCTTCTGGTCTCAGAGAATTCCAAAAAAAATAATTATAGAGCGTGCGCTGTCCATCGGTCATAATTAGTGGTTGCCATACACCGTTTCTGTAATTTGACCTTCTTCTGCTGTCCATGTAGGAATGCCAGTGTTTTAATGGATTCAAATACTCCTGTTTTGTGAACTGATATTTTTGTCCATCTGAGCTCATTATTATCTGGTTAAACTCCCTTGTAAATTGAAGGGGTGGGCGGGGGCCGTCTGGAGTCCCCCTGGCACTTTGACCTTTTTAGATCCATTGTGCCAACCCGCATTTAACCTGCCTGCCACTCGCAGACAGGGGACAAGAACACCGTGGTAGAGGCAAGGGGTCGACAATCATGCGATATATCGTATAGATTACTTTAATCGATTGTGGATGGGAAAACTTTTCCTCCACTAGGCCCGCGAGAGGCGCTGCGGAGGCCGATTTCTGAGATTCTGGCTCCTGATTGGCCGATTGGTTGAGATCAGCCATGTTAAGGAGTCTGTAAAAATTGCTGTTGTGTTGAGTTCACCGATATGCTAAATTAAAGCATAATTGAGTGTTTACCGAGATAATTTTCTGTATTTGAGTGTGTTTTAAAGTGGAATCAACATGGCTACCTCATAAACTTGTGCCACTCTAGTGAAAGAGTGCAAGTGATGTTCGTATTATTTGCTTCGGATATCGAAGGTGACAGCGTTTGTTTACTTTAAAGTTGGCCGATAACTACAATGTCGTAGATGTTTCGTAAAGTATATACAAAGGCTATATGCATTATTACCGGAAACATCTTCTTTCACGGAACAATGTCCCAGATATTTTGGAAGGTAAGTGTATTAATGTAATTTTATGATCTCGGCCGTGCATCATATCGTTGAAGTGTTATTGTTTTGAAATGAATGGTTGGTATAAGTTCACAATATGCTCAAACGATTTTCCTTTGTATTTCACGGATTCTCTCGACGTTCTACCCAAGGGAACTTTTGATCTCTGTGCAGTGATAACAATCGATGATGGGAATGATTATCCTGAGGTGACTGCACTGCCAAGCACAATATCTTACGTATGTAATTTAGTGAAATTTTACATGTGGCATTAAAAAACTAATCTGTGAATATTGTGTCGTCGACAGGATAAGTGGTATTTCTTACTCATTTCTTTTGATAATAATCATTAGCATGTAGCAGAAAATAGGAGTCGTTACCTTAACAAATTACACAGAAAACTAGTTCTGAGGAAACGTTCTCATATCGCATCATAACAAAGTACATGATGATGATTATTCATTGAAAAATGGGTCGTGTGTGAGTGTGGATAAATTTGTGATGTGTAAATGTTAAAATAATTTGTTAGTCCGTAATTGTCATACCGTGATAAGGCAGTGGCATAATTTCGTGATAACTAACACTATGTGGTGTTGCGGCTTAATGTTTTCGTAGAATTAATTCCATGCTTTTGAGAGGTATACACCGGTTTTTCGCGATTTTTGGCACATTTTAGCTACTTATTTGTTTTGAATAATTATCTATTTTTGCTTAATTCGTATTTTTGCTAATTAATAACATCGAGCTTGGTGTGGAATCGATCGATTCATAGTCAAGTTTAATACCTAATTAGAGAGTTCCTAGTGCATGGTTTTCTCATTTTTGTTTACATGTTTTTAAGTGAATTCATCCTCTGTCTCAATTATTCTTTGCTGGTACAAGTTTATACCATTGCCATGAAAAATCATGGCCGATTTTTACTTTCTTCTGACAAAAGTAATTATTTATGCCTCTAGAAAATATGCATTTGGTGTTCTCATGTGGCCCAATAAAATGATCATATGATGCATAAGAGAGGCAACCGAAGTGGAGATTAGAATCTATTTTAGGATTATATTATGAACTTGTGGAATTTTTTGTGTATTTAGCTTATAAGTGATATAATTTGTGGTGTGTGCGGCGTAGTGATATATTAGGGAACTCTATTAAACAGAACCCTCAGTTGTTAATATATGTGGATGGAATGACAGTACCAGGTTGCTGGTTCACATTCTGTTTTTTTTTTAATATGATGGATTTTCAATCACATCCCTGTGGAACAGATGTTGTGTGGACTTCTGTTTGTCTATTTTGTATGTTTATACCTAGCTGGATTGGGTAGCCATCTCAAGGCAATTTTTATAACTCTCACAAATGTAGCCCATAAGGATCATCATAATAGGTTATCCCTCTGACCACGCCTAGGTGGTTGTCCTCAGGAAGGGAGGATCAGGTAGTGTGAGGGCATGTAATAGAAGGAAGATGGAACGTATCCATGTTATATTTATTTTCTTTATACATTTCAAGAAGGCTTTTGCCAACTTTTGAATGGCTTAAATCAGCTGAAACTAAATAGAATGCAGTGGATTTGTTATGGTTTTTTGTTTACTGTTTCATCCTTTGATGTATTTTCAGGTCGACCTGAATCATTCCAGGCATAGATACTACAGTCTTGGTACTACAGCAGGTTTAGGAAGTTCATGTATAATTATTTACAAGTTTCTCTCCTCCATGCATCAGAGGATTATGCATCAATATTACATACTTTTTGCCAAATGCTAGTCATCCAAATTTAATTTGAGTTGTGTGTGAAATATGCCATGTTATGTAATTAGTGATTTCTGTTAAACCATACGAATTCTATATCCTATCATTGTCTGTTGTTTGACCAAATAAGAATGTTTATTTGCACCAATCTACTTTAACTAAATGTCGGTATTCTACTTTGAATGATTTGTTTTGTATTGTGATTTTGTTTTGAAGTTAATAAATATTTTTTCGTCAAATGCTGGCTTTTATCATTACAGTATTCCTGGTTATCACCTTCCAGCTGACCTCGACTAGTTCCTTCGGTCCTATCAAAAGTTAGCCCATTTCTTTACACTACGGGGATTCATCAGTAATATCTTAAAGGGAATAAAAATCGTTGTTTTCCGTAAGATTCTATTCAAATCAGCAAAATAGTTTGGAAATTGTAATGTTAAATGAGAGCAAATCGAAATAGTGACTTAATTACGATTCAAACCTAGCGGCGACCGTTTCGCGATTTTCTCGCTTCTCACGATTCTCTCGCGGTTCTCGAGACCCGTATCCTCCTGACACGAAGCCACCAGGTGGCGCTAGTGTCCAGAAACCTATACGCATTGGTCTTATGGCAGTGTCATCCCCTTGGTAGAGGTATGGAGGGGGTCACCCATCTAACCTCCGTCCGGGCCCAACATTGCTTAACTTCGGTGATCTGACGGGAACCGGTGTATGAACGTGGCTAGGCCCTTGCCCTTAAATTCCCTTACTTCCATCTGATAGCTGCACCAGGAATTCACAAACGTGATCGCTACTTAAAAAAGGTCTTGGACTGTCAAAAGGTTTAATCTGGCATTAAGGTATTAGCACTAAGGCCGCGACATATACTTTCTGTGAAAGTGCGGGTGAAATCGACGTTCGAGTTATTTCGGCGCTCTTTTTTTCTCGAATATATTTTTTTTTTTACTGGTCCGAAAAGCTCATTTGCGTTCGCGTCTTGTTTGAAAGTTACACCCATTTATAGGAGTAAACATGTGCTAAGCCCTGCGGTGCCCTTTCCACTTTGGCTCGGTGATTAACATCTCTTGGCATCACATAGCATTCCAGACGCTGGCTTTGCTACCCATTCTCAGCGATGGAATGGTGAAGAGTATGGTCAAATGAAGTGCTGGCGTAACTTCTTCCGCGCTTAAAAGGATTTCCGCCGGTGTTGTGCCATTATCTCTTTCTTCTCTCTCATTTTGTCAAACGGCAATGTCCTTTGCTCCAGTTTCTCAGTTCTTGCAAGAGGGCGGGAGAGTAGATTGCAAGTAACGCGCTGACGGAATTGCTAACTGGCTTCGTCACCGCGTTAGAGCGGATCCAATAAACGACGCTATAAATCCTGTCCTAGTGTTTTCGGGTGGGCGAGTGGAGAATCGGAAAAGGAATGAGGATATGAGAGGAAAGGAAAGGGATTGGCTACGCTGTGGGACTAAAGGGAGAATGAGTGAAGTAACAGTCTCGTAAATGCATCGCATGAGAACGCTTAACGGCGCTACTCGTACAGCCTCGTTTTTTATCCTTAGAGGGTATTGTGCAAATGGGAACTCCACCCCTTCCGCAACCAAAGAGTTTTCAGTAGCCATGAATGAGGTTAGTTTTCTAAATTACTTGAGTCTCAAAAAAAAATCGTTAATTTTTTTAATAACCACGTTAAGTACGTTTACTATAGTTTATACATCGAGAACATATATGAGGAAAGAATTTAATGGAAAAGTTCGTATGATTTAAGTCAATAGTTAGGACGTAACTAACTGATTTTGGGGTAGCGACTGAATCAGCGTCTTTTTAATTTTTTTAACCTAACCCTCACTTGTGACCTTTACTTGAAATGGCATTCTATTTGCTCAGAGCTGGTATTTGACCTAAATATTGATTATAGCAGTAAACGCGTGCAAAACTGTCGCACATTCAACCTTCCCCACTCTCCCAAAAAATAATTCAATCGTATGTTGTATAGTTGCAATAAAATAGGGAAGTGTACACAAAATAGCAAATACAGTTTATTGATGTATTGCATTTACAGTTTGAAATATTTCTTATTTGTTATTTATTTTCCAAATTAAAATCAAAAGATTAGCCTCCAGCGGATAATAATACTTTCTGCTTTGTTACCTATTTATAACGTCTATATTTTTGCTTTGCTGCTCTATGTTCTAAAAGATTTTTCATTGAACTTAAATTATAAACCAACACTTTGTTTTAACGTAAACTGAGTATGCTGTATCAGAAGTCGTTGAAAAATCCTATCCAAGGATGCCGTATTCATCGCCATAGGCTTTGTTTTGGTTGAAAAAGGGATATTGGCAACAGAAATAGTATATAATAATATTTCCTTCGCGTAAAAAAAGTGTAATTTATTGGATAATGGAATAAAATCTTCAAGAGTTCCTTCGCTGATCTTAATTTATTATTTTGATGTTCTAATGTACGTAAACGTCTGAGAGTATATTTTATAATTTGAATATTCATTGTGGTGGGTTACTGTTGTAATCTTGTTATGTGCAAATTGTCTTACATTTCGTAAATCATGGACAGATCACGTATTTTATCGTGAGTCTATGTTCAAGTCATTTTTATTTTATCTGACAGGCAAAAGGTGCATCTTAATAGTAAACATACCTGCAGCTGTTATCAAAATAACTAACAGATAATGTTATTTTTAATGGCCTTTCACTTTTTTAGCATCACGATATATATTCATTGCACTAGATACGTACGAGGGATCTAATAGTTAGTTGGAAATACTTCAAAGAAATTTGCTACCTTGCAGGAAATATTCAAAGAAAGATTACACTTCAGCGTCCGTCAGCATTGTAATTGAGCGTCATCTATTATATCGGCCATGTCTAATCATCATAGCATATATCATGCCCTAAATCGTCTGCCGGAGGCTTCTGTCTTCTGAATATTATATTGTTACGGTTTATAGCTTCTGAAATGAGAGAGCATCTGTAGAAAACTCTATTATTTATTAGCTTGGTTGGTTGGTTATTGAAGGGAGGTGGCCTGCAGCTGAGGTCGTTTGCGCTATTTTTAGGATATGGTGCGTAATTGGGTAATGACAGGAGTTTTCAGGAAACGGAGGAAGGGTGGAGAGAAACCTGGCGTGGGCATTACCCTACTCCTAACGAAAGAAGCCAAGGGGACCACGGCTTAACGTCCCATCCGACGGACGGAGTACTGAACTTGAAATGCCCTCCACTAGACACTCAAGTGGGGCGGGGTTTTCCACTGAAAAATCCGCCACAGCCGGGAATCGAACCCGGGACCACGGGAGGCCAGTACTGTAGCCACCATACCAACCCGATCACCTATTTATTAGCTTACTTGAATCTTTACGAAATGCAAAAGCCTTGAGTTATTAGTGATTTATGTGAGGCTACAGAATGCATGTCTGTTTTTTATTATTTTTGGCTGTATCTACAGATTTCCTTTTTTTAGTCCTATCCATACATTTATTTCGTCTTGGCAAGATTAGGCGTTTAATCAACACCTCATTCAGCTAGGGAGCAACTTCTAACATAAACAATTATGGATTCAAAATGTTGACCAATATTGGACATTTTATGCATAATGGTTTTGCGAGTAATTAAGAAACATGTGGGTGTTTTCTACAACTATTAATGTCGGAGGATTGCATATTTGTTCATTAGATAAATATTTACCAAAACGTGGATTTTGATCAAATGTATTACGTGAGTACTTTGCGTTATTTAAATACGCATAATTCCTCTTTGGAACGATATTATTTGTGGCCATAGTTTATGCAGCCCTTAAGTATTGTCTCCGGACGGACGGCGACTCCCATTTGGCAGTTTGTTGCATACGATATTGTGCTACAGGCGAACAGGATCCTCAATGGGGGATCGAGTTGGTGTAGTCACAGGAGTACTAGCCTCCCATCCCGATTTTCTGGGTTCAAATCCCGAGAGTGATAGAGATTTGTCATTGATATACCGGTCCCCTCTTGAGTGCTTTGTGGAGAGCACTTCAAGTTCAGTGCTCCGTCCTCCGGATGGGACGTTAAACCTAGGACGCCTTGGTGTCCTTCGCTGGCTAATGCCAATACTTTAAAATGAATACCTATCCTAAAAATGGTACAAATTATCTTATCTTTCGTTGGCCTCCCCTCGGTCACTGGGGCTATTCATTTCATTCTGAGGTATGATATTAAAACAATTTTCCAGCTAAAGTTACTGTGAATACGTTTCTGTCCTAATTAGATTCAGAGTTGTTCACTTGCTTCCGAGAGTGCTCGCGCCCTTAGGGGAGTCGGATCGTAATCGAGTGAGCAGTAACCGATGTTTATGCTGTCTCGTTGTTGCGATCGTTTGAGGCTTCTTACGTCGTGGCGGGAGAGCTGGGAGAGAGAGAAAAAATATTGGAGGGAGTTGGGTGAGGAGAGATGCAGGCGGAGGAGTTAAGAGGTTGGTGTATGGATTTGAAGAGGAGGAGTTCGACCTAGATTCGCCGGTCAATAAAAAATTGTCCGCGGTCTTCGATGGGTGTCCATTTGCTTTCGCTTCTTACTTGCGTGCAGCATCCTCTCTCTTTTCCCTCCTTCGACCACTCCCGTTCCTTTTACGCCGGAACGGTTTTTCTCTTAATGTGAAAAAGGGGTCAAGCCTTTCCACAGCGTGAAGGAGGAAGTACTAACGCCGAGGAAATTCAGTTCGCTCTGGGGGAAAATTGATGAAAATGTTTTGCCGAACTAGCAAGCCGAGGAAGTGCTTCGTTCTCTCGGAAATTGAAGGATGTGTTTTGATGGATTTGCATGTTTCCGACGTCACCTTCTCTGGTATAAATGGTTGAACGCCCTCGGGTTATCGATGGCGCGGATCAGTCGAATCAGCTTAGGGGACAGTCGCCTGGTCATCTATTAAACGCCCTTAAACGAGTCGGAAGACAGTTATTTATGCGCATGGATAATGGCTTCTTTTGGGGTTTGAAACAGCGAGGCAGTGAAAATAAAAAATACAAGAATAGAAACCTACACTCGAATAAAATGCAAATTGCGCCCATTGACGTCCAAGAATATTGGGAACGAGTGTCATATTAAAGTTAAAGGCTTTGCTAGTACATGAATTACAATCAATATACTACCACCAATCCCATAATATTTAATAGATAATAAGAGGTAAAAATTAAAATATTCATGCTATCAGACTTAAATTTTATAAAACACCTCAGCCACTTTTTTGTCATCCTGTTATGCATCCCTTGGTATGTATTATTGAGGAAATACTCTCCTAACGTGAATGCCTCACTCTGTCTACTACTATTAAAATATCACACCTAATTTATATTTTAACATGTTACTATTACTTGTTATCTTTCAATTTTATTAGAAAGTTTGTCGAAAAGAAAACCCTCTATTTGACGCATCCGTTTTATGTAAGTATATATATTCCGATTTAGAAAGCTGTGATAAAAACATGAATAAAAAGTGGAAATTAGAATGGATTTTAGATGTAAGATTCTCGCTTAGTTGCGAGAGAGACTCATTTAATTAATTTTATATCTTCGTGATCCTTACCAGCTGTCACTCTGGTACAGTTTAGGAAGTGTATATTTACAGGAAACGGAATTTTAATGTACTCAGCAAAAGCCGTCGCCTTGGACGAGCGAAATTCATCGCTCTCCGCGTTCTATTCTGGGAATCTCCAAAGAATTTCCGTCAGCGTCGGAAAGGAACATCCTCGCGACAACCTTGGCGCTCTCCGAGAGGGATAATGACTTCATAATTCTCAGCATCCGTCATCCGTTTCGCCGCCGGGCGCAGACGAGTGTGATGACGCCCAATGGCAGCCATAATAATCCGAGAACCCTCCTCCTCTTGCAGGGAGAGGGACTTTCTCAAGCGGCCGGCTGAGACTTAATTCAGCTCCCCGCTCAAAAGGGGAGATTTCTCATTTTCGGAGAGAAACTGAGTCAAGGGCCTCCTCCCGATTGTTTTGACGCCGCTCGCGTAACGGAGACCCAAGGTCGCGTTCCCGGCGACGTCAGAGAAAAATACACGTTGTGTCCGCTCTATGGTTCAATTAGGAGCGAGTAAGGCATTCGCAATTACGTGGAGCTTTGTCCGCTTCCAAAATAGGGGTGAAGGAATCGATTGGGCGTGGACGGGATGCTGCTCTGTTTTCGACACAAAAACTGGCTCCAGCTTATTCCTTCTCTACACTTCGTAACTAAGCGGCCCGAGACGTAATATAGCTCTGAATGCTGGTTCATGATTGTGAGATGTCAAAACCTCCTTTTTTTACCACTTTGGTGGACTCAGAGGAACTTGTTCCGCTCTGGAGAGCTTTATTATTTTTAACCTTTCGTTTATCTCGAACTTGACAAGCAAACCAAGTGCAACCATAAGTGTCAAGGATTGCGAACTGCCAACGTCCAAACCACGTTGAAAACACCGGTTCTCGTCCGATTGCGAACTATCCGTGAAAAACGTGTATCGGAGATACTCGCTGATATGCTCAATAGCAAGTTTGCCAATGAGAAAAAATCATCCAACTTTACCGAAACTCTCGTTCTGGGTTCGATTCTCGGACAGAGCATATAATTTTTCTCTCATGGAATCTGTCAAAAATTTGATTTTCCCAAATTTTTAGCTTAAAAATACAGATTTTAAAGAGCTCTCTATAAATATTTTAACGCCGGATTTAGTAGGAACTACGATTTAATGTTTCAAAAAAATTTAGTTTTCAGCACTTCTTTATTTTTAAATTAATGTGCTAGGTTATGCTTGTAAAAATAGTTCCATTTTCCTAGTTAATTTCAGGTATGATGATTAAATTACTACCTTTAAAAGTTATGTTACAGTTAATATAAATGATTCCGTGAGCCAAAGCGCCAACGCACTTGAGCTTAATTAGCCACAACTAATTAAAATTTCAGCTTGGGTTTTCGAAGAACCCAGGTTAAAACCAGATTTAATGTGAAATAGCTATGCCGGATATATTTATAAATTATCAATAATTACGATTATAAATACGAAATATTATTTGAGCATAATTCCTTGTGACATTATGTAGTCCGTTTTTATCATTTTGAAATTTTATGTAAAGTATTCTAGCGACAGGTTTCGCCTTGATAAGACATTTTGTGGCCAACCTTACACGGCCAGGTCTGAACGAGCTCCCTCTGTAATGCAAAAGGCGTGGAAGGAAGAAAACACGTACCAGGTAATAAAATCTGTGGCGATGAAATTCGAAAGAACAAAAAAGAAAACACTTTTGTACCTCTGAATGTCAC
Source organism: Platycnemis pennipes (assembly GCA_933228895.1). Classification (NCBI taxonomy): domain Eukaryota; kingdom Metazoa; phylum Arthropoda; class Insecta; order Odonata; family Platycnemididae; genus Platycnemis; species Platycnemis pennipes. The sequence goes on along the minus strand of OW121848.1, from coordinate 98,470,368 downwards.
GGAAAGTTCCTTGTCGGAAGAAAGGAGTCACATATGCACGTTTAGAGTTTTATGCTTTCGGCGTGTCCGTTTGTCTCCCGGACTATCCTGAACAGAGGCGTTCATCCAAGCGTTAAAAATTCGTTTTACGATCTAAACTTCCGAAGCGTCATGCACCCAGCCTTGAGGGAAGGTATTATTGAGGGCGTGTTCTCTTTGGTTGACAAAATAGAACATAAAAAATATGCTTATTCTGCAATGGTTTTAAATATCCGGGGGGAAGCTGGGTAAAATTGCGGAAGCATCCATATACCCTCGCCTTGCCTCGCCTTCCTCATACCCTTTGCACTTTCCTTAACGCTTTTGGGATTGTTTATTACCCGCATATTTTGGAACGAGTTCCGTTCGTGTCAAAATATTTCTTCCCGCGCACGTATGCTGAAAGAAAATGGTCGCCATGTCACCCGGACTCTGTACGACGCAAATTTTCAGTCAATGACCCCTTGAAGGTAAATTTATTCCACTTTAAAGTCGCTGAGAACTCCAACTGTCCACACAAAATGGCCCGTGTCAAATGGGCAATCGTCTCTTTCAGCTAGATAAATGGTTCTTTCATGTGTTCGTGGCTGTGACATCGCTGCAAGTAATGCACAAATTACATCCACTCGTGCTATATTAAAGGCATCGTCTCCGAGGCATAATATCTGCAACTAGCCAACCCGCAAATCGCTCAATTCTTTCCTTTCAAGTTACTATTATTATATTTGCTTGCAATGTACTAGCCAAACATTAGTGGGCGAAGACTTTCTGCAGTGAATAAAACCTGGGGTATGCAACAAACGGACTAATTGTTGGAAGAGGTCTCACCGATTATTCTCTTTTGCAAATTCGCGTTGACCAATGCTGCTATTATTTGAAGCTTCATACACCTTCCAGTTTTCCTCTTCTACAGATGTTTATCTAGATCAATTGTTTACATATACCTAGTTGTATTGAGGAGTGAAGAGTCTCGCCCTAAACATTCCTTTTCTAACTTGTGGAATTCTGAAAAGCTGATGTGGTGAAATTGAAGTGTAGTGGAATAAAATGAACCCGGTTTTGTCGCTCCTTCACGAGATAACCTTCGGCCTTTTTTTTCAAAGCTAACGCAGGAAAACTTCTAATTCTCTATCGGTTATACATCTTCAGGTCTTCAAACAGCAATAAAAATCGTCATCCTCCCTTTATTTCGTCGTTGGAAATGCTTGACCTCAGGAATGAATATTCTCTTCAATGACTTAGATTAAGCCTCAATGTCGTCTGAATGGGATGTATTTCTGTTGTTCCTGAAAAGTTTATATAGTAAAAATGTGAGAGAGTGAAGGATGAGATATTCAAGTAGGAATTCAGATTGGGTGTTCCGGTAATGGATCTATTACTTTAGAAGCTTGGTAAAAGTGTGTGAGGAAAGAATGGGGCGAGGAAGTTTTGGAGGCGGTGGATGTGAGAACAGAATGTGCATGAGGGTCTCAAGGAATAAATGCTTTGTGAGAAAAAAACGTGAATGAGACTGGAACGAAACTATGTGTGAAAGTATGAGGTAATGCGAGAGAAATTAGAAAAAAATTTATTTTTTAGGCTTCAAGGTCCGAATCCCGCCTGCGACAGGGGTATCGTATTTGCTTTCGGATTAAGCTTGATGGTGTGATAAGACGTCGGCATTTGGGCACTTATTAACCTGACTTTGCTAGTATTGTTAGAGGGGTTGGAATTTTATGCTAAATTTTGGTGACCATACGTAAGTATTCAGTTGTAAACATGTCAATTTCTTAGATTGTGAATCCATCTTTATTTCCACAATAGTACTGTACCTTTGTATTATTCCTATGTAATGTGTGTTTAGCAAAAAGAGTACGATCAAGAACAGCCGTATCCTGATTTTTTCTTCTTGTTCTTAGGGCACCTTGTCTCCTTATGAAAATGAAATCATGGAAAATGCCTTTTCATTTTTTGTACATGATATCAACTTACGTGACACCCTCCAATGTCGAGATTATGCAGAAAGAACAGATATTGCTAGGTCATTCTTGGTAGTGTATCGATGTAAGAAATTCGACCACGTTAGGATGAAGTTTTTTGATGTGAACAATCCAACGAATTCTAGTTTCATATACTGAATTGACGTAAATTGTTGAACCACGTAAGGAAAAGTGTCCCGTTTTTTTATCCAAGTGAGTAATTGCAAATATTCAATCGAGCGTATTAGCTCTTCGGGAATAAAATTTTAGAAATGAACATCGAGGTCGCCTTGGACTTCATTTCATGTAATACCAGATGGAAGAGGAATTCAATCTCATTCTCCCAATTTCAAGATATTCGATAGTTCTCATATGTGATTTGAAATGCTTCAAATGAGATAACGACTAAAAAGTGGGAGATTTGCTTGCTTCGAGCAAGCTTAGGGATGAAATATATGCTTCCACCGAAAATTCATTAATTTCAATAATTATCCTGAATTAATTTCTCTTGAGAAATTGTCAACTATTAATCAAAATGAACAGCAAATGAACAGTTGGCGCTCTGAAAACCTATTGGGAAAACAGATTGATTGAAATTGAGTAATTTCCTCTTTCCCATTTTAAAGAGTCACTTTAATTTCTAGATTATAAGTAGGCTCATTTTTGAGTTCAATACCTTTTGGTGAAAATGCGAGGTACTCAAGCGATATTTCTATCATTCGAAATTCCCTTGCTTGGAAAGTAATCAGATTCGTTACTCGTTTGTATTTAAGAAGAAATTTTTTAGGCATATTGAGATTTCACCGGTGGGATACCTGATTGTCTTGAGATACTAACTACGATGGTCGTTAACGTTGGAGGAGATGGTAAAATGGTGATTATTTTAATCAATGCCAATCTTTTGCCGTCCACTGCTCTGTCTCATATAGTAGGTATATATGTATATGTATGTAAAATTGGGTACAATCAGCGAATAGTCAAACTTGCTTGATTGTTTCCCATCATTATCACAAGTATTTTGTTAACCTGTTCTTTAGGACTCTCTCTTTAATTCTCTTTGTGAATAATATTCACCCTCATCATTCCTCTCCATTCCTAGGATATGTTTACTACATGTTTAAACGCGCAGGCAACAATTACTTGCCTCCTTTAAGGAATTAAGTATTTGAATGCTTCATATAGTACTAGCAGGTATATAAAGGTTGTCACACAGTGACTTGCTTTTTTTGATTTGATTTTTATCAACAACTCTAGCTCAAACTTCTATCAAACTCTATTTCCGTCTGGCAGATATTGTGATTGATTACCAGATTATTATATGGCTTGCAGTCCACGTGCACGATGAACGAGAGAAATTTAACCAACGCTTGAAATACATTCCATTTGACAACATCGTTTGCTTTCCATTAAATCCCAGTTCCCTCGCACATTTTCGCCCCGTCACCGCGCCCGTTTTTACGAGATTCTAAGAGGGGATGTCATACGGATTGCCGGCACGATGACGGCGCCTCGTCGTCAAGATTGCGGAAGACCATTGCTCGATTATGTCGAGAGTCAAAGTACTTAACCTACAGCGGACGATGGCTACGCAAGGTTGTGCCAACGAATGCATCTGAATTGAGGGAGACTGATCGAATTAAAGCACGCCTATTTAATCGAAGGCTCCTAGTTAGAGCCCTATTTTCAGGGCATTTGTGAGCTCCAATGACTGTTAAATTACATGTGCTTGTGATGAATTAGGAGAAATTTTAGACTATGGGAACACATCATCTGCATTTGGTTAATAACGACGGGTCTCAAATTTGTCATCCGATTTATGTAACTAGACATAAAAAAATGTAAAAACCTACCGTTAAAAATTGTACCGGGCGAATGACTGGTTTGGTTGCTAACCAACGGGCATAATATGTAGCATAAAAGAAGAAGAATATGAAAGAATGAAAACTTTAAAATTCTTGCCGATAAATCGTAGTGTATCTCCTCCTTTCATCCACTGGTCGAAAGTGGTATAGGTACTCAAGATATCGGTTACTTTCTACGGTTTAGACATGACGCTTGGTTTATGATTCGCATTGGTCATGATGGAGAGAATGAATTTTGTTTCGTAATCGGATACTATATAATATCGATTTCCTTTTCATTCCCTTGATTTATATCCCAGAGCTAAATCCGATAAAGCGTCTCTTGCTATTAGAATATTATCTGCTTGATAGTTAATGTTCGTTCCCTCTTAGTGCATGCAGTACTCCACGCAAGCAAAATGGCATTCTTTAAGCCTGTTGTATGCATTATGAGTGAGCGCAACGTATACTTCAACAATGGATATTTTTTTCATATTTCTTCCCCCTTATTTATGAATGGTTCAGATGTTGATCTGGAAATACCTTTCGTTTGTCGACATCGTTTGTTTTCCATTAAATCTATAGCAGTTTCCTCGCATGTTTTCACCCCCATCGCGCTGTGGGACTATAAGTTATTCTACTTACACGCTGAATATTTCAAGTTCATGGAAATATCTCAGAGTAGATAACTCGAAGTTTGAAAAAAAAAACCTGCCGAAGAAATGGAATTACGATGGAAGGAGTAGAAAGTCACCGATGAATATGTTTTACTCACTCCTCTTTCAGTATGTAGAACAATCATGAGAAAAAAATACATTTCAGACAGTGCTTATGCTCTTTCAAAACGCGAGAAAAGATGCCTGATTAATCTCCTAAATCTCTCTACTTTACTTTCGCAATTTACACTGGATAGGAGGTATGCTTCATTTAACATAACCCTCATCTTATATATAAATAGCCGTGATTTCTGCCTTAAAAATCAGTGCCCTTCCTTAAATATTTTAGAACAATAAGATAAGCCTACGCCAGTGGAAGGCTAGTAAAAATAATTGCCCATCGCTGATTTTTTTCATGTAGGTATACATGAATTTTTAAGTAATACGGGAGAAATGACGATCGCTTCAACGAAGAATTTGACCTATTTTAATGTCAATGAAGCAATTAGCGTCCTGCACCAAGGCTCTAGTCACTAGAGTTGAGAAAACGATCAATACAAGGGTATTTGGTAGATATTTACACAAAGCTCGTTGCTCATATCTTTGGACCATAGTGATTTTTTTGTTGCATTAATGCTTAAAACTAGCATTAGATTACAGCTTTGGAAAATGTATTCCTCCTTAAAATTAGTTCTCCATTTTCTTGCCATATATTTTTTGCTCGTCCTGAAATTCAAGCAAAAATACACTTCTCTATTGACGCGATAAAACACGCATTGTAACAGCCAGGTATTGAAAATGAAGACTTTGAAATCCATTGTGCATACAGCTTTGCGTAATTTATTTTTAGGGTGAAAAAATTTTCCCAAGACAAGCAGCAACTCATCAAAGCTCACAAATATACTTTCACATGAACAGAATGGCAACACTTCAAAAAATACATGTCACAGTGTAAGTTATGACTGAAGTTACACAGCAAACATTTTCAAAATGCAGACCTCACTTAAGTAATGGCCATGCGTTTAGTATTAGTAATAAGTACTTAGTAGTAGGCAATAGGTATTTGAATGGTGTTTGGATTACAGGGGACAAAATGAAAAATATGTACGATGAATGGCAACCAGCATTTCAAACATTCCTCAAGTTTCTTTCAGAGTTATAGAAGCTTTTACTTCTTTTCTTGCCGAACTCTACCACGGTATCCAACGTGGATTATGCAAACCTTATAGCAGTGATCTGGAGCTGAATGTTTTATATTCAACATTTCCTGAAATACATTTTAAAATAATGCTTGTGACCAATTTAATAGCTTTCTGGCCCTTTAGGAACGGCTCGTCCATTTTCATCGACAGGAGGTCTCCTCGATCCTTGGGAGATACCAATCACTCCACCGAGCGCCTCCGGTTCGAGCTTCTATTCCTCGGCTGACTACCTACGGGAAGTTCTCTTTCCTTCCTTAAGATTTAGCTCTTCCGCTTCAGATAAAAAGAAAGATCACGAGAAAGCGATATGGGAGCGTGTTTTGTCTTCTTATGGCATTCCGTGGTTGGAGACTAATGCCCCGACGTGATGGAAAAGATGCTGCTTCCTGGCATGTGCTCGAGCAGTTGCTAGCGGAGCGTCTCGATAACCATCAACCGTTCCATTGGAATTTGATGGAGTTTGTTTTTGGGCTCAACACTGCCTTCTTTGCTACTTGACGGCCACTTAACGCCGATACTTGCGTTGAGCGTCTGCTCATTTCAGCTGAAGTTTTCTCAAAGTTATTGCCAAATGTTGTGGACCGGTTATAATAGATATTATTTAAATAGAAATAAATTGAATTTGTGAAGAATTTTAATATAATTTATGTATTAAAATAGAATCGGAAATTTTATTTCATTAAAAATGCGTAAATGCATATAACACAGATGCACATAAAAAACTCGACAGTAATAACTTCTTCCATGTGTCGAAATACGAAAAGGAAGGGTGCTTTCTTCCATTGAATGAACCTTTATGATAATGTAGGTTACTCTTTTGCACACAGCTGTTTATAGCAGTTTTCGCAACAGCAGTCTCATTTTAGGCGGGTGCCATTGGTTTGGAAATACTGTATGATGTCGAACAACCTTGTGCCCAAAAACAATGCTTCATTGCACTTCATAATTAACTGTCGTAGAGAGGGACACGGTATTTAACGAGAGGTGCGCCCATGCATTCAGCTACAAAGGAGCTATAAACGCGTTCCAATTTCTTTGAGTTGTGAATTAACTCTTCCATTTCAATTTTCCCTTCACTGTTGAAGCTTGTTGGTCACCCCTAGGGCAATTGTAATCAAAAATGTAGGCTGATAATACTTACACTCCCGCGTGGAAAAGGTTATGTGGTACCAGCGATGTAATCAATTTTGCCAAGCTAATAGAGTTAACCTTAAAAAAATATGTGGTACCAAACACTAGACGTAAATTAAATATTGGATAACTTTAAATTCGCATAGAGTAGCAATTAGCTGCTTGCGAAGGGGAATATTAATAATATAATTTTTAGTAGGATATTTATTCCCTTGAAAACATCAATATTTGTAGCCTAAGTAAATGTTTGAAGTATATTGCTGTCACTCCTAGTTACCTGCGTATCCTTATATGATTTATCCTCAAACATTTCTAGCGACTCTCTTTGAATGGCAGGTAATTATATAGTTTATGTAGTTTAAACCAACAGAAGGCCATTGAAATGTGACCCAGTGACACACAGACGAGGTTGTAATTGAATGATTGAGGATTGAGACACTGTTGATTTCGGCAGTCACACGATAAGACGAGGATCACTTTTCTCCGACGCGTCAATATCCAGCAGTCTGCTCCACTTCGCGATTTCTCTAATGCCTGAATGTACTCAATAATCTTTAAATGCACGCGAGGGACATTTTTTTCGAATTATATTATGTGACATCATTTTAAAATTTGATATTTCAATCAACTTCTACTTCGTTAATATTCTGAAGGTTTTGGCTGAAAACTTTGGTGTTTACTTATAACCATGGGCTCTATAGTGGCCGATCTTGTAACGCGTACAAAAGCCTATCAGATTACTTTCAGCAGATGTGCGCTATTCTCATTCCATTTTGATCTCACTCTCTTATTAGGTAGCATTTTTTTATTCCTTTTGCTTATGATTAGTCAATTGTGGAACTCGCAACATTTCTGTGAGCCAATAATTGTTAGCAAGCAAAAGGAGTTCAATATAATTAATATTTATAACTCGTAACTCTATTACTTGTTTTCAAGTGTAAGGTATACCCTTTCCTGATAGATTAACAACGTCCAAGTGTCTTGGTGGAGCGCGTAGTCATTAAATTCATAGGAGAGTCAAATCTTAACTAGATTTTATTTATTTTCCCGAGTCTCGTGTCTAGTTCTAATGCTGAACGTGAAAACGGATAATTTCATCTTTTATCAATGATGTGTATCTCTCTGCTTACGAGTTTGTCCAGCTGCCTACTGACGGTAGCAGTACACTTGAGCGCTTGTTTTATCGTGATCGACGAGCAGAGGTCGTGATTTATCCAGAGTTTTACCAGACTCACGCTCGCGATCGGCGATACCTTGCGAAAAAGGAACGCGCGAGTCGAGTATTAAACCAAACGCGGGTTACCTAAGGGTGCGCTTTTACCGGAGGGGACATGTAGAGCTGAATCAAAATGAACGATTGAGTAGCGTGCACTAGTCGAAGAGAATTCACGGTACGGTGATCCCTCAGCTAACTTTTCAGCTCCTCCCATTCGGCCCGTCCCATTGACCACCCCACCTCCTTCCCCTCTTAATCAGAGCGACCGCATTTCACTCCACGTGAAATGGACACGTAGCTATCGAAAATTAAAACGGCTTCTGCGAGGCAGTTTCCCCCTCCTTTCGCTCCCTTCGACGGTGAGCATCTCTCGAACGGCTGAAGTCCGCGCAACCAGGAGCTTGCAGCGGAACGATAAATTAATGATTCGGATCTGAGCGATGGGAGATCGCTCGTACGACGCAAGCGGCTCCGAAGGAATCGGAAAAGTACTTGGGCCGCCCATTCCCGCGGTCGCTTTTGTCTGCAGGCGCGTAACCGCACTTGATTTCACTTGAGTTCTGCTCTGAATGGGTAATTATTAATTATTGGGTCGTGGTGGCCTAGTGGGGTAGAGCACTGAGCAACTGACCGGAGGGTCACGGGTTCAAATCCCGGGCAAGAGCCTTTCTGGACACCTCCATCTAAAATCCTGACGATTCGATTTTCTGCGTGTCAGAACTTCGTAGGAAATCTCTACTCTCACCTATCAAAACCAATCTTCGGGTTGAATCACTGAGTGAGTGAGTGAGATATATTTTAATTCTTGAACCAACCCGAATTTTCTGTTAACTTTCATTCAATCTTAATATGTAGTGGAGTACGAATTAACTCGTGCTATCTGTTCCTAAAAGGATAGACGGCCATTACAGTTCTTAAACTATTTTATATAGGTACGAACTATCGTTTGCAGCATAACGCATTTTTGCGGTGGCTTAGAAGAGTAAAGTTTGAGTTTAAAGCATAACGTGAATAAGTAGAAAAAAATAAATGAATGAGAGGATCGGTTGTGATGTTGACAACATCGTACCCGTGACGTCGAAATTTTCCTCTCCTTAGGAAAAATTTGGACATGTATTTCCTCTCATGGGAAAAATGATTATTGACTACATATATTGAACGCCTAGTTATCTTAGTGTAAAAAGGGATATTTTCCTTCATACGCAGCCGCTTTCCATCCTCAAGAGTGTAAGTTGTTGAGAGTCGTTTGATTGGTTAGGACAAACGTTACAGTGATAATCAATTACTTTCAATCATCAAATTTATTCATCAGCGGTCGATTAGTTATTTTCATTCTGACAAAGTTGAATAATCTTCGTCAGAATCGGCGCAGCGATTATCAACGACTTGATCAATACCTAAATTTCGAAATTCACGTCAATAAAGACGTATTTACGATTTTTTTTGCAATTTTAAGATTCATTTGTCATCCCTATGCTGGTTATAGATTTTCAGCTCCTACCGATCTAAAATCTATATAAAGTGTAATGAGATTACCGTTTGCTCTTTAGTGAGAGGAACGATATTTTTACCATCGATGAAGGTTTGGATTTAATTTCGTTCATTTTCAGCAAAGATTTTTTTTCTTAGTTTCCATTCTCTAAAATTAAATTAAAAGTATTTACACTCAACACGTACCTTAATACACAACTGATACAGCCAATAACGATGAAGTGCTTTCCGTAGATGTAGAAGCTAATTTTTACTGATGATAAATTTTAACTGTGGATAAATTTTAACTGTCAATGCTCCTTTATTACCTTTTATGGCCTTCTTTCATTTATTTATCCATTTATGTGGTGGGCATCTTCTGCTCAGTCTATCTCTCCCAAGACTTTTTTACCTCCTTCCGAATCCATCCACTGCATGTTACCTGATTCCCCAAAGGTAATCCCACATATTCTACACTTTCCCAATATAATCCGGCCGCCGCTTTGTACTTGTGGGGAGTTTGGTTTCTCCTGCAGGGAGGTTTTCTTCCTCCTGCTTTCCCTCTCTTAATGTCCGTTCCTTCACGAGTTTGTGATCTGCTCGCGGTAACCCCACGCAACTCCGGGAAGATAAGAGGTTTCTTGGTTTTATTGCTCATGGCTATAGATACCGCGGGAATCAACGATTTTTCTTCCTCCTGGGAGGAATTTAAAGCGTTTCTAACAGACTCACGCCCAATGAGAGTTTTTATCAATGATTGTAATTTTTCTCGTGTAGGATTTTTCGTCGCCATACGTCTTCCACCAAAAGTATCATAAGATCATGGCAATATGGCTAGCAATAGTAATTTGTACGATAATGTTGAGTTCCCATAGTGTCATGGTACTTATTTTTCCATGGGTGAATTTGGCGGTCACCATTTTTCAAGCAGTTTCATCGGCTAATGACGCTGTGTGTTGTAACTAATTTAAATAATACGGAAGGAATTTAATTATGTAAAAATTGCTGTATCATAATTTACTTATAACTAGAGGATAATGCCTGATATCCTGCTTCGTATTGCAAAATTTGGTCGTATATGAGAAGATAAGTTTCGTGAGAAAATAGGAATTGTAGCAGTTGATTACAGTTGCACGTTATCCAGAGCACAAGACTATATGTATCTCCCGTAGGTCCGCATTTGGAACTGCGTAAACGACCCAGCGAATAAGTTAAATTTCCTGCCATACTTTCTACCACCAGCAGACTAGCAGATAAGTGAGATTGGAATACTTTTGTGGATGCAATACAATTGTGTGTCCATCAAAGAGACGTTCCATAATACACTGCGCTTCCGTAGAAGCTCAAGACACGCAGTAATCGCACCAACGCCTCGGTTTACTGTCTTTCGCTGTCGTCGTCTCGTCTCACCACCACTGCGTTGAGGAAGGCATCGGTACATTTCCCTCTCCGGGACCGCACAACTGCGACGACAGTAAGGGAAGGAGAAAATTTGCGCTCTCGGAATGACACCCATGATGTTAAAGTACTCGTGTGTCTGCTCACATGTGCGTCCGCGAGTAAAATAGTTATCCACGGGTTGTGACGAGAAAGTCGTTGAATGGAACCTCATTGTATTCCTTCCCTCGCGGTGAACTAGTTGCTTTTTCTCGCTTGCTATGTGTCTAGCGGCAATGGGACATGAGGGCTTAGTAAGTGAAGGGCTAAGTTCGCGGTCCGGCGCGAGAAGAGCTAGACGGCTCGGCCGATGGCCTAAGGCCTTTCTGACCGCGACGGAGCTGCCATGAGACAGGTGCGCGAGGAGAGAGACATGAAGTTGTGGATTCCTTGCCGTCGGGAAGCGTGCTCCTTGGCTAGCTATAAGGTGAGCGGTTACGAGGTGTGCGCTAGGGAGGTCGTGGTCGTGAACATTGCCATCACATTTGAAGATGATTTTTACGTCCTATTGATCCTTAGGCAGTTGTTTCTAAAGGAAGAGACCACCTAGTGACGGCTATTAAAATCGTGGGCGATTCATTTATCTTTGATGTTTGTTATAGAGAATACTTAAGCTCGTCAGGCTTGACCGAATCTGTTTTCAGATTTTTTACTTGAAATTTACGTTATTCAAAGAGGAGGATTTTTCATGTACCGAATGGAAACACAGAAAAAAATTCATTTTCTGATTCTCGTTAGAAATATTGTCTTTGACTACTACTAACTGTTAGGAACATTTTAAGAACATTAGCTAATAAAAGTTTTAATCAGGGACAGGATCTCCAACATTTCTTGCGCTATATTGCCAGAGTGATTAGTGGCGCGTACTTGTCTCTTATCGTTAACAGCGCACATTTCGTGAGCACTGCTATGGTGACTCGCTCGATAAGGTTATATGGCAATTTCAAGCCACAGGCGGAATCCAAAGAATGGCCTTTACGCTTTCCCCGTGCTCTAAGACAGAATAAGGTAACGTGAAAGCAAGTGCTATAAAGATCCGAAATGGCCACCCAGGCCATAATTTAGCTCTTTAATGTTTGGAATAATTATCATCTCGGTCCCGGAACCAGAAGATAATAATTATAATTCATAGATTAAATTAAGGGCCTCCAAATGCGATGTGTGCCGACTGAGTAGTGGAAGATCATGAATAAGGGTGTATTATGCCCTCATGCGTGTCCTCTAAAGTCAATTCTGAAGTGGAACCCCTGTCTTCGATGAGTTACTCAACCGCGGAGGGAGATGGGAGAACTGGGCAATCGAGGGATTTGACAGTGGTGAGAATAAAGGGGTCCATAGCGCTCCATATGCGGTGGGACGTTCACTAACCTTCCACATCCCGGTCCGGAGTGGTAAAGATTGCGGGGCGGAGATAAAATGCAAAACGAGGCACTGAGCAGGAAGTATTTACGTGGAGGGGATCGAGAGGCACCAAGTCACGGTTCCAGCGAACTGCGTAGCATCAGAGAGAGGGGGAGGGGGTTTCAAGCGACGCGCGGAGTTAGTGCCGAGAATACTGCTTCTCATGGTGCACATTCCGAGCAATTAACACTAGGACGCCCGGACTTCTCGACATCATTCAACGCCCAAAAGGGGTCATTTTGACCCCCGGTAATTAATGAGTTAAGTTTTCACAAGGCATTTATATTTTTATATTTTTAGTGTTTTTTCATTAAATAATTCCCTAGTTCTTCACATTTATCGATTTTATCAGCTCATTACAGCAATTTTTTTCTCAATATAACTATTTATTGAAATATCAACTTTGAGAGTTGGAATCATTTCCTCGTTTTTCTTCAGTTTCATTTTTTCTTGCCTAAAATGTTGACACTCAGTGAACAACAAATGTCACTTACTTTATTTAAACGTATTTATTTGTTGTTTTTGCAATGTGCACTGTTTTATGATGGATGGTTTGTCCTGCCAAAATTAAAAATACCATCTGAAAAAATGTAAAAAATAATTGAGTAGCCTAATGAAAATAGTTTTCATCATCGTCAGTATTTCAATCCTATGATTGGTTTACTGCAGCCCTCCATTACGCCCTATTTAGTGTTAATTGCCTAACGCCCTGGTATATTTTCTCTTTCACGTCCTTCTTTTTTTGCCATATATACTTGCCCCTTGGTCTTCCTTGTGGGACCTTCCCTTCAATCTTCCCCTCTATTATATTTCCAACTAATTCATTGTGCCTCAAGGTATGTCCATCTTCATCTGCTATTCTGCACACCTCTTCATTCCTCACTATATCAGTCAATTTAATCTTCAACATTCTCCTCGAGCACCATGTTTCGAAGGCTTCAATTCTTCGCTGGCATGCTTTCCCGATTTTCCATGTCTCTGATCCATAGAGTACTACGCTCCATACGATAAAGTGCTTCCTTGTTTGCAGCCGTAGGTTCTTTGAGCTCAGTAGCTGTCTCTTTTTCATAAACGCCTCCATATCTTGTGCTATTCTGCGCTTGATCTCGGTTGAGCTTCTTCAATCCCAGGTGATACCTAGTGCTACCGAGGTACGTGAAGTACTTCACTTGTTCCAAAGTCACTCCTCCAATTGTGGTATTTGCCCTTGATTCTCTCTTCCGCACACTAGGGTTTTAGTTTCCTATTAGTATTGCTCTTATTATATTATTGAAGTACTTAGGGATGCTTGCAAGTTCCCTCGACTTACTGCTACAACTGCGATGTCATTAGCAAACCAGAGCATGTTTATTTCTTCGCCATTCACCTTGATGCCCTTGATACCAATTTCCTCTGCGTCTCTTATTGCTTCTCCCAGGTATATATATATATATATTGAATAACACTGGGGAGAGGTTTCTGAATCATTCTCTGACTCCTTCATTTATTTTGGCTTCTATCTTCCTTCCGTCTTTTATTTGCATTGTGGTGACCTGGTTCTTGTAGAGCCAGTAGATTTTTCTTCTATCCTTGTAATCCATTCCAATGGCTTCCAGTATCTTGAATATTTTGTTCTAATCCACGTTGTCAAAGGCCTATTCCAAGTCCACGAATGCCACATACAACAGCTTGTTTACGTGTATCATTTTCTCGGCCAGTATCCTTCAGCTGAGTATTGCCTCCCTAGCTCCTTGGTTTTTCCTGAATTCGAATTGATTTTCCGAAAGATTGCCTTCGATATTCCCTTCCATTCTTCTGCTAATAATCTTAGTAAGTATCCTCGATGTGTGTAACACCAGGCTAAAGGTTCTGTGTTCTTCGCATTTCCTGCTAATTTCACTCTTCTGGAAATTCTCTGTTGGCCTTCCACTGTCATAGCTCTTCTCTAACTCTGATTATTCCAAGGAGGGTATCTTTTGCTTTGACCCCGAGTGCCTTGAATAGCGAATGAATATTATATCAAATAGTGAGCTTACTTTTAGATCCACCCTTCCTAGTGTATCTACTGAGTTCATCAAATGGGTACTTATCGTCACATTCTGAGGATTCTGTTTATTCTTCACAAGTTTCAAATGTCAGCTTGCCGTCCGATTTGTCAAATGAACACTCTCCACCATTGACTCATCTTATTGAATCTTATGCAGCTCATCAAGAATGTCAGCAGAACATTATGCTGGTGTTTGAGAAATTTTTGATCACAGCTATCTTCAAAATACCGATCACACCGCAAATTCATCCCGCGAAGCCAAGAACAATGGACAACAAATACACGAACTTCACTTGCTGTCACTGTGAAAACGAGTTCAAAGTTTGAGGCTTTACTTTGTGGAACCACTCGATTGGAAAAGAAAAATCACTTTTTACATTCCACACAAAGGTTTTATTGTTTTCTACAATATATATCATTATCGATTTTGATAATGACATATATTGTCTATACTATGGTAGAAACCAATAAAACCTTTGTGTGGAATGTGCAAAGTGGTTATTCTTTTCCAATATAAGAACGAGTTTTATTCTCCACTCGTCATCCGAAGAGAAATAATTAGATTTGGAGTCAACTAAGTTGATAAATTCGTGCGAAACGGGTAAACAAAATTGCATTCTCACACCACAGAGATTGACGATGCATGATGATATCAACAAAGTAATTCCTAAATATGCCACATGTAAGCAAAACGAAAAGTGAGGACGTGATGGGAAAAGGAAACAAAACTTTTTTGGAAAATGATACGAACTTGGAAGATAAGTAACCGAATGAAAAAGATAAGACGAGAGAGCAGTGAACACATATCCTGCAGAATGATACAAAAATGCAAATAAAAAAGGACCTTTAGCAGAGATAAAGCGCGCAAATGAACGCTTGGG
The DNA here is from genome assembly GCA_933228895.1 of Platycnemis pennipes. Classification (NCBI taxonomy): domain Eukaryota; kingdom Metazoa; phylum Arthropoda; class Insecta; order Odonata; family Platycnemididae; genus Platycnemis; species Platycnemis pennipes. Next base: position 98,455,131 of record OW121848.1, on the reverse strand, counting down.
TCAAAATGACCCCACTTGGGCGTTCAGGGTAAAATATAATTTAACTCCTCAATGGATTATTTTAGGAAGGTAAAAATTTATGCAAGTGAACACCTATTAAAAATATTAAAAGTCACGAGAAGAAATTCTGTTCTCTTAAAAAATGAGCTCAAAAAATAAATTTAAAAACACGAAGGGGTCAAAATGACCCCTCTGGGCGTTCTAGTGTTAAGGGCTGTACGCTGGCTCTTGCACTGGCTACAAGTTTTGAGGCCTCTAATTTGATTTCCGAACATGGAAGGGCTTTCAGTGCTATTGTTTTTCCCATTTATACTCTGCATAGATAAGTTAACGGTTTCTACAATGAACGGTGTGTTTGGCATAATTTCGTATCGTTAGACTATCGCGTGAGGTGTCTTCACTTCCTCATTGCTTGTAGGGTGTGCATCCCCAATCATGTGTCTAGGAATCAGGTAACCTTTCGTAAGGACCACTTTAAAAAACTGCAACTTTCGACAATTACGTGCTTAAATTATGAAGTAATCTTGAAACTAGTCTTAATTACTTCGAAATTTCAATTGTGGTATTATGTTCTTCAAATACCTTCACTTGGAAATTTTTAAAGGCTTAGGCCCAGGCCTTTGTTGGTTGTCTTTGCATTCTAACCAAGTAACGAAGGAAAAGGGGCCTTAAGTTCTTAGTCCTAGCCCTTAAATGAGTGATTTACATCCTCCATTAGTTTATGTGATTCACTACTTTTTAACCTGAAGATGAAATCTTTTTGTTTCATCCTATAAAATGTGACATCCATGGTTGGATAGCTATCAGCTTATTTTGAGCTCTTTACCCTGTAGGAATCATCAACGAGCCATTAATACTTATATCGTAGTAAAAAATGGTTGTGGTTGGTTAAAAAGGACTCACAATTGTTGGAAAAAATTAAGAAAAATTGTACTTTATTAAACTTAATTTAAAAAATTACTCGTGAACAAATTCAGTTTATATTTTAAGCCTCGTTTTTACGCCTGCTTACATCCATTATCCCTCAATTACCCATTTACTTCAAGTATTCATCCACTGACTCCGCCTCCTTATTTCTCCGGTAGCCTTCTTTAAATTAAATTTCCGGTAAATTTATCGTTCTCTCTTCCTTGAATCATAACCATACCCAGTTGGTATGGTTATTGGTTGGTATCGTCATTGGTGAAAAATCTATGAGCCATCCTTTAGCCACGACGAAAACTTGGAAATGTAAGCTATTTATCGACTTCAAAAATTAAAAAAAATGGTCATTGGGAATATATCTGTGACATTCGTCAGAGAATAGTTCGTGGTCTATGAGCATGTCATAAAAATGTCGAGTTACTATCTCAGCGAATGATATTGTGACCCACATTGATGAGGATGCGGAAGAACATCTAAGATGCCTAGTAGAATGCCTTCTAAGAATGAACATCGCAAGAGTGACTTCAAATTTCTTGGTTTTTGATGGAACCTCCGGAAAGACTTGATTGTCAAACACAGATACTTACATGGAGCAAACTGTAGGTACTATGAGGGGATGATTAGTTTCTCTCTTATATATTTCTTTGGTTCTCTGAAGTAAAAGCCTTGGGTTTCATTTCTGCCATCAGGTTGTACAGAATTAATGGGCGCAGTTATTCCTCCTATCTCATTTAGACTACCAATGCGAAACGTTCCCGAAGTCGAGCTACACCAACGGTTTTTCTCTAACTCCAAACGCATGCTCATGATCAAATGTAAGGTGTCTCCAAGCACCAACCCTTGTTTTTTTTATTTTATCTTTTCTGGCGGACAGGGCTTCCATTGCTCCTTTAGTTCTTCAATAGCCACTTTCTTTTAGCTCCCAAGATTTTACGAGAAAGGGAAAGTTGCGAGAGGGAAACACGCACTGCTTCCACACGAAAACTAGATTCAGTAAGAAATATTCAATTGCATGGTGCGGGGCCGCTCCGCATCGCGTCGCAAAGCGATGTTTCTAACAATAAATTTCGCTGAGGTTTAGCCGGAGTAAATAATGGACGACTCACTGCTTCAAATCGCTGCGGCTGCACAGGCATTCTCCTTGGAAAAAAAATTGTTCACGATGGCTAAGCATAGATAACAATCTTTGATATTGCTCATTTTTCATTAGCGTTCTCCATAAGACGTAGTTTTGTGTTCAGCGTTACGATCCCGTGTTCGGCTCGCATAACGGTTCATCCCGGTGTAAGGCTCGAGCTCAATATTTCTTATCCCTCGTAGCGATTTCCATGTAAAGTCATGATCCTCACCGCGGAAAGTTTATGTGCTGCGCAGCTCAATCATAACTTCGCTCGCTGCTGCATTTGTTTTTTTATAAAGATCCAGTAACAGAACGAAAGTTGGCCTTGGGCAAAGTTCCTTATATCGCAAATAGTGATTGAAGAGGAATTAACGCTATAGCTACGCGGAAATTAGGAATATACTGCGGGAATAGCAAATTTCATTTTTTCGGAAAATTATCACTGAGCATCCCTTTTATAATAGGTATTTTCCCGCTAATACGTGCTTAAGTTATAAGTTATATTTAGGACCTTGGATTATTCAACTTGATTCATATTGTGCATTTCAATGTGGAAAATGTATTCCCATACGTTTTTCATAAAACCACCACACACGAAGTCAAATAATTTTAGCTCCGCTTAGCATTCGGATGTTCATTCAGATAGTTACGTTTGGCATCTTATTTATGTATCTTAATGCAAGAAATTGAATTAAATGTGCTGCTGAAGTCGCTGTGGGAACAACGAGGAGGGAGTGCGACCAATTTCACAGCGAAAGACATTACTCCGGTTAATTCCATTGCTGTCAACAGCGGACAACACCTCGTCATACCGACCGGTATCTGCGAATTCTATAGAAGGTTTTCCTTTTGTACCATAGAAGCTTCTACATCGCGAAGCGTATCGAATGAAATCGTTTCATCATCAAATATTTATAAACTATGAATGCTCATCAACAGTGCCTAATGGAATGGATTCACACTAGATAAATACGTGGTGGTAAAGAAGCATGCTGAAAAAAGTATGCTAACAATGATGAAGATGAGAGGGAGATGTAGGAAATGACGAAATGATAATAAAAATAATCATCTGGCAGTATTATAACTACACTTTCATCTTAGTTTAACATATAACTTAGCACCGTTTTTTAACATCTCGTGGGCCATCCCATTTCCCGTTATTGTTAATGTTGTTACGGATAAATACGCGGAAGTGGAAGATCTGAATTTCCATCGAGTTATCTCGGAAATAAAAAAGATGTCAGAGAAGCTATTTAGATCAGAACTTTGTCATAACTATTCGTCGAATTGTGTATCTCCAGAAACTGGGGAAGGGTGGAGGAGAGGCGTAGTGGGAGGACCAAATATTTCGAAAGCGGTCAAAGGTGATGTGCGTTGTAATTCATACTGCTAAGTAGGCTAAGTAAAAGTAAGTGTGGCTGCACCACCACATGAAAGTGATTTTTTTGGAATTATAAAAAAGACATTTGCCTACGAAAGAGAAAATTGCATTTAACCGGCTTCCCAATAAATGAATTAATTTTTAATACCTATATTAAATTCTCCATCCCATTACGAGAATAAATTATATTTATTGCAAGAGTGCATTACATAGATTTATTGCTTCGCAATGGCCTCTCACGAAGTGGACCTTGACCGTAGAAAAGAAAAGAGAAAATTGCATTTAACCGGCTTCCCAATAAATTAATTAATTTTTAATACCTACTTATATTAAATTCTCCATCCCATTACGAGAATAAATTATATTTATTGCAAGAGAGCATTACATAGATCTATTGCTTCGCAATGGCCTCTCACGAAGTGGACCTTGACCGTAACGAATTAAATGAAATATTCTGGCTGAAAATTCTTTTGCTTACTTTCAAATTCGCTAGCATTATATTTTCGAATTATTTGGCTTGGCTAAAGATGCTTTTGAAATATATGAGAGATACATTATATTATAAAGTAAATCATCGTTTGAGCGTTTTATTTGGTATGGAAAGGTCTCAGGCTTTGGCATTTTTTATAGGTAGTGTAAACATCTTGTTTCTATGCTATTATTTAACTAGGTATACTTTATCGCAAACTTGGTATTTTCTACCTTGGAGTGCATGTAATATTACAAAAATATGTAAACGGGAAGGGAAATAATTCACACTTTCAATTTCGATTCATTTCAGAACAGCTGTGACTGCATCATGCTGGTCTTTAATTGGTCACCTGTTTTCTAGTTTTTCTGCAGCCTCTACTAAATACATAACTGGCGTAGTCACCCGAAAACTTAACATCATGTATCATGTTTATTGTATACCCTGTATGATGCATCATGTATACCCTGTAATAGGGTATCGCATCCATGTATGTTACTTAGGATTTTAGGTACTCCACTTTCTGAAGTTAATTTGAACGCTGTATTGCACATTACACGTAAGTAAATCCTCTGGGTAGCATGGTGCTCTTGCTATGGGTACCCCCAGGGTACCTTCCAGGAGGGTATTGCATTGTTTACGCCAGATGTGTCCATATTCAAAACAGTAACTGCTCACGACAGCTGCTGAGATTTTGTCCAGTATCTGCGTATTGAGTTTTATTTTTATCAGCTTATCGGCGGAAAAATGGTTCGTAAGATCAATAGGTAAAGAACACCGTCAGTAAAAGGGTTCGGCAGTTGTTTTAACGTTCTCAAAAATGCCAGTTGTCTCAGATAATTAAACAGTGTATCCATTCTGAAAGCGGTGTTCAACCCCGCGACCTTTGGAATCCCAGGTTGGCCCTATTTCGGCTTGAATGCTGCGACCTGCTTCCTTACACGTCCAGGAATGAATACCCTAATTACGGTACTTAGCGTTCTCGTAATTCTGCATAAAGTATAGTAATTGCACCCATTATTGCGGGTATAGTGAATCCTATCCCTATAATGAGCATAGTATGTGGCATCCAACAAGGGGTGGTGGTTACGTAGTTTTTAGAGCATTGTCATACTGGAAAGGATTCATGGGATAGATACAACTAATGGAAGTATCTGCTATAAATAATGCTTGTAGTTGAATGTTGATGACTACTGTAAAAGAAACGCGACAGGTGTGTGCCGGTGACGGGAAATCATCGAGTCTTTGCGAATAATCAGGGGTGAAGCATTGTATGCATTTCCCCCCAGGCGATTACAGTATTCCGCTCTCTGAGAGAAAAGATCATAATTTATCCTGTCGTCCGTTTTCGGAGCGGCTAATTGCGCTCGCTTGCCTGATTCCCCTCCGGCCTCACTCGTTGAGTGGACCAAGCAGAGAAAAGGCGCGGCGGCTCTTGCTCGCGGCCTGCATTAACATCCGGGCGAAGAATAAATATCGCGAAATTTCCCCAAGGCACTCATGACACTTTCTGTGCAAGGTTTTCCCGCTACGCACATGCACGATAGTAAACGGAAAGTGTCTTGATAAGTTCCAAATATTTTTTACCTCTCTCTAGCTTTTCGGTAGTATAAGTCTAAGCGCAACTAAAAATAAGTGTAGCATGGCAAAAATGTTCATCCGTTTTCAATCATGATTGGTCGAAATTTTACCATCGACAATATTTATTATAAGCGAAATGTTTTATAATACAGTGGATAGCCTAACTGTAAGTTCATCAAGTTTTTTCTTCATTAACGCCTTTGACTTAATAACGTAATAGTAGTGGGAATAGATTTTTAGGTGCTCCAACTACTGAGAGTATTTTACAGTGGATAACCTACTTTAATTCTAAGTCAAATTCTTAGACAAACGCAACACCCACTACCCAAGGCGGAATTCTAACCCGAGATCTTCAGATTTTCATCCCGATGCATTACCGATCAAGCACTGTAGGCAGCGTATCCTTGCAGACCCTGTAGATAATTATTCTCTCGCGCTTTGAGTTGCATGTTAAAAGAAAAACTGAACTAATTCATATAAAGATATGGCGATGGTTCTTAAAATACACAAGGAATGATATCATCACTAACGTCCTTATCAGTATTGCTTTCGTCACCTTACACATTTTGGCTTTTAAAATCATGAATGGCCTGCATGCGTATCAATGCTCTTAAAAGATAAGACTATTTGATCACATTTTCATCTAGGACGCAAGTATTTGCAAGTATCCACGAATATGCGATATATATTATATACTCTTTAACTCTCAATAATTTTTCACGTTCACTTCAGGAAAATACGGAATTTAATCAAGCCCGATGCATAATTGCACTGTTCGAATCGATGTACCTGGGTGCGCAAGGAATTTTATGTTTGCCTTTTCCTCTTACAAGTACATACACCATCACTACAAAGCATGCAGTCTGATTCTACCTTGTGTTGAACGATTTTAAGTTTTGCCAGATGAAAGCTTGTTACTTTCTCCTAAGATTTCGTTTGACGTATGCATAGATCTTAGACCCTTAGACCGATTTTATTTCAACAAAAAGTTAATTAGGGTTAAAAACCTTTCAAGAGGAGATTATGCTTAAATAACTGGAAGAACTATAATTAAAATTGATTTAATTCCCTCGATTAGCGAGTTGACTCTAGGGATAGTGGAGTATTAGGTAACGTGCCCTCTGAACCATAAAAAATTATGCATAATTACAGTTTCACTGATTTACTCGTCAGTCCGTGAACCCCACTCATCAAATATTGTATACTGTTGAGGTCAATTATATCAAGGTTGCAGCGTTATTCCACGTGCGGTGGCCCTGTGAAACCGCATTTCGAAAGGCTATAAAATTACCTGGGAAAGCCCCCCTGGGTTAGTATCTATCGCATGCTTTTTAGATTGCAGTTACAATAAGTAGATTTCCCTTCTCCTATCCCCCTATAAACTAAATCGGAAGGAACATCCCCTGAAATATGGGTGTTCCTCCAAGGCCATTTTCAGCGACTCTGTCCCTCCGTTGGTGCTCCCGAGTTCGTTGCATCCTCGCATTCGGTTTCGTTTTCTCGGTGGGCCATCGGCGTGATGACCCTGCACGTGACCTTGCGCTAAGACGTCGACTCAGAGGAGTGAATGAATCTCCTTGCCGACCGAGGTGAGTGATGAGGATAACAATAAGGACCCTGATGGAGAGCGTTCTCAAGCCTCCTTGTAGCCTTTGTTCGAAAGATCATTGATAAAAAAATTAGAGAAACAGAAGTATGATAAAATCTCACTTTTTCGCGTGCAGCAGTAGATGAAATTGAAGTCACCTAAATTTAGGTTAGGCAACCAGCCTTTAGATGGACACTGTAGCTTCTCCCTGTCTCTGAGAGCTAAGTCTAAATGATCCCTGAACATAGAGTAAGTGCGTGAAAATGGATCATGTGATTCAGGATTAAGACTTAAATTTCAGTCATAGGAAGTTAAACGTCAAAGTTCTTCTATGTGGCATTAATAAGCAACGAATGTTACCGCACACTTTTGACTTTCAATGCGTATTTCCGTACAGCATCAGTTTAATTTTCCTTAATTCTGCTTTTCTTTTCGTCGTCTTTCTTGTATTTTTACATTTTTTACCAGATTCATCAATAAACTCTCATTGCATTTAGCCTTAAAAATTTGCCTCTTTACTTTCGGCTTACCTATGCCATCCCATATTTTTATTGTGACTTAATATCATTCTAGGACACATATGAAGTTATATTTCTGGTTTATGGTGCAAATATTGTTTGTTGCTTTATTATTTTTGATACTTTCAAAGTTTTTGACGTTATATAGTGTCTTGGAAAGAGACGTGTTAGCAAAGTGGGTTATTTTCTTTTTAATTGTATTATTATTCAAATAAAGCAGTTATAGTAAATTTTCATGTTCAAATGAACCTAGGATACCCTAGGCTTGACCTCTTGATATCAGAACCTATCAATTCAAATGCTGGTTACTGATCGTATTATTTGTTATATTTTTCTGTGATAATGCATGCAAAACTGAATGAATATATAAATTAGATAGACTGGCATTAAATCTTTCTATGCACGCCTTTACTACCATTATTTTTTATCTTGCTCGTATAATTACGATTTGCTCGTATAATTACAGGAATACAGGAATTTAACTGGCGAGGGAACCGTAAACTTGTACCTACTTGAGTAAGTGATTCGAAAATTACAATTTTGCTCCATTTGAAAATTTTTACATGAAATATTTATTTCATTCGCCATTTTCATTTGCCGACATCATAAAATTGTTAAGAGTTGTAATACATTGTAAGAAAGAAAACGGATTTGTACAGAATTGACTGGTGTGAAAGCGAAAATATATCCGTTTTACCTGTTTAGATAAAATAATTGAAGTGAGTAGCTTTAAGTGATTACATCAATGCAATTGAAATAATTGCGGTAGCGTGGCAAATCAGTGTCTCAATAAAATTTTTATTTGTTGCTGGACAATAAGTTTTTATAGAAAGGGACGACCAAGAGCTGATATAATTTGATATAATAGCTGGATACAAGGAAATAGGCAGGAAATTGGGGAGAAACCCGGTGTATGTAATGGGAAGCCGGTATTCTAAGCTGCAACAACTCAATCCTTGATAAAAATCTATGTCAATACATTTGACGTGGGTAAGAAACGTACGCGCAGAGTTCTATATCCTTGATTACCAGTATTGAACAACTATTGAAGTATAGTGCAACTTCTGTTAGCGTACCATAAAATTTGATGGTCTTTCGTTATTACATATTGTGTGTGGAGACCACAATCAACCAAAGAACGCTTTGATTAGACACATATTCTAAGTCATTTTTCCAACGTTAATTTGAAGTAATAAAACTATTTTTTCACTGTGCCAGTAGTAGGCTAAGTGCTACGTCATCATCGTCATAGGCCTCCACTTGTAGGTAAGAATTTGTAATTTTCAGGGTCCTAGAGTTAATTCAGTTCATCAATAATTATTGTCAATCACATCCTTCACGGTCACTATGGATCGCAGGGTTAAAATGTTGTATATTGCATATAATGCGCTAAGAGTGAATCTCATCATGACAAAAGTCAGTCTTCTCTTCAAAGATTTATATTTCAAAATAATCATTTTGTGGTATAATACTCCAGAGAAGAATCGCTTAAACCCGATTTCCCTTAAAGCCATTCTAAAACCATGGCATTATGGCGATGTTTTCATGCTGAAGTTCCCTGCCCTCGTCTCCTCTCTACACGTATCTTTTGACTCCCACCGTTCAAGGGCACGCGTTGAGAGGTCTCCCTCTCTGACGACGGTAACTGAGATGCACGTGGGAGCGCGAGAAAAGTGAATGAACGAGTTATAATGAGGTTGGGTTTATTCCAAACCCACTCTTTTTTTTCCTCTGCGAGAACACATTCTTTGATTATACGACCATAAAAATGTATAAGTTCTGCATTTTCATCGTTATGACCTATGTTTAAAGAATCGGGAATGCCTCGAAGGTAAATATCAACATCGCCCTGGACTTCGGTAACATTCGATTACGCTTCGTCCGTGGTCCACGGGCACCCGCGGCAGTCCAATGCAATCCTGGCTACTTCAGTAGAGCCACCATTATCTATGCCTTAAATGGAGGATTAAAGGGTGAGTTAGTGCACGAACCTCAATTGTCATTGCGCAGTTGTACTTCTTAGAAAAACATTTCGAGGTTCGTGGTCATGAGAGGAGATTGATGCGTTCCTTAGGGCTATGAAGAATTTTCTCAACCAGAGGAACGAACTGAAACCTGAATCATTTTAAAAGGATCAATGTTTTTTAAAAATGTTTTCCTGGTATGTACTATATAGGATTCGTTTCTCACTCACTTATAACTCCATGACCCTATTTAGTGGGACGATGAAGGCAATTACACAGAAGTTTACGGCAGTCTCATTTTTTTAAATTTCAATTATAAATGGCTATCATTTGCATCTCTTATTCCTCAGAATTACCATGAGCTTCAGGCTGATATTTAAGTATGACCGTGTGTCGAAGTAGCTAATGTAAATTCATCACACTTTAACATTCTCTTTGGTGTCAACCACTATCAAAACAAAGTGTAGATAGAGCGGAGAGATAAGAAACGTCTTGTGCAGAAGTTAGTGCAGGATATTCTCTTTCAGTGACTTCAAGCATATTTATCAAGCATTTTATAGTTTTCTTGGGATGGATTTTACAGTGGCATGCTTATTTACTCCGTAGGAGCAGTATTTGAGGGCTGTTAATTTGTTAAATTCTAATATTCGATTCCGTTCGTAATGAATATATCTTGAAACTAATTTTATGCTCTTATCACGTTACCGGGGAAATGCTCCGTGTGGACAGTCACCTTTGTCGTGGTCTGAGTGTTGAGAACAGGCGTGTTTTGAAGATTGGGCGGAAAGGTATAGTCTCTTGCCGCAATAGGAAACGGCCAGAGCAGGGGAAGTTCCTGTGGTATTTTGAGGGAAAACGTGGTATTATCTCGGCGCGCGCTGTCTTTTTTTAAGATGGTATTTAGGCTTCCATGTTGGAATTGGGAACGGTGCATACCTACTATCTCCTCCTAATCGGATTCAAAGTTCGTAGATGAGGGTTCAAATACGTCAGTCGGCCCTGCGCTATGGCCGCTTTACGTAAATCAGTATACTGTACAGTATTTCACATCACAGACTGATCATTCCCAGCATTGACAAGTGTTCATGAATGAGACGGGGTCGGATATTTTCAAATCTAGTTCAATGTAAGTGAATCAAGGTTGAGGGTTATATCCACATTCATTCCGCGGCTAAGAATTCAGGTCTGTCAATAAAGATGTCAATTGACACTACTTGTTCAACATTCAGTGGCGTTAACGAGTGGGAAGTGAAGGTGATTTCTAGTTCAAAGTTTCCAGTAATAATAAAAAATGATGGTTGAATGATTTAAAGTGAACCAAATGTGGCTCTGTGAATGTAAATACTCAATATTATTGTCTTCGCTCATCAAGTAGATATCGGTGCTCAAAAATTGCTGAAAAGAATAGAGTATTAGAATTTGTGTTCTGTTTCTTACCACAAGTTGCATATAGGAATGTTGTGTCTTAGGCCTGGTTGCTAAACCTGAAATTAACTGGTCATTTAAACCAGCTAGTTAGTTAACATAGGATGATTATTGACTGCCACATTAAACAAAAGCTATTAATGGAAGTGTTAACAAGGTGGTTGGAAAAATATAGTACAAAGCATAACATATTTCGTGCCATCTTAGCGAAGTACTTTTTGCGCTGGAGCCGTCACTCTGTCATCTCTTCTCATGCACGCAAGGTGATTCACCGCCGATTCCCTCCTAGACAGAGTAGCATCAAAAACAACGCTTTATCTTGCTTCATGCTGCGGAGTCAACGTCTCTCAGTTTATGACCCTAGGTTTATAAATTCCTGAGAAGGAATTCAGCAGAGGAATTTTTGAGATATGTTGTTCAAAGAATCGTAAAAGAATCGGAGCGGTCCGCCGGCGCGTCTCGCGTATTTCCTTCGTAAACAAAGAAGGATCGATTGAGGAGTGCGAGAGTGCACGCAAATTCCTTTCCCTGGCAACCCTCCGGGGACGACTTTACTTGGATTTAATACTCAAACATGATGCTAATGTGTATGCATTAAATTATTTCCGAAATCTAAAATGCATGCTGTATCATGCAAGAGGTTCGAATCTATTTGTGAAATTATACTAAAGTTTAAAGATGGAAATAGCACAAAATTTAGTGAACTGAGGTGATTTAATAGAGATTTGATGCTAATCCTTCCCGCATCGGGTTTCTGTTAATTCCAGTCTGTCAATTTTCATGCATTCTGTCTTTGCCTTTGGCCGATAACTCTGCCAAATAAAAGTTAGGTGCTGTTGCCTGATGTTGATGAAAAGCCAATAGGGTCAATAGCGATAAATGGTACCAAATGAGAATGTGCATCGATTTAGGAACGAAAGTTCCTAAAGCGTTCCTATCTATAAGCGTCATGACATAGCAGAGTATTCTGCGTTGAAACAAACTCATTCAAATTCACCCTCGATGAAAATCGAAACTGCAGTTACACTCACCTGTTACTCGAATCCTCCACTTCGCGACTTCTCCCAGTCCCCTCACCACGGCAATCCTCCTATCGCTTCTCTCCTTGCGATATTGTCTCAGGAGAAAAATGACAACGAACGTTATAAACACTAAAACATTGGACCCCTTCCGAGGGCAGGGAGCGGATAAAATCTCCGTGCGGCGAACGCAGAATTTACGTTAATTGATTGAGCAGATAACGGGTCAATCTCTCTCGGTTTATTCGGGGAAGAGCTCGCTAGTGTCTCTTTTCTTCCTCCTCGCCCCGGAAACTTTGGAATCTGTCCCTCGCGGGGGGTTTTGTTTGATCGGGCGACTTGAGGAAGGCACAAAGGGTGGCGACTCCGGTGGAGGCGAGAGAGCGTCCGCGCGGAAGTCGAGCGGCGATCGGTCAGCTGGAAAGACACCGAGAGTTGGACTGAAGAGAGGCACTCTCCCTCCCAATTCTCCAAGCGAGAGTTTGAACGGTCCGAACGCGACGAGATGCAGAGGCGAACTGTGTGGTGCTTATCCTGGCGACGGGACAGGAGGGAGGAGGAGCTGGCGGGCAGGGCACATGGGCGGCGAGGAGGTGGAGGAGGAGGGGCGCGAGAGGGGATGGTCGGAGTGGAGGAGATGAACAAGATGAGCGGGGATGGGGTTGCCGGGAAAAAGCGGATGGGGGGAGGGGAAGGGGAGGGGGTCGGTAGGGCACGGAAAAGGGAGGAGGATGGGGAGAAGTTGGAGGAGTGAAGAAAGGTGGAGGTGGGGATGTGCGATATGACGAAACGTTGAAAGTAATGTTTTTTTCGCTGTGACCAGCCCGATGCGAGGGAAATGATTGAAACGATGTGTCGAGCATAGATGATAATGATGATGCGGATTGTCAAAGTCGAGTTGACAATGAGCGACATAGATGATGAGACGTGAGACGTGCCCAAAATTATCGCTGAGGCTCTATCGTCACAAGCTGAACCATTCCTAATGAATAATTTGATCAGAGATCGTCATTTATCATCGATCCGATTATAGAGACGAAACTGTGGTATGATTGGTGCGACTGTACGAACGACGATACCGGTGATTATCATCGGTATGGCAAAAGGACGATGTCATCCATAGTTATTTTCGGTAGTGCCCTATATTTCTCCATACGCTTAAAAAAACAGCCATCGCTACGACCATCAGTAAATCAGAACCATATTATTTACTACATCTAGGGTTAGTATGTAAAACTGAATTTCTCACAGCGTTATTTTTAGGGCCCACTCTTGGGATGGGGGGAAAGGATTATGGGCGCCATTGCTAGAAGGGTAAGGGAGGGAGGACTGGAACGAGAAATGCTAGGATCGGAGGAGTTGACGCTCCAGTGGTTGATGTGGGTCTCTTCCGTCCATAAATCAGATCTCCATTAAAGTCTAAGCTTTTCGTGCGAAATGAGTGTTTCGCGCGTGAAGCCCATCTGCAGCTCAAAAGCAGCAGTCCGGTAATATGGGCCCAGGTCTCATTGGTACTACTTACTCTCCGGTCCGCCTCCTCAAGGACGGGTTTATTGTAGCGGATGGTCGGATGTGTGAGAAATAGGATTCCGAGGAGGCGGCAAGTGGTGTAACGGTTTTCCTTCGCTCGTAAATATAAATTCAACGGAACGAATCCGGTAAAGTCCGACCGCACTTAGCCTTCCGATTACAAATCGCTGACCACTAGAAATGGAACACCTCGTCTGTGACTCGTAGATTAATGTTCCTCCCGTTTTTATTGTGAGGGATTCTAGTAGTTTCATAGAAAATACTTCCAGCGCTTTTATAAAAAAAGTTTACATTTCACGTTCATCAACGAAAACAGATTTGATTCTGAGTAAACTGAAGCAGTTAAAGTAAAGAATGGGCATTAACACACTCCTTCCTTTTCAAATCCACTATGCACTTGAGTGGTGTCACCTTTTTTCAAGTCTTTCTAATCACTGAACGAGCTATAATAAAGCATACATTAAAACAAATTCTGAAGAGTAATGCGATATGGAGTTGATGCGAAACATGATAACATTGAAAGAAAACACGAGCCAAATCCACAAAAATTAAATTTACCACGACCTTATCACCTGATAATGCTGTTATACGGTGAAACCGGCATCGTAGTAAATTTAATTTTTGTGCATTTTGCTCGTTTTTATTATCAGCATTGTCATATTGCTTAAGTAATTGTGATAGTTTCTTCAGCAAAACTCTTCTCCCCTTTTTCGCCTGAATCCTTCCATGGTGCATTCTACATAGGTATACAAGTAAATGATTGCACTCCTATCGCAGTAGGTTCGAGCTCTATTATTCAATTTAGAATTAATGCCGATACCGTGCATCACCAACCTTAGTGTGTATAATGAGCTTTTTCACGTCACGAGTTAATTATAGTCCGAAATATTTGAAAAACTTGAATGCCTAGGTATTTTTAATCACTGGTCTGTTCCATTTATCAGCGCAGATAACTCATTTGTGAGTAAGGGGAAACCCTAGATTTAATATGATTCGTCGTGAGAGCGTCGTCGTCGTATTTTGGGGTTATTTTATTTAGATTGGTACCGCTGGAGTAGGAGGTCTAGAGGAGACTACTGTGGTGGCCTAGTGGGTAGAGTGCTGGGCTACAGACCGGAGGGTCCTGGGTTCAAATTCCGATACAGAAGATTTCTGTACGCCCCCTCACGATTCTATTTTCTGTGTGACAGAACTTCGCATGAAATCTTAGGTGGCCCGAGGAAATAAATTGACCTCCCTACCCTAAATGTGTGAATAACACATATCTTATAATAATAGCTTAGTATGGGGTGAACTCTAACTTCACTCTCAAAAACCAACCTTCGGGTTGAACATTGATTTTTTTTAGTTTATTTCGCCCTACGGTGGTTAGGGCACGGGGGTTCTAAACCTTGGGCTCAAGACCCAAGATAGATCTCAATTATACCTACTTGGAGTTGCTGAGATTCTGTTAATCAGAGTATTCCTCATGATTCATGAAATGCAGGTCACGTATTCTGACGGCACAAACTGAATTGAACAGTTCACGTACTGTCAGAATATGTAAACCAAACCTGAGCTGGGCATTTGGCAGGGCAAGTCAACAGGGGTGCGGGCCCCAAAGTGATGAGTCCCATGACTGTCATCATCTCCGATACTAATGTCCGCTTCTGTGAATGGGTACATATTGTTAAATTACCCTGAAAATTCCAGTTAGGCCAATCGGAGGAGATGACGACAGGAGAGAGATGGCGGAAGAAGAAAATCAAATCCCAGGTGGGAGAACGAACTCAACGGTATTCACGGAGGAAGGTGAGGTGAGAGTAGGTGAGAGTACAGTGGTAATGGAGATAAGCCCTTCCATACCCAAGGGAGACTTGCTAGAGCAAACAGACCCACTTCTTGGGGTACGGCAAAGGATGCGGGACGTGGCTATGCACACCCTGTTGCACCGAGTTTGAGGACTCAGTGTTTGCAAAAGATCTCCGATGCAAGCGCACGTGCACCGTCGCCACCAAAGAAAGTGCGCTCCACCCAAAGGCACACAAAAAGCTTGCGCCCGCGTGTCGCTGAGAACGATTGAAAGCGAAAGTACCCGCCCGGACTGTTCTCCTTATCTGAAGGTCCTTCTGTCGTCATCTTTCTCCTCCACTCATCCTTTTAATGAATAGTTCAGGGAACGGGGTATTGTTATTACCAAGCCGAGTATTTCAGATAATGTTGCTGGTATATCGCTGAATTATTCATATTTTACTCACTGTCATCCAGCTAGTCGCGTGAAAGCATTGAAAACCGTCTTCTTTTAGTTTTCAATGCTTTGCTTTTCTTTTCTCATAACTATTCATCCACACTATCTCTTATTATGTTTAAGTGTCTTCCTTTTTTCGTTTTTGAAACAGAATTAAAACAACTCTACCCTTTGAAATTTTTATCGGTCAAAAGCGTGACATAATTTAACCAAAATAACTTTTGGTGAAGGCCACCTCTGCCCCCAAGTCATTGAATTTTTAAATAATTAATCTCCATTCCGAGATTCTACAGATATGTCTACGCAATTTTTATGCGACTTAAAGCATTCAGAAAATTTTGCTCGAAATGCACTTGAAAGAATGGCGAATGAATTTTCCTGAAAGAGACTTGCATGAACATCGAAATGCTATTAAAAGATTGATGCTGCACGATCCCTTTCGCTTCGAAGGGTAAAAGTCGGAATAACTGATTCGTAGAAGTTGCTGGGGTGCACCAACTGCTAATGTTGTACATGACCGTCCGACGTTGATTTACCCTTTGCCTTATCGTAAGACGTACACAACTACTACATTTGAGACGGGATTCGAACCCGCGAAACTTTGGGTTGCCATGCCGGTGCGTTACCGAACCGGCTTCCGCGGCTTGCCAATTAATTCCTGTACCTTCATCATTTAATGAAGCAAATTATGAACTGCCAGTTGTGGCAAACCTTAAACCCATGACTCATATGTATCCGTAATCGATTTGTCACATTACAATTGAAAGCATTTCTTCGAAAAAGTTGATTTACAGATCACATTACCTTCATATCTTTTTAGAAAGCATAAGATGCGTAAATGTTAGATCTTCGGGAAGAGACGTCTCGTTATCGAAGTAAAATATAAAGTGATGAAGTCACCATCGTTTATGGGAAATTGAAGTTTTTAGAGGTAGAATATTACTATAGTAATGAAAATATTTTTCTGTGCTTAGGATTTAAGAGTAATTACTCATTTAGGTGTTGCTTCCCTTCATGATTGTTCTGATGGTACTTGTCCCCGAAATCTTAGCGACGTGGAAATTTCTATTCATCGGGGGGACATGCTCATCTAGGCAAATATATTACCTACAGTGTAGCTTCATAGGAGTGTAGTACATTAAGGGCCATATTCAGAATCTTAACTACAACCTCACATCTACTACTTACGTTATAAAATCTCTATACCTAAGTTGGAAATGGTACATAGATTCTCCTCGATATGGTTCAAAGCTGTGTGCAGATACTTCCCAGCCTCACGCTAAGATGTAGTACCACCTTTCCCCGGTTGTTAAGAGGTACTATCACATTTTCCATAGCATTAGGAAACCTTCTTGTCTGGAATATATTATTTGGTATGGTATTCTGAAACCAATCATATTGTTATAAAAGCAAGAATTCGTAAAAGAAAGTAATTATTTTCTTTGGAAGCTTTCAATAACTTGTAAATAGATTTTTACTCCTCATAAACTACCCTTTTATGTAGGAATTCATACTTACCCGCAAGAAAGTGATAAAGACGGTTGAAAGGTAGATATACTATTAATTTTAGCTTAGAAAGGTATTTTGGAAATTTTTAAAACTTTTTTTAAAAATAAACTATGACCATTTAAAATATTTTTGTGTTTTTATGTTGTTTATTCGTTCCTTTTCATGACTAATATAACTTTACTAGTCATTACATGCTACATGTGTGTTCGTTTTTTTTTCGAGATAATCAATAGCAAATAAATAAAACGTTTTCAGTTGAGTCGAAGAATAGCCATCTTCTCAACGGTATTGTAGAGAAAAAATGTGTGGGGAAGAATATAAGTCAATAGATCATGGTGGATGCCTCGGAATAATGGCCTCTTCTTCGGATATGCTGCACCTACGCCATTGTATCCAGATAATACCTATCAAATGACTTTCATTCATGTCACCTAAAATTATTGCGTTCGGAAGAATTTTAATGGAACCTTAATTTATTACATAATTTCTCACGAGGAGGAATTCGTTCGAAAACGCGAGAAATCAATGTATTGTTCGGCAAAAACTTCAAGGAAAGGGTGGAAGGAGGGTAAGTCGGGAGAGGCGATGTGGAAACACCAGCGGGGGGTAGCAGAGACCTGGCTTTGCGGCAAACGGGGGGGGGGGGGAGAGAATGAGAGAAAGGCCGGGGAGAATGCGGGGTGGACTCGGGAGGATCATGTACCTAAATCACGAGAAGATGCCTCCGGGGGCAGGTCTCGTCGCAGCGGCCGCGGCTCTGGGCTATGGAAGAGATCCGAGTGGATGAAGATGCATGTGGAAGGGTGGGTAGACGGTGGGCGGGAGTGAAAGGGATGCCGAGGATAAGAGGTTACGGGTAAGGTTAAGGATATGGTCGGAGGAGGGATGGGAGATGGAAGTTGTGGGGGCGGCGGCGGGAGGGAAAAGATAACTCGTTGTGGGAGTGAAGAAGCTGGAGGAGAAAGCCATGTGCCCTCACTCCAATAGTCATGGTTCGTACCATACCACATAAACCCCAGTGGGGTTGTGCTCAATACAGATTCCGATCTAAGAAAATGTAAATGCATCATACGTAGGTAAAATTATGCTGAATAGTCTCCGTGAATTTTGGAGGTTGCAAGGAATTGAGTGTAGTAAAGTGGTGTGACATCAAAAATAATATTTTTTCAGTCCGTAGGATTGCAGATTGAATCCGCCACTGAGGTGGATTACGTACATTGCAAAAAAATCCCTTTGCACTGGTGGTTTGCGAGTCCACATATTACGTGTTGAACGTATACATGAAAATCATCGCTGTGAATTCCGCAGCTGTAAGTGGGGAACCTCTGCCTGTCAGTAATAGGCATTTCAGGGTTAAATTCTGTTTATTATTAGGACGAATTTCTTAGAGTTCTCAAAAATTAAATTACATGTGTATTGTTCCGTTAGGCGAGCATTCATATTTTGCTATCTTTAACTTGTGGCGTATTCTAAATTCATGAGACCTTATAAGAATTCTTTCCGCAGTCTGATCGATTGATACTCATCGGTGTTTTCTTTGTGCTTTGAAGCCATAACTTCTCCTTTCTGGTACGCCTTTGCGATACTAGCACAACAGTTGGTCTGGAGATGAAGATGAAAGGGCGTTTTTCTCCTTCACATTTATGTGTAAATATCCCCCCGGTTGTAAATGTGATTTGAAATGTCAATATACTTGAAAAGCTATGACAAATCTTTACATTCCCGTATCTCTCCCAAGTGACAGATTCCTCTCCCGAGTGTTAAAAGGCCGGAATTGCTAGCGTGCATGCTCTAATGAGATGTGATTTTACAGTCATCATTTTTCACTTTGAAAAGTAGGTGGTAGGCATCCTGTCCCCAGCCTCAAGCGGGTGAGGAGGAGAAGGTGGCTAGGTGAGTCTGGTATCGCAAGTTGAGTCCGTAAGAAAGCATTGGGGTGCAACACGATAATAAGCAAATAGCTACCGTTCCTTAAGGCAGAGAGGAAGAACAAATAGTTACGTTAGCATTTTCGTGGCCTTTCCATAATTCCCCAAACCTCTTGTCTGTATTGCTCTTCCTGAAAAATTATCCACGACCTATTCCCTTACAGGAGTGTTGAGTGTACTACTTAATACACTCTTAGCTACAGCTCTTAGAACAGCACTTACTCTTTTAGTAAGAGCTAATTTTTTAGGCAATGAGCACTTTTGATCGTATTTCCAGTGTTTAATTCCCGTGAGGATTCTGGCAATTAGTTCCACGGAATTCCGTTTTGTTTTTCAATGAAAGTTTGTTCATGCTGTAATTGTAAAAAGATATACCCTTTTCAGCAGAAAAAATGGTACCCCGGTATATGAAGTTTGGGTAGAAGCTGTGCTCTGGGTTACTCTAAGATGGATTTTTCAAAATGAAGCATGCCTGTATTTAGTTTTTTTCTATGCCTCGCGTATTCACTTCTGGAATAAAATTGAATAAGTCTTCAGGAGTATGGAAAATATGCATGCTGCTATTTTTGCGACGACGTAGCTTTGAGGAAGAAACTATAAAATTGTTCAAATGTGAAATCCGGAAGCAAATCAAAGTCCATGGTGTATACAAGAAGAAAACAATACAGATGTTAAATTGGAAGTGCAAACGCTTGAACAGTTAGAACCGTAGCTTAATACAAGATGAATTAAAACGGTTCAGCAATTGTAACAATGAGATAAATGCCCGCAAAATTGATTTTGTAAAATGTTAGCAAAATCAGCGGACGATTTTAACTCAGCGTAATCCTAATGTCTTACTGCATAGCATAAAATTACTACGCCGGCCAAATATCATCTTGTTTATTAAGCACAGGTTTCTTCAGTCGGAAAGTCATTGAATATATCTGTGGTTTTGTATACCAAGCGACAATGTTCATTCATTATTCTCTCCGAAATGATAATGGAAACTTTTTATCATGCAAAGCGATTACTATATCAGATAGTTACTCCAGAGACGGGCGCTCTAAATGAAATTTTCTGCTTTCCATTCCAATAATCCCCGTTATTTCGATTTCATTGTTGACGGGCAAGAGAGGGAGAAATTAAAAATTAGGCTAGGAGTTGGTTGTGCTGGCCCCTTTGAGTTTTAATTACTTCGTGCGATAAGTAATGAGAAAATCTTAAGGAGTGAGTATAGAAAAAATTCATGCTACCTTTTTTTGCGATGGCTGAGCTTTTATTGTGAAGACTAGTCAATCTAGGAAACTCCCCAGTATACTTATACATATAAGAAAGATCCGGTTTCCTTATAGATATAACGTAAATGTTAACTGTAGCAAATCAAAGGTTATGTTATTTAGAAGAAGAGGGTAATACAAATATAAAAACTGGGGATACTAACGCTCTAAGAGTTGGAATAGTAAGGCTGAGTTCAACTGTGAAGACAAAATAATTAAACCAGAGTTTTCGGAGCAAAGAGAAGTATTATGAAATTTCGAACAAACAAACTTGAAATATTACTAGACACATTTCGACTGGTGATTGTGTGACGAAGACAGATGTTGATGGAAGAGTAAATGAGAAGAATTGCAGAGTAAGACCATGGATAAACTACATGGATGAAGTGGTAAAGAATGTTAAAGAGAAGGAATATATTTTCACTAAAAAGATAGCTGGTAGAAGAGTTTGTGATGAAAAGCTGAAAATGATCAAGAGATTGATTACTATTTCAGGATTTGATGATATTGATGACAATATCTAAAAAAAGGAAATGAAATTGTAAATGTTTTTAATATTTTCAAAAGAAAACATTCTTATCGGTTATTGCCCGAAAGAAAATATCTGACGAGGGCCCGGGTTCGATTCCCGGCAGTGGCGGATTTTTCAGTGGAAAACCGGTCCCCACTTGAGTGCCTAGTGGAGGGCATTTCAAGTTCAGTACTCCGTCCGTCGGATGGGACGTTAAGCCGTGGTCCCCTTGGCACCTTTCGTTAAGAGTAGGCTAATGCCGACGCCAGGTTTCCCTCCACCCTTCCTCCCTTCCCTGAAAACTCCTACCCAATTACCCACCTATCCTAAATGGCGCAAATGACCTCAGCTGTCGGTAGCCTCCCCTGAATAACCAACCAGAAAATATCTGAGTGCCGCAATGCAAGAGGTAGATACTCTCAGAAAGCATCCGCTTTCTTGAGGTAATGAAGAATTCTCAACAAGAATTACTCACCGTGGGTGGCGATGGATACAAGTTACTCGGAAGCTGGTAAAGCTTTTCCTTGTAATTTTATGTCTTCTTTAAAAGTGATTTCAGAGGAAATGTACCGCAGTTTACCCCCGCTCATCGGGCAACGATTGTGCTGGAGACGTGTTAAATCACTGAGCAACTCTCACTCAAGATCCTTCGCCAAGATAACTTCGCGGCATTAGCACGCTTGGAATATTAAAATTAATTAAATCGCTTCACTTGAAAGGATCAATTAGAGATGGGAGTAAAATTACGCACCAAGATAGAGAAAACGGCTCCCTGAATTGCATTCCCTCTCAAAAGGATTTAGGCCAAAGCAGTGGGTAGAAGTAAGAAAATCTCGTTCGTGGCACCACTCCAAGAAAGTTTCTTGCCGTTTCCTTGCAGTTTAAGGCGGTGAGTGTTGAACATGAAGTTCACTGTATGAGACGAGTTCACTAAGGGAAGTTGTTCCTGATGAATGAAATCTAAAACTAGCGTTTCCACGTTTCGCCGCCATTATTAAGTAGAATAACTTCTTTCATCTAATCGCAGTATGAAAGGGCTTGTATTTGGAGATATAAATCACTTGTAATGGTATATTTTTGACTAGTGTCACTGCTGAGGTACAAGATGTCCAAAATAATTAAGTCACAATAAAATACATTGAAATAGGAGTTAAGAATTATGATGCTCATACACAAAAAAATTAAAACTTAGAGTGAATATCGAAGAACGACATTCCAAACGGAAATTTTATCGAAGAAGTTACATTTTAATTAAATATGATCAGATCATATTATTTTTTATCGATCGGAAATCACACACATGACTTCAATGAATAAAATACTGTGTAGCAGAGAGAAGACAGGCTTTAAAACCGGTAATATATATGTTTACACTTAAGTTATCTGGTGTGACGAAATGCTATGGCCAAATGAGTATGTCACCTGTAGGAAGTTTAACTTTCTACTTCATGTACTTTCTTAAGTAAAGTTTTTAGAGCAAATTGTTTCCATATGCATGTGAATATATGGACCTTCTATGGCTGATAGAACATATCTGATTTCCTTGACTAAAATATATTCGCCAGCATGATTTTAAATCTGGACAATATCGCTGATGTAAAAATTAAAAACGAGTCAAAATTTCACTCACATTTTCAACAGCTTCCAATCACTCTCTGCGTTCACGCATCAATACGCTGGAGCAGAGTAGACTCGAGCGCCGTCGTGATCAGCCCATATTTTCCATTTGAAAAATTTTGACAGTTACCAGTCCAACTGAAGTTCGAAGTCGAGGAATGAGTTTTCAAGTACGTCCCCATCGGGCCGTGAGGGAGATGGAGTAGTTTAATTTTTAAGTCGCCGCGACAGATTCAGAACTCCGGGAGACGAAAGGGGCGTGAAGGGCACATCGGGTGGCCCGGCGAAGCGAATCGGCCCTCGGAGAGAGAAAGGGCCCTCCTGCGA
This sequence comes from Platycnemis pennipes, assembly GCA_933228895.1. NCBI lineage: Eukaryota > Metazoa > Arthropoda > Insecta > Odonata > Platycnemididae > Platycnemis > Platycnemis pennipes. The sequence goes on along the minus strand of OW121848.1, from coordinate 98,432,234 downwards.
CCGCCGCACTTCAGCATCCCCGTCTTCGCGACAAGGGGCTGTCAAAACAATCCCATTAGGACGTTCCGTCTCGCCGGCCTTGGCCGGGACATTGAATTCCACCGTCGGAAGGGCCGACGACGGTGAAAGCGATTGGTGCAGGGAAGGGGAAGAAGACCTCTGCGACGGAACGGGGAAGAGGAAAATTCGCATGGAAGCGTGATGCCCAAAGATTTGGTGAAGTGGGTGACAAGATGGCATCGGAACTGAATTCCCTTTCTTATGGAGGAACTTTCGAACCAATTACTATGTAGTAGCGTAGAGCATAAGTATAATATAAAGGACTCACTACATATGGAAAAACTGTATTACGTTTTCGACCTAGTAATGGAAGGTGTCAATAGATGGCGAGGGAAGATTTTTCCGCGTTACGTCACAAAGGATAGATATCGCTTCCATGGCTTTCGTTTTTCTAATTGACTTAAGCGGCGCGATCGAAAAGTGCCTTGTAGTCTGCTCCTTGCAGCGATGGATTATGTGTTTTTAAAGAAACAACAAGGAATCCCTATATGTTTCCTTTTATAGTGAGAGAAACGTTAACTTATCCAAATGACTGACTGTTGACGTTAGGTAAAGGCATATCGCACCATTATAATAAAATAACAAAACTACAACAATAGCATATGTTAAGTGCCGCTTAGGTCTATTAGAAAAACGAAAGCGATGGAATCGATGTCTATCGTTTGTGACGCAACGCGAAAAATTCTTCCCTCGCCATCTATGTAAACCTTTCAGTACTACGCCCAAACCGTATAACAGTTTTGTGCTATGCCGTGAGCCATATATATTATACTTACCCTACGATAGTAGTTTAAAATGATTTTGTTGTTTCACGCACCTAAGAGAGGCAGATTTCCTAAAATGCAGCCACGGTTTTAGAATAGTTCTCTGGACAACATTTTAAATTGCCTTGAAATGCTATTTAAAAAATTGTTAATGATAGTAATAGAGCTTAGCGATGAAAACTATGTATTTATATAATGTATTTTTCGAGAAATAAGCAAAAGAAACGCCCAAAGAACACGCCCACTTTAAAGCGTATTGTGATTGGCCGGCTAAAAGTGACGTCAGGTCCTGCAATGGGAAAGAAAACGCCGGCTTGTATGGTACCTGTGGACTTTCTTTTCAACATTTGTTGACGGATTTACATATCTTAGGTGGGGTTAAGGAAGGCTACGAACATATATGATTTCTTTAGAAGAAATGGAGTCTTGAGTTTGTCAAAGCTGACGCAAAAAATTTTCCGAAAGTCTCTACATTAGCAATGTTTTCTTACGTATCAACACCATGCTTAAAAGCAGCTAAATGAAGCTTCGTTCAATCTTCGAAGAAAATATAGTTCAAACGGAAAGTCAGAGTAAAGATGCCGAGGTAAAAGCATGTCAATGTTTGAAAATGAATGCTCGCATTTGAATTTTGTAATATTTATAATATGGCGATGATGAATGTTTTAAAACAATTGGTGTTAGGGTCATTCGCGGGTAACACGGCGATGTTAAAAGTTAACACGGACCTCTAATCATGAAACGTAAGCAGCTATAGGTTCAGTCTCCGAAACATAATTGAAATATGCTTTGCAAACTTTGTCAAACATGGCATGTTTGATATGGAAAAGATTTTTCGTGACATGTGTCCAGCACATTTCCCTCGTACTCTGATTACTGATATGTGCATGTATTAAATCTCTTAGCCGTGTTATCAAATCAATTAAAATGCTTTACCAAATAATATTGACCACATATTAAACATCAATAATACTACTAACGGCGCTTTGTTTTGACCTAGTTGCTGCACAATTAAGATACAATTAAGATACAATTAAGTATAATTTAGCTTCCAAGATTGGAAAAATAAATTTAGATAGAGTGAACGCTCAAAAATGCTCACGTTTGATTCTAAAGACATTTCATGTTTCCTTTCGCCTGCACTTCTTTCTTCATCCATAATTATCCTGTTTCGGGTGATTAAAAAAAATACTTGTTGGAGGCATTTTCGTCGGTGTCATATTTTGGAACAATGCAACATTTAAAGCAACGTTTTGCCATATTAAAAAGAGTGTACTTATGAAAGGGATTTCAAATGTAATCTCCTGAACGCTTGAAACTTCGCATTGAAATATATGCACCGCGACCGCTGTTACAGGACCTGACGTCATTCAAGACGGAAGCGATGCGAATTACGTTTTTGCAGGGGACCAGCTCGTGGCGATTTCAAATACTAATATTTTAAAAATAAAATAATTTATGTCAAAACTGCTTTCTCACGAAGTCATGTTTTTGTATAAACTTGACGAAAATGTCTTTAATGGAATATGTGTCTTGAGGTCTATCGGTAAAAATGTTCATGTAGAATCATTCTGAAGTATGAATCGTCATGAACTGAATTGGATTGATTTAACTCCGATAGATTATATTAGATAATCGATTCTATCTCCGTAGGTTTATCCCGATAGCTTATCTTAGAGCGATTGCCCTTTTTTCGCTTCAATCCATATTTCTTGCAGGGGGTGTTGCGTAAATCACGATGTTCGGGAGCTATTTCTATCAAAATAACTATTCGAAGGCTCCTCATCATGTTCTTTCACGTCGAGTTTCTGAAAAAGTTTGATAGCTCTGTTTACACTACCACCCCAAGTGTAATCCGATAAAACTACTGTCAACCATTCTGGCTTGAAAAAAATGACCATTTTACCACCAAGAGGCTTGATCTGACTTTTTTCATGCTCTCAGCATCGAAGTGCACGAGTACTGGCCGAAAAGGGTCTTGGAGCCGAATGCTAATTCCGTCATTCCGAGTCAAAGGGCAGGAATGCGGGGACTCGACTCTTGAGTGCCCTCGCACATTTTGATTGGCGTCCATTTCGCTGGGCCCCCATTTGCACTGCTCGTTGCGTGAACTCTCTTTTTTTCAACTTCACCACGATGGACCCGCTGTCTGTTTTATTATTTTATTCATTGCTGCATGTCAGGCCCAAGCAACATGCAAAAGAATGTGCTGTCACATCCACATTAACGTGAAATATGCATGCCATTTTTTTCGGGGAGAGTGGAATTTGATGAGCGAAACATTTGAGTTAGTATGAGCAATGTCATGTAATTAAGTTGAATGGATGTACCAAGGCTTTGCCGGTGAGAAGGAAAGTTACTATAATAATCTAAAGCAATTAATTGGCCTGAAGGCTGGGGCTCTATGCATCAGCAGGGGTCACGCAATGAATTATGGCAGTGTTACATTTTCTGCACAGATGTTCCAGATGTGAAAGTAGGGAATAAAATTATTTTTTACCGCGTAAAACTAGAAAAATATTATGACGGTTTCTGAAATACTAGATTTTGTTCCTTTCTTTGAAAAATTATCCAGGACAGGAGTGAACCCTCCTCATAGGATGAACATCGCCATAATGGGGTCGTTTACCATATTTTTGTATTGCCGAATCGGATAGAGTTTGTAAAATAAAATGACCCGTATTTTTCCGTTTTTTTAAATCCTTTTAATGAGTTTTCAGGCGCCATACATTCTGATACCATTACTCATTGCTTATTTTTTGAATTTAAAGTGTTTATAGTGGCGGTTAAAGGTGACAATATGGATATTAAAATAAATATTTAATGTTGCGCTGGAATTGAGGACTCCTTCTATTATTTTAGTTAATTTAATAACCGTTTGGAGTAATATGAATTGATTTATGTCTGGCCATGCGTTTTAAACAGCAAATACTTTATTGGTTTAGTTTAATTTTTTTATTGTAGTAAAACTTTTTCAACCCCCGTTGAAACTCAACGGGCACCTTTCGCTTGTTAATTAATAAATAAACGATAGACAAATTTTACGAGATATTGATTTCAAGTGATACGCGTGACTTTAGAGTTAGACCAATCTTGTTTCTTCGATCGGTGGCTGGGTTTAATTAGCTGTCCCAATACCTTATGGTGGAACCCCGCTGTGGAAACAAGTGTCGTAGTCTTGGTCACAACTTTCCATTGGTTTATTTACCTTAGGTGGCCGCGTTGAATTGAGGATTAATAGTAATAATTAAATTACAGTAATTTTGCTATGAAATCTAAGTGACGAGTAAAAGACAGCCATCGTGGTTGATTTGGGTAATTATGGTGCTTGGCTAAATTAAGGCAACACTCGACATGGATCGCATATACCCTCGATGATTTCATACACATACCTCCACCCACACAGTAGCCTGTCTGCGAGTAAGTCCAAATTACTTATGCTATGTTCAGCCACCGGTGTTGCCTTGAATATGACACACATGGAACATATGAATTTTTTGATCCTTCGGTTTGAACGGTTTGAACTTCGCAGAAACTGAGGTAAAGTATTAGGATGTCTCTATCGCATAAAGTGAAACTAAATTTCCACCCCGAGGAAACATTTTCAAATGCCGCCGGAGAAAGAAGGTACGTGAAGGATCGCCGTTCAGCTTAATTTATCATCATGTGAAAAAACTTGCGATTGGTAAGGGAGCGTTACGTACGCCTGTACCGTCAACTATATGTTTAGAATCGAAGGGCAGAGATTACAGACTCACGTGAGAATGCGAGACAGCGTGGGTGGAGAGAAAGGAAGGAGAAACTCAAGGGCCAATGATCTAGGAAACCTTCACGTGTGACAACAAAAGCGAGCAAACAGATTGGACCCTCGGAGGAATGGCAATGACATTTTTTACCGTCCAGCGATTGGCGGCTGCCTTTGAGCACTTGCAAGACTTGTCTCTGGAACCACACTCAAGCAAAGTATGGCGTTAGGTTCATGGAATGAACGATGCCTCATTAAAATTTATAATCCCTTCATAATGCATTACCTTCATGAATCAGTAGAGGTTATGTGCTAAGCTGAATGAGTACCACGATATGAACATCTATAAAAAGTTGTTCGGTTGCTCCACGATGACTTCGCTGCCTCATAACTTAGGAAATTATATCCTTAATGCAACGTTTATCCTTTGTAAAAAAAATTGAAAACATCAAAGAGTTTTTTCGAGATGTTTACGTTCCACCACATGGAATCCTTAAACAATATCGTGAATATGAAGAGGTAGTAGGCTATAATAGCCAGGTCGAAACGCGTCTGCCTGATGACCAAATAGTCGCGGGTTCGAATCCGCCTCATGTATGGACGTTGTGGGGTTAGATTTAGACGGTTTGGTTTAAACAGTTGAGTTACTCCAAAAAAGAATGAGGGGGAGAGAAAAATTCTTCAAACCCTCTAGGTTATGCGAGGTGTATCTTCTGTGGAATAGGATATCCAAATACCAGACTCTCGAGGCTAAAAAAAAAGCAGTCATTAACTCCCTCCTGTGGTTGTACGCACCCATGCATCGGGCATTCCCTACAACTCTTATGCCTTTTCATTTTCATTATTTTTTCCCAATTTGGAAACGCTTCCAAATCACCACATCCCATCCCACGTTTATTCCTTTCGCTGCTTTCTCTCTTCTCTATCATGGCGTTAATACATCCAATTATACCTTAAGACCTGCTCTGTCTTCAAATTTCCACCAGCAGCTTATTCCCCACCCCCTTCCGCTAACACAGTACTATATAACTATGGAGCCTTCTTTTTTTTCTTCCCGTTCACTTCTCCCTCTACGACTGTCTTCATGATATGACCGATAAAGTTGTTCCGTCTTCTTTACAAAGTTTTCAGCAGATTTTTCTTTTCTCCCACACTTCTCATTACTTCTGCATTTGTCATTCGGTCGATCCATTTTATCTTCATCATTCTTCGGTACCACCACATTTCAAATGCTTCCAGCCTTGTCTTCTCTGCTGCTGTTATCGGCCATGTCTCACTGTCAGAAAGCATGATGCTTCAGATGAATGTTCTTATGAAACGTTTCCTTACTTCCCCGCTTGCATTTCCAGAGTTTGAACTCATCTAATTTTTTTTTCAACTCTTCTCCGTATCCCGTACGCCACCAATCTGTTTTCATCCCTTCATGCAATTTATGTGCCCACTATTTCTTCATTTGGAGTGGACTCTCCTTGGAGAAGGATACAAGATGGACGATATTTTTTTTTATATTTCGACATCGGTGCAAGGCCCTCACCTTCTGTTTTTCGTACTTCGTCACTCAAGAAAAGAAGGGGGAAGTAAGCCTTGAGGAGAAGTTGTAGAGAAGGAAACGGACAGGAAGAAGAAGACGGAAAGAACAGCTCAATTGATAGAGACGTCTTCAGAACCATCTCGGGCACGCACGCATATCCGAAGCGACCGATTACTTTTTTTTTGCCTCGCCGTCGGAACATAGATAGCAGTTGTTTTCGCGTCCTCGCATTCCACAAACAGGCTCTTCTAAGTTCCCCTCACTCTAAGCTCTCTCGAAACAATGGCATAAATCTCCGCTGCTCGTGATTTTAGGAGATGTCGGAAATGGCGTGGTTTGGATGGGAAAAATCAGGGATGCGGGCGTACTCGGCCGTGATCGCGCCTTTTTTTTTGTTCGCCAACGAAGCCGTGGAAACAGATCTTCCTCTTCTATGTTGCCCCCGTAATTGAGATGGAATGGCGGAAGAGAGTGCGGCGATGACGGCAGTACAATTCAAAATCAGCTCATTTTTCTCTATCAGGGGGGGGGGATCTTATTTTGCCCATATCCGTCGTCGGGGATGCCTCAATTTGATCGGTTTAGCCTGGCTTAAGGATGTGATTGGGTCTGGGGAGGAGAGGGATGGAAGGGGTGAGGGTGCGGTCGTTGATCTCGAGTAGAGTCTACCGCGACAGTACGTCGCCGTCCCTGTCGGGTAAACTTTCCTCCATTCTCTGCATAATGGCGCCACTATGGCAGGCTGCTTTGTTGGCGACAATGAGATGAGAAAAGGTGTCGAGGTACAAAAGTGAAGATGACATTCGTCATTCATCCATCTTGAAGAAAAAATTAGAAGTACAGAGGTATATTTTATCGCAAATAAACGTTTATATCGATATTTCGTCGTTCGTTTTGAGGCTGAATCGATTCTCGCCCTACACATCCTAATAACTCAGATTTTTTGCCATGTGTTCAGGCGCAATTGTCTTTGAGTTCATAATGTTAGATTTTTGATGTTTTTGTGGGAGTCGGTCAACAATATTTACAAGTTATATTTTACGGCATCTGAGAACGTGAAATCGTTCGCTTTGGTTTGGGTCGCCTTTCTCTTGTATGAAGAGGAGAATATATGATGATTTATGTCACGATAGTGATATTTCACCACATTTGATATGTGCCTGTAAAAAACCAGCCGTAACGTGGATTGGTTCTAAATTGATTCGATTTCAAATAACCGATGATTTTTTTCTTTCTCTAAACTTGTTCCTCGTTCTTTATGTAAATATTTAATGCAATAAAAGCCTAATTACCTCAGTTTAAACTAATTTCTCCTCTCAAATGCCTTAATTGTAAGAAATTATTATGCTCTGCTTTTAAAGCTCTAACAATAGGCGTTCGTAACCATTTTATTTCCTTTTATGTTTTGAAACTTTCATTTTTTCAATTTCTTTACTCGTCACATTTAAAATGGCTGTTAATTATTCATTTTATTTCCTTTTATGTTTTGAAACTTTCATTTTTTCAATTTCTTTACTCGTCACATTTAAAATGGCTGTTAATTATTCTAAATCAACTTTCGTATCCATTAAACAAACGGCGAAAGGTAATTAAATATTTGTAAAAATCTCAATCGTGAGCTGCCTCCGCAAGATTTAGTTGGATGCATTCATTGGTTTTCAGATATTTATGTCTTGTGATACCCTTATGCGATGAGCGCAAATGCCTATCCCCACTGAAGTAGAGCCTTCATTCTCGTCAGCCTACACCGCTGAGTTATTGAGGAGGCAGAGATCATATTCTTTGAAGCTTGATGCGGGAAACGACGGTTATTTCGCTACCAGGGGTTATAGAGGCTGTGTCCGGAGGCGGGGAATGAGTTGTTGGGCCTCGAGGGAAAGCTCGGTGTTGAATTATCTCTGTGAGAAGCCTGAGGGAAACATGAGGTTAGGATTCCTATCGGAGTGTCTCGAAGTCGTCTGCGAAAGAGTATGGGGGTGGGAAAGAGGAGGGTGGGTGGGAGGGAGTGAGGAGAAGATGAGGTGCTCAGGAAATGTGGAATGGGACCTGGATTGGGAAGACTGAGGGAGAGGGATATTTTCTCGGAGGGAGGGAAAGTGGCAATCGGAAAAGCTAGGAGTATGTTCTTTCTGGAATGAGGCGTTGGACTCAAAGTTGGAGTCCGCTCATTTGATTCACAGCACTGAATTCCGTGATCAGACACGATATGTTTACACCAAAAAATATATCCTTTCTTCAGGGTGATGATTTCACACCAGTTTTTAATCATTCTTGAGGAATGTGAACGTAGGGCAAGGGGAAGTTTTATGTAGTGTTCTGCATTAATACCCTTAATGTCGCCTACTGGATATTTGGCGGGAGATGTTAAGCAACTAGCTATCAAGGCATTTTATGACATGCGTAATAAAGCGCAGTAATTTAGTGCAATGACGTGACAGTGGCCATATGAATGGGTAGAATAGTTTTGCAAGTATAGTGTACCCGATATAAAGTTTTCCGTTGCGTCGATTGAAATACTGATTTTAAAGTTTCATACGGTAATGATAGAGTATAATGAATTTCATGTTGAATGATAAAACATAACTCGAGCGATAGATAAGATAAACAATTTTATTATTACATGTTTCACTACACTGCATCATCATCAGGTTCAGATACTTGTATGTACAAGTGTATATTTCCAGTTCAAGAATTGCTACCTAGCCGCGAGCTAGCCGAAATTCAGCTAAGCGTATATTTGTTCAGACACCACTTGTACAGTGTATATAGACTTAGTCTCTAATCACTCCAATGCTATTCCCTCATCCAGCAATACTACCTACATTTTCATTTCATTGGAAGGTGTTTGAAGTAGTGCGATTCTCCCACTGGTATATTTTGTTCGATCCACAAATTGAATCTGACAGTCTCCAATATCAAAAGTTCGCAGTTTTTCGGAGATTCCGGCTAACTCATATATTTCTCTATCTTTAATTACTCTTCGGCTGAGAATATTAATATAATGCAGTGATTCTTAAAACAACTGCCATCAATATTTCGAATGTACATACATTCTGTTATGACACGCTAAATTTTTAGTAACACCCAAATTTTATCAATAAATTCTTACATTCACCCCTCCGGCTGCGCGGACGAGGGGTTTGATGGGGAATCGAATTAGTCGATGATTCCTCGAAGAGTGAAGATTAATTGCGATCCGGATTTTGTTTGGGACTAAAATTTGCAAGACGTTTTCACTCCTTTTACAACACAGAAGGAGAATGCTGCTTAGTCCACGAGTGTTCATAGAAAGTCAAGAGAAACGGTTAATACGCATGTGGACAACTTTATGCGTTTACCAAATGTATTTGTGTCCCCTCTACTATGCATTAGATTTGGTAAAAGGAAACAACTGCTCTCTCTCACTCTCTCTACGAAAACAAGATCCCTTGCCAGGCAAAAAAGCGTGTGCGCGTAAACCCACATTTCAATAAAGGTAGTTGTTTCAGGCTTGATTTGGTGGAATATCACAGCGAAAGAAAAATACTGGCAATTTTCCACAAGAATAAATACATTTACTTTTAGTCTAAATCTAGTCTAAATGTCTTTATTCTTGTGGAAAATTGCCAGTATTTTTCTTTCTTTCCCACATTTCAAATAGTGTGCTGTTGAATTAGCAGGAAATGTATAGTATGCTGATATTCATTTTGTCTAATACAGTCAGAGAGCATTTAAAATAAATTAACTCTATTTATCTTATATTTTTAGAATGGTTTTACAGTTGAAGGGTTTAAAAGGAGCAACATGGATCAAGTTTTGATCCCGGCTGACAATGTATCACATGAGAATGTACATACATACCATTCCAAATTAAACAGAATGAGGCAGATAAGCAACCATATGCGGGCACTACAAAAAAGGTCATTCCCACTAGCAATTAGTACAACATATCCCGCCTAGTTAGGAATCAAAGGATATGATCGTTGGTTCTATCCAGAACATTGAAAGAGCGATTAGTGTTGACTTTCATAGCCGAAACAATGGCTTTTTCTTTGGTAGCGACTTAAAATGTTCACGCTGATTGCTTCGGATCAGTTGTATGTTATCTAGTTTTGTACAGTAACACATATTTATTGTTTTCTTCAGTACTTTTTTCTCACACGGGTAAACACTGGGTTGTGTGAAAAGTGAGTGGATTACTCATGTAGCTGTTATTAGATGAAATCATATTAAACATCTCGCGAGTTATTTTTTAATGCACTTAATGTGCCACCATATGATGCATTTGGGAGATCAGCTACCTATTATTTAGTGGAATATAGATTGAATACATCGATTCATTATTTGACTTAGCATTGTTACTTTAATAATCTAGATTACGAGATAATGGAAATATCTCAGCGCTCACTTTTGTAGTGTGTCATGATGTGCGTACACTGATACGTCAAAGTTTTGGTCGGAAAAGACTTTACCAATCCTTTTTGATGATAAAAGCATTTAAGGATTCATACTGACTGACTGACATGCTGACATGCACAGTAGCAAATTTTCCTCAGAGTAAAAGTCACGGCGTTAAGGATTGTTTCCTTAAACCCTCTTTTGAAAATATCGGTAATAATAATAATAAAAGATCTTTATTGTGGTGAGATTGGGACAAAACTGTCCCTTCTGCCATCTAACCCCCCGTCAAATAAATGCATAAAACATATAATGGTCAATACCTAAAAAATTTACAACGATTACCTAAAAAAGAATTTACAATGTGGGAAAAACGTGAGGATTATTATGCTTACATCCTTTACGCAAAAACCCAGGAACTGCAGGAAAACACCCACACAAGGTGGTGTGAAAAACCTGCGAAATTCTATAATAAGGTAAAATAAAACATTTTCCTTGACAAAAATGCATATATGCTTCAGCTGAAAAAAAACTGTCAAATATATGTATCTGAAATTCTTAGAGTAACTTCTTACTATTTTCTATTCATTTGATTTATCTGATTAATATTTAATCATTTATATTTGTTTGTTTCAGCTTTGTTTTCGAAAAAAATGTTTTCATTTTTTGACACCGTACTATTTCTCGGAGATCGCTCCCAGAAGCACAGTGTTGCGCTGTGGGACAATAGCGGCCGTCGTCAATGAACCCAGATTGCTCACAATGGCTCGTTCTTCTGGAATATGTGGACATCAGTTGACATCTCGTTATGTCCTTTCGCTTAGCAGTTGCCCTTTAAATGAATTTATGGCTCACATAAAATGCAAAAATGAGTCAAGGACTATCCTGTTCTAGCTATTCTCGCTTTCAGCAATCATGATAAGTGATTTTATCGTAGAAACCGACTTATATGTCCATTAACGCAGTAGAATATTACAAAAAGTCAGGCCTTCAGAATACTTCGTTCTTTTCGTTGATGGAAGCTACGATTTGAAGGCCATGCGCGACTGTTGTAAATTGAAGGGGTGGGCGGGGGTCTTCTGGAGCCCCCCCTGGCTCTTACAATTAGACCTCTTTAGATCCATTGTGCCAACCCTGCCCGCCACTTGCAGACAGGGGACACGAGCACCAAGGTATGAAGGGGGGGCTACCCATCCAACATCCGTGCGGGCCCAACGTTGCTTTACTTCGGTGATCTGACGGGAACCGGTGTATCAACGTGGCTAGGCCCTTGTCCATGCGTGACTCTTACGCACTCGCGCATACATGACATGTCCCATTCCATGAACGGAGAACGGAACTTGAAAAGCTACTACTTTGATCCACCCGTATCGCATAGCTATCAATGACTTGGACTCAGCCGTTGGTTGCTAATGCATAACGTCGCGTTTCCTAATGGCCAGTCAGATTGAACGCATCAAGCCCGCTATCGCATAGACGAGTTAACTTATGAAAGTTGAGGTGATCACGTAGGAAATGTAGCATACGTGCATCGTTAATTATCTCCTCGCTCGTTAAGAGGCAAATCAAACCTTAGAATTGACGCCCGAGGTCGATGAAATGGAAATTCCCACGAAGGAGAAAAATATCAATGCCAAATTGTGCGAGAGCGACAAGGCTCGAACGCCCTCAAGTTTATTTGCACTCATCTCGGGCTGTTGGGTAACGAGCTGCCTTTGCGTCATGCGCGGTTCTTTTCAAAAGCACCCGAAATCGCCTCTCACGGCCACAGACACATGGTGGCTCGCCGTCCGTGGAGCATAGGACGGAGAAAGTTTCCGTAAATATTAGTCTTTTGAATGCGGACGAGAGTTACCTCTAGAGGGTCTACATGGACTGCCTCATGCACTAATTTCCGAATCCCTATCCAAATGCAGCTTTGTTTTCGTGTCGCGCTCTTGGAAAACCAGTTCAAAAATTATCTTTGGAAGGAAATTTAAGAAATGGAAAATTTAAGAAAAAAATTAAGCTTTCTTCCCTAAACTTAAGTGAACGCAATAAATCCAGTGATATTCTCTCTTGTCAATATTCTCTTGGAAGAATACCCGCGTACCTGCGTAGTGAATACCAAGAAATATAAACAAACTACTTAAAAAACTATGTTGTTTTTTCCCTCCTAGAAACCGCTTTGTTAAAGCAGCCACATTTTTTTAAGTAAGACATAAAAGAAATTTAATTCAGGAAGATTATATTTTAATGTTTGTAGGAGTATTATGCATTTTTAAAAAATAAATGCTCTGCGTGCAGCTGAAACGAAGAAAGCCTTTGGAAGAATATGTTATTCAGTAGATTTTACTAAGGCTTATAAATAAGAAGGTGAACATTTAAGTTTGGTGTAGTTATTTACTAAGGAATGAAAAATATTTTTATCAACTATTTCCACTCAGGAATGAAAAATATTTTCTGCAATAATTCGGAAACTGCTAAACATAAAATATTCCTCATCGCATCATGTTAATTCTGTTCAGCGTAGATATGGGAACTGTTTAAATTTAAAGTGTATTATACCTAATTTATATGTATCATACTTATTAGATACCACTGGACTGGCTTTTGTTGTGGCAGGTTAAATTTTAAATAGAAATGGTACCATGGTATCCGGTTGGAAATGTCCCTACAAGAATTCCTTAGAACTTCGGGAAAAGCTAGGGAGAAATTAAAATTTTCTGAGAACAAAATGTGTTTTTTAAAGAATTCCCTTGCAGTATAGAGAATGTTTTCCCTAGAACTTTTTTCTGTTGAAAATTAAATGTTTGGGACATTATTTCCCTAGAAAAAACATCTGCAGATGATCTGAAAATGTGTCACTTTACAGTGAGGATTCCCATGGATGTAAAAAATATCAAACTACATTCCTCACGATAAATCGTTTGCTTTGTTCTTAAAGCAATATTTCGGCTTTCAAAAATCATTAGGCCAGTCAGCTTTTGAAAGATTTGTTGTCAATGTATGATTTGATCGATGAGGAAAAAACCGCATATTCCTCAAGGACGCCCGCCCAATGCTGTTGTCCCGAAGCGGGAAAAAGGTAGTAATGATCCTTCCAATGTGAGAAATCAAAACGATTTCCCCAAAATTATCAGTGCGAGAGCCTATACTTACCAGATATATTCGATGGAACCTGTCGTCAGTAATTGGGTTAAACGCAATGACTTACATTCGATTCGAAATAAAATAATTCTTTCAATGGGCTACTAGATTCCGAATGTTTGATGACATCTTCATTGATATATTATTATCGGTGAATATTATAATTAATATTCTCCTTGTAGCCATAGAAATATTTGAGTTGTAATTTCGTAATTTTCTGTATTAGGGATACAAATAACCAACATTTGACGTCGCAAAATGCATCTGATATTAAAATGACAACATTATCTCTGGAATGACAGAATAAGGTATGTATTCATAGTCAAGGTTGTGTTATGTATATATTACAGTACACACAGCATCAATTATCTAAGAATTCTGACGGTTGTGTAAAATTTGAGTTTTCCGAATATTTCATAGGTTTCAAAGCGCCTGTCATAAACCTTAAGAAACATTTAAAAAATTGATCTATCAATTAGTGGAGGGTAGTTATATTTATCGTGTGTTCATGACAACGAATTCATGAAATTTTGACATGTTTTTATTCTAGTTCATAAGTACTTGGTCAACGATATTCCAGATGATTCGTGTCAGAAATCATGGTGTCAAATCGTGCTTGATTATCGTTTAGATATTTTTAGCTTAGATACTGAAATTATGGCTACAGTTAGCTCTGAGTTCATCTTAATGTTTGTTCGTGATATTATCGTTGATGGCCTGAGATGATGTTTTTAGAGGATCTGAGCCAGAGTTATTATTTTATTTTTTAAAATTTAAATCACAATGAATGTGTTACTCGTAGGTATATGAGGTTCTTCTTTTTACTTGATCTCCGCGGAGTCTAGATGTAAACGGCGCGATGAACACTTCTTCTTCCACGAATATATAAGCATTAGAGAGCGGAACAGCTTGGATGAAATGTTTTTGTTTGCCGGTCATCGGCAAAGGAATGACGGCCTAGTAAGTTGCGCTGAACCCATGAATAATCCGATGCCGTGTTGCATGGGCAGGTGTCGGCGACGCGCAATTTTCAAGATATTAGGCAGAGAGAGGCTCAATGTTAAAGAAATTATGGTAAGGTATGTGCAACCTTGGCTGGATTCGGCAGAGAGAAGCGCTGGTTTCAACATAAGGCAGTGTGCAGGGTTGAAATAGAAATATAAATTTATTGCTCCGTAACTAAGAAATATTTTTACAACACATTCATATACCACATTGCACTGCATCATCATCTCATACCCAAGATGAGATGATGATGCAGTGCGATGTGGAATGCCCGTGGCTCACAGCAATGCCGATGTGTTCATCGCACGTGATGGCCAATCGGCAAAACAAAGACGAGCACATCCGTAATGGAGGAATACGATGGATCAAAGACTCGGCTGAAGCTCCTCTCGATGGAGGAGAAAAACGGGGCGATCTCCATTTCGAGGATGAGGACAGAATGGGAAGGATATTCGAGAGGACGATGGTAAGGAAGAGAAGGGGTGTTGGAATTGAGGGAGGGGGCGAGATCTCGAGACCCCAAGGGTCGGAAAGAACGAGGTGGGGCAGTGTGCCACGGTCGCGGCCATCCCACCCTCCATTCCCCCCCAAGGAGACCCGTCGAAAGTGGTGATCGTCTTCCCCCAGGACAAATGCTCACTTTTCCCGCCCATTAGCTCATTGGCGCTCTTGAGGAATGCAATGGATCTCTTTTTCGGTGGGAGAAAAAAAGCAAGGGAAATGAAGGCGAAATGGGGACGAGCAGCAACCCTCATCCTTTGAGGAGAGCTCAAGAGGTTGGACGTTTGGGTAATCCCAAGGACGCGTCTCATAAGCCCTAAACGGTCGGGCAAACAAAGATTTTTTGGAACCGAGCGGAAAAAAATAATGGGAGCCCTAGATTTTTCATTTTTTTCGCGACGCCTTGCCGAATTGGAGGCGTGGTGCGGGAAAGGATGGAGTGGAGATGAGCGAAGGGAACGAAAGGGGGTGGACCAAGAAACGGTCAACAATGGTCCCCGCTACGCTGCCCTTCGTCTTGGACAACAGCAAATAACGCTCCATTGAGCAGCGGGACGGCGCAGCGAATTCTCTCTCTCCATCTTAATGTCTTAAGACAGCGAGTTTAGACTGTCTTTTCGAAGGCGTGTCCACATAGTTGTCTTTGAGCGGAGCTAACTACTTGTTCCTTCCAATGTGAAGCTTTCATTGGTGGCCTTGAGAGCCAAGATTTCCCTTCGTATAAGAAGATTTTAATAACTATTACTCCATCACTCGAAGCGTAAGTATTTAGTCTGCGATAATTTCAGAAAAGAATAAGTGAAAACATAGCATTCGAAAATGTTCTCTTTTGATGAATGAAGCTAGCATACTAGGTCAAGTATACTGTGTAAGTTGTATCTTTGTTTCCATCCGAAAGAAATCGGTCCATTTCATTGCGCGCGGCGGATGTCTCATCCCCGCTGTGCACAAACGTTCATTGTTATCTACTCAACTAACAGATGACAAACGCACATTAATCTCTTCGAGTTGAGACGTTGCAATGCATGAGGGCACCGTGGTTGTAATAGAATCTCGATTGCTGAAGCATGAATTATTCATTGGGGCAGCATTGCGAGATGGTGGCTTCTCCTCGTTGCTTTCTTCATCTGTTACAGTCGGTGTAGTTTTACGAGGTGTTGCCACCACTGCTGATACTGAATAAGTCTTGATGCATTTGTCGACTACTCTCAATATCTATCAAAACGCTCATCTCAGTCTGAAGGATAACGTGATTGTTACGTAGGACTGATGTAATCTTAGAAGTAATAAGTCCTGTATCGAAGGTTAACTTGATCATGTTGAGGGTGCGAACTTGCTCGCCTTTCACTAGTATTGTGAGGGACGTGCGTTGTAATTCTCATGCGTTAATAATTTACTTTCACGTCTTTGAGACGAGTATAATAAAATCTTTTTTTGTGTATCTGGATTAAATTTCATTTGTGTTGGCTCTTGGAAGATATGGGTGCCCTGTGAGTGTAGCATCCAGTCAAAGATTGGCGTAGCCGGCCACAGTAGCCAGGTCGGTAACGTGTCGGCCTGGTCACCCAAAGGTCGTGGATTCGAATCCCGACGAAGACATGTCTCGTGTTTGAATCAGGCGTTGGTTAGGCTAAATATTAGGCTGCATGATGCGATATAACCTAAGCAGTTCAAGGATCGAGAAACTGTATTCCTCCACTTCTACCAAGCTAGGTGGATTCAAATCTGACTGCTCTTTTTGTGTTCACTGAGCTCAGCAACTGCTGCTCTTGGAGTATTAGATTTTCCCATAAGGAATTGGCTCCCTGTCTTCGATATGTATTGCGAAAGATTCTGACCCATCCGATAGAATAATTCTTTCACGTTAGGTTAGCTATGAAGGTGAAGCTATAGTCTGTATTTTATATCTTGGCAGTGACGTCACGCCGCTGAGTTGCCAGATTGTTTTGGATGCTCTCTATTTCGTTTTCTCTCGCACAGTTTGATGAACAATTGACTAACGTTTTCCAGTGTATATTCAAAGTTTTTCTTTAATTAAATATTCTACCAGCATATTTTTTTGGAAGTACAGTTATTTTCCGTTAGTTTCCCGTGAATTCTTTGCCAGAAATTCAAGGCGTCCTCAATCTCTTATTTATTAAAGCGTATTCACCACGAGTTGTGCAAGTGATCTCTCATGGGACACCGGAGTCAGCATACCTCACTAAAAAGTTCAATTTCAGTGATTCAAACAAAAAGGTGTCATGCATTTAAGTTATTAGGTTTGAGTGAGTTATACCAAGGAACTTAGTAACCTCGGCAGTGTCATTGATGGCGAAATTCGTACAAAAATTGCTAAATGTGAGCTCTGCTCTCGTGTGGTGTGTACTTTGTTTTTCTCGAAGTTTTTGGCGGAGTTCAGCATTTATGAGCAATAATTTGTGTGTTAGAGTCATATGTAACACCACCGCTGTTTAATAGGAGTGGTTAGTGATGTTAAAATTAGAATTTTTCTGTGTCAATGTGTAAAGCGGACGCATGAGTTCGTGACGTGCTCTCATATTTTTCTATTTTCCTGTGACAAAGGCCTCGAAAATAACAAATAATGTGTAATAAATGTTTGTTATGTTGATTTAATGTAGGCAAAATGGTAGGAAGTGGATTTGTTGGGATTTAGCATGAAGAACTGTAAAATTTGTTTCGGTGTCGTACGAATTCGTGCTCGGCGTGACGACAGGTATATCCTCTGATATTAATGAGTAGCTGATGCAGGCAAAGTTACAAAGATAGTGTGATAAGTCTTCGTGCACTGCATTATAAGTGAAAAAGCATAAACCATGGTGTTTTCCGTGAGATAAGTGCTGTTGGAAAAACATTTACCGTGTCAATCAAATTGTCATTGTTGTAATGACGTAAATGTATTGGTGATTTTGTGGTATTGCATTTATTTTTCTAAATAAAATGATAGTCAGTGTCATAAGTAAATTTTTAAGCCATATTGTAAGAAATGAGTAGTTCCTATGTGGTTGATGCCCATGATGAATAGAATGCCTTGAGTGTGAACGTGATTTTCTGAGGAATAACTGTGATAATACAAAGTAGAAGCCTTGACTTTAGTTCAGCGTAGAATTTCTGAGCAAATTAATTTAAAATGTAGAATCAGCTTGGGGAGTGAGGGAATCATTACAAGATGCATTATAGACTAAGGCAAACTAAAGAGATGGATGTAGGTGCATCAAGATTTATCGTTATGGTTTAACACATTTATTTCAGTATATTTTAATGTCTTGGGCAAATTATCAGATTCATAGGGATCAAAGTTTGAACTCAGTATCAGTGTTAACTTCCTGCAGCCAGTTTTTCAATGCCAATAAACTTGTCTTAGGCAGTCTCGTGGGATAATAGCTTTGATCTGCTTGCTTTTCTCAGTAAGCTTGATGTCGCTTCTGCACCTGCATAATTATTTGTAAGGAGAGACAGTGGCTTTATTCATTTAGCAACAGGGAATAGTCAGGGAGAGGGTTGAGGTTGTTGTAATAAGAGTACGTAGTTGAGTATTTGGTAAGAATCCCTTCAAGACGTGAGACAATTACATTATTGTCTACCGTTGACGTTAAAATCTTGTGCTGTAAACCATTAATAATGCATTAATGTGCCATGGAAAATAATTCCCTTTCAAACGACTTGAAGTTCCCGCAGGGTAATTCGCTGTAGCGACAGTAAATTGTTTTGTACCTCGTAAGTTGGCAAAAAACTTGGCAACGTGTGTGATTTTTAGCTTCTCTCATTGGGGGAAAATCGACATGTCGTCATCAATTTCGATGGCGTCACTGCCATCTAAGGCCGCACAGACTATAGTAGCTCTATTTGTTTTGACGAATTATTTCCTATATTTGTTTGGCTCATTTCTTTATTTTTAGAGAAATCTCGAAATCAGTTGCAATAAATTAAGAAAGTATTGTATCAGTTGAAAAAGTAGAGAACTGACTGCTCGATGTATATCATTATTATCGCAACTCCACTGGTTCCGCTAAGCCTAGATGGTTATAAAACACTTTCTCAGACCCAGTAGAGTTTTAGAATTCATTTTTAAGGAGCTCAAACAGCTGAGGATCATTATTTTTCTTTATTTCTATCCCCACTTACCTTACCTCCCTATCATAACGTTTTATTACATACTATTACCTCACATCACCTCATCCATCTGCTTCCTGTACCTTATCCTAAATTCCTTTAGCCATCTTCTCTATTTCCATGTCATGCCAAGCATTGCTTCTTTCGCTTTACTGCAATAATTTCACTCTCTTCAATTGAGCGTGCAGCGTTTATTCAACTTAGTGTAGGTTTTGGCCCGTGGGAAAATCTGTATTTCACACCGTTCCATTTTTATGAGGCAGCGGAACCTTTTTTTTCCCCCGGATTAATTCATCACAATGTAGGCGGTATCCACATTAATATTCATGTACTAGTCATTTGAGGTTGTTTTCAAATATATCCGTCCATTTTTACGTCCTTCATTGATATAGTTCATTCTGTTTGTGGCGTAACAGTATAATGCAGTAACAGTGCAGGATATTCAGAGCTTGGCCACTTACGTGCAATTGAATGTCCTCCAAGGAGCGATTCATTAAAGCCCATTTCGGTCTACTCCTCCTAGGCTAGTGAAGAAGTGTTTCATAGGTTGCCCAATAATCAAATGAAGACTGCTTATTGGAGTCGAGATTTCGGGGGCGATAAACTGAATGGCCGTCAGTAAGATATGATACATATTGCGGATAGCCTCACGCTAAGGGATTTTGTAATTATTTTCGAGTTCCGTAAATTACCGGCATTCGTTTACATCGTCGACATGAGAGCCGATAAGCGGAGACAACGCTCCATTAGGTGCTCACCCACTAAAGCCTCGGAGGGACCCCGGTGCGTACGAGCGTGGGTAATAAGAAAATTGACAAATGCGAGGACGTTCATCACGGTGTGCATAAATATTCCGGGTGACTGGCAATGGAGTCAAAGGTCGCTTTTTCTCCTTGGAGTGGGTGGGGGTGGGGTGGCGACCACCATTGGGTCGCGCCTACGAGGCGTTCGCCGTTGTGGTCTCGCGAGTCGGTACACACCAAATCGTTATCAGATAGGCGCACCTTGTTTAAATAATTTATTCCCAATGGCCGACCGCGCTCGCGGCGTTTTCTTGCCCTCAGAGAGAGATTAACTCTCGTCAAAGGGGGAATGTTTACAACTTTTCCGAGCAATAAATCGAGGGCCTTTTAACAAAGCAATGGGATTCGTTATGGACTAAACCGGCCGATGGTTGCTGCTTGCGTAACCCCATAGCTCTTCCCACTTACCGAGTCGTCAAGATGATTTCCCGTCGCCCGCAATGTGCGTCGGAGTCCCCACGCGCGGCCATTCTAATTTACGAGCGGACTTTAATCCATTGTTTTGGGACCGAAGTTCGATACTCAAGCTGTTCTGTCCGTTCTTGAGCCTTATCTGATTGTGGAGAATCGCTCGCTTCGAAAACAATTAGTGAATAAAATTGACTAGCATTTGGCTGCCGTTATTATCAACGTTTGTGTTCTAATAAGGCGTCACGATTATTTTAATGCGGCCAAGTCTATGTAGTTTCCTTTCCTTTAATTACGCAGCGATAAGGGTGGCAACGATTTAATAAAGCCAATGTACCCCATCACAAGTTTATCGGAGATTTCTTCAACGACGCAGCTGATCTCGCTGAAGCTCTCGTTTTGCGGTCACCTCACACCACAAGGTGATGTAGAGGAGTTATTTTTTCCGAAATGGCATTCATCTGTGCAACTTTTCTTGCGTGCAACAGAAATGATGCTTAGACAGGATTTCTGTATTTCACTTAACTAATTATTGATAGTAAAGGACGTAAAAGGAAGATAACTTAAAGCTAAAGTAGCCAGATTAAAATATATTAAAGTGTCCAATGTCTGTTTTTTTAAATATTTGAGTATAGAATGTGGGACTTGCGGGACACCCTAAAAATACGTAAATGAGTTTCAGCGCCCAGAATAATGATCATTTTCATATTACCAATGGTGGCACTGTGATTATTTGCATTCATAAGAGATTAAAATTTTACTATTGGCACGTACAGTTAGAAATTATCAAATTAGAAAAATGTGTGTATTAAAATCCTATGCCTGTGGTGTGGTCAATAATATTCAGTAAAAGTTTGAATTAACAACAAGAACGTCATAGTTTTGAGCCAATATCGATTTTTGGCCAATGAAGAAAAAGAGCTTTAGTAATACCTGAAAAGTCTTCACAACAAAATTAAGTTCAACAAACGATATTTTTGTTTGACCTCGATGCTAAAAGTTTTAGATTACGACCGACTGAAGGTGTCACTGAACCCCGTAAAATTATGAGCGATAGTATTTGCAATTAATCGTCCGGTGACAAATTATTAAATTCATGGCATGCATTGTAATGTTTGCTAGCGCACTATTGTAATTTTGAGCTAGCTCTTTGCAAAAGTACTTTCAAGCGTAACTTTTTGTTAGAACGCAGGGAAAACTGAACGAATATTGCAAAATAGGACACTTCCTGGGACTCATCACCATGTGGTACGACCTTTCGGAATGCGGGATGACTGGTTGCCTTACATAAAGCATTAACATGGGCTCTAGGTTTGACGGGATCACAAATTGGTATTTGAGGAAAGATGATAAGAATTCACTGGAAGCACTTAACATCGAAGTTTAGAGTGGAATGGAAGAAGTGAGCTGGGAGAAGTGGAAGGCGAGGGAAGGGATTAGAGAGAAAGTGATAGTGTTGTGGAAAATTCTATAGTCTCATGACTAGAGAATATGGAGTTCAATTGAAGGTTTGCAGGAGGTAATAGGAGGAATGATTAATGGGTGAGAAGGAGGGAAAAAATAAGACTTCCAGATGAATCAATCGAAGAAAATTAGTAGAGAATAAAACGGACAAATGCGGTGTGAGGGGAGAGGTAAATATTGCCCGGAGTTGAAGACGGTGATTACAGATAGTAGCTGTCCTACTGCTCAACAGAATGGCAAGAATGGCAATTGATGAAACACTACCAAATAACACTCCGGTGCGAATTAGCTTCTGCAATTGCTCATCCTCTTTTTAAGCGAGTACGAAATTTGATCTAAGAGGCAAATTAGGATTTTTTTACTTTAATTGAACAATTTATTTGGAGAAATAAAATATTTTTCATGTCACCCCTGAATATTTTCTTGTATATACCCTGATATCAAAAAAAATGGAAGAGAAACTAGGGTATTAGTCCTCTTTCCGTCAAAAATTATGGGCGTGGTGAAATTCATAGATGTGGCCAAAGCATTCAGCTCAATTCTACCATTACTAGAAGTTCCTCCCTCCTCACAGAATAGTCCCCCGATCAGGTATCCGGCAAGAGCGTTAGTCCCAATGTATCCCTTAAGGTTTTAATACCCTAGATATCAACATCAGAGATGGAAATATTACACATTCTAATGGAATGAAAGATGTGGGTGCACCTATAGCTTCACCCTATGATATGAATGAAAATATACGTTAACTTGAGATCCGTAATACTTATCGTACTAACTGCGAAGCTGAAAATTTTCGTAGAGAAAATATGTATCCCGGACCATTTAAATTCCTCACAATTAAAGAATGTGTGATAAGATGCTCGTCTACTAGGTTGAGTGGAGTCATGAGATGTTTGTATAGTAGGTAGCCCTTAGGATGGAGTATTTGGTTAATGCCCAGAAATAATCGTTTGGTTGGTTGGTTATTCAGGGGAGGCGACCGATAGCTGAGGTCATTTGCGCCATTTAGGATAGATGGGTAAATGGGTAATGTTAGGATATTTCAGGGAACGGAGTAAGGGTGGAGACAAACCCGGCGTCGGCATTAGCCTACTCTTAACGAAAGGCGCCAAGGGGACCATGGCTTAACGTGCCATCCGACGGACGGAGTACTGAACTTGAAATGCCCTCCACTAGGCACTCCGGATTTTTCCACTGAAAAATCCGCCACAAATCCGCCGGGAATTGAACCCGGGCCCTCGGGATGGGAGGCCAGTACTCTAGCCACCACACCAACCCGATCCCCCAGACATAATCGGCTCGAAGCCGAAAAAACCTCCCGTGGATGCCACAATGTAAGGTACTGGAAGAGCAGTATTCTCCGTATTGCGACACTTCATGGTGATCCGCAGGTGGCTAAAGTTGAGCTACTGCTCCCTCTACCCTCACACGCGAATTCTATCCGCCATTTAGATCCTTACGAGGTGAACTAAACCCTTTATTTTCTAAGAAACCTTGGAGCCAATCACACATTGAATGACAATAAGACCAATTTATACAACACCCTTCATGCTTATTTAAGGATTGGGGCATTAAATGACACTTTCAGATTGGCGGAAGTCGGTGAATTTGAATGTTTTTCCGCTTCTCGCCAGTGGTGGTCGATATTTTGCCAGAAAGATAGGAGAGCAGCGTTGCACTCAGTTGGCTGCGTAGTTTCCCGCCTCTCCTCCTCCGTCGCCCGGGGGTGGAAGAATTAAATGTATTTTTTAGTGCAGCCTCTCGCACCAGTGCGGGGGAGTTCGGGGGAGGGGGCGGAAGAAGCGACCCCCCGCACTCCTCGCCTGCGGCTGGTCCAACTTGGGGAGGATCAAGAAGTTAAATCGTGCTCAATCTCGGTCTCGCCTCGGCGTTCACCCCCATCAGCATCGCGCGGAGCTCGTGTCAGGCATGTAATGCGCACATAAGTGCGATTGAACGCGTGTGTCGTAAGGGTCACCCAGGGAACACATATGTGCCAAGCGGAGACACTCAGATGCCCGCGTTCGGTGCACCGTTCCTCCATTCGAACAATTGCCCTTCCCACTTTCTTTTATGCCCCTCCTTAAAAAAAATTCCTCTTCCTCCCTCGTCTGGGAATGAATTGGGATTTGTCACGCCTCTGACATTCAGAACATCATCCCCATCGTTCCCCCCAGACACCTCCTCGCGGCTGCCAAACTAATTTCGCGAATGTCACCGCTGGATGTTCCCGCAAGGTCATGGGATGATTTTTTTTCGCTTCGACGTGTGACCGCTTTAGAAAGAATAGGGTCTATGCCAGGGATCTGTGACGTAGGTGGGTTACGTTCCCTCTTGCGTTTCTTCTAACTCACGAAAGTGGTAGGTAATCGATGCATTGATGTATTTAAATCCAAAGAAGAATAATTTTTAAGCTAATAAATAACGGTTGATCAGTCATTATTTATTTTGTCGGAAATTCATCGCCAGGTTCCCGCTTAGTGCGAGGACATTTATATCCCTCTCGAATTTCATGGTGTTGAGGTCAAACCAGGGAAATGAGGGAGAATAAACCCATTGAAATGAGTTATAAAACCCATCCTTTTAATTGATTTTTACGCAAACGAGGAGATTGGGGGCGACCAATTCATTGAGTCTGATATATTGACACTATTTATCTGAAAGATTTTGATATGTCAGCAACCGTCGAGGAAACACACTCAACAAACTGGAAAAGTCTCTGCTACGCTTCTGCTCGGGATGGAAGTTATCTTAATTGTCCTGAGTCGGGGTATCTGGCTGTTTCGTCATTTGATTCCATTTAATGTTATTTGCACTAATTACCCTGTAAGATTCTTTCGGTGATATCCGCTAGAAAAGTCAGTTGCAAGTATTCCATTACGCATTTCGTGTGTTACATTTCTTGGAAGGTTCCGTGGTTTTACGTTGTTTGAAGTCTCAATAGCACATAAGTCATGCTGTGTAAGGCTATATTACGTTCTTGTACATCATGTGTTGGCAAGTTATGTTCACACAGCATCATAAAAGAATCATGACTGCATGAGAAAGCTATAAAAAAATTAATCGACGCCTATAATGCGATAAAAATTCAATTATATGCGAATAATAGAAGTACCTACGGAATGAAGTATTATTTTTGAAAGAATTAGCACAAAATGCAAGTTTTATCCTATCAGTGACCAGATATTTCTAAGATTATAACCAACACGAGTAATATTAATTTAATACTCAATGAGTGTTTACGTCGACCATTTAAAACGTACTTTTTATTCTACTATTTATTTATACATTTTTAATACTTGTTTTCTTAGACAAGAGATTCTCCATTTTGAATAGCGGTGAGAATTGAGGTCATGACATCAGTTGTATAGCAACTTATTGCCATTTGAGCATTCGTATTCCCCAAGCTTTTCAAGAAAAATCTATTGTGGAATATACATGGTTGCGTGGAAGGGTACATACATTACAAATAGTAGATATGCGTTGAAGGTCATTTGGGCCGTTTAAAGGCAGACGTTTTACATAGAGCGAAGGAAGACTGGATAAAAACCCTGAATTGGCATTATCCTACTCTTTAACAAAAGGTGTCAAAGGTATCATGGCAAGGGATTATCGTCCCATTTGACGGACAAAGTACTGAAATTTATGTGCTTTCCACACCGCACTCAAGTAGGGACCGGTTATTGACTCTAAAATTAGCTCTGCAATATATTCCGGGATTCAAACTGGAGCCCTCAGGATTCCGAACCTGCAGTCTTCAAGCTTCGCGTTAGATAATAAGGGAACGTGACCGAGTTAAATTATGATATATACTTCCCAGCATTGATACATTGAAATACTTCCCCTCCCCTCGCTTAATTGGCAATATGGAGACTCTCCAGATTATGATTGAAACGTCTTGTTATTATTTACCATATATTTTGGAATCTCTTCACTTTCAAAAAAATTACGTCTGGTTCATAACCATACATCCGAATGGTTATTCCATCGGTATGACTTCCGTGATGAAGAGACATGAAATTCGGAAACGTTCCACAAATGTCTTGTGTGAGGTACCCCAGCGTCTTAACTAGCAACCTTAACCGGGAATGCTTTTCAACGCGTTAGTAGTCAGGACTATATTCCGATCGTAAAAATGCCTTTATAGGCTAAGGCAACACACGTATCCGCAACCTCGTCTGTTTTTTTCACAAACCAATCATTAGGCGTTACACGTTTCTCCATAGCACAGGTGGTATCATTTTCATCAAAATGCATTTTCACGGCAGGAGACCTATCACACCTTCGCACTTACGGCGGTTCGCATTGTAACATATACCTGCATGTAAATGTAGATCATAATTTACTCATACCCCATTGCAAGCGTTCGTATTGGGCACGTACTAGAAATTCAATGGGAAACATACAATTTTATTGAAATTTCAGAGAAAAAACTCAAATGCAAAGGTTTTTATTAATACAAGGACTCACTTGGAAAAAACTTATACGATATTTATCAATTTTTCTTGTTTTGCCATTTTTTGGTCTAAGTTTTATGCAAAAACTTGAAATATCGTATTCTAATACCGTTTCTATTGTAACATGAAAATGAAAACCCAATGTGGATCAAATTTAAGCTCTAAAAATTGATACGAGAGTTACCTATATTCCATGTTTCATTAATCCAATACTCTGTATTCTTTGAGGTCTTAATGAATAAGATACTTCTAATTGTTCCCCTCAAGGTCAAAAAATTTCAAATTTATTTTTCATCGTAAATTTCTTTAGTAATAGTTTTTATCGGTATATTTTTGTATAAGTTATATTTATATTTTTCATGTATACTGTTCATTTGAACCTAGGGGACTGGATATCCCAAGTTCTTAACTTATTTACGTACTTAAGTAAGTAGTCCCAAGTACTTAACTTTACCAGTTATTACTATTGTCATTGATCTGGCGTCACCAAGGAAACCTACCCATGATGCACTTTTCCTCCACTTCGTCCTCCCTAGGAAAACCAGGGGCGTTGTTTTCTGCTGCAAGCCGTCCACATCCGCCTATCACTCATATCCTTTCGTTAGAATGGACCACCTCCCACCCCTTACATATATCTGCTTCGCCCTCGACCCACGAGCTCGCCCCCGCGCTCATTCGCCCGACAGCCCTCTCCCGAGTCACCAATCAGAGTCATCCATCTTCATGTCTCCTCCGTCGGCCGACTACGCTTGCATTTTTTTGTCCATTATCGCCAATTTCCACGCTTATATTGTGTCACGATGAGGCATTATGTAACGTCTATGAGATGATTCACTTAGAAATGACCTCAACCCCAGAAAAAATCTTTAATAAGAGTATCATAAACCCTCGTTAAAATCTCGAAAATCTGTTTTCTTTAACTTTATTTCTGTTAAGATTCTACGTTACTTAGGAAGTAAACAGGAACTGTGGGTAAATTTTACCAAGGCTGTAATTTTAACTTGGAAAGTGTTGTAGAAGAAGATGTACATATAATTGAACTTCCTCCGCTAATATTATTATTTGTTACAAATATGTGAATGAAAGAACTTCACTCATATTCTTGCGTAGTTTAAATATTTGCAGTCATTCAAAAATAAGATGACTTGGTATTTATTATTTATTTATGACTTGGATACTTTATTCATGATTACAGCGAAAATAACTATGATAGATATTCATTCGCGATGCGATTACAAATTTGAGTCCTGGATGGTGATGATCCAGATTCCACAACATGAGGAGCAATGCTCCTCAGGCCATTTGTTGTGGTGGCGCGGTAAATATAGCATCCATGTTCCACGAACCGAAGGGAAATATAACGCGGAGTGGCATCGACCATCGCTTAAGTAGCTCTGGTCTGTAGCAAATAACTTGTGTTGCTTTTTTCGCTGTGCATTGACGCATGAACGAACGGAAATATTTCATTTAATTTGTTGAAATATCATCTGGATTAATAAATTATGCACATTAATTCGGTTGTTTCTGTTTGAAGGAATAATTTAGCATGTTGCATACCTTGTTTTGGTTAAAAACGAAATGTATAATCTTTTATATTACATTTAGATGGCCATTGTCAGTAGTATGACGTTTAGTTAACCCGAAACTACATTTTATGCAACTACTGCATACAATTTACGTCTCACACATGGAAAGAAAAATAGTGACAGTAAAAGTTTAAATAAGAGAATTTTAGCATCAAAGTCACAACATTTGATGCATTTTTGCAAGCGACTTCTCCTAGAGCGTCCAATAGAGTCCCAGAATGTGTCCCTCATTCAGCAGCATATGAAAACCAAGAAAGGCCTTTATGAATTTCCTCCAATCAGAAATTAGCATTAAATCAATTTCACCTTCCGTCAAAATTATATTAGCATTGTCAGAACTGTCTTACTGACTCCGGCTCCTGTGCTATCCAATTGATGACGAAATCTTTTGAGACGAGGTATTTGCTGCTAAATTGGAAGTAGGATGGTAGGACATCTGTAACTGGTGAATGCGGTAGATAATGTGAGGAATTCCGTTGAAGTGAGTCACTAAAATATCAATGGGTTCCCATATAGATGGTAGGACATCGTCTGCAGCTGCTACTTTGATTTGATGATAGTTGTAAAATTATGAATGCTGACCATCCAACGCAAATATAGTCTAAATAACACCGGAGTCTCTTTCAAAATTGCCTTAACAGGAGTAATCGGTAAGAATACCCATGGAAACCTGATGACCTGAAATAATCGTTGAGCAATTGACATAACTGATCGAATAATGAACCAATTATAGTGAAATAATGGAACAGTCCTCCTCTGGATGAAGGAATATTAGAAGCCTCACCACGCAATGAAATATGCCCCATCGCCTTGCACTATAGTGGGTCGTTCCACCCACGTGATGAATTGGAGCCCTGCCTCCTTGAAAGAGAATGGAAGAGCCGCAGTACGTCGTCCCCTGTGAGTAAACCAGTCCTTTCATCCCTTCCCTCCGTGAATAATTGATGGAGCTTTCCAGGTAGCCTTCCCGCCGCCGGACTCCCTCTCGAATTCTCTGCGGGGGGCGACACCGCGACAGCACCAAGCGCGCACCCCGAAAAGATGCTCGTCTGAGCTTCGTCCGAGAATGGCCGCACGAAAAGCAAGTGTAGGAAAAGAGGACGCATTCGTCTTCCTGTATCGCCACCGGAATTTGCACGACTTCTGAATCAATTACTATCGTTTTCGAAGCGATGGACGACATTCTTACCTCTCTTTTGGCATGGATGGGAATGTTGACGGTGTTTATTATTTCGAAAGAGTTGATCAAACTATGTATTAGGATTGCTCCTGTCTTTTTGCTTGCAAGCGTTTACGCAGAACAATTTCCGCTCTCTGGAAATATGATGCTAAAGGACGTGTCTTCGGGTTTAATTTTGTCCCGAAATAGAATTTATTATCCATAGAAATGAGTTAAAGGTCTGAGATATTCTGAATAACTATCCTGCTCACCAGTAGCTTTGTAGCGCTAGCCATTCTCAAGGATTTGGCTATTTGTTTATAAACTTCACCGTAAACCAACTCATTTGTGTACTTGCAACTACTGAGCACTCTGCAAGCCACGTTGAGGGTGTGTGGCAGGGTGTGAATGCATCATCACCTATCATACATTAAGTACATTGAATATTAGTTACTATACTACTCTATTGGTAATTACTTTGTAGCTAGTCTTTTAAAAAGTCTCATACTGTTACGTCATGAAACCTGATTTTAAAATAGTGGTGCAAAAATGTATTATGTTTTACCAAGTTAGCAATATGTAACAGAGTTTTCTATTAATTATGTCAAAGTTTTTCCCCGTGTAACAATTCATGCTGCATAAGGAACTCCTCAGTATGCCAATGATATATACCAGTACACCAATTTGATTTTACGGAAATTTATTATCAATCAAAGAGCTAATCAGTGATTTGCACTTCTTGTGAGAAAATAATGTATGCTTGTTTTCTACTTAAAAATCAATTTTGTAATCATCCAGCTTAAAATCGGAAAGTTCGTATTAATTTTTTTGTTTGTTTTCTCACATCAAATTATCAATATTTCTCAATTCATACCTTCTTTTTAGGGCAAAACCCCAGGATTAAAAGAGTCGATGAAGAACTGCCAGATATAAGCTCACCAGCGGACGGGGACTTTACATAACCTCGTTTTGATAGAGAGGGCCGATTCAAGCGAGGATTGAGACGTGAGTACTCTCCCTTGTCCTAATGATCATACCGTGAGCATGCACGTTCCATTCTCCATGGTGAACCGGAACTGCTCAACTCAAACGTTGCTGATTTTCCATTTATGGATCAGGGAATACGTTTCCTTTGGTCAATTTTTGCGTGCAACTATGCCGTTCTCGGCCACGAAATCCTTAACGCGTCTACAGGACGTCGAGCGGCAAACTACTCCGATATGGACATCCTGACCTCGTGTAGAACCCGAGAAGGCTTTCTTCAAACTACGCCAACTTGCCATTTCGAGCTACTCTCATGTAATTAGGGCTTTGATGTGGGAGACGGATCGGAGGCCGAGGCTTCTGCCTCCTCACGTCCACCCTAACCATATGTGTGCGCGCTCTAGAAAATTGGTTCGACAAAGGAAGTCGATCTATCAGAAAATGAAGGGAAAATTGTTTGGGGGGACTTTTCCTTGGAGATGCACGAAGGAGGCCAACGCATTTTTTCCTTGTCTATAAATATATCGAGGCGAATAGTTTTCCCCCTCCATGAAACTTCTCCCTGCATACAAAACATTGTTTAGGAGCAATCATGGCATGCACTTCGACTTTTGTGCGGCACAGATATGCCAAAATATCCTCACTGCCAGCGGTCATCAGTCCTACTTTTGCTGTCATGTAGTTCACTACGCATTTTTCCAGTATGGTAATCTCTTTTTAAATTCATAATTAGCAGCTAACAAACTTTTTTTTACTTTAATTCCAATAATGGAGGTTATGTAGTTAATAAAGTGGATTATACCATGTTTCTAATTATTCACATTTACTAAAACAGATTTTGGCTTCCTGAGTCGCCGTTCACCATGCACATATGAGGTAATCATCTAACTTTCCATTGCTGAGTTTATTCGTAAACCCGCTACCTAAATTTATTGACACTTCTGATAAATTTGTCAGCAGTAGCTCACAGAGTAGTGCTAATAAAGTATTTATGGGCTAGATGCAACCATATGGTTTCTATACTTACTAAAATATTATCCTCATACTTTGTGACTATACATTCAACTTATGGGTCCATAAAATTACCCAGATCCTCTTATTACATAAGTTTAACTTTCCAACTAAATTGGATATGCTACAAAAACGGTACAATAAAATCATCACATTTTGGGGATCATTTTGAGCATCACATTTTGGGGAAATGTTTGCATGAGCAGTTATTTCAATTCTTTTTTAAATCATTTCGCGACATATTGTTTCAAGAGAAGAGATGTAAAAGATCTGAGAAAGTTAACAACAGAGAAACCATAGAATCAATTTGTCTCCTTTTATTCAGGTGGGGAGGGCAGAGGGAAGTAAACGAGGCGTGCTAGAGACTAGACTTTAAAATACGAAGTGAATATTCCGCGCATATAATAGCTTTCCGCTGCGACGACGGTGGAACGATGTGACCGCGCGGCCGATCGTCTCGGCCGACGACAGCGGGAGGGAGTGGGAGGACTCATAGCGTGCGGAGTCAAGGGTCTGAAATAAAGCAGCCGTTCCCTAGGAGATAAATAGGGGCGGCGTTATCCTTCAAAAAAATTGAGGTTATGCTCTCGTCCCGTTTTACATGGGCATCCGACTAAGGAATAGTATGCAGTTGCGCAAATAGGCCTCTTCCCCCAAATGGGGCTCTGCTCTGGGAAATTGGCGGAGGCTTCCTTCTAAATGCGATATTAATGTCCGTAAATGGGGTCCGATATTAATCATGTTGTGTCTGCCCGTTCGAGTAGCTGACCCTTTGTAAGTTAGCCATTCATTTGTGCGATGCACTAGCACCACACACCCTCGCGGTGTCTCGCTAGGTATTGCGTAGGTGTTTATGTCTGTGGCCATGCCACGAATAACTCTTCCATGATGGTGCTTCATCCGCCACTGTTGTTGAAAAAAAATCAGCTATTTCACTCAAATCAATGTCAGGTTATCGTATTTTTTAAACGTATGTGAATTCAAACTTCATGGATATAGACCCCAAGGACGTGTGAGCTATATTTCTGTGTTATATTCACAATTTCTAACTACGTCACATACAGTTACAGTGATGAAAATCGTGCCTCTTCGATTTTATATTGGCCCGGAGGTACTTCACCGGAGTTTAAACCAAGAACCGTGCGTCCCAAAGCCAAGCTCCTCCCCACACAGTTTTTAAGCAGG
The DNA here is from genome assembly GCA_933228895.1 of Platycnemis pennipes. Lineage (NCBI taxonomy): Eukaryota > Metazoa > Arthropoda > Insecta > Odonata > Platycnemididae > Platycnemis > Platycnemis pennipes. The sequence goes on along the minus strand of OW121848.1, from coordinate 98,399,952 downwards.
AATTTTTTTATGGTTGTGCTTAATTTTTTAATAAGCTACTGCATACTCAGTTGCAGCTTTTGGAGTGCATATTTGTCTGAAAAATCAATATACATGAATTTTTTAAGGCGATAACGTGATAACATGCTGTTCTTTTAGGCGAAAGATTAAGAGTTCTGCTTCGGACTTCGTTGAGGTAAAAACTCTTGATTCTCAGTTCTCTGGAATTCCGATTACAATCGAATGGGTGTCGGTATCGAATGTAAATCTATTGTACATTTTAAACTAGAGTAAACAAACAGCATACTCCTAGGTAGTTCATCTCACGAAAATCGGGGAATCCGATTGTACCACTTAGGTCGAAATCGTAATATTATATGTTTGTAAATGATACCTAGGTTGATTCTAGCCTCTGTTCTGCTTGGATTTTCATTGCAATCCAGAGTGAGAATGTCTGTAGCCCATGTTACCTAAGATTCTGGGAGCGGAAAGAGAAGAAGACGGTGGACCTGTCGAGGTCTTTTTCCCCCGCCCCCATTTCCCGCTCTCCCTCCCCCTTCGCCCCATCCTCACCGCAGTCCCATTGCTCTCGCTCCGCGGGTGGTCCAGCCGAAAAAAAATACCCACGATCGATTTGGACGTAAATCCTCCTTGATAGTCGAAATATCCCCTTTCGGCTTTGCCCGGACACGCCCACATGACACCGCATCGGCGGCGATCAACCTTTTCCCCGCAGCCGCACGAGGGCGGTTGCAGCGAGGCCATAGAGAGCTCAAGAGTGTCGGTCGTTTTCCCCAGACAAAGGGTCGTCTTCTATTGTGTTCAGTTCCCATAGCACGTACCCGAAAGTGTAATTCACGATATATTCACCATGTTATTATCTCACCAGCAGAGGTAATTATTCAGTGACATTATTTATTAATACCTCATTTCGCCACCCTCGCGTCCATTGGCTCCATGTCGATGAAGTCCATTCACCGTTTGGTGTTTTTTTCTTAACTTTATGATCGGACGTATCTCTTAGGCCCCAGGTGTTTAAGTGAAAGGATCGAATTCTTCTACCGTTGTGCCCCGCCATTACGATTCATATTGTAAAGCGATGTCGGTGTTATGCTCACATTTTTCCCTCCCGCGCGAAGATTAATGAAGTTATTTTTTGCGGAGAAAAGGTCGACCTTAAAAAAGAGTGTAATGGATAAGAATTATAGTGTTTGCGCGCCCAGCATTTATGGAACCTGTGTGTGAGGTGGCCTCTGGAGTGTGCAGTAGATGCTACATCGTAAAAATGGCATTCTATTCTATGTTTTTCTATGTTAATGAGATGTGTCTAACACATTAGTACTCAATTAGCACTACTTTGTAAGCTATTACTGCCGCATTCATCAGAAGTATCAATAAATTAAGGTTGCGTGTACACAAATACACTGATCAATAGAAAGTTAGGTGGCTTAGATATCACTTTAACTAGGGATTTAGGTTAAGTATAATTCAAATAGGAACTTCTATGCACGGTTAATTGTATTTCAGAAGTATAAATATATACATTTACTCGTCTTTTACTATAGCGAACGACCACTTTTGAATTAAAAAAATTTCGTGGACGGTATTTACTTTTTCCGCACTACAATGAGATTTTTCGATCATTTGTTCAGAAATGTATTCAAATTACTGATTTTTCTGTCTCAGTTTCTTCTATCAGTGGAATCCGAAGCAAAAATTAATCTCTCGCTGTTAAACGTGTACATATATTCAGCAATTTGAATTTCTTTCAAAAATGAATTCATGGAATATGCATTAAGTATAACAATATGGGCTCCTTTTACTCATTCCGAAAGTGGATTGACTGGCTATCAATTGGTTAATTAGTCGAACAATGGTGCCTCGTTTTTTCCGTAAACGTTTAAGTAAAATATAAACTCGTAGCTACTCATTAGCTATGTTTGATGTTTTTAATTAACTCTATTTTTGGAGGATACATTCAACTAATTTCATCTGAACATACGCCTTCATTAATCAATACCTTGCAGCAATATACAAGTTTTTCCATTTCAATAATTCATCGCCACGTAGTAATATTGCCAATGTGTTTGACTGGAATGAGGTTTTCTTATTCTTCATGCTTCTGTCGGAGAGATATACTAAATTATTTCAAACTAACATGGAAAGATACATTCGAATATAAAAATAATTTGTTAGCATGAGAAATCAAAGCCTTTTCTCGAATTGATTTTTAATGAAAAACTCCTTTGCTAGCTTTAGGTGTCTTAACGATGAACTACTTACGTTGGAAAGATATGGCCTCCATTCCATGTCGTTCCTTTCTCCATTTCGTGTCATGATGTGAAAATTTTGCGTCGTATTTCACGAGAAACATATATGAATAAACCTGTATTTTTGAAGAGGCAACCGAAGTTGGCGAGGCGATAACTTCAAGGAAGCGAAAAACATGTCATTAAGCTAGACTGTCAAGCGGTGATAAGTCACTTCAAGGACATGTCGTGGCGACTAAATCATAGTTTTTAATTCAGTGCTTCAGAGAGGAAACGCAGTTTCGAAATACATATATTTTAATATCACCACGTTTTATGATTTTAATTAAAATTTCGAGTTTTCAGTATCAAGGCCAAGAAAAAAAACCCTGTTTCCGTTAAACCAGCTTATTTGAATTTCCCTTTAAGTTCGCAAAATAATTTCACTCAGGAGATCTATCCTATCGAAAGTTCGTTGATTTAATTACGCATTGTAGGGAGGTAACATAAGATTCACAAAAAGGATATTAACTGGATTAATATTTTCCCACTTATGTTATTAGAAGATATTTTTTTATTCCGTCTGAAGTAATTTGAAACTTAGTCAGCGAATTTTTCGTTTAGTGCATCATTCACAAGTGCATTCTTATATTGGTAATACCTTTGGCCGAAAAGTTCGTAATTAATAGCCAAAATGGATCATATCTCCAAGACTACAAATAAAATTATTTTTACCGTACCTCTAACCGAAGGGAACAATTTAATTCATGGTGAACATATACGTCAAATCGAGGTAAAATGCATTGGGTTTGGCTTTTCTCCCTTCGCGAGAAGAGCATGTTTTTCTGACGAATGCCAGGGCGAAGGTCATCCTATTTAATTTGTTATTGATGGAGATGTTACGACCTTACTCTTTATAGACTTCGTGACTACTCTACATCTGCAACTACGTAATACCCTGCGAGACACTACGAGGGTGTGTGGCAGGGGGAAAATAAAAAACTCTAAAAATAGCATTATATTTTTTGTAAAAAATGAAGATTATAAATACCCCGCGAAATAACAAACAACAATAAAAATATGTAGAAGGTAGGTACCATTGATGGTCAACATCTTCAGAGCATTCAGAGGGTCTCTTTTACTATTTATTGCAGAGGTATGTAAAGCGTTATCGTTAATGTTTAATTTATGGCACTGAAAGATACCTTCCATCCAGATTTGGTTGTGTAAAAATCAAGTTTTTTCTTAGTCATTAATTTTCCATGCAGACCAGTTATTCCATTCGCATTGTTTATTATCATTCTCGCCGTAAAAAAAGGCATCCATTAGCATTAGCATCTTATCATCCATTCCCACATGCCCACGCTAAGATTTTTACTTTTATTAAGGCTAAGAACATATTGTAATTTTAGTAACCTTATCTAGAACCCAAGAGGTAACACTCTACCATAGGCAGAACATCCAATACTGACAATGAGAGAAAAATTCTTCCTGCTAATATACAACTCTCAAAAATATAACAATTTTGTGGTAATAACGCCGTACTGAGAAACCATATGAACAACTGGGAACGCCCTCGCCCTTCCTTTCATGTGCGGACATCCTTATAGGTAGGTCTTAATTCCTTGTAAAATATCAAACAGACATTTGTGCGGAGGAAGGGGAGAGAATAAAATAGGAGAATGCTATGAAAATTCTCTCTACAAGTTTTTCTGCCAAGTAGTTGTTGATCATGGCCTCATCATGCACACCCATACCTATAAACTGATGAGGTGGTGTAAATTAATGAGCAGAAAGAACCAATCAAAAGTGCTACTCATCAATACCACCTTTTTTGGCTGAACTTTTAGAGAAATAATTTAAACGTCTGGCGTGGCAGTCCTGCAACAAATTATTCCCTTCATGTCAGGCTTCTTCGGCTTAAATTAATCGCTGACTTGACGGTCAGATACCGGCTGCCTCTTGGAAGATCTTGAAGTAGGTACCTTGGAGTGAAATCCGGAACAGTATATTTCCGTATGTCACAACACCTTAAATTTTTTTTCCAAAGGGTTGATTCATCGTTAAAACGAAACTTGAAAAAAAAAAATCTAAGTAAAATGAAACTCACTCGTTTTCACACTGAATTAATAAATGCAAACGAGTTCCAAAGAGTAGTTCTGGCAGTCTATCATCATCTTCATTAAAACACAAGACCATCGCTGTTGCGGGCAGCTTCCAAATGCTTCCACCGCTCCAAATGTTGAGAGTCACTATCTAATTGTAGTGTTAGAAATAGGCAATGACACTCTAATGTCGGTATTTGAATTCATACGGCCGTTGCAGCCATTATTTTGTCTATTTCTAGTGCTAATCTTTTCCTTAATTCTTAATATTGCGCATGTGATTCCGTTTTTACAGCGCGAAACGACTTTCATAACGTCTCACATTTGTTCAATCCTACCTAATATGTTCCAAGAGGCTTTATAATCCTTAGGCCTCGATGTTGATTCCAGTGCCCGCGTTCGTATTGTTCCAGCGCTACTTCCACATCTCTACATACGACGGCTTCGAGCGATCGGTGGGCAGGGTATTAACCTCTTCTAGCGCCCTCTCCCCCCACCCTCCCACCCCCCCACAACAATCCCTACCTCCCACTCTCCCTATGGTCTTCGTGTCTCCAGTGGCCTGCCCTCTCCAATCCAATCTCCCTCGATATCATCCCTCTTTGCATCCTCTCTTCTCCCGTCGTCGCTCTCGGGAGGCTTTGAATAATTACCTCTCGGCGCGCGCCGCGATCAGCAAGGGGGCGCAGTGAGTGACGACTTTGGTGGTGGGGGCGGGGAGGGATTCGATTGATGGGCGTCCTGTTGCGTCGCGGCGAGGAAGGGAGGGGTGGATCCGTCTCCTCTCGCGAGGGTCTGCCGGAGGGCCTGAGGAAGGAAGACTGGGCTTTCTCCGCCACCTCGAGCTGACCCTTTCCGTTTGAAGTGCATGGAATATCCTCTCCGCTGCCAACCAACCCTTCATCGTGGAGGAATAATCCTTTGACCCACGAGAGAGCTTCGATTTATATCTCACCGTCCCGTCTGCGGTCGGCTCCAATCTCCCCCCTCTGGCGTTGGCTCGTTTTGACCCGTTCCTCGTTGCTGAAAGGCAATTTACTAAGCATCGAAGCATTGTACACTACCTTCTCCGTCTTCGAGCGCATGTATTCAATGCATTGTATTGTCTAGTGCATACTCTCTTGTTACTGACACAACATTCTTGCTCTGATGGGTCGTTGGAGTTCGTTTCACATGACGTGTGTATACAAATATGGCGGAATTATCGGCCGTGAGAGAAGTCCCCTATCTGCTGTATACTTTGGTTTGGTGAAGGATGTAAAAGAGAAGAATTACGTGGCAATGAAGAGGTTGGCCGATAGAAGAATCGAGTGGAAAGCTGCGTCAAACCAATCCTAGGATTGTTGACCAATGATGATGACTTTGGTTTCCGTGTAGACCATTTGCAAGGTATAAACGTTCAAGGCTTCAATGCTATTTTTAGCAATAATTTAGTCTCATCTGATGATTTTGGATGGCCTCCATGCTCAGGTCGTGTAGAATGACTGAATAGTAGAAGTGCTATATTTTTCTTTGGCCAATTTCAAAATTACTTTCACGTTTTGCATGTGGCCTCAACACCATGCTTTACGTATGCGTTCGTATTTCAGAAGTTAAATTATTACGATATCGTCATGAGCCCTAATTCCTCTCGGTATTATGGCGAGTGGAATCCTACGTTTACTGATTTTGGAAAAATTATTCTTCTTCATCTACTGCATCATCATTGATTTTTAATCTTAAGGTTGGTTAACTGTAGGTGTCCATTCTGTACTATTAATCACTAGCTCAGTCACACACTGGTGATTTCTTCTCTCTTGAATCTCTCTTCCATTGTTCTTCCATCTGTCTTCCTTCACTTATTTTTCGTCAGTTATTTTCTTCACTGAGCAATTATATTTCAGGGTGAGTCCAATTCTCAGTCGTACTATGCACCACAATGGTCACTTTTCCTTACATATTTTGTACGCTTTATTATATTATTTTTTCCATCTTTTTAAACATCATTATCATCTGACAACGTCAGATCTCTAAGGCTTCTATTATTTTGTAACCAGATCGGTCTATCGCTTATCTTTGCCAAATTTGATTCAAAACCGAGTTGAGTCGAAGCACACAGGAGGGCGATATGCAGATCCAGTCTCTATCCTATATATTTCTTTGTTATATAATGGTTATGCCTCTTGAGTGTTCAAAAAATCAAATTAACCCCTTACTCCTTTCACTAATCAAGTTCGATCGGACGTGACTTTTCATTGTTCAGTTTCAATTCATCCCTAGGAAGACGAGATATTTTTAACGAGTCACAGTGCAGAAATGATAATCATTCATTGAAAGAATTCCGCATCAAATAAAATTTAAAGTCTGGCATGTGTATTGGGTAATATCCATGCCTAACGTGTTGCTTGGAACAACTTTCTCAAAGTGCTTTTAATGACACGCAACTAAATTATTTCATCAAAACTAAAAACGAAGATTTCTCTGTTTGCTTTCAAATTAACATCAGATGACATAATTATGGTAATTATAATTATGAGGACCTGCGGAAGACTGGAGAACCTGAAGGTGGAAATGCGAAGAATGGGCCTCGACGTATTGGGAATCAACGAAATGAAGTGGCCCGGAGATGGAGACTTTTGGAGTGGAAACTTCAGGATTATACACAAGGGATCTCTAAATGGTAATGCTGGAATAGGGATCATGCTCAGAAAGAGCACCGGAATGCTTGTAAAGAGCTTTCTGCAGTACAATAAAAGGATAATAATGGTGAAGATTGAGACTAAACCTGTAGATACGATAGTGGTTCAGGTTTACATGCCTACGACGCACTAAAAATATAATGAAGAAGTGGAAGACATCTACGAAGACGTTATAAAACAGGTAGAAGGAGAAGAAAACCTAATTATTTTAGGAGAATGGAACGCTATTGTCGGCGAAGGTCAAGATGGAAGAATAACTGGAAAATACGGATTGGGAAACAGAAACGAAAGAGGAGAAATACTGCTGGAGTTCTGCATGCAACATACGTTAGTGGTCGCCAACACATTGTTTGAAAATTACAACCGAAGACGATACACGAGAAAAATGCCAGGAGACAGAAGAATATTTCAAATAGACTATATTTTAGTGAAGCAGAGAATTAGAAATCAAGTGAAGGACTGCAGAAGCTACCCTGGGGCAGACATCGACAGTGACCATAATATAGTGATAATGAAATGCCATCGAAGATGCAAGAAACTGAAGAAAACAAATAAGAATATATGGCAAGTAGGAAAACTGAGGGAGGCTCAACATCAGCTGGCATTTCAGAATGCAGTGGGAAATAACATAGGAGAGAATCTCAATGAGAAATCAGTGGAAAAGCGTTGGGAAAGCGAAATGTGGTGCTTCAGAAGAATGATGAAGATTAAATGGATCCACCGAGTAAGTAACGAGGAAGTCCTACGAAGAGAGGGAGAAAAGGGAAGTCTGCTGACGACTCTAAAAAGGAGAAGGGACAAATTAATCGGCCATCTTGAGACACGATGGCCTGATGAAGACAATCGTCGAGGGAAAAGTAAACGGGACGATTGGAAAAGGCAGGCCTCGTATGAGATACATGGAACAGGTTGTGAAGGATGTAAAAGAGAAGAATTACGTGACAATGAAAAGGTTGGCCGATAGAAGAATCGAGTGGAAAGCTGCGTCAAACCAATCCTAGGATTGTTGACCAATGATGATGATGATGACATAATTAGCTATTTACGTGGTATCTATTTTAGAATTATGTGTCTCTTGGCAGATTAGTACTACTGGATGTCTCGAAGCGTGCCGCTGACGGAAATATACGCTCAAATTAATCATTCGCGCTTCAAGTATCTGTCTATAAAAATCTCTTAGCTGTCACTTTGGAGGGATTTACTTTTTGCGGTCGATTTCATCTTTTCCTCGCCCAGTTTCTGTGTTCTTACCACTAGTGAATGATTATTTTAACCCTGAGATAAAACATAATTACAATATTCTTTTTTCCTCCGGATTAAGTGCGTACATAGTTCTCCCAGTTTTCCTCGTATTCATCAATACGTAACACACACATTCCATGAAAATCTTTGATTTTCATGGGGATCTCTGTTGCCCTTCCTCGAGGGAAAAGTGAATGGGAAGAATGAAAAAAGGTTTCGCATGAGATGTACTGAGTAAGTAATGAAGTATGTTAGAGAAAAGAATTTTGTGAGCAGGAAGAGGTTAGCTGATAGGGGAATCGAGTGGAGAGTGGCGTCAAGCCATTCTGAGGATTGTAGATGCTTGATGATTTCAAATTAAATCTTGCATTTTGTAACATTTCGTCATTCTTGCTCGTTATTCGACAGAAATGTTCAAGAGCATTAAAGAGGTAGATGCGTCCGAAATAAATCTATATCTAAGGGTAATTTCTTACTTTAATTAGTAAAACGCTGGTCCTCATTTATTTGCCATTAAATTCCACAAAAATGCACTAATATGTTACTTTAACTCCGAGGCAAGTGTACACCACAGGAGTCGTCTTCAATGGGGGCGTTTACTTGGAACCGAAATCGCAATTTTGTACACGAAATTGTTAGATGGAAACGAAAAGTTAATTTTAGCGAAAAAATTAATCTTCTAACCAGAGCCATTCACTCATAAATCAAAACATTCAAATAAGCAAAAGGTGACACCCACCGAAAAAGCTACTTTGAAACTTATTACGTCATCCACCTCCCGTCCTTGAGTGCCTTTAGGGAAAGGGAGTGGAGGGGGGGATATCAGAAGGTCTGCTCGCACAGATCCTGTCGCAACCGCTTCCATTGGCAGAGTCAGCTGTGTGTTCCCAATTGAGATTAGGTGAAGGAGCTTCGCAGTCTCAGTTGTCATCGGAGAAGTGGATGGCGTGCGAGTCCATTGCACGCCCACTTTTCCGAGAGGGTTAAAAACATCAGTTTTTCGCCGCTTATAACTCGAGAAATAATTGACGGATCAAAAAACGAAAAAATACGGGACATTTTATTTTACAAACTCTATCAGATTCGGCAGTAAAAAAACATGGTAAACGACCCCATTATGAAGCCGTGCAAACTTGTACTGTTTAATGAGCAGCTGAATGGCAAAGTGTTTTGTGATCGCCATTGGGTTAAAGGGACTACACCTCTATTTATTTATTGCTTTAAAGGTAAAATAGTCCAGCCAAATTAGCTAGGTTTTCACTGCCACTTAAGCATCATGAGAAAGGGTCGTCAGGTAAAGTATTTACACGATAGTTCGCCCTTAGTGTTGAAGGTCATTTCTTTTCGTGAGAGTAAAAAAAACTAAAATTGATCATTATTTGACAATGTATTCTTTTACCTCTGCACCATCTGGCGATTCAGTTAGGGGATGTTTTTCTTGAGATTAAATCGAAGTATCGAGAGACTCCGAGATCTACAGGAAGTTCAGCATCTCCTTGAAAATTGGTCTCATTTCAAAATCATCACTAATGCAAAGCTACGTGCGCCGGTCATTAATTGAGCAAAAATGTTTTTTTTTAATGGCTTCTCGGAGAATTATTCGATCACTCTGCGAACATGCTCGCTCATTCAAGCAGTAACGCATTAATTGGAAACAGCCTTCCATTTAGCTCCTGTCATGTCTAATTTATTCCTTCGTGCGGCGGATAAGCAAAGATGTCGGACCAGTTGGAGGAGCTGATGGAAAAATAAGAAGACGCCGTGCTGTATTAACGCTCTACGAATGAAAGCCCTGCGGAGCATATCCTCCATGAGTTTCCATCCCTTAAATTAAAAACCCTTGGCAGCGTTCGTTCGCGACGCCTAGTCTGCCTTCATTAATCATGGCCATCGGCCGAGTTAGCTGTTCTTCTGCTGATGGGTTCCATGAACACGGAGATTGACGTCACTTCGGATCACGTGTCTTTGGGGCCACGCGGGGATCAGTCAATCACAGTCGATCGGATTCTCGTCGCTCGAGGAAACTTCGGAGGACATGCGGGAGGAAATGTTGGGGAGAGAGTAGCAGAAGGGTAGACAGCCTTCTATGTTGTCCATGGGCACAAGAAGAGGATGGAAATAATCCTGGCAATGAATGTAGAAATCGAAAGTTCTTTTAGTTGAATAATGAAATATCTCTTCCAATGCAATTCGAATGGACACGTCACATTTTCACTGCGGTGTTAATAATTTATCAGCTTAGCCAGAAAATTTCGTGTTTCTACTTGGAGGTAAAGTAATTCACACCGTTACCATAAATATTTTAAAGTGTGGGGATTACGTCAGCGCATAAGTAAGTATTATCCAAAGAGTTAATTTTTTCAGTTGTAAAAAACATTGCTATATGTATTTAGAGCGAGCTAAGGAAATTTATCATCGATTCTTTAATTTGGGGTCGTTTTTAATAATGTCATTTTGACTTAAATCTACTTCTTGGCTTTCCTTGACCTGCACACAGTACTCTAGTATTAAGGTGGCATTGAAACAAAGCGTTTTTGCACGAAGGAAATTAACGTGATGCTTTCTCTGAATCTTCACTGAAGGCCAGGGGCTTTCAAAACCAATTCTCATGACTGTAAGATGTGATCTCATACTTTTTACCGCTCTCCTTTGACAATTTTATTACTTACTAAGCTCTCTCCAAAACTAAGGCATCTAGTTATTACTGTCTATTCTATACTTATTCCTTGTTCATTATATAGTTGTCGAAGTATTTCCAATTATTTTTAATGTATTGTAGACTTCATTGTTTTTGCCGGTATATTCGTAAATTCTCACGGAATAAGTCGTCCATTCCACTTAGGAGAATTCTGATATGTATGTACATAATGCATTACTGTTTAAATCAAGTGAGTCGAAGATAAAAAGCAAAATCGAATTGAATCGAAGTCGAATAATAGAAAGAAAAGGCTAAGAAAATATAAGAGAGAAGGCATAATTTCACTTTCGAGGAATCCGCGTCATTGGATTTCGAAGTTGAGGAGGGCAGAATAATTCCAAAATATGAACGTTATCATCTAACTTGAATGTACTGCGTACTATACCAGGTACATGGGGATTGTGGGGATGGTGTGGTGGTTGGAGCACTGGCCTCCATTGCGAGGATTCTAATACCCATGTTCTAATACCGGCAGTGGAAGATATCTTTCATTGATAAACCCTGCATCACGGCTGTGTAGAGAGAGCTACGAGTACTTCGTCCGTCGGATGGAACGTTTGTTAAGTTGTGGTCTCCTACCCGCCGTTCGTTAAGAGTACTCTAATGCTGACGCCGGGTCTCTCTCCACTCTTTCTTCTTACCTTTCCGTTCCCATCCTTGTCCCATTCCTTCCGGTTCGAAGTGTCTTTCGGGACAGACTTGAAACAATTGATTTGAGGTGCAAAGAATAATTTACAATTTTGGATTCTTATTTTATAAATTTATATTTTATATTTGCCGATTTTTTAGATGTGCTTGCTATGCTTTCGCTACCTATGTGAACGGCCCTCGGAGGTTCGATAAAAGGGTTTTCTTTGCATAAAAATGGAGTGGTTGACATTTCTTGGGCGCGGCATTACTGAGTTTAGCTATTCCTTTTTTATTTATAACCTTTTATCAAGCTTCAGAGTTTGTGGTAATATTCCAGCTTTGCCGCATCTTTCAGAAGTAACGCACAAAAAGTTTTCATACAAATTCTGTGTCAGTGATTTGCGTTCCATGATTGATGCAGACAGTTTCGTTCACTGATGAAGACCTAGTTTCCTAGTATGTATCTCGTGTCTGAACATTTAGAAAGTATAGAAAACGGGGATCAGTGGCAAAAATATTGGCTTCGCTGCCTCAGGGCTTGGATTCAAACGCTGGAAGTTACTTCAAAAATAATCCCTTCTTGAGTTTAATGCGTAAAGTATTCAAATTGCAGCAGTAATTCCGCCAAATGGGATGTAAAACAAGAAAGTGAATGCCCTAGTGAGATAGCATGTACTCAACAACTAAATGAAGGCCCTTCAGTTTAAACCCGAACCAAGCCTCTTTGGAGATGATTTCATTTAAACAAAAATGGTATTTTATGTTCGTAGGTGATTCAGCAAAGGCTACTCAGCGTTTTCGAGCCATTGTGCAGGTATGAGTTACATTTGACATTCTTTATAGCTCTTGGTGGCCTATACAATTACCTATCTCATCGCTCTGGAGGTTGGAGAAGATATTTCTTTGGAGGCGATTCCGATGCGTGCCGCATGGTAAAATTTTGATTAAAAATGTCACGGGTTACATTGAAGGTCGACAGAGAAGCAAGAATTAATAAGAAAAATTAATGGGGTATGGGGTCAGACGATTTTTTTTTAATCATGGCGATTAGGGTTAGGGTGGAGAGAGACAAACGTTTTGTATCCTGATGATTGTACCAGCTCTTAGTTTCTCACGTGAACTGCCGTTTTAACGATGTCTCGCGGGATTCCAGGTACATTTGTCGTCTTCCGCCATTCTCCGTGGTCTATACCGCGAAAACCCCGTCCCAGTATCTTTTAGTCCCTCGTCTCCCTTTCCCCTCCCAGTTTTCCACTCGACTCTTTCCTGTCTCTGGCGAACGCATGGAAGAACTTCGTCGGGCAGTCGCGAGGGGGCAGCACAAACATTCTGAAGGCAAACGCTTCACTGCCGTTCGCCTTATTTTTCGAATTGCATAATTCATATTCACCATTGACCAAGAATATCCATCCCGTGGAAGTTAAATGGAACAATTTATTTTTGACACAACGGTCCATTCAGAAAACGGATGAATTCGAATTTCTCTGTTTACAAACGACCTCTAAACGTTTTCCTCTGCATGGAACATGGAAGCTGAATTCTTGTTCGCTTGATATGTCTTTTCCCTGGCACTGTGTTTTTAATTCCCTAACCCTAAGATAACAGTTTGTGAGCATCCATTTCTTCCTTCACTTCAATTGTGCGAGATTGCCTGCCTAGAGAATTGAATTTTTTCATTGTCGAAGAAACCACTTTTTATTGAATCAAGTTCAATATGGAATGTTTAATTAACTGTGCCATTTAATTTTTCTCGTACGTCTTGATAAATGATTGATTAACAATATAAGACGTATGTCAACTACTCGAATTTGTAGTAGAATCAAAACTTACAAAATTTTGGGGGCCTATTTCTCAAATTAGCCTTATTCAGAAGAATGAAATGCAAACTCAAACCTCGATTTCCAACACTTTCTTCGAGTTCAACGAGTATTTTCTGGTGCTAAACTCAGAAAATTATGTACTCCTAATTTCTCTTGGCTTAAAATTTTAGTTCTTTCTCGTGTGCTGTCCTTTAAAAAATAGTAAATTAACTATAAAATACAATTTTTGCGGGCCACTGTAGTTAGGTTTGGTTTAGGCCGCTGTAGCACTAAAAGTTGCATTTCAAATCCTGCCGTAAGTGTGAATGTTTTGTTAGTCCTAGGATTATACTTACAATTGTTAATGTTGTTTTAGGTTAAATGGTACGATATTTCACAGCCCCAGTGGAGGCGAGCTAATCCTGGGGTCGCGGGAGAGTTTTTCTGCCACCCAGGGCACGGAGAGCAATTAGAAGGGCTCTGTTGGATCGGCCCCGGAAAACCTGATGACAAGACAAGTCTATTGTGGTTCCAGAGGTGTATGGACCGACAGAATCGTCTTGACTGCAAAAATAAAAATAACCTCGGCAGTTGGTGCGCCTAAAACCCTAATATCTACTACGTTGAAGGCAGAATGGATTTTTTTAAACTCAAAGAATACTACCTATTTTTGCCGATTGCGGATGTAATTGACGTTATGAATAAAATAATGTCAAGGTAATAGAATATTACAATATCGCGACGTATAAAATTACCGAATCATATGCATTTAGTAAATACATACTATATACATTACTGTAAAAAGTATGTTCCGTTCATTTCACAAGGTGGATATCAAGGTTTAAACATGTACATCCGTGATGATGCACAAAGTATGGCAATCCTTTTTTTTATTATGATTACCTCGCTCATGTATGTGCATCCATAAGTAACCAGCATTGAAAAAAAGGACGAACTAAATTGCAGTTTCAGCTTAGGGATGGAATTTCCTAAAAAACAATTTATTTTTACCATTATTACTTGTTTCCCCGCGTGCTGATGCCTAGTCAGTCCTTTTTACCTTGAGTAATATATCCCAATTAATATTTATAAATATATAACCACATATGGTTTATTACAAGGCTGTATCGCTAGGCTTTTCCTTCCGTGGTAAATTAATTAAAGTCACAATTTCTTCGCCTGCTGCAAGTTTTGAATATTATTACTCAACTAGAATGGAATTGAATAATAATAGCAATGCACTTTTTTTCAATGAGAATGGGGTCAAATGATACAGCTACCTAAGTAAATAACTTACTTAGGCTGAGAAAAGAGTGAGTGGGAAATCCTCAATTGCCGTTGGAGCGATGAGAAGGGATGAAACTGAAGTTACTTTCCGATTCGACCTCCGGTAGAGGGAGATGTCGAGATATCCTTTGGTGAGAACGAGGCAAAGCACCCAATCTCCTGATAGCAATCGCTGTTCTGGAATTCAGGAATTTGCCTATAGGGCAGGTCTCCGCACAGTCGATGCCATCGAAGTCGGTGCTATCTGAATCCCTTCATCGCTTTTGAGAGAGCTCTTCGGCATGACAAGCTTCTCATTCAGAATTTTTATTTGCCCTTGTTTCTGATTGGTAAAATAAAGTTTTGTTTGGGAATGTAAAACAGTTTGGTCGAATAATCGCGTGAAATATATGCTCAGAACATCGCCGGTCTCGGGAGGTCGGAGCGTTTAAACTGCGATGATTGAGCTCGTTACGCTGCTTTCCTCTTTCCAAGCAACTTGTCAGTTTGATTTTCAGTTCCTTCGAACGCCTACGAGTTTTAAATGTTGTAACTCGAGGGCAAAGGAAGTGAAAAATATCAGCTCTGTGCTGTTTATCTGTCTATCAATAGGCATAGTATTAAGCGACAGTCTCCCAGATAAATTACACGATTAAATGAAAAGCGGAATTTCCACAACAGTTATAGTATAAGGCGAAAATAAGAGACTTTAAATTCATAAATTGAATCGAATCAGGTGAAACTTTGTGAAAAAGTGACATACTGGCAGAAAAACTTAAACGATGTATTTTTCACACTTTATTGAATTACTAAACCCCACCGTTTCGGCACTCTCGTTTCATTATCAAGGGTACTCAATAAAGTGTGAAAAATACATCGTGTCAGGTGAAACTTTGTGAAAATGTGACATACTGGCAGAAAAACTTAAACGATGTATTTTTCACACTTTATTGAATTACTAAACCCCGCCGGTTTCGACACTCTCGTGTCATTATCAAGGGTACTCAATAAAGTGTGAAAAATACATCGTTCAAGATTTTCTGCCAGTCTTTAAATCCATGCTTAGATAGACTGGTTTATCAAGTGCGCCTAATAGATCGAGGAAAACACTTCCGTTGATCCCGGAAACGCATTTTATGGCTAAGGGACTTGTCACTTCCCCAAGATACCACATTCATTTTCATTTCTAAGGAATCTTTATCACTTGATTGTGTTGGAAGAAAACCTCGTTTTATCTAAAACTTAACTGCGGGTGTACATGAATTCGTCTACCTCAGTGAGTATTGGAAGAAAGAGATTGGTGTTTAGTTGGTTTAATTAGAAGCTTCTTGATTCTATGTTCCCAAGTTTCCCAAAATATAATTCCAATTAATTGATACGTTACATTTATTTTTATAAAAAAATAATTTGATAACTCGTTGATTGATGTAATTGCTCTCGAATTAATCCTTATGTCCCAGTCATTATAATGAGGATTTATTACAGTAGTGTACGCATAGCTCTCATTAGTCGATTGGTAGTGTATAAATTTACATTGCAACCGTTAAGTTAGGTAATTCTCTAATTCTAAAATATAATCGATTGTTATTGCGTAGAATATATTTTGGTGTCCACGTTCGTTTCTTCCTCACAGGCAAAAAAAAGCTTATCTTTTTCCTCATTCAAGCAATGCCTTCAACTTAATTTCTCTTTTAAATGGCAATAGGTTATGCATCTAAAGCAAATTGACTTGCTTTAGTCACAGTGAGGACATAATCAGGTAACAGAAACAAATTGAGAAAGAGAAGGATGCATGTAATATATGGTGGACCACCTGGGGACGTCCCAAAAATGACGAGTGATTGATGCTCGGAGGGTGTCGCCGCATCATTTAACATTCATGCGGTTTCCCCTGAAGTGAGACGGCTGTAGCGTTGAGTGCTCTCCGTCCGGATGGAAATTGTTCTTTCTGGCAAAGGCGATGAAGGACCGTTTCGTAACCAGATTACATCGCCTCGGGTCGGAAGAGCTCACGCGGTGCTGGTGAGAGTGCCCTTAATGTTTGCATACGCGGTGTAAAACCGAGAACAAGATGCAAACTGAATGCGTTATTCACGCCTTCCAAACATGGACAGAGGCCAATTGGCTCTGCTCACTAGCCATCACCGGTGTCGTTAGGGGAGTATTTTTCTAAGTATCAACCGCTACCGTTAAATTCACAACGAATTATTTTCTGATGGAAATCTTCCTATAAAAACCAGGATATTTCCACCGTGATAATCTTAAACTATTTCACTCAGTCATTAAGATCAGAGGTACTCCAGCAAAATTTGGAATATTTACGTGAACGAATGATGGTAAAATAGTGCTTTATTGCCGTTCAAGCTCCATAATTATGCCCAAGTTTGAGCGAAATATCTGGTTACATTGCTCGTCGTGAACAGCTTCACGCAAGTTTTTAATTGGAGGTGTAATCATTTATATATAACCACTTAAATGCTATTTCATCAAAATTACTGTGGGTTTATATACGTTTGCATTTTATGCGTAGGAAAATTAAAAAAAACATTGCCGATTAATGAAACTTCGTTGAATGAAATGGAAATTACAATTTTCACGCAATATTGCATCAATTAATACAATATGCAAACAATGCTTTGGTGGAACAAATATCACTATTTACTTTCTTCGGAAAGAAACATTCAACTGATTTCCATTGTGACTTAAGTTTGGCATCCTTTTCAATTCACTTTCACGAATTCTTGGTGATGTGCCGAGGAACATAATATTTTATGGGCATTTCGAACCTAATCGCTAGAATAGGAGATAAATTAGGTAAACATCCTTAGTTAGGGTAAGCGTCAATAAATGCTCTCCAACGTCTTTTTGGTTTTTGTGCGTCACATAAAAATGAATATGACGGAATTTAACGAGATGAATTAGTCATATCGTAAGGAGATTGGGTCCCTGAGCGTAAGAATATTCGTGTAACATTTCATTCCTTTGCATGCGATAACTCATTGGCATTTCATGATTTTTTTTCTCACTGTCCTATCCCTTTTTAAATTTTCTTGGTGTGTGCCGTTTTTATTGGGGCTCTACGGCTAAGGTTTGCAAGATTAATGTAAGAATTTTCTCATGAAGAGTATCCCTCTCTACCGTTTTCCGTGGGTCAATGAAATGATTTGGAATTTCTCGACGTTTCCATCTCTAATATTTTCATTGTTATTTTTTCGTATATGAAAAAATATTTTTTACCACTTCATAATATTTACCTACGCCTGGAACCGGTTTTAATGCGTTTTTTTGCCTATTTTCAGTCCTCGGCGTCTGTATCAGCTTACTCATAATAAAAGGCGCCAAGGGGTCCTCGGTTTAATGTCACATCTGACGGATGCGCTGAACTGAAGTTCTCTCCACACAGCGCCCAAGTGAGTACCGGTATACCAATCTACCTCAGCCGATATTCGAGCTCAGGCCCTCTGGATGAGAAGCCACCACACCAACCAGATCCTCTCATCCTATGCAGAAAGTACGAAACTTGTTCTGAATTTTATCTAAGGGTTACTTATTTTACGATGTTCTAATTCACTTTTTCTAAAATAGCGAATGTTTTGCCGTTGCGTTTATGTTGTTTTATCAAAGTGTACTTGCCGCTTTATGTCTGCATCAATACCGCTCTAATTAGTAGGTGATTCTTGAATTTCTCTTTTATTACCTGCTCCCACAATAGAAGATGTTTCTCTCGTATTTCAAGTAATTCAGTCATTTTTAACGTTTTTACCTCACATTCCTCTGAACACAGTTCCTTATTAAAATCGCAATAAAAACACGCCAAGCGTCGTTTTAGTCAATCTCATTTGATATGTTTTCACATGAACTGCGCCAAAAAGTAAAAATAATATGCAATTGTGAAGCCAGTATACTATATTGGTCATTTACGGATACATTTTTCTTTTTACTCTTAATTAGGCCCTTCGAATGACAACTTTTTTTTTCAATATCAACTACTTCACGTCAGCTCGTTCCTGTCAGCGCGCCCAAGTTAGCGAACTGGATACACCAGGGCTCAGTCGACCGGACCAGGTGATTTTCCACGGCCCGTCTCCTCCCTTTGGAATCGTAAATTTCCGCTGGACCTTTGCGTCGCTGCGGTCCTGGTAAGTGCCCAATGACGATATACTCAGTTTTGCTCCTTCATCCCTATCTGCAAGCGGTTCAAGCAATCGTCCTTGTGCTTTTCTTGAAATCGGCCGCGACTGATCGTAAAGCTTCTCCGAAAGGCAATTATGTAAATGGGGACAAACTGATCGCGGGTCAGAATAGCTTTGCTAAGTCGGACCAAAACCATTGGCTGCGGGACGTTGAAAATATTAAAATAGTCTTACCATCCTAAGTAATTCATTATCTTTAAGATATGGTGGAAATGGTTCAACATACGGGCATGTTTCTGTAATTTTTGCTGTAATTCAAGTTTCTCATTGTTTAACATTAGGTTAGAGTTTACCTATAAGCTGTTCTTTTTGAAAAATGTTAAGAGATTCCATCTAGCTAAATGCCGTGATTTTATTATCTCATTGTCAGTGGTTAATTTACCTTTTCAATGCTAATATTTTCAGTGTTTACTGTTTTATGCATGTCTGGACATGATTTAAACAGCCTCATAAGCCTTGTAATTCCGGACACTAAGTTCCTAACTTGTATTAACATTCATTCAGTAAAATATCGTATCGCTATTGAAAATTCTTTTTACGCTTTTTACCGGATTGCGTGGATTGCAACGTACAGAAAATAGAAATGGATGTTGCAAACATATAGAAAGTCTGAGGGAGAGAATTTAATGAAATTTAAGAATGCATAACGTTCCTTAATAATATTTTTTAAATCACTTAATTTCATAATTTTTAGAACAGTTTGACAGCTGCGTCGTTTATTCCATGAACCGTATAGCCATTAAACTACCGTCGTCAATGCAGTGCATAAATTGAAAGACCAGTTCGGGATGAAATAGTGCCCGATGGAAACAAAGCATGTTATCCCTTACGTCTTCTATCCTTGCAACTGGAGAAGGAAGATTGTAAAAATCGCCACGGAAGGGAAAGGATTTTCCAGAAGTAGATATGTATGTACAAAACAATACTTAGTTAGCAGCCCTTGGGTATAGACATATTTACGTGGTATCATGTCATAATTAGGCATTCATAAATAAATATCGATTCACGTCAGTTTTTTATCTGTATAGTAGCTAGCGGTGGCTTAAACATGACTAGTTACGCATTAAAATAAAATTTGGGAATAGCACTAGAAATATTTTGTCTTTATTTGCATGCTAATGTAATTCTTGTCAAACATGTAGGCCGTGGAAATTGAGGCATTCGGTCGGTATAGGATGAGAAGGCAAGCGGGGCATACAAAAAATCCAACTAAAAGTTAGTGGACTCAGTCATGCTTCCTTTACGAATTATTTGTCACGGCTGACGGGCAATGAGACAAAATGCGTACAAAGGCGACGCAGATTGCGATCTGCGCAGTGAATATTTTCTTAGTCCACCACCTTGATCTCCCGGAATCCATTAGATTATCGTCATGTGCTACCAAAATGGTCAAAAATATCTCCATACTTCGTTTTTCCCCCCAGAGAAAAGTGGTCAAACTTCCACTTAGAGGTGAAAAGCATTGGAGGCACGTTTCAGTCCGCCGAGACCGTCCCCCTCTCTCTCTCTCTCCCCTCTGATTTCTCCGAGGTGCCCTCTTGTTCTCCCCAGCGGCAACGACTGACGGAACAAGCTCTGAATCGCAATCGATCCGAGTGACATTGAATCTCAACCCCTTTCCCCAGCCCCTCCCCAGGGGGATGTGTCTTTCAGAAGTGGTCAGCAAAGAAGCCCAAGTTCGATCTCTTGACCTCAATACCCCTTGCGCTTGTGTTCCTAGTGCGCCGCCATCCCTGACGCTGCTCTAAGATTGGCGCCAGAGCACAAAGCGGGTTCCTCGCTGCACCATTGTGAACGCCTTTCTTAGAATGGAGAATAATCCTGTAAAAGGCGTTTCATTGAAGCCGAACTTGACTTTTTCTCAAGGTGAAATCTCCTTGGAGCTCGTTTATATGGCTCGTCGATTAAAATAGAAAGAAAATATTTCTCTTCTTTAATTTTTATGGTTTCAATATCAATGACTCTGCTTCAAATCATTCGTAAATCGAACGCTGAAAATGAACCTCTTTGACGGTACGGATTGAGATTTTATTCACCCCACATCTCAAACACTTGGCTCATTTCTTTGTGGTTATTAAAAGAAGTATTTTTAATGCTTCATTTCTAAAGATATCAATCATTTTTCATGATTCAATGGAATCATTTTTCCCCCAATTCAACGGACTGCGGCCTTCGATCACTTTGTTTGAGACAGTGGTTTTCGAATTATGTTTCTTAGCAGAGGTATATTATACAGTAACTCAGTAAGTAATTATAAAATTTATTTAAGGATCGGCCAGGGTCAATGCTTTTGGGAGATGACTTTCCGCACTGACAAAGGATGTATAAATTATTATACGAGAGCAAAAAATCCACAAAATATATATTTATAGTTTCCATTCTTGCCAACAAGCTCAGAAATTTGTTTTATTTTAAAATAATTCAAAATATTATCCATTTTGGATGGCACCGATAAATGCTCCCTTTATTATAAGCGAGCCTAATATTGTCACTGACGCTCTTAATCGCCAGTATGACATCGAGATCAGCAGCCGAACGGTCGGCGTTTCTCATTCGCAACGACACGTGACTTCATTATCATCCCCTTTTATCTCGTATAAATTAATTTTGTTCAGCTATCGAGTTCCGTCTCATGCCCCTTTAATCTTACATACATTTATTTTATTCCTCGGCTTTGTGCTATTGCCTTTCAGTCGAAATCTCCGTAATCAAAAACTCACGTAGTTTGGCGTAGATTCAAAATATTATCCATTTTGGATGGCACCGATAAATGCTCCCTTTATTATAAGCGAATACTTACTTCTCTCTCCATACTTGTATATCACGTATTGGCTTTTTGATATCGGAAGTTACCCACTGCGTGGGTTTTTGATTACGGAACATCCCCCACGTGAGGGAGTGAAAAAGTGATTCCGCTTCTTTAAGAACTTATGTACTCATGTTAATGGTGCCAAAAAGTTATAATCACCTCCTAGACAGGTGCTCAGGAGAAATGAAACAACTGGAGAACAAAGAGGGTATAATTGTTGTAAGTGGTTTTTTGGTCACAAATCGGATTCCTATGAACTTTAAAATTGGAAGAAAATACTATGAGTTATTTTGATAAGTGCGTTAAGTTCATTAATGTCAAAGGGCAAACGACATTTTCATGAATGCATTCATGTAATTTTATACACCACGCTGGCATTGTCACCTTAATGATTTCTGTCTAGTTCGTGTTACCTACTGAAAATATTGGTCTCAAAATAATTAATCTTTTGTTAAATATCTTTCAAATCAATTGAGTAAACTCCGGGGATAATAATTTATCAGTAGGTTTGGCGATTAATGCAGTAATTCATTAGTATCAAATATTTTGTATGAAATAAAATATTTCCCAGCTGCTTACAGTATCTGATTTTTAAAAACTTGATTTTAGCTGAATTACTTAGCATCAATCCTCTCTCTCTTAAAAATAACTGTCATTCGCAAATATCTTTTTAATCAATGAATATTATCACATTAAGCTGTATCACGACAAGTATTAACTCTTAACATAACTTCTACGAGCTGATGACATAGGTCTTCTGCCGGTTCCGTTGCAATAAGACTTCGTTTAAATGTTATTAAATAGAGCATTATGTGTCGCTTATTTTTCCTTTGTCTTTAATATTTTCATTCAGTCACCTGATTTGAGGTAGAGAGTAAAAACATAAGATAGTGATATCGTAAATGAACATTTATGAAAATTTACGGGCATAAGTCATTGTTTTCGTACGGACTTTCCATCATTTAAACCTTGATTAATAAGGTAAGTTACTATCAGGTGTTACGTTCAAGATAGTATTGATAATACAAGTAATTCTTGACACGAGCTCACATTGTGGTAACAAAATAATATTTGAAGACAGTTAATAGTGATACACTGAACATCAAAATAGCCGTATATAGAGCATAATACCGGAAATATTCGTAATCAGCCTTACCTTTCTTTTCCCAATCGCCTCCTCTTTTAGGCAGATCGCGGAATCCTTGGTGCCTGCTCCGACAAAAGCTAGTGATGGAGCGTCAAATCTGTAGCAGTCCAAATCCTTTTTTATCCCGCCCCCCGCGTTAAGAGGACGTCTTGAAGTCACACGTCGTCGCAGGTGTCAAAATCCCCACCAGAGATGCCGGAAAGATTACTATGGCGTGTCGCCCATTTTAACAGTTATACTTTACGGCTAGCGTCACCCATATAACGTCACACCTCTCCCGGTTGAGGTTTGAGAATGAGTTGGAAAACCACGTAGCCGCGGAGCAGACGAAACAAAAATTAAAAGAATAAAAAAAAGAAGGAAGGGAAAAAACAAGTAACACTCCAATTCTACTCAAGTCACGGGTGTGGGCGTCGCCTGATTTGGATGCGACCGATCCGCCCACCTGTCTGTTTCCCTCTCCTCCTTCCCTCGCGCCCTCCTCCTCCTCACGCCACCCACTCCTACGACAGTCGGATCCCTCCTTTGGGAGGTGAAAAAAATAACAAACCCTCCCTCTTCAAACCCTTCCAGAAACCGTGCAGTGAGCAAGGATTCGAAGCGAAAAATTCCTCCCGGACACGACGAACCCTCTCGCACGCAACTGTTACGAGACCGCTCTTCTCTCTTGTGTCTCTTGATGCCGACTGAGCAGGTGACTGGGGCAGACTTGGCAATTTCATCTCGCCCTCTGAAGGTTTTCTCGGTGGGGGGGGGGGGGGGGAAGAATAAAGGATGGGGATGGGGGAGAGGAAGGAGAAAAGATCCTTCAAATACGCCAGCGCGCCCTCTCTCATTGACGCTTTGAGATAAAAGTCCTTCTCGTGACTTTGCGACTCTGCGATTATAAAAAAAAATATATATATACGCAAATATAAAATAAAATCCTGCTCCCACGTTAGTTTTCGACGACGCTTCCACGTGCATGGGTGTTGCCGTCTAAGTTCCCGCGAGGGTAATGCGGTGTGCGCGTCTCGACGACCACAGATGGATACTTCCCCAGTGACATTTTTTTTCGCCTTCTTTCCCCGCACCGTCCTTCGCTCTTAAGGCAATAAGTTCCAGCGCGGCTGAAGTATGAAGGGTATTTCTTTTAATCGTAATCGGGTCGCTCGTGAAGAATGGTAATGAATTGCATCGGCGCACTCCAGAGTCGCCTCGTTCACATGCTGGCTTTTTAACTGTTTTCAATTTTGCATTCGAAGGAACCCATTCTATACTTCATGCGTGACATAATGCCCTGTGACGTGCTAATTGAAAATTATGGCTTACTGGGCAATATGAATGGAATAGATCGTCAGTGGTACAGTTTTAATCACATGGTGGGTTTAGCTAATTTGATTTTCAGTCAATTCTAACTGCGAAGTGAAAATGTTATTAACGCTTTTAATAATAATAAATGCAAAGAAAAACTATAAAAACACCACATCTTCAAGTTAAATAATAATTAATTCACGACCAATCCAAATTTTTAAAATTCGATCATATCAACATTGTGTTTGATTGAAATTTCAAAGTTTTCAATTTCATCGAAATCCATTTCTACCTTGTACAAACTTATTTATTTCTAACCTTCTTGTGCTGCGGGCCTTCTTGCCTTCTTTGTCTTTTGCATAGTTAAACTGGTAAAGCATGTGGAGTTACGTATTTTCTCTATTTGAAATGATAATTTTTACTGCTTAATCAGTCAGAAAATTTGAAATCGTAATACCCTAACGGTTCTATTGTTTTTAAAAACATATATAAACCAAATGAAAAACTGCAAATACATGATTCCATAAAGTTATTTAAATCGCATTAGCTGCACTTAAGATAAATGAAGGAACCTGTCTCTTAATCACTGATGTTTGCTTAGTTGTGGCGTTTACCTGCTAATTGCATCACAAGGCAAAGCCACAGCCACATATGATAGCTTTATTAATATGATCGTATACTCCAAAACGCACAAGATCAGATCTTTTCAAGCCACTTCCATCACGTTGGGTGAACTTCGTCCATAAATTCCTCCCTACGACCGGGCGATGTTGCAAGGTTAACACACTGTCAAGTAAACATCTCAAGTGGCATAGAACGCCCTTTCGAGTGCTAATAAAAAAACTCTTTTAAAGTTAATCTTGTCTCAAAGATTCAGAAGGCAAGCAACATCTACTGTGTTGTGATAATAACACTATTTTCAATGAAATGTTGGAGTGACTCTTTCATTCACTGTACACGTCCAACCACCTTACTCGTAATTGGTCACCTTATGCCAACACCTATTTATGCCACTGTGATCCATGAATTTTATCTTTTTCCTGAAATTCCTCTATCCCCATTTCCGTAAGGAAATGGGGATAGAGAAATATAAGTACTTAATTTATAGAGCTAAAGGCATAGTAGTCAGTTCGTTGTCCATTGCATCCAAAATCTGGAAGTGTGAAACTATACGCACGTGTGCGGAAGTGTGAAACTAATAATTGGCGCACCTACTTAAGTAGGTTCACACACGTAGGTGCATCACCTACTTCCGATAATATACAAATCATATCGCCACAAATTAAATATTATAAATTCATGCTAAAGTAATATTTTATTTAGATTTAACAATTTCTCATCCATATAAAAGTCACTAATAGGAGTTTTTTTTCTTACAGTGACTTGTAAGGTATACTTCAATTTTCTAATTTTTTCACCTAAATATTGACTCTCCTGGTTAAATTCCCTGCTAACTTCCCCATCTGTTAATTTACAAGTCGCTATTTCTAGTCCCGTCTATGGTACAAGAGTAATAGAAATTTTTGTGGAATAGATCATGGAAAATATCGTGATCCAAGGACGGCTTACTGACATCTGGAGAAAATGTGGACTCTCAGTAGAACCTGACGAAAAATCAGTAGTGCTAGAACCAATTTCTCCTCGAGGATATCCCAAGTTGGTACCGTGAATGCAGTTGGGTGTACCTTTTTGCCGGAAACTAATTTGTTTGAAAACATTGTTTTGAATCAAATGTTTAAAATTAATTTGTTTGAAATAATTGATAACTCTAGAATTTTCTCGTCGTTCCTCGTCATCGGTGGAGAAATAAATTCTATCCAGCGCCAATCAGCCCACAATCTTGAATTTAATCGGCAATCGTCAATCGTCACGTTGAAGTCAATTTTATCAGTCGGACACTTTGCCAAGTACATTATCCTCGGAATAAGACGTCTTCTCGAAATCTCATCTTCTCTTGGAGGTAAATGTGGAAAGCAACGCTCCTCGCTCCACATCCAGGAATATATGCGTTCGCAATCCGTGAGCAGCTGAGGCCTAAGCAAACGCACGATGACCCAGTGGCATTTCGTCGACAAGTGTCGTAACGTCGACGTGGGTGATATCCGCCTGCACTTTCGGCGAGATGCCTGATAGAGTAATCAACGCGGTCGTGCTTATTGACATGGGAATGGGATCGCCAGGGGCCACGCGTGCCTCGACAAACAAAAGGCCCTCCCGCCCTCCTTGCCCCCACGCCCACTGCTCCTCCTCCCCGTGGCCTTTGGACGAGATAAGCGAGCACGCTTTTCAACTCGCAGATCCCGCCCCGCCAGGAACCGGAGACCTTCGGCTCCCCAGACGAGATAATTGCACCCCAGTTTATGACGCAAAAAGGACTTTTTCCCACACCATAGCGGCCTCACGGTCATCCCAAAGTGTCGCATTGCACTATTTCCTGGAAAATGCTAGGTCACGGTCAGTCTCATTCTCGATCGTCCTAAGTTACCGTTTCTGCGGAATTCTTTACGTCTTCCTATTTCATCTCTCAGCTCGGCTGTTACTTTGAGAAAAATTCGGGCGAAGAAAAACTGTCCTTATTTATATAATAAAGTGGTGTATGAATGAATGAATTGGTGTAAAAATGTGTAATTAGTAATTGTAAATGGTATTAATACCGATACGTTTATAATTGAGACAAGCGCCTCTTAGATTCTTTTTTGTTTCGCCAATGATCCGATGATACGGTAATCACATCGTTCTCTAAACAGTAATTTTGTACAAAATATGTAATGAATTGCTTAAAATGATCTATGCTTAGGACGAAAATACTATATTTATAAGTAGATATTTTAGACTCTTTGACATTTAGTTATTCGGGAGGGTCGTCCTACAGCTTAGATCGTTTGCCCGGCCGGCGTCTGCCTTAGTCTGCTCTTAACTATGGGCACCAAGGGGTCCACGGTTTAACGTCCCATCGGACGGTAATAGTACTGAACTCGAAAAGATCTTAATACAGACTTTAAGTATGAATCAGTATGTATCTGGAAAATATTACATAATTAGCGCAGTTTCGTTAAAGGCAACCCTGTTCCATTGTCTTCCCCTCGTATAGATTAAAATTATTTGTAGGATAAATAACCTACATCTACACGATACCCCTGTGTGGCAGGGGGCGAAGATCACCAAGCATGCACTACTAACATGCAAACAAGCAACTATAGGGTCTCATGCAAGTGCATGTAGGGTCTCATGCAGTGCAAGTTATATGCAACTATAGGGTCTCATGCAAGTGCATGAGACCCTATAGTTGCATATAACAATGCATAATCAGTGTTGATAACTTATTACACATAAATCTGATCACATGATTGACATGACAGCCAATTTCTAGTTTCCTCCTTGTCTCCTCGATATAATGCTAGAATGTTAAGTGAATCTTGCCCTGGTATTTGTTG
Organism: Platycnemis pennipes; assembly: GCA_933228895.1. Lineage (NCBI taxonomy): Eukaryota > Metazoa > Arthropoda > Insecta > Odonata > Platycnemididae > Platycnemis > Platycnemis pennipes. Next base: position 98,372,430 of record OW121848.1, on the reverse strand, counting down.
TTTTTTTTATTCTTGTGAAGATGTTGTATTGACTATGCCAAAAACAAACGAACTTTCTTGTTCAGTTCCACCTTAAGATAAATCGTACCGATAAATTTACCCCTTCTCGAATGGCAAATAATACATATTAATCTGGTTTGGTGCCAACCAGAGAGGAAAGAATATTGAGATCACTCTGTCTTTCGCTATGGCGACGGTAAATGGCGACGCCGGGTTTCTCTCAACCCCGCTCTGCTCCCTAAAAAATTCCACCACTACCCAAAAACCCACCTATCCTACAATGGTATAAATACCCTAGCTGTCCTTCGTCTCCCCCAAATAACCACAATAACAAATCTATTATCACCATCATAGGTTTCCAACATACATATTTTAAGTGGGCCTCGGCTAAACGCATTCGTGGGCTGTTCACCTAGCTTGATATACATTCTGGTAGAGAATACTCCCTAATTGGTAAAATGTTGATTATTTCCATGGCATATCTTTCAAGATAATCAAGATAAAAGTTGGTTACGGTACTCAAAGATGGAGTACTAGACTCTGAAATATTTTTAAATTTACATTCTCAGCAGGCACGTAGCCAGGGGGGGGGGGGGCTACTGGTGCTTCAGCCCCCCCCCCCCGAATTTTTTTCCCAATATTTCTGTTGTTCTGATTTTAGCAGCAACCTTTACCAGTGAGAAGAGATAAATATGGGCACTGTAAAAGTAAATACCAAGCACTGAAAATTAAGGGAAGAGATTTGTAACATGTTGGCACCGAATGGGTAAGGCTGCTTTGTTTCAAGTTACGTAAGACTTAGTCCCACCCCTTCCCCCCCACCCCCGAAGCAAATTTCTGGTTACATGCTTGATTCTAAGGCGTTCCACTGTGGTATGTGTCAGGAAATTGCCGGTTGACTTCACGCCGACTTCCTATGAAGCAGTATGCGTTATGTTGCTCTGCGTTATATTGCACGCGAACCTAACAAGACCCTGCAAATGAGAGATTTCTCGAATCTGATAACTTTGGTCGTCCACCCTTTCACTTCGAAAGGAATGCCTTCCGCCCACGCGCACCCCCGTCCTTCTCCCCCCCCCCCCCCCCTCCCGCGTCTTTATCTCTCCCCCCCCTCGAGGTCGACTTTTCGGCCGTCCTCAATATGAATGGTCCGGCCCGGTCCGAACTCGGACGCTCTCCTCGCCGCCACCGCAATCCCACGCACGTCCACCGACTCCATCCACATCCCACCCCCTCCCCTCCTCCGCCGCAGCGTCCCTACCTCCCACCCCCTCCCACCCGCGTGAACACCTGTGCACCGCTGTGTCGTTTTTTCGTGCGCCTTTATTTTGTTTTTTTCAAAGAGGCCCTCTCTCAGTGCTGCCGCCGTCTTCTCACGCGAGAAGTGAAAGTGAAAAGTGGTGATCACGGGTTGCGCACTTTGCGTCGGGCATTTTGCGTATTTTCTTTTTATTTCCTGAATTTTCTTTTGATTTACCCCGTTAGCCGGCAACACCCTCTCGACTTCTTTTAAGTGGAGTGCCATTTGCGTGAATTGAATTCCCAATTGACGGTTTTATCGTTAAGGATTTATGTATTCTGGTCCCCTTGGTGCCATGTAATTGCGGCTCCGAAGTATTCAGCATATGTTGGGTCATGATTTACCTCACCAGTTTTACCCAAGGAGATATATCCACGTTTTCACTTTTATTTGTGTTGTATCTTTTTTTCTGTAATGAGCCACTGAATATCCACCCCACCCTACGTTTAGATTACGACGTTAATTATCACATAGTTGAGATAAAAACTTTGTTTGCAAAATCCAATGTGATACTTCTCGGTAAGTAAATTGTAATGAATTGCAATGTAGCCATCCTTAATTCTTAATTCCGCTATTCCTATCAGAAATCATGTTAATAATGTGGAAACATTTTGAAAACATATTTAAGGAGAGGTTGACTGCGTTGCTGATATAATATAGATTAAATTAGAGCATGATTCTCCGGAACTATTACTCATTTTCTTTAGTACATATATTTTATGAATAAGGGCTACTATTATTTCAGAAGTTCATTAGAAACTATAAAAATGCAATTATTGTATTTTATATTAAATTAGTTTAAGAGTGGTTATTGAGGTAACGAAGACTCATTTGTATGAAGTACTCTCTCCGGGTTTATTATGTATTTCAGGGTGTGGATTATGACGATGGCTGATATTCTGGAGCATATAATCTTTAAAATCTTTCGTGACCCTCCTAAATTTTTTGATAGGAATGAAAGAGAAAGTTCCGCCCTTCAACCATCCCTCGTAATATTCACTACCCTCCGAACTGTGACTTCCCGTTAGCACCTCGGAAATGTGTCTCCCATAGGCGAATAAAATTAATCGAAAATCGAATGGACGGAATTCAGCATTGCCATAATTGGTCGTAGTTGAAAACAAATGCTCATATAACCCTGGCACAACTCTCAGCAAGCGGAGCATTGGTGGTCTCCTGACAATTTCGATATAACCTCAGCAACTGCAGTACCTGAAACCCAAGATTATTACAGTAGCTGTCGCGTGTTCCCACTCTAATGAACAAAATTGGAGAGCGAAAAATATTATATTCATTCAATTATTTTGTCGTGAAGAGAAGAGAGAACAGGTGGATGCGAAGATCGTATTTCTAACGGAAAAATTTAAACCGAAAACGCGTTTTCATACCACTGCATCCAAATTGCTACAATAGTGAAGCATTCGTCGCGTGGTAGTTTTCGTAGGCGAGAGGGTCGGTGCAATTACCTCGCGCACGGATGTCGAGGAAGCATGTTTAAAAACTTTTGCGAGATGAAATATGGCCTCGATAAAAATTCGCGCGTGTCGTGGCATAATTATGTGCGGGTCCATTCGGCCGAAACCTCTCGTTTCGTGTCCGCCGACCGACGTCGTTGTGATTCCTCAGTGGGGGGGAGGCGAGGTAAGTGAGGGTCACGAAGGGTTGATGTTATGCTGCTCAAGGAAATCGTGTTGAGGGTAAGGTAATTAAGGTAGAGTCAAATGATGACGATAAAAGGGGCAATGGTAAGAGTAATAAAAAAAGGAAAAAAATATTTTTAACAATGATTTTCATAAAATAATAAAAATCTAAGAAAAAGAAGTATTTTCACATCGTACTAAAAAAGAAAAATAATATTTTCTCAAGTGACTTAAAGTTAAGCCTAGTACTGGATAATAATTAAAAGCAATTCAAGGAAATTATCCACACAATGAATTATTTATGAACATTAATGGGAAGTAATTTTGGTTTCAACAATATAACATATTTAAAGTTGTCTATTTATGCCAGGCAACAACGAAAAGCATGGGGCGCTCTTATTTATATTTCGCTCCTTAACTTTAGTTCATACAAAGGTTTTCTAGAAATTATGTAGTCAAGCGCTCCATTCCACTGAATACGAATATCTTTATATTTAATTAATTTATATTGATATCGGATATGAAAGAGCCCCCCATGCTTTTCGTTGTGGCCTGGAATAAATAGACAACTTTAAATATCTCTAAATATGTTATATTCTTGAAGCCGGCGAAACTCCATTCACTGGCGATATAATTATTTGCTTTTTCTAGAATTTGGTGATAACTGCGTGAAGTTCTTTGGGGAGAGGGAGACGGAGAGGCAGGCATTTTTCGTGGGCCTTGAAGGGTAAATTCAGAGTCAAACAATGTTGTCTTATTTCTTAAAATATTTTAAAATGTGTATCTTTGTTCATTGTATGAATCCTTAAAACTTCCTTTGAATACTTTGAAAGAAAAATGAGATTCTGTTTCATGGAATGAGAGCGTATAATACATAACTCCAAGAACTCCTTGAGGTTGCCTACATCAGTGATCATTTCTGTAAATGTCCTCATATCAGCTATCTCCATCTGATATATCGCTCTAGAGTCTCCATTTCAAGATTTTATTTCTTTGTCATAGAAGCATGCTATAATGAGATTTGGGATACCATTATCATTAACTTTCCAGAATAATTAATAATATGAATTCATGGAAATTTAAATACAAAATCACGCGAGGACATAAATATGCATCTTGATTTGCTCAATCAATATCTGGAATCATCAAATTTGAGGTGATATCACCTTCTGAAATATCCGTTGCCCAGCCGTCATCGAGTACACGACTAATTTATGCGCCTGCATGAATGCATCACCGTGAGAATAGACCTCCTCTTTCCTCCACATAATATATTATCCAACGGTACTCTTGATATAAATCAGGCAGGGATTTTTTCACACCATTAAAGTTACTTGTTGGCCGAGTGAGTGGGGACTAGGGTGACTGCATATGGAGCTATGGCGTCAGGTAATCTAGCTCGCCTCCAAAATAACGAAGTGGGTTTCAATAGTTTTGACATGATTGTATGAACATCGCGTTTCCGAAAATTATATCCCCTCTAAATCAGTTCATTTCAATCCGAGTGGCTGTTGACGGTAAATCGTCTCATGTAAATAAATTATGGTTGAAAACTATGGAATTAGTTTTTGTATTTTTTATGATTTTGAAGTTCATTTTTTCCTCAATACTTGTTTAACCTGTGCCTCAAAAGTTAATTAGAGAAACGTAGTACCCCAGAGGAACTTAGAATTCATAGATAATGAGGATGATAAAAATTCTCCAAATGCGTGAGAAAGAAACAACTAAATCAATGATGCATCAGAAAGCGGGACAAGAATTTGGCTAATTCCCGTCAGCGAAAAAAGGAGTTATCAAGCTGGTAATTAGAAGAAAACTATAGGACTAAAATATTTGCAAACGGCGCTACTTGAGGTGATTTTCTGTTAACACTGTCTTAATGCAGCGAAATCAGAATACCAGTGTCAAGGCCACCTCAAGTGAATTACTTAGTTCAAAAACTGTAACTAAAGAACGTATCCGCTCCCGGGAAAGAAATAACTTGTTTTAAACACTTGGGATGATTTTTAAACATATGGTAATTTTAAACGTTATTTGTTGATCATTATTATATTTTTCAAATTACGAAGAAAAATGGATAGAAAATTTATGTAGTATATATTACCTTTCCTCGCACTATTATGGTGGCTTTCAGGGTACTATGTCGATGTAGTTGTAAATGTACAGTGGTGGTCATCAGCTTTTAATTTTAATGAAACTAATTAGATTTCAAATTCATTTCCTTGGGTGCCATGAACCATTATGAATAATCTATGATGATACTTGCAAAGTGAAACGTACCTTTTGATCACACAATGGTTGAATCATTCAATTAAATGTTTTTAAAACAAGACAGCTATCGGCCATAATCATGGATTCTTGTCCTTCAGTAACTACTCCAACCCTTTTGAGTCGAGCAATCCCTTCAAAAAAACTCAACGGTACCTAACACACAAGCCAAATTTCTAGGCTTCACGGGTGAGGTCTCTTCGATTTTGGTCTTCACCAACTTCCACCTCAGATGTGACCCGCCGCAAAGAACCGCCGTAAATCAAATCTTTATTATTCACCATTTTCTCTCATCTCAGTTTTTTCGTCGTGATGGCTGGTGACCTGCAGGTCAATCTAACAGCTAGATAAATTTATAGAAAATAAGGCTGGCAACCCATCACCTCTTTTCCCGTTAGCCGCCTGAGTCATGACTGAAATACGTCCATTATTTTCTTTCAGGCCCGTTTCGACTACCATACAAATCCCTCGTCAAACATTCACCAAATGCGTACTGAAATTGTATTGAGCCGTGCTCAATAAAAGTTACCGCCATTGATAAACGTGTGGATTGTAATAATATCGATGACAATTTGTTGTTTTTTCGAAATAGGGTAGTTTCCTTCATGATAGAAAACAGAAGCCATTAATAGCGACTCTTGCCCCGCCATAAATGTATTATATTATAAGCAAATAATTTGTGCTGAGGATTCCCTATAGATATTTTACTATAAAATTAAATGTTTATTTTAAATTAATTTGGAAAAGTCCAGAAATATATGAAAATTTCCTCCGTTAAACATTGTAGTAATTTTTTAGGCTCCAATGCTTCCTCTTTGTGAAGTTTTCTACAACCACGAAGTTTTGCGTGAATTTGGCGGAACTATGGATCAAGTGCACGCCATCCTTGGTAAAATTAATGATGTTTTTAAATGAAGAAATTGGATTAATTAATCTGTTGTTTCTGGCATAATGTAATGGAAATCAATGAATGATATCATTGTTTTACAAATTCTTGGTTGCCACTTAAATTTATACGGAATAACCAAGTTTACGCGCAATAATTCAAGATACCTACTTAAGTATAAAATATGATTATTAACGACTGCTCTTCAGAGTCAAAAATCATTTTTGTATTTCTCCGTATGGAATAAATAAGAAAAAAATATAATTAAGAGTCAACGAGTTTACTTTGTGGAATTTCTCCCTATTTCAGGAAGAAGTGAACACTTTGTAATTTTCCACACTTTTTATTCTACCTCAACCGGTTTCAACGTTATAACGTCATTCTCAAGAAGTTCACTCCAGAGACGTTGTGAACTGATTGAACCGCTTGAGAATTAATTAAAGAGTTGTAATTCTATTGCTACTATATTGTCATAAAATATTGTCGTTATTCCGTATGAAATTATTGCTATTGACTTCTGTACTACATCGTATCTCTTTCTTTCCGTTTGGATGCATTTTCTGTAGATATAATATATGTGAGAGTAATTTCGGCGATATAAAAGATAAAAATTATTAACGCCAGGTAATTTTTATTGGCTATATTCAAAGATAAAGGAATAAAACTAGGCATTCCTTTCCCCCGGTAAACTAAAACACCCTTGTGGTAATATAATTCCCATTGTCCTGTCGGTGGCTCAATAAATAGGTGAATACTGCTATTGGCCGTTGTAATGTTCGTTAGTAACGTCAGATATTTTATTTGCCTAAGCCAAGGTAGGATGAGATATGGGGCACATATCCTACTGTTTCGTATTTATTTCTGTGCTTATTTTCAGTAAAAGTCTTTTTTTTTCTCCGGTATCTACGAAGATAAACTAAAAAGTATTTTCAGAAAAAACAAATGCAAGCAAAGAACTACCCAATTTGCAACAACAACGTAGCGGAATATCAGGGTAACTGTAGTAACGTTTACTCCCTAGTAAAAGTGTTGAAATTATTATGAAAGGTGCTTGTTTGATGGAAGAAGTTTACCACCACTCTGTCGTTATCATTATAAATTATTTAGCCTTTATTAAGTATTGATTCACTCAGATCCCTGGAGTGTAAATGAAAAATAAATAAATAATTAATAAATAGAGAAATATTTAAAATTTTCCCTCACTTGAACCACTAATATTCTTTTTCATTTTCGAAAGGTTCTATATTGCTATTTGGAACTTTTTCATAATTTCAAAATAAGTTTCCGTATCCTCAATATATTTTCACTACATTTTTGGTTTTCACAGATGGTATCAAACTCCACGAAACACTTCCAAAGTTTTTCTCTTCCAAATTGCAGAACACTTCACTTAGGGCTTGTGATTTTTTTAGCAAAAACTATTTTCGTGGTTCTTATAAACAATTTTTTAATTCCATTCAGCGGATAGTCCTTTAATAGATTCACAGTGAAGTGTAGTATTGTGTGAAGTGTAATACTAACACAGTGAAATATACTAATAATGAACCAGCTTTATTAGGGGCGAGATTAAGACCCTCTTTTCTACTATCCCCTTAAGGTACACGTAACAAAATTAGCGCTCCTTTTTAAGCAATGCGAGAGATCTCTCTCAGTTTTGACCCTATTCAAAGGACCACAGGTGCTCAAGAGAGAAATATTTTTGTGTTTTCTGGGCTCCAAAATAAGATTTCGGAGGTAAAGGTCCGGACAAATACATCTCGTCTTCGTAGAGGGTCAGTAGAAGGAACTCTATCCTTCTCTCCACAATCCTTTTTCCACAGTTCATAATTATTATTTTCATTGTTTCAACCCCATTCCCATCACCAGAGCTGTAAGTACATCAAAGTCATCATCCATAGAGCTCCCGTATTATCCACAGCCCGACACAGTCTTAAGACAAAATGTTTACCCGGGCGAGAAACTATTCCGGCACCCTCCCCCCCCTACTTGTCAAGCCCTTTTGTAACACATATTCACCAGTTAAACGTAGTAGTAAAAATTGAGTAGTAAAAAAAGTAGTAAATTAGCTTGTTGGGCATGAATTAAGATGTTAATCCGATTCCCAGAAGTAAGTTAGCAATCCCTGAATAAAATATAGCTTTTCCCATTCCCACGGCGCGCCGTGGAGAAAGGGTAGAGTGAAACCCAGCGTCAATAAACCTTCTCTGATGGAAAGGCGGGAGTGGTCCCGACTTTTACGTCCCATGCAACGGACCAAGTGATGAACTTAGACTGCCATCCACACGGCCACCAAGCAGAGATTCCAATTGAATATCTGCTGGAATTCGAACTCCGGCCCCACTGGTAGGAAGCCAGTGCTCTTGTTACTCATTTTTCTGTATCACCTTCCAGCTCTCTCATGTTCCCGTTAGCTAGCATTTCAAGTAACGTCAGCCGGAGGCGTAAGATTTTCCTCTTTGACTGATGTTTCCATTAGTTCCGGTCTCTAAAAATCTCTTCCCACGCCTCCCCTCCCCCTGTTAGAGCTTGTAAATGACACTGATAGTCCAATATCATCACCTCCTCTGCCCTCTTCGACATCGCTGCGCCTCCGCCGACCTTCTCCCCATCCCTCTTTATCTCTCCTCTCTCCATCCCACCCTTGCTCTTCATCTTCGATTTTCCCCCAAAGAGATTTCCCTCTTCTTTCCGCTTCGCTCCCCACTCAAATCAATCAACCGATGCCTCCTCAGTCAACCTGCCTCTTTCTTCACCCTCCCCTACCGCACGTTTCTCCCTTTTTCCAATCCCTTTTCTCGCCCCTCAGCCGTCTCTCCCTCCCTTCCTTCCCCGTTCACCCCTTCTCTCACTCTCGCCCCGGCGGAGTTGTCGGGAACCGGTGAGACGTCTTCATTCCGTGTCTGCGAGTGCACGCCCATCCTACCTCCCCGTGTTCCTCCTCCGCCTCCTCCCTTTGATGTCACCGAAGAGCGGAGGAAGCAAGCGGGGCTGAAAATACCGCGTGCCTACTGTCCCGAGTGCTTAAAAAAGTTTATTGCGCTCCTGAATATAAATTCCTCTGGAATCAAGCAAAAAAACCATGTCTTGAAGTCGACTACAGTGTCATCCACAATGGTAAACGAAGGAATGTACATACCCTCAGTCACTACATTGATACCATTTTGACAAACCGTAATTTTATTGTCATAAAAATTGTAACTCGAGGCTATTAAAATGATTTTGATGTATTTAATAAAACCAGAACCATTAATAAATGGAGGAACGAAACTCAATTCCAGAATAAGCATTGTGGTCCAATCAGTATATAGATAAAATTAATTGAAATCCACGACTGCCAGCATCCACCGTAAATAGATCAGTACTTGTTATTTGCACGAAAATGGCTCGACTTCATTACACTTATGACTTGGGGCATAAGGCATGGATAAGATCTTTACTTAATTGCAAAACTCTATTTATAACTCGTTTACTAACGGTACTCGTTTGATAACGCAATTCAACCTAATCCGCGTTAGCGAAAAATAATTAGGAAATTGATTGAAGTGTCAATATAAGTACGATAGGCATTGTCGGAAGATTTGCAATGCTAATTCGGAATATTCTACAAAACCCATAAAAAGTTCTACACGAAATGTGAATGCCATATGCGATATGGGTATCATCTATTCGCTACGTACCCAATTCGAGTGGTGCACATCCTAACTCACAAAATTGAAGTATAAATTGCCAATTGTGCACATTTTACAGCTGTATCGTTATACCTTTGAATTTCTTAATTTAGCCAGTTTTTTTGTCATTTAGTCAGTTGTTTCTTTTTTGTCATTTCAATAGAATAATCCATTAGTTATAATGCACAGTCATATTTCTCAATTACTGCAGTTTTTTCCCAATCGTCTTTTCTTTCTACAAACTTTTACTTTCGGTCGGTAGTGTAATTTTAGTACAGATATTAGGTGTGTAAAGTATGGTTCTGCTATGAACAAAGCAGAACCAGTGCTGTGGCGGATATTTTTTACGCAGATTTATCAACGTATCGAAGGGAGTAGAATTCCTCCATGAATATGTATTAGCGCCAAACAGCCAAGGTGCACTTGACGCTCAGATTGGTGTTATTCCGTTCAATAATTTGGTATTTTTATGTTTTAATGACGCAAAGATCCCGCGGGCTTATTCGGTGAACGCCAATGAGTCAATTCTACCAGAGGTAATGAATGCTTTCAGGTAGCTAATTTTAGATACTATTTCATTTGAAGTAATGACGTCGTCATTCGTAAATCATTAACCACCAGTGAAATACTTTGAGTCGCCCTCGGTGATACACTTGGTCATATAAATGTGAATAACTGTCGTGCTAATTTTCTTCGCCCGTTTTATTTCTTGTAATTGTCTAATGGCTGTATGATTTATGGCGGATGATTACTACGGCGGATTGCGTTACATAATATTTTCTGCTGGCTCAAGGGATCTTTTCCATTAATCACGGGTAGTGATTGAACACCTTTGAGAACATTCAGTATATTATAATCGCTAATATACTCGTTATATATCGTCACTTTTTTCTCTTCGCATGTAGTGCTTTGGGAAACTTAATTTATCTAATGCTCAAACGTTATGAACAACATTGAGTATTTTGAATGAAATTAAGTACTTGTTTATAGCTGCAAACATAAACGCCATTTTTTAGAGAATTTTGTTGTCTTCACCAACCATTCCAACACGCTAGCTATGTTTCCAGTTTTTCAAAATATCAGAATCTCCGCTGTCTTAATTTGCTCTTCACTCCTTATACAGCTAGCGAGCTTCATTAATACGTTTTGCAGCTTGAGTTTGCTGCCCCAAAAAGTGTAGTGGGCTGTAGTCTTTTATATTACTGCAAGAAAAACTTCTGTCCATAAAATACGGGGGTAATAAATTAACTAGTCTCCGGCCTGGTGATTCACACTTGAGCTAACTCGAGCAAGAGAGTTAGCGCCTTACGCGACGAAATACGTGGGTGAAAGAGTATTATCTGTCATGAGTTTAAATCAGCCCGAAGATATACGCGTCACAAAGAAAAGAACGAGAAGGCAATCCATCAGACGCCCCTTTATGTCCGGGTAAATGTCCACAGGGATCATCAATAAGTGAAAATGAAGGCTGGATATTATCTCCCTCCATAGTCTCTTTCGGCCTCCCTTTATCAAATTTATTGGTCGAGAGAACAATTTCTAAAGATAGACGTCAAGCTGAGCGGCTGCTCAATTTTTCACAGCTCCATTCAAAATCTGAGTAGGACGCCGAAAGGTGAATGGGGTATTGAGTTTCACGTAAAGGCCTCGAAAATCGTAGAATGTGGCTGTTATTCGATTTCTTTTGCGGTCGGGACGAAATACATATTGGTGAGCATTATTGTATTGTCACCAGGTATTGTCACCAGTATGCATTTTTATGAGGTCTTTTTAGTGCTTTAATAAAATGAGGATATCGCACACATGCACTAATGTTAGATCTCCTCCTCATTATTTCAATTGAAAAAACAAAAAAATATTTAGCCTAGCAAGTCTTCAATACCTTTTAGGATTTGAGAAATTTAACAAGATGGTCGTTTTTTTTCAAACTAGCATAATTCATCTCTTAAAAAAATTGGTATTTCAACTTCGTTACATTGCAAAAAAACACATCAGGTTTCTATTGATATCATTATTCGTTAAACCTGCGCTATTCTTGAAGATAAGGGTATTTCGATTTCTAAAATTTAATAGAACACTCCGGCATCCCTGAATAAGTGATGTGGAGAGTATATTGCCGGGAGTGAGGCAAAAGAGAGGACATAACGCAGGCAATGAGCGATGGTGTTTTATTTAAAAACTTGTTCCCTTATAATCAATCGTATATTCGATTCCAATTTGTGGTTGTGGAAGACTTAAAACTTTAACATATGCTTTAGACTTATAAACCTTTTTAAGAATCGATTTTTATCATCCATGCTTTACAAATGTCAGTCATACTTCTATTAATTCTCGTTATTCTCCCTATTTTTAAGAAAGGAGAAAAATGTAGCGTTTTCTAAGTTAAAAAACGGACATTATCGAATTAGACTCACGGAGCAAGGCACCTGCCTATCACCCTGCTCTCGATTCGCCTCTCACGAGTGGTTTACTGTCGAGACGCACTCAGGGACACTTAGCGGTTCGTTTGCGACTGTTTATGCTTGTCGGAGTGTCATCGTTTCACTCGAAGGAGCTCGGCCGTCTTCAGTTCTCCCATTGTGTGTCCTCACGGAACCAGTTCGTCCATTTTGTGAAACCCCTCTCCTTCCTGGCCGTAACTCGGGATTTGTTTGTAAACACTCTGGAGCCTCGGACAGCTTAGAGCGGTAGCCGCGACCTTAAAAGTATATTTAGATACGTATATCACATATGCACATATACATACATGAGCCTAACTCCCTCACTGATGCTTTGACTGCAGCATTCGATGCGAATAATTGGAGTTATGTTTTGTTTTTTCTTCAAGCGAGCAACCCAGCGCCCTACTGACCTACTATCTTCAATATTTCTCGACTGCTCTGCAGATCGAAGGCAAATAGGAAAAGTGAACTCTTCCTTTGGAATATTAAATTTATCACTCGTCTCGGGTTGTATTTCAATTATCAATTGCTCTTTGCCCTGTAGTTTCTAGAATCGCCTTCCGTTGGCATTGATCAATATTCCCGTTATGTCCCTATCCTTTCATTCATCAATTGATTAGTGAGCCACAGCTCAGCAGCACAGCAGATATTTTCCGAACTGATATTTAGATTATTTAAATATCTTTTTGAGTCATAAAATATCAACGAGATTCATATCAGTAAGAGGTAAAGAGCAAAATTATATTGGACCGAGGGAATTAAGTAATGGCGTCATTCATCATCGTATGATTCATTCAAGATTGAAAATATCTCCTTCCTAATCCACTCAAGAATGCCATTCCACTCAGTAGAATGTCGTGATTGGTTGCTTTTCTCTGATTGTGAGAGATATTCCTTGGGGTTTTTTTCTGCCACTGCGGCTATATAGGTAACCTGCCTGCTTGGAAACCAGAAGTCTCAGGTTCAAAGCCTGTCTTGCGCAAGGATGTCGTGTGTCTCCCAGGGCTGAGCGTGGGATAGAAGATACGATGTAACCTCAGTAGCTTGAGAGCCTTTAAACTAATCTCTACGAATACTCTTTGTGAATATCAATTGTTCACATTGAGTGAAAAAGGGTATTTCTCCATCTCACCCTCGCGTGAGTTTAAGCCGAGGTTTGTGCCAACGGAGAGTGGCATCCTCTTCGTGGGCAAAAAGTTGAAATCCGAAGTTTCAATCCTCTCGGCTCACTTCTAAAATCACTTGCAGTGAGAAAAGAGGCGAATGTGATGACTTTAGCCTTGAGGGAAATGATTCCGAGGGGGTCTCTATGGGGTAAGGTTTCCAGGCAATCTCCAATAAGAATATGGAGAGAATGACACGGATGGGAAGATGGATTGTGATCATTTAGGAAATCGGAAACAAGTAATGGAAAAACCATCGATGGGAGTGATCCCAGTGCCGCCACGCTGAGAAAAAGACGTGATACTCTCGTGAAGTTTGCTGAAGGTGGAAAGGGTAGCATGGAGGCGAAATGGTTCGATGATGAAGGATGCAATCTTCTTTTTCGCTTTCGCAAACGGGATGACATAAACCACACGTGGATATCCCCTGAAATACACACCATTATCAATAATTAAGTATCTATGGCAAATTCATAAAGTGCCCGTAATAATTAAATGGCGAATCATTGGCTTCTTCGGAAGGAGCAAAATGGGAAACTATATTGAATGGAAGTTTCGGAGGGAAGGCCCAACCTTTCAGGGAAGAGTTGCTGTTCTATTTTGTTGTCGAAAAGGTAACGAAATCCTCTTATTTCTGCCTAACTCTACACCTTTATGATCTACAGTAAGAAGTAAACAATTCATCCCCCTGGAAAAAACATTTATGCAATAATTTCATTAAATACATAGGCTCGCAAGATTTCAAGGGCAACTGTCCAAATGCCGTTCTCGGGTTCTATTTCAAATTTGGAAAAAAATCTCTAGTCACTTACTCTTAGTCACTATTTATCGTATTTTATTCCTTTTTATATTTTCTTTAATGCAACTGTTATTGTGTTTAGGCATGATGTATAAAGGGGATTTGCTTGTTGACGATACATTTTCGAGGGGTGTCCCATTATCTCAGAGGCTTCTTCTCTCACGAGCAGGATTCATGGAAGCAGCCAGGAATTTTGGGAGGAACTGAAAGTTAAGCGAGAATATGGGAGAAACGAACGTTTCCCTTGTCGATTTAATTCTCGCTTCTCGCCTCAGCTATTCTCCCGATGCCCGTTCACCAGTGGAGGCGGGAATGGATCCCGGCGTTCGAAGCCTCCTGAGTCGGCGAGAGGAGGGTGCCTCGTCTCCTCTTCTCCTTCCTTTCCCTCGTGAATTATTCAAAGCGCATGCACGGACGATCCGAGGGATCTCTTGTGATCCATTGCTCCGAAATTCCCCAGAAGATCCCATTTTACGCCCCTCCCTCCACCCTCGGCCATCGGTGGCGACCGAAAGGGAAATTCGCAGTAGACGTGAAGGAATGTGTTGGTTTCTTCGGCGCCACACGATGGGTTTCCGAGATGCCCTCAAGCGTCGTTCGCCTTGTGGATGTTGACGTTACATCCGCTCTCAATGAGAAGACCACACGCATTCACGGTTGGGGGTCAGGTAAATTTTTAGTGGATGCATGCACTGCGTGCTAATAACCTGAGTCTTTGCCTCGATTTCAGCTCGCTTTTCTTTTTTAGATTCTCGTCAGTTCAGAGCACCCGTAAATGTTTAAGAGAGCCTCAGTAGTGCGGTGTGGTATCTCGTAGTTTGAATTATCATGTTTTGTGTTGGCTATCATGGGAAGTGATCAGTTGTACCAACAGAAACATGAATTATCATGTTTATGTTGGTACAACTGATCATTTCAGCTCAGCTCGAGTTATGTAATTATCTAAACGTTTTCAAAAGTTTTGAAGAGCATATCCCCAATCCTGAAAACGTGAAAGGAGAGCTGGTTAGATTTTATATGTGAAATCAAGCTTTAAAATGAAAACTCAAAGGGGAATCCGGTTGGTTTGGTGGCTAGAGCTGACCAACTAATGAGAACTCATCCTCAGTGTGCCTCTTAAGTAAGGTCATTCCGAACAAGGAAAGGCGACAGGTTTAAGATTAATAGTTTTCAGTCAGAAGCATAGCAGCCCTAATCAATGCTTTGCATTCAGTTGAGGTATTCTATGCTTATTTTAAAATGTGTTTGATCATGTTTTAAATTAATTATTAAACGACTATTGGTTTGTATCTACCATATGGGTCTCTGTAATATCATATAATTTTAATTAGTACGAGAGTTTACTAGGTGTATCCGTGTGAATCTCATAATGCGTAGAGGATGACAATTACGTAGAGAAAAAAACTGAATTAATAAGGGCAGTTTATTGCACGATCCCTGGTGTCAAGCGTATTAAAAGTTTAGTTCGTGACTCTTTATAAGTCTGAAAAACGTTTTGAGCCTACAAATGTTCGCCGTTTCCCAATTACAAAATACATTTGAGGCATCACTACCTTACCAAGTCACGTAAGTCACCTTTGTCCTTTCTTACAATAGCAAGCCAGCGGTAGAGTTGGGCGTGGTAAAACCTTCACTGCATTTTCGTGCGCTAACGTACAAAAACAAGAACTAGTTGAAAACATAATAATTTTTGTGTGCTCCAGCTACGCAAAGTTCTGCGACGCATAGTTCCTTTCCGTTTAAAACTCTAGGATGGTTAATCATAGTCATGAATTCGTATAATATTCACTATTTTTACACTTGAGCATTGACCACTGCAAACGTCCATATCCCATTATTCCCTTTCCTCAGCCGAGAGCTGTCTGCTCTCACTTCTTATCTTTATTCCGATGAATACTGTAGTTTCCTATTGTATGTTTTCCTTCAAAATTGTCTTCAACCATACTTAATACTTATTCATCACCTCACACTGTGTCCGATCATTTTCTTTTTTCCCCTAGTGCTTTTGCACCCTCTATATTCTTCTTACTTAATCTTTTCCTTGATGTATGCGGTGAAATTAACTTTTTCATACAATTTATTCATACAAAATACGCCCATAGAATTTGCTTAATCCTGTTCTTATTTTCCTAACGCTTGCGTTCTAAAGTATCCATTCTTAATAATTAAAGAGGAAGTGAATGAATCGCCTGAGGCAATGCGAGATTGAAAGTGTATGAATTGAGATATTGAGATGTCATGGGTCTCAGGAGACAAGAAGGTATTTAAAAAATGTGCTGAAAACAAGTTTTATATTTTCCTCAAGAGAAAAATATCCGTTATGATGGTGGATGGAAAAGTAAAGAGTAAATTCCTTGTCAGGAATCATTAGTCATCTCAGTAATGTTAAATTATTTCTCTTTCGTTAAACAACCTTGTTCACCCGACGTCGTAACGGAACATTTAATCGATCAGTAGGTGTATAATCAAGGTTGTAGGTAGGTGTTCGAGATCTTTATGTGAATGAAAGCAATGACTTTTTCAATTTCTTTGACAAGGTTCTTAATGACAATCTTGTTCACGACCTCCATCACAGTCTTTCATTGCTATTTATTGTAATCTATTTACTTTGTGCCGGGGTCCGTTTAGTCACATTCCTAAAATATATTTTTTTAATCTTTTAATAGAATTGGATTAAGAATATTCCTCAAATGAAATGGTGGGCCCTCCGTGGAATGTTTTCAATGTTTGTGCTAATGTAACATAGCAGCTCCAAATTTATGTAAAACTTAACGAAAAAATGTCTAGAAAATCATGACTATTCGATATACGAGATAAATTTAGAGGTACAACTTTATTAATGTCTTTCTTTTTACTCTCTCAATTTAAAATTGTTTTGGAATCAGCCTTCTTTGGAATGGTGATTAACTATTATGTCGTAGATGGAGGAAAATGACATATTTGATCAGTGGCCGTTATATATTTCGCTCCACTTTTTCATGTAGTTTTTATATACTGGGTTTAACAATAATTATTGGGGCGAACCGATGTAAGGGACTCAATGGAAGCCTTTCCTTGCAGAAACCGGCGCTCATTTTCTAATTGTGAAAAAAAATTCCCTCATTCATATTTTCAAATATGTAGTAATGACCGAGTACTTTTTGAGATAGTGTATTACTCTTAGTGTAGAAAACATTCTGTAGTGACTGAGCCCTGATACCATATCTGAGGATACAGGTTCCGTAAGACTTTCTTCTGTAATTCAAGGGCAATTACCAGCAAGAACCTTTTTCTAAAATCTAGGGACAATTATTTCTTCCTATAGTGCCTAAATGTTGCATATTGTGTAACGATAAATTGGTATGCAACCATCCCGTGAGCTAAACTCCTTTCACATATGCTCACAATCATCTATATTCATGAAGCCATGGGATTGGGTGGTCAAGGGTCATTGAGCTAAACAGGTAAATCATCAAAAGACGTCTCCGAATGGCACAACCCACGAAAACATTTTTGAAAGTATAATTGCCGTCTCGTCCCCCACGCACGGAATCGCGCACAGCGGGAGCGCAGCTCGAAATTTAAATCTGTCTCAATAACTTTACGACGGGCCTTAGAGCATCGCACCCGTGCACCGCCGTCCATGGCGAAAATTTGGGCTGCGGGAAAGAATAAGGCGATTATAAGCACAATCCCTGACCCAAATGAAGATCCGGAGTGGGGAGATGGGAGGGAGTGGGAAGTATCGGCGAGAGTTTCGGCCGAGGAAATCCCGGATTAGTGCAGCCCACCTTCCCAGCTAACCGGGACCATGCGCGACCACCGAGAAGACACTCTCTTTTCGGTGGTAGTGGACCATGCCGCGCTTCCAGAGACGACGCGTCGTCGGCGGCCCGCCCCGCCCTCTTCCGTGTCCCCTAGCGTGGCGGGGCGGCCGGGGTCCGTTGCTCCTTCAAAGGGCGGCTAATCCCTCGGCGATGAGGTCATATCGCGGAAAGCGACACACCCACGCGGGCGTGGGATTTGATTCGCCCGCCGCCGCCGTCGTCGCACCCAGCCTCCGTTCCGTAACGTGTTGATTTCGTCTCGGCTCCCTTTCCTAAGAGTCGCCCCGGCCCAAGAGGAAGGTTTGCCCCCGCCGCCCGTGCTCCGATTCGCCTGATCAAGGTGCTCCATTCATCGAGTACAAATCCGTCGCGCGCGTTATTCGACAGCAGAGGTGAGAGAGGACGCCCTTGTGGGTATTTTCTCCGGAAAGAAGAACCATTGATCAGATTGTGGGAATAGACGCAAGCAGAAAGTAGGATAGACGCAAATACGGCTTTATGTCGTAAGCGTAGGGGAGGATATTATACTCCTAATGGCCGAAATTAGATAATCAAGAGCTCTTGTAGTATTATGAAAATTATCCTACTATAAGTGATATTACGATTGCATCAAGGTGCAAAATGACCCAGGTAGTTGGAGTGCCTTAATAATTAACTGCTACTCTGATATTATCTCTTAAATATGTAAATCTAATTTGCTTCAAAACAATCAGATCATATTACCTCTTAATTTAACAGATTTCGAGGGATAGAAATATAAAATTACTCATTGTTTGAAAAAAAATATCCAGGCTTCCCTACGATGTTCCAACATTTCATCCCTTCTCTTGTTTCATCCCTTGCGAAAATACCTCTTTGAGGGATCTATCAATCACCGCAGGACAGGAATACCTCCTAACTAATGTTTTAGGGTCGCCTTTTGTTGTAGGGAGTGGAATGGGTGGAATATTCATTCGTCTTCGGACGTGAGATTCCAGATCAAGGTGATGCGTCTTTCGTCAAATACCGCAATTCCAAACAGCACAATTTTCCAACTTATAGGGAAACCACCCATGACGCAAAGAAAGAAATTGACTTCCTTCCCACTCAGCACCATCAAGCTTCGAGGCAACCTCGAAATGAGCTCCGTACTCAACTCTCTTAACTGACCTTCGAGTTTGGTAGGCCGAGACACACCTTGCAAAACGAGTCTCATGAGATCTTTATGTCCTTCTCTGTACCTTAAGTACGGAAGATATTTGCACTTTTTTCCTCATTCACAAAAAGTTACTCCCAAACAAAACAACCCATCATACCCCCCGGATCACCCAAAACAATACTACCCTAACGAAACAACCCGTCTCACCCTGGAGTGTCCCCATAAATTATTCCCTCAACAAAAAAAACCCATTGAGCTACCTACCTTAACTAAATAACCTTTCTCCCCCACCAAATTTTTTCCTTTCGATCTTCCTAACCACGACCATAGAGGGCAAACGCCCGGGATGGCGATACAGGTATCCTGAACAAGCGTCAGCACCTGGAGTTTTTGAGAGGTCTAGTCCTGAAGTGATTTGTATCAAGGTGCAAAATGAGCCAAGTAATTTGATGGAAAAAAACAGCGACTAAAGTTATCAACTGAAACCACCTTTTTCTCACATTGACTTAAGTATAACCTTTAATGGGAAAGTAAATCTATGACTACCATAGTTCATCTTGAATATCGTCAGATGGATTTTTTAAGGTATGACAGCACGGAGCTGCTTTAGCACTGATAGATACTCGTACATCAAATTATATAGAAGATAATCCAGTTTCCGCTCTAACTTGCACTCGTAAAAAATGGAAATGTAATCTTTCAAGTCAATTACCAAAACGATATGCCTTACCCACAATCTGCTTTAATATATGTCCGCTGTGCGAGTTGCATCGCATTAATTGAAAAAACCTTCATCTTTTATCTGGAGAGCATATCTGAACTCGAGTTTACCTTCAAGTTCATCCTTGTCGCTTGGTCGGCGCAAAAGTGGACGATTTTTAATTAAAACAGATCATCAGCCTTGACTCGATCCGGTCGAGTCTTAGTTCGTTTCGTAATGCCCTGACCTAGGATAAAAATGCCGGGATATGATGTCACTGCCACTGAGGGAATAATAATGCTCAGTCACTTAGAAAATGGAAATATTTCGGCGGAAGCATTACTCGTCAGTCGATTCAAACAGCAGGGGAGCATTTATAATTCCAGTAATGAGACTGATCGCCTGGAATCATTTTCATAATTTTACAGGAATCGTTCATAGTTATTTTCATGAAAAGTACCTACATCTAGTTCTAGGTAGGGAAGAGGTAAAATTTCAATTGGGCTCGTATGGAATTTGAAAACGTTTTCTCAGTATTATGACCCTCCATCGATTTGATGCTGTCCCACCCTATGCCTCTCCTTGGCCTTTGCCCAGTCCGCCTCTTCACATAAAAATTTGTTCAAAAAGCGTTTTACGAAAATGAGTAGATGTCGTTTTTCAATTAAAAATTTTTCACATGCTCGTACTTTCCCAGATAATAAGTAGAATTGGAAAAAATATTATAAATATAATATTCAGGGTAAATTAATTTATCGCCTCGTTGTACATATTTTATTTGAAGGAAGTACTAAATGATTCATGAGAATTATAATCCAGACAATTCATGTGCCGGTCGCGGTGTCAGGTCGATGATTGGCCGGCTGGGCAATCCAAAGGTCGATGGTTCTAATCCCGCCTCGAGAATAGATATCGTGGTTGTCTTAGATTAGGATTGGGAATAAGTTCATTTAGACGGTTCTACATTAACCTTAGCAGTTGGAACACCAAAACATCTAATTCTACTACGGTTCATGTGCGTACTTAATAGTCTGTAATAAGCACAGAAAATCCTTTTCTGGGCGTAAGTACATTTAGTTCAGTGCATTTTGGAAGGCATGATTATCCAATGGAGAGCTCGCGTTTTGTTTGATGAAGTCATAATTCTATTTACTCCTCTTTACTGAGGATTTCCATCCCGGATAACTCGCTTGATGCATCTTCACATTCAGATCGACCTCCCTTCCCGATTCCGCGCTATGGAAACTCAACCTCGGTGTTTGTAATAATATTAGGCAACATCTAGTTGTAAGAAGAAATAGAGAGAAATGTACTTCTTGCACCATACCTACAGCGTCCTCGACTGACCTATGCATAAGGTTTATATTATTTTCCTCATTATTTTCTCATTACCTCATTATCCAAAATATGCCTTGTGTGGCTTTTCTCCTAGCAAACAATTAAAAGATTTCAATTGCGTATGTATTTAATTTTATTGGAATATTCCTCTTTTAACTAGCTCACTAGTCTGGAAGGGTCTTGGAATCTATCGATGTGGAGTCTCATTGAAACTCCATATCGTTATAGTCTCTTTTTCGATAAATTTTTGGATGCAGTCTTAGTTGCTCAGACGGCATTTCTCAAAGACGTCACGTCAATTTTTTTAAATATTGGACGCAACACAAAGGGCACAACAATGTCGATTCCCCGGTAACAAAGCCCTCGGGCTCATTTCATCACTTTGCCCTCCACTCTCCATCGCCATCACCTTCCAGTTCAAGTACAACCCCCTTATTATTTTAGTGGCAGGGCTTGGAAACGACGCGAATAATCGACTCCTAGAGGCGATTGTTGTATTATGCCACCATGCGATATCCTGTTTATGTTCACTATCAAGTCCTACTAATTCGATCGAATGTGTATAACTAAAACTACAAGTTTTAGTAATATTCGATCATGTGAGGTGTCATGCGATGCGCAATACTTTTTGCCTAGGTATTTAGTGTACGATATCAAACTATAAAGATCGAATGTTGATATACAGAATAGGTCGAATAAGGATCGATGCATCGACGTTTTTGACGTGAATTCCACACGGCGATTCGATTGTCGAATTCGCATATTGCGCAATCCGCCCTTCAGAACCGATCTCGCTTGAATCTTCCCGTGTGACCCGAATGGTGAATTTATCGGCACCTTGAGGATGACTACCGCCGCACCCATCGCGACGCAGGGGAGCATTTGCATAACCCGTCCTCTCCGTAAGGGGGAATGAGGCGATCGTTGAGAGGCTTCCATAAAACTCTGACGGGGGAAGGTTGGAGCTTTCGAGGATTGCCCATCTTCTCTCCCTCTCTTCCCTATGCATTCTCAAATTTCATTTTCTGTCAAACGGGGTCCGAATCGATCCACATTGGAAGGAATGCACGGACAAAACCCTGGTAGTACAGTTCCGGGAAAAATCGGAAAGTTTTACCCTGTGCGTGATTATTTTAGTTACCGGTTACCCATTTGATAACACGCCGATCAATAGGCTATCGTAAAATAAATAAAAAAATTCCAATGCTTTCTATTTCTTTTGTAATCTTGAAAGTAATATCATACCGCGAATGGTTAACGAGCCCCATATGGCGGAATATCAATCAGAGGGCGAACTTCGGTCTTTTTCTAAATACTGATAGGTATATCTACTATTGTGAAGGATGAAATAAAAGAAGAGAATATTTTGTGGTCCTTACGTAATTCAAACGTACTGATGAGTCGTTTCTGATGACATCCAGTTACTTTTCGTTTTGTCTGTTTCGGGTATTTTTTCTCCGTTTTGATTCTCGGTCCCTCGAACGTAACCGATTAAAAATGCCTGCCTGCCTCCTGCTCGTCCCTTTGCCGAGAGGACGTAATCCTCCGAGATCCCACGCGCGATCTGGAAGGGGCGAGGGAGACCCCTTGGTCCTTGACTCCATTCCGCCCCACTTGACGTGATGGCTGAGGGCCTGGAAGGCCGGCGCTGATGGAGACGGGGCGTGGCAGATCGGCGCTCGTTTTCGCTCGAAATCGAGGCGCTTCTCTCAAGGGGGGGGGATGAGAGGACGTTGTTTTTAATTCTCTCCTCCCCTTCCCAAGACCCGCTCGCTCTGTCGTAAAGAAACGCGAGCGTCCTTCCCGCGTGGAGGATCATCAAGGAAATGAGACCTTCGCCAGAACAGTCTCCCATTCCCCGGAGGAATACGGGAATGGCCGGTTACTCCTACCCCATGATCTGAAGGAGACGCGAAGTTCGGCTCACACACTGCAGTCGCGCGGATTTAACAGCGTCATAGCGTAGTAGTAATTTCCTCTGTGAAGTCTGTTGAACATTCCAGGAAACGCCTCGGAGGAATGCTTTCGGGAAGGCTGATGCTACGGTAATTCTCCGGGAAGATTCACCTAGCATCCAAGCCTCGAGGTTAGATGAATACTATCTGAAGAATATGTTAAAGGTGACAACTGAAGGATATAAATTTCTCCATATCACGTACTAGTTTTCAAGTTCCTTCCTAACGAAGCTTATCTTCATTCCCTGTCCTCATACGAATTGATACTTAGAGTGGACCAAAGGGGACGAAGATATTTAATACAATAGAGCAGATGAATCCAGTCTTTAAATTTAAATTTAATTAGAATTAGAGTCGGGGTCGATAACTCCCTGCAGGATTAATCGAGCATTTAGAGAAAGATGGATTGCAGGTTTTGGACGTAGCCGTTTGATCACTGAGGATGGAGTTCTTTAAGAAGACCAATTGAAGTCAGTTTTAATTTCCACCACAGGAAGACTAACTTTAATTTCCAGAGAGAAACACTATGTTTGAAATATTGCCTTACTATAATTCAACTTCCATTTTTCTCTACTAGATAATGCTTGGCATATAGACGACACCTATAAAGAAAGATTATATTATTTTAAAATAAGCAATTGTGTTCTGTTTTCATGTTTCCGCTGCTCCGTAATGCGTATTCTTGTAATTATAAATGGCCAGCAATGTTTTTAGAACACTGGCCAGTTTCTTACAGATCGAAAATATACGAAGGAGCGTGTTGATGTCGCCCTAGAGGCCAAGATGACTTCATGTGTTACGCATCAAGAGCAAATTTAGGCGTCTGTCCAGGTCGAGTTACGCCATCGTTTGACTTTGACAATATTCAATATTTAATTGACATTATGGTTTTAAATAACTTGCAATACCTTTCTCTCTCGTTAGTCAAGCCTTGCTTCCTAACAATAAATATTACGTTATTCTATTTTCTCACTTTTCCTGCAATTTATTTCATTTGAAATGTATGCAATAGTATTTTAATTGATGAAGTTCAATTATTTCCGCCCGTCTTTTTTTTACTTATAATCTTGCACTTGGGTTGTATGTAAAATTGTGGCACAAAGATACTGTGTTGCCCGTTTCTTTTCTACTGTGTATATGTTTGCTAATAGGAAACCGGAGGAAAAATCAGCGCTTCGGAAGAAAGATACATAGAAATGCCCGCGAGCTCGCGTAATGAAAAATGTGGAATCGAAAAGCATTTTTTATTAATGTAATAATATGTAGTTTAAGTTTTATATTAAAAACGGAAGCGACAACACAATGTGTCATGGGAACTGTGGTGAAAAATAGTCAGAAAGTCGATTGGATAGCTAATCCCGAAGTCACAGCTTGCTAACGTGATAAAGATTTTAGAGTGGAACGTCGACCTCCGCTTGCATTTTCATCGTAAAATATTTCGGCAATCCAAATAAAAAGGTCATTTTAGGTTGCCAGAGCTCGGTGGAGACTGCAGGGCGACCAGGGGACGAAACCTGCCCCCTTCTCAGAATTTTAATTCCATGAATGACGGTAAATCTCGCCTAAAACTAATGCCAAAGGCTATCGCACTTACCTTGTGGTCAGTTTTTAAATCATCGACATGATGCCATAGCCAAGTTTCTCTCCAGCTGTCCTCCAGTTCCTAAATTTCTCACCTCAACCCGCCCTAACGGCGTTGGTGATTTCAGTTTCCAGTCGCCACCACTCGAGCTGCGCTTATAGCTACTCCAATTTTTCCCTCAGGACAAGTTAGGCGCTCGCCTGAATCCGTCATGCCCACTACGTTGACTAAGCATTCATTCACTGCTACCTAACATTTTACCTTTGATAATGATCCATGCGTTCTCATAATAATCTAGGGTGACCCTTAATATGCCGTTTCTTTATCACTTTGGAACAAGGCAAAGAATTTGGATATGGTTCGCTAGATTTTCTCTCTCCTCACCCTGTTAGTGAAAAATTATGATGTTTTTCTCTTTTGTCCCTGTCACATGCTCACGACGTGGTTCTCGGGGTCCATTAATCCATGGAGAATGGCATAATCAGTATGGTGCGTATCGTTAATCATGTGACACACGCTCGAGACAGCGTTCGTTATTAATTTGCGTCGCCCTCCCTCCCCCCCCCCCCCCCCCCCCGCCCCCACCCCCCGAGCTCCCGTTGACCCACAATCATAACTGAAGATTGGATTTCCCATGCATTGTCCATATCGAACGGGAGATAGGTCATCTTATGACCGATCAGCGGTTGAGCGCCCACTGCCACGCATATTTCTTTGTCAATTCAGCGGTATAGGGTAATAGGGCTCTCAGTTGCTCGCCGCTTTACTAGAGGGGAGAAACACTGTCAGAAAAATAAGATGAAAGACTAAAGACTATTATTTTAGTTTATGGTGGCTGGCGGATAAAGTGCAGTCTAATATAGTATGATTGTGTTTACGCTGAATATTTGAACACGAGGCTTTAGATCATAAAAATTATGAGAAAGATTCTACCATAAACATACTGATACTGCATTGCTAAAATCCGTATCTAATGGCTGCGAAATGAATACTTGACTCACGTTGATATAAAAGCATCTTCTACAAATTGGTAATCCAGAATGAAACAGTAACAAAAATGCTAGAAAATACTAAATGAAATTGAAGTATCATACAATGACCGAAGTGTTATCGAAAATATGAGTACAGACCAGGTGGCTGCGATTAAGCCTGAACTCAGTATTAAGGAATAAAATATGCGTCTACATCCACGCGATGCCCTGTAAGCCACCGTGAGGGTGTGTGGCCGGGGGCAAATATAAAGAAACGTGAGACAGTTTATGCACTGTCCCCCATAATTTTCAATGTCTACATTGAGAAAGCTATCAAAGAAGTCAAAGGGAAGTCTTCAGGATTGAATACTCATGTGGAAAAATTACCATGCTGCGTTTCGCTGAAGATATAGCGGTCATGGCAGAGACAGAAATAAATCTAAGGAAGACTCTAGTCAACCTAGAAAAGACATCAACCATATCACTTGAATATCATTCAAATGAAATTAAGGCTTAGTAGAAAACTAACGTAAAGTAAAATGAAGAAGCCAAGGCCAATGTGAAACTCGGAAAGAAAAAGCTAGAAAAAATGAGGGAGTATTGCTAACTAGGAAGCCGATATACTTACGGTGGACGAAGCAAGAAAAAAATATTCATTAGAATAGCCCAGGCGAAAAGGGCATTCTACCAAAAGATGAATCTAGTTACAGTAAGGAGAATATTGGAGTTGAAAAGGAATTGAAAAACACTTTATTTTAACTTACATCTTCAGCAGTGAGGCATGGATGATAACAGCAGCAGAGAAGTCAAGACGAAATATTCAAATGTTATGTTTAGGATAATGAGGAAGGTAAAATAGACCGAACTAGTAGAAAACGAAGAAATCATAAGAAGAGTAAAAGAGAAGATGAAAACTGTAAAGAAACAAGCCAATCTGATCGGCCATATCTTGAGACAAGATAACCTCCATCACATGGAACCAACATGGCCACTCATACCTTTTTGCGAAGACTCTCCAACTGCAGCAGTAGAGACTGCCCTTTTATTGGTCTTTTAAAGTAGCCAATGAAAGTAAGCACCCATCGTGCCCTTTTATTTATGACAATCCCTTTGAGGTGCCATGTAATTTATCACCTCTTCCTCAAGAGATGATACATGTACAAGGAGAGTCTACAAGTCGTGACTGATGATGGTATTCTATTGCGCTGTAGTTCTTCGAGTAAAATGGATTAAGATTAAGAACTGCACCATGGAATGCTATAAATAAATGCATAAAAAACTAAACAAGGCATGTAAATTTAAGCTGAACACTTTTTATTTGAAAAACTGGTTCCTGATTAGGTAATTAACAAATTTGAGAGAGCATTCTTTGGCAAGACCTCTTTTCATTCTATTTAAAATATACCTGTAAATGGAAAAAATATTGAGACCAAAAATAATTACGGAAAAATTCACCACCTCACAATCTGAGGCTGTGATCTTTATCCTTAGCCACTCGAATTTTTATTCCTCCTCAGCTTACTTCTGACACGGTTCTTGTTCTGGGATTCAACCTCGACGTCCCTGGAGTGAAGCGAATATATCTTCTGGAACGAAAGGAAATCCAAATTAGAGTCATGAAAATTCTAGAAGTCACACCAACTTACGTTATTGTTTATTTACTGGGATTTTCTTCTAATGGGATGCATCATTAGGGAAACAGAGAGAGCCAATCAGGCTGCCTTAGTTTCATTTACATCTACATTTTGCATCTGCAAGTCACCATAAGGTCATGTGACGGGAGTGAATCCACACCAGGCATTAATTATAGCCGAGTAAACAGTCATATTTCTTGTGATTTCATTACCGATTTCACTGTCAGAAACTATTTAGCCTTGTAGCGTGGCAACTTCACATGCAATACAGCCACTCAAAACATTAGAAAAACAGTTACACTGCATTCACTTACATTTAGTTTCCAGCAGGCATGCAAAATAGGCTCAAATCTAAAATGCACTACCTGATTGTAATCCTAATCAGTGCTGACAGCTGACATTAGTGCTGATTTTACAGAATCAAATGGTAAAGCTACCACCACCCAGCCATGTTTCCGTTATTACGTTTACCCTTCAAAAGTTAGAAACGAGCGTCATTCATGGAAAATTTCGGACAAGTACCGTTTAAAGTTTTTACAACATATGAGACAGAATAGTTATTGCTGTATCTATGCTTGCGAACTCTTACTCATTCCACGCTCATCATTGTCATTTGCATGTGTTAATTATGTTTGCCATTATTACCTCATTGAATCCAGCTTCTACCTGTGAATGGAAGTTGAAGCTCCCGATGCTTTGCTATTCTCTGTAATCTTCGTATTGAGATCCTGGAAGATGAAAACATGCGTTAGGCTTAAGGCATTGGGAGGGAGTGAAAGATATTTTCCCGATATGTTTAATGTTATGTTATGGTTTGCCGCTGTGGTAGGAGCACTGGCTTGTCACCCCGAGAGTTCGGGTTTGAATCCGAGTGATGGTAGATTTTTAATTGGAGTACTAGTCCCTACTTAAGGGGTATGGAGAGCACTCGAGTTCAGCACCTCGTCCGTCGGATGAGACGATGAATTCTTTGGCGTCCCTCGTTAAGATTAGGCTACTGCCGGTGCTGGCCCTCTCTCCGCTTGTCCGTTACTCCTTAAAATCCTTCCTCATTTCTAAAAGCCACCAATCCTTAGAGGCACTAATGGCTTTGGTAGTTTGTCACCTCCCATAATGACGAAAACATTGATTTTTCTCGATCGACATTTTATGAGTCATGCAAATAGTTGAAAAAGTTAACAAAAAAAGTTGGAGTTAATCTCTCTAAAAAGTAATTAGTTAAAATTAAAAGTTACTGTCCTGAAAAAGTAACTGATTAAAGTTTAAGTTTAAAAAAAAGTAACTTTTACGTTAAAAATTACATATTCAATTACTTTGGCAAATTGGATGCTGCGGTAATAGAGGTCTCAATGGATTTTTCTGAAAAACAAAGCAAACACTGAAAACTGACATTGTGGTTTGTTCCATCGGTATCCATTAGTTTAAATATTTTTTAATTGGGGATTTTCTTTGTAATTCTGTCCAGAGTGTTGTTGGTCAGGTTTCCTAGTGTCTGCTGAAAGGATTCGGCGATTTTTCTGAGTTGTGGCTCCGATTCCGGGATTTTTAAGTTGTCGTGAACGTAAGACTTTTGACGAACCATGGTGCGTCTGTAATTTGCCGTAAAAGATTGTTCTGAGCGGTAGAAAGTGCTTTAAGGTTAGTTTTTGATATCGATCCCCACACTGCGATGTGAAGTATCCCACAGTTGTAAAATTGCCGTGGAAACGGCATAGAATTACTCTAATGCTCATTTGTTTGGATGTATTCGTCAGGGCCTATCCATTGCATTCTTGCACAACTACCCTTGCATTCTTAGATAACGTTTTATTTTCCGATTTGTCTGTTGGTAAACATTTACGCCCAAATTCGGAGTGGTCGACATTTGCCAAAAATTAACGAAAGAATTAAACTGAAGTTAGTTTTGTAATAGTTAATGCATAATTTTAACGATTAAACGTTAACTCTTCTAAAAAGTAACAATTAAATTAAATAGTTAACCCCATTTGTAACGAGAAATTATAATCGTTAATTTTTTTAATCCCAACTATGGTAATGCATTATACTTTCACTGACATGGCATCAGTTTCAGGTTACAAAAAGTGCTTCAGATGAATAATTAGTTTGCGTGAACGTTAAATTTAGAAAAAAGTTAGCTTTGCCATTTTTAAATGTCGAAAATAGTTAGCCATATATGATAAAACCGAGCCTCATGAAGGTTGAGTAACAAAAAATTTTCTCCAGATTGACTTTCAAGCCCTAAGGTTCAATCAACTAATCGCAGTGAAGCACCAACAACGCTCCAGAACATTCTCGTGAATGTGGAATGCGTTTAATATAGGTATGTAACAAAACGAGATATCTCATGGATAAAATGAGTGAGTGATCGTTGTTTGTCGCAAAATTAACTGGTCCTCAAATTATATTGCAATCTATTACACAAGGAAGCATGTGTCAGAAAAACGGCCAGTTCACGTGCCTTTTCATGTTCATACATAAAATGATCCAATTTAAGGAATGATTATTTTTAAATTGAATGAACTTAAATGGATTTTATTTATATTCATAACTTCGGAATCCTACTTTTCAAACTCAAATTACACAAGTATACCGGCTGTGATGTTAACAAAGGCTAGATAGGCAAAAAAGTGATCCCAGCCGTAATTGCCAGAAAGTTACTGGTAGCATTCAATCGCATTACGTGTTTGTACGTGAAATAAGTTAAAAGGTGTGAGCAAAGGATATGGAACTTATAAAATCTCCAATAAGATTAATGAGGGATATGTAAGGAGTGAAAAAGTAAAACTCTCGTGGTACTTACGTTTACTTTCCTCATCAGGCGATGCCGGCTTGTAGGATTCATATGGCCCCTCATCTTCCGGTGCCTCTTCAGCGACGGGACGCCGGCGTTTGGTTCTTTGCTGGTCAGCGTTCACTTGTGGCTCTTGATTGATCCAATCGTATTTGTATCGCGATTCCTCTTGGTTCAATCGAGGATCACTGGATTCCATGTCCCCAGCCAGCTGTTGTATATCCTCTTCGGAACTCTCCGCCGTCTTTTCATTGTTTCTCATGGAATCCATCGGAAACTGATCAGACAGTCGCTGCTGTCTATCCCAGCCTTTCCAGCCATCGATCTTTTGCTGTTGGGGCTGCTGGTCTTCGATTACCTGCTGGTCGCTTTCAGGGTACTGTTCCTCCTCGATGCGCTGCCTGGCGATTCTCTGATACTGGTCTTCCATTGCCAGCTGGCCATTATCTGGATACTGGTCCTTCTCTATGATTCTCCGAGAGCGGACATAAGGGGTGCGACCCGCGTGGTTTCTTGGGTAGCCTCTGTCTCCTTGCGAGATGACTTTGCAGTTAACCAGGGAAAATATCAATAAGGCGGAGCCCAGTATAAGTGTGCAGCGGCCCGGCATCTTCGCTTTCCACGTTCGTCTTGTTCTCCGCGTAAGTTTAATGAAAAGTCACACGGTTCAGTCCCTTTATATCGTGAACGAATCACTTCGCCGTAACCGCTTCCTATCCGGTATGCCCCATGGGTCGTCGCGCTATCATCCTCCACGATTCGTAGGAAATCAGGCACATCCGCCTCTAATTTTTTATGGGAAGGAAACGTGCGAGCGTGGATAGCAAGATTGGTCGCATGATAGTAGAAATAAGTGCCATTTCCTGAACCCGAGTGACAAACTGCAATGCGTATGGGAGGATTTCAAGTTTTCTCTCATCGTTGGCCACAGAAGCTGAATTGTGTCTATCTTGCTGAATAATTCAAGTCACCAACCCCGGTAACTGGGCACTAAATTTAAAAAGAAATTGCCTTGCCTTTGCTGCTCGACACAATACTGCAAGCTTAACCAAGTCGAATCACCGCTATTGTGACATCGGTATTTTCAGATATTCAATTATCTATTTTCGGCCTTAAAATTAAACGAGCAATCGTTAATTTTATTAATATTAAAAATCGGCGATTTCCGAAAAAAAAGAGCAGACAATAGGAAAGCCTCGAAATATCAATGAATTCAACTCATATTTTGTATCAAGGGAACCAAACTGTCGCGCACTATTTTACTGAACCTATGATTCGTAGAGTGAATTCCTATTGATTGCAATATGAGAATAATTTTCATCTTTTTCTGGACTATTTGCCTATAGAAATGAAAGTCACGACTTTCTGCGCTTATGTACCTAATGAACACTATTTTGATTAAAATGTGAAGTTTTCTTTAAGAGTTATCTCGATAAAAAGGTAGAGTGCCCTTTATCGTGTCTTGTTTTGGCACTTAATGTTTATTATAATGACCATAAAATGAGAACATTAAAACTTGAGGCGTATTCAGAAGATATACGACAAATTTTCGAATAATCGTTGCAGTATTCTACCAAGCAGCAATGGAAATTTTTAAAAATATAGTACCCAGTTATCGGGGATCTTGTATGGTGACTTGAGTTCTTCAGCAAGGTAGGCACAATTCTGCGGTACACTGTCTTTACTTGGATGGTCTGTTAAGAGCGGCGCTCCCTCCATCAAATGAGACGATAAACATTTAACCCCTGGTCGCCATTCCTTAATAGTAGGCTGATATTGATGCAGTGTTCCTCTACGCTTTTCCTCCACTCCTAAAACTAATCTTTCTAAAGCCTCTACATAACTCCTTGTATACCTATCTTAAATGTTGGCAAAGGCCTCAATCTTGGTCTCAATCCTCTAAAAACAGTAACCAAGCTATCTGCTATTTGACTTGCAGCTCTCGCTCCCAGTCTACGACCTTGTATTCCTTGGCCACAACCATCAATCTGCTGGTTGCCTGACTCCTGGGTGAGAGAGGAACTCACCTCTCTCTATTGCAGTTCCTAAGACGTGTACACTCGCTAGTGATAGGTGGCCAATATCTTTCCCTGCTGTCACGTTCAATTCGCTAAAAATGCCTGAGGTATGTTTCGAAAGCCAGCCAGGCAATGTAATCCTCTCAGAGATGTCGTACATATGATGAATATCTTTCTGTATCACATATACTGGAATTTAGAGTGCTAAGCGTGATAAAAAGTCTCAGTAGTTTTCTCTCAGAAGCCTCTTTGAAGATTGCCATCAGAATTTTGCGACTTGCGACAGAGAAATTGACCCAGAGGAGCCCTCGGCTTTAATTTTACTGGATGAGGCCTGAGGCATCGAGGAAATTGGTTTGGTGGGAGGGTGAGAGCGAAATGACTGTCGTCCTCCACAGAGGGTTTGGGTCCGAATTCCAGGGGCGATTTTTTTTGTGGACTCCTCGGTGGCTTTTGTTGAGGGTAGGCTAAGATCTGCGGAAGGGTTCTCTTCGAAAGGTTTTTATGGTTATAATCTACCCGGCCTATTTTTTTGGTTCATGCAGCTTCAGTTATCGGTCACCTTACCATAATGTAGAGCAGTACTACTTCTTTGATTGGCTGAAAAGCAAAATTCATGTGAGACCATGTTATGGTGACGAAGTTCTCATAGATTTTTGACCATTAAAGGGGCTCATTTCTCAAGGTGTCAAGTCTATGTGATCTTCGCAAAACAAAATTGTCTTGCAAATTCTTGCTTGCAAAGCTCTTGCTGGCAAATTTTTGTAGTGCGCTTATCACCTGTCAACACTTCACATGAAAAGATATTTAATTATTTAAATAAAATACTGAATTAGCGGACATGTAAAATGAAATAAAATCTTAGATGAACGGTGTTTTCCTCCTTGTGACCCTTCAGAATACGAAGCATGAAAAGCACATTTATTACGATCATTAATTTTTACGACGAGTCCTGTATGTTACAGAAGAAACGCATGCCCTCGCGCTTGGAATTGAAGACGTTCGCTTGAGAAAAATCGTTCGAAAATGACTATTGAGCACTTCATAGCTTTCGGGGTTCATAAAATTACGAGTGTTGATTCAAAGCACAATTATAACCTTGATTTAATTTCGCAAAAAATGTCTAGGAAACATTTTCGAAAAACGGAATTTTTTTTATTGGCTTTTGGTTGGATGTCGCCTATCTGGAGCGAAATTCCTTTTTATGAACCTAGTTGATCTGAGTATTCGGATCGTAGGTTTCCTCAGCGAGGAATGTTGCTGTTTAATCTTTCGGGAGCAGCTGCGTAGTGTGCGTTGTCAGCGATCGATCTTTCGCAGCCATTGCAGGGCGTATCTCTAGCAAATTGTTAATTGATTTTAAAATTTTAATGTGTTTATTTTCCCCAAGATAAGAATACAAAATTTAACAGTATTTGGGGTCCCCCTTTCTAGGAAATGTTACCTCTACAGGATTGGCGTAGATTTGTTTTGGAGGTATTAGTATGGGACAGTTGTTTCTATTTTGTTCATATGAGAATACCATAGGGCCGGCATTAAATTTATAACATCAACAATAAGAATAAAAAACTTGGAGTAATATAGAATAAAACCAGTAACATTAGAATAAAAATTGTGATCGTGGCAACGGTAAATAGGTTAATGAATACATAGTAATCTCAACATCTAATTGACTAATATGTTGGTAGTTACGGCATCACTGTGTTAATCGTTCACGATAACAATGGATAGATTTATTACTCTGGGATAGATTTTCAGGGATCACGGAGTCTGGTGTGACGGGTCTTCTGTCTGGTCTTCTCTTGGCTTCTCCTTTCTCTTTGGCGACCACGGCGGCATGGCTGGATCCGAGAGGAGATGTTTCGGGAGTTGTATTTCCGTATGAGCTGGCGACGGGATAGTGTAATTTTCGTCTATTTATTGGAAATATATTGTATATATTGTGTCAGTCTCGCAGCTTAACCCCTTCCAAGGGAGGTTGGGGATGCCTCTGACGTCAGAGGACCTCAGGCTGCTCTCATCCATGTCGTGGTCCGGTCCTAGTGCGGTCAATGTACTCCTCCCAGATAATGTGATAGATCGATGGGTAGATAGAAGTGTAATATCATAGTTGGTTATCGGACCTCATCCCCATTATACCCCGGATGACACCTGCGTCTGCCTGTATCATGGATACTCGGAGGGCCAGCGTCCTTCCCTTGCAAAGGTGGTGCGGGATAGAGAATAATATCCTCGCTGAAGCAGTGCGTGCGTGCGTGGGGTGGGGAGAAGGGGTCGGTGCGCGTGTCGTCACGCCTTGGAGGCCCGCAGCCACGCCTTCTCCGACCTCAACACCTCCGCCGTCAGCTCGCCCTCCAACCAATGCCGCGTCGAAGAGGCAAGGCATGAGCGAGGCGAGGTGAATGGGACGAGGAGAAGGAGGATTTTTCACGCTTTCGGCCCCTCTCTACCCCCTACATGTCTCACAGTATCTTCGGCTGTGTCCTTTTTGCCTCTTTCCTTTATCCACCCTCTTGATGTAGTCCTCATACAAGTGAGGAAATACCACGATGGGATTAAGTGAAAGCGAGAAGGGAAATATAGTAAAAATTTAGCAAATGAGCCGAGCGTTGTGTTGCTTACGATATTTTGTGTTATTAGGAGGGAGGTTGAGGGTAGGGTGGCCTTTTTTTTGGTCAAGATTTTGGAAAGAAACGGGAGAATAAGACGGCTAAAGAAGAATTTAAACAAGTGTGGTATATGGTTAGGGAAAAGTAGTAGGTACCTATAAGAATTGGATTGTGTGGGGAATTTGAAGGGGTGATGAAAAAAAGAATGGATGATTTATGAAGTGATAATGGGATGTTGAATACATTGGAATTGCAGAGTGTAATTCGGGGTTGTTTTACTTGGGTTTTATGTACTCCAACGATCAATCAGGCCACTAAACCAAAAGTGTCAATCTTCGGGAAAAACCAACAGGAGGTGGGATTTGTACGCACGACCTTCGGTTTGACAGGGGTAACATTTTTTTAATTGGCAACTCTCGGAAGAAGGTGACTGTAATAGTATATAATCTAAAAATAATACCTAAATAAAATACCCGTACCATAGAGGCTTTTAGCTACACCTGATTACTGCTGGCGAGAATTATTTCCATTTACGTCAAGAAAAGGTCAAGAAGATACGAGAATGCGGGTGAGATGTAGACAAAAAATGCCAGCGCGAGGATATCCGCATCTATTTACGCATATGACAACGAGGTCCTTTAAGTAATCATCAAATAATATCAATGATTTGTGAAAAGTCTTTATTCAATTCCGTCTCACAGGAGTCTGTTTTTTTCCAATTGAGCTAAGGGGCATCATTATAGGGATTAAATTCTATATCTATTGCGTAGCAATCAGGTATATACTGTGGTCTGCCCTACGACTTATTTTTCTTGTTTGATCAAATGATGTAGTTAGATGATCTCATCATGAAGAACACCTTTAAATTGCCGAGTTGTATTTTTACTCCCGCCTTACTCAGAACTCATTTTTAGAGCGTTCACCTCGCTCAGTACCTACATTGGGTTTCCGACATTTTGGTCCGGGGAAAGCGTGACGAGAAGCCTCGACGTCGCCATGGATAGTAAAAAGTCAATCGGCTGACATAATGGTTGGAAGTGCCTCTTACGCCCTTCTCGTTGAATATTCAAAAAAGAGGCTGAAATTTCTCAATCGCTTTCTCAGCGGCTATCGGCACGTCATATTTCGTCCTGCGACGGGTATCTTTTTCCTCTGCTTCCATGAATGGTTTTGAGTTATATTTTCGCTTCCGGCCCTAGCTCCATCCCCTGCGTTCCGCTTATGGGCTAGAAAGGAGGTTTTCGCAGAAGGAAGTGGCGGGAGCGGCTAATTGAGTTATAACTGGATGAGACGAGAAAAGGAGAGTTGGGTGGAACGTGCCCGCGTACGAGACTCTTTGTTTTTCTTTCGGTTACTGGGAGAAATAATTGTGGTCACAGGAACAGATGAACATTTGGTCTTGCCCGCCTGCTCTTGACTAAAACGAAGGCGATACCATGGATTTCCGCTTCTCATCATGGTATGTTTTACGCTTACGTTTCTAATTCCTTACAATTAATGTAGCATGAAATTTGACGTTAAAAAATATGAGTGTAAACACATGATGAAACTTAGCGCAAATGAGACAGAATATAGTGTACGAAAGCGGAGGAATGCTCTTTTATTTTGCTAAAAGTATATTCGTGCTTTGATTAGCATAGCTAAAATCGTTAATATCCACCACTATTTTCTGTTCTCTCTCTTTCTCTTACTTCAACCTTGATGGTGATTCACCACCCCATGCCGAATTCCTCGCGTGCTATCATGCAGATGCGGATAAATCTAAGCCAACATTTATACCTAATTTTTTTCCGCTCATGCGTATTCGAAGTCGCGGTTGTTACGTGTTTAGAATCGTCGAGATCTCTTCGGTCCCCAAGAGAAACCCTCATCATCATCATCATCATCATCATTGGTCAACAATCCTAGGATTGGTTTGACGCAGCTTTCCACTCGTTTCTTCTATCGGCCAACCTTTTCATTGTGACGTAATTCTTCTCTTTTACAGAGAAACCCTATCATGTTTATTTTTCCAAAGATGGGATTGTTAGTACAATCATAAATCCAGAGAAAACAGTACCTAACGTCGATTCAAGTCGACCCGTAGGAATAAGATTCGCATTTTCTCGTTAGCAAACTCGGGGATGAAGTGTTTATACTGAGTAAGTCATTAATATAATAAGCGTCTATCTTGTTATTACTCATTATGTTCTTAGCCAATGAAGTTATGTTATAGGTTTGTGAGAAAGATAAATCAAGAATACATTTAGTCTATATTGATATCTCATGAAAGATAAAATCTGAGAAAGCCTTTGAGAATGAAAGTGTTCAAAAACCCAAGTTTCTTCAAGCTGGTCATTGTGCTTTTGGTGCTGCCCAAGTATGCGCTGGCTTGGTCAGTATTCTGGAGGTCATGGTAGTGAAGGCTGAAAAGGAGAATTGATGATTGGGAACAGGAGTAAAAGATGAGCGAAGAGGTGGTTATGCAGCGCAATGTTTCTAGGTACCACCCGCAATTCGAGCCTTGAAGCATAAAGGTGGATCAGTAACCTTTCTGGTTTGGGAACAAGGAAAAGGGTATAGAAAACGAATCGTCCAAGTACTACAGCAGATGACTGAGAGCAAAGATTATTTGCGCTATATTGGATAGTTGGGTTATAGGGCGGACGTAGAAATTAAGGGAGTAGAGGAAGGTGGAGAGAAATCCGGCGC
The DNA here is from genome assembly GCA_933228895.1 of Platycnemis pennipes. Classification (NCBI taxonomy): domain Eukaryota; kingdom Metazoa; phylum Arthropoda; class Insecta; order Odonata; family Platycnemididae; genus Platycnemis; species Platycnemis pennipes. Next base: position 98,335,032 of record OW121848.1, on the reverse strand, counting down.
TGGTATTAGTCTTCTCCTAACAAAAGGCACCAAAGACCAACAGTTTAACGTCCCAACCAACAGACTGATGTAAAATAGTGTCTGTCTTTCCTAGTTTCTTTTTCCCTTATGTTATCCGGTGTAATCAGCCGATGTCAAGAGTTTGCGTACTTATCCCCTCAGCGTCGGAAGTAAACTCGGGTTCTCTGTTACTTTCTTAAGAAGTCTTAATTCATTCTTAAATTGCCTCCGTGAGAGGAGTAACTTGTACACTTATTTCCTAAAACAAAGTTTCTGATTTTTTTCATATAATATTTCCTTACAGATTTCACTAAAGGCGTGTTCTTTGGAGAAACGGTAGACAGCCATTCTCTCCACATCGTTTTGCACATGAATCAAAGTCTAATGGTCTCCTGGCTCCCGTTCAATGGTCTCCCCTTTGTACCATTGTGTCATCATGAATTCTGTGCGTACGACCTCGGAGCTATTCCTATGCACGGCGATGTTCGTATACACCCATACGCGCGCAGTCCTCTACAACAGGGGACTTGTCCTAGAGCACAATGAATTCATTCACAACCTCGCCCAAGCTCGTGAGCTCCGCCTGTTCAAACGTCGTCTTCTCCCGTGATTTCCCTTTCGAATCGCGACGATGCTAAGAGAGGGAGGAAATATGTCGGTGACGGGAGACTCTCCTGCGACTAAGAGCGGTGGAATGACAAATCATTCATTCTCACACTCCGTGGCCAAAAGACACCCAGGAGCACATCACTGCGTCCAGGGCCCTTTAGGGTGCGCTACCGAAAACTCTTCTTCATTTACACTCCCTCGATATCATTAATTCCAATTAATTTAAAGCTTATTTTGTTGTAATCAGTAATAATCACATGGCAATTCTTAAATCATTAAAATAATGGAAATGTATGTCACAGTCAGCCAAAGATTATTTCAACTCATTATCCAATCATTATAATACCTGTCATTTTTCCTTCGTGATATCATAGCATTTTATCTATGGTTACGCAGCTTAGAGAGATAAAAATATATGTATTATTTGACACGCAAAAACCAATATGGGTATCTGCAAATAAAGCCTTAGCTTCTATCAGTTTTAAAAAAAAGTCGCAGCGTTCACTGCAAATAAAAGTACGCATGCAAAGTTTACGTAGAGTAAATGAGGATTTAAATTTTAGTGCTTATTCGGAGCGAGATCTCAAAATTTGTAGCGTCCATGCAGAGTAGTGTAATTCCACGTCCAAGCCAATTTAAAGGCAATAGATAATTTAGACTGCAATAGGTCCGGTCGTCTTTTCTTCCTGTAGGTTGCGGAGAAGATGCGAGACATTGAAAACATTCCTCCGATTGCGAGTAGATCGGAAGAGTAAAGTGGAAAAGTAAAGGAGTTTTGGACGATATTCTCCAAGATGGCACTCCCTGTCGACCTTAGCTGTCAGATCCGTCAAATGACTTCATTTCATCTTAAGGTTTTATTTGCTCATTTTCATTCGGCCGTAACACGAAAACTTAAGGGTGGAGAACAAGACCACTCGGAACGTCAGTGAACTTAGCAAACACTAAAAAAATGTGTGTCAAGTCGCACTCATAAACGGAGACGAGAGGTGATAAAGAGACGGATGGAGGAAAGGGAAAAGAGTGGAGTGGGGTGGGGTGACCGTCAGTTGGTACCCACCACATCGGCAGTAAGTGCGCAGTTTATAAACATAGCTTCCGCGCGAATCTCCGCAAGAGCCTGTTTAATGGGAGTCTTGGCCTAAATCCCTAACGTGCCGTGGCCGATGAAGACAGTGTCGAAGTGCAGGGGTATAAGGTGCAAGTACGCATGGTAACAGAAGAAAGCATCAATCCGCATTCACATAGGCTTTATATTCTAGGATGGCAAAATTTTTAAATATCTAGCGATGGTTATATTATTAGATATAATTATAAGTAAATACTTTACGTTCAATTCATATTATGGATAAATAATGCCAAATCAGTTAATCAGGGAAAAGATATAAACCTCTGTGAATCAGTGACTATACGATTTTTTACATTCATTGAAAAATTTTCAGCTCCTATCTTCCATCCCATGATAGGACACCACATCGTCATTTGGTACCCGAATATAAGCCATGAGAATAAATAGTATGAAGCTCAAAACCAATACAGCGACGAGGTATTCATTCCACTATTTTTAACACGGATTACTGCAGTGAAACCAGATGCTTAGGTATACGATATTATGTTAAATAATTTCTTCTGGGTCATCAGAAAAATTAATATATTAGAAATCATAGGACAGCATGCACAAAAAGGGGTTTGATTTTAATAGGTATAATAGATGACCAAGTTTTTGGATGAAGGAAATATTACTTCTACAGTTCTTCAAACTGCCCGTGAATTTCTTCATCTTATACTTCCTCTGAGTAAAATTTTTAAGTGGTTGGTACTGAGAAATTGGATTACGTTATTATCCGCTATATTTTGCAATTGCCGTAATGTCTTCCTTTTCCTTTGGGTTTGCAGCCGGCATACATTTAGTTATCTTGAAGATAATATGCCTGTAATTCGGAAAAGGAAGCACTAATTGGTTTGGAAAAAATAAAGATTAACAGGCGTTAGTTTTAAAACTATAATTTATTAATACCAAGCGTGTCTATAAAATAAATTGTACGTAAAAAATTGTGGGACTCGAACTCCGTTAGATTAATGAGTTACCTGATACATATTTACCTTTAATTTCGGGAAAAGAAAGTCACAATGTCGATGGGGAAAAGATATTCGTTTTTCTCCGATTTTCTTTACAGTATTTATTTAATTTTGCTCCATATGAATGAAATGCTCCAGCATTTCATTCGTATGGAGATTCGTATGGAGGATGGGATTATTATTCATTTCAGTTTTTCTGTTAGGTAAATATGGATACAGCTTAGCTGGTTGCCCAGGCCCCGCTTTGTGAGAGGGATTTTAGGAACTAATTCTTCCTCAGCGTGAATTTCTAGTTTCCCAGACTTATTGCATTGTCTTTGCGATATGTTTGCAACCCGATTAAACCTAATTACTTCCACAGTTCTTCAATCTGCCCGTGAATTTCTTCATCTAATACTTCCTCTGAGTAAAATTTTTAAGTGGTTGGTACTGAGAAATTGGGCCTTGGGAATCGGGTAAAACCTAAACCTAAACATAAGCCTAAGGCAAAGCCAGCAGGTATAACTCCTCACCGTATTCGTGTAGCGGGAATACACGTTGACCTCAACGAGTAATTTTCTTCGTTGTTAATTAAAATTGATTAACATTCGATTTAATTCAAAATATAGCACTTTCGCCTTTTCTGTCACAATAGCATGAAGGACCTTGGCATTCTTTATTCATTTCTTTTTCGTGGCTTTATATTAAAGAGTGTGAGACGACTCAACTCATCATAGTGGCTAAAATGCTATCACAATCTCCTACTAAGGCTACTTCTTTCCACCTTTGGGCTACGTCGTTCATTTTCCTTCGCCATTGTACGAGAGTTGGAATCGTAATAGTGGCAATACTGTTTCATGTGCGACACGAAACGGAAATAGTGCTTATTGTACCACTGCCATCATAGGTTACGAGCGTGCGCCGCTACGAGAAGATTAGTCCAACTTCAGTTGGCGGTCTAAAGTTACGTAATCACGATTTTCTCGGAACAGGAACAGCTGAGTTGGATTGAGATTAAATGCGCCTGAGGCCGTGTAGCACGAAAGAGACATGAAGGTACTTGCGAGGCGTGTGGTGAGTGTGCTTTGCCTTACAAATCATTGGCACGGTGGGTAAACGCGGTTAAAGAAGGATACGAAAGTGTGGCAGACATGCCTCTGTCGGTTCTCCTCTGGTGTCAGTGAGGAGGAAGTGCAGTGTTGGCTGGTGACGTATCGAAACCAGACCATTCGTGAGTTAGTTCGGGAGACCGATTTATCTCATAAAAAATTGCTTCATATTGCGGAGGAAATTCCTGGGCATTAAAAAAATTTCATAGAGATTGGTTTCGCATCATTTGACGAGCATGGAGAATCGTGCACGGTTCAGCAGAGCCCAAGGAAACTTATGTCGGCATCAGCTCATGGGCCGTATGGAACGCTGGATGAGTTGGGTGTCTTATCGTATGAACCACGACTGTGACACAGTGCCGTTTGAATTATGTGTCGCATACGACTGCGTTTTGTTTAATCGGAGCACATGCTGTGTGCTGTATTCCAGGGGAAGATGGTCAAGAAGGGCTGTCAAGGAAATATTATGTTTCTTTTTGAGTTAGGTAAGCTAGGCAGGGTCGTGAAAGAGACGGAAGCATTTTGGACCATTTCTACCAATCATTCTGCAATACGATATCAGCGCATGTACCTCAATCGGTGGTTAATTTGTTCACCGGATAGAGCTGGAAGGTGCACTACCATGGACCATATTCGCTGGGTTTAAGCCACTGTAGCTATGATTTTTTTTAGTTAGTTTTTTTTCCTCGTGGCTTTTCCACTCCTAATATTTTTTCACTCGCTGAAATGTTCAGGATTTGCAGAATGAAGCGATACAGTGCCTGTTTTAATTGCTTAATCACAGCGGAAATTTTTAAGAAACAGGCGATTTAAGAAAACAACAAAGTGGTTTATTGCGGCGAGTATATTAATTTTATGAATCGCCGTAAATGACTTTTTCAATTTTTTTTAAGAATCACCTTCTATGAACTAGTTCAAAGCACTCGCTTCCGAACTCTTCAAGAAGTCCACCTATAAACTTCACCAGTGTGACCATGAACAGAACACACGCTACTACGGGCGTGCTACGAGTTCCACCTCGCATTACCGGCTCCGGCGGGCGAAGTCCCTCGCATGCCAATCCCAATGTCGTGGGTTTGAATCCCTCCTGGGTTAGATTTCCACTACCTCGAGCATATATGCTATATATAAGGACTATAGTCCTTTGTGACGAGTTGAGCCAATCGTCAGAGAAAATTCACAAATTAGCTTGATAAATAAGGCCATGATTATTTATTAACAATGGCAGACGATGGTGCACAGGGTATGGAAGGGCTGCCGAATTTCCACTCATAAATCTATTTTGTATAAGTTGTTAAAAAATATTGCTCTCACCATCGTATTCTCCACCCTCGTACCTTGCACTGCTACTTGCTGCACACCAAGAACGGAAAAAAAAGTCTCAGCTTAATGTGCGGTCAATGAGAATTAAATCCTCGTTAACTTTAACTTCCATATGAGACATAAACTAATCATTTAAAATTAATGTCAAGAAAATTTGAATGTATTTATTCTTCATTGGAATATCCTCCCTTTCGCTGGTTTACACTGTTCTTTTGCAACCACAAATGTGTCGATAAGATTGTTTTCCTTTCAACTACTAGTTGAAAGGGGAAAGGAAATTTAATACATAAAGTTAATTTAGGTACTAAAGTTGTTTTTATATTTGATTCATCAGAACGTCATGTCTGTTTAATTCGTATGATCGATATAGTTTTATCGGTATGGAAATATACTAGTGTGAAAATTAGGATAATATATCCCTAGCATGAATTATTCTTTATCAACCTTGTTAGCCTTATTGGTGAATACATTAAATATGCCATTATTCCCGTAATCATACTGCAATAAGGACCAAGAAATGTTCAATATACTGATAGCTAATAGTTGCTCTTGCACTGATAATGAGTATAGGGTAGTTTCCTATTATTTTTTTATTGTCTTGATCGAAAGTTTATAACCTCTGGAGTACGTGTTTTAAGCCGTTCGATTTTTAACTGACGTTAAGTATTTTTCCTCATTAATTAAAAAGTGAAAAAAATCAATGGCGCGAAAACGCGACGGCAAACTATTGCATGCCGGTTAATCCTACGTGTGACGTCAAACTATTTCCTCTACCTGCCACCAGGTGGTGCTGCGGACGCTTCCAAATAGACGCCGCACTCCGTTAAAGCTTATGAACAAGTATTGGAGGCATATTTATTCCGTTAATTAATTATAATTAACTTTTATTTATTTATTTAACATGACTTATGCAGTTGATTCATTTAAAATCAGTCAGTATTCCTTTCACAAGCATATCATGTAGTTCGCCTATCGCCGCACGACCTTCACGCCATGCTTCGTCGTAGCAGAAGACACAGCGAGCAGGACGTCCTTGAGCCTATAAAATGACTAATAATACCATGTTTAACTGAGAATTCTTTTCCAACATTGATAGTTTTTACAGGTTAATACTAATAAATATTCACTAGAGCTGAGGGGCCCTGAAATACAACGGTAAGTTCAGGAGACGAATTTTCCTATGCTTCGCAACGTAAACTACCTTCCTGTTACGTCAGCATGAAGGCAGCGCACCCCGCCATTTCAGAGCCTTTTCAAATGGCCTTAAAATTAACATTTAATTCTCTAGTAAACTGGGATTTCTCAATACAAACTTTTTGTGTAAATTAAATACATTTATGGCAGGACACAAATCGCAATTAATGAAGTCCGTTTTCTTTGATGAAGGAAACTACCCTATTGGCTAGAATACAATGATGCATTTGTATGAGAGGCTTCCAGTGAGACATCTACTTCTAATATAGTGTTGATGACATTGATGGCTGGTGACATTCAGAGGAGAGCTAGCGTGAGTAACGATAAGTGCTACTGGTCGTTCAGTTAAGGCGTTAAGTTAAATTACTTCAGTTATCAACTTAAAAGGCAGGTAATTAATATAACACCTCTCGTAGAAATCGATATAAATTTGAAATCAATACATACATGCATGGTAGATGTATTTCTTATAATGCTGATACTCCATTGAGGCCATTTACCGTGTAATTAAAAGATATACATGCTATATTCAAATCACACAGAATGGACGATTTTTCATGGGGGACACTGAAAGGTGCCAAATAGATGTACCAAGTTTAGTCACATGTTTAAGAGCAATTAAATATTATATCATCCTTTCCCAGGGGCAGACGTAGATTCAGATTGCTAATTTGTAGCAGTGATGTGTTCCATTGTATTCAAAAGATTAAAAGTGGAAGATTCGGAAGTGGTATTTAGGAACTTATGGAGGCGCAGCGGTGAAAGTATATCTGGAGTTAGCAGGAAATTAATTACGTTATAATCAGGAAACAAGAATGGAATAAGATGAGAGAGAATGTTTTTAAACCAAGAGTAAAAAGAGCGGAATGTTCAATTCTGGGAATGATAAGGCATAATTAGGCAGTCATTAAGAATAGACAGCAATTATTATAAGACCAAACACTTAAGTAATATCTTCCACATGATTTAATATTATCTTTATGGCTTATCTACGGATGACGCTGAGCTTCCAAGAGCCCTGTAAACAAGACAGATTTTCAAATTAGTAAGCTCCGCTGCGTAATCATGCTTCCGTTTCGAAGTTGTAACTCCTGGAACGTGCGACTAGTTCATGCACTCTCCTGATTGTGTCATAAGATTTGATGCTTCAGGCTGCTTTGACGTGGACTCTTGGACGGCTGAATACATCGCTTACGTCCAAATCTGGACCAATCAATGCTTTCGTAACGATGAATATGAACGGAAAGCCATTTTCCACTCATAAGCCTCCACAGCCGCAGCAAAGCCGCTACAGAGGAGGTCTGTCCAATTTGAATCAAGGGACATGACTCTGAGGACGTCGGTATAATTATATGCTAAAATATTCGAAAGGTCTTACCTTGAAGATTGCAATCACGTCCACTAAATGTCACCTAGTTGTGCAGTTAGTTTTTTTTCCTCGCGGCTTTTCCACTCCTAATATTTTTTTCACTCGCTGAAATATTCAGGATTTGCAGAATGAAGCGATAAAGTGCCTATTTTAATTTCTTAATCACAGCGGAAATTTTTAAGAAACAGGAGATTTAAGGAAACAAAAAGGTGGTTTATTGCGGAGAGTATATTAATTTAATGAATCGCCGTAAAAGAATTTTTCAAACTTATATAATCTAGTTAGACATATTATTTTTCTTGAGACGACATTTATTTCACAAAGTTAATTTTTAATACTTCACGGTGTATCTGATAATGGTGTTAAAATTAATAAGGGAGGTCTTAACGTATTTTACCTATACATAAATATATTTCTAAATTCCTTTTCACAAAAAGGTAGAAATAACAACGTTAAAATGTGTTCCAACACATGGATTTATTTGAATGTATATTTTCATTCTTCTGAATGTATTTTACGCATAAATTATCAACTGTATTTTCTCAAGCATCCTTATTGCGCTCTTCAATTTGCATTCTCAATTTAACTGATCTTGAGTTGCAACAATAAGGCACCTCTTCTCGCTTAAATTAACGTAATTTGCCACAAACTATGTTTGAAAATAATACATTAACACGTATCTTTTATAGCCACTCGTAACAATATTGAATTTATCCATATTTTTATAATAATTTTCCGATATGTGCATGAAAATGCATATGATAAATGAAATAGATAAAGGTAGCTCTAAAATAATATTGCTTCTATATTCCTTTCATATGTGAGTCGTGGAAACTTAGAGAATTGTGAATCAGATCAGCATTTGCAGTTGTTCAAAGTTTTCAGTTGTTCTTTCCCTAAAATTCAGTTTATCATTATACTTGTTCCACCAATAATCTTAAGCTATTCCCTCCTTCCTCATCCATTCATCATAGTCATCTGTCAGCTACCAGAATCACAAATATCAAGTTTTATGCCCCTCTTGAACTCTCCTTATTTTTCGCCTTTCCTCAAGCCGTTTTCTTTTTCTCTCCGTTCCCTTCCCGTCCCGTGCAAACCCTTTTATTCTTCCCTCGATCGCATCCTTCATAGGGTCCCTCTTCCTTGCAGGACTTTTTCCATTCAATATCTCTGTCCCGTCAAAGTTTTCCAACCACCTACGTCCCCACCCAACATAATTAACACTGCTTCCTTCATCTTCTTCTCTGGCTAGCCATTCTTTCCATCACCCTACATACCCGCATCTCTAATATCCAACCTATGTTCTTCCTCCTTTCTCAAATAAAGAGTTTTGCAACCATGTAACGCCATTCCAAAGATTTCACCGCTCTTTTCTTCGCGTAAAAATACATTAAATAGAATTATTTTCACTTATTTCCTTCTTTGAGAAAACGCTTTCTATAACAATTTATTCGTGTGGTCTTGCATCTAAAACTGGATTCATCCAAAAGATTATCCAGATAGGTTGTTTATCCACCACCTCTAACTTTTGCCCCCCTTAAACTTCCCATCTCGACTCTCCATCTGCAACCCTTACTTGAGCCGTCTTTGCATGGTTTGAGGCAACATTCCGTCCAACATATTCCTAATTTTTGCAATATTTTCGTTTAAGTCTCCACACTAAACTGTACTAAACGAATACATTCTAAAAATCTACAAAACATGCAACTGATTCCTGTATTTCTCTATTTCTCTCCGTTGTTATCTTCATTGAAACTGTAGCGTCGTGTGTTCCTTTCTCCATCCTGAATGAAATCTTATCTCTACCTAAGCATTCCACTTCTCCGCTCAGCATTTCATTTACTACTCTTGAGGGCTACCTTAGCTGCTTTCGGAATAGAACTTATTTTTTTATTCTTTGTATAATGTCGATTTCCTTTTCTTGGGGCTGAATCAATACCGCTCCTTCATACGTTCTGACTATCTTTCTTTTTCATTCATGCTTTGATCAAGTTGAAGAAAATATTTTCCCCATTTTCGAATCCCAAAGTTCGTAATGAGAATAGCCCGATACACGGTATCTCATGATTTTGACTCCCAGAGTAATTTGTAATATATTCATTTCTTACTATTTTTGTGCATGTTACTGGTACTAGGTAGGTATATGAATGAACAGTATTCGTGATAAAAATACTTTTCATGATGGTTTACAGTTCAGATATTTGATCCTAATTTTTCCTAGTAGGCTAATAATCCTAATTTAGTGTGAGTTTAGCATGTAATTCATTGTAATTGTAATGTATTTTATCTTTTCCTAGCTATTTTTTGGTTCTCTACGCTGCACGTGAGAGTATTACCTCAATCATAAGTCTAACAGACAAAACCTTCAAAAATAAGTTGATACATGAGAATAAAGTGTTCATTTGAATAATCCTAGAGAATATACCCGTAGATGAGTTCTGGGAAACAGTTATGGTGGGCCATAACTGTTTCCCAGAAGGCATTTGAGGGGGAAGGTATTTGAGAGGAATATAGCATTGACACGAAAGTTAATTTTCGATAAGCTAACAGAGGAATCAGTAATGAATCGAGAATCAATAGAGAAGTGAGTGTATGTGAATATTTTTTCCTGATGTTTCATTGAAATGTAAAAGTGTTCGATTGTGGAGACGGGTATTCTGGGAGCTATGGGCTACTGTAGACTCACACATTTTTCCCAAGAAATTTCTATTTTTCTCCCTAATTAATAACTTCGTTCATTTGAATAGTAACCCCTTTATTAATTCCTCATTCCTTGTATTTTTTCTTTGGCTAGACGATGAGCACATTGTAAACCTTGCCCTTCATTATGGATTAATCAATATTATCCTAAAGTGGGACCGTATTACCTGTTAGAGTTACTTATGGGTTACGCAGTCTGGAATATATACTTTTTTCTCCCCATTGTATTAGCCTCAAGTTTCTCGAGTAAAGGCGCCCACAGCTTGGTGGATAGTTAGCACAGAGTCTATCTATTCAACGGCAATATACTTTCTTGAGTTGATTTTTCTCGCCGAGGTGGCTGAGTACTAAGTCCACATCAATCCTGCCCCTCGTGTTCTGTTCTGTGTTCTGTATGAGGGGGCTCACCGACATGGGCCCTCTGCCGCCCCCGGCGTAACAATTCTCGCGCAATCGTCAATCTTCCTCAAAAGAGAGGAGGGGAGCTCTAAGGGAAGGGGCGGGGGAACGAGCGCAATCGTTCTTGTTATTTACCCGTGGAAGAAGGGGCGGGGGAAGGCATTTGAGAGGAATATAGCATTGACACGAAAGTTAAAGAAAGCAAAAGTCGGTGAAGGACAGGCGGACGGGAGAAGGATGGGGTTAGGAAATGTTAGGAGATCAAAGAAAAATATTAAATTTATGCAATTTCTATGTCTATGTGTATATGCGTATGTCATATTTTCAACTATTTTTGACCCATTATATTAATGATTTTGAATAAGTTTTTCATATACTTAAAGATTTATCGATGTCTTTGATAGCTATTTAAAATATTTTTAGCTCTTTAAATGACTAGAAACGCTAATTATCTGCGATAGCTCGTGATTTTCCTTAATATACAGAAATTCTGAGTATTCCTAGAGAACGGATCTGTCAGGGCATGCACATCGTCCATAGTCCACATGTGACTAGACCTTGCACATTGGTTCAAGGAGATGGAAGTTTAGAGATAACAAAATTCGCAAATTGGCGACGAGTTTGTGTTGCATTACGACATTATCATGGGTTTTCTTCAAGTTTATTTTCATCAGATGATATATATCCTCTGAGCTGAATTTTCATGAAATAGTCGTCTTTAGGAAAAAGTTGTTTCTTTTCCCTTTTTGCCCAAAGAAATTGAAATATTTTGTGGGAAAACGTTGAAGGTATTCTCAGGAAGTCTCCTGCCTTCCTTCTCAGGAAGACTCAGTCTCCTTCCCCTCAATTTACTTTGGCAAGCACAACGAAATAGAATCCAACATTCTTATAATACGATGACTCCAAAAAAGAGAACATAATTAGGAAGCAGCGGCGTTGGCGATCATGAAATGGACATGAAATTGAAAAGCTGAGGTGGATATATTTGGTTTAGATGTCATGAAACGGTCTGGAAAATAAGTTTATTGTGTATACAAGTCATGGAAAATTGACATAGGTGTATCAATTTTTCGTAATTTTTGTTGTTTTTTTGTAAGAAGCATCCCCAAGCAAGGGTTTAAAGACTAAAAATGTAAGTCCCATCTATAAGGTGTAATTGATGAAACCAATAAATGAAAACCGATCTATGCATTAATATAGAATTAAGATTCTTTAAAATAAGAACGAAACAGAATATTCAGGCAAAAAGCCAAAGAGATCAATTGATCATTACCTCATAGATACATGTGACTTAGTGGCTCGACGGAAGATATGGCATTTTGAAGCTGGACCTGATGATACATATAAAAGACGCGATGAAGGAGAAGGAATGGCATACAAATACAATGTTGAATATGTGATTGAGTGTATGATTGTTAATGGGAATGATATATCACAAGTGAGCTGTCCCTGTTAGGTAGTACATGAGCAAGATTCCCATAGTTTCCCAGAAGTATTAGTTTGAAAGGCCTTTTCACTGCATTGGTTCGATTCCTCTGTCCGAGCACTCAGTTATCCTTTGTTTAGGAACTTTGGTCAAGAAGTCTTAAACAAGTTTTGGAGCATGAATGGTCATTTCTCGAATAATTCTGGTCTGATGGTCATTGAATTATATTTTCATTTCCGTGGCAAATTGAAATAGCGAAAAATTGTTACAAAACTGATTACAAGACTTATAATGATTACAAGATTACAAGATGAGCTTTTACTTTACTTCCGGTTAATTTCGGGTCAGAAGCCGTAAACTCTGAGGTACCTTTTCAATAGTGACGAAGGCATATGAGAGAAGAAGAGACAGTCGTATCGGGCTGCCGAAATAGGATGAGTGGAACTCAATGTTAGTAGTTCGTTCGTATGGTGGAGATTAAAAATAATGAGGACAGTGATTCGTACGGATATCCACCAGATGGTGTTACTCGACTTTAAGACTCGGAAGGGATGCCACCGTCCCAATAGATTGATCGTGATTAGGGCTCGAATGTTTTCTCTGCGGATCCATGGACCGATAACACCCTTCGCCGCACGCTGAAACCCAACTGCAGGGACGTACATACATACAATCGTCGCCGTCAATTCACGTGCGTGGGATCTATGGATCTCGCGTGCCAGGGCGAGACGCCCACTGTCGGCGATAGGGAACGTTGCCAAACTCGAGTGGGCATTAGTCTTAATTCCTAAGGAGGATTGGATTGACGAGTTCGTCCTTCGGTCGACCCGAGCATTTTTTTTAGGGTGGTAGAGGAGGGAGTGAACCGACTGACAGCACTCTAAGACGTGAGAAGGTGCCAATTCAGGAGGGTGGGACTTTGGCGGGGCGGGAGAAAATTCGAGAGATTTGCCGCGAAGATTGGCAGCAATTGGTGCATTCGATGATACGGATTGATTGGTAGACTCCCCATGGACCCCTTTCCCGAAGGACTGGGCTTGTAAAATGCAACCGTCATTTTTCCTCGAGTGAACATAGGTACTCCCTGACTGAGGTCCGACTTTAACTCAAACATAAGCCTGATCTTCCGCAGTGAACGGTAATTCTTTTTATACTTTGTGCAAACAAAATAAAATCAATACAAAGCAGAAATATGATATCACTCACTGAGTACCTACTCTATGCACTCTACTGAGTGCTATTCACTGAAAAATCGTGCCTTGGAGAGAAACTAGAAGTTAAATATTACGCAATCCTAATTTAATTAGTTATGCATAGTAATGAACAGGCCATCACACAATTCATCAAATTTCCAGTGTCCTGGATATATCGACAGGTTTCAAAAGTGCAACGGGAATTAAATGTAGAAACGTACCGTGTAGAAGCTCCTCTAAAGACAGTTACGAGCGTGGTCTGAAAACATAAAACAATGACAAATTATCAAATGAGTGGAATTAATTCATTAGTGCCGACACAAATTTGGCGTTCATCCGGACTTCTTCCGAAGAATATTTATTTAGAAATTAATGCAAAATAGATTAATATCACCAGTAATACATCAAGTGAACCTGAATAAGAGTTGCTTCTTTCCCTGAAGTTTGAGTCCATAACGAGACGAAGGCACGATGAAAAATTTAGCGTTTAAATAAATTGTTATGGGAATCAGGGTATTATACAACGTCGGAAAAGTAATGGACAGTTTGAACGGAAGCCTTTGTGTACCTAGTACTTGAGATAAAACCTGAATACAGCAGTAAGAAACGAGAAAAAAGGAATGTTCCATGGATACACAACCATTTTATTTTTAATTTCTGTGTTAAGAAAGCCTTCAAAAAAAGCTTAAAAAATGAGTCAGGAGTCCATATTCTTGGAAATCCTATATAATTTGCGATTTTCCAACGACATGGGTGTCACAGCAGATACTATTTAATTAACAGAATAACTGACGAAGTATCACTAGGACGTAAATAAAAATACATATGCCATTAGGAGAAGCGGTAGAAAAACAAAGAGTAAACCAGTATTAAACCTTACTGATCTTAAGACTCGAATTTCTGATGAAAACATTTGTTGAGGGTCAATATTAAACTATTCTCATCTTGATGATAAAGGTCTGATGAAGACACTCGTCGGGGGTAAAGTGAATGAATGAGAAGAATGTTAAAGGAAGACTCAGGATTCCAATGGTGAAGACGCAGGGCCTGCGTCGCAGGTGTATTTGATGAAAGAAGAACCGACTGCATAATTATCACTTATGCAAATTTACAACAATAGCGTGTACTGTTTACCGTCAAGTTGTTTATATTAAACAAAAGTCTTGGAAATATTCATACATTCCTATGTATATCAATATTATCATGTAGAAGAGAATAATCTTGACTGTGAAGACATTAGTCGATTGAAGAATCGAGTGAAGAGTTGCGTCAAACCGATATAAGGATTTATAACTGGTGAAAACCTTGAAAATATGTATCATAAAACTCCTTATACTTGAGTACACTTGATTACAGTAGAAAGAAACACCTCCATGACTGAAATTCAATACCTTATCCGACCCACACCACTACCACTCATTTTGAGGATGGATGGCTGCGCATAAAATAATAGCTTCTTGATGCAGACGTCGTCCCCTTTCCTTGAGAAGAGGTAGCACAAGGATGGTGAAGGTAGTGAAGGATCACCCGGCGGCCCTTCTTCCGGTAGTGAAGGAAGGCTTAATACTCGCCATAATCTTCTATTCTCCGCCGGCACTTTGAAATTTGATCGTCCTCCGTAACTGAGCGCTGAATTGGCTGATTTGTTACGTGAACGTTCCATAATGTGTCAATGATTATGTCCTATTGTATTTTCGATTAAAACTTACCTGATAATAGTTCAATATAATTAGAGCCAAATTCCATATAGTCAGCTTTCTTTTCTGAACAACTTTTTAAGATTTGGCCCACGATGTTTTCCGATTGATCAATTATTACGCTGGCTGCCAAGACATTACAAGCTATATAGGTATTTTTTTAATGTTGTGCGGTAGTTTTTTTTATTACATGCCGTAATAATATCTGTCGTATTCTATAATACAACTATCCTATATCACGAATTCCTGAATTGACAATGTAAACTTGTTAAGTAGGATTCACTATATCTGTCACCTTCGATTAGTGAACTAGTGTGCTACGGTCAACCGCGGATACGTATCTTAAAATCCAATCATTAATTTATGTGGTAATTTAATCCATCGTTACTCTACCTCATCGTCAATTTCTCAATTTTGAACGGCTACAGCTGAAATTCTTGAAAGGAGGATTAGTAAATGTGTCCTCACGGTGCGTTCGCGACGGCGGCATGGGTCACGTGACGCAGCCCTTGGTCGGGGCGGAATGGTTTTATTGGTTGCTCATTGGTCCATGACCGTTTCAAGCAATCGGCGGGAAAACGATTGCGCTTGGGCCCGGGCGTACTTGTGAAAATTTATGTCCCTCCTGCAGTGCGAGCGCACGCATTAAGCCCTGCCCAGAATTCCGTGTGGGAGGGCTATTGTGGAAAGACTTTGACGAGCGCGTGGGCGTCTCTCGGAATTGCCCTCTGATTGCCGCAGCCACACGCCACCGTCTCCTTAACCCAATTCTCCCCCCCCCCCTCCCCCTTTCCCTTCCTCCCTCTCTCTTCCCCTCGGGATTTTGTGGAGGAATTTATGCGAAATGACGCCGTGCCCTCCGTCCAAGGAGGATTCCGCTCCCGAGTGACACAAAATTTTGAGTCAGGTCAAGGGAGAGAACCTATTAAAAAGCAATCTAAAAAAAACGTAAATGGAGCCCACTTCCATTACTTCACCAGTTCATTGATTCCCCCGCTTCCTTTTAAAATGATACGGTTATCCCTGCGGAGGGAATTCGCTCGGTAATTTGCAGTCTCCTTGTCGGTCGCCACCGCCGCGCCCGCCTATTTAAAACGACCTCGAGGTTTGGTCTTATTTTTTTTTCTCTGAAAAAGAAAATCTAAATTGCTGCTTCCTTCTCGACTCATTGCTCTGCTTGATCGTTTAAGCAATTAGGCATTCGCCTAAATTTGGTGAAAAGAAAGCGCCCTTGGCTTCAGCTGTGTTTTTTTTTAAGCAGCTGTAGTTTCTCAATCTTTATTCCATTGTGCGAAGGAGATATAAGCGTGTCAATGAGAAGAGGGTGTAGTTGGGAGTTGAGAGGGACTCACCCTCACACCTTTTCACAGAAACTCAGTTGAAGTATTCAGATTGGCCAATTTTATGATCATATAAACGGCAAAATATCAACCCCCAATTTGGTTTGTGTCAGTCGTGTTTCGGAACCGCCACTACCAGAGAGTACCTTGACGTAAAAGTATGGGATTTTCTTCCTCTCTGTTGGCATCCATCCTTGAAAATAAAGCTTTAACTCTCATAAAGATAGTTCACTGATAGACTTTCATTCCCCCTACCCCTGAATCTCTGCAGGGAAATCATAAACAATCGTATTCGACCATCAATGCATATTTATTTTGTAAGTTCATTACGTAGGTGCAATCATGGAGTAAGTATATACTAACACTATGGTCGTATCTAACTCCATATAAAAGTGACATCTGCGAAAGAATTGCTTAAAACGTTAACGCTCTTTGCAGAAAATTTGAATTCTCTCATAACTATGCTCTAACCTCGGTGGTACTGTTATCTCGAAGATTTTAACCATCGGAGGCTGTGCCTCATTCTCCACTTAAGCAACCCAACGTTAATAAAGTTAGTAAAAACATCCCCCTTCACTTCATGTTATCTAATAGTAAAAGCTCGCCTAAGCAGTTAACCATTCTAAAGGAAACTATACACTCATAATCCGAGAGACCTAAAATGTATACATGTCTAATCATGAATTTCTGAGTTCAGGTCTTGGTCATCATCTAAAACTATTGCTCAATGAGCAATAGTCAATGAGCAATTCTCATCTCATTGCTCATTTTTATATATTTCTGCTCTGTGAGGAACTTTTGTGCCTTCACTGCTGACGTTTTATTCCGTTTAGGTTTCACGCTGGAAAATATTCTCTATCCCTCATTCCTCCTCATCCCTATAGCATTATTCCTTTGATATTACGCGGCAATACATCTTCTAACTCTCGCCATATCCTATTTTCAGATATTTCCTTAATTTTTCCAACTAGAGTGTCCCCCACACCCAGCACTATTTAGTGCATTTTGGAGCAGATGCACCTGCCGTTGGCTACGGACAGCCTAGGCCGACCCCTGAATGATGGATGACGACCAGTCGAGGGTCTCCCGGAGACATATATGTCCCGGATCCATGTGTATGTTGCACATAGCAACCTCATAGCAATAGCGCTCTCAAAGGCTGAATTTTCTTCTCTTTTAATTTCAAATGGTACATCCCTGGGCAGTGGTGTAAAAATATAAATGGAAAGTAATTTTAACAAAGGTAGCGCATGAGTAATGCGGAACTGAGGAAATCGATTTTTGAGCGCGAATTAAGTTTTCTGGCGTTGGCTTCAGAGATTTCGTCGCTCAATTTAAAGAGTTACCTAATTATGGATCGGGCTTCAAATGAGTTTTGATCATCTAAATGTGAAGATAATTGAGTCAATAAACATATTTTAATCTATCGAATCCGAAGATTTTGGACAAATGATTGAAATAATTCTGTTTCTTTTTAGAGGAAAATTATCTCCACGCTAATTCATGAAAACTACCTATTTCGAGATTTAAATTTACCTACATGTAATCAAGTGAATAGGTGATGTAATACTAAAATTATTTAATACAGAAGCTTAAATATTTGTGACGATATTCGTATTTATCCTGGATGAATAAGTATTACGGAATTTGTTCTCGACTAAGTGTCAAATTATGCCGTTTCCATCGTCGTCAGCCCTCTCATTACAATGGGCGCCTCATCGCACGATACCTTTCAATCAATAATTAGATGTTCTCATTTACCCTTAATGATTTTTTGTAATTTTTAGGATGGAACTGTAATATGGGCGTTCTCATTTAAATTCTGATCTTTAAACCGTGATTCGTACGTCTCACCAACTGTAGATTTAATTACTCTGAGTCCCTCCCATCCAGGATTCCGGCACCGATTTCAAGGATCCAAGCGGGTTTCCTATGCTTTTTCTGTATTGGCTGGCTGGTAAATACTTTGCGACTCATATTCTGCCTTTCTGCTCTAATGCCACGAATGTTTACCAGTTGGGCTTGCAATGTGAAATGTTCTGTTTTATCGACTCTTCAGCCCCCCGCCTTCAGCCTTGTCAGTTCGCCTTTCAGTGGATGTAGATAAAATATGAATGAACAGTTCGCCAAAGATACATAATTACTGCAGATCAAGCTTCCCGAATTAATGATGTTTCCATGACCCAGAGAAAGGAGGAAGATGAGAATAGATGAATGTTAGTACTAATTCCTTTATAAATAAATCGAGAGTATTTTAGTTGATTATTAATCCTAATATGTTTATGTGCGCTCGGTTATTGAATTAATAGTAGTATTACTCTTGAGTATATTAGTTACTATAACGGCCAAATCACACCATTTAACTAAAGAACTCAATCCTAAGACAAACACAACGTCCTTGCTGGGGGAGAGATTCAATACCGAGACCATTGGATTGCCAGACGCGTTACCTACCTGGTTACCACAGCCGGCCCTATCGAAATAATGAATTTATAAATAATTAGTTGTAAAAAGTACATGGTTGAAACGAGGTTTTTAACGATGAAAATATAGTTTCATAGGTCATGTTGTCTTTTCATAGCAAGCGCGTTTTCGCATACCAGAGGTATAACGATTTACGTGTGGCGTCATTGATTGTTTTTCCTTGTCTTACGTCATGCATGGCTGCCTTATTACACCAGCCATGCTTTCTAGTCCGCTTCAGATAAGTTTGTTTAGAAATGCCGCAAATATTTTCACCTCCACCCTAGAATTCTCTTTCGATTCGATGCACTCCTCCCCGAAGCGAAAGCATCGCCCTAAACATAAACACAAACATCCTCTTCGCGTCCCTCTCCCTCTCCTCTTCGCCCAGGAGGGGAGGGCGTTCCTACCCCAGCGAGCGAGCGAGGGAGAGGATGTGGCAGGCTCTTCGAGGGAAGGGACAGAAGGATTCGGTTCTTTTTTTTCCTCCTCATTTGTGTCACGGTCGCGCCTCTCGAGAAGGTCAAGAGGGGAGGTGGAGAGGAGGGTATCGCTGATAGGGCGTGCTGAAGTGCTCCTGGGGGAGTGTTGGCGGGAGGGTGTAAGGGTAGGGGTCGGTGTGGAGGGGTTAGAGAGAAGAGAGGGAAGGATTTCACTGCCAAGGACGAATCAATTTCGCCGATTGCGCGCTCCAGTTCGGATTTTTATTCGCGAGTCTCAATGCCTCTCTCTCTCATCCGACGGTCGGAGCGATGCCACCGGAATGATGAGCGATGCGAGTCGGAATATCCTGCGTTATTTAGATCAAATGTTCATCACGTGGTCATCTAGTTAATAGTGAGACGCATCGCAATCTCGGTACTGAAGTTCCCAATATCGGGACGCGAAATATTTTTTTCCTCGTGATCTTTGGCCGTTGAATCTAGCGGGGATAGAATGGAGTAATTATCTCACTGCGAGGAAAATGTGAATTACGACAGTTTTAAATGTACTTTTCATCTGTGGCGTCGTAAATTCGAAGTCATGATTTTTTTAGGAATCCTATAGATTTATATTCGCTGGATTGAAACGTACCGATATTTTACTTTCATTTGTTTTCCAATTGATAGAGGCAGGGACAGGTCCCTCGTGAAGGGTACTGCAGCCACTCACCTGACCCAACTCTTTTGCGTAATGAAAATATCGTGATGAATTGTGGATATTTTTTTCCTTTTGTTGTGTTTTGAGCAGTTCTCATATCCCTGACGATATATGGGGTGACCACTGATCTTTGCCGCCCGTTGTCGCTATCGCTATTCATGACGCGCATCGCTCGTAAAGTACAGTACTCTCAATAGCTGCCCTACTCACTCCACTAATGTGAGCTCGTATGAAGGTTATAGACGAAATTTGATGCACCGTAATCGCAAGTACGCCTCGCTACTGCCAATGGATAAAATAGCGATAATCTTGACGCTCGCGATCTTCAGGCCCCCCTAATCGCGGTCCAACACATAAGTAGTAAATTACTATAAAGAGAGCGATTTAGCTTGATTTGCTGTCTTGTTTATAGTAGATGCTGGCCTTGCATTTCGAGGACCCAGTTTGAATCTTGGCAGAGGTAGCGATTGTTTCTTAGGAATCCCGATCCCAACTGGAGTGTGTGAGGAGAGCATTTCAAGCGTAATGCAACAATATATGGGGTATACATGGCGTCTGATGGGAATTTAAACCTTTACACTCACTGACGTTAAATTTGGCTAATGCCGACGTCGGGACTCCAACTACCCTTTTCCCGCTCCCTATAAATCCCACCTACACCCAATATTTCACGTTGGCCAAAATGATCTTAGCTGTCATTCGCCAGCCCTGATAACAACTTATGGCAACTATTTTTTTACTTCAACTATTTCGTGGTACTTTTTTTTAAATGGGCAGCTTTTGGTTTAGGTGCCTCAAAAGATTAGAGCCAAGAATATATTTTGAACATCCTCTTTACTTGTTTCCATGTAGTAGTTCCATTTTCCGTGTTTCAGTAGCAGCATTGTTGCTCTTAGTTGCATGCCGATAGTGCTCGTTTGGTGATCTTTACCCCCTGCCACACACTGTCGCGATGGCTCGCAGGGTATTGTAGAGATGTAAATGTTTACTATTTTTCCCAGTGAATCAAGTGAAACAGTATCCCTTGTGCGCATCATGTCGCAGAAGTATAAACTCGATACATCCTCATTAGAAGTGTTTGCTCCTATGCTTCGAGTAGCAGTTTTTTTCTATGCCTGTGGTTTCCCGTCAAAGCCCTATTTTCATTAGTCTTGCCCGATGGATTATGGGATAATTTGTGGCTCTCTCCATGCAAATGGTTAATATGGAGTTGTATTGATGAATGCCTGTTGTTGCTTTACATAATCCTTGTAAACTGAACTTTCTGTACTGCTGATGCCAAAAGGCATGCTATCCGATTTACTTTTAACTTGTAATACTTGTAATTCATCAGAAACTATGCTGTAGTTTCTCATTAAATGACATGATTTCACATAAATGATAAACCGTCCTTACTTACGCATTGTCATAGGATAACTAGAACTTCATCTTGATAACCGTAAGCGTGCATTCTTAGGCATAATTTTCTTCTTTTTTCTAAGCGAGAGTCTTCAAGTGCGATACCATATGATAGTGTGATCGAAATTCATTGATCACCTTTGACCTGTAAACTGATCTTTAAGAAATAAAAACAAAAATAATTGTTATTTTTTATGTAGAAGGTATAATATCATATTTAGTGTCCCTGGGAAGGACTTCTGTAATCACTGGATAAAAGATTCTGAAGTCTACAATTCCTTTGCTGGTTAAGGTGGGACTATTTTCTAGCCGATATGCATTTCTTTTGTCTCCGCCCAGTATGGCAGTGTTTCTCTTTGTAATGTAAGGATACCGGCCGCGATAGTCAGGTCGGTATGGCACGGCAACCCAAAGGCCATAGGCTCGAATCCTGCGTTGGGCATGGATGTTGTGTTCATCTGAGGATTAAGCTTGGGATTACAAGGTAGGTTGTGGAAGAGAATAGCGGTGGAAAAGAGAGGTCTGTTGCGAACTTCAAAGCGGAGACTGAGCAACTTAATCGGCCAATTCTGATAATTGATGGTCTGATAATGGCAGTCGTCGACGGTAAAAGTTAACGGGAAGAATGGGAAAGGAAGGTCTCGTATGAAATTTATGGATCAAATAGTGAGGGATTAAGAAAAGACTAATGTAAAAATGAGAACATTAGCCGTTAGGAGAATGCAGTGGAAGTCTGCGTCAAACCAATCTTTGTTCAAATCAAGATTGATGACACGTGATGATGATGATGACGAAATGATATGAGTTGACCTATGTACTTGGAGCATTAAGCGTAATTCCACAACTACCATGGAAGGTACATATACTACTAATGTACGTAGATAACAAATGTATAGCCTTCTCTGTCCAATATCGCACCATAATGCCCGTTACCTTATTCCGTAACCCTGGGTATGAAGGTACTGCTTAAATTTTACCAATTTTTACTATGAGCATTTTTCAAAATTAAAATAGTATTTTCACAATTATTAAAACAGCGAAAATAATCCGAAGTTAAGAGTGTTTTGCTACCAAATAATACCAATATCTTGCTATTGATAGTATTTTCTATTTAAATGATGTAATGAGGGGCATTTCTTAGTGGACGTAACCACAGTTCACGAAAAGCCAGTAATGAAAAAGAATTAATTGAGCGATCAAAAAAAGAGGAGGGGAAAGCTTATCAATTAAGGTTGAATGTTTTCCTCCGAGAAATCTGACTGTATTTCTAACTGCCGCTTACAATGTACGAAAACGTAGTACAACACTCTTGTTTGACTTTATGAAAGTTATTCTCTTTCCTTTTGTGATTACTATGGCAAAACATCTACTGCAATGTCTGGTAATAGACCATCTAAATGATGTCCATTCCGAAAATTTTTCTGATATCCATTGTAATTCATCTATCCCACTCAAAAGCATAATTATCATATTCTGAAGTGGCTCTGAGAAGTTTCTTTTTTTTGATGAAAATACATGCTAAACTGGTCATATTTAGTAAAAAAAAAAGACACTTCAGAAAGCATTATTCGTTGTTCATGGCGTTATTTCTTCCTCGACCAATATCTTGGGTTCTCTAGGTGTGAAACTAGGGAATTAAAACGAAATAACAGGAATCTCAGTTCTAAAATCCTCAAAAAAGCTTTCCAGTAATCGTCGTCCAGTTCTTCTTTCACGCACATATTATGGTATGTTCATTTTCTTTAATGTGAACAAAATCAAAAAGTTTTCTTATCTCCAGAATTAAATTATGCTAAATTTTTGTCACTGTATTTTAAGAAAGGATTAATTATTATTACATGGAAATTGATGAGTCAAGGGAAGGAGAGTTTCGGAGGAAATGAAGCGAATGAGGATTAGATTGTCTTACTGGGGATTGGGAAAATAAGGGCATTATGAGTCGAAGAATATTTCATTGGAAAACTGGTGCGTGGACATAAGAGCAAAGTAAAAATGCACTGCAAAACTACACCGACGACTATGATAATAATAATTCCAAAATAATGCCATCGATTTGTTAGTGAATTAGCATTGTGGTCGCCGTCTATTCTAACAATTGGATGGAAGGTTCCCTCCCTAAGAATTCGCCGAATTGACATGCCGATGAGTTACAAGGAGTGGGATGTGGACGGAAGGCGGATGTATATTTTTTCCTCAGCCCCCGAAAGACGTCACTGCCCTTTCCAAAATGAGGTCAATTGTGTGACACCCTCGTGCAACAATAACGTCCATGACAGTGGGACTAATAAATAAATATATGGGCGCGTCGCGGAGGACCTCTTCCGAAATTCCTCCGCCTCTTGTTAGATCAAGTAGTTCCTCCCCTCCCTCCACCTCTCACTTCCGTCGCTCCAGCTACTTACTCATCCCTCCCTTCCTCCTCCTCCTCCTGCATAAAATTCAGAGATCCGAGCCAAACATCGTCAACAGCACCAATAAAAGCAGATATTTAACAGCCGTAAGAGTTTCCTACGCCAAAGTTAGCGACGAATTGCTACGCCTTGGAAAGTTATCCTGGAAAAATTCTCGTTCACGCCGTAATTCCTTAGTGCTTTTAGTGGCTAGTGGCAACTTTTGTTCTTAACGTAGCACCTTTGGCTCAGTCATGTTCTCTAGCATAAAATACTAGAGCATTATTACCTCTAGCAAGCCAGTGCTCATGACCACCCAACGTAATTTGGTGTACAGGGGTTCAACTTCATTTGTGTTATGAAATTATACGGAGGGTTACGGACTTAACATCAGTATAGCTATATCATAGCTGTATAATGGAGCAAATAAGTATAATCAATTGATAGATCCACTCCCTCCACAACGTAACTTTTACGACATATTCATACTCAGCCCCAACGAACTCTACGTATAGCTATCAACTCAATGAAATATTGCCTATAGTTAAATTAAATACTTGAAACATTTGTAAGAATAAAAATAAACCCTATTTACAACTAGTTGTGTGTTAACCAGTTTATTAATGCCATAGAATATTGGCAATTACAAGTCCTCATCACACATTTCATCTGGTAATCGGCACTTGTGATCCAATAAATGATCTTTCATTTTCCCTTATTTGTTATTACTAAAGATAATCACCATCAAGAAATCCATAAAAATCCTGTGAGTAGGCAAGAAATTAACGCATATGGCAGAATAACGAATATAATGGGAGTCTCACATACAATGGTTGATGATATTTTTACAAAATACTGATGTGATCTTATCACGTACAGCATACATTATACTAGATATGTATTACCAAAATAATATTTACAGGGCCGAAAAACACAGGGCAGAGGGAAAAGTGGAAGACCCAAAATGGGCGGGAGAAAAGGTATTAAATCAGGCAGAGACAGCTAGAAGAAGATTTGCGGATTAATAGAGAACAATGGCGGTTAGGAATCGGATAACGTAATTAAACACTTAAAAACCAGATATTTATATGTATATGTGAATAAATTCATTATTGCCAGGTATAATTCGAAGAGGACTCTTCAATGTACAACGCTGCAGTCCGTCAGTTGGAAGGTTAAACTGAGCGCCCCTCAAGTTCATTCATTTCCATTTTGCTGATGCCGCAGTTGGTGAAAATCGCCAAAAAAAACTGGCAAATACCAGATATCTTATGTTGTGAAGGAGAATTCTCGTGCATCACAAGTCCGGTAGTGACTTTGTCGTATGTTTGAATAAAAATACTTCGTGTTTTTTGTTTTGTTTGTTTGATTCATTTCGCTCCGTTAAATTGAGCGTCACCGAAATAATTAAGCTATGTAATGAAAGGTAAACGTATGCAAACCATAACTTTTAAATAGTTGTCCCGATCGAATTGTCTTCATCCCTTGGAGTCCTGTTTTCCCCCTCTGTTTCGTTCAAGCGGCGCGGCGCCTATGCCTCTCTCTCACTCACTCTTGCGCATTCGACACACTAATGACACCTAACGAAGGAACTCAGAAGTATCTTCAGTTGCGAAAGTGGTCGTAACGTTTTAAGAATTTGACAATGCCAGGTAAAGCTCACATTTTCAATTGATATGAATCATTAGAAAAATCGTTCATTCAATCATGAATGGACTATTTTTCTAAGAATTCTGATATGGATTCTCTCTAAAGATCCTTGGAACGTACAATGTTTTTTTTAGCCCGGTAAATTCAAACTTTCCTATGGTATCCTGACCTCTTCTTGCTTCGGGCAATCTTCAAAGTGACGAAATGATATTGGGAAACCTTTGCTAATAGTTTCCATTTACACCAGTATTGCATATCATTTGTTCATAAAATCTGGCGCCCTTCCTTAAGATAATCCTATCAAAACACGTTTAACTGAGTATCTGGAATTAAGACTCAATTTGAATGGTACCCCTAGTAATTCACAATTGCAACTTAGGTGACTTTCAAAAGTTTAACTGCAGGTACTGCATTGTAATTTGCCTTCTATCTATAATTTTCAGATTGTTGTATTTCATCCAAATTCTTTAAGTTCTTACAATGCATGGATAGTTTGAAGTTAATCGTTTGTTAATTCGTTTCTCTTTTCCTTTGACCTTGTAATTTTTACATTAAACAATTTACACTCACCTGTGCCCTTAATTCACGCTTTTGCCTTCGCCTGCATGTGGAAAATTTTTATTTAATAATGTATATACGTATGTTGAGGAGAGGAGCTCGACATTTCCCAGATTCTCCACAGGGACGCTTTCATTATTCGTATTCACTGGAAAACGTTCCATTAGTTTTCAAATGAGTGCACTGGCTCAAACGCTGTCATAGCGTGCTCATTCATCCGCAGTTTAAGTAGATTTTATGACATTCAACCCGCAAATTATTCATCAATTGAATCTGGTGGCATATGCGTACACACCTACCATATTAATGATTTTTACTCCAAGGTTCATAATGACTTTGGAAATTAACAGCTATTTGACATTTTTTGTTTATCCTGGGCTAGATAAGGCCGTATGGCCCCCTTTTCCCCTAGCCCAGTTTACATAAGATACAAAATTTAATACAATAATTTTCACGCACATGGCCAAGCAGACCACTAATATGTTTCCTTTAAACATCAAGGTAAAAACAGGCATTTGGCGATCATGAGGCGATAATACTTGTTCCATGGGTGTCATTTTGCGGCATTACTCTGTCACTGAGGATAAAGAAACTCTCCAAGTATTTCATTTTTAAAACAGTTAACAACAAAAGAATTAAACCGCCTTTTTTAGAGCAGAGAAAATATTTTTTTACATCCGTTAAAAACATGTTGAAATAAGTTGTGGCTCTACAAAGAAAAAAGTACATAACACGAATTTGAAAAAGATAAATTAGGTGAAGAATTATATGTTAAATATTTGTTATTAAAATGTGGTTGAAGGTCCATCCCCAGGGATTGAACTCTGTGACGTCAGCAGGTGGCGAAACAATTTTTTATGAGAATCTATATAATTGTGTATCTTTTTTATTTCTGCCGGGAGGTTGTTATATAGACGCTTGAAGCGGGTAGTGAATGAAACATTCATGCGTTCAGTTCGATGAAAAGGATATGGGAAGTTTGAGGAAGGAACCACATCTGTTGGTTCTCTCGTGAACTTCGTCGAAAGTCTTTATCAAGTTTTATGTCCCGTGGTATGAATAAAATAAATTTATGGTGGGCGGTTTAGCTTTCTATGACATCACCTGAAAAACCAGACACCCTGGATAATGCCCTCACTAATTTAGGGGCATCAACGGGAAATTTTAACTTAAATCCTTTGATTTAACATCGAATGCAATGAGTGCTGAGCTGCCGTGCCGCAGCATGGTTTGAATCCTGCATTTTGCATTCTGCTTTGAAGTCATGGATATCGTGAAAGTTTGGTTTTTGCATGGGAATCAAATTCTGTGTTTCCATTTATTGTTTATTAAAGTTTTTTTATTACTAGACGATGGAACGCGAACCACACAACAGGCTGCCAGGAATTCGAATTCTACTCGCAAAATATGAAAGGCCATCGAAATGCATTTATTTGCTAGTTAAAACGCACAGATTTCGAGTCAAAGTCACAAACGTTGTTTTCTCTCGGAGCTGTGCCGAACTTTAGACTTCATTTCTTAGTTAAAAAGGGTCTCGGGTTGGGTACTGGCCGCGGTTAAAAAGGCCGCGCAGTTTGTGTGCTCATGGCGAGCTACCCTCGAACCCTCCCCTCCGCTACCCCCTGCGCCCCCTCCAAACTTTACCTTCCTCACTCGCCTCGTGCTCTGCTGCTCCCCATTGCAAGTTCTGTCGTCGACGTGTGTGCAACCTTGCTTCATTCAGGCACTCACTCGTCGGCTTCGAAGAATCTGCCATTGCAGTTTACTTTCTGCTATAGTGCACGAGTTTGGAGGTTCCAGCCGCAAGATTTTCAGCTAGCCGATTCGAAATGTATCCGGTTCAGAGGAGGTACGTCTTTTTTATCTTCATGCCCAAGGGGTTTATATCACCGAGTGATTATTCTTCTTTTTTTCAAGAGTTTATTTAATCTTATCTTCGCGCTTGGTATGTTTCCGTCTAGCCCCACCGCAGCGGGTCGTGGCATCATAAAGCACTAGTGGGAGGACAGCTAGATTTGTTTTTAAAACTCCAGATTTTTTTTTAGATTTGACCGATTTTCATTGTTTGTGATAAAATGTGGTACAAGCAAGGGGTTTGTAAACGCAGGATGTCTCGAAATCTCGTTTAAAATTCTGTTTTACTAGTCTTCTAACAACTCTTTTAGTTTTATTAATTTTCTGGCCAAGGAGGTTGCCTATTCAAGATCTATTGCATTGGAGGATTCTGCACACCGGTGAAATTGATGGAGTCTCCATTAAATTCCATACGCTTCGCTTGCCTCGTAGTGCCTAGCGAAAACAGGGGTCGATGTATCAGTGGGTTCTCGCGTTTTCTTGACTATCTCCAATATCCCAAGGATCCGTCGTTGAATACCGTCAACGTTCTAAGAGACCTTTCACAAGTGCTCTCGTGAGCGCGCTCACCAGAGCGGCTTGAGAGAGACGGAAGGAAATGCACAAGCTCATGTGAGCCGTGTGAACAGGCTCTTAATTCACCACAACGCCACTTACTCCGGCAATGCTCCTCGGGTCCCGTCGTCCTTCGAAAGTTTTGATGACTTGTGCCTATGTTTGAAGCCTGCTATTTCTCGGTCTGTTATGTCTAGCCTCTGCATCTTCTTCGTCCAATTGCAGTATTCACTGCATCCACTGTCCCAGAAATAAGGACGTACTTAACTTTCAAAAATTAAACATTCTGCATTAAATAAGGAGATGCTCTTCTCCAATCTAGCGCTCATTATTCACGATGATGCCAAGAGAGTACAAGACACATCGAACCGTTGGCCAGTCGGAGTCAGAGTGACGAGGAATCTGCATATCCGCAGCTCTCCTGAGCCTTGTGTGAAAGGCGGATACCTCCGACCTCGAATCATATGAACTCGTCTGAGAGGGTATAGCTCAGTTCCGCTAAATTTCATGGCGGTTCAAACCCTGCCGGTTGCTTCAGCTCGTGTGAAGGGGCTTAAGTTTAAAAAATCGATTTTCCGTTACGTGCCTCTGTGCATTCAGAGCATGTAATTTATAATAGGCATGTAGTAGTACGCGTGGAAGCCGTCTGGAGGAAACGTTGAAGGGCAACTCTCGAAAGTGGAATGGTGAAAGTATTGTTAATTCTCATCCATTCTCTTAAATAATAATGTACGTAACTATAATCACAGGTGATCATAAAGGCGCTGTTAACACGACCATCGAGTAAACTCCCGTGATTATTTCATGTACTTCTTGCGTTAGGTGGACGCGAGTGCCCTTACTGAGATGTATGCGAATGAATTCCCCTTCAAAGAAGCTTTCATCTCGGTAGAAATCCTTTTCTTTTAACGCGAAGACTCTTATTTCTGATGGAATTTAGAAGCGTGATTGAAACAGGAAGTACTAATTCATTCCGGCACAAGCAACAATTTTTTGGTCCGCTTCCTTCAATTGCATTTATTCGGAAATGTTTGTCTCAGATTTTTCATATTTTAACTAAATATTCTATTATAAGACAGGCTTACTATAAAAAATATAGCCTTTTGGGTAGAGTATTGGGTTTCAGAACAGTGGTTGGGATTGGAATCCAGAAGAGGTCATTGATCACTTCCACTTAACAGAAGTGTGTGACTTTCATTATGCATTATCTTTCAGAGAAATCACATGTGGGTACAGGAAAAGGAAGTTTCGCTCAAATCATGACATGTAGGTGCCGTTGTGCTCCTTGCCTTGCGAATCTATGAGCTCATGGCTTGCAGTTGATTGTCTGCAATGCATGGATTGTGGCGGTGAGCCTGTTATTTTATGCTGTTAAATTAGAATTTCATTTTGTTTTTAGGTGTTCTTCTTACAAGCGAGAGGTCCAGCAGCCGCAGAAACCTATGCAACAATTTGCCAGCCGGAGCTGCCATTCTCCATAAGTCCACTGCAAAATCGGGAGCTTCTATTTGTCGTGGAGGAGTACTTAACAAAAAGTATCTTCAACGTAAATATTTACATATAGGAGTAATTTTTCCATGGTAATATTTTTACTTACTTTAATAATTTCTGAAATTGGATATTTGTGACTTATGTTGGCATGCATGTGCATTGAATATAGTTGAATGAAATAATTATGCTTGTTAAACAGATTCAGTATTATAACTAAATAATTTATCTTTCTTTTGGTACTTAAAAAATCCTATTCATCTTTGGCATGATTATTTTTTCATTTTCATTATTGCATGGAAAATGTTACTTATAATTAAGGTAGATTTTCCAGTGAATACAGCCAGAATTAACTAACGGAATTAAATTTTTCTCTTTTATAAAGCTTGTGCCGTAACATTTCATATTTTGTAATTTTTTCTAATATTGCAGACCTGAAATGGTGAGTCGTCAGTGAAAAAGGAGTGTTTCTTCAGCTACCAGGGTCTCCAGCATGAACTCTAGACTCTGTCCTGTGCAGAGAATATCTCGCAGTGAATTTTCCCAATGAAAATTCGTTGCAGTTGCATCCCAGTCTCCCCCAACATTTGCTGTACTTGGTATAATTGCTCAGGTAAACCATTTGTTCATTATATGTTTACATTGACTTAGTTCTAGTAGCATTTAACAGTAATCGGGACCAGCTGCGTAATGATCTTTATCGACGGTCGAGCTTTCACGGTCATTGCTGGGCGCAGGAAATTAATATTAATTTCCTGACGATGTTCCTCTAATGGCCGCGAAAGCTCGACCGCCGACGAAGTGCCTGACGTAGTCGGTCCCGATTTCTGTTACTGACGAACATCCCTCGATGCAATAATCTTAGATCCAAAAAAGTAGTTATCGTAACTCATAAAGTTGCAGTGGTTACCAATTTTATCCCAGATTGTCCAAATAATCGCTTTCCGTTTTTGAGACTAACGGTGCCTTTAAATGTGGTTACATCCAGATACAACCAATTCAGAAACAGATTAGGTCATAATTAATTTTGACCATGATTATCTTGAAATCTGCTTCGATTGTACATGATTCCTGCGAGGGCATTTTCATCTCAAAGCGCCTTCAACTTGACTTAATCATGTCTCCATAAAACCATTGTGGTAATGACTAATCGTTTCAGGTTTGATTTTGTGGAATTCATCGTTAATCTATATCTGTATAATTTGGGAAGTGTCCGTCTGTCCGTCACCCCCTCTATCTCGCAAACGGTTCGTCCTAGCGAGATGCCGTAAACTGCATTGTGTTTCTAGCCCTCTGAAAGCCCGGGAAAACTATTCCCATTTTTTTCCAAGTCCCGGGTTCGATTTCTGGCGCCAATAATGCCAATCCTGCCTTAAAATAAGTAGATAAGCTCACACTATTAATGTAACATTTTCTTGCTACAAACGGAAACCCCATTGTATTACCCATGAATGGAAAAAATTCTGCATTTATTTGTTGCTGTAAACACGCTCAAAAACTGCTTAAAAAGTTTCTCTAGAATTTCATGTGAAAGAGTGCATAAGTTATGTATGTGATACTTAGCATAAAACACAATTTTACGAATTTGACCCGCTATAAACTCGGAACATGGTCTCGCGGAGCTGTAACGGTCATCATCGAGGTCAGTACGCTTCATTTAATTTACGGATTTAGGTTAGTTACTCATTATTACAGAGCCAGTTAGTCAGTCATAATGGCTGTATTATAGGATAGATAAAAACGCAGCGTTTAAATATAATATATCTACAATAGCTTGTGAGTGTACTCCTTTCTCCCGTCACTTTCCTTAGAAAAAATGTAGCTCTATGACGAGGGTTTGAGATTATTAAACCCTTATCTGCTACCTCACATATGGGCATTTTCAACTGCGTAAAATCCTGAAACGCCAATAATTTTTTTTTGCATTTTCCCGTCCCAGTCTCCTTCCGTCCTAACGTAAAATGTTGAAGAAATCACTTTTATCGTGAGAGATCTGCGATGTAAATAAGCATGTAAAGTTTTACTGGCAGGCACCAATTACACAAAGCCATTATTGTTTTCTTTCCAAAGCTTATTTTGCCAGGTTCGTGCAGAATATACTCGTAGTGCCCCCCATCGGTTTCAGCAACTAATATTCTCGATCGAGATTCCCTGTTGCGGAATAGTCGACTCGCTGAAAGTTATCAATGCCTGGTACGCAGTTTCTGACGAAATTCTATCCCACGTTTGCAATTTCCTGTCCTCAAATCACACTAAGTTCATCCCTAAATGAATACTTTTCATCATCGTCTCCACCATAGGTCGGAAATCCTATGACTGGATTGACGTATCTCATCACTTGATTCTCCTACCAGTTAACCACCTTATATTTGCACAATTCTTCTCTTTCACATCGTTAACAGCAAGCTCCATATTGTTCTATATACGAGGCCTTCTTTCGCATATCACCCCATTCACTTTTGCTCGACTAGGGCATCTTCCTTTTTCATTTCTCGGATCCATTTTATCTTCATCATTCTTCTGTAGCACCAAATTTTTAATGCACCTTACTTTTCGGCATCTGTTACAGTCCGCGCCTCATTGCCGTAAAGGACCATACTCCAGTTTTAATAGTATTCTAATAAATTGTTTCCTTACTTTCAAGCTCATTTCCTGCTATAATTAGATTCTTCTCACGGTATTATTCCCTCTTCGCCTGGGCTATTCTATTTTCATCTTGCTTAACCCATCTCTAGTAACTCTCCTTACTCGCTCACCTCTCCTATCATTTGCTTCTCGAGTAAAGCTTTTCTAACTAAAGCCATAATTATTGGTAACTCTAAGTTAATCAATAAAATTAACTACGACATCATTCCCCGCTTGGAGATCGACAATGTCACTGTTCACTTCTCCAACGTAGTTATAAATCTGGGAATTTTAATGAATAATAATTTAAGCTGGAATAATCAAATCAACCAAATTTCCAATAAGGTGAGCGGTATTCTTTATCAACTTAAAACCCAGAAATTCGTCTTACCAACTCATACTAGGAAGCTGCTTGTTACAACTCTAGCATTTCCCCATTTAGATTACTGTTCTCTAGTTTTTGGTGACCTATCAGAAGAGCTTAATGACAAGCTACAGAGGATTCAAAATTCATGCATCAGATTCATTTTTAACCTTCGATATGATGAGCATGTTTCTTCGTATAGGGAAAAACTATCTTGGCTGTCAAGGGTAGGCGTAATTACTTGCTAAGCGTCTTCCTGTTCTCCTTATTTTCCGTTACAGAACCTACATATTTGATGGACATGTTTATACACCAACCTCAGTCTCGTAATATGAATACAAGGAGTGAAGCATCTGATTTATATTGCCCCGCCCATAGAACCACCAAATACCACAACTCTGTCCTAGTCAAATCCACAAAACTATGGAATTCTCTCCCCATAGACCTAAAGAACAGTAAAAACAGGCAGTCATTCAAAACGAAACTTTATTCTTACCTTTCACATATGGACATAAATCTCTAATTCTTATTGTTATATCTATATCACCATCCGTTTCCCACTTTGTTCTTGTGCAATCTTCATTGCAATGTCTTTTATTGTTATTTTTTTTCTCGTTATTTTGGTGATATATGCATAATAAATTTTGTATTATCTTTGTATTGATAGGTTTTCAAATACGTTTGTACTACTTGTTTGTTTGATAATATGTTGGTTGTTTAAGCTCACCACAACTGTCATTGAGATTGTAATATTGGTGCTCTTAGGGGTATTGTACCTAGAGCTAATAAATATTTATTTATTTCTTTTCTGCTGCATATCATCGCCATGTTTAATACTTCTCCTTTGATATCTGGTTTATATATTTTCTGTGAGAACCACACGTTTAGATTTCTTCTACCATGACCGCAACTCCGTCAGCGAAACGTAGCCTGTTCCTTCCCGCGGATATTCACTTCTGAAACCTTTTGACTTCATTGATGGCATCTTCAATCTAGGCATTGAAAAGTACGGGAGCGAATGTACAACTTTTTTTCTCACTACTATTTTTCACTCAAGATTTAATCACAGCTACCTCTTTTTTTATCCAAACTGTGGACAATGTTTCGATTGTAATATGGCAGTCACATTTTCTTTAGAATATTCAGCAGTGGATCTCCATTACCTTTGTCAAAATGTTTCTCCAACTCCATGAACGCAAAATTTAAGTTCATTGCGTTCATGCCCTTCATTTACTTGTCTGGTAAGTTCATTTTACATTTCTGCCTTAGAGGAAAAATCGCTTCCCTGTACCACTGCTTTTTCGGAATCAAATAGGTTCTCATTCAGCAACTCCTCTGCTTTTCTTTCCATTCTTCTATACACGATCCTTGTCAATATATTCAAGTATGCTTTGTCAGGCTTATGGTTCTAAAATGTGGTCTTAATCCACTTAGTACTCAAGGACAAGAACATTAAAAATCACGGGTAATCCTAGTACAACTTCTAAAGATACCAGTTACGGTGGCGGCGTGGTAAATTCCTCGATGTAAAGCCTGTAGATCCCAGGGTCCCGGGTTCGAATCCCGCCCGGGGAGGATTTTTACGGTGCGGGGTATGGATGTTTGCGACGTCCTATCTGTTGATTGTAAGATGTGACTTTTGAGTCCTAAATTCGCAAATTAAATAAAGACAAGTTTAATTTTACGTAATTCATGTGACGCCTCGATAGCCGAGATAATTTTATGAGAAAACAAGCATGAGTTTAGAAAAAGGATAGAGCTTAGACAATTCTATTCACGCTTTTTGTTAACAACAATGTTAAAGTACACGTAATATTTTATTGTACTTTTTATGCCCTTTTGTAAGTGAACTCACGAAGTTCACATTCTCCATACATGCATCCATAAAGACGAGCATTCTTCCACCTCCTACTAGTGTGGTTAAAAATATTGCTGATACTGCTGTAAGCGCCGGACGGAGCAAATGACAATGAATTTTTTCGAAGTACTGTTAGCTTCCAAATTATTTCACTGTGAGAGATGTCGCACAGATCGCCCTTCCGCGCTCTTCTACCGACAATATTCCGTTCAAATAAAGTCATAAGTGTTCTCGCGTATCGATAGTTTTTGTAGAAATTCTTGCCCATTAATCCCCACTCGCGAATCAGTCCTAACCATTTACATTTCCTAGATTAAAACCTTGTATTTTCCTTGCTGCTTCCGCCTTCACCTAACATTCTTCGACCATCTTGTAAACCATGTCCATTGTTATTCCGTTCATTCCTTTATTTTTCCTTGTTCGCATTTGCACATACAGGTAGTCAGTTCAGGCGTCTTCTCCCGTTCCTATATATTACCTATGCCAGTTGCCATTTGTTGCATCAACTGAGTTACTATATTCCTTTCTGTCCCTGCTATTCTTTGGTTAGACATTGTGATCTTTTCTCTCTTCTGATCATTCTGAACTCGATGTAACATATCAAATAACTTACTAAATGATTCGCAATACATCCATGGGGAAAATTTGAATAAATCCCGCAGTTCCAAATTCTTGCATGACCATTGTGTAATGCTCAGTCGCAAGAATTACCACGCATGATATATTTTTTAACAGTGTCGTTTTGTCAATATTCCAGGTTCATCGCCGTTTAGCTGGAGGCTCACCCTGAGATTGGGACACCCTTCATGAAATTCTACGTGATGCAGGGCTGCTCTCTGCATCTATTTTGGGAGGAAGCAGCCAATCCTGTGATCAAGATTCCCAAGTGGAACGATGACAAAATGAAAAATAATTTTGTTTATTTTAATCAATCTAAACTGGAGTTTTTCGATTGCCAAATTAATTATTTCGAGGGAAACTTCATTGAATACTGTAAATTGTTATTGCAATGTACTTATTTGCTTATATAATGAAATTAGTCACCAGAGATAAAAATTTCAACTCAGTCAGTTGTCTGCTCGTAATTGTAAAGAAATACTTTGGACTAATAAAACTATTTTGTATTAACTGAAATCTCACCTAGTTTCTGTAATATTTTACCTTACTATGAGAGACCATGAAGCTACCAGAATTATTTTCCTCAACTTCAGGCTGTAATTGGAGTATAATTTTCAAGAATTTAACGCCCGATAACTGTTGTTGTTTAGAGACAATAGATAAGAGTATTAGGATAGAATTGTTCGTGCACCACAAGCCAGATCAAATACAATTACTCTAAAAGGTAAATACCTAATTTAATGAAAGATGTAATTAAATATTTTGACCCTTACTTAACATAGTCAAAAATGGAACAACAATTCTAACTAATGAAATACGTTATTTAGTCTTCACACTGATTAATTCCCAGATTACAATCTCCTATCCTCCTCACAGGGCCTCTATGGCTCGTCTACCTGAGGTTTATAAGGGCGGAAAATTACTTCGTTGACAAACTATCCCTTTTAGCCTATGAACTGAAAAACAGCTCATCTCCAACAACATTTTATACTTCTCGCATTACATCGGTCCTTAAGAGCACTCACATTTGCCAAAATGTGCGGAAATACACTGACAAAGAGCTTACACAATCACCGTCTGATAGTCAAAGTCCCGTTCTGCTGTTCACATTCCGCATTAAACAGGTCACCTCGGGATAACCGCATGAGAGCGGCCCTGGAGTAATCTCTAAAGTCAACAGTGGCGGAAAAATGCTATTGTAACGACCTCACCCATTTGCAGTCAAATAAAAAAAAATCCATTTCCCCTTTCACTATATACTTCCCGCACTACTACTTTCACCGCCTCCCCCGCAGCCTGCAATGACGTAACTAGGGAGCCTTCCCTAGGCTTGACTAGCCTTCAGGAGAGTCTCGGCTCACCCGCTGAATGGCAACTATAACATTTCTATGGGGCACGAGCTCTGAGCTCGACCCCAGTGAAATGCGCCGCCAACCGAACTCGCGGCCAACACCTCCGCAGTTGGTAGTCGAACATGCTAGAGCCTGGCGAGACTACTGCCAGAGAAGCAAAAAAGCATTCTCTCCGAAAATATTCTGAGTCCAGACCTCCTCTCCCCGAAAAATTCTAAGTCCAGAGTCGAGAGAGGCCGACTTCCTAAGGGGTACCCCTTGATCGCTCGAGCCAGGCCGATGCCGAGCTCACCTCGGCCAATTTTCAAGAAAAACGGCAAAGTCCCGACTTAACAACGTGATATACAAGTTTTAACCCACATTTTCACAAGAACCCCGGTAGCCGGGGGGATAAGAGGCGGATACTAGTAAGAGAACTCTAGGTGGTATTAGTTCGATTCTCTTTTGCGGCAGTTTTTTTTTATTTTGCAAAATTTTTTTTTAAATCGCAATTTTCAAAAAACTATAACTACAAACTCTCACAGGAGATAGAGGGCGACGCGGGGGGTCGGGAAAACCCTTAATTATGGTTTATTTATCCTGGGAGGGGCCCCGATTTTCCCAGCAGCCCGCCCGCCCGGCGGAAAAAAAATTGGGAATTTTCAGGAAAAAGTAATAAATTCAAAGGGTCTCCCGAGCTCTCACGTTCTCCTCTACCTCCTGTAAAAGTCTCAAAAGTTAATGTTAATAAAAATTATAAACAATAGTTCCTATTTTGGTCGCTAGATGGCGTAAGCGTTCAGTAACGCATAGTATGCGGACTCGTGCGAGGGGATAATTTGTATACTCCTCGCCAGATGGCTCTATGGTGGAATAGTTCATCTTCGAGCATAAAAAGGAATATTTCGATTACTTGATGCGATGCTCGATTATTCCTTTTATGCTCGTACTGGGTTCATTCAGAACAAATGAATAATAGCGGTAAAGATGGCGCTTCATTTGAATCGCATAAAACGTAGAATATTAAATAGGAAATAATCGTCAGAAAAAATCGTTGCCGCATGCCCTCTCGCAATCATTTAGTGCAGTCGTATTCTCCGACCGCCAAGTAAACTAAGTAATTTCTCTCTTATTGATGCATGGGATGGGACCGATAAATGAAATGCTCTTTTATATCAAGCTTTTCCCCGCACCTCTCGCCTCCTTTCGATGAATTAATAAATTTCAAATACAATATTCTCAACTTTATTCAACAAAATTACACGATACACCGTATTCCGATTGATGTCAGTCTAACCATTGCTGCAAACCCTCTTGGACGCTCCAGAACTCCATATACACTTACACTGCCATCTTTACTGTACTGATTTCCTGTACTTTTTAAGACATTTCAGGACCAGCAACCGTAGATCCGGCTGTTTCTCCGACTGCAAATTCAGAGCATCAATATACTCCACGTGACCACCTCCATGTAACCACGTACCTAATCAAATAGTGGCGTACACCATTTTTTAATCAATGCATGCTAGAATGAATTGCTTTTGCGACATTTTAGCGAGAATTAACACAAGACTTTGTCAAAGGAGTACAATTAAACCGGTGTCTACCACCGGTCCTGTAAATCCCAAAATCAAAATTAGTTTTATTAACTGCAGAAATTTTTATGGACCATGGTTAGTAATTATTGCGAATTACCTGTGAAGAATTCTCACGCTTATCTACTCATTTGGAGCTTACGAGTTTTTAAAAATCATCCGTTCCAATTCAATATAATATTAGTTATTTTCAATCTAAAACTGCCACTTTCGTTTTGAAATCCTTAGTAAAACATAAATTTCTATAATTATATTAGAAGGAACTGAGTTATCCGCAAGAGATTAGCATCAATACATTACCTATGCATTTTACGATAACAATAGGTGATTTTTTATTCAGAGACTCTATAAACAGAATTCGTGCGCCGCTGATATTATTAAGTTTTAATCCAAGTGACTTGCCTCACATAAGGTAACAATATATTAATGGCTGGTGGATTAAACATTTGTCAGCAATTACTCCTTCCAAATTTTAGAAATTCGTAATATTTTAGCAAAAAAGTTCGGAAAAAGTCGCGCTTCTTAATGTAACCGGACAACCACTTCTACCATCAATTCATACCATATCTTACCGTAATTCTAAATCAGCGTTTATTAGCACAGATAATTGAATAAAAAAGTTATTTCTCAATTCATCATTTTAAAAGGTGGAATTATATTCACATCAATCCACGCCTTCTGATCTTTTAAAGTGAGGTAATATTTTCCCATTCTGCAGTTCCAGGAGCAGGGGATTTAAACGATGAACATCTAATCGTTAGTCTCGCAGCAACGCCATTCCAAACTTCTCCTAAAAAATTTAGAACAAGAAGAGCTATACAAGGCCATTACTATCCTAATAAAACTCTTCCAGGATGGAAAGATCTATCACCAATATCACCACCAGTAACATGAATTGAAAAATTACAGACAGTCACTACGCAACCAGAGATTACAGAAAATTCAAAAGAAAAGGGCAAACGTAAATTGGCTATTTTTTATATGAATTGTTACATGAAATAAAAAATTTTTGTTTATATTGATAATATTAGAAACATTGGTGACGCTGCGGTCGCCATGCGTCAACACATAAAAATACTACGCGTAAACAAACTACTCGCAAATCCCTGATTGTAGAATGCTGGAGTTAGTGCGACAGTGATATTGTGAAAGAAAATAGCACCATATCATGAAGTGATAACACTATCTTTCAACATTTTACCCTACCTTTTGCATTGTCTCCTAAGCGATGAGTCTCCTTGTCATGAGCTATGATTCAGGTAAATGAATTTTGCAATTTTAAGGAAGGAACAAGATATTTGGGAAAAGTTTTACAAAAGTAACAAGTCTTTATTGAGCATTACAAATTAAGTAATGTGGAGGTATGGGTAGGAGCAGGATGCTTTATAGAATATAAAATATATCACACACATTATGAAACAGTATAATGACGTAGCTTGCATACAACAGCCGTCGACAGTGCACCGCAAAAGCCTTCACACGAACCTACCATAACATTGGAAATAACAAATATGATGCCAATATCCAGTCATACCTCTGGTTTTGAACGTAGCAGTGAAATATCCTTCCTTGTTCCATCATACCTGGATGCGTTACTCACTGACGTGGCTACAAAAACTTATGCTGGTAGCGGGGGCTACCTCACTATATCACTGTACACCAATTCAGTAAGATTTTCAGGACAAAACGCGTGAGGAAGGCTATGGATACTTGCTATTTTTTCTCACAACCAATTATGGATAATCTAATGAGAAAACTAAATGTGGCAACCATGGGACTCATTCCAGCCTAGCAGGGGTGAGTGTTTAGTGCGATATGGAGTAATCGCGTACATCACGCTGACTTTCCTTAAAATGAACAAATGTTATGTTTACCCTAAAAAATGTATTAACATTCTCGAAGTTAGGTTACATTGTTTCTATTGATTTGAGGTGAAACTGGTACACATCTAACCTCACCAAGTTCTGAAGCCTGTCAAATAAAAGAATCAATTAAAGGGTAATTTAAAAAATCAATTTCCAATACGATAAAATTTGAAAAACTTTATGTTCCGCGTGTTACCGAAGAGCATCGGATTATGTCACAGCCGGAGCAGTAAAAATTGATTCTAGAGCGAATTAGTGATCACATGCTTCTAACTTGCTTCTGGGTACGCACGGCAGCGCACTCTGATACAAA
Organism: Platycnemis pennipes; assembly: GCA_933228895.1. NCBI lineage: Eukaryota > Metazoa > Arthropoda > Insecta > Odonata > Platycnemididae > Platycnemis > Platycnemis pennipes. Next base: position 98,294,550 of record OW121848.1, on the reverse strand, counting down.
TTAAATCTTAAATTAGTATTTGGGAGGCGCACAATTACGATACTTTCGACAAGACGGGGAATGAGAACTATCAAGGAGCCTACCAAGGATATAGAAAGTTTCCCAGAAACAATCAAAATATTCCTAGAATCGCTTCAAACTGCTTCAAACGTAAAGACTGACAAGGAATGTATTTATATTCACAGCAAAACTCATGCTGTTAGCTCATCACGCAAACTGAAAACAACAGAAAAATAGGGACTCCATTTGTTCATGGCATGAAAATGTTGACGGAACAGATAATACTCCGTAACCGTTAATAGTGGACTTATTTTAAATTTAAGGTGATCTAACGGCTAAGATCATAGCACCATTAACCTAAGCTTTTTATCTTAAGACTACATCCATGGCCGAGGCGGAACTTTCATGTTTCTGGCCAATGAAGTTACTGAACCGAGGGGTCGCAATTGAAGGAGGTCGTCATAATAGTTCCCAAGCTAACTCAGGTGCTCTTATGTACTTAGCCTAACCTCAGAAACTTGCAGCCCTTAATACTATGGTTCACAGACAGGTATCTAGCATCATGAGTGAGATTAATTACAAAGAATAATTAAACACAATGAATATAGCAACAAACAATGGTTACAGTGAACATTTAATACAATAACTTCACCGCAAAAAAGTGAATGGCAATACAACCAAGACTTTGACAAGCCTTCAGGATGTCATGAGGGAAAAACCAAAAAATTGGGGTAAGTTTCCGTTCCACGGACATATTTCATGCTCAATATTGAAACACATCTCGAAGTATAAATACAATATGAGTTTCTACTCCCCAATCATCATTGGGAAAGGGCTATTTAACTCCAAATATCGAGTGGACATTAAGGAAAAAAGTGGTGTGTATCTGCTCAAGTACAGCGAGAGCGACGGCGCATATGTGGGACAGACTGGCAGGAAATTCAAAATAAGAATCAACGGATAAAAACTATGTATACAATATAATGATTTTAAATCCTTCTTTGCCAAACACCTTATAGAAACTGGTCATAACAGTGATTTTAAACTACAAGTTTTACATGCACATGACAAAAGTTGATAAATATATGATCACCATGCTTATTTGATTTCACCAATGCATTTGGCCTTGTGAATCATGCCCTACTTCTCCAAAGGATGAAAGATCTTAACTTCTCGAGTTCCTCACTAAATTGGTTTTACTCATATCTAAATGAGCGACAGCAGGCTGTGAAGGACAGAAATGGTAATACAGTGAACTGGACTAATGTGCCTCGTGGAGTCCCTCAGGGCTCTATGCTAAGCCCTCTCTTATTTTCTCTGTATATCCTTGATCTTTCTCGTTGTATTAATAACTGTATATATATGATGTACGCTGACGACCTGCAGATTTACTATCAATGTATGGGCTGTAAATAACAATTTTGAACTGAACTGTAGCAAAACCAAGTCAATACTTCTGGGAAATTTAAAACTGCTCAGAAAATTCGATGCAAATGCATTCCCTAAGATATCAGTCGGCGATGCGGAAATATTATATTCAAATAATGTTAAAAACCTTGGGGTCACCATGGTACGCAACTTGTATTGGCAAAATCATGTGCTAGCCATAAGCAACAAGGTTAATATGTTCCTCCATCAGCTCAAAATTCAGGAAAATCTCCTACCCCTTCATGCACGTAAGCAACTTATCTCCTCACTTATTTTCCCCACTTTGACCATTGCTGTCTTGTGTACCATGATATTACCTAAGAGCTCAATGTTACGCTAGAACGTCTACTGAATATGTGTGCAAGGTTTATCTTTAACCTCAAGAAAGATGATCATATTTCCCCCTATTTTACCAGGTTTACATGGCTGAAGGCCAAAACCAGAAGAAAATACTTGCTTGGTTCATCTATATATTGTCTTTTTCAAAATCAGCAACCAGGTTATTTGAAGCAATTTTTTCCTCCTAGGGAAAAAATAGCTGATGTTACCACCCGAATGACTCCTGATTATTTGATTCCTCCTCTACACAGGACTAGCACTTACCAAAAATATTTCTGTGTTGCTGGGGCCAGGTTGTGGAATAGTATCCCTACCGACATTTAAAAAAATCCAGTTCAGTATTTGTTTTTAAAAAAATATTTTTTTGTATCTATTCAACCAAGAAGGGTTTTAATTTAATATGTATGCAAAACCTCATCGAAGGTACTGCTTTATTCTTGTACTTAACAATGTAACTGCTTTGAAAATCAATGTGTTATCGAGCTCAAACGTATATGTACTTTGCTGTCTGTTCTTCGTGGACGAAGACGTCCAAGGACAATAAATTTATTTCTATTCTATTCTATTAGTTGGAAACTAGATACTTTGGAATAATTAGAAATTATGAGACATAGAATGATACCTAATGTTCAGATGTTAAATGATCTAAATGCAAAAGTTCCCAGTTGCTTTTAACGGCTTTAATCTTGTTAAAACCTAACCTAAAAGATCACAAAACCCGGACTCCACATTCGCCACCACCAGTTAACTATCCTAACCCCCTCCCTCCCCTCCTATAGACGGCCCAATGCACTGCCAATACCAAAACCTAACCCACACCCACGTAAGCTTGAGTCCTCATCCCACCTTCTCTCCCGGTGTATATAAAGACCCCGAACTGCGTCAGATGTATGCATACCTTGCCAATGACGCTCAGACGTCGAAATCGATTGGTAAAATAAATTAAAATTGTCCACCAAGTATCGCCTGCCATCGACATCGTCATCGACAAAATTAATAATGAACTAAGCTACCGTCGAAATATGCTTGATTTACTGCACTTCATCTTAGAAAACGTATGGATTGCTGAAATAAAAGCACTGCCGGAATACGCTCCAGCAAAGAGCCACAGGGTATCAGGCAAATAAAGTGGATGTTCCGACTGCCAATCAAAGACCCTTCAAAACACTGAAATGGCCTAACTGATGTGGGCGAAATATAGTTTGCCTTATGAATCGAATAAACAATAAGCCGTTGAGATCATGAGATTTAAGTTACTCCACTTATTTTTTGGGTTCATCTTTAATGACAGTGCAGGGTTTTATGAACTCTTTCTTCCAGGTATTGCAGTGGAACATCAATGCTGATAATTTATTTAAAGATTTTACGTGCACCAATGGCTGAGGCTACATCGCACCTTCTAACCTCAGATTTTAATCCTAAGACGAATAACAACATCCAAGCCCAAGTCAAAACCTGGGTTACCTTATCTTGTGGATAAGTGCAACTATAGAATTTTTTTATACTCTCCAACTTAGAAGTCTGAGAAAATATTCCGATATGTCAACCTGGTGCAATACCAAACTGCCATCAGTAGCCGGATTAATGGCTTAGTTTAATGCATAAATAAGGACAAATAAGGATACAAGTTATAAATTTTGATCTACGAAACATCATCTCGAGGATTCCATGATGGGCAAAAAAACTGATTAAGAGTCCATTGGTAGAAATCTTAAGCCCATAAATCCAAGAGAAATATTGTTTCCAATTAAAAAAAAACACCATTTAACGTCAAAATAAATATTAGGACAATCAAATCTAACATTTAGTATAATTTTATTCAGTGAACACGCACGTAGATTTCTTTTATATTCTCAGATATGAGTCATGAAAAGAAATTGACTCATTTGTTTCACATTGGTCCTTACCTTGTATGCTTACCAAGTTTACCCTCTTCCAAAATACAGCCAACTTAGGAAGAAAATAATCCATGCATAGAAGCCACCTGGATTTGACTACAATTTTTCTAGTATTTGAAACGAATGGTAGAATCTTCCTCCAGCTCTATTATTTCTGGGGGCAGAGGTCATACATTTCTCACATTCCACATCCGATCAATACCTTCAGAGTAGTCCAAAATATTTCCAGGGAGTTTTTTTATTTTCCATTAGCTGCCTCCTTGAGGTCGAACTATATGAATGATAAAAAAATTACACCATTTATACAGCCACATGAATGAAGTAATCATAAAACGAAGGTAATATATGTAGTCATTTTTATTCAAAAAAGGATTCTGAACACTAAGACTAATCTATGAAGACACTATCATGAAGACTAGACACTAAGAATATAGTAAGTAACCACAAAACGGAGGTGCATATCCGGTAGAGCAGGGAAGTCTGAGAAAATATTCCGATATTTCAACATTTACATCTACGAGAGGAGATTAATAGCCACTGACCTCGTCTATCAGGTATAGGATAGTTGGAGAACATCAACATTAACAGATCATACGCGAGAAGAGAAAAAGTGGTCATCGAGTAAGCAGTAGAGGATATTAAGGGCACTTGTGGTTTCATCTATAAACAAATAAATGTCTACGCCAATGTGAGGGAGTGTGGCAGAGGTGCTGCGCCTAAATCCGTGAAAATATGGGGTAGGGGGAAAAAGGATTCAATAGAAAAATTCATGAAAGTGTGAAGGTGAAGACAGCTCTAGCCATTTCAATAGAAACCTTCGAAGATTTAAGAGACCTGCATCTGAAGAGGAGGCAAACATATTGTTTAAAAACCACAACCTAAGACAATACACAGGGAAAATGCCAGGAGGCAGGAGAATATTCAAACTGACTACACTGGAATGAAGAAGTGACTCAGAAGCCAGGTGAAAAACAGCAGAAGTTACTCGAATGCATGTCGACAGTAAGCACATCTCAGTGATGTAGAATGCCATTTGGAATTTAAAAAACAAAAAATAATGAGAAACATATAGGGAGTGGACAGATTGTATGAGATTCGACGTAGTTTGGCCTTTCAGAGAGCAGTGGAATCCAAATTGGAAGATAACATGACAGTGAAATCAGTGGAAGCGAGATGGAGATTATAGCGGAGAGCAGATGGATAGCGAGATGAACCTAGCTCATGGAAACAGGGAAGCTACCTGCAGGATGACAGGCAACCACGTTAAGTAACGAAGCCCAAGATGCAATTCCATAAGAACAAGAGTCGATAACTTTTAATTGAAAATGAAGATAAAGTGAAAGAAGGTACGAACACTTCGAGCAAATATACAACGGTGGAATCTCTGTGTGAAGGTAATCGAAGAGGAGAATGAAGTCAATAAGGATCATTTTGGAGCCTCGATCATAAGATCTCAGGAAGGTCTCAGGAAACTGTAAAATAAGTTCTTGAGAAACGGGGTTTGTAAAGATGACATTGATCACCGTAGAAGTTTCATGAATGATTGAATACAGGAGAGCATAGAGCAATGCAAAACCTGAATAAGGGCCAATCTGCAACAAGAGGATAAGGAATGAAATAAGTGGTAAAGTGAAAACATTTAAAGATTTGTGAATGAAGGCCCGTCATTGAAGATTCTGTGGGAAGATCCACAAAACAACCTAGCTCATGGAAACAGGGAAGCTGCCTGCAGGATGACAGGCAACCACGTTAAGTAACGAAGCCCAAGATGCAATTCCATAAGAACAAGAGTCGATAACTTTTAATTGAAAATGAAGATAAAGTGAAAGAAGGTACGAACACTTCGAGCAAATATACAACGGTGGAATCTCTGTGTGAAGGTAATCGAAGAGGAGAATGAAGTCAATAAGGATCATTTTGGAGCCTCGATCATAAGATCTCGCGGCTGGGCTTAAAGCCACCGAGTGTGTCCACCAGGTTGAGGATGGTGGGTGGACCTCTAGATACAGAAGTTGAATGCGAGGTGAGCGAATTTACTCTTCGAATAAGTGGTCGTGAACAAAAGGCGATGGCATTCCGAGGGGGTATTGCTCTATCCCTGGGTCATGTAGGCCTCTAAATAAAATAGAGCCTGTGAAGATGCCGTAACTTGGAGACGGAAAGCCGCATATAATTACGCTTCTCATCACCCGGAGGAGAGGGCAGCAGCCCTTCTTCATATGAGTGAAGGTGGAGACAACAGTGGTCGGTACGGCGACACTCATTTCACTACAGGAATGGTAACATTTATTTTAACAGCCGTAGTACTGGGATGTGGAAGGTAAAGGGAAACCAGCACATTAATATCCCGAGGAGTCGCAGCTACTCCACTCTTTTCTTTCTTATCAAGACGTGATGGAACCCTCTCGAGTAAAATATTCCGGAGGTAATAGTCCCCCATTCGGATCTCCGGGCGGGGACTACCCGAGAGAGTACATCAGTCAAATGTGATACACTTTTTAGGGTAGGAACATGGAACGTGAGATCGCTTCGGACCTGTGGAAGACTAGAGAACCTGAAGGTGGAAATGCGAAGACTGGACCTCGACGTCTTAGGCATCAGCGAAATGCAGTGGCCCGAAGAAGGAGACTTTTGGAGTGGAAGCTACAGGATTATACAGTGGCGAGGCGTGCGGTCATCTCTGGATTCGCCGATGACTAAACCAAAATGTAAAACTAAAGAAGGATTTATAGAAGATCATAAACTGTTTGAGAGTATACGAACAACGGTAGTTGTTCCTTTTTTGTCAAAGAAACAACGTAAAAAGACCAAATTTAAGCTACAGATTCGCTCATTATAGAGAATCTGTTTCGGTGTCAATACCCCACTACGCTGAGGATGAATTTTAAGTGGAGGTCCGAGGCAAACTTTTCCCCACCACTGGACGGCCCTGCCTAACGAGAGTTTCCGAACGTGGCCGATTGACGCCGAGCGGGCGAGGATTCTCCAGTTTCAGAGATGACTTGCCTAGCTTAACGCCATACGCAATAACAGCCCCGCGCCCACCCTCGCCCATCCCCTCCACTGAAGTCGGCTATGGCGATTAGCTAGGCAAGTCATCTCTAAAATTGGCGCATCGGTCGCTTGTTCGTCTTCTGACGGTAACGTTCGGCAGCTCTCGTTAGGGAGGGCCGCCTGGAGTGGGAGTCCGGAAGTGCTTGAAGTCCCTCTAATAAGCTACGAGACACGTGGTTTTGTTTTGATGCGTGCGGTTGAGTGGTCGTGCTGTGTTTTTGTTTTATCTTTATCATTGTGTGCCGGTTACAATTTTGTTTGTATATCAGTAATAACACTTTGTGAAATGGCGTGTGCGGAAGAAAACTGTGATCTGGTTGTTAAGCTAAAACAAAAACCCTTCAGTTCACTTCCATTTGAGGAGAAGCTGGCTATTATTCAGGGCGGCCGTCCGTGTCCTCCGTTAGTGAACCTGACGTGTAAAGTGACCGAAAAGACTAGGTCTTATAATAGTCACTTCACTGTTTCGAACTACGAGTACCATACTTGGATGTGAGGGAGTGAAAATTTTTCAAAATTATTTTGCTGGCTAGTCTTTTATTTTCAAAACTTTCTAACAAAAATATTTGGGTTACAACTGGTTTTTGTAATTTAAGTGGACTCACTAAATCCGCAAAAAGTCATGAAAAATCCGAAAGTCATATTTAAAGTGTAATGGATCATTATAATTTCGGAAAACAAAGAGTTGACGAAGGCTTGAACAACACACTTAGAATCAATAATACCTTACACAATCAAAAAGTGAAAAAGAATAGAGAGATTTTGAAATGCTTGATTGATGTTACGTTGATTGATGTTTTAGCTAAACAAGCCGTTTCGTGGACACGACGAAAAGAATGAGTCTATGAGTAAAGGGAATTATGTGGAAACTTTAAATCTCTTGAAAAGGTGGGATCCAGTGCTAAAAGGGCATTTAGAATCGTCTGGAGTGTTTAAAGGAACATCCAGTGATATTCAAAATGAACTAATTAGCGTTGTTAGTAATGTTGTGAGCGAAACAATAGTGAAGGAAACGGAAAATTCTGATTTTGTTTCCATCATGCTGGATGACGCGTCTGATGTTAGGAGCAGGTCACAGCTCTCAACTGTATTGAGGTACGTAAATAAAATCGATGGGGTTGTAAAAGAGAGGTTTATAGGGTTTCCAGCCGTTAGTGCTGATCGAACTGCAGACGGTTTATTCAAGCATGTGGACAATGTTGTAAAATGTACAATATAGGAACAAAGCTCATTGCTCAAACATATGATGGAGCAGCAGTAATGTCGGGTCACTTGTCAGGGTTACAAAGAAAAGTGCAGGAAGAGTATCCAATGGCTTTGTTTATTCACTGCTATGCACACGTGTTAAACTTAGTCTTGTCTCAGGGAATGGTTGACATCACTGAATGTAAAGCATTTTTTTCAACTCTAACTGGAATTTCGACTTTCTCATCTCACTCAAGTAAGAGATCATTTGCTATTCAAGAGTATTTAAAAAGTCGATCCCATCGTTTGCTCCCACTAGATGGTGCTTCACTTCTTGGCTTGTCAACACTGTAGAAAAATATCGGGAACTTATCATTAAATTTTTTTCAAATATTCATGAAAATATTGACGAGTGGAAAGCAGCCGACAGGTGTGCAGCATACGGCTTCAAGAAGTTTTTAGAAAGTTTCCTGGTTTCCTGGATTCCTGGAAGTTCCTTAGTTTTCTGGATGGAATATTATAGGAGTTTCGTTTTATTTTTACAGACAATTTAGTGGCTTACTTTATATCGCTTACTTCGTAAGTGCTTCGTTCCGCAAGCCGTACGCTTCAAACTGAGGAATATTTGAGTCTTTTCTTTATCAGGGTTGTTACTTACCTACCGTCAATTATAGCGTGTGCAGGAAAGAAAATGTTGGTGGAGTTGAGTGATCGACAGATTGAGGACGTCTTGCTTGAAAGTGACTAAGCAAAGTGTATTGAGTTCTGATAGCAACAGTGAGAATGACATAAAGGATCGCCCCGAAGTTGATGCGTTGGTGTTTGAAGATTTGGATGAGGTAGAGGATGAAGCTTCAGATTTTGCTTGGAAGTACATTTCCAGTTATAAAGGAAAGAGAAAATTCCATTGGTAATTTCGGTCCACAGGGCAGAGCAAAAAATTAGAAAAATATTGAAGCAATATTTCAGTTTTATTTGTTAACGATTTAGTAGTAATGATTGCGGAGGAAACTAATTGTTATGCAAAGAAAATTAGTAAAACAAACAATAGAACATTTGATTGATCACAGTCATTGATCACAGATTGAAGTCATTGATCACAGGTCTTCATATGGTATCAAAACATTTATATCTCCTCCGTCGACTGGATTAAAATCCATTTAAACCTCCTCCGGACTTGAAGGGTTAATGCAATACTTCCTAAAGATTCTGTGCCAGGAGAATAAACATGGAATTGGTATATGTGTTTTTCGGAAACCATGCCGCGCATTGGCCGACCTACCCTTTGCATCTGCGATGACTAGTCAAAATCATCACGCCTCGCCACTGGGATTATACATATAGGATCATTAAATGGTAATGCTGGAGTAGGGATCATACTCAGAAAGAGCGCCGGAATACGTGTAAAGTGCTTCCTGTAGTACAATGAAAGGATAATAATGGTGAAGATCGAAACCAAAACTGTAGATACGGTAGTACTGCAGGTTTACATGCCTACGACGGACTACGAAGATGATGATGTGGATGACGTCTACAAAGATATCGCGGAAGTTATAAAACAGGTGAGAGGAGAAGAAAACCTAATTATCTTAGGAGACTAGAACGCTATTGTCGGCGAAGGTCAAGATGGAAGAATAACTGGAAAATACGGATTGAAAAACCGAAACGAAAGAGGAGAAAGACTGCTGGAGCTCTGCACACAACATACGTTAGTGGTCGCCAACGCATTGTTTGAAAATTACAACCAACGAAGATACACATGGAAAATGCCAGGAGACAGAAGAATATTTCAAATAGACTATATTTTAGTGGAGCAGAGATTTAGAAACCAAGTGAAGGACTGCAAAAGGACTACCCTGGGGCAGACATCGACAGTGACCATAATTTACTGATGATGAAATGCCATCTAAAATTCAAGAAGAAATCAAAGAAGAATATATTGCAAGAAGAAAAACTGAAGGAGGCTCAACACCAGCTGGTATTTCAGAAAGCAGTGGGAAACAACATAGGAGAGGACCTGAATGAGAAATCAGTGGAAAAGCGTTGGGAAATATTAAATGTGGACTAGAGAAAGCCGCAAAATAAGTTCTTGGAAGAAGAAAAGTTGCCAAGAAGAAGTCATGGATCACGGAGGAAGTCTTAGACTTGATTAAAGAAAGAAGAAAGTACAATAATGCAACACTGAAGAAGAGCAGCTTTGCTACAAAAGTATAAGGAACGAAATCAGTCGCAAAGCCAGGAAAGCTAGAAAATCCATGGTCAAGGTTCTATGCGAAGATGTACAAAGCAACCTTGCACTTGGAAAGGCGGAAGCTGCCTATAGGATAGTGAGGAACCACTTCAAGGAACGGAGCGCAAGATGTAATGCCATAAGGGACAAGAATGGAGATATTTTGATTGAAAATGAAGACAAAGTGAAGAGATGGAAATAATATCTAGAAGAGTTATACAACGGAAACAATCTCAGGAAGAAAGCTATCGAAGAGGTAAGCATAGTCTAAAACGATGATATGGGAGCATCAATATTTAGGTCGGAATTCGACGCTGCAGTAATGGACCTTCGGATGAATACGGCTTCTGGAATTGATGATATTCCTGCAGAACTAAAAAAATATCCCTTAAGGTCACCTAATTTGACCAAATTTGGTATAATGGCTCCATTTGATAAGAAAATGAAAACCTCAAAGCTGTTTTGCAAAAAACGCAACCGTTTACAAGAAATTGCAACGTTGCCAAATTCGAATTTTGCAAAAGTTAATACACATTCTACGATATATCTCCGCGACTATTAAAGCTATAGACATTCTTAAGGGCTTACTTTAAAGGACTTGAATTGGACAAATATAATAAATGACTATATTCTGAAATATAAACTATTTTATAAAGTTTATAACAATTTTAAATTTTCAAATATATTTTTGACGATGTACCTATGCCTTCGATTCTACTCATTTTTTTATATGGTGTAGACACCACCCTCCTCTACAAATTAAAAAAGTTTGCCAGAGGTAATATTTCATTTAAGAAAGAAAAATATTTTTGAGTGAAGTCGTAACGCCCGCCGGTCACCGCGGCCGACCGGCCGACGGCCGACCGTATGGTACTTTGGTGTCTTCAGATATATGTAACTTGCTCATTAATCTTCTTCTCACCTGTTTCAACCGTATACCAACTCTTTGCCCGTACATATCGCTATTTGCTACGCTACCAGGATCATCAACAGAAAAATAGAACGAAAAGCAGAGGAGTCCCTGGATGAAGATCAATTTGGATTCAGGAAAAGTAAGGGTACAAGGGAAGCAATATTGGCCCTTAGGCTTCTCATATAGAAGAGAATGGAGAAGAACAAGCCGACGTTCATTACATTTATGGATTTAGAGAAGGCTTTTGACAATGTGGAATGAGAATGCTGGGAACTCTGAAGGGAATTGGAGTTTCCTACAATGAACGTAGAAGTATCCACATCCTGTATAAAAAACCAAGTAGCTGTGAATAAATCTGGACCCAACTGTGAAGAGGCGATAATAAGGAAAAGAGTGAGACAAGGCTGTGCACTGCCTCCCGTAATTTTTAATGTCTACATCGATAGAGCCATCAATGAAATCAAAGAGAAGTCTTCTGGAGTGACTATTCACGGAGAAAAACTAAGCATGCTGCGATTCGCTGATGATATAGCACTCATAGCAGACACAGAGAGGGATCTGAACAAGATTCTAGTAACCATGGAAAGGACAATGGCCAGATATCAGCTGAAAATAAATAAGAAGAAGACTAACAAGGGGAGTGTCCGAGTTCCGGGTCTAGGATTTTGACGAAATTTGCCAGGCAGGTAGTCCTTGATGAGTTATTTACGAATCACCCCACATATAGGGTTATATATCCAGAAACTTCGTCAAAAAACGAGTTTGAAATATTTGATTGCAAATATAAAGCCAATAATTAGCCATGTCTAATCAGTGCAGTTTGGGTTAGGGGTAAGGTACTCGCTTCACAATGTTGACGTCCCTAGTTCGAGACTTTTCGAGTCCAATTTTTTTTTCATCGCAATTTCGTCGTACGACTTTCCCTGGTTTTACATATTTTTAATCTGTTTACCCGGGATGCATTTTAACTATTTTACGTAATAATTACGTAATTTGCTAAAATTACGTAATTAGTACGTTAAATAGTTAATTACGTTATTTACCTAAATCACGTAATTAGTACGTGGCGGAATTACTTCCGCACGCCCTGTCGTTTTTTGTGTATGAAATTAACGGAAGAGCATAAAGTGTGATCGTGACTTTGAATTTCCGTATCTTTGGCTACGCAGTCCCGACGCACGTACAACACATGTTCTAATTCGCCTGGTGCCGTGATTTTCCAGCGCTGTGCTTTTTTGGAAAAACTAATCGCAAGAGAAAAAAAGAACTTAAGCTCTGTAATCATATAATTGTAAGTATCTACCGAAATGTTCGGGTGATCGGGCGAAATATTCGGGTGGGAGAGAGTTTCGAATCAAGGACGTCGCTTGGAAATTGATAAAAACCCAGAGGTAACAATTAATTTTGAAGAATTAATGTATTGCACCTTTTCAGGAGCATGTTAGAATCACCCGAACATTTCGGTAGTCACTTACAATTGTATGATTACAAAACCTAAATTCTTTTTTTCTCTTGCGATTAGTTTTTCCAAAAAAGCACAGCGCTGGAAAATCACGGCACCAGGCGAATTAGAACATGTGTTGTACGTGCGTCGGGACTGCGTAGCCAAAGATACGGAAATTCAAAGTCACGATCACACTTTATGCTCTTCCGTTAATTTCATACACAAAAAACGACAGGGCGTGCGGAAGTAATTCCGCCACGTACTAATTACGTGATTTAGGTAAATAACGTAATTAACTATTTAACGTACTAATTACGTAATTTTAGCAAATTACGTAATTATTACGTAAAATAGTTAAAATGCATCCCGGGTAAACAGATTAAAAATATGTAAAACCAGGGAAAGTCGTACGACGAAATTGCGATGAAAAAAAAATTGGACTCGAAAAGTCTCGAACTAGGGACGTCAACATTGTGAAGCGAGTACCTTACCCCTAACCCAAACTGCACTGATTAAACATGGCTAATTATTGGCTTTATATTTGCAATCAAATATTTCAAACTCGTTTTTTGACGAAGTTTCTGGATATATAACCCTATATGGGGGGTGATTCGTAAATAACTCATCAAGGACTACCTGCCTGGCAAATTTCGTCAAAATCCTAGACCCGGAACTCGGACACTCCCCTTGTAAGATATTGGTGTGCAGCAAGAAAGAAGAGGCCAAAACAAATGCCAAACTAGGAATTCAAAAAGTTGAAAGAGTTCTGTTACCTAGGAAGCCGGGTAACCAACGATGGATGAAGCAAGAAAGAAATAGTTGGTAGCATAGCCCAGGCAAAGAGGGCGTTCTATCAAAAGAATAATATACTTACAGCTGGAAATACAAGCGTAGTAGTAAGGAAATAGTTCATCAGAACATACATCTGGAGCATGTTCCTTTACGGCAGTGAGGCATGGATGATAACAGCAGGGGAGAAGAAAAGGGCGGAAGCATTCGAAATGTGGTGCTACAGAAGAATGCTGTAGATTAAATGGATCGACCGAGTAAGTAACGCGGAAGTTCTGAGAAGAGTAGGAGAAAAGAGAAGTCTGCTGACAACTCTAAAAAGAAGAAGGGACAACTATCGGCCATATCCTGAGACACGATGGCCTGATGAAGACAATCGTCGAGGAAAAAGTGAACGGGAAGATTGGAAAAGGCAGGCCTCGTATGAGATACATGGAACAGGTTGTGAAGGATTTAGAAGAGAATAATTACGTCACAATAAAATGGTAGGCCGATAGAAGAATCGAGTGGAAAGCTGCTTCAAACCAATCCTAGGATTGTTGACCAACAATGATGATGACAATAAAATGCTACATAAGAATACCTATCTACAGAAAAGTGCTAAATTACAAGAAAAAAATAAAAATGCGAAAACTATAAAAGAAAAACCTAAAAGAGTTGAGTGAGTACTGAGTGTTTGAGTGACTCCGCTTCAGTATTCGCGGCTAGTTCTCAATCCTCGAAGTGCCGATCGTTGGTTTTGTGGATTTGGAGAAGGCCTTTGAACACCTGGATTGGAATTCAATGCTCGAGATTCTAAAGGAAGCCTGAGTGCCATGCAAACGCCTAAAAATCATCCATAGTGCTGATAATAATCATAGCGTCTCTTATGCTTTTCAATGTGTGCATGGAGAAAGCCATCATTGATGCCAAAAAGAAGGCTGCAGCACTACATCTGGAAATATCCACGGCAGAAATTAGCATTCTACATTTCGGTGATGACAGTGGTGTGGCAAAGATATAAATCCGATGATATTCCTAGACAGAGAACTGTAGTTAACCAAAATAAAACATGTTTATGGTAGGTACGCGATAGAAAAAAGATCCAAGGAAAAATGTTGAACGAGAGAACCGAAACCTAGAAAAAGTGAGTGAGCATTACCACAGAGTAATAGGTACTTAAGGTTACTCTATTGTATTGCTAAATGGGAAGCCGAACCACTAGCGATGGGCTAAGGAAGATGAAAACAGAATAGCCCACGCAAAAAGGCGCTTATAACGTAAAAACAATCAACTCGTAGCTGTAAATACATGCTTGGAAACGATTCATCGGAACACATATCTGGAGCATGTTTCTTTACGGCAGTGAGGCAAGGGCAACAGCTGCCGAAAAGTCAAACCTAGGAGCATTCAAAACGTGGTGTCACCGAAGAACGATAAAGATCAAAGGGATCAACAGACCACAAACGAAGTACTAAGAAGGTTGGGTGATAAGAGAATGCTTCTTAAACATTTAAAAGAAGACAAGACAACCTGAACGGCTATATCCTGAGACATAATGGTTTGATGAAAACAACCGTCAAGGGAAAAGTGAATGGGAAGATTGGAAAAGGAAGAATACAATGAGAAATATGAAAATAGAATAATTATATACGTAAGTATGAACAGAATAGCTAATTGGGGAATTGAGTGGAGAGCTACGTCAAGATTTTAATCCTTAGGATTTATATGAATATTTTCTTCTAATATTTAGGTTAAGTCATTAAGTCACGAAGAGACTACATGGAACCTTCTCGATAAAAAAATTACTGGGAGAAAAAGGTCCCCAGATTGAATTTCTAGTGAGCTCAGTAAATAGTCAAGTGTGATAAAACTGTCGATTAGAAATGGAATGTAAATGACAACAGACTAGCGGAAGACTGAAAAACTTGAAGATGAAAATTCAAATAATAGCTTTCCCAAATTGAGAATCAGCGACATGGACGTAGATACACTCGGAAATCTCCTAAGGAGCAAGAATACTATCAGTTTTATCGCATCTTGGTATGGCACAGATTTACGAAGAGTGAAAAACTAGCTGTTTAACGGATACTAATGAAGACGCCGGGCGTATTTATTATTGGCCTATAGTATCTACTTTGTAATCAAAATATTAAAAAGATGAAAGAAAATAGATAAATGAAACTCAGGATGTTCTTTAGGAGCAAAACGTAGAAATATCAAAAGTTGGTCGAAAGAAATTTCAGCTAAGGTAAGAGAAGAACCTGCGAGGAGCAATGTGAAAATTAAAATACGAATGAGGAGAGGAGCAAAAAAGGAAAGCTTGTCTTTCTTGTCAACTGTTCCTATTGAATAGTAACTGCATGTAATGCCGCCATTGTTTACTCTTAGTAACTTGGGAACAAAAAATTAACAAAATTTAATATAAGAACTTGCCAGGAGGAAGTGCACAGAATTAAATAAAACTGAAAGAAAAATAATAGATTGAGCGAAATAAGCGAGATGAAGGTGGTAATGCAACGTGATGCAGAAGATACAAAGAATAGAGGAAATGAATGAGCACTCCTCAATTTCCAAATCTATTCATGCAGCTAGAAATGGGAAATAATAGTCCAATGCTATTCACAGTATACTATCGGATCTACTCAAAAGACTACGGAAATTTGGGAGAAAGAGTGCTCCCAGAATACAAAGAATAAAGGCCTAGGAGGTGATGATGAAATGCCATTTAAAACGTAAGAAATTGAAGAAATCAAAGAAGAATAGATGGCAAGTACAAAAACTGAAGGAGGTTCAACATCTGCAGGCATTTTAAAAAGCAGTGGGAAACTACATAGGAGAGGACGTGGCTGAGAAATCAGTGGAAAAAACATTAAATGAGGAATACAGGAAGCCGCAAAACAGGTTCTAGAAAGAAGATGCGTCGTCAAGAGGAAGCCATGGATCACAGAGGAGATCACGGAAAAAGACTTAGACTTGATTAAAGAAAGAAGAAAGTACAATAATGCAAAACTGAAGAAGCGCAGCTTTGCTACAAAAGAATAAGGAACGAAATAAGCCGCAAATCCAGGAAAGCTAGAGAGATAGAAGAATAGAACGAAAATCAGAGGAGTTCCTGGATGAAGATCAATTCCGATTAAGGAAAATTAAAGGAACAAGAAAAGCAATATTGACCCTTAGGCTGCTCATAGAGAAGGGAATGGAGAGGGAAAAAACTGACGGTTACTGTATTTGTGGATTTAGAGAAGGCTTCTGACAGTGTATATTGGAATTTATGCTTGGAATTCTGAAAGAAATTGGAGTGTACTACAATAACCGACGAACTAACCACATTTTGTATAAAAATCAAATAGCTGTAATTAAATCTGGACACAGCTGTGAAGAAACAAGAATAAGGAAAGGAGTGAGACAAGGCTTTGCACTGTCTCCTCTAATTTATAATGCTTATATCGAGGGAGCCATCAATGAAATCAAATAGAAGCCTTCTGGAGTGAAAATCCACGGAAAAAAATTAGCATGTTGCGATTCCACGACGACATAGCACTCATAGCGGAGACAGAGACATTATATGAATAAGATTCTAATAAAAGTGGAAAGTAATATGGTCATATATTAGCTGAAGATCAAAAAGTAGAAGACTAAGATATTGGTATGCAGCAATAGAGAGGAGGCCTAAACCCACGTTAAACTAGGAAAACAAGTACAGAAATAGGTGAAAGAGTACGGTTACTTGGGAAGCTGAGTTACCAACGATGGATGAAGCAAGAAAGAAATAGTCAAATAAATGGACCAGGCAAAGAGGGCATTCTACCATAAGCGGAATCTACTTACAGCTGGGAATACAAGGGTAGAAGTAAAGAAACAATTCATCAGAACATACATCTGGAGCATGTTGATTTACGGCAGTGAGGCATGAACGATGACAGCAGTGGAAAATGGAAGGGTAGAACCATTCGAAACGTGATGCTACAGAAGAATGATAAAGATGACATGGATCGCCCGAGTGAGCAATGAGGAAGACCTAAGCGTCCTTAGAAGAGTGGGAGAAAAGAGAAGTCTTCTGAAACCCTAAGAAAAAGACATGACAACTTATTCGGCCACATCATGAGACATAATGGCCTGATGAAGATAATCGTTGAAGGACAAGTGGATGGGAAGAATGGCAAAGGAAGGCCTCGTTTGAAGTACATAGAACAGGTGATGAGTGACGTGAAAGAGAAGACATACGTAAATATGAAAAGATTACCTGATAGAAGAAATCAATGGAGAGCTGCATTAAACAAATCTCAGGATTACTGAGTACTAATGAGTTACTAGTAGACCACGAAAATCTTTATCCTTTCTACCTGCCATTGATTGCTTTCCAGAGGATATAAAATATTCCATAGACTCTCCCACAATGTTACCTATACAGCAATTTAGCGAAGATATTCCAAAAGAATAATTATCCCCATTCACGGGCCTAACTTTCATCTCTTGCAGTTTGTTCACATCGGAGACCTTTGCTCAACAGACGCAAAACCTCATGCTTCCACTCCCAGTCAAAGCATTTCATACCTAAGTAAATTATCATTAAAATTATTATTTTAGTTTACCAAGTTTTACAACACTTCCAAATCAAACTGTACCTCCAACCATTCCGTTACCACCCTGGATAACCCTGAATACTCATCAACGAGTGTTTCCAGCCTCCACCCCCATCCTGAATGTGGTAGCTTCCCTTTCCCAATCCCATAACCTCCCGTCGTTTAAGGCCGCTTTGCACGATACAATTTTTTGTACAATTTCTTGTACAAACGCTTGTATAAACTGAACGAAATTGTATGTTTGTGTGAATGGAATTAGAACAGGTTCTATTTCCCGTCCAGTCATTCAGAAAATCGCACAAGCGTTCGTACAATTTGCCGCTTTACACGGTACTTACAATTTCCCCATACAAGAATTTGTACAAAAAATGGTATCGTGTAAAGCGGCCTTTACACCCCACCGTCCTGTTCTACCCATAGTCACCCCTGATTGACCGATTGCTCTTTTTCCCCCAACCCCTCCCGCCCACATTCCCAACCCCACTTCGGTTGTTGGTGGCTACACACAAATAGATCGCACCGCATTTCATTCATTTGATGATGACGATAATTCAACTATGGTGGTATTTTGTAAAAGTTTGTTTTCCTTAGTAAATGTATTGAAAATCACAATGGACAGGGATTCGAACCCGGATCCCCTGATTTCCGGCCAGGTGCTTTAACCAGTTAAGCTACCGAGGCGTCATTTTTCCCGGTGGAATATTCGAGGCCTTAAAGGAACTAGAGGTTCTCGAAGTGCTAGACATATTATGCCACAAAGCAGCAAAGCATGGCGCCACCGTCCAAGAGGTTAAGGCCGAACAGGTTCTCGCGGCCAGTTCGCGGTCCTTCAATTTACTGAAAATCCTTGATATACCTATTTAAAGAGTTACTGATGAAACGAAGAAGGAAGGATGACGTGAAAGGTAGGTGTGAAAGTTTGCATGGAAGGAATTTTATGTTCATCTACATCTACTTTTAACGGTAGAACCACGATCTCGTGGGCCGAACACCGAATTATAATTATAAAATGTGTGTATTCTTTTACGACAAATTGAGCCAAAACCGTAATCACATACCACAAATTGAGCCAAAACCATAATCACATACGACAAATTGAGTCAAAACCGTAATCACATACGACAAATTGAGCCAAATCAAACTGAAACGGAAGGGGATTTAAATTTTCAATATAATGCTAATTTTTCATGATCATGAACAGCAGAATATAATAGTAATTAATCATTTTAAAATTATAAAATATTAAATCCGGTACAAAACCAAATATGTGTGTCAGGTACAAAGTAAGCCACTGTAATACTGATACGAGAAATCATTTCATTTTCAAAGGAATGTTAAATCCACCAAACAATTCTTCCCATGGAAGATATTTTTAGAAAATTTCGTGGAACAGATACAAATGATACCATGCTAATCCGCAATTCTAATTGTATCGGCCAACGTCCCGCTCGGATTAGTCGGCTGTTAGTGCCACGATCAATTTACACTCCAAAAGGAAATCTACACTAAAAGACGCAATTGGGAATGTTTGTTTGCTTTTTTTGATTTTAACCACGTTCAAAGTAGACAGGGATATCATTCGATATGATTAATGCTAAGGAATATGTGTAACCACACAATTGAGTCAGAATACGAGTAACCTGTAAATAAATACGTATTGCAGAAGTGGCATTACAACGCCAAATGTTAAAGAGAACCCTGCCTAAATCCTTTTTAGAAATTGAAAATGAAACATTTATGTTAAGTATCATTTCTTTCTTTAGTGAAAGGAACTAAAATAAATCTTTAATTCTTTCAACAGTTTACCACGCCTATCTCACCTTATCACCAGAGAGTATTACACTAAAGGACACAATCATGATTTCCGCATTTTCTCCATACAAAATACTTGTAACCACGCAACATATACCACCTTTATAATTACTTTGGATAATTAAACTTATGCTCAGAACACCAAAATTTGGCTCAGAATATGATGACCCTCTTTGGCAATCCTTTCGTCCTTTCATCACATTCACGGTGATGAAACATTTTAACCGTATATCAGCTTTCATACCGATTCTTTACCGACAGGCATTACACCGGCAATCAAAGATTAAATATACCCGGAAATCATGGCCAAAGAAAATTACGGTTGCCATAACAACGCTCGGATGGAGCACAAATAGAAGAAAAAATCCACTATGGACCGAAATTTATATGCAAAATCTCGAACTTGTAACCTCACATTTAATCACTGAAAAATATCTAAAAGAATTTCTCCATAGAGTTTAGAAAAAATGAATTAAATCATTAAACGTTATCATAATTTTATGGATTGGAGAAAAAGCCTTATGGAAAGAAAAAATCTTATGGAAAAGGAATATTTCATATGAACTTGAGGAAGCAAACTGGTTACCGGATCCAAAACAAACTATTAACAAAATTAAAATATATTTCCAAATAGTTTTGGAGACGAAAAAGGCAGTTTACGGCATATATCGGCCGAATAGATTTATAGAGGGATCACTTAAAAATGACATACCAGGATAACAGACGATCATCTGGGCCGGTGATTAAACGATGTGAAACCCCAGATCCCTTTATCCAACAGGAACAACATTACGAAGTCACCACGAAATCTAAAGAGAAATTGAGGTATTTTCGTCATGCCATTGAAACAGGTTAAAAGATAACGTAATCGACACACATCCTAGAAAGAAAGCGAAACTTCAAATATCACAACAAATTAAGTACATACATGTATGCATAATTGAACGCTGAGATTACGCATCGTATTACCTCTTTATCACCAACGTTGAAAGAACTCGATCAGAATTCCCCTGTGAATCATCACCTATGGATGAGATGTAGACACTAACTGATTAAAAAAAACATCAAATTAAATGAAAAATCAATCAATTTACACTCAGCAGTGAGAAAATTATATGATATTTCAACCTTAAGATCCTTTGCTCAGCATTAATTATCGGCTGGATTTCTATCGTACCACAGGCAGATCAACTAAACGTCCAGTAGCTAATTAATGACGATGAGCATACCTTCATCTGTATTCTCTAAGGAGTACTTGCCAAGCAGCTTGGGCATCACAGTTTCCTCGACCTCTACATGTCGAGGTATTTCCAAATAGTTTTACTTGCTTTCCCATGCAAATTACAATGAAAGACAGAAGGGGGCCTGCAACTGATGAAAGAAAATTTAACTTTATTAGGAATATTTTCCGTGAATCAGCACTGCCAAAATCAATCATCGTCAATCACTCACACTACCAGCGACACCGACGTTAATAAACAGCAAATCACGGATTTTATGCTGTTTCCACCATACAAATTGACTTGCTTTCATTGATGTAATGGCCAATACAAACCATTCTACTCACGCGAGTGACAAATAGTTCTCGTTGTAATTGGCCTCAAAGATAATTCCTTCCGAGCCATCTGAAACGCAGCTATCATCACCACCAAGGCCAAATATTACTAAGCACATATTTATCCGCTTTCCGTGCACACATACTGCTACTTTATACACTCTCCTTCAGAAGATGCTGAGAAAATAAATCATCACCAAATGAGAAAATATGGCATTCAACCAACCACACAAATGGTACTTAACAATCACTTAAGACAGTCCGACGAGTTTTTCACACGCAGTCCAAAAAATGTCCACCAAATGAACGACTCCAAATGAAATTAAGCAACGCCTGATTACTGTTATCACCAACGAAACATCAACCGTTCACTTCCGACTCCATATCACACCTTTCCCAATGAGCAACCACCATTTCTACTCACAGGAATCACATGAACCGATCTCCGAAGCACATACGACCGTGTTCGACGCTCATAAAACAAAAGACAGCCGCTATGCGAACCTCAGTGAGGTGCGAACACGAGAAGACGGTGGCGCTTTCTCAATGCTAGAAAAACCGACGTGAAACAGAGGGACGGGGCAACTCGAAGCCGCGGTATGGTCAGCCAGATGATGAGGAGGGGGCTAGGGGGGGGAGGAGGGTGGGGGGGGGGGGGGGGGAGCGCAGGTAGAAGGCATCAATGCAAACGGCTTGACTCATTGGCGTGCGACGGCGGTGACTCTCAGCATTACTTGTCGATGCGTCGAATGGGTGGCAAAGGGGGGGTAGTCTATGTGATTACATATATTCAACCAAGACATTAATTGCATTTCCACCGAGGGAAATGACCGTCCTATTTCGAAAAAAAGGAGTTTGCTCCTTAGGACCTTGAAAGTTACCGGTGTGGCCTCTTCCATCGACATG
This sequence comes from Platycnemis pennipes, assembly GCA_933228895.1. Classification (NCBI taxonomy): domain Eukaryota; kingdom Metazoa; phylum Arthropoda; class Insecta; order Odonata; family Platycnemididae; genus Platycnemis; species Platycnemis pennipes. The sequence goes on along the minus strand of OW121848.1, from coordinate 98,272,432 downwards.
TGAAGAGAAAAGCTTTTCCTTCCCGCGTCTTTGCGTGAAATCTTAACCCACGACCTTCGTCCAGCTAAGAATGCAAGGGAGATTTTTCTTAATTACTTTACCAGCTTGAAGCAGCATCGCTTCATGTGGTCTCTGATCACGGTTTAAAGGAATTTTCCCTTCTTGATCCTCTTCCCCAACTTATCCTTCTGTAAAAGAGTAGATGTCGGTGATAACAAAGTTAAAATCACAAAGTAAACGTGCGGTAACGCTTTGGAGAAAAACCAATAATTTTCCATGCATTCGATCTTTCGGTCCTGTTTCAACAGGAAGTTATTTTTGTAGCTCAAACGGGAAAAGTCGTACCAATTCATCCTGAATAATCTTAGTCCAACGACAAACACCACATTAATGCCTGATGCGAGAGGCCGACGTTTTTCGTTTCCAACCCGACCGACGAACTCACCAACCTGATGTGACCGCCACTGCGGCTGGCGCGAAGAGGTAACAAGCATTTGTGATTCTGGTAAAAAGATAAGAGTTGGGGCAGATGGCATTGATTTCTTTCCTGGAATGGAATGCTTACTGCTCTGATGTTTTTGCCACTGTCCCATCTGATACTCATCTGTGGTATCACATCTGACCCTCAATTGAAGTCGCTTCACATCGGAAGGAAATGTACAAGGGTGAAAGTGTAAGAGTGGAGAGAAACCCGGCGTCGGCATTGGCCTTCTCTTAACGAGGTGAGCCAAGGGGAAAACGGTTTAGCGTCCCATCCGACGGACGGAGTACTGAACTCGAAGGGCTCTCCACACAGCAATTAAGTAGGATATTCTTTACCAAATAAAAATATCTTCCGTGGCCAGGACACGAACCCAGGCCATTGGAATGTGAAACCATTGCTCTCTACAAACCTAACCAACCCGACCCCTCCCATATGATAGAAATGATGAGGTGTTTCAGCGGATTCCCGGTCCCTGACAGCTGTGTGGGGAGCACTTCACGGTAGGAACGTCCGTCGGAAAGGACGCGAAACAGCGGACCTTTTGGCGCCTATTGCCAACGTTAGGTTTCTCTTCACAATTCCTCTGTCTCCTATGAAAATCCTACCTGCACCCAATTAACCCTCATTCTCAATGTTGATTTATCTTCCACTCCCGATAACTACACTACTTCTTTAGTATAGGGTAGTCTTCTTTACATGGGGATTAAGCGTCGCTTTGTAATTCGGAGCAATTGATAAGTTGTCAACTTGCAAGCGAAATGATTCATACCCAACGAATTAGACGCAGGTTCAATAACTGTTTTGGTCAAGAAACCGAATGACCCTGCTCCGCCGCCGAAGTCTCGCGGGGTGCATGTCGCAGAAAATATGAGTTTTCATAAAAAACTGCTTCTTACTGACAGTACATACATGCCGTCCGAGGTTGTGGAATGGCAAATCCTTTGCCGTCTTTTGACCTGAGATGCGCAGAATTCAAGGCCGGGCTTTCCCTCTTCTCAGCTGCTCCCGAAATATTGACTTTACCTAACAGCACCTTCCCCTCTTCTATACCCTAACAGTCTCAGCGGCTAGTCCTCTCCCTTATGGCGCGTGGTTAATATCCAAATTTGGAGCGTAAATTAAATAAATAAAGTAAACAGATAAGTGAACAACGACACTACCTATGGCTGCCCAGTCAGCAAAGGTTTGTGCTGGCGCATGTGCTAACGTTGTGCTGCCGAGCATAGTCTTGTGCCTATTAAAACTAAATTGGTATCTAAATTAGGCATATTCACTGGGAATCGGCTCATATTTTCCACATGGAAGAGGTAATGAAAGTACGGATTGATAAAACTGAAGGAAGAGCCCCTCATATTTTCGTTAGAAAATTAAAAATATGGATTAAGGAACACTTAGAGACAAAAAATATCTTCCCCTAAAATTTCCAGCACTAATTCGTACCCCTTCCTTTCCACCTACCTTTCCTGTCCATCCTTCTCCACACCCACGTCACAAAAACTGAAAGTTTATTTTCATCCGCTTTCCTTGAGGTCCACGTCCCTGTACCATCCTATGCCACACTCCATACCAGGCATTCCACTAGTCTCTGCCTCACCAAGGGTTGTGAAAACTATTCCAACCCAACGATACTGTACTTAATTATTTCTTTCCAGGGAACCTTTTTACCTAGAGGCAATTCTCCTTCACACATCGCAAGATATATACCATAATACTTTTTATCCAAGATACAGCGCAAATAGCTGAACTGCTTCACCGGCTGTAGGTCGTTTATTCCTACTTTAAATTTAATGTCCCTCCTTGTCCTGAAGGATCTCACTTTATTTACCTTGTGGTATATCTTCATTCCATATTGTTCACGCTAGTTTTGTAACGCATCGAGTATCATTGTTATGTCCTTGGCTAAAAGACTGTCTAGCGCTTGATCATCCTCGAGCAGTGACAATTTTATCAACTTCCCCCATATTTTCCTCATCCCACGCCTCTTTCACAATTTCCTCCGAATGTGTCTAAAAGTAATGGTGATAACATGTTAGCCTTGCCTAAGCCCACGCTCAATAACCGCAGAATTTGAATTTCCCAGCTTACTTGAGCTTTTGAGTATAAATGTATGGATTCGGGATCAACCTCATATTTACTCCTATCTTCCGCAATATTTCCAATTACTTTCTCCACTTCAATCGATCAAACACATTCTCTAAATCAACAAAATACTCAAAAACGTACTGGTTATATTTTTCGTTCCTATTCGCTAATATTATCATCACTGGAATCGTATCACGTGCTGCCCATCCCTTACGAAATCCAAATTGATCTGCACCTTAGATTTGGTTGGGGTACTTCTCCATTCACCGGTTAAGTATTCTAAAAACTGTCCTGCAGCATGCAACATTAAGCGTACGTACATCCCTATAGTTTCCACGTAGGTACCTTCGTTTTTCTCTTTTTCAGTTACGGAATTAAACTGTTTTCACGAACTCCTTTCTCGTAGGTCCTTCAAACAAGCTAATAGAATTTCTTTCTACCACTAACCCATATCCTTCAGCACTTCTGATGGGATATTGTCGACGTCCCTTCCTCATGGACGACTCCTTGTCGTGCTGGGATTGGGGCTTTTGCGTTTCCGTGACCCCTTGAGCTGCACGGGCGGGAGCAACTAATGTTGCTCCTGGTAAGGTCACCCATAGGTCGAAGGGTAGGACCTTTACGAAAGGTAGTCCACGTACCGTACTCGCAGCGTCCGTACCTCAGCGATGCGCCTGTGAGAAGGCGTCTGACCCCAATCGAACGGCCTATCAAGTGATGGTGTCACGGTACATACTACATTGAGGCAGAAAACGCGAAATTGCCTCAATTAAATTTTCCCAAGAACGCAATGGACTTGACAAACAGTTATTCGAATCCAGGCAACAACGATGCCCGGGCCCAAATGTGTGGGGAGTGTGTCGTGCGCGGCAGTAGGGGAATCAAGGACTCTGCGGTCGTCATCTCACGAAAGCCTTGATAGGAAAGAAAGATAGCAGCAATGGCAGCAACAGCGGCAATGAAGAAATCAGAGAAGGGAGCGACGAGGCTAAGAATCGGGACATGGAACGTTAGTACGATGCTAAGAGCAGGGAAACTAGAAAACATCAAGCGTGAAATGAAGAGAGGAAAGATCGATTTGTTGGAATTAAGCGAAGTAAGATGGAGAGACCAGGGGAACTTCTTCTAGAGTCAAGGTTTCATAGTTATTTACATTCAGGGGAATAGAGAGAGAGAGTGGGGTATAGCAGTTGTATTGCATACATCATTAGGGAAAAAAGTATTGTATGTGGAGGCGGTATGCGATAGAATATGTATTAACTATCGATTTCGAAGCAATGCCAGTGAATGTGGTCGTAGTAAAGGTTTACCTACCTACATGGGGACATAAAGAAGAGGAATTAGGCGATGTATGTGACCAGTTGGAAGAAGTTATCGTGGAAGTTAAAAGCGGGGAGCACCTAATGGTTAAGGGAGACTGGATTGCTGTAGTAGGGGAAGTGAGGGACGGAACTGAAAAAAGTGAGTATGGGCTGGGTTTTACAAATGACGGTGGCGAGAAAGAAGTGGAGTTCTGTGGGAAGAATAATTAAGTGATTACAAACGCGTGGTTTAAACACCACCTTAGGTACAGGTGCACATGGAAAATGCCGGGGGATACGGGAAGAGACCAACTAGATTACATCATGGTTAGGCAAAGATTCAGGAACAGCGTGAAGAATTCGCATAGTTTCCCAGGCTAACATGCAGTTACCAACCATAACTTGTTAGTATTGAAATGGGATATGAGACTAAAAAGATTGAAAGTCGGAAAGAAAAGAAAACAGTAGGACGAAGGAACACTGATTAGAAAGAAGAGGAAGAATTTATCAGGAGCTTGTGTGTAGATGTATGAGGGAAGAGTAAAAAAGAGGAACAATAGTCGAAGGGTGGGGAATTATGTAGACGGGTATAAGAAGAACAGCAGAGAAAACAATTGGAACAGTAGACACCGGGAGTGTCAAGAAACCATGAGTAACAGCAGAAATGATGGAAAAGATCGAGGAAAGAAGGAAATGGAAAAATGTAAACACATAGCTAGGTAAAAGTTGTTATAATGAGATAAACAATGACTTAGGAGAAAAACAAATAGAGCAAGAGAAAAGTGGTGAAGTCGGCAAAGTAAGGTGATATGGAGGCTCTAGAGAGAAGGTTAGAATGTTATCGAGCATCAAGAAATGGAAAACGGTCTGGTCTGCAGAAGGGGAAATTTAGCAATGGAACCAGAGGAGAACCAGCGTTGTTGGAAGGAAGTGTCGAGGAACTGTACGTAAGGGAAAATAGACCTAGGAACATGGACATAGAAGAGGAAACGGGCGTATATCAGGATGGGGTGGGCTCAGGAATACTGGATAGTGAGATAGAGAAGACACTGAGATAAATGAAATCGGGTAAAGCGGTGGGGATTGATAACATCCCAGCTGAACTTCTGAAGAAACTAGGAAGAGGGGGATATGAGAGATTTTATGGGCTTGTTCGCAGAATACACGATGAGGGAGCTTGGCCGGAGGATTTTTGTAAAAACTGTGCTGGTTCCTATACTTGGAAAATACCAAGGAACACCAGGAGATAACAACACGATGAGATCATGGCAAGGAAAAAATTTAGGAGCAGCATAGTATGAGATCTGAAGAGGATCATCGTGTTAAAAGTATGGTTGTGGGTGAATAAAACGTCCGTTCAATTTTCTTTTTGATAGCTATGCGTTCATACTTTTTTCCATTTTTTCCTTAATTTTCTCCTTCATTCTGCTTTTGTCCAAGGCATCTGGATTCTTCTAGTGCCCACTATTGTTTTCTCTGCTGCTCTTTTACTCATGCCATGCTCATACTTTCCATATCCTTAAACTGTACTTAATTCCTCATCTTCGTTCATAGATTGCCAACAACTATTGAATTTCACTTTTTTTTCGAGTCCATTAGAGCTTCTACGTCCTTCGTTAATTTTTGAATTTCACCTCACATTTTATTACTAGTAAGTTACGACCGGAGTCCCTACCTGTAATCGGAAAGCTGTGTTAATCTTTCACGCTGCTCCTAAATGTTTTCCTTGCCATGATCTCATCGTCTTGATATCTCCTTGTGTTCCCTGGTATTTTCTAAGTATACCTAATTCTAAACCATGTGTTCGTGAATACTAAATTTTTTATATTGCCGTGCTCCAGTACTGTCACTGCAATTATTCCTTGAACCGAACCCAAAATCTACTTCTGTTCAGCCCTGCATTGCCCCGACTGCCGATTGATTGCCTATACTCCACTATTATCGGGTGATTTACGGTGCATTTTCGTAATTAATTCTTTCACCTGTTCACATATTTCGAGGTATATTTCGTCAACTTCTTCCTCCTTATGCTCTCCCTTAGTTGACGTGTATACCTCTACGAGTACTAGAGTCGTCGGCTCCACTTTTACGCCAATTTCCTATTTCTAAAATAAAAGACTAAGTAGGTAACCTTCCTCGGGTTTGTTTACAGCACGAGTTTCACTACATGGTTGCATAATAATATGCAAATAATGTGATTGAGTGGCGCTATATTACGTGATATGTCTAGGCCTGGATATACGGACCATATGACTCCTTTTTACCTCAAGGAGGGTATGCTGAAAATGAAGGAGAGACTTTTCCAAGTCTTATAAGTAGGGTACAAGATTTGGAAGTTTCACACACCAACTTACATTTATCAACACCTAAATTTGATGGGGGCAACACACAACAATACCGACCAGAAACCCCAGCATTTCATTTGTGAACCCATGTCACCGTTCGTAAAGAATGGCTGGTTCTTTCACACGACCTTTGCCCGGGAGTTTAATTCGTTGCCGTCCGAAATAAGATCGAAACTAAATAAAACTAGACTTATTAAACACTTTTTAGGGACCTACCAAAATGATTCGTTGATCTTCATCTACACGCTCCCCAGTTTCACATTCCCGATATACAGTTTCAAATATCCATCTATAAATTCCTTCTGATAAGTCACCTCAACCTATTAATATCCATTCATCATTTTTTTTTCTTTCTTCATCTTGGATTTTTTTTCTCTTTGTTTCTTTCTTCTTTTATTATTTCAGTTATCAGATTTGTCTTTTTATTTTTCTGTGTAATTTCAATTTTTTTTTATTTGTCTTTTGCTTAGAGGTGATCCAAATACGGGCTATGGTCTAAAAACGGGTTGGTTGATGATTGAGGTACTAGCAGATGCTACAAGCAATCGTTTCGTGTATAAAGTAACTGCTTATTGATAGGAAAGAAGAAATGGAGAAGTTGAGCTAGCGCTGTCCTCCATGTTGGAAGCTGTGGTGTTTTTAGCCCATAATCCTCATTGCTGAAGGCTCGAAAACTTTTTCTGGTAGATGGTTTACAATTTTTAAATTTTTTTTCAAATAACTTGAGGTACTTTTGTTATTATTGCATCAACGTTGACATTTTAAAGTATAATTTGGAGAGGTTGAATAATAAATATACCTTATCCGTAATATCTGCCGTTCAGTGTAACCCAAACATGCAGTTGGTCTAAATATGGGCTAGCTAAAGTGGTCTAAAAATGGGCCAGCCCATTTTTAGACCATTTTAGATTGATTTGGACTGTTTTACAACCTCACGTCAAATTTTTGTCATTCCTGCCATCATTTTTAAAATTTATTTGGTCGTTCTAATTTATTTTTTTCATTCCTGCATGAAACTTTTTTATAAAAGGTTATTTTTAATTATTTCAGCAATAGGAATTCCTAATGAGGGCTAATGAGGATGGTTAAAAATATCAAAAGTTTTCCTATTTTTTATGTCGGCTTCTAATTCCATACAAAATGGCTAGAAAACTCTAAAGGCAAAAATTATCTAAATACCTTAACAAGCCCGAGTCCTTTGAAGTTTTATTTCTTTTGCGTGAACGACCTTCAAGAGAGTAGCCAACACAAAGTCCGTTTCATTTTCTTAAGATGCCAAGAACGAAGCCTAAGTATTCTCCCGAAAATATCAGGAAGAAGTGGGACCCAGAAGGCATGGAGGAGATTTGGAAGAGGATGAAGGCATGAAAGGGAAAAGAAAATAGGAACTCTGACGGTTTCCAAGGAGTTCAATGTGCCCCGCACCACTCTTCAAACTCTCAGCAATAAGAGTGATTAAACACCTACTGCACCAAGCTTGGACGAAAGCCGTCCATGGGACATGATCTTGAGGAAGCACTCGTTTCCTGCCTACTCATAATGGAGCAGAGTTTTTTTTGGGTGTACCATCAACGGTGTGAAGCAAATGGCGTACCGTCTTGCGATGAGGAACAATCTGCCCGTTTCACTTAAAAATGAAGCTGGAGGAAGGGTGTGGGTGGATCTGAACCGTCATAAGGGTCGTCCCTCACTCCGTAAACTATGCGCAACCTCCGACGCCAGGGCTTTGGGATTCACTAAAGAGAATGTGGACGCCTTCTCCACCATTTTCGAGGAAGTCTATGATAAGCATAAACTCCCAGCCTCAAGGACGCACAACACAGACAAGAGGCTTGTCCATTGTCCAAAGTAAAGTTCCGTGCGTTGTTAGAAGAAATAGGAAAAGGCAGATTGCTGCTCTAACTTCCTCAGAAAGAGGCGCAACGGTGATCTTCATTGCCTGCATGAGTGCTATCCTTTGGGATTTTCCCCGCACCAATATGAGTCAAACGTTGATGAAGGGTGCTCCACCTGGTGAAGTAGGCAGGGCGCTCATCTGGCTGGGTTAAAAGTAACCTAATCACTGAGTGGTTCATTAATTTCATTCAAGAGGTCAAACCAAGTGAAGAGTCTCCAGTTCTGCTCACTACAGATGGCCACTACCGTCATGTACACAATGTGGATGCAATCGACATGGCGAAGAAGAATCATGTGACCATTGTGTGCCTGCCCACGCATTCCACAGAAAACTACAGCCACTGGACAAGACTTTCATGAGTCCATTAAATACATACTTCAGTGAGGAAATCCGCCCGGGACTGTGGCATTTCAATGGTCCTGTGACACCTTATGACATGAAGGAGCTATTTGAGAAGGCCTACCTCAAAGTGCAAACCTGAGGAATTGCCGTAAATTGTTTCATAAATGCGGGGATTTGGCCGCTGAATAAAAATATTTTCAATGAAGCAGACGTCATCGCAACAGAAATAGAAGCTACGAAGATTTCAGCTTCTAAACTTCAGCCACAGCTGACTCAAGTCATCCATCTTCTCAATCTCAAGCCATCCAACCATCATCCTCTCTTTCACCACCTGGTGAGGACTTTGCCTAAATTCATCTAGCCTCCAAGATTCCTAATTCCGGTGAGGTTGCAGTTGCTGGGTCATTCAAACAAATGTATCCATCTGACGTCAATCTAGTGCCTACTATCTCGAAGAAGAAGACCAACTGGGGTCGAAAAACTGCGAAAGCATTTCTTGTAAATTTTTTAATTAAAAAGAAAGATTTACCTTTTTAGTAAAGCAGATTTTAACGGATTTAGGCGTGACTTACAGACTTCTTTTGAAGAATTCGAGCACATCTGCAAAAATAGTGATACAGACAATACATGGAAAGAGTTCCTCCAAATTACGCGGTTACTTATCAACAGATAATATATATATATATATACAAAATAAAACAGACGACGAAAACATAGAAACACGCAAAAGAGACACTCACAAAAGTTTGGACGTTTCCGCGGTCATGCCGCCTTTTTCAACGGAAGAGGGTTGACTGCCGTTGACTGCTGGCTGAGTCCTCTTCGTGAGTGAAAGAGTGGGGGGGGTGGTAAGAATGGGTACAGGAGTGGGGCGGGAGACAGTGGAGGAGGTAAGGAAGTGGTGGCCTCTAGTGGGAGATGTTCAAGCCTGGCTTTTGATATGATCTTTCGAGCCAGATAAGCGCCAATTCACGAGACCTCACCTCAATGCTAGTGGCATTTTCGGAAAGTACTTCCACTATGGCGAGGGAAAAACAGTTGTCAAAAGTTTGATTATGGTGGGCACTATGTTTCGGGATAGGTTCGTGGAAGGGAGGAATTTTGGTGGAATGCCGGTGGTTGTTCATCCTGATAGCTAGTGGTGTACTGCACTCTCCAATGTAGAAGGAGGGGCAGAAATCCAGGAGAGGCGGTAAACTACATTGGTGGAGGTGCAGGAGGGTGTAGAGGAGGATTTGTTAAGGACTGATGAGGAGGCTGAGCGGAGTAGAAAGCAACATTTGCATCTCGGGCGTTTGCAAGGTGAAGAGAAATTGGAAGGAAGGGGAGCATGTAGAAGAGTGGGTCGGGTGGATCTAAGAATATTGCTGAGATTGGGTGCTTTTTTGTAAGTAACGGAAGGGCAGGGCAGAAGCACTTCTGACCTGAAGACGCCAGCAGGATGGCTGGAGAAACTGTCGTCACCCTGACAACACACGACGCGGAGGAACGCTCGAAAGCCGTTACCAGTGTTGAGAAACGCCGCGGAAACCTCAGAACCTACTTTACTGTCGATGACAATACCTTTTTAAGTAGTTCAGAGTAGCGTAAAACAGTGTAGCAGTTTGGTCATATTAAATACAAGAAGGGTAAGATTTTCAGGAAAGAAATCAAAATGTCTCTGAACGAAGGTAAACCAAAGTTTTTTTCTGGCTAAGTCATAAGGCAATAGCCAAATAGTATAAACATTTTAAATGTGAAAATATGCTAAAAACCAGAAAAACTTGCATGAAAATTGACCATTCTTTTTTTCATATTTTTACCATTTTCTGGGTGAGAACTCCCCCTCCCCCAATTAGGTGATATTCCATACCACCAATACGTCATATAGCATATTGGCAGATATAGCCCCCCCCCCCCTCCCCCGGGATATGGACCTGGATCCGCCACTGTACTGCACTAACCTGAAGGATTATTAACTCTTTCTTATTCGTTGTTATCTTCAAATAAAAAAACAAAATAACATGAACAAACGCAACATCCTGCTGACTTACGTACGTGAAAATGCTTTACATGGGTGTGCTCGCTCTGCACTCCAGCAGCCGATTTTTTGTGTGACGAGTCAGGCGGACAACATATAGCACTAGAAAGACGCCCCTCCACAACACAACTATCACTCTGGAGGTCTCCGTTGCCCTTTCATCTTCGCTCAATCCCAAGGTTTTCGCACATTTCTCTCCATTTCTTTCTTTATTGTATCGAGCTACCATGCCCTTTAACACTGCCCTTACCGTCTCTTGTGGCCTTAAGTTCCTATTTTAACTGTTGGTCTTCTATTTCGAGAGTTATTTTATGCTGCTGCTGTTGCCTCAGTTTCACACAATCATTTCATAAGATCGTGCCTTGCTTTTTCTTGCGCCAGACGTGACAACCGTCACAATAACCTGGGACGTGCACTCAGTTCCAACATTCAACTCTCGAGTTTTACTCCAACATAATTATCGTGGGAAATTTGCGCTGATTTCCCGTTGCCTACCTCAACAGTTGTGTACAGATGTCGCCAACACATGGCACGCCGCCCTATTATCTACACACCTGAGTTACGCCTTTTTGCAGCCGCCTCAGTATTGAACAGACCCTGCATTGAATGCCTTACGCTTACCTCCTACACTTCTGCCATTCCTGTACGGGTAGCACTACCGCGAGCAATTCATTGCTCCCGACAGTACGGTCATAGAAATGCGCAAACTATTTCCGCCAAGGAAATCAAGGGCAGTCCAAGGGGAAAACGGCAATATATATTTCGCTAAAAACAATCGGAGGTAAAATACGTACATCTTCCAACTCCCTCCCCCTCGATCCTATGGGATTATTTCAACTTCAGGGGAATTGTTTTTTGCACTTCCAAAATATTCAGCTCCCTTGCCCTGCGTTCTTGGCCTTGACAGTCATGAAACCTCTCGCCTTCAAGAAGCCATTATAACTAAATATAAATACTAAACCTATTCTCAGCAGCAAAAGCTGCGATTACTTGCTTCCAAATTTGGAGGATTAAAACATTTTCGAAGCGACCAAGAGCCTTATGGCTTCATGGGCGAAAACGTTTTTAAATCCGCCCTAGTTCCCATCCCTCTCCCGATTTTCCATTTATGACGTCTCCCTCCCGACTCAGAATTCCTCTGACACGGCATTTCAGTTTTCGACACGGGGTAAACGATTTTTACTGAGATATTAATGTCAGCACTAGTCAGATTTTTCGTTGTTACGTTTACATAATTAATCTCATAATTTCCCAAAAGTTTAAATCTGTGGAGAATTGCCCTTCACTGTCTTCCCTACATGGCACCTGTTATGTGGGCATTTTATTGCCCTTCGTCTCATTGCTGTTAGATGGTGTAAACTGAGAGATGGTCTTCAAACCTTTGACCAAAGTCGCTCACCATCAACAGCTTGTCTAATTTCGTAGCCCCTGATTAAAAAATTATAAGGTCATTGTAATTTTTGTAAAATAAAATTACATTGCATTTCATATTTCATTCAAGATGCATTTTGGCATGGTTAGGGAACATATTCGGCAAATAAACGACAGTTTAATTTTTTTAGTAACTTTGCGGCATAATTTGAATGTTTGTCATTGTTTTCATTTTAGAGATCGCTTATATCTATTTCTCGTTCATATTTGTATTGCAATTGGAAAAAATACCGGAAAAGGATGAGAAAACATAAATTTAAATGGCAAAACACAATAAAATTTACATTTGCATGCTCACTGATACGTTTTTACTTGGAATATAAATTGATAAAATTTATTAAAATACTTTTGAGGGTATTTTTTTCCATTTCGTTGAGATAATATATTTAGTCACACAATATTTGCGAGTAGTTAGGGATTTATAAGTGCGGGGTGGTGCTAAGTGGCGTGTTTCTTCGTGAATATACTGATTCAACTCGTTACCCCAGTTAAAAGTGTCGCCCGAGATAGGTTTTAGCGCATGCTTCCAATATAGACTGAAGAGAATATTTTTCTTCTCATTTACTGGTAGATATAGAGCGAGCTATACGACGGAGGGACGAAATATGCAGGAAATTTGTTACACTGCATTAAAGTGCCATAAAAACTTAATAACGTATACTTACTAAGAAGTAAGAATGGATGCGACGCATTATATCCTATCGGTGCGGCCCTGAACGATTGTCTAGTAACTTTTCGAGATTATATAAAAGTGTACTTTATGAAAAAATGAGGATATTATGACTAAGAACTATTTTTTTAATCCTCGATTTTCATTTAATATAATCATTCTACTGGCAAAAATTGACCATACCATAAAATATTTACAATTTAAATCACCGCCACTGATTGAACAACATATTTTTGAACGCGCCAATTGTCGAAGCGGCAAGAAGAAGAATGAGAAGAATGCCAACGTTGACAATCGTGAAGTCATGAATGCGTAAAGTGGAGAAGACAGGGAAGTTTGAATCTTTGAATGTTGTACATATTTCGTGTTCATAGAGAAATTTGACATAAATTTCCTTTTCATGATTTCTACTGGGAAAGTTAGTTTCCATTGAATGACATACTGCTCAATCCAGAAAACTACTTTATGCAAACCATCCTACAACTTCAGGAATTGGTGCTTTCCCGGCGTATCTGCTTCAAGAAGTTTTCTCAGCTTGTCCACCGGGTAAGGGCGTCCATTTCGGTCGACGTTTCGATCCTCGACTCGATGGTCATCTTCAGGGCGAGTTTGAAGGCCACGAAGATGACCCTGGAGTCAAGGATCGAAACATCGGCCGAAAAGGACGCCCTTACCCGGTAGACTAGCCGAGAAGCATCCTACAACAGTAATCCTCACTTGGGAGTAATCAGTGTAACTAGTATTTTACTAAGAGGATTAATTTTTGTATTTTGCCTCATATATTATGCAAAAGATAGCAATTTCTCGTAATAAATCGCCCAAGTTTCAATATACAAAGTTTTCAATAATATATTCTCTTGAAAATATTTATATTGTTGTTGATAAGGAATTAAGAGCTATGTAACGCACATTTATTTTTTTTACTAAAAAAAGCAAGGGAAAACATTTATGATAAATATGTTTCTTGTAAATGTGAATTCTGTCTCATAGTTTCCGCTTATTCCATGTAATAATCAGTGAAGCATTTTACTTTGAGATTTAATTTTGTACACTATCACATTTATTACAGAGGAGATGGTAGTTCTCAAAGGAAATCTATCCAGTTAAAATGTGTAAAGTTGAATGAAATATTCTCTTGAAATTATATTATTTATGGGAATCGACCTTACCGACTTCTATAAGAATCTTCAAAAAGACTTCAGTCGGCCTAGCCAAGTTGACACACCGATTCTCATAAGATCACCGAAGTATAGCAATGATGGGCCGGGGCGGAGGTTGGATGGGTGACCCCTCCATACCTCTACAACGGTGTTCTTGTCCCCTGTCTGCAAATGGCGGGCAGGTTAAATTTGGGTGGGCACAATGGATCTAAAGAGGTCTAAGTGCCAGGGGGGCTCCATAAGGCACCCGCCCACCCCTCCAATTTACTTATATATAGAAGTCTTATTAGTCCTTCAAATTTGTTGGAAGATTCCTATGAGATTCTCTTAGGTTCGGTAGAATTTTCTTTAGGATTCCTATAGGAGTATAATGAAAGTATTACAGGTTTCACATAGGAGTCTATAGGATTCCTATAAGAATAAGAATCTTATAGTCCTCTTAATAGTTTCCCATGAATCCCATAGAGAATATCAAATAGGCATTCTTCAGAACAAACCTAGAGGAAATGTTTTATAGAACCTCATTAAATGTGTTAGTCATTGAGAGCTGTATAAATTTAGTTTAGTAAACTAGTCACTTGCAAAATATGTTACTGTCTCCTGTTTTGGAGTGTAACGGTGGGTAATATCTTACAAGGAGACATCGCGAAAAAGATACTCAGGATCCAAATGATGTAATTATTTTCTGAAACTAAAGAGGAAATGTGGGAAAAGTGTCATGGCTTCCTTCCACATAGGCCCAGGTTAGCAAAAAAAATGTAACTATAGATTTTGCTCCACATAAATCCTTTTTAGGGTGCACAAGTAGTGACTAAGTGAGTTGAGGTGCTGTACCAGGTATTTCCCACATGATGGTGTGGATTCAAATCCCAAGAGTGACAATTTTTTTCCTTTCGAATATTTTACAAAATCACTGTAAAATGCCCAATCCCATACCTTTACGGAAGTAACAACAATATTTTTTTTTTTTTTCAAAATTTGCCAGATTTAATCAACCCCCTAGGGAGACTTTCAAAGCAAAGTTTGGGATTCTTATACATTTGCCCGAAAAGAGGCTTCACATTCCAACAGGCCTATAATGTTTAGATTTTGAAAATACAAGGATACTTCCATGAATACGATGGGCTTCAATTGGTCATGGGACTCTTTCAACGGATTATTATGTATGGTGAAGTTTGCACTTAAAATCACCCAGGAACCATGCTCGAATGACTTTAGTAACTTAATTTTTTATTCCATAGAACATGATATTGGCAGAAAGAGTAACTGTTGACAGGGTTATGTGGAAAATAGATATTTGCTATTACCTTTTTGTGGGTAATGTTATTGTGTTGCATTAGGCCTGTAGGCATGTGAAGCCTCTTTTCCGGCAAACATAGAATCCCAAAATTTGCTACGAAAATCTCCAACGGGGGTTGATTGCAAATCCAGCAAATATATAGTTTGAAAATTTTAAAAAATATTGTTGTTATTGCCGTAAATGTATAGGATTGGGAATTTTACAGTGATTCTGTAAAATATTCCACATTTGGTATTTGAACCCACAACACCTTGTGGAGATGACTGGTACAGCACCTCAACTCACTCAGCCATGGCTATGGTTAATGATAGCATGCCCAACACAGAATTTATACAGAGAAAAATTCTATAGTTGCAGCTTTTTGCAAGCCTGGGCCTATGTGGAAGAAAGCTGTAACACTTTTCCCCATTCCCTCTTTAGTTTAAGAAAATAATAGTGTCATTTGGATCCCAAGCATTCTCTCTAGCAATGTCTCCTTGTTAGTGGTGGCAAATTTATTTGTGGCATTCTATCATGTTATTAAAAAAATCAATAAGGGTATTGCAAATGATGATCGAAGTAGTCAGCAAGATAATTTCACAGTTCCTAAATCCCATCATAGGTATTATGATTCAGTCATCCATATTGTATGATACCAACAGGTAGGTAGCACATGCGGTTGCTTTTCTTCATTTCTAAGATTAATACTCACCTTTTCCCCCCACAGAAGATGTATTCCCTTTCCAGATTTTGAAATCTCTCATCAATGTTTATTACAATCTTTTTGTGTGTCAAAAACATTTTAATTTTAAGGGTGTGCATAGCAATTTTTTAATGCATGACTTGACATTCCTGAAATCCTATGCTATATGTAACACGTGCATGTATGCTGATGTGTTCCATGTCTTTTGAATAAAAGTCTTAATAAGAAAAAAGTTCAATCAAATTACTTTCTCTTGTCACAACTCATAGTTCATAACAATTGTGGTTTAACATGAATTTTAAATAATAATAATGTTTATTTGCCATGATGGATCAGATACAGCAAAAAATCAATAACCGATATAGAGATAGTATATGGCACGTAGGCCTAAGGTAGGGTAATGCAAAACAGGAAGAATAGGCTTCAGTTAAAATGAGAAGAAAGAATAATGATGAGTAACCATCAGTGTACCTAATCAATTATCATTAATGAAAACTCCTATCAGAGTGTTTTATCAGCTTATAAGAGTTTATAAGTGAGAGACAATTATTAATATTCTATAAGTAGTTATGTATCCTAATTACAATCTTAAGATTCAAAAAGTTAAACGTGAATTCACTAGATTTCTTCTGTATGTTCAACATGAAAGCCTCCATATTGAACTGACCATGGATAGAAGTGATTTATTATTATCAAAATTATGGAAAGTGCTTTGGTAGCTAAACTGGTAGAGTAAGTCCCTTGTCAGAAATCAGGGGGTCCGGGCTCGAATCCCAGTCGAGGTGGATTTTTTCCTTGTGGAAATTCATCTATAGTGCATTTTCAGCGGGTGACTCCGCTAAGGCATTCGTTGCTAGTTCGTAACCCTTGCTTATGGAAAGGGAGTTGAAAGGTCAAAACTAATGAGGAAGATATAAAAATTTAATTATAAAGGTTACTGATAAAGCTCTTAGCAGTAATGGCTACTACTGTCATAAAATATTAATTTGGTTAAATTTATTGTGTTTTACATTAATTCACAAATACTCTAAAGTAATTTGTCCCTCTATTATATTTATTTTTTGTCGGTATTATCTAGCCTTCCTTGAGTAGAGATGCCTAATGCCAAGCTAAAGATAAGCCAATGATTCCAAAAATTCTGCATTCATAGTCTCTGAAATTAATTTCAGAGACTATAAATGTATATTTTTTCATAATGTAGCATCAACTGCATTCAATCTTACAGACCCCAAAAATTGCTCTCCACCCAGTTTTGGAACTCCAGCCCCTGATTTGGTAATCACACTGGATTGAGTGTCAATAGCAGTGGAATGAAATGCTACCTGGCAGAATGACTTCACCCCTTTATTCATAGTGGCCCCCATGGAAACTGAATAATGGAACTCAGTGGTCATGGTTCCCAATAATGTGCTACATATTGTAATGAAATTCTTAATTACTGTAATTGAAACTGAAAACTGAAAAACTATTACTGGATAATCACCTTACATATTTTGAGTGAAATGTAAAATTTCAAATTTCTCAAAATGAAAGTTGTGAATTTTCATACCAGTGCTACCTCATGGACATACAAAAAAATTACAGATGAAGAACATATGTATTATAATATTATAAAATCAAACAAAATATAACATGTCATCTAACAAAATTAGTTGCAAATTCAAAGTTTTTGTTGAATGCAGTTCTATACCAAAAATTCACAAAGAAAGTGAATGAAACAGGAAATACAAATCCACTCACTCTATGTGAATATTCTTTAATGAGTTGTGGCCTTGCCTGAAAGACGGTCTAAGAAACTATTCATGGAACACTCAAGTTGGTTCAGTCTATGGTGGCAGATGAACAGTTGACATTCAATCCTTGTTATGCAAATATTCAATGATCATATCATGGATAGTGGCTAACAGTAAACACAAGAAAAACATACCTGCCTGGTACAAATTAGACTTTTGATGAAACCAGTGGTGCAATAAGACTCAGAAAACAATTATTTTAAAGTTCATACTTAAGTACTATATTGTTTTTGGGATGTACGATTGTTGATGAACACTGGTGAGGGAGAGCACATTGTGTCAACAAGAGCTTTGCCTTCCTAAATAAATTACGATCTGATGTATGTTTATCTCTCTGCTTGATTTGTTAGCATTAACAAATCAAACATAAGAGGCTCTCAGAAATATTTGCTAATTGTAGAAAATTAGATATGTATTAGGATGAAATTACCACTCCATCCTTCCTTAGCATGAGATAAGTACGCATGAATTCTTCACAAAATCCCGTGCTTCATAATGACCATAGAGTCTTAGGAAGTATTTGCTGAGGTATTTAAGTATTTTTTATCCTACAATGAATCAACTTGCCATGCTATTGATGCAGGGATATTCTTAGTAATAATAACCATTCCTGTAATATTATTTTATGCAATTGATTAAAATATTGAGAGGCATATCAAAAATTAATGAAATCAAGTTCACGTATAATCCTCAACGTAATGGTAAGGGTTGATTTTTCTTCATCCCACTTGGCACTTCCTGTAGTTGAATCTATTTCATGAGGCAGGGGGAGGCCCAACCTGTGAACAAAATAATATTAGGACAATAGCAGGATCAGACTTAGTCAAAAGACTACGAGTAGATATGTTTCAGTGACACAGTGACTGATTGAATCCTGAATACATTTCACTCTATTGATATTTTTACCAATGTTACATTTCCATTGTCTTTATTCACATCATCCAGTAATAGATGATCTCTCAGTTTTCTGAAAACTCAGTTTCCCCATTAAGCAGGTAGTATCAGCAATAATAGAAAAGTTGTTTATTTTTCATAACATCTCGTAACTATTGTGTAAACTGTAGTGAAACTTAAATGTGTTGAAAATGTCACTCCATGGACCTCAAATTCTTCCTAATTCTTGCCCTTGAGTATATATTAACTGAAAAGCCATCACATTTTACATTAGTTGCAAACAAAGGCTACTGTAAAATTTGCTGCCATTTCAGTAAACTATTGCCTTGACAATGTGGAAGCTATTGTCCATCCCAAAGGCACACAGACCTTGAGAAGTGGAAGCAAAGAACCCAACTCATGGCAGAAAGGTCATACAATAGGGTGCCAACAGAAAGCCTTTTTCTCGGATAGATGGTTACAGAACCCTGAAATACAAACCTACGGAATCAAGTTTTCCAGATTATTTTTAATCGTTGAAGAATTGCATCTTTGCTAAAGTTCCAGTGCCCTTCTCACCAGGGCCTCGGTCATGGATCTTCATAAGGCGTGCACTAGCTTTATCGTTATTTTTTTTATTTAACTTATGTCAGAGAGAACATGAACTCCATTCTTCATTTTTCACGCAGCAGTTCAAATTGCTTATCATGATCAGTGGAGCAAATTTTATGGATGCTTATTGTTAAACCTGCACTAATTTATTGGTAATATCAATACAGATTGTGATAATGCTAAAGATGCATCCATGATTCCACACCAGGATAGCTAAAACTTACTGGCACTATTAGTAATCACACATGTTAAGTATTCTTTGAAGGCTACTTGTTCAATGACATTCTTTTTTGCACATTCATAGACATTTACACATAAACTATACCCCATTTCCATTGCACAATTGGTGATCATGAATTCTCCCTCCCTCATGATGATCATGAACTCTCAATTAAGCATTGAACAGATCTTACATTATTCCTAATTTGAGAGACTGAACTCTTTGGTGCTTGAACTCATGCACACAATTTGAATTGTAGGCCTGAGGCTGTCTGCAGCATCAATGAAATATCACCATAAGAAAATTCCAGTGCTGATTAATCTGTAACTCCAGCATCAGTGTGTTTTTCCTGATTATCTCTTTGATATTAATTAATGTCAGTACAAAAAAAACTGTTTACTGTTTAGGGCATTAATGAAATCAGCTGAAGTAAAGAAGACATACCTGTACAGCGGAGATCGGATATCGATGCGAGATGACTGAACATTCAGATCAATTCTATCACTTGATTCTCCATCTAAGTGGACTGTCACAATTATGTTTTCACAGCTTGATGACATAGGAGTTTTGCATCCCATCTATAAAAGCATAATCGGTCTATTTAATTGTGAATCAAACATTCAAACATTTTAGGTGCTAATTACTTTTCATGTAAAAAAAGGAATGACATTTCCACTCTCAGTCAGCAAATAAATAAAGGTAAAAATTGATGGACAATAAAGAATTGTGTTAAGGTTACTGAATAACAACATTATAATTTTGTTGTTCTGATTTTAACTGGGCATGATAATCTGGATTACACTGAATTAATTCGTTGAAATGCGATCACTAGTTTGAAACATTGCATGGTTAATAGGTTATTCTTTTCAATACAAGCAGTGCACTTTAACCAGTGAGAAGAGATAGGAATGGGCACCGTGAAAGTAAATACCAAGCACTTAAAATTAAGGGAAGAGATTTGTAACAAGTCAGCACAGAATGGTCAAGGTTGATTTGATTCAAGTTATGCTACAATAGTTTTAGCCCCCTGCCCCAAATCGAATTTCTGGTTATGTGCCTGCATAACATATAAACATTTAACAATTGTTTATTAATTATTATTAATAATAATAGTTGGCATAAAATGAATCAGTTTCAGCATACATTCTTAATGATTTTGTCTCGTGAACTTCCTTTGCCACTATTCTATGGCACATTTAAGGGAGCATGGACCTACACTTAATTGCACTATAAGCCTTGGCACCCTTCTCATTTGGCTCTCCAAAGGATTGGAACCGCACTACATCACATCACATTCGAAAGTTGACAGTTGAATAGAGCATGTAAGAGTTTGAAGAGTGCAAGGAAGTGTGAAGGAGGAATTGGAACAGGGCCTACACCACTCCTTCATCCTTCTTTCCCTACTCCTTATGCCGATAGAGCACAAGCTGATGGAATATATGCAGAAATTGATGATGCATAAAGGTATATTCAGTAGATTTCTGTGATGAAACCCATGTGATTTTGTCCACAAAATCTGTCAAACTCCCACCAAAAACTCAAATTTCCATTTCAGATTACATCTTTTCTGTTTGGAGAATTTGATTTACTCCTGAGATGTACAATATTCTCATATATGAGAATATTGTTCCATATATGGAATAACTAAATTTCCATCATCATCATTAGTCAGCAATCTATGGATTGATTTGATGGAGCTCTCCACTGAATTCTTCTTTTGGCTAATCTCTTCATTTTTTCGTATTTCTTCTATTTCACAACACTCATCACTTGTTCTATGTTTCTCACATGAGGCCTTCCTTTGCCGTTCTTCCTATTGACTTTCTATTCCACTATTGTCTTTATCAGGTCATTATGTCTTACGATGATGCCGATTAAGTTGGTCTGACTTGTTCTTAGGGTTTTCAGAATGCTTCTCTTTTCTCCCACTCATCTTAGGACTTCCTTATTTCTCACCTGGTCAGTCCATCAATCTTCATTATTCTTCTATAGCCCCACATTTTGAATGCTTCCACCCTTGACTTCTCGTCCATGCCTCACTCCCATAAAGAAACATGCTCCAGATGCATGTTCTGATGAATTGTTTCCATACTTCCACACTTTATTTCCATCTGTAAGTAGATTCTTCTTTTGATAGAATGCCCTCCTTGCCTGGGCTATTCTACTGACTATTTCTTTCTTGCTTCATCCATCGTTAATAACTCAGCTTCCCAGGTAACAGAACTATTTCTCCTCTTCAAGTTTTTGTTTTCCTAGTTTAACGTCGCTTTTGGCCTCTTCTCTATTGCTGCATACCAATAACTTAGTCTATTTCTTATTTATCTTCAGCTGATATCATGTCACTGTTGTTTCCATGTGTATTAGAATCCTATTCAGATTCCTCTTAGTCTCTGTTATGAGTGCTACATCCGCAAATCACAGCATGCAAATTTTTTTCCATGGATATTCACTCCAGAAGACTTCTCATTTTTTCATGAATGGGTCTATTGATGTAAAAATTAAAAATCATGGGAATGCCTTGTCTTACTCCTTCCCTTATTCTTGTTTCTTCACAGCTGGGTCCAGATTTAATCACAGCTACTTGTTTTCTTTTTACATACTGTGTATAATTCTTTGGTCATTTTAAGGACACTCCAATTCCTTTCAGAATTCCAATCCATGTTGTCAAAAGTCTTCTCTAAATCCACAAATGTAATGAATGTCAGATTGTTCTTCCCCATTCTCTTTTCTATGAGTAGCTTAAGGGCCAATATTGCTTCTCTTGTACCCTTACTTTTCCTGAATCCAAACTGATCTTCATCCAGGAACTCACCTTTTTTAGTTTTATTCTTCTGTAATGATCCTTGTCAATATCTTCTATGCATGTGTCGCCAGGCTTATAGTCCTAAAATGTTTGCATTTCTCCACTCTCTCCTTTTTGGGAATAGGAATGATTATGTTTTTCTCAAAGTCAATGGGTATTTCTCCTGTAGGAATTTCTCCTGTAGGAATTTCTCCTGTAGGAATTTCTCCTGTTGATGTTATCATATCATCCTTTCCAATTTCAATTTTCTCTTTGATCACTTTCTTGCCTAGATTTTTTCCATTGTATAACTCATCCAGATACCCTTTCAATTTATTCACTTTACCTTCTTTTTCAAACAAAAGTTCTCCATTTTTGTCCCTTATGTCATCGCATCTTGTGCTCCGTTCGTTGAAGTGGATCCTCACAATCCTATACCAGATTCCGCCTATCCAAGAGCACGGTTGTTTTGTACATATTTGCATAGATTCTTCATCCACATTTCTCTAGCTTTCCTGGCTTTGCGACTTATTTCATTTTGGGTTTCATCAGGTTTGGTCTCGATTGTCACCATTATTATCCTATAATTGTACTGCAGAAAGCTCTTCACACGCATTCCAGTGCTCTTTCTGAGTATTACCTGTACTCCAGAATTACCATTTAACCTGGATCCGCCCAATGTAGCAAAAATTTCACACACGGTATTGCTCCACTGTAATAGCTCTCTCACCGTGCTGGCACCCTATAATGTTGCGGTTAATGCTTTGTTAGAACGAGGAAGTCTAGGGCTTTAATTCAGTGTAAGACTCGTCAAGTGAGAGTGAACATGTGTTCACCTACCATCTCTGGTACCTCGGTGACTTTCCTGGACACTGAAAATGGACGTTTGCTTTGTGTAAGTATTCAATTTTTTCATTAATTATATGCATTACGGCAACTATTTTTAGTATGTAATAACATAATGAATCAGCACATTTTATAATGTAATAATATAATTAGTATTGCTTTCCATTGCTGATTTATTATCCGATAAATGCTACTGTGACATAAATGTCACATTAGGCGGATCTGTATGCAATTCTTCAAATCAGGAAAATCCAAGCTCTCCTCAAAACGTTAAGCAATTCCAAAGTTTTTGCCTTAGTATTCTGGCTAATGATTTATTGTGTCAATTTATCGATTAGTTTGCCTTCATACCCTTTTATCCTGGTAATTTCGTTTGAGTTAATTATTTTTACTGTCGCGATATCAATATTTCAGAGATACTACACTGCGTGAAGCCATAGAGCTTCTGGAAAATGAAAATCTTGATGATGTGGAATCTATATACCTTGAGTAACCAGAAACGACAGTTGTCTCTGATGAGGACAGTGCAGACGAGGATGCCGGTGGACTTGTGGACAATTAGACGGGGAGACAGCTTCACGCGAGTGTAGCTTGTTTCGAGGAATCGGCTTGATGATAACACTCCTAATGACTTTCAAGGGAGCACTAAAGTGTTGATACCAGCTGAACGTAAGGAAAAGAATTTAAAGTCAACGAATCCTACTCCACTTTACCAACAAAAAAAGATAAAAAGAGAAGCAGTTAATTGGCAAGAGGAAGATCTTTTTGAAATAAATAGGTTATTCCCCGAAACAGACCTTTTGAATAGCGAGACAAGCCATGTATAGACATTTTGGAATATGATTTTTCGGATGACATTTTTGATTTTCTTATGGCAGAATCAGAAAAATATGCAACATTTATTGGTTGCTCATCTCCCAATATTAGTAAGGAGAAGATGAATGTTTTCATAGCCATCTTGCTGCTATCAGGTTATAATAGGGTTCCATCCAAGAGATTCTACTGGGAAGATTCTGGAGATGTTAACAAGTCAATGGTTGCCGGAGCAATGTGAGGAATAGATTCCTTGAGATATGTACATTCCTTAACTGTGCAGACAGCACGATGCCTGACATGACAGACAAATTGTGGAATCTGCACCCATTGATCAATAAATTGCAAGAACAATTCAGGGAGATGTTTCCTACCAAGAAAAATCTTTCTTTTGACGAGAGTATGATAGAGTATTTTGGTATTCATCACTGCAAGCAATTTATTCGGCGGAAGCCAATACGTTTCGGTATAAAGTCTGGTGTTGGAATATTCCCAATGGGTACCTAATTGATTTCCACGTCTATCAAGGTAAAAACCCAAATTCAAATCATCGATATGTAAGAAATTATGGCAAATGCACCACACCGTTGATATCAACGTTAGATGATCTACCACACAAAAAAAATATTGCCGTTTCGGCATTATTTTGACAACTTTTTCACAGGAATGAGCCTCCTCACTCATTTGAACTCCCGTGGATATGGTGCAACTGACACACTTAGGGAGAATAGACTACCTAAAGACTGTCCTTTGCAAGAAAGTAACTTGAGTATAAAATCTGATAGAAGTTCCTATAAATATTTAAAAGTGATGGTTATGAAGTTATCGTTGTGAGATGGATGGCTGTAGTCACTATTGCCTCGACTTGCCATGATGTATATCCCATGAAAAAAGTTGACCGTTACTGCAGAATAGAAAAAAGTAGAAAGAAATTGGCCCAGCCGAATATGTTTTGAGAGTACAACAAAAATATGGGTGGTGCGGATTGCAAAACCAAAATATTACGGATGTGAGAATTTCTATCCGTGGAAAAAATTGTGGTGGAGTGTTTTTTCTTGGATTTTGGATATAGCTGATCACAATGTTTGGCAGCTGAAGTGGAAATCTAGTCCTGGCATATCACAATTAGAGTTCAGGCATGTAACGTCCATACATACTTGAACATATATTGATGCCAAGCCAAGTATAGCTGCCGCATTACTTCATTTTCTGCAGAGGCAGCCAATGAAATACAATACAATGGTAAGGTTTCATGTAGTCTTTGTTATACCAAGTAAAAAAGTCATCGCTGTGCAGAAGAATATTGCTCTTCAGTCGTCCGCACAGAATGCGTAAAATATAATGTGGGACTGTGCTAAGACTGCTTTTCTGTATCCCACACACATAAAATGCATATTTTTCAAATAATTGGTAAGTTAAATTCCAGACCTCTTTACTATTAAATATATGGATGATTTTTCGGGAGTTTAGGTCCTTTTTTAAAAATGAAAACTATTTAACTTTTGGCCGACGTTTTGGAAATTGTATTTTTCCTTCTTCAGGGCTAAAAAGAAGAAAAAGAAGGAAAAATACAATTTCCGAAACGTCAGCCAAAAGTTAAATAGTTTTCATTTTTAAAAAATAACCTAAACTCCAGAAAACTTTTTCAAATATTCATTTAATGTATTTTCCTAGTTTGGGGAACTGTATTTTTAATTGTTTTCCTTATTCACCACATAAAAAATATAATTTACATGTACCTACATTGATCGTGTCAATTCATGGATTTGTTAGTTCATAACACTTCTATTAGACTTTTTAAGCTAAATAAATAAAGCTTTTTGTGACTGTAAATATGATTTTTCATGATCAAAATGTATGACATGTTAATGTTATACACATTACAAAATTTAACGTATACACCATATTTGTAAAATAGAATTGATTAAATCCAGCACGTATGTGCATTTGAACTATGCCAAACATTTGGAGAAGGAAGAATTTATGAATCAGTTAAAATATAACAAACTGAAAATTATTATCAGATTTTTAATGATTTATTTTGAATTAAAATGAAAAACTGTCAATAATGTAAATACAGTATAATCTGTGCAAAATAAATACGTCTTTCCAATTTTTTGATCATTTAAATGAATTCTGTACTTAGCAAAAATACGATAAAAATTTGCTTTATTAGGGGAAACATTCCCTGGCATCAAAAGACAACAGATCCGCCCAATGTGACATTTATGTCACAACCTGTATTTCATAAACTACACACCGGATGAATTAAATATTAACAGGATGTCATACCAAATAGGTCCCGGATCATGTCCTAAAAATATCCATAGTTTATCTTAAAAAAAATATTTTGGGTGGATCCAGGTTAATGACCCCATGTGTATAATCCTGTAGCTTCCACTCCAGAAGCCTTCTTCTTCAGGCCACTTCATTTTGCTGATTCTTAATAATAAGAGGTCTATTCTTTGCATTACCACCTACAGGGTCTCTAGTCTTCTGCAAGTCCAAAGCAATCTTACATTCCATGTTCCCACCCTAAAATGTTTATCACACTTGTCTGATGTACTCTCTTGGGTAGTCGCTGCCCGGAGATTCGAATGTGGGACTATTTGACCTGGAGGTCTCATTAGTAAAATATTCCAGAGCAGGGTATTTTACTCGAGAGGGTTCCATCACATCTTGATAAAGAGAAAAAGAGTGGAGTAGCTGCGACTCCTCGGGATAATAATGTGGTGGTTTCCCATTACCTTCCACATCGCCGTACTACAGCCGTTTAAGTAAAAGTTGAACAGTGAGTATCACTGTACTGACCACTATGGTCTCCACCATTACTCAGAAGAAGAACTGCTGCTCTCTTATCCAAGTGATGGGAAGCATAATTGTTGGTGACCTCCCATTGCCAAGTCATGGCATCTTCATAGTTTTCTGTATCATTTAAAAGCCAATCTTACCCTAAAATAGACCAACACCACCTCAGAGTACAATCGCTTTTTGTCCATGACTGCTTATTTGACAAGTAAACTTGCTTATCTTGCAGCTAACCTCTATATCTATAGGTCGACCCACCATCCGCAACCTGGTGGATGCACTCAGTGGCTTTAAGCTCAGCCGCGAGTAAATTTCTATGCAAGATCAATATTACTCCAATGTGGAGTCCATATAATGGCCATTGAGGATCTACACACATATATAGAGATGGATCTACATCACTCATGCATGGAATCATTTTTTTCCAGCAAGGGTCTACATGGAATACCTAATTTTCCCAGCAGGATACTCCCATCTGAAATTCATAATTTACACTTAGAAGTCACTTCCATGAAAGGTGGGTGCCTGATTTTCAATCATGAGGGCATGTGTGGACATTGAAGTATTTAGGAGTACAGGAGTATAATTTCCCCATGCTCACAAATTTAAACTGTGGGCAGGTTGATGAAAGAGAAGAATCATGTGAAAATAAAAAAGATTAGCCAGTAAAAATTTGAGAGGAGAGCTGTTGTGGTTATAATCCCGCCTACATGTATTTTCGATTGTCTTGTTTTCTACACTTGCATGTATAGTTTCTTTTGTTTTTCGTGGCTATGAAGTTCTGTTGAATAAAGAGCACATTGTGCAGTTTGATATGTGAAACGGAATCGGCATGTAATAATTTCACGTAAGCTTTCCTCAATAACCTGAACGCTGGCACCTGCTCTAACAAGAACCATATGGCATAACATATGTTATATCACTCTTAGGATTGATGGCGATTGTGGTGATGATAACCAATAGGCAGATGACTTTCACAAATTCATAGAAAGGGAACCACCACCAGCACTATCAGAATTTTATAGAATGCCTTGACGCCCAGATAATTTTTAAAGTTTTATAGCCTTGTGAGGATCAGCATCGAGTGTTACTACCACGTTATTACCCACGATTCATCATGGCCCCCTGTTAAAAATTCCC
The DNA here is from genome assembly GCA_933228895.1 of Platycnemis pennipes. Lineage (NCBI taxonomy): Eukaryota > Metazoa > Arthropoda > Insecta > Odonata > Platycnemididae > Platycnemis > Platycnemis pennipes. The sequence goes on along the minus strand of OW121848.1, from coordinate 98,244,831 downwards.
CATTGCATGTCCCTATAGGGAATTGGGAATGGGGAAACAAAATCCCTGTAGGGAATTTCATGTCCCTATAGGGAATTTCATTTCCCTATAGGTGTACCTATAGGGAATGCCATTTCCCTATAAGGAATTCCATGTCCCTATAGGGATTTTCTATAGGGAATTTTCAACAGGAATTGCTTTTTCAGTGGTGAATCTAAATGAGGACACAATCAGATAATATAATAACGAAGATGTGAATGACTTAAGTCATTCACATCAGTGGCTGTTGACAATTGTCAACAGCCACTTTGAGTTAAGCGTTTTAAATTCAAAAATTGTTCTATACAAGCAGAGCAATGATTGACGTCAATGAAAGCAAACTATAGTAAGAGCAACAATTGTTTTAGGCAGTTGATCACCATTTCACAACTAGAATATATAAAATCTATCGATAAACCTTAATCGAGCAAAAAACAATTCCCGAAATTCTAATCAGTTTAAACTGATAGCTTAGACAGCTCAGATGACTCTCATGTAGGTACTATGATGGTAAGGTAAGTTAGCTTACCTGAAGGTAAATGTCTTCTGGAGTTACAGATTGACTGTATTTTATATCATATTTTGGTTTTTTACGGTGATCATTATGTTCATCATATTGCATTTCGTCCACCTCTTTGTCGTCCCATATTTCTTGAGAATTTATTTTGGAGTCGTTCTCTATATGGTCATTTGAATTTCCACACTTGCTAGACTTACATGGCCCAATATCACCAGGCCCTAAATTGAGATTTTGGACAGACTCGATCATTTCTTTGCAAAGAATAATATTTCAAATGATAAAAACGTAATACTTATCCATAGTTTTACATAACAACAAAGTATAACTTGCCAATTCTAGACTGGCCAGCAGCTGGAAGGTCGTCATCACTATCCGACTCATTTTCTGTTTTTAGTAGTTTTGTCAAACATTTTACAGTATTGTAATCCATTCTTCGATTTACCCAATATGGCGTATATAAAATTTCCAATAAACTGATTGAAATATGTTTCCCTGGAAACTTACAGGAACGTTGTTGAAGCAGAACCTACGTTACCATAGCGACCTTTGTTTAAATTTACCCGCCATCTTACGGTTGCCTTTAGCACCGCGAATGGTTTTCGGGATTTATTACATATTGGGTTTAAGAGATACTTAAATTGTTTCTCTTCAAATTTTTGATCGGCCAAAACGAGTTATTATCTTCCTCTCTAAAATACAGATGTAAATAAACATGATTAACTTCCTACCTGCATTGCCTCATCTACTTCTAGGGTGCACCACAAGCCCGCCACGGAATCAAGATTGCCGGAGAGTTCACAATGTCCGAAGTTGTGGGGGAGAAGTTATCGAAAAAGTATGTATATTCGTTACATCCGACTTCTATGTGGCTGAAAATTTGAACCAAGTAAAATTTTCAATCGTCGAACATTCTCTTCGCTTGTTTGATATTCCGTCTCCCCCTTGGCCACCATGTGGCATCTTCATGCTTGATCAAACTTATGGAAAAATTCTGGATTCCCAATTTATGTGCTCAAAAAGTTCATATTTTACCTCCGACTTGTCATTCGTGAATATCTAATTCATGAATGCCTTCTGTCACATTAGTTATTCCTGTGCTTGCCATTGCTCCTGGTAATGGCATGTTTGCAGGTAATTTTAGCCTTCCGAGGATGGCCGAGTGAGAATCCCTTCATTTTCCTTCAAATTGAAGGACATCATGCTGTCATTAGTGCGTAAAGTTGGCCAGAGTAATTTGTTGAAGATTGTGGACATAGCTCCATTCCTCAACGATGCTTTTGGATTTCGCACCTATCGGCTCTCGGCCACCCTCCAAGGCAAGAGGTTCGTTACTGTTTCGGAAACCTTTGAGTCATTATTCATGAAAATTCAGAACTTAGCACCGTTGTACGAAGGGAAATGCTGTCTGTATTATTGCGTTTGGTCAGCACATTTTCTCAAACCATTAAGGAAATGGAATCTTGGATCTCTTACACCGGCTAAGCTAAATGTGGTGCCTTTTGCAGTGAACTTAAGCGGCGGATGAAGGCTGAACAAAAAGCCAAAGAAAAGGCTGAGAAAGAAAAGGTTGAAGCTGCCAAGAAAGAATCGACATCCTCGAAGAAGAAGATAGATGCAGTCCAAGAAGAAGAAATTAGTCCCAATGTAAGTTTTTTTCCAGTGATTATCTTATACAAGCATGTTAATGCCTGTTGTTAAAACAATGCTTAACTTTCGAAAGTTCGAAAAATGTAACACTGAATCAGTGCATATATTTTGAAATCTTCAAGTCTGGTAGAACATGTATTTTCATACATTCTTGGCATTAGCTGCCTTTTAAACATAAAACCAGGAGAAGGTGGATTGAGAAAGCTGGTAATTATTATTTCAAAAGCTGCTTGTCCACACCGAGTGATTTGAATAACGGTCTTCCTTGTTTTTAAACAGGAGTACTTCAGGTTACGCACCCAGACAATTACACAGATGAAAAATGTTGCTGGGAGTAATGATGCCAACCCTCAGCCATATCCACACAAATTTCATGTATCCATTTCTCTAGAAGATTTTATTGAAAGGTACAAGAATTTACCTGATGGCCAAATAATAGATGATGAAGAGGAGAGTATAGCAGGCAAGTAAAGTTTGTATTCATTATTATTTTAACGACATTTCCGCCAATTAGGGTATGTTTTAATGGATTATCATTACTCTTCTTTCCAATGCATTTTCCAACCACCTCCACCCATACAATATGCCCACTCCCTATTGCTCTTCATTCTGTCCAAAATGCATTTTCTTCTTCACCTTCCTCAGTACCTTATTGTCCCTTACTACTTGTTCCATTCAAAAACTGGCTCTTCCTTATTTCCACCATCAACTTTTTTCTCTCTCCATTATGCTTTTAACTTCATCATTTGTCCTCCTTTTGGTCCGTTTTACCTTTTATTTTCTCCTTCACCTCAACTCAAAAATCTCCATCTTAGTTAATGTTTGTTCTTGTCATTTCATGTTTAATTCTTGGTCAAGATTCTCACTGGAAGTTTTCTTATCCAAAGCAATTCTTCTCCTAATATCTTTGGTACAATGCCCATCATGCTCAAAATGTTAAGTATCCAAAATGTTCCTCTTGGAGCCAATTTCGGACTGCTACTGACAATAAGTCCAGATTTTCCTTCTTTTTCCCTGAGAATCTCATTTCCTGTCAGGTGATTAATCTTCAAAAATTTTATTTTAATAATTTGATTGTAAGTTGAGGTTTGGGGCCTTCTGTCATTGGCGTATGGTAAGAAATTAGTTATTAGACTGGTCATTTTCCCTATGTATGTCCTGTGGAATGCATGAATTTTTCAGTTGGTATTATAAATAAATATTCTTTTTCTGTGTGTATCAGCAAGGTGTACGTGACAGTATTTTTTTTAACCACAGCCTTGCCTATTAGTGTTGCCATATGATATGAATGCCTACAAAGATTAACGTGATGATCTGAGATCCATTATATCTAAATACCAGAGATGAGTTGTCTTTTGGGCATATTTTATTGTAGTCCAATTTGGTTAGATTGAAGTTACTGGTGGTTTGTATCTCGTTCGGAGTATGTAGAATCAGGAAATGCTCATGTTGAAAACTATGAAGTTGTAAAGTAATTTAGATAATGTTTAAGTGCATGCATTTCATACAAATGGGGTTATGAGTATGAGGGTGCATGGCTTCTTGCAGCCCTACAGAGAATTCAAACTGATGACTTCATTAACCCTCTTAGTGCTAGCCTTTCTCCTGGGGTAATAGCGAGAAATGCAGAGGTTAATTTAATAAATTGTAGCACCTTAGGAAAAAAAACATTATGAAGCCATTGTTATAAATATCCAAATGCATTTTTTTAAATTTCTTACATTGAATTAACTAATATTGACAAAATGTTTTTACATTGACTGAAAAATAAATGTTTATTTTAGTGTCATAAAGTTGAACAATATATGATATAGTTGAACAATAGTTGATATTGGGCCAATATATCGGCCAGCTGCACAGATGCAAAAGCGGATATATCAGCCCGCTGCACTAAGGGCCGGTTTTATAATGTCTGGTTAAACTTCTAGTTAGTTAACGTGGACGTTAAGTGGAGGTGAAGTTTAACCTGAGGATGGATTTTATAAAGATAAACAGACCTCCGGTTAGTTGACTAGAACCCTAGAGACGGATGTGTGTACTTAAGATAATTCTCATACCGTGAATACGTCATGACTGGCCAAAACAAATCAAAACGATTTAAAAAAATCGCCGCTACGAAAGCATTTTAAAGTTGTAAACTTACGACACAAAAATTAATTATCACCAATTCACCGTATTTCTACCACATATATCTCATTAGTCGGTGTCTTTATTTATAATTTCCTTGGAAAATTAGTTTAAATTTCCTCACTGAATGAAAATGGCCAAGAAAGTTCAGACATCATTCCCACCCAATTAATTTCCTCTTTTTTCTCGAACTTCTAGCTGTCTTCCTAACAGTGGTAAAAATATCAGCAAAGAATTGCTAGGAATTACATTAATTTAGAAGATGGAAAAATTGTTTTTCATGTAGAGGGTTTATTTTACAATTTTTGGCTATGGTAAAGGTGTTATTTTCAGTGTAGTAATCAATGGCAAGTGTGAAAGAGCACTATATTACCAATTTCTAATTCATCAGATGTAACATTGCGCTCCAGAATTCTTAGCATCTTAGCCAATGACGCTGACCCAGTAATTTCATCCAGATATCTTACCTTTGCCTGTACAACTATATCATTACATAAAAACTCTTACCGATTAACAATGGTGCAACGATTTCTGCCAGTTGCCTCCCATGAAAAGCTACATGAATACAGATTCTTTATCATGATTTTAATCTCCTACAAAAACTGACCCTCTGACCAATAGGAATGATTTATTTAAAGAAATGTAGGTATCTGTTCACTCTAGGGAGTTTTAAGAGCCTAATTCTCCATGTACCATGTTAATTTATTGGTTTTGTATGGTCATTGTGTGTGACAATGAATCAAGTAAATAGGAGAATTAGAAAAAGGGGAGTAAAGTATAAAAATCTGTACAGATAATTCCTCATTACAAACAGATTAACTCACAACACAAATAAATTGTTAATAATCAAGGTTTAATTACTATACTCATTCGAGAAAAATTCATCCACATATTAGTATGCCTTATTTAATAATATTTTGATCTTTGACGCATTTGTGGAGGCGATTACAATGGTATAATGAAGCTGATATTGCACATCATTGCAATTGAAACACCATTTACCTTCTAGGTACAAAAAAGTAAATGTTTAAAAATGCATATTGGCAGCTTTCTTGTGTTGTAGGTAATTATTTACCATGAAAGTATTTAAGTTTCTTTTACTAAAGATGACAAAACATGAAATGTAAACATTGTTAGTACCTTTGTGCCATGACGAAGATTATAATCTATATATATATATATATATATAAGTACTATCTACAAATCATAGTTTGCCAGGGATATGAAAAGAAACACCTAATATTGCAAAATAGGATTTAATTCTTTCCCGGCGAATTATTTTCGTAAAGTCTTCTCGGGCTTTCCACCGGGTTAAATATTGGTATAACACCAACGTTTCAACGGACGACTCGTCCATCGTCTTCAGGGTGAGTGAGTTAATTAAAGCCGTTGAGGCGTATCTATAAACGATTGCAACAATCAGGTTACTCCTGATTGGCCGGAAGGATCTTCGAAATTTGGATAAGGAGGAGTTCTATCGTTTTTTATTTTATATAAAATGGGATTCCACGAATTGCTAATTTTATAGCCTGTGTCTCTATTAAAATTATTTTTGTTTAGCCGGATCTCAATGGCCTCCTTAGCAAGCCTGTCCCAGAAGTTGTCCGAACGGCAGATTAATTTTGCGCTATCCCATTTTATCCTGTGGTCCCGAGTAATACTATGTTCCGCCACAGCAGACTTATCAGGTTGTCCAAGCCTAAAATGCCTCCGATGCTCCTTAAGCCTGGTGGCAATCGTTCTACCAGTCTCCCCTACGTAGACTTGGCCACATTCGCAAGAAATCTGGTAGACACCAGGGGTCATTAGGCCTACGGGGTCCTTCACCTTAACTAGTTGGTCTCTCAGTTTACTTATTGGCTTATGGACCGTATCTATGTTATATTTCTTGAGAATTCTCGAGATCTTGGTAGAGACTGTTGACAAATACGGCAAAACGGCCCTGGCTACAGGTTTTGACTTTTCAGCCTCTTCCGACTCACGAGCATTGAAGGTTCTTTTAATTGCTGAAGAAATGTGCCGGTCGCTGTATCCATTTTTCCAGAAAGTTGTCTTCAGATAACTCAACTCATCAGGAAGACTCTCGGTGTCAGCTATGGCTTTGGCACGGTGTACTAAGGTTGATAGTACCGCTGCTTTGTGGGAGGGGTGGTGATGGCTGCGAGCATTCAGATATAGATCTGTGTGCGTCGGCTTGCGGTATACTCTATGTCCCAGGCCGCCATTACTCTTCCGATGGATCAAGATATCGAGAAATGGAATTTTGCCGTTATTTTCTATCTCCATTGTAAACTGTATGTTTTCATGTTGGTTGTTCATATGGCTAAAAAACTTCATTAAAGCATCAGACCCATGGGGCCAAATGAGAAAGGTATCATCCACATATCGGAAAAAATACCTTGGACGTAGAGGAGCTGTGGAAAGTGCCTTCGCTTCAAAATATTCCATATAAAAATTTGGGATTGCTGGAGACAGAGGGGATCCCATAGGAACTCCGTCCGTTTGTTCAAAATATTCGCCATTGTATTTGAAATATGTAGACGTCAGTGCGTGATGGAACAATTTGACCGTGTTGTCGTCAAAAATATTCTTCAGCAACTCAATGGTGTCAGTGAGTGGCACCCGAGTAAAGAGGGACACAATATCTAAACTGACCAAAATGTCTGTGTCTTTCACTTGAATAACATCAAGGATCTTCACAAAGTCGGCTGAGTTTTTGACGTGGTGTTCACAAAGACCAACATGCGGAGAGAGGATCCCTGTTAAATATTTAGCCAAGTTATAAGTGGGCGAAGCGATAGAACTAACTATAGGTCGTAACGGCACTCCTTTCTTATGGATTTTAGGTAGCCCATTAGTACACCGTGCCAAAGCCATAGCTGACACCGAGAGTCTTCCTGATGAGTTGAGTTATCTGAAGACAACTTTCTGGAAAAATGGATACAGCGACCGGCACATTTCTTCAGCAATTAAAAGAACCTTCAATGCTCGTGAGTCGGAAGAGGCTGAAAAGTCAAAACCTGTAGCCAGGGCCGTTTTGCCGTATTTGTCAACAGTCTCTACCAAGATCTCGAGAATTCTCAAGAGATATAACATAGATACGGTCCATAAGCCAATAAGTAAACTGAGAGACCAACTAGTTAAGGTGAAGGACCCCGTAGGCCTAATGACCCATGGTGTCTACCAGATTTCTTGCGAATGTGGCCAAGTCTACGTAGGGGAGACTGGTAGAACGATTGCCACCAGGCTTAAGGAGCATCGGAGGCATTTTAGGCTTGGACAACCTGATAAGTCTGCTGTGGCGGAACATAGTATTACTCGGGACCACAGGATAAAATGGGATAGCGCAAAATTAATCTGCCGTTCGGACAACTTCTGGGACAGGCTTGCTAAGGAGGCCATTGAGATCCGGCTAAACAAAAATAATTTTAATAGAGACACAGGCTATAAAATTAGCAATTCGTGGAATCCCATTTTATATAAAATAAAAAACGATAGAACTCCTCCTTATCCAAATTTCGAAGATCCTTCCGGCCAATCAGGAGTAACCTGATTGTTGCAATCGTTTATAGATACGCCTCAACGGCTTTAATTAACTCACTCACCCTGAAGACGATGGACGAGTCGTCCGTTGAAACGTTGGTGTTATACCAATATTTAACCCGGTGGAAAGCCCGAGAAGACTTTACGAACCTAATATTGCACTTTTACCAGGAAAATATTTTTCTAGAAAGTCCTGATTTCCCCCAAAGATTAAGAAATATGAGAGAATGGAATGCATTATGCCACAATAAAAATTTAAGAAATTCATATGATACATTTGGTGTCAACTGTCTAATTATAAAGTAAATTGAGGGAATTTTCTGACATAGTAAAATGACGTGATCATTTGTCAGGGTTTCCACGAAATATAGTTAAGATAATATATTATCATTGAAATTTGTCACAAGGAGGTATTCCTTAGCTTCAGTAGTTGGCTGGTATTATGACTTCCAAATATGAAGTGTCTGAGCTATTTATATTACTTTTAAGTTTATTGTTTTCACACAGTTTAGGCATTTCATTTGCAGAAGTTTGCTTATGTGACCAAGTTATTATCACGATAAATAAAAAATGTAAAATATCAGCGCTGACAAACCAAATAGATGATTGCCTCTTAATCAAATTACCTCATTTATGACACATCATGGAAATATTGTGAAGAGCAACACTTATGTTTGACTGGAATAAAATATGGCACTAGACAATAATTATAATTGATAGGTACCAGCTTGATTGGTGTTAATACACAGTAACATGAATGAAGACTTCAGTGGACTTGACCATCTTGCTTTGACATGACCCGTCCACATTGAAGAAATGCAGCAGATTCAAGCAAAATAGCCTATTCTGTATCTCAACCCTCTCTTTTCATTGACTCCTGAGAGGTGAATCAGACATAATTGGCAATTCTTTAAATCTTAGATAAATTATCTTCTTCTTTAAGGAAACACTTTTAATGAGAATCTCACTTAATTCCTTGCATTGTCTTAAAATGTTCTGATTAAATAGTTGAAAGTTGAACTTGGCAGTAGTGTTTATGCCTAATATATGCTCATTCAATAACTTCTAACTGTAATTTACCTACATACCTTTAATTAAAGGCAGGTAAAGGTTTTCGTTCAAATATGCCTAAAAACATCATCAGGAATTATATTCCATGCCTTACATACATGACGCAAGTTTTCTAGTTTACAAGTTTTCTAAATTCCTGACTGCAAAAGAATAGATGTAGTATTCCACTGTATAGTAAATATTCACCATATCAACACAAGGTTGTCTTTGTAAAACACATTAGATCATTCATTAGCCTTAATCATTCATAATCCTTGGAGGGAGAAATGCATCTATTTCTCAAAGAGCTTATTACAGGTTAAAATATGAAAGGTACAGATAATGATCATTCACATATTTATTCCACATTATATACTCTCTGTCTATGCTTATTCATAGCTAAATAAACTTTTATCAAGGCAAAAGAAAAGTATGGTAATAACACTAGAGATAAACTTGAGAAACAAATCCTGGGGGGCTAGCTATAATGCATGAAAAATGTAAACAAAATGTCATGCCATATATACTCATTTTTAATCACAACGAATTTATCAAATTCATGAGTTTCAATACATAATAACTCATTGAAAATACATGTAACTATATAGTGGTATCACTCTGTGATAAAAATTAGTTAAATATTCAAACACACTAAAATTTCACAGCACCTAGAGCAATTGAAACACAGGACTCTACAGAATAACATACGAAATTAACCTCGGCATCTAAAGTAAATGCCATTGCAATCTAAAAAATCATCACATCGGTTCTTGTTATTATTTAGAATCACAAATCGTTGTAATAACCTATATTCTATCTTTTGTGGAAGTGAATATAGTAGTCTTCCAGCATCAAATTCATGAGTTTCAATGCATAACAAATCAATGGAAATACATATAACGATATACTTAGTTGACATACATACTTTCTGGGTTAAAATGTAGGTACTCATTCGAAAACAATAACATTTCAATTCTCCTAGTACAATTGAATCACTGGGTTAAAATAGAACAACATGCAAAACTAACATCTACGTCCGAAGTGCCTAAATGTCATTCTAATCCATATAACGTTCACATAGGTCGTAAACTTGCTATTACTTTACATCACAAAACGTTGTAATTATATTGTATCTCATGTTGAAGTGATTATAGTTATCTAACAGGACTCATTGTAAGGTTTGACACAACATAAACATTAATTAATTGTTCCTAGGTTTAAAAAGTTTTTACGTGCCTTGTTGATGGCGTTATATAAACGCTTATGTATAACTTGAGTAGTAGCACAGGAAAAATGAACGATGCAATTAATTAATACAGTCTTTGTAAGGCTAACTATCGCTGATATTTGTATAAACAAAGGAATTCTCAACTAAATCCTAACCCACTCACTTCCTTGTGTGGGACGTGTGGGACAAATAATGTTTAGAATAGCTCTCATTGCTTGCACGAACTAGTATTCTTCGGCATAAACGCCCATTTAATCTTCTATACTTCCGTTATCACCTGTATTCCGAATACTTCACTCAAAACTCATTATCTTCCGTTATATTACATCACCTAATACCTGTATACCACAACAGAAAAAAAATCACAACCCAAGAACATCAACACAAGAGCACAAAATGAGGCAGCAGTGGATGTATCCCAAACGTTGCCTAATTTCACACTTTCAAGGGGTAAATCCCGCTCAACTCCGGACGCCTAGAATATGATCAAACATTTTAACGTAAATTAGAGGGTACATAACGTGAACACTGGATCTTAGCGTAACTACAGTCTATCTTAAATCACCTTGAAAGCTCAGAAACCTGCTGGTTTAAAATCTAATTCCATCGATGGTAATCACCAATAACGTATTTACGTTTTTACCGTTGGCTTTTGAAGGACGAAACCTTCCAGAACACTCTGCATCACTCAAAATGACCAAAACTACTTCGAATTAGAATTGCAATGCCGTATTTTTTTAATTCTTCGTCTTCAAAATCTTCATCCGTAGCAAGAGTCCCGTCAGTATCTTCTAGTTAACCCATGGAAATCCGTCGTTAAGATAACTAGCACTTTGACCTCCAGATTAGACTTAACGACCGATTGTAAAACTGAATCTTCGGCTTAAGCGTCGGTTAACTCTAACGTCCAGTTTAACTAGACATTATAAAACCGGCCCTAAGAGGGTTAAGCATTTCTGATTTGTGTCACAGCAGGCAAATGCATCACCTTTGACTATGCTTAGGGTATGAGATGAGCATAACAATGTTTGTAATTTTCTATTTCTCCTTTGATTCTGGATGTTTTTTTTTTTTTTCATTTGGCCATCAGCCTCTGTGTTTAGCATTGCTAAGATTCCTCTTCTTTACCTGACTGCCATTTTGTATTTTGTCCTAATTCAGTGGTATTCTTCTTTTTATTCACTGATTTTTTTATATCACTTTTAGGTCGCATTCATGCCATTCGAGAATCAGGATCAAAGCTAATCTTCCTTGATGTCCGAGGAGAGGGAGTGAAATTGCAAGTAATGGCAAATGCCCGATTATATGAGTCAGAAGAGCTGTTTGCCTCCGACTTGGGGAGGTTACGTCGTGGTGATGTAATTGGAGCTGTTGGTCGACCTGGAAAGACTCAAAAAGGAGAACTTTCTATTATTCCGACACGGGTGGTAATGCTTTCACCTTGCCTGCGTATGTTACCTCACCTACACTTTGGACTTAAGGACAAGGTTAGTATTTCTGAAAACTCAAATTTGCTGGAGTCTCTAACCAATCTCATTACTATAAAAGTAAACTCTTGCTATGACCTACAGGTCTGAGGTGTATGGTCGACTCTATATATCCTATGTGCTTTATAAGAGAATCTTTTATGTTATTTTAATGAAAGTTCATTCCTTTTGGAATTATTAAGTGAACAAATCTATAACAGTTATTTTTGGTATTACTGATCTACGACAGTTTTTAGCAGATCATTTTTCAGTATTACTGAATTTCACGGTTTACCTCAATATTTTAATTTGTATCTAAAATTCATCATTTGTGTGATTACATCTTCTTTAGGGTCCAGATCCACAACCCTTCATTCAAAACCCTTGGAGCCTGTTGTGTTTTGATTTTCAGGGTGTCTGGGACAGAACCTGTAATTCTTGATCAAGCTGTAATACTGTAGCAAAAATTTATGAATTTCCATGCTAAGTGGGACAAGTAAAGTTTACAATACCACCTGTGCCATTTATGCTGTATGCATTACAGTATGTTGATAAATGAAGTTTATATTTATAAATCGAAGGTTAGGCAAAGTTACCTTCATGGACGATAGAAAGAAACCCTAAAACTGTTAGCGTAATGTTATTCTTTGGAATCTCCATCATGTTGGTAGTTTTTTTGGCAAGAGTTTCATCCGTCATCCTGGGGGTTTCAGGTCAAAATGATATTTTGCTTTAACAAAATGTCATTTCAACCTGAAGACAAAGAAATACCAACGTTATGATTCTTGAGAATAATATGGAGCCAATAATTTTAGTATTTCTTTCTCATGTCCATGCTGGTCAGGAATTTTAAGTTCTGGAAGTCTTAAAAAAGTAATTCCTAAAACATTTGCTTCCTAATCATACTTAGCAACCTCATGAGAAGGCACCAATTAATTATTAATTTGAGCTATTTACCTGTTCTAGATTGGAGTCTCAATAGAGTAATGAGTTTTGCCTATTAGGTAGCTCATTTCACAAATTCGATTTATTACTTCTATTTAGGTAAATTTCAAAAGTAGTTTGACTTAAGCCTTCAGTGATTTACGATTGAATCATTTTTATGTTGCTTTGAAATTGCCTTCAGGGGGGTGTGAATATTGCTGGAAAGATTTGATCTTTTCATTTTTCAAAATTCAGCGGGGTGTGATTGAACCTTTTTCTAGCATTCAGCTTGACTGATATTTCAGCTAATTTATTTTTACTGGTTACTTTTTTTTAGTGTTTTTACTGATGGTTCTTTCTTCTTTTCAATTAGAATGTAAAGTTGTCATGTTTTTGATATGTTATATCAATTTTTTGTTGTTTCTTAACTTATTCTTCCCTTCCATTAACATTATAATTGCAATATAACGTATTTGCCATGTGTTTTGTATCATTGCATTCATTACTACATTATACATTAAGACATCCTATCCTAGTGACCTTGGTGATGAGGTAACAAGGATAAAAGTAATGATATTCACTTGCATATTCTTTGATGTTTCATAGTGGATAATGAAGTAGACTTGGTTTAAACCTGAATCATAGAAATAAAAATATTTGTGGCTACATTGTGTTCATTACTCATACTATAATTACTTGGACTTCATAATCAAATATTTTCCATTTTATTTTGGTGATTATTCTATATATATGACTTTGTAAATAAAACAATGCTAGAAGAAACTAATTAGAGATAACACCTCCTCTGCAGGAAACCCGCTTTCGGCAACGATACCTTGACTTGATGCTCAATGAGAGGGTCAGAAGGACATTTGAAGTGCGTGCTCGAGTTGTGTCTTACGTGCGGCAATTTTTGGACAAGCTTGGGTTCTTAGAGGTGGAAACTCCAATGATGAATACTATTGCAGGAGGAGCAACAGCAAAGCCCTTTGTTACACACCATCATGAACTTGGAATGGATTTGTTCATGCGCATTGCTCCTGAACTATATCTCAAGGTAATTTGAACATTTTGGCTCGGAGGTGATAGAATAAATGGTATCTAATTGAATTTATGAAGAAAATGCTTAATTTTCTTTATAGATGCTTGTTGTTGGTGGGCTTGATCGAGTGTATGAAATTGGGAGGCAGTTTAGAAATGAAGGAATTGATCTTACCCACAATCCTGAGTTTACCACTTGTGAGTTCTACATGGCTTATGCTGATTACAATGATCTCATCAAGCTTACAGAATCCATGTTAGCAGGTAATTTACCATAGAAGGTTTTAATATTATAAAAATAAATATGGGATGTATTACATTCAAATTTTAAGGTATTTAGAGTGGAAATATTCATTTTTACTAGAGATAAGTCGATACCAAAATTTATCGATTCCCAAAATCAATTCCTGGAAAATCGATTCTTGATACCGATACCATCAACCTATTCATATAACTCTTTTTTACCTAGTTTTCGTATACATTATTTCTAAATGTTCCATGAAATCTAAAAATACAATTATACAAAACAAACATTTGGATATATTATTTACTTGGGGGAAAACTTCTGATATTCCGCTATGAGGACATTTTGAAAATAAAAACTGTTTGATAACACAAGAGTTATATATTTTTTTACATGAGCATGTTTAATAACAAATGCCATGTTTAATAACAAAACATGTTTGGTATCAAATAAAAAATGTCATAACAGATTCAAAATAATATGGCTGTTATGTTATAAGTTGAATTTTAATATGAATAATAGTTAGTTACAAGAGTAATAGAAATGCTAACCTAAATTATAATTCAAACTTTCAGCATTAAGAAATAAGAATAAATGGTCATGACACAAACCCTTGAGCCTACCAGGTTTTTGTTCAAAGAAAAACAACATTTTTAGCCTCTTGGATCAAGGCGATTTCGTTTCTGGTCCCAAAAATTTCCTACTGTGCTAAATGTGTTTCTCATTTTTGACAAGAAACTCTCGTGTTTCGTATTCTTTTAGGATTTTTAATCCATACAGGAAATAAGCAACAATTTGTAAAAACAATTAAATTTATAGTAGAAAAAATCAACTTCCCATCATCTGTGTGGATAATATTTTCCTGGATCAAGATTTACAGATGCAATAGCTATGTGTTATTACTGCTATTATAAAGTTCACTTTCCAAATCACATACTTATCAAACAATACATTTTTTAAACCTGTACAAATATTCTTTAAAGTGTAGTTAAAAGAAACATTATAAGTTCATTTTCACTAATGTTTGAATTATTTTCTAAAAAAGAAGATTCTAGTGATGCCATACTTATCACCCTCTATCCAGAAAGATGTAAATGTAATTATACAAAACGAAAGACTACCAAGGCATGTCACATGCCAAGAACATTATAATATAGAATATTAAATAATAAATAAAATCAAAAACCTAAAATTAATTCAGTGCAAATGGGTTTATATTAACTTGGGTTGCTGCTGTAAATCAAATCCTGGAATGCTTTCAAATTCTTTGTTTAGAAACACAAAAAAAGTTTAATGCGGTCAGTATATTCTATTTATGGAATATCTGGGGATTCCATTTTTAAGATGAAAAAATTATTATAGAATATTCCAAGCTGCTAAACTAATAATTTTGCCATGTCTTATTAATAATAATCTTTAAAATGGAATTTATGGGTTTTATTCTCATAAGGAGAGGTTGTGTAACTCGGATCATGAAATGAGATGAGCCCTTTTTCATGCAACTAGAAGGAAAATAAAGAAATTTGTGTCTCAGCTTTTTTCTCCATTGGCCCGGGATCCCAAGAAAAAAAGTAGAATGACATAGAGCAGGGAGCCTGCATTCTCTGAACTGGGGTAAGCTGACAATAGTAGAGTGGGGTAGTGTACTGCAGGTAATGAAGTTCGATTCTTATCAATGTTTAAACATTTTCTTTCAGCACTTCGAATCAAAAATTTTATCATCCTTAATTTCCTACCCTTGTATGCAAATACTAATTTTTTGTACTTTAATCGCTTAAACTAGATTTACAAATGCATCACTCAAAAATACATTTTTCAGAAAATGTACTTTTTCCATGGTTTTAATTCTGTAATAAAATATTTTTCCAATCACTTTCACTAATGCCAAATTTTATTTTTATTTACTTTTTTACTTATATATTGACATGAAATTTCTGCTTCTTTACTTTTTTTAACTGCCTGCTTGCCTTACTCTAGGAATACAGCATGACGGTATTTCTAGGCAGTGTTAAGGATCAAACGCGCAAACGGCAGAATACCAGCTCACTGCATTTTTAAAAACTTCATTATCATCGGTTCATGTGAGTCTGGCAAATGTAGACGACCTGCGTAACATTATATTTTTTTCCCACGCATCCGGGCCTGTGGAGGAGAAAAAAAAGCCAAGACATGTATTTTTTTTATTTTGCTCTAGTAGCATGGAAACATTTTCATCTCATTTCGTGACCGAGAAACAAATCGTCTCCTTGTTAGTATCTACAGTACCAACATTCCATTCGCTGGGCACATTGATCACTAATCCGCAAAATTTAAAAATTTCCGATCCGGATATGATATTATAGTATTCGGATATGATTTCAGTAGGGAATGAACTGAAAGATCCATTGGTCTTTGGATCCAACCATCCATGAGTGATACATTCGTAAGTCTAATTTAAACAATAAAAGTATAAAAAAGTGAGTATTCAGATGTAAGGGTTTTAAATTGAATGACAAGATTTTCGATACAATAACTGAATGAAAATATTAAACTGAGGTAGTGATCGAAATTCCTTTCGTACAATAGCTCTCGATGTCTGCCTGATCCCGGTGAATATAGGCTACCCGCGTGACATAAGTATTTTTTTCTCATAATGCGAGGGTAATGAGGAACAAAGTCATATTTCTTTATTTTGCTTCTATTTGCACAGGAAAATTTTCATCTAATTTCGTGATCTGAATTACACAAACTATCCTTATCAATATCTACCGCACCTAGTATCACAGGGGTGTACTTCAAGTGCTAAGCCGCAAAAATTTTAAATCTACGATCTGAATCCGATTTTACTCTGTGTCTTTTAATCCGTATCCGAGTAAAATGATAAGATTCACAGATTTTTGGACCCGATGAATCCGATCCGACCATCTCTAGTATCAACTGAATCGGTATCGACTTTGGGCGATTGATTCTCGATACCGATACTAATCCTCAAGAATTGGTGGTATCGAGAATCGACACATGCCTAAATTTTATTAATTGTCTAGTAATAAGTTTATAAGTCGCGTGTTCATTAATTTGATATGGGCCAGTACATTTTCTAATTAATCCTTAATGATAAACATCCTACTTTTCTGTAATAGACAGGGTTTGAAACTTTTGAAAAAAAATTTAAATTGTTAGGATGAATTCTCCAAAAAAGTAGGTATTTCAAAGGTAGTCTCAATACTATATCTCAATGTCTCTTGAGATGAAGGTATGTCTCATGTATTCTCTTTATACCTATATATTTGCCCGAATAAAAGAAATTCTTTTGTTGCCAGTAAATTCTATAAATTTGTGAGATAATATGAAAGATTTTATGAAACTTGTATAGAAATACACCTTTTTGTTTTCTTCTTCCTTTCACATTTGTTGCTTGATGTAACTCATAACTTTCATGGTGCATTCCATTTCCCTAACAAGCATCTGTTTTTGCTACTAGGTTTGGTATGGAGTATATTTGGCACGTACAAGATTGAGTACCATCCAGATGGACCTGAAGGGAAGGCTGTTGAAATAGATTTCACTCCTCCCTTCCGGAGGATTTCAATGTTTCCAGCTCTGGAGCAGGCTCTTGCAAAGGCTGCTGGTGGTAACAGCAACGGAAAGGATCTGCTGCCCAGTCCCTCCAAGTTGACCACTGATCCTGCTGGATCTGTGAAAATATTATCTGCTCTCTGTGAGAAGTATGAAATCGAATGTCCTCCTCCAAAGACTCCTGCCAGGCTTCTGGATAAGGTGAATCATTGTTTTGTAATTGTATTGATTCAAGTATACTAAAGTCAGGTATAGAATTCCAGGGAGCAATAATTTAATCCCACATTCATAATAAGGTGATATGCATTGAGGAGGCATTGCAACACAACTGAAATGAAACTCGATTTATTTGTGTACTTATGACACAATATTAATAAAGAAGGTTTTATCATGACAAAAGTTCTATTCAGAGTCAGTATATGCTATGCTCATTAGACCTTTTTATTCTATGTTTGTCATTGCATAGTCTGCTGTATGAAGGAATATGCTGTGTAAATTGCATTGAAAACTTGCCCAATGCATTAAAGACTGCATAAAATGACCGCTGTTTTAATGCCTTTCTTTCATCTTTTCATTTTCTAGGATTTGAATGCTAAAAAATGGCGCTCTTAATTTCTTCGTGTATAACAGCATTTTCAATGGCCCATTATTTTATTGTATTTCATGTTGTATTGTATTCCATAGCATTGTATTGTTATGATGTGTACTTCTAGGTGGTTTATTGTTTTCTCATTAGTTGTAAACTTATGACTCTAAATTATTCATGAGGGTATATTTTAAGAAAAGGTTCACTCAAGGAATCCTTTCATTTTTGCCCTCGAAATACCAGAGAAATGTGTTATTATGAATGTGTTATAAATGATAGTAACATCAGTATTATGTTGGTGGACACTAAAAAACATGGGCATGATGGGAATAAATAGACTGCCCTCTATGCTAAATATGGTTGTGTGTAGTAGATCTTGTATTGTTATTTTTTGCCTGTGGAAGACCTGCAGTTGAATTTTTCCACTTTGACAATGCCCGTAAAGTTTACATATTTTGTAATCCACCTCTTTATGGATTTAATGGTAAAAAGGACTAATTTAATTGAAAAGTATGAATTTGGGTAAACAATATGGTCTTCATTTGTTCATGTATTCTAATTGTGTTAATATTTATTTTCTTAGCATGCCCAGCCATAACAGGGTGTCCACTGACCGGGAAAACCTGGAAAATCGGGAATTATTCGTGAATTTTCAGTGCAGGGAATTGTTCGTGGATTATTCGTGATTTTCTGGTCTGAGTCGGGAATTTTAAAAATTCTTAATTCAAGACAAAAAATCCTTATTTTATAAACAGGATAAATAACGATGACTTTAAGATATGGATTTGCCGTTGGTATGAATGAATAAATAAACGACGGAAAAGTAGTTAGGCTCAATGTATCGTCAGCGCTGTGTGGATCGGAGACGTTCAACTGTTCGACTGTCGAACAGATGCCTTCAGCGTCACGCCAAGTGCCCTTTGTTCTCATTCAATGCACATCGGACTAAGCCCATGATACGCAAACATATGCCTAACGTGTAGTGATGGCCGAATTGGATCCGTTGGATCCAAAGATCCACGGATCTTTCATTTTACTCGGTTCCGGATTCGGATCCAAAGACAGTATAAAATCGGATCCGGGTCATAGATTTTTAATTTTCGCGGCTTAGCGATCGAAGTGCCCCGTGAATGGAATGTAGGTGCGGTAGATATTGACAAGAAGAGGATGTGTAACTCAGGTCACGAAATTAGATGAAAATGATCCCGTGCAACCAGAAGTAAAATAAAGAAATATGACTTTTCCCCATTACCCCGGTATCGTGTAAAAAATTACGTGGGATGTCACGCGGGTAGCCTACATTCGCCGGGATCAGGAGGACAACGAGAGCGTATAGAAATATCTAGATAAATAATAAGCGATATTGTCCTTATTAGTGATATTCAATGTAAATGTTATTAGTACCAGCATTGCATTCATCGTACAGCATACAACAGTACCAATCAATTTTCAATTGACCAATTGGTTTCGAAGTTAGCAGGGGTTTGCGTTGTTTACAACAAATCCATCAATTTTAATGGTATAAACACTTTGTTTTCTGCAAAGTGTTACTAATAGATTTGGCTTCCTTATATCAAAATCGCAAATTCTTGGAACAAAAACTACGGGAATACCAAGCGCTCAAAGTTGGGCAACTTGATTTTACGCCCAAAAAACGAGTACTTTTTTGAGAAAAATTAAGTACAGGAAATACTCTTGAGCCGAAGATTTTTTGAAGTAAATGATCCAACGTAGAAATAAACTCTCACTCGTATGCTTTTTGTTGCATTGAAATTGATTGCTTCGTTTAGACGATAGAGCTCCTCAAACTCGGGTGTCTTGCTTTTTTTTACAGACAGTAATGTACTGTGCGAAGTTCGATCCGTATCGCAGTTTAATTTTTCTTTCAGTCATTGCATCGAAAATTTTATTATCTTCAATTTCAAACCAGTACATCTGAATACTCACTTTATAATACCTTTGTTGTTTAAATTAGATTTACAAATGTACCATTAATAAATTAAGGATGGTCGGGTTGGATCCACGGGTCTTTCATTTCATTCGCTACTGAAATCATATCCGAAGACAGTAAAAATTCAGATCCGGATCGGAGATTTTAAATTTCTCGGCTTAATGATCGATGCGCCCCGCGAATGGAATGTACGTACGTATGGTAGATACTGACAAGGAGAGAATGTGTAACTTGGTCACGAAATGAGAAGATTTGTTCCGTGCCATAAAAATTAAATAAAAAAATACTCGTCGTGACTTTTTTATCCATAGGCCTGGATGCGCGAGAAAAAAATAAAGCCGAATGTTACGCGGGTCGCCTACATTCGCCAGATTCCCGTGAACCTATGATAGCGTAGGTAGTTGCTAAAAATGAGGACTAGTGTACTGCAGGTCGCGAGTTCGATCCTTAACACTGCCTAGGAATACAGGCTATGCTGTATTCCTAGGGTAATGCTAGTAGGCAGTCAAAAAAAGTAGATTATCAGAAATTTCATGTGAATTTATATTAAAAAAATAATAAAATTTGGTGTTAGTGAAATGATTGGAAAATGTTGTTATTGCAGAATTAAATCGTGTTATAATTATGTTAACTTTACAATGTATTTTTGAGTGACGCATTTGTAAATGTAGGTAGTTTAAACGATAGAAGTACAAAAAAGTCAGTATCCACAGAAAAAGGTTGGAAATGAAGGATGATAAACTTTTTGATTCAATGGCTGAAAGAAAAATTTTAAACAGCGATAAGAATCGAACTTCATTACCTACAGTCCACCACCCCACTCTGCTATTGTCGGCTTACCTGATTTAGGAGAATACATTCTCCCCACATGTCATTCTACTTTTTTCTTGCAAACCCCGGCCAATGGAGAGAAAATCCGAGACTTTTTTTTTAATTTTGTTTATAGTAGCATGAAGAAAGTCTAATTTCATTTCAAGATCAGAGTTACACAACCTCTTCTTATGAGTAGAAAATTCTCAAATTTCATTTCAAAGGTTATTGTTAATAAGACATTGCAAAATTACTAGTTTAGCAGCTTCAAATATTCTATAATAATTTTTTCGTCTTAAAAATGGAATCCCCGGATTTCCATAAATGGGATCTCTTGGCCGCATTAAATTTTTTTTGTTTCTAAAAAAGAATTTGAAAGCATTCAAGGATTTGAATAATAATTGGAAAATAATTCCTTTATTAATGAAATTGAACTTATAATGTTTCTTTTAACTGCACATTTGATGTGTTTGAGTTGGCTCTCTGGTAGGCTTTGCAATATATTTTTTACAAACTTTTCTATAATTTTTTGAGAAATCTAATTGCTGATGTTTGTTAGATATATTCAGGATGCGCTTACTTGAATTAGGATTTTTATTACGTTAATTTTTGTTAGAAAAAGATGGTGTAGGATAATAAAGATTGTTATGATTTAACTTTTTTCTATATAGTCTACCTGTACAAAAATGTTACATTCTGATTCTGAATGAACAGAAAATTGAGGCTTTGAGACTTAAAATAGAAAAGCATGGCAAAAATATTAACTTAGAAAATCATCATTCCAAGAACAGTGGTTGAATGCTGAAGACTTTAGCCAGTGGGTTCTTTAAGTTCCTCTTGTAGAAGAAGTTGTAATTTCTCATTGAAATGCTAATTTAGAAAGAGGGTGTTCAATCAAAAATTAGTTTATCTTTCCCAACCAATAAAGAGAGTCTCTTACTGCCAATAAAACTACATATTTGATTACTTTAATTTATCAATTATTTCTTATTTAATTACTTTATCTATATTATGCTATGGGTTGAACTACAAAAAATCCATATTCTACATAGAACTTGAAAAACATCACTTTTGACTCGTACAAGAACCGCGATATATTAGCCTGGAAATTTTTATAAATTTAGCCTTGAAAACCTTGAATTATGCTTGAATTTTATATTTTGACTTTAGTGGACACCCTGCATAATCAAGGAGGTTATGTTTTTGAAATGATACTGTATCAAATCAAAATGATATTTTTTTAAATTCGGAGTGATATGCAGATGGTAGATAATCAGTTGTTCCTTTGCTGCCTTTATAACCCATTCCCATTTTTACAGCTGGTGGGACACTTCCTTGAAGAAAAATGCATCAGTCCAACATTTATCTGTGATCATCCCCAAGCTATGAGCCCTTTGGCCAAATGGCACCGATCAATACCAGGTCTTACGGAAAGATTTGAACTATTTGTGATGTGCAGAGAAGTTGCCAATGCGTACACTGAATTGAATGACCCTGTTGAGCAAAGAAAGCGATTCGAACAACAAGCAAAGGTTAGTATTTCCTCTGTAGGTTCATTTCATGGCATAGTATTTTTATTTAATGAGGTGTTCATATTTTCTTGTCTTATTGTTAAGGCATTGAAGATTATGAAATTTTAATTTACTTTTATTGTAGATCCCTCAATGAGGACCTTGTGATAATTTTATTAAATTTTCATTCTTGAGTCCCATAGGATTGTCTAGCATGTATATTATGAAATTAATATGGATTGTTGTGCATAGTGGTATATACTAGAGTTTTTAAGACAATTTTTCAATGGAAAAGAAGAGGTTGAGCGAAACATATTACCATATTTACTTGTTCAAGTTGCACCCTCACGTATCTCGTGAACTCCTTTTTTTTCCACTGCCTAAATTCATTTATTACTCATTGCATTAAATTAGGCATTATGCCTGGTGGAAATCGTCAGCATTGAACTTTACTAAAGGAGTAGAAATTTTCTCAAATAAAACACGGAAGAAAAAAACTGCAATTCAGTAATGAAGATATAAATTCACATTATCGTTTAAAATGTTTGAGAAGTCTCTTTTTGAAAATCTTATGACTTTTTGGGACAGGGTTTTGGGCTTTTTGAGCTGGCTCAGAAGGAAAAAAGAATGTTTTCCTCTTTAGCCTTCCTTTTTTCATCATAACCTGATGGCATGTTATTTAGTAGTTAGTTATTCAGGGAGGCCATCTCAGCTGAGGTCATTCGCACCATTTAGGATAGGTGGGTAATTGCATAGGTGTATCTATAAGTGTCTGAAGGGGGGTGGGGTCACCACCGAAGAGTATGGAGGGTATGGAATACCCCCATTTAAAAGGGGGGTCGAGCAATTTTTAAAAATATACATTTTTTTTTACCAATGGGGGGGTTACAACCCCCAAACCCCGCTGGATACACCTATGGGTAATTGGGTAGTGGTAGGAACGTTTCAGTTAATGGAGGAAGGGTGGAGAGAAACCCAGCATCAGGATTACCGTACGGCCCAGTCCATATCGATTCAGGCAGGGGCCTTACCTTCATAGTCTCAGATGTTATTGAATTTAACATATGTCAAACTTCAGGACAAAGTAAGTAATACGTATATTTTAGTTTTGTCCAAAAAAATTTTTGGCCCGAGATACAGTCCACCGAACATGGGCCCGCGAGCGCTATTTTTCAAATGTGATTTTTGACAAAATACTAAAATGCTCGTATCTCAGGAACGGTTCAAGATATTTTGCTCCTTTTTGTTTTATTTGAAAGATAATAATTTTGTGATTAAAATGATATCCTTGATTTGAAAATGTGTGTCCACATTCTCTTGCTGCAATTTTTTTATTTTATTTTTTTTAATTAAAAAAAATTGTTTTTCTTAAAAACGCCAATCCTAAAAATTTTTATTTTTTTACTGTTTGTCAGTACCATAGAGTACTACAATCCCTGAAAAGGAGAACTTCCACTTTTCAGTTTAACAGGTTTTATAAATTAATGTAATTTTTTACCTTCCATGGTGAATTTCTTGATTGCAAGTTTTTATAATTTTGTTATTTTAAAACACCAATCTCAAAAAATTTGTACTGTTTGTGATTAACTAAAAACAACAAATGAAACAAAGTTAGGAACTAGTTAAATGTTGATAATTTTTTTAGATTTTCTTTATTAATAACCTTCCAAATCATTAATGATCTTCTGGAATAATGTGGAAGATTCTATATGATTCCAAAACGTAACGGAACCTTCTAAAACAAGTTGGAAGCTTCCAGATAATTTCAGATCATAATAGAACACACTTCAACAATCTAGAAACTTGCAAATAATTCCAGAATGTAACAAAATACTCTAGAACAATGTGGAAGCTTCCAGATAACTTCCGAAAACCTCTGAGGACAATGTGGAACCTTCCACATAATTAAAGAATGTAACAGAACTTTCTAGAAGAATCTGAAACTAACCGGAAAATTCTAAATGTTTGACCTAGCATATAAAAGGGAGGACACATGAACTGACAGTTCAGTTGTCAACAGGCAAACAAAGAGAGTAGTTAAAAAAATTTTTTGTTAACAGTACCTGTGAAGGTTTTTGAGAATTCTGCTGACTAACTGGGATGTGGTGTTTGTGGAAAAGTCTATTTGAAATTTCTTCTGACTGGGGCCATAGGAGAGTGAAGTGTATTGACTATTTTCATATCCATAAAAGAGTGATACATAAGACTAGCAAAAAGACTTCAGGTTGGAAATAAGAGTGCTCATTTTAAGACTGTTTCAAAGTGAAAATGTTTCCAGTAATGACTTTTTGTGTTCTAAATGCTTTAACACAATATCAAACATGACAATAAGTGAACAAGAAGCCTCCAATGTTGTGTGTGATGCAGATTTTGCAACTGCAGAGGAAGAACTACATATCCTGAATCAGTCAGCTACAGAGGTTGGTGTTAGTCTTGTTAAGAAACCATGGTCAGTGAAGTCAATTCATGAGATGTATGCATCAAGAAAACACAGAGACATTTCTGGAGCAGTGGGTGAGCATACCAGAACAAAACTGACCAAACTCTTCAAAGTAGAAATTCCAACTTCAGAAGAAAAGGAACCAAACGGAGCTTTTGCAACCTGCCAAGAGTTTTTATCAAACATCAGTTCAGCTGTTGAATCATGTGCATCCTACAATGATAAGGTTCAAGTTCTAACAATTATCCCAGTATTCTTTACAAAGAACCAAATTTTGCACCACATTCCATCTGCATCAAAATACATGGTGGACAAGACAAGAAATTTGAGGTCAGCAAAAGGAGTGTTTGGAAAATCAGATCCATAATATGGTCATCCTGTGAATGAAGCAAATGTTCAAATTGCACATTCATTTTATCTGGAAGATAAGTGGGACTGTTCTCGCCAGAGTGCCAACAAAAAAGACATTATGACTATGACAGTTGCAGGAGAAAAAGTGGTGAAAGTGAAAAGATACATGACCCGCAGCATTAAAGAAACTTTTGCCATATATAAGAAGGAACATTCAACATTGCATATTGGAAGATCAAAATTTTATGCATTACGACCTAAGTGGGTTGTTCCACATCCACCTAGAGATGTCTGTTTATGTTTGTACTGTGCAAATTTTGAACTGTGTGATAGCTTTGAAGAACTTACTTGAAGATATGACATATGACACCTTGGTTGGACATGTGAAGTCGTTAGTGGTCTGTGACATAGAACGAGAGATATGTTTGTTTCAGGACTGTGGTGACTGCCCTGGAAAGGGGGGACTCGACTTACAGACACTTGGTCTGGATAGTGTAGCAGATAACTCTTCTGAAGTTACATATGCAACATGGGAAGAAAATAAACTCATTAAGAAAACTGTTGCCATTGATACCTTCTTAGATGAACTTGGGAGGTGGACAGTGAAAGCAGTAACACACCAACATCTGAAGAAAAGAAAAAATTGCAACAAGAACACATTGCAGAAGTGAAGGGATGGGTAGAGGCTGCATGTTTAGTGCTTCACTGTGATTTTGCTGAGAACTGGTCTGTGGTTCTACCACAAGAAGTTGAAGGATATCACTGGAGTAATGACCAAGTTTCAATTTTTACAGGAGTGACATATTTTCAGAACAAGACCACAAGTGTTGCAGTTATAAGTGATGACAGAGGACATGACTCAGCACATGCATTGTTGGCAATACACAAAATTATTCAACCACTGCAATCACAGGTAGAAAAGATCATAATTCTGATGGTGCCCCTAGTCACTTCAAAAACCGTTACCAACTATTTTAACTTGCAAAGTCTCTTGTTCCAATGGAGTGGGTATACAGTGCTACTGGACATGGTAAGGGGCCCTGTGATGGTGTAGGAGGTCTGCTGAAGCACCATGCAACAAAACATAATCTTTCCAGCCCAAGTACAGCTGCAATTCAGAATGCCAAGGAATTTACAAGAGCGGTGCAGTCACACACATCAATAAACCTGATTCTGTTGCCCAAAGAGGAAGTTGAAGAATTCCGCCAGCAGAAAATAAAAGAATGGTCGAACCAAACTACCCCTGTGAAAGGAATTCAGAAGACACATGTCTGGACTCAAATTGATGGGCGAACTTATATGCACGAACTTTAAAGAGCAAGAAAGAAGAAATTTCATTTGTCCAACCAAGATCTCATAAATGCCAAGAGAATATTCAAATTCACGAACTACAAAAAGGAATGTTTGTGGCCTGTGTGTATGACTGTGACTGGTGGATTGCAGAGATTATAGATATTAGTTGTGAGTTAAGTGAAATCATTGTTAACTTTATGCTGCCACATGGACCAGCTGCTGGATATAGATTCCCAGATGAAAGACAGCAACACCACCACCAGTGCTCACTTCCAATTCGCGATGTTTTGAAGATTTTGGGTGCCCCAGTTCCTATTGGTTCAACAGGAAGACATCACTCAATATCAAAGGAAGATACTGATGCGGTTGTACACATTTTTAGTTCATTAAATTGCTAAATTCAGTTCTAAGCAGAGTGCACAGAAGTATGTTTCGGAACCTGTACATTTTTTAACCTGCACATATATTTTGAAAGCTATTGATGTTTGAAACTTGTGTCTGTTACCCATATTCAAGAAGAAAAAAATGTCAAGTAAGACTAGAGATTTTGATTTTATGTGACCAATATCTGAGAATGTGGTAATGGAAACTGGCTTAATGTTTGGAAATTTTTTGAATTGTATATAAAACCTGTTAAACTGAAAAGTGGAAGTTCTCCTTTTCAGGGATTGTAGTACTCTATGGTACTGACAAAGAGTAAAAAAATAAAAATTTTTAGGATTGGCGTTTTTAAGAAAAACAATTTTTTTTAATTAAAAAAAAATAAAATAAAAAAATTGCAGCAAGAGAATGTGGACACACATTTTCAAATCAAGGTTATCATTTTAATCACAAAATTATTATCTTTCAAATAAAACAAAAAGGAGCAAAATATCTTGATTCGTTCCTGAGATACGAGCATTTTAGTATTTTGTCAAAAATCGCATTTGAAAAATAGCGCTCGCGGGCCCATGTTCGGTGGACTGTATCTCGGGCCAAAAATTTTTTTGGACAAAACTAAAATATACGTATTACTTACTTTGTCCTGAAGTTTGACATATGTTAAATTCAATAACATCTGAGACTATGAAGGTAAGATTTTTTCTTTGGCTGCCTGAATCAATATGGACTGGGCCGTACTCTTAACGACAGGTGCCGAGGGGACCACTGCTTAACGTCCCATCCGATATACGGAGGACAGAACATGAAATGCCTTCCTCTAGGCACTCAAGTAGGGATCGGTTTGCCACTGAAAAATCCACCCCTGCCAGGATTCGGGGTGGGAGGCCAGTACTCTAGCCACCATAGCAATCCGATCCCCATGGTCTTTAATAATAATGATGTGTTCAACATATGTTTTACATTCGTATTTCTTATAAATTTATTGGATTATGTGTTAATATCGTCACTTTGCAGGGCCTATTTTATAGTGGATCTTTTTCTCTGCTCAAACTGTAAGAGTACGTCTTTTGTGAAGTAAAAAATTTCTAGTAATGTCTTTGTATTGCACCTTTATATATGTACATACTCATAAGCTGCTATCTATTGATGGCAAATGTTCCTAGAGATAGATGATTCAAAACATATTCCAGTTACAGTTTTGAATGAAGCCAAACCCCCTTTGCAGCAGCTCACAAGATCTATACATATTACAGGTCCGTCTCCATTTCACATCGATTCACTTTTCTTTGTTCCTCTGATACGTTGTGATTCTGATCCAGCCTTTCTGCAAGTAATTGTTGTATGCTCAGAATTTGTTACATGACTTTTAGTATCAAGTAATTCAAAATTTAGGATCAATTAATGTCCATGTTTTCTAATGCAAAATTATGGAGAAAGAAGTAATAGTGTTTGGGGATAAAATGTGCAATGCAAACTATAGGAATTTGAGAAAACAAGAATTCGTGTGAATTGCTCACATTTCTTTACATATGTATGGGAGTGTTTGTGGTGGATGCTTTACAACTGTGGTATTTAATGTATAAAATATATAAAAAATTTAACTCATGACTACATATTTATTTAATACCTGTTATATATAAAACCTGATATGTTTAGAAAT
Source organism: Platycnemis pennipes (assembly GCA_933228895.1). Classification (NCBI taxonomy): domain Eukaryota; kingdom Metazoa; phylum Arthropoda; class Insecta; order Odonata; family Platycnemididae; genus Platycnemis; species Platycnemis pennipes. Next base: position 98,216,485 of record OW121848.1, on the reverse strand, counting down.
GTATGCCAAATGACATCCTATAGCTAAAAGGTTAAATTGCTTGATGCCACTCGAAGAGTGGCATCAAGTTGAAAGGGTTACATATTTTTAAGTTCTAATCGAACTTAATATTTTGCCCTGCAACTTCTTTTTTTGAATTTTGCTCATTTCAAAATATCACCCAATTTCTTTTCTAATTGTTGAATAATTTTATTTTTATAGCAGTGTTTCTAATATTTGTATCAAGATCTTTCCAAAAACTTTCTTTGAAGATGGAAGAGGATTTCTTTGAAGGATGAGACCTTGAATTTATCATTGTGGTGATAGATATATACTTCATTATGCCCATGTTTTTAAGCTCAAATTATGTAATGGGTGTTGATTGAAAGTCGTCACTTGTCTCTAAACTTTAATTCGCATGTATCATTCATCACCTTTATATCTTTCGTCCCTTCAGCTGTACAGCACTTGGAATTTAATTTTTAATCCTAATTTTTAAGTTTGAGGTCTCCAACTCAAAATAAGTCACTCTTACCTTCAATATACAGTGTTTAACACAATAATTTTAGAAGAGGGAACGCCTTAAAATATCAATTAAATGTATTCCAAATGACACCCTAGTGCTAAAATGTTAAAGGCCTTGAAACTCTTCGAGTGGCATTCTAAGTTGAAAGGGTTACTTATTTTTAAATTCAAATCAAACTCTTAAATGTTTTGGATTGCAACTTAATTGTTTGAAATTTTATTTCAGGACAAAGCTGCTGGGGATGATGAAGCCCAAGTGGTGGATGAGAACTTTGTCACTGCTCTTGAGTATGGATTGCCACCAACGGCTGGGTGGGGGATGGGAATTGATAGGCTAACTATGCTGCTAACAGATGCAAACAACATTAAGGTATGTTTGAGGAATTATTGTAATTGGGTCGGCGCACCTAATTTATCATTCTTATTCTGTATATTTTTTTCCATACTATGCCTCAGCTCTGCTGCTCCTAACTTCTTTTCTAGCGTAGCTTTTCTCGTGCTTGTACTTTCGTTCCCTCTCTTGCCTTCTTTGGAGAGTGCTCCATCTCTCAGCTCTCCTGCGTAGCTTAGCGAATAAACTCACGAAAAGAAAGTGAGTGTCTCAAAAGGCACTACTGGATGTCAGTGGTTCTTAACTTATAAATTTGTATATTCTTGTTTTCTTAATATAAATTGATCTTGGCCAACAAGCAGTGAGAGACTAACAGCTATTTTGAGGTAATGTGGTGTGAAATAAGTTGTGTGTGTGTGTTTTGAGTAGGGATTGGGATGGATCAGGGATTCACTAAACATGCTTGGCTTCATGTACACAAAATTGACAGTGTCGCAGGGAATTAAAATAAAAATGGTCATGAATCTCAGAAATACAGTTATACGTGGAAGGGTGTTTAACAGGAGGCATTAGATTTGTATCTGCATTATGTTTCAGTGGACGTGTCTCATCTGAAAGGTAACAATGAATAAATACTTTCTCTAGCATTGACATAATTTTTAACTGCTTAAATTGAAATGACAAACACATGTAACCCAGAACTGCATCCAGTAGACATGACTGAATAAATCTGTATTGCACATTCTAGGAGGTCTTGCTGTTCCCAGCTATGAAACCAGAGGATGGTCATAAACCAAAGGATGATGCTAAGGAATCAGGAGTGGCCACAGAAAGCCCAAAAGATGCATCTTCAGGAATCAATGGACCAACGTCTCCTCCAAAATAAAAAAATTAAATTCTTCTCCTGATAACAACTTGTAACATTATGTCTGTCATGATGCAAGCATTGAGTGGCATGTGTGATGTTTTTGTAGATGAAAAGTGATACTTTCTTGTGAGTCTGCGGAGTGCTGATGATGATTTCCAGTGATGTTTGTGAGGTTGATTAATTTATAATGCTAGTGGAATATGATAGAATATTTTGTACTAAGGTTTTGTGCGTGAAAATCTGCATATTTGCCGAGCTCAAGATAAGTGTAGTGTCAAGCTGTTCAGTCATCACAAACTTCACTGAGGTAGCTCTTGAATTTGGAAAAGCAAGAAATTAAATAAATTTGTTGGGAGACTAACACAAGTCCTCCAAGTGATAACAAGATAATGGAGAAGGAGGGTTTAATAAATTGTACATGACTAATGTATTGAAAAATTTTTATAAAGATGCATGTGAAAACTCATGGATTTTGTTTAAAGAATTTAAATAATTTATTATTACTGTCGGTATGAACAAACAATAGCATTAACGTGCTCTTTCGCTGTCTCTCTTGTATCATTGGGTTTTCTGAAAAAAATTTTTTGAACCAAAAATTAATCGAGAGGTAAAAATAATTTAATAACTTAGTTGAAATTTTCAAAGTGGGACAACAATTCTTGCTCTGTAAAATATTGCAATCTTGGGAATTATTCTTTCAGAAGGTCAATGGTTATGAATGCTGGCACATCCATTATGCTCTTGGCTCTTTGTTGTTCCCAATTTAATAAAGGTTTTGATTGGCACTGATTTTGAAGATCTCCTCTTTTATTTTTTTAACAGTGTTCAAAACCTATTCTCCTGGCTCTGTCTTTGGGTTGCCATTAACATTTTTTGTGTTGCTGCAGCCTAACTTCCCTGTTTACTCCACATCCCCTTTAACCCTTACCTGTAGTTGTGCGGTCTGCTCAGGTGCGATTAATCATGGGTAGATGTGCAGGGTTAGGGTACATTTACATGCAATACTGCTATATACATATTCACTCGTATATTCAACCAATACTCAAATTAATTTAAGATTAATGTATATTCATCTCATATTTTCAATGCAATTCAACACACCACCTATCAGGACCGCAATACCTGCATGTTCCCATCACCCCCGTGCAGTTTCCCCTTTTTCATGAATATTTTTCTCTGCACCCAATGCTCTTCCCTTTTCTTTCACCTTGTCTACAGTACACAACATCGTCTCAAGTTTGTGGACTGTCCGCTACAGATTCCACACCTCACTCCTCCACTATCCCCCCTTGTTTTTTTCTCCTCCCATTCTTGTCTCCACCAATGCTCTTCCGGCACTCCCTCTCTCTTAATGTTGATTTGTCTTTCTGTCACATGTCCTGGGACGAACAACCACCGACCTCCCGTATGGGGACTTGTGCATGCCAATAATGGTGCCCTATCATCAATATGACCGCGGCGAATGAAATGTTTTGCCACTATACCTTTGAATATTCCTGACTGGAACTTATCACTTTCCTTTTGAATGCTCTTATTATAATTTGAATTAATTTCTTACCGTTTGAATTATTTTATGAGAGATCACAATTTGCTGCTGTTAGGCTGCATGGGATTTTTGTCATCTCTAAGTCTGTTTTTAATTGAAATGATACATTATCACTGCCTTTCTATTATACTTGCTCATTTTTTTTATGAATGCAAAGAAGAATTTCATAGAAGTATGGATGCTTGTGGCATCACTTTTTTTGTAAAATATTGACATGTTGTGACCCTTGAAGATTACTTTCTGCAATCGTTGCCGTGACCTCAATCTTCTAAATCAATTTTAACCTCTCCTTGAGTGAAGTAAAACCGTTTGAAAAAAAAAGGTGCAGCATTAACCAATTTCTGCGTGCTGAGAATTTTTGTCTTTGCCCTCCATTGTAATTTAATGAATCTAATTTGACATTCTCTATGTTAAGTTGTACCTACTTTACACATATCGATTATCATAATCAAGCCCTGCAAGTTTTGCAATTCGAGTTGAATCCTAGCTTTGGGTATCCTTTTTCTTTTTCCAAGACAGCCTTGATGGGTAGGGTAAGATGGAGGGACAATGGATATTTCTGGAGTGATGTTTACAGAGTGCTACTTACAGTGACGTATTTATGATCTCTGAGGCCCCCAGCCAAATCTGGTATTTCAAAAATTGTATTGTCGAATATATGAATGGCCTTAATGAGACCCCCAATGTTATAGTCTTGCAACCTGGCAGCTTGACAGAATTTTACTATGAGTGCAAATGTCTATCATTATTAATACTCTGGTAGTAGGTGCCAAATTTCTTACTTACAATATTTTCATTAAATCAAATAACTTAGTGCATTTACATTTAAAATGGCTCTTGCGAGGCCACCGGATACGCCATATGGTAACTACGGACCTGGCTACATAGCATGAGGGAATCGGGTAGCAGTAATGTTGAGTGCTTAGTTAGGGAGAAGAGTAGTGAATGTAGAGTAGATGAGTGATAAAATATTGGTGATAGAAGTGTAAGCAGCAGCGTCAAACCTAGTTGAAGTGGCTGTGTATATGTCAACTGGGGGAAGAAGTGTTCGAAATGCATGAGCAGCTTGAAGTAATCTGGAAAGTGAATGGATGGTAGCAAATAATATATTCTTTTTTTTAAGAAATTTTTCTTGAGATTTGATTATTCAGCTTGAGTTCCAATCTCTCGGCGTCCAACCTTTTCATGCTAGTTCTTATCGTTCGGGTTTTGAATCGTGGATTTTTTAGAGGGCACAATGCAAGCTAATTCTTTCAGATTTCTTTCTAAGGTTCGTTTTTCTCTGTGTTTACGAGCTGTTATTTTAGCAGCCGGAACAACTGGAAATGACGAAGCCGACACGGCAGCCAAGGACTTCCTTATGACTCATGAACATTCTCGGTTTGTGACGCTCTCGGGGTGACGAACCATAGCGCTGAGAAAGTGGAAGTACCGTATTCCTCCGAATGTAGTCCCCCCATTTTTGGCCGAAATTTTCGCGGAAAAAGTCTTAGATGGGACTACATTCGAGCTCAAAGTCACCTACCTCACTTACTGTCCGCCGTAAAACCACCCCCAGAGTTTGCAGACCATTATTTCAAAAATGGCTGATGCAATTTTAATATAAAGTATATCAAACTAAATATTGTTTATTTCTACGTTTATTAATGTCAAAAATATATTTTGAAGTTGGTTTCAATAACTAATTTTTTGACCGAGACAGCTAAAAAGGCCGGATTGTTTCAAGTTCCGGGAAGTAAGTTCAACTTTGAAACCCATTTGAAGAAAAGAGAAGCCACCTCTATTTTCTTCGTATAAGATATGGTACGTATAGTTATCTTTCACTATACAAAGTTTAAAATAGATTACTCAGTTAACAATCACGCAACGACAAATTTTAAAAACATGCGCTATCTCAGCTCGCGGAAGTCTTGAATACATTTCGTTTTGACGAATTTCATCGTCTCGAAAATTAAGCACGTGTGAAATGACTTAACGAATTGAGAGAATTAGATACGTTTTCAACATATATATTGATTTCAGAAAGAGAGATCCAGGCGACAGGACTTTCGGCCATGAGAGATAAGCTCCTCTAAGGTTGCCAAGTTGTAAGCTACCGTAGCGCGCGCACCAAACACAATTCGCGAGAAAATTTCTCTAGTGTGTGCAGGAAAAATAACCTTGCCTATGATACATGCTTGAATAAAAATTTTTTAAGCTGCAGTATTCACCAAAATATAATCAGCGATAAGTGCATCTTTTGTCCCCACATTTCTCGCCGAAAGAAACAAATTGCACTTAAAATTATCCTCAACTCCGTCACCAAAAACTTAGCGCGAGGAGGCATAGTGACGGTACCTATGTTTCCAAAAAGTTCTTATACTGACACTCACTTGCATTCTTAAAAACGACTTTTTTCCACTATTGTCGATTCCTCATGACTCATTCACAGCGATAGGCGGGCTGATTGCAGTAGACAATATCCGCTCGCGCCCTACCTTCAGGCATGCTCTGGACAGTGGAGCATGCTTTTATAGCAAATAATAAATATAAATTTTTATCAAATAACCAACGAATTCTATTGAGATTTCATAAGTGGATTCATATTAATGAACTCGAGAGCAAGATAAAAGGTCCAAACGGTGATTTTCGGAATGGAGAGCGTGTGGGACGTTAACTAACGTAGTCTGGCAACCTCATTAGTGACAAAAATACTGCTAAACTCAGTAGTATGAAACTTCGTATGACTATTAACAAAGCTCCTAGCTACAACTGTGAAAAGGAAGATTTGATTTCTAGATCCGTGTTCTTACGATGCCCCAAAGACCATGGATCATCCGGTGGCAAAAAATCGCTAAAAATCCGTCCTTAAATACATACATCAGTAAATAAAAACTTAAATATATTTTAATACCATAGATACATGTTGGAATAAACAAGCTTTAAGTTGATGTACTTTACTTTAAAATCGCATGAGCCATCTTTGAGATATTGGTCTTCAAATTCGCGGGTGACAGAAATTTTGCAACAGGCAGTAGGCATCCTACTATTAATGACTAGTATGACTAGTAATGAGTATTTTGGTAAATATAGTAATTCGATTCTCCATATTGGTAACTGAAACAGTGGAAATTTTTATCACTCAAGGTGCTTAAGTTGTTATCCTTAGAAAACTATGTGCAAGTCCTGCTTTGCATTTTAAAAGGCGATATAGGTGATAAGTTTTACTATTCCATTTTTTTTATTTCCTATTTAATATTATTAATTACGTCATTAATTGCCAAGTTCCTAGTCACATCTTATATGTGGTAAATGTTTTATCAAATATTTTTCCTTACAAATCAAAATTTCAATCCATAGGCCTGCACACAAGGTTCGTATATCTGCGCGTATTCAACCGTGAATGAAAAATTCATTATTCAAACTGGTTCAAAAATTCTTAACTTGCGTTAATGGATGTCGGAAATAAACCTTTCCGATTCCGGGTGTTAATGCATTGTGCAAACGGGGGTGATTGACCAAGGTCCTTTTTACGATCCCTAGTTTTGTCATGTTTAGGCGGAAATCCATCCATTTTGAAGAACAATGGCTATTATACGATTACGTACACAAACGCGCGTATAACGAAGCTTTAACTAAAAAAACTGTACCCGCGACGTAAAGCAAATCTCAATACAGAAGATAGAGATTTAGGAATTTGTGTCTTTTAATTATGTTGACATTTCTTTTGTAAAAAAAATCCTTCACTGTGATCTCAGTAACCTTGATTACTTTCAACCAACGGGAGTGATATCTACAGATGTCGGCATTTGAAATGAAAAAGCATTTGGTGGCCATAATCCCCTATATGCATGCATACAGCAGCGCTTACACTTCAAAATCGTGATTTCTCATGTACCTACATATCTCGCTTCTCCATCCCACCTAACTAAGGAAATATGGTTTCCCTAAATACAATGACTAGTAATGAGTATTTTGGTAAATATATTAACTCGATTACTTCGTGATTCTCCCGTCACAATAGTTACAAAGACTTCATATCCAGGGAGGCATGACCAAAGTTCAAGACGATAACCGTGATGAAGGCAACAAAGTACTTAAACTCATTCGAGATATAAACTTAAAAAATGAATTGGAATTTTTTAAGAAACGTGCCAATTAAATCAAGTAGGACATAAATATTGAAGTGCGGCAAATTTTAATAATAATATGGAATTATAGTGCAGGGAGTGGTGCAATATGTCCTTAGAAGTCTGTTCACCTCGAAAGAAAAACTATTGCTACCGACTTTGGATGGTGGGTGAGGAAAGGAGGTGTATTGAAGAAATTAGAAAACTTACGGAGTGGGTGGAATACGTAATAAGGGACGAAGTTTTTAAAGACGGTGTGGAGGGAATAATGCAGAGTAGAAGGGCAAAAAAGCGGGTAGTATGGAGATAAGTATGAGATATAGGTAGCATGCGGAACTAAAGAGGCGCAACATATGTGAAGTAAGGGTCGTGGGATGATATTTATGTCCGTCTAAGCCTACCTTACCTGGTAGAATAACAATAATAATATCCATAGCATTAAATCATTGACGTGAAGATTAAATTGCGCGGAAATCAATGTGAAATTTAGCATTCTCCTGTTTATTTCAGTCACATTGTTGGTAATGAGCCGGGTATTGTCCATGATATTTTTCTGTTAAAAATGATGGAAAAATAATAAATCAAATTTTGCTATTCAATGTTCGGGAAACTCAACGGGTAATAATGACCGTTAACGTAATTTGTATTTGTGCGTGTATGTTATGGATGTAAGTACTATGGGAGAAAAAAGTTTACCAACAAATGGAGCGTCGCCACTATCGTTCTGAGAGAAAACTGCAGATTAGAAAAATTTCTGGAGAAAATCGGATTCCTTTCTGACGGTACAATATTCTTTGGTCTCGGCCACCACGAAGGAAGTTCAAAAACGGTAAGGTGATGGAATCATCGCCCGAGTATATGACGGAAGACCGAAAGATTGCCTGCCCCGAGCTCTAAACGCGATGGCGTCCAGAACGGACGCATATTATTCCTCAAATGTATTTTAAACGCTCTATTTAACTATCTCGTTCCTGCCGAACTTTCCTCCGAACGCTTTTCCGCCGAACTTCGCTTCTTCCTCGCACTCTGGCAAGGTCCTGGGATTCACCCGGTGTTCGCCTCATCGCTTTTTTGCTCTAGTTTGAAAAAGTGAAGAGGTTTATATTATGTAGTAATTATGTTGAGAGCTGCCGTTAATTACTGCTTCGAACAGATGGAATGATTTAGCGAAGTATGTAACATAATCTAAGACAGTTAACAGAGCACCTCAATGATTTTCCTTTAGTAAATGTAAATACAAACTTATGCTCATTACACCAATCATGGCGACAGCTTCACTTCAGCTTGGCGGAGCCCTTTGTTCCACTTTTACATTTGGTTTTCATTGAGCCAGCAGGACATACAACTTGCTTTACATTATAAAACTTGTATTTCACTGTAGAGTCCTGAAGGAAACCACGCGTAGTATATTGCGTACGCTGAACACTGGGGCCAAACGCTGTTGATGAAGTAGGGTATAGATTTAAATTATAGCATTTCTATTGGTAAAATCTCGTTTCTTATGTATAAATTATGAAGAACTTTGGATTGAAGAAAGTCATGTTTTGGCCTGACTTATAAAAGTACGGCTGAGAAATTGGAGTGATTTCGGTGGTATTACTTGAGTATATTCTGGTGGTAATGTGTATGTTGGTTGGCTGAAATCATCCAAGAATCCTTCATTCAGAAGAGAAATATTGGTTTGTCCAGCCGAAGAATTAATGATCAAAAGGAAATTATTGTTGTTTACGCACAGGATTAGCTCTTGGTAAAAATACAGCTCATATGTATTGCTTAATAGCTTCCCCGACTATGAGCGAGTCAACATATACGATGAAAATCATTGAAACATTATTATCTTGAAAATGTTTAAGCTGATTAGTTGCATTATGAAAACAATGAATATAATAATCAAGTGGAGTTAAAATTTTCTCGAGCGATGTATTTTCAAATTAACAAAAATTCACAACGCTGGATAACGAAAAGAAAGTTGGAAACCCATTATCATAACGTTGTAGGCCTCAAAGAGTCATCATGCGGCCTGAATATTGCACATTTCATGGCCACTGTGGATGAATGAACAAATGATGATCTTCCTACGCAATATTTTACGACCCTAACACGTAGATACGATAGCTGGCAGTATTCGGCAAGCAAAATAAAAAGACATGGCAATAATCCCAGGCAAGTTAAGTGAAATAATATTCTTGCTCAAATCAAGTTCAGGGAGGGTGGAAATTTTTCGGGAAGTCGTTAGACAAGAGGACAAAGAGCTGGACATAAAAACGGTTTCTTTACCTACTCTCCCGGAGAAAACATAGACGGCAAAACATAGGTTTCCATGGCGAACGAGAAGGGGGTCCAGGGTAAAAAATAGCATAACATTCCTGTTACATGACTTGGATAAAAACATGTATTTAGTGCTTACGTAAAATAACAAAGTGGTGAACGAAAAACATTCGCCATCTTAAGGTCTCCAATTGAAAACTTCGTATTACTAGTCTGTTACATTACAGCTCGACCACTCCCTACTGATATTGATGGAGCTTTTCAATGCTTTATATGGAAGCGGAAAATATTCAAGCTCGTCTTTTGTTAACCTTTTCATATGGGAGAAAGAGAGCGAAGAGGCGGACACCCGAGTGAATCCCAGGACCTTGCCTGAGTGCGAGACAAGGAACGAGGCCTAAAAGAAAAAGGTACGAAAGACGGAGAATGCGGAGTGAAGTTCGGCGAGAACGAGATGGTTAAATAGAGTGTTTAAAATGCATGCAATGAATAATATGCCTCCGTTCTGGACGCCAGCGCGTATACAGCTCGGGGCAAACAAGCTGCTGCCGGTATTCCGTCACATGCTCGGGCATTAGTCCACCCGTGTTTGAACTTCCCTCGTGGTGGCTGAGACCAAAGAATATTGTTCCGTCAGAAAGGGATCCGATTTTCTATCAGAGCGATAGTGGCGACGCTCCATTTGTTGGGAAACTTTTTTCTCCCATAGTACTTACATCAGTAGCGTACCAAGGAGGGTGCGAACGGGGCGGCCGACCCGGGCGCCGTAAAGGGGTGGGGCGCCAAAATCGAAAAACATCTTTCTTAAGTCTAAGAAAAAATAATTTTTTTCTACCATCTAGTTAGCCCCGGGCGCTAAGGTAGCCTTGGTACGCCACTGATGTACATAATACCTTTGTGTACAGGCCTTCATAATATATTATGTCTTTAGTTGGTAGAGCTCTTTTCCTCAAAATACTTTGAATAGGGATTGGGTAGGCATGGTGACTAGAGAACTGGCTTCCCATCCGGAGGGCCTAGTTCGAATCATGGAAGTGGCAGAGATTATTCATTAGTACATCGGCCCTAATAAGGAACTGTTTTGAGAACACTTCTATGTTCAGTACACTATCCTTCGGATATGCCGTGGACGCCGTGGCACCTTTCGTTGAGAGGAGGCTGACCCGACGCTATGTTTTCCTCCACCATTCCTCAGCATCCTGAAAAATTTTCCTGCCTCCACTCAATTACCCTCCTATACTAAACGGCACGAATAAACTCCGCTGTCGGCCGCCATTCCCCCCTTAACTACGACTTGTCCTATCTTGGTGTCACTGTACCTATCTACCATGGATACATTGTCCTTGGGATGGGGCGTTAAACTGCGGGCCCCTAAGTGCCTTTCGTTAAGAGCAGGTCAATGTCGGGTTTCTTTCCATCCTCCCTTCTTTCCCTGAGAAATTCCTACTTCTACCCAATCACTCATCTGTCCTAATTGGCTCAAATGAACTTAGATATCGGTCGCCTCCCCCGAGTGATTATTAATTTACAGCATCCCTCTGTAGTATAAACACCTCACTGAAGGTGGTGTGCCGTTGTTTGTAATGCACATCAATATTTCAGTTTATTCATCCTATGAAGTTATTCTCTTGGGAGTTTTTTCCCATCAAATCCGTATTGGCAAATGTTCGTCGAAGGTTATAATGAGTTTGGGATGTGCTGCCTCGATAATTTTCTTGGAATGGTTGTCACTTCACTTAAAAATTGTGACCTATTTCTTCTTAATATCGGACTTTTTTCCTGATTCTTTCGTTCCAAAATTCGAAGAAGATAATTATTTCCCGGTGTTTACTGTGTACCGTATTCCTCCGAATATAGTCCCCCCTGATTATAGTCCCCCCCCCAATTTTTGAAGTTCAGTTTTGGAAAAATTTTTTTGAAATGCAAAGCAGGACTTGCGCATAATTTTCTCAGGTTTCCAACTTGAGCACCTTGAGTAATAAAAATTTCCATTGTTTCAGTTATTAATATGGAGTATCAAGTTAATATATTTACCAAAATACTCAATATTATTTCCTATTTAAGTTGACTAGCTACTGTATTTAGGAAAACTATATTTCCATAATTAGGTGGAATGGAGAAGTGAGATATGTAAATGAGAAGTCGCGATTTTGAAGTGTAAGCACTGCCGTATGTGCATTGGGAATCATGGCAACCAAATGTTTTTTCATTTAAAATGCCACCAGCTGTAGTTATCACTTGTGTTGGTTGCAAGAAATAAAGGTCACTGAGATCGCAGTGAAGGATTATTTTAAAAGGGAATGACGTTACAATTAAAGGACACAAATTCCTAAATCTCTATCTTCTTTATTGAGCTTTTCTTTACGTTGCGAGTAGTTTTTTTTTCAAATAAAACTTCGTTATATCCACGTTTGTGTACGTAATCACATAATAGCCATTGTCCAAAGTACGTATTTGGCAGCAGTATGACATTTAATCTTCACAGGTTTTCATGGGTCCATTTACCAAATATTTCATACTTTTACTACCTTCTCCACTCGGGATGGTATTTGTTTGATTTTGATTATTTTATTTGTATATTTATATCTTCTATTATTTGTATTGGGGGCCGAATAATATTTCGAGGTGTATTTCGTCGAGAAAAATAGACTGAATGTCTGCTATTTCAATTAAAACATATACTTTTCTTCCTCTTCCAATTAGTGACACCATCTCTTAAAAATCGATGGATTTTTGCCTAAACATGATAGAACTTAGAATCGTAAAAAAGACCTGGGTCAATCCACCCCGTTTGCGCTATGCATAAACACCTATAATCGGCACGGGTTATTTCCGATATCCATTAACGCAAGTTAATAATGTTTGAATAATGAATTTTCATTCGCGGATGAATGAGCGCAGGTACCTACATGAATTTTGTATAGAGAGTCCTGTGGATTAAAGTTTCCGATTTCTAAGGAAAAATATATGATCAAAAAGTTATTATAGATAAGCTGTGACTAGGAACTTGGCGATTAATGACGTAATTAATAGTCCTAAATAGGAAATAAAAAATGGAATAATAAAACTTATTAGTCTTATGCGATATATCATCCGTAACGCCCTTATTAGGATGCCAACCATCTGTTGCAAAATTTTCGTCACCCGCGAGTTTGAAGACCAATATCTCCAAGATGATTAATGCGATTTTAAATTAAAGTAAATAAAATTAAAGCTTGTTAATTTCTACGTTTACTGATGGTATTAGAATATTTTTACATTTTTTTACTGAAGTACGTGTTCAAGACCGGATTTTTATTGAACTTTTTTGTGTACCGGATGAATTCATCGAATTTGGAGCATCGTAAGAACAACACAGGTCGAGATATCAAACTTTCCTCTTCACATGCTGTAGCTAAGGGCTTTGTTAATAGTCCTCCGAAGTTTCATACTATTATGTTCATCATTATTTTTGTTATTGATGAATCTGTGAGACAGCGTTATTTTCTGTCCCGCACGCTTTTCGTTCCGAAAATCACCGTATGGACTTTTATCTTGCTTCTGAGTCATTAATAGGAATCCACTTATGAAATCTCCATAGAATTCGTTGGTTATTTGATATCGATATATATTTATTTTTTGCTATAAAAGCACGCTCAACTGCCCAGAGCATGCCTGAAGGTAGGGCGCGCGTGGAATCTCCTGCTGCAAGCAGCTCGCCTATCTCTCTGAATGAGTCATGAGGACTTGACAATAGCGGGAAAAAGTATCGTCTTTAAGAATGCAAGTCAGTGTCAGTTTAAGATCTGACGGTATATTTGGAAGCATTTTTTGGAGACGGAGTTAAGGATAATTTTAAATGCAATCTGTTTCTTTCGTCGAGAAGCCGAGAAATGTGGGGACAAAAGTTATCTCACTCATCGCTGATTTTATTTTGGTTAAAACTGCAACTTATAAACTTTTATTCAAGCATAGGCATGGATATTTTTCCTGTGCATACTAGGGAAATTTTCTCGCGTGGTGTTTGGTGCGCACGGTACCCACCTACTGAAGCTTACAACTTGGCAACATCGAGCAGCTTATCTCTCCTGGCCGAAAGTCCTGCCGCGTGGAGCTTCGTTTCCGAAAAAAATATATATACACGTTGAAAGCATTTCTAATTATCTTAATTTGTTAAGTTAATTTACTCGTCCTTAATTTTCTAACACAAAGAATACCGTCAAAACGAAATGTATTTCCGACTTCCGTAAACATAGGTAGCGCATGTTTTTAAAATTTGTCCTAACGTAATTGTTAACTGAGTAATCTATTTTAAACTTTGTTTAGTCTAAGATAAATATATGTTCCATATCTAATGCGAAGAAAAGAGAAGTGACTTTTCTTGTTTATCTTCAAGTGGGCGTCAAAGTTGAACTTGCTTCACGGAACTTGAAAAAAAAATCCAGCCTTTTTATCTGTCTCGGTCGAAAAATTAATTTCTACACCCAACTTCAAAATACATTTTTGACATTAATAAACGTATAAATAAACAAGTTCTAGTTCGATATACCTACTTTATTTTAAAATTTAACTACCCATTTTTGAGATATTGGCCTTCAAACTCGGGGGATGGAATATTACAATGGACATTTGGTGCATTGAGTTCGAATATAGTCCCCCTCCAGACTTTTTCCGCGAAGATTTCGGCCAAAAAGGGAGGGACTATATTCGGAGGAATGCGGTACTTGAAAATGTAATGATTTAATCATATTTATTTCATATTTAAGGGATGACGATTTTATCATCAGTCCTAGAAATGGCTCGTTTTAAAATATCATGGTGCCTTTGTATAATATCTCATAACACTCGGTATGGAGCCAGTAATTAGACGCGTACAGTGGTCGGAAATCGAAAAAATCTGAACAAAAGTCCTAAATTGCTTTTTTTAAATACGTATAATTTTGAAAATTCACTAAAATATTCAAAAAAGATTGATGATTAAGGAAAGAAATGTCATTTGTCATGGTTCACATCCGTTTTCCAGATATGGGGACTCAAATATGACCAAATTTCCAAAAAATACTCTCGACTTCATTTTTTTCGAATATCTTCCAAGTTAAGTTGATGGTGACCTTGTGGGAGAAATATTATGGAATAAAAACGGCATCATCTATTAAGCCAATGCTTTGCCTTTGCTATGCCATAGTTCTAAAGATTTTTTAAAAGCATTTGTACGCAATTGCGTTACAAATGGCGGACTCTGTTTTCAAACGAAACTTCACATAAAGTAGAGAATATCTAGCGTGTTCGGGAGACACCTGTCAAATGACTTATATCCAAACATTCTTTGAAGACTTATGAAGATAGAACTGAAGATCCGTTTACGACGCCGAAAAGTACATATGATTTTCCGACTAAGCGTCCGGGTCCGGCTCTGCGCGCCGGGGCTGGAAATGCCGTGACCCGTTTATATGGTTCACGTTATCAGGACTCTAAACGCTTCGAATTCGTGGTTTTCCAGTGACATGCGCTGTCAGTAACATACTCTATATTCACGAAATCGCGAGAATATTGAATTGTGCGAGATGATAAGTTTACGTGTTATCGCGTTCAAGTCATATTTTTTTGCATGCGTTCCGGAAACATACTTCATATTCACGCCCCTCAGCCATTGAAAATGTATGGAATATTCCTAGGGAATATGTATTTTTCCAGAAAGACACCAGCTGTGATTCGTTTTGTTTCGTTTACATACACACTTGCAAATTAATGAGAAATTTATTTTATCACCGAGTGGTTGAGCAGTGAAAAAACGTCAGGATTCTTGACGCAGTGTGATTCAGTAAATCTTGAACATTTACTTCACTCATATTCTCGGTATTTATTACTCATTCCATGCATGCTGTGCCTACCGCTACCTGACATCATCACTTTTCCTCCGTTTTTATATAACTCTTGTTGTCCTATAGTTCGATTGATGGTTGTTGAGTACATGAGTAATTTAGCTGCCGCAATGCTCTTTTCTCTTTTAGGCTCATGGATAGACACTAATGCTATCTTAGCAGCAGAAAGAAAGATTTTGATTTTTCTTCTTCTTGTTCTATCATAGGGAGCGTGAGATTTTAAATTTATATAATTATTTAGGTAAACAATTATAAAAGGTTTTAATTATCAGGAAATACGTATCAGCAGGTATATACCTACATCTATGTAATACCGTGCAAGTCACCTCGATGGTGCGTAGCAGGGGGTGAAGATCAAATATGAACAACTTTCTTGTAACTAAGAGCTACAATTCCACTACTTCACGAAGACATGTTAGATATAAGAGTCACGAACAAGTAGATTACTAGTATCTACGTTGCCATGAAGCGAGTACTGGTTAGAAAGAATGTAGAGGTGCTTGGTAAATAATTGAGCACAATTTTAGGAAAATTAATGCACCCCTTTAAGCATTTATGGTTTCGGTAAAATGAATCTCTCACTATTCCAGAAACTCTCTTCCCAACTTTTTAGACAGGACACCAAAAAACGCTACTGTGGGTAATTATTGAAAGACTTAATAGCAGCTTCATTTGGTCTTAAATTTAATCCTTTGGTTAAAATTAACACCAAATAATCTTTCTTCGCAATCACTGACTTCGCCTCTAACACCTCACCGCGCTCAAAACGTGAGATTTCATAATAAGCCATTATATAATAGAATAACTGAAATGACCTCTTAAAATGACAGAGAAGATCAAGGAAATACATCAAACGTCCGATGTTGGCCGCTATTAGTTAAATTAATAGAAGAGTATAAAAGATAAACCGAAAAGGGCATTCCGATGATAATATTTTAAAACACTTTACGACTTTAGGATGAAAAACAATTTAAGACAGCAGTCTAATTAATACAAATATTTATGGAAATCGAAAAGAAAAATTGTACCTCACACCATGTAAAAGATTAGACCACATAAATAAATAAAAATCCGGTGACCGAAGAACAGGAAGAGCTCTAAAAGGTGTAAGAGGCTCCAACAACTAAAACACGCGCTCAAAAATATTTTGATATCCTGGAAAACCACTATAGCATAATTTTCTTTCACCACTGCCAAGCTTGAACGGAATTTCAAGCATTTATCTCTCAAGAGAAGAGAAAAGTTCCACTGTAGATGTCGAGGACCTCGCTGGATCGGAAATGTCCCTTTTCGCACGGGCCTATTAGGGGCACGAAGGCTTGTACTGTGACCACTTCGGTGCATCTCTTACCGCGTTCTTACAGGGAGGGGCCCAAAAGAATACAAAATAATCTCAACTGGCCACTATCAACTTAACTTGGAAGATATTCTGAAAAAAATGAAGTCAAATGAATTGTCATTACTTTATCAGCAATCTTTTGTAAATATTTACCTTTTGTTTAATTTTACATTTTAATATTGCTGTTCTCTATTTTTTCAATATTTCTCAATATTTTATTTTGTCAGTATTTCCTATATTCCAATATGTCAATATTTTCCCAATGCTCCATGTGCCAATACAGGTTGTTGGTATTGGTCCATTTTCAGTGTTTTAAGATATTGATATTGGGATTCAAAAACCGCCCAGCCCTACTCCTGTAATCATGATCCTTTAGCTTCTTGCTTTTTTCGTAGTAATATGTGGTTACCAGTTTTATTTAGTCTTTCTTTTCATCATTTGGTCTTTATTTCTTCTTCATCATCGTCTGTATACTCGTCTCAATCGACAATGGTAAATAAGAAGTAAATATCAATCTACCAGCTGTGTAACTGTATAATGCTCAGTATAAAAGATTTTTATGAGTTTCACACGAGTTTATTAAAGCACGACCGGTTTCTTCGAATACCCTACATCTTCAAGTTAAAGCATGCAGTGTCTAAACACTTAAATATAAGTTAGGGAGGTTGTTAGAGTTTGGGGTACAGACTACAGGGTAGGCGGAGACATCGACTTTCCACCTCCCCCTCCACTTTCTCAGACCCCCATCCAATGGCAGTGTAAGGCATTGGATGTGGCATATGAACCGAAAAGTGAATGATAACAAGGGTCATCTGTGAAAATGACGACTCCCGTCTCTGAATTTTCTCTATGTGCACCAAGTAGTGACATCATTGCAGTCGCTTGCTCGGCTGCTGACGTTTGCGATCAACGGAGGGGGTAGGCAGTCTACGTTCCGCTCCCTCGTTGCCCAAAGGAAATTTAGCAATGCCACCGGAGAGTGAGGCCTTTGCTCTGAAAAGAACGGAAGCGACAGAGCGCAATAGGGGTAAAGAGAAGACGAAGGAGGAAATTCGACTTTGCTCGTCGGGACAGAAAAATCTCCGCTCGAGTGCAATGGGCTCGATGGTGTGTGTTCATTCTCTGCTGTGTAAGGTCCCAAGGTCAGAGGAGAGATCCGTCAGGGAGCGGAAGAGGCCGATCGCCAGCAAAGAAAATGCCTTTTGTCTTAGGCTTCTGTCCGTGGTCGCATTATGTCGACAGGTACGTATTTGGATTCTTCTATCAGAGCTCAATAGGCTCCGGTCACATTTTTTATAAACGTCTTATCATCCGCAGTCTTATGCGTGAATGAATGAAATACGAGAGTAATCCCGGTAGTAATGGAAATTACCTGTACACTCTGTAGGGCCAGGCACGTGGCGAGGGGGGGCTTCAGCCCTGGTGCTTCAGTCCCCCCGAAATTTTTTCCCAATAATTCTGTTGTTCTGATTTTAGCAGCGAACTTTACCAGTGAGAAGAGATAAGTATGGGCACTGTAAAAGTAGGTAAATACCAAGCACTGAAAATTAAGGGAAGAGATTTGTAACATGTCGGCACCGAATGGGCAAGGCTGCTTTGTTTCAAGTTACGCAAGACTTTGCCCCCCCCCCCTCCCCCAAAGCAAATTTCTGGCTACGTGCCTGTGTAGGGCTAGTCTCCACTCGACCACGACTACCAACCAATCTCGGGACGCAATTGAGGTTTCTAATTTTGGGGTTTTCCGGAGTAGGATAGTCTCCCTGCTGATGTGAATCGATCGAAAAACTATACGTCCTGGCCGGAGGAGTAAAATGTTACGACGCGCACCAATTCTCGTGTGACGAAGGGTCGTGAATAAGAATCACTGAGCCATTGAAAAGGAATTTCTACGAAAGATGAGGTTGGTGTGGTGGTAGAAAATCAGTCTCGTTCTCTGAAGTTTCGAATCCTGAAGGGAGGAGATATTGAAAGAATTTCCTTTCCCTATATGATTGCCGAGTGGAAGGAAATTCGAAATCTATACTTCGTCCATTGGAAGGGACGGTAAACTATCGGGCCCTTGGCACCTTAGTTAACAGTTGGCCATACCGACTTAGTGTGGCCAACTTCTTATTCCTAGGCTCACAAAAAAGTTCCTCATGGTGATGTCGTCCACCGGGACCGTTACTCGTGTGCACCCTCGGTATAGCGCCATCAAGATACCGGCGAGAGAGCACACTTATTGACAGTAGTTGCTAGGTGGACGCGACCGGCAGCTAAGGATATTTGCGCCATTTTAGGTGATATGGGTAGATGTAGGATATTTTAGGCAACGGGGAAAGGGGAGAGAGAAACCCGGCGTCAGCATCAGCCTGCTTTTAACGAAAGGCGCCGAAGAGTCCACGGTTTAACGTCTTATCCGACGGACGGATTGTTGCACTTGACGTGCTCTCCAAGATACCGTCGAAGTTACGCATGCGGTAGGTTAGGAGTGCCTGAGCGGAGTCGTTCTCGTAAAAAATGGCTGTTTTTGGCAATATACGAAATCCACCAGAAGGCTATTCGTTCATAGATGGATTTAGTTTTATGAGAAAAGCAAAAGGAAGTGAGAAGCAATGGTTAAAATTGGATCGTGTTCGTATTCGAAATGGACGGCAAATCGGATCGGGCTGGTTTGGTCCGTCGGAAGGGACGAAAAACTCTCTTGGTGCTTTCCGAGAAGAGTTGGCTGGTGCCAGCGCCGGATTTCTGTCTCCACTCTTCTTGCACTGCAAGAAACCACCCCCATACCCTAGTAACCATGTATCCGATATTGGCGCGAATGAACCCAGCTCACATCATCACTCATCTCAACTAATTTAATAACGATTTGTTTTCGCTTTGATTCAGGTACGGAAGTTCTTTAGTGTGCATTGACAATTTTTTCGCCATTGAGATAAATAATTTGTTGTAGTGACTGCAGGATAGGATTGTTTTTAATGTGAGGACAAGTTGATTTCTGCATCCCTATCGCCGACTTCGCTCTGAATGGCTCGAGAGAGAGAGGGAGGCCATACTACATACTTAGTTATTCAGGGGAGACGACCGACAGCTGAGGTCATTTGCACCACTTGGGATAGGTGGGTAATTGGGTAATGGTAGGAACGTCTCATTTAATGGAGGAAGGGTGTAGAGAAACCCAGCATCAGGATTACTCTACTCTTAACGACGGGCGCCAAGGGGACCATGGCTTAATGTCCCATCCGATGGACGTAGGACTGAACATGCGTTCCACTAGGCACTCAAGTAGGGATCGGTTTGACACTGAAAAATCCACCACTGCCGGGAATCGAACTAGGGATGGGAGGCTCTAGCCGGCAGTACCCTAGCCACCACACCGACCCGATCCCCGGGGGCCGTACTAAGTATCCCCTATTTTCCCACGGCAAAATTGAAGTAATCGAATGCTGCTTGCGTTCAGATTCGCCAATTGAATACAGGCGGGTGTGCTAGTTTTTCCGGGGCGATTTTCAGTCAGTCCGTTTGCTTATCAAAGAAAAAATCCTCTCCTCCTTTCGTCCTCACATTCGACCGGCCTGCCGACCGCGCTAATAAGTCGCTAACTTTAGTCCACTCTGATAAATGAACATGAGTGGGCAAGGATTACCTCGAGGCTTCGCCCTTTCAGCCGCATTCTCTCAACGGTCGAATAGCAGAAGTTGGAAGGTGTGCCTCTTTGAATCTGTTCACCAACGAGAATATCCGACTGAAATTCTCGAAATTAATTTTCCACGATCATTGGTGAAACACGCTAGATTAATACTATTATCGTTAATCCTAGCTCGTATTGTTACATCGTATGTGACAAGTTTTTTTTGCCGTTAATTTCCTTTGTGAAGAAAATTTGCACGGAACAAGTATATGTCACACTAGTTTCCGCAGATGCGACCGCCTTGAAACCAGCCTCCGAATACAAAGATCGCCGGTTGATACTACCAACCTTTTTGGGTTGCATATAATCATACGGCTCTGCCACCTGGAATCCTGACGGTGGATTTATCTGATTTCAGGGGAACGTGGACCAGCGGAGTCGAACGACAGGTGGCAATAACCCGTAAAATTTAAGTCGGATGTGTGGCTCTGTAAATGGCATGGCTGAAAATCAGAGAGTGTACATTACATATGATATCCCTGGTTAGCTGAAACATTGAAGTTCAGTTCAAACTCTTTATTGTGGAAAGTATGAATTTTTCAATAAAGTTTTTGTAAATGTGCACGTCTTAAACACAATCCATTACCAAGAATGGCTGTACCTTTAAAATATCTCTTAGCATGATAACTTGATAGCCGTGTGAGTTTATATCCGGGCAGTCTGGTAATCCGACGTCATCATAGCTACCTGCTCTCGATAAGCTACTCGTACGAGTTAATTTTTAAACTTTAATCTTGGATCATGGCGTCGCCCCTTTCCAAATGATTGTAAACTTACCATTACTCTCGTCTACTTCATTTTTTCGACACACGACCTCCTTCCCTCTCCGTCCAATTCGTTTTACTGCCCTCCTTATAATGCCCATCGCATCCTAAATTTGACCTCTCTGATGTGATTTGAGATTTATGATCGGCCTTGTGATATTTTGGCGATTATTCATAGCAAAATAAAATAAATAATGTTACCTCTCCAATGGCCTCTTGATTAATGTGCTTCCCGACAAATAAACTATCCAATCATAAGCGGTTGCGGAACCTGCATCGAATATTTCTGTGATAAAAATAGCTCTAAGGGCCGCTTTACACCATACAGTTTTCTGTACAATTTCTTGTACAAACTCTTGCATGAGGAAATTGTACCGTGTAAAGCGGCAAATTGTACGAAAACTTGTGCGATTGTCTGAATGACTGAACGGGAAATAGAATGTTTTCTAATTCCATTCAGACAAACATACAATTTCGTTCAGTTTATGCAAGTGTTTGTACAAGAAATTGTATCGTGTAAAGCGGCCTTAAGACTAGGTACTGTCGGCGTCAAAATGATGTGCCGCTGCACTTTGAAAATTTATATCTGGATATGCGTTCATGTTAATGCAATGTTATATGCATCATTTTAACGGTAATTTTATTGTCATTTCAGTTATTATTTTAAATCAATAACAAAATTTAAAATTTAGACACGACAATGAAATAATTAACTCCACGCACACGAAGATTAGCAGCTTTCTCAACTTGATGAACTTTACCACTAATTCTAGGGAAAAATGCTATATCTACAGCATTCAGATTTCATCAAAAGTTGCAAGACTGAATATAGATACATATAAGTGCAAACGCATATTTATAAAACACATATTTTGCTGTAAATTAACGAAAATGTGAAAAATTAAACACTATCTAGTCCTACAATTTGTTCCGAATTGAAAAATTAAAGATAAATTAAGGCGTTTCAATTTATTTTTGATTTTTCTATGATCCGAAATCCGTAGATATATAATTATTTGAGCACGTTAATAATTTCGACCAATGCTGTGTTGCCAAACTGCGGGTCGCCGGTCGCCTGCCAGTCCATCGAAAGCAAGGCCGTGGAACGGTGGGAAATCGAGCATTTTCAGACCGCGGCACAATCAAATGTAATAACGCATTCCTTGTACATTTATAATACACATGCATATTCATTATCAAGACAGTAAAACCATGATCAACTCATTGTCAGTAAAAAATGTCTTTCTCATACTGGTATTTATGCATGAAATGTTTTGCCATTTCATAGCTTGCTATGATAACTCATATAACGTAACCTGAATAAATGTGTAAATATAATTTCAAGCTGGTATACACCGCTAAAAACTGACTCTGAATACCGACTTAAATATAAAGAAGACATGTGAATATATAACATATAATACGTGCATACTAAACATTATCAAAAAGCTTGATGTTAACTCGCACACATATCGGCTAGGGACTTTCACACAATACCTACTAAGAAATTTATGCTAAATGAGCTAAGGTAATAACAGAATGCTAAGGAATTTCAACTGAAAGTCCTAGGGTATTATATAGACATTTCTAAAAACAGTTTCAAAATATTTAGAAATGTCTGGGGAATTCTGTAGAAATATTTCCCCCGCCTACCCCACCCTTCGTTCTTTTCCTTCCGTTTCTCTACCTGCATAAACTCCTTGGTTTTCCTCTCGTTAACCATAGGTACCCTTTCCTGGCTCCCTATCTCGTGCTCGACAATTCATGCACGGTGGAATTCCCTTCTTCTCCTCCCTCACCTTTCTTTCACTCGACGCGACGCCGGGTTCCACTTTAAGCAGTCCCTTAAACTCTAAAACAAAAGTGTACAACCTCAGTAGTAATCCCTCAATGCAATTCCGGCCGTCCACGCTCCCCGCTCCTCCCCCCCCTTTTCTCCTACCGAGGTTTTTCCCGGCCTACTTCTTCTCAGTGACCTGTGGCCAATTGCATTCACCTTCCCCTACACACTTCCTTGGTTCCCCTCCTCCCAGAATGTTTGTACATATATTAGTCTTCTTCCTTTTTTAAAATTGTCTTGCACCTGATGATGACTCTGTGAGTTGAAACGCGTAGTGTGTTTATTAAACCTGTGGAAAAGTGCTGAAAGTTATTCATTTATGGGAGGCATCTTGCTCGCATTGAATTTTGATCTGAACTTAAATAGACTGACAGGACACACAGCGACAATGGGGTGTACTTTTATTTTAAGATAGTAGGGAAAGGGAGATAACAGCATATGAAAGGATAACTGTTGGATTAAGTTTTTATTCAAATCAATGATACAACCATTCTCTTTCGTGTTCAATATCGTTATGCCCCGAATCCTCGTTATCAACAAACTATTTCCCCCATGACAACCATGGAAAAACAAAACATTTATTTTAATTTGATCCGCGATTATTATTTAACAAATTTACTTTGCTTCAAATTCCTCCTTTCGCGTGACAAATTTTAAATAATTAAACTCAAGTTTGGAATGTGCTTCTTCATTAATGCTTCGCTGACGTCCTTGGTCAAAACATCAGTTTCCAAGTCTGCTGAACCCACGTGATGAAGAACCACCTCACCATTTTTGATTTCATCCTTGACAAAATGATACATTCTTCTGATGTGCTTGTTTTCTTTGTTGATCTTCTCATTGTTATTCCAATTCAATGCTGATTGACTGTCAGTTCGAACTTTTATTGGTCGTTCAACAACTTCAAATTGTCCCAGCTCTTCTAACAACTCTGTCAACCAGATGCCCTCACAAACTCCATCACATAATGCCACCAACTCCGATTCCATAGTTGATAAAGCTACCATCTTCTGCTTTCCGCTTCTCCAACTGATCAATGCGTCTCCAATCTTCACTGAATATCCGCCAAATGATTTCGAATCCAAAGTGGTACACCAACTGGCATCTGAACTAATCTCCAGTCTTCCAACTTCTCTGCCAATCTTCAAACGATACCCTTTGGTCCCCTTCAAATATCTCAAAACTCTCTTCAACGCCTCGTAATGAATCATCCTTGGATCTTTTGAGTACTGCGATAGTTTGCTGTAGGTGTATGCCAAGTCCGGCCTCGTCCCTCTCACCAAATATCCAATACATCCAAGTATTTCTTGGTACAAATCCTTGTTTGCTTTCTCCGAATCTTCGTAATCGTCAAGTTTGACTCCACTTGCTGCTGGTGTCTTCACTCCATTGCAATTCTCCATTCCGAATCTCTCAATAACTTCTTCGATGTAGCTTGATTGTTCCATGATAAATCCTTCTTTTTCTTCTTTGATTTTTATTCCTAGGAACTTCACTTCATCCTCCTTTGACACCTTAATCTTCAATTGCTTTTTCAGTTTTTCCACCAGTTGATCAATCTTCTTTTGACTGTCACCAACAATTATATAGTCATCCACGTAGCATCCAATTGCCAAAAATCCCTTCTTTGACTCTTCGACAAATACACATGGATCTGCTTTACATGGTTTCAATCCCAATTCCTTCAAAATTCCAGATAATTTCTTAAACCAACATCTTCCTGCTTCTGGAAGTCCATATAAACTCTTCTTTAGTCTAAATATCTTCCCTTCTTCAATGTTTACTCCTTTTGGTGGATTCATGTACACATGCCTGTCCAATTCTGCGTTCAAGTACGCTGCTTCGACGTCAATGAACTCCACTTTGTAATTTTTCTTCGCTGCAATTGCCAACAGTGTCTTCAATGACTCTTGCTTCATCACTGGACTGTAAGAGCTTTTGTAATCCACTCCCATTCGCTGTCGTGAACCATCAGCTACCAGTCTTGCCTTGTATACTTCTGCATCTTTGGTTCCCTTTTTCTTGAAAACCCATTTGCTTTGAATTAATTTTACCTCTTTTGGCTTGTTAACAATTTCCCAAGTCTGATAATTTTTCATATTTTTCAATTCCTTGTTCATTGCTTCAATCCATTTGATCTTGTCCTTGGACTCGATTGCTTCTTTGTAGTTCCTTGGATTGATTTCTTGCACCATATTGACAATGCAATCGGGCTCCTTCTTCTCTCTCGTTGACCTTCTTACTCCTTGTTGTCTTAATTCATCTTCTATTCCTTTTAATTCTTCTTGGTGTCTCTGTTTCAGGACATCGTTCGTGTCACCTTTTTTTCTCCCTCTTCTTCTCTCTCCAGCTTGAACAATTACCAACGGATTTTTATGAGATGAATCATCATCACTGTCGAATTGTCCTTGAAAATCTTCAACAACGTCATGGATAATTCCTGAATTGTTTTCTTCCTCGTGTCGTTCGTCTCGATTCTCTTGCCTCTCAATTGGGATAAAAACGTAGTTAGTCTCGTCATAACCAACGTCTTTTTCCTCCTTCTGAAAACCCATTTTTTCTTCAATGAACTTTACGTCTCGACTCTCGTGAATCTTCCTGTCACTCAAGTCAAATACTCGGTAGGCTCTCCTGTTCTTCGAGTATCCCACGAACACAGCTTCCTTTGATCTCACGTCAAGCTTCTTTTTTTGAACATCTTCATTTCTGTAGAAGACCTTGCAGCCAAAAACTCTGAGATGTCTGACCGATGGTTTCTTGTTTTTCCAAATCTCAAGTGGAACTTGATCCCTCTTCTTCGTAGGTGAAAGATCATGCAAGTAGCTCGCAGTCCACACGGCTTCTGCCCAAAACATCAGTGTTAATCCAGCTGCAATGAGTAACGTTCGAGCCATTTCCACCAACGTTCGATTGGCTCTCTCAGCAATTCCGTTGCTCTGTGGAGAATAGATCGTCGTTCTCTCGTGCTTGATGCCTTTCTTCTTGAAATATTCTTGCAATGTGTCGTTGGTAAATTCCGTACCATTGTCTGAGCGAAAATTCTTGACCTTTTGTCCTGTCTCGTTCTCTTTTCTCTCAATAAACTCGATCAGTTTATCGGCAGTTTCACTTTTACTCTTCAAAAAATCGACGAAATATCTTCTGCTGTACTCGTCCACAATAGTCAGCATGTACCTACTCCCTCCAATTGATTCTTGTTGCATTGGACCACACAAATCCGCGTGCAGTCTTTCCAAGATCTGCTGTGCACCTTCGATTTCGACTTCTTTGAATGGTGCTCTCGTCAGTTTCCCTTGAATGCAATCCTCGCAGTTGTCGTCCTTGATCGACACATTTTCGAGTCCTCTGACAAGATTCTCTTTCGCCAATCTAGAAAGATAATTATTGTTAATGTGACCAAGCCTCTGGTGCCATAAATTACTATTTATTTCGCTTGTGCTAAAGCAAACTTCTTTCTTCAGCTCTCGTTCATCGCTGTCCGTGCTCATTCGAAACATAAAAGCATCTGCTTCAAAGATCCCCTGTGCAACTAATTCTCCTGTTTTCTTGTCATAAATTCCAAATCCATCTTCATCAATAACTATTTTCTTGCCCATCTTGACCAGACTTGGAACTGACATCAAGTTGCTGTTTAAATCTGGAACATAAAGTACGTCTTTTATAGTTAATACTACCTCACCATCGTCAAGATAGCTGGTTCCTTCAATTTCTCCTCGAAATTCAGCGTGAATCTTTCTGCCTGCTTCAGCCGTCACGATCTCCACATTGTCTTTCCTCTTATTAATCAATAACTCCTCTTGATGAGTCATGTGAGATGTGCACGCCGAATCAAGCATCCAAGTGACTCCATTTTCTGCATTTATCTTGTGATGCTCCCTCACTTCAAATGCATGTTGATTCTTGCCTCCTTTGAAAATTCCCTTGAATTTGCTCTTATTCTTGTAAAAATCCTTTGAATTTTCTTTAGTCTCAATTGAATTCTCCTTGTCCTTGTGCCAGCAATCACGAGCAAAATGTCCAATTTTGCCACAACAGAAACATTTTTTCTTAGTCTGCACCTTCGCCTTAAAAGCCTTGACCTCTCCTTCATTGGTTGATTTCTTGTTTTTCTCCTCATATCGCAAAAGTGCTCCTCTCATGAATTCGAAATCCACCGTTGGATTGGAAGAAATCGCTGTTGCAACTTCACTGAAACTCTTTGGTAGACCCTCGATTACGTACATAATTAATTCATAATCTTCAATATTATTACCCATTTCCTTAAGTTGAGTCTCTAATGTTTGAGCTCTAGTTAAATAACCGTCAATGCTTTCTTTCTCTAATTTTTCTAATTTACCCAATTCAATCATTAACTGAGTCTTTCTATGTTTCTCAACACCGTCATGACGTTTCTTTAACAAAAGCCACAACTCTTTTGCATTGGAAATACCTTGACATGCTAACGCCTGCTCCGCCGAAAGTGTCATAATGATCAGCATGTTGACCTCGTCGTTCTTCTTTGACCAGGCTTCCCACTTCGCCACAGCCGCTGCATCATCACCATTCTTCTCTGGTTCATCACCGAAAATGATATCTTGATACAATCCTTTCGCCTTAAGAACTGCAACCAATCTCATGCTCCAAAGTCCATAATTCTTGTTTGTTAGAGGCTCGATTCTTGAAACTCCAAAGTCTGACATTTTCCCTTGTCACTTTTCTTGACCTCCTGGAAATTTCACTCGTGTATCTTATAACCACGCTCTGCTACCAAATTGTTGGATTAAGTTTTTATTCAAATCAATGATACAACCATTCTCTTTCGTGTTCAATATCGTTATGCCCCGAATCCTCGTTATCAACAAACTATTTCCCCCATGACAACCATGGAAAAACAAAACATTTATTTTAATTTGATCCGCGATTATTATTTAACAAATTTACTTTGCTTCAATAACCACACCGGGGGTGGTTCAGTGGTGAGTCTGAATCATCAACGGCGTGCGTAGGGTTTGTAAGGGAGGTAAGGGATGGAATTTATAACCTTTCCTAAGTCTTTTCAAAGAAAATGTCCTCTCTTCTTTCACATATGTTGTGTCTTTGAGCTCTCGATTGTTGTATATTTAAATTGATGTGATGAACGGGCCTGGGTGACAACCAGGAATGTAAGTATTTGTTAGTGACTGTCGGCACATTGTTACGAGAGAGACTAAACATGAAGGACTGGAATAAATCCATTTACAAATGCACCTCAGTGTAATGGATATAATAATACAACGATAAACTTCTTTTTCTTAGCGTACTCACCTCTGGAGGCTTGGGACACTAGGCTAGTGACATGGAGGGGGTTAATGAGTCTGAATCATCAACTCTGTGAACAGGGGTTCGAAGGGAGGCAAGGAATAGCGTGTTTAGCCTACCCAAAAGGTGTTCAAGGATGAATTGGAGTTGTCGTTCACATATATTATATCTTCCGGGTCGCGCTGGATTAGCGTTTAGAATTCTTAAACTGAAAAAAGGTGGACCATTTTTAAAGGATTAAAAATAATATAATACGGTTTTAAAGTATTTCTGGTGGATTCAGTTGAAATTTCAATTTCTCGAACATGTCATTACTTTTCTAAAGCTTGATAGTAAATTATTCAGTCGCGGCACACTCTAATTTATTCTACGCATAAGTCATATATTTTTGGATCATAGAAAAATCTTAAATAAATTGAAACGCCTTAATTTATCTTTAATTTTTCAATTCGGAACAAATTGTAGGACTAGATAGTGTTTAAACATTTTCGTTAATTTACAGCAAAATATGTGTTTTATAAATATGCGTTTGCACTTATATGTATCTATATTCATTCTTGCAACTTTTGATGAAAGAGAAATGCTGTAATGTAGAATTTTTCCCTCGAATGAATGGTAAAGTTCATCAAGTTGAGAAAGCTGCTAATCTTCGTGTGCGTGGAGTTAATTATTTCATTGTCGTGTCTAAATTTTAAATTTTGTTATTGATTTAAAATAATAACTGAAATGACAGTGAAATTACCGTTAAAATGATGTTTATTACATTGCATTAGCATGAACGCATATCCAGATATAAATTTTCAAAGTTCAGCGGCACATCATTTTGACGCCGACAGTATGTCCAGGATCCACGCATATTCAGATCCTTCATCTTTCACATATTCTTAATCTTAGAGACTTTAACGACTGGCAGAGAGTTTGCACTTCTCAAGCAATCGACCCTGTATATGCACCCTCGGCTCGGAAATTAATATTTTGATCGATTACACAGACCTGAACATGAGTTCATGGAGGCCGTGTGATAACGAAGGACGGTTGCACAAATAAATTCATATGGTCTTCCTTTTGATATTCGGTTTCTAATTGATTAAATTAATTCATGTAACTGCAGAGATGCATTGTGGCAATTTCTGTTGGCGTGGGATATGTATTTCATATCGATTTTATAACTTCAGGGAATATCACTCAACCAAAACAAAATTATATATCGAAAGTAGAAAAATGTTATGAATTTAAATTGCTTTAATACTGAATTTTGTTAATACTTAGTATTACAAATAGTTATTATTATAAATTAATATCAGGATTAAATAATATTTTTACTTAATTTTATCTTGAAAATATCTATCTATCGTGTTAAATTTTGAGAACTCGATTTACTTAGCTCTACCGTGGTCTATTTATTGCGGCATGGTTGATTGGAACTCTTCTTAGAAATTTAATTCTTTCGCATATTTTGCTCTCGTTGTGCTTTTATTCACTTCAGCCACTTAGGGAATTGTTTATTCACTTTGAGATTGCTTTAGTAATTCAAGGTCCTCTATACCATGTGGCTTAAGTTAAAAAGAATTTGTGATATTGAACAGCCCTATTCAAACCCCCTCCCTATTACCGCCAAATCCGATTCTCCATCAATTACTCTCACTCCCTCCTTCTGTGTCGTGTATACACACCGGAATAGTCTCCTGTCTCTACAGTCTACTCCTATCTTCCTAATATTTCCATCAACTTTTCCCGTCTCACTCCGTCGAAATTTCCAAATTCACAAAGCACGCGAATACATCCTGATTATATTCTAAATGTTTTTCCACTAGTATTCTCATCACTGCTATCGCATCCCAAGTGGCCATCCCCTTGAAAAATCTAAACTGATCCTTGCCTAGATCTCAAAATTCATCTGCTTCCTTTTCTATTCATCTGTTCATGATTCTAAGTAAAAGTACCTAAACATGAAAAATCAAACTTATTCTTCTGTCATCTTCGCACATCTTTATTACACTCTTCTGTGCCCTTTTCAGTGTAGGTATCAGCACGGTTTTCACAAAATCCTCCGACCACACTCTCTTCTCGTGTATCCTACGACCAAGCCCATAAAATCTTCTTCTATCTCTACGTATCTATATGTTGTACATATACATATCTATCTCCTATATCTCACTATCCACTAATCTTGGTTCCAACTCATCCTGATCTTTGCCCTTTCCCTCTTCTATTAGAAGCTCCTAGGCCTATTTTCATTAAGGTACAGTTCAAAGAAAATTGCGGAATTTACACAAGGAAAAAATTCACCTCGACCAGGACTATACAATGGTGACTCCGCTGAGGTATTCTGCCTAGTTCGCAATCCTTGAATGGTACAGTTCTTCCCCGTATTCCTTCCACCGAAGCTGAATTTCTTCTAGTCCCATCGCTAAATTTCCTACTGTCTTACACGAACAATACCGTTTTCCATTTTTTTTATTCCTGACAACATCCTAGCCTTTGAGTGCAGGGCGCCTATTTCTCCTTCTCTTTGGAGCGTCTCCCTCTACTTATTTTTCCGACTCCAACACTTATCTCTAGCTTTGTTTGTTTCACTTCTAACAATAAATTTAAACTTTTTTCATGAAGGGGCTAAAACAAACTTGTTATAGAGTTAGCTATGGCTCCAAGTCATTACCTGAACCATAAATATAATTTAAACCAATTTGCATATACATATAATTACTGCCTGGGCTCATATCTGAAACTTTACAAAAATAAGAATATTATTTAGAAACTTTCAGGCCAGAAGAAACAAAGGAGGTTATAAGGGGAGGTACATACGAATGTCTGTCTATTGTTGACAATGGGGCCAGATTCGGGTTTTCGGGAAAGACCCACCTCTTTGCCAAAAAAAATTTCTCTGGCCTTTTATGTATATTATGTTTGTCTCAATTCTCCAAATACATGACAGTGGCATCAATGAACTTCCTATGGATACGTATTGATGCATTTTATTCCAATAAGAGTAAATTATATTCTTATAACCTTGTACAGTTTTAGCCTACTTAAACTAGGTACTTGTCACTCGGTTGTGTATATTTACACCTTCAACAGTATATTTGATGCATTGCTATGTTGCAATTTTTTTCATCTTGCTACTCTTATTTTTGATTAGACTTCATCACGTTCTTGCGTCTCAAAGGACAACAATTTTGAAAGCGGCCCACTTCGGAATACGGAATAAATCCATAAAATATTCACCTTTTGAACCCCGCATAAAATTTCATTTAAATACTTTTCGTTTTAACGAATGCAAACCTATTAGATCTCGGAGTAGCACGAAAATTAAGCCCTATGATTTTTCCGAATGAAATGGCAGATTCAAGAATTAGCTGCGATACCTTTTTTTTCAGAACTTTTCAATATCTTCACAAAAAGAGCAATGCTGTATGAAGAGCTCTCGGGATCTCCACCGGGTCAGGAACTCTAAGTTTGCCGACGTTTCGATGTCCGACTCGGCCGTCGTCTTCAGGGCTAAAGATGTCGAACGAGAGAGAAGAAATGAATAGAATAGGTGTTTATTCAGCCATCGCTGATGTCAAGCAAATACAATACAATATATGATTATGATACAACAAGATGATTATGTACAGCGTGACCACCCTGTTTTAGGCGATTAGCATCTCCAGGGATGTGCAGGAATATTATTTACATTTACAATGTATGAAGATCTTAGCAGTGGTAATGGAGATTAGCTGGAACTCTTTTCCTCCGGGATGGCTAATGGCTCGGCATTCACCCGAGGCGTGAGGGAAACGCCACGCGAGCCGCCTTACAAGCATTTATGTGACTTTATTCAATATTGTGTTCTTCCTTGAAGTTCTATGAGGTCCAGAGTCCAGCGGTGGTAGATCCTTGGAGTGCAGATCCTTGGTAAATGATGATGGGTGATTTGATGGAGGTCTTTCTGAGTGCGTCCAATCTTGCAGGGGCGATCCTCTTCCTTGATAAGTCGGACGACACCTGCGTTGCGTAGCAGCGGCGCGCTTGCGCGCCGCAATCCAAAGTACTGTCCCGGTGAGAGTTTGCTCACCTTAACCAGCTTTTAAGAACAATCAGGGGGAAATAGCGTTGAATTTTTCTGTGTCTTGTGCATGTGTGGTTTGTGAGAAAGAGAAACTTAACCTAATTGAAAAATGAATCTATTTACATTGCTTATCAAGAGGATTGTCCCGAAACATGTTGGGACTCCAGAAAAAAAATGAAAAATAAAGTGCAGGATTAATTACATTGGCCATTAAGAAGTAAAAGGTCTTTTTTTTTTCTTTTTGCTTAGCACAATAAATTTGCAGCATATTTTATCTTTTTTAGTTCTTTTTTCCTCTTTTTTTATGATTCTTTTATGTATTTTTTTGGTGCGAAGGTTTCCGCGGCGTTGTTCAGATGTTCTCTGCATCTCGGGTTCTGCGTCCGCGTATGTTGACTGTTGTTGTTGTTGTTGCAGCTTTCCTCACCTTCGACCTGAAGACGCTAGCAGGACGGCTAGCGAAACTGTTGTCACCCCCAGTCAACATACGCGGACGCAGAACCCGAGATGCAGAGAACATATGTATTTTTTTGCTTTTTTTCGTATATTTTTTCTTTTTTTGGGCCGAAATTAGTCCTGCCTATATACCCTCACTCGGGAAATCAAGTGAATCCTTATTGGTCCGCGTCAATGCTCCGATTGGTAGTGGGCTCTGATTGGCTGTCGTGCGAGTGGCGGCTCCGCCTGGTCTGCTGAATATTTTTAAAAACAGGCTTCCGTGTATTACTCAGAGAGTAACCCGAATCCCGATTGAAATTATTTTTAGCCAGTCTGATTTCAATGGATTCTTTGATTAGCCGATCCCAAAATCCGTTGGACCGGCAAAGTAACTTGGTGTCGTAGGACCGTTTTGTTTTGTGTTGTTCATTTTTGTTTGTTGTTTCATTGTTTCTGGTGTGGATACACCCCCTGTCACACACCCTCGAGGTGGCTTGCAGGGTATGTCGTAGATATACATACATATAGATATGAGAAGCTATACACGCGCATACGCGGCCAATTGAAATTTTGATCCATCGCACGAAGCGTGTAAGTACACAGTGAACACACATCAATCAACATTAGCGCCGACTCAACATTCATGCGACTTGGTAGCCGTTAATTTCTCACGCACACCGCATTTTCGCGATTCACTCCTGCTTCCACCTGCTTGGTCCCTCGTTGCTCGCTACACATGCTTGAAATTCCAATGGCAGTACAGAGGCTTTTGTCACTTGACGGTTCTTTTCATTCATTCATATAACTATTTAAAATTTAATTCAATATAGATGCTGTCGTAAATATCAATAATGGAATGAGATATGCGTCGAGTAGTTTTCTTAAAAAAACGGACGCTGCAATTAGATGATGCTGTGCTTGAAACCGTAATGTCACGGGTTCGAATCCCGACTTGAGCATACATGACTTGTTTGCATTATGAGTCGAGGGTTAAGCGTGGGTGAGACGATACGATATAACCTTGGCAATTGGGTTGTTATAACTCCCGGGGCGTCGGAACAAATATCACTGGGAGAGGCCAATCTTGAAAAGGGCCCGCATTTTTTTGCGGATAGGAGGGGAGACTAGAATTTCGCTAAAAGAGCATATGAATGTGGTAGATTATGTGTGAGAAGGGAAAAATCAGGCTGGAAACAAGTGAAATTTAATTTTTATTAATGAAGGCTATTCATTTCTCAAGGGCCCGGGGCAAATACTGTGGGGGGGAGGGCCTTGGACCCCTCCTGCCCCCCACTTCCGAAGCTGCTGAACTATTGTACTGCTAGTATTTAAACCTTGTCCCTGGTGGAATACCATCTGTTCCATGGGAAGATAATGAAAACCTCACATGGATCGTGACTGGCGGTACCGCTCCGCGAACGCAAAACTTGAGAAAGGATGGAATTCAGGTTTTGTCAAATCATCTCTCGGGAATATCGTAAGAATAATAAGTCGAGCTTAAGTTCTTACTATTCGCCATACCTCGAAAAAGCATTTCTGTCTTTTTGAACTACTCCGAAATTTCCTTCGCTAGGGGTGCGAGAACAACATTTCCAGGTTATTTCCAATGGTATGTTTTTCACTGCACCTCAGCGTCAGTAGTTCACCACTGGGCTGTATGTTTCTCAAATGCAGTCTGACTCCACTGACCTAGACCTACGCCCATTTGACGCTCTTGAGTTCGAAAAGTTCCATTTCAACGCCGCACACCGACTTTGTTCCCTCTCCTCATCGGTTCACTACCGCCTCGCTCACTGCGTGCACGACCCGAACGTACATGCCTTGAGCTCGGGATCGCCCGTCTTCCTCGCTCCGCATGAGCCAGCTGTTCATGACGGCAGACGAGGGATCTTCCACCAGGGCAAGACGTTATTCATTTTTTCTTCTCATTCCATTCGTGAGTGGAGCGGGCGAATGAGCAGATTGTGGGATTGGAGGTGGCGTAAATAGCTGTGCCTGTGTTATATCTGTGGTGGATGTGAATTACCGATTTGGAGTTACATTTTATGCCACGTTTACTTCTGTATACATTAAGCGTGAAAACAATGCAAGAACATGAGTAATGGAAAAGTGCCATGCGTGTTATCTTGCTGACTAATGAAGTATGCCATCTTTAAGACGTGCTTTCTTTTTCAGTTGCCGCTAGGAAATTTCGGAACATAGTGAATTGGTGCTGAGCTTAAAGCCACCGAGTGCGTCCACCGATCGAGGGAAATCGTCGAGGGAAGAGTGAACGGGAAGATTGGAAAAGGCAGGCCTCGTATGAGATACATGGAACAGGTTGTGAGGGCTGCAAAAGAGAAGAATTACGTCACAATGAAAAGGTTGGCCGATAGAAGAATCGAGTGGAAAGCTGCGTCAAACAAATCCTAGGACTGTTGGCCAATGATGATTATGTGTGAATTAGTGTGTTTGTTAAAACAAATATGCTAAGAAGCCATATTAAATGATAGTTATGAAATGTTAAGGCCAATTAGGGAAAGTGAATCCTCATTGGTTATTCTGTTAATGAGTCGCTGATTGTGATACTTTTTAAATCGATTTAGATATTCTTGTAATCGAAGAATACTGTACCTACCTCTTATGCTTGTTGTGGATAACTAAGTTTCAGTTTAATTGTCGGCGTAAATGAGAACACGGTGGCCGTTACGCACCCACCTATGTAGACATAAGCTACTCTTACTTTACTGTTTTCTTTATTTTACTTAGGTGGATGTGTGTGCCAATATCCCTAATAACCTGTGAATTTTCTTATGGTTGGAACTGAGTGACATTACCATGGAATATGCCTTATCTCTGCCTTTCATGATGTAAGTACGCACTTTTCGTGTTTCAATTTCCTAAACTAAGTATGTTTGCGTTGGAGGTAATGAATTTTGTCTTAAATTAACTTTCGTACTAAAAGTTTTGTAGCATGAAAGTTTCATTTTTGATTTAGCCTTTGAATCGTTATAAACGTCTGGTTGAACATAGCAATTAAATCTCTTGCAGGGTAGATGAATGACTTGCCCTCGTAGTGGAATCTTGTATTTTTTCATATATCCGTATAATATTACATGGTGCTTTTCATTCGTGCTAATCAGGGTTGTTTTGGGCGACGATTCAGTATGTGCACTTATTATGATATGGCAGGTATTAATCAACACGGAAGTAGAGGGTTTTGGAAAAGTTGAACTCCATAGACCTTGCTTCAAAACATTTTCTTCGTTGAGCCAATATGAATCTGAAAATGCTGATATTGGGGTGGGCATTGAGATTGACTTCTACGGCATTGTTTTTAAGATAGTTGTTATTGTGCTGAATACTTTATTAGATTAAGGTGGCTGTTATGGTGCTGAATACTTTATTAGATAGGGATCTCAGAGAAAGGTGAATCGAAACGTATTGTGTTTGAGGAAATTCGATTTCTCCTGGTATATTAACTGCGGTAGAAAATTAGTGGCTGGAACATAATTATTCAAGTAGCCGTTACAATGAAATGAGGTTATTTTATATTTCCCCCGTCTTTTTCATCATATTATTGACTTAATAGAAGTAATACACGCCATTTGTGTTAAAGATGAACAGTGAAGTGACATTTGTGGGAGCTGATTTTTATGTTCATTGTGCAGTTGGCAATAAGCATTGGATTCAACCCTTCAACTTCCCATTTCTTAGTAATTGAAAATAAGTGGCCTCAGGTTTCGGGGTGACGTGGTGGTTATGGCAATGGCCTCCAATTTCGAGGACCTTGGTTCGAATCCCGGATGAGATAATTTTCATTTATATGTTGGTTCCAACTTGACTGATAGTAGTTGAGAGTAGCAACCGAGCGGGACGTAAAACACTTGTACCCCTTGGCCCCTTTTGTTAAGAGCTGAACAATTGGCAAGTGGTTCCTCTCCACCCTTCCCCCACTCCATGCATTCATCTCTCTTCCCTCACCCATCGTAAATGGTTCAAAAAGACTATATTTTCGGTCTCCTTCCCTAGGAACAACAGTTAGTGGACGTTGCAGGAAAATTTCATAGGTACACTCATTCCGCTTCATTCAGATGTAACAGCGTTATATCCAGTGCAAATGGACAATTCCAATATCCTTGTTCATGAGGTACTTAGCCTCTGTGCCAACAGTTATCATTTTCACGGATTCGTCATTAAAATCAGAAGTTTTCCAGTAATAATTAACTATGAAGTATCACGAGTTGCATTTTATAACATATATTTTAAGTAAGAGTTGCGGAGGGTCGCCTGCAGGTTATCGTCCAGACCTATGAACAATATTTTTTCTTGTATCAAAATTAACTTTCCTTCAGCTTTCACAAGTTATTCTATCCCCTGAAATTTATATTATATTATTATTTTAATTTTACAATTTGTCCTGCGCTGCGTTTTTTGCTGACGTAGAGCATATAGCAGGATTGGCATTATCGGGTTACAGGGTCACTGTTGAGTGTTGGGAAGCCGACGATCTCTTTCTCTAATCACGTTACAAGGTAACCTGGCGTCATCTGATTGATTTCGCATTCAATCACTTAATATACACAAGTATTTGACTCTAGCGGAGAAAATAATTCC
Organism: Platycnemis pennipes; assembly: GCA_933228895.1. Taxonomy (NCBI): domain Eukaryota; kingdom Metazoa; phylum Arthropoda; class Insecta; order Odonata; family Platycnemididae; genus Platycnemis; species Platycnemis pennipes. Next base: position 98,179,023 of record OW121848.1, on the reverse strand, counting down.
CCGCCTTGTTGTGTGATGATGTTTCTTCTTGTGATGCTATTCCAATTTCTAGTTTTCACGCTCCCGCTTGTAATCCTTGATACCTATATTTGCTCATATCGGTGATTGTAAACAGACGAAAGCCTATTTCAAACATTTCCGCGTCTTTTTTTGGTTATAGTAGGGTTTTATCGAATCGCCAGTTTTTGTCGGACGATCGCCAAAATTAGGATTTATAACTTATTTCACATTCTAAACAAAACTGGATATGGACGAAAGCGCTGCGACAGCAATTAAAAGATGATAAATACGGTACTTATCTTGACTAGGGAAGGGGACCTCGTCTGCTTCGGCAGCCGTAACGGACGACAATAGACGATCGAATCAACAAGTTCGCGTTCTAAACAATACCCTCCAGAAGCTACAACCCAACGTCTCACGACATCGCGTTTTAAACAATGCCCTTCAGAAGCTAAAACCCTGCGTCTCACAACATCGCGTTTTAAACAATGCCCTTTAGAAGCTAAAACCCAGAGTCTCACAACATCGCGTTTTAAACAATGCCCTTTAGAAGCTATAACCCAACGTCTCACGACATCGCGTTTTAAACAGTGCCCTTCAGAAGCTAAAACCCAGCGTCTCACAACATCGCGTTTTAAACAATGCCCTTTAGAAGCTAAAACCCAACATCGTCCGTGCAGTGCAAACCCAGAGCGTGAAATGAGCAATTTCAAACGAGAGATTTCGTCCTTTCGTCCATATCTAGTTTTGTTTATAATGTGAAATAAGTGATAAATCCTAATTTTGGTGATCGTCCGACAAAAACTGGCAATTCGATAAAACCCTACTCTAGCCTTTTTTTACTAGGAGGTATGTATGTATATATGCTAGATGTTAGCTTGGTGATCTTCACCCCCTGCCACACACCCTCGCGGTGGCTTGCAGGGTATCGTGTAGATGTATATGAGTATGCTGGATATGTAGATGAATCTGGAGAGGGAAGGACTAAACCTCTCGTTAGAATCCCCCAATTTTACCTGTCAGTTGTGAGGATAAGGGAAACATAATCAGTAGTAGGGGAATCAGAATGGGAGATAGCAGGGAGTGATGCAAAGCTGTACACCATTAAGTAAATTTCCAGTCTGTGTATACAGATATAAATTGCATGGGGGAAAGGAAAACGGAATGAAAGCAGAAGACTGCATGAAAAGGTGGAATTGATTTCTGAATGATCGAGCATAGGTCAACGCCAAGTTGACTATAATACGCGCCTAGTAGTCACCTTGGGTCAACGCCACGATCAAAGATCTCCAGATAATTATTAGTGATATAAATGTGGTGTGATAAATATGGAATTGAAATCATAACTGATAGAGGAATGTATTGTGTTTCTTTAAGAGTAAGGAGGCAAAGGTAAATATTATTTAGTAATTTTGATATTGTACTAATTTTATGCATATCATCAAAAATATGTCATGTAAGGCTTTCCTTTCCCATTCTTCTGTTTCAGTTCTCCCTGGACGATTGTGTTCATTGTTCCATCATGTCTCAAGATGTGGCCGAAAAATTGTTTCCTCCTTCATACGTTTTCAGCTGACTTCTCTCTTCTCCCTCTTTTTTTTAGGACTTCTCCGATAGTCACTCGGTCGATCCATTTTATCTTCGTCATTCTTCTGCAGTACCTACCACGTTTCGTATGATTCCAGCCTTGACTTCTCTTCTGCAGTCATCGTCCACTGAGAATTTGGAAGCGTGCTTCAGTGGAAGCTCAAGTGAAGTGTATCCTTACATCCAAGAGGTTACGTTAACTGTTAGTATATTATTCGCCTGGGCTACTATATTTTTTCCTGTTACGCCCATCGCTAATCACTGCGCTTCCTAGGAAGCGATACTAGTTCATATTATCGAGGCTTGGCTTCCCTAGTTTAACATTGGTCTTGGCGTCTTCTCTTCTACTGCATACCTATATTTCCTTTTTATAGATTTTCAGGTAATATCTAGTGACTGTATGTTCCATGTTAACTATAGTTTTCCTTTTACTGTACTTGACGGCTTATAAGACGCACCCTCATTTCCATAGGGCGCACACAAAATAAGTAATCATAACTAAATAATAATCAAACGTTAATTCATGGAGTTCGAACCTTTACGTATAAGACGTGGATGATTTTTTTAGCTATAATTTTGGAAAAAGAGTGCGTCTTACATGCCATTCAATGCGGTATATCCTTCTCACCCTGCTATGTGATCACCGAATCTAAGCACGGTAATGGTTTCCCCCGTGGATATTTAGTCCTGAAGCCTTCTCTTTGGTTTCGTTTGTGGCTTTCTTGTGCTCATTTAAAACTACGATAGTCAGCGCCAGGCACGTAGCCATAAATTTTCCTCGGGTGGGGGGGGGCGGGGGAGGGGGGGGCGGGGAGGGGGGGCAGGGGAGCTACGTCTTGACTTACGTAACTTGAAACAAATCAGCCTTGCCCATTCGGTGTCGACATGTTACAAATCTTTTGCCTTAATTTTCAGTGCTTGATATTTACTTTTACAGTGCCCATACTTATCTCTTCTCACTGGTAAAGTTCACTGCTAAAATCAGAACAACAAAATTATTGGGAAAAAATTTCGGGGGGCTGAAGCACCATTAAAGCCCCCCCCCCCCCCCCCCCCCCCCCGGGCTACGTGCCTGGTCAGCGCACAACTTCGTCTCACTCCTTTCTTCACATCATAGTGCATATTTAATCACTACCATATGGTTTTATACAAACTGTGAGGAATTCTTCATTCATTATGGGGTATTCCAATTTGTCATAGGATTGCAAGACTTGAATTCCAATCAACATAACTAAAAGGCATCTCCAAATCCATAAATATGCGAACTTCGTCGGTTTGTTCAACTCCACTCTGTTCTCTATCAGTAGTCTCAGTTTCAAGACTCTTGCGCCCTCCCTTTTCAGAATTCGAATTGGACTTCGTGCAGGAACTCCTCTGCTTTTCTTTTTATTTTTTTTATATGATCCTTGTCAATATCTTCGAGGTATCTGTCATGCTTACTGTCCTAAATTTTTCACATTACTCAGCCATCTTATTTGTGGTAGTGGAGTTGAAAATATTTTTCTCGATTTTCCTGGGTATCTCCCCTGTTGAGTACACGTCGCCGATGTACAACCACAGTAATATCTCCTCTCCTGAATTTTTAATTATCTCGGTGGGTGAATCGTCAATTCCAGAAATCTTATAAATCCACAGTTTCCTGATCACCGAGTCTCTTTGTGATCTCAATACTGAGTCTCCAATTTCATCCTTCTCGACTTTATTTTCCCCTCAATCATCTTCGCATTGAGATTGCTTCTGTTGTATATTCACTGCAAATATTATTCTGATCTTTATCTTTAATTTCTAAAAGTTATCCATTCTATTCCATTACGACATTGTCTTGCGATCCGTTCGTTGAAACGGTTCCTCAATGTACTTTAGGCCGCTCCACCGTCCCATGAACGAGGTTGTTTTTTTTCGTCTCCGTATATATCCTTCATACACATTTCTCTGACTTTTCACACTTCACTCATTTCATTCCTTAAACCTTTGTTACAGAGTGGCTGGCTTTATATATTAATATTACCAACGTATTAATTTATCGCAATTTTGAGTGGGCTTCGCATCGCTCATCAAATACCTATCGCTTCCGAACGTCTTTTTCCCAGAGTAAAAATGTATAGTAAGAAATATGATATCATATGACTTCTCTTCGGAGATCATATGACTATGAATTCGGTCTCTTAGTCTCTCTTTTCTTAGCTGTGGTATCGTATTTCTACGCTTTGAAGATGTTCCTACAAACTGTGCTTTCATCTCGATATTCTTTTTAAATTTCGATTTTTTATACTTTCTTCCCTCTTAAATCAGTTCTAATTATTTCCTTCCTTTTCAAATACAACTTTCCTTCTCCAAAGAAATTCTTTCGCCCCTTCCTGTAGCCCGCTTTTAATGCTTTTCCATGCCTCTTCTATTGATTTCGTAGTTACGTATTCCCCCAAATTGTTTCGCCCTGCCCTCTGAAATCCAGCTGATGTTGAGGGTCCTCACATTTTTCTACTAGCCATATGTTCTTCATTGTTTTCTGCAGTTGCAAATGTTATTCTTGAATTGCAAATGGCATTTTACTATCTTTAAGTGTTGTTCACTGCCGATATATGCCCTGGTAGCTTTTACAGTTCTTCAGCTGCTTCCTGAATCACTGCTTCACTAAAATGTATTATACTTGAAATCTTCATTTATTTGCTGCTGTTTTTCATTTGTTTTTATCTTCTTCTATTGTGGATTTTAAACGATGTGTTTTCTCCCACTAACTTGTGCCGTGATCAGACTTCTATTAGCCTCTCTCATTCCGATTTTACAAAGCATATTTCCCATTATTCTTCCGAATTGGCCTTAACGACAACGTTCCAGTCCCGTAGAATAATCAGGTTTCTTGGCCTCATACCTGTCTTATTACTTCCGTAATGACATCATAGGCGTCTTCCATTTCTTCGTCTATGTAGTCCGACGTTTGCACGCAAACCTGCACCACTACGGTATCTGTAGGCTTGGTATCGATCTTCACCGTTTTCAACCGTACGCTATAGGTTTTTTAAATAGGCCGCTCTTCGCACACATTCCAGAACTCTTCCTAAGCATTGTGCTTACTCCAGCATGGTCATTTAAAGATCAAGTTTTTATAATGCTGTAGCTTCCGCTACAAAAGTTTCCTTTTTGGGGCCTCTTCATTTCCTAATATAATATAAGAGAACAGAATAGGCAGCATAGGAAAGGAATAGGTAGGGGAAATGTTTTAGAGTATTCTGTAGTGCATGATGCATGATATGTAGTGCATGTTTGGTGAGCAATCACCCCCTGCCACACACCCTTGTGGTGGCTTGCAGGGTATTATGTAGATGTAGATGTAATACGTCGAGGTTCATTCTTCGCGTTTTCACCTTCAGGCTCTCCTATCTTCCGCAGTTGCGATGCAATCTCACGTTCCATACTCGTGATCTAAATTCCTTATCACATTTGACTCATGTAGGTACTCTCTCGGGTAGTCCCCACCCGTAGATGCGAATGAGGAACTATTTTACCTTCAGAGTATTTTACGCGAGGGGATCCCATTACGTCTTGACGTAAATGAATCGCGGTGACTCTAATGCATGTTAATGTAATGGTTTTCCCCTCTATTCCACATCGCAGTACTACAGCTGTTGAAGTAAATGTTACAACGCCCATTGGGAAGTGAATATCGCTGTCTTGACTACTTTTGTCTCCACATTCACTCATATGAAGAAGAACTGCTGCCCTCTCCTGCAGGTGTTGAGAGGCACGTATCCCTGATACCTCTCGTCGTAAAGTCTTCTACACAGGTTTCCCTGAGATAGGTCCATGTATAGTTCACGAAACTGTGGTATCGTACTTCTTCCCTTTGAAAATCCCTGGGAATATGATCGTCCTATTGTGTTCCATCAATCCAACACCTTTCGGTTGAAGGTGTTTTCGAGCAGAGCAAGTTTCTGCCGTTAGTTTGAAATACATTTTTTACCAGTTTATTTCAAAACGAAGTACTCATGAGCTCTTGAGAATTTCTATTGAGCGTAAAAACAGTTTTCTCGTGTGTAATATTAGCGAGAAATATTTATCATTTCAAAGAATGGATTCTCGCTAGCTCATTTAAATGTTCGTCAAAGCTGCCTTTGGAATCGAGCACTTGATCTGCGCATTGACTCGGATTTTTAAAGGTCCGTGATTTGTTTACCGGTTGAGTAAATGTTAATTCTCTGCCAAGTTTAACCCATGTCAGAGAATACTTGAACCTTTATCACTATGAGTCAACAATCCGAAGATTGGTTTGACGCAAATCTCCACTCGATTCTGCATCAGCTAGCCTCTCCATATGTACGTAATTCTTCTCTTTCATGTACTTAAAAACTTGCTCCATATATCTTATCCGAAACCTTCATTTTCCGTTCTTCACATTCACCTACCCCTTGACATTTGTCTTCATCAGTCCACCCTGGTTTGAAATCTGACCGATAAAGTTTTCTTGACTTCTAATCGATGATTTCAGCTGTCTTCTCTTTCCTCTTCATCTCTCGAGGACTTCTTCGATTGTCCTCGGTCGTTCCATTTTATCTTCATCATCCTTCTCTGGCACCACAATGCTTTCAGCCTTAACTTCTCTGCTGCATTCATCGTCCACGCCTCATGGCCAAAAACAAGTATCCTCCATATGTAAGTTCTAATGAAGTGTTTACTTACTTCTAAGCATTTCTAAGATCCTTCTTTTGTAGAATACCCTCCTCACTTTCTATGTATTTGCTGCTTCGCTCTTCGCAAGTCATTCGACTTTCCTGTTTGCAGTACTCGCTCATCTCATCTAGATTTTGCTTCCCAATCGGTCTTGGCTTCATCTACTGCGTACCCTCCTTTTTTTATTTTTATCAACCTTCAGATAATACTTTTTCTGTACAAATTTACAGCCTCTATGTACACATTTAAAACCCCGTTAGGCATTGCCTAACCTTGTCCTACTCCTTTTTTTTATTCTTGCATAACTACTGGGTGCAGATTTAATCGCAACCTCCTGGTTGTGATTAATCCTCAAGACAAGAAAAGACAAAAGAATTATCCACAGTCCTCAAGACTGTGGATAATTCTTTCGTCATTTAAGGACACCCTATATCCACAATTGTACCGAACGTCGGATCATCTTTCTCTATTCACTTCCCTGTGAACACACTGTGGACTATTGTTAAGCATGTATCGTCAGGTTATCGTCCTAAAATTTTTACAGTTGTCATACTTACTATTTTTGGGAATAGGGATGTTAATGTTCTTCTCTAAATCTGTGGGTATCTCTCCAATGCGTATATGATATTGTACATCCAGATATAATGACTCCTCTCCTGTATTTTTAATTAGATGGATGGGAACATCGTCAATACAGAATATCCTCTGGTTCCTTACGCCTGTGTCGAATTTCGGTCTCAATATAAGTCTCCTATTTCATCTCTCTCGACTTCATCTTCCTCTTCGATTACCATTGCTTTGTGATAGCCTCCATTTGTAATTACTCCAAATATTCTACCGTCTCTTCTCTTTACCTTATCTTCATTTTCGTTTAAAAGTTCTCCATTCTTTTCCCTGATGGCATACATCGTCTGCGTCATTCTTGGAAATAGTTCTTCAATAATTTATAGGCCGCTTCCACCTTTCAATGTTCGAGTTTGTTTTTTACGTCTTCGCATACACTCTCCATCCACATTTATTTACATGAATTTATGTAGATTTTATGCCTTTACGACTTACTTCATTCCTTATTTTTTCAGCAGATTCTTCTTCAGATTTCATATTTTAATACTTCCTTCTCTATTAAGTAATTCCTAATGCTTTTTCTGTTATCCATGGCTTCTTAACAATTATCCTCCTACCAAGAATTTTTTTACGACTTTATCTAGCCTGTTTTTAAGGCCTTCCTACTGATTTCATAGTCACGTTCTCGCCTAACTTATTTTCCACTACCTTCTTTAAGACCAGCCTTCGTGGTTGTCTCCTTCAATTTTTCTACTTGCAATTTGTTTTTCATTTTTTCTTCACTTCCTCGAATTTGATTTTTAGTTTCAAGGCCCGTTTTTTTGGTATCACGTATAACTTGCCCATCTCAAAAATTGATAAATATTTCTTCCGTGAGTAATCTACTGCTTTTAGAGCGTCTTTGAGTGAACTGCACAAATATGTGACCCCAAATTTTAGATGCAGTGTGATATTTTATGACCCAGGGGCGGATCCAGGGGGGGTGGTTGTGACCCCCCCCACCCAACTTGGAGAACTGAACTAGGTAGGCTGTCTTTTGATTGAAGGGGTGGGGGTAAGGAGGATGACAACACTGGTGACCGTCCCCCCAAGTTTGACGTCTGGGTCCGCCCCTGATCAGACCAACTCATTTTTCTGCTCCGCGTACGTCGTCCTACCTGCTGTCATGGTTGCTATAACACCCAACGAATGTATCTTTTTCGTAGACGTAAATTTAATGCTATTCAAAAATTCTTAAAAATATGCACACAAAAAATACAGACAGTGACGGTTATTTTCACAATCTGACAAAACTTTTTCCGAGGTGGAATCCGAATATACTAACCTCAGCTGAATAAATGTTATTATTTCCCGAACATGTGTTTTCTTACAATACATTGTTTCGGTTTCCTGTTTAACTAAATCATTAATTTTCTTGCTAACTATTGCAGCCTGATGTCTCGAAATACATTTTGTTCCCTGGCTTCTCCTTGTCAGCATATCTTCAGCAAGTAGCAAATCATTTATATACGCGAGGTTCCTGGACAAGAATGTTTAAGAAATTGAAAAGAGAAACTACGAAATTTGGACACCTAGCAATGGAAAATTACCGTTATTGACTACTGCTTGTAGAATTTCGTGCATGCACTTACGTTCATCCTATTATATTATGCATCTACATTTTCAGCTGTATGTTTGCGAAGGCTGCGAAGACGTTTCCTGACCTAAAAGACTAAGTTCATTGAACCCTGGGTCTGAGCCCTAAAAATTCGGAAACATGCTTGGTAATCGAGATTATTTGTTCGTACTCCATCCATGTTTTTGCGTGTTGTTACTCAAACTGTATTTATTGTACCGTATCCTCAGATATTTTCATTTAATTTTCAATTTGTCTTTTTTTATTTATTCTTTTCTGATGGCGTGGCAGTCCAGTAGGTGAGCTGCCGCTTCCATTCTGTGGGAGGCCTCAATGGACAAGTCCAGCTAAACCCAGAGTTAGTTTTTTATCTGGGTGACTAATATTCTTGGTGAACCAATGGCGGCAGATGGAAAGGGCTTCCTCCTCTTCCTGTGATAAGCTGTTTTCACCCGTTGTCGGCCTTTGTATTAGGTCAGCTGTACCCTCACCAATCAGGGTGGTCCTCTTCTTGAATGCCATAATCGTCCCTTGTACCAGTGGCGCTGCCTAAATTATACCATATAGATGTCCATTTCTTGCATATCATGTAACAAAAATAAATAGTTATTTTTCGATGTTAATGATTAATCGATGTCATGTCCAATGTTATGCTTATGGATACTGCTCCCTTGATGGAAAAGCAGCTCGACCGATGGCAGTGGAGTTAAAGGTAATGTTTTAGCCTCATCGTGCCCATTTGTATGGTCAACGTGGTGCACTCACAATATCCTCGTATTCATTAGTAATTTCGATCAAAAACTGGTGGAATACCGTGATGCGAGTACATTCAGTAAAATTAATTGTCTTTTTGCCTTTTTCTTTTTTCACGCCAAAGTTTAATTGTGAATTATAGTAAAAATATATACTTTTAAAGCGATAAAAAAGAGGTAGGTGAAGTAAGCATGAGCTAAAGATGGAGAAATGTTAAAGAACACTGTTTTAGGAACAGAGGTTTGAGAACCGGGGGTTTCGAACAGTTATTGCCGGTGTTCATTTCCATTCCAAATATTTGTCCATGCCGACGGTGCGATATGATTTTTCCTTCGTGCAAGGTTCATCTCTGTGATTGTGTGCAGACCAACAAAGATTTTCATAGCTCAGATTTTGTGTGATTTCTTTCTTCTCGTACATTTGAATTGCAACTGGATACTTTTCGGAGAATGATTTGACGTGGCCTAAAAGTGGACGTTTTTATATTAATGATCTTGAAATACATCTAGCTAATGTGGGTGTTCTTATTATACTTGGAACATTTAAATTTATTTTTAATTGTTTGTATTTAAACTTGATTCAAAAAAATTGTCAGAAATAGGTACTCTGAACGATAGTTCCTCCTTCGATCAACAAATGTAATTAACATTAAAAGTAATCTATTCTAGGTACAATAATAGCTAACTTTGTTTTACTATGAGTAAAAGAGCTTACGATATCTTTCTTCTCACCATTGTGCGAACCTTTTGCTTAAGAAAAGAGTAGAAACTACATTTAGTCTTATGTCAGTAATACCAAATTTTTATTTTAAAATTCGAGAGTTGGCACCAGCTTCCCCAAATTCTTACGATGCTCTAATCTTCACCTAACTAGTGAGAAATTTGATTAAATTATTTTTTTGTTAGGATGGAACTTAACGTAAAGAAATAGCGATGACATAATTGTTAGTGGAGCATATTTCGCACCAATCATGGAAGTGTAATGGAACAAGTTGGGTTCTTAAAACATTCCCAAATATCAGTGCGCAATAATCTCATCTATTTCGTGTACGGCTAAGAATCGAGTTTAAAAATGGAAATACAGAATCGAGAAGGCTTTTGTAAATTATTATTTTCAGGCGTGGGGGAGGCTAAATGGTTGTTGGGTAGGTACTCGAGGTGCAGGAATGAGAGCCTGGAGACGTTCAGAGGAAGACGCTCGAACATCTCGCATGATTTTCTGTAATCTCTTGTAATAAACGTTTTAATCCTAATAAGAATATTTCATTTAACGATTGTTTCCCTAGATTAAATAAGGAACGTATTGTCATGGTCATGCCGGAGTACATGGTAATCATTCCATATTATGGTAATTATGTGACTAAGGTAATAAAGTGGGGGAGCTGCACTACTGCTAGAAAACGAAGATCGTATGGAACTCGGTTGGGTTCGAGTATTGAAGAAATAAAATGAGGTTGAAGGAACCTCCCCGGAGATGCGGCTAGTGAAAAAATTTTAAAAAAATTTTAAAAAATAACGACAACTGTAATAACTGCCATTTATTTGCTCCATTGTACGAAAGGCTTAGCCCGCAATGGTCCTACGTTCAAATCGCGCGCCATTTTCCTTCGTTGGAATATTGCAGAAGTGTGTGCAATATAAGAAATGCTCGTATTTAAAATTGATCGAAAAGTAGAGCCATCTGGCGAGGAGTATACAAATTATCCCTTCGCACGAGTTCGTGTAGTATCCGTTACTGAACGCTTACGCCATCTAGCGACCAAAATAGGAACTATTGTTTATAATTTTTATTAACATTAACTTTTGAGACTTTTACAGGAGGTAGAGGAGAACGTGAGAGCTCGGGAGACCCTTTGAATTTGTTACTTTTTCCTGAAAATTCCCAATTTTTTTTCCGCCGGGCGGGCGGGCTGCTGGGAAAATCGGGGCCCCTCCCAGGATAAATAAACCATAATTAAGGGTTTTCCCGACCCCCCGCGTCGCCCTCTATCTCCTGTGAGAGTTTGTAGTTATAGTTTTTTGAAAATTGCGATTTAAAAAAAAAATTTGCAAAATTAAAAAAAACTGCCGCAAAAGAGAATCGAACTAATACCACCTAGAGTTCTCTTACTGGTATCCGCCTCTTATCCCCCCGGCTACCGGGGTTCTTGTGAAAAATCGGGTTAAAACTTGTACATGACGTTGTAAAGTCGGGACTTTGCCGTTTTTCTTGAAAATTGACCGAGGTGAGCTCGGCATCGGCCTGGCTCGAGCGATCAAGGGGTACCCCTTAGGAACTCGGCCTCTCTCGACTCTGGACTTAGAATTTTTCGGGGAGAGGAGGTCTGGACTCAGAATATTTTCGGAGAGAATGCTTTTTTACTTCTCTGGCAGTAGTCTCGCCAGGCTCTAGCATGTTCGACTACCAACTGCGGAGGTGTTGGCCGCGAGTTCGGTTGGCGGCGCATTTCACTGGGGTCGAGCTCAGAGCTCGTGCCCCATAGAAATGTTATAGTTGCCATTCAGCGGGTGAGCCGAGACTCTCCTGAAGGCTAGTCAAGCCTAGGGAAGGCTCCCTAGTTACGTCATTGCAGGCTGCGGGGGAGGCGGTGAATGTAGTAGTGCGGGAAGTATATAGTGAAAGGGGAAATTGATTTTTTTTTTTTTTCATTTGACGGCAAATAGGTGAGCTCGTTACAATAGCATTTTTCCGCCACTGTTGACTTCAGAGATTACCCCAAGTGCCGCTCTTATGCGGAAGGACCAGTGTAATGCAGGAGTGCATTATTTAAGAGGTATTTGGATGGATTTACCTTCTAAAACTGTTGCTCTTGGTCGCCATTAGTGCTTGCCGGGCCTGAGTTTTCACCATTTTAAATGGCATTCCATAATTAAGGAATTTACTAAGAGACCTCAAGGTCCATATTATTTCCCTCATTCTTAGGAAGGAGATCATCTAAGATTTAAGTCTAGTATTTAATTTGAAAGGTAGGTACCTATAATGAGCAGGTATTCGCGGAAAGAAATGACCAAATTAAAACAGAGCAATAAGTTTTTTCAAACCCTTAAATGTTTTTCAGTCTATAATTGACCGTATTATTAATGATTACTAAATATTACATTTAGTTCTATAGAAATATTGGTCAGATTTTTTCCTGGTTATATAGAGTATGGAGGAAAAACTGCTAAAATTTAGAACTGCTGCTTTTGGAAAGATTCTTTAGCCCAAGACTAATTAAGTTCAAAAATGCAAACTTACGAGAACAGAATTTTTTAATGGCAATAGACAAAGAAATGGTAGCATAATTGGATATTAAATATCATCACTGAACTAGGCGTTTTAGAGGAATGGATTCTGTAACAGAAATTAAAGCTATTTATAATAAATATAACCAGTGGCTTCATGTTTCAATCTTTATTCATCAGCAAAATACAATCCGGGCCTTTAATGCTCTAATTGTATCAAAATTTTACCAACAAAACACCATTACCACAGTTGAGTCAAATTCAATTTTCTTCATGAAGGCAATACGAATTAAAATTTCACCCAAAAAAACAATTTAAATCTTCACTTGTTGCGTTAGAAGAGCAAATTATGTATTTTCTCATCCCAAGTTCGAATTTGATGTTCCTGATGTCCACTGCCCTTAAATTTTCTTCTCATTTGCTGGACTTCTCTGCTAAAATTTCACAGAAAATGCAAATCTTGAAATGCTGGAGTTCATTTCTTAAGAAAAATGTGGTATCTGATAAGTACCTGTAAGGAGAAAAGTAAGAATTTTAAAGATTGCAGTCAATTATAGCCTTAACAAGTCCCAAACCTTCACGTCATCATTATTACTTAACACTGACTACAGATCTCAATTCTCTGGAGACCCGAGAAATAAATTTTTAAATTTTTTTTCATCTAAAATTAAGGACTATTTCTGGAATATAAAAAAGTTTACATTATTTCCAATCTAAATTTTTTCCTTATTATTTATTCATTTCTCACCTGGATGGTAAATATTTTTAGGTACTATAGGTAAATTGATTTTAACCCATTGGCTTAGTATTCCTTATGCTCCTTTTTTCCACTTATTTTACTATTTCTTATTGAAATTATATTTTGTATTTTTAATCGATTAAAAAACATATTACAGCCTTTATGGATTTTTTGCATTAAGAGAATATTAACTATTCATTAATGACACTAACTGTGAAAAATCTGTGAATGATAAAAAGAATGCAATAAATAAATTGAGGGACCCGGCAATTCGCCAGCTCTTTAACGGAAGTCCAAGCTCTGCCAGCTGGCAAATGGCCATCTCTTTAAGCCAATGGATTAAAAGTATGGGTCAACTGGAACCCAGGTGCATAATGAATGTGAAGCCAGAAATGTCCGTCCTCCGAGTGTCAAAAATAAAATAAATAGCAAATCTAGAAATTTATTCTAGAGAAGGTGTGGCTGGAAACTCATGTACACCCAAAAATGGAAGAAGAGAGACTCGTGAATTGCCTGCACAAGATGTTGTCTGACTGAAGTCTCCAATGCTTTTTGTTGGAGAAAGGAAAATACTGATCAACCATCATATGCCCATGAAGTAATTTCCAGCACCCCAAATGGGCATCCTAAATTTATATATTTCCCTCCCAGGACAAATATATTTATCATGCAAGTTGCTTGAACTTTAATGGTAAATCAAAAATAATTGCACTTATATTTTTACTAATATTTACTGAATACTACAGCTCAGTTCAAGCATTTTTCAAGGATGTAATGTTGCAAATATAAATTATAATAAATATATATTATCTTACAAATTCTCTCTCTTTAGCGTACTTTGACGATTCCATGAAAAAATATTTTGTCCAATGGAAAATAAATATATTATTAGCATGGAAACATATGCATCATTGAGGTAAGTGTATTTTGCAACATGTGGCAACAAGGAAATTTTGGGAGATGCAATTGGACAGCTATACCCAAGCTGTGTGAATTTCAGCTTCAGAAACTCCTAGAAAACCACATACTGCACCAGGAAAAAACTCTACTCCCAACTGAGAAGTTGTGGATGGCCAGCAATATTTTCATTTATGAATATTAATAAGTAGAGATATTTTATCCTATTATTTTATTTATATTATAGATATGGTTAGTTTCCCCAGACACCAATTGTTTTCTCATTTTAAGTAAGAATTCCTGAAGCCACAATATACTACCTGTATCTTCTTGGAATGCACATATTCCCCAGCAAACTATGTCATCGATTTCAAAGAGTAGAAGCTAAATTAATATTATATGCACAGCATCTGTTCTTCAGGAGTGGATTATGTACCTACAAAAAATTGAGGCTAAGATTTTCTTGACTCTTTCAAAAAATAGTTTTGACCTGAAAAAAAAGAGTACAGCAGAAATGAACTAAGACTTAGAAGATTAAGAAGAATTTAGTGCTTTCCTGGCGAATACACTGTATGAAGAGCTCTCGGAATCTCCACCGGGTCCAGAACTTGAAGTTTGCCGATGTTTCGATGTCTGACTTGGTCATCGTCTTCGGGGCTAAAGATGTCGAACGAGAATTTCGTCCTGCTTATATACAGTCACTCAGGAGGTCAAGTGACTCCTGATTGGTCCTCATCAATACTCCAATTGGTAGGGGCTCTGATTGGCTGTTGTGGGAGTGGAGGTTCCACCACCTGGTCACCTGAATATTTTTCAAAATAGGCTTCCATGTATTACTCAAAGCGTAACCCGTATCCCGAGTGAAACTATTTTTAGCCAGTCTGATTTCAACGGATTCTTTGATGAACCATTTCAATGAATTCATCACATTTCTCAGTGCATGGCGGTCATATCAAGCCTGGTACATCAAGCAGTTTCCATCTCCGACAAGGACAGCTTGGCACCAGGAAAACCTTCCTCCAGAATGGATACAAAGAAAGGCAAATTTCGAAGGGCGTGACAACACAGTGGCCCCAAGGCACAGGATAGCGAAGAAGAACCCTTCGCCAAGGCGAGCCTGCCATACATCTCTTCGATTTCTGGGAAAGTGGTGAGGATACTAGAGAGGTATGACATCAAGACCATCCACAAACCGCCAGCAAAAATCTGGGACATGCTCGTATGGGTGAAAGATCCCATTGTACCTAAAACACCTGGCGTCTACCGAGTTCCCTGTGGATATGGGAAGGTTCATGTTGGGGAGACGGGTCGCATCATAGAAACGCGGCTCAAAGAACATAAGCGCCACCTCCGCCTGGGACAGTCAGAAGAGTCAGCCATAGCAGAGCTTTGTACCGAATATCAGAACTCGGTGCGGTTCGACGACACCAAGTTACTTTGTCGGTCCAACGGATTTTGGGATCGGCTAATCAAAGAATCCATTGAAATCAGACTGGCTAAAAATAATTTCAATCAGGATTTGGGTTACGCTTTAAGTAATACATGGAAGCCTATTTTGAAAAATATTCAGGAGACCAGGCGGAGCCGCCACTCGCACGACAGCCAATCAGAGCCCACTACCAATTGGAGCATTGACGCGGACCAATCAGGAGTCACTTGACTACTTGAGTCACCATAAGCAGGACAAAATTCTCATTAGACATCTTTAGCCCTCAAGACGATGGTCGAGTCGGACATCGAAATGACTGCAAACCTCAAGTTCCTGACCGAGTGGAGATAGCTCTTCATACAACCTAGAAAATTAGTGTCATTCTTAACATTTTCAATTTATTCAGAGAAGGCTGGAAATTAAGGAAAATTACTTTTGCAAAGATCATCTTAGGCTAAGGATAGGAGGGCAACGTGTCATACTGTTATCTTAATGACAACACAGCAGCTAAGATTCTAAAATATAATCATAATGTTTCCCTTGGTTTCTTTACTTCAAAAATTAACTGTTTAATAGAGTGGATTCTGCAAAGTATGCAATGATTTGATAGTATATTGGAGACATCAATGAGTTCTTCTGATCTGTTCACAACCAGCTAAGTATTCTCTACAGAACATCTATAAAAAACAAACCCCTACCATAAAAGGATGAGGGATTGATCAGCAGTGTGGACCATGTAGTATTGGCTTCATTTAAAGAGGGATAACTTAACAATTAAATTGAACAATTCAAGAACATTTAGTAACACAAAATGACTATCTCTAACGATTTGATTCCACAAGGAAGATGTTAAGTAATACATGCTTTGAAATTTATTCTAACTCATCAGGACCTCCTGCACCTGGGTTTGAGGAACCTACAGGACAGCTGTACCAGAGTTACAATTTACCCTGAATGCTTTTCTGATCAAACCATGAAAGTTATATCTTATCATGATGTTTGAATCACAATTATTTGCTTGTACAGCTCTACAAAGTTGTTTAACCAAAGCAATAATTTAAACAATATTTTTAGAAAAATAACTACATAAATACCTCACCATCCCATAGTCTAATGTTATTCCATCATGATGAAATTATGTCTTCAGAGTTTTATGCGATTCTACTGGTTTGGAGGTTACACCAAAAGTTTAGTCTAAAAAAATAGGAAAAAAACCAGTAGCATTCTGTCCAATTAAATTTGATACTTGTACCTTAAGTGGTAACCTAATGCACTAAATTCATGATACATTAAAGACATGCAGATTAAAATTTCACTTCCTATATTTTGCTTTAGTATTATTTGTGGTGAGTGGAGACACCATGTTCTCAAACAAAACATTTTCTCTATGCTTCCAACCCACAGTGATTAACAGTACACTGAACTTTAAATTACTACCAATGGCTAATTCCAGAACACACCTTGTAGGAATAAAGGACATCAGAACACTAGAGCAGGTTAGCAAGCTAGTGTTGGAGTTCTGCGCACATTCCTCCTCAGTTTCCTTATGAAACTCTCAATTAGAGAAGCTCAGTCAAGTCCTGGGACAAGGTGCAAATGGCTGGCTGCAAGTGGAAAGCAGATGGCATCCAAAAACATTCCACTTCATACTGTAGGCTCCTCGAAAGAAAGGTAACAATATATGTTGAGTGAAGGGAGATATACCTTGAATATCAGTCCATAGCAACACAGGTTAACCTAAGCTGTAGTAAAAAGTCATCAAAAATAATACATAATATTGGAATAAAACTTCCAATTTGGCTGCAACAAGGATAATATAGATCAAAGGAAAGTAACACTTTTTGCGCTGGATAATTGTATACTACAAATGATTACATTAAAACAAACAGGGATGTAAAGATTTGGATTCATTAAAAATTATTTTTTTAGTTACTAAAATGATAATTCAACTTATTACTTAGCAATAGACCATTCAAAAGTTAAACTGCACATAGGAAAGGCTCCTGAAATCAATGATACTACAACCAGGCTTACAAAAATTTGGAGGGAAGACAATTGAATGTAATACAAATGATATGTTCTTCTCAACGTGGAAAATAAAGACTGCCTCCTAGAGGAATTTAATTGACTATATCAACATCAAAGATGAACATTTAATTATTTGTGCTATTAGATTGCCACGACACATTTCAAAGACATATTAAAGCTTGAATTTAGGGCTAACTGGAATGAGAAATAAGAGTTCCTGGATGAAGGCTAGTTTTCATTTAGGAGAAGTTATGGGGTAAAGTAATGAGCACCATAGGTTTAAATGTCTGCACAAGAGAAACCATGCAATTGCATAAACAGTGAATATTTAATTAGAAATAGTTAGATATTTGAATGTTGCCAATGATGGATCTGCTGTGGTGGAGACAATTAAGACAAAGACACAGCAATTAGCTTAGAAAAAATGATAAGGACATAATAACAGATGATAATCATGAATAAAAGGATTAAATAACGAAACAGAAGACTGGTAAAAGATACAAATATTGGAAACAAAACAAATGTTGTTTTATTAGGGAATCAAAAACAATAATAAAAGAAAAGCAAAGATAAAATCTTCAGTAGGGCACCCAAAACCAAAGTTGGGCAAGGGCATAGCCATGTTGAAACATTGGTTCCCATTAGATGACCAAAGCTAAGCAACGTTGGGCCCAAACTGATGAGTGACCCTCCTACATACATTAATGCAGTGCTCTTGTCCCCTGCCTTCAAGTGGTAGCCAGGTAAAATGAGGGTTGGCACAATGGATTTAAAGAGGTCTAAGTGCCAGGTTCGCTACAGAATCCACCCGCCCACCCCTCCATTTTTTACATTTTAGCCAAAACCAAAATAAGAAATAAATGAGAAAGTCCCATCTTTCAGGAAGGTAAACATTTTAAACCTTCCACATATTACGTTTTTGGCACCTACTGTATTCATGAGGGCAAAATGTTTTTAACTCACATCTTTATTCATATCTTAGAATAGGTGATGAGGTAGTTGAGAGAAGGATACGGAATGAAAGGGGAAACAATAAGATAGTTGGATGAGGGAGTGAAGGGGAGTAAGAATGAGACAGACATGAAGATAGTCACAGAGGAAAATAGAAAAGATTTAAGTGGAATAAATTCATTGTTGTGACAAGTCTGGCTAATAAAAGGAATGAGCAGATAGCTATAATTTGAAATTTATGTATCAGTGATGATAAAGTAACAATACAGTAGGTACTGAAAGAGAGATGAGTACGTATCATGAATTGACTAAAATGCATAAAAATACCCTTATTAAAAATATTTACTTCCTCAGATGGTAGATCGTACGTTGTCACCAATCTGATGTGAAATTCTTACCATTAAGTGTTGCAGATTTACAACATTCTGCTACCTCAACTATGGTCCATGCTAGGCCTTCTCAGTAGCTTCAACATCCTTTATTTAAGTTAGAACTCCCACTTTCATGGCAAAGATGAGGCTCAGATGATCTCCATATCCCTGTATTAGCCTTTACCTGAGGATTAGACTCATATGGAAGTTGGGAAAATTTGAAGTAGAAAGAAAAAGGATATGGTTAGTAGTGGAAGGCAGTTGAAAGTTGTGATAGAGATGGGAATGTTGGATGAGAGGGAGAGAGGCCAGGTAAAGTGATTTTGGACACGCTGAGGCAAGGTAGAAAAGGTTTAAAGTCACTGAAGAACATGGTGCATTGCATTTGTTTGGGTAGGTGACAAGAATGGATAAGGGTGTCCCATCATTGGAAGGGAGGATCATAAACTCTTCAAAAAAATTACCATTAAACATAGGGTAATCAGGAAAATCCAGATGGAAAGTGGATCATAATTCCGAGGATTTCTTTGCCTGGAAATAGTAACTAATGCCGAACAAAATCCCGAGTGCCATTAACCAAAAATGGGACCTAAATTTGAATCTCAGTAGTAGCAGACACCTTTTCAAAGACCGTACCTTTCTGTATTGATATGTGCAGTCATTTTCAGAGATGTGCGTTCTCTCTTCCCTCAACATAACACAACCTCCTTCCTCTGAAACCTCCCACTTCCTCCACAAACCAAAACACAAAAAAATCTTTGGATGCGCCTTAGCAAAATGGTCACTGGCATGAGAGTTTTCGAAATTAGCGCCGTCAACCTGTGCTAAATTAATTTTTTCCGACATTGCGCATTACTTTCAACTCCTGATCAATCAAGGTAGAGACAAATTCCACCTGTGCGGTTCATTATTGAAAACGACTCGCTTGCTTACAATAATTGTTCAGCAATTAAAAATCGCAGACTGTTAAAGAGCAGGGCCGCTTGTCAGGCTGCACTATGCACAAAGGCGCCTCACCAAGAAGCGCTGATGCCTCGTGAATTGATTTTTTAGTTTACAAGTTTAATCCATTTGGATTAACTAGGTGAAATGATTCACCCTCGCGGTAGTGCTGGTTTAGACTAGTCTATTCATGTTGTGTTGTGAATCTATTATGTTGTCAGCATAACCAAGAACACACTTCATGTTGGCAGCACTGCTGTGACGAGTGGTCACATGTGTTCGCGTGTGGCCGAGTATCAGTCTGATTCCGGGTCTGTTACAGAGCGGTTGTTCTTGTGTTGTATCCATTAATATTATTTCTTTAAGAGGCAATAAAGGCCTTATGTTCATTGAAGGCGGATTAAGTTATTTATGTCTGAATAACCCAACAGGTTATGGGCCCAGACCTCAGAACTCGTGCTATTCGTAAAAAAAAATCATCGCGGCGGAGATTATCTCGCGGGAGAATTTGACTGTCTGTAGCGCTTGTGCGATTGAAAGAGCACCATGGGAGACGGTGTTGGAACAAATTCTATCTTGGCGAGTATTCCAAAATTGAAAGGTGTGCAAGACTTTCAGGACTGGAAATTTCAAGTAAAGAATTATCTGGAGAACAAGAACTTATGGGTAGCAGTCGTTCCGGAAACCGACAAGGACGGTAATGAGTTGCCGTTAAATGCAGATAAAGACAGACTAGCTCGCACAACCATTTGCATGCTGTTGGAACCCGTGTGCTTTACCAAAGTACGAAATGCGACCTCAGCGAAAGCGGCCTGGAAGAATCTCTGTGACGCATATGAGGACAAGGGTTGGGGCAGACGCCTGCGACTTCAACGAAGTCTGTGGCATTGCAAATTGGAGACATCGCGATCAATGGATGATTATTTAACGAAAGTAATGAATCTTGCTCATCAGCTAGAAGACATCGACGCCAAGGTTAGTGAAGATTGGCTCATATCGATAATTCTAGGCGGGCTAACTGATCATTACGCACCGTTCATCATGTCCATTGATAATAGTAAGGAAGTAGTTAAAATTGACGAGCTAATGAATAAACTTTTATCTGAGAGTGACCGGCAACGATCCAGTGAAGTACCGAACCGTGACGATGTGGCCCTGTACACCACAGCGAAGAAGAGTGCCTATGGTAAAAAATTGGGCAAAGGGCGTGGAGGTGAATGCAGGACTGCTAAGCAAACTGATGGGAAGAAGTTTGTATTCAAGTGCTTTAAGTGTCATGCGGAAGGTCACAAAGTGTCTGAATGTCCAGAGAAGGATGACTACAAACGAAAAGATTTCTTTGGAGTGAAGAGAAAGAGTGGACGAGAAGATGGGCATGCCTTAACAGTACATACTGAGCGGTTAGTTCCTGGAAAATGGTATGTAGACAGCTGCTGTAGTCATCATGTATCACCCGAAAAAAATAAGATGGTAAACTTTTCTTCTCGGGGATCAGATCTTGAAATATCTGTTGCTAATAATGAAGTTATCAAGGCTGCTGGCAGTGGCAACATCCCAATAAAATTGCCGAACAGTCGTGAAATATCGTCAATATCTGATGTCTTGTATGTCCCAGAGGCAACTGCTAATTTGTTATCAGTTAGTAATACTGTCCGCAAAGGGTTTTGCATGTTTTTTAGTGAAAAGGAAGGATGCCTAATCTTTCGTAAGGATGGATGTAACATTACCGGCGATTTGGTAGCTGTGGCCAAAGACATCGGTGGAATTTATCAGCTGGAGGTTGAAACTAAGGAAGATGTGACAGGGCATGAGAATCCACAAGTCTGCCTTATCACTACTAGTACAACCAGACTGCATCAACAGGAGAAAACAAATCCTAATGCTGAGGTGCTGTGGCATCGGAGACTGGGACACCTAAACAGGCAAGATATGACTAAATTAAAGACATTGGCTTATGGTGTCAATTTTACAGGCGCTATGGAGATAAGTTGCACTCCCTGCATTGCTGGAAAGATGAGGAGAGCTCCATTTGAAGAAAGCTTATCAAGGGCAAACAAGAAATTGGAACTTGTGCATGCTGATCTCTGTGGGCCAATGGAGGAAAAATCTTTTGGAGGGGCAAGGTATTTATTGCTGATGATGGACGATTATTCCAGAAAGTTATTTGGATATTTTCTTAAGAGTAAAGCTGATGTGCTGGAGTCGTTTAAAGAATTCAGGTTGTTAGTTGAGAATCAGACTGGTGAAACTATAACAATTCTCCGTACTGACAATGGGACTGAGTTCTGCAACAAACCATTCGCTGATTTCTTAAAGAAAAATGGAATTAAGCATGAGAGAACTGTGCCATATTATCCAGAACAAAACGGGAGAATCGAGAGAGGTAATCGAACTGTCATTGAAATGGCCCGAACCCTACTTCATGAAGCTCATTTAGATAAATCCTATTGGGCTGAAGCAGTGAATACTGCAATTTATATTAGGAACAGGTGTCCTAGCAAAGTAATTTCAGGAAGTGTACCAGAAGAACTTTGGAGTGGAAGGAAAGTTAACCTTTCTCATTTAAAGGTATTTGGTTGTTTAGCACATGTGTACGTCCCAAAAGAGAAGAGACATAAATTAGATCCAAAGTGTGAAAAGATGATATTTGTAGGTTATTGTAATGAGACAAAAGGATATCGTCTCATGAGCCTCAAGGTGCCTGGTAAATTAACAAAAGCTAGGGATGTTATATTTTTTGAAAGTGTCTTTCCAGGAGGCGAGAAAAGTGAACCAGAGGTGAACCCCACTGTCGTGACGAGTAACTGTGCTCTCTCAGAGGCAGTCTCTGAAGTTAGTGATGGTGAAGCAACTGAGGGGCAGGACCTGGTGGAAAGGGAGGTGTCAGATAGTCTTGATCGTAGGTACCCATTGCGAGAAAGGAGGCTGAAGGAATTCCCTGATCACATACTCTATAGTTCGGTATGTACCAGTGTGGAGCCAGAGTCCTTGTCTCAGGCTTTGTCTTCTAAGGACAGGGATAAGTGGATGCAAGCTATGCATGAAGAGTTAGATTCCCTGAAGGCAAACGATACTTGGGAACTTGTAGATTTACCATTAGATAAGAAACCAGTACAAAATAAATGGGTATTTAAGATAAAAAGGGACAGTGAAGGTAATGTGATTAGGTATAAGGCAAGATTAGTGGCCAAAGGCTTTACCCAAAAATATGGTGTGGATTACTTTGATACTTTTTCCCCAGTGGTAAGGTACTCAACATTGAGGGTGCTCTTTGCTCTATCAGCCCACTTTGGCTGGCATATGGACCATTGGGACATTAAGACAGCATTCCTACATGGAGTACTGAAAGAAGAAGTGTATATGATGCAACCAGAGGGTATGAAAATTGCAGGAGAAGAGAAGGTATGCAAGTTAAAAAGGGCATTGTATGGTCTTAAACAATCATCCAAAGTATGGAATGAGGAATTGCATTCTGTTTTGTGTCAGTTAAATTATAAGCAGTGTGACTCTGAACCATGTGTTTACAAAAGGGTGAGAGGGAACTGTATTCTTGTTGTTGCAATATTTGTTGATGATATTTTTGTTTTTGGAAATGATTGTATTGAAAAGGAGATGCTCAAAAGTACACTTATAAGTATGTTTGATTTGAAAGACCTCGGAGCAGTAAAAAATGTCCTTGGTATGAGAGTAATAAATACAAGTGATGGCATATTGGTAGATCAAAGCAAATACATTAATGAAGTGTTGACTAAATTTCAAATGTCAGACTGTAAACCAGTTGATACACCTATGTTAACAGGAACCAAATTATCAAAAGGGAATTGTGATACTAATTTCCCTTATCAGTGTTTAATTGGATGTTTGATGTATATTGCTATTTGTACTAGGCCTGATATTGCTCATGCTGTTAATGTGTTGTCCCAATATAATACATGTTATAGTGATGAACACGTAAAAGGGGCAAAAAGAGTGTTGCGCTATTTAAAGGGGACTTATGATTACTGTTTATTTTTTAAAAGGGGTAACCAATCAATACTTAATATGTATGGTTATGTAGATGCATCTCATGCTAATGATCTGGTAGATCGAAAATCATATACAGGACTTGTGTTTATGTTAAATGAAAATGTTGTTTCCTGGGAAAGTAGGAAACAACAGACTGTAGCTATTTCCAGCACGGAAGCAGAGTACATGGCTCTCACTGAGGGTACCAAAGAATGTATGTACTTAACTAATCTTCTCCATGAATTAATTGGAAAGATCAACTGTGTACCCATTATCTTTAATGATAACCAGCCTGCTCAGAAACTTGCGATGAATAAAAGGTTTAGCCATAGAACTAAACATATTGATGTACGTTATCACTTTGTAAGAGAGGCTGTAGAATGTAAAATGATTGAACTTCGGTACATCCCAACGGAAGAAATGATAGCCGATATTTTTACAAAACCTTTGAGTGCATTTAAAGTTGCAAAATTTAGGAAAAGGTTGAATTTAGTACAAAATGTTATCATGTGAATATTGTTTCTTTGTTGGTGAGAAGTGTGTTCTGGTTAGGGGGTGATGTTGTGTTGTGAATCTATTATGTTGTCAGCATAACCAAGAACACACTTCATGTTGGCAGCACTGCTGTGACGAGTGGTCACATGTGTTCGCGTGTGGCCGAGTATCAGTCTGATTCCGGGTCTGTTACAGAGCGGTTGTTCTTGTGTTGTATCCATTAATATTATTTCTTTAAGAGGCAATAAAGGCCTTATGTTCATTGAAGGCGGATTAAGTTATTTATGTCTGAATAACCCAACAATTCACAATCAATAATATTTTAAAGGAGAAAATGGTGATTAGGAATTTAGGAGCAAGAGTATCTAAAAAACATTAGAACTAGCGCCAAAAATAAGTACGTACACATAGGAAAGCATACATGCAGTACTTAAAGACAAAATTAATTTTTGCGTAAATTTTGGTTCGCGAATGTCGACAACGGTTGTTATGTAACTCCTCTTTAAAATGTTTCTATTGTATTTACGAAATCGATTCGTTGGGTTAAGTTAGCGGAGCTATTGGACGTTTATACGATGAGCAAAATGCCAAAAAAAACAAGCCTAAAACCGTATTTCCACTCTCCTTGTTTTTAGCTGTGGAACGGAAATAAATTGATTGGACGCTTCCTAAAACCAATTTCATAGGCTTGCGCTGCCTCACCTTAACGCGAATCCGTGCAGTGAATACATTCTTCGTCGCTGTACTCGTAAAATTAGTCGATACAAAATCAACTGAAGATTGGAAACTTTGATTACGTCGGGAATAACACCATACGAAGCTACACCTATGAGACTCTGGCATCGGGTGTATGTTACACTCCATATTTCAAGAGGCGAAAGTAAAATTAGGTTATGCGGTATCGTTGAATTGGTTACTTATTCGGGGAGGGCACCGACAGCTTAGCTCTTCTACACCATTGAGGACAAATGAGTAATATGGTTGAGGAATGAATTTGGAATGGAGAAATAGAGCAAATAAACCAGGCATTAGCACGCACTCGTTCACTTGATTAAAGATATCGTCGACGTAAATCTATTGGAGTAGACGAAAATGTAATCTACATTTATATTGCGACCGAGGGGTGAAAATAAACTATCGTTACTCACACATAGCATTAAAGTTATGGTACCGTCCAGTGGAAACTTCAAATTGACGCCAACTAAGCTCCAACTGGGACGTCTCCGTGCATGTGACCCTCCGCAACGTCCTTCTACCCAAGACTGGCGCACTAATGAGCACAAGTCGAAGCTGAGTCGCTGTGAATCGGCAAATGGAGAAGAGGGGTGGGAGGAAGAAAGAAGAGGCGGGGGATCCGTGAGATAAGGGAAGGCAGGGGAAATCAGGAGGGCAGGAGGCGAGAAGCAACGAGCGAGAACCTCCCGGGGAATGGGGCAGATCTCAACCTTGAAAATTCTAAGGCCTTCACACATTCCTTCTTCGTTTCTACGCCCTATTCAAACATTAACCGCTTTGGTCAATGGTAACGGTGGGGAAGTTGATACAAACGCACTCCAATGAAGAGTTCACGGACAGAAGGCAGCGAATTATCTATTACCAACGAAAAAAACTGTATTGTGACGCCTCGACGGGGCAGGGAGCATTGGAATCAAGCATGTCGTCTAAAGTGACACAGCAAACTCCCTAGGTTCCTGAATATTAGCAGTTTCGAAGCTCATGTCTCTTAGAAGCGATCTCAAGTCTTGAGCCGCCTTGCTGAACTCTTTCCCACAATCCAAAACACGCTTCCCCCGTTGATGGTGTAACAATTAGGTATTCGAATTTTAAGTGGCCCAACTACCTAAGATAATTCGCACTGTCTAACCTCATTGCAAACACGACCACCATGCCTCGGGCAGGATTCAAAAATCTTTGGGTTGCCAATCTGGCGCGCTTCCAAGTTAACTCCAGCCATTGATGTTCACCCAAAAGATCGACTTATCGACAGAGGAATGTTAACTACCCATCACCTCGGTTATAGATCGCTGTTGGTGTAGCCAGGAAGTAGCGTACCAAGGCTACCTTGGCGCCCGGAGCTAACGAGATGGTAGCCACCCACCGTAGAAAAAAAATATTTTTCAATTTTGGCGCCAGGGGCGGCCGCCCCTTTCTCCCCCCCCCCCTTTGGTATGCTACGGTAGCCGGGTATGCCTGTTTGGCAACTCCAAAAGTCACGGGTTCACCAGAGATATCCTATCCAGGGAATGGATGTTGTTTGCCCTAGCATAAAGAACTTAGGTTAGATGGTGCCATAAAACCTTAGCTGTTGGAGAACCTAAAAATCCAAGACTACCACCACTCAGTCAGAGAACATAATTTACAGTGACAAATGGATACCACCTTAATAAAATGTTTATAGAGTGAGTGCAATGGAATGCTGAATTATCTCTGAACAAGTGTATGAAAAATATGTATAATGCAAACAAATTAGGGAACTTAAGGAAAATTTTAATTTTTTTAGTCTAATAACTCACGCATCTAGAGAAATCCTCTGGGGGTGTACTAATTATCTGAAGCAAAATGAATTAGTACTTTCACATAATTAACCATCACAAAAATTCCAAAACCAACTTGTTGATACTAATCATAAGTCAATTTAGGATAATCTGTAATAAGAAGTGATGCTCTCCATAAGGAAACCCAAATCCCATCCTTTGTTGTGGTACTTTTGATATATATTTTGTAATTTCTCATTTGTGTGTTGTATTTAAGTAGATGTGTGTTCACCTTTTAGATATGCAGATGATACTGCACTTTAATTACTATCTACCTACATATTGAAAATGATATGCTGTTCCTAAGGGCTTAAGTCCTAGAATAATAAATACTATTCTTATTATCCCAGACTGCTAATGTAAGACAGGCATATATGCTTAAGTGATTTTTCATCTACCTGGATAACAAAATACAGATCAGACACTTGAGAGTAGTTCCTTTTTGGATGTTTGATAAACATTAACCGTGATCAGCTTTATAGTGGCTCCTTCATAAATGTGACACTTAGGTTTCACAGTGAATCATCCTCTTTTTCATTTATTTCAGACAATGCAGTCAAAAGCTGGTGTTGATTTTGAAAAAAGAAGGAACACCTCGAGACATCTCCAGCCTGGAGTTATCATTTTGGCACCTTGAGATATGCCATTCATTCCACGACAGGTGTCGATGAAATATTCCAAAACGTCACGAAGAGAATCACGGGTGAAAAATGAGCTATGGTTAGTAAATCTGTACGCCACAGGTGCAAAGTACGCGAAGTGAGCTGATGTGAAATGAGTGATAAATTCATTGAAATCAAATAAAATCAATGAATAAAAGTGTTTTAAATGAGTGTGTGAAGGGGCCCTATAATAATTCATTAGTAAAGGATAGGTATTAATAGGGACCATGGAATTAGGACTTTTCAGAATGAGGCACAGCAAGTTCACAGTTAATGCCAAGGTAATGCTGAACTGTGGCTACATCATAAGACTGCTCACTGCTAGAATTTAAAGGATTACACGTATGCATAGAGGTCACTGAAGCTTAAAGGTGGGCAAAATTTACACCATTAGGTATATGTGACAGTTCCCTGAGGCACCTGTGCCTCCCCAGAAAGATCTGATAGCCAGAAAAATTGTTCTGCTTCGATAAAATAGGACGCATTCAATGGCCTCTATCTAAATCAAATCTGGAACCAACAATCAGTAATCCAAAGCTCTAACCACTGGAAATATGATGCTGCTACCATGTTTTTATTGCCATTATATATCAGGAAACAGGATTTTTTTAAACATAGAAAAGGCATCATAAAAAGTTTTAATACACCCCACCACATTATGGATAAGCATGAGAAATGAAAATAGGAACATAAATTGAAATGTTGACATGATTCCAATTACTTAATCACGTAAGTTGAAACCAATACAGTCAAGATCATTTATAACGAAGTCGAGGGGGCAGAATATTTACTTTGTAATAACCGAACTTCGTTATATGTGGACCAGTTTTTCCGAGCCTCTCTTTGATGGGAAGTAGCTTTCACTTCATTATAACTAGAACTTCGTTATAAATGGGTTTGATATAAATGGGCTAGACTGTACTATTCTTTTATTTATTAACTTTGCTTATGGTATATCATTAACTCAGTCGCCAGTTCCAGCATTCTGTAAACGTCAACCCGATGAAGAGTTGAACGCATACGATAACCTAAAAGACGTGATGAGGACTTCCATGCAAATGTATTTCTAAATCCAAAGAAACCCATGGCATACCTGCTGGAGGAAACTTAAAATATAGCCTTTGACTAAAAGTAAATAGTTGGAAGAAAAATGAGTAATGGCTTATAATCAATTGAATGCAACAAATCCAACTACGCTACAGGAATGAAGGTTACTTGCAATGAAAATGCTCTTGTTCAAATCAGTTTATAATGAACTTCCACTACAAATAAAAATATATAAATACATTTAAAATTGAAGATGAAACCAAGGCCATAATTTAACAGTGATAATTATGATGCTTGAAAGTTTTCAGTGAGCACAAAAATGCATAAGAATTATTATTAAATTTGGACTTTTAGCATACAAAATGTGAAAGTAAATAATGAATCTTAACCTAAGTAAATTTAAAAAACACCTAAAGAAAACTGTTTTCATTTCTTTTAAAATCTTTGAGCCACTTTGTATTTACAAAATGGTAAAGGTAAAAATGTAACACATTCCTCAAAATATCTTTTAATAATCCGTGAAATGCAAAAAATAATTACCACAGATGATGAAATTTTAAATAAAGTACATGTAAACAATTTTCAAATTTTGATTTTCCAGCTTCACCAAGTCAGTTAGCCAGTTTCCTTTCTCCAGTCACACGGATACAGGAAAAATATTATCATGGTTCTTGAGATTCATTATTCATTCACATGCTAAAAAATCTAAACATACAAAGAACATCCTGGCTTGTCATCCAGCATTTATTGGTGTTCTATTAAACATAATATATGCAAGAATGCAGGCTGAACAATCATAATGATTGTCAACATGTGGCAAATGTCATACATATATTTCAGCAACTTGAAACAGACATGCATGCAAAAAAAATACAATCACTCACACATCTTACTTTCTCAGTTACTCAAGCACTTGCCATAGTTAACAACCATAATGTGACAGACCTGCACACAGGTAATAGATGTGGCATATTTACAATGATAAATACATCCCTTGAAAGGTTGGTCACTAAACAACCATCCCAAAGTGATATTTTTTAAATACAGGTACATCCAGATCAGATGATGAATACTGGTGAGTTATAAGATAAAGCCATTGATGAGCTACCCTCTCAACATCTCTCACAAAAAAATGGCAAAATTCACATTTTGTAATCACATGAGTTTTGATACCAGAGAAGGAAGATCCACTGCCATATATTGCTCACTTTTCTTCTCCTCATACCATGAAGATGACTTACTTGCTACACTACTGCCAACTTGAGACATTTTGTTGACATATCAAATAAATTCCAAAGTTTCACTTTCAAAGTTCACTCGTTTAGTTATTATTCACAAATAACTGTTATAAGTCAGATGTTGCCAAAAACACATTAGGCAATCTCTGACTGCATTGAGTGGTCTTTTTCTTCAGAAGTACTGCAACACTATTACCTTAACAACCATAACATGATTGATTCATAAATCCAGCTAAAACACCATAAAAATAAACATCAAACAATGGAAAAAGTATTTACAAAGCACATATAAGAAAAGAACAACAAGAAATGAACAGAAAATCACTCTTCTGTGGTGTCCACAGACCTCATCTCAAACTGAATCACTGTAAAACCAGTCATCACGGAGTAGAATCCAACGAGGTTCCATATTCAACATCTTAACAATGTCTTTAGAACCTGTGAAAGTGGTTACTTGTACCACCTGAATGAGAACCGTTGGAATCAGAATCAAGGTCCAAGTATGGAGGTAACACAGGAACATAGGTGTCGAGCAAAGGAGAGGTTGAAGCCATACTCTGCTGCGTTTGCATTGGCATAGATGATTGCTGCTGAGGCATCCCCAAAGATTGCTGTGTGGGCAATGTCTGCATGGGGATGGTCGGTTGGACCATCGACTGTTGTGGCACAGACTGCTGGGGCATGGTTTGCATCGGCATCGTAGGCTGCGGCATTGTCTGTTGGGGCATAGTGTGCTGCGGCATCGTGTGCTGGGACATTGTGTGCTGGGGCATTGTTGGTTGAGGCACTGACTGAGGCGGTATCGGGGGAGGCTGAGGCAATGTCTGCACGGGCAGCGTTGGCGGCTGCTGGTAAGAGGGAGGAGGGTGGGTCTGGGGTGAGGTGGTGACGGGCTGGAGAGACGGGGGACAGCTGGAGTACGACGCCTGGGCATCCAGAGGGGGGGAGGGCAGCGGAGAGACAGAAGCTGAAGAAGATGAGGAGGAGGAGGATGAGAAAATCACTTGGCGGTTCATGTTCCGGGACCACCATGGTCTCAGGTTGGCGTTCAGGCCTGGGGAGGACGAAGACGAGGAGGTGGAAGAAGCCGAGGATGGGGAGGTCTGTGGGGGCAGGGCTGATGTGTACGTGGAGGGTGAAGAGTTTGGGAAGACGGGCATGGGGAGTGTGGGGAGAGTCTGGACTTGAGGGCTGGGGGGTGGAGGTGGCGAGGGACTGTCGAGGGTGATCACATTGGGACTCACATAACCAGAACTGCTCACGGAGGAGGTTCCGCCAGAATTGCTGACACCACTGCCACCACCTCTGCTGTGATGGATAGCACCCACCCCTTGGCTGCCACTGCTGCCCATGCCACGACGCTCTGGGAACGTATGAACACTACAATGAGAAGCTCCTCCTTGGAACAATTATTTCAATCAGTTCAGTCAGTATGATCTCATAATTACTACATGCAAGGCAAATGTGACTGAAAAAATTTACAATTGCTTTTCATTTCAAACAATATTTATGACTATCTCACAGGTTTTCTGTATCCATTAGTTGGAAGGCACTTACTTTACATCACAAGAATGAGACATTGAAGGGCCTTATCTGGTGAGAAATATGCTTTATATGTACACTAATTATTAAAAAGGCCTCATTAGCAAGATGTCCTAAGATTTTCGTGGCTATTTTACATTCCTTAAATTTTTTTATTGAACTTGAATTTACACTTAGATTGTTCATTGTTAAGTATTTTTATAAAGAGAAGATTATTGTCCCAGTTAACTACATGAAAATCTACGCAATGCATAACATCCACAGTGACAGAACTTGAATCTCACATTGATGTTTGTTAGAAAGTATATTATTGTAACTATTTTCTGACATCCACAGTGATACTGTACAATTTCCATGGAATTGACAAATTTCAATATATGGACCGACAAAATTATCTAACTTCTATGTTTTATATTTAAAAATAACTGTAAAAGATAAGTGCAATAAACTAGCATACATTTGAAGCATATGACACGCGCAACTTCCAAAAAGATAACCTTGACTTGGTGGAGACATTTGAACATTCCCTTAATCCCTAGAGCTGGATGGGTGGCAGTATTATATTTATTATTTTGGCAATGATTATTACTTATATTTTTAGATTCCAACACAGTTTCATTACTATGTAGAAATGAAATATTACTAAGATCCAGGAAGATCAAATACATATTCTCCATATATGAACACTTTATAGCGTCATGATCAAACAATTTATAACTGGGATCACGTTATGTGTTAAAAGACTTGTAATTAACATTTTTCGATAGGTTCCCACTTTTATAAATATTTATGGTGTGGTAGTATTTATAACCATGGAATGTGGTAAGAAGTGATCATAACTCTGAACAGGAAATTACAGAACAAAACATATATTAAACTGACTTGAAGTTATTTCATCATTTAATTTTTTTTTACAGCCCTGCAATATTTATTGTAAATCCCCTCTAGACAGGCCCCTATGTAGACTGACACCTCTTGGTCTTAGCCATGGGATTTAAACTGATGGATGATCTAACAAGAGCAAGTCAATGACACCAACACCTACGGCCATCACTTCAAAGTCTGTACCCTTGCTTGTCGGCACCCTTTGTCAGCACCTAGTGACCACATCTATCCCTCAACAGTCCCTGCCTGATTTATAAGAACTCTGTAGAAGAGTTCATCGAGTGCCACAGTCCCTTGACATACTGCACAAGAGCTTGTGATTCTGTTGTGCATGAGACAGTTCCCTGTGATGAGATCTATCAATTGGATCTAATTCTTCCTTAACCTTACTGTCCCTTTCCTCCAAGTTCCTAGAAATTCCTCCACTTCAGAGGTGAAAAGTGACCCAGTCGAGAGGAGCAGAGGTAGAGTGAATCTTTGGAATTAGCTTGGGGCAGTAACATTGGGGTATAGAGTGATATTCACAGGGTGTTCAGCTACAGAGGTGGTTGTCTGTGGTTTTGAACTTGGGCAGATGTTACATTTCAAGGGAGAGAATGAGTTGATAGAGGTAAGTGGTTTTCTGCTGTTTTTTGGGATTGCTTGATTGTAATTTGTTGATCTCAATCTAAATATACTGGGTGATTTTTATGTTAAGTGATTATTTCTCTTGAAACATGCTGAAAAAAATCCTCTTCAGAAAGTGAACAGGTGTGGAAATATGGGAATGCAACTGAAGGGGAAGATATCATGTGTAACCTAAGGGTACAAATCCATTTAAATCCATTAAATGTTGAAATCCTGTAAAAATTTTACATTTCATCATTCTTAAGTCTACCTCAGTCCACCGAAGTTGCTCAGTTAGTGACCACAAGCCAGCAATCTATTTCCATGACAGCAGGTAAGACACCAAGGGACCTACTTGCTCAATACATCTTTGCAAGGTGGTCATGAAGAAGTAATGACTAATAGTGACCCAGCAGTGTGACAGTAACATTAACATTAAGATAGACCATAATTTGATGTTTTCATCGCTTTGATCACAAATCTAATTGTACATTGATTGGTAGTAAGTACATTACCTACTTCTACTAGAAACAATTACCTACGCAAGATTTCTCCATTTACTTCTCATTTGCAACTATATGAAATACCTCATAAATACCAACACAACTAAAACACAGGACAAAATACAAGAGTTGTAATGGCACATTATACTGTTTCCTTCAAAAATTTGCTCCAACCTTTAACAGTAATTTTATTCTCGAAAATGTCATGAAACTTCAACCACAACTAAACATAATACGTTGATATTTCAAATGATAATGACCTTGTAAATGTGGACTTTTACAAATAATCTTTATTATTGAACTAATCCTTGAACCTTTGAACCTTCTATTTTTATAATGATCCATCCACCCATTATTCCGAAGGAAATAAACCCTTTTCACTCAGATGTTGTGTGCCACCTGACACAAAGAAATCAGTTTAGAACAACTTAGAGATTAATGCAATTTGTATCTTTAAACTCTATCTGAAAGTTAAATACATCGAATGCTTTCTTTTTAATGGATTTTATCCTGCAAGCAGTTTTTGCCCTTAAACCAAGGAGCATTTAAAAATTAAATTTAGAGTAGGATATAGGTATTGAAGTTAGAAAAAATCTTGAGTGCAAAGGGTTAATGAGATAGAAGAATTATGTTGTTAGATTTCTCAGACGGGTGTATTATACAAAAATAAAATCCTAGTTTACAATGCTTTGATAGGAATTATTTGCTTAGTGCAGGATCTTAGGCTCACTGAAGAAGCTACATTAAATAGCAACAGAAAATGAAATTTCTTTTCTTAACTAATTTACTTAATTCCTTTAAAGCACCTTTAATTCTAACCAACCACAACTACGAGGTTCCCTCATTACATTACACAATTTGAGGATGACATTATGGAGTATTAACTACGCTTAACACAATTAGTTCGTAGGCTTCCACAGATGCAGTGTTGACTGTTTATTTTTTCGGGATTCATTCCGCGATGTTTAAAATTGCAAAAACAATATTTTGCTGGTACTCCTGAGTTTAATTGATGGTTAACCTGATGAAGCTGGCAGGAGGACCAGCGAAATATTGTTTTTGCAATTTCAAACATCGCGGAATGAATCCCGAAAAAATAAAGTCATCATCTATGCTCAACACAGTTCAGACAGCATTGAATTCAATTTTAACAGCCTGTGTGTCACCGAAGAGTGTTAGGCATTTAAATGCAAAACTTGCATAGATATTGTGGAAATTTCAATAACCACTTCATGAAAGTATTAGAATATTTTGATGCTTTAGTTAGAGTAATTGCCTTTTAGACAAATCGATTACACTAACTGAATATAGATAAAGTGAAATCTCCCTATAACGAATTTGCCATGATGGGAAAAATAACGACTTTGTTGTCTGAAGGTTATATGCTGGTTGCGTAGTCTCAGGAGAAGTCAAGAATTCCTGTTACTCTAAGATACAACCCTCTTTATTTTTCAAGCAGGTATAAGAGGGCAAGAAATCATTTTAATACGCCGTATACTGCAGATTATCCTGGGTAATTGATGGTGAAGCCTGATAAGATAACTGATAGCCATGAATAGTCTATGTTTAATTTCATAGTAGATTTGCCCCTTGGTTTCAGTGCCTGAGTCTTTCATTTATTGGTCAATCATTCTATTTAATTATCCTAAACTCTACACCACCTAAAACGAATGACTGTTATTAACGCATATTGAATATGCCACATCATTTTGTGGAACAATCAGTTGTGCATTTTATTCCCAGATGCGAAATGCTTCACATTTGCATATATTTATTTATTATATATGACTGGCAGTTTTTGCTACATTTTTGGAAGGATGAGTATAGGTTAGCTTTTACATGATCGAAATTTTACGTTGTACACAGTTAGGAAAAACACAGGTTCCACTGCCAAGATTTACAGCCTTGGGGGCCCACGATATGGGTTGGGTGGCGAATCTCATTGCGTGAACTTTTCTGCTTCCCTTTCTTAAAAAACTGCAATTCAGCCATGGCCTATGACTATTCACGATCCCGACTTGAGTTCAATATTTCACTCTAATAAAGTATCGGATTAAATTTCCGTATCGGGTTTCATACACTGAGGTGCAGGTGGATGGCTGGGGTAGGGAGATATGCAGAAGGGGGAACTGGGAGACGTAATTGTCAAAGTCACAGAAAAAGAAAGAAAATGCAAAGGCAAAGGTAATGTGTAGTTTGGTGGATTTTTGTTTAAATTTATGTGTCTGCGTGAAGTCAATCTTGGCAGTTGAGCCAGCACATATTTTCCTAAAGACACACTGCATAACATTTCATCCATGCCGTTCACTGGAAATAACTGAGAGAACGCTCTCATTTACGATGGAAAAATCATCAGAACACCGAACATTTTCTCGATATCGATAATGAAAACCTATAAATGCAGAGAAAAACAATTTGTATGCAAAAAATTCGTTAAATAGAGGTCACTTCCATGTTTGGGCCCAGGTGCAGACTTCGTTTTATGGAGGTTTTATAAGTATGGAGGTTCGTACGGGAGTTTATTCTGCATACATTGTGTACGAGAAGGTCCCGGGACCAGGTAGACTTTGTAATAGGGAGGTTTTCAAAAAATTCTGTTATAGGTTTCACTGTAATTGATTTTACTTACCCACATAATTTATAGGAACTATAATTTGTATTACGTTCTCCATTGAACAGATCACAGTAAAACAAGCATTAAAATGAACATTTCTAACAAGTTGACAAATAATAAAACCCTGAGATTGACACTGCCAGCTCTGAAAACACTATATCAACTAGTTGAGATTGTTAGAGTTCCATTATTGTTTCAATCACATGTCTAATGTAGTTCAATCTAATATTTTCATACTTTAGATACTGTAACCAAACTTTATAAAATCACATTAACAAAACTGTTTGGGCAAGGTATACAGTTACACCAGATCCCTCACAAAGCTTACACTAACAAGAAAGCAACTAGTTGATTATTTAAAATAGATTTTTCTAATCACCCAATGTTATCTTTTCATACTATACTATTCATTGCAGCCAATTAATTAACACAAAACCAAGTATAAAGAACATTGCAGGTGTTAAGCACTTAGGTAGGGGTGAAGAGTTATCTCACTTCAATTTTCTGACCCATCTTCTTAGTTCTTCACATATACTTTTTAGCCAGCAAATGACTGATGCTGTAAACTCTTTACGTAGAGGGCACGATAGTGAAAAAAACCATTAACCTATATGCAGGGATTGCCTAACCTCATTCCCCTGCAACATGCACTTTTAGAAAACAGCACTCGCCAGTTACGTGGTGAGGGGAATGAAAGGTGTAGAGATACCTTGTGACCTAATTCATAAGTACGATATAAATATCATATTTATGATTTTTACAACTAACATCATGGTCATTTGCCAACTAAAGTAAATGATACAAATGTGTGCACTGCTTAAGCTAGCCTTCTCATTTGGCATCCATATTACCTTCATGCACTAATGAAGATAATAAAAGAACGTCAGCTCAATTCTCCAAATTTTCATCCCAAAAAATGGGATGGGTACCAAGAAGTAATGTAAGCAGCGAGAAACAGGTTCTCTCAGCCATTAATTTTATGATCCACAGGGAAAATTAAAAATGTTTCCCCTTAATCAAATAAGTCCTCACATTGATCAACTGCCATAAGACCACAAGACTCACGCCGCAATAACAGCAGATAGATTGATAAATTTATTTCTATGAAAAGGACACAGTTAAAAAAGTTTATGCTCAGGCCAATATCAGACCACCGGTGTGAGTGGGGTGAAAGGTCACCATGTGAAAATGGATGGGTGCAGAGAAATTTAAATGACAGAAAAAGCGTGTTTCAAAATAATATTTTTATTTAGTAGGTTAGATAACACAGAAGGTGCAACACATTACAAAATGAAATCTGGCTGCAACTTTATATTGCACCCTCATTGTTAAGTGCATTTCATTCAAAACCGTTTGGCATGAGTTGTAAGGGAATATTACTTACTCACCATGACCTGATCTCCCCCCTCCCTCCCTATTAGCATGCCTGGCATTACCTTTACATAACTCATCAAGCTGTACTGCTAATGAGTTTTCATTTCTTTAGTCCATGCCAACCTTCCAATTGTTGAGGGCCTTAAGTTTAAATGTCTCTACAAATGCCAAAAACTGATATATAAAAACAGGTAGATCATTGTTTATCCAGCATTCACTGGCCTGAAACCTTTTTAAATCCAAGCAAAATTAGAGCTGAAAGTTTAAAATTCCCACCCTGCCAAACCAGTTTACTGGGTGGCCAGTAGAAGGCGCTACATGTCCTAGCACTCATTCTGTTAGTTTACTCCCAGGAGGATAGAGAGTGCATTCTTACCTTCTTGAAATACTTAGCTAATTTATTTATGTGACAATGCTGGTGGTGATTGTTGAATACTGTTAAATATTTGGCTATTTTCACTTATATAAATTTCAGGCAGTGATAATATGAGAAAAAGTAAGAATAAAATTATTTATGAAATGAAAGAAGAAACCAGGAAGTTTAAAAAAGAATGGATAGGAAGACAGGTTACGGATGGGTTGGGGGTGTGACGTTAGTAGAATAGGAAAATAGGGCAATAATGAAAAGTGGGATGATAAGGGTGAAAACATCAATGAGAGATGAAAGGAATGAAATGATTAGTTCCAATAAGAATGGTTTTCAGAGAAGTAAACACTTCAGCATCTTACACACCACCAAAAAAAACTCACACTTGCAGTTAAAAACCACGAAAAACAGTGCCAAGCATGAGTGAGGTGATATCGTTTGGATGTTTTGGACTTTTCCTACTAGGTGGTGTCTCTCGGTGTTAAGAGTTTTGGATTGAATGACTCAATATTCTATTCATGGCTAAATTTTAGTTAGTACTTCTTGAGCATTCAGATACTTCCATGGACTTAAGCTAGGGTAGACACTAGATATGTTAACTAAGCTACATTCAACTTCTTTAACATATTTGATCACATACTTCTTTTCTCTAGTCTCACTCTTAACCCGGCGTTACTCGCGCGGGGTGTCCTGAGCACCCCACCCTGTTTTTCATTGTATAGTTTTTTTAGTCTTTATTCCATCGACCTCTTCTCTTCAGTAGCTGGAATGTGATATGTTATCTTTCTTTTAACAACAACATTCACAGGTATACATTGTAAATAACCTGCGTGGTAGCCTTAAGAGGGGATAATGTTCAAGCCACTCAATCTCATACTACCAATTCTTACTCCATACCTCATTGTTTTGGTTGCAACTTTGTAACTGTGAAATTTATGTTACAATCTAATATGCATTCTCGTATTTTACCTTATCTGCTGGAGGACGCCTCTCAAATATTTCATTATATTTTCACTCACGGCGTTACTCGCGCGGGGTGTCCTGAACACCCCAATTTACTCCGCGACGTAGACTCCTCGGCATGTGCTTTCTGTGAGATAGGTTTTTCTTGGTTTTATACTATCATTAAATAATATTGATGAAAAAGTTATTATATTCATGTTTTGATGGTCATAATATTATATTACAATTTTCAGATTTTCAGCGTGATTCGATTGCGTACAACTTCGAAAATATTGTTTTTCTTATCTCCATATTTTTATTCTATATATCTTCTATTTTTCTCCGTATACATAACTTCATTACGAGTGCAGTATTCACCCAGTAAGTACGTACCTAGTATTCAAAGTCTAATTGTTTTTTTCCTACTACAAAAAATATTTCAGAAACTTGATTTTTATGGTTTACAACTTTGCATGGTACAACTTCAGGTTAGGAATATCGTTATGCATAAATATTCAAATTAAAAAAGTAGGAGTGAATTATTTGCGTGCGAGAGATGCCAGGCCCACTGATGAGGGAGAAATTGAATGTTTCATAGGGCGTTTGCTCTTCACGGGAACAAGTAGATCTGGGCGAAAAAATATAGAGGAATAATAGGATCGAGATGGTGTTGACATATTTTACGTGTCCATGAATTCTCAAGGATTCCGTTTTCTTTTGCAGTGGCTCAGATTTGATGATATAAACAGTAGGGCAGAAAGAAAAATGATAGACAAATTAGCTCCGATTCGTCAACTTTTTGAAATGCCTGTGAGAAAGTTTCAGGATAACTATGCCACATCAGAGTACACAAAGGTAGACGAGCAATTATTCGGCTTTAGGGGAAGATATTCATTCAGGCAATATCTCTCAAATAAGCCTGCAAGATATGGTATAGAAATATTTTCATTGGTTGACGCTAAAGTATTCAATATTTACAATTTAGAGGTATATGCAGGGAGTCAACCTGAAAGACCCTACAAAGTAGATAATACTTCTAAAGAACTTAGAGATGTGGTAAAGCGCTTAGTGGAACAAATTGTTTGGCCGTGGAGAAACGTCACAGCTGACAATTGGTTTGCAAGTGTTCCCCTGGAAGAGGATTTCATACAAAGTAAATTGACACTGGTGGAAACTCTGAAAAAAAAGGGAATTCTAAGATGGTGTGCACAAAACAGAGGGAGGACAATAGCAGTCTCTTTGGATTTAGAAAGAACATAATTATCTTATTTTACATCCAAAAAAAAAGGTGAAAATGTAATTTTGTTGTCAACAATGTATGTAGTATGAGTATGTCGACAGGTGACAAGAAGAAACCAGAGGTAATATATTTTTATAGGGAACTTTACTGAGGGCGGTGTTGACACAGTGGATGAGATGTGTGTAGCACGTAATATTTCAAGAAACACTACTAGATGGCCAATGGTAACTTTTTCCACTCCAAAAACGTGGCAGGCATTAACTCTTTTGCTATATACAATAACGTCAATCCAAGAAGCAAGATGTATTGATCAAAATTCCTACGAGAAAGTGCGAGGGAATTGACGGAGCCATTTATAAGGAGAATATCGGAAATGCAAATGATCTGGACGATGCTATTTTGATAAGTTACGGCAACATTCGTGAATACGCAGTGACAGCGGATTATGGTGCCTATGCCATGATAACAGCATTCACAGTAGTTCATATTCAAGACTACAGTAGTTCATATTCAAGACTGAGAAAGTAATTTATCGTACGTAAGAGAAAGAATCTGATCCGGACAAAAATTTTGGGGAGGAACTTTCCCCTCCCCCCCCCCACTTCCCTCCAAAATTAGCACTCAGAAAATTATATATATTCTATGTTTCACGATGGATGTATGAACAAGGACAGTCCGGGGTGGTACATTGGGTCGCATTGTTCATTGTAGCAGTCGTGTCGACGCTCTAATCAAGCATCGTCCTCAGGGGAAAGGTTGAGTCATCTCAGCCCTGAGAAAGACGCTCGGTTACTGTTGAAACGTCGGCTACAATGAACACTGTGACCCGGTGTACAACCCGAGATTCTCCACATTACTCTAAGCAACTTTGATTCTGCTGAGCCCCATTATCCCTCAGAACTTAGCCTCCGCAAAAAAAAACTATTTCTCTTGGATTTGTGGTTGGGGATTTTCCCACTCTCCCCAACCCTATATCTGCCAACGGTTAGAGAGTACAAGTTAAACGATCAACTCATCCTCCTCAGCATAAACACTGCAAGTAAAAACATATATTTATATAATGTTTATGGATTTCACAAATAAAATGCCGTGAAACCCATTTTTAAACGAAAATTTACATTGGGGTGTCAGGAGCACCCCACGCGAGTAACCTTGATCGGAAATCTCGCGCGAGTAACGCCGGGTTAATGAGCAAGCCAATTATACTTCCCCCCCCCCACATGTATTTTCCACAAACAAAGTGACTCTTGAGTACAGAGTAGAGGCTTCAGTTACTGACTGATCATTTGGCTAGATACCATGACCTCATGTCAATCATGTTATTCCCTTGAATATTCCTAGAAGTGAACCATACAAGAAGTTTCAGCACAGAACACAAATGACGAAGTTCTCAGCCATGCGTTGTAAAGGTAAACTCAGTTATGCACAAGGAAACAATGAATGAACTTATGGTGTGAAAAAGAACAACATCAGAGCCTTATGCTACCATAACCCCAGTGTATTTAGCAACACCTTCCGAAAAGTAGTCACTGTAAAAATAACAGTTTGAAAAATAAATTTAAATAATCCTGATATTTGATAGTAAAAATATGAGAAAACACTGAATCCTAAGGAAACATGATGAAAAAAGAGAAGATTTGGAGGTTGGTAGAGGGAAATTAAGTCAATTTTGACAACTGTGGAATCCCTCAGGGTGGGCACCAATTACTTCAGGATTAATGTCACACACAAGTCCAAACTGACACTACTCAGGGGAATAACAAAAGATCTTCCCTCCAGACAGGATATTAAACTTAGTGAATTACTTGATCAAACAATACAGTTAACT
This sequence comes from Platycnemis pennipes, assembly GCA_933228895.1. Taxonomy (NCBI): domain Eukaryota; kingdom Metazoa; phylum Arthropoda; class Insecta; order Odonata; family Platycnemididae; genus Platycnemis; species Platycnemis pennipes. Next base: position 98,137,376 of record OW121848.1, on the reverse strand, counting down.
CATTCTTCCTTTTGATATATTCTCAGTCTTGTCGTTTAGATGATATGTACAATACAATAAATTCTACTACTTGTCTCTCAAAAGGAGAGACCACAACAGTGAGGCAGCAGATTCAGCTCATTTTTGCTGAGTGGGTAGAATGTGGTCCATAAATAAATTTGAGAATGCCAGGCCATTCTACTCACACAAGTTTTCTATAAAAAATTTACAGCAACTTCGGGAACTATGGTAGAATACAGTAGAAGCCCATTATAGTGAGTACGGCATATACCGAGAATCTTGCAATAACGAGTGATTGGCAACGTACCATCAAAAGGCCCATGATTAACATGTAAAAGAAAACGGATATAGTGAGGCCAAGAAGGTCCTGCCATGGTATACGCTCGGTATTACGAGTGATATTTCTTGAGGACGATGCACCTCAAAGTACAAATTAACGCATTTATCTTTAGTAGCATTATTAGTCAACAACAACTTAGAATACAAGATTTTTGCCATCTCTACATTATTTAAAGTCCAATCAACTCCAGACACTGACGATTTACGGCCCTGGCGTATCTTGCGCACGCTCGCACTTTTTAGTTGTTCTTTTGTTAAGCCAAGCTCACATAGGAGCTAAGTGTGCATTAGATTAGACAAGCAGTAAAGCATGAAACAATCGCACGACAGAGAGCGGTGATATGGGTAACGGGTGGAATTCAGCCCGCCTGCCTTAACCCTCCACCTGCTCGTTCCCGACACTCCGTCCGCCTGCTAATTCCCACCACTTCACCCACCCGCTCGTTCCTGCCCCTATACTGAAGCAGACGATGCTAGAATAAGTTTCCAGCCAGGAATAGAAATTGAAAGTACTGCGCTGTTAATGTGAAGCGTGTGTATGTATGATACTAGAGTCCGACGTTTGTTTTGTTATTCTTTTTATTCTCGCGACAAAGTCATCAAAGTTTTCTGTTGCCAAAGAATTATTAATTTCCTTATAATTTTACGATTCATATATCCTGGTTTCGATTATTTTTTCCTGTTAGCAGAAATAATGGGAATACTTATTTTTCTGGTACATTTGTTACATACAGAATCATGTCATGGACTTTTCCAATGATTGCCTTGGTAACCACATCTGCCGGGAGTCCTAGGCGATCCTCAGCAAAAACAGATGTTCAACCACGTTTAAATTTGTTGACCCAATATCTGTTGTCCTTGATGGTGAAGGGTCCCCATACACAGCTTTATTTCGCTTTTATCTCCTCACACGTTTCCCCTCCAAAAGCAAAAAGCGAATCACTGAACAATACTGCACTCTCTCCATTTTAGCAAAAATAACGTTGCACTGTTACCTGCAATGGCTGTCAAATACAAACTAGCCAATGAATCAGAGTGAAATTGTTACTGATGTCTTTCAAAATATAGCAGAACACATGGCACTAGCAATTTGCCTCAGCAATTCCATCTGTCATCAAACACTATACTTAATGAACCACCCTCATAATTGTGCAACAAATATTTTTAACCGCCAAAAATGCCGTATTTCGGCGAGTCATTAGAACTTTCCAAACCAATAGACACACTGCTTAACACCAGAAGACTTAGCATAGTGTAAATTATTGTTTTGGAAGATTTAATTCGCAAAATGGTCGATGAATAAGCAATTGTGCACGAAAACGGATCTTCTACCTGTTTCTAATAGCTTGGTAATGAAAGAAAAACAGAAAGTAAGAACAACTGTGGGGATTGAGAGGCTCAATCTAGCACCTTAGGATATAAAGAGCACGTGCTATAGCAAGTGATATCTCAGCCATAGGGGGCACTCGTTATACCGAGCATCCACTGTATTTCAAAATAATTATTTTCTCCGCCATATAGTAATGAGAGTATAAAAATGAAAAAAACACAATACTTTTCAGTGGCTTTGATACCCAGAGGCAGCAAAAATTAATGCTAAAAATATTGATTTCATGTCATAAATTTTGGGTCTTCAGTAGGATTGGTGCCCTTGCAAAAATTGGTATAAACATGCATTACAACCATTTTTCATATTAACCATTTTTTGTTGTTTCTGCAGGATTTGGGTGAGGAAAGGAGCATGTATGTGGAGATAAGTAGAGGCTATGGAAGCTCATTGTTTAACAATAAAACATAAATTAAGTCGTGAAATGGTAAAGAAAATTCTGAACAGTTAAAAGACTGATATTAATGATGTCAATAGGGGTGAAATCACCTCTGAGTGTCCCTTTCAGTATTACGGAGTGGGAATAACAATCAAAGAGAGAATAGCAAAAATAATTCCAGCACTGGCATTACCCTACTGCAGCAAACAACTAACAAAATCAACACTGCCTACAAAAGGTTCCAATGGGTCACAGTCATCAACATTCCATTTTACTTACAAGGATACCATATTTTAATGGTCCTCTACATTATATTGTCTAAGTATTCCTCCAGTATAGTTGAGAATGTTTTGAAATGCTCTCAGTGAAATTCTTACTAAGGTAAAGCAATGTTTCTTTATTAGGTTTCTTGGAGAGATAATTATATGAATGTGATAAGCCTCTTTCATGGCAGTAGAATCTGATGTTGATCCATGGCAGCAAAAAATGTACCTGAAGCCATGAAAGCCATTCAGTCAACAAAGCTACAAAGGCTCTCCTTGCAGGGTAGTAAATATGGTGACCAGTTAATAGTTTAACATGCAGTGAAAGTTTTCAGACTTCACTCTGCTGAAAGTTAACTGATGGTGACAAAATTTACTGAATTTCAGCAATGATTTTCATTCTCACTTACAGTAGTTTCAATGACCCCACAGCATTTATTAAGGCAGCAAGTTTTATTCAAAATACTCCTTACTACCATGTTAATAATATTGTTCCATGTACCTGCCAGAAAAACAAATAAAAACCACTAACAGCTACCATGCTTTTCATCAACCAGAGGGTGAAATCCGAGAGGTTAATTAATCGAATCCGAGAGTCTGTATGTTTTTATTCCACAATATGCAGCTAAGTCCTCAATCTAAGCACAGATAAATCAATATCATCTGTTTAAAATACCTCTGCCTCACCAGAAAAGACATTCAAAGTTAGAACAACTGCATTATTTAACCCAAGTTCTTTCAAGGAAACGAGTTTTAACAAGCTTTATGATGGGTTAATAAGTGTAATTAGGAATGTGCGAGTACTCTAAAATTAAAGTCGAGTCGAGTAGTTGGTACTCAACTCGAGTACTTAGAGTATTTTTACGAAAGTCGGGTCGAGTCGTTTTTGTCCACGGAGCCGCCAAGGCCAATAGGTTCAGAAATCTGCCGACAAGAAGCGCTATCATCATAATCGCGTAAAGCTCTGGTTACACGATAGATTAACAAGTATGAACATGTACGTACGTCCATTTACATTTGCGTGATCAGTTTCATGTACGTTTGCATGAATGAATGGATGAATCGGTGGTTACACATGCATGAAACTACATATGTACCGTATTCCTCCGAATATAGCCCCCCTTTTTGACCGAAATCTTCATGGAAAAAGTCTGGGGGGGGGGGATATATTCGAGCTCAATGCACCTAATGCCCGTCGTAAAATTCCATCCCCTGAGTTTGAAGGTCAATATTTTAAAAATGGGTAGTTCAATTTAAAAATAAAGTGTATCAAACTAAATCTTGTTTACGTTACGAAAAATTTTAAAAACATATGCATTCTCAGCTTGTGGAAGTCGTTTTAGTTCGTTTTGACGGTATTCTTCGTGTTTGAAAACTAAGCACGTGTATGATGACTTAACAAAGTCGGAGAATTAGATATGCTTTCAACGTGTATATATTTATTTCGGAAATGAAGTTCCACAGAACAGAACTTGTGGCCAGGAAAGATAAGCTGCTCGAGGGAGCCAAGTTATACACTAGTGTAGGTACCACATGCACCAAACACCACGCGAGAAAATTTCTCTAGTATACACAGGAAAAATATCCTTGCCTATGCTTGAATAAAAGTTTATAAGTTTCAGTATTCACCAAAATAAAATCAGCGATAAGAGAGATAGCTTTTGTCCCTGCATTTCTCGGCTTCTCAGTGAAAGAAAGAAATTGCATTTTAAATTATCCTCAACTCCATCTCCAAAAACTTTGCGCGAGGAGGCATAGTGATGGTATGCTTCCAAATATACCGTCAGTTCTTAAACTGACACTGACTTGCATTCTTAAAGATGATACTTTGTTCCGCTATTGTCGAGTCCTCATGACTCATTCACAGCGATAGGCGAGCTGCTTGCAGCAGAAGATTCCACACGCGCCCTACCTTTCTCTTTCAGGCATGCCCTAGGCAGTTAAGCATGCTTTTATAGCCTAAAATAATATATATCGATATCAAATAACCAATGAATTCTACTGAGATTTCATAAGTAGATTCATATTAATGACTTGAGAGCAAAAGAAAGGTCCAAACGGTGATTTCCGGAACGGAAAGCGTGCGGGACGGAAAATAACGCAGACTGACAAATTCATCAATCACAAAAATATTGATGAACGTAATGGTATGAAACTAAGCTACAATATGTGAGAAGGAAAGTTTGATATCTCAATCTATGTTGTTCTTACGATGCCCCAATTCGATGGATATCCATCCGGTACCAAAAAAGTTTGCTAAAAATCCATTCTTAAACACGTACTTCAGTAAAAAAATTGTAAAAATATTTTAATACCATCAGTAAGATTATAAATAAACAAACTTTAATTTAAAATCGCATTAGCCATCTTGGAGATATTGGTCTTCAAACTCGCGGGTGACGGAAATTTTGTAACGGATGGTAGGCATCCTATCAAGGGCGTTACGGTTGATATAGGTATTGTACAAAACTTAAAAGTTTCACTATACCAATTTTTTATGCCTATTTAGGATTATTAATTACGTCATTAATTGCCAAGTTCCTAGTCACAATTATCTATACCTAATAAATTTTTGTTCAAATATATTTCCTTCGAAATCGAAAACTTTAATGCACAGGACTTTATACAAAATTCATATACCTGCTCGCATTCATCCTCGAATGAAAATTCATTGTTCAAACAATATTAACTTGCATTAATGCATATCAGAAATAACCCATGCCGATTACGGGTGTTCATGCATCGTGCAAATGGGGGTGATTGACCCAGGTCCTATTTACTATTCTATGTTCTATCATGTTTAGGCAGAAATCCATCGATTTTGAAGAGATGGTGTCATAAATTGGAAGAGGAAGACAATTATGTTAAGAAACTATGTATGTCATTAACGCCCAATCATAAATCTGAGGCTCGAGCTTATCAAATATTTACCGCACAAACAAGGCATTTTGTATGAAATTCACTGTACTGCTGGACTAACCCTCCCGGCATACACAATATTGCTAAGAAAGCGTTTAGCTCTAAAAGGAAATAGATAGGAATGCGAAATACAAGGAATGCTCTTCTAATTAGGCTTATGCATTCCTCAAGAAAAAATATTTTGCTTCCTGGCTTACTTTCATTACAAGTTAATAGGGCATGTCACACATGTAGGCCTCATATTATGCCTAAGTACACTATAGGTACCATACTGCAAGCTAATTTGCTTGCTTCGAGTGTTACCGGAAAATTTTCATTAGGTCTTTTGGCCTGCACTACGTGCCATATTAATTTTACTGTTTTTTTAATTATGCATTAGGTAGATAGACCTGCCGATTTGATAGTCGGATTGCTGGCTAACTTTAATTGTGATGACTTAAGTAAAAACTAGGTATCTTCACTCATGTACAACAATGTACAAACTGGACTCGACGCGACAGTCGCGAGTACTTACAACTCAACTCGATACTCGTGAGTACTTACAACTCGACTCGATACTGGACTCGAGGTCAAAAAGTACTACTCGCACATCCCTAAGTGTAATAATAATATCAGATGTTGCTTTGGAATAATTCAGTTCAGGCCATTCCTACATAATCTTCCCTGAAATTGAAGACTTACTGAGTATATACAAAAATGGCCATCATTGATAGATTTTGTCCTCAAGATAAGCTTCGGTATAACAGTTTTTTTTGGCAGATAAAAGTGACTGAAACACTTATAATGACAAAATTTCAAACTTTTTATTTTTGCGCACTCCATGCAATTTATTAAACAAAATAATTTAACATTACTTCATATTATCCACAAACATACTGAATTGACGTTGAACTAAAAAAATCTTCCACTCATACAATGAAACAAGATCTTCAGCTTATGAGAATATGACTCATTTCTTACTCAAAATATTGTACAGTTACCAGGCAGAAAAAGACTGCCAATATTAAAAATAATAATCAAAAATGTTTCCTACCATTCATGAAGTAGAGGCACTGAGCAAAAAATAATGTCAGAAAACAACATGACTAGGCTCTGAAATAGTAATTATTGTTTTCCGGAGATTAAAAAATACTAATAATGAGCATTTTTACAAACAAACTGTCATCTCTTCATGCCTCAAAATTGGACATAAAAAAATATTGAGCAAGATAAATTCAATTTAAAAACTTAATGACTCACTGAAGTTCTTAAAGATAAAACCTTAAACCCAATAGTGAGAAAAAGAGATTTCCAGCTAGTTAAATGAATTATTCTTTGATGATCTTGAAAGAAAGGAAGTATATACACACAATAAATACACCTTGAGACCAGGGGTATTTGTGAAATCTAAATATTTGTCTAGCTGGAGATATTGTCAATGAATTGGCAAAGAAAATATTGAAAACTGACTAGTAATCAATGAAAGCAATGGAGGGACCATGCAAAGTAGAGAATCCAATTAATATAAAACACTTTATGGTTCCATTAATACCAAATTTTTCTGCATTACGACTCACTGGGACATATGTAAATCAAATGATTTTGTAGCCTAATGATCCCAAGTCAATGCACTGAAGAGCATAGCTGGCTACAGAACAAATGCAAGCATAACTGCTCTGGTTATGTGCCATTACATTAAAACAATAAATTATTATTTTCAAGAGGTTAAACCAGAGAGATCAAAATCCAGCAAAAACATTACCTGACACCAACAACAATTTTTCAGCCAAAAATATGACAAAGTAGAAAAAACAATTCTACCTACACATCATGTAACAGTTTGTGATCTTTTTGAGGAGTCAAATTTTCCAGCCTACACCCCAATAACATTCAGTTCCAACAGTATAAAAATACATATATATCACTATTAACAAAATTTAGAGATATCCTTACTTGCTTGGATTAACATAATAACAGGTACACTCACAGCATAGCCCCATATGAAGACTTTTACACAGAACACATCCTGTCGACAGGATTAAATCAGGAAAGTATCTCAATTAGCTTAACGTATTAAATGCTTATTCCAAGAAGACAAGAAAATATATAACATTAAGACCACCAATCTCCAGGAAATTTTAATCTTCCATCACAGAGATCTTACAAAGCAGCTCATTTTTTTATCAAATCTTCACTCTAGTCAATAATCACTAAATCCAAGTCCTCATCAACCCGTGGCCGTTTATTTCTCCTCGATGCCTCATTTTCCCCACTAATCTCATAGCCACTGCTGGTGCTTTGCGCTTCCTGCTCACTCCAGCCCACCTCTGGCCCTGATCTTGACTCACCTGAATGCATCCTTGAGCTGTTTGACACCGTACTACTTAGTGGAGCGACCGTTGGAGGAACACTGTGAGTTGAGAGCTCTGGGAAGGACGAGTCTGGAATGTTTGTCACAGCCATCTTCCCCGAGCCTTCATCATCAGAATCACTGAGAGTCAAGTCAACAACTATAGGCTGCTTCTTGACTTCAGTGGCCACAACGACAGGAGTCTCTGCAATGAAAGGCATGGATGTCAAACACTTCTCAATTACAGCATATGAAGCGGAATGGTTTAACAAGGATCTTCAATGTAAAAAACAGAAATGGGAAGCTATGACTAACATTTCAATTTCATACGACATCTTAGAGATAGATGTTAAGTCACATGCATTGAAATTAATCCTCAATCCTCAATGTTAGCTACCCAAAACCAGCCAGCCACCCAACCTTTAAAAATCAGCATTCAAATTCCTGCTCGTGGATCTGCTGGCCAGAATTATGTCATCCGTTTAATTTCAACCATGCAGAAACAGTGGACACAAAAGTTCTTGCAGTCAGCAGGTCCCATTTTTTGATTAAGTCCTCAGAAAAAAAGTACTGGGTTAAGTTTAACCAAAAATACTGAAGGCATAAGATAAATCAGCTGAAGCCAAATGAAACTTAATTGAAAGAATCAGCAGCTAGAAGCCTCTGAATTAAGATAAAGTTTCCACAAATCTAGCAGCATTAATGTATTACAATTTTCTCAGAAGAAGAACTAATACATTAAGTCACAGTTTGACCCATATTAAACATGTTTTCACCAAATTAATACAAAAAACTCTATGGTGTAGGAGTCCATTTAAGTGGTTACTACTGTCTAATACATTTCAAGTACTTTTGGACTCATCCAATGGCCCAATGCTATATTTACAACATAATGGTACCAAGACTGCATAATAAATATGAGAAACTTAGTTTAGCTGCAATTTTGAAATGGCACCATGAAATGTATAGGTACCTAAGATTTCACAGTTAACAATAATTACCTAAGATATCACATAACTTGGTACACAAATATCTTGGAATGCTTCATTTAATTCTTAACATTCCACCGGTAAGAATAAATACCTTTAATATCGGTATTAAGTTAGATTTTTAATTACAGTAGAACCCTGTATTAACATTATCAGAATTTGTTTTCCTGTAATTTACAACCCTTTTATTGCATACCATCAAATTTCCTATTTCTCTATTGTAGGTAGAACCCTGCATTTACACCACATCATTTTTTGTTTTCCTGCTCTTTGCACCAAATGCGCTTTTACGTCCCCACAATTTACGTTTTCCCGCCACTAACGACTTTTTCTTCAAGTCCTTATAATGTCCATATATTCGCAATGTAACCTCTTCCCTTTAATTACGCTAGCAAATTTTTGAATGGTTCCCCATTTACTAGACAATTTTACCGTGATATGTCGTCCTGGGCGTCGATTCCCGTTCTCCTTTCGCCCAGGTCTTTGCTTCGCCACGGCAACTCGAAGCGAAGCGAAAATTTTCTCCGCGATTATTCTCGTTCTTTTCGCCCCGCCTATCGCTTCAGTTCGGGTATCTTCGTTTCTTGGCGAAAGATTGTGATGTAAGCAATGACGAATTACCCATAAGTCAATGGGCATGATGACTATTTATGGGAAGGTATGAAAAGCTATGATGAAAACCCAGCCGGAGTGTAAGAAAATTTCAGCGATCAACACACTTTGTCTCCGCAGTCATAATCAATTGAACAGCGCGAGGCACGGTGTTAAGTTCAAATCATATTTCTAGAATATATTGTCATGTTTTGTTTATTTGGTGAAAGTATCAAATTGTTACACTTATTGTTGTACAATATTTTTAATTCATTAGTCGTTTTCCGTAGTTGAACATAAAACTATTCTCTTTGTTTTTCATCTTTATGGGTTAGTATTTTCAATGCAAACCTAAGTAGTTTGTGAATTTACCATTTTTATTTTCGTGTTTGTTACTGTTAACGATGGTATCACTCATGTATGTAATACTTTTCATGAAGTTAGAGTCCATTGAAACATCTTTCATAGGAACGTCAGTAAATGATTTTGTTTTTGTGTGCGTGTGTCACCGGTGTTTGATGTCGTATATTCACTCAGAGGACAACTATAAGGCACGAGATCCTTATACTTCCAGAAATTATTATCATATAACCTATTATAATCCTATCCATAATTTAACAGTATCAAGATTCGTTCTCAGTGTTTGTCCTTAAGTAGTACATACGAGTTTTGATGAAATGTAACAAACTTTAAAAGCCAATTTTGGATAATTTTTTAACTAATCATGAATTGAATACTAGTTTATTATTTTTTTAGCAAAGACAGAACCTAAAAACCCCCGAGCCTCTGGAGCTCAGCTGAATTATTTAGTTGACTACATGTTAGCACATAAAGAGTTTTCTGCCGGGCGCCTGAGTGGTGTGCAAGGAAAAACAAGTCAAAACTTCAATGGGAGAGGCTAGCAGATAGCGGAAATACAGATAAACTGCTCATCTTAGAGATTGAATGCGTTGCTTCGATCCCTCAGAGAACACACAACAGCAGCCTCTTCATTTTCTTCCACCTCCACGGCTAACGCATTTAGCATTGGCACTAGGGCCGCCATTCTCGTCCTTATATAATAGTGAAGTTGTAGATCCAAATGCTATTTCACAATGTCCATCAAAACTTTTACCCATGTATAAACCTCTGCTTCTTGCCTTACCTGTTGCGTTCCTATCTTTCTACCCCCGCGTCAGTCTCTTTCTTATTGTTTCTGGTGAAACGTTCACAATGAAAAGAACCAAAACAACAAGTTTTCTCAAGCAATCCAACACAAGAATACGCTCAGAAAAAACAGCACACCCACGGTAGTACAATACGCTTATCAAACAAATGCTTCGCGGTTCATTCGAAATCAAACACACTTCTATTCCCATTTATTTAATTACATAGAACGACAAGACGAGTAAAGCTACACACTAGTTGTATGCCAAACATATTAACACGTTCACTGCGGCGTGACCCACCGGTGGGTCACGCAGATGCATCTAGCGCCGCGGCCATAAAATTCTGTGAATTGTCGTAACTTGCGAGGAGTATTGTGAGAGTAGGAATCGAGAACTTCTCAAGTGACTTCACCCAGAGGTTAGTCACTGTTCAAATAATAGACTACTATGTGACACTTAGTGTGACCCACCGGTGGGTCACGCTGCCCCTCCTGAAACTTTTTTCAGCGTGAGCGGTGTGGCCCACCGGTGGGTCACGAACAAATTTACATATTGGCGTATTATATCCAAAATACATTTATTTTTTGCTTTCTTTTTGTTTTTCTTTCACGTTTATGCAATTTTTATACATAAGGATGAACAATACTCGATATAGCAAAACATATCAACTTATTAAAAATAATGAAAATGTTTAGGAAAATTTTTTCTCCTCAACCTCTTGGCTGTCCATCAGTTGCTCGTAAACTAAACAGTCCGAACTGCACTCGCCCGGCTGTGTGAGAGATTGACTCTCTCTCTTCCCTTCCCCCCCCCTCTACGGAAGGGCAATTGGGAAAGGGTCGCGTAGCGTTCTTGAGCCAATCCCTCAGTGGTGGATGAGTGACCGTGCCCTTGCTGGGTGAACGTCTTCCGAAATGCACACACTACTTTTTTCTGAGTGAGACAAACCACTATGTACTCTTTCCAAAGGATCCCCCTTCGTTTTTCTCATAGTGTGAGCAGGGCTGGGGAATCGGTACGCACGGACGGGCGTCTACGTCTCACAGACGGGCGCGAACAAGGGCAGGCGCAATAAACAGAGACGGGTGGGAGTCTCCTGGGTTTTCCGAACGTCAGCAAATATTTGTAGTTACGAACGTTAGCAAATGCATTGTATTGTTGGCCCTCTCTTCCCCCATCCCACGCCAGGGTCTAACTGATAGCATGCCCCACGTGGCCGGGGGAGGGGTGGGCTGGGGGCAAAGCTGGGAGTAGCCTCCCCCAGCCTTCCTCTAATCTCAGGAAACAGCTGAGTATTGCCACTTCAACCACCATCCCTTGGCAGTGGACAGAAGCTCGGAAGGACTGTGACCCACCGGTGGGTCACACCGCCCATGCAGAAGGCTGAGTGTGACCCACCGGTAGGTCACGCCACGCTGTGAGGGGTAGGGCTTTAAACAGCTCCGCAGTGAACGTGTTAATAACAATTAGACTAATTGGGATGAAAAATGCAACATAATAATGGTGTATAGCGGTAATTAAATCACAAGTCGGTCTCTCGTCAATTCTTTCGCTAAGCAGTTAGAGCGACTTCATTGTCGTCGCTTGCGAAATTCGCTCTTGGCGAATGTTTACATTCGCTACATGTTCGCCAGACAGAACGAGAATAACTTTTTTGTCGCCAGAGGGACGAAGCGAAGCATTTCTGGCGAAATAGCTAGCGAAGGAAAATGAGAATACGAATGCGCACTCCGTTCGCCAATATTTTCGACAAATTGCGCTGGCTATAGCCAGAAAGAACCAGAATCAGGCCCCTGGTTGCATAACTGGTGGTTGGACTCAACGCTCCGTGAAAGACAAAGTAAAAACTCATGCAGTAAGTTACCACTATGAAAGAGAAATAAAATTTGCCCAGATATACCACCATTTATCGTGACCTCGCTCATCTGTGCAATTGTAATGCCACGAGGGATTACAGTACACGTACGTCGTTTTTCTTGCGATTGTTGTTCAGGTTGCATAACTCGCGGGATGGCTGATGCTATCGCATTGGTGATGAAATTTTTCATTTATTTAAGATGTGTATGCTTTTCAGCATTTGCGGTCTTGTCTTTCATTTTTGGTTAGGCATTAATGCAGATTTTAAAAACTTTCTCCAGCCAAACTTTATCCTCATATATCCTACGAACACACCTGTAAAATCATCTCGTTCTTCTCACCCTCGATTCTTAAGTAGCTTTGATAGGATATCATTATAGTCTCCACACCTTCTTTTCTCATAATGTTTACCCTAACTTACTAACATGGTTGGATCAAGACTCCTGGTCCCAGTTCATTCTTATCTATGTCATTCTCCTCTTCTATTCCCAAGTTCCCTTGCCTATCATTAGTTTCATGCAGTTCTTTTCACGTTTTCCTTACCCCTATGCTGAATCTCTTGTAAGTTCTATCAGCAGCTCTCCTGACTTAACACTAATGAACAGTATCGTTTTCCACTTCCTGATGCTGAATAACCTTCTAAACTTTGAGTACAGGGTGCCTATTTCTTCCTCTCTCTGGAGCCTCTGAACCTATTTACATTGGCCTTTTCGCCACTTTTCTCTTACTCTCTTCATATCTCTCCTATGTCTATTGCTTATTTCCTTAAATTTTATTTCGCCTGGCTGTGTTTAACACTTTGAGACCGAGCGCCATCAATAGATGGCGCGGCGGACTCCGCCCAGGTCCAAGCACCACCTATAGATGACGGGCCGCTGCACTCGGCAGTCATAAACTCAAGAGCCCCATTCTTCGCTTTCCCTTCGCTTAGCAACCTCGGGGCTTCACAGGCATCACACTTCATTCTTACCCACCGCAGGGTATGGATCGGATTCTGCTGAGGCTGCTCGTGTTTTTCAATTGATTGACTCAAATTGACTCTATTTTGACAAATGCTACAGACAGTGTGTCTTTGGCCTCACAATCTTGGATAGGATATGACACAATATCAACGTATAAATCATAAGAAATAACACTTACCTGATTCATCTGAAACAGTTTCTACTTGCGGTTCCAATTTCAGAGGCTGAAAGGAAAACAAAATTTCATCAGCCTTTTATTACAGCTGTAAACAGAATTTCATGCATGCAGCATTGCATAGACCAGGAGGTTAATGCTTTAGGTCAGTGAATTTCCATGTATTTGTCAACAGCATGCGTTCCTCGGGAAAAAAAACTCCAGAACTCCATGGCGAGGATTATCTCCAAGAAAGATATTTATTTTGGCAGAACTGAATTCTGACAGTAATGAAACAGACAGCAATTAAGCACATCTTGAGTACTTGACTGGGGAAAGAGTTTTGAAAAAGTTTTTGAAAAGTTTTGCATTCTGTTTTGGGAAAATTATTTTTTTCATATCAATGTAGTTAAAGGAATATATTTATTTTAAATATATAGTTATGATTAAATCTAGTATATTTTATTATTTATTATTATTACTATTTATTAACAGTATATTTTATTAAAATAAAACCCTCTTTACATATAAAATTACTTTTTTTAATTCATCTTTTCCGTGATACGTTTTAAAACATAGTGGGGCACAAAGCCGCATCACCATCTGGGCATTTATTTCTCGTTTCCTTTTGCAGCACCGCCTTGAAGCATACTATACACTGCTTTGTGGGCAATGCCTCTTTCTCAGTGGATGAAATTGAATCTACAAAGTGCCCTCCTGTCAGTCAAGCAGGGGAAGGAGTATGGGAAGTAACTTTTTTCCTCCTGAAGGTTTCTCATAATTTGATATCAAATTTTCTGCCAGCATGATGGAGAAATTTTTCCAAACTAATTGTTCTTTCTGTAGGTGTCGTTCATTTTGTAGAATAAAAATTAGTTGATGCAACACATATCATTCAATTGCCTAAATATTTTCAAACAATATTTTGAGTAATGGCTTCCTGCTGATTGGTATGTATATCTTCATAATAGCATCACTCCTGTCCACATCAATCATTTTTGTTATAATAATGACCCACTGTTGGCTTTCTTACAATGCCCCTCTTCACTCTCCACTGACCATTGCTTCATCCACAAAATGTAGAAATGAGAGAATTGCAAACCTTTGCTTGATTATTACTAGACTTCGGTCGATACCGATAGTGAGTATCGGACATTTTCCCGATACTTCCATACTTTCGAGTATTCGTTTTTTTCGGATACTTTTACTCAAAAGTATTCGTTTGGTGAAAATAATCTAAAAACATAATTTTGAAATCCCACCTTCTTCAACTAACTTACCAACGTGTCGCATATTTGTTTACTTAGCTGCGATCTTTGTGCCAGTAAAAGTGAGACAAGAGCTTAGAATTGGCTATGGGAAAGCCTGAGGCAAAAAGGTCAACCTCCTATGAAAAGTAGACGAAAATCCACAAAAGAAGAAAGTTTGCTGAAATAGCAGCAAAAATTAAACTTCTGCCGTCAACTCAAGACTTCTGCTCAACGCATATGTTGTTCCGCATTTCTGCCTACGTTACGAACTCGATTTAAAAAAATATGAAATGCAAATAAAGTATTGAGGTATAGTCAAGTGTTATGACATCAATGAATTGACATTAGTAAATTTAAAATGAAGACGAAGGTGCTCGCATGCCTCCAATGTTCCATACTTACGGAGAAAACCCGGCTTTGTATATTGATTAGAAAAACTTTAATGAATATAAATAAATATTTGAAACTTATCGGACGTCATGGCAAAAGTACGATTCATATTCTATCAAAATTTCCTTCATTTGTGCATTTCGCATTGTTATGACAGCAAAAGTACGATTCATATTCTATCAAAATTTCCTTCATTTGTGTATTTCATATTGTTATGACAATCTCCAAAGTGACACTGGCCTCTGCGACTCTAAGAAATATGCCATTTTTCATCCTCACTGCAAAAACATGCATCAAAAGTAATTATTTAAAAAAGTCTGGTGCCTGCATTACACGAAAGGCTAAATTATCTACAGGCTGATATGCTCTCTATGAAATTTTCTTCTTCCTTTTTGGGATGTCAAGCCTCGAAGTCGAGTCTATATATACTTTTTTGCGTGAACAGTATACACAAAACATGCTGTTTGGTCATATAGTCATCATTAATTATTGAGTCCACATCAACGCAAGGTATCATATGTATCTTTTGGGAGGCATAATAATTGAAAATTAACTGTTACAATAAATTCACGCCAGCAATGAACTAACTTGATGGCACGCGCAGTGGTCCCCTGGAAGTTATGCAACCCAATCATGCTTTTTCAACATAACCCGAGAAGGCTTGACCTGTTCAGCAACTTTTCCTCGTTACCAAGTGCAGGATTTTGAGTCCCTACAAAAACGTGCTAATGAGAGTGCACTGTATTCGGGTGTACCTGCAGGTTTAGAGTTTCCTGAGCAAATGTTTTCAGAAACTAGTGCTATGGTCCAGATATAAGAAACATCTAAACTGCTGAGCATTTTCAGCAACTGTGTCATTAATATGTCAATGAGCAATACAATTGAATATGAGCTGCTGAGCAAGTTCAGCAGCTCTTATTTCTTAAAAGTATTTTCAGCATTTACAAATGCAAGAGGGCTTAGTGCATAAAATCCAATTCCAGTGATAATAGGGTAGTTTCCTTCATCAAAGAAAACAGACTTCATTAATTGCGATTTGTGCCCTGCCATAAATGTATTTAATTTACGCAAAAAGTTTGCATTGAGAAATCCCAGTTTACTAGAGAATTAAATGTTAATTTTAAGGCCATTTGAAAAGGCTCTGAAATGGCGGGGTGCGCTGCCTTCATGCTGACGTAACAGGTAGGTAGTTTACGTTGCGAAGCATAGGAAAATTCGTCTCCTGAACTTACCGTTGTATTTCAGGGCCCCTCAGCTCTAGTGAATATTTATTAGTATTAACCTGTAAAAACTATCAATGTTGGAAAAGAATTCTCAGTTAAACATGGTATTATTAGTCATTTTATAGGCTCAAGGACGTCCTGCTCGCTGTGTCTTCTGCTACGACGAAGCATGGCGTGAAGGTCGTGCGGCGATAGGCGAACTACATGATATGCTTGTGAAAGGAATACTAACTGATTTTAAATGAATCAACTGCATAAGTAATGTTAAATAAATAAATAAAAGTTAATTATAATTAATTAACGGAATAAATATGCCTCCAATACTTGTTCATAAGCTTTAACGGAGTGCGGCGTCTATTTGGAAGCGCCCGCAGCACCACCTGGTGGCAGGTAGAGGAAATAGTTTGACGTCACACGTAGGATTAACCGGCATGCAATAGTTTGCCGTCGCGTTTTCACGCCATTGATTTTTTTCACTTTTTAATTAATGAGGAAAAATACTTAACGTCATTTAAAAATCGAACGGCTTAAAACACGTACTCCAGAGGTTATAAACTTTCGATCAAGACAATAAAAAAATAATAGGAAACTACCCTATTGTAAGAGTAGCAAAATAAAAGTTTTCACAATGTCATTTCTCTCAATAATTAGGTGTTCTTTTAAAACACTTTTGATTACTGAGTTGACTTCATGAGAAGGAAAGCACTTATCAAATTTTTTAGAAAAATAAGTACGGTAAGTATCAAAATTTCCTTTCATTTGTGCATTTCATATTGATATAACAATCTCCAAAGTGATGCTGGCCTCTGCGACTCTAAGAAATGTGCCATTTTTCATCCTCACTGCAAAAACATATCTCAAAAGTAATTATTAAAAAAAAGTCTGTCACCTGCATTAAACGAAAGGCTAAATTAAGTTGGTATTATTATATGGTACTATTGGTATCGGCCTCTGGTATCAAGGTATCGGTTTGGTATCTGTACAAGTCTAGTTAATACCCTTGAAAAGTAAGGAGTAGAGATGCCTTCTCATTTTGAAAAATAGCTGTGGTAATTGGCTTTTTTGCACAACTTCCATCAAAATAAAAATGCCTATGAATGTTTTTATTTCTTCAAAACTCATTTCACTCCACTAGTGCACTCGGGAACACAACTTTAGGTCATAATGATGGTCTAAAACACTGTTTTTCATAAAAATATACATCTGCTCCACTTTAAGGCCTCACAAGTCATCATCTACAACTTTCTTAAATATTTCTAAAATGCCCACCTTATTCTACAATTCCATAATTGCACCAATAGAGCCTTCAAAATCAAATTTGCTGTGAACTGTTTCCCTTGTGGTCCACCAATTAGGATCTATGCACTCCTATTCCTCCTCTTCTGATACTACACTTTCTTCCGATTCAGAAGAACTCATGTTCTCATGCATTAAAATCTTGTCACTATCCTTGTTGCTGTCACTTTCGTAGATTTTTTCAAAAGTTCATGAATAGTGTCCTAGGATGGACAAGTGTGGCTTGAAAATACATAGGTTTTCCTGATGAATGCTGGTGATGAAGTTTCAATGAGTTTCCAACCAGGTGAAGGTGATGGGCACCAATGTTTCGATGTCGTAGTCTGCTATTGCCTTCATCCTGAAGACAATGGCAGACTAGCAGACAGTCGGTCTGTCACGATTGTTGCTTACCAGTAAACACTAGCTCATGAGCTAGTGTTTACTGGTAAGCTAGAACACACCTCCAACACATAATCGGGACTAGTGGATGCAGGCTAGACTGCCAGAGGATGGAAATTCTCAAGAATCACTTGTCTTCTTGCGGTTCCTACCTCCAGGCTCATGGAATTGTTATTTCCCATTGACAAAAACATGATATTTAATAAAAATAATTGAAAGACAATATCTTTAACAAGTTTTTCAAATGGGGGCGTTTACTCGGAACCGAAATAACAATTTTGTACACGAAATTGTTAGATGGAAACGAAAAAAGAAAACTAGTGAAAAAATTAATCTTCTAACCACAACCATTCACTCATAAATCAAAAATTAAAAAAAGCAAAAGGTGACGCCCACCGAAAAAGCTGCTGTGATAACATTGACGTCATTTTCCTCCCATCCTTGGCTGCTTTCAGGGGAGGGGGGAGGGAGTGGAGGGGGGTTCTCGGAAGGTCTGCTCGCACAGATGCTGTCGTAACAGCTCTGATTGGCAGAGTCAAATGTGTCCCCCCCTTTGCGATAAGGTAAAGTAGCTTCACGGGCTCAGTTGTGATTGGACGAAGTCGATTAACTTCAGAGGTTGCACCGCGCCCACTTTTCCGAAAGGGTTAAAAACATCAGTTTTTCGGCGCCTACAACTCAAGAAATAATTGACGGATCAAAAAAAAGAAAAAATATGGGTCTTTTTATTTTACAAACTATCATATTCAGCAATTAAAAAAATATGGTAAACGACCCCATTGCTACTGACTGCGTCGAACACAGAATACTTATATCGTGATGCAAGAAAGATAAAGGGTAACTGCTTATTCGAGATTGGAAAATGGCACACCCTTTACACAGAAAAAGTATAAAATCTACTCTATTATTTAAATACAGAGGAGGATATGTTTACCACTCTCTAGGAAAAACGGACCACAGTGTATCTCCATAATCCTAAACTGGTAAAAAAAAATTCTTTGCTATCCTCAGTATTAGCATCAAAAGGTGGAGATTATGGAATCTCTATTAAAATATGCAGCTCTCGACAGAATTGCATCTTCTTCACGAAATATTCTCTGATGCTACCATCTACTGGCCATAGCGCAAACTCAAAGGACGGGAATCTGAGTAAGAAACTTCCAGCTAGATATCTCAACATGCCCAAATACAATAGACCAAAAAAATGAATGGCAAGATATCTCATCAACCCCGCAAGAGTCATCTCCGTATGACGAAATTTCTCATCCCCAGCCAAGTGGTTAATAAGCTCTGCTCAAAAACAAACCTGATCTTCCTCCCCTTTATTCTAACCATCAATTACCATATGACGCTAAAATCACTTGATCAACATCCACCCAATGCAAAATTATAAGTAATTCTGCATTAATGTTTTCATTATACTTTTATGAATAACATAAAAAACAAAATGGATGACATTACATTGAGGATATTTAAGAAAAATTACCTCAAAACATGTTCAGAAACATTTCAGCTACAAAGATACATAACACTTTCAGTGGTCCTATTTTGTATAACTTGTTACTTCCTATCAATGCCACCATCATCGAGATAACTGCCAGAGTTTATTTCCATTCCTTTTAATTCATGTAAGTTGCAAATACTAAAGAGTGCTGATGAAAGTTTGGGCTTTCTTTCCTATTTCCTCCCAACACAATCCTCATTCCAATTTCTTTGATCTTAGTATTGATTAGATGACAGCCTATCCACCTTCATTAAATACCAATATGCCAAGGAGTTTCAGTAATGAGATGGATGCAAATTAATGCTTCTTTCCTTTTGCCTAATTTCTGTGGAAGAGATCATCACTTTCACTACTTCATTAAATGTCAAGTAAATACTTACTGCACAGGGGACAACTAGTGATGGATCTTTCTTCATCACTGACGGAGACCAGGAACCATCTCCATGTAGTTGGATGTCACTACTGTCATTTGGCAACTTCCCTGACAGTAGCACCTCTTGAAAATAACTGAAAATATATTTAAAAATCAAATTAACAATGGCTGATAATGATGTTTGCAAGTGCATGATCAAAAGTTGAGTATTTTAGGTTTCTCCCATAGAATCAGTGAAACATTAGCACTTGCCCTCGGATTACTCAAATGTTATTACTTAAGTAGGTATAAATGTACGATACTAAGAGCACACAACATAATAACCTAATATGAGTCCAACACTCTACAAATTAGGTAGATTTCTCAACAGAATTTTGGGCACAAATATAATACAGTAGACTCTCGTTATTAAAAGCAACACTTTTACTAAGTTTCGTTACTACAAAGAAAAATCATTGATCCCAATTAAAGGGGTATCCAAACATATGGTAAAATAAATGACATAACAAAATTATGAACCTTAGTACCGGTCCCATAAGAAACAAAAGAAACTCTGTCATGAATTTTAACACACAATGTCATTCATGCAGGCATCCGTAACACTGTATTATAAATCATGATACTTTGCCACACGTACAAGGTCTGTTCAAAAAATACGCGGACTGTTTGAATTGCCCGGATCCAGTTGGTTCCAGGTAAATCACTTGGTGTCCCTAGATTTGTACAGATCAGCTGATAATAATGCCGTTTCCCGATTGGAGATATCTTCATTTGTTAATTAGCAACGCAGTATTTAGTCAAGTGCGGTTGTTTCATTTGTCAGATTTCAGAATGAATGACCTGAAGGAGCAAAGGCTTGCTGTGAATGTTGTGCTAAACTTGGAAAATCTGCGACTAAAACATTTGCTATGCTCAACACGGCTTACAGTGATGTTGCCATGAAGCGTATGGCATGTTTCAAGTGCCATGAACGTTTTAAGGGTGGTCGACATTCGATCGAAGACGATGAGCGTCCTGGACATCCTTCCAAGTCAACTGACGACCCACACGTCGACAAAATCAACACCTTGGTGTGGGCAAATCGATGTCTGACCATCAGGGAGCTTGCTGAAGAGTGTGGGATATCACTTGGATCTTGTAACGAGATTTTGACCGAAACATTGAAGTGGCACCGAGTTGCTGCGAAATTTGTGCCACGCATGATGACGGAAGACCAGAAAGCCAATCGCGTCCAGGTTTGTCAGGAACTGCTTGATCATTCAGAAGAAGATGAAAACTTCTTGTCAAGGATCATAACAGGCTTCCCCACCCCCCTACTCAACTGACCTTGCTCCTTGTGATTTTTTCTTGTTCCCCAAACTCAAAAGACCCTTGAAAGGAAGAAGATTCCCGAGATTAAGGCAAATGCGACGAAGGAGCTGAAGGACATAACAAAAGAAGCATGCCAGGACTGTTTCTGCAAGTGGAAACACCGTTGGGATAAGTGTTTGCGTTGGGGAGGAGAGTACTTTGAAGGGAACCCAGACATGTAACTTCTAAATAAAGTGCCTTTTGTTTTATGACATCAGTCCACGTATTTTTTGAACAGACCTCGTACTGGGCTCAAGAACTTGAGAACTACCATATAAACAATGGATACTTTGCATAAGCTATTTAGTTGTGTTGAAGATACAGGGCTCCCATTGGATTAGTGATCTTCGAAGGGACACAGGAAGCATGAGAGGTCAAGAAGGGGTGAAAGGGAAGCAACAAAAGATAAGGACCTATCATTTCCCTTTCACACCTCCCCTATCTCTCCTGCTTCTATTGTCCCTCTGAAGGTCACAAACCCAATCTCAGATTGCACTCTCTTCCCGGCTAATCCCCCCCTCCCTCCCCTCCAATCTTACGGTCTGGCTTAGGCCCCCCCACCCCCATCTCTACACCACATAGTAATATTGTTGACGCCATGAGACTGTTCACCGGTGACAGAGATTATGTTCTGAAATCAGCTACTTATATTCTGAAATCAACCACGTATCCCCCAGTAATCTATATCCCATCCAGACCAACAAAGAAAATATAGTCATCATTCTTAGAGAAGATTTAGAGACTGCTCAGACCAAGTTAGTCTTCACTCAACCACTGTGAAGGGGTCCTCGCAAGTTAGCTGAGAAGGCTACAAGCTACAAGGAGTGGATAACCATTGACAGTGTGAAATTCATGGACAATGGATTCATCAAAACCAAATAAATCTAGCAAATATTTATATTTGAATGATAAATCAAAGAAGATTAAAGGAAGTAAACAAAATTATTGAGACATCAGTGGCCAAAACATTTTGCATTTCTCTATCGATGCTCTCCACTATTCTCTCTCACTGTGAAGAAGTTCAAGTGAAAGTGGCAATAGGAATCACCGAAGAGGAAGATCCCGCATATGCTAAATTTGCTGAACTTGAAAATGAAGTGTATGCTTTTTTTTGCAATATGCTGTCATCAATAAAACCTACCTATCAGTACTGGAGAAAAATAAAGCTATTTCCCTTGAAAAAATGTCAAGGATTTCAAAGCTTCTGCAGGTGGGCCAACAAAGTTTTAAGTACATTTCAACATTACCTCCCTGAAGATTTATGTCGAAGATGGTGCTGTCAACAATGATACATTACTGAATGGCGTATGGAAAATGATGCGCTTATCAAAGAAAATAGCCCCGAAAACAGATTTTATTTTGATGAGGCTTTTGGGGCTCTTTTATAACGCTTTTCCCAAAACAACTTTGGTGCTGAAAAGAAAGCGATGTCATGGAGGCAGAAAAAGCAAAATGAGATTGAAAGTGGGTCTTTGGGTAAACCAGATGGGTACCAATGAGTTAAAACTAATTTTTATCAGGAAGTATCAGAAGCCTCGGTGCTTAAAAAATGTTCCATGGGAAAACCTTCCAGACTTCTATGATTTTAATAAGCACAGTTGGATGACCAGAGAAATTTTCCATAAAACTCTCATTTAAGTGCAAAGATGGGAGAAAATAGGAAGATTCTCCTTCTGCTGGACAATAAGAGCTCCCACAAACATCTCGACAAACTAAATATACCCAATACATACATTTTATTTCTTCCTCCACACATAATACGTAAAGATCAACAATTGGATTATTCAAAACTATAAAGTTATTTACCACAGGAGACTAGTACAATACTACCGATGCTGGTTTGGTATGTACTCATTTTTATAAACTTTCCAGTCATTGAAGTTGTCTATATTATTGTCAGAGATAATATTGCTCATCTTGGCATATCACCATCAAAAACAGACTATATTTCGATCGGTGATGACCTCCAGCTATGCGAAGATGAAACGGAAGAAGCTCTGGCAGGACAATGTCAAGAAAGCAGCAAAGAAGATAAAAATGATGTTGTTCTTGTTTTGCCTACAGAAACATTATGCCTCAACACACTTGATAATTTTCAGATGTGTATAAACTCATTTGACTCTCAATTTAATTTTCATTTCACAAAAATTGAAGTCATGGTAGAAGAGACGATGGAGCAAAACAAAGTTCAAAAACAAATTACAGATTTTTAAAAGTGTCTTCATCTCTCTGTGCACCTAAAGACTATTCCATGTTTCATTTCTCTGATAAACAGTGCTTTACTAGCTGAATTTCTTTCTTCCTTGGATGTTATTTATCCCTATTATAATTTCCAATAGTCCATTAGCCATTCAAGTCTGACCACCAGTTTGCACGCTGGGTCCTTATTTTCAGTACAGTGGAACCTCCATCTATTGTTCCTGCAAGGATTGTTTTCCCACATGCACCATTGGCAGATTTGGACTCGAATGAAGTTCCATATATATAATGTTATTTATTCTCACTGCTCATTCATCGTTTCCCAAAGTATCGTTTTACTGTATTGATTGTTCGCAAATGACGGTCCCAACAGCATATCCTGCATGCATCATTTGGGAAAAAATTAAATGAAGAATGCATTCATATTGTATTATTCAAGTTTCCTTCTCTTTCCGACTAAAACTTTCGTAACAGTCATAAAAACATGCTTTGCACTTGGCAGTCGGCTTCGTGACAGTGATTAAATCACTACCAGAATTCACTTCGTTGCACGGCCGGTGATAACAATAACAAATGCAGGGTGGCTACTGATATCCAGTTTTTAAATTTCCTGACTTATCCCCGAAGGACTTAAACAATTCCCTGACTGATTATCAAAAGGTCTCCTATTATCCAAATATTTTGTTTCTGCTGAATTAAATTTTTGTCAAAACTCAGAAATTGTTAAAGGCTGAAATCAATGGCCCAGTCCATATCGATTCAGGCAGGGGCCTTACCTTCATAGTCTCAGATGTTATTGAATTTAACATATGTCAAACTTCAGGACAAAGTAAGTAATACGTGTATTTTAGTTTTGTCCAAAAAAATTTTTGGCTCGAGATACAGTCCACCGAACATGGGCCCGCGAGCGCTATTTTTCAAATGCGATTTTTGATAAAATACTAAAATGCTCATATCTCAGGAACGGTTCAAGATATTTTGCTTCTTTTTGTTTTATTTGAAAGATAATAATTTTGTGATTAAAATGATATCCTTGATTTGAAAATATGTGTCCACATTCTCTTGCTGCAATTTTTTTATTTTATTTTTTTTTATTTAAAAAAATTGTTTTTCTTAAAAACGCCAATCCTAAAAATTTTTATTTTTTTACTGTTTGTCAGTACCATAGAGTACTACAATCCCTGAAAAGGAGAACTTCCACTTTTCAGTTTAACAGGTTTTATAAATTAATGTAATTTTTTACCTTCCATGGTGAATTTCTTGATTGCAAGTTTTTATAATTTTGTTATTTTAAAACACCAATCTCAAAAAATTTGTACTGTTTGTCATTAACTAAAAACAACAAATGGAACAAAGTTAGGAACTAGTTAAATGTTGATAATTTTTTTAGATTTTCTTTATTAATAACCTTCCAAATCATTAATGATCTTCTGGAATAATGTGGAAGATTCTAGATGATTCCAAAACGTAATGGAACCTTCTAGAACAATTTGGAAGCTTCCAGATAATTTCAGATCATAATAGAACACACTTCAACAATCTACAAACTTGCAAATAATTCCAGAATGTAACAAAATACTCTAGAACAATGTGGAAGCTTCCAGATAACTTCCGAAAACCTCTGAGGACAATGTGGAACCTTCCACATAATTAAATAATGTAACAGAACTTTCTAGAACAATCTGAAACTAACTGGAAAATTCTAAATTTTTGACCTAGCATATAAAAGGGAGGACACATGAACTGACAGTTCAGTTGTCAACAGGCAAACAAAGAGAGTAGTTAAAAATTTTTTTGTTAACAGTACCTGTGAAGGTTTTTGAGAATTCTGCTGACTGACTGGGTTGTGGTGTTTGTGGAAAAGTCTATTTGAAATGTCTTCTGACTGGGGCCATAGGAGAGTGAAGTGTGCTGACTATTTTCATATCCATAAAAGAGTGATACATAAGACTAGCAAAAAGACTTCAGGATGGAAATAAGAGTTCTCATTTTAAGACTGTTTCAAAGTGAAAATGTTTCCAGTAATGACTTTTTGTGTTCTAAATGCTTTAACACAATATCAAACATGACAATAAGTGAACAAGAAGCCCCCAATGTTGTGTGTGATGCAGATTTTGTAACTGCAGAGGAAGAACTACATATCCTGAATCAGTCAGCTACAGAGGTTGGTGTTAGTCCTGTTAAGAAACCATGGTCAGTGAAGTCAATTCATGAGATGTTTGCATCAAGAAAACACAGAGACATTTCTGGAGCAGTGGGTGAGCATACCAGAACAAAACTGACCAAAATCTTCAAAGTAGAAATTCCAACTTCAGAAGAAAATGAACCAAAAGGAGCTTGTGCAACCTGCCAAGAGTTTTTATCAAACATCAGTTCAGCTGTTGAATCATGTGCATCCTACAATGATAAGGTTCAAGTTCTAACAATTATCCCAGTATCCTTTACAAAGAACCAAATTTTGCACCACATTCCATCTGCATCAAAATACATGGTGGACAAGACAAGAAATTTGAGGTCAGCAAAAGGAGTGTTTGGAAAACCAGATCCATATTATGGTCATCCTGTGAATGAAGCAAATGTTCAAATTGCACAGTCATTTTATCTGGAAGATAAGTGGGACTGTTCTCGCCAGAGTGCCAACAAAAAAGACATTATGACTATGACAGTTGCAGGAGAAAAAGTGGTGAAAGTGAAAAGATACATGACCCGCAGCATTAAAGAAACTTTTGCCATATATAAGAAGGAACATTCAACATTGCATATTGGTAGATATCCAATATTCTTTCCCCATCTCTTCCATACCTATCCTTATGCCTTTCCTCCCGGTCTGAAGCGCCTATTAGTGCGGAAACAGACTTGAAAACACCCATGATGAGCATATTGGAAGATCAAAATTTTATGCATTACGACCTAAGTGGGTTGTTCCACATGCACCTAGAGATGTCTGTTTATGTTTGTATTGTGCAAATTTTGAACTGTGTGGTAGCTTTGAAGAACTTACTTGAAGATATGACATATGACACCTTGGTTGGACATGTGAAGTCGTTAGTGGTCTGTGACAGAACGAGAGATATGTTTGTTTCAGGACTGTGGTGACTGCCCTGGTAAGGGGGGACTCGACTTACAGACACTTGGTCTGGATAGTGTAGCAGATAACTCTTCTGAAGTTACATATGCAACATGGGAAGAAAATAAACTCATTAAGAAAAATGTTGCCATTGATACCTTCTTAGACGAACTTGGGAGGTGGACAGTGAAAGCAGTAACACACCAACATCCGAAGAAAAGAAAAAATTGCAACAAGAACACATTGCAGAAGTGAAGGGATGGGTAGAGGCTGCATGTTTAGTGCTTCACTCTGATTTTGCTGAGAACTGGTCTGTGGTTCTACCACAAGAAGTTAAAGGATATCACTGGAGTAATGACCAAGTTTCAATTTTTACAGGAGTGACATATTTTCAGAACAAGACCACAAGTGTTGCAGTATAAGTGATGACAGAGGACATGACTCAGAACATGCATTGTTGGCAATAGACAAAATTATTCAACCACTGCAATCACAGGTAGAAAAGATCATAATTCTGATGGTGCCCCTAGTCACTTCAAAAACCGTTTCCAACTATTTTAACTTGCAAAGTCTCTTGTTCCAATGGAGTGGGTATACAGTGCTACTGGACATGGTAAGGGGCATGGGGATTTCACTGGCGCCGCGGCCGTTCCCCTAAGTTCCATACGCTCTGCGAACGGTGTTTGGAACTACACGACTACCCCCCACCACTTTCGAGGTCAAGGGAGGGGGAAATTTCCCCCTCCATGCATCCCTGTTGATTTGAAATAAGGGAAGCACACGCAGTGTCAACGGCTATCGGAGAATTACTGAGGCGGTTGAAATCTGTGTTTTTGTTGTAATTGACGCCTGAATTTGGATGTGGAATGCAGAAAGTGCTGTATTGAAGGTTGATCTGCTCCCGGAGAGAAGTACTTGAGAGGTAGGTGCAATTTTAAGATACAGTATGCTGTAATCTGTCCTTGCCCCACTATGTGTCCGTTAATGAACCTTATGAGTGCCTTTGGACGTAACTATTTTGTTGTATGTTAGTATTCGAGAAGCGACAGTAGTTGCCATGTTGTGTTTTTGTTACGAATTTCATCCTTGCAATGAAGTATACTATTTTCTTCGATGTTGATTGCATTGAAACATTCTTCTCGATTGCATTGAAACATTCATCTTAATTGTATTGAAATAAGTATTATATTGTTTTGTGTGTTGAATAGTGGTATTTGCGTAAATAATGTGAAAGTATTCGTTTTCGTCAAGTTCTTGTTATGTTATGAAAATGATAACCCGCCAACTGGCGAACCGTAATGACCGGGATCTGAGTTTTATAAATCACAGTCGGAAGCTGTTTTGTCCGTGACTCTTTGTGCTAAGAGCCCGTTACTCAAAACAATTTGTTTGTTATTATGTTTCATAACTCGTAATCAAGGTCCCTCTCGTAATCTTCACTTGATGTGCCTTAGCTCTATTTCGTGTGAACTGTAGTGTGTAGTTCGCAGCCTGGTGACAAGGTGTTTGCTATCATGCAATCGTCATCAAAATATCCCAAAGAAAATGTATGAGGCTAGTGCCTTCTACCTTCAAATACATTCTCATCTATTAATGTTGATGTATGGTTTCAGGTGTTTTAGGCAAAGATGGACTTGCCACTACATAGTTTTTCATGGAGGTGGACTCTGCTTTTGACAGCTTAAATGGAACCATGGACTACACCCCCATGCACCTGCCGAAGGAACCTTTGAAGTCAGCTGTAAGTTAGGTGAGTCCTCATGTGAAATTCTTGGAATCTATCTGAAAATCACTTTGTGACAGTCCCTGGGCAAAAGTCAGTAATCCACCCTCCTTATCAGAATGGGTAGTTAGCTTATATTAGATCAGGAATGTTGTTGTCGGACCTAGTAAAAAGAACAATGCTGGCATTTGAATACCCACAACCTTATTCAAGACCCGGTTGAAACTTTTTTTTTCAGTATTATTAGTCAGAATTGTGATGCAAATCATAACCCTTTCACTCCGCAGTTATAGGAGCATTGAAGACTGCTGTAATTAACTATTTAATTTATATCCAGGGGCAAATATATCAAATTAAGGATGGGTGCAGCCTATTAATAGTTGTCTTCTTTTTTCCTTCAGTAAGATGCTGAATCTAGACAGCATGAGATCAACAGAAGCTATAAAGGAAGAGAACTAATATTGAGTTGTAAGAAAATTAGTTCAGTTGTGTCCATAAAAATTCCTGTGGCAATGATATTCCTTGAAGATCTTCCTTGTGACCTGTGTGATCCATTCCTCACAATAGACCCTAGTTTATTTCAGGATGTCTTCTCTTTATTTTTTGAAAATGAGGCTCATAACTGATCTTTCCCTTCAGGAGAATTTCTTTCGATAATTGGAGGAGGTATCACGACTGCCAGAAGAGAGCTACAGATCATGAAAGAAACCTCTCCACATTAATAAGGCCTTGTGGGTGTGCATTTTGATTTTTTTCAGGTGCAACAGTCATCTAACTGATTTAAGAAATTTTTTCATTTCAGTTGTCACCAAAGTGCCCATTAAAAATAATGTATCGATAAGAGGAATATGAAACTGATATAAAATCATTTAATTTCCACAAATTATGCTGTTGTGATTTTATATCCATGTATTATCTTTTGCCAGAGATGTGTAACTGTTATGCTCAAGCCTTAGTTTTTCCCAAGTTTATGATTAATTTAATATGGTAATTTTTTGTTAATATGTTGTGCTATTGATTTGCTTCCTTTCACTCCAAATATGGCTCAAATTATGTTGTACATACTGTCAAGTGATTATTTGGAAGATCAGGTAAATGGTGTACAGTGATTATCCTCCACCCTGATACAGGCAGGTAGCCAGAAATTTGCTTCGGGTGGGGCTGTCTTGCTTAACTTAAAACAAATCAGCCTTGCCCATTCGGTGTCGACATGTTACAATTCTCTTGCCTTAATTTTCAGTTCTTGATATTTACTTTTACTGTGCCCATGCTTATCTCTTCTCATTCGTAAAATTCATTACTAAAATCAGACCAACGAAGTTATTGGGAAAAATTTCAGGGGGGGGCTGAAGCACCAGAAGCCCCCCTGGCGATGAGCCTGCCCTGATATTCTGGTGGACCGTATGATTTCTCATATTCCTTATGTAGGCTTCTGTGGTGCATCAGCACTGGAGATGCTAGTCTTCCAGTATTTCTGCTGCGTAGTCTATTTCCTTGGATGATGGTTTCACTGGCATGACAGAACGCACCTTGACCAAAAAAACTGTTAACCAATGAGAATGCATTGGAGTTGAACATGGGAAGTACATAAGATGGACAGAAAGTGAAGTATCAAACACTTATAACCCGAAGGTGCTGACTGAAACACTGGCGACACCATCATCCAAGAAAATGGATGTATGCAGCAAAAATCCCAGAGTACTAGCATCTTGGTTTCTCATATGCCTATACAAGCTGGTGTTGCTTGTTTGCACAAGCTTTCTAGGTGCTGGCACAAATTATTCTCTATAATTTGTGCCAGAAAAATCAGTCGTTAAAGGGCTGTTTATGCATTTAAACTTTACACTTACTTCTTTGACTGGGGATCTCTTTGCCACATGGGTCTTGACCATGAAAAAGAGGCGCTACCAAGGTGATAACCGCCTGGGTGGTAGTGGAATAATTAGCACATTGATGGATAAGTCCTCACGTTTTACCAACGATTCCTTTGTAGACAGATGCATGAAATGGACAGCTCTAAGCATAGTTACTTTCCTTGTTATCTTTACTGTTGCATTAGCATTAGTTGTTATGGTCTACCTCACATAAAATTGGTTCTTAAACGTAAAATACTATGAAGTGATACTGACATTTTTCTTTCTATTGATTGTTTTGCAGGAATGCTTTTTGAAGACCTGATAAGGAGTGTTGACATTCAAATGGCTGTATCAATTTCTTAAATGTAAATTTGTGAAGTATGGAAACTGTTATTTGACTTCATAATCCATTCATTGATTTTGTTATTAAGCTGAAGTGTGTAACAGTATAAGTAATTAAATGAGTCTTTGAAATCAGTTTTTTTATTTGCTACCCTTGGTTCCAATGATCATGTTGAAGTGCCTATTTTTTGTGTCTTCGCGTATGTGATCTTATTTCGTCGTGTTGGTTTCATGCTGTTTTATGGAAATTCTTCAGATGATGTTTGTGTACTGTCACTGTGACTTCAAAGAATTTCCTGATATGGGTAAGAAAACGATCATCAAATGAAGAGGATGGACAACATGGAAGCGCATCAGAGGATTTTTACCATCGCGTGCACGTAATAAGTATTAAATTTTAAGAAAATAATAATAAATAAAAGAAAATTTAAAAATATTAGTATTTGAACTGCGCGCCCCGG
This sequence comes from Platycnemis pennipes, assembly GCA_933228895.1. Classification (NCBI taxonomy): domain Eukaryota; kingdom Metazoa; phylum Arthropoda; class Insecta; order Odonata; family Platycnemididae; genus Platycnemis; species Platycnemis pennipes. The sequence continues at coordinate 98,106,644 of OW121848.1, read as the reverse complement.
CTCCGTTATGGCGACGGTGGCGCACCCTTCGAACGGTGTTTGGGACTAAAACTTAGGAAAGCGCCTTATACGGGAGTGGAGAGAATCTGGTAAGGGGCCCTGTGATGGTGTAGGAGGCCTGCTGAAGCACCATGCAACAAAACATAATCTTTCCAGCCCAAGTACAGCTGCAATTCAGAATGCCAAGGAATTTACAAGAGTGGTGCAGTCACACACATCAATAAACCTGATTCTGAATTAATGGATGAAGGCGATACTTTGTGGAAGTTTCGTATGTTAAACATTGCAAATGAAATGACTTTGTACTATCCACAATCAGCTTTATAACTTCCCCGATCGATTTCGACGACTAGCGTCATTCTCAAGGGGGGGCCAACTCAGTTGTTTCATTTGCAATGTTTAACCTGATTCTGTTGCCCAAAGAGGAAGTTGAAGAATTCCGCCAGCAGAAAATAAAGGAATGGTCGAACCAAACTACCCCTGTGAAAGGAATTCAGAAGACACATGTCTGGACTCAAATTGATGGGCGAACTTATATTGCACGAACTTTAAAGAGCAAGAAAGAAGAAATTTCATTTGTCCAACCAAGATCTCATAAATGCCAAGAGAATATTCAAATTCACGAACTACAAAAAGGAATGTTTGTGACCTGTGTGTATGACTGTGACTGGTGGATTGCAGAGATTATAGATATTAGTTGTGAGTTAAGTGAAATCATTGTTAACTTTATGCTGCCACATGGACCGGCTGCTGGGTATAGATTCCCAGATGAAAGACAGCAACACCACCACCAGTGCTCACTTCCAATTCGCGATGTTTTGAAAATATTGGGTGCCCCAGTTCCTATTGGTTCAACAGGAAGACATCACTTAATATCAAAGGGAGATACTGATGCGGTTGAACAAATTTTTAGTTCATTAAATTGCTAAATTCAGTTCTAAGCAGAGTGCACAGAAGTAAGCTTCGGAACCTATACATTTTTTAACCTGCACATATATTTTGAAAGCTATTGATGTTTGAAACTTGTGTCTGTTACCCATATTCAAGAAGAAAAAAATGTCAAGTAAGACTAGAGATTTTGATTTGATGTGACCAATATCTGAGAATGTGGTAATGGAAACTGGCTTAATGTTTGGAAATTTTTTGAATTGTTTATAAAACCTGTTAAACTGAAAAGTGGAAGTTCTCCTTTTCAGGGATTGTAGTACTCTATGGTGCCGATAAACAGTAAAAAAATAAAAATTTTTAGGATTGGCGTTTTTAAGAAAAACAATTTTTTTAAATAAAAAAAAATAAAATAAAAAAATTGCAGCAAGAGAATGTGGACACATATTTTCAAATCAAGGATATCATTTTAATCACAAAATTATTATCTTTCAAATAAAACAAAAAGGAGCAAAATATCTTGAACCGTTCCTGAGATATGAGCATTTTAGTATTTTGTCAAAAATCGCATTTGAAAAATAGCGCTCGCGGGCCCATGTTCGGTGGACTGTATCTCGGGCCAAAAATTTTTTTGGACAAAACTAAAATACACGTATTACTTACTTTGTCCTGAAGTTTGACATATGTTAAATTCAATAACATCTGAGACTATGAAGGTAAGATTTTTTCTTTGGCTGCCTGAATCGATATGGACTGGGCCCAATACATTAAAAGCTACAAGTACACCCTAATGAAAAAATATACTAAACCGTCATAAGTTAAACTCTCATCCAAATTATACACACTTTTAATACATATTTTTACACTCGCATTTTTCATTACAAGGCTCCGGCGCCAAAGGGTACCTAAACCAAAAGGCATGTAGCATATACGATAACATCACTCGTGATTATCATTTATTAAAAATCGTAATTTCTTTGTCTTGAATTACACTGTATTCACTATCATTTTTATATAGCTTGGTTTTTCAATTCAATTTATTTAATTTTTGGGTAGTCCAAATCGTATATCTAATTCTTCTTAAGATATGTTGTTTCATTTCATAAAATCGAAGTGATACCTACCTTTACCATGGATCAAAATAGCCTTATGTAAAATCATTACATCGAAATCACGTAAAATCAAATTAATGATTCCATAACAATACTCAAGTAGTCAGCCGGGTCCCCTCATTCACTTGCGTAAAATTAAATTTTACATAAAATCGAAATTCTACTGTATAACAGTGCTGCATTACGGTGAGTCCCCTGAACCATTGCAAGCGTTAGGGCGCCCCAGGTGAGCGAGCTTCCACGGCCACGTATCGTATTTCCGTGGACGTGTATGTTTCCTTCGGTAAAATTACAAATTGACAATGTCCAATTCTTCTCAATAAGCAACAGCAGCATCATACTCAGGAATATCATATTTGAGGTGATTTGTGACCTGACTAAATTGCTTCGAGAGGGAGCTAAGAGGGCCATTCAATAATTACGTCGAGTGTGAAATAAGGGGAGGGGAGGGGTACTCTTCTTACTGTCTCACGAAGGGGAATCGAAGATGATGTTACGTAAGATTTTGTTTACATGCGTGAATGTACTTGTATTACTGTTTTAATAATCATCGTCTCTTACTTTTAGAATTACAAGCACGTACTTATTTACTACGAGCTAGTGGGCTCCAAATATCTCTCAACCTGAGTCTCAGAAGTTAAAAAAAAGGTGAGGTAAAATTTTCCAAACAGCATAGCCTCGGACTCCTTGTGATGAGCAGAATACATTGTGATCATGAATTTTAACAGTACTAGGCAAATATCGCATTAAGGATATACAAAAGGGATACATTGTATGTCTGATGTCCAATTGAATGTTCAACGAATTGATGGGGCTTATTCTATGTACGTCAGCGACGGACATTAATTTTAGTTGGTGTAATAAAGGGTGGTAAATGGGCTGATAAATGTAACGGTAGAAAAATAACGAGAATGTCCTATCCCTGTTTCTCCCTTACTGTTATGAGAATTCCCTGACTTTTCCAGAAATTCAAAATTCCTTGACAATTCCAGGTTTTCCCAGGTTTCCCTGATGATCGCTACCCTGAAATGGCACAGTGTGTAATTTTCTAATGACAAATTAAACATGCTGGATTTCATATCTTTGCACAGAATTTGATCATTTACTTTACATGCACATCTGAAATCAATCCACAGCATGGATGAAACACCAGTAAGGTAGAACAGACAAGAAAAATAGTAAATATAAGCTTTTTGCTACATTCATTAAAAGAAATGTTGATATGAAGTTTGATATTACGAGCCACAATTTTTTTGTCCCATGAACTTCATAATAACGAGTCCACTGTAAATGTTTTTACATTGCCAATAGAAACTGGTAACTTATTATTTGAAATACTAATTAGTACTAAGTCTCTTTTACTCTGAACACAAAAGAATATTTAAGCCCCATCCAGAATGAGGCAGCCAGAAAGGATGCTTTCAAGTAAGGTGATAACTTAGTAGAAACGGCTGATGATTTACTCAACAATACAGGCAGTTCCTTACTTAACCCATTTAAATATTGCCTACAGTTAAATAATATGCTAAGTTTTTAACCCATACAACATTTTCCCTTCTATACGCATTCCAATAAAACAAAAAAACTGACAAGTTTTGGGTGAAATTGGAAAAAATTCGACATTTAAGGGGTTAACCCATTGGCTTAAAGAGACGGCAATTCACCGGCTGGAAGCACTTGGCCTTCCGTTAAAGAACCGGATAAAATTAATGAATAATTAATATTCTCTTAATACAAAACAATCCATGATAAGGACTGTAAAATGTTTTCAATAGATTAAAAATAAATACAAAATATGATTTCAATAAAAAATAGTGAAATAAGTGGCAAAAAGGAGTAAAAAATACTAAGCCAATGAGTTAATGTAATATGGTAACAATGCTGGTCATTAATTAACAATAAAACACTCTTTTAGGCTTCATGCTTGGGTAGCTTTATCCTCACCAAGCAGAGCAAACTTTAACACTGAGTTTGCTTAGACCCCTAAGGCACATTGCCTCATGAAGACACAAGACTGCCAATACTGCCACTGGCATGACACAATTTAAATTCAGTAGTAGAAATGGTCCTTACCCATCAATCACTAGGTTGTCATAAACAGCAGGTTTGTCGCAGACAGGGCAGATCCACATCGGCTTCTTCTCATTCATTTGTAAGTACAGGGAAGCATCAAAACACTGAAGGTGGTAGCATGTTGATGCACGACAAGGAGTTGTCATCCTCATCTTACCCAAAGGGCAAACCAAAGATGCTTTTAATGAAGTAGTCGCTATTTCATTATCAGCTTCCTCATTCAGCTTTTCCTTGACTGTAATATTAACAATTACCAATACAAACTGATCAAATGCATCATTGACAGATGATTACAATTACATTCAATGCAATTAAATGATATAGTTTTCAATGCCTACGAATGTACTACTAAGTATTGCAATGGCAAGATTTATTAACATTACAATGACCTGAATCAGAATGAAATCCACACAATTTCTGTATTTGCCAGCATTTAGAACACACTTATTTCCCACAAAATATGCCTAAAATGGTGCATGCACGAGAAAAAAAATGATGAACTTAAGTTTCAGTAAGTCTAAAACTTCTGGTTTACAGCAATACATATACCAGTATTCCATCCCATTTTGTCCTTTTGCAAAAGAGTGGTTTAAAATAAATCGATTCCATAATTTTTTTTCTATTCTGTCAAAATAATATCGTGGTGGCCTAGTGGGTGGAGCACTGACCGGAGGGCGAGCACTGTCCCGGGTTCAAATCCCAGGCAAGAGCCTTTCTGGACACCCCCATCTAAAATCCTCGCGATTCGATTTTCTGCCTGTTAGAACTTCGTAGGAAATCGCAGGTGGCCCAGGGAAAGGAACTGCCCCCCCCCCTACCGTGAATGTGTGAATTTCACACGCCATTGGCTTAGTTCAGGGGGAGCTCTACTCTCACTTATCAAAACCAACCTTCGGGTTGAATCACTGAGTGAGTGATCAAAATAATAAGTAGTGTGATATAAATTATTAATATATTAAATATATATTATATTTATATATTATTACTTAGCTATATTTGCTGCTAAGAGAGGGAGAATTCCAGTCAAATGGAATTTGGATCTACTAACATCAAGTATGTGGCTCATCAAATGTACACAATTGTAATCACAAATCACTCTAAAGTAGGAAACATCTGGACAAGTATGACAATCATGCCTGGGGTTTGGTTATGACATACTGATAAAAGTTCCAAGTCAATTTGCTCTTTAATTAATTTTGTCATTCTACTCTATACAGTAAAACCTCTCTACATCGAACCCCCATACAGCGAAATTTTAAGGAAACCTCCCTATTTCGAAGTCATTGGCGCGGTCCCGGACCCTTCCAATAGACAATGCACGCAAAAAAAACCTCCCATAACGAACCTCTCTAATTACGAAAACTCCCTACAACGAAGTCTGAGAATGGGCCCAAAACATGAAAAGTGCCCCTCTAGAACAAATTATTGAGAACAAACGCAGTACTTTGCATTTACAGGTAAATTTTTCCATCGATATTTACGTAATAAGCAGGAAGTAGAACCGCAGCAGAGTGTACTGCGTCTTAACTGTTCTGCTCCGAGCTTTGAAGGGGTTCAAATCTGAGACCTAGAGAGTGGAGGGCATGAAGGAAACTTAAAGCTCTGGCTCGGTGAAGGCCATAATCAACTCTGATGGTTCCCACCATAAGAAACGTGTAAGGGAAGCCAAAGCTCTGCTCCACGTGGCTCCGTCTATTGCTCCGCTCCGACCTTTGTGGCGCTCCTCTCTGAACCGCCTAGGCAGTTTACAAGTCGAACTGGTTTGACAGAAATACTGCAGAGCAGCTCTTTTAAAATTAAATTCGATAATATCCCATTGAGCATCCCTTATCAGGGTGTCCACTGACCGGGAAAACCTGGAAAATCGGGAATTATTCGTGAATTTTCAATGCAGGGAAATGCTCGTGGATTATTCATGATTTTCTGGTCTGAGTCAGGAATTTTAAAAATTCTTAATTCAAGACAAAAAATCCTTATTTTAGAAATAGGATCAACAACAATGTCTTTAAGATACATATATATTATTTGATAACTGTACAAGATGTAATGTATGGATTTGCCATTGGTATGAATGAATAAATAAACGATGAAAAAGTAGTTAGGCTCAATGAATCTTCAGCGCTGTATGCATCCGAGATGTCAACCCTGATCAAATGTCGTCGAACAGATGCCTTCAGCGTCACGTCAAGTGTCCTTTGTTCTCACTCATTGCACATATCGAAGGCAACTAGTCGAATATCTTCTAGCTAGACTAGGAAACACTGAAGACATCAAGTCATTGAAGAGGAACATCATGCAAGCCATTCAGCGTCTGTGTGTTGCTTGGGATGGAGTAGAGAGAAGCGCGATCTCGAATTGCTTCAGGAGGGCAGGCTTTCCCGGAGAGATGGACGCCCAAGACGGCCCACAGCCGGAGGAGAGGGAGGAATGGGGTGAAGTCGCTCAATTATTAAACATTGAAGGGGTATCTTTCGAAGAGTATGCGAGTATTAATAATGATATCGAGGATCCCGAAATTTTGGCGGAGATGCAGGATGTGAGCGATGAAGAGAGAGAAGAGCCCAGCAATAGCGTAGTCCGCCCCTGTTGGAAGGAAGTGGTGGATGCAATAAATGTTTTGGAGCAAGTTTTTTTAATGTCAGAAGATGGAGTAGAGAATTTGAAGATTCTGCGGCAGGTTGAGCAAGCAGCCAGCAAAGAAATGAGATAGATGACTTTGGAAAAGTATTTTAAATAGAATAATTTTGAATTAATATAACTTAAAAACAGCTACTGCTTCTTATTTATAAATAAAAAAATGCTTTAAAACTATGTAATTTTTCAAAATTTGTTTTAACTTCCTGAAATATACTCATTTTCAAGCAATATGGAATGTTTTGGTAGAGGTAAGTCACACGAGAGCTGACTGTATGTACGGCGAGGATGGTAGATGGTCCTGTATTAATATTTGTGAGGAGGTAAGTGAAGGAGAGATAAATCGAAAACCGGATTAGTTATTACAGGAATTATTGTACTTCTTCTGTCTGTGAGCCTAACCAGTTGGGCTATTCGAAGAGCGGCAGACCACTGGGCCACGATATATTGGAAACACATGAGCTTTCAGTTAGAGGTAAGGGGAGTCATTGAGGAGTGGAATGGGCGAGGGAGGTCTCCCCGAAGGAACGTGAGAAGGGGAGATAACAGCAGCATTGTAGAGAAAGAGGCGAGTAAGGGTGTAGTTATTCTTTCTTTCGGAGGAGGAAGGTTATTGAATAATAGGCATTTTGGTATGTAATGTTTGGGAGGGGTTAGTTGGCAATGCACTCCTTCCTCTTACTCATTTCAGTGCGTGCGCTAGGTTAGATTTCTTGCTGCGTCCAACTCAAAACGTATCCATTCCAAATTGTTAGCATGTAATATTATTGGTGCAACTAGAGTTTTCAGAACAGTGATCTTCGCTTGTCTACTTGGTTTAGAAAGAGGTCCTTCTAATATCATAAAAGATGCGAAAAGAGTGGGATCTGGTTGTTTTACATGTTTTTATTCTCTTGATTGCTAACATAAGACATATTTAACTCATGTGATTCTGCTTTAGCGACTAATTATTCCAGTTTAATAGTTTTAGCATGCAAATGGCACACATTTTAAAATGAGAGACGTTCTGCAAAGGACTGAAAAAGGGCAAACCTGGTTTTCAATTTTCTTCAAGTATGAAGAGGTAATTACTGGATGAACGGCAACAAGGCGTGGGTTAAAATATTACCTGGCGTACTCGAGGATGGTACTGCGTTTTGGCACCGAAGAACAGGTGTGCCAACAGAATACTGATCGTGTCCAGCTTCCATGAAGGCATCATTAATGCATTATCATCTGAGATTGCCATTGTGACCTCAGGGCATTGCCAACTGCCACGTTTTTACTCGTGGTAACTAACTCACCCCACCTAACTTCCATCATTGTTTATCGATATCTAATATATACCGGTCTCGAACATAGATATTTACCAGTATTTCAATGGGATTTCAATTTCAATTCCAACAATGCATTTTATTTTGTAAGTCTAAATGGCAATATGTGCTCTTTCAAGCAAAATTGCTGCATAAAACTGCCAGTTGATAATGACTTAAATTATTGCACTCCAAGAATAATATCGACTAGATACTCAGAAAAATTATGGAGCACTTTAAAATACGCAATCCACGGGCATTCCTTTAATATCAGAACATAACTAAAGTAAGCAATGAGGCATAGAGCAGAATGGACGAGAAAAACAATAATTTCAATTAGAAATACGCAGATTGAAAATCACGAGGTGATAGCCACGGTATTTGATGGTAAATAATAACAATTGTTTATCATCACTATAGGGAAGGTGTATAAAGCAAGATTAAGAAAATACATGACTTGCATCGAAAAACCTCACGGAACACTTGGGTGCCCCTGCGATAACGCAACCTGCGAGTCACCTTCGTACAATGAAACCCCCTACAGCGAAGTCATGAATTTTTCGGTCCCAACAAATTCGTTGTATGGAGGTTTTACTGTATTAGTTTTAAACATTGAACAGGTGTATAACAATGGAAAAGTTTCAATGTCACCTGACATTTCTCTTCTTGATATTCATTTGATTTGAGTGCTTGGTGTACCATGGGTTCTGAGACCATAGATGTGTTTCACATTTTCATTATCATTGTCAATGACTGAGTGCACAGCTCATAATGAGTTATAATTATTGCTTTACTAATTGAAATTGGTAATTTGAAGCAGATAAAATTAGGAGAATTGGCATCATATTTTTGCCTCCTTAAGCTCAATTTAAAAAAGCACTTAACACAGTTGTACATAAAGATCAGAGATCGAACACAAGTACCCTTATAGCCTTAATGGCCTATCTATGTGGACTAAAAATAAATGGCATTATAGTTGCCTCAAGTATATAAAGACAAAATTATTGAGCTTCATACATGTCATTAATGCAAGAAAAAAGGAAAATTTTGAATAAACACAAATAGCAAGCATGAATAAGGTAGATAGGGTAGTTTTATATTATTTTTTATTGTCTTAATTAAAATATTGATAACCTCTGGAATACGTAGTTTACCCTGTTTGACTTTAAAATGACGTTAAGTATTTTTCCTTCTTAATTAAAAAGTGAAAAAATTTAATGATGTGAAAATGCATTATTTACAAAGACTTCAAATACATGAGTAATTCAATAAAGCAAAAGTTCACCATAAATATCATTTACATAAAAATTACCAATTAAAATGATGGTGTGACCAGAAGACGTTTCCATTTAAGGCAATAAAACTTTGCTGATTTTTATAGTGTTACCTGATATCAGATTGATAGGTGCTTTTGTGAGTTCTACAAATTTATGGAGTTCATAACATACACTGCATATCATAACTTGAGTAAAATGACCAGTTGCTCTTTTTCTACATGTCCTGCTTAAGCGACCATTAACCAAGCATATTTAAATTTATAAAGATCAATCCATTTTTGTAATAATTTCTAGTGCCAAGTTTGGTGAAAATTTCTATATGTTTTTGCCATAACCTGATATTGACTTGCCAAAGATATTTTGGTATCAGCTCCAAATCCATGAGTATAAGGGTGTAAGTCCTACCCAACCACTTTTAGATAACAGGCATGTAAAAGCATGGACAAGATCACACTACCATCTTCTAATAGAAAAACATGGGCATGGGCTTGAAAAAATAATTACATGAAGAGTATTACATCAGGTCTTGTGATATGATAATTATATCGAACTAGAGCACCATGGCTACAAATGGCAAGTTTTCTTAATTTTATGCCCTGTTAAGAAAAAAAATTGGCTTGGTTGCCTATATGTGAACATTTATTTAAGCAGTGGTATAATACATTTGACTATTTCTCGACACTCCCACTTGTATAATAGATTTGAGTTAGTGTAATACTACACAGGGTCACTTTTACTTTTTAAAAATATAAAAGTAATGCATTCACAACCAACAAAAGTAAAATATACTCAAGGCATGGTTACCACATATGTTAACACTGAACAGTTACACTCAAAACAATTTTTGGACAGATAAACTCGCAGAAGTCTCCAACACTCAGTGGCAACCGAAGCATCTAAAACATGCAAACAAATAAAATTCACAAAGAACTTACTCAGGCCTCTGGTATAATCAGCATGCCGAAGGCCTCTTGACTTAAGCCTTTGCAAAAGGTCACTTGAAGATAATTTCCGTACAAGGTAAATGCAAGCAGCATAATTCCTATTGAATTCTGGAGCCCATGAGACAGAGACTTGATTCGCCATGGCTGGACATAACTTTACCAATGGTGTAATGTTAACAGGTCGGGAAGGCCTCTTAGGCTCAACTCCAGCCTTATTCGTTGGAATGGGATTCTGTAATTAAAACAAATAAATTGCTTAGTACATCAGAACTTCAAATGCCATCTAAAGAAATTTCCAAAAAAACTATGAGTACTAAAATAATAGAAGTATTCACTGTATTCATCTGAATTTAAGATAACCTTTTTTAACAAAATTTCAACTGAAAGTATCACTAATAGTTATGGACCAGAAAAAAATCCCATGTTGCAATAAACGTGAAATTTTAGGGGAAAATTAGGGATAAAAGTGAAATATCTGTGAAATTAGTAAACAGGCAAACTGAGGCTATGAATAGAAAAACTAGTAGAAAATGGCGATTAATATCTTAACATGTTTTTATTAGTGAAATATCCCATTTTTATCCATTAAAATTATGATTATTATCACATGAACGCAACAAATTAACCTTAATTCAACTTAAACATAATAATATATGCATATGTGAATTGGTTATACCACACAATAAACAGAGGAGCACTGTTGCACATTTCGTTTCACCTATGTCAAAAATATGACACAAGGCATGAGTTCAAAGTGAAAAGTATCAATAGAAGCACAGTGGAAGCTCGGTATAATGAGTGCTAACAATGGCTGGGAAATATCTCGCTATAGCGAGCGCTTGTTATATCCGAAGGTGATGGATTAAGACTCTCAATTCCCACAGTAGTTCTTACTTTGTTTTTCTTTCGTTAGCATGCTATAGAAACGGGTAGAAAACCCGTTTTTGTGCACCATTGCATATTTATCGACGATTTTGCGAATTAAATCATTCCAAAATAATAAAATATACTTTGCTGCAGTTTTTGAGTGTTAAAAGGTACGTCCATTGATTAGGAAAGTTGTAATGATTCACCAAAATATGACATTTTTCAGCAGTCGAAAATATACCTTGCGTAATTACCTATTCCCAGCCATTCCTAAAATTCACATTCAGTTATCTCTCGAAAATTAGTTACAGCGAGTATTTATTTACACAAGCAAAGGCCTCTTATCGGTTGCACTGCATATCATGTGTCACACTAGTGCTGCCATCTGGAGGATCTAATGGGAACGGGGGTAACTCCTGTGAAATACTATTGCCAGGCAGTGGGGCAGGAACTAGCAGGTGGGCAGAGGGGTAGGAACAAGTGGGCGGGTGGAAAGACAGGAACTAGCGGGCGGGTGGAGTGGTGGGAACGAGCAGGCGGAGGGAAAGAGCCGGGAGGGCGAAGACAGCCCCTCACCCACACCACCGCTCTCCGCTGTCGTGTGCTTGGCTAGATGCTCTTCTGCTTGTCCATCTTCTGCCTATTTCACTTGTATGTGAACTTGGCTTAGCAAAGGAACAACTAAAAGGTGCATGAGTTCACAAGGTATGCCAGGGCGGGCCGTAAATTGTCAGTAGATAGACTTGATACACCTTTAAATAATGTAGAGATGGCACAAATCTTGTATTCGAAGTTGTAGTTGACTAATAATGCTACTACAGATAAATACCATGTGATAATTTGTACTTTGCAGTGCATCACCCTCAAGAAATATCGCTCGTAATACCGAGCATACACAGTGGCTGGAACTTCTTGGCTTCGGTAAGTCTGTTTTCTTTTACATGTTAATAATGGGCCTTTTGATGGTACATTTCCAATTTCTTGTTATTGCAAAATTCTCACAATATGCCATACTCACTATAACGGGCTTCTACTGTATTTGCGATGCAAATTTTTTAAGTCTCTTGTCATACATCATGCTGAACCATAATCTTGACAATGGAGAAAGTTTGGTGTACTTTACAACAACGTACACAAATAGATATGTATCTACAGAACATGAAATTGAAAGTCAAATCTACCAGAGTCATTCAGTGGTCCAAAATTAGCCCGGTTCCGAGATATAAAAAAACAAGTGAGTTAGTGCATACACAGCGGAAAATGGCTGGTCTGCTTACATTGGCAACATTGCTTAGAAAGTTCATGTTGCTCGAGGATGAAATATGGCAATATAAGAATTTTAATCAAAGCAAGAATGATGAGGTGAAATAATTTTTCCATGCTGCAAACTTCACTGAATTGCCTGTACACTACAGCAAAAAACCAATTGATGAAGCAATCACTTGAACAAAAAAATCCAACTATTTATACTTGGTGATCACCAGGAAAACATAATTATACCTTTCATTTTCTTAAAATGAATGCCCTGACTGACCTAGAATGACCCTGAATAGTTAAATGCAATTATCATACTAAAAGCAGTTATGGTCAAGAAAAGAAGAAAAAAATTGACAAAACACAATTATTACAATGATAAGGTTAAATTTTCTTTTTTAGAGTACTACAAATAAGAGGTCGCTTGAAGACTCAGATGAATACAATATGTTCTGCATTCAGTAATGACACTATAAAAAGGCAGCAACCCAATATGTCGCCAGCCAGAAAAATCAATAATCCGGCATGGCTTAGGAACCAAGCATGCTAGAAAATTGATGGTCTACCTGTACCTATTATCTAATGATACCAATTGCTAAGTAGAGTTCACATATTATTAAAAACTTGAGTAAATAAATTCTAAAAGTCATCATCAGGGATATAATGTCATAGCACCAAATACAGATGACAATGGATTCAAAAAGTCTTTACCCTATTTCAATTTAAAATTTACTAGATCAAATTATTCCACATGTGTATGCATCACAAAAAGGGAAAACAATACATTCACAGTCTTGCAATCAACACTTCAACTTAGATATCTAAAATAATATTAAGGTAGGTACAATATACTTACAGGAAGTGGACAAACTTTTCCATTGACTTTTAAACAAATCCCTGGAGGGAATGCATCATCCTGCTCACATGAGGTTTCCAACAAACAAAACCTCATTTGCACCTGGAAGAATCATTTTCAAATGAAGTTTAGGAAGCCTTAAGTTTTATTCATAAATGTACCTATTATATTAAATCTATCAGTAACATATCCATACGCCTACATGCCATTTGGAAATGTTTGCCTTAAGAATGTTCAATTCTGCTCCATTTTAAGAGACCTAAGACAATATAATTTATTATTATTATAAGTATTCTACCGGTGAAGGTAGGTTTAAATGGACATTTAATTCTTCCCACCCCCTAAATTTCACACGATGTCCCTCTTCAGCCCCTCATACCTTCTGCCACCTATCATTCCATCCAAGCTACCCGTTCTTCTTCTCCCTCTTCCCCGCTTACCCAATACTCTTCCCTCAATCACTTCCTTCAAAACACCATCCCCTTTTATTACCTTTTCCATCCACACCTTCTGCCTTCTCCTAATTTCATCTATCAAATTTCTTTCCTCTCCTACCAATTCTAGCACTTCATCGTTCGTCTTCCTTTCGACCCACTTTATTTTCTCCATTCTTCTCCACACCCACATTTCAAAAGCCCTAAGTCTATTTTCATCTTCTTTTCGCAAAGCCCACGTTTCCGCCCCATATAGTGCAACGCTCCATATTAAAATTTTCACTAGTCTTTTCTTCACTTCCCTACTCAAGGCCCCTGTCATTAGCTCACACCTACGAGTAAAGGCTTCTTTTGCCAATGCAATTCTCCTTCTCACTTCAATGCTGCTATACCCTTTTTCTTCCAGCACACTACCTAGATAGGTAAATTGCTCTACCTGCTCTAGCTTCTGACCTCCCACTTTTATCGTTATGCTGGCTCTTTTTGTTCTTGAAAACCGCATTACTTTCGTTTTCTTCTGGTTTATCTTCATCCCGTATCTTTCGCACTGTCCCTGCAATGCATCCAGCATTTTTTGCAAGCCACGGGCAGACTGGCATACTAGCGCTTGGTCATCCGCAAACCTCACTGATTTTATCAATTTCCCCCCGACCTTCACTCCAGCCTCCAGTTCATCCCAAGCCCTTCTCACCATTTCCTCCGAGTATATGTTGAAAAGTACCGGTGATAAAGGACAGCCCTGCCTAACTCCCCTCCCTATTGTTGCCCAATCCGATTCTCCATCTGCTACTCTCACTTGCGCCTTCTGCGCCATATATAAATTCCGAATCAGTCTCCTGTCTCTCCAGTCTACTCCTATCTTCCGCAATATTTCCATTAACTTGTCCCACCTCACTCTGTCGAACGCCTTTTCGAAATCAACAAAGCACGCGAATACGTCCTGATTGTATTCTAGGTTCCTTTCCACTAGAATTCTCATCACTGCAATCGCATCCCGAGTGGCCCTCCCCTTCCGAAATCCAAACTGATCCTCGCCTAGGAATTCATTTGCTCTCTTTTCCATTCTCCTATTGATGATTCTAAGCACTACCTTTGCCGCATGAGAAATCAAACTTATCGTTCTATAGTCTTCACATTCCTTTGTCACCCTCTTTTTCGGTATAGGTATCAGCACGGTTTTTACAAAATCCTCCGGCCAAGCCCCCTCCTCGTATATTTTACGAACAAGTTCATAAAATCTGTCCCTTCCTCCTTTTCCTAGGTTCTTCAGAAGCTCAGCTGGGATGCTATCAACCCCCACCGCTTTTCCTGCCTTCATTTCTCGCAGTGCCTTCTCTATCTCACTATCCAGTATTCCGGGGCCCACGTCATCCTGAACTACGTCCTTTTCCTCTTCTGTGTCCAAGTTGCTAGGCCTATTTTCGCTATCATACAGTTCCTCAACATATTCCCTCCAACGACGTTGGATCTCCTCTGGCTCCATTGCTAAATTTCCCTTTCTGTCTTTGATGCACGGGACCGTTTTCCATTTCTTATTTCCCGATAACATTCTAACCTTTGAGTACAGACTGCCTATTTCTCCTTCTCTCTGGAGTCTCTCCAGCTCCTCGCATTGCCGACTCCACCACTTTTCTCTTGCTCTCTTTGTATCTCTCCTAAGCCTGTTGTTAATCTCCTTATAACGCCTTTTGCCTAGCTCTGTATTTACATTTTTCCATTTCCTTTTTTCGTCTATCCTTTCCATCATTTCCGCTGTTACCCATGGTTTCTTGATCCTCCTAGTGTCTACTGTTCCTATTGTTTTCTCCGCTGCTTCTTTTATGCCCGTCTTTATCATTTCACATCTTTCATCTATTGTTCCTCTTCCCTCCTCTTCCCTCATGCATCTATCCACAATCTCCTGGTATTCCCTCCTCTTCCCTCCAATCAGTGCTCCTACATCCCACCTTTTTATTTTCCTTCCTACTTTCAACCTCTTTAGTCTCATCTCACATTTCATCACTACCAAGTTATGGTCGGAGTCGGCATCTGCACCTGGGAAACTATGCGAGTTCTTTACACTATTTCTGAATCTTTGCCTAATCATGATGTAGTCTAATTGGTACCTTCCAGTATCCCCCGGCATTTTCCACGTGTACCTACGCCTAGGGTGGTGTTTATACCACGTATTTGTAATCACTAAATTATTCCTCCTACAGAACTCCACTGCTTTCTCGCCCCGGTCATTCCTTACACGCAGACCATACTCCCCTACTTCACTTCCGTCCCTCCCTTCCCCTACTACAGCGTTCCAATCTCCCATAACTATTAGGTTCTTCCTGCCCTTTACTTTCCCCATTACTTCTTCCAACTGGTCATATACTTCGTCAACTTCCTCTTCTCTATGCCCCCCTGTCGGCATGTAAACCTGTACTACGACTACATTTTCCGGCTTAGCTTTGATTTCGATGGCTAGTATTCTATCGCTTACCTGTTCCACATTCAACACCCTTTTTCCTAATGTTGCATTCAATACGACTGCTACTCCCCGCTGGCTCTCTTCCCCTCCACTGTATATAAGCCTGTACTTTTCACTCCAGAAGTCTCCCTGGTCTCTCCATCTTACTTCGCTTAGCCCCAACAAATCGATCTTTCCCCTCTCCATTTCACGCTTAATGTTCTCTAGTTTTCCTGCCCTTAACATAGTCCTAACATTCCATGTCCCGATCCTTAGCATTGCTGCTCTCTTCTCTGGTTTATTCTTCGCCGCCGCTGCTGTTGCCGCTGCTGCTGTCATTCTTTTCGTGCAAGGATTTCGTGAGATGACGACCGCAGAGTCCTTGCTTACCCTGCTGCCGGGCACGACACCCGTTCCACTAATTTGGTTCCGGGCCCCGTAGTTGCCAGGATTCAATTCTCTATTGTTCAAGTCCATTGTGATCTTGGGAGAGTTTAATTGAGGTGGTTTCCCATTGCCTGCCTCAATAGTGTTTTTAACGTGACACCATCACTTGTTAGGCCGCCCCACTGGGGTCAGACGCCTTCTCACAGCCGCCTCACTGAGGAACAGACGCTGCGAGTACGGTACGTGGACTACCTTTCGTCAGGCTCCTACCCTTCGACCTGTCTGGCATGGGTGACCCTACCAGGAGCAATATTAGTTACTCCCGCCAGTGTAGCTCTAGGGGTCACGGGAACACGCAAGCCCCAATCCCACCACGACAAGGCGTAGTCCATGGGGAAGGTCAATATAATTACAGCAAAAATTTAAAAATTAGTCATCCCGTAGAGTGCTAGGCATTATTATTGAGTTCCTAGAGTATTATAAGTTAGCATGTTGCTATGAAAATTTTCATTATGATTCTCACAGAAATATTTTTCCAACAGGTAAAAGAGATCATCATGATTAGATACCAATTATGCGCATCAACCTCTTAAACAGATGTTGAAACCACATAATATGACAAATGTTTTAATAAAATAGCAAACCTCATTGATAGCAAGGAAATCTTGGCCTGATTTCTCTAGCCTGGACATACTTGCTCACCAAATGACCGATATGTACCTACTAAGGATAGGCCTACCATTGCGCATCCTTTCTGCACATAACATTCAAGGAATTAATTCGAATGATCATTCGCTGTGTAAAGGGCCCTAAGTGAGAGCAATTTCAGGTCATCACTCAAATTTATTCACGAATGAATTCATCTGCATGATCATTCACCGTGTAAAAGGGCCTTGACACCAATGACAACAACAAAGGAAATGCTAAGTTTTAAGTGATCGAAAGGTACCTGTAATAGCAGTTACTGTATGTTTTCAAGACATTGCAAACTAAGGCAATGTAATTCAAGTTCATTCCAGTATTTTATTTCCGTATATCCTAAATGTAACAGTGAAGACAATAAGTGACATCTTAAGGGAGATTTTTAGTAGAATTAGGAAAAGCGGGCATTTATCTTAAAAAAATTGATCTGATATAGATGATTTTTGGAAGTGATTATAGTTGTTTTCTATGTAGATATATGTAGAAGATAATGTAGATGTTTCGTGGACGTTTAGTTAATATTTTGACCTCCATGGGTCCATTGGAAATGCATTTAGTTACAATAAGCACAAAGTTAAATCAGCTGAATTGCAAATCAGTTAGGCGCTTTTATTTGTTTGATGACATTAGGAGTATGAGAAATTTACTAACCTAAAGGTTATCAGAGAAATCTCGGTTTATAAAACCGAGATAATAAGTGGTGGAACGCAAACGAGAGATTATCGAGATAATTTTTTTAACGGAGATAATGTAAACTGTGATAATGGGAAATTTTACAATCGTTGGTGAAACTAGCCCTTAGGGCCTATACTCTACTAAACATCTCCCCTAAGATATCACTTATTGTCTTCACTTTTACGTTTAGGAGATATGAAAATAAAATACTGGAATGAACTTAAATTACATTGCCTTTATTTACAGCATCTCGAAAACGTACAGTAACTGCTATTACAGGTACCTTTTGATCACTTAAAACTTAGCATTTCCTTCGTTCTTGTCATTGGTGTCAAGGCCGTTTTACATGGTGATGCGAAGTGATCATGCGAATGAATTTAAGTGATGACCTGAAATTGCTTCCACTTAGGGCATTTTACACAGTGAATGATTATTCGAATTAATTCCTTGAATGTTATGTGCAGAAAGGATGCGCAATGGTAGGGCTATCGATAGTACATATCAATTCACAGGAGATTTCCGACCAATGCAGCTGTATCGATGGTCGGAATGGTTTGTTTACATCTTCTGCTTTGTTCAGAGAAGTGATACGTGATAGATGAAATAAAGTATGGCATATATTTAGTAATTATAATATTCATTATACAAAGCTTTCTAGATATTGAGATTTAAGTTTATCAGAAGTGAAGTAGAGCTATTAATAATGTATCGGCAAGGTTTAATTTTTGGATCTACAGCTAGTGTCCATTACAACGGTGGCAGCCACAATTTTGCCAGAGAAAGCTATGAGAGAGGAGAAATAGAGGTCTAGGTATGCTAGGCCTGATGCAAAATAAACTGTTTTTATAGGAATGTGAAGCCTCTCGCAATTAAATAAGACAGACGCTGGAGGAATTTCATACTACATTAAATATCACCAGACATGATTATGAAAGATCGGACACGATGACAGGAGAAACAATTTCTGTGACAAGAGATACTTAAATGAACCTTAGGTATACATGTTTATAATTCAATTGATATTTTACAATTCGATTCTGGCTGGCTGTCACACTAAGAATTTTTAGCGATGGGCGAATCGTATTCATGACCGTATGCGGCAATAACATTCCCTGATTACTCGGCAAGAATTCATGAGGGTTATAAAATATGTAAGGAACATGTGAGCTTAAGGGTCACAAACTTCAAATATTTACATTTAAATAAGATAGTGTTTTAGAGGTTAGATATGTGCTATTTGTTTTCATTTATTCTTTATATAACACCAATGTTTCCACGAACGACTCGTCCATCATCTTCAGGGTGAGCAAAGATGCTCTCACCCAGAAAACAATTGACAAGTCGTCCGTGGAAATGTTGGTGTTATATAAATACAGTAACACCTCGTATTTAAGTTATCGTAATTTTAGTTTTCCCGCAATTTACAACGTTTTTATTGGTCCCATCTAATTTTCTATATCTCCAATGTATGTAGAACCCCGTATTTACACCATGACTTTTTCGTTTTCCCGCTGTTTGCATTAGCCGCGGGTAAAAATGCGATAGATTAAAAAAACAAAATTCCCTTCTATGACATTTAGCCAAACAATACCATTCTATGTAAAACACTGGTTTACCTCATCTTGTGCATATGCACTTCAAAAACAAGACAGAGAACAGCAATTTTCTCCGTTTTATGGAAGAATTTGAACTTAGCGGCGCAGTACACAGCACCACTAGTGACGGAAAAACGAAATATCACTCCTGATCGTTTCAGCGATTGTGAGTTTCGACTACGATATACACTCACTATTATTTTGCCGGGAAAGATTCTTACTATGAAATGAACACGTATAAGATGCCATTTATAATTTAGGATCCACTGCGGGAGTATATTTAAGCTGTACCAATGTTCATATTGTGACGAGTGAAAATGAATTTTTACAGAGACATCATTCGTCCGACCATCGCACCGCATTAATTGAACAGTTTTACTACACATTACTACACAACAAAACAAATTTAAACTAGTTTTATCACCGAAAACAGCATTAAATAAAATTATTTTGTTGAGAAATTTTTGGCCGTTGGAGAACTGCTTGCGCTGGCTGCCCAGCGAGGTAGCTCAATATTCTCAGGTGTTGTTTATGTCATCCTTAATTACTCCAGTATGCACATTTTATTTTATTTGGAAATGGGAAATAGATGTGAATTACAATATTTTTAGATGACTCGAGGGTATTCAGGTTTCTTCCACGTTGGTTCATCCCTCTGGATGACAGTTTCATTGGCATTCATCTTCATGTTCGATGATCCCATCCCTTCAAATCTCCTGTCTTCATTCTATAGATTTCCCATATCTTCGTACTATATATTTCCCATACTTAGGACCTGAAGATGCCGTCTGGAATGCCGGCGAAACTGTTGTGCAGTAAGATGAACCAACGCGGAAAAAAAATGGAAACCCTCCAGTAATCTTCAAATCACCGCGGGAACCTTCACAGCAACTAGAATATTTTCAATTTAGGCTTAAATAAAAATTGTGGATTCTCTTGCATGATGCAACTCACACTGTTATAGAAACATCTAAGATTATTGTTCTCTACAATGGATGCAATTATGAAAAATCACGATGTGATTTAGAAACATGCTAGTTAGTGCAGACAGCTGTCGAAAAAGAGAAAAATCAAGATATCATGGTATGAAGGAATACCAACTTAAAAAGCAGTTTTTAAGTTCTAGATCGTCTAATATCGCCGTGAATGGCTTCGCCATAAGAGAAAAGGCATGGCATAATGTATAATTTTGGGAATTATGGATTTGACAACCTACAATGGTTGGTTGGGTTGTTCGAAACATTGATAGAAATATATTGTACAAAAATAAATCAGGACAACTCTATACTTTAAGAAATAATTAATAATTTATTTAAATCAGTTTATCAGTGTTTCTTATTTATATATATGGGTCATTCCATGTCAGTTCAATCACACCATGCCACCCACCAACTCAGATTTTGATGAAACTTGGTACATACAATCCCTTCACCAATGTAAGAATAAAGCCCAATTTTATTTTACCTAGTCCAAGTAGTTTTTCAGTTACAGCCTCTTTACAACCTTTAGGAGACTTCTGAATTTCTTGCATTCACGATGCTCACTACTCAAGGTGCACTATTTTACTAAAAAAATGCTATCTCACCCATTTCTGAATTAGTTCCAATGAAATTTTTCAGCTATGACCACAATGTTATGAGGACTTTGGAAAAATATAAAATGAGCCCTTGGCTTTTCCTTTTAGCCTTAAAAAAATTCTTAAACATTGTCCTCGCAACATTTTTCGGCTAAAAACATGGTTGAGAATTAATGCCATTATCACAAAAAGGGTCTTCATTAATCTTAATAAATTTGGATCATAATTATCCTAAAGGTATGTGCTTTCTTCCTCAGAAAAAAAATAAAAAAATAAAATTACCTGAGTTACTATAGTTTTGGGTGAAGGAATCTGATTCAGAGGAGCTGTTGCCATTCAAGTGTAAATCAACTACCTTGATGTGTCTTGGAAGTTGAAAAAAAGGGAAGCAAATATTGTCACTCTGCATGGTTGTATTCCTCACAACAAGATTAAGGCGTGTTTACACGATGCATGAAATCATGCGATTACATGGCTGGACAGATGTGTGAACAAATGTTCCAAATTTCATTTTATGGCCACGCGTTCCAGTATTTGCACAATTTTGCATATTTACACAATACTAATTTTGATGGTGAGCGTGTTCACGCATCTACTAGGGCGGGGATATGAATTGTGCAAACATGGTATAATATGCTGAAATCTTGAATTCATATGCTTACTGAAGGCAACTAAACAGAAATTACGGGCCATTACCACAAGTAGCTATAATAATAGTTACGAGAATGTATAGAACGGAACGCAATGCACAACTCAAAATATGGTTCACCTCCGATTCTTCCAAAAATTGATAGAACATATTTATTGCATACAAGCAATGGTCATTAATTTTAGGCGGCGAAATGTTTATGACAACTAAATGGAATGAAAGAATGCCTGATTTTGCCACAAAAAGCATTTAAGAAAGCATGGTGCTGAAACCAAGGCCATAACTAACTATCTGTTTGGGCTTCCCCCTTCATTAGCATGAATAATCAGCACTCTACTGTATTCGTAACCCATATTTTAAAACTCTTACAAGACACTGGGAGAAGTAACGATTACACAGGCCCAAAAATGAATGAGAACAAAGGGCACTTGATGTGACGCTGAAGGCATCCATTCGATGACATTCGATCAGTTAACGTCTCCGATCCACACAGTGCTGACGACACATTGAGCCTTACTACTTTTTCGTCGTTTATTCATTCCTTCATACCAATGGCAAATCCATTACAACTTGTACCGTTATCAAATAAGATATATATCTTAAAGTAATTGTTGTTGATCCTATTTATAAAATGAGGATTTTTTGTCTTGAATTAAGAACTTTTAAAATTCCCGACTCAGACCAGAAAATCACGAATAATCCACTAACATTTCCCTGCATTGAAAATTCACGAATAATTCCCAATTTTCCAGGTTTTCCCGGTCTGTGGACACCCTGACCAAAGCACCTGCATGAACCCTTCATTCTAACTCGTACATTATGATACATACGGCAACACCTTCCTGGCATTCGAACATACCCTACTTGGCTCATTCCACATATTTTCCCCTTTCACGTGAGATTTAGCTGGGGCTGACGAGAATGGTCGAATTCTCTAAGACTAGCCCCACCTTCTCACCCATCAATTTGAAATAGACTATAATTGATAATTCACTTTAACTTCAAATAATGAGGTAATTATCTAGTATATGCATTCATATGGTAAAATAAACCCAAATATTTTAAATATTCTTCATCAAAAAGGTTCTCAAAAGGAAATTCTTTATTAAAATTATGTTTCTGTTTACAGAACTAACCAAGATGAGGTTCAAAGAAGCTAATGTTTGAATATGATTTAGAGCCACTTCTTATTCCCACCCCGTTTAAAAATTCACGAGAAAACTCAATTTTTAGAGTTTCAAATAAAATTCACTCAAAATTTCATTTTTTTCACAGCTTGTAAAATTCACCACTGAAGCAAGGCTTACAAGGGAATTAGTGATCTATTTAATAATAAAGCATAGCTACCACTTTGAAGTACATACACATGATAAGCAGGATGCATAAGATGCAAATACCATGGAATAGTTATGATAGAGCAATGAAACATGCCTAAAAGGTAAATAATATTTATAAAATACCTGTATAACATAATCTATTTTACTTCCAGGTAGAAGATCTCTACAACTAGCAACATCTGTTGCCTGCTGAGGAGTCAAATGAAACACGAAGCCAGCCTCTTGATACCTTCCAGGACCCTGCGGAACTGGAAATAGGTCACTAATTAAATATATAGATTTTTATATTATATATAAGATATAATAACACATAGATATAAATTAAATCCGGCGCTTTACCCCAATGGGTTAAATGACTGAATGAAATTATGGATACAATAAATTAAATAGTGGGAAAAATGATAATTAAAGTAAAATATGCAGAAGGCTAGGTAAGACTGTGACACAGAAACCAGGGGCAAATCTACTATGATATTAAACCTGAATGGACTATCCATGACTTTCAGTTATCCAATCAAGCCATTAATTACTGCAGATAACCTGTGGTATACAGCTTACGAAAACAGTTTTCGCCCCCTTAAACTTGCTTGCATAATAAATGAGGGTTGCATCTTACAGCAACCCAAATTCTTTACTTCTGATATTATGTAACCCCCGTATCACCAATGTATTCCAAACCTCCATACAATTAAGTCATCATTTTTCCAGTCCCTGCGAATTCATTATAGGGAGGTTTCACTGTATATGTAAAGCACCTATGGGAAATTATGGTTTGCTTTCTGTCATTCTGCTTTACGCCATGGTTTTGCAGAACCTAATATGGAGCAACAGAGGGGACTACTTGTAAGTGCTTTGTTGAGTTGTGATTTTGATCCAGCCTTTCTTCAAGCAATGATGCATGCCCAGAATTTGATGATTTTTAGTATAAAATACATGCTTCAAAATGTTTATTTTACAGATGCACCAATTACTGTCATTGTTTACTGAAGTAAAAGCTATCTGTTTCTCACATGAATGTCAACAAAAGGTTTTTATAATCCCCAAAGTACCTTACCATCTAGATAAACTACATGGTTAATCAGACATAAAACTGGCCATTTATTTACCAACTGGAAATGAGAGTGAATAGCATTAAATCTATACTTACGCAGAGTAGAAGGCCTTAGAAGTTCTGTGATTTGTTCATAGAAGGGCAATTTCTTGAACCTCACATCAGGATGAATTGGATATTGCACTGAAGGGGCAGAAGGTGCCTTAGGTGGATATTGGTGATAAATATTCGCAGAATATACCGACCCACCTCGATTCTGGAAAAAAATGGATAGCCAGTACATTTTAATATGAACAAAAATCAGCAAAAGTAACTATAGTACATTATTCATAATGGCCAGGGTAGTCACCCACTCTTTCCAACCAGATCCTGACCAACCAGCCATATTTTGAGACCTTCTCAGAACCTCTGCTCTTCCTCATCCACATTCATCTCATTATAAACCATATGGATGAAAATGACATCACTTCGTACAAGGGTTTTCACTTACCATGGTTACTCCTGGACTGTCATGTTAAATACCATAAATTACAGTGAATGCTTATGTATACTTAAGCCATGACCACTCAAGAGATGAAAATCAATTTTTTTATTTATTGCATGTGCAGAACAACCTGGTATACTGGGAATGTAAATCATATACTTACCTAACCCCTTGCATTGAAGAGTTAACATAATTCCTTCATTGGATAAATTTTACACAAAAATG
Organism: Platycnemis pennipes; assembly: GCA_933228895.1. Classification (NCBI taxonomy): domain Eukaryota; kingdom Metazoa; phylum Arthropoda; class Insecta; order Odonata; family Platycnemididae; genus Platycnemis; species Platycnemis pennipes. The sequence continues at coordinate 98,081,898 of OW121848.1, read as the reverse complement.
ACTATGAATAAGTTTTCAGATACAGTAAATTTTGACACAGAACTGGTAGACATCTAAACCAAAGATTTGTATACTTATCTTTGAGCTCACTGGAAGATGTAACACGAGTGACTAATCAGAAAATGTGCACCTAACCATTATTGAATTAAGGGAGAAGACTCCTGTCCCCATATCTGTAGTTTGGGACTTAAATATAAGGTCAAGAACATTGAAGTACTGAATAGTCAACAGATGCACAAAGAGATATCCAATGTTTTGACCCCTTGTAACAATTCAAGAAAAATAAAGGTCATCTTCCTCTTGCCTTCCATTTTACCAGAAGGATGGAGTGGAATAAGACAGGAAAATGGAATTTTTAGCCATGACCACAAAGCAAAGAATAAGTGACTGAAAATTGTGCATTATTAATAAGGAATACTGGGGCTTTTGTATGAAATTTGGTTAATACATGGTAAAATATGAGTAAATCTCCTGATTTACTCATTTTTTTACGCAAAGAAGCTAAATTTCAAAACCAAATCCATGATAAAGCTTATCAGTATTTTGTGATACAATTTCAAAATGAACGAACAACTATGAATAGCCGGGATTGTGACAGAAGCAGCAGCATAAAAAAATCAGTCTTTGAATACAAAAAGACAGCACTGATGAAAGAAATGAGAAAGAAGTCAAGGGTACCAACATGTCACCAAAAAAATACTATACAAATCAGCGGCTCATACATTGAAAATTATTCATCCATGAAAAGGATGGTTTTCTGGGTAAAAGGCAAGATTCCAAGGGACTCTGAAGGTGAAGTCTAAACAGAACAATTTCATCACCACCATAACCTACACTTAGTGATGAAGCTTAGGTGAGGATGTTTTGCCCATTATGAAAAACTTCCATGCTTAAAATAGAATTTACATATACATCTACGTAATACCCTGCGAGCCACCATGAGGGTGTGTGGCAGACATTTAATTTCAAGTCGGAAAATTATGCTAAAACATTGACACCAATATAGGAGAAAATTAGTTTTAGCTAAATATTATTACAGTAACATTACCCTTCACAAATACACTACTAAAACCCGGGAGAAATATTATTTTCAAAGCATTTTCTGTCACAAATTAGAATTTTAAGTCCAAAAAATATTTTGACTAGGCATGTATTTATCTATGGCAAATTAGAGAAAACTAATATGGTGATAAAAAGAGCATAAGACAGTCCAGATGATAGATATTTCAACCTGAGAGAAAAATTAATTAAATTGAATAGTGCTCCATTTGCAAATTTGGAAAGAACAGGGTATTGCAGAGCTTTTCACTAGATCTAACCGTGCTTACCTGCAAGCTGCGATCCACTTGTTGAGTACTATAGGTGGGATAAGCAATTCTGGACAAATGCTGCTGTTGTGGCTGTGGCTGCTGGTGGTGATGGTGAACAGGGTTGGAATGATGAGACAGTGAGTGGTGGCCATGATGTGCAAGGGAAGGAACCTGTTGTGCATGCTGTGATGCTGCCTGCTGCTGTTGCTGCATAGTCATTTCCCTACTGAATGATGAAGATGAAAGGCTGTGCAGGCTTACCATGCCATGTCTGTGAATAAATCACATAGCCTCGGTCAGGGTTCTCCCTCCATCCCTGACTTGAACTATTCTTAACATAAGGGACTTATTTAACAGAAGCTAAAACACTTCTCAACGGTCACCTATATAAATTTCCACGTCTTTAATCAGGTGCAATAAAAACCAGTGAGGCAAATAAACTTATACAGGACCATGAAGATCAATGAAATTAAATGAAGCTTACATGACTTAAAATATATTCCAGATTTGTACTATTAACCACTCACTGGAAATTATAATGAGCAACTAATATTTTAAAAGATTTACTTTAAGAAAAGATGGAAATAAAGATGGGGATCGAGCAATTTAAGTTCCACGCAATCACATGCCAAATAATTAGAAAACCAATGCATAAATTCAACACAGTAGGACTGAGTTGAACAAAATCACCCATTTAGAAGAAATTTATCCTAAGCAGAACAACACTAAATACCTCTTGACACAAGCATGATTCCAGACTTCTATGAAACAAATCAAGTCATAAGTTCATGCAATCCAGTAGCACTAAAATGTTAAAGAGCATCATGTATTTGCATAAGAAAGGTACATGAAACCAGGAGTATATACGTCACAGACATCAGCCATCCTCATTGAGCATATAACTTACCATGTATTCAATTCCCAAGATCAATTAAAATAATAATTAAAAAGAAAATGAAAGTGGCATGTGATATTTGAAGGCTCCAGTCACACTTAATTAATAATTTTAAGTAGGAAATATGCACACATGACACACATAGCTGAAATACCCAACCTAGAGTACATTTTTTTCAGAAATGTTGCAAAGCAAATATATATAATTCAAAATAAATTGATTTTCAGAAATAGCCTACTTATAAATGACTTTTCCAGGGAAAAAATTCAATGAAAACAATAACAAAGCAAATGCACTATAGATGCCAATATTGGAAGACCATGAACGGGTATGACCATGAAGTATTCTTTATCATTAACTATTTCACTATAGGTATCCGAAAAAAACTTCATATTATTTCATTAACAATCAAGTATTTACTGAAAAAATGATTAGAGCTTAGAAGTTACTTATGGTGCTTGAAGTTATTAAAGCCCATAATTCTATAATTAGTATACCCAAAAGCTCATCGACGATTACTAACACTGAAGTCAATGTAAAAATGTCAGAGCGGAATGAAAAATTCTGCAATAAATCAACCAGAATAGTTAATAATCATTTTAAGTAATGACTAGTTAACAGGAAAATAAATAACTAACTCTGACACCTAACTAGCACTAAAAAAACTATTTCTCTCGTAAAAATGCCACTCAATCTTAAGATGCACTACCTGCTACATAATCCACATTCTCCAGAAAGCTTCACCTCTGGCTAGGAGACAATAAAATCTATCATCTTCAGCAATGGCTACATTTCTTAATTAGAAGATAAGCAACTTATAAAAATAAAAGCAATAGCAATAAAATGGATCTCACCTGAAAGCCAGAAAAACTGCCAAGTTCAAAATGTGCTCACTTTCATTTAATGGCAATCTATCACATACTGATTTTCTGGCTTATCAGATGTGGTATAAAAATTAAAGAAATCCACGGAAAACTAACGTGCATCTTATAAGCCGGAAAATATGGTAGGTTATCCAACCATCTCATTGGCAGCAGTATTTTATACCTCACTAACCCTCTAAAAGCTCTTAGTTGATGCAAAGGACCAGCCTACCAGTCATAAGCACTAACTTAAATGTAATAGTTGTAACACTGCGCATGCATGGCAGACCAGAAAGAACTTCATTGTATGCAGCAAGGAACAATCAGGAAGTTTTAAAAATAAGTACACCACCTCCTTCTTCCAAACATTTGAATGAAAACAATCATGTTAGTGTCTTAATCCCTGAAATCTTGCATTTTCTACCCTAAGGCTTGAAACTTGACACTCAAGCAAATCATGAAGAGTTTTTTTAGACCCCAATGTCAAACTCTGCTATGAGTAATTAATCCCACACCTCTCTCCACTTCTTTCCAAAAAAAATGACCATGAACAAACAACAAACCCCATCCATGACTGTACATCCCTCCCACCTTATGCCCAACCTGGCCCTAAAATAATGCAGTACAAGCAGTCTTCCTATAAAATTTCCTTGCATAAATATCCATCAACTAAGCCAATAGGAAAGAAGGGTACTCTTTTATTAGCTTTCTCAAAGGTCATTTCAGAGTGATTATGCAGTCACTAGTTGTAGAAGTTATTTTGTGCTCTAGTTGAAGATTGTACAGGAAAAATATTTTATCCCCAAAATATCCTGCTACTAAAGAAATGGCACTTCAGCTTATAAATATTTAATCCATTATTGAGATTACCAAAAAATGATACGAGTTTATACTACATGTATGTATTTAAATTCCTAGAATCAAAAAAATGTCAGACTAAAATTAATCATTTTTTTCTGATTCCTATGTCATAAATACAACCTTCTATCAAGTGAATACGAATCAAGCAATGAAATAGCTTCGTCCTTAAATTCACTGAATATGAATCAATATAAAAGGTAAACTCAGTAATACACAAATTTGTGGCTACTTCCTGGTAAGCAATAGGAATTTTCTTTTTCTGAATCTTCAGGAAGTTATGGATTTATTTCGTAAAACTTCTGGATCACAAATACTTTTTATGAAGATGTACTCACTTTTTACATAGTCCACCATTTGGCCTTGAATCACTAAATAAATTTGGGTTTTGCCAAACATTTAATTTATACCTCCCATTTACAGCTTTTTCCACTCAAAAACATTTGCAGTCTTTTTATTCACAATTACATAAGAGTGAAATACATGACTCGAAAGTAAGTTACATAAAATTCAACACCTAATGACTAGTATGTACCCTATCACTGATAAATAAATCAGTAAGATATTGAAGCTGCTCCTTCATATAGAAAATAACCTGAACAGTAAGTCACAAACATGTTCCTCTTGTATTGTGAGTAGATGGGATGACATTTCATGATGTACATGGTTCAGAAGGACCTACTCTGCCCTCTCTCACTATAATCCATATCTGGTTGCTGGGCCTTTTCATCTCAAATCAGGCAGATAGTGCAAAATTATGTCAGGTGACCATCACCGATTTCTCTAAAAGTTTTATATGTGAAAGCAGTATCCTTATGATGAATTATGATCACTTTATCTCAGCTCAGAACCGAACCAATATAAAGCTATGATCCTTTGAGCATTGCTGAGTCAGGCTTCAAAGTAAAAAAGGAAAAATCACATAAATGCTAATAACTAAGGAACCATGGCCCATAAAGCAGTGGGTTTTGTTTCATTTTGAAGAAAATGCATTTATGCAGGAGCACTCCTAAGAGTCACATTAGTGAAACTTTGTGAAAAGATTGCTCCCAGAGTTAGGGTGATGAAAGACTGGAGCTCCTGGACACATCTTACAAGTCTCCCACCCAGACAGTCCACATCACTGCCAGGATTTAATTTACCCAATATTTTCGACGTATTCAGATCATTGTGGATATACTATCTAGTCTTTTACCTTCACATTAACTAATTCTAATGTTTTAAACAAAACCAGAATTTTCTTGAAGTAACACATGGATTTAATCAACATATCAACTGTTGGGTAATGTTAGCCATAAAAAATTAATTTAGGCCTTAATGCCATTAAAAATGCAACTCTTAATCCACCAAGGAACCAAAGAATTCAAGAAAATATTTAACTCTAGGTAACTCTACCTACTTGACATAAAGCTTCCCTAAGATTTAGAAATGAAGAATCACTCTGTTTCCATAATACAAGTAAAAAAAAGTCTGCAAGTCTGGATGAAAAACATTCTCTGATTTACACAAGTTTTCACTTAGCATAAGCTCCACTATCACTGATGTCAACTTGAATTTACAGGCATTAAAACTGACATTCCTTCACTTCAGAGCATGAGTGTTTTTAACAACTATGTATTTGGCTCATTCTGTGCACAGAAAACCATCTACACAACCAGAAAAAAAATTAGTAGCTCATTGTATTAATAGAAGACTGGACATGAATTCCTTAAGAGGACGCAGTACATAAATTTTTTTCCACTTCTGAGGGTGAAGATAGTTTTCCTGTTGACCGATAGAGTTACCCGAGTCAGTTCCATTCCAACGGGTGTATTTGTTTAGAGTGTCTCTTCCACGCTGTTCATGCTTTGTGTGGGGAAGGGAAGAATCCCCTCCCAATGCATCTATTGCCCCATAAGGGGGGGCAGTGGGGCCTTCCCTTCCGTAATATGATCCTTCTTCACCGAAGATTTCGTAACCCACTGAGCGCAAGGTTGTCATTTCAGCGCACGTGAGGCTGAGTCCGCAAGAGTGGCAACAGCTCACACACATCATCTTTCGCCCTTGTATTAGTATTAGGGTGCGCGTCGCACGATTTCATCGAAAAATGTTGCGTGATAACATGACTTACCCGGCCCAAAAGTTTTTCTTTAAAAGTTAGAAAGTTTAATCGCTTTATTTTACCTGTTGTACTAGATAATGTATATGGCGAATTATGATGTAACTCTATCAGATTGCTTTTAGAATTAACTGATGCCACTTAGTTCCTGGTTTCTGCAGTAGGTATTCCCGTGAAGTAAGGCTATGATGATCAGTCAAATGTCCTCATCAAAATCGACTAAATAAATGAATGCATTGCGATTTAATTCTATGTTACAGTTTACATTCTCATTTCGGTTGAAGCATCGAGCGTGCTCATCCCTTCCTAATTCTATACTGATCCTTGCTTTTGTAATTCTTCACCCTATTCACCAGCAGTCGGTTTAGTTTCAGCTCCGAATGTATTACATGAGAAGTTCAAATCACTCACCTGTCACGTAAAAGGTGCTACCTGGGTAATAAGTACTCTACCCCACCACGGGAGGAAAGAGAAAAAGTCATGTCGGTTTTGAATATGATTTATTTTTTCTGCTTTTTGCATGCCAAATTGCCCATTTCATTCTTCTCTGCCCCATTACGTTTCTTTTCGCAATTTCTCTTCTCTTGGGCAGCCAAAATACAGGGGGGATTCCGAATCGGCATTGATCGGGGGAATCTCGGATCGACTAACTCGTGAAGCACACATTCCAAGTAAATTTTTCAGTTTATAAGTAAATATATACAAGTAAATATATAAAGTACATACATTCAAGTAAAGTGTTCAGAGTCCATAAATAGCCGGTACTCATTCGTTAAGTCCTCAATAGACATATCAGGCCTTTTAGAATAGGGGCCATAGTCGGGATCAGTTTTTTTTCCCAGCCGATTAAATATATTCCTTCTCAACTTTTTTGCAATTTCCTGCGGATGGAAGTAGAAATTGCCTTCCTCAGTCTTCTTTGGAGACACCTTTTACAGTGGTACCGAGGACTCACATTCCAAACATTTTTATAAAGAGTTTTCAGAGGGTTTCCCGAATTGAAGGTGACCACTGCCCCGGCAAATCTTCCCTTATGTGACCGGGAAATAGCAAATTTTACCCGCTTCCCACCAATCAATTTTGCAATAATGACATTATAATGCTTGACAGGATTATCCATGTCTTAAATAAGGCTTCGGCTGAGGCGACTAATCATCAGGACAATTTTTGTTCATTTTTCATACACCCCGTATTCTTTCAGCGCTAGCACGTTTTTTTGTCTTCTCTGGCTATTGCTCCCATCACAGAAATATCCTATTTCTACACACCGCTCATGTTCTCCGAAGACGTGGCTAGGGCTGTTGAGGATATCCTTCCAGAGCAGCTTATTTTTTTGCGCAAGTGACACATTTTGGCATTTCGTAAACTCAACATCTTTTGTGACCGCCGCTCACAAGCGCAAAATGTTTTCGGCTATCAATTTTCTTTGCATGATATCACATTTTTCACGGTTTCTTATAATTACAAGTTCATTTATTTTATCACAGTAACTACTTAGAAGGTGATTACGGAACTCAACCTTTTCCACGATCAAAGTCTTGTAAGGTCTCGCGTCTGAACTTTTTTGTACACACTCCAGTCGCTGTCTGCAATGAGACGAGCATATCGGATACCATACATCTCTTCACTTCTGCAAAATCCAACAACAATGGCAGCAGCCTCGATGCTGAAAGAACAATTCTTGAAGCATTTGTGCTCTGCAGCTTCTTGCCCTCTCGAAGCTGACCGGGCGCAAGTGGTGCACCATTTGTTATTCACTGCTATGAAAATAACTTTTTTGGAGTTAAATCCAACGATAGCGCCCTTGAATGAATGTACACGGTACTTTACAATGCGTGCATAGGAATAACAGAAGATAATCTTGTGAATAAAGCTTATTTCATCATTTTTTCAGATTTAAAAGGTGCTTGCGGGCGGGCAGATTAGAGGAATAGACTCTCTCCCTGACTAATAAATAGACGTAAAAAACAATGAATGAAGAGTGGCACTGAAGAAAATTTAAACTCAAATGAAATTAGGACCCCTTAAAGAATTCTCACTTATTCCCTAAAAAGAATAAATGACACCTCCGGAAGAGAGATTATTGTTTCACACAAATAGATCGCAAATTCTATGCGTCTTTTTCCTTTACATAATATTTGCATCAAATGGATATTTTCTAGCTTGAAACATTGAATGCTCACTACTTCAGTCAATGATGAGTAGTTACTGCGATAAGATCTCTTACACCAACTCCCGTCAGCAATCATTGTGATTAGAGGGACTCCATCTTTGTCAACGTCCCCGTTTTCTATTGCTTTTGAGGCTTCAATCTTCCCCGCTGCCTCCATTTCTTCCGCAGCAGACATTTCCCATCCTTCGCGCACCTTATCGTGGTATTTTTTATAGGTTTTTCTGCCATGACGGGGATATCCATTGCAGAAAATATTTCACTAGTTGGGAATAACCGCCACCTGGGACCTCACACCATACACAACAGCCAAGTTAATTTCAGTGCTGGTAGAATTACTGTCTTCAGTTCATATATTTTCCTTGGCATTGCACATTTGGCACACAAATTTTAAACGTTTTCAAGCCTAGACGACGTTCTCCCACAAGAAACATATTTCTGAAAGTGCACTTGAAAGGCGAATAATCAATGGATTGTATTTTTTTTAAATAATGCAAAACCACTATCCTTCGACCAGACACAGGGACAGCTACAGGTTCCACACGCATTTCGGCTAACTCGATCAAACTTTCCGAAGAACAATGAAGGTCCGCTGTTGAGGTTGTTGGTGTACGCACAGTAGTTGTTATCCCTTGAGAAGGTGCTTCATCATCGCATTCATTCGAGCCTCTTTCTTTCCGGTTCTTAATAAATATTCTGCAGAATTGGCACTGAAATTATTAGAAAATGTTGTAATATTGTTCAAAACAGAGAGAAACTCTCCTTGTAAAAGATGGAGTGCCTGTACTGTCTGTAAGAAACGCCAAGTTCCTTGGGTTCCGGATTCTACATCTTACTAAACATCGGATTTTATTCACCGGGCATCGGGCCCCTTTTTTCAAATAACATAAATTAATGGCTACGGTGAGAAAACATTTCCGTGCAATTGGCAACTTGTATATGAACATTTTATGACTTGTTTCTTATTTTCATACTTATGCTTGAAGATATACATCCCAAAGCACAAGGAACATGACTTTTTTCCTCACAGCCATTACATATACTTTACCGTGGTTCTTCCCTCCATCGTGCTAGATGCTCACCCCTCCGTTTTCTCACGGCAGACAAATTCAAATTTCTACTGCTTCTACCCTTTATTTGACGCTGTTTTGCAGGAGGCATTGTAAATATACTAGGTACAAGTATGGTAACGTGACAATACTGTCGGTAGCACTGAATTCCACAAGGTGGAAAAACTTAGAAATTTTCGACTAACGTGTGCGTTACGGATAAATGCCTGGTGGCTCAAACAGTTCGCTAGCAACGCTTGTCAACGACTACCTCGCTCCAAAGATTAAAAACCCTCTCCGACTCTTCCCAGGGAAGTCAGACTCCACCCCCCTCTCGTCTTTCTTCCGTCCCGTTTTCGTCATCTCCCCCCCCCCTTGTCTATCCAGCGAGCCAGGAGATATATGAGATGGTCAGTTCCGCTTCTGAGAGAGCGCTCGCGGCTGGAAAAAAAAGAACTAAGACAACAGCAGGGGCTGCTGTAGACGCCGATTACTACGCTAAAATCTCTCAAAACTCATGTTTGTTCTTCCTAAATTATACATTTATTTGAGGAAATTTCTCAGTGGCAGTGGGTATGCCAATGGCAGACACATAACCCTGGGGTGCGACTTTACCAAAAACGCAGTTTCCTGAGTCGGCAATCCGCAACATTTCCTGAAAAAAGGCCGATATTTGTTGAATATCCCTCCTATTAATTTTGGCTTCAGAAGATTTTTAAAAATATAGCGCCCTAATTTCATTTATTTCCTTGATTTAACCAAAAATTTCAAGTTGATACAAGCAAAATTGACTGAATGAGAACGGATCGCAGAAGATGCTGCAAAACAGGGGGGTACTGCGTCCTCTTAACGTAGATGCTGGGATGCTTCCACATATTACATAGTCCAGATTTTGCACTTTTTTCACTGTCTCTCCTCTTTCATAATGCTCCACAACATTCTCTATAATGTTACCCTAAATTACTTAACACTGCTAATGACCATTCAATTCTATGGTACAATGGAACATTCTATGGTAAAACAGATATGCTTCAAAAAACCTTATTTGTTTCCCAATACTGCTATTTTTTAATTGCTATTTGAACTAACAATGAGCTTTTAACCTAACTTTCTACCAATGCATTGGAAGATTGTTTCCCCCTCACAGTATAGGCATAGAAAATCACATCGTTACTCACCTCCCTTCTTCTCTGCTGTAGCACTACACATTGTATGGATTATTTGTTGTAAAAAAATTCTTAGGTACATTTTATGTTTATACCAAGCATCAAATAAGAGTCTTACCTTTTTTACCACCACATATTTTTAATTATCATATTTTATAAAAGACAGCACTACAGGAGTTAAGACTGTTTGCTAACAATATTCCCTGGTCATTGTGAATTTAAAGTACTGATAAAATTTTCAACTGGGTCATGTTAAAATTGCCATGTAAGTGTATACTAATGTAATTATCTTCACTGGCGATAACTTAAGACAAGACAAGAACACCACATACTAATACAGTTTTGTAAGCTACGAAATTAAGAAATTTTGCTTGAATTAAATGCTACAAACAAACAAGCACACACCCTACAGACACACACATACATAAGCAGCTGGGTTGACAGTTCAGATGCATGTGCAAAATAAAGCTTCCTCAAATAATTACTTACTGAATCGTTTTATAAAGTTCCTTAATTTTCATGTTAACTGGAGCTGAACGCAACTTCAGCAAATCCAATGCTCTGGTTTGTAATTCTGTCTTTCTTCCAGTTTTGTTCCTCCCAGCAAACCCTAATAACATTTGAAGCTCCGAGACTCTAAAACTCAGCACCATATTCTAAAAAAGAGTTCCAATTTTAATATAATGATTTAAATCAATTGCAATAGTTACAACAACGTTACCTCTTAAGTAATTAGCACCACACCCTTAACAGGGAATTATGTCAATGAGATCAACCACCAAAAAAATAGTTTAAAATTACGCCATAACTCAAGGTAATGACTTCAGGAATAAACTTGGTAAAGGCCGCTTTACACGATACAATTTTTTGTACAAATGCTTGTATAAGGAAATTGTACCGTGTAAAGCGGCAAATTGTGTGAATGCTTGTGCGAATATCTGAATGACTGTACAGAAAGTAGAACCTGTTCTAATTCCAATCAGACAAACTTACAATTTTGTTCAGTGTATACAAGCATTTGCACAAGAAACTTTACAAAAAATTGTATCGTGCAAAGTGGCCTTAAGAGTCAGGATTAAACCTCGGCCCACATCAATGAATTTCCTAAAATTTACATGTTTCTCAGGCCTACAATATGGGGTTTCTATTCCTTCCCATAAATTCAAAGTTTCTCTACAATAGATGTTTCTAAGAATGTAATTTGAGCACATATTCATTTTACATAACACTGCAGGAAACCTTGGGTCTTCGACCAGGATAATAATTTAATAGCTGTCAATGATTTGGAGACCGGCTCGAACACCATCCTCAAGGTAAAAAATGCTGCATTTCATTTGGGCCTCTTTAAACACTGAATGGTCATCAGGACAAGAAAAATAAACCCCTTACCCGAGCCTGCATACCCTATAGAGCCACAGTTTCCAGAAAAATATCCAGAATACTTGTCAGGCACAGGATATATACCTTACACAAACCACCTCACAAAATCAGGGATATCATCATCCAACCAAAAGATCCAATCGGCTTCAAGACACCAAGTGTCTACCAGGTGCATTGTGAATGGAGTAAGGTATACTGACATAGGGGAAACAGGTCACGCCATTATAACCAGGTTCAAGGAAAACAAACAACATTTATACCTGGGAAATATGGAAAAATCAACCATCACTGAACATAGCATTAACGTATACCATTCCATAAATTTTCACGAAAAAAGTGCTCACCCGCTCCCAAAGATACTAGGATAGAATCATGAAGGAGACCATTGAAATCTGACTGGATAGAGGGAATTTCAACTGAGATTTTGGCTGAACCACAGCAATTCACAGAAACCGTTATAAAAATGCCCTGCCATTTCAAACACTAATACCCAGTTTGGTGCCAACTAATCGAGTTCCCTGAATGGACGCAAGAATGATGACCCTTGAGTATATGAGGAGGCCCAAATAAAGACAAAACAAGGATGCCTCAAGGATGAAGTTAGAGTCAGGTTCCGAAACCTCGGCAACTACTAAATATCTGCCCTGATGGAAGACCCGAGAAGACTTCCTGCATATTATTCACCAGGAAAAAATTACATCTTACTTTACACAGTATTATTTGAAACTGAATTTTCGGTTAAATTCGACTTCGCTAAAGCGATATTTCTCAACATTTCTGCTCTGCCCTTTTTTCAAGTCATCAACCCAAAGGCTGGATTAATATAAAGGGAGACCTAAAAAGTCCGAAATTCACAGATTTTGGCTAGGGGAATCATTTCCTCCCCTGAGACAATATAGCATCTTCGAAGATCAGGCATCCATAAAAGCAGACAGCTTGGATGCATTTTGGAGAAATGCACACATTAGGACAAGAATCGAACCCATCAGCAATAATCCCTAGTCTCTCCAACTGACACTAGAAACTAGGTACTTCATTTCTAGACTCCTATGCCTCACTAGCTGGCGGGAATGTTCATAATTGACTGGAATGAGATTTAATTACCACTGAAAAATAAAGAAACAATTACTACATACTTTTGAAAAAAATTAGTTTCCTCTACATAAACTAACAGGTATCGCATCAACAGGAACTTCCTCAAAGCATGAACCTTCAACTTAAGTCACAGATCAAATGAAACTCAAGTAGATGATTAAGGAATCTTTAACAACCTGGTTACCCTTTGTTTCCAGTTCTGTTGCCTTTCTGTGGTCATGACTTACTTTTTCACAGCAGGTAAAAAATTTATAAAAATGAATTAAAGACAAATAACTTCAATGGTGGACATCTATGTCTCACTGCTTTTTGCAGAATACACCACACAACATGGCATATCCTTGAACAGTTCTTCAGAGACGAAGAGCTAAAAACAATATTTCTTAGTGATTTTTCAGCATTCCCCAGACGTTTTCCTGCCTTCTCAAATTAAGTATGGTAGCAACGATATTCATTGTAAGATGAATTTACCATTGGTAAGATAAAATGATCTTCACCATTAAAAACATTGTATTAGTCTTCGAAAGAAACAATATTACATGGCATTCACTACACAGTAATTCCCCATTAAGAAATTTTTCCCCATCCCTTATCAACATATTCAAAACGGTCATACGCAAAGAGTTGTCACTTTTCTCATTTTATAAAAGGTCATTAGTATTTTTCGACATTATACTTTCAGCGATACCCATTCCTGGTGTTTCAGCACTTCATCACGATGGACCCACCTTCCTCTCAACTATACTTGAGCTCACAACCACTTGGCTATTTACACTTTTACTCTGATCCCACCCTCCCCTTTTCCCTACAGAAAAAGCACGCCTATTCGTACTATTAAGGTAACTTATCCATAAAATTACCTCAAATCGGTAACAATGACACTGTCGCTTTTACTTTCCACGACCTTAGATTTGATACTTCACCATGACCACTGTCACTGCACATTAATGATATCATGTCACATCTTTTAGCATATGTAATATTTCACGGCTAAACTATGACACAAATGAGAATTGACGTGACCTCTACATAATATAAGCAGTAATAGAGTATAACATCCTCCTTGAAGTAACTGTACATGGGCGAATGTGGAAGATGGAAAAAAACATGCCCAACTTAAATTACCTAACAAACGATCCAAAGCACTAGGAAGCGAAATACTGACACTCAATTATGTTTAAAAGAGGTTTTCAGATTCATTACAAAAACCTGTTGCCTCCACCAATAATATTCAAAGGTGTAATTTGGTAGAGTGTGGTACATAAAACAAGAACAAGTAACTAACAAATATGACCATCACATACACCTGTTATAGTACTACATAACTTAAGTATAAAAAATTACGCCCGGGTTTATTTGTTATAATTACACATCATAAGTAGGTTAAAAAGTTAACATCACGATACTATTGGTCAACTAAGGTAAATTAATGACGAAGCACACCACTCATTACTTTTATATCCTACTGTGTTAACACAATATTAGGGTTGTCGAAACACAATGAACTACATGATATAAGTTTACTACTACCATGTCAGGGACTGACAACTCTATCCCGCGATAAGTACAATTAATGCTGAAAGTTCCAAAGAAAGCCATACACTTCATCACTAGTTGATGGCCATTTAGAAAAGAATTCTTGACAGGGAATCACACATATTAACTTACTTTTAGCTCTTCATTGTCCGCCATATTTCGAGCCATTTCTGCAGAATCGCTTCACACATTAAACACCTAGGAACATTCCTCCCACGGTCACCGCTCGAACAAAAGCTTTACTTTGTGTGCTACAGTTATAAGTTTGGTGTAATAACGCGAAAAAAGAATTTTTTTTCAATATATCATTCTTCAAGCAGAATCTACTTCGGCACAGCATCTACAAACAAACCGTTACATTTATGAAAAATTTTGTCGTCAAATCGTGGCCGAAGCCAGGAGCGGAGGAACGGTGGGAAAAGGTATGAAAAATTCATACTACAAACATCAATTTCGAGCCGCCCTGGAGAGGCGGGTAAATTTTCAAGGATTTCGTCACGAATATTAAGATTTTGGATTTTGGCCAATAGTTCCTGAATGATCAGTCGTGCTTTCTTTGCAGCCATGGATCGTGGACCTATTCCAAGGCTGCACTTAAGCTTAAGTCGTGAGGAATATCCTTATTCATATTAATGGTTGAAAATTTACAAATATGGTTCAACACGAATTGCATGAAAACTGGTTTCAGTGAGTATCAGTGGGCGAACACTGCATCCCTTCATTTTTTAATCTATGTCCGATATACTATTTATTTCTTTTTATGCTCCTTTCTCCTCGCGAATAGGAATCACGTTCACTCCATATAAACTTACTTATTTATGTTCAGCAAATTATATACATTCATTAATGGGCATCACGTCTATTCACAAGTTTGGTTGAATGCTTTTTAAGGCTGTTGCATCCCCGGTTAAAAAAATGAGGCACATTTAGAGCTAGAGGCACTACTAGACAATGGAATCATTTAAAAATCATTCAACGGCGCGGGAATTTCATACCTAACGTTCGTAACAATGATGTCGCGGCCGGTACAAAATGCCCAATTTGGTGGATTAAATCCCATTTAAAACTAACACATATTACTTACCTTTGAAACACATTGTATGCCCCTGAACGCCCTGAAGGATCGTGTGGACACATGAGTGGCTGTCGTCTCCGCTCAAGACCTCATATAGCAGATGATTCAGATGTGATAGCCATGGACTTGCATACAATGTTTTGAGAAGCCAAAGAAGGTAGATAGTACAAATCCGAATCGGCTACACAAAACGCAGTCTAAGCGTGAATACAAGGAGAAGTGACTAAGAGGGGGTGCTGTCCCTCATTCTAGCTTACTCATTCTGTTTTCTCATTCTACCTTACTAAAGTCACTACTTGAAGTTTGAACCTATCTCTCCGTTAAATTAACGGCGTTAATACCTCCACAAAACCAGGAATCAGTAACATTGTCGCATCGGGTGCGAGGAGGGCCTGCAACCCCACTGCAGCATTGTTTTATTAAAATACATTGTTTACATCGTAAACAGGTTACTGGCGTTGGTGTGGAGAAAATTTATTTTTCGCTGCCGCCACTCACCACATTATTTGTGATCCGATACCTTTAAACGTTTTACATAGTGGACTTGAGTAGTTATTGCGTAACGAAACAACGTTTTCTTTTTCGTACCAAGTAATAGGAAAGAATGCAATTAAAGTGCAGGAGTCAGCCGTGAGCCCTATGTATTATTTTACAGATTTTGCGACCAAAATTTCAGGTACGACGGATATTTCCCAGTCCGGTCACGGAGGAATATTTCTGTTCCTGTCTCGGTCTTCTCCCACCCCGCGAATGACATCACAGCGAAATAGGGGCTGGCAATATTCTTTTATCAGGAGGTTGGCCATATGCAACCGTTTATGGATACGCAAAGGGATAGGACTGGACCTCTCTTCTCTAGGACCGTGGGCTGGACAACCCGTTTCGACCAAACGTTAAACGTGGCTTGTTAAGTCATTGAGCCTAAAAAATTACCCAACATTTTCTCCTTTCTATGAACCTATCATCCTCTGGAAAAATATATCCTTTTTTACGTATTTCCCGATATCATTCATGGAAAAAGCACCATAAAACTATTTGAATTTATATGCATCTCTAAGGCCGCTTTACACGATACATTTTGTGTACTGACGTTTGTATAAACTGAATGAAATTGTATGTTTGTCTGAATGGAATTAGAATTCTATTTTCCGTAGTCATTTAGACATTCGCACAAGCGTCCAAACAATTTGCCGCTTTACACGGTACAATTTCCTTATACAAGCGTTTTTACAAAAAATTGTATCGTGTAAAGCGGCCTTAAAATCTGCTGATTCATATGAGGGGTGATTGTGGCTGATAATTAGTTATATTAAATTGCGAATAACAGAATTAAAAATCTTATTGATTCACAATAAATCAAAAAAATGATTAATTCACAGGTATTGTGAAAAAAGTTCGTCATCGATTCTTCGTTGAGGAAATACTGACAATGAGTATATTTTTTAACTACATACGACATCAATGTTGCTGTGGAAAGGGTTAACAAGAACCAAATCTGTAAATGCTTGGGCATTTTTCTTCTAGATTGCCCAATCTTTAAATTTCAGAAGTTCCAATTTTTTTGAAGTTGAAATTTTGATTTTGAAAAAAATCCTCTTTGCACACTTGGTCTCATCTTAATCACTTCATACCTATTTCAATGCTAGCTGTCAATTTACGCGTATAACATCTATACTGCAGGAGATTTCGTTTCCCTGCGGGAAATTGCGCATCCCCGCAGGGAATTCAACCGGGAACTGCAGGGATCAACATGGCATTTTCAACAGGGTAGTGGCGTTACTAGGCATGGACAAACAGGGCTATGCCCCGAGCTTCAATGGACTCCAAAAAGCATTATCAAAAAAATGTCAGGTTTTAGGGATTTTTTTAATTTGACAGCTTCTTCAATTTGCAATACGTTTACGCTGTCTATTCTCCCTTCATTCGCTTCATTCTCCCCGTGGATTGCGCCGTATCGTCGTGGGATAGTACATCTACACGATACCCTGCAAGCCACCGCGAGGGTGTGTGGCAGGGGGTGAAGATCACCAAGCATGCACTACTAACATGCAAACAAGTAAAAGTAAACGATGGCGCGCTCCCGTTCCTTTGAGCTGTGCTGACGTGACCAAGGAATCTTTTGGTAGGGAGACCTATGCTATATATGTAGGTCGAAGGGTAGAAAAGTGACTGAGAAAGAAAAAGAGAAAGAAAGGTAGTCCGCGCACCGCACTTGCAGCGTTCGTTCCCAAGTCTGGCAGCTGTGAAAAGGCGTTGATTCTAGTGGGGTTGTCTAGCTTTTCGATTAATGGTGTAGCGTTAAGCCCACTGTTGAGGAAGCCAACGGAAAATCACCTCAATTATACTCTCCCAAGAATTCAATGTACTTAGGCAATAAAGATCTGGTAACTGCGGGGCCCAGTCCCAATAATTTGAGGGGTTGAGTCTAGTCCCTGGCAGCAGGGGAAGCAGCAAAAATCCTGCCGTTGTCATCTCACGAAATCCTTGCTCGGAAAGTTTGAGAATGGCAGCGGCGAAGAAGAAATCAGAGCAGTGAGCAACAGCGTTAGGAATCGGAACATGTAAGTGAAGTTCTGCGCGAGACATAATTTAGTGATTACTAACACGTGGTTTAAATACCATCCGAGGCGTGGAAAATGCTGGAGAACACCGCGGTAGATACCAACTAGTTTATTTCATGGTTTGGCAAAGATGCAGGTAACTACAGCATGAAAAATTTCACGTAGGAGCAAATGATGCATACTCCAACCATAACTTGGTGGTGATGAGATGTGAGGTAAGACTCAAAGGTTAAAAAAAAAGACAGGAGAATAAGGAATTGGAAGGAAGGGGCCCTAGTTGGAACGAAGCAGAGGCAATATTAGGAGATGGTGGACAGATGCGTGAAGAAAGAGGAGTAACAGTTGATGAAAGGTGGATTATAATAACGACGGGAATAAGAAGAACAGATGAGAAAACAGTTGGAACAATAGGAGGATTACGAAACAATGGGTAACAGCTGAAAAAAATGGAGGAAAAAAGAAAAGGAAAAATGTAAATATAGAGGTAGGCAAAGACGAGATAAGGAAATAAACAATAAACTTAGAAGAGCAATAATTAAGGTGAGCGCAAAGTGGTGGAGTCGGCTAAGTAAGAAGGTGGAGGGGCCCCAGAGAGAATGAGAAATAGGCGTTCTATACCCCAAGATTAGAATGTCGTCAGGCATCAAGAAATGCAAAACGTAACTGTACATCAGACTGTGCGAAGCTGGGGTGCCTCGAGTTGTGATTGGAAATACACATTCTCGAGCGAAAAGGACCTTTATTTAGCGAGCGCCAAGATTTTAGCCCGTGCGACAAGCGACCGCGTCCACACGCCTCCAGACCTGGTAAACCACTGCTGGAAACACCAAAAATGCACACTCAAGCCAGCAGCAATGTATTCCGCCAATGCACCCAAGAAACCCTTTTCGGCGAGGACCCTATTGTTGAGTACCCAGGGGGATGAATCGGAGCGGCCGCTGCGACTCCCCTGGCCGATATTTAGCGTTGGAACCAGAAGAAATTCAGCGTCGTTAAAAGAAATACGTGGAAGAATAGTATGGCACTGAAAATAGGCCAAGGAGCTTGGACAGAAGAGGAAATGGACGCAGATAAGGATAAGACGGAGCGGGGTGAGAAAATCGGGAGATGGTGGACAGAGTTAATGGAAATATTGCGGAAGATAGGAGTAGACTGTAGAGACCGGAGACTATTCCGGAATTTATACATGGCACAGACGGAACGAGTGAAAGTAACTGATGGAGAATCGGTTGCGGTGATAATAGTGAGGGGGTTTAAATAGAGCTGTCCGTTAGTACCGGTACTTATATACTGGAAGGAAATGGTGAAAGAGACATAGTCGGGAGTAAAGGTTGGGGGAAAATTGATAAAGTCGGTGAGGTTAGCGGATGACCAAGGTGAGTCAGTCACCCAACGTCTTAAAGAAATACCTGATACATTTGGTACAAAAACAGGGCGAAAAATGCACAATGAAGAAAAAAACTACTGAACTTGACCAATTTGACACACACTTATTGACATTTGATTTTCTCCAGAATTTAAATGAATGTAATTTCAATGTTTAAAGCGATCAAAAGAAATTATTTGAGAAACCTATGTTACAAAACCCAAGTTGCTGTGATTAAATCTGGACCCAGCTGTGAAGAGGCAAGAATAAGGAAAGGAGTGAGACAAGGCTGCGCACTGTCTCCCGTAATTTTTAATGTTTACATCGAGAGAGCCATATAAATGAAGTCAAGGAGAAGTGTTCTGGAGTGAACATCCATGGACACACAATCAGTATGCTACGATTCGCTGATGACATAGCTCTCATAGCAGAGACAGAGAAGGAGCTGAATAAGATGCTAACAACCATGGAAAGGACTATGGCCAGATATCAGCTGAAGATAAATAAGAAGAAGAGTAAGATATTGATGTGCAGCAAGAAAGAAGAGGCCAAAACCAATGTCAAACTAGGAAAACAAAAACTTGAAGAGGTTAAAGAGTTCTGTTATCTAGGAAGCCGAGTAACCAACGATGGATGAAGCAAGAAAAAAATAGTGAGTAGAATAGCCCAGGCAAAGAGGGCATTCTTTCAAAAGAAGAATCTACTTACAGCAGGAAATACAATCATAGAAGTAAGGAAACAGTTCATCAGAACATACATCTGGAGCATGTTTCTTTACGGCAGTGAATCATGGACGATGACAGCAGCGGAGAAGAAAAGGGTAGAATCATTTGAAATGTGGTGCCACAGAAGAATGCTGAAGATTAAATGGATCGACTGAGTAAGTAACGAGGAAGTGTTAAGAAGAGTAGGAGAAAAGAGAAGTCTGCTGACAACTCTAAAAAGAAGAAGGGAAAACTTGATCGGCCATATCTTGAGACACGATGGCCTGATGAAGACTATCATCGAGGGAAAAGTGAACGGGAAGATTGGGAAAGGCAGGCCTCGTATGAGATACATGGAACAGGTTGTGAAGGATGTAAAAGAGAAGAATTACGTCACAATGAAAAGGTTGGCGATAGAAGAATCGAGTGGAAAGCTGCATCAAACCAATCCAAGGATTGCTGACCAATGATGATGATGTTATGGACTTCTTTTGTGGACATCTTGGACCTGACTCCAGAAATTCCATCTAAATGAGAGCTAAAGATATTTTATAACTGAAATGAATGATGAGATGATGGAAGGAGTAAGACTTTAGGGTTATGCTCACCTTTTGGACATGACGCATCACAATTAGTATAATCTTTCTTCCATTAGAGGTTTGTATGATTTCAGATATTCTATGAATTCATGTGATGTGAGAAAAGCCACAACTATATGTACGATAAATATTCTGAAAAATTGTGATACAACTTGATAGTTCACATGGTAGTTGTCCTTAACCCTCTTAGTGCCATGGGCTGATATATTGGCTTTTGTTCCAAGGACGAAAAGTGCCATGAGCCGATATATCGGCTCGGGGAGCAAACTAACGTTTAAACTAATTTTGTTGTAATAATGAAATGTATCCTTTATGCATTGTACCAGAATACCATAAAAACAATTAACCCATTTTTGGTTAAATAAACAAAAACATTAACATTCATATCTAAAAAGTAACTTCATATTGTTTATACTTTTCACAAGGAATTACAAAACTCTCAAATTCATGCTGGCACTTTTCGCTATACCACCAAAATTCAGTGGCACTAAGAGGGTTAAGTAACAAAAACTGAGGTTACTGAAAATGGTAGGCCTCACACCAGTATACCCACAATTTTATAAATATGAAATTTCAAAATGATACTTTGACAGAGATCATCATATAAGGCTGGAATGGTGGTCAGGAAAGAAACTGTGGACCACACAATCAAATAATAAACCGCGGTTAACAATAATCTTCCAAGAAGGTGCACTGATTTTGATAGGTAGAATACTATACTACTGAATCATTAATTATTACATATATCCCAGCGGAAAGTGTGTTCCACTTGTGTGAAGAAAGATTAAGTAATCAGATAAAGAGTTTGGGTTTAACAGCACTTCATCAAACAAATCATAGTGTTCACAACATTCATTAGCACTGTGGTGAACAAAAAACCTTCAGAGCAACTATGCACAGTATTCTTGCACTAGATATTTGGGATTAAGCCTTATAGTATATTTGTCGAAAATTGCTTCCAGTGCACCAATACTCAAGTTTTGTTTAAAAAAAAGCTCAGGACATCAAGACTTAATACGCATTCAGAAGAGCATATACTTCCTTAAATAATAAAACAAGCGATAAATATATTTGTCACTTGATATCCCATTGCCCATAATATTGCACATTCAAGCATGTCAATAAAAATATGTTCATTGAGGGTGAAAGCAGCTATAATGGTACAAAAATCTATCCTCCCATCAACAGCACTTGTACTTCTTTGCATCTTCAGCCAATTAGGTATAACAGTCAAACCACTACTCTTTTATCCTAGAATTCTAGTATCCTTGGTTCACAATGGCAACTGCATGGTTACTGAGTTCAGCGCACTACGTTTTGTTGCAAAGTTCCCAGACTGGGTCTGTATGACACACCATTCTGCACTCAAAATCACTTGAAAGCATAATTCTACAATATGAAACATGTGGTTGTATGAGATAATTGTAGCAACATTATAACAGAAGAGGTGCTATTAACAAGATATAAATATTTTTTGGATCTGTTCTCAATACATTGAGAAATACATTTAAAAAAATTTTAATTCAGATGAAAACCTCTATAAGTCATCATTTTTTCAGCATTAACACATTCAGATTAGTAAAAACTCCAGCTTTAATGGATTGAACATCACTTTACCTGAAAAAGTAATATCAATTATCGGGATTAGCATGTGATAAACATTAAATTTTGTGGGAATAGAGTTGAATTTCTTCATTAGATAGGACATTTTCCTCTGACTTCCACTGTCATTAATGAGCACAATATAATTTATAAATAATATATATTTCATTAAAATGCCAAATGACAACATCAACTTACTTACTTCACTTATATGAAACAAATAAAACAATGTCACAATACGTGGTGGGAACTTGGATCACAGAGATTGAAAATGTTCATCCTTGTACAGTCCAATCTATAAATAGAAAATACACCATAGTATTCCTACACTTAGGTGGCACATAATCAAATCTCAAGGTGTCTCGTCTTTCCACTTGAAGATTAAGTACAGGTATTCCTCACTTAGCACAAATTCATTGAACATGATATTCACTATAACATGATTGGTCCTCATAGATTTATGTCATTTAACACGACCAAATTTTCCACTTTAACACGACTGCATATGCCCTTAATACTCTCAAACTACCGTTGATTGAGTTATTAGTTTAGGAAATAAAAGATCAAACATCATCTACCTTAGGCATATTGATAAACTCACTGACTCTTGAAAATCTAACCAACCTTCAGGTGATTGCTGAGCGAATGAGAGTGACTCCTAAGTCTGTAGTGGGTGAGGGATAGTGCACAGTAGTACCAGTCAAAGACTTCAAATCCTCTTATCAGATGAAAATCAACCTCTTAGCATGGTCATGAGTGAATTTTCGGCCTCTAATGTACTGGGATAATAGAATGTGGGGAATAATACACCATTTTCATTCCATAATGGAAGATGGCATCCTCAACATCCAGTTAGCTGTATTGAATTGAATGAGAGCATGCATCTCTAAAACTCATGCTGTAGTGAAACAGTGAAGAAAAATTTATTCAAATTACATGGAGAGTTGAATAGATCCTCACAACAAATAACGTCTCAATGATGCAGCGTTTGGAATCACTGATGATATTCAAGATATCCAATATGTACCATCCTCCAGGTTAATCCCTCACCTATGAGATTCCACTGTAGTGAAATCCGTGCTGTGCTAAAGATTCAATGATTCAGGATTTTTACTTCAATGAGTGGTGAGGACTATTGCAGATTATTTATGCCAGGTACTCATGCATTGCCGAAAATGAAGTGATCACAATATTGTTGTCATAAAAATTTCTAGTGTTAAAATTCTTTCATAACATTGCTCATTAAAATGTTATTAAACCTGTTCGTGGCATTTACAAGGTCCAATATATATTATTCCTCATACATATCTCCATTGAATCAACAGTTCTTTCGGCTTTACAGTATTCACTACTCTGGAACGTATCTTTCATGTTAAACTGAGGTTACCTGTACATACATTTTTACATCGTTTACTCTAAAATTCATGTAACCTCTTGAGGAAACAGCTACCATTGTATATGGATCTTGACTTTAATTCCATGATTCACATTCATGTATAAAATCATATTTTCACATTAACATATGTCCATGTCATTAAGTTTCATAATCACCTATGATGTTTGATTCAGCAAAGCAGGCTTACAACATTCAACCACTTAATGTGGGTTCTAAGAAGGTACTTAAAAGAAAATTATTTAAGATAATTAAAAACACACATCCCTAGCACTGAGAACCGTATGATTTTACACACACAACACGCAAGGTGATTCAAGGCTTTTAACCTTGATTCTAAAGAGTCAGAATATTAAGACGTTAGTTTTTCTCAGCGTTATCTACGTTAAGGATAAAATTAGTCCACGTAAAAAAAACATTATGGTGGCCACATACACGGCAGAGATTAACAACCGAAAGAGATATCACAAGCGCCCAGAAGATTCTTCCTCACGAACACAAAAACGACCACACCCGATGCACACTGGTGCTAACTCGGCGCACCGACGCCATTCATACGGGGACGAACTTCCTCTTGCCGCCGATCAACACGCCTTCCTCGGCCACGATTGCACCGCTGCTCCTCGTCCTCTTCTTGCCGGGGAGCGCCTTCTCCTTGGGCGCCGCT
Source organism: Platycnemis pennipes (assembly GCA_933228895.1). Taxonomy (NCBI): domain Eukaryota; kingdom Metazoa; phylum Arthropoda; class Insecta; order Odonata; family Platycnemididae; genus Platycnemis; species Platycnemis pennipes. The sequence continues at coordinate 98,057,511 of OW121848.1, read as the reverse complement.
GCAACTTCGGGGGAGGGCGGAGTGGTCTGCGGCGGATGTGGCGGAGAGGTGACGGCTGGGGCCCGGGGTGGCGAGGAGACGGCGTGAGCCCGCGGGGGCGAGGGGACGGCGTGGGCCCGCGGGGGCGAGGGCCTCGGGGAGGGCGGCCCCTGGGGCTGCTGGACGGCGACCGCCTCGGAAGGCGCGTCTTCGACCCGATCGCCGTCCGCACCCTTTGCTGCCTCTTCCGCCTCCCTCCTCGCCGCACCCTCCCGCCTCTCCCGTGCCCTCTCCTCGGCCAGCTTCTGCAGGAGCACGCCACCCAGCACAGGTATGGGGATAGGGATCGGCACAGGGATGGGGAGGAGAATGGGGTAGGGGACGAGCATTGTGACGGGAGGAAGAAACGATGGGGGCAGGAGGGGCGGGACCCTGGGCGGGGGAGGAGGGTGCGGGGGCTGCCGGCCGTGGGGGGAGGCCTGCGGTGGCGGCGGCGGCAGGACGTGGGCGGGGATGGACTCTGAAGGGGGGCGCAGGAACCGGGAGAAGTGGTGCGCCTCCGGGAGGGGAGGCAGGAGGTGGAGGGGCACGTGGGGCGAGGGCATGTGGTGGGGCGAGGGCATGTGGTGGGGCGAGGGCATGTGGTGAGGCGGGGGCGGCGGAGGGGGCAGGTGGGGCGGGAGAAAAGGCGGCGGTGGTATCGGCGGGACGAGGCCCGGGGGCGTTGTGTGGTGCTGACGGGGAGGCAGCGGGGGAGTCTTGCGGTGGAGCTGCATCGTGTTGGGGGGCGGCGGCTGGGGGCCCGCGGGGGAGCGGAGCTGAGGAAAGGGCCCGGCGAGGGCCGACGGGGGCGCCGGCAGCGGCACCGCCCGGTCCTTGGACTTCCGCCGCCTCTTCTTGCGCCTCCGCTCCTTGACGGGGGACGCGTTCTCGTCGGCGACCTCAAAACGCTGCTGGGTGGCAAGGCGGGGCGCCCTGGCGGGGGGCGGCGGAGGAGCCAGGGCCGGCGGGGGCTCCGCAGGGCCGTCCTCCACCTCGTCCTCCGTTCTGTCGCCGTCCTCGGCCGTCGAAGGGTTGGGGGCGCCCATCTTGAGGAAGCCCTCGTCCTCCGCGTCCTCATCCTCGTGGCTCTCCGGGGAGCCGGCCTCGTCCACTTTCTCACAGCAGTCCCGCATCCAGAGGTCGGGCGTGATGATGAGTGGTGGTCCTCCGCCGCCTGACGACGCCCCTTGCACCATCCCAGAAGCCTCGGCCTTCAGCTGGGCGAGGTGGGCCTGCGTCTCTTTGCAGAATATGTTCATCTTGTATTGGTTGAGACACTTGTCGCTGCGGGTGGAAATTATTCGGGTGTAAATAGAGCACGCTCCGATTCGATTCAATGTTCTCACTCTGAGACTAGGTAGCCGCAGATATTTCCCATTTGCCGGCAAATAATTATTTAACGATACATAGAAGTTCATCTAAAACAGTTATTGCTTCCTCCGGCGTTTTCAAGATTTTTCCAAAAATTCAATTATCTCATTTATGCTAAATATGAAGTATACTGCGGAAAGATAGCAGTTATAACTATAATTATTTACTGCTTTTAGGAAAAATTATGCAGTAAATAACGTATTTGGAGCAAAATACGATACTTGACTACATATTTTTGTGGAGGAATCCTCAAAACTTCAATTCATTTAGCATTTATTGTGCTTGATTAACTTTCAATGGTGAGTGCCTTCTAATGATTACAGCATTAATATACAATATTAGAACAGTGAAAGCAGTGAAACAACCGTTAAGACAGTACTTATAGCTACACAAAATGAGGGCACAGATATAAAAGGGATATTTAGACCTCTTGAGACCCTTCTGTCAACCGACTGAGTGCCTTCCTTCAGGCATAGAGTTAGGAGAATTAATATTTACATATATTCTAACGCAACGAAGCCAAACGGCAAAATGATTCCAATCGTTACCAATAACGAGGGGAGAAAAACAAGAGGCAACAAATGTTACGATCTCAGGCGCTGAAGAGGAAAGTGGAAGAAGGCCACTTTCCAATAAGAAAAAGAAGTAGTTCTTCAATGATTATATATTCTCCAATGAGAAAGACTACATTTTATGCCTATTTATGTGTGTTTCAAATACTTCTTTAAAGCCAAAAGATCAACGGAAGTATTACAGTTTTACACCACGATGTTTTTGAAAATGTTTTTATTATTTGCTATCAATGATTCTTCAAAGATTCCCACCTGCAAAACTGCAATTGTGTTTCTCCATCTTGAAAGTCGACGTAGGCCACCGTATGTCGTACATGCCTACACCAGTCACATGCCTTACTTCTTTTAAAGGAGGCTCGGCGGCACTGAGTGAAGCAAACCTGAAATTAAGAACATACAAGAACTAGAAACAAAGTTAAAACACAAATGAAACTACAGGATTAAAAAGCTAACTCTCGTAAAAGACTAATAAACGATTTATTTGTGTTGTAAAGATTTAGGGAGGTTATGGCGGACATAAAATAATTCCTATGCACTGGGTCACAATTATGTAGTACATGGTGTTCATATTACCGCGTTTTTTTCTTTTGGAAAGATAAAAATTGATATAAATTATGACTTAACGATATGCCACTGAGAGAACTTTTCGGTAATGGATTGCTACCCCTCCTGGAAGAAGTGAAAGATTATTTGGGTACCAAACGGTGATTTACCATGTATTTTGCAATAAATTTAACACGAGAATAGCGGATATATATTTTTCATAAAACTAATATGCGGAATACGAGGAAATCTCGAATATTCTCAAGTTCAATAAAACTGACACACGTACTCAACGCAACACACTTTGGAGTGTTGCTCAGTTATAATCACTCAATTATATGACTCTATATTCACAATGGAAACCATTAGCTTGGAATATAAAAAAATGTAACAATATAATGAGGCTCGGGGATCACGGTGTCAGGTTATGACATTCAAAAAACTAAATATTCAAACCAGATCATCCCCGATAAATAAATAATACATTTCGTATGCAAACATCACGAATAATTAAGGAACATTAAGGCTCTGAGGAACTAGATTCTAATCGCGAAGCTTGTTCGTGGTGGAAGAGCGTCATCATTGAGACAAATAAAAACACTTTTGTGACTTTCACAGTTTAATATGACATATGACCGGTTTCGGCTGTTAGTTAGTCACAAAAGTGTTTTTATTTGTTTCAACTCTGAGGAACTTGGGTTTAGCGCTGACTTGAGGGCCCCAGCATCGAACAAAACCCTTTTGAAAATTTCACTGGCATTAGCTTTCATGAGAAACCTCAATTGGGAGACACAAAAAGACCCCTCCATTTCAGGAGCGTGTGAATTCAACACGCCACGACTCTTGACACTCGAAGCACAATGGCAACGTTCGTACTCAGGTTATGGCTATTTTTTTACTTGCCCACGAGAGCGAAAACTAGATCGCCAGTGTTCAAATCACTAATTTCAAATACGTACAGTAATATGGACAGTTACTCTGAATGATGGACCTGAGGGTTGTTTGCGCTATCGAAAACGATAAAACTTTACCCCGAAATAGGAGTCCATGTAATTCAGTCAAACAATGAAATGTTACGTGACGGGTCAATGGGACCACTAAAGGATCGCATCGCATTTTCCGCGGAGCTGTCAAGGGAATCCGCGAAGCACTTTCCCGAAAAGTGTGCGGCGACCGTTTTCGTACGCACCTCCGAACAGAACGCTTTGGTAGTGGTCGAGGTCACAGACGAAGATCCCCCGTTGCGCACGGAAAGCGTGGTGGTGGTCGATGGCGCCGTGATGGGTAGGTTGCCGGCCGGCCGGCCGCACCAAGAGCACAGGAGGGGCGCTGCATCGGCGGCCCCCGCTGCGCCCCCCGGCGACTGCGGCGAGGCCGACGACGAAGAGGCGTACTTGGCGTCCGGGACGCTCGGGGAGGAGCGGTCATCGATGCTTCCGGAGAACGCGCTGGGCACTGTGAGGAAGGCGTGGAGGGAGAGAAAGATGGAATGAGTGGAGCACATCATATGCATCAATAGGAGAGAGCACGGGCGGATCACTGACGGGTAAAATACAGTTCATTACCTACCCCTCAGAATAATTTCATAATGCATTTCACCAATCAGCATTGGACGGAACAAGAACCAATAAGTAGAAAATACGAGGCGAAGAGAGCATTCTATAAAGAGAAAAATCTACTCATCATCATTGGCCAGCAATTCTAGGATTGGTTTGACGCAGCTCTCTGGTCGATTCTCTCTTCATAATTACGTAATTCTTTTCCATCATAACTATCACTATATATAGAATCTACGAACAGCTGGAAAAAAACAGCTTGAAAGTAGGGAAATAATCCATTAGGAGCATCTGGAGCATGCTTATGCTCTTAATGGCAGTGGGACACGGACGATAACACCCGCCGTAAAGGTAGGACTGGAAACATTTGAAATGTAGCGTTATAGAAGAATGATGAAGATGACAGGGAAAGAGTACTGTTTTTTGGGAGAATAAGTTGGGTAGAGAGAAAGATAAGTTACGAATTTCGTATGGTGGGCAAGGGCAAAGTTATTGGGAATAATTCGAGGGGTTTAGAAGAAGTGGTAGAAGGTGACAGGACATGCAGGGTGGGGGAGTGGTTGTAAGGCATAGGAACTGCCCAAGAACCTACCAGTACTGGTAGAGAACAGATGATTATGATGATGAAGTATCAACCCTTCACGAATAGCGTGTTAAATTAAAACTATTAAGTAATGGTGACAGCCATGAAGAAAAGGTATCTCGTCATAACGCCTGAATTATTCCCTACAGAATGCAACTCATCACTTGTAAATCCAGTGGAAGCCTTTTCACTGCTCTGAAAAAATTTGTTCCAACGTGCATGCCATTACTCATTCCAGTGAGTGCATAAATACGTACTTATCACGACGTTCCCTATTGGGATAAGTAAAGAAAAAAGAGCCTTATTTGAGGATGAGCACTAAGAACATTAACGGATTCCTTCCACAGTCCTAACCCTTTCACGTCCATCGCATTCACCTGCCGCTCTGTTCACTCAATCGTATTCCTTTTCTCTCACGTAGACACTCATAACCATTTCTCAATTGCATGGTCTCTCCAATCAAATTAAGCTATAGGATACTTACTAAAAGTTATCAATAAAGGAAATTATAATCGTACTGTAACCCATGCGTTAGAGTTTAAGTGCACTGGGGCACAAGGATGATATTACGATTCAAGTATAAATGTATTTCTTCGATTCCAATTTCATTTAAACCCTTCCGCTACTTTATAACCATTCACCCACGTTTTCAAATTCCATTCCATTGACAGCTAGTTTCTGCATGTACCCTACCTTTCGCGATATTTGACCAACCCTTACAAAAGAAATCTTTTTGGTTCACCAAACGTTTCAGTACAAAATTGCTAGCTAAATGTGGCGCTTCAGCGAAATAGCCGAAACGAAGGCATAAATATCTAGGGGAAACTATGCTTAAAAATGGCCACTCGGTCTCATTTCAACCGAACAACATTTTAGCGCGTAATATTTTCGCACTTGGACCGCTAATTGAGCTTATATTGTACTCGCGTCATCAAGGTCTCACGGCCTAAATGTGGAGAAATACCAGAAGAAAATTACTAAGGCTTAAACCTGAGAATAAAAGGCGAACTGTCATGAATATCCCAGCGATGTAGGCTCTCTTACGTAAAGAAGGATGAGAGAGGTATTCACAAGCTGACTGTAATATGTAATTACTATTTCGACGCGGAAGGTTATGTGAGCGTTTTCAATTATCAATCGTACTGTATTTATGCTCATTTTATATGTACACAGTTTATTTTGTACTGTACCACACTCAGAGGAATTGGACACGAGATTATCAAAGAAATTTAACCCTACACTTTCGCTTGGAAATAAAACGTCACTTTATACATTCCACACACACGTTTTATTGGCTTAGCCCATGTTTTTGATAATTTACATGCCATTATCAAGGTAAATTGTCGAAACCATGGTCGAAGCCAATAAAACGTGTGTGTGGAATGTACAAAGTGACGTTTCTTTTCAATCTCCTGGTTCCACAAAGTTAAGCCTCAAACGTTGAACCTAGACTTTCGTCCTGCCTTTCTGTTTCCCCACTCATTTCACTTATCGAGCCAAAAACATACCCAAACCGGCTTCTTTTAGAATTGCTCAGAGGGAGACACTCAAAGACTTAAGTTCCTTCCTTTTGAGGAGAACTTCCGTCATTTCTTCTATAGGGCTGAGTAGAAACTATTCAATATGGACCACAGCAGCTCGGCAACTCAAAACTTAGGCAACAGGGAGATCAACGCGAGGGACATTAGCGTCTCGTATGTATAATGTACATACATCCCAAGTGGGGAGGCCTGTGCAATACATCGGCTGCGATAGTAAGATGATATAGAATAGATGATATATCGGTGGGCTATGCTACGCGATATCATTCAGCATTTCCAAGATGCGATGCATCGGCTATTTTGAATTCATATCGTAAAGCGGAGGGATTTCTACGAATTAATTCACTTATATCGTATTTTATTTTAAATATATCATTTAATGCAGAGATCGTAAAGATATTTATCGAAAGATCTTTTGAATTTTAAATGAAAATAATAATACTGATAATTTAATCTACCTCAAAGTGTCGTCTGCGGTAAACTTCAATTCGGTGAAACCATGAAAATGAAATGGAACATCTTCGGCGAGTTCTTTCACGAAAGCACTCGATGCATGTATTTTGTACATGAGTAGGAGGTAACGGAATCTCGGGTGTCCTCTCAGATAGTCGAGTTGTTTTACTTTAGTCGCATTAAGTAGAGTTAAAAGGCGCCTTTTGGGAAGCCAACTCTTTTAAGTACATACATTCCGCTCAAACTCTCCAATTGCCCAGTGAACAGGTAAGTATGTTCGTGAGTGCATTGAAGCCTTAGAGTAATAATGGATAAAATGCACTGTAAGAAGACCCTTGGGGCTCCCGTAGCGCTTACATCAGAAAGTTACGCACTAGAAAAAAACTGTCAAAGGGGTCTCATGATACCATTTTACAATTCTACTATTCATTGCAAATTTTTATTTTTAATTATCCATGATGTTTAGCGCCGCAAATATTTTACAGGATTCAAGCACATAAGCGCATGAATTTTCGATGATTACTGCCTAATCAAAATATCCAACAATTTTGAAAGGGTTCATATTACAAATGAAAATAAATAAGAAGTACGAGCGTAATATTGGTCGTATAAAATGCAAAATCAAAGAGAATCCACATTCTGAATCTTGAAAAATCAAAATCGATCTCACGACTAATAGGTATTATATTTATTTTCAAGATATCATATAAATTACGTCGGATCGTCCTGGATTCGGTTGACTCTCTTCTGGGCGAATAAAGTATAAACATACAGAAAACTATGCATTTTTCCAAGCAATCTGATGCCAATTTATCGGGTATAAAAATGGTACACCTACAAATAAAATCCCTGACATCAGTGTACATTTTATATCACGCAATATCTAGCGCACAATAAAAGCAAGGCCATGAGAAATCTTTTATTTCAACGAACTTGGGATTATATCGAGGAGAACTACAAAGCATATGATCATTTTGGACGAATTCGCTTCCACGGAAGCCCCTAGTAATTCTTTCCATCCAAATGTCAATTTGATTCACTACTCATAGCTACGGATGGAACGCTCGTGGTTTTATTCTCATCGACTTAGGAGAGCGGTATCTTCACCTAAAGCCTTAGGAAATTAAATTAGCAATAAGTAGAGCACAGAAAATAGCGACCAAGGTTTGCCAGGTCCAGCTATCCCGAGATGTTCATTTTTATGCTTCAAAGTTGATGGTTTTCTCGAAATTCTCGCAAATTGAGGCTTTAAAATTTTTTATCGTTTTAACGTATATTTTATTTATTTATCAATAACCCGAAAACAACACAAAGGACTTTACATCGGGCTTTTTAACAACTAACACTTAAACAAGCACAGACATCCATGCCCCAGGAAGTGAAAATCCTCCCCAGGCAGGATTTGAACCCGCAACCCTGGGATTGACATTTACCCCGCCGCCACCGGGGCCGGTAAAACCTATAAGCATATATATTATTTTATAATAATATATACTCACTGAAGGCATTACTACATTCAAAAATCTATGAAATTATAACATTTAAACGATTTTGACCCGTTAACGTGTTATTGCTGTTCATGTTAAAAGCAACAATTGGCACAAATATATTTTTTTTAATACCGCTTATAAGAGACCTAAGGAGGCCGAGTTGGAGTACTCTCCGCCGGCTGATAAATTAATGATAAGAGATCTCGATAAAACAATATTTATGGTTTTATCTTCATACCATAATACTACCAACTGATAATTCATTTTGGGCTGGGATGAACATCACATGATCATCACATACGCATACCATTAAGTTCACCTCCGTACTATTACGCGATTTATGCAATTCCTATTTTAAACTCCCGGCAACATTGTCAAGGTGCATCATTAAAAGAAAGGGTAATTCACAGATTTGTATTTATTTCGTATTCTACATCGAATTGACGTAACGTTGGAATCGATCGGAGGACGAAATAAAATATCTGTGGACCTTTGATGATGAAAACCTTGGTGCCCCTACCCGAGAGCGCGAGTTCTCAACAAATTCACCAGTTACACGGCAATTCACAGGGGCGTCGGGGCCCGCCACCATCACGCCGGAGCGACCTCCTCGGACGGAACCACTTTCGGAAGCGCGCCCAGTGCCGCATCGCCCGGCGGCGAGCGTGACAAGAGCAAAACGCACCCGGAAGCCCATACGACTTCTTGGAATCGGAGCAATTAAAGATTTGGGAGGGGGGTCGACGGTGTCGAACGGCGACCGTCTCCCATTGTCGGAAGTTCTTGGAAAGGCAGGTGTGGAGGAGGAGGAGGCGATTGATGGGGGGGGGGGGCGGAGGAGTGGGGAGAGCATGGGGGGAAGACTCGCGAGAGGGATGAATAAGGGGCGTTGAGAAATGAAGCGATGCATCGAGTGCGATGTGACTTAGGGGAGACTACTGATCGGGGGATGTGACGATCGTGGGTGACGACAGGGGAGGTGATGCGCCTGTTTATCATAGAATAACCTCTCGAGGGATGCAGCTGGCTGTGACACATCTCGGGATAAAAATACGTCATCACCCGCGGTCATTTCTAGTTGTTGGTATCTGGGGAAGGCTACCGACAGCTTATGTTATTTATTCCATTTATGATGGTAACGTGATAGTAAGTGGATGGTTGGGTATCGACGAGTTTCAAATCGGAAATGAGGAAAGATGGAGAGAAACCGCGCGTTGGCATTATTCAAAGGGTGTCAAAGGGTCCGAAGTAGGAAATTCCATCTGACGCGTCGGATGGAATGTCGTACTTCGATCAGATAGTGCATTGTAGTGTTAGTTTTTGCAGCTCCTAAAAACCAAAGTCTAAGATTTATTATTTCGGCTAATAACCGAATTTCGTCTGGGGCCGGAGACATTTCAAGGCCGATTTGTTAAAAAAACGCAAGAGGGATAGAATTTAATCAAGGGCATTAAATGGAGCACATTCCTTAATAGCTCATGATACTAACATGACAAATGTGAAATAAAACGAAAAAAAATTTCGCGATCGGACCTCTTTGACAGTCACTGTATACAAGTCGATAACGTGCCAAGCTGGAAGCCCACATGTTCGAATCCCACATGGGATAAGGACGTTCTGTTTGTAAGATTTAAACTTTGGTTAGACGGTATGATACAACTGAATTAAGTGGAGGAACTAAACAGCGAATTCTGCAACTACCTTTCGGAATGCCTACATCCGACACCAAGACCCATAGAATCATCGACTTTCTTCCGGTAGATATCTTCAGATTCAAATCTCCTTCACCTAACCACCTTCCTCCCATGTTTTCTTCATCCTCCCCACTCCCCTCACGCCTCCCTTCGCGAAATCCTTCCCCATCGGCTACCGACATCTTGCCTCTTCTCTTGACCCGCGACCGACTTGTCGATTTGACCTCTACTCCCCCGCCGTCTCCCTCGCCCCCTGAAAATGTAACCCTCCTTCCGAGTACCTTCATCTGGCTCCACCGGAAGACAACCTCCCTGTCCCACGCGCCCCTGATTTCTCACCTCTCCTCGCCCATTACGCGAGAGAAAGAGAGACCCTTGACCTCTCCCCACCACCATCACCTGTCTCCAAAAACCCACCCCAGCGCCGCCCTCCCCCAACTCCCTCCACCGATACAAACCACCTCCCTCCTCCGCCATCGGGAGGACGCGTAATCAAATTATCGTCTTTCCCTTTTTCGCTTAATTAAAAAAGCGAGGCAAATAAAGCGGGTGTTCGGTTGCCCCCCGGGTGGGGGTTGGGTGGAGGGAGAGGGAGGGTCGGCGGCGAAGGCTCTGGCGGAGACATCGAGGCAAATTGGGGAGGGTGGGGAGGGAGGGGAGGAAATTGAGGGAAACCCGATCAATGAATGGCTTACGCCTCGAGTTTTTTTCAGAAAGATGTTTTTGCCTCACCCCCCTTTCCCGAAAAAAAATATATATTCGTTTTAAAGTAAAAAGGCGGACTCCTTCCTTCATGCAGGAAAAGGACCTTATGAGGCCACGACGGTGGAAGAGTGATTAGAGGCAATTTCGTCTCCCTTCTTCCCATTTTTTTTATGATTTTCTTTCACCCCCAACTAGTACCCCTCTCCTCCCCTTCCCTTCTTATCTCGCCTTTCCGATGGAACGCCTCCGCTCCATCATAATTCGATAAATAAATAAACCCTATGCATAGAGAGGTAAATTAATTATTTCTCCACCTACCCCTACTCCACCACCCCTCATACCCCCCCCCCCCCCCCCAACACCGGAGCCGTTCTCGTTTCGGGCAGTAATTAAAGATGGCGGACGGAACGTGAAACAGGAGGAGGGTGAACTTCAAGAACTAATGATGCCGAATACAGCCTCTGTGTAATGAACACCCTCCGCCACCCCCACTCCCAATCCCCGATACAAGCCTCCCCCTACCCTCCAAACTCTATCTTCCCTCCTCCTCCCCCCATCATTTCCGCCCCCGCTTCTCCCTTCCGAAGTTCCCTCGGCCCCCCCCCCCCCCCCCCCCAACCCTTACACATGCACACACTACGGTCCTCTCCTCCCTTTCGTTCCCTCCCCCTCTCCCGACCACCCGGCACCCATCCAGCCGCTGATTCCTCATTAAAAACGTGAAATATGAAAATGGGGCATATTTTTCGCAGCCTCCCGTCATTTATTTTAAATTTTTTTTCTAATGCTTACTTTTGCGTCTGCTCGACGATCGGGTGTCAATCCATGAAAACCGCACATCACCCACCCTCCCCCGCCTCTTCTCTCCCATACTCGCCTCCCCTTTCCACACAGTACCCTCCATACGTCCTCACCCCCCCCCCTCTCTCACTGAGTTCCCACAGATAAAAGAATCACTCGCCTGGACCGGGACACGAACCCTGAACCCCCTGATTGGTGAATGATTTTTTTTCTCCTCCGAGTTTCTACTGTTAGGCTTAACAGCTGTTCAGTATGATTGATGGTATTGGTAATTAATTTGTGGAAAATGCTTCATAATAACAGCAACAGTGTCTTGGTGTGCCACATATTCGAATCGTCACTCGTGGTCGTGGTGGCCTAATGGGTAGAGTGCTGAGCTACTGACCGAAGGGTCCCGGGTTCAAATCCCGGGCAAAAACCTTCTGGACATCGAAAAAAAAATCCTCGTGATTAGATTTTCTGCGTGTCACAACTTCGTAGGAAATCGTAGGTGGCCCAGGGAAAGGAACCGACCCCCTACCCTGAATGTGTGAATTTCACTCGCCAATGGCTTAGTACGGGGTGAGCTCTACCCTCACCTATCAAAGCCTATCGGGTTGAACACAACTTCTTAACTTGTATCATATTCGTATGACATTCGGTTTCATAGCATCAACACAGGGATTGGGTCGGTGTGGTGGCTAGAGTACTGACCTCACATGCCGAAGGTTCAGATTCGACTCCTGGCAGTGGCGGATTTTTCAGTGGCAAACCGGTCATTTCAAATTCAATAATCCGTCCGTCGGATGGAACGTAAACCGTAGTCCCCTTGGCACCAGTCTTAAAAGGTAAGCTAATACCACTTGATGCGAATAGAAAACTTCCTTGATGTGAATAGAAAAAATAAAAAATCAAGGAACAGTGTTTCCGTAATCATGACGACAAATATGGGTTGTCAAAACATTTATGTGAAATGGGCCATTTTAGTGATTTTAAACCCAAGATTTTACATGTTTGTAAGAAAGGGGTAAAACTGAACTTTGTGGAACAATTTGAGATTGCGAATAGCGCGGATAAAGAACTATTATGCAATAACTATATGCTCCCTACCCACTCACCCCTCCTTCAAATCCCCCTTCCTAGCTGATTCATCCGTCATTTCCCCAATCCTCACTCATCCCCCCCTTCCTTTTTCCTCCCCCTACGACCGGGTGGATATATAAGGTTGCTGCTTATAGATAACGTACCTTGAGAATGACAAAAATTTGTCGAAACCTAGATCGGTTATAAAAATTTGTGTGGAATAGACAAATTTTTTATTAATTTTTTTATTTTATTCGTTACCATGAACATCCCCTTTAAGGTAGACCGTACGAAAAATGCCAAGCCAAATTCATTTGAAGCACTTAATTTTAATACACGAATTATGTATTTTTCTCAATGTTTTGATATATTTCAATTTTTATCACTTAACTCAGTGATTCAACCTGAAGGTTGGTCTTTGATAGTTGAGAGTAGAGCTCACCCCGTACTAAACCAATGTCGTGTGAAATTCACACATTCAGGGTAGGGAGGCCAGTTCCTTTCCCTGCGCCATCTGCGATTTCCTACAAAGTTCTGACCTGCAGAAAATCGAATCGCGAGGATTTTAGATGGGGGAGTCCAGAAAGGATCTTGCCCCGGATTTGAACCCGGGACCCTCCGGACCAAGTAGCTCAGTGCTCTACCCACTAGGCCACCACGACCCCCTCAATGTTTATGAGGATGAAAAAATCATTCCTGCTCTATCTGATTTCAAGGAAACATAGTATTTAAAATATGTAATGTAAGTGGGCCTATCCCCCCTGTCCGTGCTGGCGGGGGTCAGGCGCCTGAGGTGTCGGGCCGGGGCTTGCCCCGGACTAGAATCCGAGCCTAGACCTCCACTGCAGACATGTGGCGTACTCCGTCACGCAGGCCGCCGGACGGGCCGCTCCATGGACGGTAATTCCATGAAATATGAAGGTCAAAGTTACGGTGCACCGAGCCTCCCTAGCTGAGGGAACTGATAGTCCGGGTCATCGTGGCTTTCAGCGACGATTAACTGTAACTCAAACGAGCGGTTCAGGGCTCCCGATCTTGGTGAGTAAAGCGTTCTAGACGCCGCCGACCTGGGCATGGGGGCCTGCGTTAGGCGGGCCGTTAAGCAGTTAGGCCGATATATAGGCCCTTGGCAGTTTTCGCACAACTATCGAAGGCCGATATATTGGCTCTCTGGCAGTAAAAGGTTTAAACCCTCCCCTCTCCTCCCACGACTCTTCTCCCCATCAACTACCTCAATACCCTTCCTTCGCTCCTAAATCGTCGCCGCCCATCTCCGCCCCCATGGCCGCAATCGACACCGCCCGCAAAACCCTCGCTCGCTCCCCGACCCGAAAGCCAACACGGAGCACCCGAGGAACCGGAAACCGCGGTCTCCAACCCGGTTCCGATTCTCTTTTACTCGGTCCCTCGAACATCGCATGGATCTGCGCTGGAACCGTTAAGCAATCCGTAAACAAAAGAAGCTGACTGAAAAAAGAAGTATGCGGCTTTACGTGGCATCTCATAGTAAACTCGAAGGCATCGCAGGAACTGGGGAATTGGGGATCGGCCTGACTTTACGGATAGAATACGGTCTCCCTCCCGAGGATCCAGGTTCAAATCAAGGTAGTGGCAGATTTTCAGCGTTATACCGTTCTTCCCTACTGGCACTTAGGGTCAATGGATGGTCGTTTACTGATGGTCGTTTTCGGAAGTGGGATACTCTTTATGGGGAAGAAAAAAGGGAAGTACTATGGATGGTATGTAGAGGAGTAGGATAAGGCGCAGGGATGGAGACAATAGATGAGTGAAATACAAAGTTGAGAAGGGACACTCCATGAAAGCCTATTCTAGCTGTTACTATAAAAAATCCGTTCCCTACTAGACTGTTATGCTGCAAAACTTCACGATTAGTACTCCGTCCGACGGATTGGCGTTTTTCGTTAGGAGCAGGCTAATGCCGGCACTGGGTTTCTCTCAATTTTCCTTCGTCTCCTAGGAAATTCCTACCTCTATCCAACAACCCACTGATCCTAAATGGCGCAATCGACCTCACCTGTCGGTCCCCCCTCCCCCCCACCAAATAACAACAGGAACGGAAACTCAAGGGACCGCGAACTGACAGTGATAGAACTTAGTGGATGTACACACTGATGAGCACTTCCATGCGAGAATTTCACGGAGAAGACTCGAACTTGGAGCCCTAAGAATCCTTGGTTATAAGCATTCGGACTTGCGTCCCAGGATACAGGGTGATTTTTTCCCTCGGAATCGATGAGGAACCTTTCGATACGGATGCGATTGATACTCATATTTTGCGCAGGCCTGCTCACTTAGCGACAGCGTGACTCGATATCCTTTGGCGAACTGAAATGGGACATCAATATTAACCATAGTGGACCATCTCAAAACACCCTTCATCAGGCATGATCACGCTCCACGTTTTATCCCCACGAAAGTTTTCTGCACTACTTCCCATGTCCGTTATTTGGTGGAAGTCATTCGAGGAAAATGAATTTAAAAAAATCAAGTTCATTACAGGTTTCGAGGAAAATGAATTTTTAAAAAATTCAAGTTCTTGGGGCTCACACCGTAGAGTCGCCATTCACAATAAAATACCATTTTCCAGTCACATAGCTGATTTACAACACTGATTCATGCTCATTAATCCACAGGATAAGAAATGTCACGCAGATCTGTCCCTTGGTCAGATTGAGGCGGAATGGGGGCGTTTACTCGGAACCGAAATCGCAATTTTGTACACGAAATCGTTAGATGGAAACGAAAAACGAATTTTAGTGAAAAAATTAATCTTCTAACCACAACCATTCACTCATAAATCAAAAATTAAAATAAGCAAAAGGTGACGCCCACCGAAAATGCTGCTGTGATAACATTGACGTCATTTTCCTCCAGGGAAAGGAGTGGAGGGGGGTTCTCGGAAGGTCTGCTCGCACAGATGCTGTCGAAATCGCTCCCATTGGCCGAGTCAGCTGTGTCCCCCCCTTTGCGATAAGGCGAAGTAGCTTCGCGGGCTCAGTTGTGATTGGACGAAGTAGATATACGTCAGAGGTTGCACCACACCCACTTTTCCGAAAGGGTTAAAAACATCAGTTTTTCGCCGCTCATAACTCGGGAAATAATTGTCGGATCAGAAAACGGAAAAATATCGGTCCTTTTATTTTACAAACTCTATCAGATTCGGCAATAAAAAAAATATGGTAAACGACCCCATTATGAACCTTTTGGGTTTTGAATTTGCAATATTTTTTTCACACAGAACCTATTGGGAGACACTGATGGGGAATGGGTGACAATAGGCATTGTAGGCCTGACGGTGTTTCAATACACATATATGTACAAATATTCATAAATGGAATGCAATATCTCGGATATATATACCGCCCCCAACGTGCCGGCCGCTGTAAAAGAATTCGTCAATCAGATAAAAAATTTCAACGAAAAAGTTGTTTATAAATTCGCAATTCCAAGAGAAGAAGGGCCGATTTCCTTCATATATTCTTACTAATGACTATTTTCAACCTGACTCGCATAACCTATACGATCCTCTCCCCACCGAATTATAAACACCGGATTTGGCGCTTCGCCATAACCTCGAAGAAACCGGGCGGTTAGTCTTATCTCCCTCTATCCTAGTCGCGCATGCGTCGGAAAGAGCCTGCTTTTCCTTGCTCTGCACGAGCTATGAGGAATTCCTACTATATGAGAATCCCCATTTTAAACAGTTTGCTTCCGGTAATGGATGCATGCTTCTTCTGTCGCACACGGACGACATAAAGCCGAGACTTCGAAAAAAACTCTCAATGTATAAAAAACAATAGAATGCTATGTGAATAGAAATTTTTTGCTGGCACCACAGTGCAAGCAAGGGAAATGTAGATGAAGGTTCTATGAGAAGATGTACAAAGCAACCTCGCACATGGAAATATGGAAGTTGCCTACAGGATGGTGAGGAATCACTTCAAGGAACGGGCTGCAAGATGATTTAACATTTGGGACAAGAATAGTGAAATCTTAATCGAACATGAGGATAAAGTGAAAAGATGGAAGGAATACTGGAAGAGCTGTACAATGAAAGAAATCTTAAGTGAAAGTAATTGAAGAGGAAAATGAAGTCAACGACGATGATATGGAAGCCCCAATCTTAAGATCAGAATTTGACGCAGCTGTATGAGACCTGAGGATAAATAAGGCTTCGGGAATAGATGATATTCCAGCCGAAATAATTAAAAATGCGGGAGAGAAGACATTTACCCAGCTGTACAAAACCATCTGCGACATGAACTCTACAGGAGAGATACGCACAGACTTTGAGAAGAACATCATAATCCCTATTGCCAAAAAGAAGACGGCTGAGAACTGTGAACATTTTAGTACCATAAGCCTCACAACACATGCCTCGAAGATATTGACAAGAATCACTTATAAAAGAATAGAGCCAAAAGCTGAAGAGTTTCTGGATGAGGACCAATTTGGGTTCAGAAAAAACAAGGGCACAAGAGAAGTGATTATGGTCCTCAGGCTACTTATAGAGAAGAGAAGAGAATAGAGAAGAATCTACCGACGTTCGTCGCATTTGTAGATTTGGGGAAGGCGTTTGACAGCGTTGATTGGAACTTGATATTAAGGAGTCTCAAAGAAATTAGAGTATCATACCAAAGAGTTATCCACAGCTTATATAAAGACTAGGTGGCTGTAATAAAATCAGGACCCAGCAGTAGAGAAGCAAGCATAAAGAAAGGAGCGAGACAAGGCTGTGCACTGTCTCCCGTATTATTCAATGTCTACATCGAGAAAGCCATCCAAGATGTCAAAGAAAAGTCTCCGGGATTGAATATTCACGGGGAGATAATCAGAATAGTGCGATTCGCCGACGATATACCAGTCATGGCAGGAAGAGAAGGAGATTTGAAGAAGACACTAGAAAATATGGGAAGGATATTGGCCAGATGTCACCTGAAGATCAATAAAAAGAAGACTAAGGTCTTATAATAAGACTAATAATAAAATCTTAGTCTTAAAATAAGGCTAAGATTTTATATGCAGTAGGAGAAAAGAAGCCAGGACAAATTTTAAACTAGGAAAAAAAATCGAGGAGGTGGAAGAGTTCTGTTACCTGGGATGCCGAGTAACCGGTGATGGACGAAGTAAAAGAGAAATTTCCAGTAGAATTGCCCAAGCAAAAAGAGAATTTTACCAAAAGAGGATTCTGCTTACAGCTGCAATTATAAGCGTGGAAGTGAGGAAACATTTCATTAGAACATACATCTGGATGATTTTTCTAAATGGCAGCGAAGCATGGACGATAACTGCAGCAGAGAAGTCAAGGCTGGAAGCGTTTAAAATTTGGTTCTACCGAAGAATGATGAAGATGAAATGGATTCTCCCACCCTTAAAAAGGGTGGGAGAAAAGAGATGTCTAATAAAAACCCTAAAAAGAAGACGGGACAACTTAATTGGCCACATCTTGAGACACGATGGTCTGATGAAGACAATCGCCGAGGGAAGAGTGGAAGGGAAGAATGGAAAAGGCAGGCCTCGTACGAGTTATATAGAACAGGTCGTAAATGACATGAAAGAGAGGAACTACGTTAATATGAAGAGGTTGGCCAATAGAAGAAGAAGATCGAGTGGAGGGCTGCGTCAAACCAATCCTAGGATTGTTGACCAATGATGATGATGACCGCAGTGCAATAGTTTATTCGACACCCTCTAGGTCTATACTAAAGCCATGAAGAGATGATGAAGAGGAAGCAATGAAGACGTTTCATCATTTCGTTCAAGTGGTCAACAAACATAGCAGGCATGCCTCTGGTTTATTACATGTCCCGACACATATCTCACGGTGAGTTTTACGTTTGATCTCAAAGTATATTTCCACCCCCTAATGAAAATAGACGTCTTCTGGCAACAGTGAAACTTTCTTAATGCACCTAACCTCTAGCAACATTTTCATTTTTATTAGCGAATGCGGTAGCAGAGGCACAGGTTGGTGGCCTTATATGAAACGATTCAGGCGTTACTTAGCGGAAGCAGTTCATGATGAAAATAAACAGTGATTTTACACTAATGGAACGTTAACTAATTAGTATACTGCATGTTTGTAATATTTCTCAAATGTTTCTTTGTATTATGGATGAAAATTAGATATTATAGTGTGAGTTCCTATGGTGTGTGTTCCTAGTGTGTGTGTCCATAGAAATCGCTTATTAGGTGGGTAGTGTAAGAAAACTTAAGCGCATGTTTGGAGGCAACTAACCCCGTCAACCACCATCAAGGTATCTTGCAAGGTAGTCAGCAGATTTAAATATATATAATTTATTCACTATCAAGGTGACATTAAAAAAAAACTGCGCAACATTTTTGGGGCCACTCCGAAAGTCTAATAAAAGGCTTGAAAACTTCTAGACGTTGAAACAAGGAATCGAACACAAACCTCTGGCTTGCCGTACAGTCTGTAGACTACCACTGCCACACACCTTTATGGTAGCTTGCGGGGTATTATGCAAACAACTTGCCTAATCAGAATTTTTGGGAGTATTTATTGGAGCTACTTTATTCAGCCCATTACAGTTAAATATGGATTTCAATTACTAGGCGGAGTTGGTCTTAAAAGAAGCCACAGTCCTAGAGGATAGATCTTTCAACAAAATATATGAAAATGGGTTATCAATGGGGTTATTCTCTTTAGGAAATATATTCACAATCAATTAAAATTAAGAGGACATCGTTATCAGAATATTACAAGCAAAATCGGGCATTCTATCTGAAAGAGAACCTACTAACATCACAAATCCAGAGTACTGAAATATGAAAATCCTTCAAATTATATATATGCTAAGGAGACCATTTCTACAGGAACACAAGAGCAGCGGCAGCAGAGTGAACGTCTAAATTATAGGCTCAGTGATTCTAAGGAAAATGACAAAAACAAGGGGACTGAAGAGTAAGACACCAAGACGATCCACGAAGAGCGACACAAGTTATGGGAAAATACATACGGAAGAAAGGACAGTCTTGTCACGCACATGTTAATGCAAGATTGCGCTGTAAAAACAGGTGTGACAGGAAAAGTGAAGGGGACAATTGTTGGGGTAAGTTCACGAATGGGTTATCTCTCAAAAAAAAACTACTGGAGGCGGGACCAAGAAGATATATAAGAGGATTGAGGGCTGGGGCTTTTGGGAGAAGAGAGTGAGGAGAGATGACGAACTAGAGTAACGATTGGATGAAGGGTGAATATCGTATGTCCTACCATTGCGTGTACGGATTGAGATCAAATTTGATAACATTCAGATTCATCATTACTAGTCATCAATCCTAAAATTGTTTTGAAGCAGCTCTCCACTCGGTTCCTCCTTCCGCTGCCCTCTTCGTATTTCTATGATTATTCTCTTTTACATCCTTCATTATTTGATCCATATATATCATACGAGTTTCCTTTGCCATTCTTTCCAATCACTTTTCCCATGACGATTGGCTTCATCAGGCCATCATGTCTCAATATAGGGCCGATTAGGTTGACCCGTCTTCTCTCTGAAGTTTTTATCAGGTTTCCTTCTTCTCCCACACTTCTCATACCTCCGTTTGTAACTCGGTCGATCCATTATATCTTCTTCATTCTTTTATAATACCGCATTTAAAATGTTTCCAGCCTTGACTTCTCTGCTGCTGTTATGCATTACTACATGCCGTCAACGACTCAAATCAACAAAGAGGCATGCTCGAGATAGGTAAGTTCTAATGACGTATTTCTTTGCTTCCAAGCTTCTATTTCTAGCTGTAGGGATTTTCTTATTCCGGTATAATGCCCTCTTCACCTGAGCGAACCTATTGGATATTCACTTCTTGTTTCGCGCACTACAGGTTACTCAGCAATATAATCACCTAAGCGAAGACTGGTAGCCAAGCTAATGACTGATGACTTAGATAATTACTGCATAGCAGTACAAATTTGAGTCGGAAATAGTTTTATTTATGTGTGGACTTCAAAAATGTTTTCATAAACGTAATTAAATTTAGCCCATTAGACATTATTCCAAATTACATTTACAGCGAGTTCACCTGACACTATCAAGTCCCACCTCTTGAATTCTTAAATAGCTATCTCGATGTATATATTAAAAATTACAGGAGACAGTGTACAGTCTTCACTTGCTCCTTTCTTTATTCGTTTTTCTAAACAAATGGATCAAGACCTCCTTGCTTTCATTCACACTGATTTTAAATTCACCTTAGCAATTTTCCAACGGTAAACTGGCCATCCGAGGCATGCGTGCTCACCTCCTTTCCATGCTGCTGGAATTTGCAATTCAAATCTCACCAGTCTCTAATATTGTTCATATTATCATGCAAAGGGAAATGTATTTTGCGTCCATGAGTCCCCCCTTTCTTCAAGTGTAGCATATACCAACCCCTTCAAACTTAATCCCAATTCAAACGCTCCTCCCCTAATTCCAACGCTATGCCGGAGGTCATTAAGTGAATTCAACGCCAGAGTGATTTATTCTGTGGACAGGACTTATATAATATGAGGCGTAGCACCAAGGACTCACAAATTTAGGGTTTTTTTTTAACATAATCACCTTGCTCTTCGGGAGATAGATGTTCCTTCACGCCTTTCGCTTTCAGTCTCAGAAATAAAGCAGAGACAAAATATATGAAGAATTTTATGAATCATACACAACGTAGCTTTCAAAGTTATGTCAATAAAAAGAATGAAAGACATTCAGAATATCATACGTTGAGCAAGTGCATTTAGCATATCGTATGGGGGAGGAAATAAGTTCAATATTTGAAACAAAGGATATCGTTCTAGAGGTAAAAAAAAAATGTTTCGGGATACAATGCCAGTGTTTATTTTTCACAAGAAATTTTGATTTCGGATTTCCAATATTTCTAGCAATTAAGTTTGAAGTAAAATTCTGGAAATGAAAAGTTTAGTATTCATTTACTGCGGTACCAACTGTAAGCCATATCTAGCGCACGGAAAAATATCTCTTGTAGATGAATTCAAATGAGGTCAGAGCCTTCCGTGAGAATAAAAAGTGGATTGAAACTTAATTTTTCCACTTCTATTTCTGTGTTGTTAGCATAGTTGATAAAAATTGAGACTAAGCAATGCCTAACAAATCAAGCGAGGTTTATATTTAAATATTTAAGTTAGAAAATAGGCTCGCAACCAAACATTATTACGTTTCATATCATATATAATACGAACACAATTCTTATTACAGGTTGGCACAAACCACTACTTTCAGTTCTCGTCTTCAAAGATTTCGCCCTTAACAGATTGACTTAGGAATTATTGAGCTTTGGTTTATTTCAACGTCCAATTAGAGCTGTGCTATGATTCGTCCATAATAAAATAAAGGATCAAAAGAGAAAGGATTAATCAATACTAGCTTCCCATTTCAGAGCTGCGTCCTAACTTATTTACGATCATCACTTCCCAACTCCAAGCACTGCGCACGCCTCCATCTCCACTAAAACTAAACAATCAGAAGTCTTTCTTACATTCTATCATCACAAGAATGACCAACCTGTATAGGGCGCCTTTCACGGGAGACGATCGTTCTCTGTCGTCTCGGGGTCGGTACGCACGTTCGTCCCCGAAGGAAAGCGCGCTTCTCCAGGCGGCACGCGTGAGATCGCGAACCAACACACGCGCCCTCCCGAGCGTGCCCTATCACTCAGACAAATACGGAATCCATGGAGGTGTAAGTGGCATCGTGGGAGCTCCGCAAGTTAACAGCGAGCGGGAGGGAAGGTTTACTTTTTTTAAAAGCAAAGCAAAAGAGGACGATTTAGAGCAAAAAAGAAAGAGCCAGAAGGTAAGAATCGTCTTGGCCTTGACTCTCCACCACTTCCCCCGCCCCCTCCTCCCTACTACTCCCAATAGCCCCAAAAACCCTCGCACTTCACACCTTCCCCCTCCCCTCTCCGCCCCGTTAACTCCCCGCCGACACGGCCACCCCCCCACCTCCTCCCAATCGACCCGCTTCCCCACCTCCCGAGCCCTCTTTATTTATCCAGCTATTGCCGCCATTCGGATGACACAGTGATTGCTCGCGTAATTACTATCATCTGCTCAAAGATCAGCCCTCCTTCCCCCGGGCGCTGCTCTCCAATCCTAGCCCATTCCCGGCACCACCACCTCCCTCCTTTCGTCCACCCCTCCACACACCCTCCGATCACCATCAACCTTCTTCCCATCCCGAACCTCCGACTTCTATCCTAAGCAACTTCTCCCTGCCTTGCACATCTTCCCACGGGACCACCGATCCCTAGTGCCCTCTTTCGGGATAGCTCCTCAGTTGCCTTTGTCGCTCAATCCGCATGGAACCTATGCGGGGATCGGGATGGTGTGGTGGCTGTGAACTGGCCTCCCATCCCGGGGGCTAGGGTATGAATCCCGGAACTGGTAGATTTTTCTTTGGTACACCGTTCCCTTCTTAAATAGGTATTTTGTGAAGAGCACTTCGAGTCCATTACTCCGTCCGTTGCGTTAATCTGTGGTCCTCTTGGCGCCTTTTCTTTGAGAGCAGGCTAATGCCGACGCCGGGTTTCTGTCCACCCTTCCTCCGTTCCCTGAAAACTCCTACCTCTACCCTGTTTACTCACCTATCCTCTCTGGCGCAAATGACCTCATTTGTCGGTCGTCTTCCCCAAATAGCAACAGCGACCGAGCTACCCACAGTCACGAGCACCCTGCGACGAAAACCAATGCCCACAATCACAAGAAAACAGCGGCTGCACCCAAAAGTTCATAATTACCAAGGACTGCGACGATTTCCGGCTGTCTTCTTCACATTCGATGGCGCGATGTTTCAGCCCCAGGAGGAAATATTCCTCCACAAAAAGTGCCTCCAGGAAACACACACGTTCCCCTCGTTTGCTATCAAATTCAATGCCTCTCCTCTGCTTTTAATCGTCGTTTACTCGAAGCTATTCATTACGCATTCCGACGCTTTGAGAGGTATTGCAGAATATATGAACGCAGTTGAATGCATTTGAAACTATCAAACTAAAGGCATTAGACATCCAGCGAATAGGGGCACGGTACAGTTAAGTTAATAGGAGCGTGTTACTCAGAGAAATCTTTGAAATTCGGGATTCCTGGCAAACATGCTTCTAAAATTTCATAAAACCTCACACCCCCACGACTACCCTGAATTTTTTCCCTTCACTCCTTCGACTCCCTGTCCTCATGCACACCATCCCATCCTCAGCTGACTGGACTCCTCCCCCTCATTTCTCCTCATTCGTCCTCGCGTTGAGATCAAGACATCACATCCATTTCAGCCGGACGGAAAATAATGATTTGATCTCGGGAAATGGCAAAGGAAACTTTACTACCACCGGAAATCCTTAATCAATCAGTCACGTCAGCCATGCATGGGAATTACAGATTGAACAATCGAGGTTGTACATATTGAAACGTTGCTACTCGAAAAGATTGCCCACTTTTTTTAAATAATATCTACAACGCTTTAGGGACCGCTTAACGATGATTCGTGTTTCTCAAACACGGTTACCAGATTCTTGACTCGATTTGCTGAAACCAATTATAAGTTACGGGACCGCAAGGCACGTGAGAGAAGGTAAGCGAAAACTGCAAATTTAAATTCTTCTGCAACACCAAATTCTTTCATGGTGCGTCCATTTAGTTTTTGCTTCAGGTGAAAGATGCAACGCTTTCACGAGTCTTACTTCTTTATGGCTCACGACGACCAACAGCTAAAGAAAGATCTTAATCAGGGTTTCAATGACGAATGTTGCATCCCTTTAAACCAAGCAGTAATATTCGTGAAATTTACTCAATTATGTGACAGTCTCAGAAGTCTCAATAGAAAACGTGTCACCTGAGATTATCTCACCACGTGTCACCAGCCATTACACCTGATTTTGCCCCAGGGAATTTTTTTACCCTGATTACACCTCTTTCTGATTACTTGATTACAACTCAAGATCAGCATCCGGACGCTTTCCCCCGAGGATGGGACAGCACTCTGCTGAGGAACCGAACGTTCTCCTTCTTTGAATGTGTTCCACAGTGAGTCTAGGTGAGGGAGATTTTTTGGATCAGTAAAACAATATCATGGAAAGTAAACAATAATAAAGAGGACGGCGTGAACGAGCGAAATTATCGCACATGATTAGACTATGGAAAAATAGCAGAACCCCAATCGATTGAGTCACTACGTAGACGTCAGCTTCATAGTATATGACAGAGTTCACCTGAAGGTAAGCCCTACAGCATCATTAGTCAACAATCGCTAGATTAGTATACTGCATATTTTACAATAATGCAAGTGCATCCACTGAAAACAAAGTTGTAGCTGCTGATGTAAGATTCGTATTTTGGAGCAGTTATATCCTCAGCGGAGGATTTAGGTAAAGATGTTTCACGACTCTTTCGCTCGTTGATATCTCCCACTTGACCAACATAAAATGGTGAACAGAAACGGACAAATCATTAGAGAAATATTTGGTTTTGATTCTCTGATAACTGTGAATATTAACTCAAGAGCACATTAAATTTAGTTTCACTCTAGGAAATATTACAGGTCAATTGAAATACAAAAACATTGAGAATGAATAGAGGAAACAAATTCCGGCGATATATGGTGGAAATTTTCCATTATTGATCAATGAAAGTACTTAGTGGACACCACAGTAGTTTTTTGGGGACGACCTAGGTTTCGACACGTATTGTCAACATCAGGTACCTGATGATGACACTACGTGTCGAAACCTAGGTCGTCCCAATAAAACTACTGTGGTGTCCACTAAGTACTTTCAAATATCCATTGAGATTGAAGTTGACACTTTTAATATATTAAACATTTTATGCTGTCCTGTGGAGTCTTTTGAACTATCCCCGAAAAAAAGGGTTTCAGGGCTCAAGAAAAATACTTTTTTAACAAGTAAATTACGTGTATGAGTTAAAGGTCTGAATGGCATGAAGGCTAGCTGCCAATAGGAAGATTTTGAAGAGAATTTATAATGGGAAAGTTGGATTGATGAGTAAAATGGAATTTATGGGTGGGAATACCGGGCAAGGACTAGCCACAAACATACCGATGTTACTAAAATAATTATGATGGTGAGTGTCACTTAGGAATTTACCCTGATATATCATCATTGATCTTTATAATAGGCATTATAATACTACAATACAATCAGCGGGTACCCTGTAGTGATAGAGCGTGATAATATGTAAGCTGTCATTAATTTAAATCCTAGAAAAAGGTCGACACGACGCACTGGCATTTTAAGTAAGAATAAAATTAGGTTAGGGTACCTAAAGGAGGTAAAAAATGAAAAATAACGTAAATATGGAGAGGTTAGCCGATATAAAAATCGAGTGCAGAACTGCGTCAAACCAATTAAAGGATTCTTAACTGATGATGATGATGAGAGTACCTACCAGGTAAAATTCACAATTAAATTCACCTTCAATCTTTATAATTGTTGATTAATCTCTAAGGTGTTCACTGTATTCAGTGAAACAATATAAAATACGAAAGTAGGATTAACATTTTGGCAATATTATCATGATTTTCCGCGCTGAAATGTTAGTACATTGAATAAAATTAGAATTTACTCTGTCCGTGAGAGGAAACACTGCCTCCAACTCCATTGGCAAAAAAGGAAATCATCCCAATGAAAATGCCCATAGCCCAATTGAATGCTACTCTTATGAATGAAAGATACATGGCGTTAACTGAAAAAATATCGATCGTCAGCAGGTCGGCACTAAAAAATCTATCAATTCCAAACTCAACTGCTGTATTTCACGAAGATACCGTCCATAACGGACAAAAAAAACTTAAAGTCACGTGCGAAATACGTGGGTTTTACGACTTTTCTCGTTCCGAGGGCGCTATCTAGTTGAAGAAGCCGGTTAAGAGGCAGTTTGGTCGAATTGGATGCATTTCTAGAGGCAACAATAAAGGATTCGGAGCTATCGACACAGCTGCCGTTTCGAGAGGTCGTAATGAGGGATTTTTATGGTCGCGAGGCGCGTCAATAACTGGGTTTATCGCCTCATATCGGAAAGAATGGAGGGAAAGTGGAGATAGGGAAACGCGAGCATTACGAGTGAGCGAATTGCTATTATGATGCTAATGGAAAGGAATCCAATCCCATAATATGATGAAACCAGCGCCTTAACTATCGTGATTTCCCCTAAACATTCCCTATTTTGTGGAGCAGACCCACACAAATTGGCAATCTGAGCATTGGAAATGGAAGACGGATTGACGTCACCTGAAAGACGATCGCATAATCAGAATTTCGCATAGAGTGAACTACCAACACGACCCAGCCCGTATGGGATTTCCATACAAGCGAGGGGAAAAAAATAGGGGTCATGAAGAGTAATCCTTCCCATTTAATTGCAAATTTCTGGCTACGTGCCTGCTCAGCAGAATAGCTTTTTTAATTACGGTAATTCACTTCTGTTTCGCCTTACTGCCCCCAAAAAATCTCCTGACTAAACAAAATACACCAATATGTCAAAGAAAATAACATCTGAATTTAATAAATACTACTAATAAATAAATGTAAAATCTAAAAGTGCACCAACTTCGTTTTCTCGATACCACAACACAGAAACGATAGCACAATTCGATACGATAACACAAGCAATGCCTTACATCACCGTTTTGTGCAAGCGATTGTTCAGCAAACCTCATACTGTAAGAATAACGGGGGAAAATAGGTTTTACGAAAGGATAGGGAAGAAAACAAATATTTTAGTTCAAATAAGAAGAAAGAATAAGAAATACCCTTGGATTTTTATAAGAACTAACGTCTACCCTCTACAAGGGTGTGCATTAGAATCGAAACGCAACAGAAAATATTGTCAAGGAAAGTTGTGTTCCAGACGGCATGACGAGGACGTCATAACCACGCACGGAGTTTGCAGTCACGAGGCCAGTGTTCGATTCATGACATACAGTTAAAATAATAATACTTCCTCGCCAATTTAACAACCCAAAGAGATAAGGAGTTCACCTCTTGATCCATTTTCCCCACTATTGAAATCTCCAAACGTCTATCATTTCCTGATTCATTCATTTATAAAATAAAATTTATTAATCTCGATCATAATCAAATATCTACAAATAAAAAACAATTTCTTAAACTCAATTACAACCAAAGAAAACAAAAGAGGGGGTCGTGGTGGCCTAGTGGGCATAACACTGAACTAATGACCGGAGGGTCCCGGGTTCAAATCCGGGGCAAGATCCTTTCCGGACACCCCCATCTAAAATCCTCGCGATTCGATTTTCTGCATGTCAGAACTTCGTAGGAAATCGCAGGTGGCCCAGGGAAAGGAACTGGCCCCCCTACCCTGAATATGTGGATTTCACACGCCATTGGCTTAGTACGGGGTGAGCTCTACTCTCACCTATCAAAACCAACCTTCGGGTTAAATCACTGAGTGAGTGTAAGTGAAAACAAAAATGGGAAATTGACTTAAAACTCAGAACGTGATCGTAAGGAAGAAGGGACCGCTACATCTTGAGTGATCATGAATCACGAGCACGATAAGGATTTTAATTACCTATCGTCGCAATGGAAAAGGATTCTGCCAGTAATACATCCATAGAAAGATTCTCTGTCCATTTCTCTTGATATGAATCTACGTGAAGGCTCACGAACTGTCATAATGAGGAGAGTGAAATCAAATTTTTAATAAAAATTAAAACGACGGGATTAAAAAGTTTTAAAATATTTATAAGGAGCCCTAGAGAGATTTATTGTCAAAATTGTCGCACCTGGCGGGATAAAAATAGGTGACGGGGCTGATACCATTCCGGATCACCCGCTGAAACGGAAATGCACTGGGGAGGTGAGGGTGGGCGTAGAGGGACGGACGACCGCAATCGGGAGGAATGGACAGGCTGTGGGGGCGGGGGTGAGCCAAAGAACAGGGGGAACGATCAGCAGGGGAGGGGACAGTGTGCATGTCACGCGCAGAGTGATGACAAGTAGAAGGGGAGGGAGAGTGGAAGAATACACAAAGGGTAGAGGTCCTGTCGATGGGGTTCGACTGGGAGGGACAGGGTGGCGCTTGGGGTTTTAAAGGCTGCGGGGACGATAAAGAAATAGAACTAGAGGGAATGTTCACCACATACAAGATCAGTCACAGGCAGTAATCGTTTGGTAATTACTATATTAAATTTCGCCCCACATTAACATCTCTCATACTTTAAATCAAACTGCATAACTACGATAATTATTACTGTAGGCATCGATAACTACTCAATTAGAGTCAGTTTCGGCGAACGATTTTCATTCTGCTTTCTCCCTTTCACACATTTCCACACTCTATTCCATTCTCCAGCAAGGTGTACTTCCTAAATTCATTTCATTTTATGTAAAACTCCTCTTCTCACCCCACCAAATACTTGATATCATATCGCGACCTTCAACTACTTCTGCCTCTGTACACTATCCAACTATTGTTCTCCAATTTCCCCCAACGATTTCCTTCATTCTCTTACCTTTCTGAACAGCTCTTCGTCTGCCTTTTCAGGACCATTATTAATAGGACGATTGCAAAGTGCAGGAACAAATTAACATGAAAAACTTTTCAAACGGAATTTTTTGCAACTCTTAAGGCCGCTTTACACGATACAATTTTTTGCACAATTTCTTGTACAAACTCTTGTATAGACTGAACGAAATTGTATGTTTGTCTGAATGGAATTAGAACACGTTATATTTCCCGTTCAGTCATTCAGACAATCGCACAAGTTTTCGTACAATTTGCCGCTTTACACGGTACAATTTCCTCATGCAAGAGTTTGTACAAGAAATTGTACGAAAAATTGTATCGTGTAAAGCGGCCTTAAGAGCCTTCCGATTTGCTGATGAAAAATAAAATCAATGATTTAGGGGTAAAATTATTGGTGAACAGTAAGTAAAATGTATTTTATACGTTGATTCTAAAGAAGGGTAAGAAAAAACGAGCCCTGGAGGGATGTAAACCCCGGATCTTGCCGAATTTATTCCATCAAAATCTACACCTTCTAAAAGCCATTAATATCAGGACGTAGAACTTGCTATTATATAAATTGAATGGATATATCAATTATATTACGCCAATGGAAACTGAGAAAAACTCTGTTTTACTGATATAGGTAGGCATACTTATATTATTATCGCTCATGGGACCAATCACCGAAGAAATTATTCTGAGCTGCCGACATAATTCTCCCCCTTTTTATGAATTTCAGACGATAAATGGTCAACCTGCATACCTGCCCACGTCTCATACTTAATTCATCTAAGTTTACGCACACAAATTTTTAACCTGTTGAGATTTTAAATCGCAGCTAAAATTTAACTTCACGAAATCCCCTGGATGAACATATTTACGTATATTCTCGAATATTTTCATAAATTTTCATCATTTTATGCGACTAAGAGTTACAGAAAGAATATTTTTACAACGCCTTTCGGATAATTTTATGACTTCTCTGGCCTTAGGCTCACTGTTCTCATACGTTTTTTTTCATTATAAGCGGAGCTATCATAGGAACAAAGAAATCTCCAATAAAATCTCGGAGGAAACTTTGAAGAACTCAATTCCTAATCGGATCCTCGATCACACATGGAATCCTTGATGACTTTCCAATATTCACCAAGGATTTTTTAGCAAGAACTCATGGTAAATGCATAATCCTTCGAAGAAACGAAAAGATGGGAATGGATCATGTCAGCAGCAACTTGGCAATACTTTGAGAAGGCAAACCATGCGAACCTTCCCTTCGAAAGCAGGTGGCCCACAAAATTCCGCCCACATCCCTGAACTGACCCCTGAATGCACCTTGACACACATTCGAAAAAAACAAAGAAAGTCTAGATGGAGAGCGAACAGTAACATGTGGCGTCAGAGTGAAGTTCGATGGTATTATTAGTGTGGTGGCTACAGCAATGGCCAACCATTGCGAAGGTTTGGGTTCGATTCCAGGCCATGGGAGAGATTTTTCATGGTTTTACCGGCCCAAACCTGAGTGGTGTACAGAAAAAAGATTAAAGTTCATTACTTGCTCCGCGGAAACAGACGATATACTTATCGCCGTCCCCTCGGTGCATTACGTTAGGAGAAACCTCTTGATGACGCCGGATTTTCATCCATTCTCCCTCTCCTTGAATGATTCATCTACATCTACATCTAAACGATACCCTGCAAGCCACCGCGAGGGTGTGTGGCAGGGGGTGAAGATCACCAAACACCTACCTGTGCCCAGCTAAACACCTATTTTTAATGACAAAAATTACACCAGTTTTCAGTCTCATCCCCAAAATAACTACTAACTAAACTAAATAACTTCTCAAACGAAAGTTACTAATATTACCGACAACATATGCTGAAGGAATTTCTAAATAAAAATACAGACTCGAATCGCCACATTAATTTCTTCGCACCCACCAGCAAAAACAAAAAAGTAAGTCTCCACATATTTATTCGCACACCCTCTGCGCGATTTCGCGATCTTCCTCCGAGCTTTGAGTAGAGAAAATCGAATCGGAGGAGGAGGAAACTCGCGGAAACGGAGACAAAGAGGGAGGAGGGAGAGAGAGAGAGAGGTGTACAAAAAGCGGGGAAGGGAACGGACGCCTCTTCGGGCGGGTGGGGGGAGGTGAGAGTGGACGGAAGGGGGTCGTGCGGTGGAGTATGGGGCGGAAGAAAGGAGAAACACGAGGCCCCCGCTGTTATATCCGCGCCCTTCCCCCTCGAATGGCCACTTCGCCCCCAGAGCAGCGGCGGCGGCGGCCCGGAGGATATCACATGTTCCCACGGGGCAGCCAGCGAGGGGGAAGTTGGAGGTGGGCCGTGGGGGAGGGAGCGGTCGTTACAAAGAGGTGTGTCGGAAGGAAGGAGTAAGTGGCGGGGGAGGAGGAGGAGGAGGAAGAGGGGAGAGTGGGCAGCAGGGAGAGAGAGAGAGAGAGGAGGGAAGGGTGACGCCCCCTTGCTCTGTCGCGACACGCCCATTTTCTGTAGCGGTGGGCGTGGTCAGTCTTCCTGGCGTCTGCTAATTATAAGGTGCGGCGAGATAGTTGGGGGCGTGCTGAGGCAGCAAGGGGGCGGGGAGGGGCACGGGAGAGGGGGAAAAGAGGTGGTGGTGGTCGGCGGGCGGGGTGGATAATTGGCGGGGTGGGGGGGGAGAATGGGTGGGTGGCGCGGAGGGGGTGGGAGGAAGATGGACAAGGGACGGAAAAAAAGCATCCGGATGAGAGGTGGTAGATGAGGGGAAGGTGTGGAAAGAGGAACGGAGGGGGGGTTGGGGAGAACAAAAGTGCACTTTGAAAAATACTGTCAAGGACTTGGCAATAACGTTCGATCGATTTGCCTGAAACGATCCGATCCAGGGGGAAGGCGCGATCGGGTTTTCTCGGCGGTGACACGCTGGCCGACGGGCGACCCTCGGGAACTCACGCGCGACTCGAGGTTTCGGATGACGGTGACTCACCTGCTCCTTTGCTTAAAAAAACCTATAAACCTATAAGAACCCTCTGGTAGGATAGTTATAGAAATTTCCTCATCGAAAACACCCAAGACTGACACTTGTGCCGACCACGATACCCAGATCGCTAAGATGTCGGTTAAACAAACCGAATATCGCGCTTTCGCATCCCGCTCATGGCACTGATGAAGTGTTTGTCTCGAGATTAAGGGCAGATTAGATGGTGCGATATAACATCAGCTGTTCGACCTTAGGTAGCATTAGGATCACTTTAAAACCTAATTCTACCAATCCTATAACTATACAGCTGATGTATGTCTGTGTTGTCACAGATTTCTCACCAGCGCAGAAATCCGCATTGATAATGGCTAGAAACAGAGACACCAAACGTAATTTAATGCAGGACATAAAAAAAAAGGAAATTAAAAAAATCTAAGGCCTAATTAAATCTTAAACTTCTAAAGGGATACTGAATAGAGAAAGAATACCACAAATGTATTTAAATATCAAAATTAGTTTTCTTTATGTAAAAATTGCAACTGAAAGTTCAATCCATACATTTAACCTGAGAACATGCCAGGGTAAAAGAGGGTGAGTGGCTCTCCCGGTCAGTGAGCATCAACGCGGACTTCTTCTTAATGGGGCTTCCTCTAGAGCCACGACTAGGCAGATTGCAAGTAATGATTCGGTGAATTTGCCGTTTCTCAGCTGGCGCGTCGAGGTACTTATTTGGACTTCAGCGAGCAGGTGGAATGGCTCAGCAACCTTCCCTGGGAAAGAGGGCGGTTCAAACAGTACATGCCTATATAAGAATCACGATCGAAAATTTAACTGTTATTTATCTTCCAACAACGCAATTACACCTGCGATTTTGGAACTAATTCATATTCTGACGGTCATACTTCTTAAGTCTTATTTGTTAACATACTATGATTAAAATTTCAAATGCAAATGCCGAAGACAAACATTTCGTCAAAAGACTCGGAAAGATATTTAGCGCATATGTTTACATTGGTTCAAGGCTGCACTATATCAAATTAAGTCATTTTTACTAAGGAATTACATATTCTATATCGTTCGGTGACAGAAAAATTAGCACCAAAAATCCAATTTTGCGCCTCAACTTACGGAACATTTTCGAACACTGCAAACATGAATTCGGGAGCATGATCCCATAAAATTCGTAAGATATTTCTTACGTTGGGAATGAGACTACATATCTCCTTTCCATATTGTCTATCTGATTGGAAATGGAGCTGTATTTTCCAGTCGGTAAAAAAGTGTTGTAAAAATACAGTTGAAAGTAATGAAAGTAAAGTCCTCTGGTTACAAGGAAGAAACAGAATGATTAGTCGCTTACCAAAAGAATCTGGTGGACAAGCCAAGAGCTAGACGAGACATCAAGAAAGGAATTACCGCCGAGCGAGGACGGATCGTCCGCTTTTGGATTTATCAGGGCAAGGAAACAAAGACTACGAGAGGATGAACCCGAGGAAAGGCTAAAATTGACCGGTTTGGTGCGGCTGCCTTCGAGTCCATCGATTTCCAAATTGACCCGTTCTTTCCGATTCGAGAGGAAATTCACAAAGTGGATGAAACGAGGGCGTCGGCGTCGAGCGAGAGAAATATTACGCTAATTGGAAAAATCACAGGACATCAAATCGAGGCTTGGATGAATAGAAATGATGAAAAAGGCTTCGCTTAGTCACGAAGTGTCTCCCATTTACACCCAGCTTCGGCGGAATCTTTTAGGAAACATTCCACCGCAGCGGAACAGTGGTCAACGTGGGACGCGTGCAACTTTGAACACCACGGAATGGCACGATGAGTATTTCTATTGAAAACACCTCGGAGAGTACAATAGCACATTTCCGCTCCTTTCATTGATTTACGTGGAATCGATTCTTTATCATAAAATGAAGAGCGAAAGGTGCTCCTCTTCGAGAGCCCTGTGGTGCTCAGTGCGAAAATTACAGTGCTTCCCGAGTGATTTCACTGCTCCGGGAATCCATACTTCTAAAACGCACACTAGGTCGAATCGTTCCAACCTTCCCTTGGCCTTGGGGTAATATATGGAGAGCCCCGCAGGCAACCAATAATTACGTGGTCTTGCGAACGAGAAAATGCCTACCACAATACCTTCAATATTCTTTAGTTTACTTAAGTATTAATTCTTTTGGACAGACATTGGAGTACTCGCCTCACTTTTCTATGGGCAACGAAAAACAAGGATATTTAATTTTTTTCTCAGATTCAAGTTTTCCTTACACTTTCCAACGCATGATAAGTATTATGTATTTCTTAGCTGGTAAGAAATCACCTCAGACGAAGAAAGGCCACAAGGATGCTCATTGCTCTTGAGCGGATCCTTTGGGAACTACATTCTGCCTCATTACACGTCGTTTCCTCAAATTTTGAACAAATTGCTCTCAGCCGACACAGCGAGGTCAAAGAATATGAAAGCGGGGGTACATGATTCTAGTGCTAGGAAAAGGTAGAGAGTAGTGAGATGAGACCGTTGGGGGAGAGGGAGGGGTGATATGAAGGGGATGGATACATTCCGAATACGAGGTAGATAGAGAGGAAATGAGAATGGGGATATTTTGAGTTGATTCTGCTTTATTATTCACCCTGTTGTTAGCTGATGATGGGACTCAGCTGGGCTGCCAGTCAAGACACGACCGACGTATATTCAGAGCGTTACTTAAACATAACCACGAATCGAAATTATGATCCGTACTGAGAGAGAAGCTAGGATAATATTCAATATTTTTTCGGGGTCTTTAACAAATGAAGTGCGATGAAATTATTATTGTGAACGTTGGCAGTCAAAAACTAACGAAAAAGATGGCTAAACTGCGCCTACTTCACAACCAAAAGAATTTCCAATCCATTGAATGCATAAAAGAAGGAACCAAGCCCGAAATTGACACGAAAGAATAACGTGGACCCTAAAAACACTGGAGAAAAATGTTCCGGATGATCCGATGCAGGGCAAAATAATCTCCACGACACAAAAGACAATTCCGAGAAATCATTCATTAGCGTTGCTAGTCTCTCAGTATGAAACATAAATCTTATTAAATTAATTTCTTAATACAAGATCCAAGATTCTGAAAGTAGGCCCAACAATGAAGGAAAAATGAAGAATTTGAAAAGTTCCAGATCATACAAATGAAAAAATGCGGAGGATGCAACATGCTGTTTCCTAGTGCACCTACTTCAACTGACTTTCATCAAAGGGCTGAAAAACATTTTGACATGCTAATAGAGTTACGGCCTCATTCCGTCACGAGTTCGTTGAAGGCATTGGCTAGCAATGAATATAGTGCGATCGATATATGTACTCTGGGTGATGGTCCAGATAAACTTTCGCGGGTGATAAGGCCAATTAATTCGCAGCAAAGTAGTTCGTATTTTATCATTAGTGCCACACCTGAGGCGGTGATAAGTAACACCAAAGCACAAATAATTAAAACCTAAGACACGGGGGGAAAAAAGAGGCAGCGATAGGAAAGAAAGAAGAGCCACAGGCCGATGTAACAATATCCTGAACTCGGCTATAGCCGTTTCCAGCGTAGCCAAACTTCCCTAGGAGCCAAGTAGAAGAATTCTTCGGAATCTTGGGAAACGGATCGCCGATCTGTGGTTCGAGGACGTTGAAAGGTAGGGAGGACGTGAGTTCGAGACGAGACCGAGATACACGAGTCCCGGAAAACAGTGCAACAGGGGGAAGTGTAGAGAGAGAGAGAGAGAGAGAGAGAGAGAGAGAGAGAGAGGATAGACGGGGTCGCCTCTCGGGGAGAGCGCAGTCCTTCCCACCTGCCAAGCTCCCCCTCCCTCCGCTGGTTCCTTCCTCCGTTCCCACACCCCTCGCAACCCCTTCCGGCATCCCCTCCCCTCACAGCAACACTCTCCGCGGGCCGGCCCCATCACGAGCACCGGGGCCGGAGTAACTCAATAATAGTTCACCCGCCACAAGGCGCAGCGAGATTTATGTTCCCGATCGCTCTAATTCGCGGGGCCCAAGGAAGATGGAGGAGTGTCCGGGTTGATTTCGAGGAACGGCGCGCCGCCGCGGGAGGGGAACGAGGAGGAGGAGAGAATACTGCAATGAGCCGTAATAACATCCCGCCGAGTAAAGCCCCTCTAATCCTCGGCCACTCCCTCCTCACCCACGACCCTTCCCGCCCACGCTCTCCCCCCAACCACCCCCGTGTCCGCCCGTCGAGGTTGGGGAGGCGAAAGAGGAGGGGAGGCTCGGACGACCAGCGGGGTATCGCGCGTTATATTGGCGAGGGTGGAATACCCTTCCGTTGCGGGGATTCGGGTGTTGCCTCCCACCCGACTCGCACACCCCCGGACATTTTATTTTGTGGGTGGCGGGTCGCGGAGGGGTGGCGGGGAAGTGAGGTGGGTGGATGTGGTGGTGGGGGGCGGGCATGAAGAGTTTTGTTCGGTCCGACAAGGACCGGGCGATGTCCCCGGACGCCTCATTTGCATCGGCTCGGTTTCTGCTCCAGAACTGCCCCTATTACCGCTCAGATACCACTATACCGCCTGGCAGTGCACGCTGGTTGCGTCCGGAGAGGAAGAAGATAGGCGCCATCGACGAGCTGATAGGACGGAAGTCGACGACGCGAATCCATTTCATTTCCGAAAATGGGGATAAAACGCAGGTAGAGAAGCGTAGAGGATCTGAAGGTAGAGTTTTTAAAAAAATATTGTCGGTCAAGAAAGTATTTTTCTGGTGGTATCAGGCATAACTTTACGGGGGCTATTCATGATTGAAATGAAAACTTAACTTTGTAGTTCCACATAAATCAATTCAACGTCAACGTCATCATGATGATGACGTTGTAAGTCAAATCCGGGGTCGTTCGTAAAATCAATTTATGCGGAACTACAAAGTTAAGCTTTCATTTCAAAGTATTTTTCGTTTAATGTATACCAAAACGACGAAGCTCTGAAATTCATTAGAGTGGCATATTTTAAGTTGGGCTGAGTTATCCTAAACTCATTCGATTGCAAAAACCTACCATTGAAACCTGTTCAAAAAGACAGAAGTTAGGATGTCCTTCGTTATACTGGTGTAATACCACGACACTTTCTCAGCAATGGTTTGTAGCCAATACTGGGTATGTTGTGCGGATATCCATTTCAATGTACTGACAGCAGTGCTAAAAATATAATGATTTTTACTACAGGAAGCCATTAAGATATTTTTTCCTGGCAATTCAAGATAACAAGTCCCGCGTCTCTTTGGTACACAAATAAGTGCTTTTAAAATAAATCGATGAGTATAGGTATTCGTAGCAGCATATATACTTAGCAGTATATTGGTCCCCATAACGTTATAATCAGCGTAGTGATGCTCGTCATGCAGCTTAGAAACTGTTCCAGACGCAAATGAATAATACATACTTTAATCGGAATGATAGAAATTTATTATAATTTTAAGTGAAACCTTCGGCATGCAGTCAGCCATTATTAATTGAAATTATAATATTTCTTTTCCGTAATAGCCAGAATAAATGACAGTGAATTACATACAAAATGACGAATTCACAATGTAAGTAGCTATAAAATAAAAGAATCACATTCAACGACGTTTCTCATGAATGGTGGCAAATTACTCAATTAAAAAAATACGTAACACAGGCATCCATAAACGCAATGGGAAATTATAATTCCTGAATGAAGATATGTGTGTTTCATGCATGTTTTGAAGCAGCATTGAGAGCGAGGTGAAGTAAGTTCTTAACAAAAAATCAGGCAATTGAAGACGAATGTAAAACCATTTATTTTTTTCGTACATTCAATTGTTGGATAAGAACGTCATAGTGGAAGCGACAAAATGAGAAACATTTCGCAAGCCTGGAACGTACCGATTGAAAGTGATGGAGAGGTCCGCCATGACTGAATGAGACTCAATAATTTGGCAAAAACCATTCCCATGACTGATAAAGACCGGATAGTAACAATATACCATAAATTATATCACGCGCAAAAAAAAACATTTTAACCATAGGGGTGATATGGGGGAGAAATTCATGGCAGATTAACTTCCGTTCTAGGTAAGAGAATGAAAGGAAAGACTCAAGCTGGAGCAGATTTTAGGAATGTCTAGGGATGCCTAATGACAATAGTTTGATAATGCTAGAGTCCTCGAAATAGACAGTTTTTCTTTGTGCTTAAGAATTATTTCTCCGTCTTACGCTCCAATCACGTAGGAATTGGCCTGTCATTTGTAATTAACTTATTGATTGAAAGTAATCCAATCCCTTTTAAAGTTAAATGATTCAGATAGCTGAGTTCAATACAATATCGTCATATCCTCTAGGTTTGCCAGTAATCTTGAGTAATAATGTGTGGCCAGAGCGAGACTATATAGGTACATGTGTGGTTTCAAGGGGTAATTACGCTTCTCAAAAGAGACTAAATACGTCGCACGAAGCAGGAGACTTCATCGAGTATCTGTAATCATAATCCTACACCAAAGAGGTCCTTGCATATTATTCCGATTTACCTGCCCTTTCTTCTCTCCCATGAGAGATCTCTGGTACTTCAATCGTTGCCAGGAGAGGCCACTTAAGAATTTCTCGCCTCTTCCCACCTACGCCTCCCATTTCCGGATCACCATCATCCTTCTTCCGATCTTTTCCCATACACTTGGCCCCATTCCTAAGCACCGAGCATCTATCCAATCCATCCATAAATCCTACATCCACATCCTCGTATCAAGAGTCAGCCATTCGTTCTTCCTGGGAATTTTTTATCCTTGTCCCACGGTTAACAACATGAGATCGACGAGCCATCTTCCCAGAACTCTCATATAAAATAGCCGAGTAAATAACTACCCGAGGCCACAAAGTAAAAAAATGCTCAATAGCCGAATCAGAGAGAGATTTTTTGTCTCGGGTGTCTCCTACCACTCACCAATGAGCGTCAAGTCTGCGAGCATCGGAAATATTTTTTTATTAATTTATCTTTAAATCTCCATGAACATATCCATTAATATGGCGTATAGAGCCTGCGTTGACATTGAAAACGAATTTTATTGACATTCGACGAAAGATATACCTAGTTGTTTTTTCTTAGATTCTCACAATTGATGACTGCACCTAAAAACGAACATTCTACACTGCCCTGTCACTGTAAGTTAGTGTACGCGAAGGTACGCGCTTTGAGAAGGTCATCCAAATTACCGCTTACCGTGAAACACATGCACCGAGATAAACTCAACATGATAAGTAGATGCATTTCTCAGGAATATGTATTTTAGCGCATCGTACGGTAAAATAATTAAACAGTGGGTTCCACACCAGGAATACCGACGCCCGTACGGGATTTGACCCTCTGAGGGCAACTAACAAGATCCCGGAGGAGAAATATGACGTGATACGGTAGATATCAGCGAGTGAGGCTCATCCTGGCTGGAATTTGGAAAAAATCGGCCATTGATCGGAACCGCAGCTTCAGATCTTGGATCTCATCGATGGCAAGCATGGAATGGTAGCTATAACGGTCAGAATGGTTTAGTCACGCCTCAAAGGTACGATGAGCGGGTCAACCTCGGGGAGTGTACGAAAAGAACCGAAAT
Organism: Platycnemis pennipes; assembly: GCA_933228895.1. Lineage (NCBI taxonomy): Eukaryota > Metazoa > Arthropoda > Insecta > Odonata > Platycnemididae > Platycnemis > Platycnemis pennipes. The sequence goes on along the minus strand of OW121848.1, from coordinate 98,018,026 downwards.
CCCTCCGAGGGAAAGTCGAAAAGGTGAGTAAGGAGAAGACGTTACAACAGACGTTCCTGTATTTCACAACTGTTAAAATATGTAGGGAAATCATCATACTTTCAGGAGGTCTCCTGCATCGATGTTGCCTCGCGCTAAAGTATCCTTTACTCTGCTGGATATGTAGTCCACTAGGGACAAATTTTTTTCAGCTGACCTGGTCGGATTTATTTTTGTGAGCATGGCGGTGAAATATAAGTAAATCGATGCAACTCAACTTCTGCTTTTGATAGCAGTTGAAAGCGAATTTCGTTTCTTGTCACCGATGCACATTTTGAGAAGCTGAAATAATAGGCCATTCCCTCACACATCCGTATCACAGCATGTAAATTTGATAGAGTTTACTCTAACAAAAACCAACTATTATGCATCAAAAACCAACCTTTGGGATGAACACACCTTTTTACTACAAAACACCATCCAGCCCTCGACAAATTACCCAGAAGAAGGAAAAATAAGAGTCACTGATGTGGGGAAACCCGGATTCCTTACATTTTCTATCATATAAACGAAAAAAAGTACTAGTAAACTATGAATAACTTATAGCTTGAAAGCCGCCAATAGGGAAAAACACTTAATAATGTTCATTTCTCAATTGTTTCTGAGAAGAAATAAAGAATAGTAACGGGCATTTCACGCTTCCTTCAAGGACTGTAGACAGCGCCTATAATCGGTTTGATTGGAAATCAAATATCATTTTCTGCTGACAGTTCGCGAGAAATTTGTACATCAATTTTTCTTTCACTCTCTTTCATACCTCGTTTCCCAATTCCAATTTCTCGTTAGCTAGAGCTCATTTATCTCATCATGAGCGGACTTCATCGACAGGTCCCTCAAAATCCAAAGAGATCCCGGCCATTCGTTTCTTCTCTCCTACTTTGGAACTGATATTAGCCTTCGATTTCTACAGCCAACTATTGAAGGAGAAATGAACCAGCCGTAGTAGGTTGGTCCGTAACGCGCGCTAACCTAAAACCCAATGGTCGCTTGTTCGCATCCCGCCCACGACAAGGATATTGTGCTCGACGTTTAAGTTCATAGGTTAGACCAGTGATTCCCAAAGTTTCATGTTGGGGGCACCCTTCAGGCAGAGGTTACAATCTTGGGATACCAATAATAGATTTGTGTATTTATCCAATTGGGTTTCCCTCTCCATTACTACGGATAATCGGCGCTTTACAGCAATTAGTTCTTAGGTTGGAAGAAGTGCTTCCATTACTTTCACCATCTCTCAGGCGTGGTGTAACCATTCAGACTGCTTGTCCTGCAAATCAATTTCCGTTCCCCACAATAATCTCGCGGCACCATTAGCCGTTTTCCCAGCATCCCGTAGTGCCGAGGCTCATCGGTTGGGAACCACTGGGTTATACGGTGCGATGTAACCTCACACGTTGGAGCATCTGAAAACCCGAGACCACACCTACTGAGACATGAGAGAGATAAGAGCACTCACCCGAGGGCGCTCCTCCGTTGGGCGTCGCGGACACCGGGCTCTCCGGCCGCTCCTTCTTCACGCGGATGGTCCCCAAGAGCGCGGGGGACGCCGCCTCCGGGGTCGTCGACGCACCAAGGGCCCCGCCGCACCCGCTCCCCGCCGAAGACGAGGAGGGCGAGGAGGAGGCGTCGCTGTCCGCTGCGGCGTGCGGCTCCGAGGTGGCCGTCGGGGGCGGCGCCAGGGGGACGAGGGAGGGTGCGGCGGGGGGCAGGGGGGGCAGTTTGGTGAGGGTGGTCCTCACGGTGTGCCGAGTGGGCCGGTGAGGGGGCGGCCGGAGCGGCGAGGGGGCGAGGGGCGAGGAGGGGGGCGGGCCCTGGGCGGAGGAGGAGGGAAGCGGGGGCGAGGGGCGGGCGAGGGAGGGGTGATGGTGGTGGTGGGGGTGGTGGGCTGGGAGGCGGGAGGCGAGGTGACGGCGGGCGTGCCTCGACACGGACGCGAAGTGATGCAGGTCCAGGCCCTGCGTGTCCCGACTGTCGACCTTCTCGTAGCCGTACCAGCCAAGGAGCTCGTTCATGGCCGTCTCCGCGTATTCCTGCAACAGAAAAAGCACTGTTATTTAATAATGTTCGTTAATAACGATATTTTAGCGTAAAATGGGGTGTCATTATATTTCATGAAGATCAGACGTATGGATGCGAATCAAAGAAGCCTAGTTTTTCCCGAAAAAATCTCAATAATCTATTGTGCTTGACAAATGGCATATTTTTGCTCAATTTCTTTTATCACAACGCAAATTTATCCCAGAAAAAATGATTATCATTAAAAGGAACACTGCCGAGATATGAACACTAACATGCCAACGTCTGTGTGGATTCTCCGGGTTGCATACTTCTGAGGCGCGCGACTCCCGACTTGCTAGTTTGGATTCAGACCACAATTACTAGAATTAAAATTGGTTAAAAATTACCCCCGAGTTAAGGAAATAACACAACTGTGGGCATCAAATATTCATGCTATTAACTGTAATACATATCCTCAGCTACTCCTGTGCCCGTCATTACTATTAAATGCGAGAATCTCGTTTTACACAAGCGAATCTTATTGAAAACAATATTTGGTCTCAATAGCCATTAAAATAAGTAAGGAGCTTGTTCTTTACAACAATGTACACTGAAGGTAGGGAGAACGAGGGTAGGATCAAACTTATTTCTGAACCGTAATTAATCAAAAAAATTAATTCACTCTATTCTCGGAATTGGAAAGGAGGTGATAAATACGACGTTTTCTAAAACTAAAAGCATTATACTATTAACTTATTCTACACATATTACATAGCCAATAAAAAATTGCATTCATGATAAACATACGACCGAAGTTAATTACTTTAAGGTTCAATAGTACAGGAATTATCAAGTCCTTACTGTTAACTATGTACCGGAACTAAATATGCTCCCGTTATTCCCCCATCGTCTTGCATCCATTACGAAAAATCCTACAAGATATCCAACATACCTACTGGTGCCAATGAACTATAATAATTTACAAGAGCCACAGCAAAGGATATACCCTTGCGGGAATAAACCGTTAAAAATGACGTGAAGGTGGAAACTGTAAGAAACAATAATGATTCGTTAACCGAAAATAAAGCCCCCTCCACTCTTTTCATTCACCTTAACTTGTTATTTTCTAATTATGAAGGGAACACTATAGGATGATCAGTTAGGACATCAAGGGAGCTAATGATTAATCACAAGCCCTCTCCGCTCACCGTGTGCACAGCGATTTCGGTCAGCCCGCAAATTGACCCCGGAGTCGCCGTTTCGATCCCCCCCTCGGGCATGGGCGTCGGGCGATCGTCTTCTCGGATACCCGAAGAGGGGCCGATGCCCTCCCGGGATCCATTATATAGCAGGCCACAGATCGTCGGGGCGAAGCGAGCGGATAAAAAAGTCCGTGGCCGAGCGGTATTGAGGAGTTGGTTTGTGCTCCGTTTCCTTAAACACCAGCGTACCGTCCACGGTACGTAAGCACATACAAACGTAAGCGAAAAACGATGAAATAAACAGGCAATCGTCACTTGTACTCGTCAACTAAACTTGGTAAGAGCTCACAGAAAATGGAAGAGAGAGTGATAATCGTCAGAGACAAGGGCAGGATGATGAATAATTGGGAAGGAGTGTCATTTAATTGAAATTAAATCGTAGAAAACACATTATCAAATACAATCAAATGTATGATCAAGCGATGTACAATTTTCACACTATCAAAAAGGCCATGGTCTCAACACTAAAGTACACATTATCACGGTCAGTAGCCAAGGTACTTTTATATTGAAATCATGATTTGTCTCCTGCTTTAATACAGCGTGAAATAAGTACGTGATTTATGTTAATAATCATGAATATTGAACATACATACAAAGTGACGACTAATATCATTTACACAATTTTAAATGCACATTCAACATCTAGGAAATTGATTTAAAAACGGAGAAATATGTGAGAGATATGCCTGAGATCTGATTGAATTCGTGAGCTTACCTTCGAGCCTTTCACTTGTTCAGTAAAAGCATTGAGGCCGGATACCACTGAGCTACGACGCATGCAAATACAAGTTAGAACACATACTAATCTGTTGGTTTAACAGGAAAGAAGAAAAACTTTGCTAGTTCCACAAATATTTATTTCTGGCGGAAGATGATACACTGTATCGAAACCGGTCGCATGTGAATAAATATTTGTGGAACTAGCAAAGTTTTTCTTCTTTCCTGTTAAATCATGAAGGAGTTCCATCAAGTTACGCCTCAAACTATTGCATTCTAATCTGTTGGGTTGGAGCGGACGGAATGGAGGTGGAAATGGGACACTAATGGGACACAAATAGATCAAGGGGAGGATTGAGAGATCTATGCGCGACGTTCCTTCACAACACAGATGACAAGGACCAATGGAATGATCAATCCCTCGTCAAGTGCCCACCCATAATATGGAAACAGTTTGAGAAATGGTCTCCACGCAACAGACCGCGGGATGCAGCTCAAATTCAAGGCAAATCTGTGAACCGAAGTGAGGATTTTTTGCAAGGGAAACCTTTCACGTCAATCACGTAAAAATCGACCAACCAAGACGAATACGGGTTTGGACATACCTAAAACTAAGAGATATCCAAGACTTGCGACTGGCATGACATTACAGACTTCAGTAAAGACAAGGCATACCCTTCGGTAACAGCGTCTTGCAACTCGGTATCAATGTTGATAAGTACCCGAAAGAAAATCCATCTTATTTTCCTATCCACTTAAGGGAAAATCATAATACACGATGTGAAATCCCCATCGAAACTTTTTACAAGGCATTGATGGCCTAAGCTGGAACTTACCCAACGCCACGAGGGAGAAAAAAACTGCAGACCAAGGGCATCACACGCGCATATAAAGACCTCTTTCTTCACCTCAGCACCAATACACAGTCTCCATTCCTCAAAAAAAAGGATAATCGAAAAATCCAGAGCGGTGTATCAGTTTTTAAGAATGATTTAAAAGAAATTGAGTTAGCAAGAACACTATTTACAACGCTGATTCAACCATCTGTCAATGAGAAATAAGGTCTGGTCTCGAAAATATGGTCAAAAGATAAGTAAATAAATAGAAAAGTACTCACGGCCGTTAAATTGGAAAAAGAAGAAATAAATTGAAGCCAAAGCCGTAACCTTCCGAATGGGACCCTACCGTATAGATTTACTTCTTCGCCAACCCTGAGTACGTGAGTGAGAGCGATACAACTACGACGGTCAAGGTGTTTCACATACCTGAGTAGTGTCCGTCTTCGTGTGTTTTGATTTAGCCATTTCTTTGCACCATTCGTGGGACTGGAAAGTGTGAGCTTTTGTGACCTACAAGGGTGACACATACTTAAAGTTGGTGATTGTGTGGGGATAGTATTTGGTTTTTATTCATTTTGTTCTCTATTTTGTGGAGTCTCTTTATGGTTACTATAGCAGCCGGTATTATAGTAGCAACTGGTAATTTTCGCCATTTAGGAAAGGAATTCGGTAAGGGTTGGAATTCATCAGGGAACGGAGGATGGATGAAACCGCCGGTTTCCACCCTTCGGTGTCTGGTATTGGCGAAAAATCTGTTCTACTACCGGGATTCGAACCCAAGCCCTCAAGATGAGAGATCAGTACCCTAGCCCCCGCGCCAACCCGATCTCCACGGTTCCTATTTACACAGCTGTGTGTTTGAATACGTGTTTACCGTTTTTTGGTATTTTTGGTACATTTAAACTCCTGCCATCTAGTGCTCTTCAAAAGGTTTGGGTTTATTTACTTTCTTATTTTCCTAGCTTACATTAAGAGAAACTTACATTAAGAGAAGTAAAATTCAGAAACCGTGAAGACGATGACCGAGTCGGTTTTCGAAACGTCGGCACCTACTAACCCGGTGTAAGACCCGAGAGGAATCAATTTCAAAGTAAAAATGAGTTTCCCTCGAAGGTTGGTCTGGTCGGTGAGGGTAGGAGGCTCAACTGCGGGCGAAATTCACACATCAGGATGGGGGGGGTGGCAAGTTCCTTTCCTTAAGCCTCCTATCGTTTCCCAGAAAGATCTGGGAAAATAAGTAAATATCCCCACTTGAGTTTCTTTGGAACAGAAACCTCCCCGGGATTGGAACCTGAAACCACCCCAATCCTCTACCCACTGGACTACCATTCTCCCCAAAACGTAGATACTCAGTGTGATCAACAGAGCAAATGGAAATACTGTTTATTCAACTGACATCTGCGCAGTAATTCGTGGAAAATCATGCATGAAATGAGGCTCATTTTCGTCCAGCCGAAAGAGAGTGGTGACGGCAACAGTTCGGAGAAGAGAAAACTCGACGAGCACTCCGAGAACAGAGATCTTTCTTTCGAATTCCGAGGAAACGAATGAGGAAGTGGGACTGAGCGGGAGCAGATAGTTACATCCGAAACAAGATACCTCTCGGCGTCACCACCGCGCTCCTAACTAATCTCAGTCAGCGTGACGTGATGAATGATACTTATGATGGAGTGAAAACAGTGAGCGGCCAGACTAAGCCGTCAAATTGAATTGCTTGAGTTACGAAAATCGGAGCAGACCACAATGTCGATATGTTAATATGAAGCAGTAGAGTCGGTAGCAGTTAACTGAGTATCGATAAGAGTTGTACCAAATTTCATCGGTTGTATAATTAGGTCCTTTTAAAAATTCCTGACAAAATAAACAAAGTACTAGATGGATCGTATTTTAAGGACGTGCACAGCGACCGATTTAATTTTGCAGAGCATTTAAGTCGGTTCACTGACGAGGACGTTAACTGGGAAATAACGTACCCAAGACTTCTCTCATGCCGTGTAAGTCTTTAACTTGGCATTACGAAACTGGGCACTAATGTATCCGATAGACTAAGACCGTGAGACGAGAAAATTTGGACAACTATGCAAAGGGGTGACATACTGACTCCATGTTATGTGATCGCACCCTCTAGTTTACCACAAAAATGCTAAAAGCCTGAAGGGTTTCTCTAGAGAAAGTTTTGCACGCACATAACGTCCATGGCCTAGGAGTTATCAAGACTGGCATCCAACGAGGGATTGAGCAAGATCGGAATTACCGAGACTGGCCCGTGTCTCGGTAATCAAGACGTTAACGAGCCGACTGAAAACCCTAAGATCGGGGTATCTAAACTGACGAGAATTTTTAGATTATAATCGGATTATACTTAGATGAGATATTGAAACTTTAGCAGTAAGAGCGACGCAACTCTTCATTGCCGAAATAATTGGTGATAAAATACCGTTCAAATAGAAACTTATAGGAAGAAATGCATTATATACTGGTTATTTCACCAAAGATCTTCATCTAAAAACCTATACAGGTAAAGTAAATGGGGTTAAAAAAATGGACTTGAAATTTTTTAATTCGTGCCAAGCTATTTTTAAAGTAGGAGTCTCGAAATCGACTCGAGTCCTGTAGCTCGAATCTGAGGAAACTCTAATTATACTTGAGCCTAAGTACCTGATACTGCCACGCAATAAACGAAAAGCGAAAGCTACGCTCGTTATTTCTCCTTGTGCTGCAGCGTCGTACTAAAACATACATGTACTTAACATTACTCCCTTTCAGTACGGATTAAGTCCTCGTAGATAGATTTGTGTTTTTGGAGTGCTTCGACGGCAGTGGTCATTTCACACCTCCTACATACCCTATAAAACATAAGTTATTAGAATTCTGAGTAGGTATGATATTGTTTGCCGAATTTTTATACCTTAGATAGTACTCAACTTTATAATAATTTCATCAAGCAACTTGTATCAGAAATTTAGTTATTTTACTCATCAGTTCTAAACAGTTACCTAAAAAATAAGGCGGTTCTCCTCGTATGTTACAGATTTCCCGTATTTCCCGATATTTGTTACATTCCGTCAGGAGGTTCTTTACGCTCAGAGGACGGTCGCAATCGTCGCAGAACGGGGGATTTTTTTCCTCTGAAAAAAGGAACGAGTGTGTCAGGGTACAGTGCCCTATCCTCAAGCGTAGGATTACGACCTTCTCCCTGCGGTAGGCTCTGACGGAGGTTGGCCACGCTTGTATGTCGGCCTTAATGGACCTGAGTTAACTATTGTTAGTAGTGCGCCATTCTTAACGCCACTGGCCCAAGGCTGTGTTTCTCAGGGCACATTTTAGGTCCTCGACGGGGACGAGCGCAGACACTATTTCAGCGTCTTTGAGGGATTCTCTAGCTGCCTTCCTCATTTCCCACTATTTAACTCGTCCAGGGACCCATGCAAAATTGGTAGTCACATCCCGCTTCCTCAGGCTAATCAAAGAAGAGTGTATTTCCTGAACCAGAGGGTGTAGGGGAGATAGAGAGGATATTGCACGGAGGGCACTAAGGGAGTCTGAACATATCAGAAAACGCCTGTTGTTGCACTTACTTGCATTTAGAGCCATTTTTATGGCAAATAGCTCGGCCGTGTAGACACTGCACATCGGATTTAGTTTAGCTATCACCACCCCATGGAAGGAAGATAGGACAGCACAAGCGCAAGCCATTTCAGATTTGGACCCATCCGTGTACACGGGAGTAAAATCTGTGTGTGCAGCCAGTATTTCCAAGAATGACTGCTGACATTCGGCCGCAGTTGTCTCGGCCTTGCTATTTTTGGTCAGACTGGTATCAACAGTTATTCGAGGGGACTGCCAAGGCTGGTGGCCATAAGAGTCTATGCGGTAAACTTCTGGATTGGTAAAACCGTGTCTTTCAACAAAATTATTGAAACGGATGGCCACGGGTTTAGTAACCCTGATTCTACGATAAAAAATATTTAAAGACCGTGGTTTAAAAATAACATTAAAACACGAGTGTTCCGGCATCGCTAGTATTTTTGCAACGTAGTTGCACGTAAAAATATCCCTCCTTGCTGCAAAAGGTGCCTCTTCCGCGTTTGCATATATGCTCAGGATTGGGGAGGATCAAAAGGCGCCGGTAGCCATGCGTCGTCCGGCAGTGTGTATCGAAGATAGCGGCCGTAAATAGGACTCGCGAGCTGATGCGCATACAATCGCGCCGTAATCCAGTTTTGACCGCACCAAAGCACGGTATAGCAAAAGTAGGGATGATCGGTCAGCACCCCACATCGAGTGACATAGGAATTTAAGACGCATAAAACTTTGTAGCATCGATCCTTCAAATCCTTCACATGTTCACGCTAGTTAAGTTTCGAGTCTAAGGTTACACCAAGGAAACGAATGGAGTACACGAATGAGAGGTTCACGTTCCCAATGTGTAAACTGGGTGGATGCTGCACACCGCGCATCCGGCTAAAATGTACGCACCATGTCTTACTGACGGAGAAACGAAAGCCATTCTGCTGTGACCACTTTTCCAGGTTATTCAGAGTAATTTGAATCTGTCTTCCTGCCAAAACAGACTTGGATGCCCGGCAGAAAATAGCCAGATCGTCCAGGAAGAGGGAGCCCAAGACCGGTGCTCTACTGCACTCTACTATATCATTCACTGCTATCGCGAATAGCGTTACGCTTAGCACAGACCCTTGTGGGACTCCGTTGTCTTGTTGATAGGATCTTGAGAGACTTCTGCCGATTCGCACTTTAAAAACACGGTCTGATAAACAATTTCTTCTGAACTTTGGTAGATTATCTTTGAAACCCCAATCATGTAGCGTCTTGAGGATTTTCCAACGCGAGACCCAGGCATAGGCCTTCTTCAAGTCGAAAAAGACCGCGATGACATTTTGGCGCACAAGAAAGGCTCCCTGGAAGAAATTGTCAATACGCACAAGGCGGTCAGTTGTAGACCTGCCTCGCCGAAATCCACATTGTACTCTTGAGATAAGGTTTCGCCGCTCCAAGCACCAGACAAGCCGACGATTAACCATTCTCTCCATTAGCTTACACAGGCAGCTAGAGAGTGAGAAGGGGCGGTAATTATTGGGATCCGAATTATCCTTTCCATGTTTAGGAATAGGTAGTATCATCATCTCTCGCCAGGAAGATGAGAATGTTTCCTCTGACCACACTTGGTTGAGTGTGCATAAGACTTCTACGAGTGCCGCCTCCGGTATATTACGGATGAAGGCGTTGTGGATTCCGTTCGCACCCGGCGAGGAGTTGTGACAACCAGCATTGGCTGATCTTAGTTCTAGCATGGTGAACTGACGGTTGTAGTTGGATGCACTGCGATCGCTGAAATTGAGTTTTTGTGCCTCTAGCCTTCGCTTATCGGAGGCAAATGCGTTGTCGTAGTTCGCGTCGATGCTGATTTTGGCGAACGTTTGGCCGAAGATCTCGCACATATCATCTGTAGAAGTGATAACACGGTCGTCCACTTTAAGACAAGATACGCCTATTTGCTTCTGTGAGCCCAAGATCCTTCTCACTTTTCCCCATACCTGTGTAAGCGGTGCCCTATTGTTGATGCTTACTACGAATTTCATCCAGGAGAGCCTCTTGGCCACCTTCACCGCTCGTCGAGCTTTCGCTCTTAAGCGACGAAATGAGGCAAGATTAGTTGTCGTGGGGTATTTTTTGAAGATTTGTAGCGCCCTTTTCCGTGCCTTTATCGCTTCGGCGCAATCGTTGTTCCACCAAGGACCGGGGGGGCGGGGTAGGGGGGTGCGTATGTTGCCAGACGTACGAGGAATACTTGCTAGAGCGGCTTACACAGTAGCGTTTGTTGGGGATTCAATATTACGCGTCGCAGCTAACGTGGGGTTAAAATTAAAATGGCTTTTGAATTGCCTCCAGTCATCTTTTCTAACAATCCAGTTGTTTGGTCTCATGAAATTGGAGTTAAAATCTCGGTCATTCTTGATATGCAGAGGAAAATGGTCACTTCCACATTAATCATCATGCACGGAAAGTGTAAGTTTTGTGATAAAACTGCTGGAACATATGCAAAGGTCAATGCATGAAAAATCACCACTAAAAGAGTAAAATCGGGTTTTCTCCCCGTTGTTTACTAAAAACAGGTTAAAATCATTAATAAAGGACGCTAGGATACGACCTCTCTTATTACATTGTGCTCTAGAGCTCCCCCAAAGAGCATCGTGTGCATTAAAATCTCCTAGTATTACATAGGGCGCAGGCAACTGACGAATCAGAGCTTCCAGGTTATATCGAGTGACCGGGGCTCTCTCATGCAGATTACGTTACATAACGTTACCGTGTCGGAAGCATGCAAAGTCACCGCGACAGCCTAGAAGGGCGTGTTAAGCTGCACTCGAGAGGTGTAAAGGGCCTCTCGGGTAGCAATTACCACGCCACCCTGGGCTCTTTGTCCACCTATGTCATCATGTCTAAAAATCTTGTATCCTTTTATAAAACCTTTGTCAGCCGCTTTAAGATGTGTTTCTTGGAGACAAATACAGCTAGAATTAAAATCCTTTATCAAGTTCCTCCTTGCTTCGGTAAAATTCGTTGCAATTCCATTTCAATATAAAAGACATGAAAGGAAAAGAGATAAAAACTGTAGGCAAAAAATAAATTAGTAAGAATTGACTACAAAAGGTGGAAGTATCAGCGCCGGATACGCTGATTAAGTCCTCGGAACGTAATTAATTCAACGGCTCTGCACCGTTCAATATATCTCCTCCACGCGATACTTTTTCAGCCACCAACCCATACCGTAACTTAATTCACTAAACAGCTTCAATCAGCATTAGGTTCATTCAATTAGCATTAGCGGGGCTTTTGTCAGAGCCATAACAATTACAAACATGTTCCTTTAATTTTGACAGTCATAAGTTCTCCTCCCCTTGAGAATCATATAAACAGAATTCACCTCTATTCCTATACTCTAATTACCCCTAGGCTGTTCCTTTCTCTCGATTACTTTGCTGTTGCATCACACTTAAGCTGCCGGAAAAATGTCCTCAGCGCGAAAAAATAGAAAATTTTACGCGGGAAGCAGTGGATCGTTTCAGCGTAATACACGAAGACAATTTTTCAAGAGAGTTTTTAGCATAGAGAGGCTTCGTAGAGGCAGCGAACATTTATGACTAAAACTCAAAACTTAAATTTTCGTCCACAACTACATATTGTAGAATTTTAATCGGCAATGGCGATATGTCCATACACCAACACATCCACACCGGTGAAGCACACTCCACCAAAGCCATTACCTGATTTTAAATCCGCATTCCTCCTCAAACAACCCAATCTTCTCGCTGCCTCTCAACTTATCTTTCATATGTACGACTCCGGATTGCACCTCGGTCCAAATTAGAGCTACGTTTTTACGGTTGTCCTGCAGGATATACATATAGAAACTTTTAGAATGTAAGTATTGGCTAAAACGAGTGGACCAATGCAGTTGCTTATGCTGCATCTTGCACAATGGTTGGCGGAATAGAATGGGTAGAAAACAAGCGTTCTCCAACAGGAGAGATCGAAACCTTGATCAAATCTGTAGGTAAAAAAGCCAGTAAATAATTCGATATTGGGCGTGGTATTACAAGGTTCTGAGTCATTAACCCTGGGCAGAGATGTTGAGAGTAGATTGGCGCTTTTAAGACGTGGGTATGGAGAGAAATCGAAAATGTGGGAAGTACGAAGACGACTGTTGATGAAGTTTTCATGAGGTCGGAGAGAAAATAAAGTTGTTGAAGAAATTAGAAAGGGGCGAAATGAGTGGATGGAAGAAGTAACTAGCAGCTATGGGACACTAAGGGCGTCACTGAAGAAATAATACTAATATGCCGTCTTTGATCGGTGTCAGATTGAGACTGAATAGTCCCTCCCTCTGGCGAGAATTAGAGAATATTTTACATTGAATGAGAAGCTGAAGGAAGAGAGTGGATCTGTAGTGCGGGGAATGAGAGTTACAAAAGACTGGAAATCAACGGAGAATGCATATATCCCATCAAAACTTAAAACATACGGCAGGGTGGCCCATTGTAATGCAATGATAAGCCCACCCGTGAAGCTCCAATACGAGCACTAAACCCGCGTCCTCATCGAGGGCTCGAAGAGCGTACATAGCACCCAACAAGCTCGTGGCGCACGCAATTACACACACCCCTCTATCGCGCGCAATTAACAATGGGCTTCACGCTTGGGCACCCACGCCGCCGCAGCGTGACATCCAGAGGCGCACGAGCCAATCGACGCCCTCAAGACCATGAACGTGGAAGGGAAGGGCACTCGCGAGTGGAGGGATCGAGGGCAGTTCTAGAGCGGCCCCAGGGAATCTGGTGAAATGGATCGCACTGGGCGAATGAAGTACACCAAGGACGCATTCCCCCACCTCCATTATTTCCGCGGAACCGCCCTACAACGAGATATATCAGGAATTTTCTTATTGTTGCTTCAGTAATTCAATCTTCAAGTCGTATGAATAACTGAGAATGTATCATTAATTTGCCTTCAGCTGATCTGACAGAACCGACTTTATTCAAAAACAATTTTGCAAGTATTTGACAGGGTTTCAAAATCAGTTTTCGGGACACCATGTCGGAAACCAAACAGAATATGAGAGAATTTTTTGGCCGTTTTCCACTTATGAATACTTAAATGCGCGACGGTTTCAAGGCATTAAATAATTTTGAAGTGCGAACATTTTGGTCTCAGCAAGGCTTATATACATATTCTTTCTTTCTCTTTCGTGATCTACTACATCCATTCGATTCATTGTACTACATCGATCCTGAAACGATTTAGTTGATACAAACCTTAATAAATTTACACTGAATATGTCGATGCACAGGCGCAGAAACCGGTAGAACGACATTTACCCTGAGAACATTAACGTCGGTTCCTGCTTTCCTCGTAAAAACGTGGCTTTTCCCTAAGTAGAAGCCGATCTCATTGACTTAACCATATCGGAACCTTGAAGAATGACGTCAAGCAAGGCATTATCTAGAGTTCCTCAGCATTTACAGCTCTCGTCCGTTAAGTCATTCGACGAAATTTCGTTCTTGAATAACACTGTTTTCATTCCCGACTCTCTAGTTATAAGCGAATTTTATGTTTGTGAGCAATTTTGAGAAACTTGAAGATCCAACCGTGCACTGAGAAAACTATTGAGAACGACAAAAATGCGAGAAATAAGAATGACCAAAGGTAACACACACCTGGACAGACAAAACGCAAGAGTTAAGGCAAACAAACAAGAATAAAATACGTCGTAGTAGAATTATGGGAGGAATACAGCGTTGCGTTTCTACGAGGAGTTTTATTTACCACGGCCAGGTTTCGTTTAAGAGCAACATCTTCAAGTAAATATTTTGTTGTGCAACGAAACCTACAATCCTTACCCCAACAATCTCACCATTAAGGAATTTCATTAAGTTATGCCTAATACTCTATTGAAATTGGGTTTTATTTTGCAGAAAAATGGGGAAATATTCTCCAAAGTTTGGAAGAGAAATTCTTTGACGAAAGAAATGGAAGAAAACTGATGACAGGAACCTTGGAGGAATGATAAGAGAAGATCAGCAAAAAGCTAATATAAAGTCTCACATTGGATGAGACGAAGCTGGGAATTTGAGGATACGGGAAGATAGAAAAGAAGACGAAGTTTTAACTTGCTTGGATGTGAGTTAAGTGGGTGGAGCAGGTGATAAGAGGCCATAGGGTTTTTAAGGCCTTGTTAGAGGGGAAAATTAGATAGGGGAGTTCATTAAGTGGAAACAAGAAGGAAGAGAGTAGAGGGCTGATTGAATGGCATAACTATAAATAGGAATTATGCACGGGATTATGGAGGACATCACGCAGAAAATAGGCGTTAGGAGGTACATGGAAACATTAAGAGATGTCTCCAGGCCATCTGAATCAACCTTAACCGGTATAACATTTTTATTACTTCGAGATTCAGAGCGAAATTTGTTCTCATTGGGACTTTTGGTCGACTATGCTACGTCATCTCTTCGAAATATTTGTATTCCGTTGCCTCATTCAACACTAAATCTCTAATACTGAAGGAGTCACTTTATTGAACTGTTTTACACCAATACTTGAATTAACTCACAAGGTATAATCCACACTATTTATTGGGAGACAACCGACCAAGGTTTGAACAAGTTGCATTTTCAAGGTATGGAAGGAACGTTGTGACATTTCCACCTTGATTATTACACGTGCTGAAATCTAGGTCGCTTGTCTCTCAAGAAAGAGTGTGGAGTGTACCCTGGGAGTTTATTTAATAATGGATTATTGCTATCGAAAAAGCTTACGTCAGATGTAGAGTAAAATGCTTAATTATCTTATATTCTTTCTCCGTTTTCCTTCTTAATCTAAACCCAATTAGGAACGACCCATTGCACAGATCTCTCCTTGAAATTGACATTTGCTGCTAATATTTTCCGTATTTCTATCATTAATTAATTATGCGAATGTTTGGTTGAATTCCAATTTCCTCTACCATTGGCGTCTTGTTAAATTTAATGACTAAGATATTAGGTAACAGCTTGTAAATTAGAATCTATTAGCTTGTAAGCTGCAATTAGGTTCATTCACGTATTCAAGTATTTTTATAAGTCCAGGAAAAACATTTTCTTTCGTAACGAAAATACCATATGAATAAGATGCATTGAGAGAAAGTGGAGTGTATAACACATATTTCCAAAATGTAAAATCAACAAAGATGAAAAATAGGATGTTCAAGAAGCAACACCGTTTTGTTAAGTTTCTTGACCCCAGAGGTAGGATAAATAACAATAATAATAAGGCACGCAACATATGAACTATACTTAGAGCATGATTTCAATAAAAGTTAATACCAAAGAAGAGCCAATTTGTAGCGATTTAACGACATTTGTTGCTAATATTTTATTTACCGTTTATATTGTTATTAAAATGCTGATTCCCATTACTTATTACAATTTAATAACCATTAACACTCAATTAACATCTCTAACTTTCCAAAGGGACATTTTAAAAAAATTGTCAAACATTAAATACACTGAAACTGACCTCCACACGGCAGTCAAGCAGTGACCGATATTTATCTGATGGTCTTTGCCACTGCTGGGACTCAGTACTCAGGAAGACTACTCCCACTAGCCTTGCTTGCACTCCCTTGCCGTTCAATTTCCGCCAGCTCCGCGAATTTTAATCTCCAAAACAAATCATAACCTTGAACTCGAAGTTATTGCTCTGTACAAAATAAATAATCCCCTACCATGTCTTTTTTTTTAATCTACTAGAAATCCCGAAGCATATTCGGTAAAAACCGGAGTCATCATCGACCGAATAGCGCCGAGAGGTCAGCGTTCTCAAATCCCACACGACGGACTGCGCCCTGCAACGTAAGTGATGCGACAGGAGGGTCACTTACAATCCAAAAATAGATCGGGTGGTCAGCTGAAAACATGCCACCGCCGCCGCCGGGATTTGAACCCAGGTTCTCTGCCCCGGCAGCCAGCACAACGACCACCAGAGCCTGCCGACCCGATACCTGCCGGGGGTAGTTGGAGGAGAGATTTTTGAGGGAGGAGTCGTAATGAGGCGGGCGGAGAAGTTAAGAGGGGAGGGAGTGAGGGAGGGCCCACTCTTACTAGAGGGTTAAGAAAGAGTACCGACCCGGGCGGGGAGAGTGGGAGGGGATGAGAGGGGGGGGAGGGGGAGGAAGAGGGAGGGGTCGGCGGCGGCGGTGGGAGGATATCGCGCGAGGGGTGGAGGAGGAGGAGAGGGACCATAATCACTGTTATTGGGGCCTCGCTTGCTCTGACGTACACTCGTTTGAAAGCATAATTGCGCTAGGGTTAGAAAAAAGAGGCGTGGAGAGCGAGAGGGAAAGAGAGGTAGAGGGACGCGAGAGAGTGGAAAATGCGAGGAAGGAATGGACAGCAGACTAGAGGATGGAGCGATCGAGAGGAGGAAGGCTTCGGGTGAAGGGGGGGAGAAGGAGCAGATGAAAATTATGGGTGAGGGATAATTACCGGAGACGACTGCGGGAGAACGGCGGGGAGCAGATGGAAGGAGAGAGAGAGCCATGCTAAAAAGAAAGCAGATAAATAATAGGAAAAAGCTTTTCCCTCCCGCTCCGAAATTACAGTCCTTAAAAAGGATTATTCTTTTATTTTATCTCTCCCCCGGTCAGGCCGCGGCCGAGGAGTGCAGTATCCCCGGCGAGAGGCGGAGGAGTGGACGCCGACCGAAACGCCCCCGGAGAGAGGGGGGCGGGGGGCGAGATCGCCGCCCCATTGTCCGGGAGTGGGAGCAACAGCCCCCGCGAGGGATTTGCGGCGGAGCGGGAGAATGCGGCGGGAGGTAGGGGGGCTGCTTCCGGTGTGAACTTTTTAATTGGAGCACGGAGGAGGCGGCCAAAGGCTGAGCGAAATGACCACCCTACAGGGGGGAAGAAAACTTGGCACAGTTATTGAGCGATCTCATTGCATCGAATTCTATTAAGATACGACTCCGAGGGCGCTGTTTGCAACTTGACTTGTCGAGCGTTCGGTGGTGTATCGGTGGGAACCGAGCCCAACCCTGGGTGAGGCCTCTTTTAGGACACTTGTCTTCGGGCACTCCCTCGCAAAACCCTCAGCCAGACCTTCGAATGCCAAAACTGTTCCTGGAATGAACTTGCTTCAACCAGTGAATGCATGAATTTCACCCATCTTTGGGGACCTAATCATGATCGGAGAAGAAGAGATGGAATGAGAATTGACCTCCTGCCCCGAGATTCGAATACCGGCAGTGACAGAGATCCTTCAGTGGAATCCCGTTCCGGATAGGATGTCGTGTGGAGAGAATTCCAAGTTCATGTACTCTGTTCGCGTGATGGGACAAACAGCTGTGGACCTAATTGAGTTCTTTGCGAAGAGCGAGGTTATGCCGATGCCGGATTTCTCCCAGGACCTAGTGTTTTAGTTAGGCTCCGCCATAAGCTACGGGGCTACGGGCTAATGTTGCGCTTACAGTTAGATCACAACTAATGGATCATCTAAAAGATTTATTTACAGCGTTAACGTTCCTCGCTATGCATGTATTTGAACAGTAGGTATCTAAACCTTCTTTGAGAGCATTTAAGGCCAAAATAGGAGAAGAGAGTGAAATGCGATCGTGGAAGTAGGTCACCGTCAACTCGTACGGTTGAGGAATAGAAGGAGTGATATTAGAAATCGATTAAAGGGAGTTTTAACAGCTAAGGTAATGTCGCACCGTCTAAACTAAAAGCACACATACAAACACATCTTCCATGCCTTGGGGGGAGTTCAAACCCGAAAGCTCTGGATTTCCAAACTGACTACGTTACCGACTTAGCTACCGCGGCCGGCCATAGTGTTAGGTCCACATTGATTGCCATGCGAAAAAATTCACCTGGACCGGGAATCGAACCACGGACCTTTGGCTTTCCGGGCCACTGCGCAGACCAATACGCAACCCAGGATCCCTAATTCGCATGGCAATTTTACATGGCTAATGTTGCGCTTAGATCACAACTAATGGATCATCTAAAAGATTTATTTGCAGTGTTAACGTTCCTCGCTATGCTTGTATTTGAACAGTAGGGAACTAAACCTTTTTTGAGAGCATTTCAGGCCAAAATAGGAGAAAAGAATGAAATTTGAAAAGGAGAAAACGGAATTAGGGTTCCTGGGTAGCGTAGTGGCCCGGAAATCCAAAGGTCCGTGGTTCGATTCCCGGTCCAGGTGAATTTTTTCGCATGGCAATTAATGTGAATTTCACCGCCGTTCACGCGGCAGGCTTGAAATATCATAGATAGTGAAGGTGTTTTAATATTTCATTATTATTGAGTGATGACATTGCGAGTATGACAACATGAGTGGAAGGAGCGCCAAAACTATATTCCTGGTGCATGTACACTAACACCGACGCCCATGGTTGAGAAATTCAAGCGCTAGTCAACAATGCGATGGATGCGCTCATCAAGAGGACTAATCTGCCAACCATCGTCACTGACTGACTAGTGGTCCCTGCAGGGTCATTTCACACACCATGTAGCATGTGGGCATGTGCGTGGGGCTCCAGCACACTGGCCGCCCATCCCTAGGGCCCGAGATTAAGTTCGGTAACCTATCCGTCGGATGAGACGCAAGGTAGTGGAATCCACTTCTTGATAGGAGGCTAATGCCTTGTTCCTCTCCATCTTTCCTCCAATCTCTAAATAATCACTACCTCATTCTTAATTAACACCTACCTTTAACGGCGCAAATAATTATAGTTGTAGGTCACCTCCTGTACAAACTAAAACATGGTCGTGTTGCATGAATTGAGGCCAGAAAGCCCATATAAATAATGAGTCTCTGAAAAGCTTTCCCACATTCAACTCCCTCCCTCCCTAAAAAAAACTAAATATAACTAATTAATAAACACTCAGTGCTATACAAAATAGCAAAGATAGTTTATTAATGTGACGATGTACAGTATCTCTTTTTAGATACACATTCGCACGATTAAAAGCAATATGGATATCTATTACAGACAGCGATCCTTTCTTCTTCGTGGTTTATTTACGTATCCATGGGGGCATTCCTATTTCGTTACGCTATTGTCTAAAAGATTACTTTAACTTAAATTATAAAAAAGGAGTTTAGCTTAAATTTAGCACGCTGGTCAGACGTCAATAAAAATATCCCATCCACTGATACATTACTTATTGCTATAGACTTTGTACAAGTTGATAAAAAAAAGGATGTTGACAACAGATATAATATACATGATAGCAGTTGAAACACCTAAACCATATTCTACCACCCAAGAAATATGTAGTTGTCATTTTTTTCGGGTGATGTCATCGACAGTTAAGGTCATCTAAGGACAAAATGTAGGAGGGGTCGTTAATTGGGTATGAGGAGGAAATTTTCAAGAAATAAAGGTAGTGTATAGAGTACTCGGCGTCTGCATCAGCCTGCTCTTAAGACGGAAGCGGAGTCAATTTCACTAATTTACTTCGGGTAGGACACCCCGGGCGAGAAATCCTCAGAATTTTCCTCATGTGCAGAGAGTGGTATCCTATGTACCGTTCCATCAGACCCCACCCCAAAATCCCCCCTTTCAGATCGCCTCTCCGACCGCGGCAGATGCGAGGATGAGAGTGAAATGAAGGTAGGGTTAGGAAACGGGAGGCGCACACCCAATCAGTCGACAGCATCCGTCTCTCTCTCTCTCTCCCTCGAGTGCCTCGCGATCGTTTTCGACTGCCTCGAGCATCCCGCGACACGTACTGCGGACGCGATGACCGTGGAGCGGCTTCAGAAATGCTAACATGTCGACTGCAGGCGACGATAGTATGGAGAGGATATGGAGAGACGAGAGGGAGAGAGAGATAGAGAGAGAGAGGGGGGAGGGAAAGAGTGTCCGCGCAGCGCTTTTCCCGAACGTAACGTGATACGGAGCGCGCCATTATGAGACCCCCCCCTTCGACCCTCTCTCTTCCCCACTCTCTCCCCCCTCCCTTAGACCCTCGCTCCACATACGCGCACCTTCCACTCTCTTCCCTCTCTCTCTCTCTGCGTCCATCATACCGAGCGGGGAAATTCGTCTAGTATTTCACCAATGGAAGAAAGAGCTTCCATTGTGCTCCGTTTACGAATAAAATTTTCGATTCAAGGATCGGGTTTCTAATTGTTGTAACTGTGTGAGAGTGCGGAGCGGGCCGGATCGCCAGGACCGGGAAACAGTAATGAGTTTTGTGCAGAGGCGATCGAAAATGTATGGATGGAATGCGCGCGCGGAGTGGGAGACGCGACGCTCCTCGTATCGGGCCTCCTTCAAAGGACGGCGCGATGAGCAACACAATTTATTATTATTGCGGAACCGGTTTATTATTTCAATTCCACAGATTCGCGATGTTCCACGGCATGTTTCCAGCTACCAGTGCCGAGAAACTTCACGAAAATATGTGGGCCATTCCCCGTCATTCTACAGTTTGGGAATTTCCGCACCTCTCCGCATTAAAACCTATGACGAATGATTTTACACTCAGTCCACTGTCACCGGGTACGCTCAGCAAATAAACTATATTTGCGTCACTCATGGATACCGGAACTTCCTGGAAAATGACTAACGACGACTGGAATCTTATTCCTATGACTTGCTGATGTACGGGAAAGAATGAGCTGGATTTGTCATTCTAACAGCCGCATTTAAGGCGAATAACAAGTAGTTGACAGGTTTCACCGACTGTAATACTCTTGGAGTTTTAGATGCTCCAACGGCTAAGGTTATATCGCACCATCTAACCTATGATCTTACTCTTCGGTCGAATACAACATACAAGCCCAGAGTGGTATTCGAACTCACGACTTTTAGGTTATCAGACCAGCGCGTTTTCGACCTGGCTACCATTGCCATCGGTTTTGCCAGTAGGAGAATTAACTTTAACGGGTCAATTAGCTGCAATTGCTAACTTAGTTAACCAACTTAACAAGAGTGTTAGACTAACTAATAGTCTTACACTCTTGGAATTCGTTTAAATTAACACATAAATTAAAGCTGTTCGGTATTATTAAGGTACGGATTATGGCTGCCTAACTTTGTATAGGGCGAAACACCTGGTTTTTTTCAAAATTCGTTCGTGTAAAAGAGCATGAAAATTTCTTCCTCAAAGAATTAATTTACATTTGACTTTCTTCCTCACACATGCGATAAATATATTCTTGATAATCACTGAGTACCTCATGGGTGGAGTTGCTTACTTAGCCGTCAAATCTCCAGTCTACAGCTTCAACCGAGGAATCCCAGCATTGCTGTCGGGGTCCTGGTTCTTGAACCATTGTGGCCGATTGAAACGGAGTCCATTGTTTTCGTTTGCGTATGGCACTTCCGCATATGTCCCTTACGTCACTTGGAGGATGTGAAAACTTTCGCAACAAAGCCAACTCTCTGCTCTACACGGACGCCTCGAAACGTTATGAAATTGAGGAGAGGGATCTTACGAAATACTCTGGGACTCGGTTTTGTACTCGGTTCAAAGGTCTCTCAAAGACGAAATTTAATTGCATCCTCATCAATCCTCTACAATGGCGGAGAAGTTATCATAATTATACAACCTAATGCAGAGATTTTCGCAGGATATATCGCGCTTTGAACTCTCCTGTGGTTACCAAAATGCCATTGCTGTACAATGAACACAAGTATTTTCGCCACGCTTCTCCGCAAGCTGAGTGAAGGTAATTACCATTCGTTCCGAATACGTACACCTGGGCGATAAAATTTACATTGGAATGTCCTCGCATAAATGATGTACTTGAGATTTGAGACATTAACGGCCGTACGTCTTGGCGTAACATACAGGGAATGCGGGAAAGGCGTTTCCCATGCGCATATGAGTCCATCTCAGTAAAACCAGAAGACTTCTCTGAATTGCGGTAAGTTAGGAAGACAGTAGGTACATCAGGCCTGACTGAGACGTTGGCTGCTGCCCAAAGAGACGGCCATCAAAGAATCCAACCTATGCTAAATAAACTAAATCTACGGGGTAGGTACGAACATACATGCTCGTTTAATCCTTTCCTTCATTCCTCTTCATATTTCAAGGAAAAAATTGTTACAGTACATTCCCAGCGTAGCATTTTACGAGATAGCCCAACCCTTAGCCGCTCAAGTTAGAAATATATTACTATTGATTCGTAAATAAAGGTTGCGCAACCCTAATAAGGGCTTCGCCATTGATACCTGGGTCACGACAATCATACAATAGGTGGAGAAATAACCCAGTAAGGTGCATCAGGGATGGATTAAGCGCACTCCTTCGAGCGTGTTTGCATACGCTACGGTAATTATCTAGTACTAAGATCCTCGGAAAAAGTTAATTGGAACGACTCCAATTAAAGAGAAAATTTACTCAACTGCTGAAAAACATCAGAGAACGTTACAGTGATTTAGGATGTTAACAAAGGTATCAAATATGTAATCGGGAAACTAGAACGAACCTCAGACGTACACTCTTCTATCACCAGAAAAATTCCTTATAATCCATAACTTAACTCCATTGCTATACACAAAAATATACATGATATACTATCGAGATGTATATTCACTGGGTGCGCAAATAGCTATCTCACAGGAAACCATGGAAACATGCACTTCAAATGTAGTGTAAATTTCGTAACAGAAATATTAAAAAATGTGTACCCTTGCCCCCGAAAAGGGCTTAAGTAGCTCATGAGTTATCCACAAGCAGAAATGTGTCTGTCACATATGAAGTTAAGGTTGAAACGAAGACTCTCAAGCTCTACAAAACGGAGGGTCGCATAGATCACTGAGGGACCTAAGGAAGAGAGCCATATAATCTTCTAAATTCATGTAAAGTGGGCTCAACTGTACACTATTACTGCACAATTTCTGTAATTTAGACTTGACTTACAAGAGCGCTGAGCGTGCTCACCGTACGCCGACACAAGAGCTTCATATTACCTGGCCTGACTAATAACAAAGGAAGGGAGCCATCTCGTATTTAATCCATGTGGAAACAAACTATGGCCATTGACGTGCCTTGCTACCTGATTTACGGCAAATGGCGTTTCTAAACCTGTAATAGTCTGCACGTCATCACTTTGAGTTAGTGTTTTCACGGGGAGAGCAATATCTCCTTGGTACTTACATCTTCGTTCAGAAAATTTCGATGAAAGACAAGTAAAATGTTTAAACATATTTTAGTTCAGTTCGATGAAACCTGCACTGTGTAAGGACGACAGGAATATTAGAGCATTAAACTTACTGCCTTGCAATAAATTTCATAAAAAACACTCATGGTACTTCAGCGTGTAGAAATTTTCATTCTAACCAATCATTTAAACCAGTTGGTTCAACAGTTTATGCGGAATCCATTTTTTCTGCAGCATAGCATAAAACGTTCCAAATCCTATTTACTACATCATCAGAGTGACTTAAAAGATGCACACTTGATATTCCACGAAAGCTTATGCTCTGGTATGCTCTAAAAGCGAAAGCTTAAGCTCTGGTTGTCTGTTTTGAAGAAAGGCAATGTAAATGAATGATCGCAAATACCTACACTTCGGAGTCGAAAAATATGTTTTAACATGATAAGAAAAGGAACCAATTATTCAGCGATAGACATACTCAAAATAATGGCTAAAATTTGCAAACGAAAACAAAGAAAAATCTCCGCGCGAATGCGTTGCAGGGAAGGTGCCGTTGGCAGCCCCTATCTCTTCAACCTCCTTAATTTGACAAATATTTGCAAGAGATAATTTGCTTTTTTTCATTCTTCTCTACGACATTATTATTAAATTCGCTGTTCCTGAATCACGTATTAAAACGTAGAAAATCTAGACACTGAATCCGAATGAGGGAAATGGGGGATGTTAGAATTTGGGCTGTCCATCGACAATTCCCTTCATCCTCAGCCCCCTCAACTTCGTCTCGAACGGATGTTCAAACTCGAAAATGTTGCGAAAATCTGCGACAACCGAGGGACCAAGTGAGGAAAATATTGCTCACGTTATTAGACTTTCGATTCATCTCGTTCCAGGAATTCCACCTCCACCGTCCTCACTCGCAAAAACCACGGCAGCGCTGTTTCCCGGCCCGTTTATATACGCACTTCGCATATTTACTCATTAGCTGCCCAGATTCCACAGCATTAATTTGAGTTAGGTTCTGTTGTTGACAACTGGAGTGTACGAAATCGTAAGTCTACTACACATACCGTTATAGTCAACATAGGTGAAGCAAAACCCATCGGTCGAAAGACATTGGCAGAAGAGAATAACATGTTATGAAATGGGAATGAATGACAGAGTGAAAAGCCAAAATATAAACGTATATTGTAACTAACGCAAGATACACAACACGTGATGAGCGAAATTGAATATACCTAACGAGCGGATAGTTTCCTCGGATACTGCAGAGTGGATACTCCTATTAAAACCGTAAAAGGGTGAATAATTTTCAGTCGCAAGGATGCCACTCTCGAAAGAAAACCAACGCCATTAGGATGAAGTGATTCTCAAACGTCTAAGATAACTATTTATTACGCACTCAAGAATAAACATTCTTGGTCATCAGATGGCACAAAAATCGAGAGTAATTTTTTACTTTATACGTCTCGTGACGTTTCTGAG
This sequence comes from Platycnemis pennipes, assembly GCA_933228895.1. Classification (NCBI taxonomy): domain Eukaryota; kingdom Metazoa; phylum Arthropoda; class Insecta; order Odonata; family Platycnemididae; genus Platycnemis; species Platycnemis pennipes. The sequence goes on along the minus strand of OW121848.1, from coordinate 97,993,012 downwards.
ACATCGTTTCTTATCGAAGCGATAAGGGGAGAGACAGGATTGGTGGTAATGCAAAACCCCCACAGAACCAGAAATACTAGCCTTCCCGCTAGTGAAAGTCCACAGCGATGTTATGTTTCAGATAAAGAGAAGGGTCTCGCTGAGCATTAGGTCTGTCCTCTTCGCCTTTGCTTGAGGTTTCGGCCAGCCGTCCGAAGGCGGACCGAAGAGTATCTCCCGCGCCGGGTTCATCCCGCAAGCGAGGCACACGCTCTGAAGCGAACGAGACGAAATATTTCACGCGGTTAGGAAATAATTATCGGGAACAGAAATGGAGAGATGGATAGACGCGCGCGAGGCCGCAGGAAGTATTCACTTCCCCCAGGACACATGAGGCTCGGGTGTGATACGAGCGACGCGCCTAAAAACGAACATCCAGTGAGGAGCGAGAGGGAGAAAGAGAGAGAGATACAACACCGAAATGAAATGCGAAGCGCGCCTCCAGAGGAGAGATCTACACTGCTGCGTCTCACAAATATCGCATTACAAAGGCACATGGGCGGGGATCCGAGGGGGTGATGGAGTGGGTCAGATGGGGTGGCAGAGAGGAAGGGAGGGGAGGAAAGGCTGGAGTGTTGGGATGAGAGGGGGAGGAGGGTGGAAGGCAAAGCATACAGGGGTGGACGGCACGGAGCTCGTTGGGAGGAGGGGGAGAGGGGGCAAGTTGGGGTCGGAGGAGAGAGAGATAGAAAAAAAAGGTGAAGAGAGGGATGAGATGCACGCGGCGGAAGAGCAGCGAAATAAGTTCGAAACATTGTGCGGAAGCGAGCGATGCGAAACTTATTATTCGACGCGCAGAAGCACGGCAAGTGAGAGCGATGGGTTCTTGCTTGTCGGGCGCACGTGAATTTGAGCGAAAGAGGGATTACCGCAGAAAATACATATTCCTTTCGGGAGGAAAAAAAACATGAGACGGCGAGATCCTGTTTCGGACACGGATACGCGGGCCATGACTTGAGTCGAAACCTTAAAATGAAGAGGACTGGCTGTCAGCCGAATAAAGCGCGAGAGCATCAAACCATTCGTCCCACCCTGAGCGTATCATGTTATGGACGGGGGGGATGGGACTCAATCTTCCATTGCTCGCCAGAGCTTCAATTTTGAGGGTAATACCTTAATGTTGGGAGGGACAAGTCACGTCGTTCGTTTGTAGGGATGCCTTCAAGCATCCCACTTCAGTGAATTTTGTGCAGCACAACATACCTTTCGAAATCATACCTCTCTCGGGTAAATTCGAGCCGCACCCTCCGCCTGCACCTAGAAAAATGCATAGAGGTGTAAAAAAAATAGCTAAATGATTACCATGAATTTTGTGAAAACATACTTCCGCAGTCATATTTTCGAATTTTTATTCTAGAAGCTATTTTTATCTCCAAACACCAGCCAAAGGGAAAAATTAGTCCTCTCTCTTAATATCCCGCTTCCTGGAATTTCAGTTCCGTTGAATCAACAGAAGACGATTTCAAAAATGTATGCCATTCCAACGACTTCAATTTTTCATTTTTTGTTCTTTGATGTCAGGCGGATGGAATTCAACAGGCGGATTAGCTGACGGGGACACACGCGGTCGGAATCACATCCATCCCCTAAACTAATTGTAAGCGCGACTAATTACATCACATCGTTAAGAATCGGTATTGAAGTCAGGTCGCGGAAAGACAAATTTTTACAGAGATTTCGAGCGATTATAGATCAATTAAAAAGGACGAAGGACTTGCTGCCTTCGTACTATTAGCCATCGGAGCACGTATAATCTCGTACTTTAATCCAAAGACAAACACGAGAACGTTCCCTGAACGGGATTGAAACCCAAGACCTTTAGGTAACCAGACAGGCGCGTTACATACTCGCTGTTTCCGTGATTAAGCAAGGCGAGCAACTACTTCACTAACTTGAGCCGGCGTATTACCGATCTCATTAATGCGGTTTGCAGGCGTACCTGGGTTATCATTAATTTTTCACCGGGGGAAAGAGAGCAAAAACTTGATTGCCGCTCTGCACATTTCGCCTCGTCATACAAATCACTCTACTCTCACTGAGGAGTGAGTGGGAAAAACCGTGATAGCGAATAGAGTGGCTTTGGAGTGGTCCGCTGTGAGGATTGCAACAGCGACAACGCACAGGGAAAAATTCAATTTTCCGCCTCCGGAACGTGGCAACGCAGCACGGGCAGAAAGAAAGGAAGTTTATTTTGCTAATTACCTTCACCCTTGGACAATTATATACCTACAATTGTAATCCTTCCGTAAAACACGAAATGTACTTATCACACATAACTTCGGATAACTGAAACTCTAAAATGACTCTAACCTGAAAGAATTGCTACGAAGAGTTCACACTCGTACCTATACGAGCGGGTGTAGGTAATTTTGATGGAATTCATTTCAACAGATTTAAAGGTAATTTTTTTAGTGCTTTGAAGGAAAAAATCAAACGCCCTCAAAAAAATCCCTATTTCGATCATTTGCATCATAAGCTGTCCCAAACTTGAATCAACATTCCGTGCAGAGACAAAAGTCAAACGTATTTGCCTGGCAAATACGTTTGACTCGCAGAGGCGTAGAAATAGTAAACTGGTTTGATGTGCTCCAATCGTTGAATTGATTTCTCACCATAAACACAAAAACAACACCCGCACCTCCATCAAATAATCTCGAAGGTACGAAGAAGGGGATAAAGCTGGAATTCGCACCAGCGACCTTACGGTTGACAGACAAGTACTTCACCTACAACGACTGGCTCTTTGATTCGCCACCCATCTATTCGTCGTTGAGAGCTCGTAGATCGCAGTTCTCATCATATATTTATATTTTTTTAGGAAAAACTACGGCATTTCGTTATTCTCTAATGCTCGAATCACTCACTGCCTTGAATTCTTCTCGTACACTAAATATCTTTTCAATTACCAGTTGGCACCGGCAACAGACTGCTGGAAAAATAATCTATCGCTGGACAAAATTTTAAATCTCAAAAGAATAGGCAATGAAGTGCATATAATGTGGTGAAATAACCTCACGCATCGAAACCACTGCTATTTAAAGAAATCAAAAAACAAATGAACAAGCAGGTAGGGTAAATTATACCACGTACAAAATACAGCACAATAATGAATAAACGATAAAGCAAAACATAATTTCACAATGATAATATCAGCTATTATCGAACAATAGTTGATATTTTATCGTTGACTAAATATGAGACTGCCTAAACTAGGTAAGCTATTGGACCAGCACTCACGTCCGTTTTCTTGCCAAATAATATGGATGACATTAAGAGATAGTAATTTCTGAAGGATTAAATTCTATCACTTTTAATTTCAATATAATCTTTCCTCAAAGAGAAACCTATCTGACCCAAATTCATCGAAAATAATAACATTCAAGGCCTTAGCTCTAAACAAACAATATCAAATGCAGAGATCATTATCGCAACGCCGCGCAGACCGATGACCGAGAAATATCAAATGATATTGAATTTTTTGGTATGTTTCTTCTCACAAGATACTTGTTAAGCAGGGATTTAGCATTGAATACGTTGGTAGAATACACTAATCTACCCTTCTTCCAACCTTTTTTTCCAAAACTTCATTGGTATGAGAGAATTTAGCACAAGTAAAATTAACAAGTTTACACTCATAATTCTCAGTTCCAAATTAGGTACCTTGTATGCGTAAATATCAAATTCAACATAAAAACAGGACCATTTTGGATATATCTTCGATATTTTATTAGAATCTTGGTAAGCCATAGACAGAAAATCCTCATCGAATATAAAATAAATTCCATTCTCTATTTAAAGACGCTGGCAAGGATGATATACTTGTAGTAATCAATATTGTATTATTTTTTAAGATTAGAAAAAAGAGGGGGGAAACATGAGAGCTTCGAAATGGGTATTAGCTCTACTGCTGTCATTCCCTTTACTAACGATCACGAAAGGTATAAAAAACGCCCATTAGATATTGTCAGCGCGTTTCCACGTGTCTCCGCTCGATGCATGAATATGGTCTAGACAAAATCCTACCGACTTATCTTTTAAGGTGAAAGAAAAGAGTCAGATGAACGGCAGTTAAAATTAAATGGCTTCACCGTCTATTTAAGCCAATCAGAACAATAAGAATAAGTGTAATGCCGCCGAAGGAGATCTGTCACCTTCGCGTCATTGCTTGGTGCACACACCTACACATAGTCAGCCAAGGTACAGTACAACTACCTACCCATGACGATAACATCAAGAGACCTAACGGTTTATGTCAGATGTTTCTCAATTATTCAACTAAGGAGGAAAACAATTGTTTACATAATCGGGCGCCGGATTTAACATCAACGCTCATTAAACTGCAAGTTAGCGGATCCGGATATTTGTACCTAATTATTTCCACCAGAAAGGCACCCTCTCATTTCCCCGGCCCTTACTCATACCCCCGCACCACAATTACCCCACGGATAACAATGGTGAAACATTTTACAGTTGCCAAAAATTGCCAACGGTGCCCACCATGGATGACGGCGGAGCTCTGAAATGATTTCCTCTCCGCTAGACACCCATTAAGAGCAAAGCACCCCGAAATCAGTCGAGGTTATTCGACATCTGCAGGAGATGAAAATTTCTATTCCCCATAAGAAAATACATAGATACCGGAGGATGCAGTTAGCTACTCCATCCACATTTTCCATTCAATTGCCAAGCCTTGCCCAACTGAGCGATGGAATCTCCATCTCTATGCATTACTTAAGTCTCATTCATCGTCAAAGACTATTAATATCATATTATCTGCCAGGGGGAAAGTAAGAAAAATTATGAGAGTGCCAATATCATGGATTAAAATTCTGGCGGGATTGGAGTTTTCTGCCAAGTGACTGCGTTCTTCCAATCATGCACTCGAATATTCAACAACTGACAGCAGACGAGACTGATATTAGCGAATAATAGGATTCTGAGAATTTGAAAAAATTTGAATTTGGACGCAAAATACAACGAAAATGCATTTAAATTTACATTAATTAACCCTTTTACTGCCAACCCCTTTAAAGTAGACTGTGCGAAAATTGCCAAGCCCATTACGCCCAGCCAATGGGCAAGCTCATTAAGATATATTTGAAGCACTTAATTTTAATATATGAATTTTTATTTTTCTCAATTTTTTTCATATATTTATTTCACTTTTTAAGAGGATGAAAAAGTTATTCATGCTACCTCTGATTTGAAGGAATTGTAACCATTACAAAGACGTGATGATGTAATGTAGGTGGGCCGATATATTGGCCCTTGGCAGTTTTCGCACAACCATAGAGGGCCGATATATCGGCCCACTGGCAGTAAAAGGGTTAATGTACATTATACTCCTCTTGAGCAGAGTCTTTGGACTGAAGACTATGCTCAAGTGAAGTATACGTTGATTATTTCAATAAACCGGCTAAGACTCTGATTTGAGCAGAATAATTACAAATGCCTAACCAAACGTACATGTGAATGGCAATTCATTATTCTTCATAACATATTCAATTTTATCAGTATTTGAGCGTTTTTCTTTTTAATACGCCACATAGTATTTGGCTCTTTCAAAAGTTAAAAGTATGGATAAGTTCTCATTCAAGTCAAAATATAGATTCAAAGTAAGAATGGGTAGGTAAATGAATGCAAAACGGAATGCTGTTGCCCGAAATATTAATTTTCGAAGGAATTCTAAGCAACCGAGTAGGTAGGTACCTAGTACACAAATGTGTTTTTACATATTTGATGCATATGGAAACCGAGATCAGCTTAAAATAACTGTATATTACCTAACTAAACTCATTTGAAATGTCGCTCCAGCCCTAAGGCTTCTCCCTCAATGTTATTGGTTTCGAATTACGCGGGACGATGAGATGACGAGATTTGCCCGCTGCGTTTCGTGTTCCCGATCAGCGCCCCCCCCCCCCCCCCCCCCTCCTCCTCCTCGTTAATCCGACCCTGTTGGGCGGGTGGGGAGGTTTGGAAGGAAACACAAGGCCCTCCACTCTGGGTCCACCGCGGCGTCGGCGCTACACCCACCACCGCGGAGCCTCCCCGACATCCTCCTCCTCCCCTCTCACGTTCGCTCTTCAGAGCCGAAGCTCTCGTCCTCTGGCGCGGCCATCCCTCCCGATCTTGGAGCACCCTACGAGAAGCGCCCTCCCTCGCTCACTCCCAGCCACCCCTCCTCCACACCGCTCTTCGGAATTCGAAGTCCGCTTTGACTTCACCTCCCGTAAGTCCTACTTCCTCTGCGCCGCCTTTTTTTCCCTCCCACCTTTCCCCACACCCTTCCCGTCGGGTTTGTAGCCGATTTCCTCTCCGGTGCGGAATTTCAGGTCAAAATTAAATGAAAAAATCCGGACAATAAATAAATCATATTGCACATAAAGAGGAACGATACGAACATTCGATTACTAATCGGACAACTGCGTTGCGGATGGGCCGAGAAAAAATGTTTTAAGCCACTGCCAATAGGATGTAGGCCTTGAAAAACTCGTCTAATGTTCATGCGAATTTATTCCATACCGACAGATTCTCATATATCTCCCAGCTTTTAGCAAACCTATGACCCATGTTATTACTGTTGTCTCAACCTTATGTTTTCATTACCTACTCCTCACATCAATCTCTTGGACCACATTCAAATTTGAGTTTTTCGGCGCAGACCGTTCTTTTACTACATTTGCTGGAAGAAAATGACTAGAAATTAAAAATCAAATACGTGCTCCCACAGGCAGCGCTATCCAGGAGGGTAAAGTCTGACCGGCCTGGCAATCTAATTGCCTGGAATTCGAATCCCGCCTCATAACCTGCCTTGCGCACACATCTTACTTTACGTAGATTTAAGTCCGGGTTATATGATGCATTATAACCTCAGGAGGTGGAGCAACCTCAATTTCTTTTCTATTACTGTTAGTACTCCACGTAAAAGGGAAGTTGATTGAAGGAAGGGAAGATTGCCCAGTGAGTTTGACGCCACCTACGAAAGGCAGAAAAAAACACGTTTTGGGAATCTAATCCTCCAGGAGACCAAGAGAGAATCGAACTCCGTCTAAATAGGCAGCTCGTTTACCTTCGTCCTGTTTCTTCTCGCGCAGAGGGAGGCCCGAAATGAATCCCAATACGTGCTGAGCTCCCTTCATTTCCACCTCCGAATTATTGACTATCATATCACCCTAGTTCCAGCCTTCTCCATGTAGTGCCGCCCTGGCTGGCCCATTCATATTAATTGATATATCGTGATATGTAATGACACGTTACGTGATGGTACGATACATAAATAGACGAGAGACCTGTATGTACAACGGAGCCCGTTTCACTCGCCAATCTCCTAAGTCAGTGTTGTTTTTTCGATTAACCCCACCGGGAAGTAACAGCGTGATGCGTTAAATACGCACGTATTAAATGCCACGACGTATTTATCGATTCTGTGAAAGAATCCTAAAGCCTTCCTCCAGTTAATTAGTTTGTTATTCAGGGGAGGCGACCGACAGCTGAGGTCATTTGCGCCATTTAGAATAGGTGGGTAATTGGGTAATGGTAGGAGTTCTCAGGAAATGGAGGAAGGGTGGAGAGAAACCCGGCGTCGGTATTAGCTTACTCTTAACGACAGGCGCCACGGCTTAACGTCCCATCCGACGGACGGAGTACCTGAACCTGAAATGCCCTCCACTAGGCACTAAAGTGGGGACCGGTTTGCCACTGAAAAATCCGCCACCGCCGGGAATCGAACCCGGGCCCTCGGGATGGGAGGCCACTACTCTAGTCATCACACCAACCCTAACCCCTCCCTCCTCCACGTTGTCCCTATCGTTTCCGGTCACCTAAATCGTTCCAGAAGCACACTGCTTACGACAACCTTCCTAGCGATTCATTCTACCAATTGAAGTTGGTACATACTTTGAAGCGCCTTTCACAAGGTCTTGGCAAGGTCTTTCACAACTTGGAAAAATGGTGATCACGTTTTCTCTCTCCCCTAAGCAGTCCACTAATAACGATAAAGCGATCGCGCGAGTTCAGAAGATCTGTGATCGAGTCCCTTATTCTTCCACCCAACTTACTTTCCTATTCTTCAAGTTTGCACCCGAAAAGAAATCCGGCCGTTCTGCCACCCCCTGTACATCGTCCCGCATCCACTTTTTTCCGGGGATTTTCAAGAGCGCGAATATATTCGCGAAGACTTGACCTCACGATTTCCCCTCTCCTCCTGCCCCTCGCTGAAAAATAGCCCGTGATGGCGTGATGTTTACATTACCTGCCTCAAATGTCGGCTGGATTACAGTGACTGGGATGGGTGAACTCCCCGAAATGCTCTCTCGGAGGCGACGGCCTGGCGCGAGCTCAGGGGGTCGGGAATTTGGAGAAGGGAGAGGCGAAGGGACTTGAGGAACGAACCAACTGGGAAGAGGGAGGCGTGGAGACCCTAGGGGGCAGCGTTCCCCGAACAGGGGGGGCATTCGTGGCCATCGCGAAGGAAATATCAATCATTTTGTCCTTGCCCATTGTTGTTCCCAAGATCGATTGGAAATAATTCGAACGAAAGCCAGCTTCACGGCCAAATACGAGTCAAGTGGGGCCACTACTCGTGCTATTCCTCTTCCCTACGGGCATTTCGTGGTAGTCTGGCATGCGGTAACAACATAAGAGGAAGTGCTAGGAACAAGTGTATCGGGAAAAAATGCGGGTTGGATGTCCTATTGATGGATGATCGTCGAATCACTTTGGCGCCATTATGGAAGGAGAGCCAATGGCGGCAGAGGAAGTAGTGGACCAAGTAAGCATGTGGAGCGAATGTGATCGAAGAAACATTTTCAGTGCGGGACTAATAGTGGTGTAGGGGGAAATCGAATCAAAAATCGAAGAGAATCGAATACGATGACATTCTATGCGTAGCAGAAGCAAATGAAATGTACACGGATTTGACAGCGAGGAGAAAGTAGAATGGAGCATGATTCCCTTCTTAAAAAAAAGGAGTTTCAACGGATCTTACTTCTAGAGGGAATGGAGTTGAGTAGGTACTCCTGACTAATAACAGAATATTGTAAGGAGGTAAGAAGAGCCTCGTGCACGGCACTCTTTCGGTAGCCCCAATTCATAAAGCGTGAATGACCCAACCAATTTGCAAAATACTTCAACGGAATAATATTAAGCAAACAGTACTTGACGAGTTTTGAGAAGGAAATCACTTTCAGGGTGACAATAAATCACAGAGAATTAAAATTTTCAGAGGAGATGAAAATATTCCCATAAAATAAAACATTTTGAATAAAATGTTCTTCTACTCAGTTCAGAAACCTTGAAAACTAACCTTGAATTCTAAGGGGGGGGGGCTAATTCTAGTGTAGCGTAACTTGCAACAAATCAGCCTCTCCCGTTCGGTGCCGACATGTTACAAACCTCTTCCCTTAATTTGCAGTGCTTGGTATTTACTTTCACAGTGCCCATTCCTATCTCTTATCACTGGTAAAGTTCACTGCTTACCTTTTTATGAAGAGGTTAATTTGATCGCCCCCAGAACATAAGTTCAACGCATATATACATATCAGATTGAAATGAAGAATTATTTACCACACACACACACATGCATAAAACTTGTGATCACGTTTCAAGACATTTAACACTCGAATTTATACGCAGTGTAATGCGGATTATCATGCCCAGTTGAAATCAGAGCAACAAAATAACAGGGAGGCTGAAGCCTCAGGCCCCGGGCTCCCTGGCTTCGTGCCTGCCCGGGCATCATCCGAATATTAACAGATTCTGTAACCGAAACAATACCCACTGGACTAGAACGGTTGGTTCTCTTTGGGGGCAAGACGACATAATAATTTCCACACAGGTACTACATTCAGTTCCGAGGAACACCGCGCTCGGAAACTCCTGAAGTGTCATCCTCGTCAGATATGAAAGTCATCCGTCCACCTGTCCCCAAGATCGCCTCTCTCCCTCAAGCGCCGCGACCCTTCGCGCATCCTCTATCTTCTCTCCCTCTCCCCATTCTCTTCCTTCCCGTCCCTCTGGATCTTCCACATCCTCGCCCAGCGTCCATCTCCCCTACAGAAACAAATCCCCGAAGGAACTTACCTTACCACGCCTAATTCAAAGACTTGAAGGAATCGCATGGAATTCGCTGGTTGAAGTAAGCGAGCTATCGTTCACCGGTCACATTTCTAAGTCTCTCCACCTCATCCTTCTTCCAGTGACATTTCTCTTCTGGATTACGAAGCTTATTCGAGAGAGGAACTCCATCGACGAGAATCATAAAGAAAACATCGGAAGTACGAACCAGACACTTCATCATGCAAGCAGCTATTATCTGATCCACAAGACACCAGTTGGTTATGAACTGTGGCAGTCAAATTTTCTCGTGGCCGTTCTCGTAGATTTTGATGGGTTCATAACTTAAACTTTTCCCCAGACATGGAACTGATGGAGTTGTGATGATCGAACCACCGTCAAACTACAGCAGACTCATCAAACTGAACTGCCAATGTAGACATATGCAGGGAAAACTGACATGAGCGAGCGATAGAGCCAAATGATGACAGGTTTAACAAATGTGACCCCTCAGGGTGTGACTGCATAAATATCAGTCGGGGTGAAATGGACCAGCACGCAACCAACTTCGGGAAAGAAAGACATGAGGTTGAAGGGAAATGGCATTTCCGCAGTTAAACACGTCGAGCATCACATTTTATCAACTAGTGAAGGTGAAAGGGAATAAGGCGAAGCACTCCACTACTACGAATGATTTCTGAAGGAGACTAGTGTACTGCGAAAGCACGCGCTGGCTGCAATGATGCCCTTGTACTCAAAACACACCGCCGTTAGCTCTTATGGAAAACTTCGTATAACAAGTTATAAACAGTACCTATGCCTATTTACCCTATTCTCTCTCTCTCTCTCTCTGCCCTCCCCACCCACTACGACTGTCCCTACTCCTCCCCTCTCCCATTACCCCCTGAGTCAACCCATCCCCTATCCCCCCCCTGACCCTCCCCTTACCCCCCGTCAATCCCCTACTCCTTCCGTCAACCCACCCCTCCTTCCTCTCCGCCGTCCGTCCGTCCCAGCTTCTTCTCTACAACACACTCCTTTCTCTCTATTTTTGCCCGCCGCGTAACCCGATCCTTTGTATACGGTTGCAGGAGAGGAGAGCAAGCGAGAGAGAGAGAGAGAGAGATAGAGAGGGAGAAGAGTGGGGAAAGGCTAGAGGGGGGGAAGAGGGGTGTTCAAGGAAGGGGGAGGGAGGAACTGGAGGGAGGAGGGGTTGAAGAGGCGGAGAGGGTGGAGGGGAGGGGACGGTTGAGGGAGAAGGGGTACGTGTGGGAAAGGAGGAGGAATAGAGAGGGGATGTGGAAGGAAGCAGGCAAATTTACGCGGGGGAGAGATGCTTCGCAGGGTGGAAAAGTGTATATAATACTGCGATATGTAACGATATCACCGGGTCACTCGCCTGGGCAGGCCCGGACTACTGCGAGGATGGCGTTACGAAGGAGGTGGGCACTGGTTGAGAATCCTGACGAGTTCCCCTCTCCCTTCCCCCACGAACAAAAAAGAGAAATATGCTCTATCACTCTTCTCTCTCTCAGCAATTCAAAAAGTAAGCATGAGCGGTCGGACGAAAACGAAGCATCGTCACTTGACCGAACTGGAGATGCCTGCTGCAACGCAGGCGAAACTGTTGTCCAGAAAAATGGACAAACAAGGCAGGACACCCGGAAGACAAGAACTTCAAGTAAGCATATGCATTCGAAAGATAAAGACAACGCCTTCTCAGCGTCCAGAGCACAAGTACATACATCAGCACTATGTGGGCGCGTTAATATTTATTTTCTCCCGAGGAGAATGCCGAAATCCGTCGGGCTGCCCCTCAGGGGGCCGCGGACAATCCTGCGTCTTGGTGGAGCTTGGGAGTTTGCCGTGAATGGCCGCAGAAATGACGGCCTACGCATGGAAGAAATCGTTTGTACGTGGGCCACTCTCGAGTATCGTGTTACATTTGCCGAATAATTCTCTTCGGGGTCTGCCTGCTGTGCGATCCGCTTTGCGGTTCACGAGGCAAGAGTTCTCTTGAAGCTACGTGATGGGTACGTACAGCAGCGCGAATAAATAACATGGGAAATATGAACCCGCCAGAATATTAGCATCCCCAATGTAATGAGCCTCGGGGATCCAGAGATCTTCACTCCGCGGCTACGAGAAGTGCATGAATGACAATGTATGAAAAGCAAGACATACTAATATTCGAGGGTAAATCATGTTCTTCAATATACCAAGGGAACCACGCTTAGTCTACCTCTAATCGTAAGTCATTTAATGATATTGTTTAATAATTTTTCGTTTACTGAGAGTCCTAGATCCGCTCAGCAAGCGGCGCTACCCTTCAATCTCGATCACAGGCTACTTCACTGGCTAGGGTCAATTTAAACGGAACTTCCGAGAAGAATTTTAATTTTGTACACTCGAGGACCTTTGGCTTCAAGTGTTGATCATTATAGGACCATCGAAAGGCCAACCTTGACCACGATATTGCGAGAGTGCGCCTCCAAAAATGATTCCGGAGGAAGACATGGGTCCCTCCGCAGCGGGAGACAGGAGAGTGAGGAAGGGGAAACGCTTCTTCCACAGATGCCACTCGCTGCGCTCTGTGGCCTTAGAGCCCTCTTCCCCTCCACTCTCTGCGTCCGACTGGTTCCCGAGGGTCCGCGGATGTTGTGAGGGAACGGGATAAAACCCTCCCGAGCTCGAGAGAATGATGCGTGGAAGCGGACGACAAAAAGGCTGCGCGACCGAAGTGGAGGAATCTGTGGGAGGAAGGGAAATTATAAAAGTAGGCGGACGAAGGGCGCAGAAAAGGAAGAGATAAAGAAAGTGAAACATTTGGGAGGGAGAGGAGGAGGAAGGAGAGTCAGATGAGGTCGGCATGCGGGAGGTGGAGAGAGAGAGAGAGGGGGGTGTGGAAGTGTGGGGGGGGGGGGGGGAGAGGAGGATAAAATAGTGAGGATGCGTATTGGGTGTGGTGTTGGATGTTAAGGGGTGTCGGTGGGAAGGGTGTTGTGTGGAAGGAGGGGTTAGAGGGAGGGAGGTTAAAGAGCGGGGAGGATAAGGCATGGAGGAGGGGGGGGAGGGGGAGTTAGAGAGGCGTCTGGGCTGACTGAGTGAAGGGAGAGCCGTGTAATATGAGACGGGGTGGTAATTCGATACGCGGCGAGATGGAGAGGAAGAGGGGTGGAGGGAGGAGCCGAGAGAAGAGGTCTGGGCAGGAGGCGATGGAGGGACGAGGAGGAAGGAGCAGCACATGAGCCGTGTGGAAAAGCTTTTCTGAAATACCACTAACAACCAGACTTCATGAGTTAGGAATCAATTCGTACAGGAGGGAGGGGAACGGGTTAGCGACGCACGAAAAAAGTTAAAACTTTGGATTTTACGCTGCCGGAAGGACAGGGCCCAGTGAGACTGGATGAAAAACTGTTGAGGCTACGAAAGATAATGAGGGAGAGAAAAAGGTGAGGGGAATGAGAGAAAGGTCAGGCAAAATTGAGTGGGATAGTCTCTTGAGTAAAATTTTCAACTGGAATCACTAATTTTCATCATACTGATAAGTGGTCGTACGCTATGCGTCTCTTCAATCAGATAACCTTCGCGCATTAGTGCATGTAAATTGTCCCTTCCGCGAAATACACCAAACTTAGTCTCATAACTCATTCGAAATTAGAAATCAATAATCAGCATGGAGCAACATAGACATATCATCACCGAATCCCTTTCCTTCCATAGCATATAGACGTGGAAGAGGGATGTGAACCTCCCGATGGACCCTTAATCGTGGTTTAACAATCATGACTTGGAGCCAGAAACAAGGTCCTCACGCGTTATCTCTTCCTATTGGCAGCAGCAAAAGCAGTTCGCTCCAGTAGGGTCTGCATTCTAGCATGATGGTATTACGTTTTTACTGATGGGAAGAGCGGAAAGTCAATAATTTCTCACGATAAAATGAACAGATAACAGAGCCCTCCCTGACAATGTGAATGGGGAAGCGAAATATACATCATCAACTTGCTAAACCATCGCGCAGACCAATCACAATCAGAAATGAAATATGATACACAAGATGATGACTATTCGAATTAAGAAGGAAGGGTAGGTAGGTAGGTATAAAGAGAAAGGGAAATGAGGAAATATGAAAGCACAAAAATGAAGAGAGTATTGGGTTAATGACATCATCAAATGCGATGATAGAGTGATTTTTCAGGATTTTGGGTTCTACAAAAACACTAACAGCGGATTTTATCACGGTAACCGTACCGTTGAATATGGAGTAGGGGAAATTCGTCATAAATAAGCAGCAGGAAAGGAACAGGGCATGATTACAATTAGGAGATTAGAAAATTGGTCGATACTCAAAAGTACTATTCTGAAGATTAGAAGCAGACAGAAAATATTATAAATGCATCAGATCAACGACAGGAAATGATTGGAGATTTCCAGGAATAAAGCGCACTGTATCACTGAAAGGATAAGGCCAAAAAATGGGGAAGATATATGATAGCGTTTTGATCACGGGAAGGAAGGGACATCCCACCAGAATGGAATGAGCATAACCTAATCAGTATCTAGTTCAAAACTAAAACCAAAGCATGGCTCAGCATGGGTAATTGGGGTATGTTAAGTCAAGTTCGAAATCATTACAGCTTTGGAATGTGGTTGTCTCCAATTCCTACTTCAGACAGGAACCCTATCATGGCACAGAGCGCATGGTGGCAAAAGTGATAAAGTGGCCTACTTCTTATGTACACCCACAGAGTAACTGCAGTGAATAAAAGTCCCTTTGGCGAAGTCATTATTCTCATGTAGCCTGTTTTTGTCCATGGAAGTTTTTGCCGCTGGTTCCCACGAACCAGGAATTTCCACATTCAATCCATGAAGATTTCGTATTTTTTACAACATTTTAAAACTTCATTTATTAAACTAGACACCGAAAATCTAAAAGTGAAATTTGGCAAGGTAAAGCAATCAATGTCCTCGAAAAGATTGATTGTTAAGTAGGTGCTCATTATAAAGCTTAAAGTGTGCCACAAATGATTTTAGAATATTTTAGGAAGAGACAAATGAATGTCTATGATAGATTTGTTTTTGTTATTGTCTTATTTGTACAAGTATGCATATAATGCACCAATGTAAAATCTGGGAGGCGAAGGAAGTTTCAAAGGCCATGTGCCCGGGAATAAACCGGAAACGGTTGGAGCTCCCTTCAACTCTTTCTTTCTTCTTCACATGCACGCGTGCATTGTCGAATCTTTTTAGGATGGTCGTGAGAGGATTATCGCCCGCCGAATCATAAGAAGGCAGAGGGAGTAAAAGTGAAAGGAGGTAACATGAGAGAAACCCTGAACCACGTCATAAAATTATGAGGAGAGAGGAATGGGAGCGAATGCCAAGTCTTCGGAAAGGGATTGCCAAGAGGAACCCAACGCGAGCTAAGAAGGCAAGCCACAGCGACGCGAAGATGAAAGCAATGCGAATGGATGCGCACGGAGAAATTTCAGAGGAGAGGACCGTCGCGTGTACACATCGACCAAACCACCAACCATTGCACGCTAACAACAATTTACGAATCAAAGTTAACTTTGGCAAGGAAAAACCAACACCACTAAGCTAATTTGCTGGCTGACTGTTGGCTGACCACTTGGTTCGCCTCGCGGAGGATGTTGGCACCGCGAAAGCCATCGGCACTCTCCTCACACTTCTCTGAAACGTGCTACTGAGAAGCGTTTAACTTCACTAGAAATGGGCACTCAGCAATTCTTAGAAGTCACACACGAGATAATTCACTTTCAGAGCAAGCTAAATAATTGCAAGTGACACGTAATTAGACCTCATGAATTCTCCGGAGGTCAATGAAGCTTTCAACTTAGATGGGTGTCTATCCATTTCCTCGTATTTATTTGAGATAACCGCCTTCGTAACTTCAACCCTTTTATCCCCATTAAATATCACCCGTACCCTGATTCTCATTTGTAGATAAAGAGGCTAACAATGTTGCGCTATAGAGCTACGTGCTCAATAATGTTATATTTTAACTGGTCGAAGAACTTCATGCGCACCCAATATGACCTGAGACATTTTTCTTGGTCCCTATGGAGTCCAGGAAAACTCAGGAGAATTATCAGAAATTTTACATTCAAGGCGGTGATCTTGAAATGATTTCAAAGAGAGTTTTAAACGATTTTCCCCAATACTATGTTTACCAACTAAATTCAACATCTTACTAAATAGCCAGCCATATAAAACCTAAAAATAATGTATTGCTTACAAAATTCGTTTCGGCTTAAAATAATTCGGGTTGTTCTTTGTTTAGATCATCCACTGTTATAAATGTAGTTATCACAATAAAAGATGCGTGTCCTTCTTGTAGTCCGCTCAATTGGACTCTGCATCGCTGTCCGCCTCGCCATCATTTCGAGTCGCAATAGCTCGTGTTTTCAAAAAGAAGGAACTAAACACGATGGCTCACGTCTCCACCATTTCAACCATTTTCGTCTCCAATATCCGCGTCTCGCCCATTGGCGTAGCTCCTATTTTCCGGCAGTCTTCAAGTCAAAAGTGGCGGGCAAAAAAGAATGAAAAATTGTAGAAAGAAGCAAAATACGGGTCACATAATCATATGATACTTAAGAATAACGAGCTGCGTCAATAGACTAGAATCAAACACTGGAGACGAAAATTGCTGTATTTGAAGGGACGTGAAGAAAAATGTGAATTAAACGATTGTAATTCACACAAACATTCATTAAAAAAATCATTCGTGAACTAACAGCACTTTTTGATCATTTTTTATTGGTAAATATATGCATCGATGGAGAGAGAAAAATATTGAAGTGTAAGGAAACCAAAAACTCTTTGGAGTATTGTAGCAGTGTAACTTCTATTTTATCTACCATATTTTAATGAGCCATCGGAAAGGATGTCGTTATTCGCCACGAAAACTACACAATAAATAATTTTTAATGAATCCCCACCAACTAAAGCCCGTATAACTAATGGCACTCTCGCAAAATGTCATAGTTGACCCGAGAATTACTCTAAGCTGTTTCCCGGTGATAGGAAGCGATGAATTTGACCAGGTTATCTGCAATAAGAGTCCTGTTATGCCCTCTGATTTGATATTAGACCAAGTCCACTGTGGGTGATACATTCTTGACAATGACAGAATCGGAAAGGGAAGGTATGGAGAGCATGTTCATTTCTTGAAACACACCTCTCTCCACCTTATTTACCAATCCACTGCATCAAAAGTCACACAGGAAACCTGGGTTAGAGCCAAATGGCGACTTCATTCTAAGACAAACTCAGTTCCCTCTCGCACGCCAAGGAGCCGGCAATCTTTTTGAAGTACGCCGCGGGGGGGGTCTACAATCAAGTGACATTTTTGAATCAATGAAAGGACTAATCGTGTATGAAAGGGGATACTCTGTGAATAGAACTGCATGATCCGGGTGATTGAGAGAGACTAATCATATTGTATTCGACGCAGCGGATGGGCCGCTATGTAAATTCCACCATTTACGACAACACCTCCATCCTTCTTCCCACAATGCACCTTCCCATTCCGGCAAGCAGGTTTGTTGACACAGCTCGGTCAGGCGGGAGGGAGTCAAGTGAAAATAATGATTTTTCTCGGACTTCTTGCGTTAAGCCCCGCATTTCCGCTGAAAATGAAAAAGAAACTAGCCACAATTCGAAAATGTTTTTTTCGGCCCCGACATTGAAATTTTCCGTGGCCATTCTCAATTGATTGGTGCATTTGGTTACGCATGTCATTTTTCCAAGGCCTAACACAAAGGCTTAAGTCGATAAAAAACGGACTCCCTCAAATTTGCCTAAATATCTACAGAATCAGTCACCTCTATACGTAAAAAACAATACCGTGGTACATAACGTTTTTGATTTTATTTTGCAGTCTCGCGATATGAGTTATTTCGTGCCGCTTAGTGTTGAATTTAAATATTTTCCTGCATCAACAAAAACGATTTAAAATAGGGAAATTCTTTTTTATATATCTACGGTAAATAAAGCAATTGAATAATTTAAATTACAGAAATAAAGAACTATTTTTCTAATTTTGAATTACTTTTAATTAAAGGATACGAGTCTATCACCACCATGAGAGAATCTCATTCGTAAAACCAACACAGCAATGCATTCCTCTCCTTTTATTCTAAAAATCACTCCGATGATTAGACCTCAGAAAAATCAATATTAACTTCGGGATCCCTCATTCAAGTCTAAGACACGAGACTCTCTATCAGTAGCTTGAAGCAACATCGTCTCATCGAAACAGAAACGCCTAGCGCATAGTCCCTCGGTCATTATTGAACGCGACCCTCAAGCATTGTTCACAAGCCGGTAGGGTAGGCCTAACTACGCACAAATTAACCCGCTAAACCGTCTATGTGCATAAGTTTTACCAATAATCCCATAATTTTCACCAACTCAGAAATTGGACGCAAGCGGGTTCACTCCCACATAACTGAGGAGACATTTGAAGAGGAGCTCGAAGAAGAAAAAAACACAAGCACTACTAATCGTATTAATCGTTTCACGGTCGCCAAGGCGACCATAATGGGGTCATTTACCATATTTTTTAATTGCCGAATCTGATTTCCCGCGCACTTTGAATCTGATAAGGATTATGACAATGGGATCGTTTACCATATTTTTTTACTGTCGAATCTGATAGAGTTTGTAAAATAAAATGACCCGTATTTTTCCGTTTTTTGATCCGTCAATTATATCTCGATTATCTATTATATCTCGTTATAAGCGGCGAAAAACTGATGTTTTTAACCCTTTCGGAAAAACGGGCGTGGTGCAACATCTGACGTCATTGACTTCGTCCAATCACAACTGATCCCGCGAAGCATCTTTGCCTTATCGCAATGGGGGGACACAGCTGACTCTGCCAATAGGAGCAGTTGCGACAGCATCTGTGCGAGCAGACCTTCCCAGAACCTCCCTCCACTCCCTTCCCCTAAAAGAAGTCAAGGACGGGAGGAAAATGACGTCAATGATATCAAATCAGCTTTTTGCTTATTTTAATTTTTGATTTATGAGTGAATGGTTGTGGCTCGAAGATTAATTTTTTCACTAAAGTTCTTTTTTCGTTTGTATCTAACGATTTCGTGTACAAAATTGCGAGTTCGGTTCCGAGTAAACGCCCCCGTTGATGGACTGGATCAGACAGTCACTATGAAAACAAACGAAAGGGCTGATCCCTTTCAACTGAGAGTGCCTTGCTCCCAGTCATTACCCAATACTCCGAAATTGGCTTCATTCACGTTGCATACACGTAATCACTTAGATTCACGCTTGAATCGGTAATCGAATGCCCGGAACGGGTGGGGAGGAAATGCAAGTCGAGGGGAGGAAAAGGAAAAGCTACCCGCCGAAAAGAATTCGACCGCTCGAGTTCTCTGGAACACGAAGGTTTAGGGTGACGGCGAGAATCGATGAATATCGAGGATGTGACCTGACTCCGGAACAAGATTTAAAACATTCCGGCGTGTCAGCTAACTAAAATCCAATTAATGTAGCAATGAAAAATTATTCCAAGTTATCTCTTTAATAATAATCATGACATGGCATACTATGTAATCAAACGTCCTAAGAATGAAACATTTTGAGCATGTCGGTCGAAGAACAACAAAATACGATTCTCATTCCTAACTACCATGGATACACTTACATGAGTTTCAGAGCACGACGCTATGAAAATATGAAGTAAATGTATGTAAAATAGTACTTCACATTGCCAAATTTTTTTTTTTTTTTCGGCCGACAAGGACATTTCAAATTGCCGAAAGAAGGGTGATAATTTCACTTTGACAACCACTGCTAATTTCGTTCAACAACAAACGATGCCATAAGAGCTTCGTGGACACACCTGCTTTGGAGAGCAGAGTTAAGTTAATTATACTTAGCGGTGAGTTATTGCTTTGCGGTTTATCTGCGACGGAAATTCTCACTGTTTTTACTCGCGCACAAGATAGGATTCGAAAATTAAAACGTTATCAACGACAGTTTTTTTTTAATTTAGGAGAGATCTTGCTCCAAAGTGCATTTATTAACATGAAACATTCATTCTAGAAATTAAATTTAAAGCGGTCGCAGAGGATGATGGGCAAATGAGCACAGAAACACCCACTTGAGCCATGGTGTCATTACTTTCCCCTGGCAACTGTCAGCCGCTGGACGCTGCGCGTCGCTCGTTTTAAGCGCGTGTTACTCATCCCGCCCTTTTCGCTGTTCATAAACGAAGCGCGACGCTTCGCGGCAAAAAATAACCATGCCCTCATCTACAAAACGCCATGCACAAGCAAGTGGAGGACAAATTTTGCATTATCCGTGGATCTGACACATTTATTCAACGAATGAGTGATTTAAATGCAATATACCGTTCAAATTAGCGAAAACTTGTGCATTTCGGGAGGTAAATACATACTTTCGTTGCACTGCGTCCATTCAAAACGCTTCATACGGCGCATAGATGAAAGAGCAAGAGAGTAATATTAAGTAATTACCTCTCTGGAGATATCTATAGTTTCGGACTGCTGGTCATAATTGAAATTAGATTTTAAGGTGCACCAGCTGCTGAGGTGTTAGAGCACTATTTTACCTGAGCTTAATCTAAAGACAAACACGAGATCCATACCCGTGGATCTCGTGTGGATGAGGAGGAATTCATCAGAGGAAGGAACGGCGCAATTAATTCGTCAAAACATTTCGAACGCCGCGTGGGTGATCGAGCAGAAGAGGTGGTAGCATTAGTTTTTACGGCGCTTCTACTGCTAAGGTGATACCGCATCATTTAACCTTAACTTAATTCCATCCAAAACACAGCACCCATGCCACAGCGGGATTTGAACCCGCGACCTTGCCAGGCCGGTGTGCCACCAACCTGGATGCTGCAGCCTTGCACGCTGATGATTAAAGACTTGATATGAAAAATCTCAAGCATAATTAATAAATTTTCCGTCGCATTAAACATGCACAATATCGGAGTCTGGACACTAAAATGAGGGTCTCGTCATTCTTTTCATATTTGTAGCACTACTAGAAAAACATCCATACACTCTACTTTTAAACACGGGATTCTACATCTTCACTCCGAAAGTGTTTCATAAATTTCACTTCAATTTACATTGGCTTAGGAGCGATAATTGACGCACAAAATGTAAGTTTCCAAATGAAAAAATGTCAAGCCGTTCGGCATAAAACTGGTAAAAGACGCATACGTCTCTAAGAAATAAAACATCAACATAATTAAGGCCGCATCCCATTCGAATTAATAAAAATTGCAAGTTATATTAGCGGAGAATGTATTAATTCAGTGGAATAGGCACTGCAGTGGCTAGTAGGGGTGAAAAAGAAAGCCCTTCATAAATCATTATTTGGTAACATTTTGCATATTTTATGCTGTCATTCTACTATTCAGAGGCTCAAGTATTCCATGTCTGAAAGCAGTAACTTTTAAAAGGCGATTTGTAAAAGTGGTCGTTTCTAATTTGCTTTGACTCACTTCGTTGCGATCCGACCTTCATGACATCAAAATAAATGCGGTTAATTCCGTGGAATAAGAGGAGAGTTACTGCCAAAAGTAAAAATACATTCAGAGCAAGTCACTTCCGTAGTGTTAGTAAAAAAATGGTTGAGCTCACAAATTGAGTAGTAGTAGTTGTAGTAAACTTGGATTCTTGGTGCTCTGACGGCTAAAGTTACATCTTGTCTTCTAAAGTAAGAACCATTAGACAGAGAGTCATTCCCTCAACGGAATTCGAACCCACGAGCTTTGGGTTGCCAGGCCGGCAAATTACCAACCTGGCCACCGCGACGGGTTTCAATTTGAAAATAATGACGATAAAACAACAACAGAAGGCTGACTACAGAAAAGAGCTATTCCGCACCTGTTCGGCAGTGAACTAAGCAACTGAGGTAAAAGGATAATGCCACGTGCATAAAGTGTTTCAAGGGAAAAAACTCCTTCGAGTGCGCAACTGTGTGAGAGGCAACAGTAATCATACTGCTTGGACACGGCCGGACTGCAGCGACGACTGAGTCAGTCGTAGGATCAGAATAAAGGGAAAAATCATGAGACCCTGTAGGACCGGAGCGAGTAGGCGGCTGAGGCCGGGGTCAGTAGTCGCTGCGAAGGAAGAAGAGGCGACGAAAAACAGCGAGGGGAAGGACATGGGACTGAGACGGGGGAGAAGAACCATCCCGAGAGGAAGAGAAGAGCGGGCGAAGAAGACGGCGGGAAGTGGGCAGGAGGAGAGCGTGTTTGTAGGGGGTATAGAAAGGGGAGTTATATAGGAATACCGTTGCGATGCGTAACATTCACATGGCCTACGGGGACGCTTCGAAAATAGCCAGGAATAGATGTGTGGAGGGGGAGAGAGAGAGAGAGAGGAGGAGGAGAGAGGGAAATGGAGGAGAGGGCGAGGAAGGAGGCCGACAGGAAGAGCGGGCAGGAGGGGATTTCAGCGCTTTAGCTCGTAGGGGATAGAAGGAAGCAGCGGACGCTCCCTCAATGGTCGCCCTGAGGTTCCCTCTTGCGAAGAAGGTGGTGGCAAATTAAGTTATTACTCACTCTCCCCGTATAATAAGAATACAATACCTCAGCCTCCCACTTACCCATCCCATCAGAGTAATGAATCACACCTCCACGACATCAAGTAGGTACATATGTTTTATTTTACACCCCGATGAAACAGTCACAGTGAGGCTGTCTACCGTTTATACGGTTCCGCACACCTCATTAAAAGCGCGCGCGATGGTTGCTAAGAAAAATACATCTCGGTGATGAAGGGCATTTTGGTGGCTAATGACATCCCAAGATATTACCAAGTACCTAAGATATATAAAAAGCGAAAGTGGTTTCGGCTATAGGCTGATTATGATAGAATACATGATATTTTTCGAGAAAGAATAAGTTAATAATAATGGCATTATAAATTAACCAGCGAATTACAAGTCTCATTACGGACAGATGTCAATTTGGTAAGAGGCCTAGTAAAAACAACCTCTGCGGGCGAGTGCTAAGTCTCGCCAGTGTTGTGTTATCTCATTTTCACCAACGTCAGCGGCTTACTATTCTCCGCGACGAGCATCATTAAAGGACAGGAACCGTAGTGTGATTTGAAAGATTGAAAATGGAACACCGTCAGAAAGAAATTTTTTGATTATAAACGCATACCTGAATAAGGTTCTGCCACCGATATTTCCGGGATACACATATTGACGACAACCTGCATTTCGGACGATTTTGAGAATCGACGTTGGCTGGAATCAATCTCAAAAGGGTTGCTAATTCTGTGTTTATCCCCGCGAGATCCTGCTGACGCGAAAAATGAGCAAAAGAGTTGGAAGAGCGCCTTTCACGGCACGTGGAGCCCTGTCAATATTCAGGAGGGATATAAATACTTATACCCACCTCTCTTGATGTGAACATGATTCACTTTTCATTGCAAATCAAGAATAGAAAACCTTGGCTCCAAGAGGGTCATTCACTAGTGAACGACATTCATTTGGGCAAATGTATTGCCAACACTAGTCAGAACATCAGAGTGGGTAATCAATCATCGTGCAGACACAAACACAGTATGTCATCAAAAACATCACGAATCTCCCGAAAAACATACTTCCAAGCAAGGAAAGGTACCACTGTCTAGAAGAATTAAGGCATCAAGGAAGAAGAGGTATACTTAGCAGAGACGTGGGCGAATGCAGTATTAATCAATGTGTTTGCGCATGGTCTGATGAAAGTTATAACTGATTTTGGCGAATTATCTTTAAACGTTCCAATATCCACGTATCGGCAGTAAATCATGAGAAATAACTGAAAAGAAACCTGAAATCCAGTAAAATCTTAGTGGATATTATCAAGCAATGATCGGTGAGCTGAGGATTGCCCCACCTAATGCACTCCCCGAACTCTACCTCGACATCGTTGTTTAACTCCAGTCTTAAATATTACAAATTTTAACAAAGCTACAAGATACAGATTATAGGATCGTAGTCTGGAACGCAAACACGAAAGGGTAAGCAGGACATCGGAGTGGAGACAACACTGCCT
This sequence comes from Platycnemis pennipes, assembly GCA_933228895.1. Classification (NCBI taxonomy): domain Eukaryota; kingdom Metazoa; phylum Arthropoda; class Insecta; order Odonata; family Platycnemididae; genus Platycnemis; species Platycnemis pennipes. The sequence continues at coordinate 97,968,843 of OW121848.1, read as the reverse complement.
CATCTAGATTCTACGTCGCTCTGGACGGGTCGCAAGGGAATTTTCCCACCCCTATTACTTAGAAGACCCCCGAAAAAGAAGAACACCATAACCCTGACGAAAAACGTCGGAAACTTCCCGCGAGGAGGACACCAGCCTTCATTTCTCTCATCCCATACCAACAATGCTGGACGCGAACCACCCCCTCTCACCCAAAACCACCTCTATACTCTACCCACCAGCCCCCGACCCCTCCCCAACACCTTCCCCTCCCTCCCCCCACACACACAAATCCTCCCTAACCCCCCACCCATCCCCGCCCCGCCCCCTCCCACTCCTCCACTTCCCCTCCATGCTCTTTCTCCTATAGCCACCAAAGCCGGATCAATCCATTAGCCTTGTTCTGGTAGATTTATTAGCCGAAACCCAATGCTGGAGGAGTCATGTTTCAGTCTAGGGCAGCATGCAAGCGAGCCTCTTGCTCGGTGCTTCTCCCCTCCACCCCCCTCTCCTCCTTTCTCCTCTTCCCCTCGCTGCAGCACCCCTTCTCCCCCCCCCCCCCTCTCCCTCCCACGAAGCGCCTTCGCCATTCCAAACAGACGATCCCGGATCCCACAGTCCTCCCTCTCTCTCCACTTCGCCCGCCCTCTTCTCACCCTTTCCTGCAAACAGCTCCTCCCGAGTGATCTGAATTATATCGCGCATTCCCGACCAATGCTCTCCGCCGAAATTATTTCGATGTCGACGCTCGAGTTTGTCCAGCGTCGTAATTGGAGGCTCACCGAAAATACTGACATAACGATATCGTCGAAGCTTCCAAATTTACTGAATGCTTCGTCCCGGGATGGAAATGGATCATCGAAACGCTGTAAAGTGGGAATAATCGAAGCAAAAAAGAGATAAGACAAAAGAAAATATAGAAAAAAGCAGAATACTAATGAACTCGTCAAAATTAATGATAGATTATGATGATGTTTATCACTACATTCGATGCATAATGTTTAGAATATTTATGTATCAACACGATATCGTATTTCGATTACCTGACAAATTAACCCTATCAGCTTCCCTCCCTCCTCTTTTCTTTTACAGGAGCGGAATCACTTATTCACTACACACAGCAAATATTACTTCGTTTCTCCATTCTTCCGATGATCCTCACTTCCTCTGCGACATCTCACAGTGAAGGTCCTTAGGTGCTACCAGCCGATTCCTTTCCACTCCTATCCTCTCGTCCTTCCCATCACTCCCGTTTCCACCACAACGTACGTCCCCGGAAAGGTCAAACCTCATGACAAAGAGCCCCATAGAGTATAGAGATGACATTTCGCTCTCAAATGGCCGCACCATAATCGACTTCATTCGTTGGTGGAAGTCTCCTCTCTTTGTCCAAGGAGGGCGGCGAAGACGCTTTACTTATGTCCATGGGAGATATTCACATCTTGAAAATGCATAGAGGTAACCTGAATTCCATCAATTTTATCACATTCAACCATACCTTTCACAATACCCTCTATCAAGTAGAAATAATTAGAATAGAGATCGGGCTGATGCGACGGCTAAAATACTGACTTACCATCCTAAAGACTCAGGATTAAAATCCAGGCAGAGGGAATGATTTTCAGCGGCATACTAGTTCCTCCTTTTATGTCACCAGCAGGGCATCACTGTCAATGCTCCGACCGTGTAATGGAACATAAACTAGTGGATCCCTGTCACCCTTCGTAAAAATCAGGTTAAAGCCAAGGCTAGGTTTATCTCCACTCTTCCTTCTATAGCTGATAAATTCATATCTATATCAGTCACAAATCATATTATTCATTGAGCGCATAGTCTTAGCCGCCGATCGCCGCGCCGCCCTGAATAATAACGACCACTAGAATTAAAAGAAACTTATGAACAGATGCGCGCCATCAATTGGCTTCATTTCCTCCCCAGCCTATCCTCGCCTACCGCTCAAAGATCTTGTTACATCCATTCGTTGCGCCATGTGCATTTTCCTCTTTCTTACATAGTCTCCTGATATTCGCAGCCTCTTTTACCACATTTACTCATGTCAATCCCGATGAATGTACAACTTCCTCTCGCGACATTCACTCCCTTCAAGTATTCCTCTAGATAATATCATCCTACGCTGTTATACGCATCGTAATGTCCATGAATTTTAACGAATATCGGCGAAGAAAAGCACGAATTATTTGGAGCGGGCCCATTTATATTCCCGGATGACTGAAATACAATATCTAGCGCGAGAGAAACCTTGACGAACAATAATAATTAGGAAATTAGAGACGAGCCATTAAAATTCAGATTTACGGGGAAATGTCGAAACGCAGCTGATGAAGTCAAGGAAGTAAAATTAAAAGAAAAAACAATTTTAAAAAAACACGCTCTCGCATCCGAGTCTCATTGTCTCTCCCCGAGGCAACAGCGAAGCTGACGATTCTCGGAGCTGCGGAGTCGCAAGATCTCCGATTACCCGCCATAACGAGAGCAACGCGATAGTTTGGGAACACGCTAGTAGAGGATCACGTTCGAATCCCGATACGTTCCTTCTTCCGTGCAATTATACCCTCGCGTGGGGTGTGTGCGGGCGCGGAGTCGAAGGAGTGGGGGGAATACAATCGCCACGCAAGAGCACGCCTTCGGCGAGAGCATGGAAACAACAAACAATCTCTGAAACGGGGGATAGTTCCCGCTCCGCAGTTTCGTTCACACTTATTCCATTCCACTCCGCTTCATCATGAAAATTTTTCCCGTCACCGGCGATTCCTGAAAACAACATGGAGAGCCGACGCGGTCCGAAACATTCCAACACGCCACCACGCAACTAAAATTTATGGGCCGAAGAAAAAAAAAAGAAAATAAGCTCGCACCGTCCTCAACATCCGAATGTACAATATTTTTATGACTGCGTAAGGACAGTGGCCATTCCGGCGCTCGTAAAAACATCGGAAAACGACCACCTCAAGAGTAAGAGCGCGAAGCACTAAACCTAACTACTCTCTACCAACGTTAAAAGTTGTTATTCCTCGGCAGGTGGCCATGGAGTAAATAATGCCGCAGAATTAAATGCCAAGATAGAGATTAACATCAGATTGTGGAAGATTTTCCCGAACTTGATCCATAAAGTGCCAACTCGAGCTACAACTCCCGAAATACGAGTTATGCTTTTACCATGGTATACTATCAAAATACGGAAAATACGGATCCTTTTATTTTACAAACTCTATCAGATTCGGCAATAAAAAAATGGTACACGACCCAATTAGAAAAACCAGAATATTCACCGCTAGGTCAATAGCTCCAGATCTCGATTGGATTTGGAATTGCTGCTCCACTCGATTCTGCTTCTATCCTATTCGTTGTAAAGAGATCATTTCTACAGTGATTTAAAAATGAGCGAATGTTTTATAAGATCGATAAAAAACTGGTGTTATATAATGGGATAAACTGATATAAAAATTGTAAAGTATCGGCATCAATTAATGTTAGTGAGCCGAGAAAGGTGAACAGTTTTCGCGAAGCTGGTTTTAGCCAGTCGAAAAAACATTCCCTGGAAGTCGCAACGTCTTGAGGTCAACGCAGTGGGTGCCTATAAAATAAATATGCGGGATGAAAGATGATATCCTCTCCAGGGAGAGCGACGCTCGGGGTGATATAGGGAACGGGTTATCCTCCTGACCTTCGGCCACCTACGGCCGACAGGAGTTTCTCTCCAACAAGTCCGAAAACCCGAGAAAACCTCATCCCAGAACTGGAGCAAAATTTTCGCAGATTGGCGTGAATGGAAAAAGTCAGGCGTTGGCCCAGGAGAGAGAGAGAGAGCAGAGGGGAGGGAGAGAGAAGGAAGAATGATAGACAGAAGAGAGAGAAAGAGCGAAGGAGACAATAAGAGAGAACGAGTGAAAGAGATTGAGAGAGGGTGATTCAAGGAGAAAGAGAAGGAGAAAGGAGGGAGAGAGGGAGCGAAAAAGAAAGAGGGAGGAGGAACGAAGGGTAGTAGAGGGTTGCGATAACGAGGCGGCTAGCAGCGGTTTAACGGTCGAAAATTTCAAGCTTTGTGCACGCGGATTGCGGCCGGAGTTGGAATGGGTGTGCGCCTATCCGAGTGCAGATGACTCGAGTGGGGGCGAGGTCCGAAGGCGGAGGGGAGCGTGGGTGGAACGCCGCGGGGAAAGGAGTGGGAGGTGCTGTGGATACGGACGGGGCAGGGGTGGCGCATAAGTGCTAGAGAGGTAAGAAGAGTAGGCCGGCTGACTGGCACGAGAGATCGCATTTCCCACGCCACCGCGGACGACGACACGGGTCGGCCATTGTGCAGAAGTGGAGATACGCCGCCACTCCCCCCGACCCCAAACTACTCGCGCTCCTCCGACACCTCCCCCTCCCCCCCCCCCCCGGTCACTTCCTCCACACCCCAGTGTCTGCCAACTGCCTCCTCGGGGGAACAAACCACAACCAATCATTCCCCGCGAGGACTCTCCGCACACACACCTTCCGCTCCTAGGCGTTCCCTGAACACCTACACCCACCCCGTCTTCCACCTTTCCTTTCCTTCTTCCTCGGAACGAATATTCAGGCGTCAGATGGAGAAATTCCCCACCACTCGACTATATCCCTCTCCTGCAGGGATACGCGAGTGATTCGCATCGACACAATTCCAATCGGGAGTCATTTGCGTCAATTTAGACATGACCCACTAGGAAGGCTACGTCTGAAATACACGGAAAAGCTGTCCTTACTCTACGAATCACACCTATAGATGGGACGAAGGGAGGCGGTGAGTATGCGTAAAAGATGAAGAAAAGAATTGAGAAATGAAAGAAGGCCGTTGGGACGAAAAATTAAGGCATAATTTTGAATTCCATTCCCTTCACCTTGATCAAGAGATTGCCTTGATTAAATATTAATTTTTATTCTAACGTTTACACTGCAAGTTTACAAAGGGCCTCTCTGCAGTGTAACTGAACCTACTTACATCCATACATGTATCCTTTTAAAATGAAATATAATGCCATCCCTAGCAACTCCTACACACCTACCGCATCAATCCCGAAATTAAATATCAAAACTGAAAAAAATGGAAATCATTCCCTTGAGGGAATGTATTGTAAATGTTTATCTAATACGGTTCCTAACAGCCAGCGACGTGACTTTTCAAAATGGAAAGGAGAAATTCGATCATTATTAAAATTCAATTTGGGTTATTGACCTTCAATTCAGCACGCAGGAAATGACAGCTCAATAAAGTGCACCTTTGAAAGAGTAGTGGTAAATGAAATAAAAGAATTCCACAGCAGCTACGTTTAGGTCATTTTCTTTTCAAAGATGGATAATTAGGCAATAGAAGCACTTGAAATGCGATGTGAATAGAATAATTATAAAGATAAAACGGACAGATCGAGCGAAAAAAGACGAATCTCCATCAAGAGTAGGAGGGAAAATAAGTCTGTTGGATCCTTTAATAAAGACAGTCTTCAAGGATAACGTGACCGGGAAGAATGTTATGGAAGTTCTCTTACAATATATGTGAAGCAAGTAATGAAGAATGAAAAAAAGTAAATATTTACACGCGTATGCGTTCGCAGATAGAAGAATCATGTGGGAAGCTGCGTCAGTATTTTGACTGACTGGTGATGAGTGACGAAGATGAAGAAATAAAAATATCCTCAGGCATTGGAGTTGCGACGAAATAAATGGCATTTTAATCCACGATGTGTTCACGATATTGAGTAACAAACAGAGGAATCATCAGCAAGTTAATAATAAAATTCTATTTTTAAGTGCACCAATTACTTAGGTTTATCGCAACATCTAGCCCAATGTCAAACCAAGAGACAAACACAAAATCAATGGCAGATTTGCCAGGAGATCACCGCGTTACCTAAGCGGCCAATGCCCCAGTTAGAATAAAATATAGATGGAACTAATACATAGACTCTATGGGTAAGTTCTGATTGTTATTGTTTATATTATTTTTTAGGAATTTATAGACGAAGAATCAATCTGTACCGTACAAACTGCAACTATTATTAGCAGAAAATAAGACTTCCGATTTGAGATAGAACGCTCAGAAGAGATTTAGGAAAAACAACAAAATGTAAGTATCAACATCGGATTGTGAAGCCGAAGAGAATAAAAAAGATAACAGAGCCTATCGCTAATAAGAAACGCAATCGTTTATATACATTTTTATTCTAGTATGATTCCTGTTGAGGTTTATTCCAGCACCACGTGGTAACGAGGGACTTAAGGAAGACATTTCGCGGAGAAGGCAGGCACTTAACTAATAGGAAATAGAGCATACCTACAATATAATCTTCCGACAAAAAATCCAGTGGGCTAAAGCCAAATTTTAGTCCGCACCACAACCAACTCAATCCGAAAGACCCGTCCGCCCTCCATCAAATATCGCCAATTCAAAAGGACTAATGGTAGCATATTTGTAGAGCAAATTGGCAACGGAAGAGGGGCCTTTGTTAATAAAGTCGGGTGGGTGGAATGGGCGGTTTTGGGGGGGGGGAGGGAACGGCAAGGCGGTGTCGGTTGGGAAATAACGAGCGGAGGGGGGAAGGGAGGGGGACACGCGCCTAAAAGCCAACACGCATAAAAATCCCGGGACTAGAAGCGCTCACCTCGGCAGATCACGAACAGAGAATGGCAAGGCTCCACGAAGAAGATAGAGAGAGAGAGAGAGGGCGAGACACATACACGGGGGGTGTGTAACCGCGAGGTGCTGCGGTGAAGGGCGGGTTGGGGGTTCCCACCGAAAGCGGTGGGTGGGGCGGAATAATATTCGCAATGCCTGGGGAAGACGGACGGACAAGGGGGAGTGGCGCGCGGAGGATTTCACTCATGGCGAAGGGGGGGAAATGGGGTGAAGGGTGACAGGGTGGGGGGCAGGATTTCGGATGAGCGGGGCGTGATGGCGGACGAGGGGATAAAGAGAGGCGTGGGAGGGGGGGAGGGTTAAATGGGTTTTGGGCGGAGAGTCAAATGGGGCCGGGCGGGGGAGTTAAATAGGACGGGAGATGATGTGGGGGGGGAATGTGGGCGGACGGGAAGGTGAACGGGACACGGGGGAGGAGCCGCGGGAGGAGGACAGGGGGGGGGGTGGGACTATTCATCAATCGACACACGCTCGCTCTCTGCTTTCGAGGGAACATTCCCCTGCCCGCCCACTGCCATCCGCCGACCACTCCCGCCCCCGCGACCCTCCCCCCCCGAAATCCTAACACCATCCCCCTTTCATACACCCTCCCCCTTTAACCCCATCCCCCCTTGCACCCCTCCGGTTCCGCCCTGCCTCCCACATTAAGATAAATCAAGGGGGCACTGCCTACTTTGAAACCGTGCCAGTGGATTGCTCCTTCCTCTAAATTCACGGCGGCCCCACTCCACCCGCCGGGACACAATCTCGCCACGGACTCCTTTGCGCCGAGGGGGTCGTCCCTCCCTCCTCCTCCTTACCCCCCTCTTCTCGCGCCCTTCGCCAAACGTGAGTCACCCCAGACTCAGCGCGTAGAAATGCGAACCCTCTCGCGTTCAAAAACTCCCTCCTGGATCCCAGCATCTCTTCCTCAGCGGAGGACGCCTCGCGTGCCGCCCTCTGCCTCGCGGCGGACGAACGCACGCCGCGACCTTCTCCGCACCTTTCCGGCGGACGGCGCGGCGCGAGATGCCCCTCCCTTGTCCCCAAGTCCATCTGTGCGCTGCCGCAATTGCCGCGCGCACGACTTCCGGATGCGGCCTGAACGTCACCAGGCAGACTCGACGTGAGCCACTGTCCGATATTTACGAAAGCCCAAGCATTAGGATCGAGAAGTCACTTGTCGGGACTGTTCCGGAATGCCCTGGAGATGTAACTGGCTGCACGAGTTTAATTCGTGGTTGAGCAACGCATGTTTTCTTCACTATGACACATTGGGCATTTCCATAGAGCCATTAGTGTATTCGCGACGACCAGCCACGATATTTTCTTCGATGACTATTTGTTTACTCAGCGGCGTCGGAAGTGGGGGGCAGGGGGGGCATTCGGCCCCTCCAACCCCAGAATTTACCCCAGGCCCTTGAGAAATGAGTCTTCATTATTAAACATTAAATTTCACTTGTTTCCAGATTGCCTTTTCCCTTCTGACGCATATTCTATCACCTTCATATACACTTTTAGCGGAATTGTAGTCTCTACCCCCTCCTATCCGCAAAAAATGCTGGCCCCTTTCATAGGAGCCGAGCCCTTTCTAAGGTTGACCCATCCTAGCGAAAATAGTTCCGACGCCCCTGTGTTTACTGCAGTATTCTGCCAGGCCTCGATGCCACGCTCGTCTCAATTCACATTTAGTGGTCAACATATTCGTCTCTGGGCGTCCTTTGGCAGGATAACTCTTTTTATATTTCGTTCCAGAGCGTGACTACAAATGATCCGCCTCTTCCAAGCATATGTAATTAATCCATACATTTTCGACACCACACAAATAGTTTCTCTATTCTTTACATTCACTGAATCAATTTCCCTTTAAATGTCCTCTCCATCATAAACACCTTCATAGATCGTCTCTATTTGTACTTTTATTTGTCAAATATCTACCATATACTACACTGTCATTTTCGAGGGAGGAGGGAACATCCGATTTCTCTCCAAGCGACGCAAAACTGCCTTCATCCACTTACTTCCGCAAGAGAGGATTCCATATCAAGTTTCATGCTTTGCCCTCCAAGTATGAACTTGACCCAAGCATTTAAGGACCCCTGTAGGTAATCACGATCCCCGCCAATTTTGTGATGCCATTCACTCCATTAAGTATGCCAGTTCCTTCCTCCTACTTAGATCTATTCCTTTTATTATTTTTTAACTTTATAAATTCTATGTTATAATTCTATGTGCTTCTTGCACTGCCTCTTTCAAACCTATGACGAATGGAAATGATAATGTTGCGGGCGGAATTCATCAGCAGGAAGACCTGGCTCATTTCCTGCAGTGGATGTAAATAGGGGGTTCTGGGAAGGAGAATTACGATGGGAAAAGGCTTTTCCCAACGGACCAGGATTTGCGGGTCTGATACCAAAGTAGCCCGCTGAATCTCGGTACTTATGGTCTCAGTCATGGACCAAATATGACCTAGTTGTACGGCACGTGTGAAAGTGGTATTAATTAATAAATTAAAATATTTAACAAAGTTTTAAAATGTAAATAAATATCACTATCGATCACGAATTACCCATTATTACTTACGTACGTGATTCATGAACAGTTACACGTTTTTCTGGCGTATGAGGCCTGTGAATTCATCAAGGATTATCCAATAATGAATGTCAATGTTATCACTATCAAGAACTGCGACTGACCTTGAAAAAAATTGCATTAATTTCCGGTAAATTCTCAATTCCGCAGGTAAAATTTCAGAGGCTCTCAGGATGAAAGTTTAATAAGCCACCGGATTGAATATGTGAGCTATCTATCATGAAGGAAATTTGATATCGATGGTTTTTTTACCGGGTAGACACAGAGTTCGCGGAAGTTTACATGGAAACACTTACCTAAATAATTCATCAACACAGAAAACAAGAATGTGAAGAATTCTTAGTCTACGAAAATTACTTCGTGGAAGTCAATCATATGCGACCCATCACAGTGTCAAAGCGTCGGCAAGCACCTCTGCGATCTGCACATCCCTCGCGCTGGCATCGTTGAAGTTCACGCCATGGAAGCTGTAGAAGTGCACTGCATCTTTCGAGAAATGCGATCGTATCATCAAAACCGCGAGGACTTAGGAATGTGCGCTGCTCGACTTTCGCCTCTTTTTACTGCCCCCTGACGCTTGAAACACCAACCTCCCCCAGCCCGCAAATTGGGTTCACTCCTGCGGCGCTGGAACTCACCCTACTCCCGATTTTGTGGCTCAGCCCGCAGCTGAGACCGAAGATTTCTTTAGGGGCGGTTCGGAAGGAGCGAAAGGAAGATTACGAGCCTACAACTGACTCAGGTCGGACTTTTTGGCCTTCCGCGCGCAAGGCTATACGGTTATGCATATCAAACAGCACATTGAGTCGTTCTCCTGGAGGTAAAAAACATTTTACGCAACAATTTAGAACTCTTCTTAATGGGGAAATACACTATTTTAATAACTTTTTGACTGTGGAGTTTATTACCTAAAATGTGCTTAGTGAAATTTTGCTGGAGGATAAAGATGTTTAACAAATATATTCATCATCATCATCATCATCATCATTGGTCAACAATCCTAGGATTGGTTTTACGCAGCTTTCCACTCGATTCTTCTATCGGCCAACCTTTTCATTGTCACGTAATTCTTCTCTTTTACATCATTCACAACCTGTTCCATGTATCTCATACGAGGCCTGCCTTTTCCAATCTTCCCGTTCACTTTTCCCTCAACGATTGTCTTACAATTAATCAGTCCATCGTGTCTCAAGATATGGCCGATTAAGTTGTCCCTTTTTCTTTTAAGAGTTTCCAGCAGACTTCTCTTTTCTCCTACTCTTCTTAGGACTTCCTCGTTACTTACTCGGTCGATCCATTTAATCTTCAACATTCTTCTGTAGCACCACATTTCGAATGCTTCCGCCCTTTTCTTCTCCGCTGCTGTCATCGTCCATGCCTCACTGCCGTAAAGAAATATGCTCCAGATGTATGTTCTGATGAACTGTCTCTTTCTACGCTTGTATTTCCAGCTGTAAGTAGATTCTTCTTTTGATAGAACGCCCCACAGAGACATTACTCTTTTAAAATTGTATCTTTTCGGCAGCTTACAAACACGACATCGCATGGCGTCATGGCACGGTATCACTGTGGGCCAAGTTTATATCTTGTAAGTATAGTTTTTTAATGAATACAAGGCGAAAGCTTTTGTTTTTATCTTATTTTTTTAATGTAATGAACAAATATATTTAGATTTTTTGTTTAGGTAGTATGGATCGTAACGTGCAAATCGTCCATAAATTGTACGCTACAAGTGTAGTTCCTTGTTTGTTTCAACTCCAAGAATCTGTTATGATCGCAACAATCGCTGTTTTTAAGAAGGATGTCACTATAAGGGAGTCAATCAAAGGCAAATTGTCAGCTTATGCTTCCCTTTCCATTTTCAATCATGATTTCGATCAAGAAACGGCTAAAATCCACAAAATAATATATTCGCTTCGTTTTCTTTTAAAATAAGTTTTTCTGTAGCAATGTAGAACCTATACCGTGCAGAAGGCGTTTCATATCACGTGAATTTCGTCAATTTTCGGGAAAATTTTAATAGCACTTAATAATCTTTTTGATTTCACAGAAAAGTTTGGCTTATATATTTAAATTCGTGAGAAAATTTTGCATCAAGCAGGTAAATCATTAATACACGAGAAACAAATTTTATGCATATTCTACAATCTTGAATAGATTCCCGCGAAAGCAGTTACGTCTTCACGTCTCCCTTCAACGAAGATAATTAATTGCCAACAATATTACGGTATAAGTTTTAGCATTTCGCTTAGCTTTATCCCGAATTACACTGAATTGCGTTGCTGAATTACCCGCACACGTACAGGAGATTCGGAATGAAGAAGTAGTGCGGGGAGCTCCATCCTAGAGAAACAGTTGGACATTCTCTCAAGGAAAAATCAGCCAGTGCCGGGATTCGAACTTGTGTCCTAAAGAGAGGAAGTCGGTACTCTAGCCATCACACGAAACCCATTCCCAAACCTTAACACACCTTTGATAGAAGACGTTTTCAATCTTATTTATTTTCCCAACTTTTCGGGTAGGCTCCCCAATGGAAGTAAAGCCACTTATCTTCCCTTGTCCTTAATTAAAATTTAGAGAGTTTACCTGCTCTGTACGAAAAAATTCCCCTTCACTGCAGGAGTTCATTAACATGTAATGACTACCCTGCATGCCACCCCTAGGATGTGTAGCAGTCGCTGAATAATCACCAAAAGTGCATTATAGGCGTGCACTAATAGATAAATATCACTCAATACGAGAAACTTACTAGTAGTCACCCGGGCACCATGCACATGTGTACGAGGACGAATATATTCGACGACTAAGTGTTACACTGGTAAGGAAGCCAAGCACATCAAAGCTTGGAAACCGATAGAGGCCTCCTTTTGTTTCGGCGAGTCACACCTTTTTCGAACCCAAGGGCTCGGGAATCATGCCAAATGAAATTTCACCCCACAAACAGCGCAAAACTTAGCGCCCTGCTTTTCCCATCGCGTGCATGACCCGAAGCCCGCAAAGACCCGCGCCGATAAGATCAAATTATTTTCCCATTCGCAGCACAAGGGCGACCAAATCGGCGGAAAAAGAGAAGTATAAGTCATACCTGTGGGACTAAATTAGGGACCTAACAACGGATACGCTTGTAAGGCGTTTCTGACCCATTATCAGCACTTCGTGAGACGTTGAACGAGGAGCAAAGATCTTGATTTCAGACCACCGTAGCGAACAATAGTATCTCATCACTAGCACCGACAATCGCCATTTCCCTTCGCACAGCTCTTCCTCCGCCAAGTGAAGGTTTCAATTTCACGCAAAGTTGCATAATGGCACACTGATATCAATGATAAATTTCTGATATTATCCGAATTTCGCGCAGAAATGCATTATCGCACTCCCATATCACAGGAAAAGGTTGTACGCCATATTCAAATTTTAAACTGGATTCCCCACGCCATTCGTAAAATTAACGCTTTCGGACATGAGATTACGAACTTCGACTCTCGAGCAGCAATTTCTTACGTACAGTGAAAATTAAAAAAGGCTGATAAGGTCACATTCATCGTTTAGCATTCCAATAATATTTCAGCTACTTGACCCTCATCATCGTATTAATATTCCCTCGTGGGCTTATTCTTATGTGCTCGATCGAAATGGATCCACGACTTTTTTTTGTGAATCGATAAATGCTACTGGGGAAGATATAATTGGAAGCACGCAACGATGATGATAACATCATCGTGCCAAGGCCCGTTAGTGATTGCTCTGACCTGAGTGCGTCACGTAGGTAACAAGAGGAAGATTACGGGTTCGAACACAAACCGAGGTTCTCGACCGTAAGGTCGATCTAATTCGATTTCGTTGTTGAGTCTGCACCGATCTCCAGCTCTGAAATGCAACACGGATCACCCACGACCACTCGCGCTGGACCGCGGGCAATGCAAGATAAGGCGCCACTTCGTCTCTTCTCCGAATTACTCCGAGGACTGTTTTAGCTCACCGCTTAGCAAGCGATCGTGCTGGGTGGCGGTGATGGCGAGGCACGCGTTTCAACGGAATGAGTCACGCCAAGCGTTAGGCGTAAACATTTCAGCGGAAAAAACTGATATAACTGACACAAATCATTGCATTACGCCAACGTCGCTGTGGACGATGCCAAGGTTTAATTTTCACAGCCACGCCTACAGTCCTGCGAAATAATGGCGCTGATTCTGCGGTTTCGCCACCTCGCAGGGATCCTTTTGATGAGGTGAGTGTGTTGTTATCCCAGCTGTGCTCTGGATCGCGCAGGTGTACGCCGAGGGAAGCGTGCCACTTCAATGCAGCTCCCTCGAAAGAAAACATGTGTTCGGAAATAATAAATTTCTCATTAGCATGGTGGTCCAAACAAGTGGATCGTTCCGCTAAAGACCGATGGGCGATGGTTAAAAACCATTGCAAAGCCTATACCATATTCTTCCATACACGAATAAGATATACCATTTTGTGATGATAAAAATTGGTCGGAGGCTAGTAACGTGATGCTGCGCGAAGATGTGGCAATTTCCTTGGCATTATGCTGCAAACAAAAAAAGGAAGCACTAAAATCTTAGGAAGCAAAGAGACGTCTTTGACATAATTGGTTTAAATGTGGGACTACTCCCGATCATTTAAGGATAGATATCAGAAGAATGGAAAAGTACGAAGTAGTGGCAGGCCTTTTTCTCAAAAAGGTCGAGATTAATACTACATTCGGGTCCTCTCCATATCCAGTTAGACGATTATAGGCCTAAAAGGCTCTAGCTAGGGTAATTGCTTCACATTTCCGGTATTAGGAACCATCCTTCTCTCTCCGCGAACAGCGACATGTATTTTTGCGACGGTGATGAATCAATAGTGTTTCTCTTGCGTAAACGCGCTTGGCTTCCGGATAAAAGAGCGAATCCTAGGGTCATCTATCGTCTTAATCGAAAAGAGGAACGAACGATCGCATGCAGCCACAGGGAGGAGTATTTTTTCCTCACAAATTGAAACACCTGTCTCTAGTTCCCGGGATACATATCTCAGAACGCACCTGTCCAACACCTAGTTCATTCCTAAATATCTACGTAGAAGTAGATCTATGGGGAATTCTTGGCAGGAAGTCAACTTAAATGTCTGTGACTATTACAGTCTCGATCACAGTTGTGATCTTTCAAAGCTCTTCCCTCACCTCAGGGGATGCAAGCCTCCGAATTCAAGGCTCAAGGCCTTGAGTCACACACATTATTCATTATTGCAGGATTCCCAATCTTTCCAATAATGACGCATACAATCACTACATCTACACGATACCCTGCAAGCCACCGCGAGGGTGTGTGGCAGGGGGTGAAGATCACCAAGCATGCACTACTAACAGGCAAACAAGCAACGACAGGGTCTCATGCAACTAGAATCACTACTTGACATCCATGAGGCTGTAAGAAATAAATTCGGGACCTTTCCCGAAATGTGTCGTTTTCGCATCCCACCTCGGGCACATGTTCTTGGGCTTAAGTTAGGCTACACGCTGCGATATAATCTCAGAAGTTGAAGCACCGTAAAAATAAGTCTCGGGGTGTTTTCCGGTGAATTGACACAGATAGTGGCAAATGAATCACCGCACGTAGTTTGAAAATAAAGTATTAACAGGCCTTTTTTATATTCTCAGACGCCCAAATTCCTTTGCCCCAAATCTCTATCTATCCCTTTTCCCATATTATACATCATATTTTAAACCAATTTTTTTAAACCATAGGAGCAATAGAATATCCTCTTTCTGTTCGCCGACGCCAGGTCATGAGACCGCCATGATAAACATGGACATGCACGAATTAATGTCGCACTCAACATCAAAGGGTTGCTTCTAACTCAGATAAGATACTGCCATGAAGCAAGCGACTCAGGATCCCCATTCACGTGACACGTTGAAATCCTACACTACCCGCACCCCTTTACGCTGGCCGAGCCATCGCCTTGCGTAGAGTCGAGTAAAAACCATCCCACAGCTGATTTTGAAATCTCCATATATTGGACTCGCGCAAACAAAATATATACATGCATGACCGACCAGACAATGAAAATCATTAGCTTAAAAACTTCTTGTCATTCACCGTCTCCAGGGGCTTCCACGGACGTGTCGAGCGAAGCACGTCGAAATTTCCCATCCCCACCATATTTTTGCTCAGTGGTGGCGGGGCTCAGAAGGGGGTTGGGGTATTTATACATTCAGTGGCAGAGGACAGTGTCGCAGGAGAAAGAGAGGGTGGGCGTAGAGGGGGAAGCTTTAAAGGGGAAAGTCCCACGCGGAGAAGTTCCGTCCACTCACGTGGAAACCCATACAAAACTCTTCCGACCCGTTCTCCGGATTCTCACCGTCCCCTCGCCCATCACTTTCACCCGCATACCGACGGGGAAGGCAGGAAGCTCCCCGGGAGAGTAGGTAGTGACATCCGGGGCCGGCTTTTCCACTCGTTAAGGACCGGAGTTTTTATCCCTCCGAGCGACTTCGGTATTTTATCTTTCGCCCCCTCGACCCTCCACCTCCTACGCCTCCCGAGCGCGCGACATAAAGTTCGTTTCAAAGCGGTCGCGAAGCCAAGCGAGATGGAGGAGTGGAAAAACACGAGGCGGAGCAGAAAGATCACCTTTGGAGATCACGACGGGGCGGCCGTGATTTATAGATTATTTTTTTTATTTTTTAACTAGGCACTTCTTCGTGTACACACAGTGGCAGGGCGAGCGGGGAGGTAAAATGACCCAGCGTAGGCTAGAGAATGCTTTTGTTAAGCCTTGGCGCAGATGTGAGCGAGGAGAAACATGAACGCGGAACCACATATCGTGGGAACGCTTAACGAGCATGAAACGTCACTCGACACGTCATGGTTACTCCACGCTACAAAATGAATTAACCAACCATTACACACCAATTCCTTTTGCGAGTTTTGTTCGGGCCCAATTTTCCATCGTCACCGAATGAAGTGGGTGGTTTCTGGCGTGACTTTAGGGTCGAGGTTCTCAATATTGAAACAAAACGCTTGCTTTTTACGCAAGGGAATATTTAATATGCTGTCCAGGTGTGGAATCACGGATGCATATTCCGCGTTATCGCAATCTGTATCGATAACGCTTACCCCTAAAGTAGCGCAGGGTTAACAATAACCGTCTATAAAATTCGCTCCACTGATTGTGATAAGCAATTTGAAGTGCTGCGCGAAAAATGAAGAATGGAGATCACGTTCTATTTGACAAGTTGAATCAAAAAATAACGACAACGCTAGCGCACGCCTTATGAAGATCCATGATCGAGGCCCAGGTTTCAGCTATAAAACGTCGAAAACCCTGAAGATGGGTGACATAGTTATTGAAAAAACCTAATCCTTTGTCACGATGCAAGTATCCTGTAGCTAGAAAATTTACTCATTCCTCGGGCAATATGAAATATCATAAAGACAGCCAGGGACGGAATTCAGGAAGGAATATTGATTTTTTAAGCAAAAATAAGCTGTCATGTCGATTGCTTAACGTACCCCAATTTTGCTGCGCAACAACTAGGATTTTCCGACGACGTTTCGTCGCAATCAATTCAATTTCGAGGCTCCAAAAAGACGAATTCTTTTAGTGAGAGTTCCCTTAACTCTTTGTCAGATCATTCGATGGCGTTAATATGAGCAACTCTTCTTGTCCCTAACATGCTTGCGTTTATATCACCAGACCTATTGCCTTATCGCAAAGTTCTGTTATTGCTAAAAAAAACCATGAAGAGTAGAGCGCATCAAAATTTCAGGTAGACAAATGTCCACCGCAGTTAGCACGTGAGAATTTCGGAGGAGGGAGCGACTAATGGAGTGCATGTTGATTGTCCTCTCTTGCCCACCGTCGTAGTTGCTCCAGCGAAATCGGAGCGGAAGTTGTGACACTGCCTGAATGCACCTACTCTCATTAATGAAGTGAGGCTAGAATGAGGAGAGAGAGCCAAGAGAAGACGCTTCTCCTTTGAAGACTGAGCGAAGGCTTCCAATGCTGATTTTAATGTGAGAATTTTCGCCACATCAACGAATTCACAAGCGTGGAGCGTCAAGAGTTAGGAGGCGAAATTATTGTACTGTGCTATCAATGTTGAAATAAATAAACTTAGATTCCTAACAATCACATTTTTAGTACTGGTAAGTTTGTGAGTAAGTTCTCAACAAGTCCTTCAAAATATTTGTTCATTCATGTCAACATTGCCTTTAAATTTATCGAGAGACAATGAAACTGAGAATCTAGAAAAATCCATCGAAATTCTGTGGCCATATAACTGATCCCACAGGAAAAGCTCTTTTACATTTCTTAAATTTTTGTAAATTCCGGGGGGCACACTAAAGGTGGGGTGATTGGCAATCTATTTCTGGGGAAGGAATGGGATTGTTACAGTGGTTTTCCAATTGAACCAGGAAATTGTAATGAATCAATGTTGCAACCTAGATGATGGAAAATCCTTCCTTCGTGGAAAACTGCGCATTATTAATCACTAAACAAGTACACATATTTGAGCACAAGACAGTTACTCCAGAATCTTCGATAAGGACTGAACAGCATGGACTATTCCATTAACACTTTCAGAAAGGTCGCTCAAAAAGTTCGCGGAATTTGCCTCCCAAGTGAGAAAGGCTAACAAGATCGGAGAGCTATTTCTGTTTCCCTGATGCCCAGTGTTTACATGAACACCGAAAAGTAAGCGAAAATAAGCAACTAAACAACGCAAACGGTTGTACAAGAACTTTTAGATCCACAATTCAAATTGATAAGGTCCTTTAGGTAACTCGGTCATTCCTGTTAAAAGTGGAAATGACGTGAATCCATGCAGAAGTCAAACCTACACCATCGTATACTACACAGGAACTGCAAATGACGGCCACGGACTTAGCTTTTATGCCAAATAAAAAGGGGTCACACGGAAATTACGTTAATCGATCAAGGGGAGCTGATCGAGTAGAAAGCTTCGTCAAGGCAACTTGAGGGCTTATAAGTAGTGATGATTATGAGTAGAATTCCATTCGATCATGTCCGGGTTATGAAAATAGCTTACTCAATCACTAAGGTACTGGTAAGTTAAGAAAATAGACTTCCTTTCGCTCTGCGTGTACTATAAACTTTGTCCAATCCCAACTGGAATGCGTCATTCAATATCGATGACTATGGAACTACGCAATCTGCTAACTTAAGAGGCACGGGGTGCGGCAATCATCACGACTTCATTCCAACTCCAGAATTATATATGCACAGGCATTCGGTTCTTTAGCGACTTCAACACGATCCATTAACTCTTTCTGAGACTCGCAGCAGAAACAATCACCTATCACTCAATTCACTTTCCAATTGTTGATTGATGCCATCATCAAATCGTTCAGTTCCAGTTTTTGAAAAGAAAGAGGTGATTAATAAGATAATTTCAGCTTTGAGTAAGGGAGAAAAGGGACTCATTTGAGCGGTTGCAAAACGAGCCTCCGATTTTTATGGGTAAAATAAGAATGGTAGTTATAATATAGAAAAAAATTCACTGCACGCCAAACCGATATGGGTGCACGGTCCTCAGTTTAGCGATAAGTGAAAGCCTCCTTCACGCAATGCAATTTTGAAAATATGACAGACGTAACATGTTTCACTGGCATGGCGACATATGATACGAATGCTGGAGCTGGAACGATATTTCGGAGAGGACACGTTGCACTACAGCAGGAGATTAAGTAAAAGAGACTCTCGGCTCAGAAGAGCAGCATCGTACTTGGGTTAGGACCGTCGCAACAGATCCGGACGAGCGACTCACGGTGACTCATCCACCGAAGTAATTGATGATCGAACAGCCCCAAGAGAGAAGAGTGCAGCAGAAGGAACGATTACGACAACCACCGGCCAGGCACTCAGATCTGTATCTGGAGACGTAGATCATACATCTACATACTGTACTGAAGCTGTAGCAAAAGCGTGTGGCAGGGATTGGAATTCCGCAGGATGAAAAAATTAAGAGGATGAAACGGGAAAGATTAGAGATGAAAAGGGAGCGGCAATTTGGCGATGTTTGTGTAATCAAGAGATTGATAGATGAGAAGAGAGAGCTGTGATCGCGATTGGTGCGTGAGAAGAGCGGACTCTATTCAACAGCTTTCGTCACTCATATTTTGCTACAGTCTCACCGGCTAATGAAGAGTGGGACCGTAACTAAACTTTACGATCGATGCTAAATTAATTACATTTAGCACGGAGCATTCGCTTCTCCAGAAAGGGATTGTGCGACGCTCTCAGTTCTCCCGGAACAGTTTTTCTCGAATGGGATTATATCTTGGTTTTTTCGGCACCTTAATTAGATTTCCCCGAGGAGTAAAAAGAAGCAGTTCCATTGCCTATCCGGCCCTCCTTTGAGGGACGAATCTTTTACAACATTGCCATTTGATATCGTGGATGAGTGGTTCACGAGCCACGTCCCAACCTCGTTAGCCCGGCGGGTAACGCGCCTGCCGGGGATCATGGAGCTGAACACCACCTACAAAAAAGAGGGTGGTGTTCTGCTCCACCCTCCATACTTATCATGCCGGCTAGGTGATAGGCAGGTAGGTATGTTGAAGGAGGTACTGCAGTAATTCCTGGGAAAGGCACAATATGGATTCAGCTTCGGAGTGTTTCCCGAATTCGACCGCGGGTAACTTTCATGGAGACCGAAATGGCATTTTCAACCATAAAATCAGACAGTTTTCAGCCGTTTCACGAGTCAGTGACTGAGCCAAGGTAGTGTTTTACTCTGCCATTCACTATCAGAGCCATTTATAATAAAAGGTTTCGGAAGGGATTTAAAAGAAACAAATACGAATGATTCGTATGAGTCAGTGTGAAAGGAAGAACTGTCTTTGAAGAAAGAATACATTTCCATAGTTGTTCCTCGATTCTCAAGAATAGGAGAATAAAGAACTGTGTATCTACAAACGCGAATTACCTTCGATGTACAACATGAAAAACCTAGTGTCTTTTCCTGGCTACGTCGGTGGCACATTATCCTGGGAGTTGCCTAAAGGGATTAAACGACAAAGGGTGTTAGCTCTCCGGACGTTTACTATTATCACACCGTGCTTAAAATGGTTGAGAGTAAGTGACGAAATCGATACGCATGACTGTAAACGCACGATGGTATTTAAATCTTGATAAATTCTCGAAAATACGGCACGGCAACCCTCCCCCACTCCTGACTGAAACCGAAAAATAAGCAAAATATCCACCTACCCCAACAAAGGGAGGGGGAACGAGGATCCCACCCCTCCCTAGCGTGCCCTGCTCACCATTGGAGAAACCAGGGTATTCCAAGAGAAAAAAATACGCTAGGGGAACGACCCTAAATCGTCAACCACCCAACTTCCCCTCCTGGCATTTATAAAAGTGATAATAATATTCCCCTTTGACCTTTCTCCAGGTCATTCCCCCCTCCGACTTCTTCCCCTGTCCCCCGTCGCATTTTTTTCTCAATCCCAATCACGGTGACCCCTTCCCTTCCCTCGTCTGCTTCCTTAGGCAGACCTCACCCTTCTTCAGCACCCTTCAACACGACGACCCACACACGAGAATCGCTCCGATAGAGATAGATCGATAGCTATCCGACTCTCGATTCGGAGAGCCAATGTCTCTCTCTCTCTCTCTCTCTATCTCACTGTCCCACCGTTCCGCCCCGAAAAATGCCATGCGGAGAGGAGGCGGGGTAGGTACGGTGGCGGGGGAGGAGAAGTAATTGGGAGAGTGGGAGGAGTCGAGCTATTTGGTGGGCGGAGGAAAAGAGGGGCGGGGGTAACGAGGAGGAGACGGTGGGAGGGGGTGGAAGGGGGTGGCGGGATAATGGCGCGGATTGGGGAACTATGAGGTCGCTCGCGGGAAAAAGAAATAGCCACGCACCCGAGACTAGGGGATAATCGAAAACGCGACCGTTAGGGTTTTTACACCCGAAACGGCACGTTCCCCACAGCGCCTCGTTCTTCTTTGCTCCCTCCGTCATTTTGGATATTAACCGAAAGGAAAAAAATAAATGAATGGTTCCGCAACAGCTCGTTCCCATCCCCCCTTCCGCCCCCGCACACATCCGTGAAAGTACTTTCCCGCATGCGAAAAAATAATCAGAGGGGTCTGGTTTCAGGAGAGGGAGAAACGAAGTTCGAGTTGGAGGAACTTCGACGAAAGCCTCTGGGAAGTTGCACGACGGAGACGGTGAGGGGCAATGAAATATGCACCGAACGAAGGCTGCGATGCAAGGGAAAGCCTTAGTCAAGCGGAGAAGGGGGAAGGATAGAAAAGAAGAAGACATAAAATAGGGCGAGTGGATGAACGATGATGCAATGGCTGGAGGCATGTAAACTTGCTCTTATGGACATAATTTTTTTGTCATTCTAGTCCTGACGGTCCTGACTCATGAGTGGTGGCTAGAGTACTGTCTTCCCACCCAAATGGCTCGGGTTCGGCTTCAGGTAGAGGGAGAATCCTCTCGTCGCTATACCATTCCCTACCCGAGTGCTGTGTGGAGAACACTGTAAGGGCAGTATATCGTCCGTCAGATGGGACGTAAATTTTTGGGCCCCTTCGAGCTTCTCTTTGAGAGCAGGCTAACGCGGAGTTTCACCCCTTACTCCCACCGTTCCCTGAAAAAATTTCGACCTCTACCAAACTAGCCTACATTTCCTAAATGACCCAAAGTAATTTAGCTGTCGGTCGACTCCATCGAATAGTTACTAATAACCCAACAATACACGATAAAATATCTACAGCAACAATAATATTTAAATCACTCCATCGCTGTTGACTGCAAGAAGGGGGAAGGACGGGCAACGTTGACCTCGGTGAATAGCACGTGAGTGATAGTTTATGCATATGGAAATTGTTAGAAGTGATTGCAACCAATATCGACGCGTTCCGGAAGGATGAGGGGTTGATGTTTCGGCAACCATTCAACCTTATGCAACACGTCTCTCAACACGCTTCGCTCCATCGACAAAGTATGGATGGCGGCGGGTTTTAAAATATAAACATCTTATTTTAGAAAACTTGATCTCGCCAACTACATAAAAAAGAAATATTGGTAACTACCACGACGAGTTCCGTACCGTGGCACCAGATGAGCCAAAAAGAACTAACACAACTACATACTTGCACCCGCTCGGAAGCATTTACAATAGTTCATGCGCTCGCGAGGCTATCGGAAAGAGGGCAAAAAGAAACAGTCCAACGTATTCATGTGATTCGTTATATTTGTAGGTCCACCGAATGTTGAGTCTCCTTCCCCCTCTTCCAAAATCTCGTAATAACTATGAAGTACCCCGACTTCAATTTTCACGGCTCTTTCCAGAGTTTACTCGGGCGAATCCAAGTCTTTCTCCCAGACCAAAGTCATTAACAAAAATAAAACCGAGCGACTGTTTGTCCAGAATTAAGTGACTTTTCGCGAATTAATAGTACGAAACACGTGGCGTACTTTTTCAGCCCACATAAAGAATATTATTTCTCTGGTGAACTGTTATCTCCACATTTGCAACTACCTACGGTTAACGGCTATCTAAAACTATTGCCTCAAGAAAAATGAAATCTGGAATCATTGCCCAAGATGAACCGATGGCGTCCTTTTTCCTTAAAGCTTAAAATACCACCTCAACTTGCATCTATTTTGACATCGTCTATTCTATATATAAAACTCGCGGTACAAGAGCTATAGGCGCACACTCAACAGAAACAACTTATTGCTTAACATTTACTTTTTGTGACTTGGCAGATTATTGATACCCAATGGGGGCCTATATAATGAAAAGCTATTAAATACGATACACGAAATTCGAGTACCGTATCACGTAAGCATGTGTTGGCAACAGATCGAAGTTTTATAGCCGATTTAATGAAAGTTAGTCCATAAAATTCGAGGAGATTTTAAAATAGCATACTTCTACAAAAAAAACCAGATGAAACACGTTTCATGCTGTAAGCGTCTGCGGGTAGTGGATGTTATCCGCGAACAAGACTAGGTAAAAGGCGATGAACATGAAATGGACAATTTATACGGTACAAAAGTAGGAGCAATCAAGTATCTAATTCCATGATCCTTGTGGTTAACTAAAAATGTTTTACGAGGATTAAAGGCAGGTTTTCGAGGATCGAGTTGTTTATAACGGTAAAAAAAAGCAAGCTCCCCATCCCGAGGTCTTGGGTTCCAATTTCGACAGTCGAGGATGATTTTTTAAAAGGATACATACTGGTTCTAACTTGAGTGCTTTGTGGAGAGTAATTAATCCAATATGTCGCTCGTGGATGTGATCATGAACTATATATTCCTTGCCACCTCTCGCTAAGATTACACATGATAACGCTGATCCTCCGGAAAAACTCCTACCTCCACTCAACCGGCGCAAGGGATCTCAGCCGTCAGCCGCCTCTTCCGAATAACTACCACCAATAAAAACAACTTTTGGGCAACAAAAGTATTGCATACATCAATCAGTTGCATACACCGATCACTGACCTAAAAATTGGGCAACAAAAGTATTGCATACATCAATCAGTTGCATACACCGATCACTGACCTAAAAATTGGGCAACAAAAGTATTGCATACATCAATCAGTTGCATACACCGATCACTGACCTAAAAATTGGAAAGGTTGTTCTAACGGTTAAATCTTATTACCATTTACTTCAGCAGCGTTCGGTTTGACGAACAAAAAAATATTTATTTGGGGTTATACTTTCGCATCCTCTAAACTCCTTAAGAAAATAATTTAAAATTGTCGTGCTTCCATGCCACTTCCTCAAATGTAGGCGCATCAGTTTTATCAGTTGTCCACAGAATCAGCCGACTAGAAACTGAAACAATTGGTGACCGCGAATTTCTATTTTCTACTTCATGGAGTCCGAAATATTTGCCTCCTCCTAGCCAGCACCTACGTCCAAACATGAGTGAAGGACTCGGACACATATAAATAGGTATCACATCACTTCAATTCCATGATTCTTTCTTAAAAAAACGCATGAGAACATTCGATGCCAGTTAAAAAATGTCGAGCTTATTCCCGAAAGAATATACGTCGACATCTGACGCCGACGCTGAAATAAATAGACGAGGAAAATCTGGTAGCTGACGAGCACGAAACCGGAGTCCACAAAACACAACCTTGAATAACAACGCCCCCTTGAGATATTTCCAAATGACTCAGAATCCCGTTAAACTCTAGGGGCAAAGTTAGAGCCAGGCAGGAAGGGATGTGTGTGTGTGTTTGTTATGTCATCAGTTTACATGAATTTATTATAAAATTAATGCTGCTAGTAATTGAATAAATTATTATTTCCATGTCATTACCCATTTAACTCGGATTGAATCGCACGATATGGTAATGTCAGAGAGATGATTCATGAGATGAAGTGTGATTCATCGTGATATACCGATTATATTATAACGATAAAAAAATAATGTCATCCCTTATCCATTGCAAGCTGCACCAGCAGTTTGCATTGACATTTTCCTCATAGGAAGAGCTTCGCTACTGCCCATGAGCTGCTAGTATCGTTCGTCTATTCACAAAAACAACTATTACGAAAATTCTTGGGGATCGGCTCCGTGTGATGGCTAGAGTATTGACCTCTCATACATAGAGCCGGTTTAGAATCCCGGAATAGGTGTTTTTACTGGCATACAGGTCCCTAATTGAGTGTTCTATGGGGATCATTTTACGTTCATCTCCGTCCGTCGGCTGGGACGCTAAACTGTGGGCCCCTTGACACCTTTTTCAATTCTTCTCCGTTCCCTGAAAATCCCTACCCGTACTCGATTCACCACCTATCCCAAACGGCTGTCGGCCAAATACCTTAGCTGTCAGTCATTTTCCCAAATAACCACTACTTGTAAACTTAATTTTCCGCGGTCGCGACTGTTGACACTCAACCTCCTACGTATGAACCACTGAAAGCAACAACTCCACACCGAGATTATGAAGTTGAGATGTGTAGGCCCAACTTCACACCCTTAGCTGGAGTTTTTCATGTACTAGATAATACTATTTGATGTAATCGGCTGCCACTTCCAGGATGATGCGATGTCCCAAAAATTACCAGTGTTTAACTCCCGAGGAGAGTCATCCTCTGAGTTGGCGTTTCCTATCTCGTACTTCCGCAGACGCCACCGACGACGTAGAGGGCGTGACAGCACCTCGAGAGGGCACGTCCACCCACGCAATACTCAGGCGGTGGATGGCAGGTCGCGAGACTCCCACCGGGTTATTTTAGAGAGAGCCCTCGCCCAAAAAGGTTGGACGACCGGAGGTAACGAGCGATTTTCACCCAACTCATGAGGTTTCTCCAATCGGATGGTGACATAATTTCGATTCAACTCAGGGGCCTTTACCCCAATTTAGGGGGAGAACTCGGAAAAATGTCACCCTGCAACAATTGAAATACCTACGTATTTTGGCCAGCACAACTGGCGTCACTGTCAGTAGCTAACTACTAAAATTCGCATGGCCATTTAAGCTCCTCTGGTGCTGTTAGACCATAAATAAAGAGATGACTATGTCGGCTTGCTATTTTTCCTAACTCTATTCTCCCCAATCAACGAGCAACTCATCTTCATTTCTTAACCTTACCTGGATTTATCCGCCATTCCCCGGTCTTCAATACCCCATCGCTCCACATATTTTCACTTAGTCACCTAATTTCTTCCTAGTCCTCTACCGTTGGCAAATGCTTATCCAATATTCCTCCTAATAATAATAGTAGTTTAGTACCCCTTGTGTTTATCCCGTTTACGAGCTTAAAATGTGAAAACATTCTTCTACGTGAAAAAATGATGCCTTCCCGGTAAATGCTATCAGTGAAAAGTTATTGGGGACTCCACCGTGTTGAACTTTGTATCATTCCCAACATTTCAAAGGACTAGTCATCCATGGTAATCAGGGAACATGTCCATGAAAGAAATTACAATTTGGTACGTTACATTTTTTTATTATCATCGACCATGGTTTCGACACGATCAATGTCATTATCAAGAATGCCATGTCCATGATGAAACGTTGGGTATGATTTAGAGTTTAAACTGGAGGAGTTCTCGGGAGCTTTTCACTATTGTTCCACGTGTTTTAGCCAATGCTCTCTCACTTTTATAGTTTACCATCTCGCATTACATCAGTATTCTCCAAACTTCAAACACTCACAGGTGCTTCTACGGTATGCTAACTTCGGCGTAATACAAAATGGAATGTCTCACAGAAGCACAAGGTCCTACAGAACACACTTTGATGAACATAACATAGTTCACGAAAATCACATCACCGTAATATTTTTTAAATTCATCTAGAGATCGCAATTCCGCAAAAGAATTCATCTATCTCGCGAATCGACTCTGCAAGGGAACTATCTAAAGCCCCATGGCTGAATCGAAATCGCCATATTGTCGCGGCTCACTCATTTAAACAGCTCTCCTTCTGCTTCCAAAGCCGCATCGAGATCCTCCTCTTTATCGTCGCTCCGTCAATTTCATCCATAGACACACACAAAGGAGAATAGGTGAAAACGACAAAACTTGCTCCCCGGCTACATGTCCCCCAGGATTCTCCATCCACGACTTTCACATGAACTGCCTGAACCATAAAGGCAGTAAGTTTCTAATGAATCGTTAACCCTTCAATATTCTTCGGAGTTTTGCAATACCCTACCAAAATTTTCACACATCATAGAACGCCTTCTCGAAATCAACACAGCAAGCGAGTTAACCACCTTATTATTCTCACCCCCAAAGTTAATTACCAGGTATCTTCACCGAACTGCACAAAACGTAACTCCCCCTTCCCTAAAACCCAACTACCTTCTGCCTAAGAAGCAATCGACCTCTTGTGACTCCAGTTTTTCCGGTTATCCACCGAGTCTTTATTCTTTGGGCGACGACAATTCCGTTCTCATGGTCGTCATTAGATCGAAAACTGTCTCACCCGAAACAACAGAAGCGGTACAACGCTGGAAACCCAGTAGTCACCAGTTAGAAAGCACCGAGGAAGCTTTCGTCAGAATTCTCCCTCTTCTCCAACCTTCTATGATGGCAATAATCCAAATCCACCGCATAGAACATTAAAATAATGCTCATAGAGTTTTTTTATTCGACTGCTTTCCTTTTCCCCCCTGCCAGCATCTTATCAGTGGGCGGCATGATGACACCAACTCCCGGTTATCTACTTGCCAAGTCCGAAAACGACTTGTCATGTTTTTTGTAAAAATTCTCATAGAAACTAATGGTTCGTCAGATGCACTTTTAGTAACTGGTTTTGATAACCACCGAAGTATCTTAACTTATCGTCTAATGTTTGAGGTAGACCAGACGTTATAAAACCGGGCCTAAATGTAATTCACGTTCAAAATAAAATCAAGATGTACTTCGTTCCTATGCAAAAGAAGAAGAATCCTAAACAAATTTACACTTTTTTAATTTATTAGTAACTTATTGCACGACCGGTTTTAATACTTCAATGCTCGAAGAGAGATTCTTCTTCTTTCGTGATGTTTTAGTTTCACCACATCGATCCTGAAACGATATCATCAATTCAGTTTCTATAATGGAAGCTAACCAGTGCTACAAATTACATCCCAAAGATTCTTTGTTCTTCTGTTTTTATTAAGGGGCAATTCTTGAATTAGGTCACCTTTATTTCGGAAACGCCTTCTTTCGGAGCGTTTTACTTAGTCCTATGTTTTCGGGCCTCTTCTAATCATAATCTGAACGCCGCACCTGCCTCTTCACTTTTCTACCGACGTTTTCACGAATGCGTCAATTATTTCAACTGCTTGCCTTATTAGCGCTTCCTCCACGCGCTGGAGCGCGAAATCAAGTTATTTTATCGGCTGGTAACAGGCATGTTTATCGTATAAAAATTCGTCCGCTTCCTCGTGACGCCAGTTTCGACAACCCTTCTACCCCTTCCTCACCTGTCACAGTTCGCCGGCCACTCCTATCCTCAACGCCTCGGCGTGATGTAAGTAGTTGGACAACCCCTGAGTCGTAATGCCGAGGGCCCCCAGTCAAAGGAAATTCTCAACGCGCCGAGGAAAAACATCGTGGCTCATTTTTACAGCTTTCAGAAAAATGGAATTGAAGCGTGGGAGGGTATCAAAAAATCAGGGCCATCGACTCCTATTCATGCAAGTACAACCATTTGGCGGATCTGTAGAAGAAGTCAAACAGGCGCAATTCTTTCACAGATAGAAGTGCATCGAAAAAAAATAGCGTCTGCATGACGTCTTGCCAAAAGAAAACAAAGACATAAGATGCGATATTTTTTTGCACGGTGCGAATCGCTCATGCTGCGTTCTAATTTCACAACTGGCCTTCGTGAGTGGGCGGATGATACATATACCCGCTTCATAAAACTCGTAAAAAACCTGGCCTGGACTACGGAGCATTGTCACCAGGTTCCTCTTCGTCCCAAAAAAAATGGCCAGCGGTCATCTTGGTAGGCACGGACGTGCGTGCTTGCTGCTCGCGACCCTCGTCCGGATGAAGTTGTTTTTGCACGCGATAAAACTTAGTAGTTGGATTTATAATGGAGTGAGTATTTAAAATTCGTCAAATAAACAAGGAAAATGCGCAAAAAAAGCCCCAAATATATAGCTATAAACAAGCACCAAATATAAAGAGGTTAAATTCAAACCAGTTTTAGCAATAATATTCATTCATATCATCAGTTTTATAAATTAGGAGTTTAGGTCAATAGAATAAAAAGGCCTAAAGAGGAATAAAAAAATTGAAAAAATGTTATGCCGACGTTTCGGATATTTATGTATCCATCTTCAGGGCTTCAAATCAAATAAAATACCAAAAGGCCAAAATCAAAACTTGAAGTCCTGAAGATGGATGCATTAATATCCGAAACGTCTGCATAAAGTTTTGACCTTTTTATTCTATTGACCTAAACTCCTGATTTGTAAAAGAATATATATAATACATTAATTTGCAGGGTAATTAATCCATTAGGTAATACCTCCCTTCAGAAGCCTTTGGAAGTTTAATTGACGCAGTTGCGAAGAACTTAGAATTAAATTTAATTCCTATTTAATGTTTTAATACACACGCAGTCTCCACAGGAGGCCTCATAAAACGGAATGTTTAGTACGTAGGAGGTGGTGCCTAATCTATTCCAATTATTCTGGCTTCATTGTGACCCATATGCTAGCCTACTCCAGTACAATATAGCTGCGGCAATCAAGCTGTGCTGAATTCGGCCAACGAGTTCCGAAAACAAATATTGATTTATGTGATGGGCAAACTATAATTTCTAATTTATGCTTCGAAATTAAGTAGATATAATACTCATATTGTTGGTAAAAATAAATAACCAATACTATTCGGTAAATGGTTAATACTAATTCGGTAAATTCGTGGTAATGGCTAAAGAGGCGAGGGAGGAACTTGATATTGGCTCAAAAGTTCAGTAAGAATCGGTCAGATCTGTCCAAGCGTCAGTAAATAGGTCAGCAGAATGATTACAATCGTTGTTGGACACATTGAAAATCCAGTGCAATAAGTTTGGAATGAAATTAATTCACAAGAAAACTAAAATTTTGAGATTCTCGAGAAAGAAGGCAAACTTAATATTAGGGATATCGGCTAGAACAGGTGGGGCAGTTATGTTACTTGGGTGCATATTGGACGAAAGTGGGCATAGTAGCAACAACGATAGGAGAAGAGTCGCTTTTGATAAGCGGGCGTTTACTAATAGGAGAGAACTAAAGACAAGAACCATGATCAGGAATGCAAAGAGTTACTTAAGAGTTTGATATGGAGCGTTTTTTTCGATGTACCCGATGCATGGACTCAGGGGATGGAGGACGAGAAAAGATTGGCATCCTTAGAAATATGGGTATGGAGGAGAATGACGAAACTCGATGGACGGAAAGGAGAACAAATGAAGAGGTTTTGAACATGGCTGGAAAGGAGAGGAGACTGTGGTCGGAAATCACAAGAAGGCAAAAAGAGGTGGATGGGATAGGTACTTAGGGGCAATGAAATGCTGAAGGTCGCTATCGAAGGTCGAATGCTGGGTAAAATAGAGGAAGAAAGATATATGCCGATAGATGAATTCGATGCAAAGAAGGGCAGGGATTATCCAACAAAATCTAACCTAACCAGCAGAAAACTCTCAATAGAATTGACCGAGGCAGGCGAGATGTAGTGGAAAGTATACATATATGATAATAAAACAAAATGGCACTTTTTCCACAAGTTTTATGTCGACTTATGTTTTAAGGTATGTACCTGATGATGACCTAACGGTTGAAACGCGTGGTACCGACATAAAACTCGTGGAAAAAGTGCAATCTTGTTTTACTGTCAACTCTCAATAGAATTAGTTTAAGTTAACCCACACACATATACCTGTGGACCTCAAATAGATTTGATTTCAGACTAGCTACGATACTGAGAGTCTTCAATCAGATATTCATTTCATACGCCGCTGGTGCATGTATCGACTTGGTTGCGGTCTATTTTCTTCCAATTTTTTCTACGCTTAAGTTACATCCGGTATCAGGAAACAAATGATCAAAGATACTTTCTCGAGGAATAAGGATTTCTATGCCTTGTGCTGCGTCACCTTAATTTATTATTATGCTATTGCTACTCCCCGTCCTTGGCCGTTGAGCTCACATGCTTCTTCTCCCCCATCTCTCTCGCCGCTCCCCGCCGCAGTCATTCTAAAACGAATTCGAGTTCGCCGAAGGGATCGGATGTCGAGGGAAGCCTGTTGAAAGACGACACGGCCTGCGGTGTAACGTTACACTCTTGCCAGCCGTGTATTTTTTGGATCTGGCAGACAAATTCAACTCACGTAACACTATACTACTCGAAAGGTTCAGGTCGCTTCAAGGATCTCGGGTTGTGGAGTTGGAATTTTCTTCGCTTTTAAATATTCGCCGGGTATTAAAAACAACGTAGAGGGCTGTAACTTCCTTTCGTGTTTCCGAGAACACATCTTCCACGATCTACCCACGAAAGGAATCGAAGGATGGGAGAAAAACTTCGAGCGCCTCCTAGTCTAGTTCCCCCGCAACCAGCACTAGATTCAGGTAACCTTTGACTAGCAAATGAAGCTTCCTTTTACCATGATCTGAGTCCGCGACGCTGAAGAATAGTGAAACATTGACCTAATATGAGGCGCTATATTACTGCTTAGCATATTAATACGGAGTTTAATCCACGCACCACGCAAAATTAATCAATAGAATGGGTAGCATAAAAAAACTAATTACAACCTGATTAATTTCATCCGGAAATTTCTTGCAAGAAAGCTTTCACAAAGCGATGAAAGGCGCAGTCATTGCGTGACAAAATGCACCTGTCAAGTTGTGGACATTTATGGAGAAGGAGACTCAAAGCAAGATTACGTCATTCGTGAGAATTTATGTTGCGATTTCATTCTTGAATGCGCCAACCACATTTCGGACACCCGCCTAAATAAACGTGTTTCTGCGGAAAAGCGAAAAGTGAAGTGGGTTCAGTCCCATAATTCCGGACGTCCTTGTGCAGAATGAAAACTTTTTAGACTCGAGATCATACATGTTCCACGGTAATGGTTCAGCAAGGATGCGCGTACATACATAGTACGATCATTGCATCTGTTGGCTTTTCCACAGCTTCACCGCATCTTTTGTCTTGGAGATTTCGTTCCCGCACAAGGGGGCGTCTCCGAGTCTACGGTCTCAATGGACATTTCGTGCGATTATTAAAAACAACGTAATAATCGACAATTCTACTACGTCAAAACCGCTGATTGAGAAGTGTTAAAAGATGACTGACGATGCGCTAAACAATTGCATGTCATGGAATGCTGAGCTCAGCGTTTGAAACATCGTCACAAAATGAAACTGAGAAAGAGAGGATTCGCTAGTCAGCACTGACCGAGCAAGAGTAAGCTCCATTCTGATAACAATACACGATGTACCCTTATTATGAAAAAACTGCTGGTCGTATAATGCGAGAGGAAATCGGCAAGTTTTTGCATCTCCTGACATAACACTATGTTCAGGCGGAAGGAAGTATATTTTCAGTCTATCAACTGCTTTGAATTATCCACTGACTGCTGCATAAAAGAGCCACTCGTCACAGACATATTATATGCCACTTTACTTTGACTTCTCTTACGGAAGTATGCCTACTAATTACCAGTGAGCGGGTTTACAAGATTCGTATCTTCACAAACACGTCCAGAAGCTTTGAATTCCTTCAGTGGTCAGAACCGCCAGAAGTCAAGAGAAAGACTGAGAGGTATATGCTTAATTGGTATTCTGCCGAATTCAGCGTTCGCGATATAAACTTAATAGTGGACCATTTTGCACGCAGTCTTAAGGTGAGTGAGTTAATTCCTCTAAACTCCATCTTAAGCACGCGCTAATCTATTTTTTCGAACAGTGGAAGAGGAATGATTTCACAACATATGCTATATGATGATTATATGGCCGCAGAACAACGATATCCTACTAGAAGTATGATAGACTTCGCGACCACTTCTCACAACCGTCTTTTGTGACAGATCCCCGACTATTTCTGATCCGATTAAATAATTGATACTTTTTCTGCGGCAAGTTTTCCTGGGATCAAGTTTGTGTGGTCGGTTCGGTATCTGGTACTAGGTTCCCATCCATAGGGCCCCGGTTCGAATCCAGGCAGTAGCAGAGATTCAGCATAGAAAATCCGTACCCCACTTTAGAGTTGAGTGGAGAGCAGTTATAGTACAGTACATATTGCGCCCGTCGCGTCGGATTGAACGCCGTGAAACTCTCAGAAACTTTCGTTTAGAGTGGGCTAATCCCCAGCCCATTTTCCCACTGTCCTTCCTCGGCTCCCAAAAACTCTAATCACACCAAGTAACTCACCAATCCTTAACCGCGAAAATAACCACAGTTATCCGTCACTTTAACCAATGACGACAATTAGTCTTTCCAAACAGAGCAAGGCTGTGGAGTGTCAATATGAATACATAACGAATAACCAAATTTTGGCAAACAAAGGAGCAGATTTACATAATTAAACATTGTGTGATAATGCAAACATTGTGTAGACACAGCTTTCAGAATGCTCACGAATTTTCTCACGTCACCAATCATCGCGGAACAGAGGTGATATGTTACGCCCAGTTTAGGAAACCATTTTCACAGGGACTCCAGACATCACGAGGGAATATCTTTCCTAACAATCAGATCATAGTTAATTTAAAAAGTTTCCATTGGAGATTTCGTAATTTATCCATAAAAATGCAGATTTGGGAGTAGACTGTGAGTGGAAGATACTTACCAAGAAACTTCCAAAGCAAGTGCAAGTATGCACTGATGCACGTCGGAATAAGTTTTGGAAAACTTAATGCGCAAGATAATTTTGGCACCACAACTTGATAATGTAAAGGATTCGATTGTCCGGTAAAAAGGCTGACACAATGGAACCCAAAGAACTGAAATTAGTACGAAAGGTCACCTGCTAAAACTCTTAGGATAATTCCAAGCGGTTCACGCGTTGTTTTAAATTTTAATGCCCAAAAGTCGGTCAAACCATCCAGTAATGAAAAATATTTGGAAAATGAAAAACAACTTAACATCGACTGATCGAAACAATGGATAAACTCGTGTACGAAGTCCATTGTCCCAGTAGCGAGAAAGCTGAGCGCAGAATTGTCCCAACGAGAAGTATTACTTTTTGAAGAGGAGAATGATGCATAGTAAAATGTCAACTATGGTTCTCAGAAAGCTAGGATTAGCTAGATGGTAATTTTATGTCCAAATTTCGGAGAGAAGGAAGGGGTAACTGTGTGCAGACCGAGGCAGCTGCTCCGATCGACGTAATGCCCAGCAATGATGGGGTGGCGTATCTTCCCTTTCCGTGATGCACCATCAACCACATTAATAGGGAAAGGACGCTCGCGACATGAGTTCCAACCACGACTAAATTGAATGTGTCTCAATCCATTAGCATACAAATAATGCCAGTCCACAGTCAACCATGCATACAGACGCTAACTCATCACATTATGTTACGAACAAAAAGGAGCAGTCGCGAATATCGATCGACAAATCTTTTAACTTCATTTTTCGTATAAATGACCTCACGGCTAATTAAAATGCTAAGTAACAAGCCAGTTTCTCCGCTGAAAACCATCCCAACGTACAGGGACTAAAGCTTACTTAAACGGGTGGGAATAAGGGATTCCATACAAAAGGGTTCCGTGCACAATACGCGAAGGAGATTAATGTCACACAAACGCTGACTAATGGCAATCAGCGAAGATGAATCAGGACGCAAGTACGCGGGGAAGATAACAGCGTAAATTGAGATACTGAAGAGGACGATGGCAATTCTGATCGTGCACGCAAATCGCGGGGCAAAAAACAAGAGGCGTGAAACATCACCAGACCTTGATTTCATCCTCGGCCGACTCTTTCTTGATCTCCACCCGGGGAGCGCAGTCTTCGGCGGCCGCCGGCGAAGACGTGCTGCTGGCCATTGCCTGCTCCTCCCCGATCTTCTGAGTGGCGTCACTTACAAGCGGCACCTCTCCTCACGATTCGGATCGGCTTTGGGACGTCCACGGAAACAAAATATGAGTTCGCCTTCGGCTCTCGCACTAAGGGCGACTTCCCCTCGCCGCGGCAACCCTGCACTCTTCCGTCACCAGCTGGAAAACTCGATCCGGGAGGAGGTTGCGCGTCGGCACCAAGGCGCGGCGGGAAGGAAGGAAGAAAACAACACAGCACCGCCTCGCTCTCGAGCCGATGCCATCGCAGCACAAAACCTTTCTGACCTCACCCTCCAGACGCCCGTCCCTCACTGGCGACGCGGGAGAGTTGGTGTCTGCTGCCAGGGAGGGGAACTACCGAGGGAATGGGGAAGGGAGGGGAGGAAGAGGTGGAGGAGTAGGATGCGTCTGGTATTGGGAGGGGCGGCGAGGAGAGTGTGGGGAGGGCGGGCGGGGAGAGGAAGGAGGAAGTGAGTGTTTATTTTTTTATCGGGGGTGGGATGGCTATGTGTGCTAGAGTACATAAGCGCCATTCTGGGGAGGATTGCCTGGAGGGAGAGAGGAGAAAAGGGACTGAGATGGCGAGAAATTATAAATCGTTCATCAACCAAACAAAACTGCGACCATCCAAAACTTAGGAGTAGTAGACATATATCTAGGGGTGAGTCGACAATTATGGCAATTTCCCACCGCGCTTTATCTACTTAACTGTAATTAAAACTTAATTTCATAATTTTAAAACGGCAGTAGTTATAATATAAATAAATTAAAAGTAACTTTCAATGAGCGTATAATTACTTGGGTTTTGCAGCCAGGGTCATCACCGAGAACTTCCCCTATGTCAAACCTAATGCCGAGCCTACTGCTCATTTCCCAGCATCTGTCACACTCCGTCAGGACGTGTCAGACAGTCAGGGAACAAGCCCATTCGTTTTTTGACCGTTTTTAAATGTAAACTAATGGTAACGAACACAATCATCCACTGGAATAGCAACTAACAAACAGAACTCCAGGAATTCAGCAAAAGCTTTCTTTGTAATGTCGCTTCAGCTAATGATATCGGATCCAAAATGATACTGAGCTACCACGTACGCTAACATATTCAAAAACGCTATTGACTGAAAGAGGCGATATAACACAAATACTGCCACTACTGAAAAAGGAATTATCCAGTTATTTAAATATTACCCGTCAGCAAAAAGGGGAAATTGGTATTCTATGTAGAGGTCAGAAAAGGAAACAACCTGTGGTCGAACCAGAAGGGATTCAAGCCAGATGGACAAGGATATGCGGAATAACTTTATGATAGAGATAATAGCAGTAACAATTCGCTTAGAGGTAGAAGAGGAAAGTTAAATATAAATGGGTGCCCTGAGTCCAGAAAGACTAAATGGAGACAAGATCAAGGTAAATTAAAGCGGAGAAATCAATCGGAATTTTTTAATATTCCATCAGTCACCGCCGAACTTGGGGAAAAAACGGAAATCAAAGTTTTATAGACATGTTTCTGCGATATTCGAGGAAGAAATACAGCAGGAGAATTTGGTGAAAACTGTTATGCCGGCATACAAAACGAGCCAAAGAGAATACGAATACTATGGAATTATTAACTTAACCTCGCATGCAAATAAGAAGATTGAGGAAGATTGAGAAGACGAGCGTATTCTCAAAGGAAGACTAGTTGGGGTTCATAAAGGAAGGTAGCTCGTGATTGAATTGCAGCGATGAGAATATAAATCTGAATAAATGTGTACTATTATAATCACGATACGTTTGCGTGTCTTGAATTTCTGGGAAAGGCGTTATAGAAAGCAAAACAGGAAAATTTAAAGTAAATATAGAGAAAAAATATAAGGAGATTGTACGACAGTCTAAGACAAAAAAAACTTTGTGGAAGTTAATCGTAGTAGGAGAAAGGGTATCAACACTGCAGTTTCCACATTGACGTATATCACGACCATGGTTTCGTAGCAAGGCTACATTACCTGATGCAGTAGCCTTGCTACGAAACCATAGTCGTGATTAATAAAGGTCAGTGTGGAAACTGCAGGGTTGATACCTTTTCTCCTACCAAGAGGTAGCTTGAATAAAGATCAATCCATAATTGGCGAAAGGAAGGGCAGCGCATGGAGAATCAGAGAGAGGGGTAATAGGGCTCCATAGCAGGACGTCGATAAGTGACACCTTTGCACAAATTTGCAATCTAGCACCCACGACCATATCAAATAGAAAATGTAAGTACACTATAAAAAATATAATTGCAATAAAATTTCACAACACGCAAGGCACCTCGATATTAGACTTTAAAAACTTTAGCTTATTAATTACATAATCTAAATTGGTACGGGTAGGCTATCAAGAAGATGGAAAGTAAGACTGAACAATGAAATTAAGCCATAAAATTCAGCAGAAGGAACGAGGTACCTAACTGCATAGCTTTTGGGAAAAGCAACAAGGTTATGCTGTGAGGACAGTAAGGAATCATGCTGTTGCTGTCATATAAGGGCCAAAGGTAATTAAACTAAAAATCTGCCACTTCTTAGATTCGAACCGGGCCCCTAGATATATGAAATTTTGTCCGTTCTCCCAATATGTGAAATCTTAAGCCACCATACCAACACGATCCCATTGTTTAGTCGAACAATGAAGTCTTTACCTAGAGATCGATTACAATGGACTCGAATGTACAAACATAACAATGAAACGCACGGAGAAAGATTAGTTACGCAAACGATGCTAAAACCATGAAGTAAAATTAGCAAGCATAATGATATTGGGAATGGCATGGAATGGTTCCGAATGGTACCCTCTAAAGACGGAGGATGTGCGCGGAATGGAGGCTTTGGGATTTGGTTTCGGTGAGTATGGACTACGTAGAAATGAAGACGACGAAATTAAGTGCTAGATTTTACGGGGTGAGATTTTTTTTCACATAGCGGGGAAATTCGAAGGAGGAGCGGCGAAATTCGAAGTTATGGGTGGAGAACGAGCTGAGAGATTGGAGACTCGTTGGTGGCTGCGACATAACGGACAGAGTGAGACTAGAAGGAAGACAATTGGACTTTGTGATGCCTTTGAGAGGGTGATAATGCAAGGCATAAGCTGTTTTGTGCTAGGGATGCTTAGGAATATGGGGCGTTTTTGTCATTATAGGTATACTGCCTACGATTCTATCCCTTTTGGCGAATCACGTGATGCGTGTTTCCTTGCGAACATGAGATGAGGCGAGCTGCGTCCCTTCTTCGTTTCACCGGACTTTGTGAGCATCACAAAAAAATGACCACCCTTATAGCCACCTCTATAATTTAATTGTGACAATGTGCGGAGTAGTTTTGTATTACAAAACGAGGTAGTGCGTGCATCAAACCATAATTTGCGCATCATTTTTTCTCCAAATGCGTAAAGATTTGTCTTAAGTATTTGGCTCTACATGTTTTAGGCATTAAAAATTTCCCCTTAATTCGACATGACATCATGGTTCCAATAATTTTTCAAACTTTCGTGCGATCACGCTCCAATTAGGCGACATTCTGGGCGTTGAGGAGCCAGAATTTTGTCTTGGAGAAAAACTTGGAATATCACACGATTCGAGACGAGGTGAGGCCGCGTACGAAAATTCGAGACAAGACCGCCTTTTGGCAAGGCGAGACCACCGCCACTACACTGGCGGAATTCTTGAGGCGGTCGGTAGGAAATTGTGGAACAGTAAGCATAAGGGTTAAACAATCCATGGAACAAAAATGTTTACAAATACGAACGATCGTATCAATTGTAAACGACAAAGAGTACGTCATGCAGCAGAAGAGCAGAGGGTAAGACCAGTATTATACTCAAGAAAAAATTCTTGAAGATATGGAACAGAATTGCTGAATGGGAAGCATAATGACCAACAATGGACGATACAAGAAGTAGGCCTATAAAATAACAGAGGTGAAGAAGATATTGTACCAGAAGAAGAATCCACTAGCAACCACTAGAACAAGCTACTGGAAATAGTAGCTTGGAAGTATGGAAACACTTCATTCGAATGAACACGTAGGACATACTCCTTCAAGGTAGTGAGGCATGGACAATTCCAACCAACTAGTGTTGCCGCTTGCCGCGAGACGAGACGAGACTTGAGCCAGTCTCGCCTCGGTCTCGGACGAGACTCTCGTACCGTCTCGTTTCCCCGAAATTAAATTGAGTACCGTTAAAAGCCGTTATCTTTACATACGTAATCGCTACATCGGTACACTCAAAATATTAAAGACATTTATAATTTTTTTTAATTTTGTTAAATTGGACACCGAACACATCAAACTTCATGTAAAATCAATGACTTAATTGATACTCCATGATTAAACTAGAAATATGAAACATTAAATTGGTGAAAAATGAGTATGTAGTCACAATGTTTGTACAGAGAAATCCACAGATGGCTAAGAAATATAACTGCAAAAATAATGTAATTAGTTAAAGATGGGATGAACAATTTTTTAATCATAAAGTAGTTTAAACAATTTTCAGGTTTAAAACCGTTAAATCAAGATAATTTTTTTATTTGACTGGCGAAAATGCACGTCACTCTCGAGTTCACACATATTGTCGAGTAAACTTCTTGCAGATTCGTGTCCCAAGCTGTTTCTATGCTTTCTCATTGTCATTGCTGCCCGTGAGAACAATCTTTCCGCTGCAACGGATGCAGTCCGAATGCTAAGGAAGTCTGTCGCCATTTTTGCAAGCACTGGAAAAGTTGACTCATTTACCTTCCACCAAGTCAATATGTTTACAATACTAGGGACTCTCGGGTGTTGAAGATAGTCTTCAAGTTCTTTCCTCCAGTCCTCATACTAGGATGATTGACTAGGGGTAACTTTAGTAAAACTATTCGCTGATAGCAAAAGGAGGTGTGAAAACTCTAACTCTAAAACTATAAAAATTAAAAAAAAAAAGTTCAGAGATTAATTTAATTCATCTGATCTTTATGGTCAAATTAGTTAAGGTAAGAGAACGTAATTGACAAGGGGTAAATAAAGGGGAAAGCTTAGTCGAAATAACATACCTCTCAGTACTGGGTCGTGCCTGTTTATACAAATAATATACATCTAGCAGGTCGTTCTCATCACCCTACCAAAGCACACCTCTGAAGATTCTCTTGATCCACTGACTGAGCGGACCGCACTTGATCGGAAAACTTATCATGGAGAAATTTTCACCTTTATGGCGAGGATCTAATATTAATACCGCGCAATTAATACCGATATAATATCAATAATAAATTAATGATAAATTCATTAGTCGGATGGTAGTGCTTTAACGTCTTGTCCCGAACAGCGTGATAGGTAAGCAACAGTTTTTCATCACCTTCATTTCTGAATTTCTAACGAATTTGTTGTCCAGTATTTCCACCATTTTTTCTAGCTTATCCAACAACAAGTTAAATGGAACGGTAACGAGTGGCAGGGTAACGTAATTTTCTCATCCTAATTTATTCGTCAGAACTTTAAAGTTTTTTTAAACTTTGTGCACATTTTCAAGCAGTTGCATTCTGATCCACTGATTTTGAGGAGTTTCAGGTCACTGATACTATGGAATGGAATTGAAATTACTCTCTTCGTGTTAAGCACTGATCCAATCATATTGTTTGATTCCACGTAGTTGGACATCTATTAGGGTTTAGTAATGGTTCCCCTGCAGCTTCGCAGGCGCTACGGAATTTATTTCGCAACTCCTCACTTTTATTAATTTTTGTGAATATAATCTTATTTTGGCATTTGAAGTTATGTTTTCTTCTTCATATTCGAAATCTTCATCGTCACTGTCAATTAATAGAAGTTGGTCTTCTGAAACCCCGTCCTCCAGAGGCAACGTTCTTAAAAGATCCTGTACTGCAAGGTTAAGTATATGGCCCATACATCTAAAATGCTGATCAGTGCTATCAAAACTTGGTAGTATCTTGCTGAGTTCCTCCATGAATTTAATATTTGTGGAGGCGTTATCAGCGGTAGCTCCTTGCAGCTTGTGCTCAAGTTAAAAGACTTTTAGGGTACCTATGCATAAAAACTTCAGCAATGTCCCTTCCTGTGTGGTTACAATTGGATGGAGCGAAGTCAATAACAAGAGATTGATGCTTCCACTTCTCGTCTATGGAATGAATCGTGATTCCGTGGCACGATTTTCCAGCTACGGATTTCCAGCCATCGATGGTGAACGACAGGTTGGATTTATTTGGTTCCAGCAACTGCAGCACTACCTTCTGCATCCTATTATAGTGGTCAAGTACCATCTGCCGCAACCTTTTACATAATTTCTTCGATTTTTACGCGATTGCTTCAATTTCATCGAAAATATTCTTCTCAGTAACATGTGACTCTAAGGAAATAATCATTCTATGTAATAGACATTTTTGGCTCCAGAATTCAATCTCATAGCAGAGTTATACACCGGTGAATACGGTTGCTTTAGATTAAATGAACGCGTTTATCGCTTCAATAAGACAGGAGTCACACACAAAAGATAGCTTGCGACATAGCAGAATCTTTACAGCAAATCGTCAAAAACGTTCGTTTTTTTAATCTGCCACCAATCCATCGTAGCAGTATAAAAGTCGACAGTCTGATATTATCGCGAGGTCCCCAGCCCCTTTAAGGTTGCACCTAATGCAGCTGAAAAGAAGTACCTGCTAGGTGCTTGTGGGGAAAGTAAGATGAACGGAGTTAGAATGAGCGGCTGAAGAATAAATGCCGGTTATACGCTCCAGTGGTGAACTTTTTGATTGAATGGAATTTTTGGTTAGCAAAATGAAAACAAATAAAGACAACGGAAGGCCCATTGTAGTTATTATTTTACTCTCACATCATCTTCGACACAATTGAATGACATTATGCTAACCATCCTCACTAATCTTAGAAGCTATATCATGCAGAAAGAGGTACAAAGTGATTTAAATTATCATACATCCTTTCGCCGAGGTGATGTGCGATGCGCATTTCGAAATTGCAGCATCATTTTTCTTAGCAGGCAAGCTATAAGCAGTATTTAAAGTGCCACTGGGCGATAATTTACACCTAAAAGGAGTATAATCCATGATATTTTTATCGTGGAAGCGAGCGTTGAAAATTACTGCTTGGAAATTAGTAAATTTTCCAAAATATCTATAACACGTAATAAGGAAAAGTAGTAAGCCAATAAAGCCACCTTACTTGGCTCCAGAAGTACGCTCATGCCACCAGAAACAGTGGTACATATATATATATATATATATATAAATAAGTTTTAATTGTAGCTAATTTATCGCAAAGTTATCATTGAATTGCAATTTTAATACTTAAATAAAACGTGATATTTATTTCTTATTAACAGATGGACGTAGTATTAAGGTCAATTTTACACCAAATACGAATTAAGCACATATATCTGTATTTCGAGAGTCTCGTGAAAGTGGTAGGTATAGTCTCGTCTCGAAAAACGAGACGAGACGATAAAGTCTCTCGAGTCTCGCGGCAACACTACCAACCCCGGAAAGGGTAAGATTGGAATCAGTTGAGATTAAGTTATACAGAAGAATGATGGAGATAAATTTGTGAGAATGTTAAACTAACGAAGAGGTTCTAAGAATAGTGGAATCAAAACCAGATGCATTAAAATTAGGGAAAGAAAACGCCAGACTTATCAGCCATTTCTCGAGGCTTGATGGCACAATGAATACGGCCGTAGTCACAAAAGAGGTG
Organism: Platycnemis pennipes; assembly: GCA_933228895.1. Lineage (NCBI taxonomy): Eukaryota > Metazoa > Arthropoda > Insecta > Odonata > Platycnemididae > Platycnemis > Platycnemis pennipes. The sequence continues at coordinate 97,926,404 of OW121848.1, read as the reverse complement.
GCGAATTGAAGCAAGGAAAGACGTCGGATGATACACACAGAAGAAGTTGTGAATTATGTAAAAGAGGAAGGGTGAAAGTATGAAAAGAGTAATGGGTTCAAAAAAACGAGGGGAGAGCTACATGAAGCCAATTTTAGGAGAGATAATTAGAGATGATGATAATAAATTTTAAAATATTCACCAGAATATTTTTCCTTTGCCTTTACGTTACTTCTAAATTGTGACTTTCAGGGATTGCTTTTCTAAAAGAAGAAAGAGTAACTGGCTTCAGAAGTTTACTTACTATTCGTGAAAATTGACTTAGCTAACCTAGTCAGCGGTTAAATTCGGACGCATGAATGTGATACAGAAATATTCAGATTCGTAAGTCTTTTATGTATGAGCTATGCTGCTCTGAAGGATCTTTTGGGAAAATACAAAGCAGTACAGAGTACTAGATATCTCAGAATGGCATATTTTAGGTTAAGAGTGAAGATCTGGGACCATTTCATATTCAAAATACCTTCCGGCCAGTCTTTCCAGCACGGATAAGGAGTAAAGAACTTATCCACTGCCGTCAATCACGGGCGCTCCTGAACATTAAAACCTATTAACGAGGACAAAGGCAATAAGATCAAGTGCCGGAAAAATGGTGAGATTTTTTCGGCGTTATTCTCATCAGGAGAGCTCTTTTCTTCGGCAGCATTCAATTAAAATATGCATTAAAATTACTCTCCCAGGAACATTCTCTGAACTCGGAGGTAATGCGCAGTTTTGTTCAAAACGACCAAAAATCTAAATTGTATGTGCTTTTAAACCCTTAACGTGGTCACATAAATAGGGTATTTTATTTTCAGTCGTACTCGTTGATTATTATGATTTATATGAAACTACATCAATTTCGACGCTTAGATGGTTATTAATGACTCAACATTCTTCCTGAAATAAAAAAATGGACGCATTATATGTATTTTTACGTTTATTTGCCATGCTCCGAATACGGTAACTAATGGGGTTGGTATAGAAATACCTCAACAATTCCAGGTTACCGCTATTCTTTATTCAAAAAACAGTCAATACCACTGAAAACAAACTGGAGTTATTCATAACAAAATTTAATAAGACAAAGCTCGAGATTCTCGTATTAGACCGTGACTTAGATAAGAATGAACTTCACACGACGATACTGGAGTTCGGAAAACGAATCGTATCTTCTTGTGGTAACACTTAAACGTCACCAGGGCAGTGGTATCCGAGCGTCTCTTTACTTCATAGTTTACCACTTATAACGATCTGACCACCTCCTTAGAGGGTTATAGGTATATGCGTTGATCAGGCATAAGAGCAATGATACTTCCCCGAGTAAGTCCGCGTTAAGATGCGCTCCACCTTTACGTGTAACCCGTGAGGTAGATTTGAAGATAGATGTAGAGCGTGGATAGAGCTGCCAAGATTTGTAAAGTATCTTAATGACAATTGTATGTTACTTGTCCATCAAAAGAACTAGAATGCGAATGATTATTAGACCATGGGTTATTCTACAGAACTAATATTTTGAGTTAATTGGAGGCAATCTATTTTTGGAGAGTTTGGACATATTTTGAGAGTTCCAGACTACGGTAAATTTGTGAACTGACACACCATTAGTAATGCTACACAACTGAATGGATGGATCAAGATGTCTTTCTTCCGGTGAACTGTTATGGATCAAATGGGACGGGATAGTTAATAATGTATACAAATAGTCTAGTTGGTAGGGTATATGGAAATATCCCGACATATTACTATGCATGCTAACAGCCCTCCTGCATACCAGTGGCAATGCGCGGTAGTGGATACAAATTAAAGCGTAGTTGATAAATAAAAGTATAAATACCATTGCAGTTTCTACTCATTACATATTATTATGTGTGTACCGTACCGAACACGTCTAAAAGGCACAATTTTTTTTACGGTGTTGAACATGATCTTTCACTTATAGTACCTAGCACAGGTCTAGAGTAATTCACCCTCTGCCACATATCCAAGAGGTATTTTTGGGAGCGCTCTCTTGATGAAGACGTGGATGAAGTTGTTTATGGAAACTCAAAAATAATGGATAGAACAAGGACACTGTTGGCTACAGCACGAATATTCTACAAGTAAAAAAAAAACAATCCTGGAAGTCTGGTATGACCTGATTAAGAGATATGTTGCAAGAATAAACGTCTCCTCCCTGAGTTCATGGAATAGTTGTACGGGGATGGCGACCGCCACCTATTAACATACCATTTGCGCCATTGATCGGGTATAGGTAAGATTTTTTCAGAGAACGGAGAAAAGGGTGGGCAAATGTTGGCGTTGGGATAACCTTCTCGAATGGCTCCAAATGGTCCACGGTTTAACCCATATGTTACCCATTGGTTTAACCCATGGTTATCTCTATAACTGTGGTTTAACCAACGTAACGTCCCATACGACCGCGACGGATAGATTACTGCAATTGATAATTGGTCTTCGCACAGCACTCAAGTAAGTACCGGTAGCCTAAAGACCGTTTTACACGGTAAATTTTGTTGTTCAATTTCTTGTACAAACGCTTGTATGAGAAAATTGTACCGTGTAGAGCGGCAACTTGTGTGAACGCTTGTGAAAATGTCTGAATGACTGTACGGAAAATAGAACCTGTTGTAATTCCATTCAGACAAACATACAATTTCGTTCAGTTTCATACATTCGTTTGTACAAAAAATGTACCGTGTAAAGCGGCCTTAATGAAAAATCTCGGCCTCTACTTGGACTCTAATCTGGGCCCTCGGGATGGGAGGTTACTAGCTACCGCACCAACCCGATCCTCGTGAATATTAGGATAAGGGTAACAGCAACAATGGAGTCAAGTCAAAAAACGACGAAGTTGAGTTGAAAGGCAAGTGGAAATAACATACAGACGAACTGATGAAGAGCGGGAGGAAAAAAGTTCGCAAGAAACATTGCAAAGAAGAATTGATGGAGGTCGTTTTACGCGTGTAGACTGCTGCCCACAGAGATGCGCAAAGAAAATTGCGTCTTGTAAATGCAGGTTCACACGAAGCAATAAATAGCACAACTTGGAGAAGCGTCGATTCGTGAAAGTAGTATGTGTTATTATACGCACAGACATTCATGCATTTGCAAAGTTATCCATGTAATTTGTAGCAACACACGAAGGAATTTTCACTGAGCATCTCTCCACGCATCAATCTATGACAAGTATCGTGTAACACGGCCTTAAGGATGTTTTGCATAACGCAATCAACTCAATTCTACGTACAGCATACATTCTCACTAGTGGCTGCACGGATGACTGCACGGGATCATTGCAAATCTGATGGTGTTCACCGAAGCAATTTGAACTGCGTTATTAACCACTCTTCTGAATACGCGATCAACTGATGCTCATTAAAATTCATTTTAAAGAATTTATAAATTGATTATCTAATCAGTTTTCATTTCTTTGTGTGTTATATAAAACGTCCATTTTATACCTCATCTCAACCATCAACAACCTCCTCGTCCATCCATACTTCAGCATTATTCCTCCTTTCTTCAAATTCCCGCCAGTTCTTTCCTCTCCTCCTCAACGATGAAAGCTCAGCTCGCCTTCCTTCAAACAACCTTTTCCTACCCAATATTCATATTCCAGTGGGTCGTGGTGGACTAGTGGGTAGAGCACTGACCAGAGGGTCCCGGGCAAGAGCCTTTCTGGACACCCCCATCTTAAATCCTCACGATTCGATTTTCTGCGTGTCAGAACTTCGTAGGAAATCGCAGGTGGCCCCGGGAAAGGAATTGTCCCCCCTACCCTGAATGTGTGAATTTCACACGTCATTGGCTTAGTACGGGGTGAGCTCTACTCTCACCTATCAAAAAAAAGACCAACCTTCAGGTTGATTGTATCACTGAGTGAGTGATTCATATTACCTCCCTTTAAACCAAATTCTCTAACCCAATATTACCCGTATCTTCGTAATAAATAGTCTCCGATCCGTTCTCATCCCTTTTTCCCGAAGCTTCAATTGAAGCAGCGTAGGTATTATATTTTAATTATCCTGACTGGTTTGACTTGTGACTGGTACTCATGCTGGTAAGTGAATTAATCCAGCCGATCAGAAATACGTGTAAAACATCATTTGCCAAAGATGGTAGCGGGCATTAACACTTTCAAAGGTCACAATGCTGACAAACTTTTACATTATTTCCAGCTCCACATACTTCCTATCTCCACTCACATCCTAAAATCTTTTAACCTTCTTCCCCACACACCAGACGTTCTTTCTTCAATGGCCTTCATGACACAATCACCCTTAATCACCAGCCCAACATTACCTTTGCCCATTTGCCATGCAACATACGTTTGGGCCCAGGTCCAAGAAACAAAATTGTGTTTTTGAACCCGGGCTGGCTAGACACTGACCATGCCATTCACCGCTAAGCCCGTGTAACTTCTCCTACATCGCCATAAATACTTCTTCGTTGGTCTTTTCTCATACCTAAACTTACTCGCTTCAACATCTCGAATGACGTTCATCTCCTTTTCTTTCTCCCATGTGCCCAAGTCCCGACACTACACATTGCATCCCATACAGCTATTATTTCTTTCCTCCTAACATCGCCCGCAGTTTTCAATGCCCAAGGTCGACTGACACAACCGGCAAAATTCCCGATAAATCTGACACAACAGGCAAAATTCCCGATAAATGCTCCATGGACAAGGCGCTGGGTCCAATAAATTGAATGAAATTTACGAAGAATTCACGTTTGCGTCGACGTCAAATTCTATTGGGATACATACGTAAATTGGCATGAATGACACGGAGTGCAGCCAAAATTGATTAAAATAAAATCCGACCAGAAATTAGATGAAGATCGTCAACGCAAACTCAATAGTGACACGAACGCAAGCCTAACCACAACATTCATCTACCACAATAAGGAAAAGAGCTCAGCCTTCTTTGTAAGAATCCAGACTTAAGTTATCTGACATTTCGGGAGAAATCTCTAGTGAATTACAATTAACATAACTTACCGACACATCACAGGTAAATCACACTCTGCTAGCAGATCTTGCTGTAATTAGACACCTCGTATTTCCTTTTAATTTAGGATTTCAGAGGTCAGAATGGAGTTCCCTCGGGAGTGATTACGAATACAATTTGTGGTCACTGCTAGGGATGGGCGAAAATAATCGATTTTTCATCATAATCGATTATTTGCTTCCGATTCTTCCGATTTTTTAATCGATTATGGGTGGGCGATTTTATCGCATGATCGATTATTCCGTTCCGATTTTGACTGGGAAAAAATCGGCGGGAGAACTTCGATTTGAAACTTGTTGCAAATAATTGTTGAATCGCATAGGAAAAAGTATCGGAGGGAGGATTTATGTAACAATTGTTCCGCAACAAGTCTAATACAGTGTGTCTGTTCTGTTTGAGACAGTGGTATTTTGAAATGGCCCCTGTAAAAAGCCATTTGTGGATATTTTTCCAAAAGAACGACAAGAGCGCGACTTGTCGCATATGCTGCAAGGTTGTAAAGACGTGCGGAAATACCACCAATTTAAAAAGCCATATGAATCGGACGCATGGCGATATTATGAGGGGCGAGGTAAAGTTTACGGCTCATTAAGACAGAAAGCTTTACCAAAACAGTTAACGTGAATAACACGTGACGTAATTATAGTTTTAAGTGAACAAATCCATTTTTCAATTAATTAAGTGAAATATAATGTCATTTGCAATAACCTAGACGTTAAGTTATTTTTTTACCGCTACATTTCAAAAGGTTGCTCTAGTTTTAAGGGTACATATATTTATTTCGCAGACAATTTTGAAACATTCTTCCGTGGAAAAATAGAATGGTCTCTACCGAGCAGTTTTATGATGATAATATATTTATCAACATAAATAAAAACGAGTGTTATAGTCTGTTTTTAATGACGCAAACAGAACTTCATGTCAATGAGTCAAACGAAATTCATTTGAGATAATTAGATACACACCAAGAGTATAGCACTAATTTTATCTTGACATGATCGTATATTTTAGCCTGACGATCCTGTGGACGAAAAATAATATTAATGAAATCAGTAGTATATTTCTTGATAACCTACTCTGACGCACATCCAGTTCATACTAATTTGTATGACTAAGACGTAGACTTGTCTGTCTCAAAGGAGTTCAATTTTTATTAGTCACTCATCATGTGATTTCTCTAAAGATATCAAAAAGGAATACGGTTAAGAACCCAAAACATGATGCAGAATCATAATCACACTATTTTAAGTCTTAGTATATAGACTGCTATGAACAAACAAAGCCTTCTTCATACCTGTGAGGTAGAGGCATCAGAGAGTAACCTGTGGATGACTCATGATTCTGAGCTAGCTAATATTAGTTAAAAATGCTTCATTGAAATGAAATGAGGTGATTCGTGACAAATTTTGAAATTACTAAGATGCTGAGAGCTCAAGATCACAAAAGATGGCAGTAAAAATTTCTGTTTTATTAGGCCATCAATCGATGCCGAACTAACCAGGCAACTGATGAAGTTCCTCAAAATGAAGGGAGTATACTGGGTGATGGAAGTGGGCCTTCATCTGCTTCCTGTCCTTTGGTTACTATCCATTAATGTTCATTGATGTAAATGGTTTATGACAATATAATAGCTTATTTTTCTAGATAACATAAAAGACTTAAGTAAAGTTAATTTTTTTTAGGAAGTAGAGAACCCTATTGTGTGCATGACCCAGAACCAGAGTACTCAAGGAGGTAGACCAGAGAATAGCACAGCACACACTTTAACAGATGCTATGCCACATCAACAGCAAATTAAAGATGTGTTTAAGAAAATTAAATCGTATTCAGGTACATTTAATAATGAACAATAACTACTCTAACAATAAAAAAGATACCTTTTAGCAAGTTACTACCATTTATGACTTCCTTCAAAGAACTCTTCAAGACTCAGTATGTTATTTACCATAATTGATGGTATGTTATAGGCAACCTAGCCATCTAAATAAAATGGAGAGTATTAACTAGGATTTTCATAGATAATTTGTTTATTATTAAGGAAAATATTATGTCACATATGCTTCTTTCCCATACAGATGGTGGAAATAGGAATGGTAGAATTACAAATGCCATAATTTACATGATTTGCAAAGATCTTCTACCCCTTTCCCATGTGGAAGATGATGGATTCAAATACCTCATGAAAGTCACTGTGCCACTATATTCTGTTCCAAGCAGAAGAAAAGTTACGTCAATGATTGATGAAAAATATGAACTTATGGCAAATATGTATAGAACAACACTAGCTTCTTCAGACAATCTCACATTAACAACAGATATTTGGAGTGAGACACTCAATACAAAAAGCTTCTTAGGTATCACAGTGCATTACCTACAAAATAAAAATCTTGTATCTGCAACAATAGGTGTCACTGAGCTAAAAGAAAGTCACACTTCAGAATATTTATCCAGAGTACTTTTGAGCGTTTGTGAACAATGGAGCATTACACTGGAAAATGTCATGGCAGTTGTTACTGACAATGCCGCAAACATCGTGAAAAGTATCCATGATACTTTTTCCAAGAAAAAACATTTGCCATGTTTTGCGCATACATTAAATCTAGTACCAAGCAAAGCTATCGAGCTTACAGTTGGCCTACCAGAAAGAATATCTCACATAAAAGCCATTGTTACCTGGTTTAAGCAATGCATTGCAGGAGCAGATATGGTGCGAAAACTACAGCTAGAGAGTGGGAAATCAGAAGGCCAAATACTGCGACTTAAACAGGACATACCAACCCGCTGGAATTCCACCTTTTATATGCTTGACCAATTTGTTAAGCTAAGTGAACATGTAAATAATGTATTGCTCAAGTTCCCACAAGCACCATCTATGCTTACAGCAACTCAGTTACAAGTGGTAATGGAAATAATTGAGTTGCTAAGGCCAATTGAGTCAATTACAACTGAAATATCGGGGACAAAATATGTCACAAACAGCAAAGTTATTGCTCTAGTCCACTGCTTAGAGGCACATATTGAAGCTGCCAATCCAAGCCTTGATGTTAGTCGTGACCTAAAAAGGAATCTGCAGGATGAGATACAAAAGAGATTTGGCCAAATTGAGGGTGTAAGCATTGTAGCCACAGCCACCTTATTGGGTCCTCGATTCAAGAAACTTCACTTTAAGGATCCAATTTCATGCTCTAAAACAATAAAAAATGTGTCAGCTATGATGAGAGAAATTCAATGTGAAGAATCCATTTCAATCAGTGAGACCAATGATGCCGGGAGTGGATTGCCAAGTGGTAAATTCGATCTCTGGAGCCATCACAAACAACTGGTGGCCACAAGAATGAATGCATCGCTAATGGAGAACACCGGAGTCCCAAGTGAACTTTCTCAGTACTTGGGGTCCCCTGTTCTTTCATTAGACAGTGATCCAATCCAGGAGTGGCATAAATGTATATCACTATATCCAGTCCTCTTCCAAGTAGCAACGAAGAACTTGCCAATTGTGGCAACTTCCATGCCATCTGAAAGTCTCTTCTCCAAGGCAGGGAATATAATGACACAGAAGAGGAATCGCCTGACTGGGAAAAGATTATCAAAATTAATATTTTTAAATTCTCTCAGTGACTCACAATGGGGACTTTACGCGACAGACATATTATAGCACATCACTATTGTGATGACTTGAAAAATTAATTTAAAAAGTTACCTCAATTGAAAAAATACAAAATTTATAAAATTAATGACTGATTTTATTAATTATGATGTTTATTATCCATGCTTTTGCAGAGCCTACAACTATTTTTATAATATAAAAATAAGGTATTTATATTTCACCTACCATCACCTCTCAACGGCATAAATTGTCACTTATATATGTATAACTTATGCAACAAACCAAGACTGAATCAGCAATAATCCAAGTATTACTTTTGAAAGCATACGTTCCTTGAATTCAGGCATGTACTTAAATTCCAATCATATTACAGATAGATTACTACCAACTCAAAACATTTACTATGACCAATGATTCTTTTTAAGTCATTTTGTTAGTTAAACAGCATATATAATGCACTATCATTGATTACTTATATCCCACAATAATTAGTTCGCTTGAGACAAGACAGCATTATTTGATTCACTGAATCATTAATTTCGTACATGACATAATTGTTTTCACTCATAAAAAAATGTTTTCAACGTAAAACATCGGGATTCATCGCTTACCGTATGGCCTTCAATGATCCAATATCAACACCAGAATCGTACGATTATTTCGCTCCTCACTTTCCCCACAAAAATCATATGATGATTCTTCAAATAATCGATTATACCAACCGCATCGCTCTTTTCGCCTCCTTTGCTTGACGATTATTCCGATGATACGATCACTCCGCTCCGTAGAAATATCATATGATTATTTTCGCAGAAATATCATATGATATTTCACCGATTTTTCACAATCGATTATCCACGCAGTATCGCTACTACTGCGTACCACACCCGATTCTTCGCATGACGCAACCACGCAACGATCATTCCGATGATACGATTATTCTGCCCTGCAGAATATCATATGATTATTTTCTCAGAAATATCATATGATATTTCACCGATTTTTCATAATCGATTATGCCACCCCGATTTTTCTACTGAATCGATTTTGCTGACACGATTATCATATGATACGAAAAATCGATTACGGAGAAAAATCGCCCATCTCTAGTCACTGCCGCTATTCCATCAAAAGGATCAAAACAACAGGCTAACGAAAATACCCGGCGTATATCATTAAATTTGTATGTTCACGGAATATGTTTCAAATTTTTATGATGCGCTCAGCCAAAAACTTAAAAATAAGTTGCCCAGGCGTCAGAAAGGTGGGGACTGCAGGTTTATTCAGCCTTCAATCTTGTCACCTAGCACCTTGATTGTAACTCTTAAATGGAATGAACTTAGCAATGTTGGTCTATCCTACAGTTGAAGATATTAAGGCCTCTTTACACGATACAATTTTTTGTACAAACGGTTGTTTAAACTGAACGAAATTGCATGCTTGTCAGAATGGAATTAGAACAGGTTCTATTTCCTGTTCAGTCATTCAGACAATCGCACAAGCGTTCGTACAATTTGCCGCTTTTCAAGGTACAATTTCCTCATACAAGTTTGTACAAGAAACTGCACAAAAAATTGTATCAGGTAAAGCGAACTTTATAAATAAGAAATGTTACTGTTGTTCTCTTTTCCCCTGCAATAGAATATTGTAAAGTATGACAAATACTTCGGATGTATTGTAACCCAACACCTTAAATTTCAGGTCGAATGTCTTTCCATGCAACAACTGTGTTAAACATGGGGGCAGCCGTAGTCCAAGGAAAATCATGGGAGAGATGAATAGATATGGTGATAAAAAAGTGAGTTACAGTCACTTAGAACCTGCAACAGGGATATTACCGAGCAAACAAAGTGAAGAAGTCTATGTTCAGCATCAGCAAGATGGTTTGGAATAAATTTAAATGCAAAGCTAGATGTTTCAAATGAGACATAAAAAGGAGAATATCTTGCTTGACTCATTCTCAATCTGAAAAAGTTCTAGGTATCCAAATAATGCTTTCTGAACAAAATGAATCAATACATTTCCTATAACATATACCTTCCAAATCAAAGAAAAAATACCCACAATTACAGAAAGGTAAAAAGGCATCATGAAACTTCCCCCATCATCAGATCATGTTAGCACTGACCCCTCACAGAACTCACACTTGTACCTAAGTTTGGACATCCCTCCTCATAAAACAGCACCTTGTGCAGTTTTCCAACTCCTATCGTACCTGTATAATACCTTGGGGGCACAGCACTTCACACTATTCAAATCCTAACTGAAAATATGAATTTAAGTAATTGAAATATGTTTCCACTTCTATTATTGAATTGCTAGCATAACAAAGCAAGAGGACACAATTGGCTAAAGGGAGTGCTACGAGGTATATTTAATGCATTATGTCAACTTTTAAGTATAAGGAGAGCTTAACAAAGAAATAGGTATATTAAAGGATCTAAATAGACTGGCAAAAAGGTCAACCTAGCTTAAAGAATTAGCATGAGGCCATCCAAAGAATTGTTAAACCCACATAAAACAGGAATTATGCTCCCCAAAACCTTAACAGAAAAAATATGCAAGAGTACTTGGTGGTGACAATAATTGGCAGTAATGTCAACAGGCTATCAATTTAAGAAACAACTCACTTTCAGAAAACTAAGCTTACTCAGGTAAAAATATCTCATCTGCAATTCATTTGAAACTCTTTTAAACACAATAAACTCATCTGCAACTGATTTTCACTGGTTTGCATCCCAATTTTTAGGGTCATGCTCATTTGGAACCCGTTTTCACTCAATTTTGCAACACATTATCAGACTATTTTTCAACTGATTTTCTGCTAAACTGTTATGCAACTGATTTTTATTCTTTAAATTTCTTATGCAACTGATTTTCACTCAATTTTGCTACCGATTTTAAAACTGTTTCACAACTCGAATATTAAATAAAACTGTGATGCAACTGCTTTTTACTTAAAAACTATTTTGCAACTGCATTGCAACTCATTTTCCACTATTTTTAAAATCGATTGCAATTGATTTTAACTAATTTTCATCTGGCTCGCAACTCATTTTCCACCTTTTCTTGAGGTCATCTGCAACTGATTTTCAACTGATATGCTTCGTGTTTCAATTTGCAAAGCAATTACAGATGAGTTGCAAATGAGTAAAGAAAATCTGTTGAAAATTAGTTTAAAATGAATAGCAGAAGAGATATTTTTACCTGAGTAATCATCTTGCCTGAGGTTTAGGCATCAGGCCACTGATTGGATACAACTAATACAGAATATAACCAATTATCATTAAAAGTTAAGTCAATAAATTGAAAAATGTATTAGTGACAGAAATTTGGTACCTAATCACTCCATCCATATTTTATTCTGACACCCTAGGCACTATGCCACAGTCTCAGTTCCTCCTCAAATAAGAAATATTTCCATTCACATAATACAAGTCACTAGGAATCTTAAAGACAAGAGTATTCCTCTGCTCCTCTGAAACAATATGCCCACTCCTCTAGTATCAGCCCAACAGGTAAACTAGATCCAAGACATGCTATAAATACCACCAACTTTTATGCCACATATTTTAACCTGATAGCATTTTGTTTTCAAGGGATATATTCCCTAAATTAAGTATTCAGAGAAAATGATATACAAATGGTGCCATATTAGTACTCCTTATGTACATTTATTTATTTTCAGTATTCAGACATATATAAAGCAGCATTTGCACAAGTAAATTCAAATATGAAATGAGAACCAAGGTAAACCTAGAAGGGTGGGCAGAGGAAGTTGGAGGTGTTTCCTCTCATAATACGAGTTGGGGCAGGGGACCACTGGATTGGCAACTTATAAAATATACAACACAATCAACAGAGAGGTTTTCAGGTTGTTGCACGTTTAAATTTCATGGAAAGGAGGCACAAGAATGGATTTCTTCAAGGAGATGGGCCAGATGGTACATTTTTTTTCAATTACCAAAACCCTGGCTGAGTATCTCATCACTCAACCATTTCTCAAAATAGATTACAAAACCTCAATATTAACTTTTTCAGGACACAAAGAAGTGGCAAAAATCAGTGTTGAATGTGAAAACATTCTAACATTGGATGAAGTTAACTGTGAGCATGAAAGGCATCATTGTTAGATGAAGACAGAGGGGGAGAGACTGCGCATGTTCAAACAGAGAAACTCTTCTTTTTGTACTGCCTACTGCGTATAAAACAGCCCTCTCTTGTGAAGGAATACCATACCTCCAGAACCTCACAACTCACTTCATCTAAACGCAACTTGCACTCACATTTCCACACCAGCATTTGCAAAACATGAAATGAGAGACTTTGGGGGTACAATGAATTACATACAATTAAAAAAATAATAAATACAACAGTCAATTATCAACAACAACATTGCAGAGTTAACTCTGTTCGTCGTTTGTCAGTTCTGGAGTGACCGTCCTTTCTTATCTCATTTGTGGATCAGAAAGCAACAGTATGGTGAAGGGTGATCTAGTCAAGAAATAATGCAGTGGTAAAAAGAAATAAACATAACATCCAAGTATACATAAAAATTTCTCAACATGTGTCACCTTGGAACCTGCCAACTGCCAACAAAATCATATGTACAAAAAATAATAATTTTCTAGTCATAATTATCAACAAAGCATCTCTTTGTAATGTTAATTCCCCTCTTTTGCCACTGCATGATTATAAATTATGCCAAAATCTTTTCTATCCACCTGTCAACCTTGCTTCCTAATCCCACCCCTTCACCCCCTTTTCCCTCTCAATCACATCCATGCAGACACATTCATACACGCAGATTCCCAAATCTTATCCATGCACACCGGGACTAACTATCCACTTGCCACTTTCTCTCCCTCTATTTAAAGGGTACATGTCCAATAAGGTAAAAAGTAAAATGTTGCCGCCCCTGCCCCCCCTTATCTCCCATCACTTCCACACAATGGCAGACTATCACCAACCGCATATGCTTTTTTTTAAACCATCCACCCCAACTTTCAAGCTTATTGTAACCGGTTCTTTTGTAGCTACACTTTGGGGTTGACATCCCAAAGATGCTCCATTCTTGTGGCACATGGAATAGCTGCAATAGCAATTATTAAAATGAAGTACCATGTTTTAGCTTTAGCTTTTTTTTAACCCCAACTCCTTCTTGGAAATGCAAATCCCTTCCTTGAAGAGAAAATTTTCAAACAACCTAATTACATGTCTTTTTCATAAAACTGCTTATATAATGTGTGCCAATGCTACACCTCGGTTTCCTTTATTAACATGCACTCATTTTTGAAGTCTGCTAACGGAGCATCTTGTCCTTTGAATGCTAAATTTACTTAACAACTTGCTCCAATCTTCTCTATCTATATATACTCTTTGTACAAACTTATTTTCAATGATCCTACAATCTTGAATCCAATAATGGATGAACAGGACAGCGGTAGGATTTTTTTTTAGCCATTATCCATCAACAAAACTTTTCCACACGCATGTACACGGCTGAAAAAAGAAAAAAATACACTCACGCATACGACACACACATAATGTGAGGCATATAAATCCTTGCCCTCACACTCAATTACACCATCCTGTGGCCTTTATTCACACATATTGTTCCACTTTTACCATAGCCGAGGCAAGTGCAGTGCTTTGGCACCAACCAGTGTGTATACAGGAGAAAAGAAGCACTCTGGTTCTTGGGGTAGGGATGTTTGTAGATGAGTGGAGGAAGAATCACAGGGAAAAGACCAGTCTACAAACAATGATGACTCAATACTAAGTAGGAAAACCTATGCTTCATTTTTTTCCATTTTCTGTCCATACATACAAAATCTTGTCGTACTAAAAAAAAGAAGATAGTACTTGAGGGACATGAGGCAGGGAAGAGCCAATTCTCCCTAACAATAAACACAACCACACACCAATCACACACAGCATACAATTCAAAATAAAGCACACGCCCATACACACACACCCCCGGTACTCCATTGGAATGGACATGAAAGCATATAGCCATTCCTAATACCCGATGGCCCTCAAATCTCTCAAGAGGCAAGATCCTAAGATTACAAGATTTAACCCTCCTCCATTGGCCAAGCCTTCACGAGGACATGGCAGCAAGAGAAAATGAGTAAGTATTTCATCAGGTCACAGCTTCCCTTGAGTCTGTTTGGACACAAGCAAGCATACTGAGCTGCCACCCTCATCCCTTGCTCACCCAACAGAGAGGGACACACTGAGGACTCTGACTTTTCACTGGGTTGCAGGTAATTTCTGAAGCTGGTTTCTATTCATGTTAGGAGGTGAACTCATCATCTGTACGCGAACACTGGTACAACACACGAGAAATGATTGCTGCAACATGCTGATCCAGAATCTGGCTCATAACTAGGGCAAGAAGCCGATGCTCTTGCTGCAGGAAAAGAGGTCTATTCCCAGGATGGCGGGCAAGGTGTAGGAGGGTGCCAGCTGCACGTCTCAACATATCAAGGCTGGTCCCCATTGCCTCAGGGTTATCCCTAAGAGCTTGAATACCATGTTGATTCGCAACACCCAAGGCACTAGCCTCAGCCTGCTCCACAAAACCTACTAATAGGGACACAACGGGTGGGGAACCCAGGGCCACTGACCGAGCCACACCAGAATCTGCAGCGGCAAAACAGTGCAACAGATTCACTGCAAATTCTCTCAAGGCCTGTTCTTCCCCCTTGCACAGAAGCCGGGCAAGCGATGCACACAGCTTTGAGAGCCGTGCCCGAGGGGGAGTGGCTAACACAAGGTCCACGTTGCCGTCGGCCACACAAAGTTTACACAATGCCTCGAGGGCCAGTCGCTGAGGAGAGAGAGGTGATGAGGGAGGAACAGTGGGCAGGGGATCTTGGCCGTAGGCTGCAGGACACACTGCCCAGTGCAACAAGCCATCCAGCAACGGCCTTGAAATCTCCTCAGGATATTGCGTGAGATCGATTCTTCCAGCCACATTTGCTGCCATTACCAACACATCTTCTCTCAACTGGTGGAGAGTGTCCCACCACCATTCTCCAGAGGGGTCCGAGGCTGAGCGGCCCAAGCCATTGCTCATTGAGTCGACACCCAACGGTGAGATCCCAGAGGACGCAGTTGTGGAGCTCTCCTCTTCCCGATCGTAATTTCGACGGTGACCAGCAGCACGACGAGGATGTTCATGGTGAAGAAGTAATAATTTGCCCAGAAGAGAAAGAAAAGCTGGGGAACGAGCAAATTCTGACTCATTACCTGGCACAAATGTGAGGTTACGCAAGATGTTGGATAGACAAAGGCATCGTCTTGACAGGGATTCTTGTGTCTCGGTGACCAGGAGTAGACTTCCCTCATCTCTTGAATAGCACTCATCCTCATAGTCCTCCAAGCGCCGCCTCTTCAGAGTCCCAGCGGGATCACGAATTTTCAGCGTTGGGGTCTGAGGTGACTGCGCCGTTGGCTTTTTTTGTGCATCGGAATCTTCCTCACTATCTCCATTCTCCTTTTCCCCATTCACCAGGCTGCAACCATCATTCTCCTCCTCACCCCCAGACACCCCATTTCCAACCACTTTTGCAGCTGCCTCTTCCTCCGATTTGTCCTCAGTTGCTTCCGATTTGAGGGTGTCGATACTGTCTTCGTCCTTACTTGGAGCATCCTCAATCCCAGACTCCTTCTTTATGCACACCGTATCACTCACGTTCTTATTAGTCCGCCTCTTCCGTTCACAGTTCACCCTTTCTAAAGCCGGCGACTTCAAGGAATCATCTCCACCACTCTCCCCTGTGGCATCGCCCTCTTCCTCCTCTTTCACTCTGTCCTCGGCCACTAGCCTCTGCTCCTCCTCATTCTGCCCTACAACCTTCTCAGTCTCTGCCTCATCCTCCTCCTCCACAATCTCTTTCTTAATGACCACCTCACCTGACACACTCTCCCCTTCACATGGAGCCACACACCCATTCTCCGACAAAGAATTAGACATTTTTACCTCTGAGTCTGCTTTGGGATGCCCTAACTTGCTACTTTCTTTCACTTTTCCATTTAGCACACGCACAAAGGTCACATTTCCATACTCGCTACGAAAACAGGGCACAATATAACGAGTGCTATCACTGGGAACAACAACAGTTGTGGGGGCAGTGGCTGTCTCTGCAGTTGCTCCGGCCGCTGAGACACCCTCTGGGCCCACCAATGCAGCACCTTCATCCCACGCTCGATGGCCGTCCATGACAAACACATCTGACTCCCGGGGCACGATCTTAACTGGCTCCCCTCTCCTGGAAACCATGGTGTAACTGGACCCCTGGAGGAACACAACGTGCTCGGATGGATCAATGTGGGCGGCCGCACCAAGATCAACCTCTTCCTCAACCACCTCTGATGTTTCATACCTGGAATGAGAGTAATACCTGGGCATGGGTTTTGGTTTTTGCACCAGTTAATACAATTAGTGTAAAAACTTTGAAAATATTCAATAAAACAAAATAAGCACATTTATACAGAGAAAACATTACACTCAGTATTGCACAAATATTTGATTAATAAGAGTCAGCCATTTCTTAATATTCTATGCAAGAATGTACGAAATATGAACAAAGGTTACCATTCTTAAGAATAATCCCTATCATATTTTCATTTCAGTAGGTATGAAATATGAGTACAATAGGTATGAAATGGCATTAAGTTCTTCATGTTTAGCAGCTAATCTCCCAATAAAAAATTATTATTATAGAGCAAAAAAATGGACAGGTTAAAAATGTGTCCATCAATTTTGAGTATTACAATACATATTTAACATAAAAGTAAAAAGCAAATGCAAAAGCTAGGACAATGAAAGTCATAAATGAAACATTAAAACATCATAAAACCCTTGCAAAAAGAAGTTTTGTATACTAGTCAATGATAGCAGGGATAACAAAGGGCACCACTTTCATCAATTTGCAGCAAACAGTTACATCTAACATGGATACATAACTAAGCATTAAAATTATTATAACTCAACTATTATTTCACTTTTATATTTAATGCCCATTTATAAACTAAGATCACACTAATAAAAACTTTATACACCTATGCACTTTGATAATACAAGAGTGTCTGTTTTTGCATGTGCAGTGAAAAGAATAGCTGACAAATGGACATTTCTGTGTTCAAACGTAACTATTGATTACCTCTGAATCTGGCTACAGACTAACCAGATTCACATCTCCAATGGAATTACTGTGATCAATTAGCACATTTCATTGGTTAACATGTCCAACATAAATGAAGGTATAGTGCAGTGGGCAGTCAAAATTTTGAAATCAGTTTAAATTACAATGCATGCAACATACAAGCAGGGATTTCACATTTAAATTAAAATTCTTGGCCAAAATTTATTCTTCTCGTTACATATTAAAACAAAACTCACCATTTTCTTTCTGCCTTCAATCGATCATGGTAAGAGCCAGCTCCCACAGAAGAAACACGTGAAACAGCTGTGCCTGGTGAATGCCCGGCTTCCAAGTCTCCACCATCCGCTCCAAAAACATCCATCAGAGATCGATGGAAGTGCTCAAGGAGAATATCAAGCAGTCCTGGCATGTGTGCCAGCCCAAAATAAGCCACTGAAGAGTCATCAAATAGTAAAACACTAAGTGCATCTAGTGCATAAGCTGTCTCAGCTAGGAGCCCCGACCTCAGGCACATCATCAGCCGCCAAGCATCCACAGGTGCCACATCGGCACGACATAGCCTTCTTCTCTTGTGGAGAACTGGTGTCGTTGCCTCAACGCTGTCAGGAGGGAACACCAACTCTCTTTTGCAGCTGGCTGCCACCGCTGCAGCAGCTGCAGCTGTTGCAGCCTGTTGCTGTTGAGACTGCGGGTGGTGATGAGCGGAAGATATGGGCGTGGAGTTGGGAGAGCGAGGCATTCTGGGCAGATGAGGATCACTAGCCATGTATCCCGGCTGGAGAATTTCAAATTGTAAAACAATATTCAATTAACAAATCATTTTACACTCTAGTTCACAAGACTAACAAACAATTACAAGGTTGAATTAACATGCCATTAAATTTTTTAAAAGCATGCTAGAAATAATTATCCTATAACGATTTAATAGGTGAACTGAAATGAAAATTTTTACATAGCACTCATTAAAATAATGAGATATTAAAAACCTAGTGTATTCAGAACTTCAAAAACTTATTGCCAGCTTCTGCAATGAATAATTAAGAACTTGAAAGAATAAGGAATGAAACATTCATTTTATTTTCCTTTTCTTAGTATTAAGCTTATTTCACAAGATGTAAATCAAGTATATCATGTGAAAACGTAACACTTCCTAATATTGGATAAAAATATTATTTTAATCCAACTAGTTCAACTAAGTTAGGCCAAACAAGTCTAGTCTATAGAAATGGGAAAATGCAAAAAAGAAAAACTGACAGACAACTACTATACCATGCAAACAGAGAATGTACTGGTAATATTTTTACACTTAGATCATGATTTTACTCTTAATTCTCTTCAATGGATTGTATGCTAAGATTTTTAGGGCAAATACGGTGACTAGGAAAAGAACCCATGGCACACAGTTTCACTCTATGCACAAGATAGAATATAATTCACATAGATCACATATGTATGCACTTCTTCAATTGGACCCTAACCATGGTTGCTACATTTAACAATAAAATTTTTGGAGCAAATTACAAATATCTGTGGTACATTAACAGTACTATCTTTTGGAATTTGTATTTATTTTTTTAAATTCTCAAATAAATAATCGTTTCAATAGTGCTTTAATAAATCCAATACATTTTTGAGGTAAGTATAAGGGCATGAAGGACGTTTATATCAGTTATGCAGCATGCCATAAATGTTAGTGTCCTCATCATATAATAAATCTTAAAAGTAAGTTGAAATTAAGGCATTAAAAATTACTGCTTGGGATAACATATTCACTTAAGGATGCCAATATAATTTTAATTCGAACAAGAGTCAAGTCTACACAAATATTCCACCACATTTCATAATGAAACATCAAAATCACACTAGACAGAAAAGCTACAGTATTATTTCGGCGAAGAGTTTATCTTTTAAATAATCAAATCAATTTGCAACTGCTGGCATCTACTTATCTCATGTCTATTACCACAGTAAAACTCCGACAATACTTATCTCCAGATAAATGGTTATCGTATGTGATAAATGATATTTAATATGATAAACCTTATAGCTTTTGGAAAACTGGTAAAATGGATCATAGCTCTGAAAAGTGGGTCCAAAACCAAACCCAACAAATATTTACACATGTATTATTAAGTTCAAAAGAATTTCAATACTAATAAGCTAATCATCCAATAGCCAATTCTTATCAAGAGTATTCATAGAATTTACTAAGGACAATGATAAGCTTGCTTGATTAAACAACAACTATTACAGGATAACTAGGCAAATTATTCTGATCAAGTAATCTAATCACTTCCAATGATATCTGACCTTTTCTGTGTAATTATAAATGCTTTTCTTTTAAAAAAAGTACTCTAAATCAGCTCCAGACAATTAAAGAGAATTCAACCCATTCACAAAGTCAGATTTATGCACATTTACCATAGTTTACCAATAAAAACTGATATATCCAGAATGTTAATCAATAATACGTAATTGATGGAGAATGTTAATGACTTTATGATATATTTGGTTGGCATATTATTCCCCTAACTACATGGCTTTCAATTGATTTGAACTTAAGAACTTTTATATGTAACCAAAACCTACTGAAAGATATGATAATGTTAAAAATATAGGGACACTGGATATCTAAGCTAACAAAATTGTGACACGAACATTTTATTATGAACGAGAGAAAAAAACTCGATATTCTACACACTTAAGTAATTATTAACAATAAAATGATAAAAAATGCTCAATGGCAATTTTATTTCTAAGATAAGTGATTGATATGAACACTAGAAGCTTAAGTGAAAGATTTTTGAAGGATTAAAGCAGTTACACCTGGTGTGCATTTAGACTTATACCTGCTAGGCTCTGAAGTTGAAAATTCCCATCCTATATCAATACACTGAATTCATCTTTCCTATACAATAACCTACATTCGCAAATCACCGTTTCCTCAACACGATGACCATAGTGGGAATAAAATTAAAACATTGATATTCACACAGTAATCCTGTTAAGACTGATGAAATATCCTTAGTAAAGCATATTGCAGTCATCACCAAAAGGTAAATTCGCTAAATAAATACAAATGAAAATTCCAATGGAATGTAATTGCATGAGGAAATTACATTCTTGCACAACAATGATCAATCACTTTCCTGTACCACAATACATATTGTTCACTCTCCCAGTATGGCAATATAATAAAAGATGCTTACATTCCTACAAAGAGAGGGGTGGCTTTAACTTATAAATGTAATTATTTCATTTTTTTATTTTCAGAGTCAAGATATACACCCTTTTTGGCTTTTATGGCTAGGAAACTACCCTATACACCAAAATTATTTATGATGAAGGTCCAGCAAGGATGGTACTTTAAATTTTATTAAATTACATCACAACATACTAATTTCATAGGGACCTTTCTTTGAAAGCCAATGCTCACCATGAAAAAATTAATTACTCTGCATTAAACAACAGGAATTTTTAAATAATTGCCTACCATTATAAAATCCAATTTGAAATAATACAAAACCCAACCTACCCTAATATGAACAATATTATTGTTCCAATGAATAGTCTCAGAATAAAATTGGAGTCTAACATAAAATGTCAAGGTCATTTCGATGTCCATTTCATCGAAAAGCAACGTTTCATATAAATTGGGAGCAATGATCAACTGAGGATTTTTAAAAACTGCACAAAAGAATGTTCATATGGATGTGAAAAGTCAACAAGATGATCATAATTTTTAAATATTTCTCACACCTTTACATCATGTATTGTGAAATTAAAAAATTTAATTTATGTCTTCTCATAAATAATTTCTAACACAGGTCAAGGTTAGGATGAAATACTCAATCCCAAGTAGAATCAATCATCGAATCTTTAAACGGAATAAAATTTCAGTATTCATAACTACTAATCAAACTTCTTGTACATATTTCATTTATGTTGCTTGCTACTGCTTATCTATTATTAATTCATTCCATTTATTGAACCCAGTATAAGCACCTTGGATGCTGTTTTAGAAGTCAAATAAATGAACTGTAGAGTCAGCAAAAATGAACATATGTGCATCATATGATACTCTTAAGCTTAATGAAGGAAGTCACAATTGAAACTTCCACTTTTTTTATTTATAAATACCATTTTACTATAAACTTTCTCATAAATGGTTTCAAAACAGTTGAAAGAGTAACTTTGCAAGTAAGATTACCAGTTTAACTTTATTATCCAGTTATTCTATGATAATTCAACACTGTTTTAATTATAAGCACCAATCAATTCTCTCTCATACTACTCATAATTAGAATTTTTAAATCAAACGACAAAATATAAATATCTTCTAAATACTAAATTCAACCTATTATTCTCAGCATCCGTTAAGTTGTACATCAAATAAACTGAAAGTAAATTATTAGTTTCTTTACAGCATTCCAATTACTTTGGAAAAGCTTCTAGGTCAAAGAAATCCAGGCACCTAAGTCTTACAAAAAAGTTACAAATATTTCAGTTAAAAATGGAAAAAGACTAATAGCAGTGCACATGCCTTAGGCAAGGATGGAAAACAGAATAAATACTGTATTAGCTCTTTAAGAGCAAGAGGCTTTTCAACAAGATTTCTATATGCAAAACACTTTCACAGGCAATGGATGCAAATTTCCCGAGTTAGACTTTAAATTCTGAAGCATTTATTGCTCATTAGTAATACTGATTGTTCGGTTTTAGGAAGACTAGAGAACATAATAATGTACAAGTCATGAAGATCTTATGAATTCTGAGTTAGAAGCATAACTCATCAATAATGTTGCCCATGAAAGATGGCTGAACATCAAAAGAATCTTTCAAATGTGTTAACACAAAACTGATTAAAGCCTGGATCAACCTTTAAAACTAAAATTCAAATGGCAAAGCAAAGGAGTTCCTCTGCTTTAGAAAAGCATCTACCAACACCATGGATAAAAAAGTCAAAATGTTACAGAAAATACGAGAAAAATATCTTGAACAAAAGAAGAGGTTGAGGCAAGACAAGCCAAACAGCAAAACCATGCCTGGCAGGGAAGGAATATTAAGTGCGCAGGCAGACACAATTTCCTTTCCTTCATCTGACATCCACAACAATGAACACACATATCTGCACCATTAGGTTAAAAAGATTCATTCCCAATGCATACAGAGTCACTGGACAAATAAAACAGGGGGAGATGCAGGAGTGGCTTTCAGGGACCAGAGGGAGCCACAGGCCGTAGGTGTAAGTTTAAAAATGAGTCAATACAAAAATACAGAATTTTCAATGACTCATCAGGGATGAGTAACTGACATGTATACACCAAGAATGTCAAGTTAGTCCAAGCACAAAGAACAAATGAAGCCTTAGGTTAATTAAGCCAAAATCAACATATGCCGAGACCTCAGGTTTCCAATGGATGAGTGTAAGCAATGGCATCATTTTTAGTAGCTCATAAAGATGGGGCGAGCGAGCCTCATTGAAAGCCTACAGGTCGCGTCAACAGCCACTACAATGCCTTGGTGCACACCAAAGGACCTTGACCAGACGTTACGCACAATGCAGCCAGCCATTCCACAGCATTTACCAACTACACTGCCATGGCACGGGGGTTGACCACTCCCCATCCCTGCCACAGACGGATGCCCATTTGAAAGGACATCCCTTGCAGCACAGAAATGGAAGGGGAAGTGTGGGGTTTTTGAGAAAGATGACCCCCCCGGACGAGTGCCACGGGAGGTGCCCCGGCCAACGGCGGCCTCTCCCTACCTGCTGGTGCTGTTGGTGCTGGTGAGGGGTTAAGGTGGCTGCCGGAGGTGCCAGTGATGATGGGGGTGGGGGCGCCTGCGAGAGGGGCGGTTGGGCCTGCAGTGATGATGGCGGGGCCACCGTGGCCCCCTGCTGTCTTGGCTGTGGACCCGCAGGGAGAGGTGGAGCTTGCAGCTGTGCCACTGATGTGGGGGCAGTCGTGGCCTGTCCCGGCTGAGGTGGAGGCGGCTGTTGGTGGGGGTGTAGGGGTTGGGGAGGAAGGGGCTGAGGGGAGGGGCCCCCAACGTAACCCCCAGCAGACCCAGGTGGCCCCTGGATATGGTGGCAATGGTGGGAGTGGTGCACGGATGGGGCAATGTAGTAAAATGCCTTCAACCGTTTTAAATGGGAACACTCATTGTGAACCCAAAGTGACGGCCTCACTGCTAGGGCCACAGAAACCTCTAAGCCCCTTAAACCATTTGGCCTGGCTTGCATCATCCAAAACCAGCAGAGCATCTTTCATGACCATCAATTCAGTTTGAATATGTTATATACATCCCTATGTGCAGCTGATGAGTTAACTAACTTCAATGACATTGAGTAATTACTTCGAAACAAGGCTGATTGAAAAAAAGGTTTTACACCAGAGAAATACTAAATTTCAGACTAGAGAAACATTCCCAAAATATCACATTGAAATCACTCCAACAACCCAAATGCAAATCCCAGTTAATTTACACATATGAAATCATATGGTGACAGCTCACCTATCAAAAATATGAGAAGTTACTACGAAAACCTCTCCACCTCTGATCAGTGTAAAATTAACTCCACACCCTCTTATACAGTCACCATATTATTTCTCAGAAAACATAAATGAAGGATTAAAATGTTTACATCAACATAGGCCAGGACACTCCTCATTTGAGGCATAGCACATTATTAATTAGGAAAGAAATGAAAAACAAACACTAACACCTTTTTTTCATCAAGTGACATGTTGTTACCTCAAAGCTACCAACATATATTAGCTAAGTGCTCGAATGGAAAAATAAATCAAAGTATATCCAATGTATAACCTTTTATGAACAGGTTAGGACACATTATCGATCTATAATACCACCATTAAATATCTAAACAAAGATGAAAGCAAGAAAAGGGACACATTGGAGGACTATTGTGCAGAGAGACTGTCCATCTTAGCATTATAAAAATAAAATAGAGCCAGTGTGCCACAAAAGGCAACAAGCATGTTAATAGACATGAGAAAGAAAGTTGGTTAGCAAATAAGACTTGTAAAGCAGAAGGCCAGAGAAAAAAAGACTGATAAAGAGAGAAAGATTTGAGACAGAATAGAAGGCGAAGCACTATCCTAGAAAAATAAATTTATTAACAGACCTTCATGCCAGAAGGAGGTGGCATTGGAAAAGTGCCCTTCGCATCAGGGCGGTACGGAGGCCTCATGGGTCCCAGGGGCGGCCGCAATGGAGAACTCTGGCCTATGCCGGGGGCTGGCATCGAGGGGACCCACTGCTGCTGCTGTTGAGACTGGCCCGTGGCAAGAGGTAGGACCCACTTACATTGTGAGGTAGCAAAAATCCCAGCAAATCATCAAAACATTAATTTTTGCATTCCATGCTTTATTACCATAAGGCTCTCTTCAAAAGTAAAAAAGCCACCAAATCAAAGTGCCAGTACAGACATCAAGAGACCCATATGATAACACTGATGAAACATTTTTGCCCCTTTCCACACAATCAACAAGAAAAACAGGAAAAATAATTTTACCACATGGTGTAAAAAACGAAAAGTACTGAAACTGGGATACAATCCCAAAACTATCTACTGCATGGCGATTCTCATTAAGGTGACCTAATGGGCAAGGGCCTAGCCACGTTGACACACCAGTTCCCGTGAGATCACCGAAGTTAAGCAACGTTGGGCCCAGACAGCAGTTGGATGAGTGACCCTCCTCCATACAGTGATGCTCTTGTCCCGTATTCGAGTGGCTGGCTAGGTTAAATGTGGGTTGGCACAATGAATCTAAAGAGATCTAAGTGCCAGGGGGACTCTAGAAGGACCCCGCCCACCCCTCTAATTCATATTTTTACAAGGTGGCCTAATCATAAATTGAAAACGAGAATTAGGAGGGAGTTCTTGTATCCACTTAACCCCTGAATCCATTGAATCTCAATGGATTCCAGGATTCAATCATAGATTCCATGATTTGAAAAATGCTGTTTTTTTAAGTTCCTGCAATCATTTCAGCTTTTAACTGAAGGACAACCATCTCTATTTTAACCATCCATTTTTTCATTCCAATTTATTTCGATGATTTAGAATGGCTTCCAATAATTTTTTCCTTTCGATTAATTGTTTATCACTAAGATATGTTTTAAATAACAATTGACAATTACAACTCATGTTGACCATATCAGCAATGGTCGTCATACTGGGCTTGCAAGCAAACTGTTGTTTAAGTACCAGTTGATATACACCTGTTTTTTTGATCATCAAAGACCTCTAAGAGAGAGACTATTTAGTACCGCTGGCTTAGTGTGCGACAGAAAACATGGCTGATAACACCCAAAATGTTGGTTTTTCTTAATAAAATTTGGACATTACTCAATTAGAGGCATGTATTTATGTGTTTCATAAAATTCCTTTCCCATTCAAAATTTTCAAAAGTGGCAGTTTTATAAGCTAGTTGTGAATTCTGAAAAAATATGTAAAACTACATATTTTCGTGCAACTTCAGGAAGCTAACTTAATTTTTTCAATGTAGTTTTTGTTTTTAAGACAGACTGAAAATTAAGTTTTTAACTCAGTTCCATGTACATTTTTGTATAGCGCATGGAAAGTAAGAAGAATAGTTAAATGAATTTTGTACAAGGCAATTTGATTTTCATTCAAGAACCCTTTGAATTTGATTCGAGCATCGGATTCAACCTATCTTCAGTAAGAATTCATCCCTAAGATTTTCTAGAAAACTTATCGTTATAGCACAAAGTGGCACATAAAATCATAGCATCAAAATAAAGAATATTAGGATTGGATATAAATTGTAAAACCAACAGAATGGAGAAGAACAATTTTCTAAATTCAGGTATAATCTTCATCAACAGAAGGAAAAACTTATGAAAGTTATGCAACACGCCATTCCACCAAAAATGAAAATAAGGAGGTGACATTCAACCATAATTAAGTCAACTGATTTTTTTAACAAAATCTCCATCCATTTGCACACAATGACTCTTGGACATTCATTTCAATTCCATTCATCAGCAAGGTTTCAAAAAAATTATGTTGTTAAGTTAGCAAAAGTGGCACGAGGCTGGACATTTCATGACTAAGTCAAACCTTGTGGCTGCAGAATAGCCTTGCACACAAAATATGTATCACCTGTATACTCAAAAGACTCAGGGCTTCTTTGTAATGGAAAAGGTGATGCATGATCCAAAAAAGTGCCTTATGTGTCAATTAGGATAAGCAGCATTAAGATTCTTCCTAAGGACTTCCTGGATTGATATTTTAGGAGTCTAGAGGTCTGCTTCAGTCACTTTTTAATGGCTCATTACATATCTTCTTGACAACTCTAAAATACACAGCATGCATGAAAGTTTCTTGCCCAAAGAGATGGATACTACCCATCCATCCCATTTCCTTAATCTCTTGTGAAGCAGAAAAATTTAATTCCCATTAATGACATCTTTAACCAGATTCATTAGTTTACCAGTTTATATAACTTTATTTCCCCAATTATGAGCAGAAAATGGAAGATTCATTTCAATAATAAGCTCCCACCTAATGGGCCAGTGGTGATCCATCATAATACTAGATTTCTAGCTTAGGGAGTGATTTTTCCACCTTTATTATTGAATAGTTTTGGAACTACTAAGAATAATTATGAGTAATCTACCTCATCAATTCTCCTGGGGTAAGGCACTAAGCAAAAAAGGCTAGACTATACAGTGGAAGCTTGGTATAACAAGTGCTCCCAATGGCCGAGTAATCACTCGCTATACCGAGCGCTCGTTATATCTGAAGGTGCTGCATTAAGCCTCTCAATTCTCACAGTTGTTCATACTTTCCATTTTTCTTTTGTTACCATGATATTAGAAACAGGTAGAAGAGCCGTTTTCTGGTGAAATTGCTTATTCATCGATCATTTTGCAATTTAAATTTTCCAAAACAATAATTTACACTTTGCTGAAGCCTTCTAGTGTTAACCAGTACGTCCATTGGTTACGAAAGTTGTAATGACTCGCCGGCATTTTCGGCGGTCAAAAATATTTCTTGCATAATGACCTATTTCTAGCCTTTATTGATATTCACATTTAGTTATCTCTCGAAAATTAGTTGCAGTGAGAATTTATTTACTCAAGCAAATGCCTCTGTAGGTTGCGCTGCACATTGTGTGTCGTACTAGTGCTGCTATCTGGAGGATCTAGAGTTAATGGAGGTAACTCGCATGAAATACTATTGCCGAGAATTATTGATACATTCACTTAAAATTGTGTATCTTTGAATTCAGGAATCACAAAATAAAAATTGTTGAACCGGATAAATTTTAATTATTCGCATAAAATTGGCCCTGGCAATATTTATGAAAACATTTAAAAATATGTACAAATAACAACTTTACCAGAAAACATAAGTATTCCCATTATTTTTGCTAGCAGGAAAAAATAATCGAAACCAGGATATATGAATTGTAAAATTATAAGAAAATTAATAATTCTTTGGCAACGAAAACTTGGACGACTTTGTCGCGAGAATAAAGAGCATAACAAAACAAGCGTCAGACCTTAGGTATCACACATACACACGCTTCACATTAACAGTACAGTACTTTAAATTTCTATTCCTGGCTGAAAAAATATTCAAGCGTCTTCTGCTTCAGTATAGGGGCAGGAACGAGCAGAGGGGCGGGAACTAACGGGCGGGCGGAATGGCGGGAACGAGCGGGTGGAGGCGGGATGGCGAAGGCAGGCGGGCTGAACTCCGTCCCTTAACCACATCACCGCTCTCTGCTGTCGTGTGTTTTGGTTAATGCTTTACTGCTAGTCCATCTAATGACCATTCCGCTCCTATGTGAACTTGGCTTAATAAAAGAACAACTAAAAAGTGCGAGCGTGCGCAATATACACCAGGGCGGGCTGTAAATCATCAGTGCCTGGACTTCATTGGACTTTAAATAATGTAGAGATGGCACAAATCTTGTATTCTAAGTTGTAGTACACTAATAATGCTACTAAAGATAAATACCATGCATTAATTTGTACTTTGCATGGCACCGTCCTCAAGAAATATCGCTCGTAATACCGAGCGTGTACCATGGCAGGACCTTCTTGGCCTCACTATATCCGTTTTCTTTTACATGTTAATCATGGTCTTTTGATGGTACATTGCCAATCACTCGTTATTGCGAGACTCTCACTATATGCCATACTCACTATTTTACACTTTCTTTTGCCTTGTGATTCCACCCCAATACACTTTTATCAGCTCACTTTGAAAATGTAAGCTGACAGTTGAAAAAGAAAATCACTAATTTTAATAGCACTAATTTTTTCCCCAAGATTTATCGACAATTTTTTTATTTCAATAAATTAAAGAATCAGTGTTACAACATGGATCTCTTGATCAAAGTATAAATTAAAATCAATAAACAAGAAGTGAATAAATTTAATAATTACATGCTAATAAATTTTCTATAACCAAATTATTCACTCACTATATAGAAACTGAATTTGGAAAAAAACTAGGGATAACTTTCAGGGATAACAATACAATGTTTTTAAATTATAGCCTCATTGATCTAGGACAACCCATAAACAATAAAAAGCAGCATACAACACACTACATTTACAAAAGCTGGGAGACTATATTAGCAAGGGTTCCAATACGGACATAACCCATACAACAGAACACAAATAATAAATATGAGAAGCATCTACCAATGATGACTACTATTTCTGGTTAAGGTAGCAAAGAAAATTTTGAAATGATATAAGACACAAAATATTGAACTCGACAGAATAACAACATATTTCAGATTATTCCAGTTTTATTATGACACTAAGTGTATATGCAGGATTGCAGAGAATGAGTAACA
Source organism: Platycnemis pennipes (assembly GCA_933228895.1). NCBI lineage: Eukaryota > Metazoa > Arthropoda > Insecta > Odonata > Platycnemididae > Platycnemis > Platycnemis pennipes. The sequence continues at coordinate 97,896,718 of OW121848.1, read as the reverse complement.
TCACATTTACTCATTCTGCCCAAAAAACTTATTCAATGAATTCCCACAAATAGACAATAGGGTGGTAGTGTGTTGTATAATTTTTCTCCTCCGCAAACCCAAGGAATATAACTCTATATCACAGATCAATTACCTACGCAATCATCAGAATCCAAGTAATACCAATACTTTCCATAATTACATGAATGATACATCATAAACTTGCTGCACTTGCTGCATGGCTACATTTTTCAAATGGGATTCATTAATTAAAGAGAGCAAATATGAGTGAGGCTAGTGAGGGTTGATAGTGACTGAAATGTGAGATGAGAACAGTACCAGACAATTTGCTGGTAATTTTGTAGTAATGGGTACAGTAATTTGCAATAGGACATTACGATAATGTGCACTGCTACCAAAAGTAAAATAATAAAAAAGTTCTTAATTAGGGCGAGACATTAACTTTTCCTTATACCATCTAACCTCTAAAAAGATTCATAAAAATCATGAGATCTTTTCAGCCTCAGATAATCTCAGAGGATTAAGTTTGGGGAGTTCATAACTATAGCAAAAAGAGAAATAAAATCTGACTCAGGGTAGTCACTTTCTTTAAGCACAAGTACTAAAGAATGTCTAAATTATAACATGAAAGGTGAGATAATCTAAATAACCCTGAAAATTTTGCTTAAACTTAATTTCTGTGTTGATTTACTGACTTATCCTCTTTTCTACTCATGAAAAATCACAGGACTATTATAATATTGTATTGTACTGGATGCATATATTTTTCACTTCATCCATTGATGTATTACAACATGTCAAGAATCAAGAAATATATTATGATTAAGATCTCTTTTCCCTGAACAGTATTCCATTAATCAACACAAAAAACTCAAATCATTCATCATGAACTAAATCCCACCCTAGATAAAATATGAAAAATACAGAAGTTAGTCAAACTTCCTTTAAAAACCATTGAACTGGAGTGACTTCAGTAAAACATTCAATCATTATGCAATAAGTATTATTCGTTCTTCCATTTACAATGATGAAAGGCATACTAACCACATAAACAGCTTCTACATGATTGCGCTCGCAAAAAAATTAACTAATATAAAGCCAACAAATCAGGGGCGGAACTAAGTTCAGCATTATTATTCATGCATTGCTCTAAATGATTCAGACCAATAATGAGCACTTATTATATGTATTCAATAAGATTTAGATTATAGCACGTACTCACATAACTAAAAAAAGAGAAAAATTTCTCACCTGCTGGTTGGTCTGATAAGGCGATTGCTGATTTCCCGGTGGATATCTATGTTGGTCCCATTGATTGTTTGTTGGAGGTGTTGGTTGAGATGGTGGCTGCTGTGGTGGTTGTTGACCAGCTACTGGAGGGCCTCCCACAGGGGCAGGCCGGGGAGGACCCTGACCCCATTGCTGAGGAGGACCAGGAGGTGGAGGGCCACCAGGGGCTGACTGTGGATATGGCCCTCTATACTGGCTATTATTAGACCAACCTAAAATAAGACATCTCAAGTGAGCTTACTGACGGCCAAACAAACAAAAGCATCATCATGATGACACTGGCCATTGCATCAAGTTTAAAAAGATAAAAATACCATTGATATCATTTTTATTCCAGTCTGGTTTCTCATACCCTCTGGTGCTTTAAAAGTTATTTCCTTAACACTCCACAGGAACGAGTGGAAATATATGTCATCTCCATATTGTCAGTGAAAGGATGTGAAGGCATATGGACATTCAAACAAAGACAAAATCATGACCAATCTTCTTACATACCCCTTGATGGGGATTCGAAATACTCTTGAATGAATAACATTTTCATCAATTCATTGTATTTATTTTTAACTAAACTAAAATGTCAACTTAATAGGCCACATCTTAAGACACGATGGCCTGATGAAGACCATCGTCGAGGGAAAAGTGAACGGGAAGAATGGAAAAGGCAGGCCTCATAAGAGGTATATGGAGCAAGTTGTGAAGGATGTAAAAGAAAGGAGCTACGTCAATATGAAGAGGCTGGCCGATAGAAGAATCGAGTGGAGGGCTGCGTCAAACCAATCCTAGGATTGTTGACCGATGATGATGATGATGAAACTAAAATGTAATGGAATTATTTCAATTATTCCTAATAGATAGCTAATTTTCTAATGAATGGGCCCAACATTATTATAAAATGGTGAGTTAGGGAATAATTAAGTTAACTTGAAGGTTAATGTAAAAACCCTTACAATACAATAACATAATACTTCCTACATCCTTACTTCCTCTGCCAATGCACAGCAAACAGTTAAAAATAAAAGACCATCGAAATATACACAATCCTTTACTTCGACATATGCATAAAAGAAAAGCTTTGATTGGTGCTGGTAATCAGTTCACATGACTTTCCAACCGATAGTTTTGAGTCAATATTAGAGTTTAATGACTGCACCATGTTTGGATCACTTCTGGAATCCAAATCATGATGTACCTCAAGTAACTAAGACAAACATACCAGGATACATAGCTGGAGGCCTTTGTTGACCATAAGGAGGATATGGTGGCTGGTCCTTTGCAAAATCAGGGTGCCTTCGAGGTTGTGGTGCAGGTGGAGGCATTGCCTTGCTGTTAGGGGGAGCACCAGGGTACATCTGAGCAGTGGCAGGTGGGGGTGCTCCCGGTGCAACAGGGGGAGGGCCACCAGCTTGTTGCCCCTGAGGACCCTGACCTTGCTGGGGACCCTGTTGGCCTTGTTGCTGACTGGGATACACCTAAGTAGCCAAAAGAGTAAGAGATATTACCAAACATGAAAGTAAGTAAACAGTCAAATAATCTGGGGGAAATATCATGAGACAAACTGTTAGAAATTTCTGAGAGAGAGATTTCAAAAAAGAAATTTGAAATATAAATGGGAGCCCATCTATAAGGCTCATTTAAAGTTTAAACGAGGACTTTTTGAATGAAGTAAGTTGCTTGATCATGGGTTCCATAATTTAATGTGACCAGATTTTACTAAATATTTCAGGTAACACAATGGCATCAAAATGTAAATACAATTTTACCTGATCCTGTCTGTAATAGTCTTGCTGTCCAGGGTAGCCTCCTGGTGCTGCCGGGGGTTGTTGATTAGGACCTGCAGTAGGGGGTGGTGGCTGTACTGGAGCCGCATAGCCTGCTGTGGCTCTAGCAACATAGCCTTGAGGCTGACCACCAGGGCCAGGCATATAGCGGTTATAGGGGTCCTGCCCCCCACCACCTGCCCCTGGCATAGGTGGAGCAGCCACACCTGAACCCTGGGCTGCACCTCCTGACTGCTGACTGTAACCCCTGAAATAATTCCATCACCATTATTAAAAAGTTCTTTTTTATTTCACAAAAAATACCACAGCTTGAGTCACTTGCCAAGAACTTCAAAATGAACAATTTGCAATTTCGTCATACAATTTGAGCAGCAATAATTTTATGAGATTAAGAGCATATGACCCTTATTATCACTTAAGCTTGAATTACTTGCAGAGGTTGCATTGATAAACAAGTTTTAAAGGCATATTCCTGAAGGGCATTTCAGAAAAAAGTAAACATTACAATAATGACACCTATAAAATTTGAAAAGAACTAATCCCTATCATACATTCTGTGCTATTTCTGCTAACTTCTGAGGCATGAAACAGACAACAGAGAAAGTGACTACATCACCCCCAGGAGTAATGGTTTACCTTATCAAACAGACTTTCGCCCACTACAGTCAATTCAAGTCAGTGCAATTCTAAGTTTAAAGTACCAAACTTGATTGTGGGGTATTACCCCAATACACATTAAGTGCTTAAGCTATCAAGAGTCAAGCGAACTTAAGATCTATATATCAATGATAAGGTTCCAAGTTCCATGCAAATAACTAACAATGATCCAATCATAGTAGGTATTAACAATTACTAGCGCCTAAATTGATATTGGTGAGCATTCAAAGAAGCATCCACTATATATGCTGAACCTGCACAATTTTCAACATTTTTCCATACTATTTTATGGCTAGCATAGACCATAAATATTATTTCAATTCTTTTCCCCCACTTAAATGTTTTAAGTACGTACATATATTGCTCAAGATTTCAAGGTATAAAGATGTTATTAATTCTGTAACAAAAACATAATTGATACCTGTCTGCAGCTTCAGGTCCATAAGGTTGGTACATAGGTCGTCCAGGGTATTGCTGTCCAAATTCTTGCCCCATTGGCCCCACTGCCCCAGGATGGGGTGGTGGAGGGCCACGGCCATACTGATCTTGATGGGGTGCATACTGAGAATATGGCCCCTGACTTTGGTAACCTTGTTGTAAACCTATAGTAAAAATGATTGCATGCCCTTAATAGCCATTGACAATTTTAAACACTGAAATGGTGCAATTCTCCAATTACACTAGCTTGAATCATGTCCACAACTTTATTGCATTGCAAAATAATTTTATAAGTCATTCAAGATGACCAATTCAGTATCTTACTCAGAACTTTCATTTACTTCCCATAATTGCAAATTTATTAATCAACTTCTACTATGTTAATTGGTAAACATTAAGAATTAGTTAAACACTCAAAATAATAAAAATTTAATGTAGTTATCATGCATTGAGTAAATTTGAAATCATAGTAAGTAACATGCCTAGAATAAACACACTTTACACAATATACTCCTTATTTCATTCATATATGATTTGACAAAAATAAATCCAGTCATTTTCACAATGTCTTCAATAAAGAGTTAAAATCTAAAGATAAAAATGGCAGGTCGATTTCCTGGGTTTGTGTGAAAAGCTAACTACAATTAGCTAATATTATTAATATTTTATAAACTTATTACTTAAAGATTTCTTTAATCCATCATTTTTGTGCAAGAATACTAAAACAATTAAATTTCATTAATTTTCTTGGGGAAAATATGCATATGTAATGACAAAAATATAGTGATTGTTCAAAGAAACATGATGTTCAAAACACAACTGTACGTACAAACACTGCCAGTTTCAAATGAATGGATATGCATGCACCAACTATGTTCACATAAACAACATTGAAATTAACTTCTCAGAATCTAGGGCTTAGCACCACATCAATAAGCAGTGAGTACTTTAAATAATCCTACTGTGCATAGTTTAAATAATTTTTAACACATGAAACTACAATGGAAACAAAATTAACAATCTTTCATCATTTGCATTATTTATTAATAATTTTATACCAGCTACCTCAAAAAAGTTTTCTTGTAGTAATTGAACAATTTTACCTCCAAATTCTTACTAGAAACAGATATTTTCAACATTGTGTTACTTATTCTTCCATCATGAAGTGCAAACTTGCTGACGGCATTCAGCTTTCATTGCAATGGGAAAAACAGCAACTAACACAAATAATACTCTAATGTTATCATTAGAGTTAATCTGAGGCATTTAAGGATAAAGGAAAACGCCTAAACAAGAACAAAAGACACACTTTGATCCTAAATGAGAATATGATTCATCTCCATCATAAAACGCTAGGTAGTGTACTTGTCGCTCCCATGAACAAAGCTGGAGCAATAGCTGAAGATTGCCAGTCACTAATATAAGCAACCAAGAAAGCATAGCAAAACAAGGCAATTTAAAAAAAATACCTGCTTTTAAAATATTCTATCCAACAAATGACTTCATTTAATCTCTCCAGATCCGTGACCTGGTCAAATGTTATGAATCCTACTTCCAAAACCTTTTTTACGCATGACTCTTTGGCATCAAAGTTTCTACAATTTGTTATGAATACCATAACTGTAACTCCACAGAAAAGGAATTAACAGCAATTAATATTTAGACTTAGTCCATACACTAAGAAAGACTATCCAATTTCAAAATTGTATGCCCTCCTAGAGCTAAAATAAACTACCTTCAAATTATGTACATGGTCCGCCTGCTTCTGCTGTTCCAGAATCTCAATAGATAAGAGTTTAAATATTCATAACTTTAGAATTATATCTTTATTTTGTTAATGGCAATGTTTAGGTTGGGACATTTCGGAGTGATGATCACAAATAATTGCAAGGCTGAATACAGTAATAACTGATTACATAGAGCTTATTGGTAACATTAGAAAAATCATTCAAAGAGGACCAGATGAGAAAAAGAGAATTTCATAAGAAACAATGATTAGAAACATATTATGACAAAACCTTGACATAACTCCTGGAAAAAATTTTGGGCATATATACTGCAGACTCGTTTTCAGATTTTCTGTGATGCGTAGCTCAACTTAACTTTATCTATTACCATGTTATATTTTGTTATGGTATCAGGAACAAATGATAAGATGGTTTCAATAACAAACACCTACTACAATCAAGCTGTAAATGTTGGAGCAAAACGAAAACCAAAAGAAAGACATCAAACAAAATGCATGCCACAGCCAGAATCACAAGAGTTAAGGAAAGAGTTATCGAGGACACTAATAGAGAACAGAAAAAAAAGACAAGACAAATCATACAGCAACCTCTAATTGTTTCTAAGGCAATTTTACCTGGGGAACGGATGGGCACGGAGTTCCCAAAGTGAGGCGTAGGTGGAGGATGGGAGTGAGGAGGATGGTGGGCGATGGCAGCAAACTGCTGCGTGGATGGAGGGGTTGTGGGAGTGGCCGAGGAAGCAGGCACGGGCCCCCGACCTGCTGGGGGTGGTACGAGGTGATCATCGAAGGGGTTCGAAACGCTTACGTTATCCCCTGCTCCCACAGCACCTGTCACAAAGGGCAGGGCACAAGGAATAGGGGGTGACAACCGAAGACAAGAAGGCAGCAGGAAAAGGGGGGACAAGCGCACCATCTCAAAAGCTCTCAATGTTTTTGGGGAAATGTTTGTGTCTTTTTGAAACTGCAGCCAACCAATCCTTATTAAGCATTGTATTTTAAATAGCACCAAAGCTGATGCCTTACAGTGTCAAGATGTAAAATTAAGAAAAGACACAAAAGATGCTTTCCCCAAAATATATCATTGACTACCTATTTTCCACTAGGCCTAGCAGAACAAGCCAATAAGATATAAAACTTTCTAAGCAAAGAACTTGAGGCAAGATAAATGAAAGGGGAGAAATGCAGCAATAATGGTTTTAACTAATTTCAGATAATCAACATGTTCATCAAATTAAAGTGCTTTTAACAACCCTATAGATGCGTTCTACACAATACATGAGATGAGGCAAGAGAAAATACAATCAGGATTTAATAATTCTATTATTAAAGAGGGGTATAAAATTATTCAAGAACACCAAGATTTGTGTGTTGCTGTTATTAAAACATTTATGAAGTGTCTATAGAAAATACCTTCAACCATGACTAGATTACTTCAAGGTATAATGTAGCATTACTTCTATATTTAACAAGCAAGGATGGTCAACTAAAAATAATATTTTACGATACCAACTTGTGCAAAGTCACATTTATCCATTGAATTGGCTCTAATCAATGCAAGTATTACATCAACTACAGTTATATAATTCTGTGAGTTGGCCAACTTAAAACATGCCAATCTCATAAAAATAGGCTCATTAACTGACAGATTTCCAGCCATTGCTATGTGATGCTCATACAGTCGACCAGTCGAAGACTAACCCAATAAAAATATCCTCCAGCAGAAAACTTCTATGGTGACATATTTCAAATCACTCATGCTGCAGGTAGACTGATATATGTACAAGACAATGCATTGGAAAAAGTTTGGATTTAAGGGTTATTTGGCTCGTGAAATAACTTCTGTTTTGCATATAATTAAAGGCACAAATCTTAACATGGTACTGTTTCCTAAGGTATAAATGATACAAAAGATATCAACCTCATGTACACTTTCTCCAAATATTTTACAACACTCATTAATTATTGATAAACTGGATTAGAAAAATAAGTCACTAATCAGCCTTTCACTTTGCTGATATATGTACGAATATACCTCTTTCAAACTTCTAAGGTCCATATCATCTTCACTTTCCTCTTTATAATACCAAAGGGGCCTTCCATACATTACGTAACATTTAAGGAGGAGGGGAGTGGTCAGGCCAAACATTACGATTGAGAGAAAGATAAATTATTAAATAATTTTTAGATAAAAAATTGTGATGCAAATAATTAGTGAATAATTGATAATATTAAGAAATAAAATAGGTGGTAAAATTATCTATTTTCACAATTGCACAGGTTCATGGGCATTGAATTAAGAGGCTCTTTGCCAGCAAAACATAGTTTAGGGGGGATTTCGGAGAATGTTACAGAGAATTACAGTGGGAAAAGGGAGGGGCAAAAAGGTGATAAATCAGTGTTATGCAACAGATGAATGTCCTTGAAGATGTGTATATTTAATTTTAAAAATTCCTACTTTTCCAGGTCACACACTACCCTTCAGAATCAATATTAATTCCTCCATTTATCTCCCCAGAGTTGTCATTGGCAATCACCAGATCTTTCCACATCATTCAGTGAAAGCACTGCTTGATTCACTCAACCTGACTTATGTTTATCATCAATCAAATCTTAAGCTGAAATGAGCCAAATAACAAAAAAATGTAACATGCACCACACAAGTCAATGGATGGATAATCTCTGTCCACCAGGCTAAATTTTACCATTCAATTATAACTGTGACTTTGCATAATATAGAATTTGTGGTTTCCAAGTAAAGAATAGGAATATTTTAGTATACATTTTTCTGAACCACAATAAATATAAAAACTTGGTTCCACATCATAGACCTAATTTATCTTTCAGTGAATGCAAGGCAATAGATCACTCTGTTCTGTTTACCACATTGGCCTCAAAACATGTAGTAAAATCATTACTATTTTCACTCTTGACAACTTTCAACTGCAACCCATTAACTTTAACAAAAAAGGACTTAAAGGGCACAGCCTTCAAAGTGACAAAAATCTTTTGAAAATACACCTACTACTTTATTCTAACTCATTCTCAGTGATGAACTTTGAAAAACATACAAACTTCTTAAAACCGTTCATGGGCTCTGGCAGAAATTTGGTCAAAGGCATGTAATAATCAAAGACTTCCTTTACACAATTTACATTTTTATAACCAGGATATATAAAATGAGTCAATTTAATACCTCTAGTGACAACAAATATGAAGGTACAAATGTAAATACTCATAACTAGAAATTGCAGTCCTAAATTCATTAATCAAATCTTACCTTAACTAGAGATTTTGCATTCAATAACAATGCTTAACCATTCAACAACACAAACTTCCCTTGCTACTATGACCTCTCATTGACTGTGACCTATAAAAATTATTATTTGACTACAATTTTCCTTGTTTTTATTAAAGACAAAATTTTTATGGCAAATTACCCCAGAAAAACACAATAATCTACAACTCACAATCAAACATTCCCTTCCCTTCACAACACAACCTTCCCAAAAGGGAAATTTTTTTTTGGAAACATGGTAGCATTGGAAACTACCTACTGAATTTGTGTAACTTAATATAACCTTGTATATTATGTATATAACAAACTAAATATGTAAAAAAATGAAATATTGGATAGAGCAAACAAAAGAAAATATGCATCATTAGGCAAGTTAAGAATTGGCTAGTATCAAAGTTGCGTCACTAAATAGCTACATAATACATTAATGAGTGATATGACCAGAAAGGGAAAAAAATCATGGTTGAATGTGCCACAAGGACATGGGGGAGAAATATTACGGATTATCAAAAACTAAAAACCCTGGTCGAAGCTACGCCTGAAGGGAAGTGAATTTGAGAATAGAACGAAACTGCCATGTCCCACAAGGAGTTCAGTCTGATGGAATTATTATTTTTCCACTTATAACCAAAGTTAAACCTTTTACATACACCTACTCTGAAAATTAACATCATAAATGAAATACAGTCCTCATACTGACAGCCTTAATCACCACTGTCTCAGTTTCTTGAAGTTCACTTGGATTCAAAATACAAGTAAAACCCCAGACATACTAAGCTCAAAAGTATGTGCCATTATGATCTGATCCTTGAAAATATTTATGAAGGCCTCAGAAGGTTTCTCAACTGGATACAGCAGTTTAATTGTATATTGGAGGCCTCTTCCAAGGCCTTGGAGTGTTCCATGGAAAATTAGAAGTGGCCCAGAACCTAGACTCCTAACCGTGAATTCATGAATCTACATGTTTTTTTGTTTTGGCTAATGGCAAGCTCTACCTTCACCTACAAAGTAATTGTTTATTTGATGAAAGAGTTAGTATACTTCACATTGATTAAGGTAACTTGAGGGAGATGAATACATGGAAATAGCATTTATGTTACCACAAATATGAGACATGTATCAGCATTTTTTTTTTGCCTCAAACTGAGTGCTCAATTAGGAAGTAATCAACTTCAACAAATTTTAGTGTACAATCCAAAATATACAAACCAATGCTTTGACAAAGGGAAACGGAATGCTAATGCAATACTGATGGAGTATCTTGAATGAGACATGTCAATTAAAATAATTCAATGGAAAACGGCTCTGTTAATAAGAAATTAATCATAGAAAACATTCACTAATTTTTAAAAAGAATTATACAACTGAGCCCACAAACTATTCATTACCTAGTAACTGAAAAGAAAAACTAATTCTTGAAAAAGTGACGGCACTATGGTATCATAAGTTTGAAGTTCAGCTATAAGAGCATCAAAAAACTAAGAAAGATGCTAATGATTACTTTAGAAGCAGGTAAAAGTTTTTCACTTAAAATTTGTGCCTGATTTTCAACAACTTTAGCAATACTAAATTATACCCTGGAAAAACATGGCATTGTTCCTTTTTCAGAACATTTTCTGTGTGATACAGTTTTGGGCTGTAAAAAAATATAGATGCCACATGCCAAAAGCCCCAATATCTAACCAAAAATATCGCAGTTTGCTTCAAAATATAATGCTGGCTCTAACCTTGCATAGAAATTTGATTGGTAAACTTGGTGAAAACATTGGTGGGAACTTTCACTCCCAAACAAATAAATATTGAGTGATAAACTATTAAACACAGCACAACAGCATTTTAATGGCAACAGATTGTTTCACAAGAGCTTCACTTCGAAGCAGTGATGTTAAGGATACCTTACTTAAGAAAAATAGATCTTGGATTTCTAAACACATTTTTCAGAAGAAACTAAGAAACAAAATTTTTCTATCTTACTTAACAGGAAATATGATGAAATATGTGGAACTGAAACTGAGTGGTGAGCATTCTTGTTTAATTCAAGTGAACATTAGAGGGTTCTATTCCAAAGTATTTAAATGTCTAGCTATCAAGAATTTTAAGCAAGATGGACTTTATGAGTATTTATCACTCGTGTCCTGCAATACATAAGGGCCAGTGTACATGGATTAAGATGACCCTTGGGACCTCAATATAGCAATAATTGCATTGCCAGAGGACCTCACAGAAAATTGTAAATAATATTGCCCTAGAGTACTTTCTTTTGACATCAGAGACTGAGAACATAAAAGCCACTTCATAGTAATCAAAAGTGACCACCACATAGGGTGTGAGGAGCACTAGAGAAAAATGCATACATGACACATTCTACAATTTGCATGTGCAAGGAGTTACATTATCATTTTTGGTATTATGCCGGAAATTATTCCATGATGGAAACCTATACCTACATTGAAACTAAATCATGGTAATTTTCAAATTACAGCTTATTTCACCTCTTCAAAAGCATCTTCTTTTCATAAAACAGGGAATGTCTAAATAGATAGAAAGTCTAATATTGATTATTGTAACTAAAATGTTCATTAACTTTGAGATCTAAGTTTTGGATTTAATTTAGCCAGATTATCAAAATGACTGAAGAAATGATAGTGAAAATCTTATGCAATCCCAGAACAACCACGAAAAGATATCTAAAAGAAACAACAGAGCCACTATTAGTGAATTCATATTGAATGCCAAAATAAATGACACTTCAATACAGCTGATGAGGATTTTCTCAATGGATGTTTTACCATGAAGATATCAAAACTAATGCTGAGATGGGAAGGGAATATTGACCTTGACCATATTCAAAAGAAATGACAACTCACTTGAGTCATTTCAACTATTTAAACTGATATAATGTAGTTGTACTGTGCTTATCTTAGTGTGTCTCTAAAAAAAACATGAATGGTTAAGTCAGAAAACTATGACTGACTTTCATCAACAAATCTTTCCTTCCTTAAAAAGCCATAGCAAACTCACCTGGATGAGGAGATGGTGGTGCTCCTGCTCCTGATATTTGGCCAGGCTGTCCACCTTGCTGTGATCCAACTGGACCACCCCTTGACCCCATAGGAGGAGGTTGCTGCCCAGGGGCCATTCCAACAACACCTGGAGAGGAACCATAATCTCCTTGCCCGGGAGGCTGATAACCATAAGAACCACCACCGCCTCCTGGCCCTCCATACCCATCCATAGATGCCCCACTTGAGCCAGGGGTGGGAAAGGAATCCTGAGAATTGGATGATCCTGGAAAAAAATTATAAAATATTATATCACTCGAAAATTTCATGAATAATAATTTCATAAAGAAATTAATGATTACGGTTTCAACCAACTTAAGTTACACCACAGCAAGTTCACTACAACTTGAGACCATGAGTATATAATAAAAATTGATGGCAAGAATAAATTGTCTATGCTGTAAGGAGTCATAGTCAAAAACAAGCAATGAATTAAAAGTCATATCGGTCCCTAGTACATCTAAAAAAATTCACTTAAATCTTAATTTAAAGACTTGACATGGATTATAGCTCAAAACCACTAGTGGTATACTTCTAATATTACAGCTTAATTTTCTCAATGTGCACATTGTTATTTTCCTTTAATTTTTTAGCTGAACTTGTGCAACAGAGTGATACTGTACCTCAATAAGGAGAGAAGCTTCTAATATGATGGACCATGATTGATTTTGTTATAAAATGAATTGGGTTAAGGCCTTGTACATTACTTTGTTAGGGTTAGAGATGGGTAAATTACCGTAATTTTCAATTGAGGTAAATTACCATGGTAAATTATGGTATTTTTCGAAAATTACCGTAATTTTTCGGTAATTTTAAGTTTTGAGCTGCAAATCCTTATCAGAGGACTCAAAACGAAATCAAATAGCATTGACATATAAATGCCGATGCTTATATCAAACATATCACGACGTTTATCTGTTATAACGCATATAAAAAATTAATGGCAGCAACACGCAATTTGCCTCTCTTTTGTCACACTATGAGAAATTTTCATTCCAAAGGCATACCTCTGCGCAATGTGCATTTGTTATTTTACTCTGAATTAGTTGGAATTAATCATGGACAGAATGTAAACAAAATCGTTTTAGCTTCTTAACTTATAATATCACCGATTCCAATAGTTTCTTTGAGAGGAAGAAATTTTCTGAAAATTACCGTTCATTACGGTGATAACTGGCTGGCCGTTCATTACGGTAATTTTCAGGGGTGTTGGTAATTTACCAAGTTGCCCATCTCTAGTTAGGGCATCTTAAAAAAAAGACTTACATCTCACATGGTGATGACATGATATGGCATAAAACAAGATTCTCACCTGGAGATGGAACCGATGCCGATTTTGAGCCCTTTTTCTTAGAAGTAGCCTCCACTTGGTTGATTATGGGCTGAGGATCAATACCACCTCTGTCAAAATGGCACTCATAGGCCAAGAGGTTTTTTGTGTAATGTTTCCTCAATGTGTATGCTGCACTTGATGATGCCCCAATTCCAAGCTGGCCAGCAATATCCTTCCACGTTTTGTTTTTTGTCACCTGCAGATTTCCCAAAAAATATCAAGCAGAAACAAAAGGGCCGGTTAAAAAAGTATTACTCAGTACGAAACAGCTAAAATTTACACACCAAATGCAAATAAGCTCAGCATATGCATACATGACCTTAGAATTAGAACAAATAAAAATACAAGATGCACCAACTATACTCACACTCAAATCTCACAACACAACACTGCACTGATAAGAGTAAATTTAACAATTTTGATAATAATTACGAACATCACATTACATTATAAATATTAAAATACAATGCACCAGGTACATCAAAGTCCATTGATGAATAACTCACAAATACGGAAATCTTCAATAAAAAAGAATGATTCTTTCACCTTTCAACAGTGTAAAGGCAATGTAGGCAGGGTGAATGAGATTAATTAATTGATTAATTTTGTATCAATGAGATATTAAGCATTACAAAAAGAGAAAATATTATAAGGGAAAGAGTTTTGATTTGAGTGGTACAAGAAATTCAAACTGCCACACAATAAATACTTTCATGCATTTTTTGCTGACAGGTGAAAAGGATTTCCAAGAATCTCATGGACGGATTTAAATTACATTACAGTACACACTAAGCATGATGACACGTGTCCTGATTAAACCTCTCATTTTCTAACTCCCTGAAATCTAGGCTTTGGGAATCACAAACCTATTTTTTCTAACCAGTAACTCTGAGAGGATTTTACAGCCAAAAAACCAGATCACTGAGATTGATCAGGTGATGAAAAGGGGGCTTTCAGAATCATAAAATTTTACTAGAAAATAACAGACTATTGAAAACCATTTAATTCACATCCAAATGAGAAAAAAAAGACATGATGAAATACCACTTGGCTGGCGAGCACTGTCTTAACTGGATATCACAACACAAACACTTCCAGTCCCAGCTAGAAGATCCAAACCACTGGAAAATATTCCACAAGCAGCAAATATATTCTTCATCTGTTTGAAAATTGACCCTTATCTCTGTTTTAAGGATTTTTGGGGTACATCCTACTGCCATCCTTGAGAAATACTTTCACAGTCCATGAAAATCAACTGAATATTTTAACATAGAATATTAAAAGTGATATTATAACAAGTGCCAGAATTGTGACTCTAAAACAACAATGTAAATGATTTTTGAAACGTAAGACCGTTATCAGAACAGTGCTGAACTACCATAATTAATCAATCTATTAGTTCCCACTTCCTATGAAGTGTAAACAAAAGAATCACAAAATACAACTATTTGACAATACTTACACCATATTTAAAAGTGTTCTGTGGTTAGCATAACATCGTAATATTGTACAAATCAAAAAACTACTTCCTTCATAATAATGCTAATTTCAAAATTCTAATGGCACTGCAATCAACATGCACCGAGCATAAATGCCAGAATATCAGCTTTAGGACATATTCAAAGAAAAATAAGTTTATCCCAAGATGGGACAATAAGACATGAGTTGTCTATCCACGTTCTTCATCACTGAAGCACATTTATCTTGCAGAATGATTTCCATGAGCATTAAGCATATATTCTTCTTATCCAACTCAATATAAATGTTTCAGGACAATGGCTCCAATATTTATTTCTATGGCTCTGATTCTGGAAACATCCAAGGTTGACGAGAAGAATGGTAAATCCAGGGTTGTATTAAATTCACCAAGTGACACTTTTATAAGCTGGCCAACAGCAAGACTTCTTCACATGAAACATTGTCTAGTTTTCTTCAAGAATATCACCAGAAATCAATTAAAATCCTTGGACTGCCAGAAAAAATGTAACAAGAATGCTCTAGAGCTGGTGTTCCTCCAAATTGATATTTCTCCATTGTAAACCTTAGTGCACACACCACATGTCAATTACTAAATAACAAAGCAGAATTTACAGAAATATTCTTGCATCACATTATTAAAGGAGCATAAAAAGGTTAAATACAAGGTATATGAGAATTATATAAAAGGTAAGGTAGCAATGCCCTAATTTGATTCACAGAAAACATCTCCCGAGTGTATTTACCAAAAAATTGTAATTCCAATGCTTTTCCAGGATCAGAAAAATTTAACTTTTACAGTAATTCAATCCACTACTCCAATACGATTATTTCCAATAAATATTAAGAGAATATCCAATAAAATATTAGTTTTAGCAAGATAAAATAAAGACTTAATTTAAGAATTAAATTCTAATAGTTTAGTTGTTCTGCACAAGAAAAAAGAGCACAAGAAATTATTCTATTTACAATGCATAAATAATGCAAAAAGATCATGTAAGTAAAAATTGAAAAAACTGCATTTTGCAGATTCAAATTAAGGATCAAATGTAGCAACTGCTTAAATTAATACTAAATATCTGAAATGCTGCTGAATGTATCACTAAGCACACATCAAGTGCCGAATTTAATGAGCCACAAATATTATCTAACATTCCAGTAAACCTGCAACACTTGAAGCCACAAAACAACCATTCACAAAATTACACAAAATTATTATAAAATAAGACTTAGCAAAGCTTTTATTGATTTAATTTCAATTGTCCATGCATAAATCTTCACAAAGTTCATCCATTAACATTAATTGAAAAATACAACAAATATATATCTGGACACAAGTAATGACTGTGCCTAAACACTTAAATGTAACTTACATTAGAAAAATATTAATTCTAGAAATAATGCCCTGAGAACAATACCGAGAAGATGCGATGAGTGATATCCAAAATATCCACAAGGCACACAAATGTAAAATGAGCACAGCACAGAAGCTGAGCAACACTGCTAGAGGGATGCACAAATGACGACAGACGAATGAGCAAGCCATCCACAGCACATACAGATGAACAGATGAGACACAAGATGGACCTTAGCGGTCCGAGACCAAAATCCAATACTCGACCTTGCATACCTCCATGAATCCACCCCTCTCCTTCACATAGAGGTACAGCCGGAAGAGGTCTAGGGGATTTTTGGATATGGTTGGGCAGGCTGAGATGGGACTTCCCCTTTCATCCATGAACTGCAGCAGCTTGTCAAGCCAAACACGCCTCTCTTCTCGCTCATCCATTTCATATAACTTACTCAGGCTATCAAGTTTCTAAAAGGAACAAAAAAGAAATCCACTATCAGCAAATTTACAACGTCTGTGGGGAATACAATGAGTTAAAATGTTGGCTACTTTGCTGTCAGAAACTTGGAATTCATGTCAAGATAATAAAGGCAAATGAATTGGTAGCAAACAAAAATTATGCAATTGAATAATATTTTTGAAATAAAGAAATTAATTTTCCAATTTTAACTAAGAGAAATCAAACTTTATGTGCTACTTTATGACTTTATTCTTCAAATTCATCAATTTTTCAAGTTAAATTTAAATATAAATCCAAAAACAATATCATTCTTTAGAAAAAAATTAACCCACTTCCACACATAATGACTTCCTATGTATTATATTTAAAAAAGTACAAGGGAAACTATTCATTTACTTAGTACCATGGAAATTTTCTTACCAGCACCATGAACTGAACATAAAAACTATGGGGCCAAAAAGCACATGCTGATAGGACAAAGCGATAAAATTGCAATAAACATCAAGCATCCAGGTTTCAAATAATATTAAATATTACAAGTAATTAAATTGGATAGCCTTTACATAGGTAAAGGCATTACATATATCTGCAAGGGTCATACTAAACCAGCCTGAGTCGACCTTCTTTGTTAGTGTCCCTAAGCCAAGATTAATTGTTCATTTACACAATACATTTCTCAGCAACAGCTAGCCCAATGTGAGACAAGAGTAACTAGGAGGTAACTGAGTATGAATTCAAATGCCTTTCACCAACTTAGGCTGGCATTAGGAAAATTGCATTAAATGTGCTGAAAAAATGACAATAAAGAAATAAGATTTACACTATACAAACACACATTAATATGATAGGGTAAAAAGGCACAGCCATTAATGGATGGGGAACTTTACCATAGAAGCTTGGGGAAAATTCTTCACTGAGAACTAGCTCAACTCCTCTATCATGCTTTCCAGGCATGCCCAACAGTAATCAATGTAAACACTATGTACTATTGTGAGGTCAATAACGGAGAATCATAAAAAAAACTACACCCAATTATTCCATGGCTCTAAAAATTGATCACATGGTTACTGGCCCTAGAGTATAAGGTATCCTCAAAATGAACACTACCACTGTGAATAATGAATAGTACAAAACATTAAATTTAGTATTCATGCATCATCAAATGATTACCTAATACATACTCAGGTACCTCAGCCCAAGCTTTCTAATTGAGTATGGGCTATGTGGGGATCATGAAAAGAAATAACTTCAGAGAAGAGAGCTACCCAGCCCAAACATTGTTACCACCAAGCAATGCAGTCAAAATAGAACAGAAATTTAATTCCCAAGTTAGTGAAATTGTATGACTAAAACATTCAGTTGTAGGATTTGAAACAATTAGTTGCACACATCCATTTCATGGTAGAGTGTTTTCAAAATGCCAGTTCAACATGATATTGATTTCATCATATATCAAACTGCAGATCACAATTAATATTTCCTATGTTTTTTTAAAGCAAATAGCAGATAAGTTTTACATAGAAAAATAATACCAAATCTTTAACATGAATGCAAAAAAAAAACTCTCGCCAGCACCATGGGAGTGATTTTTGCAGAAACTATGGTCAGTTGTCCATTCCAGGATGGATCATTTTTCGTATTTTTTTCAATGGTTTCATTCATATTAAAGCCAATTACATTTGATCTTCAAAATATTTCGTATCATAGCCACGCACTTCAAAAATCAAATTTCATACTTAGCAAGTCACTCAGTCCTTTGAAACTGGTCAGCTCACTCTTTAACAAGCCTCCAAGCTTGAGTTTGTGTTTCAAATTTTTGAATCCCCAAAGGACTGTCTTTTTCTAAACAACACAAGCTCATTTGTCCATATGGCACACATGCACATGTTTAAATGACAGAATAGCGAAAGCAAAGTATTTTACTTCATTTAGTTTTTCACAGCTAAAAAAATTATCAAACATATACCTCATCTCATATTTCACTTCATTTTAAAATGTTTAGTGACAAATGCCTCATATCTGATGGTGGCCAATACAACATAAACTAGAGAAAGTTGAAAGATTTTTACGGATAAAATTAACCACATTAACTAACAGCATCTAAGAGCAAACTCATGTGAACTTCATTTCTCTAAAACACATTCTCGAAATCTGGAATTTAATGAGTGGTTTGGTACTGATGGGCAATTCTCCTAGAAGATAGCACTTAACATCAACATCTAATCATCATCATTAGTCAGCAATCGTGAGATTGGTTGGAAACAGCTCTCCATTGAATCCTTGTATCAGTTCATCTCTTCATATTTATGTATTTCTTCTCTTTCACATCCTCCGTCACTTGTTCTACATATCTCATGCGAGGCCTTCCTTAGCTGCTCTCCCTGTCCACATCAATATCTAACTCAGGTTCAATCTCAGGTCATTATAGATATGAATATTCAAAAGACCTCCATTTATTGCTTTTTTCATTATTTACTATGACATTTTACATTTTGCAGTTCAACGATTTGATTTCTGGCACTATTAATAAATCTAAGATATTTTAGAAAAACTCTCACTATTGCTAATCATCCCTTAATGCATACTAATCCCATTGAATACCCTGAAAAATGTACAAGGAAAATGTGTCAAGTCTGAAAAGGCTGATCTTTACAGTTATGTGGGACAATGGATCAGCAAAATGTAACAAAAAATAGAGTCACTGGTAATCGAGATCTATGCTATGATTTCAAGGCTGCGGTTAAATTGAATTTTTATTCAAATTTGAAGGTTGTGATTTGTAAATTTGAAGAAAACCTGAAGAATTGGAGAAAACATAGAAGACAACTTCCAGGAACAATGCCAAAACTTTTAAAATGTCCTGAAAACAGAGGCCAATTTCATTTCCACAAGGTTCCCAACACCTGATAAAATTAAATTTTCACAGCAAGCACCAATTCAGCATCCATATCTGAATAATCACTCTTCCAACTAAATTTTGGTTAAAAGTAAGCGGAAAAATCCATAGTATTATTAAAGGTACTAAAGAGAAATAAAGAATTTCATGCACAAAAGGAAATAGAAGAAGCATCAACAGCAACAAGAACTTAAATTATAAACCCTCTAAGAAGCAAAAGTGCACCGAACATGCAAGGTATGATAGATTTTAAGGAAATGACCATAGCTATTTTGTAAGCATAATTTTCATTAAAATTGTAATAACCTTCGGTCGATATGGATCTTGGGACACATGACTGTTAAACACCTGTAAAATAAAAGCATTATGAATATGTATTACTGAATAAAAGATGAAAATTCCAGCTATTAGAAAAAATGGCAACAAACTATAGCATTTCCTATTTTAGGAGGGTTTGAAATTAAACATAATACATAACCTCTAGTAAACTGGAATTTGAAAGAAATAAGTCGGATACAAATACAGATGAAGAAGCATTTGAGCTACAACTGGCAACTAACAGTGAAGTTTAAGTAATGGCATTCCAAAGAGAGTAACTACTCAAACTGAAAATAACTACATCACACTACTTAAACATATATAAATCCACAACATAACAGCTTTCTAATTTAAATACACTACACATAATAGTAGTAAATCTTCAGCCCACTATTTAATCATAACTAGTCACAAAAGGGCGTAAATAATTGACAGTCGATATGGATCAATCATTTTAAGAAACCTGACACAATATTGAGAAAAATATCTGTGACATTTAAAACTAGTAATTCAACCTGTATTTCAATGATGGTTCTTATAATTATATGCTAGAAAATGGAATTTTTCTTTAAAGTCACATTCTATAATGTTTTTTGTTATAATTCCAGGTTCTAAAATATTTATTAAATGCAGGCATTAATACTTAGTGATTTGCCTGATTTACTCGCACAAATTGAAAATAAATGAGAAAAAACAATTATTAAATCTACTAATGCTTAATAATGATTTTGTGATATGCCACTTGGTTAGTGAATCCCTTTCAATGTTATTGTGCATTGTTTTATTGCTACATGACGACTCATCAGGACTACATTCAAGTCAAAGATCAATGAAAGGACAAAGGTGAGATCCAATTCAGAAAAGATAAAAAATATGTTATCTTTTTCCAGAATAGTTTCAACAAATGGTGAAATCAAATTCATTACGGAAAAGGAGAAAATGAATCGATGGAATTACATATAGCGTCACTCAAAGACAATCATAGTGAGAGATGTATGAATTACTAGGTGAATGCCATTAAATCCTTGAAAATCTACATAAAAAGGTTTGAAAAAAATAATAATTCTGACACATAAAATGTAAGACAAAACTACTACAATTTTTATAAAACTCGTTGTACAGAACACAATGAGAGAATCTAAATAATCCTCAAAAAAACACAGAAGGGCAGCCAGCAATTTAAGTTTATCATAACAAATATGCTTTAGCCATAGCTTGTGAGTGTACTTTGCCCACTCAGCCAATATTATTTGAGTGTGACTCTCAACAAGGTAAATGATTTCCAAAGGGACATTAAAAAATGAGAATGAACTTGCTTCTATTCTCCCACCTTTTCATCAAAAGAACATACATCTTTCATCACTAGAAGTTTTTCCACATTCCCCTATGTTTTTCCATGGGTCATGTTTTCCTGTTTTTCAAGAATCTGCAGGTTGCTGGCTACCCTAGACAATGAACTATAACTTCTCATGGCTGGTGTCATGAGAAATATTCCACTAAAAACATGTACAGGCTTGAATTAATTTCCAAGGGTGGAAATATTTAAAACCAATTTAAATGACCTTTTTACACTGAAGACACATCTAAAGCAACCATTATCATATTGCATTACTGTATACCAATCATGAATAAAGTAAATCACTCCAGACAAAAGTAAATTTAAACAATTACTTGACAACAACACCCTAATTAGACCACACTAATAAGAGAAAACATCACAGGAATTATCTCCTTCAATCAAACTAAATGCTGATGCAGGTCAAATTACGAAAGTGAATTTGAGTTACTTCTTGGGCATATTTAAATGAAAAGGTATCTACAGAAACACCTATAACAACTTCCTTGCGTGTAAAAAAGAAGAATATAACTACTAGAGATAGAAAAAATCTCAATGAGATACTTTCAATGTAAAAGAACGAAAAAAATATTCACCAAGTGGCTTACATGGATCTCAAAGAATTAAGTTAAAAGGTCAAGTCCTAAAAGGCTAAGAGTAGTCTCACACTGATATTTGTTTCATATGAAAGAACAATCCTCATAAATGTACTCAATTCTACAACTTAAACTAAAGCAGTAATTTTAATATTCTCATAATATTTCATTTCCTTTTAAAAGAAGAAAATGATGTGAATCAGGAATGCCTTTCATTCATTTCCACTTCAAGTTGGGAAGATAATAACTGTTTTGAAAGGAGGTGACTTTTAAAAAATACTAAAGAATGCTGACATGTTTTAAGGCTGAAGAAACTACCACAAAATCAAAACTCCACTCAAAGTACCAAAAATTCAATTAGCAAAATGAGCTTCTTTAACAAAAATACATTCATTTGCCACCAAACTCTTTCACTATAGCAACATAGAAAAAGTAGATCAGAGTGAATAAGGAAAAAGGAGCCAATTTCACAGCCCACGAAATAAAAATGAATTTTCCTCAAATCATTCTTCTGATTACAGCCGTAAACAGCAATAAAAAAATCAGCGACTTTTTCCCTAGAGATATACGAATGGTAAATTATCTCCTTATCATCGGGATCCACAGACATTTGTTGGGCAGGGATGAAGTGACAAGTTAAAGTACTATGAGCACTGACATGGTCTGTGAAGACCCTTCTAATATAGAAAAAAGTTATTAATAAGTATAACATAGTAATGAATTACAGTTAACAGTAAAAATTATGTCTCACTCATGAGCTCAGTGTTTCTTTTGAGTTAAAACAGCAAAGATGAAAAGCAAAATGAGCTGACTTTCAATGACATTATCCCTGGTAATAGAGCCAAACAAAAAGCAGTGACTTACAGGACTTGCTGGAGTGCGTGGCCAACTGGTAGGGCTGTTAACATCTCCGTACTCTTCAGCCCCATGCATTGAATTAATACTTGCAGCTCCAGGGGATGGTACTGTGCTTTGGGGTGTTGGTGGATGACTTGGGTATCCTCCCACAAGAGGCCCACTGACAACTCCACCACCACCCCCTCCTCCTGGACCTCCGCCAGGAACTCCTCCCATACTCCCCCCGACCATCCCAACAGGCATTTCTTTCCTAGACTTTGGTCCACAGCCCTGATCATCACCCGAGGCTAAATTCAAAAGAACAAATGTGTTACTGCACAAGCCATACCCTAATTATTTAAGTAAAATACTTAATCAAGAATAGCCTCTGGATTCAATATTAAGTGGCATGGAATGAACCTTCCTTCAAAATCAAAACTGGTCTTAAGGCTTAGGAATGGCCAATTAAATTTTTGCATGATACATGAACTTTATATGATATTCACTCTGATGAATGTACTTTTATAGATTAATTTCCATACAATCTATCTACAGAGTATTTGACATACAATAATTAGCCATTATTAAAAATTCAATATCCATGATGGATCAAAACAACTATGTAACAAATTTTGGTGATAAATGTTTAAAAACAGGCCAGAACTAACCGGCAGAAGCATTAGACAATGTAGATTGTTGAGATCCTTCATCAAGTGGAGTGCCATCAGGACCTGTAGTAATCACAGATGTCACAGATCCAGGCATAGCTGGAGTCACATTGGTTGTGGTTGTGCCTAAAATAATACAAAAAATATATTTTATTACAGCAACTAATGAAGAATGAGAAAGAGGATGAAAAGGGATTGGTGGTATTTGGGATTCTGACATGGAGAATATATAACATATGAGCATAGAGACAAAAGAAGAGGGCCTAAGATGGCTGGAGAGGACAGAAAGTCATGAATGAAATTAGTTTGAGGATGAGTAAGTGAATTAAAATAAGAGACTTCATAAGAGTCGAGAGTGAGTACATATTAGGTCTATGAAAATCTGACTAATAGAACACTATCTTCTTAGCTGAAAAATTAAAATTTTGATTAAAAACTATCAAATCAAAGAGTAGAAATAGGTTACATTACAGAGGGTAATGAGTGGTATGTTTACGGACTGAGTTTTCTCAGTGCCTAAGAGCCTTTTATGAACGAAGGCATGCTTCACTGAGCATACAAACTAGAGCCAAGGGACTGTTAAGTATGTGATGGTGAAAAGATTACCATGCCATCACCATTATAGAGCTAGAGAATCTCATGGTGCAGGATAGGAGAACTATAATCTCTCAACTTTGGAAATAATTACAAACTATAAAATTACACAACTCAGGATAGGTGTTAAGGTCAAATTGTAACCATAAGCCTTTTAAAGTTAAGAAACCATTCAGTGAAAAACTAAAGGTAAGGTAACCAAGTTCTTAGCCATGATTTTAACATCAACAAAATATTCACTTACCAGTGGCAGTTGTAGTGATGCCATTATCATGACCTCCCTCAGGATGTTGCCCACTAGAAATGGAGTGAGGTCCATCCCCATGGCCCCCGGCTGCCATTGAATTTGGTGTCGATGAGGGTGGAGGCATGTTCATTTGTGGGCTGTCATGACTGTTGGGCAATGAGGGCCCGGATGCCACAGAATGCGGTGGTCCAGACGGTGACTGGGAGGGTGCGACTGATGAGGAAATAGGAGGAATGCTAGTGGTGGCGGAGACAACCATGCCCCCAGCAGGTGGCGGCGGACCCATTCCTGAGTGGTGGTGTCCACTAATGGGCGGAGGGCCCATCGAGTGTGGCCCTGGTGGCCCCATTCCAGGATGACCAGGGGGTGGACCCATGGGTGAGGTTATACTACCAGACCCACCATAGCCCTGTGGTGGGCCTGGACTTTGTGATATCGCTGATGACCCACTGAAGCCCATCTTGCTCTGAAAAAAATTAAAAGGTTATCGCATTAAAACATTTTCTAGCAAAATGATATGTTGTCTATTATACAACTAAACTTCAAAAATCTAATACAATACTGACTCAATATTCAAAAGGGATTCATAAGCAATTTTAGCTTAACTTATTCACCACTTGGAATTAAAAATGTGATGGATATGTTCACGTATAATAAAAACCACTGAGAAAACAAAATGTTAACTAACATAATGACAAGAATTTCACAGCTGTGACTAGAAACTATAAAAGAAATAAAAGTATTATGAATACAATAAAATGTTATAAGGAAATAACGGTACACACCTGCAGGTGTTGCTTAAGGTAATGAGGTGGTGTGTGTGGTCGAGGACCCGATACAGAATTTACATTTTGGCCCTGTGGAGGTCCTCCTTTCCCAGGGGGCATTTGACCTCCAGGTCCTCCCATCAACCCTGGAGGTGGACCTTGATTCATTGCTTGGTTACCCCAGCCCTGAGAAAAAGAATGTTGTTAATATCAACTTTAAAATAAGCAAACTAAAAAAGCATCAAATGTCAGGGATCTCCCTCCACCCTCACAAAAAAATCAACTATCTTTTATAAGTAATGAAATATTGATTGAAATAATATTTTAACAACATTTAAGTTTCCTCTACTGTTCAGTAGTGTAGCCTTCATGGTCAATCCACTGTTGTCCTTTAAAAACAACTGATTGTCACACAAGGATGGCCAAAATGAATTAAATTACTAATGACTCAGCATTTTTAGATTTTCCCAAATTAACAATAAAAGTACATTAAAGACAGAATAATCAAATTTTAGTGGTTTAGTACACAAAACATAAATAAAAATATGGTGCCTATAATATGCATGGCCTGAATGAACTTTTCTGTTATTTTTATTAAGTCTGCAAAAAATATCATGGATCATTGAGACAATATTTCGACTCTACACATTGTACAATAAGTCCTCAATGTACAGAATTTTACCTTATGAACTTACAAAGAACATACATGCCCGAGTAAAAATTCAAATGTGAGCCAGAGATTCAATTTTGGCTGTGCAACGAAAGGCATGAGAATGAATAAGAGCTCTAAGTCATTAAAGAAATAATTGGAGGGAATCAGACTGGGAGGAAAGGCATAAGGATGGAAATCAAAGGTTCAGAAGTGCGTTATATACCTGAGTTATTGTGGACATTGGTGTACAGTGCTAAATTCCAAAGGTTAACTGTCTGGCCTAACATTTTATGACTTACAAACAAATCAACTTTTAAATAAGTTCTCAGAAAGCAATTTTTCATACATTGAGGAATTACTAAATAGAGGAGAATTACTCTTGAACAATTGGAAAACTCAATAGGTCTAACAATTGATAAACACACTTCAGACAGATTATCCCTAGCAATGATAGGTTCAACTTCAATTATTAATATAAAAACTTAATTTCAATTACAGAGACAAGTACCTATTCTAGGATTTTTAAGTAATTGTAATGACCACCATTTAGAGAGTATTAATATATTCATCCTGCCTTGAGGGGTAACTTAAACTTACTAAGCACCTACCTAAAGCTCAAGAAAATTGCTTGATAATCCTTTTTACATGGAATTACTACATTCACTGAAATTTGTATTTTATACTGATTGAATTATTAGGATAGCAAAATAGCTTGAACATTTTTTCCTGCAGCATGTCAAAATTAAAAGATAGGAAATATATCAACTGAAAATTTAGTTATCCTCACAGTCATTTAAGAAATAATAAAAACTCCTTAAAAGTAAGGAATAAACTTCAATTAATAAAACTGCTATTTCAGAAGTTAAATTTAAAATAGAATGTTTCTCCAAATTTCTGCAATTTCCTCTGGCCTTTCAACTATTCAACTATGGACAGATTATTTCTTAGATTACTTCCCTAATATTAGACTGAAAAAATGTCCCAATAAAATTTTGAAAAAATATAGATTTCGTTAAGTAGGAAGCCATTATTGTATTTTTGCCATATAACATTATTGCAAATTGAGATATTAACAAATTATACCTGGTATCCCCCATACTGGCCCTGTGGAACATGATTTGGAACCCCTCTTCCTGGAGGTGGATATTGACCACCAGCACCACTTCCAGGTCCACCACCAGCTGAACCTGCTCCTCCCATGTTGTTCATCTGTGGACTGCTACCTTGTGGACCACCAGAGCCATAGCCCTGACCAGGAGACACTCCGTAGCCACCCATCTGTCCTTGTGGAGGCCTCCCACCATAACCACCTTAAAAAGATTAAAGAAAAAAGTTCATACTAATTCTTTTTTAATTCTTGATGGTGGGTTGTTGACATCACAGGCCAAGAGAAATTGGTCCTGGTATCAGACAAGTAAATGTATTACTACATTTTCAACAAAAATACCATGTAAAACGTTCTGTACCTCCAAAAACTGTTTAACTTGAAAGGGGAAGGTGTGTACGATACCCTATGGAATGCTCACGAATGGACATTACAGAAGTCTACTAGCTAAAACCATGACATAAGCCACTGCATCTTATCTTTGGGATGTTAATGACACCATACCCATAACTTGTACATATTTTTACACGGCTATGCATTTCCCTCCCCATCTGAACAACCCGACTGTGCATTATTGACAAATAAATGAAAAATACTCTGACAAAAGTGAAACCTATGGATATAAATTATTTCTTTTCTTCCAAGTGAGCAAAAATTATGGTCTTCAACATCAAAGTTACATCAGGCTATATACCTTGAGGATATTGCTGCCCTTGGGGTGAGTATGAAGAGAGTTGAGACTGACCACCAGGTGGCACAACACCAGGGTGAACTCCCATTTTATATCCGTGCATGTGTGGAGGAGGAACCAAGGCTTGCTGATATCCACCTGAAGGGAAAAGGTTCTCATATAAAAAACTTCCCTTAACCAACCTTTCGACTGAATGTGTAGATGCAAGGAAATGAATATTTTTGAAAAAATTAAAACAATATCGACAAGAAAAATGTTGAGACATCACATTTAACATCAGTCCTGATTATAGAATTCTCTTTGAGCAGAGCAATAAATAATTACACCATGAAGTAGCTTCATTTAGAGGGCAAGTAGAGGACATGCAACCAAATTGAAAAGGAGGGAGTCTGGATTCCATATTATTTACACCATTTCAAGAATAACTATTAAGCTAGCATTTGGAGCCACAGGATGTTTTAGTAATTTCAAAGTTTTAATAAGAATATAAACACATTAAATGAAGATAAGCCAAATATTATAGAGGTAAAAATCAAAATGGTATCTTTTTAAGAAAAAGTGTAGGGGACACTTTGTCATAAAGTCATTAATAATATTGCCCTAATAAAATGGAAGATAGAAGAAGATTCTGATACAAAGAACGGTTTAACCAAAATACCTTGTACCAAATTACTTGATCAGTAATCATTTTTCAAAAATAAATATTCTAACTGGTAGATAACACCATAATAATTTACCTCATCTATTGATATGGTATTCAGAAGCTTACTAAGACTGGCGCAAAGGAAATGTGCAATAAATTTGGGCATAACAAATGTAAATATAATAAATAAATGATCTTTATTTGGCACAAGATTGAGGCTAAATAGTTCTTCTACCTAACTCTTGAACAACTGTCAACTAAGGAAATGACCACCAACCATGACCATGACTACCACCAACTGGATTTGACACATTTCACCTAAGCCTCAGAAGAGGTAGATGAGAAATATGCCATATCTTGAATTGACAAGTGCAACACTCAATATGATCGGTAGAGCATTGATGGAATGAAGGCAGCATATACAGCCCAACATTCCGCCACTTTCTCCTACTGACTGTATATATTGATATGTCAGTGAAGCACAAGCATTTCCTACCTTGGGTAGCCATTGGGGAATGGCTCATGCGTGTAGGGCCACTGCTGTCAGACTGACCACTCGAGGGACGAGGTGGCATCGGAATGTTCTGCTGCCCTGTAGGGATAAGAGAAATAGGAAGGAATAAACGTTATGCTCTCCAGAAAGCCATATGGTCCCTTGCTTACAAAAACTAAAAACAGTAACACAACTGACATAAGGCACAAGGCAGTACAGATGCATGGAAAAATCCAGCCAGTGAGATTCGTGAGATTCCTTTTCGTTTTTGCCTTCAATGGAGTCCAGATGCAGACACAGGAAGGATCTGCCATTCAGGCATTCTATGGAAAAAATCTCTTACATCACAGCCACCTCACTTTTCACCACAAGCTAAACAAAACAAATTACAAATATTTCCATTGAATATTAAATTACCCATGCTGAGACAATGGTAAAAAAGGTTGATAGAAGCTAGGTAATTTACTAGGTCCACATCAATAAGAGTGGGACACCTTTAGCCATCATCCCATTTTCATTCAAAATTAAGGTAGCCACTATACAAAGGAATTGACACTATGATTGAATTTAATGAAAATTTTTCCAAAACCATGATATAATGTATTCATGGTTGCATTTCAATTTCTAGGTTAGCAGTTGTGATATTTCAGAAAGCTATAATTTTATGAAATTAGTGGTAGTTAAAAAAATAGCATGAATATTTGATTCTATATCTCAGAAAATATCCAACTCTTCTTTGCAATACAATTTAATAGCAAAATGCAATAAAACAAAACATGTATATATTACATTTTTCTGAAAAATACCTTGATTTTATTGCAAATATTATTAATAATCAATAGCTCTATATTAAATAATTATTTATTTCAAGGACCAATTATTTTCCACTAACTATGTGACATTCAGCAATAGGCATATTGTTCCTAATCCTATACCATCGTCATCAGGCGTCTATGAGTAATCTAAATCAGCATTAATGACACTAATTATTCTCTAGCTTCCACTTTGAAGTAGGTACCTATTACCAGCATGTAGAAAGTAATGGAGGTCCCAAGAATTTAAGACAAATGAACATCCAAGACATGATAAGGAGTCTATGATCCAGCATCATATTTTACTCAAACATATATTCACTATCCAAATGGCAGGCATGATGCCCAATGGAAAAGTCAAAAAAATCTTTGACCAATTCCAGCAATCCCAAGAGATATTATAAAAATTAGAAGACCACACTACACATCAATACAGTTAACTCCCGATTCTCCGCATGCGCGTTATCTAGGCTGTGCATTATCCGTGCATCAATACTCTATTTAGTGTATCGGCAGTGGTTTCAAAGGTAAGTAAACTTTGGTTATTTTCCTCCAATCATGACTTTCATTATGGCCCTACTGACTGGTCTGATATCTACCGCCACCCAAGGCTTGCGAGCATTTAACTGTGGCCAGGACAGCTCTACTGGATTCTTTTTTGTCATAAAATGCCATTATGTACAGTGATGATCTTTTCATTGGTAGATTGTGTAATTTTATTAGGAAGTTTAAAGAACCAAACAGCAGATTATCCAGGTTTCCTGATTATCCGTCCACCCTTTACCAGTCATTAGCAAGGAAAATTGGGAGTTCACTGTAGTGCCTCACTCATACATAATCAAGTGAAGTCTACAAGAATGTAACAGCTAGAATTTATCACATATTTAAAAGAAAAGTCCACCAGAATTTGGCCCTAGGAGCACACTGAGCATTGCTTCATACATATAACAACAATGGTACCCATTACAGGTCTCGCTGAACCTGAAGCCAAGATTGCTGAACTGTGGACCCATTCATAGCTCCAATCTCAACCAGTGGTAATACCATAGGAATTTTGTCAAAACAAATTACAGGTATCTATAAATATTGCAACAAAAATATGGTTATCAAAGAATAATTGTGAGTGATTTCATTTTTTAATATTTTGTAAAAAAAATTCATTCAATTCCATCAACCCCTGCAATACACCCTTGAGGCAGCTTGCACGATATTTCCTAGATGTATTAACAAATTGTAACATCACCACAGGATTGACGAGCTCACTATTATTTTTCCATGCATATGTTTTTCTTCTTTGCAGCCATTAACTTCTTTTTCATACGAAGCCTACAAATTATCTTTCATTAACACATTCAGTACTGATGACTTCTTAAAGAGGCCACACCACACTCCCATCACCCATCACTAGTGGGTGACTTCTTAAGCAGTCACAAGCCCTGAAATGGTTCTTTGATTGAAAAATTGATTTGATACTCGCAAGTGTCATAATCATATTGACCAGAATTGAATGTGTTAAAGAAAGATAATTTGCAGGCTTCTTATGAAAAAGAAGTGAATGGCTACAAAGAAGGAAAACATATGGATGGAATTTAATAGCAAGCTCGATCATACAGACATGTTGCCTCACAGATAACAGCTATATTCTACCTCATTCAAAAAGACAAATGATTAAAATAAGATGCTGTAATTTTTGTTTTATCATTTTAAGAGCTTTATTATTTTTTGGTATTATTTAGTATTTGACTTTAAATAAAACACAACACAAGTACATGGACTCCTAAAAGCAAACAAAAAGAACTTGAAAGACATGAAGCATAATATTTTACAGCACTTTTGATGGATATTAGAGGATATTGAGGAAATTTAGCTAATTTAATTCTGACAATTGTACATCTTAAGGCTCACATTTAGAAGTATTACTTTTGAACATTCCTCCTAGAGAAGATGTCCACTGAAAACAATGTTTTCTTTCATCCAATCTACTGACATTTTCAAATATTAGTTTGCAATAAAATCTCATGCTCAACAGTTCGCTTGTTTGTTTGCTCACTTTTCCTGAATATACTAGCAGAATGGCTGGGGACATTGTTGTCACAATCCAGGTAGCTTCCTATTTTTTATTGTCAGTTTATACCCTCAGGAGTATGTATTTTAAGCCGTTCAATTGTAAAAAGATGTTAAGTATTTTTCATCATGAATTAAAAAGTGAAAAATCTCAACGGCAGAAGAGTGTGACAGCAAACTATTGCATGCCAGTAAATTATATATGTGACGTCAAGGTACGCACACACTTCCCTAGCCCTGCCCCTAGGTTGAGCTGCGAATATTTCTAAGCAGACAGCGCACTCCATGAAAGCTTATTAACAAGTATCTGAGAACATTTATTCAGTTAATTTATCATGAATTACTTTTATTAACATTATTAATTCAGTTTATTAATTGAAAAACAGTTAGTACTCATTTCACTAAGTATTGTGTGAAATTGGCCCATAGTCATGCCAAGTTCACACCATGCTTCACAATAGCAGAGGACTCCATGAGCAGGAAGCATAGGAGTCTATAAAATAACATTTAGTACCATGTTCAACAGAGGAGACTTTCCACACTTTGATAATTTCATAGGAGATTATTAATACATTTTCACTCAAGCTTAGGGGCTCGGAAATGCAACTTATGTTCAGACAACGAAAATTCCCTATACCTCACAACGTAAACTGTGTAGTACCTGTTATGTCAGCAACAATGCTACTGCAGTCCCACCATTTCTAAGCTTTTTCAAATGAATTAAAAATAACATTTAATTTTTTAATAAACTGGGGTTTCTCAATCCAAATTATTTGCATATTATGAATACATTTATGGTGGGGCACGATTCGCAATCAATGAATTCTGTTTTCTTCAATGAAAGAAATTGCCCCATTGATCTCTTTGCATGGAGATACGCCCAACAATGACTTAACTGCAACTGAAACATACTAAAAGCCTTCCACCCTACTTCACTGTCAGAAATTTCTGTTATATAGGCCTGAATGAAGAAATAAGCACAAGAGAAGAGAGTTAGTTTGTATGCTGGATGTTTAAAAGAAATGACTCATAGCTATACAATTATCTTAAGTTTTCATTATCATGACCAGTAAGAAGATGGAAAATGAGGCATTATGGGAATGGAGTGATGGCAAATAAAGTACGATGGGCAAGAGCCATTAAAGTATATCGGTAGACAATCGCTAGCCTCATAACCAGAATTTATGATTAAAGAAGCCACCTGGGAAACCAAGTAACCAATGATGGATGAAGCAAGAAATAAATAGTCAGTAGAATAGCTCAGACAAAGAGAGCATTCTATCAAAAGAAGAATCTACTTACAGCTGGAAATACAAGCGTAGAAAGGAAACAATTCATCAGGACATAAATCTGGAGAATGTTTTTTTACTGCAGTAAGGAATGGACGGTGACAGCAGTGGATAAGAATAGCATGCGAAATGTGGTGCTACTGAAGAATTATGAAGATAAAATGGATTGACCGAGTGAAAAATGAATAAGTCTAAAGAAGAGTGAGAGAAAAGAGAAGAAGGCTAATTACTCTAAAATGAAGACGGGACAACTTAATCGGCCATATCTTAAGACATGATGGCCCGACGAAGTCGTCGGTAGAAAAGTGAACGGGAAGAACTGCAAAGGAAGGCCTCGTATGAGATACATGGAACAGATCGTGAAGGATGTGACACAGAGGAATTATGTTAACATGAAGAGGCTGGCCGATAGAAGAATAGAGTGGAGGGCTGCATCAAACCAATCCTTTTGAATGGATTATTGACCAATAATGATGATGATTAAAGGCATGCTATACAGAAGGTCAAGAGAGAATAATAAATTGACTCCTAGGGAAGTTAAGTCTTCGCAATACGATGCTCACCAGGGACACATAATAACCATGATATTAGCATATTCCATGAAATAATGCAGGCAATGGAAGTGAGAAAAAAGCCTGTGACTGGCATTCATTACTTTTTATACCTCTGTAGCCTACCTCCCTTTCCATTATGCACCTTTAGTTGGCTAAATGGGCAAGAGTTGGAAAAGTCACTACTAGTAGGTGAGGGTAGGTGACTGGTTAGTGGCATGGTGCTCTAGAAAAGTCAGTCAGCCCAAATGCGGCAAGCAGACTAAAAGACTTGTCAAGTCTGACAATGAATTTTCAGCGACCAGATACTTCATTTTAACAGCAAGTTGAATTCTACTAAGCATATGGTTGGGGTTGGATTGGCTTAACTTATCATCATTCACTTTCAATGTGGCAGATTTGGCCTCAGTCACATTCACACATTGCTCCAAAAATGCTCTTCTGTTCCTGTTACTCTTGAGATACCTGATATCCCCTCTTCTCATTAGTCTCTTTTTCAATATTAACCCATTCGATTCTCTTGTTTTCCTCCACCTTTCACCCCGTTCACTCATCTGCTACACATCTGCTAGGTGATTTGACTACAATACATTCTCAAAAATTTTACCAAACCCGGGAGGTACACTCCTCTCATTCCAAGAAGGTCCAATCCCCAAACTTTCACACCTATTTATTTCTCAGCAATCTTTCCCAGTATTATACAAAATGCACATGCACATCTCACTGTATTAAGCCAGCAGCTACGCATATGGTGACATATCAGAGATTCACTTTCATAACATGAAGTGAGGGAAAGACACTATAATAGAGAGCTACTGAAACTTCCAAAAACAAAATTAACTATTTGATGTTTTCGATAACTAGGAATAAAAAAATGAGCAAAGAGGATTGATCAGCCTCACATATTGTATCAGGTTGAGTATTTGTTACACAGCAGTTAGACACTAACGACATCAAGAGCACAATTAAATTAAGACACTACATGTTACAAGAGAGGTAAAAACTTCTTCTGAGTCCAACTCAAACTTCAAGCAAATTTTGCATCAAGCTTGTTTCTTTCTTGCATTACATAGTTACGGAAATAACCATCTTCTCTCACAGCCGATAGGGCCACATAATCCACAAAGTATTCTGATAATTCATTTATAAAGAATTGAACACCCTATTTTTAAGATAAACTCTGTGGTGGTCTACAAAATCAGGGTTTTATAACATTTTTCCCAGTGGAGGACCAGTATGCAATATGGCCATGGGCATGGAGGGAGGCAGACATATGGACCCTTATTTTGGTGCTTAAGAATTTGAGTTATATAAAGCAAAAACTTCATTTCAAACATGCATTTTCAATGAATGGTAGTTGAGAACGATCAGGTTTAGATTCAAGTTTCGTAGCTACAGTTACACTAAAATAACAGTAATTGAACAGTACAGTACCATATCAAAACATGTAATTTGAAAAGTAGACCTGTACTTCCTACATTGATTTGATTGTGAGAAAAGACAATTGAACTGGAAAGTGTTTAGGACATTCCAAATAACTCAGCATTCAGTAAGGGGCTGAAGAGAAATTTTAAATTCCCTCTTTTCTGGGAGTTGGCTCAAAATAGATTCGATGGTACATGAGAACAAGTTTAAACAATCTAGCATGACAAGTAAAAAAACAATGTCCTCCTTACAGCAGTACATACATGAGCACCCATAACAAGGACTGAATGAATAATTTTCTATCACTCATGAATATAACCAAGACTGGCATGACCAGACTGATCAAATTACCTATTATCAATGCAAAATAACATGGGAGGGTGGGATTCAGATTATGCTGGCTTTGAAAATATATATATGAGAATCCTTCAATAGCTCTGTAATTTGGATAGAGACAAGACACCAGCAATTTTTATCACCAAAGAAACATTGCCTGAACTAAGGGTTTAATAGTTAGTTCCAGTAGGTGAAGGGATGTTTTAGGAGAATATTATCAAACATTTTACTCTTAACACCTTTTTTGCCTTATTTTTAAAAAATCTACGAGCTGTAGATGGCTAGCTATTTCATTATACATAATTTCTAAAACATAGCAGAGAACTTATGATTTATCGGGGAATCAGAATTAGATCTTATTCTTCAATGCTCTTCTCACCTTCCTAGGAAATATTTAGCCTCTCACACAGCTAAAATACTATTTTCAGGCTTCCTTACAACTGATCCGTCATTACTAAGTGAGGATTGGTTTTATCCAATGATAATCTTAGCACTGTTCATTGCCCATTAATAGGTTGAAACTGTCTGAATAAAACCTTTTCTCTCTTAACTTTGTGGCATTCCATATGAAAGTAATTAATAAGGTAAACTTTTACAAACCATATAAAAAATCGGTAAACAAAACCTGAGTTTTGTGGCATTGAAACTGTCAACTAATTTCGTTCAGTACACATTAATTCACTGCCAAATAGTGGCTTGGCATAGTTGACATCTTTCAGAAGCAATGACTAAATAATACGAAGGGTTCTATCCTATCAAAACTAGGAATGACTACACTTCCCAAACATAACAAAATTTATCCAAAAAAGCTTCTCCAACTTTGATGATTCTTTCTCTTGAGGTATGCAGACCTTCAACAAACGGGATTCGGAAAAAATGTAATATTACATATTATGTTTATAATATCCTATTCTATGGAAGATATTCGAAATTCTTAATGACAAACTTAGAGCACATTCAAGAAAAAGTTCCATAATTTTAAAACCTCATCTGGCTTTTTTCCTTACAACTGTAGTCCTACCAGTACCCAGTGGCCACTACCATAGTTGCTGAGAAAAGCTATGGACCTCAACCATAAATAACTCCCAAATATTCATACAGGATATATTTTGTCCAGTAAGGGTGGCATTGACACACAAAAAAATAATAATCGTTCTGGAACTGATAAGAGCATTCCCAAATTTGTAATTATGAGGAGTGAATATTTCTTCGTTGCAAACTTAATTGTAAACCAAGTAGGAAATATGACACAGTTGATCCTACCAAGCTATTTTTAATGGGTGGTATTTTTCCACTTACCCACGGCTGGGGACATTGAGCGGGAGCCCGTTGATCCAGTGGGTGAGGGCGTAGGCCTCATCCCCTGAGAGTTGGGCGTCCCGGGCGCTGGCCCACTGGAGCTGTCATTGCTGTTTTGGTCCTGAAATGAAGAAATCATATCATTAGTAACATGCACCAAACGTGGGGAGAAAAGGTCTCACAAGGAATTAGAAATGACCAAATGCGGTTTTATTAAGGTTTTTTTAATAATTAAATGAGGACTTTCGCATTAACAGAAATATGACAACATAGGGTAATCAACACAATGAACAAAATATTCTTTTTATTCTAGGAATTTATAACATAACAGACAATACAGGGATAATTTTAAGGCAAGTTAACATGAAGTAAAAGAATTACTAGCAGGGGTACTGTCACTTATAACATGAACGTGACAAAAGTCTGGCAATTTGTAAAGACACCTCAGTCTTTGAAACACAAGGTCAAGGCACTTGTACATATCAAATTTGGAAATGGAAAACAGTAAAAATGTTGTTTCTAAAGATTTCAACCACCATATGGTGTATACGCAGAATGAATGTAATGAATTTGGATATCAATACAACTCAATTATTTTCCTGAAGCAGAAACTGCCTTCATGCCATTTCTCCCTAAAAAGTAATTCCATTCCACAATTTTTAATGTTCAACATATCACAATCCTCAGAAGAACTAGTTTCAACATAATGGGTTTTCTACAGTATCTTTCTTTCATACACAATTATTCACTGTGTTCATCCCTCATCACATGAATTAAATGGATAATATCATCATCACCCATGCCTTGAAGAGTAGCCATTGAACATTATTTATTACAAGCATTACCTCTTGGGATATAGCTGACAATGGTTAATTTATAAAGAAACTTAGCACCTTTTTAAACCTGCTAATACAACAAAGGTTTCTCATATGATTGAGGTACTTTTAACCAACAAGAGAATGCAGATAAAATTATTTTAAAAAATAGTAGCTGTACGGTGGTCTCTCACTGGTTAGGGCTAAATCATGGAAATATTTAACTAAAAAGCTTATCAAAAATTATAGCCTGGGAATCATTCATTACCAAAAGATTAAACTATTCAACCTATATTTTGTCCAATCAATGATTACCCTTCAAATCTGCAAGGATAATATTGGGCATTCAAGGAAAAGTTAAATATCCTATCACTATTTTCTTAAATTTTACATGGATAAACAAAAACTATCACTTTCATCACAATATAACTTTCACACGTCCTTTATCAATTGGTAAATCTGGGAGAAAAAAGAGATAATATAACATCTTCAATCTTCAGAGAAAGATTCTAATAATAGACTGCACAATTAACCAATCCATAATAAGCAAATAACTAAGAGATGGAGTAACATAACCATTACATGTTTGTGAATGTCCCAAATTACTACAAGCTTACCCCAGAAAATATTGGCTTAGATTTTCCACTTCAAAAAGTGCACATGACTTCCAGGAAAAAATCTTGTGAAATTTTCTAGTGAAGAGGCTAAGCTTCTGTCCTGTAAACCATTAATATGAAGCAAATGGAGGCTCTCATAGTTGGAATAGTATGCACTAGGCAAGCGAATTCACTGAATGCATCCATCCACAGTCTGACGAATCTTTCATTTGAAGATAAAGAATATAATGAATGGCTCCAATGGATTATTACCAATTACATTTCTCATTATTATAAGTATTTTATTGGTCATACATTACATGTATAGAATCTGTCAAGATATAAAGGAAAACGACAAAACATATTCACATTTGGAAAGAGTAACACTATATTATTACAAAAAAATAACCAACTCATGAATTGAAATATTCATCCATAGAATAGAAGCAATTACTCAACATGTAGTGCTTTAGATTAGCTTTGAACTTTCCTGGTGCCTTCTCATCTTTCAAATATTTAGGTAATTTGTGGTAAATCCTTCTACTATAGTGATGGGGCCAGTATTGAAGACAGAAACATTATGTTGTCTCAGTGCGTAATCATCTCTGCATCTTGTAAGGTAGTCATGAATTTCCTGATTCTCGACCAGGGACAACTTAGATTCAAATTCTCTGATTAACATCACTACACAGAACACATAAATACAAGGTAGAGGAAGGATCTGTACTTTTTTTTAAATATATTACGACAGGTGACTTGTTTCCTTGCTTTCCTAATGATTCTGACAGCCCATCAGCAACTAATTTATATTAAAAATGTGACAGAACTATTGAACTACGATTTAACACACACCAGGAAGAGAAATAAGTACCTGCAAGAAGAAAATAGCCCAAGGCCAAGTTCCACCACTAACACCGATCCAATGTGAAATAAACTCTAATGCGTTTAAAAAAGAGCACCTATATCAAAGGTCCGTGCGCTTCAACGTGGACAAAAGACAAAGCATAGGCTAGGTAATCATTGACACGAACAAAATGGGCTCTGACAACCAATAAATCCTCACAACATAGGAACCTATGTAACTGTTGTCCCCTCAAAGAAGTTTGTTGATACTAAATACTACTGGAAAGTTTGGCAGTACTTATAGTACCGCAGAAGAGTGCGAGCTGCATTATAAAGCAATGTTCATTCTTTTTTGATCCTGATAGATTACCTATCCCTAGCTATGGCTCACAGGTATATGCCAATTTAAGGGTCTTGAGAATGACATGGAAACGCCAAAACAGTTTATCAATTGAAAATTAGAACAGTTATTTCAAGAATATCTGAAAATCTATTCCAACCACACATTTTATAAGAAAATATCGTCGAATGTACGAGATTCTGTATTAATTCGTAGAAAATATTTCCATCTACCATACACTGCAGTACTGTCCCAATTATTTGAAACATTTGCAAGAAATACGTATGCATTCACTTGTGCATATCATTTCACAAATGACCACTTTGAGAACTCTCACCTCTGCTTACTACAGGAAGCCACTTTAGCTCTTCACCCTAAAAGATGATAAATGAAATTTGGCGATTCTATGTTTATGAGCAACATGGTTGGGTATATACAACGAGGTCCAGTTATAATCGTTTCATCCATTAGCTTCACCAACATGATTTAAACCGTGACCAAACCAATAGGGCGAGGCATTTCTTATAGAAACCGTTACATATCCCCAAGATTATTCTCAAAAGGGAGCGAGTTTTTCAGGACGCACTTAGCTCTTATTCCACTCCCGACCGCCGTCTTCATGTAGCATAAGTGGGAATGTGTCATCAAGCATTTACTACACAGAATTCCCAAAGTTACGAATCTGGAACGTTTAACATCTGACCAAGGAGCTTTGATTTCAGCCGCTACGCTGCGAGGTCATGTGATAAGAACAGTGCATGAGTCTGTGAGGTCGTTTCCTTGCGTAGGGAGAAAAAGTTGACTTCTGGTTACAGAATCGGAAGAGCGGTAATAGGTGATGATCTACGGTGAAAACTCATCACCGGCGGTGGGTAACATGAGTGAAGTACCCTCCTTTAGTAATTCTTCGCTGAAATTTATAACATGGTGACATTTATAATAGGAACCGACCGAGCATTATTCGGCAAAAAAGTCCTTATAGTCACCCTTTTCTATCAGTGACATAATAACTGCCACAAAAGACTCCGTGACTCAATTACATTCGTGCACATTTAGTGATATTATATTTATTAAGACTAAACAAAACTAATCCAGTCTCTTGCAATCAAAACAAAACCTGTATTAAGAGAGAAAGGAGAGACATTTAAAAAGAAGGCATCAACACACCACGCGCGCCGTCAACAATAGCGGCAACCGGCAAACGTACCTCGGGCGAAGACTGGGAGGGGAGAAGGATCAAAGAGAAAAAACTGACTCCAGGACCTTTTTTTTCGGAGCGCTGGGTACCTTGACCTTGTCAAATAATGGACGCAATGCAACGACTAAATAGATATAGGCGAGAAGGAAAGGAATGAAAACAGGTAGGCGGCGGTTGGAAGCCAGGGGATCGCCACCTTATGGAGATGGGGGAAGCGAGACCAAGGGATGAGGAGTGGAGGATGGGGACAGGGGATGGGGGAGATAAACAAAGGGCGAGAGGTGGGGTACGGTCGCCTTGGCTGCGAGCCACAAAGAGAGTGGGTGGGGGAAGGACGGGGAGGTGTGGATGGGGAGGATGGCAGGGCACCCTCCCTTCCACCCCCAGGCCACCACCCGCATCGCGAAACTCTCGTACTCTCTCCGAGTGAGAGTGAGGAAGGGAGATTGCCGGCAGCCTGACTCTCATGTTATGTTAATCACGAAAGGAGATGTGCTCTTTATAAAATGTTCACATCCTCCCGAATGTCACAGGATCGATTCATTCAAGACGAAAGCCCGTTTCGGCGGCTAATAAACTCTTCTAGTGAGGAAATTATTTCCCCCACCCCACGTGCTAAATCGAGAAGGATCAAATACCTCGCCCTGAGAGGTGCATGATGAACTTTACTCGACAATATTCTTCCACTGCCCGAGTCCATGACACCTTAGTTCCATGCAAAGGGGCTGAGCTACGTAACGGAATAGAAGTTTCGTCACAGCGCTCATAATTCTTTTTAAAATTTTTTCTACGCTCGATAGAAAAAAAACCACCACCCGGTTAACTTGGGTGAGGACGAATTATTAGAGCGGAGTTCCGGCGAACCGTCATTTTAATTTAGCGCAAAAGTGGTATTGGCATTGCATGTCGCCAAAGAATACCGTATTCTCCGGAGCTACTCCGCCATACACCCACATCAATACACTACTGAAATGAATATTTTCCGACTGCATCCACACGAGCACCTGCTAACTTCCAGTTTCCAAGCAGCGTCTCATACATTTCCAGAACAATACATTTTTCCGATATTAAATTGTACTTACAGAGTCGACTGATTGACCGCACCGCAGGTCTGTCGCATCTTACAATCGTTTATAAGACGCTTAAAAATTGGGAAGGTATATTACCAACAAAGCACGTTACCGCTCAACAATGCTGAGTTCTTCATCACCTTCATTAAGTTTCTGTTTCTTCATAAATACGCTGTCTACAATAGGGAAATAACAATTCTCAGTACGTAACGTTTCCTCTCTTCGGCAGCTGTTGGTTAGCATATGTAATATATTTTACGCCGAGATCGAGGCATAAATACGGAGTCGGTCCGGGGTAAAATCCAACGAACGCGGTTGTTTTGGCTGCCAATCTTGCGAATACGTAATCCACCATATGGGAGCAACGAGATCGTTTTACGTAACCCTGAGAGCGGCTCCAAGCCACGACGTCAACAGTTCATGATATACTCGACAGCCTCGGACGCAGTCATTCCTGGAAATGAACGACCACGTGTAATGCCCGCCAATCGTGATCGTGCGGTGTGGTCATACGACCGCTGGGGGCGGAACTGATCGTCCTGAGATCGAATCCCGCATCACATCGCGGACCACTGCGATTGAAATTTTATTATTACTAGCAACAAAGCTAAGATATGTGGGTGAAATACTCAGCAAGTGAAATATTCAGCCCATGGTTGCGAAGCTATCACATGTCCAGAGATTCCATATGTCGCTAAGATTTATTTTTCTTTGCCGTGATGATATTTTTACATGGTGTCTTTCTTTATGACCTAATTAAAATCTCTTCGAGACACAAAGCCCAAGGCGCTGTGACCGGGCCACTAACAAATTCAAGCACCTCTCTGGACGATTCGAAGAATGGTGGAAAGTGAATCAGCGACTGCTGAATTAACAACTACCATATAGTAGATAACTAACGTTTTTCCCACATTGTACATTCTTTCACACACCATTTGTTGTGTTAAATTGATATATTGTGTGTATATATTTATTTGTATTCATTCATCATTCTTTAATTCCTATAAGTATATTCTTTAATGATTTTTTTTCAACCTCAGATTGTAATTGTTTTAGATATTGACCATTAAATGATTTATATATTTATTTTGACGAGGGGTTGGATGGCAGAAGGGACAGTTTTGTCTCAATCTCACCCCAATAAAGACCTTTTATTATTACTATTAAGTATAACCCATATCCTGATTTTTAAAGTGCTTAAAACGAGCGAAGTGCCTAATTTCGACGGGCTATTCACTCGTGGCCACCAGCAAATCATCGTTGAGGGGGAGGGAGGCGAGAATAGTAAAGGTACCTTGAATTGTGCAGGTGTAGTTAGAACAATTAGAGGATGAATATCATATAATTATACCCATTGCTAAATTGATCTGAAGTAATGGATGCAACGGTAAAACTTCTACTGTTGCAGGCTCTACTTAATGGAATTATGGCGCAGTGGGAGAGTGGTAGATATAACGCACTGAGTACTTATTTCATAAATTTTAAACTCAACCGGTTTCGACATTAGCCAGATTCGAAGTTCGAGAATGTACCCTTGAAAATGACGTTCTAACGCCGAAACCGGTTGGGTTTTAAATAAATTTGTGGAATAAGTACTGAGCGCATTACTTCTCCCACTCCCAGGATGCAACGGTGTTTATATTATCGCATTAAATGATCTGTAAGGACGCATCCAGTCAAATGAACTATCTAAGTCTATTGAGACAAACCATAAGACGACTACAGTAACGTGGTTTTCCAGAAAATGAAGGGCCAGATTAAATTTAAAAGTAGGTGGTAATACGCAAGAAGAGGTGGAGAACGTTGGGTAACCTGGGTAGAGCGTTAAAGGAAAAGGGCTATAGCAAAAGCAAAGTTCGAAGAAGAATCGCGATAGCGAAGAGGCGTTTACTCGTAGAAGAAATCTAATGACAGGGTGGTTGAGTAGGGGCATAAGAAAAGACTAGTGAAGCGTCTAATATGAAATGCTGAACTGTAGGGCACGGAAATATGCTCTTGAGGAGGAGATATGAGGAAGTGAAATAGAAATAGACTTTGGGCTTTTGAGATGTGGGTATGGAGAAGGTAAGGGTGGGTTGAAAGGAAGGCGAACGAGAAAGTGCTATGGATGGTGGGAGAGGAAAGCAAGTAGGTTGAGGAAAGTAGGAGAAGGCAGAGGGAGAGGGTGTTCTGAAGGACGTGGTAGAGGGATGAATTTTTGATAAGCGGGGTGGAGGAAGGGAAAGAACGGGTAGTTTGAATAAAATGATGAGTAGTGCAAGGTATACGGATCTAGAGACAGTCGTGATATGACAGATAGGGGACGTGGGAAAAGTTTGATGTCCATCAAAATCTACCTTAATCGGTAGAACAGTAATGAAATATGACATATACGTCCAATTCATTTTCGTTCAATGGCATTTTACCAGTAAAACAAAAATTGCCAGGGACTGGCGATTATGGTACAACAAGGGATGGCGTGACGTTCAGTTCCTTACGAAGAATATACCG
This sequence comes from Platycnemis pennipes, assembly GCA_933228895.1. NCBI lineage: Eukaryota > Metazoa > Arthropoda > Insecta > Odonata > Platycnemididae > Platycnemis > Platycnemis pennipes. The sequence goes on along the minus strand of OW121848.1, from coordinate 97,852,857 downwards.
TAGAATGGAATTTTTTCCCCTTAGGTGACGATATTTTTCATCCTACAGCAACACTCGATGGGTTTTAGTACTTGTTTGGAAATATACGTCCCTAGTGATCTAATTTCAATTATCAACGTATGCTTAGCATAAAAAAATTGCTGTATTATGAGGTAGTCGTTAGGATAATTATCACCGTAAGAATAAAACGTTTCCAATTAGCAACAAATATACGCAATCAATAACATGTTACGACACTAAATTAAGACATAGATGCTGCCAACGTTCCTAAATTAAAAAAAAACATAAATTCAAATAAAACTGACTTCAAATCGAATTACTATTCTATATAATAATACTACTACTAGTGATTATAAAATCACTACTCTAAGTAGTATGAGGCAAATCTCAATGAACTAGAACCCGCTATTTTACCACAGAATTTCCAAGTTTACATGGACTGGACAGGAGCGAGTTAGCCTAGTGGGTAGAGCTCTTGGCTACTGATCGAAGGGTCCCGGGTTCAAAACCGGGTGAAGCCTTTGGACGCCCCCGAACGAAAAATCCCCGGAGTGCAAGGTGGCCCAGGGAAAGAAACTGGCCCCCCTACCCTGAATGTCTGAAATTCACACGCCTGCGGTATAGTCCGTGGTGAACTCTACCCTCATCAAAACCAACCTTCGGGTTGAATCACGGAGTGAGTGAAGGACTAGACTTCTGATGATTTACCTAGTCCTCAAAATGAAAGGTGAGAACCATGAGTCAATGCATTGGATAACTGATTTGATTTAAAGTGATTTTTGTCAAGAATCCTAAATTCTTTTGCAACGCATTGATTATCACTGCGGGAAGAAGAGCATATAAGTCCCGCGCCAACTAAAAAATTTCAGATTGAGACAACATCAAAATAGAGAAACATTCGAAGAACTGATACATTTGAGAGTGTTATGCGATAAAAGAAAAAAAACTATATCACCACAAGAATCAACAAAGTTTGGAATAGTGTTTTCGTTTCGAGGCGTCGATATTTACATGTTATCATTTAAAACACACTGAGGGTGAATTCCAATTTCCTTCCAATATGTCCAATGGCGGCCAATAGAAAGGAAGTTAAACCTGGGGATAAATCTGGATACGCCAACGCTTAGAAATGAGATTCCAGAAATCCCTCTCAAAAACGAGAACGTTTGAACAGAAAGTTGGGCAATTATACAACCATTATATGGTGCTAACGCAACAAGTTTTTAAGTTGAGAAGTCCAATTTATTTTCCACTGACGAGTTACGTGACAGCACACAACGAGTACCGAATGAAACACTAGAAGGGCTGATTTATTTGGACTACGACTTCACTGAAGGTAGCAAGAAAAAATACTAACGGTATAAGTGAAAAACAGGCACTAAGATAATTCGACGAGGACTCGTCGAGACAATTCATAGACACTACGATAGCCTTCAAATTAAAATCATTCGACAGCAACCACATTTCATCACCATAAGTACTCCCTTCTTTACATCTGCCAAAACAGAAATGTGAATTCACGCTCAGACACACATATATGATAAAGATATGAGAATTCAAATTTCACCAGGCATTTAAGGCAACCACCCCAAGTGAGTGAATATATTTCTCTACTCTTGGAAAAAGTGCAAGACAATAAAGGGGACAAGGTAGTTGTACAAGGGCAAATGTCAATTTTGCCTTTCAGTAAGAGTGAGCAATTAAAACATAAGCAGTAATAAGCCAGTACAGTTGTCGCTACACCAGAATCGGTGGCGCAGTCAATCGTGCAGCCGAGGACATAAGATCTACGTGTCGCTGGCATTGAAAACAGCATGGTGCGAATTCTTGGCAACATTTAAGTAAAATAATAAGCTCTTTGCAAAGAACGAGTCATCGCCTTCTCTTCAGGAAATTTAAGAGACAGTTGTTCATTCTAGGTGGATTCGGTACACATAATGCTGGAATCTCTGGCATCGTGTACAAAATTGGAAGTTTAGTCTCTCTCCTTGGCTAAAAGGCTATTGAACCTACCCTGAAAGAGAATTTACTGCCGCAGGTCCAAAAGTATAATACAACAATTTTTCCCATTACGTTCTTTGCACAAAAGTGTGCCATCATGTGCACTTAATCATCATATAGGCCAAAACCGAAAAAAACAACAGAATTGAACTTGTGCACGAATTCCTTGATTACAAGGGCTGAAATGTCTAACTAAAGACATTAACGCAATGAGGTACTTCGTCAATGGAATGTAAAACAAATGAGAATGTAAGATCAATCACTAAGTTTCAATAAGGAGGGTGGACTGAAGGTCCACCTTTTTTTTTTAACGTAGGAAAAGAGTATTTAACGTCAGGGACCAAATATGAAAACAAACACGAACATTCCGGGCTGAAATGGGATGATGGAATAGCAGCAGGAATAACTGACTGCGTGCGACTCGAGTCGCGAAAATTGTTGAAGGGCATACCCCGTGGAAAAGTAAATACGATAATAATAACTCAAGTCGCCGATCACCACAGGTATTACTAACACAGAAAAAATAAAACTTAATAAAATTCAACTGATATCTTTTGATGGAATATTTTCGAAAGGTTTAAGAAAATCCATGAGATAATGCCTCATAGCTCCGAAAATGGGAAATCGGCGCAACAATAAAACTCTACGCAAAACGTTAATCGTCAATGCGTTGTACCCTTTCTGCAAATTTCGTGTGCCAGTTCATATTCCTCCACTGTCTCATTCCTTAAAACGGAGATACATTTGCACGTAAGCCTGAAAAATATTTCACCTAAAAATTCTTCCATTTCTTGGAGCTTACTAACTCCTTGTTGTACGGTATCGAAGAAAATGGCTATTAACCATTACTGTTTAGTCGGCTATTGAGTCCAACTCACACTAACTCTGGAAAAAAGTAATTACTAATGAACATTCCATCAAGACGGCTGATTTTCTACGGATAATTTACCCGAATTTCCAAATGGAAAACGATTCTGATTAAAGTTCTGATGGTTCTGTGGGACCAGCAGAATACCATTCAGCATCAACTTGGCGCCAAAACCGTGAAGCGAACCGGACGAGCCAGGTAGCAAGAAAAACTTCTGTGTCCGCATCAATTTATGAATTCGCGTGTGAATTCACCATCTCAAGAACATTACGAAAGCATAACCAGAATCTGCATCGTATGCAAATCATTAATCATTGTGTCAAACAACAAAATCTGAATACCATCGACCTCCCCTGTGGATACAGTTAAATACACGATACTGAAAACAGTAGACTCAAAAATAACGCGCCCGGACACCAACAAAACAAAAAAATCTCACTTCACAGAAGTCTGAATAAAGAATTTCCACAACTCATCAAAGAGGTGTTTACACTTTGAGCTAACATATAATCGATATGACTTTCGTTTTCACAAAGGCAAAGAGAACCTAGAACGAGAGCGTGAATTGCAGTGGAATGACCTTAGTAATTCACCAAGGAGCCCGACGCTTCACCACCGACAAACCAAATTGAAATGTTAACAGAGAATCTAAACACACGTTCCGGCTCGCTAGGATGACTTGCAGCGGTTCAAGACGATGAGGAGGTCCAAAGCGTTGCTTTTCAAGCACATTGGATCAATCAGTGTGGATGAAAAAATAGATGCATAGGCCAAGTGTAAAAAAAATTTGATATAACTGAACCCTTGATATGCCGGTCCTGGTTCATCACCGATGTGAGTAAAGAATAGCAGTAATAAATGCGAGTAAGTCAAATATTTCAAACTAAGATTAAAAAAGTAGATAACCTACAATTAGAAAACAACGCGAGAGGCGTAGGAGCGCAGGACTGGGCCAGCAAGATTTACTCTGATTGGAAGTATATAGATTTACATGAGAATTCTACGTATGTATATCATATAAACTAGTACAGAGCGATACTCATGTCAAATCTCAATAACCAGGCGGGAATCTACGTAAATCAAGGCAGAAATTACCCTAATGGAAAGCTTCACGACGCTGGTAACACCTTCCCGAAGCCTAGAATTTTTTGAAATCCATTTCCTTCAAGAAAACTCCGTGATTTTTTTCTAGGTTAACCGCGATGGGAAAATGCGAATCGTCATTTCAAATCCATTCAGGGAGCATTGCCTGCGTTCACCATATTGCCAGCAGAATTACGTAAATAGACGCAATGACGTGAACGACGTTAAGAATTCACCGATAATTGTACTACTGTACACTTCTGTTGAATGACGACCACAACTGTGACTGGTAGTTATCGAGTATCGCATCAAACATGTTGTGAATTTTTCTGGTCGTGATTCGCTCAAAGCTGCGCCGCCAATCCTCCATCAAAAGCGCATGAACGGCTCATAAATATAATTCCCAACAACGTGCTCCGAATTACACCCTACGACGGAAATTCAGGCAATTTCCCACATGACCACCAGAACAACAGCAAAGTCAGCAGAATTTATAGAAAGGCAAAAAGGTTCTTTACTTCATCAGCAGCCCATCAGCTAACTACATACTAATACGAGTTAAAACAGAGCCCGCATCATTATTTTAACTCATTATGTTAAAATAACTTTCGCACGGAGGAAATTCACAGTGCATGATTTCGCGACTCTCAAATTTTGCAGGTCAACAAACTTTCCGAGAAGAACGAGCATATGGCGTTCTATTCGGCGGACGCCCTTATTCCACGCGCTGAGGATGTAGCATTAATAACCTCCGGTGGCATTAGTTCCCGAGGGAGACCGCGATCCACCGCACGGATGATTTACCCCGCCTGAATCCAGGCGCCCAAATGTGCAAGGGAGAGCAGACGACCGGTTCCGCGGGAAAGAGGGGGGTGGTGAGAACTCGGCTTCGGCCACCAAATATAAAGCGCTTCTCAAGTTTGAGGCAGCGCCACTAGCGGAGGGAATTCAAGAGCCAACCTTATCGCGAAGTAAATACCTCCCGACTGGAGGGAGTTCTGAAATCACAGTTGGCACGCGAAACAATGACTTGAATCCCCACCTTCACAGTAATCCAACGAAGTATGTAAGAATGATCTCAGTTTTATCCCCATTGAAGGTGAACACGTTGCAATATTCTACAAACCCATCAAGAAAATAGGCGACGGAATTAAATGGCGACACGTAAGTCACTATTCCTCACTGAAATTAATACCAACCACTGATGATCGATAGACTGGTACATTCAGCAGGATGACATTCACAACGGCAAATGGCAGTCGCAATATGCCTGAAAATAACTTAGCCTCCAAATCAAGAGAGTAGTTAAATAAAAACGCGATCGAGGTACAGGGCAGGTTGAATCTATAAGGACTGCGAAAATATTTTAAGTCCCATCTTAAAAAGTGAGTTGCCACATGACCTAGAGTACTGTAACGGAAATTACATAAAATTATTACAATTGAAAAGGCGCAGCTTCAACGATTATCGATTCTCTCTACAAAATGAGACATTTATTAAGGGGAGAAATACGAGGGAAGCACCAACCTCCTTTAGGAATTCCTCCTTTGGACGTGCAGCAAACAAACACAACCGCACACAGCGCACTCCAGAACATAAGCACAGTGAGAACTTCACCCACAAACAAGCACAATAATCCAACGAAAAATTGTACACACGCCAGACGGCACGCGGCAACTATTCACGCAGTAGTTCTATCTTCTGACGCCAGCTTCAATCGCGGCGCCAGCGTCGACGAACCTTTGCTACCTCGCTCTCTCGGCGAAGAACAGAATCCCACAAAACCACCACCACTCCACCACTCAAAACGGGCGTTTTTTCCGCACTTCCTCGTATCTTGATTACTTCCCCCGCTTTGCTCCTCCAATTTCGTTTCGCCGCTGTTCACCCGACGACGTTGCCGCGTCTCCGCGCCCCACAACCCCACAACGACGCCAGTCCTCCGGGTCCGTCCGTCGTCTCCACTTTCTCATCGTCGCTTTCCTCTTATTATCATCTTCGGGACGTATCGACCCACGGAGGACGGTCAATGAGCGGTGTCGCGAAACGAGAAACGATGTCGAACCCACCGACGGCCTCCGGCACGAGCAGGAGGTGAAGCCACACGGGCAGGAGGGCTCGAGAGGAAATGCGGCCGCAGCAGCACCACCACCGGCGGTGGTCGGGCCGCCAGGGAAGAGCGAGGGACGAAGGAGGAGAGGAACGAGGAGGAGAAGCACAAGAGGGGACCGAGCCTCTAGTTTCCAGGCAGGCGAACGCGCTGCTAGGAAAGCACACAGCCAGCCTGCCTGGGCTGTTTTTCACTGGAGGAAAACCCATGGGGTGCGCCCCTCCGTCGCAGCAGCAGCTTTCCTGCCTGCCCGCTCGCTCGCTCGCTTTGCTCCCTCCGAAAGCAACCCCCCACTACCTCCGGGGTCCCCCCCCTTCGGTCGTTCAGAGCTTTCCCGCACTCCACTAACCCCCTCTCCCTTCGCTCTCCGTGAGTCCCGCTCGCTCGGCTTGCTCGTTCTCTCCCTCTCTCGCCGCTCTCCGCTCCCTCTTTCCTTCACTCCCCGCCATACCAGTCCCCCTCATGGCCGGCAGAGCTGCAAGCGGCGGCGGCGGCGCCAGCAGCGGTGGAATCAGGCCTGCCAACCCAACCAACCCAAGTTCGTCTCCCTTTCCCTTCTCACTCCGCGCAACTCCCTCTATCCCAGGCGCGCATAGTCGCTAGGCGCCGTGCACCACGCCGAAAACGGTTTCTTCGGGCGTTCGATATGTTTTAACGCGAGCTGTAACGTGGAAAAGAGTCACGTTCGCCTGTTCCGAATAACCCACCGAAACCCCTCCCGAGCCTCGTTAACCGTCGAGCGAAAAAAAACCGAGGGGGAACGAGGCCGAATCGCTCGGGCCGAACGACGCGCATGTAACCCCCCCAGGCCCGAGCGGAGTGGAATGCGGGGCGATTCCCCGACCGGGGGGAGCCTCGGAATAAAAACGCGGAATGAAACGAATAAAATAATACAATTCCGTCATCAACGCTTTTGCGTGCCGCTTTGCGGTAAACAATCGCGGGCTCGCTTCGTCTAAAGCCGTTTCTCCACGGGAAACCAGGAGTAGCCAGCCGAGTATCCGGGCCGCTGCTATCCAGCCAGCCCTGTGCCCCCCCACATCCCCGCGCCCCACACCATCAACGCCCCCCCACCATCCGCCCCAACACACACGGGCCCCTCTCTCGCTCCCTCATCGGCGGCGGAATGCGGAGAGACAACAAGCGAGAGTGTGCGACACGGCAAAAGCCCCAACTTTCACGTAATCGTCAATAATAGTTCCCTGAATTATTGACCAACGAACGGGGGCGGTTGAGCGAGGGGCGGGCGGACATGCTCGGGAGGTGCTTGCCCCGCTCCCCCGGCAAAGAATTCGACACCGGCGACACGCGCGTTCGCTCCGAAACGCGCGCGCGCGCGTTGCATTTCGGGGCGCATCGGGAGAAAGAAGGGTTCTCTTTCTCGACAACTACGCTCGTCCGGCCTCCACTCGCGCGCTCGCTTGCGGCCTTTCGCGTACATCGGGAGGTTACCGCGGCCCCTGACGGATGGTCCTGCCACCCCCCCCCCATTTCCTCCCTCCGCGCTAGTTCTTCGTAACGCGGCAAGAACGTGCGCTCCCGCCACGCCACACACATCCGTCCATCGTTCCTCGTTCCATTTCGTAAAGCAAGGGAGCGAGCGAGGGAAGCAAGAAGAAACGGCGCAAATATCAGGGGGGCTCGTGAGTAAGACCTGTTCGCGGCCGACCTTGTGCAGCAGCGGCTAGCTTTCTCGCTCGCCGCTCCTTCCAAACGTGCGATTAAGGCCAGATGTGCGGACTCGGGGGAATAGTTACAACTAGCGCCGGCCAAGGGTGTACTTATCGAGGGAAACGAGAATTTGGCAGGATCATCCAACAATATGCCGCGGTGGGAGAGGGAGGAAATTACTTCAAAGTAAAGGAAACAGTTGCGAGGAAAATGGGCACGGAGCCAACACTCTTACGGTAGGAACTTCTGGAGCATGTTTCCATTTCCAAACATAATCATGCGACAAACATTTTTATCACTCCAACCAAATAATTTTCCTTAAATTAATTCAGCAATATCTCTACTGGCGATACCATATTTTTAGCTATTCAACTTCAACCGTAATTTTCAATTGGTTTCGGTGACATGGATAAATGTGTAATTTCCCTATCGCAGATCGCAATTACAATATAGGGAGATTTAAAAAAGTACGTGCTTCACCAGTACTAATATCATTTTCATGGCCGTATATGATATTAACATTCAAATCGATTAATTTTAAGGAAAATTTCGCACGCCTCCCTTGATCGATTGCTAGCAACACTGTTCATCATAAGGGAAATTAACTTCGATTCTGTAGTTTCATAAAATTGAGCAACATCATTCAAAAAGGCGCTTGAAGGTGGATTTCTACTTCAACAAAAACAATGATTACATAATAAAACACAAGTACACCGGATACTGAAATTTATTTATCTTCATGCATATTTATTAAGATGGGCATTTCGATGGATAGCATTGAAGAAAACCTCTACCGGCGAGTCGTAGAATATGAACAATTCTAAAATGGGAAACACCGTCTTATTAGCAATAATGAATCATTCAAGAAGAAAAATTTACAATTCGAAATTATAAGTACGAGAAAGTACACTGCACGACTAACTAAACTACACGTTTACACTAACTAAACTACACGAATGCATTCGGAATTTTGCCTCAAGCCAGTGCCAATATGCAAAAACGTTATAATCGCAAATGAGGTATATTATATAATTGTTACGCGACGGCTGACGGTTGATATTCAATGAAAATCAAAATATTTATTCTCAGACAGTAATCAAGTCGTAAACACAATAATACACAAACTAGAATGGCAGGAACTTCGCACTACTTCCTCGTTTTCACGCATTCACCAACCTCATCTCGGAGGTTAGTATGCATTTTAAGTTCATCACCCCATACAATACGAACCAAATATCAAATTATAAGAATTTTACCCAACTTACGACAGAGTTGAACACAGGCCCACGGCCAGGAAAACATGGCCTACTTCAACAATTCCGTTTGTCCCCACTAATGTTACTCATCACGACTACCACAAACCGAATTCAAGGTTCCCAAAGTTTACAGCAAGGTAACCGTGATAAAATGGTAGCAATCCAATGAGCAACCATGATCGTAGAGAACGACACTACTTTAAATGTAACTGCAGAGGCTTGATGAAATTGTAAACATAAATAAATATGTTATTTTTTCAAAGAAAGTCATGCTAAGGAAATAAACTTGCTCCCCGAGTGGCAGCATAGAGCATCGTGACGTTTCACTAAGGAGGAAAAGTGAAATCATTTGCATATTCAAGGACAGCATTTCGCAAGGAAGTAGTTACATCAACCTCCATACTTGCACGACAGCAAATACATTAGGTCTAATTATATCCAATTCTGAAATAATATGCATTTTGAAACCGGGAAACGACACCAGTCCATGGCTATTATTACAGCTTCCACATTTCGAGCCACTACGGAAAATTATGAGGATAGAACACGTGAAAGATGTGAAGAATGGTATTGCCTGTATGCCACTCATCCTCTTTAAGAAATAGTGGCTATTTCAACATTATATATGGCATAAAATGCCGCTCACAAAGGTTATTCTTACGCGTTAAAAATCGATAGTAGTCCTTCACAATATAACGTAAATAATTTTCAATTCGTGGGGAATCGAACTTCGGTAGAATCGCAAATTCTGCTATAGGGCTCCGAAATAATGTATCCCTAATTTTCGGCCAAACATAGATCTCGAACCAGTGCAACGAACATCAGAAAAAGAATTAGCGGCCAAATAGAATGACAAGGTTTATCAACAATGTCGTTGTATGATAATAATGAAAAGGAAAAAATGATTCTTTAGTGTAGTCTACCCTGAAGAGCAAAAGTATGCAAAGGCAGTTTAAAACTATACCGAAAAGCTTAACTTTTCAGCATGTACTTAACTTCAAAAATTATAACCACGCACATATTTAGGTAAATAATCAAATATGAACAAGAAGACTGTATCAAATTAAAGGAAGCAAATAAGAAAAAAGACTAATAACCGTTTCAGTATCTACATGTACACTAATACTCTAAAGAATTTAAGCCTCTATGGTACTATCTTGCTTCGTCCAACGATGGACGAAGCAAGAAAGAAATAGTGAGTAGAATAGCCCAGGAAAAGAGGGCATTCTATCAAAAGAAGAATCTACTTGCACCTGGAAATACAAGCTTAGAAGTAAGGAAGCGATTCATTAGAACGTATATCTGGAGCATGTTTCTTTACGGCAGTGAGGCATGGGCGATGACAGCAGCGGAGAAGAAAAGGGTGGAAGCATTCGAATTATGATGCCATCGAAGAATAATGAAGATAAAAAGGATCGACCGAGTGACAAATGAAGGAGTCTTAAGATGAGTGGGAGAACAGAGAAGTCTGCTGAAAACTATAAAACGAAGACGGGACAACCTAATCTGCCATATCTTAAGACACGATGGCCTGATGAAGACAATCGTCGAGGGAAAAGTGAACGGGAAGAATGGAAAAGGCAGGCCTCGTATGAGTAATATAGAACAGGTCGTGAAGGACGTGAAAGAGAGGAACTACGTTAATATGAAGAGGTTGGCCGATAGAAGAATCGAGGAGGGCTGCGTCAAACCAATACTAGGATTGTTGACCCATGATGATGGATGGTAGTGTAAGAGGATCGATTGTTTTTTCACCGTCTGTTTTAGGGCGCCTTTAAACCCCGACGACTTATGTTTCGCGTGTAGTTAGTTAGCATAAAAAAATAATATAAGGATTGACACTTTGAACTAGAAGATGATGGAATACATTTTCAGCATTTAGTAGTAGTATCTTGTTAGTAGACTCCTAACAAGCAATAAAGTACTGATACTAGAGTAACTGTACTTATTGGAGTAATTGTACTGCAATGGAGATACTGTAATTCTTAATGAATCACAGACACTAGCGAGTGTGTGCCTGTGAGAGGAAGGGAGACATTTCTTTTCCTAGAAAGAATTTCAAAAATAAAATGTCATGTGACTGATAATGAATATCTAAAGCGCAGCAACGTGCCTGAAACGATGGATAAGGAAATAACTTTCTGAGACAAAAATATTCAGCTGCCCAATTTAAAGGGACCACTTACATGACGCACGCGGAGGCACGCATAAGTGCGAAATTAGCGGGATGAAAAACTAGTTGGCTCTAACAACAAAATTAAATGATACGAGCAATTCTGATGATGTGGAGACTAATTAACTTTCCTGAGGTTAGGACAAAGCAATTAACGTATTTGATTTCTCAACGCTAGCACTCAAGAAATTCCTCTAATTATAACAGGCGTCTGGGGAAAGCTTCGAAGGAATTAAAGTTCGCTCACAGTTGAGAGTAATCAAAATAAGGTTGTACGACAAAGACTGATAGTTGAATGGCGAATACAAAGCATCGTAATGAAAATCGACGCCATACTTCCCTAATTCGTACTCACAAATTGCACGCACCACTTCACTACGCAAAAAACGGAGAACGAAACCTGCTGACAAAACATACCTCACCGTACACGCTGACTCCGCCACGTTTGGGAGAATTTAGAGAAAACTTGCGTGCCACACAAAATAAAGGGAAAAATGACTAATCCAGCGACCGTCACAACACGATTCGCAATCCACCAACAATCGGCTCTGCTGACTTGCACCTTTGCGCGTAATGTGATCCAGCTTTTTCATCAAAAAAATTCCACAACAACAAACAATCGCCTGCGGTCCTTCGCACAACGAATTAGCTCCATCGGGTTGGGAGGGGGGTCAATCCTCCGAGTAACCGGGTCAAAAAAAAAGAGGAACGACGCTTCGTTTCGTCCACCACACGATCACCTGCGACTCGGTTAAATCATCGACGGCCATCGACAGGGAGAGAGGAAAGGAGGGTAGGAGGAGACTGATGATGGCTGGCCTTAGGCGCCCGATCAAAATCAAAACGTGCGAGATATGTTGAGAGGCTTAATTGGGGAGGTGGCGGAGAGTGGAGCGGGCCGCGGCGGAGGGACGGGGGTGGAGGAGGGACGGGGGTCGAAAGGGAGGGGGGGGGGAAGGGAGGTGGAAATTGTAAGAGGGGTCGCCGGTGGGGGCTGTGGCGGGGGAGAGAAGGAGTACGAGAGAGGCGGATTCCGGGATGTTGTTGGTGCGATGAATGGGGAAGTGTGTGGAGAGGTTGGGAGGGTGTGGGTCGGCAGGGAGAGCGGTGGGGGGAGACGACTTGAGGCAGGTTGGCGCCGAGGTCGTAAAACGGAGTGGGGGGCAGGGAAGGGAAAAGGAGGGACGCGGGGGGTTTGGGGAGGGTGTGAGGTGTTTATTTTCCCGAGAGAGAAGACGAAAGGGAGGAGATGGGGAAGGACCTCAGTTTCTGCGGAGCGAGGGAAAAGGGTTGATGGGAAGAAGAGCCCGACCCACGAGGAGACGGCAAGGGGATGGACGTACACACACATACACAACAACAACAAGGGGAGCGCGCGCCACCGGCGGATTTCCGAGTTCACCCTTGGCCGTCACGCACGTCTCTACTCCGGCGTCACGCTTACTCCGGCGAACCGACTGCAGCGCGGGGAGGACCACACGCCCGCGCGGATTGTCACGATTTATTACTTACCGTGCCACGGCCGGCTCCAACCACGGGCATCGTAGGCAACAGCTGCGGGGAGGGTGCGACAGACGGAGCGACGCCTTTCTTACAATCAATATTTTTCACACTAGATATTACTAACGATCACTTAAACCATAACTGCTAACCTCCACCATAGCCCTGAACTTGAAAGCACTAAGCATTTCAACGATTTAAGCTATATTTTCGATAAGCATATCATTTCGTTCACCCGGGTGGGGAGCGAGGCAACCAAATTTCTATCGTATTATGGCCGAGGGTTCTCACGTGACACACTATCCTCAGGTGGTATCGTCACGAGGCTGAGGAAATCATAACGACTGACTAAATAACATAAAACAAGGAATGAAAGGTAACTTTAAAACAATAACTGTGTATTAAGCTCATAATACTCCACAAAGAAGCAAAGCTATAAATACGATAGCTGCTTCAATAACGTGATTATGAGAACTACTTTTGGCTTTACCATAGCACTTAGGAAACTTAAGAAGAAAGGAATCAAGGCAACGCGGTTACCAATTAGCATTGAAACTTTCAAAGAAAACACTTTTTATAGAACTCAGCACCCGCGTTCTGTTCGTTTGAAGGCGATATATAACGTCAAATGCCCGAAGACCTTGGATTTACCCGAGGAATATGTATACAAGATTACAAAATGTAGCCTTTTTGTCGAAACATAGAAATGAAAATGTCAATACCTACTCGTGGCATTATGAATTCCGGGACAGAGAAAATTGCAAGGGGAATACTAAAAAAGGTGAGTAATTTGAGACAAGACTGCCTCAGAAAATGATCCGCCAAGTCACGGCCGACTGCTATGATCATGGAATCGAATGATTCTAATTAACTAAAAGATGATTATATTTAATTAGCAATTAACATTTTCCACGTGGGGCCCAGAATACCTACCCACATGATTTACGTTATTAAGTATAATATAGCAATCCTTCATCACTTTGTCATTACTGACATCTTTATGCATGAATTTCAGTCAAACAATGACAGAGACAACACATCAACTATAAGATACGTTCGTGCACTCAATTCCACTTTCTCTAAAAAATCTCCGAAGTGATAATGGTGAAATTGCGCAAAGCGTATAGCATAAAAGAGGGAGCAAAATTCTGACTGAGTAGAGGAGGTAATTCCATAATGTTATTTTAGATTAAAAGCGTACAAATGAATAAGAAATTCATACGGCATCTTACAAAATTCCCTTAAATCGGCAATTGATTTGCTGTTGGGCTTTCAAGTTTGGATTTTTACCACATGACTAAAATGGATTTACATGTGCAACAAGCAATTAAAATGTGGCTGGAAGCCTTACAAGATCCTCGGGGACTGCTTTGGGGCTTGCCTCATCGCGCAGGATTTTAAAAGAGTCAAATTTCAAGGATCTTTCATGCTCACACTTTAATCACTCAAATTTCTGAGATATGAAATCAAAAAGGAAAGCAAAAAAACTGGTCCAGTAGCCTCTGGATTCTCTCAAATTCAATTCCATTTACACAACTTGCAAATATCCTCAATTTAAACATGCCATAAGGAATCTTTTTGATTTAAACTTTTCAGAGTGTTCCATGTTTTAAAATATGGAATCGTATCCAGAAAAAATAAGACTAAGTGTTTGATATGAAATTATTTTAATCAAGGCGAAAATGACTGAAATAATAGGGATGACTTTGAATGCGTTAGACAAATAGGTTCTTGCTAGAGCAATGGCCGCCTGCCCATCCTCGGTAGCCTAGCTTCAAAGCACGCTCCTTAAAACAGCAATCTCTGTTACTCGAACCAGCGACACTGCGGACACGTTAAAAACTTCAAATCACCATAACCGTTATGAACTTGGTAAAAATAATACCACCAACGTATTGATCCATAAACTCATTACAGTACAACAACATTTCAATCCTGTTCACAATGATGTAACTATCAATTCAATGTCTCTTAATTCTATCTCTTAATTCATTCCCACCACATGCATGATACGGAATGACATCATATAAAAAAATCACTCAATTCAGCCTTCTTGGCATTCGATGTCTTTCAGATGAGGATCTAAGGTACTAACGACGCGTCAGCTCGAAAGCATTCCCTCCGAACTAAATTCATAACACTGAGGTGCAGAATTGGAGTGAGTCTTTCATGCCGCGAGTCTCCGCACAAGCCCTTACGTCACGAGTGCCATGTAAATCCTTCAAATTCAAGCACCGTATAACTACAAAAGTAACGCATGCTACAACATCTACTACGACCAATGGCAGTATGGGAAATTTATGAATATTCAGCAATGAATTCTATCTTAAAGAATTCGGCCTAGACAACAGGCAAAGAACTATAAAAGTACCACTTTATCGAGATCCAGGTGAGCAACTGTGGCCTATCCTCCCATGATCTCGGATTCAACTCAGGCCAAATGCTCATGTGGCCTCAGTTGTAGGGGCCTACCCAAAGCACTACCACTAGTACGTATTTGTGAAAACTGGTTGCGATAATAATACGGTGAATCATGAATAGGGCCCAAATGAAGAATATATAGTAAGATAATGCGTGCGCTACAATCGACAGTCTCTTGCCAATCTCTCTTTCGTCTCACTAGAGTTTAGACGCAACTATATTGCCGTACTTGTTCTTGTTAACAGAGCAGCAAGCCGAATTTAACCTTTTTTTCTTGTCGGAGCGATTTCCACCTTCTACACGACGAGATATCAAGTTTCGCGATTTCGGTGATGATTTCTGCTCAGAAAAAAGCACCTTGTAGTACACATCAAGGACCCCGACAGAAAGAAGAAAATGGCCGGTAACTGGAAGGCAAGGGAAGGTTGCTACAAAAAAATTGTCGGCTTTATGACCCACGTTGATGATAAGACACATCAAGACGCGGTCCAAAATCATTGAAAAGAAAGCTGTAGATCACCACAGACCACCAGTTAGTTATCAGACGCATGCCTACGCAATGGAGAACGAAGTTCACAGCAGGATAGGGAGCGGCTGCGCAACTTGCGAGTCAGCGGCCGGATAGTTGAACGCCATGATGCATGACCACAACCAAGAAAGCACTCTAACTAGCTCACTTATGAACGGAACTAAGAGTCCGGTCCACATAATTGCCGCCATTACAACGAAGGAGAAGAATTTTTCTATCCCAACATGGACTTAATTACCTTAAGAAGTTCAAGTTATTCCCTAATAACCGCAATGCTACGGGCACATGCTGGATTCACGCACGACAAGGTTAGAAGTTTGATTATAACAATGTCCGTGAAGTACCGAGAAGTATTCTCAAGCAACAGATGATAAAAGCAATCATCATAGAGCAAGAAAATGTAGCAAGAAACAAACTATCGCACAATAACCCAAGGAAGTGAATTTTATCACTTTCGGGGACGCAATAATTGGTAGGCTTGGGGCTTGAATATGAATTACATCAAAATATCCACAACTAATCCGGAAAATAAGTACCAATACATCCCGATACATGACTATGCATAACATCCGAAACAATTCACCAGAGGATAAATGAAGCGAAGCACACATTCCGCCGGCAAGATCACTGGAATACGAGAGAGGGACCGAGACACAGAATTCGCGCAGGAAAAGAACCGAAGGCCGGCGACTTAACGGCGAATATGCTCCCGCGGTGAAGAACCGAGAAATAAAGAGCATCGAGGCAACAAGGGGTTGACAGTATCGAGGAAAAAAAAGAATAAGACCAGTGAAGCTACCAGTTGTCTAACCGCGGGCCTCCATACATCTCCCTCTCCCTCTCTCTCACACACACACTGTCTCTCTCATATTTCACTGCCTTCTCTTCCCCCACCCCTACTCCTTGGCTACTACGGCTGTCCTTCATCCCCCCTCCCACTCGAGTGCTGCTTCATCGGCAGACCCCCTCCCACTCGGCCCCCACCTCCCTCGCCCCATACCCAAGGACCATGACCTGCCTCATCAAGAAGAAGGGATGGGGGAGAGTGAGGGAGTAGTGTGAGAGGGAAAGGGAGGAGGGGAACGAATGAATCGGAAGAATGCGGTGGGTGGGAGGGAAGAGGTTTTTTTCAACGCACGGATACTGGCTATTTTGGATTTAAAATGGATAAACTTCGAACTACGTGGGAAAAAGTCTTTCGCCCTTTTCTTATGTCCAGTATTTTTTCAAGAGGAGGGGAGAAAGAGGGGCAGTAACCTGGGGAAAATACGTTTGAACTCTTTAAAAAATCGCAGGGAAAAACATGCTTTACGCGACTAGTCTCCACGAATAAAAATTCGACGCGAAAGAAAAAATTGCTCCCTCCGTCTCCAATTTTGCTATTTCCACTCGCTCGTAAACAAGTGATTCCGACGCACAACCAATTAATGAGCATTTGAGCGTGCTCTGCCGCATGAATGGTCACATGAGATGGGACACGAAAATATTCCAATCACTTGGCAATGAACAACTGGCTAGAATTTACATTACCATAATAAATCATGTTTATGGGATCTGGAGTCTACCAACGGAAACAACAGCAGTGACGAGAGTCTTCTCATAATATGACTCTTGAACAAACACAAGCGTCGCATTTAAATCACATGCTCACATAGTAAATAGGTCAGAAGATAACTTCGGCGAATGATGAGAATTTTGGCGAATCGACGTCGTAACAGATGACGAGGTCAAAAGCGAAATTTACGCCGATCCGAGAGTGTTATCATTTATTTATCCCTTTAAACACTTCTAACAGAAGAGAAGAGACCTCGCGAAAGCTTTAAGAAGGTCGTAGGAAAAAATAACCAATTTGAGTTACTCACACATGCATGTGGTATGAATAGAGGGTATTGACTTCCATTTTATTTGGCGTTTATAATTGTCTATTCAACGCAATACACAAGATTTATAACACTCTGGTAACTGAGCGACGCGTATTAATACCATCGGAGAAAAGATACTGCGAATCCCGTTGTTCATTCGCTTGATTTGACTCAGATTTGTGAGGTAATTTTAATACTAAGAATACTTAAAAGTGCAATATAAAGAAAATTTTGACTGAGACATTGGATACCACTCAGGGAACAGAAAACGTATTACAGGATACTTACAATACTAGAATACGACGAAATAGCAAGCGGCAGGAGCAAGTAAATCACTTGAGAAGCTTATTATAGGATAAACCATGAATAAAATAATGGAAACGTACTCCAAATAACCGATGCGACTAAAAATACTGATTTGTAGAAACCCATTCCAATCACTTAACGAGTTACCCCAACCGACTTCTGTAATTCATTAAAAGCGAATAAATCTACGCAGCTACCGAGTTAGCCTTGATCATTACGTTATTAATCGCGGAAACGAAAAAATAATCATAACTAACAGATGTTCACAGACCTTACGAAAATTTACACTTTGTTCGGTATTTCAAATTTGCAATAGCAGAGAAGTTCAAATGCTAACCACAGTAGATCACTCAACGTCCCAGATATGCACTCAATTACAGTATGCCTACACGCTACAAATAAATGCTTAAAACCTATGTAATGAAAGTCTGAAATGCCTCAAACTACGTAACTTCAAAACAACATTTAAATACACGACCACTCTTTCATAAATAGGTTTCTTCTCACCTATGACGCCTAAAGAAAGGGTGCCAAAGAAATAAATTTTTGTTCCGCCTCATTTATAAAACGATGGCATTTTAATTTTGATCTGAAATGAGGAATCAACAACATCAACTGTTGGCCATCACTATACCCAAGTCTCCGCAAGTGTACACAATTTTTATATGCAGTTACAACAAAAAATCACGCCAGGATAGAAATTCTACTCAATTTACGCTTAAAAACAGCCAGATCTCAACTTTATCCTCCATTAGGTACTCACATTACATTAATAATATTTATACTATATTCAAGAGCTGCACGGTTGTCTGAAATGGCTCGAAGCAGAAAATAAATTCGTCGATTAGGGAAGTTTTGACCGCCGATCTCGTGAAGGCCTACGAGGCGAAAGAACAATGCTGTATCCACACTTTTCATACGATACGTGGGAGGTGTACGAACCTAGCATGGTGAAGATTAACTCTGAGCACGGGAACAATGGTATAGGTACATACCATTCATTCGATACATTCTGGCCCCACGTGGAGCTTCACACTTGTAATGGCCCTTAGATAACGACACACACAGATCACGGCGCAAAACCTGGTTGGGCCGTATCGCTCCAAATTTCCAAATACCACAGCACAACGTAGATAAGGGTATTTCGTACGATTAAAAAAAGTGTGAAGCAATGGCTGCAAGGGAGTCAATGAAACTGCACGTAGAAAAGCGATGCTTGCCATGGACACTATCGGTTTATATTACGAGACAGGTCCACTCGAACACCATGGCATACACCACGGAGTATCGACGAGCATACTCTCCAAACAAAAGGGCTCGCTGTCTCTCGCTACTCCTACCATGTCTCTACTACGGTCAAGGTATGGATGTTTTTGAGGTGAGTTAACGTAGTTTATTATATAAGTCAACGTAGTCTATTATAAATACATAAATGAAACATATTGTATAATCTAATTGATTAAAATACAAAACTCATGAGTAATATACGTCCCGTTCCTAGAATCGAACCACGGATATGAACATTGCGATGATATGAAACGAATTTCCTTGAGCTGGATCGACAGCATAAGTATTACCATAGTCAAGTAAAATGGCAATACATTTTTCCCTCTTATATGTACATACAAACTACTCGTAAAACAGACAATTTGTATTAGTGAATCAAACAGACAACAACAATCAATTTGTATTAGTAAAATGCAGCATGACAATACAACAGAAATATTAAATCGAAATCACAAATAAGTAGAAAATAACCTAGTATTACTTTCATTTATTGTTATTTATTATAACTAGGGTTTTGTAGATTGGCATTAGAACAAAATACATTGAGATTAGGCAGGCCATTATGAGTTATTCCGGTCAGACAAAGAGAAGACTCTTCCTCTCACTATTATTTTATCAACGCAAATTTTTGCACGAACCGATTTGCCATACATCCGCTCTTTATAGTCGTAAGACACTGAATAATCTTTTCCGGAATCTTAAAAACAAGAAATAGGAATATGCTTCCAACAATAGAGAAAGCGACCTCTAGTTCATGACGAAATGTAAGACTGAGGAGTTTTCCGAAAATAGGGTTGCGAAACATGCAACTGATGATTTTCTAGCCGGAACGGTCTTCACAACATCCCCAAATTTGTATAATCGTATTCTTAAAATATGAAGAAATCTAATCTTTTACATCGCTCGCATGAACTCATATAGTTTTTTTTTGGGAATAATAACAAAAGCATTATTAAATATACAAACAATTTTGGAATCACTACATTGTCGTTTACTCTTTACAACTAAATCACAACTACTCTAACGGAGGCTGGTATCCCAAACACACGTGCATGATTCTCATGTAACACCTACGCAACCACGATCCAATACGCATAAATAAAATTAACTTTAGATGGAAATAGAAGAATGTTAGAAATTGAAGAATGATCATAATACATTTTCCTTCAGTCACAAATGCATAAGAGGGATTCACACCTAGTTATAAAATAAGTCTGTTTCAAATAGAGAAGAAAATAGTACCAGCAAGATGCACTCGTGAGAAACAGGTAAAGATGACCCTGAAGTCATAGAACTTAAAATAAAATCTATGGCAACAAATGGAAAATAAAAATATTTCACTAAAACACACACTCCAAAATTACTAATCACCGAAACTGATAAAAGAGAAAGCGCAAAAACAGTAGTACCATTTGGAACATTTTAAAATTATATAATCATACATTACATCAGGCCTCTTGGTGTTTGAAGAATAACGTATGAAAAATCTTGGCTCTCGAGAAATACTGCGAGTGCCCATGGATAACGTCCTTAATCACTCTACTGGTAACTCTAGTCCTTCCGTCTCAGAACCAGAGACACCAGCCGAAGGACAAGAAAGTTTAATCCAGAGGTCACGATTTGAAACAATCAACCGAAATATATTTCATACATCAAGATACAGTGGTAATGACATTTTGATGACGTTTCGCTTATGCATAAGCAGTACCTTTAAACGAAAATATACCTTTATCGGTATACCTGAATATTTTTCATTGCTTAACTTAACAATTAAGCAGCAGAAATAAATAATTTAAACACTCTTAAATAACTATAATATTAAAAATAGCTCATTTTATCCCTCACCATAATTAATGTAACAATAAGGTTATTCAAAATATATTATTTAAAAAAGTGGCTTTAAGAATACGAGGCAATGACAGTAACGCAATAGATAGCAGGTGAACAAATCTTTTAATTTAACATCTAAAATGTCGTTCTCTTCAACGACAAGCATTTCGTGTTTTACTCCTGTGAGTAAAAGGAAGCCATTCGCATTTGCTTGATACACTGAGATGCCCTTTATTCAATCAATTTCCCGATATTTAGTCATATTTATTCCTGGAATAGTCTAAAAAGGGCGTCCCTCAGTTCCTGAAAAGATACTGCGGCCAATGACGAGGAAGGAGGACTTTGTAGACGTAGTACATAAATCCTAGAAATAATAACCGGCGATGGAAACCAATAGGTCAATTCCGAAATTTCACGAGTCTTTCGCTACACTGTACCAATTGATCTCATTGAATTTGATTGTCTAAATTGATACGCTGTACCAAACACGTTTTTTACGTAAAAATATTATATGATTCTGCCCTTTTCCATTTTCTCTCATTAGGCCAGTCAAGAGAACGCACAAGTCAGGTCGGTAAGTCTATTTCTACGCAATACCCTGTGAGCCACCGCAAGCATGTGTGAAGGGGATGATGAACACCAAAAACTACACTACTTACAATTAAGAGATACTATTTTACGGAGTTAAATGTTAGATATAAGTCGGTTTGAATTCTACCTCTGGCATGGAAGTTACGCCCGCCTACAGATTAAGATTTCGATGTATACGCGAAATAAATAAGTCCTACGAAGAGTGGGAGAAAAGAGAAGTCTGTTGAAAACTATAAAAAGAAGACGGGACAACTTAATCGGCCACATCTTAAGACACGATGGCCTGACGAAGACAATCGTCGAAGGTAGAGTGAACGGGAAGAATGGAAAAGGCAGGCCTCGTATGAGTTACGCAGAACAGGTTGTAAAGGACGCGAAAGAGAGGAACTACGTTAATATGAAGAGGTTGGCCAATAGAAGAATCGAGGAGGGCTGCGTCAAACCAATCCTAGGATTGTTGAACCTTGACATGATGATGATGCGAAATGAAAAGCAGTTGGAAGTACCAACATCCGAATTCAACCACACCTGCAAATATTTAAGTGGGCGTAACGAAGGAGATTGTTCTTGTCACCTGCGGTTCTAATCGGGGGGACGTGGGATACGGGATGAGCGGAGCTGGAGGGAAGATGTGCAATTCTGAGGGAAAGGTACGAAAGCGCACAGCCGCAAATATTAGAGTCTTCCTGGACTGAAGTAAGCATTCTGGTCCGCCCACACACCCTCCGCCTTAGTCAGCGGGAAAGCTTTCTAAGCCGCCGGACACTACATTGGAATAGCGTGCCGCACCTTTGGGACGCAGGAAGAACATCACATAGTTCCGTCGATGGGCATTGCCCATTGCCTCCTCAACGTTTCCCACACAACTTGAGGGCTGCTGCGCGTTACAATACGTTGGTCCGATGCTCTTAACGCAACAATAATGGCTCCTGATGGCAAGGCAAACGACGGAATTTATCCTCGTAAGCCGTTCGCGGTAGTCAGGTCGGTAACGCATTAGCTTTTAACTTAAAAGTCACAGATTCGAATCCTGGATAACAAAAAATGTGATTTGATTCAATTCTTAGGTTAGACGGTGAGATATAACATTAGTCATCGGAGAAAACTCGACAATAATACTACTACGTTAGCCTCTTCACACCGAAAACAGGAATATTAGACAGGCGAGCACATGTTCTGGGTCTTTCGAAATGGTGACGCAATATGAGATTTAAAAGGTGTAAAAACCAAAGATAGGGTGCAAAGTATTCGCTTGATAACTCTAGAGGAGGCAATTCAGAGCCGAGATCATCCACGACAAGGTGGTTGGTGGATAACAAGATTGCCACAGAACTGAAAAATTATTCCACCCTGACTGAGATTCAAACCCGGATCTCCCAGATTGTCGAGTGCTTACGCCAAGAAAGCTACTAAGGCGTCGTAATTCCCTGTGGATTTCTATAGGCTTTAAACGAGAGAGAAGATGCAGTTAAGTGTAACATCGGATGACTCAGTAAGGTTTTCGCGGCTAGTTCACAATTTTTTAATTTGTGACTGGAGGACTTTAGGGTGTAATTATGGACAACGGAGTAGAAGACAGCATTAGGATTAGCCTACTCTCTAATGAGCGCCATTAGTCATCAACTTTAACGCCCCATTAGACGCAATACAGTGTGTCCCAGTTCTGTTACGACTGCTTGTTTGAAATTCCACACAGCAATGATATCTCATGGCGAGTTGCGTTATTACGATCCTTGAAGCTTCAATAACAACCTTGTAGAAGTTCAAAGAGCTAGTATCGCTGCAGCATGAGTTCTGGCCGCCTATGGAACAGTATGTGTCTGACACTCGTCGAAAAATGGTGGTGGAGCAGTGACGCAACTTCAAGTTTTGTGTTAAGTTAAGCAAATCTGATACTGATTTCTACTAAAATGAAACTGATTTCACGAAATTAATTGTAACTGGCATCGAGACTTTGTGTTTCCAGTATGAGCCTCCAACAAAGTGGCTGTGTGCAGCGTGGTTGAGTCCACAGAAACCGAAACCGAAGAACGTGCACAGGCAAAAGAGTCGTGTGAAGAAAATGCTAAGAGTAATTATCGATTCCAAAGCTATCATTCACAAGGAGTTTGAAGCAGAAGGGCAAACCGTTAATTTTGAGCATTATCTCGTCGTCCTCCATCGTTTGTGGGCGAGAATTCGTCGAATTCCACCCGAATACCGAGAAGCAGACTCCTCGTGGCTCCTCCACGACAGCGCCCCAGCCCAAAAAGCAAAGATTGTACGCGAGTTTTTGGCCAGGAAAGGGGTAACAGTCCTGGATTACACACCGTATTTGCCAGATTGGGCCCCAGCAGACTTCTCGTTGTTCCTCTAATTGGAGTTGGCAATAAAAGGACACCGTTACGACGCCATTAAGGGCACCCAAGAAATTTGTACTGCAGTACTAAATGCAATTCTGAAAAGGGGCTACAGCGACTGTTTCAAAACACTTTTAAATCGATTCTCTATATTGATTCAGGGGGAGACTATTTTGAAGAAATATAGGGATTTTGCCAACATAATCAATGAATTTTATTTTTCATAGCCACAGTCCTGACGGAACTGGGACACACTGTGTAAGTACTGTACTTGAGATCTCTCCACAAAGCACGCAGGTAGAAAACTGGAGTTCACTGAAAACTATTACTACTGTCGACAGTCAATCCGACTATCATCGGGACGGGAGGCCAGATCTCCGGCCACCACAGCAAACCGAATCCCAGATCATTTGTCCACCACGTACAGTTTCAATTCTGAAATTTAGCCACTAACTTCTGCCTGGTTTACACGATTCGATTCGGCTAAGTCGATCGCATGTACGCATGATAGACAATTATCAGTCTTCCATTATTCTGAACACATAACTGAACAGGAATAAAATCGAATACCTATAGTTTTTCGTGCAATCGCTACACTAGTATCAACGTGCCATAATGTTTACAGACATGATTAAATTCTTACAGTAGAGGAAACAGCTTCAAAAACAGTTCATGTCTCATTTGAGTATTAATCATTAAAAGTGTGTCACGCATTGTGAGGCTGACAGGATATAGAACGGAGACCCTGAAACAAGGCTTGTCAATGAATAACTGGCAGATAAAAAGGGGAAATCTTGGGAAGAAGCCATAGAAGAGGCGAAACCAAGTCTTCCTTTCACAACATAATGACATTGATGTCGTCAATCATACTCCAATGATGACACAATGTCCCATGCATTTCGAGAGGGTGTTAGCCCCGTTTTAGGGGGTGACTGACACCCAAACCTCGCTAATAACTGCGTATCCATGCATAAATCAAGTAAATATCCATCGCAGCATGTTCTAATGCAGCCAATTTAGCCCTCGCTATTATAATTCCGAGCGATCATAGAAGCACCGTCATTCGGGCTGGGTGATTGCATTCACGTTTCCAAATAATCTTCAAACCCCCATTAATAAGCCCGTTTTGCTGCCTCAAAACACTCAAACGCTCTTTTGAAACTTTTCACGTTTACACTGAATTCTTCTGGCGAAAGTTCACGAAGACGGAAGACTCTTCCCAGATACTTTTCCCATTACAATTCGAAGATATCACGTGGTCAGATCTAGAAAAAAAAGGAATATTTTAGTTCTTACCACGCTGTTTCGGATTAAACTTGTTACTTATCCTAATATCTTGGGTTACAAAGTTGTCCAGAGGCTATTGAATAAATCTTCTAAGTACTTGAGACGTAACTTTTGGAAGACTTTTGCTTGTAGGAATGATTATTTTTCAAATAAACTTGCCACATTATTATTCCAATTCCGCAAAACTCAGAAATGGTATTAAAGCAGATAATAACGCTCTACAGTTTATGCGCATGTTACTACGCATAAATGCTCAGAATAATAAACAAAAGTTGTTGAGAGCACAATATTTCGCTTAAACCCTTGCAAGAGAAAATTCCAGATTTGTATCGCTTTTCAGTGAACGTACCGTCACTGTTATAACGCACATAAACCGCCAATTAAAAAAAACAATAGAATCTGTTCTCATGATGTGATTGTCGCAGGAAAATTTGCTTAAGGTTACATAAAAACAGCTTAAGCGTACACGCAATTAAAATACAAGGTAAGGAAAATTTTGAATACCAAAAGAGCAAATTTAGAAGCCTTTGACATTCCTTATATTAAATGAAGAATACCTTTTGCATCACAATGCCTCACTCAAAAACTAATGACATTATAACAGCAGTCGGTTCACTTCATGACAAAAAAACTAATGCCGTTCATGAAAAACGTTTGCAAAGAACTAAATCGTAGACAAAGCTAAGGAGTTGCATTAATACAATTGCGTCAATACGTTTAAAGCAAAACGCGGCATTGACGACATAATCAACGCCTCCCCCATCAAACAAATTTCGTATCTCCCATTCCTTGAAGGTGTATAATAATAATTTTTGGCCCATAATAGCTGACGGGTGTGAATAGATCCTTCTTGCGTGCAGGAAATCCGCTGAGAACGGGCCGCAGTCGATTTAAATGGAAGTAACCTCTTTGAAATAAATCTTGAACGGTGAATTAAAAAAACTAAGTAGAGGAAATTACGCAGTGGGCAACAAATACTTTTCCTGAATTTGGGAAAAAAATATCTCACCGGTGCAGTCGCGCGGAATTCTGATCTTTTCCCTCTCCACGTCACGAACGCCTGAAAGGGGAGCAAATCCTGCGAGAGCGCACGAGTAATGAGAATCGCCGGCGATAAAAATCGAACTCCCATTTTTTATCTCCCTCGACCACTCTCTCACTTCCGCTCCCCTTCTCTCTCTCCCTCGCGAAATTTATCAACAAAAATCACGATCAGAAACCCATCGGCACCTTTCACCCCAATCAAAATACACACACGAGCCGACTCCACAAATACACACGCGCGATGCTCCAGGTACGGGGGAGCGGATGGAGCGCACGCCGAAGTACCTTCCTCCCTCTCTCACTCCGCCGAGCTCTCATTGCACAAACAAACGATAATGCATTGATCCGAGGAGGGGCGGTGGATGTCAAAGAGGAGAGCGGCTAGGGAGACGGGGGGAGGCCGAGGGGAGGTGGCGGGCGGATGTGCGCAAGGAAAGCGAGAGTGAGATGCGGAGGCGTGGGGAGGGGAGGCCGTCGGCGTGGACGGGCGCAAAAAGGGGCGGAGGGGGCGCGGGCAATGCGTGGAGGAATCGCGGAGCGTCCTCAGGTAGCGGCGGCGTTCGTTAGTAGTGGTGGCGGCGGTGACCGTGGATGCCGCCGCCCGCCTCGCTCCCGGCCACCGCGCCGGCACCCGCCGCGGCGCCCAAGGGGGACGAGCGCGGAAGACCCCGCGGGCTTGGGGACCTCGCCGCCCGCCAAAGCCTCTCCTACCCTTCCCCCGCCCACATCCTTCTAATCTCCCTCTTTCTCCCGACCGCCCGCCCTGGAGAAATCCCTCGGGCGAAGACGGCTTCCGACTTAAAGCGAGCGCCCTGCGGCGGAATGCTGCTGTGAGGCGGGGACGCAGAGCGCGCTCCTCGGACGAAGGATCTCCCTCTCAGGACGACCCGGGGAGTCTTATACCCGGCCCCCCGAAATCCCGGCCGATCCCTCCGACGCAGGCGCGCACGGCCGACGCCGGCCCGGCACCTGACCGGGACGCGGGATCATAATCGTTTGAAGGATCGAGGGTGTGAGCGTTTATACTCCATCGGCCCGCCCCTTTCGCTCGCCATTTTGCCATTTCTTTTTATGGCTCCTGGAGTATCACCCGCCCGTGGTTCCTCGCTTGAGGAATGAGATTACTGAAGCTGTACGGCTGTGTTTGAAACGGATTCCTGTTATGAATAATTTCTTCACATCGAGAAATTTCTACGCAGGCGTCATTTACGTGGTGTTAGGGTGGTTGCTGGAGAGAGAAATAATCCAATAAGACAGTACTCCCGCTCATTTCCAGTGTTTTGTATTTTATCGATCTAAATTACTTCTGAATGGCATTAACACAATGGATTCAACTCCAACCCGCCGGTCAGCCACCAGCCTCTTTGACATTTTGTTAGCTATGGCGCATTGCCGCAAGATGTTAAAATTAAATTTCACGGTAACGTTTCCATTTCGAAACAGGATAACAAAAATTGAGAACGTAACTCTTGGCAAAGTTAAAAACAACTAAAAATGTACTCACGTCTTCGAGAATTTCTATTATTTCAATATTTATTCCGTCGATACTGCAGTAAATTCTTAGAATTTCCTTTCTTAAAGGAAAAAAAACAGGTTCTACAAGAAATTATTAAAATTCATCAATGTAAGGTATAATCAGGAACATCTCAAGTGGCGATATCTGCTCAATTTCTATCCCTTTCTGTATGCACTGTATTTGGATAAATGAAGATTTATCAAAAATCAACGAGAAAAAAAACACGAACACCAAAATCCAATACATTTTATAAAGGATTTGGGACACATGAATAAGCCCATCACTGAGCAACACTGTTTTTAGAATTATATTTCAGATACACCTTTTCCTAGGAGACAATTTGAAAGAAACTAATGGTACATAAAAGACCATAACCTATAAAGCCTACGAATATAACCTAAAAATAACAATGAAAGGATGAATTGCACTCACAGGGTGAGGTGTGGCTTAAGTTAAAGAGTTCTCCACAATTATCATTTAACTAAATCCTGGCGAAGAGCAAGCAGGCCCATCTAAAACGCCAGGTTTATAACAGCATGGCAACCCTGGGAAACATTTGAGTGGGGTGAACATGGAAAATTAACTTCCAACGTAAGCGGAGTTTTGCGCATAAATGAAACTATGGTCGGGAAAGCCGAAAAAAATGAATCAGAAACGCTGTAAAACGAAAAATTAAACAAATAACCGAAACCCCAAAGGAAAAATAACGAAAACAAAAAATGTCAAATTACGCCTTGAATGAGATAACGCGTAACTAGTACCGCGGCTTTCTCACGCAAGGAGCAATGCCTCCGGACTCTGAGGACTCGAACATGCGCCCAGACAAGACTCGCTGGAACATACGCTGGTAAACAATGGAGAGTGACAAGAATGGAAGCCACAAGCCCTCACACTCGGATATTCCAGACATTCGACGTCCTCCTTCCCCACTCCATTCCACCGGTCGAATAATTGCCGATCTTCGGCACGCTTCGCGCTGCAGCCGCCAGACGTAGCTGCAGTCGCCGGCACGACATTTTTACCCCCAGCCCGGTGAATTAAGAGCCACCGCCGGCCCGCGGGCCCGCGCGATCGAAATCCCCAACAAATTTTCACCACATTTCTGCGCTCGAAAACTGTGAGGGAAAGAGATGCAGAGGAGGAGAGGGCGGGGCGCACGTTTCCACCGGCAAAACTCCCCACCCGACTCTCCTGCACCACCGCTATACCATGAGACCTGCCCTATCCGGGCCGTGCCAAATAAGTCGAATCCGATGACTTTTAGTGGTGGACGTGTGGTGTGGGTCGGATGAGGGAGAGAGAGAGAGAGAGACAGAGAGAGTATGGAGCGAATGTGGTGCTGCTGGGGCCAGCCATCGCCTCCGCCGCCGACGACGACGCTATTGATTTTCCACAGGGCCCTCCCCCCACCGGAACCCCCGCGCCACCCCTTGCTCTCCGCGACCCCCTCCCTTCTCGCCGCACCCTCTCCCGGCCCCCTCTTCCGCATCGGCCGTCCCCCTCCTCCCTTCCGCACGCCGGCAACCCCCCAGTACGCCCCGACCAACAGCCCGCCGGATTCCCCCCACGACGGCGGCACCAGCGCAGATACAGCCTCCCGCTCACCAAATACCCTCTCTCTCTCTCTTCCATACTCCACATCGCTCACACGCCCGTTCCCTGCGCCCCCATGCCGCTAACACCACACGGCTCCTCCGCACACCCTCCCGAGGCCTCCGTCGCTGGCTGCGCCGCGTGTCCGATCCGGCGAGCAACCTCCCGAGGCGTATCGCATGAGCGCATGCATACACGAGGGTGGGCCACGAGGGGACAAGGGGAGGTGGGGGCACGGATGGATGGACGGGAGAGGGGCGGAGGTACAAAGAAAAAATAGAGAGAACGGGAGGAGGGGAAACGTCAAGTTTCAAGCGGGGGAGGGTGAAGGGGGAGAGTTGGGACACGCGGTAAAAAATACGGAGCGAGGGAGAGCTCGCGAGATTCGTGCCGGAAAGAGCATTTCTCTAACCCGAAGCGAAGGCGGCGGAGGGATAATAAACGGGAGGGAGAGATGGCAGCGGCGAGAAAACGAGAGGAAGATGGCGATTGGTGTGAGGAGGAAAGAATAACGTAGGGGAGGGGGGCAATACAGGGAGGGGGTACGGGTGCGTAGGCGGGGTGGAACCACGGTCACCCACGGGGCGATATTGGGGTTGGAGCTGGAGGGAAAGAGAGAGAAATTGGGAGGTTTTCGGTCGAGAGAGAGAAGGGAAGAACAGGGATGGACGCAGGGAGGAGGGTGAAGTGGAGTGAGAAACACGTGGGAGGGAAAGATGAGGAGGTTGGGGAGAGGTGGAGTGGTGCGTGAGTAGGGAGGGGTGGGGGAAGATTGCGAGAAGGGCGTGGCAGGGGGAGGGGAGTACGTGGAGGAAGAGCAGGAGCGGGGGGTGACGGAGCAACGTGGGGGGAAGATGGATGTGGGAGGAGTTGGGTGCGGGGGGGGTCGGATAGACGGGAGAGAAGTGGGAATGGGAGCAAAAATACGGGGAGGGAGGAGGCAGGTAGTGGTGCGGGGGAGGTGGGAGGGAAGACTGAGAGGGCAACGAATGGCGAGAAAATACGTGCGAAGGAAAAAAAAAACGACGAAGATGAAATGGTGAGCGGGCACGAGAGGTGGGAATGCAGATGCTGGAATCGAAACAGCGTAATTAGCGAGTTCCCCTCACGAATGTGCCCGCTGACAATCAATGACCTTAAATGAAGGAAAGAGAAGGAAAATATACATTACAGGAATGCAGAGGAGAGGAACATTTCACGGATGGTTTCGAAACATGAAGAAGATGCTTTAGAGTTCTACAATGCCCTCCAACAACAGTAAAAAAAATCTTTATTGATTGAAATCACCTACGCGCGTGAGCCACGTGAAAGCCAACCTCAACTCGGTATTATCACGAAATCTTGATGGCAAATACGTGAACAAAGATTTCAGTGGAAGATGGCAATTATAGCCTCAAAACTTAATTGGGACTTTAAAAATACTATAATTATTCCTCTCCACCTTAAAAAAAAAACTTTTTTAAAGCCTTAATCCAATTATTTGACAGAAAAACCTCCATACTGCTGGGTAGATATTTATCAACATTTAAGGCAGCCTAGGTGGTGCCGACGCCGAAGGCAATAATTGAAATTGCAAAGATTACGAACACATCCCACGTGCGTCCCCCATTTTCATAACGAAAACCATCCTCGTCATGGTAACGATGCAATTCGACAGTTTCTCATTGGATCCCACACCCCATGCCGCACCGACGAGCACGTACGAGGTACCCGCCCAGTACCCACGACGCGAAACGGCAGAACGAGCAAAAATTGACAAGACGATAAAAACGCTCGCGCAACTAATACATTTCCGCGGATATCGCCCGGGAGTAGAGAGGGGGGGAGGTGGGGGCACCAACCGGCGGCCAATGAGGATCATTACGAACGAGATCGCATATAGGACCGTGGGCGGTGGCGTGGCGCGCGGGGGAAGGAGAGGCGTGGAGGGGGGGGAAGAAACGGTGCGGTAGAGCGGGGCTGAGTTCGAAAAGAGAGTGAGAGGGGGAGGTTTCGGAAAGGACTAAAAAGACCGACTGGAAGGGAAGAAGACACACCACACCCATCAAATGGAAGCGGGAAATAAAGGAAGGGCTGGAGAAGGGGTTGCAGAGACCGGAGGATGAGAGATGATCCTGGGTGAGGGAACAGGGGGGAGGATGGGGACCAGAGCCCAATGTGAGGCGGGGGTAGGGGAAGAAGTAGAAAAGGGGGCAAAGACAAGGGGGTCGCTGATGATTGAGGGAAGGGGGCGACAATCGGGGGAAGAGCACAGAGAAAAGAGGGAGAGGAGGGAGAAAAAGAGGGGTAGGACCACCACCGTGGATCGGGGGAGGATGTGGGGGGGGGGGGGGGGCAGAGGACGACGGGAAAGAGTGAGGAAGAAGAAAAGTGGAAATTAAGACGACGTGGAAGGGCGGAGGAATCGGGAGGGGGAGGGTTAAAAAAAACCAGGGGCCCGCGAAATGGGGGAACGACGGGGGCAGGGTACGACTGCGGGGGGCGGTTGCCTGTCGTGAGCGTGGGGCGGCGGTGCAGGAGGAGGGGGCCGGCTTTAAGGAGAGGAGGATATTGAGGAGTAGATAAGAGAAATGGGAGGAGTGCGATGGAGAGTGAGGCGGCACGGAGGGGCGGAGGCCCTGTGGGGGGAGGCGGGGAAGCAGCAGGGGGCGGGAGAAGGATATAGAAAGGGACATGGCGAGAGGAGGATCGCGCGCGCCCTGCGTCATAGCTTTCCCTTTCTCAAACCCCCTCCCCACTCCAACTCTCGAGCGACCCCCCCTCACAACATTCGAGTCGATACGTTTCGTGCGTTATTATTGCTATTCGCCACAAAATAACACCAGGTAAATTCGACCGGCCGTTCCACATAGAAATTCACCGTTCACAAGTAAATGCCCGCTGATTCTTCTCCACGAGAGGGTACGGTAATAACAGCTTCGTTTTCGGGTGTGTCATGCGCTCCGCACCCGGTAATTCACTCGGCAGCTGCCCAACTTACTTAACTCTACGACGGCGTACAACGCTCTCGACTCTCCCGGTAAAAAATATAAATATATATACTTAGCGCCCGCGTCGAGTGCACGGCGGAAATTCGACTGGAGGGGGGCGTGACGCACCAAAAGATCGATCCCTTCATAAATCGATATGCATCAATCACGGTTGAGGAGGGGGAGGGTAAACAAAAAAAGGAGCGAGGAGGAGGAGGAACAGCGAGTTAGTTGAATTCCTTCGTCATGCATGGGCGATTCCAGTTGAACGCTCCCTGAGATCCGCTGAATTTCGCCGGCACGGGACGGACAATGAAGCGTAACGCTTTTGACATTTTTAGAAACTGCTCTCTCGAGCACTGCGCAACGCCCGTCTACAGCCTTTATTGAGCATCCACACATTTCGTGAAACGTAGCGTCCCAGACGCGGACGGCGAGCCAAGCGAACGCTTCGGCCGTTGAGAGAAAATACAGAGATAAAAACCGAATCGCTCGACTCGCGCTGCGAGGGCTCGAAAAAATCCAAAGCCCAGCCTTGCACGGTTAGAGACTAATATCCCGATCGATATTGCAGTAAATGTCGACCGGCGCACCGACTCGGCCCGCCCGAAAAACCCGGTGGCGAAAAATCGACACATTAGAAATCGATTCAACACGGCAAATCCGCTGCGAGGGCAAAACAAATAAGGCGCAAGTGGCGCGGTCCCCCCACCCACTCCCCGTCGGAATGGAGAAAAACGTATCCAAGCAAGTGCATTGCTATCTCACTCTTGTCCATGAAAGGACGCGCATACAAGCTTATGAGCACGTACAAAAGCTCAGGGGCTCTTATCCGCGAGTTTAACCACCCCGTTCCCAAACCCCCTTTCTCTCCTAACCCCTTCTCCCTTACGCCCGTGGATGCCCGCTCGGGCTCGAATACAAGTACGTACGTACACAGTCCGGCGCCTTCCCTCCCCCGCGCACAAATCACCAGCAACACTAACTCCCCTCGCATAAACGGTCGCTCAACCCCAAAACGCTTTGCGAGCGGGGGCGGGAGGGCGGAGTGGGGCGGAGGCGAGATGGAAGGAACGAGGGAGAGAGAGATATGCGAGGGAGTACACGGGAGGGCCGCGGCGTGGGGACTGGCGGGGACAAGGGGAAGGGAGAGAGCACGGGGGCAGGCGGCGGGAGCGAGGGGGTATTTATTGCACGCCGCGCAAACTCCGCCCCGCGTTACCATGGCGACAGAATTAGGCCCCGCCCCCCCCTTTCTCCCTCTCTATCTCCCTCCTTCACCACGTATCCTTCCTACATCTCCTTCTCTCTCTCCCCATATCCCTCCCCCTTCTCTCTCTCTCCTCCGAACCTCCGATGGCCATTCGCTACAAAAAAGAAGTCCCCTTCGCGACTTTGGACTCCCTTTGCCGAGGATGTAGACGATCCGATCTGATGAATGGCGTTCCTATTGCAGGTACGAATTATTTTACGAGAAAACTATCCCCCCCACGTCCCTCCTCTCCCCGCTATT
Organism: Platycnemis pennipes; assembly: GCA_933228895.1. Lineage (NCBI taxonomy): Eukaryota > Metazoa > Arthropoda > Insecta > Odonata > Platycnemididae > Platycnemis > Platycnemis pennipes. Next base: position 97,819,108 of record OW121848.1, on the reverse strand, counting down.
CCATTCCCCCTTCGAGGCAGTCGCGGGAGAGAGAAAGAGGGAGCGAGAGAGGAGATGGAGCAATCGATTGAAAAGGGCGAATGCCGGCGACGCCGAGCGGGATGGAGAGAGCGCGAGCGAGAGAGAGAGAGAGAGAGGGGTCGACGGAGTGAGCCAATTCCCCGAGTTTTATTCCGAGCGAAACGTAATAAGGGCGGGAAGGGTGAGGTAGGAGGCATCAGTACGTTTTTGCACACGCCGGAGAAATTTCTGATCCAAAATTGATTCGGTCGTACGGAAAGAGAGGGGTGGGGGGAGGGGGAAGGATAAAAACTTTTCGGAGACGTTACCTCGAACAAAAGCATCGAGGTCTGCCAAAACGAACGAGACCACGAGAAATGGGGAGGAAAAAAAGTAGACGCGGGAAACAACAAAATATATATCTCCCCGGATGCCACTCCCACGCCACTCGAAAATTGCAGATCTAAGACTGAATTACCCCCGCGGTGCAAAACAAATCGATACGAGCTTGTCGTGCCCTCGCGACAGCGGTTGTTTCCTTTGCGAACGAACGCAAAACTTCCAACACCGGTTTGGTGCATCAATACACGAGACGAAGTCGAGATCTCAACGTGTAGGCAACTAAAATGCTCCACCCCTTCAGCTCCCCTTAAGCATTGAAGAATTTCTTCCGATTAACCTAAAACCTTAGGGACGAGACGTCCTGAAGAACGATTTCCTCTTCACATAGCTAATATTTTTTCAGCCACTGATGAAAACAAGAAGCGCCTGAGGCAAGAAATGAAACGAACCCACACGATTATATCAACGGTCGTTGTCTTTCGGCAAAAACAAACGCTCCGGCAAATTTCTAGGAAACGTCAGCCCTGCGAGTTCTTTCCGAGGTGCAATTCGGGGAAGACACTTCAAGAGAACAAGTCTCATTCGGCAAAGAAAACTAAATTTAGTCCGGAGAATAACCTGGAGGTTTCCATCTTCAGTCCGACGCTATGCCCAAAGGAAGAAACTACGTTTGAATTATCAGTCCAAGATGTTTAGCACGACCTATCAGAACACTGGCTCAGAACGGGAGACTAATACGCTATATAGACTTCGTCTTGTTCAACACAATACGCGGATACTTTGTGGATGTTGCTTGTGGATGTTGTTACACGCGGATGTTTGCGTTCCGACGAAAGCAGAGTACTCCCTCGACTTGGGTTCCCATTCATCATAAAACTTCCTTTTCCAAAGCTCGAGTACCAAGTTATCAAGTAATGCTCGTGTTCAACGGCAATCGTGTCAAAAATAAATAGTGCATGTGAAGTCTAGCAATGGCTGACAACCAAACAAAAGTTTCAAAAAGGTGAACACATAATTATCAAGAGTTCATATTTATCAACGAGCACTGACTACGTTGGATAAAATAAGGAGTCTGAAGGACCGTGGCAGCATTCACGGTCCCGAAGACGTTTCCATATAGCCTTTGATAAAGTAAATAAAATTAAACAAACTATAAATCAATGTCCTCGAGGGCACGCGAACAAGTATCAACTCGCATATTCCTTTTCTCTACATTCTTATCTACAAATTTTCCCATCACTCCTATGGCGACAGAAGTATTCCTACCATCCCTTACCTCAAAGTGATTCTGGTGTAAACAGTCTTTTTCAAACAATTGCTATTAAATGTATCACATGTGTCAGTTACGAAAGTAAAGCTTCTGGCCCGCATGCCTTAGTTTTAAATTTTGCTTCACTTCTAAGTCGAGATCGCGGATATAAAATACTAGTTGAATTTATTTAGCAAGGATTATTTAACATGCAATAACCTACGAATGCTATAAGATTGCATCCCGAACTTAATCTGTTATTTTTTGTTGATATATTAATTTAACTGATAAAACCAACTTACTTCATTATCTTAAAGGAACCTTGCTTAACACGTTCACTGCGGAGCTGTTTAAAGCCCTACTCCTCACAGCGCGGCGTGACCCACCGGTGGGTCACACTCAGCCTTTTGCATGGGCGGTGTGACCCACCGGTGGGTCACAGTCCTTCCGAGCTTTTGGCCACTGCCGAGGGATGGTGGTTGAAGCAGCAATATTCAGCTGTTTCCTGAGATTAGAGGAAGGCTGGGGGAGGCTACTCCCAGCTTCGCCCCCAGCCCACCCCTCCCCCGGCCACGTGGGGCACGCTATCAGCTAGACCCTGGGTTGGGATGGGGGAAGAGAGGGCCAAGAATACAATGCATGTGGTAAAGAATTGCTGACGTTCGGAAAACCCAGGAGACTCCCACCCGTCTCTGTTTATTGCGCCTGCCCTTGTTCGCGCCCGTCTGTGAGACGTAGACGCCCGTCCGTGCGTACCGATTCCCCAGTCTTGCTCACACTCTGAGAAAAAGGAAGGGGGAACCTTTGAAAAGAGTACATAGTGGTTTGTCTCACTCAGAAAAAAAGTAGTGTCTCTGCATTTCGGAAGACGTTCACCCGGCAAGGGCACGGTCACTCATCCACCACTGAGGGATTGGCTCAAGAACGCTACGCGACCCTTTCCCAATTGCCCATTCGTAGAGGGGGGGGGGAGGAAGGGAAGAGAGAGTCTCAATCTCTCACACAGCGTGGCGAGTGCAGTTCGGGCTGTTTAGTTTCGAGCAACTGACGGACAGCCAAGAGGTTGAGGAGAAAAAATTGTCCTAAACATTTTCATTATTTTTAATAAGTTGATATGTTTTACTATATCGAGTATTGTTCATCCTTATGTATAAACATAGCATAAACATGAAAAAAAACAAAAAGAAAGCAAAAAATAAACGTATTTTGGATATATTACGCTAATATGTAAATTTGTTCGTGACCCACCGGTGGGTCACACCGCTCACGCTGAAAAAAGTTTCAGGAGGGGCGGCGTGACCCACCGGTGGGTCACACTAAGTGACACATAGCAGTATGTTATTTGAACTGTGACTAACCTCTGGGTGAAGTCACTCGAGAAGATCTCGATTCCTACTCTCACAATACTCCTCGCAAGTTGAGACAATTCAAAGAATTAAAAGGCCGCGGCGCTAGAAGGATTAGCGTGACCCACCGGTGGGTCACGCCGCAGCGAACGTGTTAAATCCACTGATTACCAATTCTGGGATAAAGCCAAGAACATACTCGGAGGAGTTGCTCTCTACATAACGGGGTAATTCTCTGGAACCTATTTAATCTAACTCTTTCTTTTATTTTACTGCAAATTTAATTCATATCTATCTCATTTGTGCATCTTGTAATAAGGGGCCTTATATACTTAGAGCAGATAAGAGTGACGATGAGGAAAAGAATAGGACTATAATGAGTTCCAAGGCTAACGTCAAAATCAAAGGCTCACTATTCCCACCAACTTTAGAACAACTAACAACTATTTCCGCACAACAACTAGAAAGACTACTGTCGCACGCGGGCAATAAAGCTATAAAGAGAAAAGAATTAACGGTCAAACAATTTATTTAGGCAATTCTGAAATATGGATAGCAATATACTCCGCAAACTTACAATTAACGCCTCATTCTGAGTATTAAAGGATAGAATTTAAAACATATCTAGCACAAGTTCAATACGTTACTTCCGTTGAATTAAGAAAAAGGTTAATTTATTGAATTAAACAGTGGACGTAAGTATTGAAGATTAAAATTTAAAACTAAAACCAAAACTGAAAATGAATTTTAGCTGTCACGAGAAAAAAAAATTCGTCTTTATGGACGTTTTGGACCGACTATTTTTAGTTTAAATGTTTCGCCATAGAAATTCGTCGAACCACATTACCAAGACATCTTAAAAACTGAATATGCACACAAAATCCGATAGAAAAGGAATGTAATGGTACATCTTTAACCTCAGAGGTAAAAAGAATAAAGAATCAGACAAGACCTAAACTGGTAAAACGAAATTAGTAGCATTGTAATAAAAATAAGGATACTGTTTTAAAAATGTCTGCTATAATAATTTTAATAATTAGCAAAAGACGGAAGGAAAATACTTAAAATTATTTACTTAAACTCTTATTTTTCGTGGAGATCGGGGAAAAAAGCTTGTCGAATGCCTGGAAAGTGCTTCCTATAAGTGTTTAAGTTTTGGAGGAAATTTGTGGTAACTAACACCCAATTATTCCGAGACAATTCTCTATGGTCAGCCACCGTCGGACCATTAATGATGCAGAGAAGAGAGAGAGGGAAAAAAACAAGTAATTCAGTAGCGGGGCCGAGAGTCTAAATTACCTAAACACCACTTCCCGAGCACCTGATCACCCCTACTAACCCCGCCCACTTTCCCCGAAGCCTTCTGTTTCACGTACGCTATCCGATTTGATTAGTCTTATGGGTGTTAAACTTGCTGGCCCGTGACTGGCCACTGACACAGTGTTCCAATCTCGCTCGAGGCTGTAACTCTTCTATTTGTTTGATACTTTCGACTCGAGTAACTGAACTTTTAAAGTTTTTGAATCAATAACTAACGGAAGTGTAAACAAAATCCTAATAATGTTTTAGACTAATCTGCATTAAAAACTAGAAAAGTTGGCCTCAAACATACCCTACGCCAAACTATAAACCTGAAACTTACAAGACTAACGCGGGGGAAAATTCTAGTGTTAATTCTACAGAATGAACCTGCAATGACACAACTGAAATGCCTCTTTTGAATGAATCGTTGAGGATAGCGTCATTATATGTACTTCTAATGACTTCACCGAATTTTTAATTTGCTGCACAAAATTCGTGCACGATAAAAGAATATTCTCTACGAAAAAAATGTTTAAGCATATTTCCATAGTCGTCCATTAATTTTATCAAATTTGTTCATAGCATATTTTGGACACTCCTTCCAAAATATAATGGAGAACTCCAATCGTTAAACATTTTATCATACGTAAAATTAACAGTAATTTATGAGTGAAAATTACGTTAAGCAGCCGTTATTTTTTTTTGGAAAATCATTATTTTATTAGTTTTATTGAAATTGTTTTCCTTAAATGCGAGTGGTTAATGACAGAGGGCATAATTAGGTTCCTCAAAGTTTCCGACTTCCAGCTGGTTAATCATTGTGGTCACGCCTCCCCGATCCGTCAAAGTATTGCGTGTTGCATGGTCCGTAGGATACATTTCAACAGCAGCTAATTTCGAGGGGAAATAGCTTTACAAAGAAACCAGTGCACGGCTCCCTAGTAATACACCCACATTCCAATTTTATACCCACATTATATAATACATTAGGGAGCGTGATGGCTTAGTGGGTAGAGCGCTTGGTTACTGATGGAAGGATCCCAGGTTCGAATCCGGGTGAAGTCTTTGGACGCCCCCGAACGAAAAATCCTCGGAGTGCGAGGTGGTCCAGGGAAAGGAACTGGCCCCCCTACCCTACATATATATAATATAGTAATATAATACATTATTTTCCATCCCATGTCTAACGACGCATGGAGAGATATTTCTCTCAAGCCGAGATATTAATATCTACGCAATCAAAATATTCATCCTAATACTAAAGGCTGCTTTACACGATACAATTATTTGTACAATTTCTTGTACAAACGCTTGTATAAACTTGAAGAAACTGTATGTTTGTCTGAATTAGAACAGGTTCTATTTTCCATACAGTCATTCAGACATTCGCACAAGCGTTCACGCAATTTGCCGCTTTACACGGTACAATTTCCTCATACAAGAAATGCACAAGAAATTGTACCGTGTAGAGCGGCCTTTAAAGAGATGGAGTTCACTCAGGGTTTGCAAGAATACTTTGTCGAACATTCCTGAATTTTCTACACATTCATGATCAAAAGAAAATACTAACCTTTCGTAAAGAGCAAGTATACGGTTTTTCAAAGATACTGCCATTGGAGCATAGATCCACGATTAAATGGTATGCATGGATGCGATAAAATATCAAGTAAAACTTTGAAGAACTATTGATATTGAAATGAAGAACCTTAAGGCCAAAGTTAACAGTGATGATTCAAGTTTCAGAAATTTAAATCAAACTAAATTACGAGGATTCTAGCTTGATAAAAACACGCATCGCTAACTAAATGAATGAGTACCTAAACATCCACCTATTGCTAAGTTTAGCAAAATGCCTTTATTGATGCTTTAAAAGACGGATGAACATTTGATTATTGATGTTCAACTGGAGGATAAATATATAAAGAGCCAAATCATTGCCACAAAATCAACCTCAACAAAGCCAATAAAACTGCGAAGAGATAGGATTTGATACAAGGAGAGTGCGCTCGAGTACGCACCTAACTACGACCGGAAAGGGAGTAATGGATCGGCCCGCAGAACTCGAGGATGGGAGTGAGACGAGCAGAGGCAAATTTGTTGGAGTGCGAAGTTTACGGCGTCAGACGTGTGAGATGGCAGGCCATAAGGCGGATGAGGCACCTACATCCCAGGCACGGTGAGGAGTGAAGGGCGAAAGTGGTTACGGAGACGGCAGCGTGGATGGAAGTTGGATGAGAACGAGGGGAGAGACGGAGGGAATGGGAAACCTGGAGTTTACGTCGCAGAGAACGGGAAGGAGAACGAACAGCAAACAGCCAGGTAGCATTTCCGCGCCTCCATTAAGCATTAACCTCACTCCCACGAAAGCAACATTCGACCCCGACACACGCATACGCAAGGGGAGGCAAACAAAAACACGCCTTCCCCACAAATGTGTCGACGACGCGGGGGAGATGAGGGAGGAAATATCGCGCAAAGGGATCGGAGGATGAAAGAAAAAAAATACTTGAATCGATCTCACACACAGTCCCCCGGACATAACTAGAATGGGAGGTGGACGGGGGAAACAACGCAACATGAGAAACTCGGAAGGAAGCGGCCATCAAAAATGCACCCAAACAGATTGGCGCCCGACGCGAGCCGATAAATTTGACGACCCGGGTAACGACACGGCCACATCATTTTACAATGGACGGCGCTGGGTCGGACGGACGGACTGGAAGGAGGCGGGCGAGCGTGCGGACGAAGAGCAGAGATGGTGGGCAGGGGGAGGCTCTGAAGGGAGAAATGAAGGGGGTTAGGGGGAAGTGGAAGCCGGAATCCAGGAGACACCGATTAATCCTCGTCCCCTCCTTACACCATTCCTTAATCATCGCCCGAGGTACCTCAGACACTAATCTCCCACCCTCCTCCCGTCCACAGACCCCTTCCACCCTTCCAGAACCCCTCTCCCCCCCACCCAGCCCAGGCTCGTCCAGACTAGCGAACACACCGGCTCTCTCCTCACTCCCCCACCACTTAACGAGCTAGTGTGTTTTGGAAGAGCGGGCTCGGGCAAAGCGGGGTGGGAGGAGGAGAAATGGGGTAGGGACGACGTGGAGGAGGAGGGAGCGGAGTGGGCGACAGGAGTGGGGCGGGGTGGGGTGGAGGCGAATCGATACGGCCCCCGAGATGAACCTAGGCTACGTCGCACTGCGCTAGCCCCCACCGCCACTAGTCAGCCCGCCACCGCGCTGCCTCCCGGTGGCCTGGCGTCGCAACCTGTCTCTCCTCTCCCTTTGGGGGTGGCTCAGGAGGGCGCCACGACCCCGTCACTCCCCGAAGCCGGGGTCGACGGAAAAATACCGGGACCCAAACATACAAGCAATAATTATGTACTCCGGGCGAGCAGTAATCACGTATTTCCCTTTCGTGGGCCATCTAGGAATAAAACTTACCCAACCACGACCATTTAATCACGCGATAAACGAAAAACACAAAACATATATTAGGTTGAAAAGAAAATATCAACTCATTTTCATCATGAGAGGTCCTCTTCGATATATTTGGGCGCGTCGCCACGTCAGCACACTATCTCTCGGGTGCTAAATATCCCGAACCAATTGAGTACGGATCATGCATTCCGAGCATTGCGGAAACGATTTTGATAATCGCCCAGGTTTATCAACATCGAATATGCTTAATATGCATAATGGGGATTAACTCCGGATGATTTAAATTAGAACTACATACATCTAAGAGAAGATCGCGCGCAAAATTGACTATATACTTCACGATTTTGATTTATTTCGAAAATTGTGAACATAAAGCAATTCTGCCAATCACAACTGGTAAATATAATATGGAATTAGGTATGCATAAAAGAAAAAAGGTGAATAATTTATCCCAGCAATTTGAAAGGAGATGAGGACGGGGGTATTTAGTAAGTATGAGAATATGAGACAGTACGAGGACACATGGGGAATATGGGGAAAAAGAATCTATGATGTTAGGGAATGAATTTAGTAAATAGGAGGTGCAAGTATAGGGAATGTTTGATAAAGGGTAATCTGGGGATGGTCAAGTGGAGTAAGGAGTGTATACGAGAAGGCCTATAGAACTCTGAAATTGATGAGGGAAAGGAGCTCTGGACAGCCAATGGCTGAGGTAAGAAAGCTGTAAATGAACAATAGATGAATTTCAGGGGGTGACTCCACTAAGGTATTCGCGGCTAGTTCGCAATCCTTGAATAGCTGTAAAAGAACTTTAAATCTGTTTTAAGTATTTGGTGAGGGAGATTACCTATGGATGGGGAAGATAGGATGGCATTTGAAGACACATTATGTAACTTGGAAACTGTATTTATTTGACCAAAGAAACAGCCGACCTACTGAGGGAGCAATACAAAATACGGGGAAGGACAATGACTGAAAAATATGAAGTTCGTGTTTTGGGGTTCGTGATTTTCATGAAGCGATAGAGGTCTAACGGAGACGGGTTTACTTTCAAATGCCTGGATATGATAGGAGAAGTTAAATTCGAGAATCGTAAAAACCCCAAGATTTTCACCGACGTCACACGATCCTACGGTACAGAATTTATCGTATAATGACATTAAATGGGGATTTTTTGAAAGTAAAACTATGATTGTACTGCATTTATTAGCGTTCAATTTCAGCCTCCAGATGATGCACCACTTTGCGGTTTGTTTAAGGCATCCTGAATATCATTTTAGTCCGCAGGCTTAAGAATTTGCTAACATATTTCGCATTAGTCACGATAAAGGGGGGTATGAGCTTGGGAGGATGAAACATGGGATGCTAGATCATCTACGAATAAGTTGAAAAGATATGACCCCATAGAACCTCAGGGCCAACTGGGGACCAGTAAGATGAGGTGCCTGAATGTAAAACCCGGTAACTTCCATTGATGAGAAAGGATTCCACAATATTGAGAAAATAAGCGTATAAGCTAAATCGTTGACTGAGTTTATAAAAGAGAAGAGTGTGGTAGAGACAGTCGAGCTTTTGAGGAATCGAGATAGATGGTGCCTAATTTCATATGCATGGCAATTAAACTGACTGCATGGTACTCAAAGACTGCAAATTTGGTCATACGTGAACGGCCTGCAAGAAAATCTAGCTGATTGTTCAACAGAAAACCCAATGGAGTCTGTTAAGAATAATGCCCTCGAAAACGGAAGATAGGATGGGAGTAAATATATTAGACGGTAGTTTAAGAAAATCTTTCGAACCAGTTTCATGTATGAGAATGACTTTGGCCATTTCCATTGTGAAGGAACAGTACTAGGAAAACTAAAAGAAAAGAATGAAGATGAAAAAGATGAAAAGAAGAAACGGTAAAACATTTATCTTTAAGATCCAGTATGCAGCCAACACATAGAAAAAGTTGGGCGTTAATATCGCAGCAATAGCCGAAACAGCCGATTAAGCAACTTAAAAGTTTAAAAGGTAGTGAAAACATCTTTAATTCGAAAAACCCTTTTTACTTTACTCTTGAGTCGCATTTGGATTACGAGCACCCTGCAGAAGAAAGTCCTATTCCCACAAATAATACCGGAAAATCGGACAGGGATTGAGTGACATTCCTAAAGATCCATCATCTTATATGCTATCATTCAGAGTCTATTACCATTGCGTCCTTCCATAAAAGGTTCTGTGCTTGGGGGTCTGCCACATAAATCAATACAGCAATCTGCTTTGAGCTAAATAAATACACGAGGGCGCGGGTGGTTACAATGCAATTCATGTGCAATGCCGGCGATAGAACAACGCATCGATTTCCACCGCGCCTCATCATCTCCCGGCTAAGAAAATACGCTTATTTGTCCACGCATTCGGGGAAATCGGGAGACTCTGAGTGAATGTGATGTCGCGATGAATTACTACTATTGGGGACAATGAAGGAATCAATTTATTAAGATCACGTGCCTTGATTCTCAAGCTACGATAGAAATTATCTAAGTTATCAATGGAAGAATAGAACTTATGATCAGTTCGGGTTCAGGACAGGGAACGGCATGCGTATCGCCATGGGAGTTATTTGGCGACAACTAGAGAGAATTATTGAATAAGACTGGGATGTCTTTGTTTTGTGCATTTCAAATTAATAAAATTCTCAGACTAAAACGACGATTGATGAATATAAAGCTGGCGGGCATAAACAAGCAGAGATGGAATAGTTCATTTTCTTGGGGGTTTCTTATATGGAAATGAGTTCGGTGCTAGTGTAGGCAATTTGGCGGCATTACTGACGGAATGCCTTTTATAGAGACAGTAGCGGAAGGTTCCTATTGAAATTAATAGGGGGGGGGGGGGAATCTTCGTTAGCAATAAATTAAATTAAAACTATTCTATTTCCTGATCAAAGCGTATCATTAGATATTAATTAACTCAGATGACTCGGAACTGTTATAAAATTCACCGCCGTATGGAAAGTGAAAAACACTTGAAGTTCTCTCTTTTAAGAGTAAGATAAATTATTCGTAAGATACATTATGTCAATATCCATAGGTGTGGACTTACCCATACATTATTCTGACACAAGCCCACGTTATTCCATGAAACATATTACATCCCCTTTGGGTTGATGAACTGTTTAGATGTTCTCTTTCCGAAAAAGTCGTCAACATTTGGTCCCTATCCATTTCACCTCAACATCCTCGTCCGCTCTTAATTTTTAATGAATAATACATGTAAAAAAAAGCAAAAATTGCTTTACGGCTTAAAGATGCATATTTATAAGCATGAAATATACCTAATTTAACATTTACCATTTTGAAATTGAAATGTACATATTTAAAAAAAATAGATATTTCAAAGTTTTTTTTATTTTTAGGTTTTATATTTTGTTTTAAGTTAAGATTGGTTGGTAAGTTTAAAAAATTAATATTTTGATAGAATGCGGTTTATGACGGTGACAGACTTGCACTTGGCACTCTCGGTTTAGAACTTGTAATGGTATGAAGACGATGGACGAAAATTGGAGGCCTTTGATATTAGCATGTGGAGAAAAAGAAAGGATGTTAGACGGGACGGAAGAATTATTTAATTTTAAAAATAGGGTGGAAAGGACTGAAAGTTGGTCAGAGAAATTGGGAAGCGGCAACTAAAGTGAGGAATTCTGAATGGCATGAAAGCAGGCGCGGATATGAAGACTAATGAAGAGACTACTCTGAAAAACGTGGATTGGTTAGGAATGAAGGTAAGAAACGACCACAACGAATGGACTGAAGGGAGTACACATCAACGTATCAATAGAATTTGTTAAAATACTATGAAGGTAAGAACTCTAATAGCATACATTGACAGCTACCCAAACCTTATTTGCATAGGTTTACACGAATGCAGCACGAAGACACTTAGCATCAGCTGACAATATAATATTACGAAGTGTATTTTCTCCTTGATACGTAAATTTAAGTACACGTCATAATAAGAACGCAACGATCAGCGCAAAACCCTGCGTGGTATTAAAACGGCACTGCGCTCCGCATAAAGTTTATCTATAAGATACACGATAAAACCGCAGTGGAAACAACTTTAAATTACGAACAAGATTCCCCAAACCCTCACAACGCACCTTAACGAGTTCTTTGAGCTCATATGCTTCAAAACGCGCACATCAAATCCGCTGGCCACGCTGCAACCCGCATTAAAATTAAAACCAATGCCGCCGGAGTGATCACAACAAAGAATACTCCGAGACTGCACCGAGGAACGACCTCACGGGCGAAAACCAATACGCGAACGACCAACCGGGGCATTCAAAACCCCGGCTCAAAACGACCTTCCTCTCTTGGGACCGCGGGGCGCGGAAGGGGAGGGAAAATAAGAAAGGGGACGATGTAAAGGGAGGGAGGTGGCGGAGATAAAAGAAGAGACGCACGTATGCATAAGTGTGCGAGCGTGTTGCACGGAGACACGAGGCGCGGAGGGTGAAGGAGCAGGGAGGATGGGGAGGGGAAGGGAGGACCGTCTGTGGGGAAGGGATTGTTGTTGTGTGCGAGTGAGGGGATGGTGGAGAAAGGAGAATGGGGGTTGGGTAGGACGGTGTTCGAGTGGTGGGAGGGATTGCCCAAAGGGGGAGGAGATGATTCGGCGGGTGGGCGGACGAGAGATTTCGGCTAAGGGGGAAGGGTGCATCCCAGAAACAATTGCACTTGTGCGAAAGGCGGGCTTGGCTGGGGCTGCTTTAAAGAGAACAGAACCGGGGGTAGGCGAGAGGAGATTGGGAGGGTGGGCCGAGTGCGAGAGAAGGGTTAGAGGTTGATAAAGGGACAGGATTGGAGCGGCAGGAAGGAAAATTGTAGGAGCGCAGAGATGATTAAGGGCACAATTAGGCATCGCGAGCACTCATTTAAAAAATATATTATTCCGCCACGCAATCCATTGCATCAATCCCAAGGCGCCCTTTTTCCACCGCACTGGATTGCAAGACACACACACACTCACACCTATTGGGTGGTTGTAAAGGTTCAACGACCCCAGGAAGAGAGCTGAAAACAGAGAATGATCGCTCGTAGACCACATAAAGTCTAATTTTCCCCTGCACAAAGAAACGTCTTGTCCTGAAAATGAATTTTTTTCTTGGGAGTAAGAGCCGGAACGTTGGTGAAGCAATAGAGAAGATACAATGAGGCACGCAAACTACTGCGTTTACTTCTCACACTGGTGTGCGTTTAAAAGACGAGATACAGAAAAAATTATCGTCAAAAGCATATGACGCACCTGGGAAAAGACTCTGGGATATGCGGTCACCGAGAAAGCGCCAGATTCGTCCGCGTGTTTCGATATCGCCGTTGCTCTCGCAATTGATTCAAGGCGAAATCATTGCGGCAAAAATATCCAATTCTCCATTAAGAAATATAGCGTGGAAAGGTTCATCTAATTGCACTAAAATGGACTTGGGGACCTAGAAATGAGGTTTTCTTGAGCGCAGAAGGCATGCGGCGGGGGCGAATGAAACGGTTCTTAGATTATGTAACAGGACTTAACGGCTGTGCACACGTGAATGAAGCGCATCTAATTGAGACGCTGAAATCGGACGAAAAACATGACCAACCGAACGGATACCGCTGATTGACCATACAGCAGATATCCATGGATCAGCTCCACGCCCACATGCCCTCGTCCGGTAACTCTTGACAAACCAACACAGAATAACACGCTGAAAGAAATAAATGCGGAACAACAATGGTCGCTTCTCTATCTCTAAAACCAGTCGCTGCACGTCCTATTTAAACGCAATGATAAGGGCGTACACCCAAGAAACTGTGACAACAGTTCATTTGACCCAAAGCCGGCCCGAGCGAGCTATGTATTACATCTGCCTTCGTAAGTCTCCCTCCGATGCGAAACTCTTCTTCTCCTTGGTCAAGCCATCCCAGTCCCGCGCTCCCCTCCCCGTAACCTGCCAAGCTACTTTTTGCGATCGGATCAGTTCCGGAGGGGAACAGCACCGCAGTTGCCAAACCGTTCTCTGGGCCCGGAAGGATCGTCTCCCGCTGCAGAACACTGAACTGCGTGCAGAGCCATTTCATTCCTGAAAGGGAGTTCACCCGTTTCATATGAAGATCCAGAAACAGTGCCTCTACTCCTGTAATCCTATTTCATCCAGCCGTATATTAAGACAAAAAGTGCAGCTCCACAAAAAACGTTGCGCTAAAATATTCACAACTAAGGCCCGGGAGTCACACAAAGCCAACTTGTTTAGCATTTAAATAAATTACAAAAATAAAAGAAAACTTGGCTAAATACGACTCACGTAAAGCGCATTTGTTTTGAATCTGAATTTTATCGTGGACATAATGTACAATGCATTTTCTGACGTCCATGAGAGAGTCGCTGATACCGGCATATTTTACACAGTAATCATTTAAACTATCAACAAAAAGTGGGATTCTGAACGGGCCAAGATTGGATAATACAAGGAGAAAACGAAAGAGCATAACAATCATGTCGGAATACCACGCCATTTCACTCAAGGCTTGTTTCATTCCACTGTTAACAAAAATAAAAGCCCCTACCAGGTATGATATCATTTCCGCAACACTTAGGCGCATCTTTGGTCACGCATTATTTCGAAGGTTTTAATGCCCATAAAAGGGATAAAACTCACGTAACTTGGGGAAAAAATCGTGCCAGGCCGACGTCGAGGCTTAATTAAGATGGCAAGCCCACGTACGCCATGAGGGAGAAAACAACGAATCTGGTGAGGGACTGGAGGGGGATTGGGGGAGACAGAGACGAGCAGTGCCATACGACAGCAGCCACGAATATAACATAAAGGGCTGCGCCAAAAGAACCGAGATTTGAAAGATTACAATATAGATAAAAAAAATATCCGTCCGAAAAGGAAGAAAAACAAGCACGGCAAAGAAAGTCATTTACGAGCCCGACAGTTTTTCTTATTCCGACGTCATTCCCTCTCTCCCTGCTGATAGCCTCTCCCGCCGTCTCCTGGCAGAATTCATTCATAAACATCTATGTGAATACGCATACATACATAAAAGAGCATTTTCAATGGTGGAAATTCAGAGGGAAGTTGGCCTGGTGCCGGGTTCCAGTCGCGGCCTCACCGATGACACTGTCTGTGGACATTGATTTAGTTTCACGGGACGCGCACAGTTACGCGCGAGGAGCGTGAACCGTCTTGGGAGGTAAGCGACATCTACATAATACCCTGCAATCCACCATAAAGGTGTGTGGCAGGGGGTGAATCCTCACCAAACATGCACTACATATCATGCATAAAATAGAATTCATTT
Organism: Platycnemis pennipes; assembly: GCA_933228895.1. Taxonomy (NCBI): domain Eukaryota; kingdom Metazoa; phylum Arthropoda; class Insecta; order Odonata; family Platycnemididae; genus Platycnemis; species Platycnemis pennipes. The sequence goes on along the minus strand of OW121848.1, from coordinate 97,804,101 downwards.
AAATATATTATCCCAAACTTCACAATTTAAAAAGATAAAAATAGCAAATTAAACATGCAAAAACATGCTGTTAGTTGGGTTACCTTCAAGTCCTTATACTACCATGCAACTCCCTATGCTATGGATTGATTCACTCGTATTGGACTTTATTTACCGCTATTCATATCCCTAATTGTTCGAGGAAAAAAGGACATTTTGAATCTGTCAGTTCGGCAATCAATTTATCTAATTTTGTAATATTGGTCCAGTCTACCATAGTAATCTGGGGTTCGCAAAATATTTGTAATGTCATCAGTGAAAATATTATCTTGGAATTTATTTAAGAGATTGTCTAAATTTCAACCTGCGATCTGACAATGATTCACATTTTAATTCATTTAATAGACTGGTTACGCTAAGACGTTATCGCACCGTCCCTTTACAAATCTTGCCGATCTTCGCTGCACACGTTCAAGTTCGTTATTTAGACCGATTTCGTATGGATCCCATACACTGGCAGCATATTCCAAATGAGGTCTAACAAGGGAAAAGTAGCTGATTTCTCCTACATGTTCGTCACATTTACCCAATACTCTTTTGATGAATCCCAGTCTACGATTAGCTTGACTCATTATTTCACGTTGTGTTTACCCCAAGGAAAGATCATGTGTCAGTCTTATTCCATGATATTTAATGGATTCCACGTTTGTTAATTCATCATTACTTATTTTTTACGTGCTAGAAATCGATTTTTTTTCCAAAACTTTACTACCACACATTTTTAAAAATTTAATTCTAACTGCCATGTATCACACCAATTTTCGATTGCTTGTAGGTCATCATTTAAATATTCTTTATCATTTGGGCATAGAAGTTCCCACTACACTACAGCGTCATCGGCAAATAGACGAAGCTTACTTTTGACCACCCTATTGATATCATTTATGTTCAGAAGGAACAGGAGTGGACCTATCACACTACCTTGTGAGACACCTGAAGTGACTTTAATTGTCGGGGAGGTAACACCGTCCAAAACAACCCTTTGTACCCGATCATGTAGGATATCATTTATCCATGATATAATATTACTGTCTAACCCATAAGATTTTAATTTCAAAATTAGTTTGCTATGAGACGCCTTGTCAAAAGCTTTCTTGATATCGAGAAATATTGCATCCACTGGAATATTAATTTCGCCTGAGACTAAAATATCGTGGGAAAAGAGAGCAAGTTGAGTTTCACATGATCTACTCTTCCGGAAGCCATGCTGAGTATTGGACAATAAATTCTGGCTATCTCGGTGCCCCATGACTGAACTGACAATTATATGTTCCAGAACTTTGCATTAAATGGATGTGAGGGATATAGGTCGGTTGTTTGATGGCTGCTCCCTATCACCACTTTTAAAAATGGGTGTTACATCGGCTGCTTTCCAGTCCATCGGCACGACGTGTTCGGTCAGGGATTTATTAAATACTATTTCAAGGTAGGGGGAGATTTCGGAAGCTAACTCTCTATATACGCGGGGGGGAATTCGATTAGGGCCAGGAGATTTGTTGGGGATTATATCTTTAAGTAACTTTTCAATACCATTACAGGAAATTTCAATTGGTTGCATCAGCCGCTGAAAGAGGACAGGTAACACTACAGTTGAATCTCCAGAATAAGCTGCCGCTAAAGAATTAACAATCAAAACTCCCCGGAATCGAGTTCGAAACATGTGAGCTGCCGTTTCGTCGGAGATACTTCAATTACACGGAGAAGTTGATTATTGAAATGTCGAAAGTAACGAGAGAAGTTCATGTAACTACATTTTGTTATTACAAGCATTTTTCCAGTATTAATCGGATATTTCTGCATGTAAAGGCTTTGCGTTCATTAAGTCGTAATGATATGGAGTCATAAGGAATAAGCGAATGTAGATACAAACATGCACATGGTTAATTTGAAAATACGACATTTTTGCACGATCCATTTATTTACCTCCGATACTACAAATCGAAGAAAATATAACAATACACACACTCGGTCAGACTCGAGATATCTTCAAACAACGGTTCAAATACTAAAGAATCATTCTCTTTATTAGTTTCACTCTTACACTTTTTACGCAATTATAGAGAAAATTTCCTATTCTTTAATAGAATATCCACCTGAATATTAAGGCTTAATAACTGAACGACGTCAATTTACATCAATCAACGTGAAGCCATATTTAACGCTAAAGAATTAACAACCAAAACTCCCCGGAATCGAGTTCGATCCTTCCACAAGAAGAGACCCTTTTGTTCCAGTAACTTTCGGTTGAGCCCCGAGCATTGGGCTGGCGCAATTATTTACGTGCTGCCGTTTCTGTTTTTTTTTCTTAGCAAGAAGGGATGCCCACGTGTTTCCAAGCGAATCGCTCGTTTTAAGAGCTGAGGGGGGGAGAAAGAAAAAAAAAGCTGAAGAAAAAAGGGGCGGGGCAAAAGAAAGGGATACTCGGAGAATAAAAGGCGAGTAGGGAGGCCGGGGTATTCACCCCGACATCCCGGGTTTTAAGGGCAATTCATCCAGTGGTGAAAATCATTAAGGACACAAGGAATATTAACAAAAACACTTTACGGAGCAAAATAAAACCATACAAATGAGCGGGAGGACAACAAACGGCTGAGTGTAGGAATAGAATTTGCGAAAAAAATACAACGAAAAGTTATTAATAGCGTTATCGCCGAAGTGGGTATCCACGGTCAAAATTCCCACCCAGCGGGCATTTTATGCATTCGAAATTCCAACCCACTTACCAGTCTTCTGGATTACAGCTTGATAACATAAATGGTATCAAACCACACGAATATTAGGCATCGCGTGCCTGCATGTGCTTGCAATACCTGATCACGACGAAGAACACGGGAGGATAATGAATAACGAGGTCTGGGTGTAAGAGGAATGGAGAGTGCCGCTAAGAATAAACCCTTTCGAAGAAAGATTCGAATCGACATTTTGGGTCGTAATGACGTAGAAAAATAGAATTAATGACTTCAAATACACAAAGACTACAAAGGATAAAGAAAAGACGCAATTGATAATATGTAAGGGACCGAGCAATGACATTAATTAAGGCAAGAAGCATCCACCATTAGCATTAAATGTATTTAACACCATTTTCATTAGTGAAAATCTGCCTGTCGATCTTTTTAAAATGAGAGGAAATATAGTGTACTCCGTAAATCAAATGCTAATCCACTCTTAGACTAGCGAACATATGGAAGTATATGCATTCAAAGTAAAAGCATAAATACATTATCCATTATCGTCAAATAAGTAAGCGCTTAAATATTGGGTTAAATCAATAAATCGAGGATAGCAAAATTTCGGCTGAGACAGATTCAGGATTTATAAACATATACGAGTTTAATGGTAACAATATCACCGTTATAATAATGCATGTATTATCTCTCTCGTACAATTTAAAATCAGAATAGAATTTAATTCGTAATATATCGAAAATAGTTCACATGCACAGCGCTAACTAATCAAGTCTCCGAATTCTGTGCCACGAAAATAACAAGAAGGAAAATATTTCAGATTTCTTTGATGAGTAGTTAATATCCACTCACAGCAAGTCAAGAGAAACAGGCTAGATATCAGGGAAAACTCGTTTTATGTATTATTAGAGGGAGAGGCATTCTGAAGAAATGAGGCGAGCTAAGCGACGCTACGAGCGTGATAACGTGCTTTATTTAATTCTTAATCATTTAATAGTCAACACCGTCCTCACAGTACTTGGGTGAATCCCTTGTGTGAGCGATAGCCGCCTAGGTATTAGCTTCAAACAGCAGCCTACACAGGAAAACCCGAGCATGAGGAAGGCATTGGAGATCCCATTTGGCAACAGCGCTCACTCTCCCTCCACACCACTGCTACACTACCGTAGTTCGACCGCTTTTTGGGGAGAGTGACGACGCTGGGGAGCCGCGTTGCCGCTTCTACCCCAACAACACGGAGAGAGGGACTGCTTAAAGTAACCTCGGATAGCACATCGAGCGGCCGTCCACGCATAGGGGAACAACATCAGAGCAGGAGAAAATGCTAGATACGTGGACGATAAAGAAATTTGCGACGCGGCCTACGCACGGGAAAGGACCAGGAAAATTAAAAAAATAGCACGCATGCGATACGAAACGCCTTCACTCCATTTTCAAGACGACGGCGGCCGGAGCCTTTCTCGCTCGCTCGGCCGCCCGCGCGCCCGCTCTCTCCCTACCTCTCTATTCCTCTCTCTCTCTCCAGATCGAAATGCGCATGAGCCTGGCAACACCGCACTCGGCCGTGTCCCTACGGGCACAAAGGAAGAACTCGGAAGGAGAGTGAGCGGGGCGGGAGAGACGAGGGAGGCGTGCTTGGCGCATGAGGGGAATGAAAGGAGAGGAGACACGGAGAGCGGGAGAAAGAAGAGGAAAAGCACGGGAGGAAAACTTAGATGGGGTATGACTCGGCTGTCGTGGTCCCTGCTGCAGTTGGGACATGGCGAGGGAGGAGACGACGATGATGATGATCATGATGAGTGGAGGTAAGCGAGGCAGATGAGAGATGGAAGGGCGAAATAAAACGGAGAGGCCGGCGCACACTGAGGGAGGAAAGAGCTTGGCAATGGGAAAGGGAGAGAAGGAAGCGGGGATTAGGACGTGAAAGAGAGGTGGCGGCAAGGGGAAGGGCGGCGTTAAAGGCGAGGACGGGAGGGATAGACGGGGCGGACGAGCAAGCGAGGAGGAAGGTATGACGCGCAGCACACCACACGATTCCTGCGCGCCCAGGCTCGATAGACGCACGGGCAGGAGATGGAACGTCACATGGGGGTTATGGCGAGCGAAGAAGCGGGCTCGTGCGCCTCATATCATTTCGACAATTTCCCCGGGTAACCCTCGGAGAGAGCGACGTAGCCCGCCCAGGAACATGCCATCCGCGTTAGGGATGAAAAAAACGGGACAGAATGGAGTCGGCGCTACACGAACGCTCAGTGAATAAGCAGCGTCATGGCAGCGACGCCGACGAGAAAGCCATATCGCATTTTAAAACTTCCAATAGACACTCGAGTGGATTATTTCGGCATCGCAAAGCACGGACTCTCACGCTTGAGAGAGCAACTCTCGTCCGATGAACCAGCTGCCCCAATAAGCCGCCCACTGACCTGTGATCACAATAAAATATCCTCGGATGGAATAAAAAAAAAACGCGGCCGTATTAGAATCGGCTCTGGCCGGCATATGTTCGGACGCATGTGCTCAGACCGGAGACATCCGAACGAAGGGCCCCAACGAGATCGATTGTCTCGCATCTACGAGAGTGGTGATGTATCAATAATTACGCAGCATTCTCCTTTCAGCTGTTTACAGATAAATCGAAGAGCCCGTCTTTCCGGTACCTTACATATTTTAACACGTGGTCACCGACAATCACTCGAAAACGTCAAAAACACACCTTAAAATATTACAAGAACACTAGCCGACTGAAATGATAGCGAGCAATTTTCCACAAAATAACAATTACGTTGTGGAAAATTACTCATTATTTCAGTACGTACAAATTTCACTCGATTACGTGAGAATCCTAGGGTTTTATCTTTTAACACTAGCTGAGATAAAATAATGAATATTCTTTTAATGAATAATTTTTATTCTTCCCTTACCCCATCGATAAAAAAATGCTACTATGAAAACTTAAATGGTAAGCCCTCCCAGTGAAACAAAGTGGGATGATGAAAGGCAAGAAACGTGACATAGACTTGTTTCTGAATCCGTATGGAGGGAACCTCCGTGAGCCAGTGAACCCCGATGTTTTCAGCTCGATTCATTAAACCTTTTGCCCTATCCGACCCCGCCTATGTGTATCTAATGAACTTGATAAAAATTTGGAAACCCAGTAAACAGAATCTACGGATATGACCAAGCGATATAATTTTGATAAAGTATGTTCTAGATGAGGTGCATGCTGTACACTGGCACGTCTTCGAGGTTAAGCTTTATTTTGTTTACTTGATAATACTATTCCCAAAAGCTCTCAAGAATTTCATGAAATATGCATCGAAGTCATGATGGAACATTTTTCGTTTATGTTTCATTAACTAGCAACGCCATGCATTAAATTGAATTGCGACAAATCTGCCATAAACGCCGCAGTTCCATTTCGATGGTGTCCTCAAACAAAAAATGTCTAAACAATAAAAAACGAGTCAACAACAGCTTGAAACCAAAAACTAATAGGCCTCGAAGGCCGCCGACTCGAACCCCGTAAACGGACCGAATTTGCTGATATGGATTTTTCTGAGTTGAGCTCACGGTGCGACGCGACCTCTGCAGTAGACACCCGTCATAATCCAGTACCTTTAATTAACCGTATAGCTATTTCTACGTTAACATTAACATACAAGAAAACCACAATGACACTGTGAAATACTTTCTAACGTTGAACTATTACGACCAAAACTAGCAGCAGGTTTCTTATATTGAACCTGCAGAACTTCTCCACTGCTGCTGACCACAAGTGTGAAATTCCTCCCGTCCTTAGACATACCGATCATCGCTGAACTTTCAGTTCGAGAGGAACTACGGTTCAAGCCGGGTCCTTCCCGGCTTCATCTGAATGCGTGGCGCGCAATGAGACACGGCTTCTTTGTCGCCGGCCGGCGGCACTCCGCCACTAAAGAGAACGAGGGGTAATATGCGACCGCTGGTGTCGAAATACAGGTCGCGGATATATGAAGTCACCACGACTTCACTCAGATCTCGGACGGAATGAAAAATCCACCATCACATCACGCCGTCAACACAATAAATGAATAAATAAATGATGCTAATATTAAGCCAAAGGCCTAGATGGACATCACGTAGTGTGATGCGTGGAAAAAATAGCACGGGGTTTAATGATTGCGATTACTGGGGAACCATATAAAAAACAACATCTCTCCACGTTTCCTACGCTATTATCCCTTTGCGCATGTTCACCTTTTATCGACTCCCGGCGAATGTCACTTTTTCGAGTTTCTCACACGGGCGGCGGCGGCGACCTCTCAATCTAGTATCAAATTTTCGCGCAGAGGCGAATAAAACGCCATTCCACGACGACCCAGCTCACGGGTCTATGGACCCTTATCAAAAATGCACATTAAACAACACGCACGACACAAAACGAAGTTGAACAATCATTAATAATTCAATTATCAATGTTTCCACTCACCCCGGCATCGGGAGCATGCGCGTTCGGCGTGGAGGGCTGTTGGGGCCGGCTGGGAAATGAAGCCTGCTGTGGAGAGAAGAGAATCACGTTTAATGGACACCCTCGCACATTATGCTTAGTTTTTCACGCTAAGTTTTAAGGAAGGTAAACAGGTCAAGAATTAAAGTTCTGCATTCGAGTATAATTGCCGGAGGCACCCACAAAAGCAGGTGGTTCAGAGAATTACAAATGTCTCCGCTTACAAACAACGAATTATTTCAGAGCTGTTTCAGAATGGCAAGCAATGTGCACCGCACAAAGGACATTTTCTATGTATAATTATCAAATTTTACACAGGCCGGCTCAGAAAGAATCAAAAAATGGTTTCTCGATAGTTGGCCACCACAATTGCTATATTCATTATGGCTATTACTACGCGTAGTATAAAGGAGTGAGATAGACATATTTATAAACGAAATGATGTTTCGAAGGAAATAACAATGGTAACCAAAATACGATGAACAACTTCTACGTGGGAAACGAATAGCTCCAATAAAGCATTACGACGAAGAAAATTTGCTCCCACATCATCCGCTTTCAGTTTTTTCATCGCTAATAGTGAGCCAGTGAATAGCTCCATAATTAGTAAGCTTTAAAGCCTATTGTGTGCAGGGAATAATGTTGAACATTTGCACATCGTTCCTCACTCTAATTATGAATTTAAAAAACGTTCAACCACCAGACCTATTAGTCACGCTCTGGCCTCGATCACCACGTACCTCCGTGTTTCAAGAAGATTCCGTTACTACTCACCGCTATGGTCATGTTACTATCCTTTATGACTTCACAAAACATCCTTAGCATACAATTAAAGCCATCTACACACCCTATGGAGACTTAAACATGTATTCCAAAGTTCAAATACAAAGCATACTCAAGAAGTAGTCCAATCAGTCACTATAGTAACCAGAACCGGTAGCAGGGATGGAAGGTTACTCTCAGGGCTTGCACTAGGCATCAACGTGAGCCCTATCTACTCCGAAAGACACAAAATAACGTGCCCTTTTGCATTAAAACATCTCTGGACGCTTCCGAGCTAAATCCATTCGGACCCTCACTGCTCACTCTAATGGAACATCGAAACTATAATGGACCATCGAAAAGCAGGTGAGATAACGAAGTCATTTGGTTAATAATAGGTTAAATGACCGGGTGATGTTATCCGGGTATTTTTCCTGAATAAATTTTTCACGAAAAAAAACACCAGTATAAGACTGCGGGGAAAATATAATTAAATGAAACTACCATAGCCTACCATATTCTAGACAGCCATGAAAATCCACCATTTATGACAGACATAGACGAACAATAAAATACCAGTGGATTAGGCTGGAAAGGCGATCCAGCCGTACGTAATTTAGAGACATCGTATCTGCATCGTCTCTGAGGCCAACTTCCGTTAGCATATTTGGACATTTTCTATAAAAAGTAGACCGTGAAAATATTCTGCAAAAATGAACTACAAGAGGTCAGCGCACGATTATATTCTGTATTAGAGGCTGCCTTCTAATTTATCTCCTTGGGCTTCAACATTTCAACACCAACACTAAGACGAATACCAATGCTACTCTTGGCGCACTTTGTCGAGGACAGGAGGGTACTCCGTATTGTAGACGCTACCGGTCGGAGATAGTTTCAAAAAGTTGTGAATATTAAAACATTGAATATATTTTATTGGACTGACACGATTCCAGAAATTGAGTAGGTGGGTGGGGAAAACGAAATTTAAACGACGTTTTAGACCTAGCCTGGCTAAACGGCTGAAACTGCGGTTTCTGGTTGGATAGATTGATGCCTGCCCGTGACAAGAACAGTCCAAAACTCGTCGCCAAACTCGGCTCATTGCTGTAAATGCCCGTGTTTTAAAATAAAAATGACAACATCCAGCGTCTGCACACGTTCGACAATGGTGGTGGTTTCCGTAAAATATCTACGGGCCAAGACTTTCCAAGACCTACACTAAACCTAAAAAGTTTTCCTCACAACACACCCGGAAAATCAATAATCATGTGTAGGTACTCACTTGATGGTTGGGCTGCGGCTGCTGTTGTTGTTGCTGCTGCTGCTGCTGTGGCTGTTGTTGCTGCTGCTGTTGGGAGGGTGGAGCTGGGGGAGGCGGGGGCGCTTGGCCCTGGGGAGGGGGTTGGTGTTGCGGCTGGTGCTGCTGTTGCTGCTGCGGATGGTGATGCTGGTGTTGCGCCCACGAAGCCGCTGCAGCCGCCGCCGCCGCTCTGTGCTGCTGTTGCTGGTCGCCATAAACCTGGCCGTAAGGGGATGCGAGCTGAAAAGACAGTGGGAGGTATCGCTGAGCAAAAACCAAGGGCGGCAGTCACGCAGATCATAAGATCAAAACACCGCATATCATACACCATGTGCTTGACCCTATGATACGCTACTAACTACTTAGTATACTGCCAAGGGACCAGAACCCGGCAGTATTTACGACGGCGATTACCAATATCTAATGCTGACTAAGTGCGTAACGCACCAACAATATTTAAAACAAATTATTTCCGAAGAAAGCATTAGGTGTTACTCCCAAGGCATTTCATACTCAATTCACACAATAAATTAAATCAATAGTAATATAAACAGTTCCAAAAAAGAATAATTCCAGCATGTGACCGTCACCGACACAATATTGACGTTTGCGCATTGCAAACCACGTAACCCATTCTTTTCCAGTTTTACACCCGTTATTCGGCAAAACAGAAACACAACGACTTCTCCTAAAAGAGAGAGTAAAATCAAAGACAACTTTTGAAATAGAAAATTGCTATAGCCGTCAAACGGTAACACCGATGATTGTAAGTGCTTTAACATTCGGAACAGTCATATACCTGGCGGCTACGTCCCCCTTGTTGTTCTTAGTACATACATATATTATGAGACGAATGGAACGTAGCTAATCATCTCTCACTGAAATACTTACCTTTCCAACCATAATACTTAAGAAAAATTTGTTAAGGAACCATCAATTCGATCCGGAAAAAGCACGAATCTTGCACAGTAAGGGAGGTAACTCTATTAGAAGGAAATGTATTCACCTTTTCATGGTCTCACTGATTAAGAAATAAGCAGTAGAGCTTCAAATGTACAAGTACCCTCACTTTCGTAGAGAGCGTTGCACTCAGAAACCCTCAAGTGTTCTTCGCTCGCCAAGGGAATTTAAAAGCCGCCGTCACGATTTCTTCCGTATTTCGATCTATCATGATATTGGCTCGATGCACCGTCAAGCACTCGCGAGAAAATAAAAAAAAATTTCCAACACTCAGGAGATTATGTGGATACAAACCATTCTCCCGACCCGTCCAAATAAATAAAAATAACCAAAGCACAAAAATATTCTTTGACAATAATAAGTACTACTTAGACGACAGTAATAAGTACAATCCGCACACCCATACACAAAAAAAGTCGCAGAGGAAAAGAAATAGAGAAAAACTCTATATACTTAGGACAGATTTGCCAATCATTAAGAGTTCAATTGAATCGCTATACGAATGGACGCAAGTAACGTGGTCACTACGACGGCGCAAACGTAGCGACCCGGATGATTCTGAAGGGAAAGAGCTCGCCAGCAAAACGCAGGAAGGTCACGGGGACGGCACGGAAATAGGTGTCATGTTTTATCGTGAATTAATACAAGGCCTCGCGTTAATGGCACAAAATGACCTCAGCAGCGAGGGGATCACATGGCAAGCCAAATAGCAATCACCGCATTTCAAACACGCTCCCCACAACAGAAGCGTTCTCAAACCCCAGAGGGATAAAAATTGGGCAACTCTTAAAAATTCGCCCCAATCGGTAAGTGCGCTCCTTCGAAGAGATCCCGGAATTCTCCCTTCAAAACCACGCCCGAATCCGACCGATGAATTAAAATCACCTTTTCCCACACACAAACTCTGGGCCACGGACAGGCGAGGCGGTCATGACCTCCACACTGCGCGCTTTTTTTTCTTTTCGATCCAACTTCGTAAATAAATCCCAGCACGGAACAACGCGCACACACACTCACACCCTGGGACAGAATTAGAACGGCGATCTCGCGGGCGGCGGCGGCGAGCGAGCGAGTGAGATCCCGCAAACTATATAGCTCTCAAGAGTGGGCGGCAAGGGATAGAAAGAGATCTACATTTACATCCAAGCAGCCCGACAAAAGGGCCAGCCACGGATCGTGTTCGAACACCAGCCATTGTGCGCGTGTTTGTGAGAAAATAGACAAGTGGAACTGGACGAGAATGTAACTTTTCCACCTGGATTCTTTCTGTGCTTACCCTCGATTCTGTTGCGGTCTCGGAATGGGCGATGGAAAGAGGACATAAAATCTATAAACGCGACTACATATATGTTTCCCACATTACTTCCGCGAGGTTGAAATTGAAGATGGAGTGCCTTTTAATCACCTTAATGTCAGAAGTAAAGCGTGGTCACCTGTCTCGTACTAAAAAGCCCCGGTTTTGTAATCGCGACTTCAGGGACTCCCTTTCCCTTATTTTCCTTTAACTCAGTCGAACTGGAGATGAATACATCCCAATCGCCCTCCGGCGGGAACGACTCACCCGCGTTCCGCTGGCAATGAAAAGAAAAAAGCAACGAGAAAACAAATACGGAAACGGGACGACTCTATCATTCAAGGGGAACCACCGACATGGATAGCGACACGGGCAAAGGAGAGATGGGGGATGGTGGGGAGAGGCGGTGGAAGAGTAGACCGCCCCATAACAAGCGACCGGGTGGGAGGGGGAGTTGCGAGACAGGACGGAGTGAGAGGTGAGAAAGGGATGAGAGAAGAAATAGGCTCGAGGGGGGTTGGGGGGCGACGGCAGGGAGGACGGGGGAGAAGGCCAAGAGTGGATGGGGGTGGGGCCTCTCCGAAGGCTCCGAGCGGAATATCCTTACAACTCCAGCTGGGTGCGTGGCTTTTAGTCGGTTGTTGCGCTCAGCCGCGTGCTAAGAGAGAGAGAGAGACAGAGAGCAGAGGGAGGAGGCAAGAGAGAGAGAGATAGAGCGATAGTGAGAGTCGAGGGAGAGGGTGGGTGGGGGTAAAAGGGGGGAAGAGGTGAGCTGGCCGTGTTTGTGTGTGTGTGTCAGAGTGTGTGTGTGGGTCCTTTGACCGAGTTCTCGGGAAAGTGCGAGGGGGCAGGGGGGCTGGGCGGTGGGTGGAAGGGGGGAAGGTGGAGTGGGAGGGACAAGATGGATCGGTGCGAACAGGGAAATGCGAAGCAGCAACAGCAGCGGCGGCAGCGTGGGGAAATTGGGCGGACGGTCGAAAGTTTTGCACTTGGACTCGGAATGACTGAAAAAGGATCCGCGCCCGATGGGAACTCCCAGGGGGTAATCAATTTTTTTTCCCCCGCCCCTGCGCCCTTTTCACCCGCCCGTTAATAACGTTGCGGGCGTCAAATGATTTCGACCACCGTTTTATTCCCCACCGCCGAATCGGAGAGGTGTTCCGACGGTCCGACTCATACAAAAAAGGAAAAAATAAAATATCAGTTAATGAAAAAAGTGCTTTTTTTTCATCGAACGAGGACGCCGTTTTAAATAAATGCTGAGATCGAAATACGCGAGCCAATAAACGCAACCGAGAGGAGGAGCGAGTTAAACGCAGCATTCGGCGTCACCAAGTCCACTATTTTACGCGGGAGTTTCCGTTAGAATGTCTTCCTCGGTCTCCAATGATTTCATGTGTTTCGTGCTTAGCCTCCAGCTCCTTGAGAACTGCCGGACACGCTAGCTCACACCTGCACATGCGGATGATTGCATCTTCAACTACGTCCAAGCTATACTCTAGCATCCACCTAACGGGAGAGAGGTAAGTGGAATAGACACCTGTTTATAATTACGCAGTTTTAGCGAAGCGTACTTTGTTGATAAAATTTAACAGTTCCTCAAAGGAATGATAGAACATGATCTGATGTGGATACGCCAATGAGTCTTCTCAAGCGAACCCCTGGGAACCTCATTTTTGCCGCAGCCAGGAAAAACGCGAAAAAAAGGAACATTGAAAAATATGTCCTGAAGTATATTCCTCTTCTTAGTGGGTCGTTTAATCATCAGCACGCAATGATAATTACCTCCTTGGAGTAAGATCAGGTGCATTCTACTCATCACAAAGTCTGAATCTCACTCCCCTTTCTTATTAGGACTCCTATCCCATATCGTAATGACATAACCACCTCATTCTTGCTTTACCTTGTAATATTTTTTTTCATTCTAAAGAGTTAATTTTACAACTACTAAATTTCTTAACTTGCTATCTCTTCTATGGATTCCAAATACTCATTTCTAGCAATCTGCCAAGTAGCAAAATCCTTCGTCCAACCTTTTCGATGCATCCAACTGTAACCAATCTGATCTGACGTCTATTTCCTTCAATGAAACAATATATTTCTTTAATGTGAATTAGCATGATACTTTAGAACTTAGTTTCTGAGATCGAAACGCTAATAAATGTTCCAAGACTTCTAAGACGCACTTATTTTCATCTCCTCCCCTCTCTCCATTCTCGCAGATCAAATGTTCGTGCCAGGTGAGACGATAAACACGTTTGGTATTCACCGCCAGCAAATTTCTTGAACGCCTTGAGTTACAAACACATCAAGCCGTTGGCAGTAACGGAAAATGCACGTTCAGTGATAAATGAATCACCATTAAACGGATTAAACAAACTTAACGAATGCCATGGAATTAAGGCTAATAGACCTTACAATTAAGTAGTTACAATGTGTTACTCAGGACGAAGTACAGTTATACAATCTATTGATGTGATAATTACGTATTTATTTATTAAAAACACGCATTTATTTTCAATTGATTTGAATTTCACGCTGTCTACAGAGCCTAACAGAATACAAACTGAGGAACAACGAAAAGAAATATACTATTATAATCACGGAATTTCTCAAAAAAAATTAATACTTGCCGCATGTAACATTCCCACAACTTAGGCCGGCATGGACTGAGGTAAATGAACAGGAAGAATCGAGAAAAGCTTCATATTTTCAAGGGGCCGTTCCTCTGTGAAATATATTTACAAAAAAAATCAAGCAAGACTCACCATAAGTGAGATAAGATTAACAATTTGACCGAAAGTTTTTAAGCGCAATCAAAGTTCCCATCCCTTCATCCCACTGGGCGCAGAGGGGTCATTTTCGGTATCGGCAGTTCAGAGATCAATTGAGGGTATTCGAAGAGCCTTGCTCCCCAAATATTGGCAAGCCAAACGATATTTATCTTTAATTAACCCGGCGACTCAAGAACTCATGAAATTGATCCAGTTGAGGAGGGAATCTCATCTGACTTGCGAAGGTGAGAGGCCTCAAGGGCTTCCCAATAAAAACGAATTTAGATTGACCTGACACATGAACACGGGAGGCAACCTTAAGGTAATACATATATTCCGCTTAACTTCCACTAAACTAATTAACATTTTCAGACAAAATGTTTCGCATTATTCGTAGGCGTAGACTTCAATAACCACCTTCTGCACCAAAATTGTTTGCTGACTCTAGCTCCAGACGAAATAGAGTTCCAGTCCTGTTACTTTGGGTTTTCCTGAATGTAATAAAGAATGATACCCATTCTATTAAGATACTTTGGGCTAAAACATTTACGTAGAGTCATATATAGATCATTTATACATATAAAAGCTGATGAGATGGGAATTCACAGAAATGAACTAATATCTCGATACATTAACGGCCGGGGGCTTTGAAAATGGGCAGCGACAGGAAAATGGAAGAAAGTAACAGTAATACCTTTAGAACAACGACAATGGTAAAAACTTAATTATTGTGTAATTATTTCCTAGTATACAACTGTAATGACACTTTTGGTACTCTAATCTTGGCTTTTGAGAGTGGGAGACAACATATAATGAAAATATTGTGTAGAAAAAAAACAAAAACATATAGGATAATTAGAGTGGGACACATTTCTCTGTTTATAGAATAGCCATTTCCTTCTCTCTGCATACGAAATGCTTATGAAAAGTTGGTGTACAAAAGTGTAAAAAAATGCAAAGACTACTTTGGGTAGTGAAGCAGTAACTGCCTGCCTGAAGCACAAACACTACTACCACCTATTGGCAACGTGTCATCAGTAGTTTCCAAACACTTTGTAAAATCTCATTTCACACTAGAACACAAAAGTTCACCTTAAGAGCACACCAGACAGAGACTGCCTGCAAAGCAGGCAGCAGGTCTGCTAGTATTGGTAGTAGGTCTGCTAGTAAAAAAACTATTCTTCCTCCACCTATCCAAAATCCAAAATAACTCGGAAACGTAGCACCCAAACATCATCTGCCACACATGGCCCCATGGGTAATGTTGCGTGAACGTGCGAAAAACATGAGTGGAATGATTTGCGGGGCAAATATCAGCCGCTATACCCTTCAAGGCAAATGGTTGGCTGGACATGACCCAAGACATTGAAAATCTCCAAATATCTGTGCTCTGCCCATTCACTTGGTCAAGAAAGAAGAACAAGGAAGCCTCATTCTTCACGGCCCGCAACTTATCGCTGCTATACTTGGCAAAGATTAAATCTGCCTCCGTACCCGTAACGTAATGCCGTCGCAGGTCAACGTGATGGCTTGAAGTACACATCAAATATGCTGTTATAAAGGGAGGAAAAACGGGCAGTTTTTAAGGAAAAGACACACGTCTTCGCGTCATAAGATCCACAGTCACGCCTTCGTTTAATACCACACGCATACGAGAGTATCCGGCCGTACGTAACTTAACCGCCATATCAGAGCAGAAGGTTAAGCACACCGCGTCATCCTATGCACACAAATGAGGACGAAGATATAGATACGCCTCTATTCTTCGTGGAAACTCAAGAATGATGAGGAATGGCAGAAGGGAACTCTTTAATTCACAAACTCACGGAAAAGAAAGAAATTAAACGCGTGGGACTTTTAATCAAAAGCCTATTACACCACCTTCCTTCAAATAAATAACAGCTAGTCGTTGCTGAGGCTACAGCATTCAACATTCCAAAACTTACGGTTAAGCGGAATAAACCAAACATTCAGCCACACAAGAGGCAAAATTAGGACGGCCACTCAAAATCACATGAATCTCGATATGCCGGAGAAGGCAAAGGTCGCAATAATTATTGTACTGCGCTTTGGTTTTTGCATTCCCTTTGCTGAATCCCTTAAGAGAATATGGTAGAGTAGGACGCATGATGAAGAAGCGGCTAGGAAGTCCTTCGGCCAAAGTTGTGGCCAACAAAAATCTAACGATGCATTAGCGTTGATAGTTTAGTATGTAATCACTTTTTTGGCCGATAGTAAGGTACGCCAATTCCTCGAACCTCATTTAACAAAACAACAGTATATGTCATTATCTGCAAATCACTAATGGGGCTTTAGTTTTCTTGCTGAAACAATGGAATTCGTGCCGAAAAAGGAGCACATCGTGACCGCAAGTAATGAATGACTGAGCCAATTTTCCACTTGGATGGCGCCAGCACCTTCACCTATTCATTTCCTCCGAAGACCAAGTATACGAAGCACATTCATGGCACAGCGTTGCATCGGATACACTCAGGTGATACATATAAGAGTTGCTAATACATATAAGAATTTCAAAAAAATGTAATACGTAATCACACAACTACTAAACGTAAAACATTAAATTCACACAAAAAAATCTAAGTAAATCTTTGTTATACTCACAAAATGCATCCAGAACATTAATTATCTCATCGAGTACATATCATTAGGTACGTTTTACAATTAGAAATTTTCTATTCCTAGTATTCTCAAATTGCGTAGTTCAGATACCCGGGATTGAGCATGAACCTTCATCACGCATGCAAATCGCGTAATTTTTTACGCCATAGCGTCAAATAATGCGGTATGGTGCAGAAGTATTGGCAAGAAAAATCGAGTCACGAAAACATATTCCATGAGTTCGCACATCCATTCCCCAACGGAAGAACTTATTCAAATAACAGTGGTGTCACTACACCACGCGACAAAATTAAACGTTACGTATCACGCAGTGATGTTCAAAGGAGGAAGCGCGTCGCGCAAATCCACGTCCGAATTTGTACACTCAGCCAGCTCTGACCTCTTGCCATATCAATATGGTTTATGATATCGAAATACAATTAACTGCAATATACTGGTGAAAATACTGTAAAACCCTGACTTTGCCACATCCATGAAATGTGTTAAATATGGATCGCGTGATTAGGAAATGCTTGCGTTTTAGAAATCTCGATGGCGAACGCTAAAAATTCATCCCGTATATCTCGTACCTGTACTTAACAAGGTCCTTTGATCTGCTTGTCGCAAACCATGGTGACTGATGACCGACAAATAAATTAAACAATTTAGCTCCTAACCAAATGCTTTATAAGATGGAAAAAATATGGAAGCTCGGCTGGTAGGTTTGTTTAATAATTCGCACGAAAACCGATTTATCTTAGTCGATAATAGGTTTAAATACTCAGTTATTTACGAAAAAAATGCAAGTGCAAATCACCAATCTGCATCCGAAGAGCAAGTCATTCGGACGGTTACTGAGATCAGTACTCTGTGTTCGCTAGTAGATGAGTTCGCACTATTGATAATGACACTATAAAAGAATTATACGTGATACCGCGCCTAATGTAGAAACTATGGGATGTGGCGACACTCGGGATGATTTGCAACTAACTTTGACTTCTCTACTTTAGCATCACATTTTGTAAATTCCCAGACACCTTTCAGTTCTATGACGATTGTTAACAATATTCAGTTTAAAATTATCAAACATCTCCCGCGGATATGCTGGTTCTAAACAATACTTAATTAACCATCGAGCACGAATACGTGCTAGATCTGAGAATAAAATATAAATATCACTCATACCTATTCCCCAAAGCTATGAATTCTGTATACCGCTTCGACAAGATGCTAAAGCGTTACATTTAAAATCGGAATAAACGTTGTACAAATAAGGACCAGCCATGGAAGCCAGGTGAGTATCGCATCGCCTGGGAAAGCTAAAGGTTGTAGGTTCCAGCACATCCTCGACCACACAGGCCGTATTTTTCTTAGCGCTGCATTGAAAAAATGTCCGCATATCCAAGATGTAATATCCACATTTGGAGTAACTTACGCCTAATTCCAAGCAAACGACGTGAACAGTACTGAACTCCTCAGTGGAAAGCACAGTAATAAAGAGAGTATTCATTTCAATTAAATCAGTAACGTTTAACTAGAAAGAATAGTGTATACGCGTGGAAATTACAACTGTTGAAAAGCAAAGCCGGCTGCCTATGTCTGAGGCAGAAACATACAAAAATATGGTTGGAAGTCGAGAAATACTCGTAGTTAGCGCGAGTTGTCCAAAGCGGTAACAGGAAGCCTAATTTTAATTCTAATTTCATGTTAGGAACTATTAAATATACAATACTAGCAACCACTCTGTCGTCTGAGAAAAACGTAGGCAACACCAAGCAAGAGTAACAGTAACATACATCGACTTCTGAAAGAATTGTGCAATCCCAAATTACCGAAGAAACCCTTAAAAAACGAGGACTAGTGACCGACTGAGCTGGAATAAACCAGAGGAATGTTGATGGCAATGAAGCATAAAGAGTTGATGGGCGACGAAAATAAAAGCGTTTGCCAAGCCTACAATTCTTACTTCTCATTGACACAAATGGTGTTGCTATTCTCCAACCACATTACACTCTCTGCTACAACGGTTCATCACAAATAGTCAACCTCCTTAATATCACAATCCGTTAGGTTTACAAGCCATCACAACAGAATTTTTATATAAAAGAAGTCTAAATATTATAAAAAAATTATTCATCCGCGAATCAGAGGATTACAAGATATTCTTCGGAATTCACGGTTAGTACCCAAAATTCCTGTTCAATTCCCGGTTTTCAAGGCGCAAATGTAATCCACGTCTTTTCCCCGGTTTTCAACGTTGGTAGACACCTTTTTTCAACATAGACTATAGAAATGGAAAGTAATTTGCAACCAACAGAGAATAATTGGGCGCCTTCAAAGTAGATACATGATACATGTGAGAAACAATCTCATCAATAATTCAATCCCAAAGATCGTTTGGTATACAACAGAAATAATTAGCAAAATACGAAAGCGGAAATAATGTATTCGAACTTAACTTTCTTCCGAATCCAATCCAACCGAGGCGTTGAAAACTGCAGATATAAAAATCACGGGCGTGATGATAAAAATACTAAGTGTTGCGCACGATCCCAATAGCTATCTTTGATTAGATGGCAACATTATTTGCTTGCCCATCAAAATCCTCTGTATCCTTTCGTCACTGAATCTGAAACTGTCATAAAATGTGATATTATAACTAGTATAATATGCTGCCTTAAAGCCATATCACATTACAATTACTTCTTCAAGTGTCTTCAATCTTTTCTTCGCGAGTATTACTCAAGTTATTCGCGAATACCCTGAGAAGTTATTTTCCATAGAGATTACCATAGAGAGAGAGATACGCGGTTTCTTAAGACGCTACGTAGACGTATGCAACGTAAGTCTAATCAAACCCACACAGAAATTTAAATTAAATCACTGAGAAATATCAAACGACGAACACCGACGAACAATTGTGTAACTAATTTATATTTTTTCAATGCTGACAAGCTAATATAAATTCAACAGCCCACGACAAATCCTTAGCTCCTATCATGAAAGAATTAAACATTCACAAGTAAACATAAATATTTGAATTATGCTCACAAATCTATCAAAACATATCGGGTTGAAACTAGTGCACTTGCACCGAAAACAACTCAACTTACTTAATTCGGACCCTTAATGCTCTAATTGCCTGGCTGGAAAAACTTTCTACAAGAGGATAAAACTCACAGTTTCTGCAAAACGGATATGCTAGTTACTCGTTATATATTTGGAGCAAAATGATTAATTTCGCACACTGGAGTACAGAAATACGGGTGTAGGTTTACTTCGCATTAAACTAACGTATGCAAATAAAAATATAGCTCCAAATGGATTGCCAAACATTCTTTACCATGGAAAACTCGTCCACAATTTATGAAATACTATTCTGATTTCGAAATTAAAAGGAAACCAAAAACTAGAAGCTGCAAGTCTAACAATTACGTACGGATTTTTAGATACACCCGGTCAAACTAAGCTTTCTATTGAATTCCGTTTTGACCAGTATATATGTATTAACACACGAACCATTTCACTGGCTTTATAAGTCACATAAAAAGGACGATGTTTGCACGGAATACGACAATGCAAAACCTACTATTGTTAAAACTTGTTACTTCCTTATTAAAATATTATGAAAGGGTAATTAATACAAACCGTGACGATCTCAACGGCGCCAGTACAACTAGAAGGGCTTTGCTACTTATGTACGGTCAAACGCGAATGATAACGGGCCATTCGATTCGGCTTCTCTAATTCTTAATTATCTCAGCCCGAGTAGGGTTAGTACTGAGGACGTTAGTCGCCAGAGGGCCGCATGACCAAGGAACGAATACAAACATTAAAATTCAATTCGATGTTCTGAAAAATAGCTTGGAAATGTCATGACAGGTGCAATTTTTCTCTTCTTAAAATACCGAGTCCCAAATAAATAAAGGAGAGGAAACTATAAATAGGAGGTTAAGTAGATAGAGGTAAGATTAAAGTAGACGGATGACTACAAATGGATGGGTGCATCATGCACACTAATTGTAAGTCAAGGACCACCAGCTGCACGCAATACGGAAACAACAATAAAGCAATTTCAACGATCATTTCATTCTACGAGTATCTAATCTGATCAACTACAAATAACCCTCAAAAAAGAAAAATATTTCCCACACGGCACAATGTTTTAGCATTCACATCTACTAACACAAGTTTTAATATAATAAAGACTTTCAATGAAATTGTTAATGATACAGAATATTACACAATTGCACAAATGATGGGGATTTTTGAACTATAGGATCATACACAATGAATTATTATAAATAGTGTAGTTTAGAACAGTATATAAATACTAATCCTTTTTTATGCATGATATGTTATGCATTTTGTTATGTTTTTTATGCTTGCAGGGTATTATGTAGATGTAGAATATGAAATGCAGGAGTGAGCATAAAGTCAAGGAGACATGGTATGCGTGTGGAGAGCTTCAACAGTTTCAAGTAAGGGTAGCCATGGCATACATCTACATAATACCCTGCAAGCCACCATAAAGATGTGTGGCAGGGGATGAATTCTCACCAAACATGCACATTAGAGACCTATCTCACAGAAATTTTGGAGGAAGACATACGGAACGACGGATTATGAAGATCAAAAAGCAGTGACAAGTATACTGGTTCTCGAATGTTTCCCGGACAAGGAGAAGTAAATGAAAATCTCGTGTTGGAAGAAAGGATTAAAAAGGCGAAAACCGAAAAAAGACAAATGCGTAACACAAATATAAGGAATTCACTACTGAGCAACTAAGCTAGGAGAATGTGGAAGAAGAAATACAGTGTACAAGTATTAAATCTTGTACATCAAGAAGCCATCTAGAACATAATGTGAAATCACTTCTAAGAACGACTGTATAACGGAAGCATTCTAATCAAAAAGTAACCAACAAAGAAAATGATATCTAAGAGGTAAATACCAGGTTATTATTTTTATTATACTTACACTTATTTTAGGGCACACAATTTTAGGACACCCAATTTTAGGACTTTGCTGTCGAGCTTATTAAGAGTGTCGGGTAGAATGACGTCAAAGGACCATTACAAAATGATTTTGATAAGTATTTAACTGGACTTACACAAATGGATTTCTAAATAAAATACGAGGGTACGCTGAAAAGTAATGCACACATGCTTGTAGAACACGAATGAAATAACCTACAGAAGCGCGCCTGGTGACATTGGGAAGTAGCATTCCCCCTCTGTACAAATGCGCAGTTTGAAGGCGTGGCGTTTACCCTGTGTAGTTTGAGTAGCAGAAGTATGGAGACGTATTCTAGGGCTATGTAAACGCGAGTGAAACAGCGTGCTGATATCGCATTTTTAACTGCTGAAAAACCGCCTCCTACTAAGAATCATCGTCATTTAAAGGCTGTTTATAGTGACAATGCTGTTGATAGGTCTATTTCAAATTGTTGGGTAGTAAAATTTCGTGGTCACCAGCCTGGAAAAGCCATAATTGTTAATGAAACACGCAGCGGACGACTGATCACTGCCTCAGACGATAAACATCGCCAACTCGTCGACGATTTGATTCAAAATGACCGGTAAATAACTCAAAAGCGTATCGAAAACCATATTGGAATATCCAAGGAACGTGTTGGCTTCATTATTGAACAATTGAGATACCGTTAAATCTGTGCACGATGGGTAGCACGCCGTCTCACAGACGAGAACTAAGAGCGTCGATTGAAGTGCTCTGCGAAACCTGAAGTTTGAACCGATTCCACACCCGCCTTATTCCCCCGATCTTGCACCTTGCTATTTTTATTTTTTTCCTCTACTGAAGTGATACCTTAAGGGTAATCATTATACCTCGGACGATGAGGTGAAGGCAGCTATCGCGTCCTGGATTCGATTAAAGTCGGAAGAATTTTTCAGTTACGGAATGAAAAAACTTGTTACACGTTGGAAGAAATGTGTTAGGCTCAGTAGTGACTATGTTGAAAACTATATATACGATTTTGAAGCTTAAGAATGGTATTTTAACTTACTTTTTGCCGGGTCTTACTATTTGTTTTTGTTTGTTCCAAACAAGCGTGTGTGCATTACTTTTCAGCCTACCATCGTCAATATCCGTTTGTTCAAAGAGAGTAGATAAATGTGAAAGAGTATAAGACCAACATTACGATGGTTCATGTATCGAATATATTGACATAGATTTATAGAAGAATGGAAAAAAAGCTGTAACAAAGACCTAAAGAAGAATGAAACAAAAAACCCCCGAGATGAGGATCCGTTTAGTCAAACATTCCCTAGCAACTCGAAACGTAAACTATGCACCTGTTACACGTCAGCAACAAGGCTGCGCAGTTCCGCTATTTCTGAGCTTTTCAAATGAACTCAAAATTAGCATTTAATCACATCGAAACATTCACTCGGTATTAATCCACACTTGTTTAGTATTCAAATAAGAGTGGATTTATATCGAGTGATTGTTTCAATATGAATATTCGAAAATTCCACTCATTTACGCCGGAAATCATTTCCTCTATTAACATTTAACTTTCTACTAAACTGGGAGTTCTCAATCCAAATTATTTGCGTATAATGAACAAATTAATGATGGGACACGAATCGCAAAAAATGAATTCTGTTTCCTTTGACGAAGGAAATTACCCTATTAGCTCTCCCAGTCCTAAATTATCCTACTGTTGCCTACATCGACAACGATTACCGGTAGACGCTAGGTATGGGCACAATAATAACGACCTGAAATAGACTAAATATGAGTAGCTGATTACGTAAGAGTAATGGACTTAATCCAAAATAAAATTATCTGGGCAGCATATAAAATCCAAACCCATGTGCACGTTGAAAGCATCGACCATACATTTACACTAAAATTGATCACAATTGACACAGAATATTTGGTCAGTCTTAACTGCAGCACTAAACAAATTAAGTAAGAAAATGTTAATTTTAAATCGGCTTCATCCCTGAGGCAAATATTCGGGATCGGACTTCGAGCATTTCTCTCCGCAGATTGAGCATGTGAACGATAATTCATATTCGTGAGACCACGGTCGTAAATTGTCGGTTCGGAGCTAATCTAACTATTAACGAGTCATAATCACCTTGGCAGATCGAACGCTGCATCAGAACCTCGACTTTCGAGGCGGAGTTAATTCTGAATGCCGCACGCCTGTGTACGGAAATTGAAGCATCAAGTGACATCATGAGTAGTTATATTACAATTACATTCATTGCGGGGATTAAAAATCATTCATTACAACTGCATGAAGGGTAATCGTGATGAAAACCACAAACTATCATTATACGCGCGCTTTATTAAGTATTCAGTCCCAGGAGATAATAGTAGGGTCATAAATAGGATTAAAGGACAAGTTAAAAGGGAACGTTTCCTACTGCAGAAGCTATATCGCACAATTCAGCCTAAACTCGATTCCGAGACAAACACGAAATCTATGCACGTAGGTGATTTAAATCGCTGAGTTTAAGTCAATCGGATCGAGGTGTTACATAGCTCTACCGCGGTCAGCCAAACCAAATAATCCGTAGTGAAAAAAAAACAATTTGAAAAGAGTATATTTATTACAATTAAAGTTAAGCCATGGGTGATGTAACAAAGTAGCACATGCTGCATTTCAAAGAACGCAACTAGACACGTCAATACGTGCCACTCAAAAGTAAAATAATATGCCCGTTTAAAGTCCTTTTGACTTCAGAAATATTCTTTTTTCGGAATATTAATTGACAGCAAAAGTTGTATGAATGACAAATTCTAATAAAAGTTTCACTTATTGTGCATGGATTACCATGATTTTTACGCGAAAAATTGCCCATCGATTGTAATTTAAACCATAGTAGCGAGGGGAGCATATCTATGTGAAGTAATCCTAGGCCAATAACATGGGAAAAAGAATTCCTAAATGACTGCCTTTAACGTAGTACTGATGGCCACCACGTTGAAAAGAGCTCGGTGCTTCCTAGTCAATATGAATCCCCAGCTCTCAAGGAAATCAATTTCAATCGGAAGGAAGCACAATTATTGACGGATACACCAATTAAAAGGAGATGACAGCCCTTACAATAGCGGATAGACAAAGTAAATTCTGTTTGGAGGAGTTTCGGTAGTGTATGCCACAACATGCACAGCACATAACATCTATGCTACTAGCCCAGTACACTGCACTAACTTTATTTCAATGTATTATTACGGGAGAGAAAGCTTACCAACCACTTGAATTTAGCTTGGCACTCTAACGATGACCAATGAAAAATGTTGCGTAAGATACACCTTGCCAGTAAAACAAAACAATACGAGTATTGTTTTGTACGAGTACTCCACCGAGGACGTACAACTTTAGGTTGTGCGTTTAAGCAATTGATATCATTTGTTCACGTCCTGGGCAGAATCGCCAGAATTATTGCTCTAAAAGATATTTCACCAAACTAAACTATTTAAATAAAATTCTTCAGTTGACGCAGTAATTGGTATCAACAGTCACAGAGAGTATTTAAGAGAAAACCATCACCACAATACAGCAGTTGCCTAAAGCAGGATTTCTCTCTTACGACATCAGTAACAAAATACCTGAAACAACTCAGTAACGCGGTTAGTACGTGATGAAACCGCGGTTGGGGAATCAACGGAATGCGAAGCGGAGTTTTTTTCCAAGTTTTTTTTCCCCATTGATCCCTCGGCCTTTCACTCTCATACCACGGCTGCGATTCTTAGGAATCAATTTCACGGAAGATTTTTCTTACCCATAGACCGAAACTGTACGGATAATACCCAGTTTCACCCAGCTGAACGCGTGCCCCCAACATCCCCTCGATCCCATGGAACTCGAAGACGAAGTTAACCTGACGGATATTGACAGCTTACCTGGTGAGGAGAGTACGCTTGACCAGGATTTGGTGGGCGTCCACCTGGCACAGGACCACCTGGACCCTGGCCGGGAGGCGTGGGGTATCGATGGGGATATGGCGGGTACGGGCTCCCCCCGGACTGCTGTTGCTGCGGGGGCGGCGGAGGAGGAGGAGGCTGCTGCTGCTGCCCGCTACCCCCGGCTCCTCCACCGCCGGGGCCCTGCGACTGGCCCCCTCCGACCGGGCCCCCCGGCTGTCCTTGGTAACCACTGCCGGAGGGCCCCGCGAAGGGAGGTTGCTGCTGGCCCGTCCGGCCCGGAGGCACGCCCTGTAAGGACGGAAAATCGATACTTATAACAAAATGCAGCGAGAGCCACCTCGTTATGTACTGCAGTGGGGGCCACCTCGTTATCAAATGTAGCGAGGCCGCCTCACTGAGTGACAGGGATGCAAGATGAATGACACCCCCCACCTCCCCTTTGTTTCATTGACTTCCGTAATGGAGTGCAACACCTGACAAGTCTGGACAGACAATCAAAGTCCGGCAAGGGGTGACCTTAGACAACACCACCGTGCACAAGGAAAGGAATAACTTCACCAAACACTGGATGCCGATCAAAATACAATCGGGGGCTTGAAAATTACAGGATTATCCCACAGTGGATCAGTAGATATGTTCGCTTCTTACCCGGAGTCAAGCATGCAGAACTTCCAATGGAATCCCAAGAACCGGTCGAAACAGCATGCCAAACGAATGTGTTTATACATGTTTCTTATTTTTTATTGCATGTTTACTTCTATTGTTTTTGTCGTCTTATTGCTGGTAGTTGTACGATCTACAAGGCGGGATACTCAAAATATACTTCAATAGAGCAAGTTCTAAACCCTGATATTTTATTTACCACTGACGCAAATAATTGAAATCGCACAGCAGAATCACCATATTTCAAAATGAGAAATATTTGTTCCCTTTCTTCTGTTTTATAAAATGTCGATTCAAAAAGGCGCGAGAGACGAATAAGTACCCAGTTAGGTCAAACTATTACTTTTACAGCATTATAAATATAACTGTAATTAATGATAAAGGAACGATAGCGAGTAATGAATGAAAAATCCTATGTATATAGAATAGACAACCAATTTGCTATTAAGTCCGAAATGAGACCGTATAGTAAAGAGCAAACATGGATCAAGGGCAATAAAACGTTTTGTCCTGTCCTTAGTAGAGCAAAAGTACATTTACAGACGAATAAACCTTTGGAGTTGACTTTAGTTGCCTACATGTTTCTCAATGTTACTCCTGCCCCTTTGCGAATGTCATTTGGGGAACACATAAAACGAATAACACCGCGAATGTTTGCAGAAATGTTGATGAATGAAACCTTTTACAACTTGTTATCAAAGGTGAGACAAATTCTGCCCCGGGAGTATCTCCTCTCCCACTATGGGTTCACCAGAGTGAGAGAGGAGATCTTATATTCTATATACCTAACGCAATGCCAATTGAAATCTCTCTTAATGTTACCGACAGTAAAAACAGAATAACAGCCGCATTTTAAAGGTGTCGAATCCTTCGGAGCATAAAGTTTTTTAACGCTGTTTATTTCGCAGTTTCATAGTTAAATACAAACTAATTCATCGGCCAAAAGTTTTCGAGTCAATCATTCCGCCCTCCTTCCGCAAAGATTGGTCTTGCAGTTCGATAAACCTATCCTCCTTAATGCACGCGGCATCGTCGTTGCAATTTGGAGCCATTGCTCAATCTAAATTTTACGATGCACGAGAGACACAGAAAGTCTGAGTCGAGCCTCATTAATTTATCATGAGATTCTACAGAGCGGAGCAATGGCTGGTGAAGCGTACGTCGGCGGAATTCGCAAATGATAAACTTGCTGCGTGACCCATGTGAATATTTTCGTTAACATCATAGTTGGCAAAGTTAAAGTTAATCTCTGTAAAAAGTAACTAGTTAAAGTTAAAAGTTACTTTTCAGACAAAGTAACTGATTAAAGTTCAAGTTAAAAAAGTAACGTTTACGTTAAAAGTTACTTTTTCCGTTACTTTGGCAAATTGGATGCTGTAGTAAGAGAGGCCTTGATGTTTTTTTTGACAAACAAAGAAAACGCTGATAACGGTCATTGTGGTTTCTTCCATCCGTATCCATTTGTTAAAATATATTGGAAGTGGGAATATTCGTTGTAATTCCATTTAGTGTCCAGAGTGTTGTTCGTCAGGTTTCCTAGTGTCTGCTGAAAGGGTTCGGCGATTTTTCTGAGGTGGGGCTCCGATTCCGGGATTTTTAAGCTGTCGTGAATGTAAGACTTTCTGACGAACTATGGTGCGTCTGTAATTTGCCGCAAAAGATTGTTCTGCGCGGTAGAAAAGGCTTTAGATATGTTTTGATATCGATCCGCACATCGCGATGTGAAATATCTCTTCACAATAAAAGTGCGTAGGTTTTCGCAGCGAGGATGATCTGCATTAGTCATTTTCGGGAGCAGCTGCGTGTGGCGCCTTGTCGACCAAGCTTTCGCGTCCACGCGATATACACGTCACATCACATATATACACGTTACCCAGCAACTTAATCAACAATGAAGAGTGATAGACCTCATTGACTGACAAGCCAACCCTAAACTAAGACCATGGATACGACAACGCTTTCCGAGGCATGAGGTACAATCAACGAGGATATATAATTACACACCTATATTTAAAAAAGTGCATAGTTTGCAGGAAAAACAGCGGAAGTTATTCCACTATTTCCTCCCTTTATATAATACCGTATTAAAAACTCGGGGGAGCAAGACGGACTTTAGAATATGAAAACAAATTAGCTGGAATTCTTAATTTAAGATAAGATTCCACGCTCATCCAAATCGTAAGCTCCAAAAGTTATGGCTCTATGTGGAATCACATGAGGAAAATATACATCGATGGTGCAGAACAATTAGGGAATAACAATCGTTCGTGTTTTTAATGGTATTCACGCTAAATATGCGCGATGCAATGAGCTCAATTACGTCATATACGATCAAAATAATAGGAACTAATAATTATGAACATAAAGGGGTTTTCAGGAAGGCCGACAACATTTATGGATTTAGCTTCAATACATACGGGATTCAAAATGATAAACAACACAGAACATTAGAGCCACCAATGCAATTAAATTAAAGAAAATACTCGAGAGAGCTATCCTCCATTTTCATTTCTAAATTATACATCACAACAGAATTCATCTCAAAGATTCCTCCGAAGAGAATATCTAATTATAGTTTGCAGCCATAAAAACCCGTTTAGTTTAATGAAGAGGAGGGCCCAATATATACTTTTCCAAAGGGATTAAAACAAACAACAGCAGTAGAGGATGCCGCGCTTGATTACAAACTCGGCGTCGTGTAGCCATACAAGGTTGCAAAAACTCTACTAACTACATGGAGCAACAAATAAAGACATAGCGTAATGGATTCATATTATTTAAATGAGACATAGCTAGCAGAAGAATGCGTATAGTATGCTGAAAACTTATTCAATCATTTCTCTTAAAATGGTTTTAATTTCCCTCCAATTTCTTACGTGGGAATTCCTAGATCTTCCCTGGTGTGAGAGCTAACACCTGGATTAGTATTTCAATACTTCATGCAACACGACTCACCGGATGGGAATACTTTGTTGCATATGATTAACATAATAACAAGCATAATGAAAATCATCTCACGAAGCGATATTCTTATATCCATAAGGTGTAACTTTAATTTAAAAGACTGCATGATTACTTCAACTCTAGTAAAAGTTAGGGCAAGTCAACCACTGAGGCTCATGTTCCACCACAGAGACACTAGTGCACAAGCAATGGAGAGCTCCAAGTTTAAAGTACAATTAAATCCCACCCAAAGCATGGCGTGCTAGAGTGCTCGTGTTCGCGAAAAGTCACACATTGACGAAGCAGCGACCGCTACATCATTTAAGTTCAGGCTATTTTGAAAGAAGGATACACAACTACCTATATTTGTCTACCATTCGAAATTAAGTTGGTTAGACGCCGGGAAAAGTGATAAAGGTGATGAAAGTAAATAAGAAACGTTTACCGTGCAATTTTTATTCACTTCAATTTTACTTGCCCTAACTGCGTTATTGTTCTGTGAGGCCTCAAGTTCTGCCGACGGGTCATAAAAATATGCTTTGTGTGAAAACAATTTGTTGAATAGAATAGATATGAATAGAATGATTTAAACGTACAGCTAGGATTGTTATTAACACACCTATAAGATCTAAAAATGCACAATGAAGTATACTAATAAAACAAAAGGAATATAAATAATATAAAACAAAAAATATTTCAAAATTCGTAATTCTATTTTTTCAAACATAATGACCCTGTTCAAGACATTTTCCGTGATAGACGTAAGAAATGTTAAGCTGGTTTGCACGAATTTGAATTTGCATGAATTTCATCCAACTTCAAAGTTGACTGATATCTGGAAGAGAAAAAAATATTCCTTGCATTGCCGGTTACATGCGCGGTAAGATCGGATGCAAGGCGTTGAGGAATATAATACTGCAAGACAATCGCAATCTAAAGCTGGAGCTTCGATATGCCACATGGAAACTTTCCTACCAAAATTGCCCCTCAGATGTGAAAAGGCAGGGGAAGGGTCTGAGGAAACATGTTTGGTCACGCAACAATCGAGAAAAAAATCAGGAAAACTACAATAAAACGTGGTAGAACGAATCACACATTTAAATAAAACAAACAGGTGCGCGTCTATAAAAAAATTAGTCAAAATCTCTAATATAATACGTCTGCTTGTCATCACATGTATAATGTGCAATACGTACGTCATGGTCACAAACATTTCAATATCAAATAAAATAAAAAGCAAACGTCGGTGTGTTTGTTCGTGCATCTGTTTATTTAATACCTTTTCACCTGAATATTTTTGTGTTATGGGTTTAAGGTTATTTAAAATATAATCTAGGTAGAAAATGAGACTTTTAAAAATGATAAAAGCTGCTAAACAATACCGCCTGCAACGAAGGATTGAAAAAGAAACAATTCGTCAGTCGCGGGAAGCAGAAAGAATGGCGAAGAACTGAAGAAACAGCAACTAACCGGTTACAAAATGCTGAATGAATGAATTAATACCGCATGCAAAGATGCATCATCTTGTCCACTCGTCATCATTGTCGATCTAGTCGTTTTCTCGCGGCCTCTTGTTAATTTTAATACATATATAACTACGTTTACTGATTTTATATTTGCATATCCTGTTGCTCCCCTTGCAATTAATAGTAGCCTCTAAAGACGATATTGATCTATATCTCTCGGATTTGCTGAATACATATGGCACATGATTCTCGGAGCCCCACGTCTTCGCAACTCCAACGACTTAGCAATTTCCTTGAAGAAGTAATGATAGGGTATTTCAGTAAACAAAATCTCGGATTATTTAATTTAAACAATGTCGTTAAGAGTGCGTTTCTTTCTTATGCTGTTGCTCTTTCTATTAAATCCTCGAACAAAATTTGTCGCAGCGTTCACCACTAATATTGTGGCTTTCCGGGAGCAATTGCACGTGTAACTTTGATGTCCAAAAATACTCCGGACATATCTGCTCGAAAATACTATTAGCATCCAACTCAATAACGGCGAAAATCGGCTTTAGCTCTGAGACAAGCATCACGAAAGGACTGACAACGACAATCTACTTTCTGGCAGCAGTTTACATTAACTGGTTCTCGGTAACGCTGGGGTTTATTTGCCAGCCTATTACGATTTCGCCAAGATGCATGTGCCGGCATTATCTTGCGTCAAACTTGCCCATTAACAACAGTTCTTGACGCAAACCCATGCAAGCGGCCAACTACTCGGGGAGCGCGCGGTGACAAATTAGCAATTATAATTCTTACCAATGAAGAAAATAGTCAAAAGAATAAAAAAAAATCCCTAAAGCATCAAATTAGTATTCCACTCAATGCGTTTCAACACCGATCAACAAAGTAAATTTTATCAATAGTCCAAATGTTATATTTTGTGAATAGCGTTCACCTTATTTGCTCAGGCTGGGTGGAGGTATTTCTTTGGCATTTTAGAAGGGATCCATTTCTTCCTCAAGATGATTGCTAATGATGACTGTGTGTTGATATTGCGGGGCAGCTGTTTTTTCAGGGGCACTTAATATTTGTGGTTTTTACCCAACTACTTGCATTGGCTCCCCAAGCCATGTTCTACGGTTTTACTGGTTGCATTCTATTTGCTTTCGGCTCTCCTGAATTTGTCCCGAACTTTCAGTTTTCCAGTTACCATAGCTTGTATGACAAGACTTTCATTACTCTGTAGCGTATAAATATATTTTTCTCAAATCTTTCATAATTTCTACACTTGGTGTGATTTAAGTATTCATATGGATATCATCTACTTTAGGTCGTAATTTTTTAATGCCCTTACATGTTAACTTCCGTGTACCTCAAGTTTATTTCTCCTCCCATTATTCATGAGTCCAACCCATGCCGGCGCCACGTACAGGATAGTGCATCGTATGAAGGTTTTATATCTTGTCTTTATAATTAATATAGATGTGGCCGGACGACCTGAGATGGGTGGGAGCGCAACATCCCGAATGAATATCCCCTGACCCTGTCTACATGCTCATTCATAATCAATTTCGCGCCCATTCAGATTCTGAGATAGTGTGCTGGGACCGGTGAACTGGTCTCTCTTTAATTCTCAGGGATGAGCTAGTTGGCGATTCTGTATTAGGCCTGGAGAAAAAAAATGCTTTAACGATGTCACTGTGATGTGTCGGATATTACAATGAAAATACCCCGCAGGCGCTGCCTGGAACCGCGCCGAAACTTAAAACTCAGGGACGGAAACTTCGCTAAAGAAAAAAATAAAACACATCCAGATCGAAAAACGTCATGAAACGCGAAGAATCGAACGAATCCTGACTCAAAAGGAAAGGGATAGGGCGAAAA
This sequence comes from Platycnemis pennipes, assembly GCA_933228895.1. Taxonomy (NCBI): domain Eukaryota; kingdom Metazoa; phylum Arthropoda; class Insecta; order Odonata; family Platycnemididae; genus Platycnemis; species Platycnemis pennipes. The sequence goes on along the minus strand of OW121848.1, from coordinate 97,771,329 downwards.
AAAAGCGGCGACGGGACCGTAAAAAAATCGAACGCTTCGGACGTGATGTGCAAGTGCGCCATCGGAGATCTCTCGGGCGAGAGGAAGAAATGGGAGGAGGGCGACGAAGATGATTCCATGGGACGAACCTTTGCCGGGAATGGAGCCACACACACACTCGTCGCGCACAAGTCAAGCAGCTGGGCCGTGTGCGCGCGCGAGGGCAGAGTGCGGGGATGTGTGCGGATTTTATTGGTGACGCAAAACTCGGCAGGATGGAGGCGACGAGGGGATTGAACCGGTTTCCTGTGCTACTCTGTTTTCATCCCCGCACCTACCATCACTCTTCCCTTACCCTCCCCCCCGGCCCTTGTTTCCTCCTCCAACCCCCCGGACTCTACCTCCTCATCCCTGCCTTCACACAAACCACCCACCTCCCCCGACTCCCGCAGCCGACGCTAACTTTTCTCCCCCGCCAAATTCCTTTCTCCTTCCCAACCCCCTCTCTCTCTCTCTCGGCACTCACTACTATACACTACCACCACCAACACTCCTATCTGCTTCCCTTCCAAACCCCTCACACCACCGACCTCACTCCCCCCTTTCCTTTGCCCGCACGAGCCCCCACACCCCCACCTTCGTCCCCCCACTTGTTTCCCCTCCCCCCCGACCACCGCCCATCCCCCTTCCTTCCCCCAAACTCCTCTCTTTCCCTCCCCCACCTCCTCTCACAACTTCCCCCTCCACAGTCTGCCCTCTGTCTCGAGCATGAATGGGATAAGAGAGGTAGAGAGAGAGGGAGAGAGAGGGAGTCGGTGGAATGGTGTATCGGGGGAGTGGGTTGCAGGAGAGGAAGGGGATGGGTGGACTTCAAATGGAGGTCAATGTCAGGCTATATTTACCCGTAGAGAGAGAGAGAGAGAGGGAAGGGAGGATGAGGGAAAAAGAGAGAGAGAAAGAAAAGACGGTGAGGCGTAGTGGCTCTTTATTTTTCATTTTTTTATATATACCTTTTTCCCTCTTCTCCCGCCTGCCCGCTCCTGTGAAACTTCCCGCTTTGACCCTACCAAACTCGGAAGTGACTGGCACCCGGTCGGCTGCTCGCCCGTAGCTTATTGGTGACCGCATCGTGAAGGGATCCGCGCGAGGGAGGTTCCCCCTCCCACCTCCCCTTCCCGCAGATCCACGCAACGTGCTTATTTAAAAGGAAGTGCGACTCGCGACGAAGTGGAACGGACGTCTTTATCAAAGGCGACCGAGGAAGCAGTCCCCGGCCCCACGCGGAGTCCCTTCCTTCGGCCTCGGAGAAACCTGACAAGACGACCAGCACTCACGAGAAGGAGCCGTCCACTGAGCATTTCGGTTCGTCGATGACGACAAAATCACACATCTCAATACACGAGAGACTGGCGACGTGGAGGAAATCGAAAATCTTGGGCTCTCACGAAATTTACCAATCAGCGAAACTCTCCTTTCATCCACCTTCGCGAAATAAGGTTGAATAAGTACGACGATCTGAATACTTTCACAAAGAGTAAGATATTTTAAAGACGAACCGTTCCTCTGGGATTCTCACCATTGCCAGCGATGAGGAAACGAAATTAACTTGAAGGAGAATTTCTCCCAAACTGAAGGTAAAAATTTAGGTGGATCTCCTTCCGAAAAACTGAGGATTCACTTACACCCTACGCCTAAAACTGTTTAGTAAACTCCAACTTCAAGAACGTTGGATCAGTAAAAGAGGACGCGGAATGGAATCCATAACGGCAGGTATTAAGTTCGACTCCGTACATGAGAATAACATGGGATAGAACTGCCCGCCACAATCGCCTGAAATGAAAACGCACCCATGGATGACGCTCTTTTTATTTTATTCCTTGAGGAAATCCTGCTATTGTGCATTTCAGCGGGTGACTCCGCTCAGGTATTCGCGGCTAGTTCGCAATCCTTGAAGGACGCTCCTATTTATGCAAACTCCGACAAACATTTCCGGAGTAATTAAGTACTTTTAAGAACAAAACATAACTAACTGGGAGGTTAGTAGTCCGTGCCTTAGTAATAGAACTTGAACAACATTTCCTAAAGATATATCAAGTGAATTCTCATGCCTCAAGTCTCCCAATGCCAAATTCTCCTCTACCACAAAAAATCTCGGGGAAGCTGGTAGGGTTCCATACCTATTAATTCCATCAGGGCGTAATTAAATAGGCATACAATTCTCTTCCACCTCATATGCGCAGTGCCCCTTGGGCAGATAAGCTCAGTACGAATGAGACACTCGTTCCTTCTTACATTCATGCATCCAACTACATTCTAGTTCCAAGAGCATGTAAGATACATGAGGCAAAGAAGGTTACAAAGTAGATGGAATGATAGCACTCGAGTAGTGATCAATTTTAAAAGAGTACGTTGATGGTACATACGTAAAACCTAACTGTGAAAGCGACAAGATCCCTGCCGTGATTAAATACACTCCTTCCCCGCCAGTGCAGCAGTGAAATGTTGAAATATCTACTGGAACGTAGAGAGATACAACTATCTGATGATAAGACGAAAAAATAAGATAGTATATATATATATATATAACGCATCATGATACATTGAATATATATTCCATAGCCATTTCCACATACACAGAAAAGCAGGAAGATTTAGCGAGAATAAAATAGCTGTCAATACTAAGGGAATGCAACAGATAAACGTCAGAGTCGATAGCCCAACTATATTTCAATCGTTTCAATGACACAATGCACGCTTACGTATACGACGTATACAGCAAGATAATTCAACTGTTTCCACTTCACGCCTCCTGAATATTCACAAGAAAAACTTTGATACTGCGAAAGAGGTTTATATATGCTTTCATACAGCGATTCAATAAAATACAAAAGCCCCACAAAGAAATAGTCTGTCGGTCCTTAAGAGGACCACGTATCTCATACTCCCATAGGAAGAAAAAAAGAAATATATATTTTACCAATAATAACCGAATAACATGGTTTTAATAACCTGCGAAATTATGATCCAGTAAAATTAGTGATACATCTATCGTTGGAAAAAATTATTACTACCGCGTTCTACAAGTCTCTTCAAAATGAGGATATGTCTTAAGACTGTATTCCTTCTTTATCGATACATTCCATCTCTATACCCCTATAAAAATAACCTGGCTGATTCCACATGTATTTGTATTCAAAATATCATATCGTGGAATTATTTATTCAAGCCAGTCATTCATTCAGAACTTTACAGCAAGCGTAGAACTGGTGGACTACAGGGAAGGGTATTGGCAGACTACCAAGAAGAGCACGAACTGAACGACAGGCAACTGAACCTATCAACTGAAACTTGTTAAGAACAGTTAGACAGACAAGAAATATGTAGTATAAAAAATACCGACCAGGAGATTTCATTACTCCATCGGCAATAACTTGACACTAGCATCAAAGTAGTTTCCTTATATCCTGCCCACGAATATAGGCGACTTATTGCAGTAAACCGCAAACAACAAGACAACAGCATGGACAAATTAAACAAACCAAAACCCGTGGAAAAAAGCTAAAGGGAGCTAAATAAACACGAAACACTAACAGAATCGATTTATCGTCTAATTTCATAGCAATAGAGACGAACAAGGAGCGAAGAAGGTAATATTACGACGAGTCACTGAGGTATTTCACAAAAGCAAGAGCTCTTTTCAATGAACAATATGTAACAGACTTAAAAAATGTCAAAATTGCGATTTTTGCATAACGGAAGGTTTGAATACTTATCAAATCATTCTACTATCAAACAACAAGACACACGAGTTCAATGTGAACGATCGTACACTAAGGGCCATAATCAGAATCTCAACAACATTCTCGCTTCCACTACTTACCTACTAAAATCTCTACAACGAGTCAAATCGGTGTTCAGATTGTACCTACAAAGGCGGTATTACTTTTCAGTGCAAAGCTGAAAATTGAGTTGATATTCTGCATATGGTCCACAATCTCAACTAGTCTTGCTTCTACTGCTTACGTCATAAAATCTCTAATACGAGTACAAACTCGTGTACAGATTCCCCTCGATAGGGTTCGAAGCGGTATACAGCGTGGCACGTAAAAGTAATACCAACATTGCATGGTGTATCTGCGCACCAATTTCACTCAAATTAGATATTTTAGGACGATAGCAGTAGAAGCGAGACTCACGTTGAAATTATTAATACGACCCTAAGACTACATTTCAGACAACGAATACGAATAGTAATACAGACTTTCACAAAGTAACTTAAGTGACCAGATCCTTGTTCGTCATTAAAAGCGGAAACACGGCTAAATGCGGCGGCTACGCAATCTAAAATCCATTTCCGTTCGATAACCATTCACCGCTTCCGGCATAAAACTTATTGCTACAAGGAAAAATAAAAAAATGGAAAACATAGGGATATATGTGCGGCGACTTCCAGTTTCCAACAACGCGGAGCCACAAAAGCATCGCGTCAGACAGTAAAGGTTTAAACAAGGTACTACTGAAAACACTCGCCACGCGGAAGATGGACCACAACGTATGAGCCCATACGTGCAAGAACTAAAAATTCAACCCAAGCGATACACAATCGGTTACAGTAAACGCTGAGGCGGGGCTGAACACAAAACACCGTTGAAAAAAGCCAGCCTATAGGTAACCTACATAATGCTGACGAAGAATCACGCCTGCTACCCTGCATAACGTCACCCAAATCAGTATTCTTCATATCCTCCGCACCATATTCTGAGGTGGAGAGCTTCAACTGCGGAGACGCTGTTCAGTGAAATACCTAATTGTTTTCCGACGTATAGCACACTTTTCTTCGTAAAGTCTAAGGTGCATTGATAACTTTCGCGATCAGATCTTCATTGATACTCCTACGAAAAAAAATCTTACAACTGTTCGGTCGCTATGATAAAAATCATTGGGAAAGGAAATAATCGCTCAATGAATATATTCGCTTATTATGGAGCTAATACGGCTTCCGCGACTGCCGTGACAGTTGACAAGGATTAACACCTCTGAGACTTAAGTATCGGCGAAAAAAGCAATGTTTGTTATGAATGGCCCCAAGAGGCATCACTGCTATTCCAAACCATGCGTCTCTAGTATTCATTTCAGCACACGCGAAGGAAATGTCTAATTAAATAGTTCAGACGAATAAAATGACGTAAACCGGGACAACACATTGTTCCAACTACACACATCCCTACGTGGCAATCCAACAATGTCATGTCACAGGAAAGCGGCGAACTACACGGATCTCACAATTCAACTACCGCGACTCACCAAGCTTGGAGGCCCATTAATCGTTTCGCTCGTTCCACGTGACGTCACTTATGGACGACGACTCCTCGCGTGAGAACCTGCGCTGTTTATGCGGCCGCACTACGGACGATTTCCGACGCAAACAGCTGATACTCCAGAAAAATAAACAGACGCGCACAAACGCAAGGCAACCGTGGAAGGGGACGAAGGGCGAGTGCGGCTTGTGATTTACCCACCCAGCTCTCCCCCCTCCCCTACTCTCGCCTTCCTTAAAAATAACACTCACACCGGCCCCACTCCGCGCTCTATACGCTCGCATATGGAAAGACGGGAACCTCCCCGAGCCCTCTGCCCCGTAAAAGGGACGACACCGGCTTAATGAATGGACGGCCAGCGGCCCCCACCGCATCGGGGCGGAGTGTCGTCGTCCGAGAGGGAGCGAGAAATATATATAAGACGAATCGGAAGGTAGAGAGAGACAGAGAGAGGAGGATACCCCAGGGATGAGGAATCTTTTCAGCCACGTGCATGCCATTCTACTACGCCCTCCCCATCCCCACCATACCCCGTCCTTTACGCCCGGCTCCCGCGTTCAGGCACACGTGTTCAGAATGGCAAGCTTGGGAAGGAGAGCGTGGGGAGGAGGTGGAGGCCACGCATCTCCTTGTGCCCGAGACGAGAGAGAGAGAGAGGGGGGGATAGAAAGAAAGAGCTCCCTTTCCCGCCACAACCCGCCCCCCAACTCCACGTCCCTCCCCCTTGGACCATTTTTACGCTACCACCTGAAGAGCACGACGGGGACCGGGTCTCCAGGGACGCTTGGCGCTAAAGACACCGCAGCATCTTCTCCTTCTCCAAGGACCCGAAATTTCCCTTCCGTTCGGGTGGAAATACGGGGTTATGAACTGTGGAGTGTGCGATGCTTTATAATTTATTGCGGGCAAACACGGGTTTCGTTGACCAGGCTGAAAAATGCATAGGTGAAATAAACTGTGCGTGGCAAAATATTGAGTGTCGTATGGACGAGTTGTAAACTCGTATTAAGTTGTTAACTTGTCACTGTGGCCTAAGTAACCTACTTCCACCATGTTACGCCTACATATATCAAATTCCTGAGTTCTCTTCCCTCACACACGAGATGAGGCCGGAGAGGAAAACACGAACTGTAATGGCAACCAACTAATTTACGGGAGCGAGATAGCGAGAGATCAGTGCCCACTGGTACTGGGTTTAAGTAAATACACGCACGTATATTCAGATTACATTTCCCCATATCGGCTGCAGCAGAGATATGTAAACAACGAATGGAGAGAATGTAAGAAATCACCGAGTCGTCGATGGGAGGCTTTGAATATATCAATATTAAGAAACTAAGGAACAACAAAGCATGGAGGACGTATTTAACAAACTTAATAAACGTGAAACTGTAGTGAAGAATAGTAAAGAGCATTGAGAAGGATTAGTAAATCAGGTTGCCCATCTACAATAAAAATTAGACAGCTTAAGAGCTATAACTCAAAAGAAATCAGCTGACAGGAAACTTACTGTGTGCTGACGTAGATCGCTCTAAAGATATTTTATGTATTCAATATATACAAATCGGTCAGCATCGTGAAAGAGCAGCTTTTGAGATTTGAAGGGCAACTATCAGAGGCAACTAGCTCAATAAATAGGGTGATAAAAAGAGGGAACTGTCGTATCTTAAAGCATAAACCAACATTTAACATGATGAGCACACACTTAGCTTCCATTCTTCTAGTATTGTGATTTTTTTCCACTAAAATAAAATGGGGTATTTATTACGATACACCAATCGCTTCAACTTTAGGAAATATGTACAGCCACAATGAGAATTTAACAGTAGCGGACAAAAGGCTGTGAATATTCTTCCATTATTTCTCGTTTATCTCAGGTACCTCCCGAGTAGCCGCAAAGTCGATTGTCGGGGGATTTCCCCATTAGTTTCGATAGGACTGCCCGGGTAAGGGGGCGTCCATTAATTACGTGAGGTGTTTAGGGGGGGGAGGGGGCCGAGCCGAATCTCACCCAATCTCACGTGGGGGAGTCTCGGCAAATATCACGTAATTTTTTTTCCGCAACAAACTGTAAATGGCGTGTAAAATGGCGAGATAACAGGGTTAAATTAAGTCAAACTTGTTTCTCCACTAAAATGTGGCTAAATCCTACACAATAATATTTATCGCGGTTATACGAACGCCACAAAGTAGCACAGTAGCCCTTCGATTGTTTAGCCACCAACGGCCAGCCAAACGCGCGACTCAAAGAACGCTGCGGCGTACGAGCCGGGTGGCAGCGATGTTTTCTAGCGGATGTTTTTTTAAAAATAAAATCCTACGCAATCAAGCACAGGTTAACGTATTTACACTAAAAGTACGCATTTTGAAAAATATCACGTGAGATTGAGGGGTCGAAAAATCACCAAAATTGCCTTAAGTCATTAATGGACGCCCCCTAATGACAATGAATAGTCCTACGCTCATCCTATGACAGCATATATTTTACTTAGTCTAATTATAATCTCAGAATATACAGCACTATTGTAGCAGGAGCAATCAAAGACTCCACTGATTGTAGTGCCATTAGCGCCCGCAAAGATTCCTCTACAATTACGGTAAGGTGTGTTCAGTACTATCGCCGAGGAAGCTATTCGACATTATTACTCTGTTCAAATTTACAGAGAGCTGCACAATGCTCAGCACAGCAGAATGACTTGAAGAAACTCGACGCAGTTATCCATATTAATTTCTAAATGATCAATTTATAGCATGAAGTGGCTACTTCACGTATGTGCACTCTTTCATCACAGCTTTTACGTCATATCTTCATGATATGACTCAAAATATGATGAGACACTATGATTTAGCATCCGTTTATGACGTTTATAAGAAAATGAATATCCATAAGAAGACGAAAAAAGAAAGATCTGAAAATCAAAACCGCATGCCATTTAAAGAACTGATTTTCCTCATTAAGGGATGAGTAATTGAACGAGAGTGCCAATTGACGCTGGCAGTAGAAGACGCGATTGACGTACCAAGAGCTGTTCTGATAAGTCCCGTGGTCTTTGTTACACTTCCTGGCAGCACTGACCGAGTCCATAACGGGTACGGGGAGCAACGACAAACACTTTATTGCCCCTTCAATTTCAAACCAGACGGGAATGAACGATCAACCTAGACGAAGAGCTAACAACAGAGCTGAATAAAGCTAGATCACCGGTATCGGGAGTTATTTCATTTGGCTGGCCTCGTTTCTCATGCGAACAAGATTTCTTGGAAGAAAAGAGGGTGACCTCTACTAGAAAAAGAACGAGATGATTACCCCTTGAAATCATCGGGTCCCATTCCACTAATGTCATTATTTTATATCACTTTCCCAAACGCCGTCACGTGAGCGGAATTACTATCACTTGCACCGAGGGAATTAAAAGCCTCAACCATCGAATCCATGGTACTGAGGCATTACGTAGAGCTTAGAAACCTTTTCGTAAATCTTTGCCATTGCTCCTTTGGATGTCATTATTCCATAAAGTTGAAAAGCTAAGGGAACGCATTCCACAGTGAGTGCGTTTTAAAGAAGTAAGAGTACTTTTGTCCTTAATGAAGTGGAGAGCGAATCTGACACTGATAAACAAGTTAGTCAACAGATAATATTGGGGTATTGTTAACATAATTTCCCATGATTCTTATTCTTAGATTTGAAACCAAATTTGTCCCTTTTAATTTACTTATTCTGATGGACGTAGCAGGCTAAATACGAATGTCAGGGCACAATATCATCCGCGTTTACTTCGTTTATACATATGAATCTTTCGTGTTTAAAATAAGATTTCATTGTTTTTTTACTTTGAAAGATCAATTATCAAATTACGAAGTGAGTTATTTGAACAACAAATATCGTTGGCACTTGTGTCAACGACATTAAGGTAGTACTGCATGATAACATTCGACGAAGTAAATTGCAATTGAAGATGAATATAGTTTATGTTTATACATCTAGCCACGAACAAATACATTCTCAGTGCAATGTTTATAATAGCGAATTGGATCTTCCTACTTGGAAGCACCTTAACTGAGTACTTTTTTACAGAGTGGAGAAAATGAAATGATTTGACGATAAATAGGAAGGTAAGAGACGGAGGGATCCGGGGGATAATCAGAGGACGAGGGCCCAAAACTAAGACAGTATACAGACACTTGAGTTGTATGCCTGCGTGGGAGAATGTAAAAGATGAATAATAACTAGGAAGCTACATGATATTTGATCTTGTAGAGAGGGAAATATTTAAATATACCTAAGTAAATAATGTAGGCGGCGAGAGTTTAAAAGAATGATCGTCCAACACATTTAAGAAGGAAAGAAAAAACAAACTTTGCGAATTTCACTGAAATAATTTACATTTAAGAAGATGGGTAAGAAATGTATTGAAACTGGCCATTAAATGGCCAGGAAAAATGAAGAAACAAAACTAAGGATTAAGAGGCGAAATACAGCGATACATTCTCTCCAATCCCACCACGCTGGAGTTACGAAAAGATTCCCACGAAATGCCGGACAACCAACTTGGAATGTAATTACTCTGGTCATTAAACAGGGTTCGTTCACATGAGAGGGTAAATTATTAATTGCTACCACTTCCTAAATTTGGTTCCCTTCCCTCGAAAGCCACATCACACCTATAACGCCCTCCGTCACAGTTAGACGCATTCGTTATAGCTAAGTACTCGCTTGGTATTGTTTGTGCTTCTTCCCAGAAGTTAAGGATATAAATAGTTTCGGACAGAGTACTTCCGTCAATTCCGAACTCTAAATCATCGAAAAAAGTAAATAACAAAACAATATAGCCTCCAACGACCAATTAGAGTTAAAAAAAACACCTGACTAAATGTTGTTTTACAAAACTGAATATTCAATGGAGAAAGAAATTGAACTTACATGGGGTCGTGGTGGCCTAGTGGGTAGAGCACTGAGCTACTGACCGGAGGGTCCCGGGCAGGAGCCTTTCTGGTCACCCCCATCTAAAATCCTTGCGATTCGATTTTCTGCGTGTCAGAACTTCGTAGGAAATCGCAGGTGGCCCAGGGAAAGGAACTGCTCCCCCCACCCTGAATGTGTGAATTTTACACGCCATTGGCTTAGTACGGGGTGAGCTCTACTCTCACGTCTATCAAAGACCAACCTTTGGGTTGAATCTCTGAGTGAGTATAAAAGCCTCAAAAGGCTTAATAGCCTCTTGAGCTCTATATGATTTTAACGATGCAAGAATCGAGGCGTGATAGGGGTTAACCCATTCACCTACCCTATCGCAGGGTAGAGACAGAGAAAGAAGATCCAGCATCCGAGATGAACAAAAACAAAAACGTGAATATCACAGAGATCTCTGCGAACAGGCTCTTACTATGTTACTTCAAAAAGCACATTTGAGTATTTGGCTTGAATAGCGAAGGGATTCCACTACGCAGTAGAAATAAATACAACTGCGATTATTGAATACGTTATGCTACCGAAAAGACTCCTAAAACAAGTCTAACAACGCAGGTCTTCATTGCCAGAAGGGAAGCGGGCCGAGTCTGCACGACAGTCACGATAAACGATAAGATAAAACCGATAAAAAAAGTACTTGGCGAGTTAAACTACGGCACAAAAAATATTTTTTAACCCGGGAACTTTAACACTTGTAGGAAAGACTCACATGCTTTAGCATGGGAGATAATGGTGTTAATGGCTGGCGTCAAAATACCCTAATCCCTGGATTTTATGACGAAATATTCGGATATGATCGGTCATGAGGATTCAGAATTTCAAACGGCGTAATGGCTGCAATAATAGGAAGGGAAAGATCGTGCGATGCAAGCGAAGGAAAGCAGTTAATTTTCGTAATTAAAATGTAATCAGCGGCCATTACTCAACAAACGTACGCAATAGAAACGATCTTTAAAAGGTTCATAAAATATGTTTGCGCGTCACATTCAAAGTTTCAGAAGTCCATCGCAAAATAGGATGAAAACTACGAATAGGTTGTTTTATTTACCTGAGTGAATTCCTCGTGAATGTAGCTACGGAAAGAGGTGAATGACTTTACTCACTTAGTCCATATGTAAGAAAGGAGATGGACATCACTGCGTCAAAGGAAAATATCTCTCTGACCCTACTCCAGTTTCTCATAGACATAATTTGGACAGCATTAATGTCTACGCATTGAGTAAATATCATTACGCTGGCCATAATTTTAAGTAAAGATTTCTGCAATTACCCATTTTCTAACAACGTCGAATGTGACATAGGTCCTTCCATTCAACAATATAATATTTATGAAAAACTACGCAGAATCATTACAACAACTGTTCCAAAAGAATCAACACCTATAATCGATGCTCGAAGATACAGAAACTCACCGATGTACGAGAGCCTTTTATTTTATTACACCGAGCCTGGAACCGCCATCGACTCATAGAAACAACTACGTGATAGGCTGAAAGGAGTCAACATCCACGAACAAATACACTACGTGGCAAAATAAACACTGAGATTTATCGCCCTTAGCGACGGGAAAATACAATCTTTACTCCAGGGAAACGCCTACAATTCTTGGATTGGTTTCCTTGATAAGTCGAATTTTTTGAAGGCTTTCGTCCGTGCGCGCATATTGGGAAAGGTAAATTAATTATAAGCATTAGAGATGAAAATGCGAGTTTCCACGCTTAATCGTACTAAAACATGTATATTGATACCATAAAAATTATTAAAACCAGTTTTACAAGTTACCTAATCACTCAATGAGACCGATGTTTGTCTTCGATCCCACGATCCATCCACACCACTCATGTAACGGGCTAGCCCTCCCCCCTTAAGATGACGATTTAATCTCCGGATTCTGAGAATTTCCCACCAACTTCCCGACCCGCACGACACCCACCACGGAAACTTTGGTCCGGCACCCACCCGATTAATACATATAATCTCCTCCCCTACTGGCTTCCGGCGCGAAAGCCTCGACACGAAACTCATCCAATCTACGAACGGGACACACATCCACGCAGTACGCACGGGCCGGGTATAAATTGATCCAAGAGGATGAGAGACTCCGGGAGCAAGAGGACAGTTTTAGGGCAGCCCCTCTGCCCCAGACGCCGAATCGATCGCGGGAGCGGGGTAGGGTGGGAGTGAACGTGTACCCTGAGCAGGGGGCTGGAGAGATGAAGAGAGGAGGAGGCGGATCGGGGGTGGGGGAGCACAGAGGGAAAGAGCGATGCCGGGGGCGGACGGGCAAGGGGCGGCGGGAAACGCGTCTGTGACCGGTGATGACGGAAAAAAAGAGAGGGCACGAGGCACGAAGGGGGTGGGAGGAGTCGCACGGACGCCAGGGGGGGCGGGAGTGGAGGAGGCCCGCGAGGGGCGTCGGGAAAGAGAAAGAGAGACCCGAGAGAGAAAGACACCCCGTCCCGATCGACGCAAAAATCCACGCGCGGCCGTCCAAGGGAAATTTCGAGCGGGTGTATCACTGAGAGGGAGGGCGGGGGACCAAAGGGTCCGGGGGAAAAAGTGCACGAGACGAGAAAGCAGGGGGAGGGCGAAGGGATAATGTAAACAGACCGAGGGGGAAAAAGAGACAAGAGGGAAGGAGAGGAAAGCGAGGTCAGATGATCCGGAGGGTAACATGTGAGAGAGAGGCACGAGAGGAAGAGGCAGGCAGGCGGCAGACGGCATACAAACACAAACTATCATCAAGAGAGGAGGTTGGGTGCCCCCATCCCCTCTCGCAACTCCAGGCAACACTGGGTTTTAGCCGCCCTTGCTAAGAGAAGAGAGAGACCGACTTTAGGGGAGTGAGGTGGAGGGGGGAAAGAGGTGTTTTCCCGTGAATGAATTCTGACGTCACTGAATGACGCGGGAGTGTGAGGAGGAAGGGATAGGAAGGGGGTGAGAGGGGGAATGAGAGAGAGTGAGGGATGGGGGAGTGAGTGGAGTGCCGAGGGGGAAGGGGTGAGGAGAGAGAGAAATGGGAGGGAGATGGGCGAGGCTGGGAGGTAAAAGGGGAGGCCAACGTGGCGTGTATTGATCCCGGCCTGCAGCGGTAAGAGAGGAGTCGACTAGAGAGAGGGAGGGGGTTGCAGTCAAAGGGGGTTGGAAAAGGGTTGGAAGAAACGGTTAGCCGGGGAGGAAACCGGTTACTTTGTGTGAGTTGTGCGGGAGAGGGAGGGATAGGAAAGACATCCCTCCGCGGAAAAGGGCTGCGAACTCTCAGGAGGCGAGTAGGGTGGGAGAAGGGGAGACAAGAGAGGCTGCGGGGTGGGCGGAGAGAGGATAGAGCGGGGAGGGACGAGGGGGGAGAGACAGAGGTTAAAGGCGAGGTGTGCATTGCAGTCGACTCGAGAGCAGAGGTGGCAATGCCTTTACGCCGTGTGGAGATGCGTTTCAGAGGTTTGAAAAGTCTTCAAAGCGGTTCAAAGGAAAATCCGAGACAATGGGGGGTCGGGGAGAGGAAATTGAAGTCGAAGTCCAGAGGCGACGAAAGCCAAGCCTTAATCAGCCCTCGGACTTTTTTGCAACAGCATTGATTCACGCAGGCAATATAGACGGGCAACAACGAGAATATTGCAGGTGAAAGCAAGAGCGCATCTATGAGGTGACCGAACCCCTTGGACTTTATTCGGGTCAACCAACGGTGTACAGCGACCGACCATAATGGTAACCGGCTTTTTATCACGCTATAACTGCAAAAGCTTATTTAATAGTTAAGCGATAAAAATTGAGATTATTTCGATAACTAAGTTACTTGGCAATAAAATTTTTAAAATTTCACAATGAAACTAGTATCCATCCACCTTCGTTACCCCACCATTATAAGAACTCTCACATTCGAAAGTCCAAATCTTTCTTCGAACTTATTCCAAACCTATTTTGCCAACGTTACTCTCTATTATTCTCAATCGCTGCACACTCCAATATTCCTATGCAGGGTGTTTTCCCTCCTTCACCGCATTTATGACCCTCTTTACCTATTACTTTTACATTCCAACTTGTATCTTCCTCTTCCCAAGTGCTTCACGTGCCTCAACATATATAACTTAAACTGCAGAATATGAGTTATAAATAAACAGTATACATTTTGAAGTATCTGGTACGAGGGGGACCGCCAATTAAAAAATCAATGTTTTGGATTTTCGTGCATTTAATTACCAAGTATTCTCGATTCACGATCTCGTTTTAAGATAACCTTACCGACAACTCTACGGCCCCACTTAAATCTCCGAGTGTTCTTCCTGAACTAAAACAAATCCCAAGCAGTCCGATAGTAAATTCCTCCACTCACTCCCAGCAGAGCAGGGAAGGGACGTTCGCCTTCAAGAACGGAGAAGGCAGAGGAACACTGAGACGGGTTAAGTGGGAGGCGAGGCGAGAAACCCGGTGCCGGAGCGATCCCACGCTCGCGGGAAAGGTGAAGGGGGGAGGGGATTCCCCAAGGATGATGACGTCCGCGGGCGAGCGGGCTCAGCGACCACATATCACCCGATCGGGGTTCAGTGGAACACGGGGGAGGGTTCCCCCAAGGGAATAGGGGATCAAGGGGAGGAGGGGGGGCCGATGACGCCTCCGCACCGGTGGATACCCGTAGCCTGACCCGCGACGCGAACGGAATACTGACGACGGACTACGGGTGGAACGAAAAAAACGAAAGAGAGGTCATGACGTGGCAGGAAGCGAGCGCAGTGGAATGACGAACCGGCGAGTGGTGGTTTGGAACCGACGATGTTGATTCGTTATCGAGGGGCCGTCCAAATATCCCGAGGGGTGTTATCCCCAGTGACATTAAAGTAAACAATTGGTCCACTGAATACTTAGCCTCTGCGCGTACGTTTCTTTGCAATAACAACCACGAAGCATAATCAGATGGATTTAATACTTCACTTAAGATGAATCCCTCCACCTACCATCACCCAATTATGTCGTGGCCATTTCATCAGAATTTACTCCAACCAACAAGGCAATCACTAGCAGTATCATTCATTAGATCAGCAATATTCATTAGATCAGCAATATTCATTAGAACGCAGCTATAAGAATTATGACGTGATTTAAAAATACTGAAGTAAGGTAATTCAATAGAGGAACATTTAAAACAGTTCAACTTAAAAGGGAACGATGACTTTCAGCCCAGGATAACTAAAAATGTATCGGTCACCATTCACTTCCCATAAATTCGTAAGTCCGCAAGGGTCGAGGTCGACTATTCCCAGTATATTACGAATGATCCTCCAGAATTAAGACAGGGCCAATAGGGGAGACATCCGCAGCTTAATTCACACCGACAAAATTCATTGACTGATTGCTTGCGGATTCGGGAGCGCGCTCCAAGGATCATCTAGGAAAATTCCTTAAACGAAAACAGAATGCAATCGACTGGGTGCAAGTGACTGAATGCATATCATGAGGAGGACGGTCGAAATTTCCGCCGTGTTCATCAAAACACCTCAGCCGCGATCCTCACCCTCCGTCGTCGAAGGGAAACGGCGAGAAGACGGAGAGGCAACCGAGGGGATGAGTTAAAGGGAGAGGAGGGACGATTAAAGGCTTGGTGAAAGATAAGCATGGTTCCTGTGAAGACGATCGGTGGACGCGGGAGGGTGGGAAAGTGGGGGGAGGGTAGGAAAGTGGGAGGAAGGCAGGCGGGAGATGAGCAGTCACCTCGGAGTGAAAGAGGTAGCCGTAATTCTCAGCGGGCTGGACGCGCACACTGCCCTTTTGTGTGCCATCACTCCCATAAGTAATCGATTGATCTCGGTCGGAGCGTACACGCCTATTAATCGCCGTAACGAGCGCGCCAGTGCGAGAGAGAGTGTGTGTGTGTGTGTGAGAGAGAGAGAGACAGACGCTAAAGAAGGGATGAGGCAAAGGAGAGAATGCGATGAACTACCGTTCCCCATATTGTATCACCCCTAGTTTCCCAGCCGGGAATTCAGGGCCGCCGGTCACCTCGCCACGGATCGTGCCACCGCGCGAAATAGACAAAAGTGAGGCACACGCGACACACACACACATACATACCCCATGGGAAACACGGAATTGCGACAACATTCAATTAAAGCCGGGAGGTAAAGGGAAGTGGATCTCATAACCAACACCCTGCTACGATATACGGTGCTAGTGATCCGTGGACACGCAAGCGGACGATCTCGCGGGGGGAGATTGATAATTTTTTTGCGCCAAGACGACGCCAAATTAGAAGGCTTTCACTTACAGGAGAGTGCGCCGATATAACTAAATGCCTCGGCATCACCGTGTTTCTGGCAGTCAATTTAGGCAGTGTGTCACACCACCTCACGTCCTTTCGCATGCCCAAATCCACTATTTCTCGTTTTTCTGGAATTCCCCAGGCGTACCCGCTGATCCCGAGTCGTTTTTTGGAAATTAAAATGTATTTGGACGCAGCGTGTCCTTAGTGAAGTCCGTGGACTGGTGTTGGCGCTCGGGACAGGTAAAGTGCCGTTAGTTTCTATAATAACTCATTCCTAAGTCCACAAAGTCTTAGGCATACTTATTTAAGCTATGATCCACAGGGTGGAGTAGAAAGAACCCGATTTAAAAACACTAGCTGCTTTATTAGCAGAAACGGAGCAAGTGCTACGTCAAATCATGGAAAAATCTAAAACCCAAAACGAGTATTCAACTGTAAAGCTGTAATTGGTTGGTGAGTGTAGAGCTCACCAAGCACGAAACCTAGCATAGTGAGAAATCCCGCCCTTTGGGTTGTGGGTCAAATTCCTCTCCCTTGTGCCTTACATATACGCAAGAAATTACGGTAGCAATTCGCAAGCAGTGCATAGTCAGAGTATAAAATAAAATGTCCTTTAAGGATTGACTTGAACACTTAGCATTACTCTCCCTTTCATGCCATAGAATTTCGAAAGCGGCCCCCAGCATAACCCCTGGGAGTTTAACAGCCAGCAACTTTGCCTCCGACGTTTCCTGGACACGACCCCGTAGTAATCAATTACTCATACTCGAGTGCGTAGCGTATAGCGTTACACTTCCCCTTTCCCGTTTTCCTCTGTCACAACCAAAATACGCTCAACGCCCCACATCACACTCGTAGGACGCGACGTGATGATAGGGCAGCCCTTTCACGCGAACGGATGTGTCTAAACAAACCGTCGTCTTTTGACCACAGAGCAATTCTCCGCACCACGAGCCAAATTCCACTCGATGCAATTCGAACTGAAAACGCATGCCAAAATGCTAATTTCGCCCTGTTAACTTCGAATCCACGTTCCGACTTCAACTTTTTCATTTCAATTTTAGGATTGTTAGATTAAGTCATAAAAAACACAGACCGTGCAATAGACCACATTCTACGAAACTGGAACCAATTTTGCCGGCTATACGTCGGCTAGTCACTCACCGAATAAAAATACTTAGCGGGAACAAATATAACAAATATTTGGTTTGATCAGAGAACTAGACAGTGTGCAGCGTAGAGCAACTAGGTTCGTTAAAAGGTGTTACGATAGGTTGAGTAGTGTTTCAGAATTAATACAAGAATTAGGGTGGGAGTCATTATCAGAGCGTAGGTTAAGGTACAGATTAAATCTATTAGAGAAATTTAAATCGGATGTCTTTACTAAAGATGTTAGGCACATATTAAAAACACCAGCGTATTATGCTGGATGCGACCAGATAAATAGTATTAAAGAGAAAGATTGTCGTACTGATAGATTCAAAATGGTATTTTTCCCCCGTCCTATAAGAGGACAGAATAGGCAGCATGGCAAAGGAATAGGTAGGGGAAATATTTTAGACTAGTCTGTAGTCATGATGCATGCATTAATCCCTTAAATACAATTAATACTAACAATCTAGTTGCATGACACCCTATAGTTGCCAGTTTGCATATCGGTAGCGCATGCTTGGTGATCTTCACCCCCTGCCACACACCCTCGCGGTGGCTTGCAGGGTATCGTGTATATGTAGATAACCACTTGGATAAGAGTATTTTCTACTTGTTTCTGAAATGTTATTTTCTCCATCTTCTTATCGAAGAAACAATAACTACGACAGAAGGGGAGGTCTGCAATATTCAAATTAAAAGCTATGCTTAGGTCATTAAAACAAAAATTCAAGCCCAGTCACACTAACAACCAGCCCCTATACAACAACACACCGTAAATTCAGCAGCAGATCCGTTCGGAAGCGTAAATTCTAGTTTTAGCCTCAAAAACCATTAAATAAAAGGAACTTTCGAAGAAAATTCATTTAACAACCAAACAAAATTGCACATTTACTAGAAAGTAAAATGATTGCCTGCATAAAGTCACAATGGCATCTTTAAGGATTAAATTCCATTCATTGGCCGACGAGAAACTAACTGATTTCCAACGGAAGTTAAAGCTTGGTGCAGAACCGATAGGCCATGTTTAGCTCACTCTCTTTACTCGAGTTATATTTTCACGGAAAGATCGCATATAACTGCATATATCTAGGAGTTGAATATTGTTCTACTAGCAATTTCACAGTTTTTGAAAGAGGAAATCACATTTCTAAGCACAAAATGATTTTTGCACGAGTTTTATATCCCACTCACTTATAAACCTTTCTAGAGGACCTTCCCCCTCGTAAAAAAACTCAAATATCTAAAATAAATCCGATTGCACTGCGAGCGACTGCAACACTGCCCCATGATCACGCGCTTTTTTCCCCCGAGCCTCGATTCTAGCTACGATTCTTTTCCCACGCGCGGATATTTTGTCCAGAAAAAGCAGAAAGCGACGCCTTTAAGAAATTTCAGAGGAATTGAACATCACCGGCATCCGCAGCGTATCAGTTCAACTTCACTACGAAATAGTATAGGTGTCAAATCATGACAGCGGAAATACCAGGGCACTGTGGGAAATTTCTTATGAATACATTGAACTACTGTGAAACCGAGATAATTCGATTAATCATGGATACCCACCACGGATACAGTATAAATTTATTAAATGGATAACATTTACAACATTGCATTCAATTTTATGCCGTTTAAATTAAAAGTCAACTCACTCAAACAGTTAGAAAATAGGTTCTAGAGCATTTTTCCCAAACAGTTATAAAAAAATTGTTGGCAAAAGAGTTAACGGAGCGGTGACAGCCACCGTGGAAGACTAAATGTTGAGATAGGCAAGGCATCAGGATGTGCTGAGATCTTAGGAAATTCAAGAAAAAATTATGGCGGGTCGAATATAAAATGACTTGAATACCAACAATTAATATTATATCTCCGTGGGACCACACGGAAAATATCAAATTGAGTCATGAAACGGGGGGAGAATTGGTGCATTGGCGGACGTGAATATTGGTACAATTGAGGTAAAGCAAAACTCACGTTTGGACTCTTAAACTTATCTTATCAATTAAGCATATTGGACAATTCCCATTCCAAGGAAACATTCCCTTTTTCCATAAATCACCAATTTTTTTTAAATTTCCCAATCTTTGGAAACGGACAAATCAGAATACCGGCAAAATCCGAGAAAAAAAATAGCGATCATACACAACGATAACCGAATTTATTAAATTTCATCATAAAAATAATAAAACATAAGGTCATTTTGGCCGCACAACCTAAATGGCAAAAAGGCTTCGATAACAAAACAAGCTATAGACTGCACCAACGGCTAAGTCAATTAAAAATAGATTCCTGAATTTCAAAAAGGGCATTCATATAACTTCATTTCAGTAACTAAAAACGATGATGTTCCACGACTATCTTCCACGGTTACGCCTCACTGAGGAAGGCGCATCCCAATTCGATTAGCCACGATCCCAAATGGGAGCAAACATTTGAGAATTTCGCCAGGGTAATTTGCCCGAGTCTGAGGCCCAATTGAGGAACTTCAACCTCCATCAGATCCCTCAAGGGCGAAAGAAATACCGCTGGCTGGGCGGGAGAAAGGATTTGAGCGCATTTCCCGAGTCCATCACTTTCACGAAGCCCTATTTGGACGCGCGCAACGCCGCGGCGCCGTCGTTGTAATTGGGTGCACCGCTGAAAATCAGTACCCTCGAGAGGACTTAATTTGCACGGACATTCCATACTGAACACGCCTCGATTTCAAGTTCCTCCCGTCCCCAGACAACGTTTAAAAGCAAACTACTAAAGTTTCAACACCCCCTCCACCCACCAACTCCGGGATGAGGAGAGAAAGTTTCATTTGGAGGAGGAGAAATGGAGGCGGGGAGGGAGACTCTCGGTTGAACGAAGCAGTGACAAGAGAAGTAGCTCACACCTCCCCGCGGCTTGAAACAAGGCGTTGCAGCGGGGGGAATGGAAACCGATAATGCTGAATGAAAAACTGTTGGCGAATGAAAACCGATATTTACAATTTCAACTCAAAGAAATAAGAGATGAGATGCGACGATGCATGAAATCCTCTGTTAGCAGGAGTAATAGCCGAAAATACCACAGAAAGAGGTACCATTGGAAAACCCACAACCAACTGCATGAAGTAACTCGCGTTACTACAAACAGTGCATAAAACGAAAAACAAATTGACGAAGATAAATTTTTAATGGGAGAAATAACTTTTTTTAAATTGCAAAGAAAAAAGTGCTTATTAATGTTACTTAAAAACAATAACGATAGTAAAGAACAATGTAGAAATTTCTTGTTTACCTACACTTTATTACTGAGTACAATAATTAATAATAATAAAACAATTTAAAAAAGTTGGACAGAAGAAAAATATTTTTTTTTTGCATTCCTACGATTCTGTTGGTCTATATACCCATGGAATCCCCATAGTCATTGCCCTTGTCATAAGGTTTCCCAGGGGTAAACCAGCAGAGTTTGACTAACATCCATGCCCTAGGTGGAGAAAAACCCACTAAGGCGGGACTACAACCAGCGACACCGGGATTAGCAGGCGAGGACTTCACCTCGCCGCCACCAGGGCCAGCATATTAATTAATGAAATGCAGAGTTTAAATTTCTAGGAATGGAGTACTATTATAAACAGGCATTTCAAAGAATAAGAAGCGTGAAAATCCAAGATTCCGTTCACCAGCAAAACATAATGCATAAAATGATATAAGGCCATGATTTTTCTCCAAGATTGCTCGAGTACAATAACGGTAAATTTCAATAACGGGTTAATGGGAACAGAAGAGTCATCCTAAATAATTAAATGCAGAAACATACAATGATAAAGGCGCACTAGAGGCAAATGACTCCATCTCAGTCTAAGACACAGGGATAATTATTGTGCCCATAAGTCTGATAACCTCAAAGACTTTGTCCACTTCTTTCCGCGTACAAAACCCTCACTGCATTTCCAGCATGCGATGAGAGCTACTGTTTAGTAGAACCAAAACTAAAGTACGAAAGTCACCAAACGGACACACGTGGACACGGCTGAAATGAAATTCGCCTTTCTACTCGCGGTTTGTTAGACGTGCCCATACATACGAAAATACAAGTTGTGAATGAATCCTACATCGGTGCTCGCATATCACCCAAATGTCGGCATTAATTAAGACGCCTCGTCAAAATGATGAATGAACGTCATTTTATGCAACTACAGATGTCACGCGGCGGCGACGCGACACTGATGCGATGAAGCCTCCGATATCTACAAACATTACGAATGCCACAACAGTCGCACCGTGATTCATCACCACGCACACAGACTATCACCTAGAGAGATAACCCAGAAAAGATTAAAAATAAAAATCCCAAATGGTGCCTGGCAAATACTTCTTATCACTCCAAGAATGAACTTAACTTCCACCTTGAATAAACGATTATTTTGTGTATTCTTCAGACTGGCTCCATCTCCGACCTACACCTACGTATCTCTGGAATACACCCCGACGTAAAAACTTCCTCCTCGATAAAATATTCATTACCAAGGCTGCTCAACGTGCCGCATCAAAATACAGAAGGGAGTACAAAATTCGTGGACGCTACGTGGAAGCGCGCCAACACTATCCATTGTAATCGGCAATTGGCATTTCGTACCTATTCCTTCGAGAAAACAATTCGTAACGCCTCTATTCGCATCGGAGACCGCAAAAGAGAAACGAAACAAAAGGAACTTAATCACTGCATGTTTTATTTAATTATTGATGACTTTCAATGCCTCCAATTCTTGGTTAAACTCTGACTGAACTCCCAAAATGTACTAAAACAAATATAAATGGCCCCTAACTTATGCTTAATCACTGTGCCGTATTAACAGACGTTCATCCAGGCTTGTAGTAGGAAATTATTAATGCGCAATCGTTCGAAGTTTCGCACCACTAAGCTCGGCGCTCGATATCAAATTGAAAAAATTATTTCCAGCTTTTTTTGTAATCTCCGCACGATTATTTTACATTCCTGTCTTTTCAACATCCTATCATTTACGGAGAAGAACAAGGGAATAAAATGAAAGAAGTAAAGCAGGTAAGCTGGTAAAGCGTATCCTTTTTTCGCATTCCTACATACTCAATTTGAAAAAAAAGGAAAAAAGATACAAGTTAAAACGGGAAAAAAAGAATCACATTCTAAGGTAAAATATGGCATAGCAGGAACACTTGAAAGCAGCAAAATCTTCAAGGCTATAACAAAGAATATACATGAAATAGAACTTCAAAAAGAAACATCATACTTAAACACAAAATCTGCTTCTCTCCGCAAGAGGCTTACAATATTTCAGCGCAAAACACATCCGTAAGACTCATCCCTCAAGCTCGGGCACGTGACCAGGCAAATGAATTAAGCGGAAACGCAGCGTGGTTTTCAACGATTACGCACTCGAGTGACTCACCACCTTCTTTCACGCGCATGCACCTCGCAGGTAAATGGGCATCAGGAATGAGACAGATCTGGCAGGTGAAACAGCACAAACGAACCTTCCATCGAGAAAACGCAACGAGCAGGAAGGGGAGGGGATTCCTCTCCTCGGAAAAGGAATGAAAAAGAAATTGAGAATATTTGGAGCGCTGAGAGAGATTCCAGGGCAGAAAGGGAAGGTGGGGAGGGGGAATTGAGCGAGCCCTCTTCCTAGTTGGCGGCCGTCCATCTCAACCCACAAGACCCCTCCCCTTCCCGCACACACACGCACATAGTGGAGATGAAGAAGAAACGGATAAGCACAAGGACGACTAACTGTGACTACGATTTCTCGAGAGGGGGCAGTAAATATTGGGCAAGGCCGGCGACGAGAGGTCTGATGTATTATTTACGCAAAGGAGCGGGTCGTGGATGGCACCCGAAATACAGATTCCGGCAAGGAGAAACATTTAACAATATTATCCTTTTGAGAATCATGGATTAAAGGTTTTGATTCCCAATTGAAAAACGATCTGGGTGAGTGCCTACTGCACTGCGTCCAAATGGGAATCAGAATGTCTCAATGTATCTGCCTCCGCGAGGATGGAAATCCACGTTTGAAAGTCCTATTCATGGCCATAAATAATGACCAAATCCGTAAAGAACATTCAGACAGGCAAATGATGACAACCTACCTCTAAGCTCTATAAGGAGCAAACACAACATGGAATATATAGTGAATAATAGTTCGTTTATACCCGTGTTGTTTATTCTAGTTTCCAGAGAATCGACGATTAAAAAAACTGCTGTCTGGTATTGCTGACTCCCCAGGTATCAGCTGAAAACTGCAACCACTGAGTCTACGCTTTAAAATAAAAACATAGCAAACTTAAAAATTCATTCAAACGAACATATACTTTACATTCCGCTAAAAGTGATGATTAAGAGGTTAATCTGCTTCAAACCAAACATAAATCCATGTCAATGGAACCAGAAGTCAGTAAGTACCCCGGTAGTTCCACGGCAACCGAAGAGGGTGGGGGTAGTGATGGAAAAATGTCGGTCAAAATCGATTTTTCGAGCAATCGATTTTTAATCGAAATGAAAAGCTCGACTTTTCTGTAAAAATCGAAATTTGAACCAAAAGATCGATTAATCCAAAAAATCTACGGTTCATTTTTGAAAAAAAATGCAATTGGTACAAAAACATGTTTATTATTCATTTGAAAAAGGCTCATAACACATATTTGAATATTATAAAAAATCCCTAAAAATGTACTTAGAAAATATTCTTGAATTATTTGTCGTAAAAATTTACAATTTACTTTAATGTGGATCACCGCTTGGAATCATTCGGCTTCACTAAAATTTTTAAGAAAGATCAACTGATTAAGATGCTTTCTTGATGATCTAGTGTGCCTTTCCAATTTTACCGGCCTTAGAGAAAAGTCTTTCACATGGATGGACAAGACGGATGACGTTATCATACTCAGCACTCTGATCGCGAAACGGTACGTGTTGGGGTATTCACCCTTTATCTCCTCCCAGACTTTCAGAGGATTGGGGTTGACTTTCCTATCGACGGGTGGCTTGTTGAAGTATTGCCTGACTTCTACTGGCATCTACTTCTAGCAAGAAATGACCTCAGTGGCAGATCATCGAGGACCTCTACTGACTACTACGCGCTGCTGAGATCAAACGAAATGGTCACGATCGAAGTTAAAAAATCGAGTTTGGATGGAAACTCGAAGATCATAGCTCGATCTCGATTCCCTCGATCTTTGACTATTAAAACTCGATCTTCGATTTTAATTGAAATCGATTTTTCCATCACTAGGTGGGGGAGTAACCTGGACTACACGAGTTTTTTCCTTAACTGCACTAAGAATATGGCCAGAACGGCACTCGGACTAAGGAGAATACCAGTTCCCCTGACCCCAATGTACAGACACTTTGAGTGCAATACACAATATCTCACAACAACAAACATTTTTAGAGGCCCCACATAATCTCAAAACACAAAAACAAGTTCACCCTCTGGCAAGATAATCGATTCGATACCTACGCGATTAGGGAACAACCTAACCTGTCGTTGATGAAATGTATCTACCAGTGAATTGAAAAAGAGCCGTACAGAAATGACCAAAAACCATTACACTGACACACATTAAAACATCAGCATTCCCAAAAGCGTGGAACAAAAAAATTCACGCTGCATATAACCAATGAAGCTAGTACACACTTTCTCTCTCCTCTCACTCTTCGGAAGCGTTGAGTGCGCGATTCCGCGGGTGATCGCATTCGATAACGTTTCGCCGGAATTTCTCACGACCGTAAATGCGATTTCCAAAAGGGATCGCACACGCGACCGCTAAGGACAGGTCGCCCAACCAGTTTGAAAAAGAGCTGAAGTGAAAAAAAAAAATGCGTGCGTGTGCACACAAAGAAAAAGCGGTTGGTCGCCCGGTGACGCCGCTCGCCTCTATTGCCGGAAAAACCGATCGACCCAACTTGACGGGCGGAGAGGAGCAGACGAGGGAGTGACTCATCAGCCGGCTCATTGGCTAATCCATTTAAAGGAAAGGAGTAAGAGTGGGTTTGTGGGGGAGTGGGCGATCACGCGTCTCCACTCTATAAGGGTCAAGAGCAAGGCCTCTCGCATGGCTGCTGCGGGAGAGGGGGGGGAAGAAGGAGGAGGAGGATCGGTCGCCCCAGAGGTAGTAGCGGAGGTATGGTGGTGGGGTGGGGAAAGCCGTTAACCATTCGGGACGGGGGGTGGAGGCAGACGGGCGGATTATAAAGCGGCGACCACCGAGTGTTAAATGAGGTGCGCCGGCGATTATGTGAGCGGGACCCTATTGAAATGTCTGCTCCGAGCGGGGCCGGGTTGACACGGCGCGGCTTTTGCGGGTGACGTCCGGTGGGGAAGAATGAATGGGATGGAGTGAAGCCGAGGGGGGGGGAGGGGTCAGGAAGATGTTGCGGATCAGTGCAGGGTGCTGCCCTCCCCCCACCCCGACTTGCTTGTAGCGGCACTTGAAGAAAACCCACAACCACGCGCCGGAAGTATCCCGAAGCAACATTAGTGCCACCGGGATCCGGAAGACTTCTGTCCGGTGGGAACTAACCTACCTCATTTCCATGCTACCGAGGGAAAAAAAAAGAGAATCGATACCCTCGAACGGGTGTCCATTACGTCTACGTGGGGTCTGATGCGTGGCCCCAATTGCCCTGGGTTTGGCGAGAGTGGTCAGAAACGCTGTACGTGTCGTGCCCAGGGATGTCCCAAAGCTGCGACTTCAAATACGCGTTGGAAACCACGCGCATATGCAATGGTTCGCACATGGAAGAAAATATCTCTAGGTATATTTGCTGAGGAATGTTAATCATACATTCTCAGAAAGATACGCGTTCAATGAATCCGGACTTGAAAATGGCAAGGGCGATTTCTCGCAATAATAAGTAGACCCAATTAATGGACTCGTATCCGAGCATATCTCCATTTGAACACGGTGGAAATAAAAATTACAACTGTATATCTTCAGTACAAAAAGAAATATTAGCCTTGAAGGCAAAAACATAGCTTTTACTAGTAATAAATTTTGAGAAAACTTGTGTTTCTTCTAGAAAAATTCCAAACCAAGCTCCGTGAAACGAAGAAAGGAAGGCAAATTAATGTATGGTCCATATCAATTACCAAAGAAAACGACCAGAAACTGAAATGTCTTTGGAGCACTATATATACAATACATTAAAATATACTTGTATTAATCACAATAAAATACCACCGATACGAGCCAAAACACCGTATGGCTCACAGTAATACGCGCTTCCCCCCAAAGGCCGGGAAATAATGCTCCGTATATTTGTGAAAAACCAGAGAAGCTGTCGCCGGCGGGATATAGTTTGTAACTGTCATATTTTCAATGGCTCGAATACTTAATATGAATACAATTCATACAAAGTTCATCTTCATGGCTCACTTCACAAAGTTCGAGGGTTATCTAACCGGAGGCAGACCCCCCTCGTATAAAATTCAGGGCTTCGCACTTGTGCGAGGTCGAACTGGAGGGGAGAGAGCTTCACAATAAAAGTAGGCATTTGGGAACGACAAGGACGAGCTAACCCCACACCCTCACGAAATACCATGCTCTTCTAAACGGGGTGAGAGGAACTAAGATTCCCCACAACTTCCTACCGGGGCTGACTAGAAGAGGGATTGGATTCCTGACCTCATGCGAAAGGGAACTTGTAGAGTTTGGATAGTATAAATCAGCAACAGACAGGAGAAACCTAAGCGAAACTCGGAACCTAGGGGGGCCACGATGCACCCCGAATTCAAAAAATACAATCGAAAATGAGCCATTGAATTTGAGATGCCCCTGAAGTTAAATTCATATCGCACAAGCGAACCAACGCCTAGCGTGAAGACAATCCCGATTAAGGCAGGATTTGAACCTGAGTCCTTACAGTTACCAGACGGCAAGTTACCGATCTCGCTGCCGCGTCTGAGAAACGCAAAACCAATAACATCTATAACAGCGATAAACCAGTTGAGATAGCGAAAAGTTGTGTTGCCCCAAGGTAGTGCCACATTAAAATAACGGCTTCAATAGGAGAAAGAACTGAAGGCGTCTTCAATCGAGATCGTTCAACCTTTCATTAACTACACGTTAGATCACCGACATGATGCCTACACACTCCACAACGCAAACGAAGTGCAAACAAATATTCGCGAAACACTATCGTGTTTTCCTCCATTACATTTGCAACTGACCGGCAGTTGAACGGTCTTCAAAAAGCCAGAAAGGTAGGTAATGATCACATGCACTGAATATCAACATGAAAAGGTGGTGAACTTTTATCACCTATTACAAAAACAGGGCCAATCTAGATTACCTGCTCGTAATACGATGAGCTGCGATACTTACATTCTACGCATCATTCCTTCAACTGGATTAAGGCTCATCATCATCAAGGGTCAACAATCCTAGGATTGGTTTGACGCAGCCCTCCACTCGATTCTTCTATCGGCCAATCTCTTCATACCAACGTAGTTCCTCTCTTTCACGTCCTTTACGACCTGCTCCATGTAACTCATACGAGGCCTGCCTCTTCCATTTTTCCCGTTCACTTTTCCCTCGACGATTGTCTTCATCAGACCATCGTGTCTCAAGATATGGCCGAGTAGGTTGTCCCGTCTTCTTTTTATAGTTTGCAGCAGACTTCTCTTTTCTCCCACTCTTCTTAGGACTTCTTCATTTGTCACTCGGTCGATCCATTTTATCTTCATCATTCGTCGATAGCACCATATTTCGAATGCTTCCACCCTTTTCTTCTCCGCTGCTGTCATCGTCCATGCCTCACTGCCATAAAGGAACATGCTCCAGATATACGTTTTAATGAATTGCTTCCTTACTTCCAAGCTTGTATTTCCAGCTGATAGTAGATTCTTCTTTTGATAGAATGCCCTCTTTGCCTGGGCTATTCTACTCACTATTTCTTTCTTGCTTCGTCCATCGTTGGTTACTCTGCTTCCCAGGTAACAGAACTGGATTAAGGCTAAATAATTAAAATAAGTAATTCGAGCAATTTCAGCACTCACGAAACACACAGCAAGAAATAGGGAACCTTTTCAACAATAATGTACAAGATGAGCGGTTGGCCAAGAACACCTCTCGCCGACCTCATCGCGCAGCGCGACAACCTCAGAATAGCGCTCGCGGAAGTCGAGAGAGTTCCTCTCCGGAGAGAGACAGACTCCACAACGTGCAGATATTCCTCGAGGGGAGCGGCACGAGCACTGACCACAATGGACGCAGGCAGAGAGGATAAAAGGATAATAATAAAAAGAGAGGGAAAAGAAAAACTAAAAGCAAGCCACGACGAGGAGAGCGTAAACAAGCGCGCTACTTTTTGAGAGCTGCCAGGTGGGGAGGATCAACCAGACGAAAAAAAAGCATCGTACTACATACGTATACGCACACGCACGCATACGCGCCCACAAAAACATATATACGCACACACGCCAAACAGACGAGCTGGGGGCGACGGAAAAAATATCAATCACGAAAGTCGGAAAACGGGCGCGCCCCGAACTTTAAAGAGAGAGGAAAAAAAAGACAACTCCATTCCCGGAAGAGAGAAAAAATCGAGCGGATAGATCATTCGGTAATTGCCATCGGCGACGCTGCTGATAAGAATGGAGAGGAGAAATCGCACACGAGTTCTCTGTTACGTCCAAAGCAGACGGAGGGCGAGAGGAAGAGAGTGAGTGCGGTGGCAAGTGGGCGGCTCGGGGGGGGCGGGAAAGGGATGGCGACGAGGGATGGAGAAGGGGGGAGGGCGGCGAGGGGGGAGAAGTCTGGTGCGGGGGAAAAGGAGGGTGAGGGACGGGAGGCAAGGGAAGACCCGCTTCCCCCCACCCGCCCTGCTCCACCCATCCACCCCTCCTCCTCCCCCATCACATTCCTGGAACCCTTCCGGCCCCTTCCCTTCCCTCCACTCTCCGCACCACAAGGACAGTACGTCACATTATCTCCCACCACAGCCTTGACCAAGGTCGCTCACGCACATTTGCCTATCTACGTGTGAGGGAGAACGAGAGAGAGAGGCCTCTTTCTGCTTTCCCCTTATTTATTTACCACCGAAGGGGATGAGTCAATGACCCGGCTGCGGCCACTCTTAAGGAGCGGGACGCGCCTCAGGCTTGAGCAAAATGCACTCTCCCCGGTGTGACGAAACCGTTTTTGTTGCCGAGGGATCTCCTCAATCTCAATTCTCCCCCGCAGAGACGAAACAATGCGAGGAATAAAAGTAGACGACGGTGACACTTCGGCTCGGAGAAGGACATCACCGGCACGGGGGAGGGGAAAGAAAGGGACCGCGGCTCGATTTGCACGGCGCTCCGTCGCCCTTACGGATCATCAGCTTTAACGGTGTGCGCCTGGGGATTTGCCCAAAAATTTTTGATAACAGACAGACTTGGCCAAAGAACCAAGTTTGATTTAATTCTAACATGGGGTGCTTCACGAAAAGGATAGTCTAACACAGAACGGGAAACGGATTAAATCATTTACGATTCTCCGAGAGATTATTCAACCTCACAAAAATCTAGTAACTCAGGAAACTCAATGGACGATCCCAACCCACAGCGGAGCGCCGAGGTATATTTTAGTGCCGTACAGCTGATAGCTATCTACATTCAATGATATCGGCTGAGACGACAAAAGGTTAACGAATATGGAATCATTCGAGGTTGGAATCTGCGTAAGGATAACCACTCAATCACGGAATCGACACTAAGGAAAGTTTAATGGGTAAATTTCTGTCAGTGCATGCGGATGGGCGTACGAAAAACTCAGTTTGAAAGAACTCTCATGCATTAAGAATCAGGTGCATGACGTAACCTAAATGTAGCCGAAAGATAAACCACTTTCAAAATCCTAACATAGCCGACGAGAGAGGATAAGAACACCGTAAGCGGAAATTTTGAGAATAGAAAAGATGTGATCTGAAGAAATGCTATAGTCATTCAGTTCGTCTTCGACTCGTAGAATGTTACGTGTTTCCTATCAGAAAAGAACGTCGACATTCGCGTTTTAATAAGTTTGGCTCAAGCAAATTGATAGCTTGGAGTATCGTGATTGAAGTCGCCAAATCCTACAAAGCATTTATCAAATACAACATGAAAGATTCACCATTTTCAACGCAATGGTTACACCGATACTCAGCTTACAAAAAAACTCAATTTTGGTGCTACTTCCGAGGGGACATAGTTTAAGAAGAATACTATTCCCGAGTAGTCACTCATCAAGCTGTCACGTATATACGATCGAACCAGTTCCTGCTGACACATTCCGGGAAAGAACGTATACCATTCCTCATTACCTCTCTAGTCATCTCTCCTACTCATGAGCTGCACAATTTGCAAAGTAATTAGCATCTTGTGAGCATGACATAGAGAAGAATAATTTTCCCCGAAAACACCCTCAAGTTTGTGCTCTTTATTCAAAAACAACCCGAAGAAAGGTGGGGGCCTAGCAGAGGAGGACAACCTATTATGTAACTATTTATATGAAACGTTGTTGTATAATCTTTTAGTATCCCATTTAGTCCAAATAGATGCAAATACACTGAGGTAACAGAATTGGGTATATTCAACCCTAAATAAAATAAGACATTCCGGTACAATAATAACGGACCTTACGTCTTTTAATACGATTGTTACCTGAGAATATCGTGATTGACCAGCATCTCAACGGACTGTAATCACACTTTCACGTTAAAGAAGACGGTATTAAGCATCAAATTGTGTTCCTACGGCTCGTTTCCAAACGTGTCAGTTTCCTGTCGCAAGTAGAGGTTCCTACTGGTTTAATATTCCAGACTAGTGTCGCAGTGATGTGTCTTAGTACTTTGAAGGCACCACGCATTCTTTATTCGTGAATTCAAAGCTTGAGTAAAAGAATCACGAGTTAAGATAAAAAAAAAACTTAATACTATTTGTTCGATGGGCCACTAATAACGTGATCAATTCCACTCACATAGTCTTAGCAACTAAATGTACAAAAATATCATGTGTGCATATATCCGATAGAAATAATCATAATAATAGTAAATGGTAATAACAGAATAGTAAATGGGACAACATAAAAGGCCACATCTAAGACACGATGGCCCTATGAACACAATCGTCTAGGAAAAAGTGAACTGGAAGAATGAAAAGACAGGCCTCGTATGAGGTAGGTATATGGAGGAAGTTGTAAAGGATGCAAAAGAGAAGAGCTACGTCAATATGAAGAGGTTGACCGATAAAAGAATCGAGTGGAGGGCTGCGTCAAACCAATCCTAGGATTAGCTCGTAGGCTTCCGCGGATGTAGTGTTGAATGTTTGTTTTTCCGGGATTCATTCCGCGATATTTAAAATTGCAAAAAACAATATTTCGCTGGTCCTCCTGCCAGCTTCATCAGGTTAACTACACTGATTATTTATTCTTCTTCGTCTTTATTTATATTAGTGATGAGGACTCCTATTGTTGCTTGAATTTTTTTAGATTTGAAAAATTCGTTTAAGTTTTTTACTTAATGTGTAACCGTCTTCTCGGTTGACATTCTCCGGTCTCTTCGCAATTTCTATAGCTTCCCTGATTAATCGTGGGTAATAGCGTACCTCCTTTGATATTAACTTTGTTTCCTCAAAATTGAAATTATGAGTGGGGCCGCTGAGAGAAGCCAAAGGCATATGCCACTCTCCCTTATGTGTCTGGAACTACGGAGAAAATCTCCAGAATTCTATCGAAATACAACGTAGTTAGCAGATTCACATGCGTGACAAAGACAGGGGACGTACTTCTGAAAGCCAAAGACCCGCTTCCACGGAACCTCTACGGAGGAATATATGAAGTTTTGTGCAGTTGTGGACATCCATATGTAGGCCAGACATGCAGAGCCCTAAAAATACGCCTCCAAGAGCATCAACGGGCAATTAAAAATAATAATTACCGCATTTCTGCAATAGCCGAACACCATCTCAGCGGCCCCACTCATAATTTCAATTTTGAGGAAACAAAGTTAATATCAAAGGAGGTACGCTATTACCCACGATTAATCAGGGAAGCTATAGAAATTGCGAAGAGACCGGAGAATGTCAACCGAGAAGACGGTTACACATTAAGTAAAAAACTTAAACGAATTTTTCAAATCTAAAAAAATTCAAGCAACAATAGGAGTCCTCATCACTAATATAAATAAAGACGAAGAAGAATAAATAATCAGTGTAGTTAACCTGATGAAGCTGGCAGGAGGACCAGCGAAATATTGTTTTTTGCAATTTTAAATATCGCGGAATGAATCCCGGAAAAACAAACATTCAATCCTAGGATTGTTGACCCATGATGATGATGAATAGTAAATGGGAAAAATTATTTAGGTATTTAGCTACTTGTTTCGAAATATGAATCAGTCATTTAATCTGAGAATAAGCATACACCTCAGGCAGTTATGGGAGAAGAATTGCAGCATGAGGCAACATGCAAAGAGAAGAAAAATTCCGCCTTCGATTCAGCCACAACAAATGCCGATCGGAATATTTCGCAAGAAAACACCTAATTACACTCAAATAGACAAACAACTGTATTTGAAGTTCGGTTCAAATACTTGTTCCCAAATATTAGTACTAGCATATTACTCATCACTGGTTCTGCAAACGGTTTCGGGGAAAAGAATCATATTTCATTAGGGGTCAACCCAAAAACCTCGACATACATTTCCAAACTTCATAAGCAGAAAACAATTCGGACGAATGGCATTTAGAAAGGTATTTACTAAACGGGACAGTAACACGGAGAGCTAAAGGCAAAGGAACTGCCAGATCAATTTAGGGGTAGGAATACTGTCGTGAAGTGGAAAAAAGAAAACCACAGATTCACCCAGAGCAATATATAATCAAGGAAAAATCGTACCTTACAAGCATTACCATCTATCTGGCGAAGCCTATAAATACCTCTGTCCAATAAAACGAAACAATTGAAGGTTCCATACCGTTCAAAAATTTCAACACTCGAATGTTGGTTTCCACTATTTTTCCTCAAATCAAAGGTAGCTAAAGAGGATTTTTCGGCTCGCAAAGCACACCCATTTTGATCTGGAATTATCTCTTTAAGGGTCACCAAGGAGACGCTACTTAGAAATACAATAATGCTATGCAGCCAAATCGCAGCTAATTTAAGCTTATATTACTGGAGAGACATATAATTACTTTATATGCTACTACATATCTACATTACCACGGACGTGGGCGCCACTGGTACAGTGGCGCACACGGTGCAATGCAGTTTCCTGCAGAAATTCGTAAAAAAAAGAGGGGGGAAAGAACACAACCTGCCGGACGGTAATAATAGCGGTGTGTCTTCCAATGAGCGCAATTAAATAACATAAACAGCATACCGTAAGCAACTAGGTGAAAAATGTGGACTTCAGTATGTTTAAAAAAAATTAGCCGAAGTTCATCGTCACAGATTCCTTACGCCTTCATAAGAGGAACTTATCCATCATGTCAGTCTGTCTTATCCCAGGGGACCCCGCTTGAACTACGACTCAGAAGTCGTTATTGCTAAGAATACAAGTCCAAACCAAATCACCGGGAACACCACGTCTTCGTACAACTGAAAGCGCGCCATGAGACAGAAAAATCGACTTACTTTTCGGCGTTTCAAAATGCTGCAACTCTACAGATTCACTTACCGATGGTCCCAACCAAACCTTATCAAGTAAGACACTTCGTTTTCGATAACACTGGAAACATCATTGAAAAAAAAATCATCAAAAATTTTGGGTCAGAGTATTCAAAAAATGAGTCCGTATTTCGCAAGCGGAATACATCAATATTCTTGAAACTATGAAAGAACCAATTGAAAACAAAAGGTACACACGATACTGATTCCTATTATATATAATGCCACCTAGATAAAAAAAATGCCTAAACAAAACAAAAAATGGTGAGTTTACACAAAACTCAGCAAATACTTCCCAGGAATATAGTTGATTCATCCGCCACAGTGTGAACATACATCCTCTTATACATACCCGAGTTTCAGAGGTAGCGGTGCAACTAAAGCAATCAATAATGACGCCAAATAAGACACTTCAAAGCATTACCTATCACTTAAAGAAAAAAATAAAGGTATACTACAGCCAATGTTCAAACAAAGAGTACGTAAAATACTTAACATTCACTTGCAGTCAAAATTGGGAAGCCTGTTTTAGGTTTTAGGTTAAGGTTAGGTTTTAGGTTAAGCATGGTTTTAAAACTGAGCCCCCGCACAATAGTAACATCAAAAAACTAGCAATTATGACAATGAGTCATATAAGAAACAATCATAAATCGAGTCATATAAGAAACAATCATAAATCAAGTGAAAATAATTAGATACTAAAATCTAGTTTTTCCCTAGAACCATGCATTCTTTCACCTCCGATTCACCGCTACTTTCGTCTGCCTAGCAACGCAACGGGAATCTCTTTCGTTCTAAAGCAGTATTCCTTCGTTATCCACATGAGAACAGAGAGGAGCGGTACTTCACATTCTATTTCGCCAATTCAAGTCCACATTAGATCGAATCGGAAAGATGCAACAGGGCAATAACCTCTTACCACGAATTAAAGAAATATAAAAAGTTCGGTAACCCTTTCATTACCTTTAGAAGATTAGGGATACTTCGTACACCGCCCTACTGTTCGGAACGCTTGCATTTTCCAACACTTTAAACTAGATCTTAATTTACGCTCGATAACTCAACAAATAACTACAATTACGATACATAAGTCGATGATTTACGAACAAGACTTCCAGATCGCATGATCACATTATTCCTACTGCCTAGATGCAAATGCGTTACAGAGAAAAATCGTACTCTCAACGCCAGCTATCGACTGGGCCACAAGCAACACCAGGTTTGTCCAATCTAATCAGCGCCACAACGGCTGATGAGTTCGCAACATGTAGGAGAAACCCCTATGAAACCTGTGACTTCATTAGGCACACAACATAATGAATGTTCCAACATGCGATTAAAATAGCGTGATTAAGGCCGACAATGGCTTAGGCCACTAACCATCAGAGCAGGACCAACACAAAAGTTAAGCACCACAACTACCTCTTATACAGTGCCCTTTCGGGACGGTAGGAGTACGGTAGGCACAATGGCAAATGCATTACCGAGGCTAGTATTCAAGCCAATACATCACACAGATCTACTTTCCTTATACAAGCAGAGAGATACACTACAAACAAACTACGTATTTCCGAAGAGATAAAACTGTATCACTATATATTTATTGTGGAACAACGTGAACACTAAATATTTAAATGGAAATAACCATTTCAATTTTACAATTTCGAAAAGAAAACTCAATTTTAAATGCCACTTTAACCAGCACGTAAGATGCACAATGAATTCTGGAAACTGAATAAATGGAGATGTTAGTTGCTGTGCATACTACTTTGATACGGTGGCTAAGGAAAGAAAAGGTAAAACTGCAATTATTAACGTCATAAAGGAATCAAAAGCCATGAATTCCGCAGCTGCTTTAACAACTACATAATTGAAACCCATCTCGCGATGGTAAAAAAAATAAAAATCTATCAACGTAGAAAATATTCAGCGAAGTTACTTAGCACCATATAACGACATCTTGGAGAAATCCTTTCCATTTTAACAACACGTAACCGCTAGCCAACGACACTTCTCAAAATAGAAGGAACATATCAAAGGCTTAACATGACAAGTGCTTCAAGGCTCTCCAAGACGGAGCCATAAAGTTGCTTTAAAGGTAGCCCAGGTGAAGCATGATAAAGGGGCACATTGCGGATTTTTGCGCAATATTCCTCCACCGTCCATTAAAACGGACGAAAGGAAAAGTCTTTTGATCCATATTCAGCTGCGAAAAGTATGCATCAAAAGGATGGAGTATTTCACATACATAAGGGCTGTTTGTAATAAAATATTATGAGTATATTGCTTGAAACGCTACACAATTATTAAAGTTAAAATTTATTTATTCACGTATGAGAACTCGAACATGTAAAAATGTTACCATTGGAACTTAAATAGAATTTTCACATTGAGAATAATTAATGACTATGACTAAAATAAAAAATTCCAAATCATCTTAAGTCAGAGATACTATTTATGGAAATACCTATGTATCCTGAGAAACCCGGAATGGAACTACAAATATTGTTTCGTGATCCCTAAATTCATGGCTGAAGTGATTTTAAAGGTGACAGTTCAGAAAACCTACAGCTTGAGAATTAGATAGCAAAAAAATAAACCAACAGAGTTGGTTACCACAATATCTGGGCAGATTACGCAATAAGCCAGCAGGGAAGTCTCTATCATTACGGACAAGAGATAAAAACCTCTCCTCGATTACCGACAAACAGAACAATCATTGTAATAGAACACAAAAGGAAGACAAGAATGCAGAAAAATTTCCATTCATAAAAGGAGAACTAATGCTAAATATTCCGTCATCTACGGCAAGAATGGGATTTTCAATCCTAACAGCTGACAGAATTGATAATTTATCACAGTAATATATCAGGAATAAGGATCTCGAATTACCATAAACACTCATTCCCGACTTTGTGAAGATGGTGAACTACAAATACACGCGTTTCGCAGGTTCGTACCATTTATTTCGCTGTTATTTCCCTCGTTGCCAGAAGGTAATAATAATTAATGATAATCACTCGGCAGCCACAGTGGATGATTATAAATGAATATATAGATATAAAATTAAAATAATAATCAAAACCTGAATCTATAAATGGCAAAATTG
Organism: Platycnemis pennipes; assembly: GCA_933228895.1. Taxonomy (NCBI): domain Eukaryota; kingdom Metazoa; phylum Arthropoda; class Insecta; order Odonata; family Platycnemididae; genus Platycnemis; species Platycnemis pennipes. The sequence goes on along the minus strand of OW121848.1, from coordinate 97,733,915 downwards.
TGGCAAGTAAATGCTAGGGCAGTACCTATGTTCAATTTCCAGTTAAAAAAGAGTATTTATGACCTATACCATTTCCTTTCATAGAAAAAAGCGAGCGAGGCCGGGAGCATCGAGCATTTAAGATTCACCTGTTACAGAACTACGTCAGGATATATACACAAGTCCATAGAGAGAACCGAATTACGAGCTTGACTAAACTCATCGAATTGACGATATCAATCGTGATTCTTTTGCCTACATGAAAATAAGGATAAATGGTAAAAACCTCTTGGAGAACCGAATTCTCTCTACAACAGAGTTAATTAGCATCCGGTGGAATAAAACTAAATTTAAAACGAATGTATGAAATGACATTGATATGTTTCTAAAAATGAGTGACAAGATCAGTTTTCACGCGATGGATGTGAGACGAAGTCCACTAAAACAATAGCACATATATTTTCTAGTATATTTATTTGGAAACTTACTCATGTTTTATTCGACTAATTTATGAAATTTTTGCATGCTATACCTATAGTATACATAAATCCCATTCGTTTAGGGAGCTTCAATTGCAATGTGTCGAGAGAGAGAGAGTGAACGAACAAATTTAACCACAGGCCTTACTAAATTCAACCATCACACCTCATTAATTCTCTTTCATTGCCGGACAGGAGACTATAAAAGACACTTTGCTCCGCCTGTCCAACATTATAATATAAAGTAACCTCTAAATAAGTGTTATAATTATAATAGTATTATATTATAGCATTATTTATATAAGAGCATGTACGTAGTGCATTGGGTGATTACTCACTCCTACCACAAACCCTCGAGATGACTTGCAGAGTACTCAGTAGCTTTGGATCACCAGCTGTATACTATTTCTTTCCCAAATAAAGGTCTTCAACAACTCTAAAATAGTTCAGCCCATTAATCCATCAACTTCTTCATGTTCTAAATGCTCCAACTGGTCATTTTCCAGTGTATTCCGGTTTCTACACCCCCACATTATTTGATTTGCACAAGCATCCAACACATAGCTCTGAAAGCTACCACAAATTTTAAGCCAATTTTCCAATCACACGTAGCTCCGATGTACTAAGTGTCACATCACGACTGCCCTCATGCTCGGTTTCTTGTTAGATGTTATTCGGGCACAAGACTATAACATCTCATTCTGGCTATTCAATAACAGATTTACACGACCTCACTGTCACATCAGAAGTACAATTACTCCACACCTATTGGATTACAAAAAAAACTATAAATTTCTTAGCCTGCAAGGATTATCGACATTATGCAGTTGAGGCCATACCAGCGTGGTAAGGATGATAATTTAATATTTAAACAACTTACTCAATCAAGTAAAACTCAACTTATCGCATTTAGTTGTCACATCAATGACTTAAATACCCGAAAGTTGTCAGAAATAATCAGGAAAATTATAAACTATTTTCCACTCACTATTTGATCAACCTAGCAACAGCTGCAGATCATAAACGGCAATATCACCCTCAAATTAAAGTGTCTAGAATTGCGAATCCGACTAAATTACCAATGAAAACACGATTATATTTATGAACTGTATCATCCCAATGGCGCTGCTATATTCCAGACAAATGACGCATCAGAATGCATATTTTTCTAATCTTAAATGTAAAACACAAAATACGTGGTTTTCCGCAGAGCGGCTACAGCTACAGTAGGTTATAGCGCGAATATCCTCGGGGAGACTCAATAAAATAAAAATTCTATGTAGCCCATTGGCGTAAGGCGTTCCAAGCAAATGGACGAAAACAACTTTAAACGGTGCTCCATTACATTACTCAACTACTTAAATATGAGAAGTCGACACCACCTATTTCATTTCATATTGGTAATGCTAGCGCAAAATTTATCTAAGTGATTGATAAATTCATCAAATACTGAAGAAGAAACAGAAGAGGAACGGAAAAACCACGATTTGGAAATTATTTTAATCCCAGACGCATTTTCGAAAGTACTTTATAAAAGGTGCGATAAAATAATCACAGACGTGAGATCTACATCTACATCTATACGATACCCTGCAAGCCACCGCGAGGGTGTGTGGCAGGGGGTGAAGATCACCAGGCATGCACTACCAACATGAGATTAATGTAAGAGAAATATGCAGGGCCAGTCACGTGGATGAAATCGCAATGGTAGCAACGAATAATTAGGCCCTATACGTTACATCGAATAAAATGATGAGATCCACCAAGAACATAAAAGGAGATTCGGTAGAAATCATTCTTTGTGGAAGAGTGAAGGTAGCTGCTCTGAAATAAAATATGTACGTTAGCGTAAGAGAAATCATTCGTCCACCTCCGAAGGAGTTATAAAGAGCATGAGGTTTATGAAGCACGAGTAACGTCGAGCACAAAAATGCTGAACCTAGCAAGGAATTCACTATGAACAAATCACTATAAATATACGGTTGGGACATGAAAGTAAACTTGTCAAATGCCGTTTCAATGGGCCAGAAACCCAGACCAAGCGAACAGCTGAACAAAGAAGAATATAGAGGCCTACTAGACCTTGAGTTAGGAGACTGAATTCGTGGTTCGAATTAACAGATACAAACCAAGAAGAGCAGGCGAGAGTATGCACATATGAAACGCAATAAGAACAAGAGGACAAAAAACTTAAGTGGACAAACCTAGCGACAAAATATATTATGAACATAACAGAAGGAAAAATCCTGCGAATGAGATGAGTAACAATGGCTATTTAAAAGGCATTTAAGAAAGAAAAAGCCCCTGACTACAACCCTTGATTAGAGGATACTAGAGGTATGCATTATACAAAGGATTAAATCACATTATAAAGTAAGTTCATAAATAGTCCCAAGCAGAATGCTTGGGAGAGACATATTTGTGACCTTATTTTAATTGAAGGATACCTTTGGAGTCTTCCATGGTGTTAAAAAAAGATAATCCTCATTCTATTCGTTGGTAAATCACCATGTCTTACAGTTTTAATTCATTCATAAGATAAATAACAAACATACGTCACCGACATGTTTAAGTTCTTAGATCCTAAAACGTGAAAACTGCGGCAGATAAGCCGTTTAATACGCATCCTTAAAATAAACATTCAATGATATGGCAATATAAATTATATCGTAACCCAGCATGTAAAAACACTAACATTTAAGTTTCCTGGCGATTAGTATATGCCAAATAGGTAGAAGGAGAGGGGCAAGTAAAGGTCCGAGGATGTGCTCCTGATAAACATTCGACAGGAAATGAACAAGAAGCGTAAGCTACACCAATGCTTAAAGTAGACAACTACATACTAACCGATGGAGGCAAGGGCAGGGTAAATGTGGATGGCATAGGCAGGATATGCGGATGGCATAGACTTCCCAATTCGTAAAGTACAACGTAATTATTCGATAAATATTTAAAAATTGTGCTTTTCCACAGTAAAAAAATCTACAAGACATAACTTGGATGGAGTGCGAGAATAATAAGTGGAACCAAGGCATTATGAAAATAATACGACTCAGTACCATTCCACACTAACAGTCCCGCCTACCAAACTCAGTTTTCCACCTGTAAATCCTTCGCCCTTCCCCTCTTCTTTGGTTTCGAATTTCTCTGTCAGGGTAAATAAGACCTCGCCGCAGTGACAGAAGTTTTATCCCATTTAATAATGACGCGTAAGCGTCGAAAACAGTACAGATCATACATTTTTGAGTGGAATAGTACTAAGCCTACAAGATAAACAAAACATTCATCGAAATCGATCCGACTCCCTTAATAACTATGTTGCAAAAATATTCATAGCAAACAGTGAATTCCCCCATAACTTGTTAAGTTGACTACAATACAGCATAAATGGGGCCAATTACCATACAAGATGGGAAAAAAGGAACATATATATCTAGTAGGATATTTCAAGCCTGCCGCGTGAACGGCGGTGAAATTCACATTAATTACCATGAGAAAAAATTCATCTGGACCGGGAATCGAACCACGGACATTTGCGTTACCATCCTTGATGGACCGCGGGGGCTCAAAATCTAGTACCTTGAACCTCGGTAAAATTGCTATGGGAACTAAAGATCCTGGGTAGCGTAGTGGTCTGCGTGGCCTGGAAAGCCAAAGGTCCGTGGTTCGATTCCCAGTCCAGGTGAATTTTTCTCATAGCAATTAATGTGAATTCTACCACCGTTCACGCGGCAGGCTTGAAATATCCTACCTTTACCACCAAGCGCGGCTTTGGCGCTGGATGGGGTTCACCATCGCTCGTGGCTTTTTTGAAGCCCTTTCTCCCTTGCGTTGCCATCCGTGATGGACCAAGAGGGGTCAAAATCTAGTACCTTGAACCTCGGTAAAATTGCCATGGGTATTAGGGATCCTGGGTAGCGTAGTGGTCTACGCAGTGGCCCGGAAAGCGGAAAGTCCGTGTTTCGATTCCCGGTCCAGGTGAACTTTTTCTCATGGCAATTAATGTGGTTATATATCTAGTGGCTATACCCGAAGGCCAACGTCATCTCTGAGGGCAGGCACTACGGAATACAGCCACCTTACAGCGGGTGAAATTCAAGCCTTAGGATGGGGGGTTTGGGGGCTGACGTTTCTCTCTGCCAACAACACTTTTCCAGAAAGATCTGATACCTAAAAAATAACTTAACTTGAGTATAGAGGAACTGCCACAAGAGACTTCAAAGCAGACATGTACCCAGGCACTCGGATAGAATGTAAGTTTTTTTATGATACATGGATGCAACTGCAAGAAAATAGCAAGAATGACGGGAGCTTGAAAATGTCGCCACTTAGGGATTAGCATATTTCAAAGAACTTATGGGTACAGAAAGAATAGAATAGAACAGAAAAAAATATGTATTGGCCTAGGAGCGATTGCTCCTACGAGGCAGTAGTTTACATCATAACATAATTTTCTTGCAAGGAAAAAAAAATATAATATATAACATAAGAGGGACTCAAAGGTAAATTCTTTACTATAATGGCAAAAAGTTTCATCGTCCAAAACAGCAAGGGCAAGAAATTCTGGCGATGGACATGCAATGAACAAACTTTTCCTAAAGAACAAAAAAATACATCGTATTTTGAATAACGTGATGGAACAGCATTGCACTCAAAATAGTACATCATCAATAATCAACAAGGAGCAATAATAACAACTGTATACTCTGGCAACTCATTGACTGAAGTCAACGCGCATTTCAAGATCTACGCGTAATTCTCTAAGACCCTGGACCCGGGAAATATGCGTGAGTAAGACGAGGAGGAGATGGAGACGTAAGGAAAGAAATGGACCGAGACACGGCTCATCTTACAAGCTCGGACCTCATTAAATAGGGTACGTACGTGAAAAAGAAGGAGGAGGGTGGGAGAGGCTTGGGTAAGCGACACTCATTTCCCTGAGGGCATCAACCCAAACTTTTCTTTCTTCACCCCCTTTCCTCCGGCCCTCTAGCAAGAGAACTGAGAACATACAGACATTCCAATCACGGAATTGCTTTTAAGCTGTTGCTTCTGAAGATGTCGCATGGGTGTTGCGCCTTAATTGACCAGTCTTTCAGCCTTCAAATTTAATTATATTCACCAACGATGTAAAGATAAAGTAATTCTTTTCACGGATGGATACGTAAGACTTCCACCGAATTCCCTGGTTACTGCATTCCTGCATTAAAAAGTCTCTAGCTCTAAACAGTTTCCTACCTCTTCACTGCATAACCCGTTTCATCGGTTTTGGGTAGGCTGCTAAATATGTTAACTCCGTTTCCAAATACAAAAGATTATCCTAATTCACACCCATGAAAAGAAGCCGGTTCCATTTAACAACAATCAAAGGAAAAAAACCCAAGTAAACCAATATTGTACGAAAGGAAAGCCTAATTTTACGCTCTATCGGCTAAACTCCGTATACAATAAAATGAGTGGTGTGACATTACCTCCACCAAATTCTGATCCACTATGAACCACCATGTCACTTTCAACTATTAACAACAATATTTCCCGTGAAGGGATCGTAGAAGCACGACTGTATAATACATCATGAGAATCCTACGAAAAAAATTACAACAGCCGACAAATTACAAGCAAGTGATTAGAAAACAACCTGCTGAGGAAAGCTTAGGAAATCCATCCTAAATTTCCACTACGGCCGGCTAAAAACTAAGGTGAAACCTGTTACACGAGATTTGTTACTTAAAATACACACGTTCTGCAATCAATGACGTTCTCCAATCAATGGCGCTCTCCAATCAATCACAATGGTGATCGATCTTACCGATCCCCACGCAGGACACTTTAAAAAAATACACATTAACAGAGCTTATGGTGCACATATATATTTCCTTTACTTTCATGCAAAAAAGCTTCATCTGTTGAACAGTGAATCTCACTCTTACGGCAAAAGGAATAGTACCAATATTCATGTCACTTACCATTAATTGATGATCTATGGTAATCTTATTGTTGCGGGAATAAAAATTTATTATTTTCTACCAAAAGGCATTTTATTGCCAAAATACCTACTCAAGCTCAAGAAAAATGTAACTAACATGTACAACTCCTGACAAACCTCATACTCGCTTACAAGTACGGTCCTCGGGTAAATAAACTATAACTAATTAAAAGAAAGTTATCACCGCAATAAAAACTCAAATTCACACGGAGGGAAATATTCCTGAAAATCTCTCTATGATGTCATTTCTCTTCGCTAGTGAAAGACAAGGAGTTAAATAACTTGGGGCTATAGGCATTCACATAATATTTTCCGTCATCACTAAACATGACAATGCAGAATCCTCAAGTCCACGAGGGCCTCAATCTCAGATAAAAAGGCACGTATTACATTTTCTACACTTTCCTTCCGCCACTATTGGAAACAACACCTATTTCTCAAAATAAGAAACGTATCGCTTTTTCAACACAGCGACTAGTTCCAACGCACACCGTCGGCGAGGTGACTATAAAGAATGCTTTAACAGAAATGAGTTTTCGCCCTCACCACGCAAATGCGATTAACCGACGGTTGAAAAATGACTGGATGCTGAGATCCGAAATGAGAAAACTGATAAATGCCTGTCATGTCCTTTAAATACCACTACAACGTTCTTCACTTAGTCTTTCGCGGCAAAAATGGAAAGATCGGTAGCAAAACGAAAAATAACAGTGATAGAAAATGTGATTCATCAGACGTTATCACCCAAGATTCAAAACGTCACAGTTCAACCCCAACGGTTGAAGGGGAGTAAAAGGTAGCTGTCATTTCCCGGAGCAGCTCTCGGTAGATGGCGGCTTTTCATATGTTTTTGAGACACGTCCTGAGTGCCCAACAGCGTAAACGCGCTCACCATACCCGCCCGCCCGACCGGAACCAAATGGCCAAAGAATTCTACGAAACTTTACATTCACGCCATCGACAGAAACCTTTCGGCCCATTTATATTTAATCACTAAAAGCTTGCAGAGTGGTTTGACTTTCGGCACTTCCCAATGACGTCGCTAAATAAGGTGACTTAATGCCACTGCAGGTTCCTTTCAAATCAAATTTTATTCCTCCATGAGATACAATTCACATAAAATTACACTCACAAATAATGAAATGGCAAAGTAAAACAGGAGTTCGTGCCCTGCTGCCTGTTTAAACTAAAAAAATACAAACTAATTTTTACCATACGAGCAAAAGATGATACGTTAAAAATCCGCTATTACAAGAAAGCATCTGACATAGGATAACCACATATTTCGCTTCTGAACTGAAAGAAAATGCCTATTCTCATTGTACAAAATAAACTGTACACCCTTGCACTCTATTGCGTCAAAATTGTGGCAAAACAAAGCAATTGCAAACAGTGAAAGGCACATTCGTTCCCAAGCTCGGCAATTCAACCAATGAAACTTTCAACATTATCTATTCGATCCGACGTGAGCGCCACTACTGCTGGGAATGACTCGTAGGAAACCAGGGGGGAGAAGAAGAAAAACTTGACGTTCGTGAAGGAACAAGAAACAAAAAATAAAGAACAGGTGAGCCCGGCGCAAAGAGAGGAGTGTGGGGGCAGATGGGAGGAAATGAGCAGGTAATGGAGGGAGGGGAGGAAGACGGTTCCCGTAGACTGGACGAAGAAGCAACCAAACACTCAAGAATTCCTAATGAACTCTTGCATGTGAGAGAGTAACCCGAAGCAGCGCCGTGGATCATTTTCTAACAAATGCTTCGTCAATTTTCAAAAAGGCTCTCGCAAGGCGCAGAGATCCAACACAATCACCAATAAATTCAACCACAAAACTTATGGAGCACAAAAACATGTTAATAAAACAGGTATCCTCTGTTAGCCTTCTAAAACAGTTAGCATGAAATTACTGAATAAAGATAGCGAACGGAAACCGTCGGGACACGAGGAACAAAGACTCAGGTACCTGCCTTAATCATGAAATTAAGGAAGATACTTACAAAATATGAAAACGCAAATTAAAAATGAAATGCCGCAATGAGAACTTAAATAAACGGAAATTTACTGCAGGACCTTCAAAAGTCTAGTAGCCCGTTGAACAACGAAACACTCAATAGAAATGTAAGACAGATAGATCAACACTACTATCCCGTTACGATACACTCGGTAGTCCCAACATCCTAGAATGCGAGAGAATTGATTGACAACCGGCAAACACCACTTCAATATTTACCGCAAACTAATAATTAACACATAGTTGCCTGCCACCTGAGAAAACTGACGTTACAACGATACAACCCATGATTTCTTCTTCAATACTTTCAGATTTCTATGAGCACTTATAAGAAATACATCCTCCATATGCAGGAATTAAACTTCCCAGATAGTGTTATACGTATTAGTCGAAGTTCCGACGACCGCCTGTTCAAATCACACCAACGTGGCCAGGGAACGGCCGTTTAACGCAAAAGCAGGTGAGTGACCGAGACTACGACATTTTCGGTGATCTCACGAGTAAATGCATCTTTCCCAAGCCGCTTCACAGTTTCTAAGGGTGGGTAATTTTGACAATATATATTTCAATTAAAGAAAAATGCACAACTACGAGTTTTAAAAGAAGTCGAGATCTCATCTACACAGAAGACTCGAGCATGGCGATCGAGGCGAGTCATTAGAGAATCTGCAAGAAACTGTAGGTACAACAATTATCTCACAATTAACCAGTAAAATTTCATTTCATTAATATAGACTTCGATAACGATTGGGAACCAAACTGGTATTTGAAAAATATCCGCAAAATATTGGAAGTTGTGAAAATCCGCGCAGGGTGTAGGTGATGACGTATCTAAAGAAAATATTAGTTCTTAGGTTTCCGCTACGTTGTTCTTTGGGATATCTCTCCATAGCTCCTCGAGTTCACAACTAGTGCGTTGGCCTGTGATGACCACAGTTGCTCAGGTACTCCAACCGGCGTCTAGAGGTTGAAGGGAGACTTCTGACCTGAAGACGCCCGTTGGAATATCAGCTAAGCTGTTGTCGTCTGCAACGCACACGTTCTTACAACTTTCTATGAGCACTTATAAGAAATACATCCTCCATATGCAGGAATTAAATTTTCCGGATAGTGTTATACGCATTAGTCGAAGTTCCGAAGAGCCATGGAGAGAAAATCTATATACATAAATAAATAAAATTATTCCCTTCCCTTAATCATAAACTCAATGTTCCGGTGACCTCGAATCCAAATAAACAAAATTCCAAAAAAACTGCCTATGAGTGTGCGGAAGCCTGTACACTATCTAAAAAGTGTCAAGGAAGTGGAGTTCAATTGGTGTCCTTTTCTTGCCTGGCAAATGACAAATGGACGAACACCAAAATATCAAGCACATAACAACCATAATCCTTCACTAACCACAAAAACAATTACGTACCATGAACGATACAACAAAACAATTTCTACCGGGAAATTGTCCACGTCACATTCATGTCTGTGTGGCAGGGATATTCTGACATGCATTCAAAGACGACTGGATAAAGACCATTTACTACTTACTTCTCCCCATAGAGAGAATTCCAAATGGAATTAATGGGGGAAATGTGGTCCAATGGCAGAGGTCATATTCCAAAACCTTTGAGCCACAGGAGCTAAGAGGGGGGAGGAGTGAGGTCATGGGTCCCCTACATCCAACAGCATAAAATGTAATACCACGCACAAAACAGAATTCATAACAATATACGTAAATGCCTGTATACTTACTTTTGAATATTAAAAACTCTTAAGCATACAAATCATACTGTTCGCCCCTAACTCAATTTATTTGATTCTCCAAAACATATCACACAGTGTTAGAACAACTAACAGCTTGATCTTCAGAAAGACTGCCACCAACCATCACTTAAACAACAGAGTTGTTCCTAGTGTTAAACTTTTACATTCTGTTTTTTTTTGGAATAATGTGCACTAAGATTATGATGCGTGTTGCTTAGTATTTCTTCTCCTTTCCCAATGCTCTGTTCCTGAGTGACGGACCATTCCTTCCATGCTCACTCAAGTGAATTTCCATAACACACCTTATCATATACCTAGAAGTACAAAACCTGAGGATGTTTCAGTTTTTTCAGAAAACAAAATGCAGGGAAACCAAGGAGACAGGTGTTCCATTTTGCTTTTCACAGCAAAGTCAACTTTAACCAGATTACACTAAATCACTTTGGCAAGAGGTTACCCTATACATCACCTAATAATAATTTTTTGCTATGCAAAACTAACAGTGGGCAAAGTGAATAATTATAAGGTAAAGATGAAAACTACTGTATGATGTTTTAAAGTGGTATGATGTCAATCAAATACCTCAAAAGAGATGTACTTCCTATCAAAAGCCTGACATGTTTTCAGTTAATATCATGGACAACAAATACACAACAAAATGACCATCAATGTCTATATCAGTTTCAAGGCAAATTGGTCAATCCTGGACCTATGACTGGTAAAACATGAGTGCATTGCCACTATAAGGCACTCCAAATTTCATATCCATGTATACCTACTTAGTATAAAAAATATTTTCAATATAAATAGAGATATATAAAAGCATAGATGGTGAATTTGATGATGAAGATAGAGCGGGAGGAGCAGAGAGTAGACAAAATATTTCAACAAATAATGTGTTTGAATATGATATCTGGTATAGTCTACAATGGTAATATGAACTACTTATTCTACATTTGGCAATAATAATAAAAAAACAAGAGGTTAATTTTATCTATGAACTGTCTGTGAGCTGTCACCTGGGAACAACAAAGACAAGGCCTGAACCCTAGTGAGAAAATGATAGAAAGGAATTGGGGAAAAATATGGACAAGGGAGGAATAAATATTCCATGTAATGCAAACACCTGGATTAGTACTGGAGTATAGATAAATAAGATAATGGATATGGATAAAAAAGATTCTCAAATCCTTCTTAACAACTGCAATTCTCATCAAAATAATCAAAAGAATTTTTTACTGAATGGATTTTGCTTTATTATGTCTCCCGGATTTAATATTACCAGCAGCATCGCATAAAACTACTGTCTCATGACCCTGCATCACAAAGCATAGTGCCAATTATCTGAGCCAACCTTCAAATAACTATGAAGAGATTAGCTGATAGAAGAACTCAGTGGAGAGCTATGTCAAACCAATCTGAGGATTGATGACTAATGTTGATGATGAACCGAATCTTAGTGCTGGCTAAAAACAGCAATTCACATTTATCTCAGATCATTAGAAAAATCACCTTTTCCTGATAACTATCAGTGAAATGCTCCAAAATATTCCTCATGAACATGTTAAGCAAAAATTACAAGTGAGTAAATGCACATACTGCCGTATTTATTCCTCAGTATAATGAAATTCTACTCTAGTTTTCCGGAGACAAGAAATGCAGAATGCATCACATAAAAACTAATATGTAATAATAACAGGAAATACAATGTAAACAAGGTTTAAACCATTATTTAAAGATTAAAATATGTATTCTGTGACAACTAAGAACAAATGAAATGTTATCTTTGTAATTGTTAAGCCTAAAATTCGAAAATGTGTCAAACAAAACCCAATCCATTATCTGCAGGTACCGCTACTCCTTACTACAAGGGAAAAACTTCATAAGGATCCTACATATTTATTTGCAAGAAAAGTAAGCACACATGACTGATTGGAAATTAATAAGAGAATTGTCTCATTTTCAACTAAAACAACCAGAAAATATGAATTCAGCCCCAAAAAGTAGAGAAGCAAGTGTTACTCTAAAGCCTAAAGTGAATAATAACGAAATGTGAAGCTCATTCTCAAAGTAACTTTATCACGCACTCATGGATAGGCTAACGGAATGTATAGCATTGTGAAGAAAGGAAAAAAAACAACACTGCACTTCCACATTAAAGATTTGTTCACACGACCCAAGTTTCAGACGTTGTGCAGCACAGCAGCAAAACCTGGGTGGTGTGAATAAATTTTTAATGAAGAATTGCAGTGTTGTTTTATCCCCTGTCTTCACATGAAAAAATTCCACTAAATCAAACCTGAGAGTCTCCTTAATGTATAGCAAAATTGATCTCCTGAAATTAGTCAAGTAAGCACGAAAAAGTTTAAATTAGTCAGTCAAGAAAATCGTAAACCACTAAGTAAATAGTAATTCATCCACAAGTATAGCAGAATCCATGTCTAAAACTAAAAAATGACTAACAAAGTCCACCTAACAATCAACAAGGTAATGAAGACTACCAATATATAATTTATTTCTTACGACACTGATGTGGAAGTTGAATTAAAATCATTCCAAACGAAGAAATTAAATACACTAATAAACAGTGATGGATAATCAAAAAATTGAATGCATCAGCCAATGAAGCAAAATGAGAAATGTGTAAACAAATTCAGTAATCAAACCACCTGCATCAAAGGAAAGATGTGTGCATAAAAATAAAATGGATCATTAAAATTGAGGATGACAATGGTCGCAAAAATCATATAGCAATAGAGATGACAGAAATTCAAACAGTAGAGTTAGTTTTATGTGAAGAAGGGTGAGATAACCAATCAGGATTAACCTCTTGTAGCATGCAGATGCCTTTAATATCTCATTGCATACGGTTTACAATGACTACATGATATACAAGGGATGATTTCCAATAAATGGATTGTTTTCATGAACTAAATCACAAGGCGCAAGAGAACAAAACAGACAACTCTGTAAATAAACTACAACACATTTAGCTGAGTACTTCATAGAGAACTATAGCCAGTGGCTTACCGGAATCTTTCTGGGCTCCTCACCATGTAGGCAAAATGAGTTCATAAGAATTGAGAGTGGACCCTTATCAGTTATAGGCCCCCCACCATGCAGGGACTGCGGGGGTGTCTGGCACGCCACTGACTATAGTTAATAGTTTTGACAAAAAAAAGGTACATAAAAGAATTGTACAGAGGGGGGACACTATAACAGCAACAAGGACCGAAAAAAAAATTACCAGGGGAATGTTTGAGCATCAATATAAACATATCAGTAGAGGACTAAGATTAACTGCAAAAGTGACATCAAAACTTCACATAAATCCAATCAAATTTTCTCACTCATTATTTAACCCACTGATTGGATTAAGGTTAGTAAATTAAATGGGAATGATAATTTTCCTTATGCTCACACACAATCCTCCTAAATTAATTGCTTCAATGGATACCATACAAATAAGTGCAGCCACAAAACTAACTGACAAGCCCTCACGGTGTTACCCATTAGCCTTTGTGCTTATGCAGCTCAGGTACATACATAAATTTTGGACAGCAAATAGCACACCTAATTATTTCATGACCAATAGATCTGACACTGTGCCCCCAAAACCAAAGGTGATTAACACAGAAGTGTCTATATAACAAGAAAAAAAAACCTGGAAACATATAAGAAAAATTTATGATTCGATGAATAAGATCTGTCTGCCATATGCACAGAAAGCACCAAATGGGATTTTAAAAAGCTGAAAATGTGATGTGTTGGTGTAATATGAAGATACCAATGAAAACCAGGGAAAGCCAGGCATTAGAAAGAAGAAACTGAAATTTGAGCAATCGGTAAAGCAAACAAGGATTCACGAGTAAGAGAAAATAGGAAATCAACGATAACATGTATCATCCCCTCATCCCATTCCATAGTATCCATCACGCATTCAAAACACACTAACAAACCCACAACATATTCATGTGATTTCTCTCCATTATTTCAGGATAAGGTAAACAGAGGGATTAACTTTTGCCATCATAGCCTGAGGGCTGGACCATTATGTGCTTCAATGATGGAAGTGCTGCCATTTAAAAGCAATCCTTGTTATGTATACTCCATGACACTAGCCACAATATATATGTCACAAATAAACTGAGACAACTATATCATTTGAGAGAAGTAAACATGGAACATCCTCAAGATGTATACCATTATTAGCATTAGAATAAATTTATGGATATTTCAAACAAATTAATTACAAACCGAATACACAAGACCGTCAGATCCTACAAGCACTCTTGTGAGCTTCTTAGTGGATATTGTACAATGATGTTCAATTAAAACAATGGGCAATTATTTTGTGCAATCAAATATCTCACAACTCTGATAGAAAAGTGGTGCCAATTACAAGCATTCCTTAATATCTCAAAAGATACCAATTCCCACAGGTAGCACTGAATAATAAAAATATATAAGTGAATTGACTTATGTAAAGAAAACACCATTTCACAACAAGTAACAAGGTAACAAAATAGAAAATTCTAAATGAGCATTACATAAATCCTACATCCTGAAATACAAATATTGATCACTTTCTCCATAATCAGCATCAACAACACATAGAAAGTTAAATGCATAATGTAATATGGAGTAAAAAGAAATTAGTTAGAGAAAATCTCCAATGAATTTCTTTTTCTTCTATGCACTACAGTAAAAATTTCCATATTGGCATAAATGGCTCCACTAAGATAAACACAAGTGTGTCTAATATAAAGGTCTTAAACGGAATGAGTTGTAAAGGGGTGAATATCTATTATGATTCAGAGGCTCATTTCAATAACACCTAAACACAAACATACAAAGGACCCAAGCTACATTTTCCCTACAGGGCATGATCAATATCACTCGACAACCGATCATTACAAAACGATTAGCCTGAAAAGCAAAATCTTCTTACAAACATCAAGAACATACCAGGATGTATTCCAATGAAATAACCATAAATACCTTGTCAGAAAAAATTCGTATGTGTGTAGGTACTCTATGAATGATATTCCTGTGGCATGACTGAAGCTTTTGCAAAGTAAAATTTCAACGTTGTGAATATCACCTAATCCATTGCTGTTGGAAAATAATTTTACAGGAAATTTTCTAATCGCTCATGCATTTGGTATTCCCAAATGTGGGCTCTCTTTGTCATTACGTTCTGAATAACACAGAAATATAACTAATGCCAATTGGTGAACAATAACAAATCTAAAGCAAACACGGCCAAAGGATCAAAATGTAATAGTAGGTATATCAATGAAGGAAAGTAAACACTATCCACATTCTAGAATGTTGAACAAGACTGAATTGAAAACTATGACTACCTAAAAGAGAATTTGAAGAAAACTACCACAACATCAAGGCTATCCTGGAACTATTGGCTTATGCGCCGAAATGAAGCTAAGTTTTTGACAGCATCGCCTGACCTTAAAACACTTAATGGCATATCAGCATTTTATACAGTTAAACGCAATTTAAGTCATACTATATTACGGTTCCAATGGAGAGAGACTTTCTATGACAAAACATGCTTTTTGAAGCATTACAAGGAGGGATGGACCTAATATTGCAAACTACTACACTCAGCATTTAGTTTTATAAGAGCACCTATTGTTTTGATTCCAAACATCTCTGTAGAAACTCAGTAATGGTATGGCATGTAAATTACATTCAAACAGGGCCACATGAGAGTTTATAAAACGAGAGTAGAACAGGCGGATATCACAAAACGTACTTGTTTGCTATCGGGCGTGCACGAATTGGATGGCAAGATAGGCACTTTTATATTAATGAACCATTACATATACAACAGAGAAGAACAAGTGATCACATTTTCTCATGAAAGGGACAATGCCCAAAACACGACGCCATTGGGTAATTAGTATAGTTGTAGATTATTTAACGTGTGTAAACAGACAGGGGGAAAAACAGAAGGATAGGAAGCCGATCTATGATGACTAGTACATTGTCTCGCTCGTGACCTCCTGTTTATTACATAACTTAATACGGATGGTGATTACATGGGTTAAAAACTAGTCGTTTAATTCATTAGGCATCGGCTAGATAATCGTTAGCAATTGTATACACATATATGGTTACATAAAAAGGGCTCACAATGTGAGACAATCTATAATCACCTGAGGTTGGTTCCTGTACCCAGGAGTGACCTGGTGAGGGCTGTAAGATGCAAGTGGACGTTGAGGTGGCCAACTCTGGTTGTACTGCTGTTCACCACTGACGTTAGGGGCTACACCTCCCTTCTGTGACCCCTGCATACTTCCACCAGTTCCAGGGCCATACTCTGCACCATAACCACTATTCTGATGATATCTGTGGACTGCTGCTGCCGCCGCGGCAGGGTTAGATGACTGAAGGAGTTGGTTTAGGGTCGGAGTGGGCCCAGTTGGTTGTGATATGCTTTGCCCTGAGAGAAACCTCTGCTGCTGCTGGGGACCACCAGGGATTGATGCACCCGCATTAGCCCCGTGAGGTGGGAAACCACCACCACCAACGTTAGGGCCAGCACTAGGTGGTCGGGGGGGCACCATTGGCCCGCTCGGAATAGGTTTCGTAGCGGGGGGAAAGCCATGCCTCATTCCTTGTTGACCAAATTGACTAAATGGATGATTTTGGTGTATGTTACCCGTGTCGGCACTGTTTTGAACAGGATTTCCAACTCCGTGTTGCTGATCGGGATGATAGTTCCCTCTAGCGGAGAGGGTAACACTAAATCCTTGCATGTTTTGCCCACCACTCTCTGACACTTTAACGAAATTCCCGTCACTTCCTGCACTTTGTTCCGAATTTTGTGAGAATGACTTACCTTCCGAATTAAGTTTCCCCCCATCCACATCGGAATTATTAGAATTCGTATCGCTGTTAGCAGTACTATTGTGAAGAGGAGGCCCCGCACCCGACTCTTGCCGATATTGACTCATCTCAACAGGAAGGCTGTTTTGGCCGGGAGACTTAGCTTTCGTATTGATAACTACACTATCAGACCCTAATAATCCTCGTCCTCCATTCTTTTCTGTTCCATTTTGTAATCCTGTATTTCCAATATCCTGAGTCTGGTCTTGCTGCACTTGCTCACAATTCACCTCATTTTGCTGCTGGTTTTCAGCTTGCGTTGCAGCCATGTTAGGCCGAACGTTTCTCGCTGCCAACACCCAGCCGCCGCAAACACGGCCAGCACTTCGCTACGTGATTCCGAAACTCTCCGAGAGCCAGTCCACTGAGCAGCATAATCCTTCCATCACTTTATTGATCACATCTACCGCAGTTAACTTACCTCAAATGCTGATAAAAAGGTCAGCATAGTACTACTACCTTCCACCACTCACTATTATTTCGCATATCTACTTCAATAGCGCGAAAGGAGGTTAGGGAAAAGATTGTAAATCCATCCGCAACAATAACAACAAAATCTGCCACTGCAAGGGAATATTGTGACCATTACATATACAATATTTAACCCATTCAATAAACAGGCTCGCAACATGCAGCAGTTCTCACCATACTCGAAAACTTAATAACAAAGTAATCCACGAAACAAGAGAATCTGAGAACTACTTTTCGAAATTAAAATCTTAGCGCGGAAGGGTACATTTCATCCGCACGACAGCGTCTGAGTCATTCGCTTTTGAAAAGGTGGTAGCAAGCAATCATCAGAATTGTAGATTTTCAATAGTTTTCTCATCACATTTCGCTATTTTAAAAATATGTAATGTGTTATATTTTATCCCTAAGCTTTCGTCTCCATAGTTCTGCGAAAGTCAAATAATTCGAGTCGCAAAGGAGTTGAATCCGGAGGAAATGCTCATAACCCCCGGCGCGTCATTAAGTTAATAACGGTTGATTTGTTAGGTAAGGAATTAAATTCACGCTAGAATATATTTATGAATAGTGCTGGTGGTCCACATTATGCTTGAAATATTTGGAATTGCGCGTTCAATGACTGCTTGGTTACCGATTATGCCATGTGATTTGTTTCGTGTCATACTTTACGTGCTTTTTTTCCGCAATACATATTGTGAAAATAAAGTAAAATATAATGAGACTGCCGAGACGACGTCGAAGATTCAATAATGCCCAGTATTATTATTACCTTTCGTGTGGAAACTCCGTTAACATAATTACTAGTGCCTTAGCTGATGGGTCTCGCACTGAAAAATTGTCACGTGGGCAACAAAAGATTAGTCTATCAGGCCCTAATTGTTATCAGAATAACCATTTCCACGGAAGTTCTGTGGTTACTAGGGAATCTCTACCCAGGAAAAAACATTTTGCTGTTATCGTTACTCTTTGGTTGATCACCCAAGGATCTGGCAATAATGAATGAACAACAAGCCATCTCGTTTTACCGTCTTTTTTCGTTAATTTTTTTCCCTAGATTAATCATAATATAAGGAAAACTAAGTAAATGTTCTCTTTGGTAGCATTTTAAATAGTTCAATAATATAGCAAATTAAAAAATGTAATTTATTCAAAATATAACTCTAGTGTCTAATAATCATATTGTAAGTATATTGACTAAGAGTATTGTTAGGCATTAGGTTACATTAGCTAAAACTTCGGTGTCCAGCTGCCACGAATACACTCAAGAGGTCGCGAGCGAATAAAAATACCGCACAACACTCTCATATAGTTCACCATTTCTTCGTGTAGTGGCAGCATATTGCAGCAGTAGATTCAATGATTTCTCTTGCGAAAATAATATTTCCAGGTTCTTAGAGGAACGTGTGGAATAGGAGAGTGAGATAAACTCCTTAACGAATTCGCAAGAATGGCTTCCAAAGGAGGACCTGTGATAATGGGAACAGACGGTACTGATTTTGAGCACCGGCAAAGAGTGGCGGCTCAGTATCAGATCAGGTAAATGTTCAATCGAACCCTGGGGCTCTTTGGCTCCAGAGGGTTTACTAGTACCTGGCCACTTGGCTCCTGGCTCCAAAAACAGTTTGAGACATCACCTTCTTTATAGAGCCAGGGACTGATGCCAAAGTTAGTACCCCCTCCTTCTTCCAATGAACAGACGCTGTTAATTTAGCTCCCATCTTTCCAACTATGCAGGCAAGGCTTCCTGAACTTCCTGACAAAACAAAATTATCTCCGATGTAATAACCTTTTCACTATCCCTCTAAAATTATAAACGTTTGGTCTCTAGCATCTCATGGTTCGATTTCGCAGTCTTTTGAAACTCACCTTTTTATTTCAGTGCCCTTAACAAATCTCGCCTCAAGTACTGTATATTTTTTCATTATTTGCTGTTCTTTGCGATGCTTGCCAAGCTCTCTGCTGATATTCTGGATGAACTGGATATATTTATCTTGGAAATTGAAGAATTACAAGTACCTAAGGTTAGTAAATATTCAGAGTTATGGTTTCCTTGGATTGTTCTGGTCATAAATCTGGAAAGGGATATCTTGGGTGAGTTCGGGTTGACATTGGTAGATTTGCAGAAGATTTAATAGTTTTTCATGGGGGTAATATAGTATGGTATATTTCAAATGTTTGTACTTGTCCTTAAGCGTCCACAATGAAATGTTATGTGTAATGATACCATTTTTCATTTTCAAGCCCTTGTGGTGGGAATATGCGTGGTGTGTGTCCTTGCCTCTTTCATTTTGGGGATTGTCAGCAGCTCGTCGAAACCGAATCAGTATAATGCAACGATACATTGGGGGAATAGCACTCTTTGGTTTCTTGCCGATTCTTTATGCAGCTATTTATTACTTCAGTGAAGTTTGGGCATACGTAGTTTCAGGTGAAAGGGACAAGGTCTTCATATGGCAGGTAAGAAATGTATTTAATACTCTCAATATTCTAATAGAGTATAGCCTATAATTAACAATAGAATTGGCTCCTACCAATGTTATCTGCTCGAGTAGAAATTGAGTTAGTATGGAGTCTTCTTCCATGTTACCCTTCCTAAGTAATTGAAACGTCTGCCTTAAGGGAATAACTTCTTGTATATTTTGGACTGGCTACTAATTGCTAAATTAAAACTTTTCATTTCACTTTGGTAGATTCCCAGTGAATAATATAATTCGTCATGCATGAAAAAATCTTATGAACTAAAATGTTGCCATACTGTCACTTGTAACTCATGTACTTCATCGTAACTTCTCGTTATTTACCATTTCTTCTTTGTTCTATACAACTGGTCATTAGTTTCCTCTTATTTTTCTCATGCATTTTTAAAAGTCGTTTGAGGGTGATGTTGCTTTCATTATTAGTATGGAACCATTTCTTTACAAAATTAGTTGATTTGCATTTACTAAAGATATAATTTTGCCATTTGGAGGAATGTTAGTAAAACGAGTCCCTGTTAGATATGTGAACGTCAAACTGATTGTAAATTTTGTTGAGAACCACAGTAATAGTGTACCTTCTTTTCCCAGAATTATTTATTTTACTGCCTGAGTGTACATACATTAGGAATAATCAACCTCCAGACAAAAACTTAAGTGAGGGAAAAGCTTGATTGGCTAAATTTTTAACTTCACATCTGAGTACTGAACAGCCATCAAATGCAGTGCATTTTGTGTCTGTTCGGTATTCTGTGTTGTTTTCTTGCATTTTACAGTGATTGCGGATATTGAGGCACTAGGTTTATATCCTTACACGGAAGCTAAATTCTGTTAATAATTTTACGTTTTGACATGTACTGCTCTGCAAGGCTGGCGGTACTTAATTGAGGTTAATAGGACTATTTGGTTTAGCCCACAAAAAGGGGGCCCATATATTGGTTTTTACATGAATATGGGTATTGATGATACATTGTATTCAATTATATTGTAACGTCAATGAATATGTGACACAGTTTTATGTAGTTGTTCATTCATTAAGTTATTTTAATGTTAGCAAGTGATTGTTCTGTACTAAAAAACTGGTTCAACTGTATAAGTTATGAATTATGTTGGTATTGTTTTCTGTAATGCTTTACCTTTGGTGATTTCTGTCTATGGCTTGTTCCCATAAATTTCCTCATATCAACAATTCGTGTAACTGATGCAATATCTTTCTCTTTCAGGGATATCCATATGGTTTGTTGTGGTATGCCTTCATTATTGTTGCAGTTCAAGTCCACTCCTTCTCAGTGTACTTTGCATGGAACCTCATAACTGCATGGCGAGCTCGAGGTGCCGCAAGAAAGGCTCAATGACGGAGACGAAGTGGACATTGTGATACCCACTATGCCCTCTTTAAACTTTTGTGCTCAATACCTCCCCTCTCTAGTTCTCAAAAGATCCTGTGCAAAATAAACTCGAGAGACAGGAAACAGTGCTACAGGTTTTGAGCACCATTTGTGACTGAGGAGAAACCTTTAAAATGGTACCATTTATCCTCATATGTTTGATGGTATGTTCTTTATTACATTGTCAATGTATTTGTGATAATTCGTGAATGACAATTTTTCATTTGTTAATGGCTTAATTTTGGCTGTCTAAGAGGAGGTACAGACATTCTTTAAATCATTAGATATGAAACTACCATCATGTTATTAAATATAAACTTGCTGGAGTGTGTTTGAATTTTGTTAACTTGAATTTAACTCTCATTTCAAGTAAATTGAAAGCTGTTTTAAGTAGTCGGAGGACTTAACATGCTAAGAGATGAAAGTACCATCATGTTAAACTTGCTGAAGTGTGATAGCATTTTCCAACTAATGTTGAGAATATAATACTCATTAAGTTGTGCCAGAACTTAGTGTACTTAAAAATGAAAGTGCCATCATGTTTTTTAAGAATGATGTTGGGGTGTGTTTGCATTTTGTGAATCTTGAAGTTCACCATCATTTCAAGTACTTTGATGTGTGCACATAATGCAAGGACTTGATTTTGTAAAAGTTTCATGGTCATCATTTTTCATGTGTTAGGATCAATCGCCATAACTGTGAGTGAGTCATCTGGAATGTTTTAATTTGTTATACTTGTATTTTCACTTGTTATTCTTGCTCTTTATAGGTAACATTAATCCCATTGCTAATCTACATTTCATAAGAGTTTTGTTACTTCATGACTTGTTTGCCCTCCATAATGCATTATTTTCCTTTATTTGGACCACTCGTCACTGCCATTGTCTTTTAAGCACATCCTAAAACCAGCCTCCTTACACATTTTCAGTGATGTTTATTATGTAACTATGTGAATAAATATGTAAATCCTATGTATATAAGCTTTAGGAAATGTTAGATATGTTTTCGTTGTTTCCACATTCCTATGGCTCTTTCATTTTTGGATGTGACTTTTCTAATTATCTTATTTCTCTCGAGTCTACTGTTAAAAATATAATTAACTTTTTTGCCTCAAAATGAGAAATATTTCTAGAAAAGCTTGTATGAAGACTTAAGAGGTAAAATTATGTCTTGTTCTAAGTAATCACAGAATTCTCCACGGGAGAATTTAATTGTTCTCCTGAAGTGATAACCTCTTGTTTGTACTGGGAGGGTCTGTTTTTTTCATGATGCGTGGGTTGGGGTCAGATGCATGGGGATGATGGTTCAATACTGATTACTTGACTGTCATAGAGTCTATCATTTTTCTTTGGTGGGGAAAAGCTTTCCGATATCAAATTGTTTAATGGTGCTCACTTTTATCAAAATTTAGTGAGGAATTCAGAACTCGCCAGTCCTTAATTTATCAAGGCAGCTGTCTAAAGCCACAAACTGATCCACCTAAAATGTGCAGTGACATAATGGTGAAATTATGAAATTGGTGCTTCTGTTACTTTGTTATATGAATGAGACTGATTTTAAGTGACTTCAGATCTAACTATTGTTTTCCCCATTTTATTTGTGATTAATGTTAATCAGGAACTTTAAAATCGATGTTGTTTTAATAAATTTTATTAAATGCATATTTTAAGTACATTTTAATCTATTAATATCTATAAATGGCAATTATAACTGGTGGTACCTACCTTAAGCTCTGTGATCAAGTGTGGTAAAACACCTTTTAATTCTATGCAACATTTTATTTCAAAATAGGTCCCTATATGTATAGTTATGGAAGAAGTATGTAAATCAGAAATTAAGTTGCATTACCACCTCAGATAGATATATCTTGTCAAATTGGATCAAATATGGGCATTGAAAACTATGAAATTCAAATCAAAATGTATGTGTAAGTTATCCCATTGGACATACAATAAAAAATTCACGGGGCAGACGGATGAGCTGCCCTGTGAATTTATTATTTATGTATATATATATATTTTTTTTTTTTATGTACATAATTCATATATATACATATGTGTGTATAAATGTTCACAAGAAATTCAGTGTGAGATACAAATAACAATAACTGATCACAGGCGTGACAAAAGTCTAAAAACACATAAATAAAAGACACTCGCATAGATAATTTTCCGATATTTCGGTGGCCACTACCACCTTTCTCGAAGGAGAGGAGAGAACTGACTGAGGGGGCAAGGCAGGTCGGGGAAACAAATGAAGGGTAGAAGTAAGGGAAAGGGTATGAGAAGATGAAAGAAAGATAGACAGCTCCTTTAATGAGCTCTGTTAATTCCCGTTTTGCGGAAAGCATGGAAGAGCCAAATTAAAGATTGCTCCAACGTTTTAAGTTGGAGGGGAGACGCTGAAGGTGGGAGGGAGGCCAGTATGCCCACCTTGAAACAATTGTTGAAGTTGGATTCGTGGGAGGAGGCATGTATGGCTACCGGGAGAGAATAAGAATGGGAGGAGGGATTATTGCAGGAGGAGCGGTGACCATTCATACGGATGCATAGTGGGGTGGTGGAGAGGCTGATGTAGAAAGCGGGACAGAATTGGCAGAGTAGAGGGTAGACAGTATTTTCAGTGGTGCAGGAAAGTGAAGGCATGGAGGGAAGCAAAAAAGAGAGGAATTGTTTGGGGAGAGGCTGGGTGATAAGGATAGGTCAGGTTTTGCATCTGGCATGATTTCAAGGGGAAGGGGGTGTTTTGGGAGGGAGATGGGATTTGGACAGAGGTCTGGTGGCTCTCAGAATACCAGAGAGGTTGGGGGGACGTTTGAAAGTAAGAGATGGGTATTTAGGGAAAATATTGGTGGTGGTCAGATTATCAGACAGGATAGGGAAAAGGTCTTGAAGATGTGTTTATGGGACTGAATACCAGGGAAGTAGGTTGTGCATAAGGAGAGGTTGTCTTTAGTTTTGCTAGGAGGGGCTATGGGGGAGTAAGGTTTATTGGAGATTTTTTTGTTGAGAAGGTGCTCAGGGTATCCTCTTCGGAGGAGAGACTGGTGAAGGTTAGTGAGGAATCTGTTAAGGGAGTCTGGGTTATTGCATATACGGTGGCCACGAATGGAAAGGGAGGAAGGTAAGGAAGTTTTGGTGTGGTAGGGATGGCAGCTATTATAGTGGAGGTATTGTTGCTTATTAGTGGGTTTGATGTGAACAGATGTGTTAAATTTGTTATTGGAAAGGGAGATATCGACATCGAGGAAGGTAATGTTGAAAGAGGAGATACGTGATGTGAAAGAAACTGACGAGGGAGCGTTGAGAGAGGCGAGGAATGAGTTAAGGGATTCGGTGTCGTGTGGCCAAAGGAGAAAAATATCATCTATATAGCGGAGCCAGAGTAGCGGCTTGAGGGGGCATGTGGATAGAAAGGATTCTTCAAGAAGAACGAGGAAGAGGTTGGCATAAGAGGGACTAAATCTACTTCCCATGGCACAGCCCTCAGTTTGAAGGTAGAATTGGTTGTTAAAGGAAAAGGAAATTGTGAGTAAGGATGAGGTTTGTAAGGTCAAGAAGGAAGTCAGTGCTAGGAGTGTGTGGAGTAGAACGTTGGTTTAAGAAATAGTGGAGAGAGGAGAGGCCTTGCGAGTGAGGAATAGAGGTATAGAGGGAGTCAATGGTGGCCATAATGATATTTTGATCATTAGGAAGTGGAGTGGAATTGAGGCGGTCGAGGAAGTGGTAGGTATCTTTGCTGTAGGAGGAGAGGCCATGGACTAGAGGTTGAAGGTAAAAATCTACAAAGGTGGAGATGCGTTCGGTGGGTGAGTAATAGGAGGAGACTATAGGACGGCCAGGATTATTGGGCTTGTGAATTTATGGTAGGATGTAGAAATGGGTGCGGGGATGGGGTGGGGTGAGAAGGGAAATATCATGCTGGGTGAGACCTTCACTTGGGTCCTTCTCATTTAATATTTGACAATTTTGTAGAGGAATTGTGGGTTAGGATCATGGGGTATAAGGTTATAGGAAGAAATGTCCGAAAATTGTCTGAGAGCCTCATTAGTGTAATTGGAGGAATTTAGGACCACAACGGTGGAGCCTTTATCAGAGGGGGTGACGACAATGTTGGAATTAGAGGTGAGGTTATTATTGTTATATATATATATATGTTTATTGAGAGGTAGTTGAGAATAGTTAACCCTTTGGTGGGCACACAGCCACACTTGATTATCAAAAAAAAGTAGTTGGGTGCATCTCCTGTAATCCTGGCTATGCATATTTCATACTACATATTCGTAACACTTATAATGTGCTTAATATCTCATCGGTAGTCTAATTCGAGCATTCAAAATTGAGGTGTTAGGTGTAGGTGCATTCTGTTCAACAAGGGACCATTCACGTTGAGTCCTATTGTCTACTGAATTGAGGTTTTAATCAAGTAATCTTTATTCCTCAATGCCTTAGATGAATTAAGGTGAGCTTCTAATTTGGCCTAAGTGAAAATTTCCGAAGACCTGAATATCCAAATGCCAATTAAAGTAAGGAAAAACAATTGGTTTTCCTTACTTTAATTGGCATTTGGATATTTCAGTCTTCGAACATTTTCCTCAATGCCTTAAGGCAATTGGTTGAAAACTTTACCTTATTTTTAAAATCTTATATTCAAGTTAAACAACTGCATTGGCCATGCTGCACTGAGTACAACACGTGCCCCCTTGTTTAAACTCACAAGGTGGGCCCCAGCAGAGGGTTAAGGACTTGAGGAGAGAAGGTCTTGAGAGAGGAGAAGACTTGAGGAGAGAAGGCAAGCAAGTCTGACAGAGATATAGAGGCATGAAAGCTTAATAATATCAGGAGCCATTTAGAGAAATAAGTTTGAAAAATGAGAAGCTGTCAAAACCCAAAGAAATGTCACCAGTTTTAACTTGTAAGTGACCTGAAACTACCTCATATTGATCTGAAAAATAATCTGTATTGAAATTTGATGGCACCCTATTTGAAGTATAGGTATATTCTCCCTATTGAGTCAATTAAGACAATGAGAGCATTATATCTAGCATTTCCCATAAGAAGATCTATAAGTGCAACTTGTCGATATGAAGCACAAACTGTCTGACTAGAAATGAGCGAACTTAAAAGTGTGTTAACATTTTATTTATACAGTCAAGCCCACTTATATCAAACCCTTTTATAACGAAGTTCCGGTTTTAATGAAGTGAAGGCTATTACTCGTCAAAGAGATGCTCTGAAAAATGGTCCACGTATAATGAAGTTCGGTTATTAGGAAGTAAATATTAGGCCCCTTCAACTTACAAATGGGCTTGATGGCATGTGCAAATAAGATTTTCCTGGAGGCAAAATATAAGTGTAGGGCAAAACTAAGTTAAATCAGTGCTGTTTCCTCACCCAAAATCAGAAACATGCTCGAGTAAGCAAAATTTGATCTCTCATTTCACAGTAGAATCACAAATATAATGGCCAGCTGATTTAAGGTCAGAATCATTTGTCTAAATTTAGATCTGGTCACCAGAAATTAAGGTAAGATGGCACAATCTAAGAGAGTTTGGTGGAAATTTGCCACTCTACCTCAGGCAGATGATATGATTCAAAATGATCTTTCAAAATTCAGGCCTATTTTTTCAGTAGTGTTGATACTTTTTGATACCATATACCAAATCTTAGGGCCATTTCCCTGTATTATTATCTGGCTATGGTGATTTTGGAGTGTGAATCATGAATTGGGACCATTATGCCAAAAACAAAACTGCAACATTTTGAAGTTGGCTTCAACAAATAATGGATTACTGAGCATGTTCACAAAAGAATTCATTTGTTATTGTAATGATTTTGGGATTTCCTGAGTTGATCAAAAATTGATATCTTCATCACAAAGTTTTTTACTGGGAGTTAGTCTAAAATCCTTAGTTGATTACTTACTGTTCCTTATGTTAATTCAGTATACCTTTTAAGTGTTATTAAAGGGATTAAAAATACACTTTTCATGAAATAATAGATTATTTGAATCTCTATCATTAGATCACATTATGGCTCTGGCTATCAAGTATTTAATAAACTGTACATTCCTTTTTAAAGCTTGACTTCTTAACTTTGCATTAGTTTCCTTCCACTTCTTTTAATTGGTACTGTGTACCTTGATGAATTAACAAGTAATAACTGTATATTTCCACAAAATTTAATAAACCATGACCGGTTTCACCCACTTAGGGCATCATCAGGTACAATGAGATTTTTACCTCTGAGACTTAAATATATAGGCAAGTGTGGGGGGATTGAAAATTCAAATTGGTTGGAGCTAATGGTGGTGTTTCGTCTCTGGCGTTTGTTAAAGTTGTGGCTCAGGGTGTGACAGGAAGTGGGGGGCAAAACTGTAGTGGGACATCCAAGATGGGTGAGTGAAAAGGAAAAAGGTTGTCGTTAGCTATGTTACAATGTGTACCAACGTGTATGTTACATTCGAAGCAAATAAAGTACAAGGATAACATCAAGGTACACTTAATGAATTGGATACTGTTCGGCGTAACTTGGTGGAAATTCATGATGAATTAACAAGTAATAACTTTTGGGAGAGACTTAGCGACATTTAATGAAGAGACACCTAAGAAAAGGATTTTTGCCCAATGTCGCTCCTTATTCTCGGGGATGGTCTTGTAAATCATTCTTTCCACCATCTTTTTTCTTTTAACTCTGAGAATAAAAAGACACTAATTCCCCCCCCAAGTGAAGAAGCTCTCATTCCTATGCCCCCCCCCCGACGTGTGATTGTGTGCGTGTTTTTGTTTCGACTTCTTTTCTCTTTTTGTCCTCTTCGAGGGTACCTGACGTTCATAGACGAAAGACCAGCTTCACTGAGGTCGCTTTGTGGTTCACTGTTTTTTTTTGTATTTACGTGACTAGTCACATCGTCAATCTCTGTTTCATTCTTGTTTTTTGTTTTGTGTGTGATTTCATTAAACGCAATTCACGAAATTCCGTGTCAAAGTTTTCCTTCTCTCGGCACCCACTCCAGACATCTGAGGACTTCCCCCACACCTTCTCCCCACCCTCCTTTCCGTCCCTTTCCACCTCCCAACTGAGAACATACGTTTCCATCGAAAGAGCCCTGACTTTTTTAGATCGTACCAGGTGATTAGGGATGTCACTTAAAGGGTTAATGCCTACATTTCGTGTATAATGTGAAACTGAATACTTTTTCTGCATATACCTATTATTTCCTCCATTTAATTTTCATTTCCCATTCACTTTTTTATCCAGAATGCTTTCATAGTCAACATTAATCATAGCATGCGACAATTGTCAGCTTTTGAAAGCAAAAGCTTGAGAAGGTGGGTATTTATATCTGGGAAGCAGAATGATCCAATGATGGATGAAGTAATGAGGAAACAGTTGAATGAAAATCTCAGGTAAAAAACGGTATTCTACTTCAAGAAATATCTAATGCTAACTGAAAATGACAGCTTGGAAATAAAGCAATCATTCATTAACTCTTACATCTGGGGTGTACTCCTTTATAGCAGCAAGGCATGGATGATGACAGACCCAGAAAAGGCAAACTTGAAGCAATTGGCTTGTGGCATCACAGAACTGTTAAAGATAAAATGGATACACCATGTATCTAATGGAGACATCCTAAGAAGAGAGGAAGGAAGGAAAAATCCAATGAAAAAAATGAAGATGGGACGAACATATCTAGAGACATGGTCAGGTGAAGATAGTGCTTGGAAAGTGTGGCAGTGTGTGTGTGTGAAAGTGACTGGAAAGAACAGTAAAACTTCAAATGAGTTTAGTCGAATACAAGGAGGTTAGAATATACCAGAGGAGGCATCACAGCAGATCTGAGAAACCAGCAGCCATCTCAGTAGGTACTGGCTTGCTACTTGAAATACCCGAATAAATGAAATTTTTTTACACCCGAAAATATTAGAGCAGCAAGTTGAGTAATGGAATGCATTTTTTAAATTCATAAAAAAAAGGAAAGTGCATAAATACATCATCAATTGCCAAATATTTAGTTTGAATAGACTGAATTCTAACCAGTTTTATAATAAAATTGACTTGAAGGGTAATTAAATGCATTCATTCTTCCCTTATATGGCTTTAGAAAGATTTCCTGATGTCACTGAGTTGAAATTTGGGTACAATTTCTTTGTCATTTATATTTTAATACACATGCAGTCTCCATAAGAGGTCATATAAAATTTTGTACGGAGTAGGTGGGGCATAATCATTCCCAACAACTTCCATCACTTTAGTGTTACTTTTAGGCTAGCATGCCAATGTCATCTCAAGTATATATACTCTAACTCCCTTGGTCTAATCAATCTATGGATTGGCTATTGATGGTGATGGCTATTCTATAATTTCTTTTTTTTATTATTCTTATATTGGAATCAGGCTAAGATTGAGATTGGCGTCCAAACCTTTAGGTAACTTCTACACCAAAAATGGTAATCATCTATTTTGCACCATCAACGGAACTCTAGCCTCACAACCAGATAGGGTCCTATTTCTATTCACAACTCCTCATGTGATGTGACACTATTTTTCTATCTCAGCCAAGTTTTTTTTTCTGGGAGATGAACTCTTAAGATGTTAACTGGGTGTCAAGCTCTTGCTTCTCTCAAATGAACACATGCAAAAAACACTAATCGTATCATCAGTGAACACTCCAGCTCCTTTTGAAATAGAAATGTCTTGAAACTAATTAATAGTACCTGCAACAAGTAATGATTCCTATCCAGGTTAAGTGCATTTACTATTCCTCATACAAGAACCATCATGTCTCAAGCCTTCTTACATTAAAATATAACATAATTTCTAAGCTTTTAAATCATACGTTATTAGCATTACTCATTGGAGTACTTGCAAGTGATTGACTCCAGATATCCAGTAGGTTACTTGTGCATGATACTGACTAAAGTTATCTATTTCTTTTCTGCATAGAATCCAAGCCTAGATAAGATTCTAACCCAAGGCATACAAAAAACATACCTGTCATGATACCTGCCTATTTAAATCAGCTCATTTTTCAAATGTAAGTTAATGTAGAACAACATAGCTGTCATGATACCTGGTCTATTTAAATTACTTAGACTCATTTTTTAAAAGTAAGTCAATGTAATAGCTCATTAATTTCAATGTAAAGTTGGGGGCTATGTTCCACACTTTGCTCATTCCACCATTTATTTCCAAATGT
The DNA here is from genome assembly GCA_933228895.1 of Platycnemis pennipes. Lineage (NCBI taxonomy): Eukaryota > Metazoa > Arthropoda > Insecta > Odonata > Platycnemididae > Platycnemis > Platycnemis pennipes. The sequence continues at coordinate 97,703,265 of OW121848.1, read as the reverse complement.
TTGGCATTTTTTCTATTGGTGGTATGTCAGCACTTTTTTCCCATTCAGTTTTCATAGGCCTATCTTCCCCATGCATTCTTATGAGAATCAATTATAACAATGCCTTTGGTTGTCAAGGTTTTTTAAAATGTCATGACTTTCACCAAACAAAGGCATATTTTATCAATATTTTTGTGAAATATAGGACAGATATCTATATTTCCTAAAATTAATTAGATTCTTTATGGTGTAACCTTTCTTGTGCCTCAAGTCTGGTGTTTGTTACTTGACAAATAATTTAATATGATATTCAAAAAGAAAATAATTCTGTATGCAAAAGCCTATTTTTAGCATGCATTCTTATGGGAAAACATAGAAGTACATCAAATCCAATCCCGGATATCAGGTAAATTAAAATTAGCCTTAATTCTGAAGGTTGACAATATTTAATGATTTACCAAGTTCCAAGTATGTGCAACTTCTAGTTTCCTAAAAAAATCAAATATTGAACAAAAATGTGATGATTTGTGCTTCTATATAATAGATGTTTGAAGCAAAGTAAATTTGTTAAATAATAATCGCGGATCAAATTAAAATAAATGTTTTGTTTTTCCATGGTTGTCATGGGGGAAATAGTTTGTTGATAACGAGGATTCGGGGCATAACGATATTGAACACGAAAGAGAATGGTTGTATCATTGATTTGAATAAAAACTTAATCCAACAGTTTGGTAGCAGAGCGTGGTTATAAGATACACGAGTGAAATTTCCAGGAGGTCAAGAAAAGTGACAAGGGAAAATGTCAGACTTTGGAGTTTCAAGAATCGAGCCTCTAACAAACAAGAATTATGGACTTTGGAGCATGAGATTGGTTGCAGTTCTTAAGGCGAAAGGATTGTATCAAGATATCATTTTCGGTGACGAACCAGAGAAGAATGGTGCTGATGCAGCGGCTGTGGCGAAGTGGGAAGCCTGGTCAAAGAAGAACGACGAGGTCAACATGCTGATCATTATGACACTTTCGGCGGAGCAGGCGTTAGCATGTCAAGGTATTTCCAATGCAAAAGAGTTGTGGCTTTTGTTAAAGAAACGTCATGACGGTGTTGAGAAACATAGAAAGACTCAGTTAATGATTGAATTGGCTAAATTAGAAAAATTAGAGAAAGAAAGCATTGACGGTTATTTAACTAGAGCTCAAACATTAGAGACTCAACTTAAGGAAATGGGTAATAATATTGAAGATTATGAATTAATTATGTACGTAATCGAGGGTCTACCAAAGAGTTTCAGTGAAGTTGCAACAGCGATTTCTTCCAATCCAACGGTGGATTTCGAATTCATGAGAGGAGCACTTTTGCGATATGAGGAGAAAAACAAGAAATCAACCAATGAAGGAGAGGTCAAGGCTTTTAAGGCGAAGGTGCAGACTAAGAAAAAATGTTTCTGTTGTGGCAAAATTGGACATTTTGCTCGTGATTGCTGGCACAAGGACAAGGAGAATTCAATTGAGACTAAAGAAAATTCAAAGGATTTTTACAAGAATAAGAGCAAATTCAAGGGAATTTTCAAAGGAGGCAAGAATCAACATGCATTTGAAGTGAGGGAGCATCACAAGATAAATGCAGAAAATGGAGTCACTTGGATGCTTGATTCGGCGTGCACATCTCACATGACTCATCAAGAGGAGTTATTGATTAATAAGAGGAAAGACAATGTGGAGATCGTGACGGCTGAAGCAGGCAGAAAGATTCACGCTGAATTTCGAGGAGAAATTGAAGGAACCAGCTATCTTGACGATGGTGAGGTAGCATTAACTATAAAAGACGTACTTTATGTTCCAGATTTAAACAGCAACTTGATGTCAGTTCCAAGTCTGGTCAAGATGGGCAAGAAAATAGTTATTGATGAAGATGGATTTGGAATTTATGACAAGAAAACAGGAGAATTAGTTGCACAGGGGATCTTTGAAGCAGATGCTTTTATGTTTCGAATGAGCACGGACAGCGATGAACGAGAGCTGAAGAAAGAAGTTTGCTTTAGCACAAGCGAAATAAATAGTAATTTATGGCACCAGAGGCTTGGTCACATTAACAATAATTATCTTTCTAGATTGGCGAAAGAGAATCTTGTCAGAGGACTCGAAAATGTGTCGATCAAGGACGACAACTGCGAGGATTGCATTCAAGGGAAACTGACGAGAGCACCATTCAAAGAAGTCGAAATCGAAGGTGCACAGCAGATCTTGGAAAGACTGCACGCGGATTTGTGTGGTCCAATGCAACAAGAATCAATTGGAGGGAGTAGGTACATGCTGACTATTGTGGACGAGTACAGCAGAAGATATTTCGTCGATTTTTTGAAGAGTAAAAGTGAAACTGCCGATAAACTGATCGAGTTTATTGAGAGAAAAGAGAACGAGACAGGACAAAAGGTCAAGAATTTTCGCTCAGACAATGGTACGGAATTTATCAACGACACATTGCAAGAATATTTCAAGAAGAAAGGCATCAAGCACGAGAGAACGACGATCTATTCTCCACAGAGCAACGGAATTGCTGAGAGAGCCAATCGAACGTTGGTGGAAATGGCTCGAACGTTACTCATTGCAGCTGGATTAACACTGATGTTTTGGGCAGAAGCCGTGTGGACTGCGAGCTACTTGCATGATCTTTCACCTACGAAGAAGAGGGATCAAGTTCCACTTGAGATTTGGAAAAACAAGAAACCATCGGTCAGACATCTCAGAGTTTTTGGCTGCAAGGTCTTCTACAGAAATGAAGATGTTCAAAAAAAGAAGCTTGACGTGAGATCAAAGGAAGCTGTGTTCGTGGGATACTCGAAGAACAGGAGAGCCTATCGAGTATTTGACTTGAGTGACAGGAAGATTCACGAGAGTCGAGACGTAAAGTTCATTGAAGAAAAAATGGGTTTTCAGAAGAAGGAAAAAGACGTTGGTTATGACGAGACTAACTACGTTTTTATCCCAATTGAGAGGCAAGAGAATCGAGACGAACGACACGAGGAAGAAAACAATTCAGGAATTATCCATGACGTTGTTGAAGATTTTCAAGGACAATTCGACAGTGATGATGATTCATCTCATAAAAATCCGTTGGTAATTGTTCAAGCTGGAGAGAGAAGAAGAGGGAGAAAAAAAGGTGACACGAACGATGTCCTGAAACAGAGACACCAAGAAGAATTAAAAGGAATAGAAGATGAATTAAGACAACAAGGAGTAAGAAGGTCAACGAGAGAGAAGAAGGAGCCCGATTGCATTGTCAATATGGTGCAAGAAATCAATCCAAGGAACTACAAAGAAGCAATCGAGTCCAAGGACAAGATCAAATGGATTGAAGCAATGAACAAGGAATTGAAAAATATGAAAAATTATCAGACTTGGGAAATTGTTAACAAGCCAAAAGAGGTAAAATTAATTCAAAGCAAATGGGTTTTCAAGAAAAAGGGAACCAAAGATGCAGAAGTATACAAGGCAAGACTGGTAGCTGATGGTTCCGACAGCGAATGGGAGTGGATTACAAAAGCTCTTACAGTCCAGTGATGAAGCAAGAGTCATTGAAGACACTGTTGGCAATTGCAGCGAAGAAAAATTACAAAGTGGAGTTCATTGACGTCGAAGCAGCGTACTTGAACGCAGAATTGGACAGGCATGTGTACATGAATCCACCAAAAGGAGTAAACATTGAAGAAGGGAAGATATTTAGACTAAAGAAGAGTTTATATGGACTTCCAGAAGCAGGAAGATGTTGGTTTAAGAAATTATCTGGAATTTTGAAGGAATTGGGATTGAAACCATGTAAAGCAGATCCATGTGTATTTGTCGAAGAGTCAAAGAAGGGATTTTTGGCAATTGGATGCTACGTGGATGACTGTATAATTGTTGGTGACAGTCAAAAGAAGATTGATCAACTGGTGGAAAAACTGAAAAAGCAATTGAAGATTAAGGTGTCAAAGGAGGATGAAGTGAAGTTCCTAGGAATAAAAATCAAAGAAGAAAAAGGATTTATCATGGAACAATCAAGCTACATCGAAGAAGTTATTGAGAGATTCGGAATGGAGAATTGCAATGGAGTGAAGACACCAGCAGCAAGTGGAGTCAAACTTGACGATTACGAAGATTCGGAGAAAGCAAACAAGGATTTGTACCAAGAAATACTTGGATGTATTGGATATTTGGTGAGAGGGACGAGGCCGGACTTCCCTTAGAAAAAAATACTATGGAACTATATATAGTGATTATATATAGTTTTCTATAATCACTATGGCTATAGTCCTATAGTTATTTGGAACATAGTGATTATAGGACTATATATAGTGATTATATATAGTGATTATATATAGTGATTATATATAGTGATTATATATAGTTTTCTATAATCACTATGGCTAAGGTATTTGGAACGTACCCATGTAGCACAGACGGCTGGGCCAACGTTTGGTCATGAGGATTCCTATATTATTATTATACTAGGTGCAGCGGTTGGCCAACCATTATTCGTATCCGTTTTGCCAACTGTTCCCCAAAGGAACAAAATTGAATAAAAAGGAAAATGAAAGATCATGATTCTCACTTACTGAATGAGTAATATCTTTATCTCACATACTACTTATACCCCTACCTTACGACCTACACTTAACTACTTTGTATCCTATCAACCTTTGACATACGGCCTGACACATTTTCCAATTACATTAATGAGACAGGGAGGCCATATATATACTGCTGCTGGCTGGCATTAAGTCGTTTGTGATTATTAACTTTACTCTAAGATTGAGACGGATAATTTGCACCGTTAAAGCATTTCGCTAATAACCATTTTGTGGCTAAAATTAAGCATGACCATTATAAATATACGTCTCTGATATTCTTTGAACTCTAGGAGAGATAAATAAGAGTTTCCTCCATAATGCTGAGAACCTGTTTTCCGGCGAGCGCACCAGATTTTTCTCTAAGTCCGATACCGTCTACGAGGGACTGAGGAAAATCATACAATCATGGATATCCATTTGAATGGATATAAGATGAATGTGACATTTGAATCCATATGAGATGAATAAAAAATAAAATTTTCAGAATGTTTTGCTTTTAAGATACATAATTTGAAACCTCTCTCCTATAGACAGCATGGTCCAGGAGAATATGTCTGTATATGAGAGGTCTATGTAAGTTATGTATGTATAAACTGTATCCTATAGTGATTATAGGAATATACCCTATAGTGATTATAGGACTATAGAACTATACCCCATAGTGATTATAGGACTATAGAACTATACCCCATAGTGATTATAGGACTATAGAACTATACCCCATAGTGATTATAGGACTATAGAACTATACCCTATAGTGATTATAGAAATTTCTATAGTGATTATAGAAATTTCTATAGTGATTATAGGACTATAGAACTATACCCCATAGTGATTATAGGACTATAGAACTATACCCTATAGTGATTATAGAAATTTCTATAGTGATTATAGAAATTTCTATAGTGATTATAGGACTATAGAACTATACCCCATAGTGATTATAGGACTATAGAACTATACCCTATAGTGATTATAGAAATTTCTATAGTGATTATAGAAATTTCTATAGTGATTATAGAATTCCTATAATCACTATATATAGTTCTATAGTATTTTTTTCTTAGGGTTGGCATACACCTACAGCAAACTATCGCAGTACTCAAAAGATCCAAGGATGATGCACATCAGAAGAATGTATCATTTTGTCAAGGATGAAATCAAAAATGGTGAGGTGGTTCTTCATCACGTGGGTTCAGCAGACTTGGAAACTGATGTTTTGACCAAGGACGTCAGCGAAGCATTAATGAAGAAGCACATTCCAAACTTGAGTTTAATTATTTAAAATTTGTCACGCGAAAGGAGGAATTTGAAGCAAAGTAAATTTGTTAAATAATAATCGCGGATCAAATTAAAATAAATGTTTTGTTTTTCCATGGTTGTCATGGGGGAAATAGTTTGTTGATAACGAGGATTCGGGGCATAACGATATTGAACACGAAAGAGAATGGTTGTATCATTGATTTGAATAAAAACTTAATCCAACAATGTTTGACTTTAATTCAAAAGTATTGTAGAGGATATAACAACTATACTCTAAGTTAATTGTTTATTTAAACACCGCCATCACTAGTCAGCAGTCCTACGATTTATATTAGATCAAAGGTGTCCACGGTGTTGGTGAGATGCTCTATGCATACTTCCGGGTTTCCTTCTGCATTTGTTGGCAAGATGATGACAGTTTCACTGACTATCATGTCAGCATCTTCGGGTAGTAGTTGGCGTGTGATTTCTGCCTCGTATATATACCATAGGCTATTGGATGCTGCACTCTGATTATCACATCAAAGGAACATGCTCCAGGTGTAAGTTTTAATGAGGGGTTTTCCGACTTCCAAGCTCGTTTTTCCTGCTGTAAGTAGATTCTTATTTTGGTAGAATGCCCTCTTCACCTGGGCCATTCTGACTATTTATTTCTTGTTTTGTCCATCGCTGGTTACTCAGATTCCCAGGTAACAGTATTCTTTCACCTCCCCAAGTTTTTGTTTTCCTAGTTTAATGTTGGTATTGGCCTATTCTCTCCTACTGCATACCATTAACTCAGATTACTTTTTGTTTATCTACAAGTAATATTTGGCAAATGTCATTTCCATGTTTACTAGTCATCTTAAAGCATCTTTCTGTCTCTATCATGACCACTATGTTATTGGCAAATCACAACCTTCTGATTTTCTGTCCATGGATATTCACTCCTGAGGACAAACTCTGGATAATTCTTCAGTCATTGTGTGACATGCCAATTTTCTTCATTAAAAGTAAATTTAAAAGACCGGTATATTTTTACTTGGTATGGACATAACAATTATTATTGACATACTTTCCAAAAAAATACCCTATTTTTAAAAAATTAACATTCTCTCCAAGACATATGCCAATCATTTGAATTCTGGAAAAAATCTAATTTTCATACACAGACCTCCTTTGACTTTTAACACTTTCCAATCCCTTGTTGGACCTGGTCCAACATTATGACTGTTTTGTTTAGATGTCCGATGATATTTTTCTTTGGCGTATTTTTTTTTGTTTTGCCCACTCTGCAGAGTGGCCATGGTTCTTTCCTTATTTCCTCCCACACTTTATCAAAAATACATATTTAACCAAAAAGTTCCAATATACCCTATCATGCTTTCTCATTTAAATCTACAGTACAATCATATAAAATCCAACAACCTTGGGGTAAGGGCCTAGTTGGCACACTAGTTCCCATGAGATCACAAAGTTAAGCAATGTTGGGCCCGGACTTAGATTGAATGGATGACCCTTTCCATACCTCTACCGCGGTGCTCTTGTCCCCTGTTTGCAAGTGGCGGGCAGGTTAAATTTGGGTTGGCACAATGGATCTAAAGAGGTCTAAGTGCCAGGGGGGGCTCCAGAAGGCCCCCGCCCATCCCTCCAATTAATTTCTTTCTTTAATCCAACAACCCACATGCCACCCAAAATAAATAAAAGCAAGTGAAAATACAAGGTGGCAGACATCAGATTGGTAAGGGTTGAAAATAATTCAGGGTATAGGTGAGCTCTTATAGTGAGATATATGGGTTGAGTCTTGTAGCGGTATATATAGGTGGGCTCTAACAGCTTATAGCAGGATTATTTTTACAGCGTATTTTGGATTTTGTTTACGACAGGATATGATTTTTTATACTGAAGACAAAATAGTAAATGACTTTAATTTTTGTATTCCACATATGATTTTCTGATCTCAAATTCCTTCAATGTACAAAGTCCAATTTGCTGTCTCGATGGAACCCCCACCCCCAATGCAGGGTACAGAGGTACAATTGTTAAGAGGTACAACGATATGTGGCAAAAATCTTTAAATTATTATATTTTAAAATATTTTTCATGCTCATTTGTTTGCGCCTGAATTCGGTGCATGATTTAATGCAGCCTAGTTGTATGTTAAATCGAATATTAATCTAAATTAAATTAATTCCAGACTCGATGCGATCAATTTTCCTTTTGATAGAACTACTCCCACAGGCAGAGGCAGTATCATTTTAATTGATCTTCTAAAAGAGGATCAAGCATTTAAAATGCTGGAGATACTATGAAGAAAACACACTTCATCCTCATCCTTCGGCACTTTGCCATCGAAACTTAATCAAAGCATAGTCACCTAAGTAGTATTGGCACATGTGAAAATTCCTCAAGGCAAAATGTACCTATTACCCTAAATCACTCTTTCATCATTAAACTCTGATAACATTTCCTAGTCTTCATAATCATTATCTCCTAACCTTGATGCTAATAGCTTGTTCATTACCCTACCTTTTCTTGATTTCATTTTTATTGAGATGTAAGACTATCAGAGTCACCATTAGTTGTTAGTTCTTGTTAGCATTTTTCCGTTCCCTGTCCTCTCTTAATATTTCCTTCTCTGAAAATTCATTTTTAACCAGCATGTTCATAGGTATTAACCTTGTTGCCACTTTCCATTATAGTTCTTCCGGGGTAGTACTTAGGGACAATCTCTTAACACTGAACAAATAATATAGATATTTGCAGGCCATGGTAACCAGACAGTAACCTGCTGACCAGGCAATCCAAAAGGTGGCCAATTAAAAACCATCCAAGGGAGGTGTGTGTTTGAAGCTCATAGGATTATCTTGAATATATAACCAAAGAGTTAGGTGGTACAAACACAAATAGTTTGCAAATTTGATGTTTGAATTGTTCGTAACAATCTCTCTTAAGTGAAAACAATGAGTGTTGTTGTATTGAGTGATTCAAACACCAAATTTATAGATGATTTCAGTTTATACCACCTGACTCCTTATTGTTACCTATTCAAGATCATTCTGATGGTTTCATTTCTCCCCCCCCCCTGCATGGATATTGTGTTTATTGAAGGATTAAGACCAAAGATTAAACAGAGCAATATAACCTTAGCTGCTGGGGCACTTAAAATCAGACTCATGCTATCGTTAATGCATTTCATATCAGCACTACTTCCTATAAAGAGTTGTCTTCATTATTTTATATCATTAAGCTCTCATTTGCTTTCTTGGATCATCATTATGCCTTGATGGCACAACCTCTGACAGCTAAGTGTTGCCTATGAAGTCAAGATCAATGAAAACATATATGCCAAAGGGAATATACCAGTGCTCAAATGTCTTTCTTGATATTTGAGGCTGTCATCAATTTGAAGAAGGCTTTTCTTGCATGATCAGAAGTGATAAAAGGAATTAAGGTATTATTCTCGATCTTGGCGGCACGGAATCTACAAGTGACAGGAAGTGACTGTAGTTATTGAAAAATACATGAGACCGGGCTGAATAATGTTATCAATAGAAGAATGCCCAAATATTGCCTATTTCCTAAATAATTGATGTCTTTAAATGGACTTTTTCGTGTCGTCTTCCGCAGATTCTCGGCATTATTTAGTTATACTCGCTGCCGCACAGATGGCGCCACATTACAAAGAGCTTCACATCTTGAATGAGACTGCCTAAAACGACGATTTTAAAGCCACCAGCACCGGGTTTCCCTCATTTACATTCCGATTTAAGTGGTTTTTGCACTGGTTTCCCTCAAAATAAATAGAAATTTTTGCCCTTTTCTTGCCGCAGAAAAGGGCAAAAATTTCGCTCGCTGCGCTCGCGATCTCAGAGAGTGGCGAAATTCGCTCGCTTCGCGCGCGAACTCCGAAATGATTTGTTACTTCGCTCGCTGCGCTCGCGATTCACTTTCCTCCAGACGTTAGTTAATATGGTAAATAGTCATTGAGGAGGGAAACCCGGCGCCGAGTACAAAATACATGTCCTTCGTAAAACTTTTACGATGATGTCTCAACTTCCATACAAATACGTCGCCCTCATCCCGGGGAAATGACCCCTTCCCTCTCAAAATGACCTCTTTATATGCCTAGGTCACCTATTCTACTTGATGGCGGCACGGGATTTTCAGGTCTTTTTCCACGTAAATATCTTCTCTACACTCTACCATTCACGAATATATCACTCTCATCCTGGGGAAATGACCCCTTCCCCCTTAAAATGACCCCGATATATGCCTAGGTCACCTATTCTACTTGATGGCGGCACGGGATTTTCAGGTTTTTTTCCACGTAAATATCTTCTCTCACGCTACCATTCACGAATATATCACTCTCATCCTGGGGAAATGACCCCTTCCCTCTCAAAATGACCTCTTTATATGCCTAGGTCACCTATTCTACTTGATGGCGGCACGGGATTTTCAGGTCTTTTTCCACGTAAATATCTTCTCTACACTCTACCATTCACGAATATATCACTCTCATCCTGGGGAAATAACCCCTTCCCTCTAAAAATGCCCTCTTTATATGCCTAGGTCACCTATTCTACTTGATGGCGGCACGGGATTTTCAGGTGTTTTTCCTCGTAAATATCTTCCCTACACCCTACCATTCACGAATATGTTACTCTCATCCTGGGGAAATGACCCCTTCCCTCTCAAAATGACCCCGATATATGCCTAGGTCACCTATTCTACTTGATGGCGGCACGGGATTTTCAGGTTTTTTTTCACGTAAATATTTTCCCTACGCCCTACCATTCACGAATATATCACTCTCATCCTGGGGAAATGACCCCTTCCCCCTTAAAATGACCCCGATATATGCCTAGGTCACCTATTCTACTTGATGGCGGCACGGGATTTTCAGGTCTTTTTCCACGTAAATATCTTCCCTACATCCTACCATTCACGAATATACCACTCTCATCCTGGGGAAATGACCCCTTCCCTCTCAAAATGACCTCTTTATATGCCTAGGTCACCTATTCTACTTGATGGCGGCACGGGATTTTCAGGTTTTTTTCCACGTAAATATGTTCCCTACATCCTACCATTCACGAATATACCACTCTCATCCTGGGGAAATGACCCCTTCCCTCTCAAAATGACCTCTTTATATGCCTAGGTCACCTATTCTACTTGATGGCGGCACGGGATTTTCAGGTCTTTTTCCACGTAAATATCTTCTCTACACTCTACCATTCACGAATATATCACTCTCATCCTGGGGAAATGACCCCTTCCCCCTCAAAATGACCTCTTTATATGACTGGTCACCTATTCTACTTGATGGCGGCACGGGATTTTCAGGTTTTTTTCCACGTAAATATGTTCCCTACACCCTACCATTCACGAATATGTTACTCTCATCCTGGGGAAATGACCCCTTCCCTCTCAAAATGACCCCGATATATGCCTAGGTCACCTATTCTACTTGATGGTGGCACGGGATTTTCAGGTTTTTTTTCACGTAAATATTTTCTCTACACCCTACCATTCACGAATATATCACTCTCATCCTGGGGAAATGACCCCTTCCCCCTTAAAATGACCCCGATATATGCCTAGGTCACCTATTCTACTTGATGGCGGCACGGAATTTTCAGGTCTTTTTCCACGTAAATATCTTCCCTACACCCTACCATTCACGAATATACCACTCTCATCCTGGGGAAATGACCCCTTCCCTCTCAAAATGACCTCTTTATATGCCTAGGTCACCTATTCTACTTGATGGCGGCACGGGATTTTCAGGTCTTTTTCCACGTAAATATCTTCTCTACACTCTACCATTCACGAATATATCACTCTCATCCTGGGGAAATGACCCCTTCCCCCTCAAAATGACCTCTTTATATGACTGGTCACCTATTCTACTTGATGGCGGCACGGGATTTTCAGGTTTTTTTCCACGTAAATATCTTCCCTACACCCTACCATTCACGAATATATCACTCTCATCCTGGGGAAATGCCCCTTTCCCCCTCAAAATGACCCCGAAATATGCCGACAGCACCTCTCTTCAAATCACCCGCTTCAAACGCAAAGAATCTTTAGAACATGGCGAAGTTTCATTGACGTACAGCTTGTGCTGCCACGTAGTGAACAGCCTCCGTACTTCACCATGGATGAATTCCTACGCATTCCCACCTCACATATTTATTTCACGTTCTTTTCGGTAAGTACGTTCCTATATTTTTTTTAACAATTTCATCCAATTCTCCCCACTTGAGCACCGGGTTTCCCTCCAAAAAATCGCGATTTTAGGGGTTTTTGGAGGTGGGGGAAGGGGGAGGGGGTGCCGCCAGGATCTAGAAAATTACCGGAATTAACTAAAATGAATGATCATACATTACATTTCTTTGTACCATTTTTATTTCTTTCCATGACGTAGGTACCGTAATTTCTGCCATTTTCAAAGCCAGGTGGACAACTATGGTGTTGGCCCGCATGTCATTTGCACACTCAAATATCACTAGTTCCTTCTCCTATATGCAGAAAAAAATCTTATAAATAGATAGTACACATTCGTACATCATTCATACAAGAACTTCTCCTCCTAACCATGTCTTAAAATAAAAGAGAATTTGCTATCCACCAAAGTCAAGATGCTACAAACAAATCTTGCAAATGTCTGGATTTAATTCTGCAGCACCACGCATTGAATGCCCTTCGATTATTATTAAGTCAACAGCAGCAGACATTATATCTTACTTTAACGATCCGTTGAAAGTCTATTACGAACTTCAGCTGCGAAGTGCAGCAAACACTACAACTCGACGCTAATAACAAATAACAAAAGCCATAGAGAGAAAAATGTGCTCGGAGCACACCTATTCAATGCCTTATCGGAGTTCATTTTTGTCATAAATTATGAATTCACAACAATACTATCTGTGGATTAGCAACAGTAATCGGAGAATATGTATTTCAAATCTGCATGTACAATACAACCATGTAATACGCGAAATAGGTAAAACGCCAAAAAATCCTCTACTGAAAGTTATGTACCTTAGAAAAGATAGCAGTAAATACTTCACATACACAGAAATCGCACTTTCCCTCCATTGAACTTGAATCAACTTAGCTCAGGCATGCCAACCTGTGCCAACTGATACCAAGGATACCAACCTTGGAGGATTGTTGTATACTAGCGACATCTATCAGTAGGCAAACCACGAAAGTAGAGGGTATTTCAAAATGTATATGACATATGTCTTACAACATTTTAGTGAAGCAGAGATTCATAAACCAAGTAAAGGTCTTCAAACTACCCGGGGACAAATATCGATAGTGAATATGACTTGGTGATGTTGAAATGCCATTTTAAATTCAAGAAACTGACGAAAACAATTAAGAACAAATGGCAAGTAAAAAAATTGTAGGAGGCATAACATTAACTGGCCTTTAAGAAAACACAGGGAAACAAGACTGGAGATAACGTAACTTTAAAACTAGTAGAAAGGAGATAAAAACACTAAAAATGGGCTGTGAGATGCCACAAAAGCAAAAAAAAAGTGATTAAGGACTAACCATGGATCACGGAAGCAATAAATTGGAACTGATTGAAGGGGGGAGATAATACAAAATTGCGAAATCTGAAGAAATACAACTCTACTCAAAAGAATAAGAAATAATATTAATAATCAAGTGAGAAAATCTAGAGAATTGAGGATAGCATAGGATATAAACAAAGATGCATAAAACAATGTCTCATATGGATTATAGGTTGAAAGCTGCCTTCCTATAAGGCATTGAGGAGCCACAAGAAAAGTAGTAAAAGAAGCTATGCCATTAGTGACAAGAATGGAGAAAATGAATGACTGATCCATGGAGCAATTAAACAACAGAATTGATCTCGCCATAAGGGACCTGCTGATGAATATGGTTTCTGGAATTGATGATGTTCCTCAGGAGCTAATAAAAATGCATGAGAGAGGGCATTAATCCAATTGTTCAATAACTTTTGTGACATATACTCAATAAGAGAGATACCCACAGACTTCAAGAGGGCCATCATCATCTCCATTTCCAAGAAGAAGAGGGCTAGGAACTGAAAAAATTAGGACAATAAGCCTGAAGGCACATACATTGAAGATATTGACAAGGATCCACTGCAGAAAAATAAAATGACAAGTGGAAGAGTTTATGGATGAATATCTATTCTGATTCAGGAAAAGCAAAGGTACAAGGAAAGCAATTTTGGTCCTTTGGTTGCTGGTGAACATGAAGGAACATGGTCCACTCAGTAGAAAAATGGCAGGTTTTCAGACCTTTAGGGAGGAAAAATGAAGGTGGGGTAAAGTGGACTTCAGATAGGAAAAGAGAATTGAGCAATAAAATGGAGAAATGCTTGGAGATGAAAAGTAGGGCATTAAAAGGAAAATAGTGAGGTGGTCCATAGTTGGCCAAAATCGAAAGAAGAAGAAAAAATGTTTTTATAATTTCCATGACTTGAAAAATTATTCAGGTAAAAATTTAGTTGTGGGCACCTCCACTCATTGTTTTGTAAACTGTTGCGTATGGTGGATTTCTGGTCTAGTGTCTTTAATAGCTTGATGAAATCTTATGTTTTTCCACTTGGGAAAAATCAAAAAATGTTCTCAAAAATGTACAACTCATTACAAATAAATGGAACAAGTAAGGACTAAATGTGTGTCAATTTAGAAGGAGTTTTTATCATGGAGCTGTAAATCCAGGATCAAATTATGGTGAAATAATTTCAAATACCAACACATCACAGTTAACTATTTGTAACTGCTGAGGAGTAAATTGTGCTGGTAGTCGGTACTTACATCTTGACCATGAGCCATTGTCCTCATAATGTCTCCCTCCTTTAACTTCTTTTTCTATGAAGTCCACCTGGAGTGGACTTAACCTTATGCTTAACTTCCATTAATGTCTGGTTTTTTATCAACTAGTAAGTCAGCAAGTTTATGAAGGGCATATAATTTTAATGGATAATCATTTCTCAGTGAATTAGCCTTTAGAACTAGATTTCTCAATGCATTAGTATGAATATCCCTTAGAGTGCCGGGGAGAGCAATCGTGCTCCTCCGAACTCTAGCAAAAAGTGCCGGGGAGTGCTATCCCACTCCTTCGGTAATGTCATTATTAATTGTTGGTTGTTCACTGATGGCATTTTAACGTAGAAAAACTTTACATACAGAATGTTTGTATTATCTAAAATTGACCACAGCATTTATTTCCTTATGTTTTTACGTGCATTACTTTAAATATATTTTTTTCCTGAACATCTGGAAAATTGGAAAAAAATGCTCCAGCATTTTTAGCATAGTTCCTAGGATATTTTTTTGCGCCGAAAGGGATATTCACCGTGTGCCACTGTGTTTATGTCACTGGCTGGGTCACTCATCATTTGTGTTTGGTCACCCTGGCATGCTGACTATTTTTTTTCTAAAACTGGTGCTCCTAATCAAAATTCATATAAAAATAAATATTAACTGAGTTTTCCTTCATCTTACTACAGCCCCTAGGAAAATAATTACTATACAACCATACTTATCTTTTGATAGTCATGCGCAATATATGCCATAGAAATAAAATGACAATCTCAGCAAAATTATTTAAACAACCATTAGATCCTCAGTATTTATTAAAATTTTATTGGTAAACCTTCCAAAATTTCAAGTTATGACTTCACAGAAGTTATAATTTTGAAATACACTTAAACTTGACCATAACGTCACCAACAATTAGCTACTTCTTACCCTTCCACGATCTGGGGTATAGCAGTTTTATGGAATGCATTATGAAACTACAAGATATTTTTGAGCCCAAATTTTCAGATCGTTCAAACAAATTTGCACACTCAGCTTGGTGAACTTACCAAACAAATGCTTTGGACAGAAAATGTTCTTTGGATTTGATAAGTAAAAATGTGAAGATGATGGAGATCATCTTCAATAATTATGAGCATAATCATATCAAGATGTATTAGTGGGACTAAATTAATTTGGGGAAACTATTGCACAGAATCCAATTGTCCATTAAAAGAAAGAATTTCTTTAAGGTCCCTCTTTCTCAAGCATTTAAGATTGTGAAGGGTGCTGTCTTTGGTGGCTACGTATAACCAAGTTTAGTTATATTAGTCTGTACATACATACATTATTACAGTCTACAAGTACACCTTAACAGGGTTTTCAAGAAAGATTTGGACTGCAAAGTCCTGCAAGTACACAAAATGAAAACAATTCATTATTCCACGTAGCAGAAAGTTTGCCCATAAAGAGTTATGTTTTCCTAAGTGGAAATGATTGGTTCCTTTGTTATCGACCTGACAGTGGCAGCTGTCATTAGAGCATATAATTGTTTTTTCAACAGGAGCCAAATTCCTGTACCCAAGCTTCATATTTTGCTGCATCTTCCTTTGCTACTGAACAGCGGCATCTTGCAATGGCTTCTTCAAAGTCTTTGCTTGTCACTGGCAGCTCAACTTCTTCTCTGCGCATATTTCGTATTTCCTCTGGACTCATGCCTTCCACTTTTCGGCGCATGCACATCAGAGCAGCATCCCTGTGGATTTCAAGTGTTACAATTTAATATTAGATTCAGTTGGTTTCTATTAATAAATTTAAAGTGTTATGGGCTTTTACAATCATTGTATTATATGCAGATATAGTAACACACTGATCTTTTGAAAGAACATTCACTTTACAACTACATCATTAATTGTTATAATGATGTATTTGTAAAGTGTGAAATCATATTTATTCACTTACTAAGAAATCTCATTGAGAAAGAATCATCAATAGTAGCAGTAGTAGTAGTTTATTAACCAAGAGAACCAATACAGGCAAGTAAATGGTATAGGCTTCGTCAATACAATGATAATGATTCATTACAAAAGCTTAACCATGCATACAAATCATTTAGGTTACTCTTCTCAGCTGCTAGTCTATCCACTTAAGTATGTACTTATCCATAGCGGATAGCACTAACTGAGAATGATGATGAAAATACGTAGACACGTAGGTACCTATATTATATCTATTTAAATCATACAAAATAACTTCTTTTATTCTGTTCTAAATGAGCAATTTTTTTATCTTGTTTACACTTAGTATAAGTAGGAACATGACATTTTCGCGTAACGTTTTTTGCGACAGGATTCACGAAATAAGCGACTTTAGGGTTTAATCACGAAATTAACCGTGTCTTCTATGAAACGCGATTTTTTTATCGAAATTTGAGATTTTTTGCAAATGCTGAATTTTTGTAGCATGAAATCTCTATTGATGGCCGGATCGGATCTTTCATTTTTCTCGGTTACGGATTCGGATCCAAAGACACGGAGTAAAATCGGATCCGGATCGTAGATTTTAAATTTTCGCGGCTTAGCGATCGAAGTGTCCCGTAAATGTAATGTAGGTGCGGTAGATATTGACAAGAAGAGGATGTGTAACTAAGGTCACATAATTAGATGAAAACGTTCCCGTGCAACTAGACGCAAAATAAAGAAATATGACTTCCCCATTACCCCGGTATCACGGGAAAAAAAATACGTAGGAAGTCATGCGGGTAGCCTACATTCGCCGGGATCAGGCGTACAACGAGAGCTAGTGTACTGTGCAAAGTTTGATCCCAATCGCAGTTTAATTTTTTCTTTCAGTCACTGCATCGAAAATGTTATCATATTCAATTTCAAACCATTACATCTGAATACTCACTTGATTACACTTTGTTGTTTAAATTAGATTTACAAATGTACCATTAATAAATTAAGGATGGTCGGGTCGGATCCACGGGTCTTTCATTTCATTCGCTACTGCAATCATATCCGAAGACAGTAATAATTCAGATCAGGATCGGAGATTTTAACATCTCGCGGCCTCGTGATCGATGCGCCCCGCGAATGGAATGTACGTATGGTAGATACCAACTAGGAGAGGTTAAGTAACTCGGGTCACGAAATGAGAAGAAGAATTTTTCCGAGCCACAAACGAAGAAAACAAAATAAAAAATACTCGTTTTGACTTTTTCTCTATAGATGTGCGAGAAAAAAATTAAGCCGGACGTCATGCGGGTCGCCTACAGTCGCCATATTCCCGTGGACCTATGAGAGCGTAGTTGTTAAAAATGAGGGCTAGTGTACTGCCAGTCGCGAGTTCGATCCTTAACACTACCTAAGAATACAGCCGTGCTGTATTCCTAGGGTAATGCTAGTAGGCAGTTAAAAAAAAGTACATTATCAGAAATTTCATGCCAAATTATAAGTAAAAAAAATAATTAAATTTGGCGAAAGGAAATGATTGGAAAAAATTTATATAACAGAAATAAATCGTGGAATCATTACGTTAACTTTACAGTGTATTTTTGAGTGACGCATTTGTAAATCTAGTTTAAGCGCTAGAAGTACAAAAAAGTCAGTATCTACACACAAAGGTTGGAAATGAAGGATGATAAAGTTTTTTATTCAATGATTGAAAGAAAAATTTTAAACAGCGTAAGAATCGAACTTCATTACCTGCAGTCTACTACTCCACTCTGTTATTGTTATTACCATTATCTCATTAATTTGCCTTTAACTTAATTTTGCCTACTGTATTTTTTATGTTGCGTAGGGTAGCCATAACTTTTGTATTGGATCTCAAATGTATGTACTATTATTAACTGTTTCTTCACATTGGTATGAAGTCTTTATTAATAATATTTTTTAAAAGCCCTTCCTTTAAGACTCCTTTTTCCCAACATTAAACACAGCTTTCACCTTTTTAAAACGATTTTATTTACCATATTTGTCATTTTTAAACACCGCTTTTGATGATTTTTATTTACCATTTTCCGGTGTCCCTAAGTATAAGTTATAAGGCATGAACCTCACCACATAATGCTTTGAGAAATGAACCTCAGATGATAGGTACGTTTTTGTTTCTATTGCAAATTTCATTGCTAGCAGTTTAATATGTAATTTAGTGTACATGATAAATGGCAATGAGAATAAATGCCAGTGAATCAGGAAGTTGAAGATATGTAAATCGCTTAATGATAGCGACTTTTGAGAAGTCAAGGAAATAGGTATCATGAGCTGAGTGACTTACCAAAATTACTCTTAATCCATCTTTATTCACCTTAACACATTTATAAGTACATATATCTAAAAAAATAAATGCAAAACTTGAATATGTAAAGAGTGCATGCTTGCTTCCTGTCTCCCTTTGCAACATTGTCATTCCCACGCTTGAGGGCCCCCGCCCCTTCCTTGAAATGTACTGCTCCTGCAAGATGGCACTCCGTCCCTCGTTCCCCATCCCCCGCCCACCTGCCCCACATCCTGCCCTCTACCTGAGTAAGAGAACCTTAGACCCCTTCCCACCCCATTTCCCCCACTCCTCCCCTGCATCCGGTATAGCTACCTGGGAACTGCAAGCCAGCGGAATACGCAGCATGGTGAAAGAGTCAGAAGTTGTTGACATCTTGACGAGTGAATATCTAATGAGCGTTGTGGCAATAAATGAGCAACTAGTATGAATTGTGACCTTTCACTTGCCTAAAACCTTCCCTAGCGTTCCCTCAGCGAAGCTCCGGCGAGCCAGAGCTTACAAATATTTATTTTCCTGCATGTCAGAGTAAAATCTGCATGATAAGTAATATCACTCATAGGGTTGGATGGATATCTTTTTTATGTTAACCATCTGTTCATGTAGACAATCTCCCTTGCTGGTAGTCAAAATCTCTGGTTACAAACAGGACTGTGAACACTAAATCCAGAAAAAAAGTTATCTCACATGCTTTTAAACCTCAAAAGCAGTTGACCAGACATCATGAAACCAACTGGTCTTGGATTATAAATCTGACAAGTAGCTATTATTGTATAATTTTCCCAGATGCTGTTACTTGAGATAGGAGAGAGAGGGCCTATCGCTAATACTTCCTCATATTGATGTAGATTGCTCCTCGAGACTAAAACACTAAGGTATAAAATCAATAACTGTGTTCAAATAATACAAGAAATAATATTGCAACTTACAAATTACCTTTTGATACAAGGAATGAACATTTTTCATTTGGTACATTTTTCTTCTAAATGATACCTATTATGAAAATGCTACACACTTAACTATAACTTAACAGATTTCAGTTCATTCAGGAGTAGAGTAGATAAAATGCAATATGCTACAGTTGATGCTACCCATAGATAGTGACCTATGACCTAGTTGTCATTTACTAGAATTGATAAAACAAATAAGTCTTACCTGCAAACATTACTTATGTCAGAACCAGTATAGCCTTCAAGCTTATTAGCCACTGTTTCCAAGTCCAAGTTTTCATCAACAGCCACACCTTCCAGACAAAGTTTTAGCAATGCTATCCGGGCTTCGCCTGTTTGGAATCAAAACATAAGAAAAAGTAAGATATGGCTATTTTTTAAGTTGGGCTTTTGTTGTTTATTTGCAGAAACATCTCTGGATGATTCAAAACCCTATCCCTCACTCAAATTATGAAAAATATAAAAGATCCTTTCTATGAAAAGAAGATGCCTATAATTTTCTACCTTGATGAACTCCCATGAATCATTATGAATGGGTGTTGAATGTATCTTGTAGTCTTCTTGGCCATTTCTCAGTTATGATCCTGATAGAAGAAAGGAATTTTCTGGGGATTTTCCTACAGTGAATTGTTCTGCCCATGAGTTTTTGGCTGTTCTGGAAATCAAATTATTTTTCTTGCAGGCATGCAACAAAAGAAACTTGGATCCTTTTTACCCGTAAAATATCATGTTTCATTGCAATTTATTATGATGCCTGGTATTTTCCAATCCTATGAAGCTCAGACTCCTTGGACTGAGCTCTTTTGTCATTGGTGTTCACCCTATTAATTTTTCTTTTGCCTTTGATCTGCATTAATCAATAAAAGTACCAGGCAAATTACATGTTAGGTACCATCATTTTCCCAGTTTCCTATATGTGATTAAGTTTGAGTCTCACAGGTAGGTAACCCAAAGGATGTTAGTCCCAAACAACACATTATGGGTTTTCATTTTTTTTCAGTCACTTGATTACCTGAAATTCCTCCTTTCCTACTTCTTCTACTTCAGTCATCAGTGATCTACCACCCGTGGCTACATTTTATTATAGAAATCCAGCTAGGGGTGATTTCATATGTCAAATATATATGCCTTTGACAGCTTGGAGGTTAATATTTGAATACATATGTAAATAACTTTGGTCTATTAGGTACAATTAGTGTCTACTTTGCTTAATGTTTTCATTTTCCTTGATGTCAAAATCTTTAGTTTAATGAGATCTGATGAGTGCTTACTTGCAGAATCCTAACTTCTGTATGGTCTGAGACTTACCATCTGGCAGTGGGATGTAGATCCTTTTTTCAAATCGCCGGCGGAAAGCTTCATCAATATCCCATGGGTGGTTGGTTGCAGCCAATACCATTATGGTCTTACCATCCTCATTCCTTAGAAAAGAAATGCGAAGCATTCTTAGAAACCAAGTTCATGGAGGGAAAACAATATATTGAATGTTTTGGAGAATTTCAAGAGTAAAATACATGATAGGAGGTAATGGTACTTGAGTAAAATAATCCTCATGAGAAATGCTGCTAACATTTTCCATATGTCAATATGTGACAAAATATCCAAGAGAAACCCATTGGTTGAACATCTGGCACTCCTTCCCCCTTTTATTAACCCCATGTGGAATCTAGCACACAGCTGGAATTCTTATTAGCCTTGCAACCACCTGTGTACTGTCCCAAAAATTCCTGGGGGCATTTGTAGAAGGTACTCACATTCAATACCAATCAATCAATGAACTATGCTGAGTTAAGTTAGGGGAAATTAAATGATTAAGATACAAGAGTCCCTTTAATATCTTTAAACTAAATGTGCAATAAACCACTAAGTAACATACACCATTAAGTAGTAGCTGTAGCTTCGCTTCTGAAGCTGTTAATATTTGGATCATTCAAATTGTCGGGAATGTAAATTATCTGCCATTTAGGACAGAGATTCCATAGAAGTAATCAAATATTAAAATGTTTGATGTTATACATTTAATACTGATTCAATTCAAATCACCATGTGGCTGGCCATACTTCGTCCCTGACATATAAGGTTTTGGCCTATTAATTCGATAGATGGGTAGTTTTAAGATTGATGCATGCCAGAAAACTTTTTTAGATGAGCTGCTAGTAGAGTTCTTATGGACTGAGTTAAAGTATTTTCATTATAACTTAGACATTAGAATGCTATTAAAAATATTAGTAATTAAAATAAAATGAAATGTTAGCTGTGAATGTCCCAGCAAATCAGAGAACTTTATAGCCCTACCTAAAATTGTATGGAAATCAACATTGCAGTATAATTTTTTCAAGTGTCTGGTTTAGTGCACATTTAGTTTAATGCACATAATGAAATATTTTCAGTGAAATAATATAATTCTACTCACGATGAAAGGACCTTAATTATTTTTTGATTAGAATGATTTCTATGAATACCAGAATTGACATATACATTTCCTTTGTTCATTGACTCAACTATAAAGGACTTAGAGAGTTTACGAGCTGATTCTCTGAAGGCATTGCAGATTTACAGCAGTATACATCAGATGGTTTGTTTATGAGATACTTCAGAATATGTAGGTATCACAGGGATATTCTTTTGAATAAAAGTAATTACTTAAATGATCAGTAAGAGGTACCTTAAGGCAAGAAGACAGCGAGGTTGGGGGGTTTGTGGGTTAAACCCCCCAGGGGAACTAAACAAATTGTGACAAACTTGCTACAAAATTACATAGACTTAACATTTCTTTGTGACTGCAAATAAACAGGCTTTCTTTTAGTTTGAATAACTCATCTTTTTGTGCCTATCTGAGTATTTAAACAACACCTATTCTTTGGGCATGATAAATTATGAATGCATCAGATAAGTTTTCTCGGTGTGATTGATTGTTTTCCCTCAAGGTACGTTTGAAGCTCGTTTGTCACAATTATTATGAATCATATTGCACAATGATCTTCTTCAAATTTGAAATGCGTAAAACACCATTTTTTTATTTAACACCAAGACTTTGTTTTATTAACACATTAAAACACCAAGAACTATACTTTGAGTTTATTTAAATTTTAAAATAAAATACCACTTAAAAATGATATTTTATTTTGAAATGTCAAAATATCAATATTTAAGGTATAAGAAGATTAATATTTTCCGCTACATGCAAATATATGTGAAAGGCACATACATATTAACCCTATGTAGAGGTAGACCGCTTGAGCCTACCATCCAATCCAGGTGACTCCCCTCCCACCCATCACTCCATATCCCCCTCCTCCAAAAGATATTTCTGGCTGTGTCCTGCCTTAAGGTACCTTTTACCCATCATTTTCATCTTATATTTATGAGTGTACCTACTGGCTAGGGCAGCCAGATCAAGAAATATGCCAGCTTGGAAACCCAAAGGTTATGGGTTCTGATTTTGCCTCAGCCTTGTGTTTGTCATAAGATTAAGATATTAGGCTGAATGACATAAGATAACGTATAAGAAGGACTCATAATATGAATCTACAATAACTACTATTAATTATTTATTCAATTTGAATCAATGGTTTTCCATCATGAGGGCTCAATGACCAAGGAAAGGACAAGGGACAATAATAATAAGTACTCAAAGGACGTGGGCCAGTAGGAGAATAGTAATGGTATTACATATTTGCAATGAAGTTTTTCATGCCAATTGATAGTCTATGATTTTGTCATATTAATCAATAATTGAGGATAGTTTGTTGAAAGTAGATGTCCATTATAAGAATAATTATTTTTTTAAATGCTGGGTTTCTAATGGTTTTTTTTAGCCTGTTCCAGGCAAAAAATTCAACTTTCTTTAACAGTGCTCCTCATAAGTGATAAAAAAAATTGCAGGGCATACAGACCATCAACTGCAGTTCAGTTGACAAAAATAAGTTTCTAGATAAGGAAGTTATGGTGATTGTTTATAGCCATAGAGTCAAGCAATGATTTATCAAATAAAGGATCAGGTAGTTAAAACTATTATGGTGGGAATGATCATACACATCTGAATTAAGGCCATCCATCTGAATCAGAAGCTCTGCCTTAAACCTCCTTGATGCTTCATGTTCTGAGTCAGATCCTCTTTGTGAGCACAGGGAATCAATTTCATCGATGAAAATGGTGCTCGGGGAGTATGAACGAGCCTGAAAAAGAAAAATAAATTATTTTTAAGTATGGATTTAAAAAAAAACCTTATGATAACCACTTTGGAACTTGCAGCGTTACCCGAATAAATAATGATTTTATTTGTGGGTTACACTCTTCCAGGGACAAAAATCTCTCGAATCTTGGTGACAAAGGATGAGGTCAATAGAACAAGAAAGAAGATTATGAGAAGTAATTATACTATTAAATGTATTTCATCAATAGATAGAGTAAGTACAAACCAACAAATGATTGAATATCCCTTAGGGATCTCTAATATTTTGGAACAAGTAGCAAGTAGCCACTAGGACACACACTAGAAAATAACAAGGTTTCTGAATCTGACTTAAGGCTGCTGTCATGCAATGTGCACTGGTTGCCATCTCAACTTGAACAGGGAGCGTGAGAGGGGAGGTTTTTTTCAGCGTCAGGTTTGAGGACTGAGAAATCTCTATGAGGAATGAGAAACAGTAGACATTGTAATCACTGCCATCACTGCCATGCGGATTATTTTCCTCCTACCCTCACATGGCTGGCTGGATTGATTTTACCTCTGGCAGGCATTGTAATTGCACAATAGTAATGTATGTACTAAATTTCTCTATTCCTTTGCATGGATGATATTTTGTAACTCCAGAAATCAAAGAGTGAAGGCATTTGGGAGAATATTTTGATAGAATCAATTAAGACCAATGGTATGAGGATAAATGAATCTGTCTGCGTATAAAGCACTGGGTTCTTTCATCTAATACTGATCAACTTCCGCTGCACAAAGTAGTAGGGGAGATAGCAAGAATCGGTACAGCCATTTCCTCTTTCTTTGAACTGGTAATTTTGACTGGGCAATGTTATCCATGTGTATGATAGTATTTTTACATTTCAACCATTTTCCTTTAAAATGAGGTAGGCGAATAAATACTTAGAGTACTTTTTCCAGCTTTGGGTACATCAATTTAGCATTTTCTAAAGACCAGATGAAACCAGATACTATGATACAGATAAAACCAGATATAGATATGCTAGGAAGCTCCAGTACAAAAGTATTTTAGGTCTCAGAGGAAACAGTTTTCAAACCCTTAGATGACACAGTACATACAACTATTTGCTGTGATGACCATTGCAAGGCCACCTTGCAGACTTTGGAGTCCAAGTATCAACTTTTGTTTTTTCTGTCTCAATGCTTGAATCCCTAGATTATTTAGTGTTTAGGTATTTATAAGGTACTTATATTTGGTATAACAATGAGAAATAGCTTTCTCTATTTCATTACAAATTTTTTTCATTTGAAAACCTTTCAATTTATATGTATCCATCTCTAATCTCTTTTCTCTGTCACCCATATCTCTACCACTGAAAGCCATCAAATTTGATGTAACTAATTATATGTAAATACTATCAGAATATTGTTGTTCATGCTGACTAAATAACTGGGCACTTGAAATTAAGTTGTAACTAGGTATTCTTAAGATTCCATGAAAGAATGACAATGTTCCTTTAAGAATGAATGTCTGCTCCAAACACTGAGATTTTCATGATGTTGGAGAGGGCAGTTACTTCTTTGACTAACCATTTCAAAGAGAAGTCTCACTAGTTTTTCTGATTCCCCTCTGTATTTGGATGTTAAAGTAGATGAAGAAACATTGAAGAAAGTTGTTCCACACTCTGTTGCAACTGCTTTTGCCAGCATGGTCTTTCCTGTTCCTGGAGGACCCACCATCAATACTCCTTTCCATGGCCTCCGGATACCCTATAAAATGACATCCATCATAGCTTACTAAATCAAACATGATTTAAAAAATATAATTGTTAATCAATGTACCTACTGGTATTCTGGCAGCCCAGTTATTAGTATTTAATTGTGAATCTAGCATTTATAACCAATTGGTGATGCTCCCACAAAACTTAGAATAACTATGTTGAGTGATTTCATGGAAAATTGTATGTATGTTGCATATCAACCTTAGTTGAATGAATTGCATGCCAGATGAGTGGCCATGATCATAGCTTATTGCAAGGTGAATTCTACATTGATGCATCAAAATCAAACTGGAGGGCGACTGCTAAATGTGTGATATTTATCTAACTCTATCTGACTTTATGATAAATGACAATAAATACTATCACTAGACCAGTGCAATCACTATCTAAGATAAAAAAATCTAATTCCTTATTTTGATAATGGGACTCTAAATTTCAAAAACTTCTCATTAGGGTCACAATACTCACGCATCACACTATCATTCTTAAAAATATAAACATGATGATACAAATCATTAGTGAATAAATAATAGTAATGTTATTTATACATTCTCATAATGTTACTTGTACTCTGCACTCATATCCTTACTGTTTTGCTCTAAGTTAAAGCTCACTATCAAGACTTAGTTCTGAACTCTGCAATCCATAGCCATGTTACCAGGCAACATAATCTCTTGCATATCCTATTTGTTCACACTAAGAAATCCCTTAATGGCTGTAGATCCATGAGCTTGGTGCTATATAACAAGCATCCACATGGTCTTAAAGTTCCAATGAGTAGGTACCATAATTTTCAAGCAAAAGGTGAAAAACTTTAAATTCATATGTTTTTATTTGGTTGATGAATACCTGTCTATGTAACCACCACTTTGTTCCCTTGTATCTTCTTGATATTCATTTCTCTCAATTGACGTACCACATACAATACATGTAAAATACTTGCTGTCGGCAAATAAATTATATTATCATTATAAATAGATCAACTATTATTTCCTGAGCTTAATTATACTTGTACTAAAATACTATCAATACATGTAAAACTCTTAAAAATTCACTTATTTATAATATGGCTTTGATCATATGTCACTATGAGAACTGAAACAAAACATTCCTCTTTCAAATAATAAAATTAATAGTGATTACAGAGCGATGACTGGGCATTGAAAATAAAATGAAATTTTCAATTTGAAGTTAGGTATTGTAGAGTCAAAAGAATTAAACACCAAGAATATTTGGCAGTGGGAATCATATTATCCTCCTGGAAGGTCATAAACCAAAAACCATTTCAGCTTAGTACAGAAGGAAAACCAAACAAGACCGTTGTTCATAAATTACATTTCATGAAAGGGGAGGAAGGTTAGGCCAATTGTTATGATGAGCAACTGAGAGGAAGAGAGGGGGGGAGCGGAGTCCAGACTTCATTACATCATCAAAAATACGCATCATACTATCATTCTTGAAAATACAAATATGATGATGCAAATAATTAGAAAAATAAACATTAAAGATTAACATAATTAGAAAAGTTAATATTATTAATTTAAGATAATAAATAAGTAAGGAATCTTATTTATAATGTCTGTTTGATCATTCACTAGAAAGAGAGGATGGCAGTGTTACATAATTTAAGGGTGAATGGGAAGGTTCTTAGAGAATGCTATGAAGCATTAAAGGAAGAGAAGGGTGGGGGATAAAAAAAGTGGAATACCAGCAATGGAGAATAATCTTTGAAAATTTACTTATCATGCTCACCTTAAAAAAATCAGGCATAAGAAGTGGCAAGACCATGGCTTCTTGCAGGATAGATTTTGCTTCTCTAAGCCCAGCAACCCTCGTCCATGGTACACCAGGGCCTTTTTGAAGAATCTCTCTCTCCAATGCCTCAACCATATGATTTTCAAAGCCAGTGATTATGGGGTGTCCCTGGCCCAAACCTGGAGGGCCTCCACCTCCCCCACCTCCATTCCTTTCCTCCTTCTCCTCCTCCCCGGCAACCTCTGATGAGCCTCCCAGTTTCTTGATCGCTGTTGGTGCTCGATGGAGTGTGGGCTTGGCCTGCAGGCCAACGGGTGCATTCCTGTTGCCAGCCACTGAAGTTTTTGGGAGGCGCTCAACAGATCGGGACTTGCGACTTCCTGCCATGCTGGGATGAGAATGTGACCTGAGACAGTGAACCAATTGCTAAAGCTCTACCATTAATCTTTACAGAATACCATAGAATTGATCATTAAATGATAATATCTAAATGGATGATTTCTTTTATTACAATTTAAATGCATGTGAATAGTGTAGTGCTTTTGGTAGTTATGTGACGTGCCATAAGAAACTAGATAAGCATAGTGTAGTGAGTGAGGATGAAAAAGTAATGTTTCTGGAGATATTTATGATGAATATAGTTTGTTTCTACTGAAAATTCAAGAAGGAAAATGCATAATACATGTGAATGAATCACCTGTGAGAATAACTCGGAAAAGATTTTGAAGCAAGAATGATCAGTTCTCCAAAATTTTTATTCAATAATATATATATTTTTTTTCCATGCTAGGTGGACTTCAAGTTCATACTATGTAGGTACTAATTTCAGTGGCATTACTGTGAGTTTTTGTTTTATAAGTGAAATAAATAATGGTAACTTAATTATAGATTCTCAGAAATATATGCAAATGAAGTGGAACCAAAATGTATCGTACAATATGGGTGGTGCAGCAGTGGACATCTGTATATCCATCTAACAGTGTGATACAAGGTGCAAGTTGACAGTGAAGGAACTTTGTGGCTGAAAATAATGGCAGCATCCTGATGAATAAGTTCTTTGATCATATCCTGTGAACTGTTTTCCATTGTGTTAAACATTTTGGTTGGATTCCAAATAGGTTTATGTTTCCAACCTCTCTAAGGCACATAAATTCTCAACCAATTGCTTCACCTATTATTAGATAATAAAAAAGGCTTGATTATGAAAAACTATAACAAACTTTGTTGAATTATTCAGTTCTCAAAAGATGATCAATAACAGACATTAGACATACACAGAATTAAAAGCATGCAAAAGCTGATATCTAATGGGAATGCAGTAAAGAGAAATCTTTGATTCAAGATGAAAGCTCTTAAGGTCAAACACTAGCATTATAAAGATCTTAAAGGAGGTCCACGAAAACTTCAATTTCATGGGCAAAAGGTGTGCATCCTCCGTAGATTTGAATGTGAAATTTACTATTACTTTTGCAAGTATTAACATGCACATACCTAGCACGTGGATTCAATGAAGGCAGGGCTGGCTGTATTTCTGGGTCTCTTTTGCGCAAAGAAGCTATCCACTTTTCAGATGTTGAACTTTGGATGTTTGAGCTACCATTATTTTGATTATTATTGCTTTGAACTTGCTTACTGGCTACCTCCTCCCAGTTAGTTTGGCCAACTTCACTTCGAGAAAGGACAACAATGACAAATGCTGTGAATGTTCTAAGATAGCCATACCTTAAAGGGCTAAATTAGTGGTAAAGGGTCAGGGAGAAAGTGATTGCTAAATTTAAAAGTTTCCTTATGATTATACGACACTCACATCACATTAAGGCAATGCGTATGTAGTTTGTTGCACATGCGGGTTGCATACACCCATGAAAAATTTCTCCCCACCGCCCTATACATCCCAAATGAAAATTTGTCTTTGCACTACACATAATTTTCTGATATTTTAAGTTACACGAGCAACACATTCCATAAAAAATGAGCTCATGAACGCGATACTATGAAAGTATCTTGTTGGAACAAATGATGTCTTCAGTTCAAAGCTGGTAAGATAATAAGAATATTGTAAAAGATTCTCAAAGAACCGTAGTGTGTTGCAGAGACTCAATCATCAGAGAGTTCTTGCATAATTCTAACTTTGCAAAAAGTACGTACGAAAATCAACCTTAAAATCGCCTTAATGGAATGGAGCAAAGTTAGTCCATGATTTTAACCACCTAGTACGGACAATTATTGTATATAATTGCATAGCACAATTTATAGTAAATAATAATGGCATACCTTGGTGGTTGGCTTTTACCGGAGCGTTTGATTGCTTTTCGTTGCTGCTAGACTTCCCAGCATTGTGTGCTCGGTTACTTTTATGATAGTAGTGGTGATGGTGGTGATTCCCTTTCGTAGTTGTTCCTTGTCTACTTGGGGAGGGTCTCCGATGTGTCGCTGTGATTTTGGTGAACGCGAAAGGCGAAGCAAATGAATCTATGATGAGCGAGTCCATCATCCTTGCCATTTGATGAAACTGAGGGTGCGGGGCCGCTGCCACGGGGCTGCAATTAACCAAAAGACACATTTATTTAAACATTACTCTTAGATTCAGGCAAAGGAGTGATATTAAAGCATTTCATTGAATTACCGTTGACTGTTTCCAAATAAGGTTGCTAATGGTATCGCGAGAATTTTGTCAGTAGTTTAATAAAAATGCCCATTAAGAGAGCTTAAAAACAAGTAGAACAAGAAATTTCGAATTTTTTTGGGGTCCCTAAATTTTGTAAGTTTAGGTAAACTCAAGAAACATTGGAAATAATAACAGAATTTTAAGTTTGGACATGAGGTTAGGAGAAAACACGAGTAGAAAACGAAAATAAATGCTGAGTACACATATAACAGTAACCAAGTAATAGTCGGACGATGGGCAAATGTGTTACTCTCACCATGCTATGAATACATTTGAAAAATACCTACGATTTTCCATCTGTCGTCACTTGTTTACATGATGAATACGATTAGGTTACTGATTTTGATGATTTATCTTCTAACAATATACTTGCATTAGAAATGAATGACATTCGATCAAAAGGAAATCCACAAGAGACAGATATCAATAAATATTATTAATGTAAATTCCACTCACCGAAAGAAAGGATCGTTAAAGAATTCATTTATGATCGAATTGAATGATGCCATTGTCATTTATGTGATCACGAGTATTTGAACCTCCAAATTACAAGTACTTTTTAAACACAGAAGATTATATATTGTGTGTATTGAACGTTTTACCGAACAGCAAGGACAAGGCGCATTGACTACGGCGCCGCCCAACGAGAATGCAACTATTGTGACGCACTCAATCAATAAAAAACGCGGCTCCGTCAAGGGAGCTGGATCTTCAAGGCGAAACACAATCTAGAGTCTATTTAAATGAAGCGTGTCGAGAGACTGAACTGCACTGCGTGAGGACGCTGAATATCATTGTTTTGACTTTCATTTGACCGTAATAATCGATTTTCGAGGGTTTAGTATGAAGTGATGAAAATAGGAGCAGTGGGACTCCAGCGGTATTGGCGCAGACGCAGTGTGGTCGAGGATATCGAGGAAAGGAACCTTTGAAGATGATTTTTTCTTAAATATAGCTTTTCGTCGACCCATAACGTATTTTCTCAATGACATTGTCCATTCAAACCACTTGGGTTCCATTTCTCATTGGGCTCATCAGCTCGCGAAAACATTTGAACGCATCGAATTCTCCCAATTTATCCTCGCGTACCTTTAACCGTATTTCCCGTTTCTTGGACTTTCTTTCAAATTGCTCTGACTCAAGAAATGTAAGACATCCTCAAGACTGAGAAATTAGTAATTATCATCGCGTACACACACACACACACACGAGAGAAATTAGGGTGTCATTGTTGAGATGATTTCGCGGAGCCTCCATCATTTGTTGATTTGGATTTTGAGCTTCACTAACAGCCTAAAATGAATTTGAGCATTTTATAGTGGTCTGTAATGAAGACCTCTAACGTACAGAGCTGTTGCTTGTTGTTGGTGAAGCTATCGCGGAGAGATGATATTTGGGTTAGTAGGGGAGTGCGTTGCTATGGCGGATGAAGACTCGTTGGCCTATCTATTCGCTGCCGAAGCAAAACTTGCATTAGGTAACAAGGTTTTGAAAAAATCACGTAACCAAGCAAGATATTATTTAGTCGCGATTTTTGGTTATGACATAGCGAAGTATTACCTCATGACAACGGTATTTAGTCTCCTGAGGAAGCTACGGGAAGGGTTGAGAGTTGAGATCGGTAAAAAAAAAACCCTTTTCAAATTAGGATTCACTTCGCACGCGCATTGATGCTGAAGCGACCATAACGGGTAGAATGATTCAATGATAAACTAATTTTTTATTGACGGAAAACAACTTTTACTGGAAGATCTCCACTTCAAAATATACCTACAGATATATCAAAATCGTACACTTTCGTACATTCATCTTTGTTCGTTAGATATTGAGTTAATTCAACTAATTAGATTGTTTTAATTATTCAGTTAAACATTCTCGAATATCTTTTAATATCCTTCTTTTAATATCCTCATAACTTAACATCCTTCTTAACTTATGCTCTTAAAACGCCCAGATGGCGCTGTAGGTTTTGCGGGACACTCGCTTTCATTCGTACGTCGATTCTGGTAATTGTTAAAGCTTCTAGCGTTAAAAACAATAAGACAATTTTTCCTAATGTTGATGTTCTATCTTTATAATATGCAAGGATGGTACTGAATAGTAAACAATTGCGGGAAAGATACGACTAATAAAGATGACCGAAAAACTGAATGTAGCAATAACATTTAAGATATCTTATTTATTTTATGCTCTATTGCACCTTAAATTGACAAAAGTTAAAAGCTGAAAAGACGCCGATGAAAACCACCAACTTGAACCTGCGGAATGATAGGGCACTGAGTTGTCATTTCCTTAAAAAAAAACCCTCTGCTCATCAATAGTAATTCATTAGGAGTAAATATCATAAAGATAGCAGAGACAGGGAGCTCTGATCCTTGTTCTAAAAAAAGCCTCTTAGATCGGGTAGAAAATAATATAAAAAAATCTGAAGGAATGCAAAACCTTAAAATTTGAGACACTTTTAGTTCATATTCGTATAGTTTCGTTTATCATTAATAATTTCCCCATGCCCAAACTAGAGGTAATGGCTGATGGTAGCAAATCCGTTACATTTTCATTCCTGCTTTCATATTTTATTACCTTGTATTAACGGTGAAGCAGCTTTATTAATGTCTGTACGCTCTTTCACGAAGATTTTTTTCCTGCTTTGATATTTCTAGGGAAATAAAATTACGCACAATAAAAATATTGGCACTGAAATCGGAAAAATAGGAATACATATGAAGATATCCTAAACGTACTGTTCCTTCCATTTCTTTCATAGTCTTGAGTTTAAATCATGACTGCAAGGCCAACTTATTTTGGAAGCCAAAAATACATGCTGGTCCCCAGTATCCGCCCGGAAAGCCTATCTTTGATCCGCCGCTAGCAAGAGGGGCACCCTAGTTGAGACATTATCCAAAATAGACCAAGATCGGTGGGGTAATAGAGATGCAGGGCAAGTGATGTGCAGAATACTTTCACCACTCCGGCCAAAAGGGTTTCAGTACGTTCATTAGCTTTATGTTCAGATCATTTTTGTGATTTAATGGATTTAAATGATCTCAGAAGCTAGTTGTACCTGTTAATTACTGGATGCAGAGCACGTCAGTAATTCAAAAAATCTCCAAGGCTAGCTATATCCGCAAGGAATCCTCACCCATTAATAATTTTAGCTTTAAATAAGTTTGGAATTGTCACCGGCAAATTATTAAAAAAAAAGGTACTATTTTCTGGAAATAGTGCTGATCACGTTATCAACATTAAAGAATGTATTTCAATGGCGAGAGGTAAATTTTTCTCCTCTCTCACACACGAGTCCTATTAGAGTAATTTAATTTGAGGTTCTAAGAGTAAGTTGTGCCTTCGTCACTCATGAAACTTGTGTGCGGTGTATTCACTCCAAAATGCTCGTACGTTCTCAATGCGTGAGATAAGGAAAAATATGGTAGAACGAGTATCCAGAAATATTTATTTCCTTGTGGATAGTGTTGTAGGAGTAATTTGGAGGCAATAGACATGGCCGTTTGTACCATTTAGGATAGGTGAGATATCAGTTTGATTTTTAATGGAGAAAATGTGGAGAGAAACCTAGTGTCGGCATTAGCCTTTTCTTGAACGAAATTTATCAAGGGGTTCATGGCTTAACTTTCAATCTGCTGACGAACAATTGAACTTGAAAAGCTGTCCTCAGAGCACTCAAGAAGGACCCATGTCTTACCAGAAAAACTAACATAACCTGGATTCGAACACGGCCCCTCGGGATCGGGTGGTATAAGTATTGGTGAGCCCTGGTTCCTTAAGGATACGTTTGCACGGATCTTTCCAATGAGATATCCTGAAATACCATTTGATTCCGTCGTACTCGCCTGGGATCGCAACGCGACGCGTTTGTTCACATCGTCGGCCTTCCAGCCTCCCCTCGGATTCGCCTTCAACTCGCCCGACGATGCAAGCGCGTTCGCGAAAATCCAGCGCGAACTCGAAGCGAGCCCGCTTTCCCTACGTGGTCCAAATATCGCGCCGTATGGAAGCGTTCGACCGTCCTCGAGGCCCTCGTTGACAATCAACAATGCGATTCCTATGGTTGAATGGACTACCCACCTCGGCTCCCTGGATCAAACAGCGAGGAGAGCGGTCTCAAACAGCTTGGGACCCTGAATAATGAGTTCATTCTCACAACGCTTATCGTCCGATTTTGAAAACCTCCTCCATTTGCACCTCCGAGAGGGAGTGAAAAATAAAAGACAAACGTGCCGCGTGGATTTCGATCAAAGGACATGAATGGCTGGGACGGAAATAGAGTCACCCCCAAAGGGGGAACATCCCTGCGGAGCGCGGGTAGCGGCCATTTCGTCCTAAGGGGGAGGAAGAGGGCGGTAGGGGTCGACGGGGGCAGTCGGAGGTGCAGTGGCGCGTCTCCCGTCGTCGGCGCCGAGGGCATGGGGGTTCGATGCACCCCCCAGATGGTCGAACTCGGGGTGCATTCATAAATTTACCCCCATAGCCCTCCCCCCACCCCCGACGCCGTATCGATCACGCGTGCACAACCCCCAGTGCAGCGGCAGAAGTCTCACCGGGCCCTCCGCGACCTCCCGCGGACACGACACCGTAGTAGCGACGGCGTAGTAGTGGCCTCTGAATGCTGCACGATTTGTTTTCGCGCGGACATTATACATAATGGACGGACGCGCGACGGAAGCACTCAAAAGCCTTGGCCGTGGGTGGCAGGGGAGATGGAGGAGACAGAAAGCGGGGGAGGGCGCTAGAAACGAACGCCACATCGTTGAGATGAGGTGGCGCACGGTCGCGCCCATGCAGGGGTGGGTGGGGTTGGAGGGCTGGGTGTGCTGTCCTCCGCACGGGGAGGGGTCAAGGGGTTGGACCAGCGTCGGCTGACGGGAGTTGTTGTAATGAGAGAGGTTTGTGACAACAGTGGGTGGCGGGGCGCCGCCTCCCCTCGCCTTGGGAGGCGGCAGGAATATCCTTACGAAGCGGCGGCGCGGGGCGCGAGGTCACTCAACTCTGCCCGCCTAACGATCGATGGCGAGGCCGACGTATCGGCCGTCGGGGGTCGAGTGGAGCGGGTGTGGGGATGGGTGACGATCATAATGCTTAAGGGAGGGAGGGTATCCCTCCCCACCACCCCATCCAACCCCCACCATCACTGTCTTCTCTCTCTCTCTCTGTCGGAATTAAATGCAAATAACCGTCGGTTCGAGCACCGGACTCCGAAAAATAAAAAAACGAGGCTTTTCGTTCGCCACTGCGGCGGATTCTTATCCGAGCGAGGCGGGTGATTAATCAATAAATATTGTGACAAAATGCAGGCGGGAATCGAAATTGTGGGTGCGCATCCTCGAGAAAAGTAGAAAAAAAAGAGTGCGGGTCGACTTTCACTCCCTCCCGCAATTATTGCCAGCGCATAACGAGTGCCCGGAGCTGCGTTTATTCGAGAAAATCAAGCGAGGGAAAAATTTTCGCTAATGAGGGAATGCGGCATTGGATCTCTGTCCCTCGACTCATCTATCACTTTTATTGCAGCCTTCAGCACATTTCTCTCAGTAGGTACCCGCTCTGCAAAAATGAAACTTGGGTTTGAACTATAACTGTACATTTAAAATCCAAATGACCTGATTATTCAATGGTTAAAAATCCAAAACTCAGACCAAGTGGCTTTGCCAAGTTCTGTATTATATCAGATCTATTGAGAAAAGAATTTTACAATTACAATAAATGCATCAAATTAACGCTGGCATAGGCAATACAGGCCTTCGAGTCAGCATTTACCTCGTCCGTACGAACTTAGAATGTGAAGACAAAATGTCGAATTAGTCTCCTCCTAAGTTTTATAATCCTTAATGCCACTAAAAGGGATAAGTGAATCAATCCATTGCATTTTTTTTCTGGACTGCAAAATATGTTATACTATTGTTGTCACCTCTGGGATAATAACATAACCACTTGTAAAATTTGATTCCAACACCTTTTCATTTCCCAATTGTTGCTTCTAACAGGTTTTGTTCAGTTGGCAATTTCTTATCAGCTTCTCTGGCTCTCAATTGCGAAACCAAAGAACTCACGTCAATTTATGCGACGAGATAATATTTATTTGCGTGTAAAGGTGAATGAATGTTATCAGGAAAGGAAACGCCTTTTGGAATTCTATTAGGTGCGCGGTCATAAATGGCATTTAAGGGGAGAAATGGGCCAATAGAATTTGGAAACTCGGAAAATAGCAAAAACAAAAAGAAGTTGCTTATTGAACCTACCCTTCGAAGCATAAGTTAAGGGGGAAGTCTATGTGCGTTGCTGATAAAAAATAGAGCAAAACTTATTGATTAGATACCGAGATTCAATCATTCATCGTGATATTTAAGGTCTTTACACGGATTATAGTCGAATAGATTGTTTAAAAATGAAGTGCAATTCTGCCGACATACCTAGGAGGCCAAATATAAACGTCGTGGAGTTTTTAAGAAAAAGAGGGCAATATTGGAATGTGAGGAGGTGGTCAGAGAGCAATATATAGCATTGAGGACTGCTTCAACGTCGGGATCAATGACCTGTGATGGTTATCTGATGAATGCTTATACTGTTACGCGTAGAGAAACCTTGGGTCCATGTACAACAATGGGGATACTTCGAAGTAATCCGTGA
The DNA here is from genome assembly GCA_933228895.1 of Platycnemis pennipes. NCBI lineage: Eukaryota > Metazoa > Arthropoda > Insecta > Odonata > Platycnemididae > Platycnemis > Platycnemis pennipes. The sequence continues at coordinate 97,666,384 of OW121848.1, read as the reverse complement.
AAACCTGTTAATTAACTTTACATCTTAAAAATAATTTTCCTTGTGGGTGATAGTAATCTAACGCGACTTGTTTATACGAAAACCATACTGAATTTCTAATTAATGTGTTAATTTAAAAGTTTTCAACTTTAATAGGGGCAATGATTCATATATTCGGAGATATAATGCAAATATCCTACGATATTAGTGCATAAATGCCACGTCATGATATTATTTACTTTTGGTAACTCTATGCTACCTTATGAAATGGACATTTTGACACTTTTTAGTCGGCTCATCAACCGGTATCGATTCCACTAATTCTTACCAGCATAATAATTTACTTAATCGTTCTAGATCTTGATCTGCATTAACGTGATCTAACGTCATACAATTCAGATTCACCTTTGGTGAAGCATAAAAGTATCTGATGGCTTGCATCGATGGACAAAATGGGAATTAATATATTTTCTCGTTATATTAGCACGAAGGGGACAGTTTAATTTATCTGTGTTACTTTTTTTATGAATTATATGATTCTGACCATTCTATACATGCATTTTTGAGAGTTGATATAAATGAATTCTAAAGATCGCAGTGTTATGCTAAAGTTCAGCTTTTACTTGAGGCAGAAATCTCATTATTGCATATACATGCATACAATGGCGGAATGCTTCCTTGTATTGCCTAAGCATGCTAGGTCGTAGAACGAAGAGTAGAGAGAACTAAAGAATATGAACGCTGTAGAAAATTATGGGTGCCACGAGCAAGAAAACATTTTCCTAGGCAATGAGCAATGAAAAACTCCAATACGTGACTGAGTGACTCAGTGACTTAAATGACCAAGCGCAACGCGATAGATAAGAATCTTCTCTTGCTCCAGAGACCCAGTCCTCGGTATTTGTCTTCTTACGCTGTCCGAGTTTCATTCGATCTCGCTGAAAAAACTACCAAAGGAGCCTCTCCTTTGTCCCCCCCCCCAAATTATACTTCCAAAAAAACGTAATAAATACTATTCTATTCTAAAAACGTATTCCGCTGTGATTGTCGGCCCATCATCATCGGTCAACAATCCTTGGATTGGTTTGACGCAGCCCTCAACTCGATTCTTCTATCAGCCAACCTCTTCATATTAATATAGTTCCTCTCTTTCACGTCCTTTACGACTTGTTCTATACAACTAATACAAGGCCTGCCTTTTCCATTCTTCCCGTTTACTTTTCCCTCGACGATTGTCTTCATTAGGCCATCGTGTCTTAAGATACGGCCCATTAAGTTGTCCCGCCTTCTTTTTAGGGTTTTCAGCAGACATCTCTTTTCTCCCAATCTTCTTAAGACTTCTTCGTTTGTCACTCGGTTGATCCATTTATCTTCATCATTCTTCCGTAGCACTACATTTTAAACGCTTCCAGCCTTGACTTCTCTGCTGCTGTTATCGTCCATGCTTCGCTGCCACATAGTACTCCAGATGTATTTTCTAATGAAATGGTTGTCAGCCCAACAGATTTAATTAAGTGGAGTCCAATTGACAGGTCTAAAGACAAGAATCACGGCTCTCGTTCGTAGAATATTCGTAATTAACTGATTTGAGTGTTGGACCCCGGAAATAGATAATATTTCTTAGAAAATAGTACTCTCACCTGCACAAGGCATACTGTTCACCTCAGACAAAGTAATAACTAGACAGTGCCAATACAATAAGAAACGAAAATCCAGAAACTCTGAGACGAAGCGTAACAAAGCGAACAATGGACGTACGTTCAGCTATCATATATTCAGACTGGCATGCGCACGATATGAATAAAAGGGCTCATCGTCTTCACTATTCCTACACCAATATAAGTTACCCCACATCAGTGTTACACGTAAGAAGTAAAACTGTGGTAGCCAGGCCGGTGACACGCCAGCTTGGCAACCCATTGGTCGCGGGTTTGAATCCTTCTTTGGCCATTTACGTTGCTTTTGTTTCAGGATAAATGACTTAATTATGTCTTAGGATTTACAAATTAGAACGGTGCGATGTAACCTTTGTCACTGTAGATCGTATATTTCAAATCACCTCTTACAACTTCTGGTAGTAGTATTAGGCGGTGTACTATACAATTTATAAAATGATTGTTACCAGTTGGTCTATGGCATTTACCGTAATTTTCCGAATCAAATACGCAACTACAATAAAAGGCAACCACTTTTTCACCTGCAAACATGACAATTTACTTATTTCTCTATGCAATACACACCTCGGCATAACAGCATTTTACAATACATAATGGTTATTCACCGTCCAGCGCTCGGAAAAAAACATTGAGCAAGCGGCAAGGCTACATGCCTATGGATAAGCCAATTACCGCTAACGCTAACAAACTACCGCTTAGGTTCGTGTCATGGAGTTGTATCAGCAGAATGTCTATCGCGGCCCAAATAAAAACTTTAAATTCTCAAATGCATGTTCGAAACCATGTATAATACCATACAGTAGGTGTAACACCAAATTTTTTCGATAAGTTTTTTCGGAAAAACGTGTACTATGCACGGAAAATTACGGTAATCTTTAAGAGAGACATTTTTTAATTCATGCAATGGAGGGTAATCGGTAAATATTGGCGGACGATGCAATTTGAATAGATTAGTCATTTGGCAGCATGTCTGCAAATTGGAATCCAATTATTGCAATTGAATTTACTTTTGCTAAAAATTTTGTCCAAGGCATGGAATTGAATGTAAAAACGCATAACTTCATGCCGAAGACTGGATTTTTGCGACTATGGAATGCATTTTAAATAATTTTAGTTTTTTATTCCATTTTCAAATAGTTTTCTTCGAAATAAGCTGGATGTATTGTGAATAAATGCATTAGGCGAGCAAAAGACGGTTACATATATCTAAGGTCAAAGTATTGCTAATTTATTTAAAAGTTTAACGTTAGAGAACTACGTTGAGAAATTTAGAAAACGAATAATAAGTTATTTAGATCGATCGCATTTCCAAACGACTGGGAGTTTGAAGGCCTCTATCCGAGATTCAAGGTTGCGTCCATCAAATTTCGAAAATAAGAGCCTCATCATTCAAGAGGAAAACCGTCGGATGCCACAGGTTTCCTGTCAATAAAATAGGACGTCTTTTTAAAGGCTCAGAGGTCTCTACAAGGTCTGCACAAGAGTCGCTCCACAAAAATGTTCTCAGGGTCATAACGTACATGTTCCACTACCAGTACGTCCTGTACAGGCTAATTCACGTGAGGATGTCGTTGTATAGTTTTTTCCAACCCCTTTTTTCAAATGCGGAGCATCAAACTACCTCAGTTGCGGAGAGAGCCGTACCTGCATAAACTACGAGCTGCGGCGCTGGTAATTAGTCCCTAATTGATTCATATTTTACATGAGAAATGAATTACAGATAATCCGTATGTGCCGGGGTACTTTTCAGAAAAATCTTTCATTGCGTGATTATAATTAAAGCGTCACCTACATAATACTGAATGACAAAATGTACGTTGTTGGATCGTACAGAATCGTTTTTACTGCTAATTATACAATGCTAGCATAAAAATGTTTCCTCTTATCTCAACGCCTTGTTTTGTGAAGGGAAACTGTAAAGTCAGCATCTTAAAGTAATGTATTTAAAGTAAGGTATGGATGGCCATAGCTTTTGTTTTGAATGAATGCCGGTTGCATAGAATTTAGAAGTTTATTACATTTCTTTCTTATATTCGTTTTCGGAAGATTTCATTGTTTTCAGTGGAAGCGCTCTACTTTTCATCATGGCTTGCGAGAAACGTCGAATGTATAATTTATTTGTGTGATTTCTTGCATCGAAATTTTTTTAGTGCTGCATGTTACAGTTGTTTCGATGGGACAGGAAAAGATGACTTAACTAAATACAAAATAGGGTGCATTCACCATACCTTTCATGGCAGAAACATGTTCTGCCCACATCTTTGACGAATCTTATCAAGGAAGTTGATATCACACGGCTCAAAGATTTTTAGTTTGAACGCTGGTGCTAAATACAATGCATCGGAAAAATTTGCTTTTTCATATTTCATGCCGATGTATACCATCAATGAATGACCTACCCTTCTTTTCTGCATATGATTGCAGTAATGGTCAATAAACTTTTAGTGTGCGGAAGTTCTATTTTTTGGTTTTGGATTAGGAGCACTCCAATAGCTCCGGAAATGTCCGTAGAATTTACTCTGACAACTCATTAAAACGTCTGAATCTTGTTTTATCTCCATTCTTCTTTCAAGAGCACCAAGCTTCACTATGGGGATATCCTAAATGGTACAAATTATGCTCCGCGGTTCGCGAGCTCGGCACCGCAAAAACTACTTGCTAATTGATTCCATCTTTCCGGCAATAGCGTCTCTATAGCTGGGCTAAACCTCAAAATCATCTACTGATGGGAAAATAGTGGAAGAATGCACAGCGCATCAGCAACGCTCTAAATAACTCCTTTAATTATGTTTTTGCTCGTTTTCCGTTGTCTCCAACGGCAGAATCTCCTTTGAAATCAGTAATTTCCCCGTTTTCTTTTCATTCCCCGGGATGAATAGAAAATTTCTTCTCGCCGTCGTATAGCCTGTAGTCTGGGTGTACTATGAACCTAATCCATCACGTGTCATTTTCACCAGTAAAGTCCGCAAAGGAAATGCTCGAGGTGTAATTCAAATTGCAAAGGAGTGAAGTAGACAGAGAGTCAAATCGAGTTTCCGCGTCGTATGCATACGGCATATGCGGGCTACGGGGAAACAGAGAGGAAACTAGACACGGACAGTCAACGCGAATAGCTTTCAGTAGTTACTGAAGTGAAGCAGCAATGTGATTCCAGGGTTGCCAACTACCCGGAATTTGCAAGGGGACTATGCAGTGCAGAGGTATATGAAAATTGTACAGAATTTCTCCGGATCTGCGGACGAGGGCCATAAGACCAAATATTTCTCAACATTGTCCCACAGTACATATGATGTTCAGAATATTTTTTTAGTTTTCATCACATAGTATTCGAAATGCCTATGGAGGAATACGCTGGGTATAATGAACCATTCGTAGAACAAAGTATCCATTATTAATGCCAGAATCTGAATTCCGCGTGAATGGTGATTTCAAATGTTCAGTGCGATGCATTTCTTATTTTTTCTTATAAGAAGTAATTAGGCTCCCTATTTTGATCATCAGATGGTTTTTTGTGATTGTCGACCGCGACATATCCAGGGACCTCATACTTCCCTAGGATTCTCTGGAACTGTCTTCCTTTCAGCACATTTCAGTTAACTTCCGGCAGGATTTTTTTCTACATTTATAAATTTCCGGTTATATCATCTAACGTATAATGTACGTCAGAAACATACATGCCCTTCTAAGGAAAATATTTCTTCGAAAAAGTATCCTTAGGCTTAAAGTCAATATCCACGATCTTTTCCCTTTACATTCGACCGACGTGTGATAAAGTGACTTCGAATACTCCTTTTGCTTTTCTTGGCATACCAGCGCCCGGGAGCGAAATTTATTTGAAAATGAAAAACACTTACGGGTGATTGATGAGTAACTGGGAATTTTTCTTATTTGCCTAGCGGTTTAGGGAGTTAAAATTGCTACCATTTGACCATGGGAGTTGGAATGGTGGTTAAAATACTGGCTTTGCGAGGGTTCGGGTTCGAGTCCCGGCTATGTCAGTTTCTTTTCAGTGGCGTATCAGTCTCTATTTTGGAGTAGCGCGTGAAGTAGCACTTCAAGTTCAGCCCTCCGCCCGTCGGATGGGTCGTTCAACTGTGGCCCCGTAGAACGTTATGTGAAGGGTATTCTGTCATTAAGGGAAACAGTTGACAACTAAGGTCATTTGTGCCTTCAAGAATTGATGAGAAATCGGATGTATGATAGGATTCTTAAGGGGGGAAGGGGAAGGAGAGAAATCCGGAGTCGGAATTAACCTAATCTTAACGAAACGCGCCACGGGGTTCACTGTTTAAAAGCCCCATTCTACGAACGAAGTGTTGAAGTTGAAGTTCTCCCCACACCGCACTCAAGTAGATACCGGTGCGTCAATGGAAAATCCCTGCCATGGTTGGGACTCGAACCCTGGCCTTCTGGGTGAGAGGCTAGTACTCTAGACACCACACCAACCCGATCTCCTCGTCTCTCGGGATGGACGGCTATGGAGTTGGTAACCCTGCATGCCTTCGACTCGCGGTGGATGGAGCAACGACCCTCACCAGTGCCACACGGAGGCGTACTTCGGGTGGAGGGCGGGGAGGGGCATGGCCAGCTCGAGCTCCACGCGCACATCCGCCCCCGACTTCCTCCCGGCCTCCCTCGCCGCTGCTGTGGCCGCCATCGCCGCTTCCCGTGCCCCGTCCATCCGGCGGGAGTCGTCAGAGGGGTCTTCAGCTGCTGGCCCTCATCGGAGGCCTCCTCTCGTGGCCCATCTCGGAGTCCCCGTCGGCCCTCCGAACAGCGGATGAGCGTCCTCCGAAGATCGCCACGGCAGCGTCGCGCGAGGGAGGACGGAGGTCACCTCCTTCGGAGGAAGTTCTTGAGAACTCACGGGATTCGAAAGCAATGGTGCAGAAGACAGTACACGGGCGAATCGCTACGGAAGCAGTCCGACCTTCGTCTTCGGGAGTAGGGGGAGGATGAGAATGGTGGACTTGCGAACACGAGCAATCAAATGGAAATAAAAAAAAAGAATTCTCCGGTGACTCGGGCGGGAATCAAATGGCGATCTGGCCGGTATGCGGTTTTGCGGTCGTCTTTTGTCTCCTAGACGGCGGTTGACGCGGGAATCGGCGATGTGCGGACGTGACGGAAAGGCTTGCGGGAGTGCGAAGGAAGGTGGGAGGTGAGAGAGGATTCGGGGAGGAGGAGGAGGAGGTGGGGGAAGGAGGGGGGAAGGTGGTGGGGACCCGAGTGACGACGAATGGGCATGGAAGGCCAACGGACGCATATCTGATGGGAATTACTGAGGGGGTGTGGCTGGAGGGGTGCCACGAAAGGATTTGGTCGATCGCGGAGGGGGGAGAGCCTTTTCGCCTTCTTCCGCGAGGGAGAGAAGAGGAACTTGAGACGAGGAGAGAGAAATAGAGAGAGAGAGAGAGAAAAGTGGGTCTGAGGGGAAGAAAGTATGGCGTTCACTCTTCTTCGCGTGGACGTTAACTCTGAATGACCCGAGACCTTTTTCACTTCGGATGAAAAAATGTTAGAGGGAGAGATGTACGGAGGAGAACAATTAATTCTGCCCACAAAGCCTGGCTACAAAGTGATATCAAATTGTTATCACGGTGACTTCCAGTTCTTTTGAATTTGGTATAGATAAAGGATTGTAATTTGTTTGGGTAATACTAATTTCCAACGTACTATCAACACTTTCCTTTTTAATAACTTAATAAGACTCTGTTCTCCGTAACTTTGTGGTACTACATTGTCAACAGTATTTATTGAACAATACAAACTTCAACAGAATGGTACAGAGATAAACACATGACCCGATTTCGAACGAATGATGTCATCGCCATCATTCGTTAGAAAAACCCGGGTCGTAAGGGTGTTTATTTTTATATTGTATTTTGCAAACACTTGTATTGTTGAATTAACTGTGTTCCATTGTATTTAGACTACGAGAGAGCTAAACGAGATGCCTATCATTTAGATCTTGCCTTCGTAATCTACCCGGCACTCTTCGTTGTATAGGCCTTTCCAACTGAGTTCAGTGCTCAACACTTCCTACGTTCTCAGGCGTGGCGTGATGGGAGAAGCGGAGAAGCTCATATTAAATTACACAGCGTACTTTTCCACTCGCGAAAATAACCTAAATGCATTTCGTTTCGGGCTGCTTAGCTTTCATCAGGTTTAATGGCGTCGCTGAACGCTGAAACCCATGGATGGCGTTTAAGTTATTTTAACCAGAGGAAAAGTCCGTAGTGAATCATTAAATAATGAGTGAATGCAGTTTGAGCAGTTAACACTGTCGTGCCATTATGTGTTTTTCATTAATTATTTATGACGAGAAGATCGAGAACCTGCGTGGGAATTCAAAGTTATCCAATGTCAAACGGCTGCTGATGACACATAATAAGGCTCGATACATCGATAGTGATAGTTTTATCGTCATACCTAATGGATTTCCCTAAATGCGTCTCGCACTCTTTCGTGAAGAGTGATTAGTCGCATGCAAAGAAATCGTTGATCACGTGCGCTGAGGAAAAGTCTAGATAGGGGAGAGTGAATTAACATTCATGAGAAATAACGTTGAATGTATAAGAATATTAATCATTTCCTCATTTTTGGTAACCAAAGATGAAGTTTTCGATGATATTAAACTGTCTAACACTCGCATAAAATTTCAAAACTATTTTCTATTTTTCAACTACATACTGTTCCAAAGTAGAACTTGATCTCAAAATTTCCCATGGCTCACATCCTTTTTGTGGCATGCAAGAAATTGAAATGATGCTGATATTAATTGTTTGTACTTTTACTGTGAGCAAATTGTCTGACGAGGGCTTTAAAAAGGAAGATGTACCCAAAAAGCGAATTAAAAGAGAGAGGAAAAAACTCCTATAGTGGTGTTTCATTGAAATAGGTCCCATCTACGGGAAGGAGAATCATATAGGTACATAAATAGCATTGAAAACTTCTTTTTTAACCTTGGATATATGAATTCCTACCATCATGACCATAACTACGCGGAAGTCATTTCTCATTAACTTCATGACGTACATGGCATAAGAAAATTCCCTCTTTCTGTAAAGGACACGACCGTAACAATGTCTAGTAACAAACTGTTTTCTTATACGGTAAATGCTTGTAATTTTGGATAAATTTAGGACTAGCAATAGCTGTTAAGCAAACTTTTGGATTCAAAAAGAGGAATGCCCATGTTAAAGTAAAGCCCCAGGGACCCTACCTCGGTAACAACATAAACCAATACAGATCATTGGAATAAAACAAGTTGCATAGTTTTTTTAAAACCATCAATAAATATGTCACCACAACTCTAGCTACAATGTAAAAAATATGAGTGACATAGCTTGTGAAATGATTAACGTTCGACGCATACATTTATATTACGCGCAGAATGCCCATCCCTGTCTCATAAAATTTACTGATCCCCTTTGGATATGGTTAGCATTTTAAAAACTAAATTAGTTAACGAGCGATTAAAAAAAAATATGGCACTTAGGCACAAATTCCACGTCTTGCGTGCCCAGGGAAAACCTTTCAGTAAAATCACCAAGAAAATAAGGCTTAAAGATGTAGAGATTAGGGAATAATAAGAGCATGACCATAGGTTTCCAGGACAACGCTCGGTCTTTAGTAGTGGTAGTACTAATAACTTAGTATATAGGGTTTGAAGTCAAATTCTAAACAAGGATCATGGTGTCTGTTAACATTTCTCCTGAAACCCATCGTTATATCTGTTCGCCCATTACAATGGTGCACTCGTTCTTCTTGAACAAAGTAAATTCTCAGTGTCAACAACTTGGCTAAATATATAGCTCACAGTGTTGTCAGATCTGCCATATTGCTCACATGGTAATTAAGTACTTGAAAATCGAAGAATATTATGTTCCGCAAGAAAATAATGACATGTGTAGTGCGATGTTGTCTAGAAGTTTTTTTTCAGGACATTGTAGAAAAACTTTGTATTCTTGCATAAACATTTTATGAATGAGATTTTATGCGAATATCAAGTTTTTTAAGACATCTATAGTGCTTGAAAATAGTACGCATTCACTTCCTTCAATTGGTTTTCGTTCTATTATAGCAAAATCTAACGGTCATTCATTTGCGTAAATGTGGATAAAATACTTTGTTCTCTCATAGCTTACGAATCCGGCAGGCACAGAAAAACTCTGGAACCTCATTAACTCATTTCTCTTTGGTGACTCCTACAGTGAAAACAGTGACTCATCCAGAGAAAGCAGAGACGGAAAGTTTAGGCCAGAGCTCTTTTTCCTTTGAAAAGGCCCGCTTCCATGATCCTCATTAGCATCCCTGCCATACAGTCGGTTCTAGCCAGCCCTATCTGGATAAGACGCTCCCATTGTCCAGTTTATAGGTTGCGTTAGTGGGGATTGGGTCTTTCACGTCCCATTTCACTTGCATTCCGCTGGCAACTACATACACACATATCTCCGAGCCGTCTCGTAGGGGGACCGCATCCACCCGTTATTGGAGTCTTAGTGGAGGTGGTGAGGGGTGGGGGTATCGCCCAATGGCCGACTCCCCCGAATCGCGGTCGGTTCCTTGGGCTGACCAGACGCGCATTCGAGAGGGAAAGGAGTGTGAATGATAATGAGGGAGATAAGGGTTGCGTGCGAACCAGTCCGAGGTTCCTCCCAAGGATAAGAGGGGGGAGGGATACGGTCAAGGAGGACGGAGGGTCTTATTTTTATAGTCGTATCAATGTGGAGCGAGGAGAGGTGGAGGGCGAGGCGAGGTTTACGTCTTACGAAAAGGGGGGTAGTGGGAACAGAGATAAACGAGTCGAGGGATAGCTTTGGAGAGAGAAATGAATTAGGAGGGGACAGTTAGTCTCATGGCGCAGTAGAAAGGCACGACGACCAATTCACGGAAAGAAATGGTTCATTAAGAATGCAACGAACTAGAATGCCACTATCTCAGGAGCGGGCAATGAATAATAAAAGCGATCGCTTAGGCTATCCACATTCGTATTTAAGGAGTATCTATTATTTTATAGTCGCTCACTCCTGCCCATTTTTCGGTAATAATTGAGCTTCTCTGTTTTGACCAAGTCTCCTGAAGCATGACAAAGATTTTATGGTGTACTCATAACGCTTTTGATTTTTGCGAGGGTATGACGAGTTTGCAAACGATGAAGGTGGTTATGCTCCCCCAAAAGTTGCCACAGGTCGAAATAAAATCTTGACTTTATGCTATAATTATAAAGCTGAAAAAGAAGTACTTGAATTTGAATAATAGATTACTGGACGATTAACAATGATACACACGTGTTCAACTCTTGGAACTATCCACATATTGGCGGTATCAACGAGTGAATCACTGATAAATACCTATATCTTGATTTTAGGGAAGGAAATGTGTAAAATAACTTACTGAAGACTCATGTGCTCGTTATAGCTGTTTGATACTTTAAGTTTATGATTTCCCCTTCTGATGAATGTACTACAAATACCCCTTTGTAGTACCATATCCAAGACAAATCTACTGTTTTCGGCACGCTGGGAATACACGCAAAATGGCACATTTCAACGAAAAAAATCTAATTTGCTGGCTTTGAAACGAAAACGCTTTTTACTGTTGAACCCTCTATGTAAAGTGTGCGATTGGATTTAATGTTTACAATTGAATGAGTCGACGAAAAAATGTCTTATTTTATTTTTTTTTAAAAGATTTTGAAGGGATACTATATTTTACTAAGAGGAAGGGAAAGGAGACCTTCGAGGGTTAACGGAATGGGAGTAAGAATTTTTCTTCGACGGCAACAAAATCACGAAACTATGTCGTTTTCAAGTACGCAGAAGCTACCTTGAGAACTTGACGCGCGCGCCGGCAGCACGCAAGACGCGATTACGGGGAATGGAACTCGGTTTAAAAAAATATAAACTACGCGCGTTCCCGAGGTGTGGGGACGAGAGGGAAGGGAAATTATGTCACGGAGAACGGGAGGGGGGGAGGGGAGGATTAAGGGGTCTGGCGCACGCTGAGGGCGGGAGGAGACGCAAAGGGATGCAGAAAGGAGAGCGGGGATTGGTGGAACACAGGATGGGATGAGTGCGAACGAGGGAGAGTGGGATGAAGTTGGATGTGGATCGCCGCGTACCCCTTGACTTTGGGCTCTTAAGGCCACTCTTCTTTCCCCCCCAACCGCGAGGCACTTTTGCGGAAGAGAGGAGAAAGGGCACTTGGACCCACCTCCCACCCACGACCCTCGCAAATCGTCGCCCCTCCGACGTCATCGGGACCACTCCACCTCCTGCCTTCCCAGGGCCCCGAGGAGTCCCCACTCCTCGTGGACTATGGCCCCGTTTCGGGGAGGCTATTAATGGTCTCGCCCTTGTGCCTCCGATCGTGGCCTTCCCGAAAAAAGGGGCCTCTCCACTCCGCACTCCTCCCTCCCGTGAATTCCTCCCCATTCCCCATCGTTGGCTCCCTCTCTCGGGCGTTCTTTCGCCAATGCAAATATATTCCGCCACTAGACGTCACGTGAGAGATAACCTCCCTCAGTCATTTCCGCGTATGATTTACCTATAGTTATTATCGTCAGAGAAAATTATGATTTTGTTATACATGGAAGTACTGCTACGTTGTCCCGATACTCGAGAATTCAGCGAATGAGATATTGTGCCAGAACAAGACATGGACGTGCAATGATATTGATTATTATGTTGTGAATTCATCTACGTTATGTCTCTTATCCTCAATGCGGTGCCTTTTCAAACAGACGATTCATATATGCTCGATGGAGTTGGATCATTCTGAAGGCACGCTAGAAAGCTGTAACGTTGTACATTTATCATTTAGGTACCTCATTATGGATATTAAATGTACAGCTTTAAGCTCCCTATCACAGAAAATACCTGACACATATGTAACACCCATCGCTGATACTGAAAATATTACTGATAATACCGCTAACACGTTTGAGGTAATGAAGAAGAAAATAATACAATCAATTCAACCAATTAGAACTTCTCTTCACGGGTACTTTAGATACATTTCAATGAAAAGATTTGGTTTATAATTCCACAGAAGACTAATAATAAAGAAATCCATGCATCCTGGCATGGGTAAACATTATGGATTAGAGAGCTCGAAACTGAAATTAATTGAATTTATTTTTACCATTCTCCATTTTAAGAACGGTGTAATACACACTACATGCACAACAGCAAGACTTTGACATAGGAAAAAATCACCCGCCTTGTGTATGTAAGCGGGTAACTCCGTTGATGTTTTTTGTGGCTAGTACTCAATCGTTGAATTTTCACACTAAGTGTTTAAAGCTCTTTACCTCTTCTAAATATTTTCACGGGTAGTGCGTCATTTCAAAAAGCATAAAATCACGATTTTTGAATGTGTACTTAAATTGGGAAGTCGAATATGTACTAATATTATTAATATAAAGAGCATTTCGTTTCTCTTTGGGTCAGGTGAATTTTTCTCTTTGAAGTCAAAGGTGACAAATCAAAAATCACTGCAATCGATAAATGTCGATTGGCGGGAAAAGAAAACACACGCGTGTTTAGAAGAACCAGGAAGTCTCATTTTGGAATCGTTGTTGGGATATCGCAAGTGGATTTGCACTCTTATCTCAAGAGCCCCCACTCTCTCTCTCCCTCTCTCTTCCTCCTCTCTCTCGATTTGGAAACTGGAGCACCACGGAAGTGTGCCCCGCTGCGAATTATCGACAGAGTGACGAAATAACGATTCTACTTCCTTGTTTTAAAAAAATACATATTTTTGTAGGAATTTGTTTTTCTTTCGGTGATCTTTCAGTCGATTCCGGTACGGAAAATCAATCCTTGATGTAATTCTATCCCTTAAACGCGGAAATATCTCGAAAGCAAAGCAAAGGCTGAGAGATTTTAAGCCAGTAGGATGGCCGCTCTTTTTCCTTTCGGAGAAGTTCACTCTTTGCGACCATATCAGTTTTTCACATGGTTTTAAATATAGTCAAGTGATTAAAAATCATTATCGAAAATATTTTCTCCAAAGACCCGTAAAGGAAACAAGAAACAATAATATGTTGTGACCTTAAATGTTTCTCGATGCTATTGAGTTCTCCAAAGAATTTAAACCAAGTTTGGGAAATATGGATGTGCTCTGTTGTTGATATTGACACATTATGTCCATCATAATCAATTATCTAGCCTTAATCTGGCGTGGTTTTGGAAAACCGAGGTTTAAACAAATTTCACATTCTGGTGATTTCAATAGACTATCTGAAACTGTATTCCTTAAGCCCCTTGATTTCAATCGCTCATTTTAGGAAGTTGAAGTTTGGAATACCTACCCAAAATTCCCCTTATATTGATTCTTTTCGAGGAGACTATGGGTGCAATTACGATATCTGATGATCACTAGTCCCCGTGATCGAAGAAAAGTCATTTCGGGTGAGCTGTTCATCGGTCGTGGGGGGAGATCTTGCCCTGGCGCTGGCCCACTTTTACTTCCGGCATTCATTATAATTGGGGCAGGTGACGTGTAAATCCAACACAACCGTCTTCATGACTGGCTACGTCAGCAGGAAATTACTTCCCGAAAGCAGATCGTGCTTCTCAAAATTCCATGTTGCTTTAGGAAGTAGGCGAAGGAAAATTTCATTCTTCGCTTCATTATCCTTGCGCTTATGCAATTTATCTGACAGTTTCGTCGCAAAAAAGGAGGAATTCACGGGGCCAAGGAGCAGCTTCCGCAGTTGGTCATTGAGAAACCGATGACTACGGCATTGGGTGCATTGATTTTCTGCCAGCACATGCGATTATTCGATTTATTGAGATCTTTTCCAAGGAAGATTCAAGTTTATTTCTTCCACGATGCAGAAATCTTCGTACCGATTTTTCTCTGCGAATCGTAGAGAGCGCTTTAACTTTGTCAAAGAATGTTGAATCCAGTATGGGTTTCTTTAATGCTGGAATCTAAGCAGTTCTTCGAGTGAACGTTCACACCCTTTTAAATTCTCCTCGTCTAGAAACGCTTAATTCTGGAGGTTTAGTGCATGCGAAAGAGAGGAGAGAGATCGAGTTGCTGAGGAGGCTAGAGTACTGGCTTCTCAGCCCGAGGGCCGGGTTCGTATCCTAGTAGTGGCAGAGATTTTCCGTAGGTATACCAGTTCCTACTTGAGTGTCTAGTGAAAAGCACTTCATGTTCAGTACTCCGTCCCCCGAATGGGACGATGGTACGTTAGATCGTGTGTCCCTTGGCACCTTTCGTTAAGAGCAGCCTAATTCCGACGCCGGGTTTCTCACAACCTTTGCTCCGTTCCCTGAAACATTCCTACCTCAACCCAATGGCCAACCTATCCTAATAGGCGCAAAAGATCTAAGCTGACGGTCGCCTCATCGGAAGAACTTCTATTGCTGCTTCTACGAGAGTAAAAGGGATCCTAAGATCTCGGTGGGCTCGTCAGCTAAAACCGAAAATTGTTAGTTCCAAGTCCAGCTTGGAAAATTTTACTGCCTTTAATATTTATAATTGCTTTTCGCAATTTTGTTGGCTACATGTCTCTGGGAACAGTGAAAACTATAATCCACTACCGTTAAAATACGTTTCAATTCAATTAAGTGGTGGAATAAAATGCTAATTTCATTGCACTTGTAAATATAGGTTCACGGGTTCGTTCCTGTAAGTATTTTATTTTGGCCGCCACATTATTTTCACGAGTTACAATATTCACCTTAAAAGAAACATAAGAAGTTAAATATCTATAAAAATCACTACCAGAGAAGTGCCAAACGTTGTCCTCATTCTTTTAATCATTACTGTCCGTTAATTCTAACTTACTGATAAAATCTCGACAGTTTTTTTGCCGCACTTGTGAAAAGTGATTGATTTATTTCACCTTTTATATTTCTGATTAAATTATTGCGGTGTTTATCTGATGAAGTAACAGCTTTGTATTTTCGGAAGTAACCTAATGTCGGTCTTTGCATTTCAACATACCTCCAGAGACAAAATTTGGAGCTCTAGTCATGCAAAATTGCGAGAAAGTTTGCACCACAGCGCCACACGCGGACAACTTTACAACTTCGTGCTCAATCATAACAAATGTATTTATTTTTTCAAACACATAAATGAGCAATTTACGTCTTTTTAAGAACAATTAGTAGGTTACAATTTAAAGGTTGAGATACAATTACTGAATGTTATATTCTGGTCTAATTTAAAACAATTGATTAAACATGACCAAGCGAGGACAACCTTTTCCATAATGGAGCGCTATTCAAAACACAAATCAGTAGGTTCTACGGCAAAAAATCCTTAATTTATGAAAAGCATGCATACAAAATTACGCAGCTCGGTACATTCTACGATAAACTTTCAACCACTTTTGCGTACTTTGTGGCAATCTGCGGAAGCATCTTCAATGAATCCCAGGACGTAGGTATATTATATTTCATCACAGCCGAAAGATATTAATCTCACTAATCTTATTGTTTATCGTAGAAACTCTCGGTTACTGAACCTTAATTTAAGTTTCTATTAAAATTAAATGGTAAATGAAAGAAATTAAACCCTAATGTTTGGTACATGTGCGTCGGATAAACCAAGAGAAATTTCCTTATCTAACCAAATGCCAAATTATCGTAACAGTCAAAGGTGACTTCAAATGTGGTAAGAAACGAATGGATCGCCTAAGTTAATAGCTTGTCAATATGACGCTTGTCCACGCAAACGTTCACTTCTTCTACTTGGAAGAACAAAATTTTAATGTTCACCAAGTTTTTCTTTAAAAGAAAAAAATATATATTCCATCATTCCTTTGAGATGCCTTTTTTTTACATTTTTGGGGTCTTTTAAAATTTCACCCAGTCTTAAATCTTTCTTTTTTTATTCATAGTACAATAATATATTAATTAGCTCGGCAATTTTTTTACGTCTTTTTGATCAGTTATTGTAGTTTACGATTTCATTAGAGTATGAGATTGTTTGCTTCAGAACGGAACGTATTAATATGCAACATACTTTAACTTTTACACGTAGTAGGTAATATCTAACTACATTTTTCATGCAAATCAGTCAAAAACGTCCAACTAAATTTGCTGTTAATTATCAAAACACATAATTAAAGTACATAAGAGGAGTGATCAAAACGTTATGTTTTGTGCATTTAAATGAGAATTTTATTGCATGCATATTTTAGATGGTGAAAAGTGCACACAAAATTTCACTCATTGAGCATGCTCTCATTGACAGATATATGCGCTAGGTCTGCCATGCATAAAGGTATGCAAAGCCCAGAGTATTTCACGAGCAATAAAAGTATGTTAGGTTCATACGCAATAGAGACAAACGGCTTAAATTCCGGTCAAACGATATGATGTATCAAGCTTATACATTTTGGAGAAATTAACTATTATATGTCATGCATACTTCATTGATGGCTGATTCTATGAATACAAAGGTGTTATAAAGGGAAGTTTGGAACGCTTAAGTTAATAACTTGTTATTATGGCGCTTGCCCAAGATGCCTACTCATTACTCCGAATTGGTTGTAAGCTAAACCTTAAAACATTTTATTTTCCGACACAATTATACATAGAGAAGTGATGTTCTTAAGAGTTCCAACAAAAATGCATAGGTATTGCAGAAAAGGTAAAACTTATTCAAAGTAAAAGTGTTCCAAAATTTATTACTCTGGGTGAATTCTCAACCTTGATCTGTGCCTTCCTTAAAATAATTTATTTCATTTTTTTCGGTTTTCTCTCCAGTTGATCAGATACGGGTAAATGGGTAGTAAATGTATTTTATTAGCTGAAACTCGTACTCAAAATATATAAGGGGCTTTAAAAGGGCAAGAATTGATGCCAATATGTAATTCGTGGCTATAGTTCGAAAGTCCGAAAATAGAGCGCCAGAAATTCCAATTACAACGCGTGTACCTTAACGTTTCCCTCTCCTACTTCAGTGAGCCGTTAAGAGATTTGAAAAACTGTTACGAACTGGAATGTTTTTTTGGCACCTCACCAGATGTCGTACGTGAGAAATTATTGCTTCAAGATGTTAACGGGAACTCCTCGAGATTAATGGAGAAAGGTCCTTTTCAGGAGAGTTAGTAAGCAATAAGATCATTTCTTTCATTATGAATTCATGAATAATCAACGTTAGGTTTTTGCTAATAGGCGAGGAGCAGGTGGGTTACATGGCTTAATTATTAGCTCAGACTATAAGGTGGGCTAGGGGCTCCGATAGGCTCATAGTGAAAACTTTAAATTTTTAGGAAAACAAGAAAACTGAATTACTTTCGAAATGGTTGTCTAGTAGGAATCGAATAAAGAAACACCTGAAAAGTCGACTAACATTCCTGGAAAGACCGTTTCAGCGGGTATAAGTCACAGATTGGAACCTATCCTGAGGCAAAATTTTTGGGCAATCATCTTATTTTAATTACATGGTATAATCTTAATCTTCACGATGAAGCACGATTGTCGGACTCCTACTCCTAGCCGTTGTTCAGTTACCCCAAAGGGATATATTCTTTCCTCCATTAATTGTCGAAGCCGGATTCTAGAATTGGGAAAGCACATAATGAAAGCTGGCCGTGGAATTAGATTCATTCTCCACCCTTCACTCTCTCTTTAATACTCCGCTCGGTGTTGCCGCAGGGGAGAAATTGTGGAGAGCCCGAGTCTGGGAGGGTCCGCGGGGGTGGTTTTCTCGACCAGGGGTTACTGACACCAAGCGTTGCGGGTGTCGGATAAGCGAACAAGAAAGCGAGGGTGGTCGGGGAGCGTGCGGGGGAGGAAAGGCGTGCACGGGAACGATCGCGGGGGTGGTGGTTGAGTCACGCATTGACAGGGCCGACAGGGGGTTGTGCACGGGGGCGCTTGTACGGGGGGTGAGGGGTCGTGGCGTGACTCACTCGATGACCGGCGGCAGGAAGGAGGCGGTGGACGTGGTGGTGGTGGTGGTGAGGTGGGTGGCGGGCCACATGACTCCCTCCACCCTCCGGAGCACCACGCTCTCCCCGTGGGTCCGCGCCATCTTCTTGCCGGCAGGGCCCTCGGGGGCTTCCCCGTGGGACCGCGGGAGGGAAGACTCGTGAGGCGGCGGCGGGGTAGCGGGTCGGGGGCGGACAAGGGGCGGCAGCCGGCAGTTGACCGGTTCGGTGGACAGAAGTGGTTCCCAGGGCCACTCGGGCACCATCCAATTGTCGAGGGCCGCGTGTAGAGGCGGGTGCCACCTGGCGCCGAACCAGGAGACGCAGTCGAAGCACTCGGTTCACTGGAGGGTTCCCTCTCAGGCTGTCCCACTGTATCACTGTCTTGGGGATGTTATCTCCTTTAGTCTCGGAGTGTGCCTCCCAACAGTGCCGTCGATGGCGTCTAAGGGAAACTCTCCGGCGCGGTGCTGAAGACTGGGAAACCAATAATCTCCTTTAGGTCAACCTAGCAGGCCTATCAAGTCTTCTTGGGAATTAACCTTCCTGAAATAGGCGTTTGCGGTATCCTAGAGATGGTGAGGACCTTCTGGTCGATGTACCCAGGGCCGAAAAGTCGGCAAAAAAGTGGTTCCAGCAGGCGTAGCTTTAAGTGTCCTCCGGAAGGCAAGGAGGGCGGGTCACCCCGGTTCGTTCCTCATAGCGAGGAGAGTGCAAGGAGGGCGCATCGGCGGCGGAGGGATGAGGAGATCCTCGCCCTCTCTGGTGTGCCTGTTGTCGGAACGCGGGTGTCTCGTCTAACGCGACGGGGCGAGTGCGAGGGAGTGACCCAGTGGGGCGTGGGGGGAGGGGATTTCGATGCAAGGGGGAGAGGCTCGACCGGCGGAGGGGAAGGTGGAGAAAAGGGGCGAGCCTACGGAGAATGAGGCGTCCGTGGACGCGTGCATTTGCCCACCGACCCCTCTTCTCGCCCCTCCTCCCGGCGCTGCACCCCCTCCGAATGCTGAGGGGAGAACGGAGAGCACCCCCTCTACCCCCTTTTTCTCGCGGTTGCCCACGTGTTGTTGCCGCACGGAATCACATCTGACCTCGATCGCCGAGAAATTAGGTTTCTGGGTCAGGGGAGCCCGGGGGTGGGGTGGTCGCGAGAGCGTTCTCGAGGCGGGGGATGGGGAAGATCCCTACGAACCCTGTGCGAGGGGGTATCGAAGCGGGGGTTTCCGGAGAGTGGTCCGTTGTGTTGGTGCGTGTTGGATTTGTGCGTGCGTTTCCGTAGGGTCTCCGCGGCGCGTGTTCTTTCGGGGTTGGGAGTCTCACCTCCCCTCACAGTGAGGGGGTGCATGGAGACACCTGAGCAATCGGGGGAGAGGGATTGTTTAATGGGGCCTAGAGGAGGCAGGGGTGTGGGGAAGGTAGCATGGAATGGAATGACTTCTCGAGGGGTCTCCAGTCCCGAGAAATCCTGAATTTCAATTGGTATCCTTGGTCTTATTTCTCGAGGGCTCTCAGGGTCCTTTGGCCGGAGCGCAGTCAAGGTTTCCAAAGGAATAATGCAGCCAGGAGGTTTAAACTCGTGACTTTTGATTGGTTTTCGTCCACTTTCGATCCGCAACAAACTTATCGCTGAAGAGCCTTGAAGAGGAGGCGACGTCCCAACGGTCCGAAAGAGGAGCTCCTGACGAGGAGTCGTCCGATTCGGTAGCAGGGGTATTCATTAGTTTATTCCACGGAAAGTCGTCAGCCTTGACTCATGTAAACTATTCGTTCGATACTTTCGTTTATATTCACCGCCAGAAGGACGGGAATAGTGAGACAGTGATGTTGAGATTTAGGTTTAGATGACCTCTCCGAATTTATTTTCTGTTCCTCAGGATTTATGTGATAGGGTAAATATAACTAAAATATGGCAGCTATGAAAATTCACGAGAATTCGAGATGCATGCTATGGACAATATATATCTGTCATTCACGAGCGCATTTTTAATTTCATCTCATTTTTATCGAATAAAAAACTAATTTACGAATATATTTATGGTTTATGCTGAGGTTTTAATGAGAATACCTACTTAACTTTCACATGGTTTTATCGGTGAAGATCACTCACGTAACTCGCTGAGAATCGGCGATCAACTGCGAGGTTCTCATAATAACATTGCTATGCAATTTAAATTCCACCACATGAACTAAATTAATAACAAACTTGTGCTTCCTAACAACTGCAGCACTTTTTTGTAGGTAGTCCTCAAGGAAAACCAACTGCCAACACAACTTCGCAGCTCTTAAGAATGCTCTGGATTTCTTGGGGCTTTTTACTCTATAAGCCTGATTAAGATTAATCCGCGGCAATCTCACGTGAACATTTCGTATTAACCCGGTTCCGACCGACTACTTCTAAGAGACTGACATTACAATGGTCTCAGCGTTCTTTCTTACTACAAAATTACTTTTGCACCTCAGGACCAACAGTTTTCCTTCAATGCCACACCTCTTGTGAAACTCATGCCGATTGACCAAAGTTGATGATCTACAAGCAATCAAAAAAGTATTTACTATATCCATTTACTTCCGAAGATAGCTATGTTCTTAGGAATTTGCTATTTACTGGAAATTTTGAAATAGGCCACTTCGCTTTTTTCATCCAAACTATCTACTCTTCGAGTTCTCAACAACTCCGAACGACTGCCTATCCTTGGGATGTCCTCTTCGCAAAGGCCCCTACCATTTCAGGATAAAAATGTTTCAATGGGGTCTTGAATGACCACTAAAGATCCAGCAAATCCTTCACAGTTTCTTACTTCATTCTTTTCTAGTAAAGCCCGAAATAAATTTCCATTCCATGCACCCGCTTGATACCGTCTATCCTTGACCTAAATATCCCTAGTTTATCGTTTACCGTACACCTTTAATCCCCTCCAAACTATTTCCACTGATATAAACATCTTTGCATCCAGTACATTCTTCAAACCGTTAATCCATGGACTGCATCTATCATGAACTTTCTTGTTTTGGCATGCGTCGAATACTCCATGCTTTACTCTCTTTTTATATTTAAAAGTATTTATAGTGTATATAGCAATATCACTTAATGCACGAAGTAAGCTGGTTTTAGATTTTTTATAAATAAATTATATATGTCTTCAACTAAATTCAGGCTTGGAATATCACTCTTGGACTTTCAATATGTTTTCATTAATAATGGAAAGCCCCGAAAATGTAAAAAAAAACATTCTTGTCCCATGACCTCTTAATTCTTTGAGTTCGAGTAAATTATTCACGCAGATTTGCTTTTACGTTTCGCATTGATCGATCGTCCTTTTCTACTATATCAATCGCATCTGAAATAATTTTAGGTCACCATTCATAGGCTGAAAAAAATTAATCAAAACTTTCCTTTTCACTTGCTGTAGACGGAGATATATTTAACCACTTCGAAGCTAATTTTCACTGACATTAATTTTTCGGCGAATGTTCACTCATTTCTGACGTTAAAATTCATTATTACCTCCTTTTTCTCAACTGGAACATGGGAATATTCAAAATATGATTGCCACTGGCTAATCAGAATCTCCATGCACATTTCTATTTTCATCTCTGCAGAGATATAAAATCAGTCTGCTGGCACGACTGCGAATGAATAGGAAGAAAAAGGATTAATCTGCAAAGAGCTTTAATCTCTGATTCGGCTCTATTACGACAAAAGGAACGAAATTTGGGGCTTATGGTGTGAAATCTGCGATCAGGAATGATGCAATTGATGTCATATCTCTTCATAAGAACATACAAACATTGCATTAAAGTTTCCGAACTAATCATCATCTGCATTTCAAAAAAGATTGCAATATCTGAGTCTACTACGTCTTTCACTATTTGCGTCAGAGGTGAAAAAGGAAAATTCCAAAACTCCGAGCGTTACTATCCTAATTCTCTCCAGCTCGCATCGACCGACCCATTACCGTCTTCATTCTCTCTATCTGATCTAGTTCATGGCTACGTGAAAGACATCTTGCGATAAATATCAAAACGATTACATTTTCATAAGCTTGCCTATTCTAGTCGTGTTGATTTTGTGGCTTCTTTCCGTTGATTTTTGATGCTCTTACAGCAGCTGCGACTATATTAGTCTACTTGGAAGTTAATACACACGATTAGTAGTAATGCAGCAATTGATTTTGCTGGGTACTAATCTAGGGTTAAAGTTTGATTTCCTAAGTCATAAAGTACAACCATTAGAAAAGCATCAATATGCTTTATACTTGGTAACATTACATGCTGAAAGCTAATTTATGGCTCTTAGTGTAAGTTTTGTAAGGAGCCATTAATTACGCACGTAATTAATTACGTATTGGGATTGTAAATTTGCACATTAACTTTAAACGGTACTGTTGTGCCTAAGATTGCATACATTCATGGAAGGCTGCAAGAAAATAACCCAGACTGATTCCGGTGCAATAGTCAGCGCAACTTTGGAAATTGATATAAATTGTTAATTGTAGTTTATGCTAATACCTATGTATGATTTTCGTAAAATACATTAATTGAAACTGACAATTTTGACGCAAACTCTCCTCTTCCCTCAGAGTAAATCCTTACTTCAGTGGTGGTGCGACGGCAGGTAATGCCAATGCTGGAAGATAAGATGGAGCTGAAGACACTTCCGCGTATAATTAAGGCTTTTTTACTCTATGAAATGGTAAACCAGGAGGAAATTTCTAGATCTATAATAGATAATATGAAAAACTCCCTTGAATTCAAATCTTGACTCTTATACTACAAATTTAATTTGGTAGTAGTTTTTTTCTTCTTTAAAAATTATTTTTTTATGAATCGAGCCTTATTTTTGGAACGGTTGTTTTTACAGGAGCGGCAGTAGTTCAAGGCAACCGTCCTCACCCGAAGGCCATGAGGCTCGGAAAGAATTGCCTTTTGTTACGAGGGAGTCAATAATCAGAGGACCCAAGGTTGTGTCCCACCGCTTGAAGGCAATCCGTCAAAATATCTTCGATCGGCTGTGGAATGTTTCTTTGATAGTCACGGAGGCTAAAGTTCCTTGGCCCAAATATGATTTAACTTCTTTGCTTCAATGCCATTATGACTTACCTTTACCAATAATGACGGAAGGTACGAAAAAAATCGTGATTGGCGTTGAGAAAAATGTTTGAACTTACTTGTTTTTGCTACTTTTCCGTTGGATTCGCGAACGGTATATGACCTTCTTTATCACGTACATTAATTTGAAAGAGGTCCCCTCACCTCTTCAAAATTATTGTACGTGCTAAACGGGGATCAAATACCGTATTTTGTTGCATCAGCTAGTATTGTACTGTGTATACATCTCCATTATGTTCAGCAAAGCAATTTGGTAGCCAACAACTCTGAAAAGGACTCAAGCGCTGATAAACCTAGGTACAGTTACCCACCATGCGAGAGAAATAGTCCTAGAAGTTTAGAACGAAACTGACAACGTATTTCTTCTTTTAGATACAAACACCATCATAGAAAAGGATAAAATTTTAATTTTTAGGAGATATTGATATTTGTATGAGATATTTGTATTGGAAAACATCTTTTTATCTTCAAAATGTATCCTCTACGTTTCCAGAGTAACGGTGTAATATTCTGCATTAGTTAAATAAATAACGAGAAATTTTAATTCCCAAACACATTTTATTAATGCTTTTTTACTCTATGAAGTGTTAAACCTGGAGGAAATTTCTGGATCGATAATAGCTCTGATGAAGATACTTTGGTGATTTTCAGAACCCAACCTTCAATGATTTTTTCGTTCTAAAAATGATTCCATATTTTATCAGTGCTTTATATTGGACACGTAACTAGAGCAAATCCTTCGAGTTCAAGGTGATTTTTTAACTTAAAAATTAACGATTAAAATTAATCGTTACATATGTAGTTAACTATTTAATTTCGATACTTTTAAAAAAAGTTAACTTTTTACTTTTAATCGTTAAAAGTATACATTATAACTTCAACTAATTTTTTGGTTAATTTTTGGCAAATGGTGACCTGTTCGAATTAAATTGTCTGTTGGGCGCATAGGTTGCCCAACAGACAAAGGGGAAAATAAAACGGTATCTAAGAATTCAAAGGTAGTTGTCCAAGAATGCAATGAATAGGCCCAGCCGAATACATCCAAACAAAAGCGGGATGGAGGGGAGTGACCGCCAAAGTTTAGGAACGCACCCTCAGAAAAGAAAATACGAAACCACGCGAAGACAATGTCCTGGAGGGCTCGTATGCCTTACCCGGCGACATTATGTCGTCAATATTACATAGTTGAAGCCGAAAAGAAGGGTCACCTAAAAACCTATGACGGATAACGAGAAGGAGGGGTTCATTCAAACTAACGTATCTGTCACGATGCGCCAATCTACGTAAGCCTTACTCGGTGACATCGCTTCGTCAATACATCAGCTCCCAGTGAATGGCGAAAGATGGTGCGCAGGCACACCCCCAGCATCTACTGTAACTCTATGTATCTAAGCCGTTTCCACTACAATTTTACAATTGTGAAGGGATACTTCAATCGCTATGTGGGGATCGATATAAAAAACTAACCTTAAAGTACTTTCTACCGCCTAGAACAATATTTAGCGCCAAGGGCGTACCATGGCTAGTCAGATATTTTTACATTCACGACAGCTTAAAAATCCCGGAATTGGAACTCCACCTCAGAAAAATCCCCGAATACTTTCAGCAGAAACTAGGAAACCTGACCAACAACACTCTGGACACTAAATGGAATTACAACGAAAATCCCCACTTCAAATACTTGAAAACAAATGGATACTGATGGAAGAAACTGCAATGACAGTTTTAAGTGTTTGCTTTGTTTATCAAAACAAATAACCATCAAGGCCTCACCACAGCATCCAATTTGCTAAAGTAACTGAAAAAGTAACTTTTAACGTAAAAGGTACTTTTTTTTTAACTTTAACCAGTTGCTTTTTCAGAAAATTATCTTTTAACTTTACAAGTAACTTTTTACAGAGATAAACTTTAATCAGTTAATTTTTTTGGAAACTTTCCGAACTATGATTACCAGTAATACTGATTACTAAAAACTTCAGGCGTGGAAGAGGACAGCATGGAAAGTTTTCTCTGGCACATTGGATTCCGATCTATAATCCTAATATGTAATTCATATTTCTTTATTGAAGGATACATTTTCAGGTTTGACTTGCTTGAACGTCATCGAGTACTTAATCTCAACCAAAAAATAAATCAACATTAGTTTCTCTCTAAGTTCCTAATTATGTATCAATAGACACGCATGGCCGAGGGACGATATCAAACTCGAATTACGTTATCGTCGTCAGACAGCTACAAAAATCAAGTCAAAAGGTACAAGGGCCTTATAAGGGCCACCACATATCAAACATTTTTATATTATTTTGTATTAGTATTTTGGCTTCAATTCAGTGGTCATAGAAAGTTTCCTATGATGCAAGAGGATGGATAGGTTTAACTTACTTATTAAATTAAAAAGAGAACCATAGAGGACAAGCACACAGGATGAAATAGTCGCATCTAACACTGAAAAATTGGAGAAAGGAATATGAAATACTACGAAGGCAATTACGAAATAATTAATGTCGAACACATGAGTAAAAGTAGCTAAAATTATAACTCCATATCTTACAATAAACGCAGTAGATCTCGTCGAGGAGACAGTGAAATGAAAGAATCCGAGGAATGGAGCAAAAAGTTTTTCCTTTTTAATGGAGGGACAAATGCATCCGACAATCGAAGGAAGGGTGAAATGTTGGTTCAAAATACCTCAGCTATTGGTTTCCCACTACTCCTAGTGAGGATGAGAAGCTACTATGAAGGAATTAACGAAAACATGGAGAAGAAAAACACAGGCACGACGAGTAAGACACTTAGGAAAGAGGAGGGAATAATTCAGTAACGCAAGTCACTCAAATGAAACTAGCTAGAGGCAAACGAAGCCATTGGAAACGGAAGAAAAGGATATTAACCTTAGGCATTATTACATTTTCTATTTTTTCTAGGTGGTATAAACTGGCTTGTAAAAAAGTAAATACAAACTCGTATGTTAACTCTTCTAGCCAAGGCTAGAACAAGTGCCGCAAAACGCCACCGCTTCGTTCTCCGGTGAGTCGGAAGTGTATTCAAGCTAGTCGCGTGAATAACATTTAAGTCAAAACGAGCTATTGGTAATGCTATTTGCAATAGGTTATCAATCATGAGTACCTCACTGGGCTACCATTAAAGATGGAGAATTTCATATACTATTTGGCAGTCGATTATATTATTGGTAAACGGCAAAAAATACTCTCGCAAACATTTTTTTGCGCGGTTAAGTGAAACGCAACTTCCTGTAGAGGTCATTTTCATATTAATTCTTTGTTTTTTCAAGCCCTTCGGACTACTCACTGGAAACTATGGAATAAGATACAATACTAATCTACTACAAAATACACCGTGATTTCACTAGCTAATTTCGTAATTTCCCTTCTTCCGCGTCGAAATATTCCCTATCCATTCTACAAATCCCTTCTCTTCTTTCTTTCAATCGCCCTTTCGTCACTTCAAATTATCTTACTTTGGCCATTTAACTCGAAATCTTTAGCATCTCACGTCACCCGCCTTTTCTCATAAAACTCGTATCTCCAAGCTCCCTGCTCTGTCTCTATCTATCGATGTATAAATAGACCTCTAATATCCTGTTCGCCTGAATGTCCTCACGATGTTTTTAATGGGGGTGCGTGAGTTATATAGGTAAAATAGAAGTGCCATACATTTATGTAAGACAATGCATTATGTAATTATCCAAATGGGACCGAAAATACGTACCTATATTAGCAGGGGCTACGCAGTTTTTCATGCGGGTTTTCCATTCAATTCGTTGCCCAAAAAGATATTTTTGCCAATTTTCACCGCGTATCTTAATGAGTCAAACGACACAAAGAAAAAGCTTCGTGTAAAATGGCAATAGGAAATCTATTTATATGCATTTCAATTTGGCCTCTGCAGTTATATTTCTATGAAACACTCACGATGAACCATGGAAATTTACTATATTGGGGGTTGCTCGTTAATCGCCTGGCAGTTATTACCTCATCTCGATAGCAATGCTCATCAAAATTATGGTTAAGATATCCTGAGAAAGGGACTAAGAGAATGAAATAAATGTGATAACCTACTCACCGACGACCCGTGCATTTCTTTCGACACCTTGATGTAGAGATATCGACTCCAGCTAAAAAATACCCATGGCCTCCTCCTCTTCTTCTTCAAAACAATTCCTACGAGTTGTGAGAATTAATATTATTAGTTCAAGATAATCCTCCATCCTCAAATGGAATTTTTTCAACTGAAACGTTTGATAACTACAGCAACACGCGAAACTGGAGAATCCATAGACTAAAAGCATAATTTTTACTCTGCCTCATGACTATTTACTTTCTCGCAATAATCAACATGCCCTCAGCCTAGGTTGACACCAGATTTACTCGATAGAAAAGGTTGAAAGAATGAATGGTTCCCTCGGTACGCAACAGGCAGCGCTGCGCGTTAAGTTGACATCACGATCGCCTGCAAGGTCACGGTGTAGACGACCGTGGTTGCTATCAATCGGGGAATGAGCAATCCCGAGAGGGGATATCTCAAGAAACGTTTGGAAGGAGTGTGCTGATGACCCTTGACCAAACGCTGCGCTTGACGCTCAGCGAACTTATTCGTACTTCGAACCTATCTTGGGGAATCAAATTCAATATATTACTTGCGTTCAAAAATGACGTCAACTGCTCGCGTCTTCACTTGTGGAAAAATGAAATCGTGTGCAGTTAGGCTTCTGGCGTCGTCTTTAGAATGGAAGAGAGGATCCAGGGTTTTGGGGAATGCGCTTCGAGAAAACACTGAGGCCCTGGCGGGGGTGGGGGAGGAAGGCAACAAAGTGGTGCGAGACTTTGGTGAGGTGTAAGGACTTGGAAAACGCAGGGTGGGGAAAAGCCGTGGTAAGGTGCCAGATGGAGAGAGAAGTTTTCTAAAGGCCGCGTCGTTTCTCGAGTAGTGTAGATTTCAGCTGCTTAGGCTATAACACACCTATAACCTAAACTCAAACCGAAGACTTACCATGCCCGAGGCGGGATTCGAACCCGAGACCTTAAGAGTTTTTCGGCGCGTTTCCGACCTCTCGGCCGGTGTCGTTACTCGAGAGAACGCAGAGCATATCAGGGAATGTTATTGACGTTAGGAAGGAGGTGAACATTGGGAAATAAGAGATTACGAAGATATGGCACGTGTTGGTTAGAACATATTCGTCACTATTGAAATGAAAAATAATGTATGCACGTTAAAGGTCCGAGTCCTCCCCCTTCTCTCCCCACACTAATATATTTACCCTCACCAGGCGCCGTCGGAAGTGGGGGCAGGAGGGGCCGAAGGCCTCCCCCCTCCCAGCATTTGCCCCGGGCCCATGAGAAATGAGTAGTCTTCATTAATAAAAATCAAATTTCACTTGTTTACAGCTTGCTATTTCCCTTCTGACACACAAACACACACCTTCATATGCTCTATTAGCGAAATCTAGTCTCTACCCCCTCCTATCCGCAAATAAAATCGGGCCCTTTTTAAGGTTGGCCCCCTCAGCGAAAATAATTCCGATGCCCTTTGTCATGAGACGTGCTCTATTTGAGGCAGCTTCTCGTTGCTTTACTTTGTACAGCGTCAAAGATACCAAAGGTTCACAACACGAATGGTGGGAAGATGAAGTAAACGATTGATTATTAAAAGATTATTTCGTTCTAATAAGGTCTGAAACATGGGTGTCTTCAAGTCTGTTTCCGCACCAATGGGCACTTCAGACCGGGAGGAAAGGTACAAGGATGGGGGGGATCTGAAGTTCTAATAAGGTCTCAGCTCAAGTGCGGACAGGGTTTATTTCGGATCCAAAAATAAAAATTCTGGGGGAACTTGTTAAAATATAAAGAAAAGCAGCATGTGTCATAGAAAAAACTGTGAACGTGTCACTCGGCTATTGGAAGGACTTATTTGGGAAACTCTGGAGACCATGAGATTACACGCCTTGTTTAAGTTACATGTTTAAATCATGTGATTTCGAAGTAGCACGGCATATTCTACCCCACACTATCAGCGGTATATAACCATTCTGATGACGATTCGTTATGACTCCACTCTTCTCCACAGGAAAAAAACAGACAAGGTGAACTTGATCGAAGACACTGTCACTAAAAATAATTCTGTCTACCTTATGATATGATCCTAGGAGAAGTCCCTCTCTTCGTCCCAAATATTTCAGTAAAATAGTGATCCTTATTCAAAAAAACATTTTCTATACATTCTAATAGTATTATGCTGTTTAGCTCCCAGCAATAAATCCATCTGTTCCAATTTTCCCATGGTTGCCAAGTCGGTAACAAGCAGCCCTAAGGTCGAGAGTTCGAGTCCTGCAACAGGCATGGGTGATGCTTGTCTTGGGATTAAGGTCATAGGTTAGCCGGTGAGATACAATGTTAGGCGAAATAGCCCCTGAAAATCCAATTTGCCCACTCAAAATTTTTCGCGTCCTGTTTCACTTCTTAACAATGGGCAAGACAAGCTATTCCACAGGATATGCACAGAGCATTTGAGAAGCTATTTCAAAAAAATGTACATAAGCCCCATTTTCACTGATTAGGGTTAGTTTCACTAGTTAGTGGCCTAGACTCCACAGAGGTACACCAGTTATTGGTCACATTTCCACTTTATCTACAAAACTTGAAATAAAAAAAATTATTGGGATAAAATAAATAATTTTTCAAAAGTTGATCCATGATCCAATTGGTTGATCTTATATGCAGGGTTTTACTTCTCCATGTCAGTCTTCAGCTGGATAATAATCATACTTGAATAGAGAAGTGTAAGAAACCTTGTAAAGTAAAAATGAGATACCTTGTCATGCCAAAATAGTATTCCTATTTCATATGATGTCAGCCCCAGCCAAGTGATTGAGAGTGGGTTGGTAGTTAGATGTAGTTAGGACTTTTGGTAGAAGGGTGGAGAGAAAATTGGAATCTGCCTCTTTGGAGCAAAAGTCACCATGGGGTAAAGTTGTTTCCCAATC
The DNA here is from genome assembly GCA_933228895.1 of Platycnemis pennipes. Lineage (NCBI taxonomy): Eukaryota > Metazoa > Arthropoda > Insecta > Odonata > Platycnemididae > Platycnemis > Platycnemis pennipes. The sequence continues at coordinate 97,635,717 of OW121848.1, read as the reverse complement.
CAGTAGACAGCGCCAATTTGAACTACCCTTCACAAGGAGGGACTGGTATTCCTCTCAGCCCCTTCGACACTCTCATGATAGGAAGACAGCACCTTAGCCACCACTGCAATCCCACCCTTCAGATGTGCTATAGTGTTGTTATATATATAGAACTGTTTACCTTATCAAATGAATATTTCCCTTTTGATATCATTTGTTTAGAACACATGGGGAATAATGGTTGACGTTAACATCATGGTCTCTTGTCGCTCAATGATGTTGCACCACGAAAAAAAATACTGTGTTCTTCTTATCAACCTCTTTGGTTCCTGAAATATTGGCAAAGGATGATATTTTTATTCCCCACTGACCTATATTAACTATTTTGGACGGATAAAAAAAATGCTTGGGAATACATAAATCTACCTCTTTACCTGGAGTCAAACAACCACTGAAATGGGCAATATTTGGAAAGTGGAGTGTGAACCATAGCTGATTAGAGATTACCATGTTCTACTAACATTTCTTACAAATAAAAATCACTATCATTACAGGGAGGCACACTTCATAATGTCAGATCCAATAAAGGAAAAAGCTTTATTCAAATTAGTTAATGTTAGGAAGGCCTCACATGAGATACATAAAACAAGTAGTAAAGAATGTGAAAGAGAAGAATACTACACATTAATATAAAGACGTTAACCGATAGGAGAGCTGTGTCAAACCAGTCTTAGGATTGTTGACTTTTGATGATGAAGAAGCACTAAATACACCAGGCATTGATGTGTACATAAATCTCTGCAGAACCCTTTCAGAGCAACCAAATTTCAGCCAAGTTAATGAGAAGTGCCACAAGGATTTTAACTAAAATGTTAAGCTTCAGAAAAAAATACTCTCAAAAGAAACTTGTACGTAATACATATTTGGCAATTCTTTATTTGCAAACAAGTATTCATTAGCAATAAAATTATTTTATCCCAATTTCAATGAAATATTTACTTTTATTAGCCATCACAATTTTTATTTTGGCACCCACAACAGCCAATAAATCTGGCCTGCAGTATTTCAGGGTGTCAACCAAAGTTGAAAAGAAAAATTTCAGGTATTTTCAATGTTAAAATCTTCAATACATTCAAGAAAGAGTGAAATCAGCTAAAAATAAGGTTAAAATTTAAGATAGCAGTGTTCATGTGCTATCATTGAGGACAAGACTGAAAAAAGCAGTAGTCTTCAATACTCAGGCTTTATCAAATAAGCCATTTCAGATAAACCATAAAACACATTTTAAATGAGGCAGATACTAAATAATCCAGAAAATTTGGTACCTATTCATATTTCTCATTTTTTGCAGCATTTGGGCAATTCTGGAAAGCTTTTTCTCAGTTTCCCAGCAAAAAAATTAACTGCATCTACCATTGATTACAGTCACATTACCAGCATGAGAGTTAATTTAACAAAGAACAATGTTGCAAGTTGAGTAATGAATAACGTAAAATTTACTTTAAGATACTTATATAGCATTCCCCATGTTGCATAGGTATAATAAAGTCACTCAAAAAAACCATGTCATCCTTCGAATTAGAAAAATAAATCATGAATATTCTTTTCATTTCATCAGTTACCTACATCATTCAGTGTATTTTCTGAGATTACCACAGTAATTTACCATTTCTAGGGTTTATGAATGGTATAGGAAATTCTTTCTATTTATATTCTATTCTATCTATAATTCTTTCTTTCTAATCAAATTTTCCTAATGAAATATATCAAAAATTAGTCCAGGAAAAGGAAGAGGATTTCGGGAAATTCTTTAAAATTAAAGGTTGGTATGCAAAATTTCTGTTTAGTTCCCAGGTTTCAAGGCCCATATGAAATGCACATCTTTTTCCTGGTTGTTAGAAATCCTACACTATTAACCCATAAAAGATGACATATTGGTCCACATCACTTAAAGGGGTAACAATTGACAAATATAATCTCTTGGTATGGGAGGATTGTAATATTCATTTTATTAAAAAAAAAAAGAAAAATATCAAGAAGATTTTAGATGCAATATCACTGTCTCAGTGTTCAACCCGGAGGTTGGTTTGATAGGCGATGGTAGAGCTCACCCTGTACTAAGCCATTGGCATGTGAAATTCACACTCTTAAGGTAGGGTCCAGCTCCTTCCTTTCCCTGGGCAATCTACGATTTCTCATGAATCAGAAAATTGGACAGCGAGGATTTTATGTACGGGTGTCCACAGTGGCTTCACCCTGAACTGAACCAAGGACCCTCTGGTCAGAAACTCAGTGCTCCTCCCACTAGGCCATAATAATTCCAAAAGCAACAGAGGTTCATCATCATCAGTCAAATATCCTGAGATTGGTTTGACAGCTCTCCACTCAATTCTCCTACCATATAATCTTTTCATATTTCTTCCCCTTCGCCACTTTTTCTATTAATGTATCTCATACAAGACTTTCCTCTGCCATTTTTCGTGTTCACTTGTCCTTCGACAATTGCCTTCATCAGGCCATCATGTCTCATAAGATGGCTGATTAAGTTCGTCTTCTTCTATGGGTTTTCATAAGAATTCTTTTACCCCACCCTTCTTAGGACTTCCTAGTTACTCACTTGGTCGATCCATTTAATCTTCATCATTCTTCTGAAGCACCATATTTTGAATGCTTTCACCCTTGACTTCTCCGCCGGTGTCATTGTCCATTCTTCACAGCCATAAAGAAACATAATTCAGATGTGCATTCTGATGAATAGTTTACTTTCTTCTGTGCTTGTATTTCCAGCTGTAAGTAGATTCTTCTTTAGAAACATAAAGATTAGGATTGAATAGAAATTGAATAAAAATTAGAAATTAGAAACATTAATTACAATGAAAAATTAGAAAACATAAATATTCAAAACATTAAATTTTGAAAATAAATGACAAAGAAATACCATTTGGTAATGAATTTTATTCATCACAATGTCAAACATTCCAGGAGTAAATTATAGGAATTCACATGATTTCACAAGATGCACTTATGATTTTCCACAAAATGTGATACAATAATGTACATGTTTCGTATACACAAGGTGTGATGGGTAACTTAGAAAAAAAAATGAAAATTTATACGTTGCAGTCATTAATATTTCCACCAAGTACAGACACACCTCTTAACACAAATTTTCCATAAATCAGAATTGGTGCTTGGATCAAAATAAATTCCATAGACACATTATCAATATAGTAATAATCAGCCATAGTTATTAAATTGTATTCCATTCTGATTACCTTCCACCTCCCATTATGAGAAAGAGTGACTGATTAGGAAACAGCACAAAGGCTGATAAATCTCATCCTTTTGAAATAAATTAATCAAAATTCACAAAAGATTTAGTCCAAAGGTATAAAAATTAACATTTTTATCAATACTTAATTTTGATTATTGGTTTGGAATGCAATTTCAGTCCTAAAAAATCACAACATCCTTACCCTGAGTGGAATTTTAACCCAATTTTTCAGGGTACTTGGGTGCTACTAAGCACACACTATGTGAAAATGCAGTTGGAGTTGGAGAGGAAAATAGTTCACAAAATTTGTGATGATAATACAGTTCTACAATTAGCCATACTGGGTTGGACTGACATAAAATTGGATCATATTCAATTAGAGAGCAAAAATTAAGAAGTGGAACAACATATTGAAAACCTTAAATATACGTACATATTTGTTTATCTACTTATAATTATAAAATAACGACAAGTTGTATCACATTACTGCACAATGTTTTTATGTCATAGTCATACCAGTATGGCTGTCATTGAAGAACAGCTTTACTTTTGTAGATAAAGATACATATATCCACTCACTTAATATATGGCTAGATTGGATCCCATAGCCAGCAACAGAGGTAGGTAAACATTATAAGGGATGATGGCATGATAAAATCTTTGAACCCTTTTAATAGTTGAACCCCAAAATGTTAAACATCTGATTACGTCTCCTTAGATGGGAGGAGACAATCATCCACTTCAATTAACTCCACCTGGATCCTCAATAGTTTTTCTGGCATCTTTACTGAGTTAGGTTTCATAAATAGAATTAGGTACCTTATAATATTTTTTGATTGAGCACACAATTTTCCATTCATACAGTTGAACCTGCCACAAGATACACTATAAAAGACAATGAATTTGTGACCATGCTAAGATAAAAAGTGAATTTACAAATTATAGCCTCTTGTAAAGATAATTATCACACAATGGGCTGGTAAATTTTAGCAAAAGGTGGACGGAATGACGCACAGTAAATCCTTGATTTAAGTCAATTTGTTTCAGGTAATTTTTATTTTTTAATTTACCATAAAAACTAAGCAATTAAAAAAATTTAATTATTAAAATAGGATGAGATCTGTATGATCTCTTGGGTGTTTATCCTACACATTTGGACCTACAAAATGTTTTTCACATTCAATCTTGGCCTGCAATTAACTTGCAGCTCATGATAATGCTCTTTTGATATCTTATCAATTAAATTAACAGAACAAAATTTTAATTACAGTTTTTATACATCTAACTTCAATAGTTGATCTACTTAGTAGAAATTTTAAAATGTCACAATTTTTTTTCATGCCATAAACTAGCTAAACTGCAGCTAAAGCCTCATTCTGAGGGAAAAGTTTGGTTCATACTAACATCATTCAGTTTAATTATAAATTTGAGCATCTGCTACTTGATTCATCTCAAGTCTATAAAAAAACATTCAGATAGTAATTTGTAGTTCAAGTCTATTCGCTGTAGTCACTTCAAATTGTACAAGTAATTTATTAAATTTTAACCAACAGTATACACAACACATTATCACCACAAAATTTCACTACTGCCAAAAAAAATGCTAACCATAACTTTAGATAGAAACTAAAATAAATGGGGTAATTGCTGGAATAAATGCCCTATTTTTTTTCCTGAAATGAGCCACTGAAATTTGCCATGCACTATGTAAGCCAAATGCTATTTATTTGATGACTAATTATCTGCTCTAGGGTGAGGCAATATAAGTTTATCAGTGCCGAATTTACATTGTTAACCACACAATCTCCTATATTCTGTAGCCAAAATACATAATTGGACATATGGAGGGAGCAAAGAACAAACACAACTAAAAATGGACCACCTTTTGGTGTACAAACCATCTTATGAGAGTCACATGGCAGAAACGATGTTGATTTAAGCTTAATTTGGACAATTTTTGCTTTCCTAGATTTTATTTTAGAAGCATTGCATATAAAAATCTATAAAAGATATTATCATGAATGAAACATCAAAAAACAAAAATGTTTCTTTGATAGCTAGAGAAGCATCTAACTATTCTCTGAAGAATGAAAGTATGAACAATAGGGAAGGAGAAAACATTTATAAATTTCACAGGTAAACATAATCCAAAAACTTAAACGAAATCACCAAAGAAATCAGAAACTTGAATTTTAAGGCTTACCTCAACAAAGAAATTTCTAAATACTAGCACGGTGGAGATGATAGGAGAACAGGGAGAACTAAAGAGGCTCATGAAAGGGAACACAAAAAGCAAATGCTACTTATAAGCAACAAATGACTTCCAATGCTGATCCACAATTAGTAAAGTTTTTTGTTGTTGAGGTGGATGCATGTGAAAGATTTCAATTTGCCTACACTTACGAATAAATAGAGCTTGGATTGGAATTAGGAATTTGATTAGGAATTAAATAGTCAACCAAAAATTTGGTCAAAAATAATTTTTGCCATGACAAAAGGGGGATCAAGGTTTAACATAACAAACAATAAAAATATTAAGTCATAAGTAAAAAACATGGCTGTGTCCAAATGAGGACATCCAAATTATTTACATGTCTTGTGTATTTTCTCTAAATTTTCTAAATCTGGGTCAGGCTATATCCTTGATATTCGCACACCTTTAATGCCCAGATGATTGGTAACTACAGCGATGGTTGGACAAAATGCATTTTGTAAGAAAAGAATTATGTGAAATACAGAAGAATCACCTAGTCACTATAAACATGTGCCATTCTAATGCAAGATGGTATTCAAAATTATGAAAAATATGCAGCAGTGCTGATTACAACATTTCACTACCTTTCACTGATACATCCCCAACATAAATCAAGGAGTTACTGTATTTGTAATAGAATCATTGTAGTACCTTGTATTGGAATACATATTAAGGCATCAATAGGTTATCACAACACCTGAAAAATTGGCATAAATTGTACAATTTCTAAGTTTTGTTATTGCTTATTACATTAGTTACAAATTAGTTAAAAATTGATTCTACTGTGCCAATTCACATTTTGTAAATAAATAAGCTCCTTCACACTATTAAAAGACTACCATTACCAACTATACCGAGGAAAAAGTGCAAAACATTGAAAATTCTTTAAAGTTGTAGGGGTGTGCAAAGTTTTCTCACTACAAATCCAGAAATGAATGATTTAAAATATGATGAAACTGAATGACATTAAAGATAATGACTCAATTAGCATACTTCATAGCTCTCTCACTCAGTGATTCAACCCGAAGGTTGGTTTGGATAGGTGAGGGTAGAGCTCACCCCGGACTAAGCCAAAGACGTGTAAATTTTACACATTCAGGGTAGGGGGGCCAGTTCCTTTCACTGGGCCACCTTGCACTCCGAGGATTTTTCATTTGGGGGCATCCAAAGGCTTCACACGGATTTGAACCCGGAACCCTTCGATCAGTAGACAAGCGCTCTAACCACTAGGCCACCACTAGGTCCCTGTACTTCATAGCTATCCCACCAAATTTCAAGGCTAGAAAATTTGCCTAGCTGTAGTTATTTTGCACATAATAGCAAGACACTATCTTTAATTTTCAAGTGCTTACTTGTAAACATTTAATGGACCCGAATATCAAATGATCTAAAACTCTGGGAAACACTAAATGATCACACAATATAGAACAAAGGAAATAAATAATTTTTAAAAATCATGCTGAAGAATTGTTACAATAATTTAATTCTTGCAGGTTGTTGAGACCAGGAAAGACAATACTTGAGCAATTTCAGTATATGAACCCTTTAAAATAAGGACAAATATTATCAAATTATATAAATAGGAATCTATAACACACACAAAAAAATGTAGCCCATAACTTTAGAGCTGCTTCGATGATTTCACCATTTATGTTAATTTTCTTTCATTTTCATGTATTCGACAAATATATATTACAAAATAGAAATTGGGGCTGCTCACATTCAAAGGAGTACTCTATAAAAATACAACCCACTCAAATTCATGCATTATGAACCAGTACTTATTTGTAATGGAAAAATTAATTTCAGGCAGAATAATCACAGACAAGGAAAATCTGTCAAATGTGACTTTATACTAACCTTAAAATATTATATTAAACAAAGAGGAAAATGAAGTCAAGAATGATGATATGGGAGATTCAGTATTGAGACGAGAATTCAATGCAGCAGCATCGGAACTGCGAATAAATAAGGCTTCTGGAATTGACAATGCTCCTGCTGAGCTAATTGAAAATGCAGGAGAGATGATATTAATCTGACTATTGAATACCATCTTTGGTATTCACTCAACACGAGAGATACCTGAGGACTTCAAGATAAAAATTACCATTCCCAAAAAGAAGAGGGATGAGAACTGAATATTTTACGACTATAAGCCAGATGATGGATGCCTCGAAAATACTGGCAAAGAGTATCTACAGAAGCACAAAAGCAGAGCAATTCCTGGAGGACAAATTTGGATTCAGGAAGAGCAAGGGGATAAGAGAAGCATTGGCCGCTTATCACATTGACGATAACAGCAGTAGAAAACTCAGGGATAGAAGCATTCGACATGAGGTGCTAAAATGGATCGACCAAGTGACAAATGAAGATGTTCTAAAAGGAGTGGGAGAAAAGAGAAGTTCTGTAGAAAACTTTAAAAAGAAGGGATAAATCGGCCATATCTTGGGATGTAACAGTCTGACGAAGAGACATGTGGAACAAGTTGTTAAGGATATGAAAGAGAAGAACTGAATAAATATGAATAAGTTAGCTGATAGGAGAATCAAGTGCAGAGCTGCATCAAACCAATCTTAGGATCGTTGACCCATGACAATGATGATGACGAAACAGGAGATGTACGATGGAATAAATGGATGAGACAGAGGGTAGAAAAGAGATATTATTACAACTGAAGAGAAGCTATTATAAAAATGCTTTTTAATTAGAAAAATCTTATGGAAAGGGATAAAAAAATTAATAAAATAACTCTTAAAAATCAATAATGATACCCGAAGACCAGCAAACTAATTTCCATCATTGAATGACAATCATTCATCACCTCAGAGGTTTTGAAATTACTAGATTCTCAGGGCATTGCCAGAGAATAGTAAAATAGTCTCCTTATGAAATAATTAACAACAAAAATATAATATTTCTAAAATTTACTTAACTTGATAATTTGATAAACCTTAAATCCAATAATATCATACACTCAATACTCAAACCAGATCAATTGTGTGAAGACCTCTTGAGCAAATTAATTAATTTTGGTGGTTTATGAATGAATGATGTTTTATTGAATCAATAGTACCATAGCCATAGTCCAATGCTGTATCATAGTCATCATGCATCGCTCTAATATAGTCAAATGGGTACAGCACTGAAACTACTAGCATTGGTCTAGGTTTCTAATAGAGGAAAGGCTTCCATTCAATTGTTCAAAAAATCACAAGATGAGTGCTTTTCTGATTATGGGAATCCATGGAAGGAACAGATAAAAGAACTGGTCTCTGTACCCTTTTGTAAGAGTTTTAAGCTCTGTTCCGCTGAGTACTTGGTGAACCCTATCCTCACCAGCCAAACTGATTACTGGGTTGAACATGGCAGGTTTTATTGTTTTACTGTGCCAACTATAAAGTGCATTCAAACAAATAGCCTTTCAAAACAATCACAATGCATTATAACTGAATGTAATCAGCTCCAAAATAATTCCTAAATTCACTCATCAAAATTAAACATTCATCATCTTCAATGCCTGGTGAAACATACAAATTGATAACTACTAAACTGATGAAAATGTAATTACTGTAACATTTAAAATGCAAAGCTATTATTGAGAGATTTCAAACAACTTGGATCATTTTTCAAGCAAAGAGCATATGACTTTACGGCGCAATTTTGAAATATTGGGCCAAATGTTTTTGCAGAGTAAGAACTATTATAGGCATATCCTAAACTTGTATCAACAAACCATAATTCTGAGGAGGTGTGTAAAACCTGAACTGATGATAACATCACATTAAATTTATATCCATTCCAAAAAATGGCAAACATTTGGCATCAGAACTTTGGATCTAAGCCAGTTTATTTGCTGAAAACTTTATAATCTAAGTGATTCTAATTCCAGGCATAATTTTTTCTAGCTCACAAACTTCACTGTATCCTCTGAAACACATTCTTTTGGAATATTCATAATTCATCAATAAAACTTTTATGTCCAATATGAGAACAAAATCAAATTCAAAGGGCATGTGAAAAAAAATCAAATAATAGGGGGTCACGCCTGACACATAATTAGTTACTCATACAAAATGTACCTAGTTCTAACGTTAATTTCCCCTTGTGTTCAACCAAAATGATAATGTGCTGATCCTTCAACACAGTTTAGATTGAAGGTAACTTGAAAGACATACTGGAGCATAAGCTAGAATTATATTAGCTTAGACAACCATATCATATCGGATGTTGGGGTCAAAAAGTTACATGTTCAAAAGGTGACCTTCAAAATCTTTCACATGGAATGATATTGATTGATATGGCAAATAAGGCATGCTAGTTCTGGTGTATCGTCTCCAGACTGGACTTATTAGCCTGAATGAAGGGAAAATCACCCCCTGAGGCATGGTTCACAGCCACATGACTGGAGTGTTGTAGGTACAGTAGAACCTCTATTTTACGAAGTTGAAGGGACCCAAAAATTTGAGCTTTGTAAATATGAGGTTTGTAAATTGGAGGTTATCTTCCACTAACTCCTCTGTCTCAGGAACTGATGTGTCACTAAAACCAGCTGATCTCTAACAGTAGGAAATAGTTTTTGCGGTAACACTGTCCCATGCTCTGGCAACACCTTGCACAGCAAGTAGCAATGTTCATGGTGGCACATCATGCACATAAGAGGCTTGATCTGCGACAAATGTAAGTCTACTAAAACTCTACTGACAGTAATGCGAGTATACTTTCAATGCAATTAAACACTATGCTGTACTAAACTTGTCAAATAGTTATGTCAGGGTTGAAATCAAACTAATTACTATAACAAATAATAGTCATCTGCTCATTCAGGGAAAAAACAACTGATATTATGTGAAATTCTGTGTGTGAAGTGTATCTACATCAAATTGAAAGGATTTAAAAATTAGACCTCAATTGTATTGATTCGTTGTATAGCATAGGCGTTATTCCTAAGGCTAGGAGACTCACTTCAGTAAAAGAGAATGAAACTCACAGCCATGAATTAAAAAAAAACTGGTAAATATTTTCCTACAAATTTATAATGGTATGAACTTGGCCGCTGCAACTGAATTAAGTTCTTGTAGCTGTTCAGTTGGTAGATCTCAAAATAAGGGGAATAAGAGAATTAATTCATCCCGCAGAGTGTTTTAAGCATATGCAGTTATGCAAAAATTAACGAAAGGGGTATATTTAGAGCTAGTCGATTTGTGTTTAAAGAAGCCATTTTAACAGGGGAAAGCCAGGGATGCATTCTAACTAGAAAATTTCAAAACAAAGTTCCAACTGACCCAGTATATTTCAGTGAAAAGACCAGGAAATGACTTTTTTGAAGAACGCGTATTGTTTGAAATACAATCAATAATATTTCGCAGCTGATGAAAGTCAATTTTAGAACTTAACTCGACTTAATTTGAAATTCCCTCTTTTTTAATATGCATTCTACAGTACTGACATCTAACGGTGATTTGTGAGAACTATTTACTCGCAGCTACAGAAAGCTATAAGTCGCCATTGCAAATGCTTACCTAACGACGTAAAACACTTCTAATGAAAAATGAAATATTCAAAATGCATCAAGATTTGAATATAAGTAATGCATTATTACAAAATTAGTATTTTTTAATGAAACTAAGTTCCACGACAGCTGCAGCGAAGAACTTCCTATGGGAATTCACTTTCAAGGAAAGGCTGAACAAAGTTCTGAATTGGGGTTGCGGCGGCTATCTTAAAGCTAATTTTAAATAATTCCAGAGAAAATATGGATCCTTAGTGACGATAAGTTAGGTATTCGCAATACCCAAAAGGATAGAAAAGGATTAGAAATTACCAAGCACTAATCTGCTTATTTTATGAACTGGGGCATTGTTTTCGAGAAGTAGGTGTCGTGCCGTGTGTCTTTGAATATGCTGGTGAAGTCTTCATGGGTTCTCCACCGGGTCAGGGAAACGGCATTTTTCTTGGACCTGACACTCAACGCCCTGAGGACGATGGCAGTGTTAGCCGTCAAAATGTTGACCTTAGCCGTTTCCCTGACCCGGTGGAGAACCCGTGAAGACTTCACCAGCATTATACGCCAGGAAAAAACAAGATCCTACATCTTTGAATATTTTTCCTTAGATCATATAATTAGGATTGAATTTCAATTTGGATGATCAGTCTCTGGGATTTTTGCTACAGTTTAAGCACGTCAAAAAGCACTATGCTCACATTCAATTTTCCCACATAAAATACTTGGGCCGAAGGCCCTCTCAACATGACCGATCTGGCTTCAGCTGTTCCTGTCGTGGTATACAGCGATCGTTATTCCATCGTACTGAGTCCAGTGCCACAAAATCATTTCAAAAACTTCGTAAAACAGGGGTCAGTCACTCCTAGGGACCAGCCTCTCACTTTGTAAATCAGTAAAATGGAGGTTTCGTGAAATAGAGGAAATTTTACATGGTTTTCCTACATACAAAGATCGGGACCAGTGGAATGGTTTGTGAATTGATGTCATTTCAAAAACTAGAGGTTCGGAAAAAAGAGGTTCTACTGTATTTTCATTGACCCATGCATGGCAATAGGTTTTCAACTGAAATAATCAAGTGACTGCTTGAAAAGTTGGTAAGAGATTGAAGAGAATATTGATGGAACCCAAAGATCTCAGCAGCCAAAGATAAGAGATCCTCCATCAAAAGGCTAGGTATTTTTTCCCTTTAGCATCACAAAAATTGACATGGTAAGGGATACACCAGGGTTTGATAATTCATGTCCACTTTTGGAAGACTTTTGTTTATAAAAGGCAGGTTACCAATAACAATTGACAGTATACCTCATGGTTAAAGTGTTATTGGTATAAGAGTAAAATAAGGTTTATATATTTACATTAGAGATGGGTCGAAAAGTAGATTTGTCGAATTCAAATATTAAATCCTGACTCGAATATCTCGAATTTCGAATACCTTGAATACTAGAACTGCAATTTATATGCTAAATGTTATTTTTCAAATTCATTTTCTCCCCGTTGAAGTAAAAAGTTGAGTAAATTAAAAAAAATGAATTTTGGTTTTAAAATGTTAAATATATAAAGTATTTTTCCCTCCAATCATGGACTGTTGTATACATTAACTTTTATAAGCCTTAATATGTGAGCAGAAAGCATTAATACACCATGTTGTGTCCAGTCTTGAATTAATATGATGTAGTTCATCAACACACCAAATATAGTGTAATTATTCGAGATCTCAAATATCAAACTGTTTCAGCATAATTATTTGAAGTTTCGAATATGAATACTTCCTAGTAATCGAGTTATTCAAGTATTCACAGGTAATATTCACGCATCTCTAATTTACATAGGACAACATACTTGAACATGAATTATCATTTTAGACATAGGCAGTCCCAATATCAAACTCAAGACGTTTAAGAAGTTAGGTTACAGAGCATTGCAATCAGTAAAGAACCAATACGGATTGGAAACCACCTATTCTAATAACACAAAATTTGATGTTATACTTGACTAGTAGATAGCTATGAAGAACAGGGCTAGGGAGAGATGATATTTTGTATAGTTTGATATTTCATAGATGGTTGTAAGTACATGACTTTTTAAATGCTTTGCACACCCCTGATAGATTACCTTATCAAAGGACTAATGATCTTGGATGATTTCTTATAAAATACAGAAACAAGACTTCATTATTCAAGATGTGATTAAAAAAACATGGTTTAAGATAGTTTATATCAAGATCATTACCAACAAGCAATTAAATCAATTCTAATAGACAAAACAAATAAATTAGTAAGCACAACAACATGAAAAAACAAGCAGTTGATTAAATATCCTACATCACAATATCCTTTATCATTGTGAAAGGAACAGCATGGGCAAATGAAGCAATTCCACTTTCACAATCTGTTTCTGATCACTAGAAAAAAACTTAAAAATATAATGGAATTCTTACATTTGCCCTTATAGCTCCTAACACAATAATTGAGCTCCACATAGTTAAGTTGGGCACAATTTATGTTTCATCACACTTAGTGAACCAGTATTCAATCACATCATCCATTATGCAAAGAGCAAAAAGGCACTAGCATTATAAAACAGAAAGTACAACAAGCATTCTCAGGATACATACCATACAGACATCTGAATGGTGGTGCAATATCCTTGAAGCAAAGCACCAACTAACTTAATTTATTTTGCTGATTCATTACTTAAACAATTTACACGGAGAATCAATTCCATGACTTAGAGGGAAAATACACTGGAAAAAATCTTACAAAAAGCAACATAGATATATGATTTTGATTCATTCAATATGGTTTCAGCAAGGGATATCAATTAATGTCGTTACCATTTTGCAAGTAAGTGAATAGTGCACAAAAAATACAACTAAGAGGCTTAAAGAGCAATCATAAATGCAGAATCACAAACTGTGTAATTTGAGTTACTTAGAAATGATCCTAGGACAGTTAGATTAATTTATTAATGTCCCCAAATATTTCATTCACAGAGACTTGCAAGCATTGTTTTACAGCAAAATTCCTAAGTGTTAACGGAACACACCATGAATAGTAACTACCATACCTCTTCCCCTTACTGCAGGACCCACCGTTTTGATTTTCTAATATGTTCTTGATTTCACAAGATCTCCCGAGAATTAAGGAATGATTCATCATGTTGACCCAAACTCTTGCATCCATTTGCGATATTTATCCAAATCCTCTTTGGACACACTCTTGTTGCATTTTGATATTGCCTCTTCAAAATCTCTCATTGTAACTGGAAGATCAAGTTCTTCCTTAGGCAACTGCTTTATCTGGTCTGGTCTCAAGCCAGCTATTTTCCGCCTCATGGACATCATTGAAGCATCCCTGAAATAATGAGCATACAAGGATGCATATTGTGATCAGAAATTATGAACTTATACCATATGTGATCAGAAATTATGAACTTATACCATATCACGTAAAAACATTTTCTCCCATTGGTGTTATGTTTCACATGAGAAATTTTTATTATCATTTCCTGTGATTTTATCTCTTACATGAATTGAATATATTATTTCATTGCACATTTCTTCATGCATACACATTTATAGTTACAGCTCCTCACAGAATGAAATATGAAAAAGTTCCTAAGAACTATACACATCAACTCCTGAGGAAAATTAGAAATTATTACATAAAAAGTGCCAAATGCATGAGGCAGAACTTATTGAGGAAAAAAAAATGATTTTCATACATAAGATTACATGCCCACATTACAAAATGGAAATAAATTTTCAAGGCAAGAAAATTTAAATGCCAACTCTGTCACTCAGAGCATGTCTTCTTGCTTTCAAATTAGAACCAATACCTTTTTTGACACAAATATATACAGTAGAATCTCTATATTACTAGAGATCTTGAGAGCCAAAAAAATCACTTGCTATATTAAACCTTCGTTATTATTGTAGCTGTTTAAATTATCATTCCACAGCCAATTCCTTGGACTTAAATGCTAGTTTAACCAATATTGTGTGTGTTTCGTGTTAATGGCCAAAGGATTCCATTAAGATATCTATTAAAAATATTTGCATACAATGGGGGCGTTTACTCGGAACCGAAATCGCAATTTTGTACACGAAATCGTTAGATGGAAACGAAAAAAGAATTTTAGTGAAAAAATTAATCTTCTAACCACAACCATTCACTCATGCATCAAAAATTAAAATAAGCAAAAGGTGACGCCCACCGAAAATGCTGCTGTGATAACATTGACGTCATTTTCATCCCGTCCTTGACTGCTTTCAGAGGAGAGGAAGGGAGTGGAGGGGGATTCTCAGAAGGTCTGCTTGCACAGATACTGTCGCAATCATTCCCATTGGTCGAGTCAGCTGTGTCCCCCCCATTGCGATAAGGCAAAGTAGCTTCGCGGGCTCAGTTCTGATTCGACGAAGCCGATATACGTCAGAGGTTGCACCACGCATTTTCCGATAGGGTTAAAAACATCAGTTTTTCGCCGCTTATAACTCGGGAAATAATTGTCGGATGAAAAAACGGAAAAATATGGGTCTTTTTATTTAACAAACTCTATCAGATTCGGCAATTAAAAAAATATGGTAAATGACCCCATTCATTGACCCGTGGTTATATTTACTGTCAATGAAATAAAATTTTTTGTTATATGTAGATGTACACCCGTCCACAATAAAATGTTACCACCTCGGAGGCCGAATTTTTCAAAGTCCCGAGTTGAAGGAGATTTGACAACAGTGCAGCTCTGTCCCTTTAAATGCCCCGAGCAGCACAGCAAGACCGAGGCACGTGCCCTCCTCCTTCCCTTGCCATGGTTTGTGGTGAGACCCTTCCTCAATGACCTGGAGAGAGATTTTTGCGTTGGAGAGGGAGGGCCGCAAGGGTGCCTTGTGACAATTAGTCGGCCCCAAGGAGTGAGGCCTCCCGAAACAAGCCTTCTTTTAGATTGCTGCTCGGAGTTTCTCCCTTGAAGATGGGTCGCTTTGGTTTCCGCGACTGCGGCTCTTGAGAGAGTGACTACCCAAATGTAAATGCAGCTCGAAGCAAGAGTTGTCATTAACACCGTCGATATATGTCATTTCCGAAACGTTCCAAAATACTCAATTTTTGCCTTTATTTCGTCGTAGAAACTTTTGAATTTATAACATGAATAACATAGATGATTATTGTTATCAGCATTTATATATCTGTTAACGATCGGTGTTATCTTTTAAATTACCTATCGGTGAATTTTATTTGACTGAGCGATGAGCTCGAAAACTGCGCTTGTATAGTAAATGGCAAAAATACTTACGCTACAACTGACACATACAGATTTCAACAAGAAAAGAGAAGACTTATTCGACGTCTTTACGTAATATAAGTGTTAAGTTCCAAGCTTAATTGCGTAATAAATGAGGAAAAATTATCGCTGATATATTTAGAATTTATTTCAAATTACACACAATCCTCGCACTCTCGCATACTCGTCTGGTTAATTCTTAGAATGAATACTCATCGGCAATTCATATCGTAGTATATGCTATTTCAAAAATTAAAAAAACTCACTTAATAAATAAAAGTATTAACGAGATTATTAGGAACAGATTGAGCGTCTCTTAGATGCATTGGTCAAAACTGTAAGTGTTTTCGTATTCGAAAGTCCCTGTTCGAATTGAGTACTGCGTGTACTGGAGTACTACTACCTCTACTCAAAGGTTTTAACGTTTTCTCGTATTGTTAAACGGAAATGTGTATTAAGGACAGGACGGGTAATTTTACAACGTGACCAGAACACATTCAACGTAATTAGAAGGAATACATGGAATTACTGAACGACTGTGCAAAAAGGCTTAGAAG
The DNA here is from genome assembly GCA_933228895.1 of Platycnemis pennipes. Lineage (NCBI taxonomy): Eukaryota > Metazoa > Arthropoda > Insecta > Odonata > Platycnemididae > Platycnemis > Platycnemis pennipes. The sequence goes on along the minus strand of OW121848.1, from coordinate 97,618,870 downwards.
ATTTTTATGGACTCGCCCGTGGGATATGCGAGGAGAATATATTGTCGGAGGATTTCGTAGAAACTGTATTGACATCTAAAACGGAAAAGAGTAACAAGGGAATGCGAAGGCAACTGAATCTCTCAAGCTGCTAAGCTTATCCTTAAAATCATCAACTGAGGTATGGAAATGAGAGCAATAAATGAATGAAGTCGCCTTGTCCGCGATATCTGCTAGAGGACGAGTCAATCAAGCCTCTCATTTATACCCCTCTGTGACGAAACGTCTCTTTAACCAACGTAATTCTCCTTCGGACTTCAATGTTGGCAGAATACTCCTTTTCCATACTAACCGGGATACTAAATTACTCCCCCTGCTCTATGATCTAACCCCTCTCTTCTAAATTAAAATCACCCTTCATGCATGCAAAATTTCATTACTTGAGTCTTCTAATGATTTAAGTCCTTGGGTGACTAGTTGAACAGGGCTTGATCGCCCGCAAACCTTATCAACTTTCCCCTACCTATACACCTGTATCGAACCCCCCCACCACTCCCTCCGAATATGAATTAAAAAGTGCCGGTGACTACGCACAGCCTTACGCAACCCCTCTCTCTAATACCTAATTTCTCTAATCTAATTCCCCGTCCGCTTCTCTCACCAGCACTTTCTCGGTAATGCATGAACTTTGGCTCAGTCTTCTGTTCTTCCAATTTATTCCTGTTTTACGCAATAGTTCCATTTACCCTTTCCACTTCACTCTGTCGAAAATATTTTTGAAATTAACAATACACGCAGATATATTCTGATTATATTCTAATCCTTTCCACTCATTCCAGTGATGCTGATTGAAAAACTGCTTTCCGTTGACAAAATCTAAATTACCTGCAGAAAAAATTTCTCCTTCCCCTCTCTCCCTCTCCATCCCTCTCCAAGAAAACTACATGCCCAGATATGGGCGATAAGTGACCACGGACCACTTCGCTGAGGCCCTATCCTTAAATAATGCCGAGACGGGAAATGGGTCTGGATGCGAAGATTTTTTCACCTAAAGAATCATCCCCGACACGTGTTATGACACCCACCACTCCATCCACGACACCGCGGGTCTTCTTCCTACCGGTTCAAATCTCATTCAGGGCCCAAGCACAATGGGTATTTAAGGAGCAGGTAAAGCATGGCAGGTTTTTCCTCTCTTAGGACTGACAAAGGCGGACAGGGATTTTTGCAGTTGGGGGGGGGGGGGGGGGGGGGGGGTGGACCGCAAGGGTACCCTGCGACAATCGGCTGCGAGGAGTGAGGCCTCCCGAAACGCAGCCTTCTTTTCGATTGCTGCTCCGAGGGCCTCCCTCGAAGATGATCGCGTAGGTTTCGCGACTGCTGAGAGAGTGAAGACCCAAATATGATTGCAGCTCGAAGCAAGAGTTGTCATTAACACCGTCGATATGTCTTAGTCAAAATCGTTCCCAAAATATTCCCAAATACTCCGTTTTTGCCTTTATTTCGTCGTAGGAAATAATGAGATCATAAAATATTCGAGATAAGAGCTCGAAAAATGCGCTTGTATAGTAAATGGTAAAAATAATAATGCTACAACTGTTACAGGCAGATTTAGATAACAATAGATAAGACGTACTGAACGTCTTTACGGCATATAAGTATTAAGTTCCAAGCTTAATTGGGTAATAAATTAGGAAAAATTATCGCGGATATAGATTTCTTAGAATGAATACTCGGCAATTCATATCGCAGTATATGCTACTTGAAATATAAAAAAAGGACAGGACATGTAATTCTGCAATGTGACCAGAACAAATTCAACGTAATTATAGGGAATACTTGGAATTACTGAACTACTGTGCAGAGAGGTCGGAGGATTTTTATGGGCTCGCTTGTAGGATATGCAAGGAGAATATACTGTCGGAGTATTCGAAAAAACTGTATTGCCATCTAAAACGTAAAAGAGAGTAACAAGGGAATGCGAAAACTGCTGAATCTCTCATGCTGCTACGTTGGTGCTTAGAATCATCAATCGCTATATGAAAAAGAGAGCAATGAATTTCTAGGTGAGGATCAATTCATATTTTCCAAGGGAATTAAACACGTGATGTGATTGCAGTGATGAGAATCATTATTATCATTAGTTTTGGTTCCACACACTGTCCCTCTTCAGCCCCTCATACCTCCCATCATTTTATCCAAGCTACCCGTTCTTCGCCTCACTCTACCCCGTTTAACCAATATCCTTCACTCAATCACATATTTCAATTCACCCTCGCCCTTTTTATTTTCTCTATTCATCAATCAAAATTCTTTCCACTCCTACCATTTCTAATACTTCATCATTTGTCCTCCTTTTGACCCACTTTAATTTCTCCATCCTTCTACGTACTCACATCTTAAAAGCTCTGAGTATATTTCCATCTTCATTCCATGAAGCCTATGTTTAAGCGTCATATAGTGCCACGCTCCATATGAAACTCTTCACTAGTATTTTCTTTACTTCCCTGCTTAACGCCCCTGTCAACAGATCACGTCTACGACTAAAAGCTTATCTTGCCAATACAATTTTCCTTCTGTCATCAATGCTGCTATACCCCTTTTTATCCAATACACTATTTATATAGCGGAAGGTGGAAATGTCAAGAAATGGAGAGCCTGCCCAAATTCAAACCTTGCTTGGAATAGCGCGCATAACAGCACATTTGTAGATCCGTGGTTAATTTCCCGGATGAGTTTTTTTTTGTTGTGATCTGGCCTGTTTCTATTTTCACCGCCTGCTTACTGTTCGGGGTTGTGGGTATCATAAAACGTGTCGGGAATGTTTCTGAGGGTGAAAAAATATACCGACCGACTTCTGAACGTATCGGAATTATTTCCGAAAGTAGGGTATCGGCTAAGGGCTCAAAGGCTTCTCTGATTATGCCGTTCTATGCAACTCTCTTTTAGAGAGAATTATGTAATGAGGCTGGAAAAACTTAGAGACTTCTCCTTTGTAAGAAGCTCGGCCCACATAAGCCGATAGCTATTGATTATCATAAATTAATGGCTTTTGAATAAAATTCCAGGAGTTCAAGCGTTACAAAAATACTGAAGATCATATTAGCAGCTGATCTAATTTCATTTAGACGTAATACATGAGCAGTTGAAGCAGTGATCATGTGAAAAAACTACGGAATAATAAAACTACGGCTTTCTGTTTACACCTTCCTAAGACTTTCTTCACACCTACGCTCTGCGACATGAACGTTGAATGAATCTGAGTTAATTGGTGACTTAGTGATCAATAAATGTAGGCGTTTTGAAGTGTTAAGTTTAGAGGACATAAAATTTCAACCAGAACATTGCATATTTTACGGTCTTATAATACCCGTGGAAGCGCAACGACCATTTAGCACGTTAATCATTACCCTCGAAAAATCGTCCAGTTGTCATAGGACTCCAAAGTGGTCTCGGAATAAATGATAGGTATTTTCGAAAGAGGTTATAAAGCGAGTGTCATTTTCTATCATGTTTCTACTAGAAATGTGTCGAAAAGTGATTGGAACTCATCTCGTGCCCGTTTTCCCGTTCTGTGGCCACGGGTACCTATGTGTCTCGGGCGACTCGTCTTCAAGCAAATATCGTGGTCGTGGGTCAAGGCGGTCTGCTGTTCACTTGAGAAAGTGCGAAAAGGGAATTCTTCTCGAGGGAAGGGTACCCCCAATAAATGGCGAGAACAGCGAGAGCTCTAGGCATTTAAACTCTGCGCCAAGGGACAGTGTTGTCAAATCTCCTTCAACTCGGGACTTAGAAAAATTCGGCCTCCGAGGTGGTAACATTTTATTGTGGACGGGTGTACATTGTATTTTCGGCGGAGTTCATCTCAAGGAGGCCCTAAGGCACTGAGACTTGGTGCCTTAGATTGGTCCATTGAGCTAACCACCTTTCTGGTGAACCACCCATAGAGGCCAATAGCTGAAAGCCAGCAGGTCCCCTATGGGAATTTCCCTAACTTCCCTGGGCTCCATGAATAGTGTACCCAGGTACCTATTCCGAGTCCTCATCACATGTTATAAGTAACTATTGGGAACATATAGCATCAACTATTGACACTTAGGGCACTGTGCATTACATCAAATAATTCGAGGCAGCAAGTAATATAGCAATGCGATGGACTAATATTGGCAAAAGCTTCAGAAATCAGAAAATTTGTTATAACTCTCAAGCTACCTCTCTAAAAGGCATAAAAAGGTTATAAATGGTTCAGAGAGTTCTAGTCATTATAATTTGCAAGAATGCTAGGTAATGGCATGCCTATGATATTTCATTATAGCATTCAGCTGCATAGAAGCACAGGATGGGTAACCTTCTCCAGGATAGAGACAGCTATGGAAGAAGCCACTTTCAATTCCTATCAATTAGCCTCAAAAAACAGCTGACTTACAGTTGTTGTGACCACGTAACTACAAGTAATACAGTCAAGCCCACTTATATCAAACCCGTTTATAACTAAGTCCCGGTTATAACAAAGTAAAGGCTATTCCCCATCAAAGAGAGGCTGGGAAAAACTAGTCCACATATAATGAAGTTCGGTTATTACAAAGTAAACATTCGGCCCCCTCAACTTCGTTATAAACGGGCTTGACTGTACCATGATCAGAATTAGAGAGTCCGATATCACCATTTACAAGTATATTTAATACATAATAGGTATTCAATAGTCATTGACAGCAATAATTATGCATGGAATATTCTGCTGATAGTGCAAAATCATAATTGTAGCAAGAAAGGCCACACACAAACAGCTGTAACATCTAAACTGAACTTCAAGGAGATGCATGTAATATCTTGTCATAATGCCATCTAACACAAGCTGCAGGAACTTTTTGATATTAATGCCTCCCCCACTCTCATACTTAATAATTATATGAAGTTTTACTTTTAGATCATATGACTTAGGTTTCCCAGCCATGCAGTTGACTCTTGGACTGAACTGGTAACAGAAGCGGGAGGATTACTAAGCAACAAAAACGGGTTATCAAGAAATTCCTAACGCACAAATGGGTGCTGTAAACACACACTTAACCATTGGGCAGAACATTCCGCAGAAAAATTTTGTTTTCATTTTAATGCAAATGATAGATGTCAACAGCTTGTGCAGATGCAATATACTGTAAAAATGTAAATTGGAGGGGTGGGTGGGGGCCTTCTGGAGCCCCCCTATCACTTAGACCTCTTTACATCCATTGTGCCAAACCACATTTACCCTGCCCATCACTTGCAGATGGGGGCAAGCACACCGTGGTAGAGGTATGAAGGAGGGTCACCCATCCAACCTCCATCCAGGGCCAATGTTGATTAACTTCGGTGATCTGATACGAACCAGTGTTTCAATGTGGCTAGGTTCTTGCCCATGCTGTATATTACTCATAATATCAAACAATCCCTGCGAAAGCAGCTTGATGCAATTGTTACTTCATACAGTAGAAACTCGAAATTACGATATTTTGATATTACGAAAAATCTTCGGTCCTGGCCATAACGGTATCTAAATACATGTAACAGTACTCGATATTATGAAATAACAACGTTTTGATATTACAAACCTCGGCTCTCGGTCCCAACGTGAAAAAATTACTCGTTTTTATGAATAATGATGGATTATGACAGCATTTTTCAGGCGCTCCTTGCCAGATTAAGGCTCCTAATCAGTCATCGTTGGCATGCATTAGGACGAATTTGAATCATAGGCAAAGTAGTACATAAAATATGTCATCATTCCGACTAAAAATACATTTGGCTTTGCCAACAACGAGTCAAAAAAAACGTAAATTTGTGAAGTACAGATATACTTGCCCGTGAGAAACTAATTGCTACAACCAGCATTTTCCTCTAATGATCACTATCATTTTTTGCTACCCGTTTTCCCAAAACATAAATCTGTGAGGGGTAATCCTAGTACAGTAATCGTTTACTGCGCATGTGTGCTCAAAAACATTTTCACAGGCATCGGAAGAAATACTATGGCGTTCGGGTGATAACTTCAGTCATGCATATCACACATGGAGGCATTTTTCTTCCTACATATTTCAGACTGATTACCCAACCTTACACTACGGCTCATTATTTCAGCTGACAATAGTCATCATCGAAAGAATCAGGTTTCATTTACCGTCCTCATTGAGCATTTCGATGTAGTCATCGAGGAAGGATATCTTCTTCATAACTAAACATTGCCCATCCCTTCTTCCATTGCCAACAGCCAAGAAAATCAGAGAAAATATGAGTTTGCTTGGTTCATGCGATCACTTAGTTTGTCGCATTAATTCTATATGATGTTTTGTTTTGGGCGCATGCATAATCAACGGTAAAAAACGTTCATACCTTCATACATATTTAAGTCATATAATAGTATACATTTCTCACCTTTCTCTCCTACGCAGCGATCGAAAAAATATCCTAAAAGATATCTTCTCAGCTGTGATCCTCCGGAGTTACATGGAATCTGGTAAATCTTTTTTGTAGCCTAATCCTTGTTAGAGATACACATACGACCAGATGATAAGTAGAACCATCCTATGAAAAATCCTTATTCAATTCATCGGAGATGGAGCAAAAAGCCTCGTCAGAATCCTAGTCCAATCGGAGGCACTTTCATCTCTCCCTTGCATTATCGGATGATACACCCCGGAGGATATCAGGGGTGGGAGTTAGTTGGTATCTCAGCTAGTTCGAAAGCAGGACACGAATTGACCGGGATCTTTGGGTAGGGGTGTTGATGCAAAATGCTCAGTGTTTTAACACGGTCAAGGATGTGGAACCCTCTCAGTAAAAGAGAAAAGGAATAACGTTAGAAGAGAAGGTGCAAATGATCCCGAAATTGAATCATAAAAGTGCTGTTGCAGAAATGTTTGGTCATTCTGTCACCAGAAGAGCTGACAAATTTTTTATAATAAACATTTGTTCATCATATTTCTTCTTCAATTATTATGCACTGATTTCCTTTTCACAGATTGCCGGAAGTGATCGGAAATTAAGGGATAGAGAAATGGAAATGCCCGCTCATTTCCATGTTCTTTTCTCCCCTTACTCTCCCCATCAAGAAAATTCTTCCAGTTTTCCATCTCCTTCGCTCCAAAACTTCGACTTTCTCTCCCCCACTACATTTCTTTCACATTTGCAGGGAACCCAGCAAAGGCTTTCCTTCCCTCCCACACTGGTCATCTCACCTCAAGTGACCATTTGTTTCGCCACCCCTGGGTGGGCAAGAGTCACCCCCTCCCTCTGAAGTCCCCAGTGCTGGCTCTCGAGGAGATAAGGTCCCTTCGTGAGCCCTTTCCCTCCCTCCTGCAGTCCCCCCCGTTGGCTTAGCAGGCCTCACATGCCCACTTTTTGGCTCCTGAAGTGTCTTTCCCTAGGAATCTGCGCACGGGGTGTAACACGTTCAAATATTGTTTTGTGGGCATAACTTGATTTATGATAAAAGACCCCACTCTCCAGTATCTTGTCCTCCCTCTCCGCAGGCATAGCCTGTTGAGGTAAAGCAGGAGGAAGATAAGATGTGACTACGCTGCATAAGGATATGATTCTTTCAATGTTTATTTACTGCGCACATCCTTGGCCTTGAATCCCAGCCGGAACAACCTCCCAAGTGATGTAAGATACTCGGAGACCATGGGTTTTGTAGCTTTTTTGTGAGGGTGAATGGAGTGATCCCCTCAGTGACAGGTGAAGATGTATGACTTCCTATTCCATCTTCGTGCGTGGATGGAACTGGAGCTGCAATGCTCTGATGAAAATCCCCTAGCTTGATCGGAAGCAGAGGAAGAACGATACGCAAAAATATTCCACAATTTACAAAATACATGAATGACATAGCATCCATGAGAGAATCTTTTCACTGTTTTAGCTTAATTTAGGTCTAATCTATAATACCTGATGCGGAGCATATGGTTTTCTTTTAGCGGCAATTTATTCCTCTAAATTCTATATCTGGAGCAGCATCTAGTTGCAAATGATCTCGCAAATCGTGCACTTCTATAGTTAATGCATGAGTCAATACTAGCTTAAAAATATGAATACATCGCTCACCCATACGTTACAATTTCAGTAGAGATAGTAATATAAAAAAATGCACTAATGAAGCTTCGTAGGCCTAGCCCAAGCTGCACGAAAATTTTGCAAAGACGCTTGATTACCTCTGACTCTTTGGAAAAAAGGGAACAAATTAGCTGTGTTTAACTTAATGAACTGTGTTGACAAGAATACACATTTATAGATGAATTCATGAATTATAACATCGTAAATAATGCAAGTATTTTGCGGGATTGCATATATTCCAGGAAACAAAAAATAGCTTCATCATGATGGCGGTCAAGGATACTCGTTCATATGATATTTGATATTACGAATTGTCGACTTTTCCGGTCCCATTGACTTTTTAATATAGAGTTTCTCCTGTATTTATTTTAAATACAAATCATAGGATAAAAAATGGTCCCTAGGCCATTCCTTGCTATTTTGAGCTTCTCGTTGTATGCCATACTCATTATATAGGGCTTCCACTGTATGCCATATTATGATCAAAAAGTACAATCACTGATTGCGTATTATAAGATTTTGGAAGCATAACAAAAACAACTTCATTTAATCCAAAGTCATTAGTCAAGTCTCATATTTACCGGCAAACATTAGTTATATCTGCTCCAGAGTATCCCTTCAACTTGGCAGCTATTTCAGTAAGATTCACATCTGGATCCATTTTAACCTCCCTCAGGTTAATCTTTAACAAAGCTTCCCTTCCTTCACCTTTAAAACAAAAGAAAAGTCAATTTTTATATTAATCCAAGACAAAACTTAAAGGCTTGACCATTTTGGGTTAATCTGCTTTTCATGTTATTCATTCACGACGTAAGACCATTGAATTAAACACTAAACATTGATAAGAACAAGAATACTAAAATCCTACCATTAGGTAGTGGGATATATATTCTTTTCTCCAGTCTTCTTCGCAGGGCTTCATCTATATCCCATGGAAAATTGGTGGCAGCTAAAACCATTACTACTTTTCCTACATCATCACTAAAATGGAGAAATAAACCAAATGAAACTCAATTTGTGGCAATATAAAAATGTATTTTAACAATTTGAGAGTCACAAAAGCTGCAAAGTATAATTAAAGAAAATCCACAATCCATATCATATCACATTCCAACCACAAGCAATTTAAAGCCCTGGAAATAATTTTTTTCATTCCAAACAATAGGATTCAGAAATCCAATAAAATGATTTTTTTCCCAATGGATTTTGTACCCTCAGCTCTTAAAGGCATCCATGTTTTAATATCTGTATATATTGCACAAGTAAAACACTTCTGATATCCCTACTGCTTGGAGAATATGATTCCACGGTCTCTGAGAGAAAACTTTGAAGAAGAGCACCAATAAGACTAATAGGTACAACAATTTTTCATTTTCGGAAGGGAAATGAAAATAGGTACTATATGTTTCAAAGATAAAAATTTATCCTCATGCAATTCTATTAGGAGGGTATATATTTTCCTCCAAAATATCATAACATATATGATAAATAAGTTACAAATACTTTGACACCTTATGAGTCACTCCATCATAATATACTCAGAGTTTAGCCATGATTCTTATTTATTCCAGCCAAAATTGTCAAAAAGAGAAACTTAAAAATAAAACTTTGGTCAATGACGATCCAGCTAGTAGAGATAGAAAATGTTAACTCTGGAATGAATGAAAAGTATGGAAAAATTACAGTAATTTAATTTACTCAAAGGTGTAATGAAATTTATGCTCAAATGAGACAACTCCAAACATGCTTTGGACAGGGGAGCACCTTCTATGACTATTCGTCCTATTAGGTACATCATGATATTTGCAATGAAAATGCAAAAAAAGTAATACCTTTCACAAGGGAAATACATGTTCAAAGTTCTTACCTATTGCTACTAATTCCATCCATTTGAACCAAAAGTTCAGATTTTACTCGACGAGAAGCTTCATGCTCAGATTCAGAGCCCCTCCGAGAACATAAAGAGTCGATTTCATCGATGAATATAGTGCTTGGAGCATAGAAACGGGCCTGAAGAATTGATTACATCTTATGTAAATCACAGTGAAACAATAGAGCATATCAAGAACATAAATAGTATAAATGCGCTATACTCGTATTCAAGCATTATGCAGGGATATAGTTTTGGACACACCCACACATGAAATCATGAGTTATCAACAGCAAGGCAATTTCCAAAGGATAGCCCTGCACTTCAAAGCTAAAAAATAAGTCTCTGCACAACTAAACATTTAAGTGAGCATATCCTGTAGGCTTACTCACAATGGAGTACATGCCTGCCATTGGAACTATACATACTGCCAGCATGGCACGCCTTACTCTACAAGCCACTAATATTTAATTAATAATACCGAAAAATTTCACAAATGTCTTAAGAATTAAATAAGTTTTAAAGACCCCAGAGATATAATCCCAGGGAAGAAGCAAAAACAATGCATACAATATTGTGAGGCAAACAGTAGATAATATGTTTAAAGCTGCTGATTGCGATAAGAAGTTACCTAGGTGTATTGGTCACCAATCATTTCAAGCTTAATCTGATTGCCAGGTGTTTGAGGCTCAAAGAAAAAAAATGATACATAATGGTATAAACAATATCATCATGAATTCTAAAAGCAGCAATGTTTGGAATCTATGACGATATTGGGTATACAGTGCTCGCGATAATACGAAGCACAAAAATATGAAGTTTCGATTATACCAAGCAAAACTGCTGGTCCCGACGATAAGCCTATAGTAAATTCATGGCAATATTCGAAAAAAATGAAGTTTTGAAAATACTAACTTTTCGAAATTACGAACTTAGGGCCTGGTCCCCAGGAATAAATGGAATTCATTTTTATGAACCTCAGAAAATAACTGCTACAGCAAAACTATTTTTGCCATCACAGACACCTAAAAAATCTGTGTGGCTGATTGTGGTTCATCAAAAGTGAAATGCATGAATAGTAGTGCATTCATCTCCCACACATGCCAGTCTCTCCCCATCATTTTCCGCATGTAACTCCGCAAATCATTTATAATACCTTGATAATGTGGAAATCGTAACTACATAATGCCATTATTTATCCTATTCAGGGGTTATTTTTTGTTTTAACTGTTACCAGTATTTCTATAATGTACACTGTTCTTTTTCGATTAAAACTAATGTGTGACGGCACATACCATGCTGCTGCCATGCGCCTGAAATTATGGCATGCATGAGTCATTTTCGGGAGCAGCTGCAAGCGGCGCCTTGTCGACCAAGCTTTCGCGGCCCTTCCAGGTCACATTTCCTGGGTGAATTAAAATTATTCATCTTCTTCCTGGTGTTAATTGTGGAGGGAATCCCCCCTTCTCCTTCTCATGCCATGTATGTCCACTACCGTCAATGTTTGGGAAGAGTTACAGTAGACCACTTCGCCCTCTCCCTTCTTAGGCCGCTATGGATGTCTAGGGTGTTTCCTGAGAGGGTCGTCATGGTCGGCTGCCCAATTAATCGCTTGCATGTGGCACTCATTCGAATGCCATCATTCCGGTTGAAATTCTGTGGCCGTTTCTCAATCTCGATTGCCTCACCGATTAGTCGGGGGAAATAATGTTTTTCCCGTGACAACACCTGTGTTTCCTCCATGCAAATGAGATAGTTTTCGCCCAGTCCCTCCGATAAAACATGCTCTGCGATGACTGATTCCTTTATGTTGCTAGTGCTATGGTTCTATGGTGCTCCTTCTGTCTGCATGCAACGGAACGTCCAGTTTGGCCGATGTATACTTTTCTGCAGGAGCAAGGGATTTAATATACTCCTGTATGGAGTGGGTGAGCTTATCTTTGGCTGAAGGCAGCCTTATCTTGGTTAGAGTTGAGAACCGTGTCTCAATGTCAGCGCTACGGATTATCTGAGAGATATCTTCAGTTGTCCCGGTGATGTAGGGGATGATGGCACGTGCCCTGGGCTTCGGGAAGTCATCTTCCCGAGTCGCTTGGTCTTGACTTTAAAATTCCACCATATTTATGACTCTGAGTAGCCATTTCTCATGAGGTTATTATGTATATCTTCCTCCTCGGTCTTGAACGAAAAGTCGTCACACACAACTCTATGTTCCTGTGAATTAGAGTTTTAGCCAATGCCGCTTTTTGTCTGGGGTGATAGTGGGAGGCTGCGTGGAGGTACCAGTCAGTGTGTGTTTTCTTCTGGTTATTACTGTGCTGCAGTGACTCATTTTCTCCCCTATGCACCAAAACATCAAGGAATGGTAGGCATCCACCCTCTTCCAATTTAATGGTGAACTGAAATGGGGGATGTATGGAGTTGAGTTCTTCTTTGAAGGTCTCCAGTCTCTCTCCTCTGTGTGGCCAGATGATGAATGCATAGTCCACGTAACGGAGCCAACAGGTAGGTCTCAGGCTGCAGCAGGGGCATCTTCCTCGAAATGCTCCATGAAGAGGTTGCCCACAACGGGGGAGTGGGCTGCCGATCGCTGCTCCATCTTTTTACTCGCAGTAATCACCGTCCCACAGAAAATAATTACTTCTCAGGCAGAAATCGGCCAATTTTAGGAAATCTGCTGGTAGATTTTGGTCGACTAATTTCCTCAGGATTCGCATGGAGTCATCTATGGGCACCTTGGTGAAGAGAGAGACAACATCAAAAGAAACTAAAATGTCGTTCTCCGTGACTGTCAGATTTTCGGGATGAATTCTGCTGAGTTTTTCATGCAAGATTTGTCCGATGAAAGGTTGATGTCCGAGAGCAAGATGGCGGGACAGGTTGTAGGTGGGAGATCCGATGGAACACACGATAGGGCGCAGAGGGATTCCTTCCTTATGAATCTTCCGTAAGCCATATAATTTAGGAGGCCGTGAAGTGGATGGTAGTATTCTCCGTTGTTCCTCCGGAGGAATGATGGAGCACTTGATGTGTTTCCTCGTCTCGCTTTCAACTTTCAGAGTGGGATCTTTCTTTAGTTTGCAGTAGGTTGGGTCCTTCAACAATGTCTTGATCTTGTTATGGCATTCAGATGCCAACATAATGACAGTGGCTTTGCCTTTGTCCATTGGTAAAATCCGGATATTGTTGATCAACTGCAATTCACGGAGAGCTCGTCTTTCTGCGGCTGTTGTGTTTGCTTTCGGAGGCCGGGACTTGGGAGATGACTTCCGCGACTCCTTGATGTAAGGGTCCAGCTTCATCTGGTGGCAACTTGCACAACGTGCTTTCCACGCAGATTATCAGCTCTTCTTTAGGAACACAAATTGGACAGATGGCGAAGTTGAGTCCCTTAGTCCCTTATTGATGTGGCTGCATCGCTGAGGGTATCTCTGCCAAGTTGTAAATGACCTTTGGGTCGGCGGCGTCAGGAAGCTTTGGGTGCTGCTTCTCATGGAGACAGCTGAATTTCTTCTTTTGTCTCGTAGGGGCAGAGGAGAGGATTCTGTTGGCTGAGGAGTAGGTGATACGGTAAGCAGGAGTAGGTGCGCTTTGATCTTCTTTATCAGTATTTTCCAGCTTGAAGGGGAGAGAGGGTGGGTGGATGGCATCACTGAACGTCTGTGACTTTCCTTCCTCTTCTTCTGGGCAACCCTGGGGGGCACATGCCGGTGGCTGATTGGAACCACTTCAGATGCTGAGTGGAATGGGGAGGGTCAGGGATGTGGCATCATTTGTTTATGGATGGGTCTTTGACTCCTCCTCTTGCACTCTGACACCTCTAGACCATCCCCTTCTCTTCCCCCCACATTCCTCACGTGGATGTGAGAAGCAAATATCTATTTTTAGCATCCATACTAGTTTACAGTCACTGCTGACAGCAGATTTCAAAAATAAAATTGTTAATACAAAATGTTCAACTATTGTTTTATATACATTTTCGATTCTCGGGAAAAATTTTGCCAAAACTACAATTGCTGACTTTAAACCATTTACATAAGAAATGCAAGTTGGTATTTATTTTACGATATTTTAAGATGCAATACAGTGTATGACACATAGGCATCTTTTAAGAACACTTTCACGAACGAAGACGAAAAAAGTTAAAGACAACAAAGATAAAATATTTTTCACAATATATTTAAAATGTTTGAAATTACAAAGTGCTGATTCTTCAGTACCGCTGACTTTGTATTATCCAGAGTTTACTGTATAATCTTTGATATCCAATCTGTGCTATCCTTCAGGTTAATCCCTCCCCTACATGACTCCACCATAGTGAAATCTGTGCTGTGCTGAGAATTCAGTGATACAAGTTCTCCACTTCAATGAGGATTAAGCGAGGACTTTAACATATTGAATAATAACATTACTTTTGTTATGGAACTCATAAAAGTGTTATTTTAACTTTTAAGGTGCATTTACTGGGTCCAAATTTATTATTTTTTATACACATCACTGATGATTTACACAGTTCCTTATGACTTTTCAACATTTGCTTAACACAACACTTTATCGGAACAAATGTTAAATAAGGTGTACCTGTGCTTCAAGTTTAGTATTCTGTTCATTGGTACAGAAGCTAAACAGTGGACCCCTTGCTGAATTCTGTTAACGTTAGGCTAGTCCTGAAGCCAAGTTTCTCTCCACACCCTCTCCAATCCTTAACTCCAGCCTTTTCCCAAATAATGATCTATCTTTAACAGTAATAATGATCTTTTACTGTTTGCTTCCCTAATAGTAACAACTAATAGATGAGTGACTGACAGTTAATTCTCTGTTAAACCACCTCAAACAAGGAATGCCACAAAGCCATGAAACAGCATGTCTTATTAACACCAGCCATATACAGTAAACTTTCGATAATATGAAGTCAGCGGGACCGAATAATCGGCACTTCATAATTTCAAATATTTTTAAAAAGTCATGAAAAAATTTTTATCTTTGTTTTCTCCTACTTTTGTTCTCTTCGGCAATATTGTATATCTTTTGTTGTCATTCGTAAAAGCATTCTTAAAAGATGCATGTCTTAAATGATCGTAAAATAAGTACCTGCTATGTCAATGCTTTTAAGTCCGTGATCGCAGTGTTGGCAAAATTTCATCCTAGTATCGAAAATGTATAGAAAGCAAAAGTTGAACATTTTGTAATAAGAATTTTATTTTTGGAATAGTCAGTAGAGACGGGAATCTAGTAAGGACACTAAAAATAGACATTTGCTTCAAACATCTACGCTGATATGATGGCAACTGGCCCAACCTCGCTTTAGTTGTCTTGTATCACCCAATCATTGCTATAAAAAAGCAGAGAACTATGCCCGTTTCCAGAAGAATCATTTACAGGTTATTACTTGTATCGTCTTCCTTCTACTGTCAGCGGAATAAATGATCTTGGGAGGTAATACATGGTGTCTACTAATATATGAAAAAGAAATTCAGGACTTTTTCAAGACTTTTCAAGACAAAAATTTTAAAATTCCAGTCCAAAAAGGCTAACTTCTTGATGTGTCATCGTGACGGTCAATAGTTCAATGCCCAGTCGTCTAATTTTTCACTTGGAATTGGCCATCTTATTATATCCACATTATTAAAAGTACAAGCAAAGTAACTTATCAACTTCATTCATGATTATACTCCTACTAGAAATTAAAACGCCGTATACTCGAAATGGACTGTACCATGACATTCACGGCTGTTTTTGAGGGATGCACGGCGGCACGCTGCACAGTGGTGCAGGATCCCTAGTAATTGGTATTTTGGATTACAAAATCTTCAATATATATGAAATTTGGTCTATATAGGTTTTCGAGGTCGCTGAATATGAATTTAGATTCATAACTTTTGTAAACTAATTTTTTCGCAAAAAGTTTTGCAACTTTTTTTACTTAAATTAACTCTTATTTGAAACATCACGATTAATGTGAACAAATATATGTTTTCTCAGTTGCTGAATGCTAATTTGATGTTCATATTTTCGCTAATTACTTTTTTCACAAAAGTATTTGCAATATTTTTATTACTTGGTTTTACACAAACTCAAAATTCTCGTTTCATTAAAAATTATAGTACAAAGGTTTTCGCGATCTCTGAACACAAATTCGATGTTAATATTTTCACAAATTAATTATTTTGCAAAAATGTAAATGTGAATTTTCAAAAAAAATTTCTTTATTTTTGAACAATAAATTATGTATACTTATAATTTTGCAAATTATATGTGCAATATATTAATAAACAGTTAAATAGCACTCACCTTCAGTTACAAAACCCATTTTACAGAACAAGAATCGGGGCAATACACGTTATTTTAGAGAGAATTGAAGGTGAAGCTGTGCCTTCTCCTTTTCAATGGATGCACTTGTTACCAGTGCAACATTTTATCTTATCTACTAGAGTAGTAGCAACAGCGATATGTCCTTACTTAAGATGGATTTGAATTCATCAATCGGTGCAACCAAAGTATATGCACAAAAACCCTATATAAAAAGTTTATCTAGACTCTAGTGATGGACGGATCCAGGCTTTTTGTCGGATCCAGCTCCGGATCCTTGCCTGGGTTTCGGATCTTTATCTCAGTTTCGGATCCTTAGTTTCAGATACTCAATTCTGGATTTCATTCCTTTTCTAATCCCAGATTTTTAATATAGGTATATATAAAAACAGCAACAATAGAATTACCAAAAACAGGTAAATTTATTGTAGAAATATCAACTTCCTATCATCTATGAGGATTATATTTACCTGGATCAAGATATACGGATGCAATAACTACCTATGTCTTGTTACTTCTAATGTAAAGTTCACTTTCCTTATCACATACTCATCAAGCAATACATTCTTGAAACCCGTACAACTATTCTTTAGAGTGCAGTTAAAAGAAACCTTATAAGTTCATTTTCATTATTGAAGAAATTATTTTCCAACTATTAATCAAATCCTTGAACGCTTTCAAATTATTTTTTAGAAACAAAAAAATTTTTAATGCGGCCAAGAGATCCCATTTATGGAATATCTGGGGATTCCATTTTTAAGACGAAAAAATAATTATAGAATATCACTAAACTAACAATTTTTCATTGTCTTATTAATAATAACCTTTTTTCATGCTACTAGAAGCAAAATTTAAAAAAAATGTTTTCGGATTTTTTCTCCAATTGCAAGAAAAAGTAGAATAACATGTGGGGAGCCTGCATTCTCCAAACTCGGGTAAGCCGACAATAACAGAGTGGAGTAGTGGACTGTTCGATTCTTACGCTGCTTAAAATTTTTCTTTCAACCATTGAATAAAAAACTTTATCATCCTTCATTTCCAAGCTTTGTGTGTGGATACTGACTTTTTTGTACTTCTATCGCTTCAACTAGATTTACAAATGCATCACTCAAAAATACACTGTAAAGTTAACGTAATGAGTCCACGATTTAATTCTGTAATATCAATTTTTTCCAATCATTTCCTTTCGCCAAATTTAATTATTTTTTGACTTATAACTTGGCATGAAATTTCTGATAATCTACTTTTTAACTGCCTACTAGCATTACCCTACGAATACAGCACGGCTGTATTCTTAGGTAGTGTTAAGGATCGAACTCGCGACTGGCAGTACACTAGCCCTCATTTTTAACAACTACGCTCTCATAAGTTCACGGGAATCTGGCGAATGTAGGCGACCTGCATGACATTTGGCTTCATTTTTCTCTCGCACATCCGGGCCTATGGAGAAAAAGGTCAAGACAAGTATTTTTTATTTTGTTTTCCTCGTTTGTGACACGGAAAAAATCTTCTTCTCATTTCGTGACCCGAGTTACTTAACCTCTCCTTGTTGGTATCTACCATACGTACATTCCATTCGCAGGGCGCATCGATCACGAGGCCGCGAGATGTTAAAATCTCCGATCCGGATCTGAATTTTTAGTGTCCTCGGATATGATTTCAGTAGCGAATGAAATGAAAGACCCGTGGGTCTTTGGATCCGACCCGACCATCCTTAATTTATGAGTGGTACATTTGTCAATCTAATTTAAACAACAAAAGTATAATAAAGTGAGTATTCAGATGTAATGGTTTGAAACTGAATATGATAACATTTTCGATGCAGTGCTGAAAGAAAAAATTAAACTGCGATTGGGATCGAACTACGCACAGTACACTAGCTCTAGTTGTACGTTTGATCCTGGCGAATGTAGGCTACCCGCATGACTTCCTACGTATTTTTTTTCCGCGATACTGGGGTAATGGGGGAAAAAGTCATATTTCTTTATTTTGCTTCTAGTTGCACGGGAACATTTTCATCTAATTTCGTGACCTTAGTTACACATCCTCTTCTTGTCAATATCTACCGCACCTACATTCCATTCACGGGGCACTTCGATCGCTAAGCCGCAAAAATTTAAATCTACGATCCGGATCCGATTTTACTCCGTGTCTTTGGTTCCGAATCCGGAACCGAGAAAAATGAAAGATCCGCGGATCTTTGGATCCGACAGATCCGATCCGGTCATCACTACTAGACTCATAAATCCAAGTATTAGGGATCCTGGACCACTGTGCGCCGTACACGGCGGTCGGGTTCGCGCCGTCCCGTGTGAAAGGAGCCTTTGAATGAAATGACGTCCGTCGCCAGTCCAACCAAAGGCACCTCTTGAGCACACACCAACTCGAAGACTGACGAACCAACTCAACTCGAGCTGGTGAATGCCGAGTTCTCCAGTAAAAACGAACGATTTTGTTGCAAACTCGCATATGCCGACAGGTGAACTAGACTTTCCCGCGGCTTTCGAGCTAGCGAGTTCACCATTAGATGAATAACAAAGACATTCCACCGCACTGGCTGGCAAATGGCGAGTTCTCCAGGAGCCAACGACATATTCGTCGGCGGCGGCAGTATGACGTCGCAACGACGCGTCGTCGGCGACAACGTAATATAATGAGTGAAAGTTTCTCGGGTCTTCCACCGGGTCAAAGGCTCCATCCAAGGAGAGTAGAGAACTCTGGAGTTCTCTACTCCCCTTGGCTCCATCTCTGCCTACATATCGGAAAACGAGTCGTTTTCGGAAACGTCGGCAGAGATGGAGCCTTTGACCCGGTGGAAGACCCGAGAAACTTACACTCACCTAATCCGCCGGGAAAACTCCAAAACGTAATATAATGTTTTTACTTTCCAGGAGCTAATCTCGGTTCTTTCATGAAGACATTATGTTTGCGTATAGAAGCAACACAATTCAATGGGGAATGCTAATAACAAAATGTCAAACGGTAAGCTTTACTGAATGGATGCGAGAAAGAAAACATTTCAATTCCACAGTAAAGTTAATTAATCCCACCCGATTATGATGATGCGCAGCATAGAAACTTAGGACGCGATGGTTTAAATATACTATTTCTAGTGGAATTTATTCGAGTTACCCTCAGAGGCATGACAAAACGCAAAATGTCACAATCGTACTAGGGTACGATCTATGAATCGCCTGAATCTTTGGGAGCGTCGTAATAACCACGGTCAAGGTAATTCTTTCGAAATAGCATTCATGGGCGGGAGGGAAGTATACGATCTTCAACCTGCAACCGAACAAGCCGATTTGACACGCGGCGGCATGCAGGAAACCATGGTACTACTAAGTAAGGTAAGCCATTCCGGTGAACGAAAACGAGACCGGTCTGCGCATGACGTCATCTGGGAGTCATGCGGCCGCGCCACTTTAAAATCTAGCGTGAAATCAAACGCGGAACACGCAATAACTGACCAATGAAACACCCATATATATGGTAGCAATATCGTATAACAATGGAAATTATCATATTTTTGTCCTTTTTTTCCACACTGACCTTTCCAATCAAGATTTTCTATGGCGAACCATGAGTTTATTTCGTCGTTTTGTGATTTTTAGAGAATGACGTTATACCCAACTTTGTGATGATAGGTAGAAGTTGAACATATGGCTATTATTGAAAGGAAGAAGATAAAAAGAATTTTTTGTCATAATTATATCAACCATGAAAAATACGACAACCATTTCAATTGTCGTAAATGAACTTTTCTTTGATAAATTTAAGTTTAAGTACGTCGTGTACCCGATGAAATAGACTATTCTACCTATTATACCTAGACTATTACATACCTTCATTGCTATTTATTAGCAGCCATTCTGCCAATAGGTATATTTCAAGCTTGAATGATGGGATAGAAATTTAAAATAATAAAAAATATATATCCTCGGAATATTTTACTGATAAGAGGAAAAAAAATGTGTAAACAGCCATGTGTAAGGATATATTCCATGAATCTTTATATGTTAATCGAAATCAGCCACTGGCAGTAATTAATACAATAAAACACATAGCCTAATAATAATAACAACACAAAAAATAATAAAATCCAGGGCAGCCAGTGTTGCAAATTTTGGTCATATTCCATGAACCTCTTTAAACATTCATCTAAATCAGCAACTGGCAGTAATGAACACAATGAGGCACATCATCATCATCATTGGTCAACAATCCTAAGATTGGTATGATGCAGATTTCCACTCAATTCCTCTATCTAGCAACCTTTTCATTGTGATGTAATTCTTCTCTTTTACATCCCTCACAGCCATGTATCTCATACAAGGCCTGCCTTTTCCAATCTTCCCAATCACTTTTCCCTCGACGATTGTCTTCATCAGGCCATCGTGTCTCTAGATAAAGCTGATTAAGTTGTCCCTTATTCTTTTTAGAGTTGTCAGCAGACTTCTCTTTTCTCCCCCTCTTCTTAGATCTTCCTCGTTTCTTACTTGGTCGATCCAATTAATCTTCGTCATTCTTCTGTAGCACCATATTTCGAATGCGTCCACCCTTTCCTTCTCTGCAGCTTTGATTCAAAATAATAAGGAACGAAATAAGTCGTAAAGCCAGGAAAGCTAGAGAGATGTGGATGAAGAATCTATGCGAAGATGCACAAAATAACCTTGCACTTGGAAGCGGCCTGTAGGATAGTGAGGAACCACTTCAAGGAATGGTGCGAAAGATGCGATTCCATAAGGGACAAGAATTTAGAATGGAGAAATGTTGATTGAAAATGAAGAGTAAGTGAAGTGGTGGAAAGAATATCTGGAAGAGTTATACAACAGAAAAAATGAAGCAGATAGCCTAATAATAGCAAAAAAAATTAGAATCCAGGGTAGCCAGTGTTGCAAATGTAGTTCTAGACAATACAAATGTATTTATACCTATGTTCTCAACTTCTTCAACTTTTTCTTGAACTTCCTACCATTTACATCATCTTTTAAAAGGCAGTTAATAGATTTTACCCGAATGTATGTCTTTGTCCTAATGAAACATGAAATATCCTCTCCTGGCCATATCGGGTCTATTTCTCTCATCGCCAGTTTCGCAAGATATAGAAATATATTCCTTTCTTTGGAAAGATATTCCCCATGAAAATCACAAAATTTTCAGTTGATCGCATTAATCAAAGTCATGAATTCTTCAGTTGGATGCATTAAATTTCTTCTTGATATGCGCATCGTCCATTCCTTTCCAGTGGCAGCTAGGTTTTTAGTCACATCTCCTAACCATGGGTACTGCATTCTAAAGCTGGAGGCAACATAACCTGCAACATACACTAGGCCATCATAATTCAGCTTGTCTGATATTAAATCTGTGACGATGAAATCATCCTCTTGTTCTTCATCTTCTTCATTCAAGGGATTTGGAGGAAGCAGGTCTTTCAACACTTCTACAGTAATGCATAACTCATTGTGAAGTTGGCTCGAGTTGTCTTCACTCCCGAAATCAATAAGCATCTGATCTTTATTGTTGGGCACTGTATTTGTGTCAGCTAATACTGCTGCAGAATGTTTTCCCATGACATATGCCCTCAATCTATAGGAAAACTCTACTGGGTTATGGTGCTCATTAGTACTTTCTAACCCCCTGATATAAGACAAGAAACCGCTCAAGATCAGACAAGTGCTGGCTCTTAACTTTCATTATGGATAAAACATTATTCTGTTGACCATGAGAAATTTCATACCTTCCTACCCAAGATTTCAAGGTGGACAAGCATGGTAGAGGATATTTGAGGTGTTCTCTCAAGTAGCAATATGCTTTTCTACTTACCTATGTATCGCAATGATATTGCGGCAGAGATGTCAGAGTTAGACCTAACTATCCTTTTCCCTGGGTTGAGAATACATTTAATTCTTCAAGGTGTAAAATAATTGGACAATAAACCCTCAACATTGTCTCCCTTGGAATCAGTATTGCTACATCCAAACACCGTACAAAAAGACATCGCGCAAGTTCATGAATATAAATGCCTAAAAACAATCTTTCTCTACACGGTTCTGAATGGTTCTCTATGATAGATGCCCGCCCGATAGAAGTCGCCCGTCGGAAATGAAATCCAGTTGACGTCACGCATGACGTCACGCGACCGTCGGCATGCGCAATGGCTTACCTTACTTAGTAGTACCATGCAGGAAACGGTGGCCATGTCTAGTGCAATCGAACGACGAAAGTCACGAACTCACAAATACTGACCAGAGAGGTTTAAAACAACACCTCTTTGATAATGACAAATAAAGAAAAAGGGAAACAATATCTCATTTCGTAATGCTATGTCTGCCGTTCCAATTTTTATCCTGACGATTTTCAAGCAATCATTTTTCCCGATTTTTTATTATTTTTCAGCTAATTCCCGACCTTTTCCAGATTTTTTCCCGACGTCAATAAATTCCCGACTTTTTCCCGGATTCCCGACTTTTCCCGACTGGTAGACATCCTGTAATATTGTTTTTCTTCTACTCCTAAGACCTTGATGACAAATGGGGCGTGATTCGGCATATTTTCCACATTGTCTACTCAAGGATTATATGATGGCCAGGGAGTTTGGGTTCACAGTGAGTAGGGGGTTTCGGAAAGGAAAGACCCCAGTTGCTGGTGTATCTTTATCTGTCCTGCTGAGCTTGAAGGGGAAAGTGGGAAGGGGGTGGGGGAATAGCATTGTGGAACGTCTGCGATGTTCCTTCCTCTTCTTCTGGGCAACCCTGGGGCCGCGTGCAGGTGGTTATGGGTGGATCTTCGCGGGATATTGGGGGGAAGGGAGGGAAGCAAATCGGATGGTCTAGAGGTGTCAGAGTGAGAGAGGAAGGGTCAAAGACCCTCCTGATAACAAAGGATACAACATCCCGACCCTCCCCATTCCACTCAACACCTAGAGCGGTTCCAATCAGCCACCGCCACGCACCCCCCAGGATTGCCCAGAAGAAGGAAGCTCACAGACGTTCCATGATGCCATCCACCCACCCCCTCCCCTCCTCCAAGCTTGGCAAGAGAGATAAAGACATTAGAGGCTTGCACACGGGGGCAAAATAAGTCTGTGGGCTGTGTGTGAGAGATAAAGAGAGAGGCTCAACCCAAAGACATTTGATGGACTTTTCCGAAGTAACATGAATGTGACTTAACGGAGAACTTGCCGAGTATAGGCGGTCACCCGTTGGATGGGTGGGCGACTGCCCTAAGTAAGATCGTCACCGCTGCATATCTTTCTCAAGGGTCTTTGCCATTTGCAATATTTTTCGCTCACTCTTTTACCACCCCTCCCCTCAGTTTGGGCAAGCAATCCGGCCACCTGCTCAGGACCCAGGCACCCGGGGTGAACAGGCACAGTCCACAGTCGGGCATCTACGTCACACGGGAGGAGGCGAACACTGGTGAGGATGCTCGGCACAGGTGGGCGAGGGTCTGCCGGATTTGGCGCCTGTTTGCAGGCCTCTTAAAAGTACACCTGCAAATGGGACCTTCCCTCTCCACAACCGGACTCTTTTCCCCCATGCACTGTACACCCAAACTCCCTGGCTGTCATAATCCTTACCCCCACCAACACAACCAGCCCAAGTTTCCTAACGGCATCACCCACCCTCACTCAACCCGTCCATGGTACAAGATTTTGGGGTGGACATCCCCTTCACAGAGAGTTGAGCTAGGATTGGTCTCCTTAAAGGATGAGGTAGGGTTCACAGAGAATTTGAACTGCCACAAATCCAGGAGCACGGCAGCGAACATGGTATGTACCCTCACACTTAAGCTTTAATTTAAAGAGAACTGTGGACATTGTAAGAATGCTGGTAACAGGTAAACCATAAAATATCCAGGATAAATAGTGGCATTAACTATGATTTCCACATTACTCAAGGTCTAAATGATATGTGGAGTTACATGCGGAAAACGATGGGGAGATACTAGCATATGTGGGAGGTGAATGCACTACTATTTACACATTCATTTTTGATGCTCCACAATCGGCAACACAGATTTGCTAGATGTCTACGCAGTCAAAAATAGTTTTGCTGAAGCAGTTTTACGCCCAGGTTCGTACAAACAAATTCCATTTGTTCCTGAGGACCAGGCCAGAAATTTTTCAAAAAATTCGTATGTTCGAATATTGCCATGTTATTACTATGCATAGGATTTTCGTCGGGACTGGCCGTTTTGCTTCGTATAATCGAAACTTTATATCATTGTGCTTCGTACTATCGAGAGTTAATTGTAGTTAGTATTGTTGACCAATGATACTCAAAGTTAATTTTCTTTCTTTGGTGCAGCATGGGATTAGAGCAAATAAAATTCAAAGTATATTTTAATGAAAGGTTAATACAAAGGTACATAACCATGATCAGCAGGCATGAGGAGGCAGTAGTAGTGACTACTTATACAATGAACATTTCAAGTGCAAAAATAATCACAACAGCAACATGTAATTTGCAATAAAAGAAAAAATATAATGCTTACCATTTCAAAAAGTAATCTCACCAACTTTTCTGATTCCCCCCGATACTTGGAGGTAAGAGTAGAGGATGAAACATTAAAGAATGTGGTCCCACATTCAGTAGCCACTGCTTTGGCCAACATGGTCTTGCCTGTGCCAGGTGGGCCGACCATCAAGACACCTTTCCAAGGCCTTCTTATACCCTGATGGCGAATAAAATACCAAGTTCTTGATTGAATTTCCATGCAATACACATTAGAAGGTTTAAGTGTCTTCTAAAATTATTCATAGAAAACACTAAACAATTAATTACCGATGAGCACTTTGAAATTCAGTCAAGGTCATTCTTGAAATTAAGCACTGCATTAATTCATTATTGGAAAGCAATAAAACAAAATCTAAGATTAAATCAATTACTCCAACAATAACTCCTTAAGGTTGAGCAAAAATTGTGTTCAAAAATAATACCTATACCTAAACTATTTCTTTTAACCAACTATTTTTGATCGAGTACATGCCACGTGATATTTAATGATTTTGCCTGACATTCCAAGATTGATGCTGGTCGCTCAGGTGATAGTTCACATGAACTTATGACTGTTCTCCTTAGATTCAAAGCCTTGGGTCTAAAATTGGCAGTCTACGCAATTGGCTCTTCCAAAATCCAATGTGTCCAGAAACTAAATTCCCCAATACTGCCTGAATATAAAGCCAACTTTAAAGTCAGCTTATGTTGCCTATGAGGACATTTTCCAACTCTCTCTTGCTCATTAAAATTGAACAAAATAATGAGAATGTTTTGAGAAGAGTTTAAATGTTTAAAATTTTCTCATCTTAAAACAACAATTTATATTAATAGACATTGGCAAACACTACTTCACTAACCTAATGTGGTCTTCATTCGATGAAAGCTTTTACAGATCAAAGGATCTCCAACAGAAGTCTCACCCTTTCAGATAGTCTAGATTTGAACTTTAAAGCATTCAGTCCAACCAAGTAAGAACAGCTTGATTTAGAAATACACTCAAATTGTTTTAAAAAGTTCCTATGGCTCAAGCCTTCAAACTATTCATGATTGAGCATACAAATTTATGTTATTCCTTGATTAGTTTGAAATGGAACACCTACTAACTTTTTCGCCACTTTCACCTATCCATGGAATGTCCTGAGGTCACCAAGATCCCTCAGATCTATTCCTCATTTCAAATTCGGCCCGTTAATTTAAAGGTGTCAAAGGTTGCATTTCCATCTTTTTTGTGACACAACTTGTGATCATCCAGGCAAGGACAGCTAAAATACCATAATTGAAAGGAAAAGGGCCTAGCTAATCAATTTACCTTAAAGAAATCAGGCATCCACATGGGTAGAACTACAGCTTCCTCAAGTAGTCTCTTTGCTTCATGCAGGTCAGCTATGTCATCCCAATGAATATTGGGATCTTTTTGTACTATGTCCCGCTCTAATCAACACAAGAAGAGAAATTTAGCCATAAGAATAAATTATTGTAGTAAGATATTACAAAGTCTATTTACCTACGTAATTATCCACTCATTGAAAAGAAATAAAATTAAAATTGGCAAGCAAGATACTGAGTAAGAACAAAATTTTTTCTCACAAATTAAAGGGAATAAAACCATTCCCAATATTAATGAATGCTGATTATACATACAGTGGCAATCAATTTTTAAAACAAGCTTTAAGAATATGAACTTTTTAAGTATTCAAGGAAAAGTAACTCAAGATACATCAAAAAACCTAAGTAATAATCAAACTACGCTGATTTAATTAAGATAACATGTAAAATAAATTTTATACACTTGATGCTACTATTCATGGAATATACATACACCTACTCTTGCATTCCACTTAGGGGTGTGCGAGTACTTGAAAATTCGAGTTGAGTTGTTTTTGTCGACGGAGCCACCAATAGGTTCAGAAATCTGCCGACAGGAAGTGCCATCATCAAAATCGTGTAAAGCTCTGGTTGCCAGATTGATTAACACATACGAACATGTACGTACGTTCATTTACATCTGCGTGAATGGTTTCATGCAGGTTTGCGTGAACGAATGGATGTATTGGTGGTGACACAGCGCATGAAACCACATATGTACCATATTCCTCTGTACATTGTCTCCCCCTTTTTGGCCAAATCGCGGAAAAAGTCTGATGTGACGGGGGGGGGGGGGGGGACTATATTTGAGCCCAAGGCCCCTAATGCCCATGGTAAAATTCCATCCCCCGAGTTTGAAGGCCAATATCTCAAAAATGGCAATTTCGATTTTAAATAAAGTATATCGAACTAAAGCTTGTTTATTTATACATTTTTTAATGTCAAAAATATACTTTTTCAGGGTGTCCACAAAAGTCAAAATATAAAATTCAAGCATTATTCATGGTTTTCAAGGCTAAATTTATGAAAATTTCCAGGCTAATATATCGTGGTTCTTGTACGAGTCAAAAGTGATGTTTTTCAAGTTCTATGTAAAATATGGATTTTTTGTAGTTCAACCCATAGCATAATATAGATAAAGTAATTAAATAAGAAATAATTGATAAATTAAAGTAATTAAATATGTAGTTTTATTGGTAGTAAGAGACCCTCTTTGTTGGTTGGGAAAGATAAACTACTTTTTGATTGAACACCCTATTTCTAAATTAGCATTTCCATGAGAAATTACAAATTCTTCTACAAGAGGAACTTAAAGAACCCACTGGCTAAAGTTTTCAGCATTCAACCACTGTTCTTGGAATGATGATTTTCTACGTTAATATTTTTTGCCATGCTTTTCTATTACAAGTCTCAAAGCCTCAATTATCTGTTCACTCAGAATCAGAATGTAACATTTTTGTACTGGTAGACTATATAGAAAAAAGTGAAATCATAACAGTCTTTAGTATCCTACACCATCTTTTTCTAACAAAAAGTAATGTAATAAAAATCCTAATTCAAGTAAGCGCATCCTGAATATATCTAACAAACATCAGCAATTAGATTTCTCAAATATTATAGAAAAGTTTGTAAAAAATATATTGCAAAGCCTACCAGAAAGCCAACTTACATTGTACTTACAGTAAAGTATCCAATCACATCAAATGTGCAGTTAAAAGAAACATTATAAGTTCATTTTCATTAATAAAGGAATTATTTTCCAATTATTAATCAAATCCTTGAATGCTTTCAAATTCTTTTTTAGAAACAAAAAAAAATTTTATGCGGCCAAGAGATCCCATTTATGGAATATCCAGGGATTCCATTTTTAAGACGAAAAAATTATTATAGAATATTTCAAGCTGCTAAACTGGTAATTTTGCAATGTCTTATTTACAATAACCTTTGAAATGAAATTTGAGAATTTTCTACTCCTAAGAAGAGGTTGTGTAACTCTGATCTTGAAATTAAATTAGCCTTTCTTCATGCTACTATAAACAAAATTAAAAAAAAAAGTCTTGGATTTTCTCTCCAAATTGGCCTGGGTTTGCAAGAAAAAAGTAGAATGACATGTGGGGAGAATGTATTCTCCTAAATCAGGTAAGCCGACAATAGCAGAGTGAGGTAGTGGACTGCAGGTAATGAAGTTCGATTCTTATCGCTGTTTAAAATTTTTCTTTCAGCCATTGAATCAAAAAGTTTATCATCCTCCACTTCCAACCTTTTTGTGTGGATACTGACTTTTTTGTACTTCTATCGTTTAAACTACCTACATTTACAAATGCGCCACTCAAAAATACATTGTAAAGTTAACATAATGATTACACGATTTCATTCTGCATTAAAAAAATTTTCCAATCCTTTTACTAACGCCAAATTTTATTAGTTTTTAAATTATAAATTCACATGAAATTTCTGATAATCTACTTTTTTTAACTGCCTACTTGCATTACCCTAGGAATACAGAATAGCCTGTATTCCTAGGCAGTGTTAAGGATCGAACTCGCGACCTGCAGTACACTAGTCCTCATTTTTAACAACTACGCTATCATAGGTTCACGGGAATCTGGCTAATGTAGGCGACCCGCGTGACATTCGGCTTTATTTTTTTTCTCGCGTATCCCTGCCTATGGAGAAAAAAGTCACGATGAGTATTTTTTTTATTTTGTTTTTGTGGCACGGAAAAAATCTTCTCATCTCGTGACCAAGTTACAAAACCTCTCCTTAAAAAACTTCTTAAAGGGCCCAAGAGTTGGTATGGGGGGCCTGCAAAGTCAGCGTGGGGCATCTCATGCTAGCCTAGCGTTGAGCGGGTGGGACGGAGGGGCACTCGAAGGGGCCTGATATCCCGGAGGGCGGGCACGGGGGACTGGGTGTGAGGGGGATGGCTCGTGCCCACTCATAGAGCGGGAAGGGGGGACACGGAGGGTCACTTGAAGGGAACTACAAAACACTTAAAAGTTTCTTTATCGATCTGCAGGAACGCAGCTGATCTCTCTTTTAGTATATTTCTTCGATCGCAATGTTGGAGTGAAAGGGGAGGAGGGTACACCATTTTCCGATATAAATACATATCTATTTTGGTGCTTGAGCATTTTTCCCCATTGATTATGCATGCGCCCAGAACTAGTCTTCCTTTAGAATTAACGTGCGTTAAACTAAGTGGCCCTATGAACCATGCGAACTCATACTTCCTCTGAATTTCTTTGCTGTTGGCGGTGGAAGAAGGGAAGGGAAATGCGTATGAAGAGCCTTGCTCGATGACTACATCAAAACGCTCAATGAGGACGGTAAATTAAACATGAGTCCTTCGATGATAACTATTGGCAGCCGGAATAATTATGCCGTCGAGCAAGGTTGAGTGTAATCAGTCTGAAATAGTGAGAAAAAGAACTTCCTTGGGTTATATTCACGACTGAATCTACCGCTCGAACAACATAGCACCATCTCCGATACATGTCATAGTTATTGCAAACGCGCAGCAAACGATTTCTATACCAGGAATATTCATCATGGATATACGTTTGGGAAAACTGGTAACAAAAAATGCCAGGGATCATGAGAGGAAAATGCTGGTTGTAGCAATTAGTCTCTCGCCGGCGAGTATATCCGTACAAGACTACTTTACATTTTTTTACTCGTTGGCAACTCTGTGGACTCGTGGTAACAAAGCAAAACGCATTTTTTGTCCGATTGGTTCCATATTGTATGAGCTACGATGCCTACGATTCAAAGTCGTCCTGAAGGTCTGGTTTCACGGGGGCGTCCAGCGGCCACGTCCAACTGTCACGTCTGGACGTCGCGGCTGGATGACGCGGCCGGGTGGTTTCATTCAGGCGTCTACATCCTGTTTCCAAGGCTGGGCGATGTGGGAGAATGCGTATTTAGTTTAATTACAAATTTATTATCGGTTTGTGTTTCCTGAGAGTGAGTTGATTTTACGCTTAAATGGATGGTGACGATTTAGTTTTGTTGGAAGACGAAGAAAAGGACGACCAATGTTGCAAGTAGTTTTACAAAAAAGAGCTGGAAAGGACGCGTAATATAAAATGCGGAGAGAGGAGAGCAGAAAAATCACCGAAAATTGGGACTGCCCGACTAGGCGTCCGCGTCTCGACTGCTCTCGAAACAGTCGAGACGCAGACGTTGGGCATCAGCCGTCGAAAACGACGGCCGAGATGTATCAGTGAAACCAAACCCATTTGATATAGATTGGATGAGTACGGCAGTGACTTCCGGCTGCTGGACGCGGACGCCGCACGCAGTCGCAGGATGCCCCAGCGAAACCACATCTTTACTATTGTAGCATTGAAAAATGAGATATCGTTCAGGTAATACATTCAGTGCATAATGTATTCGGCGACGATGATTAATTAGATGTTTAACTCTGACAAGGAGCGCCCGAAAACGTTACTGTGATCCATCAATATTCGTATAAACGAGTAACTTTTTCACGTCGGGACCAAGATCCGAGGTTCGTAATTTTAAAACTTCGTTATTTCGTAATATCGCGTACTGTTACATACACTTAGATACCCTTTTGGTCGGGACCGAAGATTTTGCTTCGTAAAATCGAATTTTCGTAATTTCGAAGTTCGTATTTTCGAGTTTCTACTGTATTACCACAGCATCCAATTTGCCAAAGTAACTGAAAAAGTAACTTTTTTTAACTTTAACTTTAATCAGTTACTTTTTCAGAAAAGTAACTTTTAACTTTAACTAGTTACTTTTTCAGATAAGTAACTTTTAACTTTAACTAGTTACTTTTTACAGAGGTTAACTTTAACTTTAATCCGTTAATTTTTTTTGGTAACTTTCCCAACTATGATACTCACCCAACATATCAACCAGGTCTCTGTCATAGCCAGATGGATCAAACCTCTTCTCTTCCTCTACAATTTCTTCCTTTTCTTTGTCAGTTTTTTCCTGTAAAAGAGCCCATATTCATTAACATTAACAAAAAAATATCATTTTGCTACCTGAAAGAATGTATTGTTGTTAAAAATCCTCAAAACCAATAATTCAGCAAGCCAAGACACCTACAAGCATATGTATCTCATCATGACTAATCATCCCTAAAATTAATTAATCAATTTCTTGGACTGAAAAATATTTTTTAAGGAGTGGCCGGAGCACAACGCTGCCCCGCCCCCTCCCCTAGGAATAATAACTTAATAATAACAGGAATAATAACTTAATTTTATGATCTTTGAGGTATTTTTTTCTAGTCTTTTCTTAGATGTCCAAAAAAACTGTCATGCAATAGCATACTCCGTAGGTTGAGAAGGGCTCCTCCAAACAATGATGCCTGGGAGTGTTTCTTTGGGAAGATTTTCTTTCTTTTGAAAACCACATATGGCAGAAGTTCTTCTCATCCACCAAAACTGCAAGCATGATAGTGCACCACTGTTTTTCTCTCCCTCCAGTTGTCAACTGTGCTCATTTTGTTTCCTTCTCATCAAATGTGCAGTCACTCGGCATTTCCTAATACACAGGTGTTTGATCGCATTTCCGATTTGGCTTACGAGGTATACATGTTTTTGTCTCAGGCCAATAGCATTCTGCTACAAGATTAGAAATTTCTCTGGCATATTTCAGGTGGGAATAGAGAAATTGTCTTCTTTCTTCTAATGGAAAAACCAATCCTTGGATAAAACCCATGAATCCATCCCGCACTTGCCTTAAACTCGCTATGGCTGATATTCATCTCTTTTGCTATTTGAAGTGCCCTTAGAGTACACAGTTCTGTCGACACTGTATAACCAAACTGTCGTCTATCCCTAATGTATTCAGACAGACATTGTTCTAGGATGGGATAGCCAGCATATTTTCCCCTAAGGACCTTCTGTCCCTATTTGTATGGAATAGTGCACCCAAGAAGGATCGATGAAGGACTACACTGTAATAGTGCAGAGTAGTCCTTCACCAACTTCTTATGCATGATTTAGGTACATTATGCTTTTGTCCAGCAGAGTGATTTCCCCCTTCTTCAGTATCTTCATGAACTGTAAGTTTTTCAGCTGCTGTAAAAGACCGTTACATTTTGCCCTTGTCCATTTTAGGAACATCAGTGACCTATGCTAGCCTAAGCACAAACGTTTGCAGAGAAAATTCTTAAATGAGCACATAAGCACAACTGAAAGTGTGCAAAGGGGTCATGCATAAACTGTGCTACCATTTTCAGTGATTTTATTATCCTACAACTGGTCTTGCAACGTTACTTTGAGTGATACCCTCTCACCCTTCCCCATGGGCGTAGCCAGGGTATTTGGCTGGGGGGGGGCATGGGACCACCCACCCTCCGGGGGTCTGGGGGGTACCCCTACTTCAAGAGGGGGTGTTTCTCCCCCGGAAACGATTTTTAATTTAACCTTCTCAGAACTGAAATTAAGCCTAATTGCTGATGACATTTTTGTAAAATACTGAAAGGGATTGTTGTAGGCTAGAAAATGATCACACCGAGTTGGAAAATAAAATAACTTTTATTTTCAACGATGATTCACACATTTTCAGAGGGATCATAGTATATTTTGGCATGGTTGTCTGCTAATAAATTAAATATTCACAACTTCAATATTAATTTAAAGTGAAAACAAAGAAAAGAAACAAAAAATTTGGTTTAAAGGAATTTTCTGTTTTTTTGACAAAAATGTTCAATGATGGTAGTGCTGGGAACCCTCTCTTTAACAACTTTTTTTTTTCGATGTGAAGAATGGATAGATTTGAAAATCTTGATTGGCCGGTTGTAGACCGAACCCACGACTTGATTCTTCGCATGACTGAAAAACTTCTTTCACATCCACCCGAGCTGACAGGCAGGCCGATTGCTACTTGGAGAAGTCTGTAAACATTCGGCATGATATCTTCATTTATTTCTGCTCTGACATTTTTAAGTTTGACCTCTAGTTCCTTGTTTTTTAATATATTTCTCAATACTGTTGCCTCGGCATTTAAGGAATGGGTATCGATATTCAAAATTTCTTTGTAATTATTAATGAAATCTTCAGCTTCAGTCAAGTTCAACTGTGTAAAGGCATCCGCTGCCTTTGCCAGGGGAACGGACTCAAACCTGTGCTGAAAATGTGAAATAACGTTATCCAAAACCCTGTTGTACACATTGATTTTCCAGTAATCTCGAGTGTTGGGGTTGGTGTCAGATGGTAGGTCAGTCAGCTGGCTTTTTCCTTCGGTAGTTTCAACATAGTAATCGCTCATTTTTGCGGGCGGCTGCTGCCTTCTTTTCTTTGAGACAGACACAGGCTCTAGCAAAATGTCGTTGTTGTTCGCAAATTCTACTATCTCGGTCCATAAACCATCAAAATTATTTCTGCTCTCTGCGAAAGTAGTTTGAATGCTGGCAATAACTGAACTTGCTCTCCCCGTCGCATCTGGGCCTTGCAAATACTTACTCAGCACGTTGGTCACCGATAAAACTGAATGGATTACGAAAAGATTAACAACGAATTCAGGTTGTGCGATAGATCTCAACAAACCAATACCCTGGGCCTCCACCATACCCCCATCTCGTGCAGCGTTGATTTCCTCCTCAAGGGCTTCTTCGATTGCGTTGAAGTTATTTATTACAACGTTACAATTTGTGTAACGACAGCACCATCTTGTACTACTTAAGCACCCCATTTCTTACCCACCCTTTATGCCTAGCTTCTTTTGAATCTCTGCTAAGATGGCATGATTACCAGGTTGTGAATAGTGCATATGGAGGGCTTCAAGAGTATTGAAGAAAATGTAAGCTGACTGGATATCGCTGCAGGAATAGACAACGGCCAAATTTACTTTGTGAGTTAAGCAGTGGATATAAATTGCCTGTGGGTGTAACTCTTTCATTTTCACCTGGAGACCTGCGTTCTTTCCTGACATTACACTGGCACCATCGTATGATTGTCTAATCATTGGTATATCGTCCAAGCTGTATTTCGTTAAAAAATCTTGAATCATTTGGCTTAGCGACTCGGAATATCTTGCTGTGGAACAATTTAAGAAACCCAGAAACCTTTCGTTGGGCTCCAATCCTCTTACGTACCTCAAAACTTCTGACAACTGTTCTTCTTTCAAGAAGAGTAGGGATTGTTAGTGAAAGGTGGGGAGGGGAGGAGGGCTCTCCTTACTGTCTCACGAAGGGGAGTATGGGAATCGAAGATGATCTTGCGTAAGATTATGTTTACACATGAGATCATACTTGTATTACCATTTTAATAATAATGGTGTTTTTAGAACAGCAAGAATGTATTTACTACGAGCTAGTGTCCCGCTACCTCTAGACCTGAGTCTCAGAAGTTAAAAAAAGAGAGGTAGAATTTTCAGAACAACATAGCCTCGGATTCCTTGTGATGAGCGAAATACATTGTGATCATGAATTTTAACACAAATAGGCAAATATCGCAACTCGGGTATACAAAAGGGATTGTACGTCTGATTCACAACTAAATAACTCTAAGATTCACCACTGAATGCTCCACAAATTACTACGGCTTACGGTTATGGAACTTATTCCATGCACGTCAGCGACGAACATTAGTTTTACTTGGTGAAATAAAGGGCGGGAAAGACTGGGATTTAACGTAATGGTAGAAAAATAACGAGAATTTCCTATCCCAGTTTCTCCCTGACTGATACGAGGATTCCCTGATTTTTCCAGAAATTCGAAATTCCCTGACAATTCCAGGTTTTTCCATTTCACCACGTCCATCTTGTATTTTTAACCTTCTTCTTTACCTTCTTTACTAACTTGTGTTCACACGAGCCACAAATTCAGGTAACCTGCGCCAAACCTAGCAACGCAATGCTGGTAATCAGTTTACCAGCGTTTCTCCAACCTGCGTTCATAGGACGAACTTGATACTCAAGTTACTAGCATATAGGTACGGGTTACTGGCTTTCCAACCTAGTAGTGTGAACGGGGCCAAAGGGACCCCACCGCCGTGCTGTGACTCGGCCGCAGGCGAGCGGTTGCCAGCGCTGTGTGAAGCGTGGCCACCACAATTTCGATTTGTCAAATTTTTCTGGGGGGGCCACGAGCCTTCTGGGGGGGGCCGGGCCCCCCCAGGGACCCCCCTAGCTACGCCCATGCCCTTCCCCCTTCTTTCCACCATAGGTTTTTATGCGACCCCCACTGCCCTAAACAACCATTTAATACCCTCCCCCCTAAATCACCGAACAATACCCTCCCCCCTAAAAGCTCGTACAATACCCTTCCCCCAAAACAACAGTACCATACCCTCCCCCCCGCTGACTCATGCTGAGCGTTAAGGGCACCCAAACCTGGAATTTCTGCATAGGGCAGACTGATAAAGAACTCACATAAGATGCACACCCTCATTTTCGGCAGCAATTTCTGGGAGAAAAGATATTATGTAGGTTTATACAGTTCCCAAAAAGAGTACTTTGACGAAAGAAGAGTATTAAGATTATTTAGTGATCTTGTACTCTTGGTCCTTATAGATACATTGTTTTGTTTATATGTACATATTCTTCAAATGCTTTGCACAATAAAACCTAATAATTACACCTGCAAAAATAAGGAAGTAGGTGACTACAAAATACTGGCCGACTACAAAATAACTGACAAATTTTGTAGCCTAAACTTAATGGACTTGGTATCAGCTCCAATGGAGCAACCTTTGGGCAGCCTGCAAAACAAGCCTGACCCTACATGTTTCTACCTTATTTTCATCCTTCTTCCCATCATCTTTTCTGACTCCACCAGTTTTCCCTTTCTCCTCTCTCTTGGCTGAAGGGCCATCTACTTTCCGGCCAGCAGTCGAGGGTCCACCAGCTTGCCTCTGTCCCCCTCGGCCTCCTCCCCTTCCACCACCTCCCCGACCTGCAGCCTCACCCTTTTTCTGCCCTCCTCTCAAAGGACGAATTGCAGGAGTAGCTCTGTGCAAGAGGGAAAGTAATGCATCACTATTTCAGCATTCACACAGGAAGGTAGTTGATCAACAACAAAATCCTAAAAACCTTTTCAGGGCAAAACATTAGGCCATACCCAACTAAATACAAATAACGTGTGAAAAGATGTGTATCAGCTATGCAAATATGAATGTTGCATATTAATGTTATCTTTCAGTGTTGCTTTCTTTCTTTTTATAGAAATTATCAATGTAGAAAAATTAATTTCAAAAATTCAGATTTAAAACACTGATGATGAACTTTTATGCAATTTATGAATGATTTGGATGCGAATTATTATTGAAAATACAAAAATGCTGGCAAGAAAAAATTTCACTTTCTTACACTAGATACCCATGCTGAAATAAGAAAAACCGAGTCTCCAAGAGTAAGGAGTGCAATATTTACAATAAAATAATGCATTATTAGATACAGTTACAGGATACATAAAATAGAAGCAAATACATACGAAAACAGCATATGAAACCATGACTCACTTATGCTCTACTGGTGTAGGTGCAGGCCAAATATCTGGGTCCCTAGGAGGTGGTGGTGGCCATACATCTGGGTCACGGTATGAGGAAGTAAACACACCATGAGAGGTCATACCCCAAGTAGACGGATCCCTCATTGGTTCTTCAAATGAATGTACGCCTAAACCAGGACCTGTTATTAATAATAAAAATAAGCAATTCTCAATTGAGCTGATTTAAAAGAAATACGGGTCCTTAATGTTCCAGTTCTAAGGATTTTAACGTCGTTTTAAAATATGTCACAGTTCATTGATAAGAAACAATAACAAAATGGATAATGGCAACGTTAAAACCCCACTTCAAAAACATCTTTGTCATCAGGCAATAAGATTGTTTAATATAGAGGCGGCAGTCGTAAGTTTCAAATTTATCAGATAATTATTACAGGTAAATGTGAGCTTAAGGGTCACTTAACTTCACTTAAAGGGTCACTTAAGAGTACAATTAGTTTGAAGAAAATCTTGGAATTCTTACCCAACGGTCTGTCAACATGCGAATCGCCCTTGAAGAGCTGAAGAGTTGACGTAATAGCTTTCACCCTCTCGTATTCTTGAACTATTTGCTGCTGTACCTGTTTGATAAATTAAAATTAATTCAAGTCACAATATACTGCAACACTGAATGAAAACCAACATACCTGTTGCCACTTCGCTCTCCTTGTTGGGTCTACGATTGTCGAAAGTAGCCTATGGATCTGCTGAACAACACCTTGATAATATACACCTGCACTCTCGTAGTTACCCATTAACGCCATTTCCCGGCCAAGCTTTGTATTTTCACATATCTCATTGATAGATACTGCCATGACGATCATCCCTTAATTGCACTTCCCTAATACGTTAATGCAAGATATACAAGTTAACATCCTCATAGTACTCAGACCAAAAATCTGATTAATCATGACATGGGGTAGCAGTGTAGGATATTCATTACCGATTAAAACGATCAGTGCAATGAACAAATGTGCCAGTCCGGTAAACTTACCTAATGAGAGTTTGTAAAATATGACAATTCCATAAACAAGCACAGTCACATGTTTGGCAATTTGACATACATTTCTGCTCTCACTTTTTTATAATACTAGATGAGCGATCGACAGATGGCACCTCGGATGCGGCCTTGAGAGTACAAAAATGGACAAAGAAGGAATGAGAAATCGCAAATAGTTTCAGCAAAACTTCGTGGAAAGGAACCTAGCTGATTGTGCGGTGATATCAACCGCGACAAAAACAATGTGTTGACCAACCGAGGGGTTAATGACTTCTGCCACTGACACCCATTTACAACTAATAGATGCCTAAATGTTCCTACCAAGTAGTGGCGGAATAAGCAATTAATATTCCCTAATACCGAAGGTATATATTAGCATATGTTTAATTTTAAGTTAAAGGCATCATCCCTTCGTCGAGCCCGCGACCCTTGTGTTACCAAGCCTGTTTGTCAATGGTCCGTGTCACCATTGATACTAATTTTATACTACTCGATTTTAAATAATATTAATTTCATTTATCAGGTATCATACTGATGACACCATGAATGGATCCTTGATCCTGTGTATTATAATATTTGCTTGTGAGTACCAATTTTTGGTGCACAGAATTGCCATAGCATGCTCCATGAGCATACATGTGTCGTCATGAATTTCTCCTTAGGAGGTTTATATGATGCGAATGGTGCCGAAAAATTCCACTCATTCACTATGTCATAATGCAATGGTACAGGAGAGTCCTCAAATATTAAATCTAAAACCCGCGGTATCTTGGTTAATCAAGGAAAGCATCACTACCGTCCAACCCGTCCAACGTTATTTAAAATTTCAAATGCAGATAATACGCTCGAGAACCAATAGCTGTCTAGGCATTAAAGCATCTCAGACTGACTATTATTAAATATACATTTATTTTATAGTGAATATATGCTACAATTCCCAATAGACAAATTGATTAAATATTTGAATACAAAAACGTTATGACTCAATTTTCAAACAGATGGCAAACAACCCTAGTGATTTCAAGATCGCGTTTGAATTCCGGAAGATGGTGAGGTCAAGTTCGAGCGTTTAATAGTTTAATGCATTCGACAGATAATGTAGAGTAAATACTCATGAATTTTCTATATAATTTGATAATTTTTAATTTGAGGGTAATTTAAATCTCATTATTTGCTAAATTTGAGTTTTATTAACCTCAAATAGTTACATAAATGTGAAGTATTAAGCTATCCTCATCGCAATGAGCGAAGCTGAAGCAGCGTTAATCAAGCAAGGTAAACCCGTTTGATGTATTTGTTAAACGTGCAGAAATTTGCTCTTCAATTGCTCTCGCTTGTTTACTAACATGACAAGTTTTACTTAGAAGGCAGCCCTTACGTTACCGTGTTCGTGAGTGACTCGGAAGTAATAGCCGATGAAAATGACGATGCAGAGGTTATGGACACAAGGCAAATTATTGTTCATGCTGATGAAAGTGTAGCAGTTGAAGATTATAACGATATTCATTGTGTGATTGCTCAAGAAAATGGAAAATTTGATTCGGGCGAAAATGAGGATTTATCAAGTGAGTAATTTATGATTTTACTGTTTTTCCCCATTCCCATGATGAAAATATCCCACTAACATTCAATTACAATGATAGGATGTTTTTGGTGTTATAAAGTCGGGATGTTTATTTATCCATCATGGGAATCAAGTATTGTCTTCCATGGTTGACGTTCCACACAGTAAAGAAGGTTTCCAGACTTATATAATTCGAATTATTTCTTTGTCTCATTCTTATTGCATTGTTTGTCATTTTCAATCACACTGTTTGAGTGGACAACGCATGCCAAGATACCTACCATATTGCATGACCGTAGCCCTTAACTTATTCTGACATCTATGCAGTGATGTTTTCTGTGTTGCGTTAAGTATAGTGATATCATTTGAATGGGGCATAGTTGGCCATTTGTATATTTTACCACATTAAATATTAGTCAAGATACATTTTGTGTATAATTAGCTCTAGTTTTTACTTCATCATCCTCGGAAAGCAAATCATTGAATTTTCAGTGTTCTCTTCAGTTATTTTTGCATATTTACTATAGCAAAGACTATGCCCTTGCCCTTTTCTTTTTTAAGTGTCTCTCATTTGGTTGCTCATTTCTGTGGAGATGAAGCTGAACGTCTCTAAGGTACTCGTATGAACCCGATTTGTGTCATTGAATGTGGATAAGTTAGTCGTGATCTATGTCAGTTGGTGCATTCCCAACAGGAGCTAGGTGTTCCAAACAGGTGATCTAGGTCAGTTGGTGCCAGGATGGTAAATACCCAAAATGTATTTGCTATTTTAGCAAAACTATCGGCCATCTACTGATTTTTGTATTTTTAGGTAACCAGACCTCTGTGAGCCTCAGGAATGGATGACAACAAGTTATGCTTTAGCAGAAAAAGTTTCATAATCATCATTGGTCAACAATCCTAGGATTGGTTTCATGCAGCCCTCCACTCGATTCTTCTATTGGCCAACCTCTTCATGTTAAAGTAATTCCACTCTTTCACATCCTTCAGGACCTGTTCCATGTATCTCATACAAGGCCTTCCTTTGCCATTTTTCCCATTCACTCTTCCCTCAACGATTTTCTTCATCAGGCCATCCCCACAGTAAAATTCCCATGAAGCCGCCCATGGGAAAAGCAATTTATCCCATGGGAAAAGTAATTTTTCCCATGGGAAAAGTTGCATTCTCATGGGAAAAGTTGCTTTCCCATGGAATTCCCACGAAGCCACCCATGGGAAAAGTTGCTTTCTCATGGGAAAAGTTACTTTCCCATGGAATTCCCACGAAGCCGCCCATGGGAAAAGCAATTTTCCCATGGGAAAAGTTGCTTTCTCATGGGAAAAGTTGCTTTGCCATGGAATTCCCATGAACTTGCCCATGGGAAAGGTTGCTTTCCCATGGTAAAAATAGAATTTTCCCATGCGAAAGGTGCATGTTCCCACGGGTTAAGGTGCACATTCTAACACCACCATATATGGTTCAACCATGCAGCCCCCTCCAAAGGCAATAGAATTTGGGTTGTAAACTGAAAATCGCAAGGATAGATTCCGGAAATGACGATGCATGATAATTTTTTTGATTACGCTTTTTTTGTCAACATAAGAAAATTATATAGTTTATGTTCAATTTTTTTATTTACGATTACAAACATTTGGAAAAGGGCATGCATAGTCACCATGTCTTAACTTAGCCCTAAAACACACTATTCGGAAATCTGTAATAGTTAGATATCTACAGACGGATGTAGTATGGACTGACAATTCAATTCTAATGAAACTTAAAGCCATTGCTTTTTAACAATAATAATATTGGAAATAAAATTCTAGGATCAAAAAGTGTATCTCTTTAAACAATTGCGTTTTAATTTTTAAAGAATTTAAAAGAATTAAATTTAAAGAATTGCAAGAACTAACTCGATTGATTCGTAAAATGTGAAGTAATATCTGGAAAATATGAAGAGAACTGATTAAAAGTAATGTCGGAGTGTTTAACTACTCGGAGGAAAAAGTTCAAGAACGTGCGCGTGTGGAACATGCAATGCGAAGTAATACCCGGAAATCATTTGGGTAACTCGTTAAAAATGAAGTAATACATAATTCTTAAATGACGTAGCAGTTCAGTGACATATTTTCGATTTGTATTAGCAATATACGTCGCTAAATCACTACTTTGGTGCACATGAACAACTTTAACCCAAATATTCATTTAATAGTTCGCGGTTTTGGAAGGTATCGACTATATCGATAATCGCAATGCTAAGTCAGCTAGTCGACTTCTACATTCAAAACATTCAAAATGGCAGTCAGGGAGTGTGTCACAAACATGTATCCATGTTCATGGAGTGTGTAAATTAATACAGTATCCCTGATGGCAGTAATGTTCGTCAACATGTTTGTGTATGTGGTCATGTAAACTCAGCACGGTGGCGAGCAACAGGAATGAAAATGATCTCGAAGTACATCGTTTTTACGAAGTTCGTCACCATAGAAACTTACTTTTAACTTGGAATTACGATAAGGTACCGGGAGTAAATTTTTGTTTTTACAAAGCGAGTCTGCTGAAGAAAATTCATGAATTTGTCATTTTTTTGTTTTGATCTGTCTTTTATATAGTCTTGATTGAACTATTGACGTAAGAATTGACCGCGTTTATTTATTTTTACAGGCGAGCTATATCATTAACGCATTGGGACAAGGAATGAACTAATAAGAATACAGATCGTCATTCAATGACTCAACTATGTGATAAATGTGAAAATGCCTTGTGTATTTGTGTCTTCCTCAGTGCAGTGATGACTTTCGATGGCATTTTAAATAACTCACTCTTGAATAAATTTACTTTTAATTTGCGATAATGTGGAGTCGTATTTCTTATGTGCTACATAGGCAAGTGAATTATTGAAATTTGAAGTAGTGCCAATAAATATGTAAATCTACAGCTGTTTTTTGTGGAAAAGTATGCATGGTACTTTCGAGTTGTTCCTGAAAGTTATTATTAGGATGATTATAGGTAGTAGCCATCACTTTGTGGAAGTCCATTTTGTGATATCAAATTAAAGACTGCAAATCTGCTGTCTTTACTTAACCGGGTTCTCCACACTGTAGCATCATCAGCAATGGTTCTAGTTCCTGATGATACTATAGAGTATAGTGTATAATACTATACAGTGGGCTAAATGCCGAGGGTTTGAGCTTTCAGAGGAGTATTTGTAGCAAAAGTAGAATCGATAGGGTTAGGACTGAGTAGGTCATGAAAAAATGTGGGTGCGATACTGCTTCAGTTTTTTACGATTATAAATTAATTTTAAATATATTTTAAAATAATTTACTCATAAGATGTTACTACTTGGGAATACAATGCATCACATCAACAAAGAAACCATCAACCCTATCAAAATGGGGTAAATTAATAAGTGGTGGTACAACATTAACACCTGTCTTCTGTGTACTTTTCATTATTTGAGCTTGAATTTTTGTGATTTTAGTCAGCTGCTTTCCATGTGACTGATATTTTTCATGCCTGCCCATTAGTTAGGGAATTTCTCATGAGCCTTGACCAAGACCTTGCCCATGGGGAAGAATTTCCCATGGGGAGGAAT
Organism: Platycnemis pennipes; assembly: GCA_933228895.1. Lineage (NCBI taxonomy): Eukaryota > Metazoa > Arthropoda > Insecta > Odonata > Platycnemididae > Platycnemis > Platycnemis pennipes. Next base: position 97,576,148 of record OW121848.1, on the reverse strand, counting down.
TTCTCATGGGAAGAATTTCCCATGGGAAAACGTTCCATAAATCAATGGGAAATACCATTTTGCCCATGGGGAAGGTAAGCCTTCATTTCCCATGGGAAAAGCATCATGGGAATTTTACTGTGGGTCGTGTCTTAAGATATGGTCGATTAAATTCTCTGGTCTTCTTTTTAGGGTTTTCAGCAGCCTTCTCTGTTCTTCACTTCTTAAGACTTCTTCGTTTGTCACTCAGTCGATCCACTTTATCTTCATCATTCGTCGTTAGCACCACATTTCAAATGCTTCCACACTTTTCTTCTCCACTGCTGTCATTGTCCATGCCTCACTGCTGTGCTCTTTGATTTCATTGATGGCTCTATCAATGTAAACATTGAAATTTATGGGAGACAGTGCACAGCCTTTCCTTACACACAGCCGTACATTCCTTTCCTTATTCTTGCTTCTTCACAGCTGGGTCCAGATTTAATCACAGCTACTTGATTTCTTTACAAACTGTGGATAAATCTTCAGTCATTTTAAGACACCCCAATTCCTTTCAGAATTACGAGCATTGAATTCCAATCCATGTTGTCAAAAGCATTCTCTAAATCTACACACGCGCAATGAAAGTCAATGTGTTCTTCTCCATTCTCTTATCTATGAGCAGCCTAAGGGCCAATATTGCTTCTCTTGTACTCCTACTTTTCGTGAGAATCTGAATTGATCTTCATCCAGGAACTCTCTGCTTTTCGTTCTATTCTTCTGTAGATGACCCTTGTCAACAGTCATGGATTTGAGCATTTGAACCATTTGACATGCCTTTTGGTGCTTGTGTGGTCAGGCTTATCGTCCTAAAATTTTCACATTTCTCCACTCTCCTCTTTTTGCGAATAGGAATGATTATTGATGGTTTCTGGCATCACTTTATGGAATTTACTTGTATTCATTATGGATGACAAAATAAACTTTGTATTTCCACATTTATTATCTCACACTACGACCATGGTTTCAACAATTAACATCATTATCAGGTACAGATCTGTTCCTGATGATGACATTATTGATGATGTACCAACATATGTATTGATGATATTGACGTTATCAATGATGTAGCGATGATTAATGTCATTCGACGATGACGTTAATCGTCAAAACCATGGTCGTAGTGTGAGATAATAAATGTGGAAGTACAAAGTTTAATTTGTCATTCATAAGGGATGATTATGTTTTTCTTGAAGTTTTAGGGTATTTCTCCTTTTGAGACATGTCGGAGACAGTTTTGTAGAAATGGGTTAATGTGTACTCTCCTGCATTTTTAATTAGTTCTGCGGGAATATCATCAATTCCAGAAGCCTTATTCATCCGAAGCTCCCGTGCTGCTGTGTCAAATTCTGATCTTAATATTGATGCTCCCATATCATCCTTTTTTACTTTACTTTCCTCTTCGATTACTTTGGTACTGAGATTGTTTCCGTGATTAACTCTTCTAGATATTCTTTCCTATGCTTCACTTTGTCTTCTTTTTCAATATTTATTTCTCCATTCTTGACCTTTATGGCATTGTATCTTGCACTGCATTCCTTGAAGTGGTTCCACACTTTCCTATAGGCAGCTTTCACCTTTCAAAGTGCAAGATTGTTTTGTACATCTTCGTATATATTCTTCATCCACTTTTCTCTAGATTTCCTTCCTTGGTGATTTATTCTGTTCCTTATTCTTTTGTAGCAAAGCTACCCTTCTTCAGTTTTCAAACTCTTGTACTTGCATTTACTGTGGTGTTGCAGGTTTATATGACAATGATGGATTACAAAGGTGAAGAAGTGGAAGACGTTTACGAAGATATGATGGAGGTAATTAAACAGTTAAAGAGAAGAAGAAAACCTAATTATTTTAGGGGATTGGAGTGCTGTTGTCATTGAAGGTCAAGATAGAAGAGTAGCTGGAAAAAAAGGATTGGAAAACCGAAATGGAGGAGGAGAAACTCTACTGGGATTCTGCACACTAAATAAGCTAGTGGTTACCAACAACTGTTTAAACCAACAAGTGAAAAAAATACATGTGGAAAATGTCAGGAGATCAAATAAGATTTCAAATCTTCATTTAAGTTAAGCAGAGGTTTAGGAACCAGGAGAAGGAGTGTAAAAGCTACCCTGGGACAGATATTGACAGTGACCTCAATTTAGTGATGATGAAATGTCATCTAAAGTTCAAGAAACCGAAGAAAACGGTGAAGAACATATGGCAAGTAGAAAAATTGAAAAAGGCTCACAGCAGCTGGTATTTCAAAAAGCAGTTGGAAAGAACATCGGAGAGAATCTGACCGGTAAACCAGTTGAAGAGAGTTGGAAAAACATTAAAATTGGACTAAAGGAAGCTGCTAAAGAAGTCCTTGTAAGAATAAAGGTTGTCCAGCAGAAGCTGTGGATGACAAAAGAAATCTTAGACCTGATTGAAGAAAAAAGAAAAGAATGCAAAAACTGAAGAATGGTAGCTTTGCTGCAAAATAATAAGGAATGAAATCATTCGCAAAGAGAGGAAACCTAGAAAAATGTGGAAGAAGGATTTATGCAAAGATGTGCATAACATCCTTGCACTTGGAAATGTGGAAGCTGCCTATAGGAAAGTGAGGAACCAATTCAAGGAATGCAGTGCAAAATGCGAGGCCATAAAGGACAACAATGAAGAAATAATTATTGAAAACGAAGACAAAGTGTAGCAATGGAAAGAATATCTGGATGAGTTATACACGGAAACAATCTCAGTACCAAAGTAATCGAAGAGGAAAGTAGGTATAGTCGAAAAGGATGCTATGGGAGCCTCAATCTTAAGATTAAAATTTGATGCAGCAGTGAGGGACTTGCAGGGGCAAGGTCCTGGCCATGTTGAATCACTGGTTCCCATCAGATCACCGAAGTTAAGCAACATTGGGCCGGGATGGAGGTTGGATGGGTGACCCTCCTCCATGCCTCTACCGTGGAGCTCTTGTCCCGTGTCTGCAAGTGGCAGGCAGGTTAAATGTGGGTTGGCACAATGGGTGTAAAGAGGTCTAAGTGATAGGGGGGCTCCAGAAGGCCCCCACCCACCCCTCCAATTTATTTTATTATTTTTTTTTTGAGTTACTTGCGGATGAATAAGGCCTCTGGAATTGATGATATTCCTGCAGAGCTAATTAAAAATGCAGGAGAGAAGACATTACCCCATCTTTACAAAAACATATGTATCATGTTTTCAACAGGAGAGATACCCAGGGCTTTCAAGAAAAACATCATCATTCCTACTCCCAAAAAGAAGAGAGCAGAGAACTGTGAAAATTTTAGGACCATAAGCCTAACGACAAATGCATCAAAGATGTTGACAAGGATCATTGACCGGAAAATAGAAGATAGGAGTTCCGGGGTGAAGACCAATTCGAATTCAGGAAAAGCAAGGGTACAAGGGAAGCAGTATTAGCCCTTAGGCTGCTAATAGAGAAGAAAATGGAGAAGAACACATCGACATTCATTGTGTATGTGGATTTAAAGAATACTTTTGAAAACGTGCATTGGAATTTAATTCTTGGAATTCTGAAAGGAATTGGGCATGTTCTACAATGACCAAAGTATTATCCCCAGTCTGTATAAAAACCAAGTAGCTGTGATTAAATCAAGATCTACATCTGGAGCTCATTTCTTTAATGAAGTGATGCATGAACAATGACTGCTGAAGAGAAGAAAAGGGTGGAAACATTTGAAATGTGGTGCTACAGAAGGATGATGAATATTAAATGGGTTGAGCGCATGAGTAACAAGGAAGTCTTCAGAAGAGTGGGAGAAAAGAGAAGTCTTCTGAAAACCCTAAGAAGAAGACAGGACTACTTGAATAGCCTAATGAAGACAATTGTCGAGGGACAGGTCAATGGGAAGAATAGCAGAGGAAGGCCTCGTTTTGAGATTTATAGAACAAGTGATGAAGGATATGAAAGAGAAGAAATACGTAAATAAGAAGAGATTAGCTTATAGGGGAAATGAGTGGAGAGCGATGTTGAACCAATCTCAGGATTGTTGACTGATGATGATGAAATGGGAACCAACATGGAATGTGTTGATTTTGTCTTAAATGAATCCATCTTCTTTAAACTTCCCCATATTGGCATATCATTCATTTATAAGACTTTTTCTGTAGTATGGTGCCACAATTTGGTTTTTGATATATTTTTAAAATTTTGACTAGTTTATGATTGTTATTCCTGTTCCAACTTCCCAAATCCCCATTCTTAAGTGAGCAGAGCAGAAGCAACCATCATCCTAAGTAATCCTCTGATTGATTGATATGCCTGCCGTTTTTCACCAATGTAACCGTACTTCAGTTTCTCACCTTCATCCTTCCACTTCCTTCATTAAATCTCTCTTTAAATCTACCCATCTTTAGTTGCCTTTATGTTGCTGTGAACTCCTTCTTTTCCCTGTTCTTTTGACATGATATGATGAAAGGATTGCATTTGTGTAACAAGGTTACCACCTCTAAATGACAGTACATATGATGATAGGATTATAAGTTTTAGAGCTTAGATTAAAAACTTAAAAAAACTGAAGTTATAATCATATATTTGGGCTGGTATTCTGAATCGGGGTCGCTATTATAAGGCCGCGCTATTCCACGGGTCATTATTCCCCGATCTGGTATTCTGAATCGAGGTGGGGAATAAATTGCCCAGTTCTGAGGTGGAATAATTGTACCCGCCCCTTCCGGTATGAGAACCGTAAAGATCAGAAAACAAAAATTCCGGCAGCCAATAGCAAGCGATGTTTACATTTTCTGGGACAGTTTGGGATAGATTTACGGCCAACTTTACGCCTCTCACAATGGCCAGCGAACAGCTGATATTAATGTATAAAATTATAAATGAATTATTTATTATCTTGCTTGGAAAATTCGCGTATTCATCCAGATCAATGTATATTTCGAGCAAACATCATTAACTGAGGTAGTAACTCTCCTGCTTGCATTTGCATATGAAACAGCCAAACTCGTCGTAAAATTGTTTTCGCCTGTAGTTGATTAAAATCCTTAGCTATAAATACGAAATATGAACTTCTCCGTGGATATTTTACGTTAAAAAGCATGCCAGAGAAAAGGGCCTTCGTTGAAAACGTACTCATTATCAATATTCAAGTGGTGGTTATTAATGGTATATAAATACGAGTTTACTAATGATGAATTGGTACCTAATGCTCCGCTCTGGGGTAAGCAACCACATTCATTATATTCATCCGATTATCACAAACCTTAAGTGGTAGAGCTTATATTAATTACTTTATCATCTTCATAAACAATGTTGATAAACATTAAATACGTTTTGCTACGGAGGCTAGGGTACTCGCACGAAAATCGTACTTATCATCATAAAAGATCAATAGTTTCATAATTATACAATTTGCAAATTAATAGAATGGAAATGATTGTGCACAACTGTGAAACCATGGTTTCTGTACCCTTCTGGATTATTAAGCGACACACAGCTGCTCACGTTCGGCAATTTCGTTTTGTACCGGTATTTTCATGAAATCACCGTTGTTTGTTTACAATGCAAGCTACATAAAAATCGTTTACACTCAAGGGTAACTATAGTTATTAATATATTTACAATTAAGAACGACCCAATGGAGACGTTGTAAATACACAATGAGATGAAAAGGATTATTGTCGGTAGGAGTTTTATTGCTTTTCATCGGGCAGGTAAATAACTAATTAAAAGTTCTATAAACTGAAAATACGTTCACATTAATAAACTGCCTTTGCAATGAAGTATAATATGGCACATCACACTTTCCCCGTCTACTATAATGATCTATTAATGAGTATTTACACATCATCAAGCCATGGCTTGCAGGATTTCTCTCGCCGCAAGGTTTAATCAAGTCAGTTTACTACAAACATAGTCACTTCACTCGACACACGGAAATGGTTAATAAATCTCTCCTCCATCACTTCAAATGAATTTATACTATCATCCTGTTAGTATTATTGTTTATAAATCGTGGTCGGTTTGCGAAGGTATTTGCGTGCAGTGGTCAGTTTACAGAGGGGCATGGGATGGAAACTCTGTGGTCCTCCGGTAAGTTTATAAATAACACTTTCTAGTAATTCTTAACAAGATTTAATTCTTACCAGATAAATGAACATGCTTGAAATTTTCCGATACAACAACCACAGAAACTAAAACAGGCACCACCAATGACTTCAAAGTAAATAGAAACACCACAGTCCACTGATTTCACAAAAAACAAACACATATGTATCACTTTCTCTAATCGTAGCCTACCCCGGGCTTCTACATATGCATTAACAATTGCCAAAACTTGAAATGCAGACGTCCAGTCCTTTCAGATAGTAAACAAACGTCGAATATATACCCGATACCACTCGAAGTAAACATTATAAACATTTGAAAGTCATTCAGCGAGCTGATTTACGTCGCGCTATCCAGATTGCCCGGTCTTCAGAATCGGGGAATAATATTACGACCCGGCCGGTCGCTATCTGCCGTTCAGAATACCATATTTCGACCGCGCTATGGGATATCTGTAGAATAGCGACTTCCGGTGACTCTTCGGCATTCAGAATAGCAAATGACGACTGGGTCGTAATACTCTTGAAAATATCGACTTTTTCCGCTATTATGACTTATAAGGCCGGCCTTATCTCGTTCAGAATAGCAGCCTTGCAGTAATTGCTTAGCATGAAAACACCAAAAGTTATCTCTTTTCAAGCATGCATATTTATTTTTAAATTTATAGATGATTCAAGCCGCACCCTTTGGACTCGTAACAATGTTAAACTTCTCATCAATGAGTATAAAGCCCTCCAGCATGAATTTCAAGACCCAAGACGGAAGCAGAAGGACTTATGGGCTACTCTTGCATCCCGTCTTAGTGAAAAAGTGGCGAAGGAGGAAGGTGAGAGTAGTGCATGGATGGCAAGTCAGGTGACGTGGGATGCGTGTGATCGGAAGTGGCGAAACCTCAAACACACATTCAAAACAATACACACCAACCAGTGGCGCTCTTTCCGTAGTCGGTCTCGATGGGAATTTTACACTCCACTGCTAGAGATCTTTGGAAACACTATTGACTGCCAGCGTCCTGCAAAAACTGAAAAGACAAGGTATGTTGTGGTCCATCCTCCACCGCCTCAGGAAGGAGGGAGGCCCATTATGGTGCCAGCTGTGAGGAAGCACACCAGTGCTGTTAAGCAGGTGAGGAAGCCTGAAATTGCCACTCGTCCTGCCATCATTTCTGCTGACGATGTTGGCTCTGGTGAAGAGACAGTGTTTGTGGAAGAGGTGAAGGTGAATGATAGTGGCACTCAAGGTTATGTGGTTGTGAAGTCGTCAAAGGTTACCCCTTCGGAACCCTCAAAAAAGCAGGTAAAGCTCTCTCATGTGGTGCAAGGACAAGTTAAAATCAGTGATACTGGGGGGAAAACAGTGGTGAATGTTCATAAAGACAATGGATTGCGTCCAAAGTGCTCCACCAGTAAAACAAAAGAGGAGAAAGATGATATGTCTGAACAGAGTATGAGCAGAGCAAATACATTTGGCTCCCGTGAAACTGCTGATACATCAAGTGGTCCACCTTCGTGGTTTGTCAACTTCTTAAGGGAATATCAAGAAGAAGAGAAGAAAAGGAGGGAGTCATTGAAAAAAGCTCATGAGGACTTATTACGTGTTGAGGAACGCAAGGTGAAAGCTCTGGAAAGCATACTGAACAAGCTATCATCAGGGCAAAAATCAACTAGCAATAAATCCTCCGATAGTTAAAGCGATCCAGATGAACATAATTTTTTTTATTTTATGTTTATTGTTTGAGTGTTTTAGTTAATACATTTTAATAAATTTATATGTTTAAAATATATAAATGTTTGTAATAACTATGTGGTACTTAATTTTGTTGAAACTTGCCCTTGAGTTCATTTAAGGTTCAGCTTTTGGGCTTAACTTTTCCATTTATGCAAACCTCCATGAGGTTTTTAATTTGTCTTCATAATTATCAAAGAAAATATTCATGGAAAGTTATGTAAAATTATGTGCGTGTATGAAATTTAATTCATACTTTTAGCATGTTAGTTGAGTTTTCACTGTAGTACCCTACCCAAAGTCCTCAATCTCTGGGTAGTTTTTCTTGATCAAAAAATCATCTGTGATAAAACTGAAATTACCAGTCAAAACTTCATTGAAGTCCCCTATTACTAGTCACATTAACAATGAAAAGCAGGGTATTATAAAATGGGATGGGTGTACCAAGCTAAATGTTGTATTGGAGCTAAAATTGTTCTTTCTTGCCAATCTCTTCTTGAATCCTGAAAATTTTGGTCTCATTGCAAATCAGTTTGAAGAATGAAGTAACAACTATTATGTCTTCTGTTGTGTACTCCTGGATGAAAGTGTGCCATTGTAAATGAAAATTTATATGGATTTTTCCTGCCTGAAACTGCAAATGCCTCAAAAAATGCAGGCGAGTATGACTCCGCTCAAGATGCTTGTCTAGTGCGTATGCTGATAGAAAATAAATGAAGAGACACCATACAAATCTCCCAACTTCTATAATCCTTTTCATCTATTGTCCTTAACATGATTGATTTGAAGTTATTTCCATTTAATCAATAATTTTGATAGTAAAAAATTAATTTGTTTCTTCCTACATTACATAACTTCTCATGGTCTATTTCTTATGCTCAAATAAATCACAAGCACTAAAGATTCTTCAGTTATTATCTTTTATTGCTATTTCCTTATGTATTTTGTTATCCAAGGGGTATTTATTAATACATAGTAACTTAACGAATTTAGGGCAAGTAATAAAGACTTGAAGAATGGTTCTTCAGTCCAAGGGTGCCCTCTCTCAGAAAAAGAATTAAGGGAAATATTTTAGTTTGTCCCTTTAATCAAATATGTACTTATCCTGGAGCCAAATAAGTTCATTAATTAAAGTTGAAGATACATAGTGCAAACCAGGAGTAGATGAATTTTCTGTTGTACTTACTTGCCTTTCCTTTGACATTGCCAAATGCAGTACTTACTGCCTCCATGAAATTATTTTATTGGCGATTGTGTGTTTGATATAAACTTAAATTTGAAACTTTGAGACTCTGAAATGAATAAGCATGGCATAAAAATTTATAAGAAACAAATAGTATATTGGATCTGAGGTTTCTGCCGGGTTTATCATTGATGAAAAAGCCTTATGGATGAAGAAATATTCCAACCTGAAGATACCAGCAGGATGGCTGGAGAAACTTGTCACCCAGGGACGAACCAACATGGAGGAATGTCCAGAAGCTCTTTTCATTAAAGTTATTGCACTTTTATTGAATATTTACAGGTTTATAGATCAAGACGAAATGAGCTAAGCTTCCATCCTATCATGGGTATATAAGATAAGAAGATAAAGAATCACAGAAATTGAAGGTTTGAGTAGATCTGTGCAGTATTTCAACTTCAATTATTATATTCAGATGTATAAGTGGTGATGGCAATATTGTATATTGGGGGTCAATGTAGGTATTTTGAGTGTTAATATTTCAGAATTGAAGTCTTCAGTATTGCGGTATTGAAACATTGGTTTTTCATCATATCTTTAATGGTGTTCTATGGTTCAGCAGTCTGTAGCAGGATATACAAAGATCATATGGCTGCTCTAAAAATGTATTTTGATATTGGATATACACAAATGTGGTGAAGATAACAAATTACACATGACTTTAACTAGGACATCACAAAGGACAGGAAGAAAACTGTCAGGCCACACAGAAGATAAAAATCTCTGTTTCCCGCAGAGACAGATTTGTGCCAATGAAAATTTTCTTATCCCATTTAATGAGTTTCAGGCTTTACTGCAGAAACTTAGGGTTAACACTTTCTCTAAAGATATACTTTCAAAGGTAGGTTGGCATGAAAGTAACACTGGGGTGTTGGCAGCAGTGGCACAGCAATTTTAGACATTTAACCCAGAAATGCAATTGTTTTCAGTTCTCTCGGCAATATTGTTTTGAGTGTAGTTCTATTTTTGTGCATGGGTGTTTTGCTAGTGTGAATATAGAATTCAATTTTGATTTTGAACAGCAGCAAGTTGTGATGAAATTCCTTGTAAAGGTGGGGAAATACTCAAAAATTCTTGAAATTATGAACCCTATTTATGAAAACCATGTGAAAAGAGGTTTGTTCTGAAAGTGGGTGATGATGCACAAAGAGGGGAGAACCTCAACAGAGGATGATGAACGTTTGGGGCATCACTTCAATTGTTTGAAATGATGTCCCTGCGCCGAAAGTTGAGAACATCAAACCATCGGCTCAAGGTCAGAGATGTTGCTTAGATCACCGGAATTAACTGCAAAATGTCTGTGTGAATGAATTCATAGAAAGAGACCTAATTTGTGGAAAGACCAATTTCAAGCACTTAACCATGATGGCAAATCCTTTCACACAGCCATCACTGTCAAGCAGTTTTTACCACCAGGGTACTTGAATGCCCCCAACTCACCATAATTATCCCGCTGTAATTTTTTTTATTTTCAAAGATAAAAGAAAAATTGAAAGGACACCATTTTCAAACTGGAAGCCATGAATGAGATGACAACTGAGGCACTGACAGGTGTAAGTGAAGAACAATGCGGTGAGTGCTTTGAAGGCTTGCACGAAAATGGAGAAGTGAATTGCATTTTGGTGGGAATACTTTGAAGGATGCAGTATGTAATTATTAGAGGTGGGTTGACTAGCAGATTTCTCGAATTCGAATATTAAATGACTCAAATTTCCAATAATAGAATTGTAATTGATATGCTAAATGTTTTATTAGAATAAAATATAGGTGCACTTTTCCGCAACTAATTTATTAGTTGTGGAAAAGTGCACCTATATTTTATTCTAATATGTCAAACTTCCACTACATCTCGCCTGAATCAGTTGATTTTATGCTAAATCTTGTTCTGCAAGTTAATTTGTTGCCTGTTGAAGTAAAAATCTACAAGTTGGATAGATATAAAAAAATAATTCTGGTTTTAAAAAGTCTAATATATAATAAGATATTATTTCTACCAATTACAGATTGTTGAATATGTTAACTTTTATAAGTCTTAATAAGTGAACAGAAATTAAGTGTTAATACACCATGCTCTGTCCAGTTTTGAATTGATATGATGTAGTTCATCAACACACCAAATATAGCATAATTATTTGAGGTCTTGAATATCGAATACTTACTAGTATTCACGGGCAGTATTCACATATCTCTAGTTATATAGCTTTTTTCAATAATTGATTTTTACAGTGTTAGTCGGGTAACAATATTTTCATACTTTGTAGGTCATGGAGGTTGAAAATGCCATTGTTTCCATGCACAATAAGAGACCTTGTCACTTATGTGATTTGTTGTTAATGAAATCACCATGGACGGGGATAGATGATAGGAGTATGAATTAAAGTGCTGCATCAGATTTAAATGATATAATTACATCACTGCTCTTGCAATAAACAAATGAGTCCTTATATTTGTCCGTCTGACCTAGATGGTTGGTCCATAAAGCTATCCTACCAGAGTGTAAGGATATTCGGAGTATAGTTATGGAAATATGCAAAATTATTATGCTCACTAGTTCAAATAGTGTAGCATCATACATTTAGTTGTCCTTACTCATAGGGAACCCCTTTCATGGGCTGGTGTTACAGTCTGCACAACCATTTTGTATTACAACCCTGAAACCTCATAAATAGGAAAAACCTCATCATCGCCCTTAATTAGCACATACTAGTACCACTTTTGAGTTACCCTGGCTGAAATTCACTTTGCTCATAACCCCTGAAGTCATAGCAACCCCATGTTATCTTCTTAAGCTAGAAATCACCTTTTAAAATATTACAGAATTACCGAAATAGACTCTTGAATCCATGTGTACACCAAGTTCATTTTGTGTATGAACAAGTATTTTGATGCCAGTAATTTAGACAAAAAATTCACTGAACTGGTGCCCTCCTTGACCTTGATTAATACCATTCAGAGAGGGTACCTTAGGGATAATGAAAAAAGTATTTTTTTTGTTAAGGTTTAATGAACATTAAAACAATATTTCAATTTACAATTAGCTGTCATTTTTATAAGTCATGTACAATTCAAGCATACAACCATCCACTGTCTGTATGTACCGACTCCAATGGCTATTTATCCAATATTTAGTGATTTTGAATATGCTTTCTTAGTCATTGACCAGTAATTATCAGTCACAGTGATAACAAAATTTTCATTCAAAGACATAACTTGTGGCACTCTAAGGTAAAGGAAAATCACCTGGTGGCATGAGTGAATGCCAAGGTTAATTAGTCATATGCCATGTACACATGTATACACCGTACTGTAATTAAAATTGACAGAACTTTTTTCCTTGTATTTCTCATCGTTTCCAAAAATAAAACATGCAGCAAAGCCATCATGGTGCTTGACATCCTAAATTTCACTGTGGGTCATTATGTTGTACCTTACTTAATTTCCCATTATAGTAGCATAATTATTATTTTCAAACAAAAATTGACTTTTGCTCACAGTATATACTGCTACAATTGAAAGACCAGTTGCACTGCAATCACAGTTGTTACTAGTGGTAAAAAAATACATTATTACCATTATTATTTTACTTTTTGTAAAAATGCTTCCTTTATTAGGCAAGAGGATTGAGAAACTAACTAATCAAGAAAATTTATCACTATAAACCAACAGGTTTGATCAATATAGCACATGGTTTAGAAGTCAAATTTATTTTCAATAGGTTAGTAGGAAAACTAAAATTTTAGTCCCTTACAATTATCATAAGGGTCTTTTGAGTTTATTCGTATAATTTAGTGAGGAAAGAAATGATGCAATTCCCGGAACTTAGGTAAAAAATTGTATTTCAGTATTTTCTATGTAGTCAAAGAAACATTAGATTACCTATTATTTCAATGTGAAAAAAATCGTTTAGGAGTTTTGGGTTAAACTTCTGAAACTGAATGAAAACTGCAACTAGGCACATCAGCTGCCTTTCTTCTCCAGGTGCCCAGTCAATCTTACATTTAATTTGGTGATAAATGGACTAGTTTTCCCTATTCCAGGTTATTCTTTCCACCTACAAACCATTTTTTGAAAAGATAAATCCTTCATATATTCATGTACGTGTTTTTATTTCAAGTAGCATAATTTTATGCTTCTTTTTAAGTGCCATAATTAATTTCTTTATCTTTTGTATCAAATTAAATTCTGAGATAGTTGTTAATTGATGATGCAGAATGCGTATAGGCATTCTGCATAATCTATTATTAATATTTATAATTATAAATATAACAGGAGTATTCTCAATACAATGAACTAGATAATATTTGTGAATTGTAAATCAGATATTTTTTGTCTTTATAGCATTGCTGTTATTTAATTCATATAATTTTATAAATATATAATATAAAATTTTAAACTTTAAGTACCATTTAAAAACATGAAAAGTCAGCAAAGTAAAATGTTCTACGTCCGAGTTTTCATCAGTAATTTTGGGAAAAAATATTTGCTTTCTGTTATGGATATTGTTCTTTTGTGTAAATCTATAAAATCGTCCTACAGTCTTTTCATTGGGCCAGTCAGTTATGTAGAGTGAAACGGAATAAACCAGGACCACACAGCAGTAAAGACCTATTGCTCAACATCTTCCACCCTTTCTTCCGATTGAACTCAATGGTCATTCAGACAAATATTAGCATTAAGTACAACTGTGTCTGAATCAATTCCTTTATTGCTATATTTTGTATTGGATATCATCTCAGTTCATTCAGCAGTAAGAAATCAGGGTAGACTCAGTAAATTAGAACAAATAAATTGTTTAAAAATGTATGAAGAAGGGCTCAACCACCCTTGCAAGAGTGAATTATAGTGATCATAGTTATCACTGCCTCTTACTATTGAATGCTCATCACTTCATAAGATTACTATATTGAAGTCACTAGCAATTAGATGAATAACTTAGCCAAATTCATTTTTAAAAACATTAATGAAAGATTAGGTACCTATAATTTGAAAATAGCATCTCTGAATTCCAGCGCTTTCCCCAAGAAATGTTCATTAAGTAGTTGTGCTAGTGTCACTGAATACGAAGTAGCTGTATATTAAATATGTATATATCACTCTCTTTTGCACAATAGAATTTGTTCTGCAGCTTTTTTTTGCTGGTTTAATAGTTTAGGCACTAATAATGTAATTTATCACATGTAACAGCAACAGCAAACATTTGAACAATGTACCTACTTATTAAAATACTTTAATCTGTGTAATCTAATATATCTCATCAACATTAATATTACTTGTTCCTTCAGTCATTTACAGCTTGTTCTACTACTTTAGCTAATAATGGAACTCAGAAGTTCAGAATTTAGAAGCAGTCCTTCAAAAGCCTAATTATTGAAAACAAAGAGTATACTTCTAACAGTGTTTAGCTAGTGGATAAAGAGGAAGTAGCTTGAAAATTTGTAATCTTCAGAACTGCAAAGGAATCACCCATCAAATTGGTGTTTCTTTTTGATTGGTTGAAAAATTATATTATTCTAGATATTTTTATAGCTCTGGTGGCTGCAAAATGAGCATCCCTGATACGTCAGGGTATTAAAAAATTTGCCAAGAGATTCCTCCTTGATTTGTCAGTAGGTTAACTTTTAGGGAATGGAATGAACCTTCAAACAATGACTGGCTTTTTGGGTTGAGAGAGATCCAGCTCCAGAGAAAATTGTGCAATCTGGATGTAGGAATATGATCTCCTGGTCAATAACTATTTATCATATGACTCAGTTTGATGGAAAGTTGCAGAAATCTCTTTTGGATTTGATCTATTCATAATCTCAAAATTTCTGGTGGCCTCCCATTTTACATATACTCTCTATACGCTCTAAATTTCTACATTTAAAACAAATAATTTATAATTTAGTTGAGTAAATTTATGCCTGTAGCCTTGAAGATACCATCCTCTCAAGAAATTCAATGACTAATGAATTGTTTCATTATATATGACATCCAAAAAGTTATTTCAACCTGGGAAAGTGTCTTTTCGTTTAGGAGAGGCAGAGCCTCAGTCTCTGTTTAGGATGAGTTCGACGACAGAAAAAAAAAGTGTAAGCAAGCAGAGAAAATAGGGGTTCAAGTGAATAAGTGATGCACATTTACCTGTTACAGTTCTTTGCATCTTAGTTTTTGTAGTTCCAAATGTAAATCACAGTATTCAACCTACATGTTTGTGAATTTCACACATCACTTGCCTTTCCCCGTATCACCTATGCTTTCCCAGCAATATTTGGCACACAGAAAATCACTCAGTTTGGATTAACTCAGTGTGCTCAGAGGCCTCTCCTGGTTAGTAGCTGAATGCTCTACCCACTGGACTACTACTCTATCTTCAAAATATTAGGGCAAATGATATTTTTCCCTTGGGATATGCCATGGATTTTTTTTTAGCATGTGCTTTATTGTTAAAGTTATTTTTTCATTCTGCTCAGGAGTGTGAAAACATGATCAGTGGAAGAAGCCCCCACTTTCTGTCACTTTACTGATATGTCATGCAAAATATGATGCAAGTAATCTGCTACTCCATGATTTTGGTCCTCTTTTCCAACATATTGATGCTTAACAACTACTGTGTTTAATGTGGAAAATATATAACAAGTTACAATGGTATGAGTGCATGTTTAGATTAACTCTTAGAAAAAGAATCTTTCAGCATGGCATTTACTGGAAAATAAAGTTTTTCATATGTGAATGGGCTATTAGAGAAAATCTGTACAATTAGATCTATAAAATGTACATGTAAAGGCTGCATGGGAGAAGGTGATGATTCGTTTTCTGTTTGTTTTGTCACTGTTTCATGGAACCTAGTATGATGCAGAAGCAGGCACTAACTGTACTCTTCAAATTTTGTCTCAAGCTTCTAGATACTAATCTCAATTGGTATAGTGAATCCTTACGTAGGTTACTTTGAGTTGTGTATTCATAGTTCACATTATCGATAATGATTTTGACAACACAGCAGAGGAATAATGTATGATCTTATTCCTGATCATTTTACTTCAAAACTGGAGAACTGTAAGCAAGAAAATCATTTCTAAGTGAGGGAAAAATCTAAAGACTCACTGTTTCAGTATGTGAATTATATTTCTCTGTCATTGAATTAATATCCCATTCATACTTGTGCTTTTATTTGGCACTTTTAGGTATGTAGAGTAAAAAATATCATCCAGTAATCGCAGTATGAATGTGAACAAGGCCACATTGAAGATTTTTTATATGTAATTAGGTAGTCAACTCAAATTCAGAGCTGAAATGAGGAATCTTATGGTTTTATGGGGGTTGTGGTGGACTAGTGAGTAGAGTGCTGGGCTACAGACCGGAGGGTCCCAGGGTGCCTCTATGGACATCCCCACTAAAATCCTCTCGATTCAATTTTCTGTGTGTCAGAACTGGGCAGGAAATCACAGGTGGCCCAGGGAAAGGAACTGGCCCCCTACCCTAAATGTGTGAATATCACATTGTAGGGCTTAGTACAGAGTGAGCTCTACCCTCAAAAACCAACCTCTAGGTTTAACACAGAGTGAGTGTTGATTTCACGCCTAAATGGAGGTGGCAGGTTTGAATCCCTCCTCAAGCTATAGGATGTGACGTTTTAATATAATTATTTTTAAGTCTGAATGTGAAGTATAATGAGATTTGTGAATGCATGAATTAGTAGTCTTGAAATAAGTGAATTCGTCCAAATCTTGTCTGTGAGAATCAAAATAAGGAAATTATTAGGTAGAACTGAAATTTTTTGTCCTATGCCAGTAACCTTTTAGGCATTGGAGTTTGAGAACAAGTTGATGAGTCTACCCATTTCAAATAGAAATAGGAAGAGAGAGACTCATGACCTCTGCCTGCATTTAAACCTTTCCCACAGAATGGGAATACTGAAAAAAATTGTAAAGTTTACTACTGGAAATGTGTAGTATTTTTTTCAGTCACTGTCACTGACCACCCTGACACAATATATCTTAAACTTGTAAGATACATATAATTAAAAGAGATAGTTTTGAAAGTACCTATGTATTTGTTACCTGAATTTTAACTCCACCATGGGAATAATCTGTTGCATGTGTCAGTAGCTTCTAACACTCAATGGGCGTATATACTCCACCCTATTAATAATAAAATTTTTGACAATTTCATTCATCAGATGATTAATAATGTAATTTATGTTTTCAATGTAGGCATTTTTTTAACAACCACAAAATTATCAAATAGACTAGGGGCATTAATTTTTCCAACTCAGTACATGCAATGTCAGCACACCTCATTTCTACAATGGTAGAAATGATTTTTTAAGAATGAATAATTGGTTATGGCCAGACTATTTCTCAATATTACAGGGTGGCCACCTTGGAAATGCTGCTGTTCTGGCAAATCAGGGCACCATAAATGCCAGTGATACCTATATATTCATGATATATTGATACCGGTAATTCACAGTTATGGACATTTTAAGTCAAAATTACTGTATAGTTATTGAAATGGTATCTATATGATGTGAAAATTAATTTGAAGTGCCTCTCCTTAAATACCCATTGGAATTGAAATACATGTGCAAATCCCTTTCTTCATAATGTAAATTAAGGCAAATGAGATTCATGTTTACCAGCTGCTCACCAGTTAGATTGAAAAATATTTCATTCAGCCATTTCACAGCCAAAAATTATTTCATGTGAAAATACCAATTAGGTTCCAAGTAGTGCAAGATGAATTTTTGAGAAACATAACAGTATTTCACATTCAAGTAACATTTAAGTTCACATTCCGAATAATTTCACTGTGTGTCTTTCCTCAAAATCTCCAAACTCAAATTATCCATAACATCGCACATCGCAAAACAAGTTTTCCAGTAGGAAAAATAACTTACCTAGACCTTTGGTCTAAGGTAAGATAAGGGAACAGTCTGATATTCTAGACTAACTTTCACTATAATTTTGTGTTATATCATACATTAACTAGTATTGGTGCCACAGTTTGCTCATTAAATGAGACTTTTGTGCTCTTTTAAGTACATCAACGTACAGTGGTATAACTAGTGAAATACCTATTCAATAAGATAGATGACAGTCATTTAAAGCACTTGCTTTAAACGCTCCCTCTTAATGAATGAAGAACTATTCAAATGATGAAAATTGATCACACTTCATGGAAAGCATATCTAGAACATACAATGCAGTTATGGGGATCCAAAGTGAACTATGTGCCATAAAAATTCAAGCTAAATTATTCATGAGGCATTGTGCATCCAAAATATTGAATATAAGAAACTTCCTCGTCATCTCTGTGAAAAGGTGGGTGATCGGTATCGAATGAAAAATCCTAAAAAAATTTGGATTGATAAAAATCATAGAGATCACTTGTTCCCCTTCAAACACACGATATTTCATAAATCATTCCACTACTCACGGAGATTCAGGGATTTCTTTATCCACTATAAGGAAATCAAGGGTGACAACCATGATTAAGGCAACTAATTTTCATACTCATTCCTACAGTACCAGCCTTTTTACTTTTGAATAAAACCTAGTTACTGCATTCTGGTGCAACTTGATTATAAGCTATGCCGTGATAGCTCACAGAAATTCAGGCAATTCAATGATTACTATCCTAAGTTTGACAGAATGGTATTCCAGATTGAAAAAGATGTAAGTATTAACTTATTATCATCTGAATGAGAACACGGAGGTGTTTAGGTAAAATGAAAAATAATAATTTGGCCCTCACTCTCATCGACATCAAAATACCAGATTTCAACATCTGGTAAAATATATTAGGTACCCAGTACTAACAAAGGTACGCCTGGAGACAATTTCAAAACTTTAGAAAACTATAGTTTTTTCTAACTGCTTTATGGATCTTAAACATGGACATTAACATCAAATCAGAAGGATAGAAGCAACTGAAATGGAATTACTGAGAAACTTGGCTGGCTGTACTCTCTATGGCCATAAAGAAATGAAGGCATCCACTCAGAATTAAATATCCCAGGTATCACTGAAACCATTGAAAATGCTGTTACAAATGATGTGAGCATATATTAAGGATGTCAAAAGGCAGATTATCTCAGAGAGTTCTCAACTAAAGGCCATCTAGAAAAAGTGATTGTGGACTACCAAGAAAGCAATGGAGGCTTTTTTTTATTTTCTTTTGGGTCATATTCTGTATTAAAGAGGGGAATAACATAGGAAAAGAAGCCTTCAAAAGGTTCTATACTCAAAAGAAGTGATGCTCCCTGCATAATTCCAGGATTTCTTCTGCATTGGTTGGTTGACTTTGCTGACAGGACAGTCAGCAAAACTGTTGTCATCAAGCCAACTAACGGAAGAAATCCCCAAATTATTAAGAGAACCATCAAACCAAACATCACAGAAACCTTCGAGCTAACTCAGAAGAAGTGATCCATAAAAAACTACCCTGACTGATAGATCACCAACAACCTGACCTGCTGAGCATATGCTAAAATATGCAAGGATAGTTAGTCTTGAGATATTTTCAGGTGCTGCAGGCATCACATTATAAATTGATAAAGAGTATTAATGCTCAAGTGAATCATGATGATTAATGGGAGTGGGTCATAGCAACACTTTCTTTCAGATGGCCTTATGAGTAGAGCCGTAACTATTCAGGGAAATCACATGCCTAAAAAATGGGAGATTTTGGAAGACCAAATGCCTCAAAATTATGAAATTTCTATTAATTTTAAGGAACATTATTTTCAGTCCATTGTTCTTCATCTTCAATAACTGAAATAATCATAAGGTGGGCTTAGCTGTACAAAAGCTAACCAAATCATCAGGATGTTAATGGTTTTGCTTTTTATCCCAAATTAACTCAATGGTTATTAATTAGCTATTTTTAAATTCTGGGTTTTATAATACTAATGCCAGTAATGCATAAAACTTGATTTTATCCACGTTAAGAGACATCAAACTATTCTGATTGCAACCTATACGTATGCTTTTTATCTCATATCCAGGGTTAATTAACAAATAATGTTTTTGAGTTACTACATCACTGTAAGTTCAGCATTGATGGGCTTTGATGATAAGCACTTGTGCTAGAAAATATCATTACAAAAATGATATTCATATTTATTATGTCAAATTTGGTCAAACAGAAAAGACTATAGATGAATCCAATAGAACTGTGAATGAAAATGGGAAATGGAATGATGCTGACAACACCAAGGCCCATGGTAACTGCTAAAATACTTTAGTGGAAACACCAATATTAGTTTTTTGTGTCAAGGAGATTAACTTCATAACACTAAAGAAGAGAATTAGCATTTTACTGAAAAATAAAAAAAAGAAAGCAGTGGTGAGGTTTCATCTCTTCAAACCCAGTTTCTGTACTCGGAAACCTCAAATGGATCCTGAGATATGATTATTGGGATGACAAAACTTACTGTGGAATCACAAATACATCAGTGAAATGTATCAGATTTCTTTAAACAAAAAAATTGACCTGTTAAAATTCCTAACTTGTAATTCTTAATATATAAATGATCAGATCTGATATGTATGTACTATCTGAAATATCCAACATGTAAGTAACACCTGGTGCTTTGAAATTTTAAGCTTAAAGAGAATTGTGGATAAACCTTTTTTGTTTGGAAATACCCATAAAAGTTAGGGAATCCTGAGATTAGGCCCAAAAACAGCACAATAATTGATGGAATGTGTAGAACAAAGCTGTGTGCACAAAGAGAACCCTACAATGCATGATTAAGATGGGCCTGTTTCTCATCATAGCATGCATTTTCAAAATAAGACCATGGAAAACAACATAATACTTAAGTAAACCCTGTTACTGTAGCAGTTTAGCTTTGAAATTCAGTTCTAAAAGTTAGAAAAAGACTGGAGTATTTTCTAGCTGCAAGCATAAATTATTACAACATTGACAATTCTTTAGATGCAATCTGATGGATTTCCTTGCATGAACATCACAAAAAGCTCATCATTTGGCTGTATTGGCATCTTTAACTCACTATGACATTACGTGGCTAAAGACCTTTCATTATAATCCAGATTTAACAGAATCATTAGTAAGCCCCAGATGATGATAAACATGCACATTCCACTGCTTATACAAAACTCCTAGGTTTGAACAAACTCATATTTTGATTTTTAAGCATATTTCTCCCATGATAACAAAATGTGAACCATTGATTTCTTTTCAAACAGGCATGCTCTGGTGATCATAATGCATAACTTCATGTGTCATGAAAAAGAAATCTCACGAATATTTTCACTCTGCAAATGAATGATTCACAATTGTGTTGCAATGATAGAGAGCACCAAAATATGCTGCATTAATGGCAGATCGCAGCATTATGTTAATAAAGAAATTTTTTACACCACCATTTGCAAACAAGCCAGAAATTTAGGATGTTTGCTAGGGATTTGAATTTGTGGGTGCTGTTAACTGTTGAAGTTCCACTTCATCTTGAGGAGACCCTAAAAATAGAAAATGTCATAGCATTTAAGTACTTGATACACACCAGTTGTAAATGCCCTGATCATTAAAGCAATGTTTAGTTCCCCAGTTTGTGTTAATCAGGTAGGATAAGAAGGTGAGACACAGCATGCATAAAGGTTGTTACACAACAATTAATCCAGAATGCCACATGATGATGACAGGCATGAGACATGATGCCTTGAGATTTAGGGAGAATAAAGAAAATTTTAAAAATCATCTTAAGCCACTGAATTCACACCAACTCTTCATGCTATGACTGCTATGTCTTGTCCCTCCATAGGGTAACTGTTGCTGAGCTGCACTGATTTGAAAAATAGATAAAAATTAATTTATTTCCAAATGTAAGCCAGATCCTGGGGATTCCATGCAAATTCCTCCTCCCCAAAATGCAGGATCTGCATAAATCTGTTGAGCCCAATTTTGGGAATGACACGAAATTACTATGCTATATTTCATATAAACTTTGTAGGTACATATTTCATAATATGTATTTCCTAAGGAAAAGACAGAAACACAAGAATTAGATTCCCTTTCAGTCATGCAACCATACTTGGTAAAACATTATTTATTGGGTGCTTGAGAGGGTGTATTTAGAGTTTTTTCCATGAAGGAAGAAATAAATTTTTATGACAATCATTTTTAAAAGGGGATAATTAGTAGGAAGGTAAAATTAGCCCAGGATAATAACAGAAATTGAGATAAAAACCAACTTTAATTTGTGTAAGATATTGTCATGATTATTGGAAAAGTTGGCGATATCCCATACAGCACAAACGGCCACAAATTGGTCTGTAGGCCCTTTAATATCCAGGAATTATCTCGTCTAAAAACCATTCTTATATGTGCAAAAGTGTAATAAATCCAGTCTATATATGGTTGTATGTCTGCCCCAAACCGGATAATACTCGTCTATGGTCAAATCAGGTATTAAATGAAAAGTAATGTTATGTATTAATTACGTAATTTACACAATACGTACGAATAGTAAAAATATTAATAACCAGGGACGGTTATACAACAGAACTGCGATGGAAAAAGAAATGTTGAGAGATAGATTCGAACTTTGAGCGTTAACATAGAGACCTGTGCACTTTACCCCTGACCCGACTCACCATGATAGAATGTGAGTAGTTTTTAGCATTCAATACTAATAAAATACCTACTTTACCCCTGACCCAACTTCCCATGATGGAAGATGCATAATTTTAAGCGTTATGATTGTAACAAAATATTTCAAACTGTTCAGTTGAATTTATTGGATTTATAACCCGATAGGGGGGTGGGGGGGGGTCATTTGTAAATCATTAATCAGGGACTACCAGCCTGCCAATTTTCGTCAGCATCCTAACATCAGACTAGTGTCAGCATCGGACACTCCCTTGGTAAATTTTTAGGCTGTTCTGAAAATATTTCCGTTGACATGAAATTCAAGAAACTATAATAATCTAATTAATCAGACATCTAATGAAGCCAATCTTATAATAATTACCTATATAAAAAACTATATGTTTCTACAGAAAAATAGAATACGAATGCATAAATTGTTCATCGCCTTTCGTATTCAGATATTAAAATTTGCGTGTTGTTTGGGAAGTAAGTAATCAACATGGACAATCGTAACTCAAGTGTTCGATCAGAAAATCTGCATCAAAAGTTTATTTTGAAACTGGTGTTATGTTGGGATAATTTGAGTTGAACCTGTTCAACTCAATTTACCCCAAACAACCATGAGTATTGTTTAGGTAAATATGGGGATACAACCTTAGTCTAGATTTCGACCCAACCTACAGGAATGATTGCATAACATGTGTTGTATGGGATACTCCCCGTGGACTTTAATTTTTCTATTACCCCAAAAAAGCTTAAACATTCATTCACCATTTATTCATCATAATTTTAACAAGCAACAAAATAATCTGCCAACCCCTCCCCCCCCTCCAGGGGATGATTCTAAGTTGTAGCCATGCATTTTTCATGACCGGGTCAACAAAGGATGAAAGAGAAATGAATGAAAAAAGATATTCAGAAGATTGGAAAAGGAGCGTTATACGCAGAGATAGATGAATGGCTGCTAACTAACCAGAGGGTGTGGGTAGGCAACTATACTCTGACTCTGAATTGCCAATTATAGATATTGGTGCAGTCAGCCAGCCATCAATTGCTATTATTTTTCATGATTGGACTGAAAATAAATTAAAGGGAATCCAGTAATAATTCCAAAGTGATCGAAATCTTTGGTACAGTTTAAGGTAATTGCTATTTGAAAAATTGATTATGTAATGAATTTTAAAGTACTTAAATATGTACTTAGGATATCTGGAAAATATATTGTGTTGAAAGAAAGAGCAAAGTCATAGTAAAATAGAAAGCGAGGGTGCCAAAAAATAAATAATATCTTTTGGAGCTCAATGATGGCTGAGAGAGGAATTCGATCACTAGACTGAAGTCTTAAAAGAAATGATGCTGATGAAAACCTAAATTTAACCATTACTCATTGAGATTTAGTTCTTTATAGGCGAAAAATGTTAATAAATAATTCTTGGGTTTCAACATTAGCATTTCCATTGAAACATTAGCAGCCAAAATTCTTACTATGCTTGAAACCCCTAGAATTATTTATTGATTAATCATTGAGATTTGGCAAAGCCGCTTCATTTGTTTGTCATCTACATTATATATAATATTGTACTCGTGTACGAATTATGTACATGTGTATAATGTAATTAATTACATAATGCAATAGGACTCATTGTCATATGAAAGACATAGGTACATGTATGGACACACAGTCACAACTTTGAAATGCATAGGAACTTTAGAAAACATTCAGAGAAAGAAGAAATATAAATAATATAAAACATTTAATGCAGTCCACATTTGATACGTATCACTTTAAATATTTTTGATAGTCTTACAAACACACTTAATGAGAAGAGATGATGTCGTATGAGAATCACTGGATCGAGGAATAAGAAAATTGGCGGAAGCCCCAGTGTAACTTTTCATGATCAACTGACTTATCCATCCAATAGAGTCCAGCTTCTAAACAATTGATACCTTTAAATATGAAAATAAGTAAGAGAGAAAAGAGAAATGCATGAGGACAGGGAATAGACAAGAAGGAAAGTAAAATACAATAAATTGAAATAAAAATGTAATTTAAGTCCAAGAATAAATCTAGAACTTCCTGAAATAAAGGAATACATTTTGAACGACCTGAAAAGGAATAACATTTAACAATTGTTACAAAAACTAATGGCTGAACAATCTACTCACATGAAAGAAATTTGTAAAAGTTTTGGTGACAGTTAAATGTTAAGATCAAAACTTCAATCGAGCCCATTGGGAAAAATATTAATACATCATGAACAAGTCTCATCGCAATTCATAATTATTAATGGTAAACTAAATCTATCAGTGACTGTTGGGGGTATGCATTTAAAAGATTGAATCTAAACAAACAGCAGGCAGGCTCTATTTCCTTTTTTATCAAGAATTTTTTCCCTCTGGATTACAAAATGTTATAAGAAAGAGGCTTGTAAAGAATTTTGAGCGCCATTTCTGAGATTTTGTGGAAAAAAAGGATGTACAAATAAATTATAATTTTGCTTTTATTGAACTATAACTTTTTATATGAAGAGGACTAGTGTTAAAAATATAAGTGCATCTACTTGGGATACTCATGTAAAATTCCTGGCCAAAAAAAATTAGAAAGTGAAAGAGACAGCTGACATTTTATAAAGTTCATTTTGAACAAAACAAGGTGAATGCATGACTGAATATTTAATATGATAACATGAGAATTAATATACCTAAATGTAAATACTTCTATTTTATATGTATGCACATATATGGTACCGGAAGGGAACAGATGAATTTTGGTACACTAAACAAACATCTATTTCCACATCTCAGAATGAAAATTAGAGAGGCATGGAAAGTCCTTCTTTCATGCTTGCCACATAGAACTGCATCATGATCAAATTATATCAGACCAAGAGATGGTCTTATAGTAGTCGGATAAACACTTACCTATGTTATCTGGTTTTCTGTTATAGTTGCTTCCAATTCCATCCATTTGATCATCAGATTTATATCCTTCTCTTTTACTTTCATTATCTAAGGAGTTTATATTACCATTTGGCAGAGGAGTTTCAGTTTCAGGAGTTTTAACACAGCGAATGAGTAACAGAATCATGGCACCAATAATAGGGGGCACTCCAGCCAGTAGAAACGGCACTGTGTAACTGCCAGTATGATCAAATATCGCTCCTGGAAAGATTCATTCGCAGAAGTTAAAACCATTCATAATTTTTTTTTGTTCAGTAGCTTTTTCTGCATCTTTTATTAGAGTAGCTTTCAAAGTTTCAAGATGATTTAATTTCCCAATACACATAATTTTCTACCATTCCTTCAAAGTAATATGCATAGTTCAAATGTAATGATTCCTACCCATGTAGCAGAAGTCGTTGTCACAACGTTGCATGCACGTGCACAAGGTTACTTTGTAACGTGCACGTGCATGCAACGTTGCATGAACCTCCAAAAGCAACGTCATAGTGTAACGTTGTTCAACATGCATGCAACGTTGTCGCCGAGCCTAAGCAGTTGGATAACAGTTGGTAAAACGGCCATAATAAATGTTGTCCAAACAACTGAGGATCCATGTAGCACCAACCATTGGTCCAATGGGTCCTCTGTTTCACCACATCAGGACTAATCAATGCTGCCTAATTGTATCGCAATTTATAATCTCAAGGAGGGAGGAATGGTTAAAGAACATTTTTGGTGTAAATTTTTCTTTCTAGGAAGTATCATGGTAGCCATGACTCCCTGATCTTCATCTCTTGCGAGGAATGCCTTAGGACTTGAATGTTTAGGGAGGCCATGGAAATAAGAAATACAACTACATTAGATCTGGAACAGTAGGTAAGCAAGTAATGGCTTACAGCACACTCTGGATAGAAAAAACACCCAGAAAGTAGTCCACCTACTTCCTCCCCCCCCTTGAGAGTATCAATTCTGATACAGAAGGCAAACTCTAGTGAGATGTCCAGCAAAGGAGGGTCATTAGGATTTATAAATCTAATTGCAGGTAATCCCAAAGAAATAAAGTTTTCAGTTTTAAAGGTGCTCATTTCACTGTGTGCACACCAGTACCCTGCCACAGCAAAATTTTTTTTGGATGTTACAACACAACGTTGTGACAATGTTGTGTGGTGGGAACTTCGTACGTGCATTGCACGTGCATGCAACGTTGTGTGCACCAATGACAACGTTGTGTGCACCTAAGGCTCTTCCCATTGTAACGTGCATGCAACGTTGTGACAACATTCTCTGCTACTAGGGTATGTATTGTTTTATTTCCATGAACCTACAATCCCTAGGTAGGTGGCCAAGCCAATATATTAGTCTAGATTATAGTCTGAGGATGGTAAAGTAATACTAAATGTGTCATGGATCCCATGAATAGAAAACAAATTAATATATGCATCTGAAAAAAATAAAAAATGACAATAACATACCAAAATCCAGGTTGAATATTATGGAAATAGTAGGCAAATGTGAAGAGTATGGTGATTCAAGATTAGTTACCCATTAATAAGGTAGTTATATATGTATTGGAAATTGGGAGCAGAGAGTAAACACCCACATAGCATGCAAGATTTCAGCAAGTTTGGTTGAGGCTGGCATATGGCTTGCCAAGATTGGCAATCTAGATGCAAGCTTGCTGCAATTTTGCCAATATTGACACGTTCCGTGCAAGTTACGCTCAATTTGCATGAAGTGTGCCAACCTTGGCAACTTTGCTGCAGGACTCTGGCAACATTGGTAGCAATAGTGCAAGGCCCAAGGCAATTGCAACTATACGGTTCCTACTAAGGGAGGAGTAGAGTTACCTTTGCTTGAACGCGCACGGCTTATTTCCCGTGGAAGAAAAACAATTCGAGCTAAATTGAAGAAGAGCGAGTTAATAGGAAAATTTTGCGCGAAATTAACTTAAGCATGCGTAACGATAAATTAACTGACAAAGAAGAACAAGTTTGTAAAGTCGTGAATACAGATTAATTGTGAATACAGTTTGATTGAGTACAGAAAACAGTGGTATTCAGCTCCTTTGCACAATTGCATTCCATAGGCAATGTTTTAGTGTGTGGTTCATGAATGCTTTCCTACCCTCGGCGTACCCTCTATTTTTGCCAGGGTTGAAACTTGCACAGGACTTGTGTGAAGCTTGCACAGGACTTGCGTGAAGCTTGCATGAAACTTGCTGCAAGCTTGCAGTGCAACCTTGCAGCAAGCTTGTAACAGGTGCAGTAGTCAGATTGCAGCAAGCTTGCTGCAAGCTTTAACCTTGCCGATGCAAGCTTGCTGCAAGGTTGCTATCTTGCAATGACAAGCTTGCTGCAAGGTTGCAGCAAGCTTGCTTTGCCATGTGGGCAATGTTGTACATCTCTATCTCTGGCTCAAACCTTTGGACCAGTGATTGAGAACCAGAGTTTGAGGTATCTTACTGATATAACTTTAAGAAGGATTTTTTTCTCAAAATAATAGGTAATTGTACCTTTATTACTGCCAAGCTATAATCAGCAGTGACTAAACTAAAAAAACGCATACCTGCTATTGGAGGTCCTGCTGTAAGAGGAATTGAGCAAAGACCCAAAAGAAATCCAATGGCCTGAGTTGCCCCAGCTGGGCCACAAAGGTCAAATGCTATTGGCCCAAGAATACTGATGAAACATCCATCGAAAAGTCCCATTACGAGGGCTATTACAGTCAGCACTTCAAAACTCCCAGTGGCCACAATGAGCATGGTCATGATTCCAATTGATATAAATGATATCTGTGAAATGATGAAGAGTTGTAATAATAATTAATTTGTTGCTTGAAACATGCCACCATAAATATAAAGTACCACAGCCATAATGAATTTGTACTACTACTGCAATGATTAAAAACTATAATGGGAAAACAACCACTTCCATCAAAATGAAACAATTGCCAATGGGTTTGAAACTAAGGTAAATACATAACTCATCCAAGGCATAATTTTTCTGAAAAGATAATGAAGCTTGAATAAAATTGTAATAATATATTTTCCAATGAACTTAACACATCCCCAACCATAGTATTCTAACTGATGTTATTTATTGCACAAACGGCTTCTTAATAGGTGAGATTTTTCATAGTTTAAACTGTTTTTATAGTCTATATTCCAAACTTCTCATGTATTCAGCTACACATGCTGCATCGGCAAAGCATTGTGTGTGGAATCGCCGTGATAGTGACCAACAGCATGCATGAACAAGCATTGAAATTAATGATTCATTCTTTGGTCACGGTGATCAAAGTGATGCAAGCAAATTGGTTCTGTTTTGGTCATTATGACTGAAGTGGTTGTGAATATCTTAACTAAGCCAAACAATTGCTAAATATTGTAATTATATTTTTTTAGACTGGCTTAGGCTCTGCTTTATCTAGTGAAAACCTTCATTGATTTGCAATGAGGAAGAAAAAAGTTGTATGTAGTACCACAACAGAGATCAAACTGTACTATGCAATAGGTATACATTTAAAACTAGTTCTAGCCTCCTAAGTATAGGTATATACGAGTATAAAAATAAAGGAGTTTTTTTCTTTTCCGTGTAATTTTCTTCATGATTCATACGAAGCTTTCTGCTTGTAATAATGTTGCTTGAAATGCTATTTTCTTCCTTAATTACTTTACTTTTGAATCTTTGTAAAGATTGGTTTCTCTGGATTCACACGCAGATTGTACCAGTTAAGAAGCTACCACTAGATTATTTTGGATCATTTCTCTTTCTATTTACTGTTATCAACAGTGAAATATTCATGTCAATGAATGCCTATGAATCACTTCTACTTCAATCATATATAGCGAACAATTAATTTTGAAGCCGGTCAAACATTTGAGTGCCGTGACTTTGTCATCATCCATGCTTAGCTTACCAATCAACACCCTGTGTTAAGGGTCTTGACAATCACTTATTATAACACATATAAAATCATCCTGAAATGCTTAGAGATCATTGCCAAAACATTAGGTAATATTAGTCGAAAAAAAAATTTTAGAAATCCAAAGGAAAATTGTTGATAAGTCTATTTAATGCTGATTTGCTCAGTATTTTCAAGCATATTAGAACCTTTTATTCCTCAGAAGATCTTGGAAAATAATACTGTATCTTATGCAGATAAAAAACAAGTAGCTGTGATTAAATCAGGACCCAGTTGTGAAGAAACAAGAATAAGGAAAGGAGTAAGACAAGGCTGTGCACTGTCTTCCATAATTTTTAATGCTTTCATCGAAAGAGCCATCAATGAATTCAAAGAGAAGTCTTCTGGAGTGAATATTAATGGAGAAAAAATTAGCATGCTGTGATTTGCTGATGATATATCTAGCACTTATACCAGAGACAGAGAGTGATCTGAATAAAATTCTAATATGTAACCATGGAAATAATCATGGCCAAATATCAGCTGAAGATCAGTAAGAAGAAGATTATGAAAATGGTGTGCAGCAAGTGAGAAGAGGCCAAAACCAACATTAAACTACGAAAACAAACACTGGAAGAGGTGAAAGAGTCTGTTGTCTGGGAAGCCAAGTAACCATCAATGGACGAAGCAAGAAAGAAATAGTCAGTAGAATAGCTCAGGCAAAGAGGGTATTTTATCAGAAGAGGAATATACTTACAGCTGGAAATACAAGTGCAGAAGTAAGGAAACAATTCATCAAGATATAATTCTGAAGCATGTATCTTTACGGCAGTGAGGCATGGATGATGACAGCAGCAGAGAAGAAAAGAGTGGAAGCATTCAAAATGTGGTGCTACCAAAGAATGATGATATGGAGATAAAATGGATTGACTGAGTGACAAACGAAGAAGTCTTAAGAAGAGTGAGAGAAAAGAGAAGACTGCTGAAAACTCTCAAAAGAAGACAGGACAACTTAGTTGGCCATATCTTTAGACACAATTGAAGGATGTGAAAGAGAATTATGTTAATATGAAGAGGTTGGCTGATAAAATAATTGAGTGGAGGGCTGCGTCAAACCAATCCTAGGATTGTTGACCAATGATAATGATGATGATGATTATGATCATATGCAGTTGAATACAATGTCACACTTGGTCTCATGACTATTGCCACTAAATTGTCAGTACCAGTAAACTAAGTTCAGTTCTTTTAATGATTTTTACTTTATCATTTAAACTTGCATCATTCTGTAATACACCACTTCTAAGTTTTACCAAAGAAGTAACGTTTTATTGAAATTGCTGTGTTATTTATATATATATATTTTTTTTTTATTGCCTCATGAGTCCTTCTGAACCTTATCAGTCTCATCAGGAGGTGCACTTTTTTAAAACTTATAACATATTATAATACTGTGTCCATATCATAGTTGGGATTAACGATTAAAAAATTAATGATTAAAATTAATCGTTAAAAATGTGGTTAACTATTTAAATTAATCATTACTTCTTAGAAGAGTTAGCTTTTAATCGTTAAAATTTTGCATAAAGGGATACAAGACTAACTTCAGTCAATTTTTTGCGTTAATTTTTGGTAAATGTTGACCTGGTCGAATTTGGGTGCTAAGCTTGCCCAACAGTCGAAGGGAAAAATAAAATGGTATGTAAAAATTCAATATAACTGCTGGTTAGCTGTGCAAGAATGTAATGAATAGGCCGAGACAAATACATCCAAACAAAAGCGGGGTTGAGGGTCGAGTGACCGCCAAAGTTTAGGAGTTTGATTGGTTTGAGGAGACCATAGTTGCACCATCCCGTTCATCGCGGGAACCTCAGAAAAGATCACCAGAATCCTAAAGAAGCATGACGTGGGGACTAGGTTCAATTGTGTGAAAAAAAGATTGCCAGCGCCCTGCCTGGACCCAAGGACAACTTGCCACAAGAGTTATCCGAAGGCGTGTATCGAGTGCCATGCTCCTGCGGTCGTTCTTACATTGGCGAAACATGCAGAGCCATGGGCACACGCATGAAAGAACACCAAAGGGCGACCAAAAATAAGCAATTCCGACTGTCAGCCATTGCCGAACATGCATGGAGCGAGCCTGGCCATGGGATTAAATTTGAGGAGGCGACAATAATAGCCAAGGAGAGCCGCTATTATCCCAGGCTCATCAGAGAGGCAATAGAGATATGGAAAACTCCCACGAATTTCAACAGAGAAGATGGCTATACCCTAAACACTGCGTGGAAAAGAATCATCCATCCCGGCCAATCACAGCGCAGCACAGACTCTACCAGCCCTATATAAGACAGCAAAAAAGCAGCTTTCCTCACCTTCGACCTGAAGACGCTAGCAGGACGGCTAGCGAAACTGTTGTCACCCCCAGTCAACATATGCGGACCCAGAACCCGATATGCAGAGAACATTTAATCAGTTAATTTTTTTGGTAACTTTCCCAACTATGATCCATAGTATGATATACAAGAAAATACAATTAGTCTCTCAATTATCTTTGATGTCACATTTCTAACAAATGCTTCATTTATGTAATACATAAAAAATGTCTGAAAGTTAAATAAACATATTCAAGATTCTTAGTAGTGATGCAGTAATTATGATGGATGGATTATAATGACTTTGTCATGTTGGTTGGGAGTTGCACATCCCAATGACCCCTAGTGCTGCACTGGCAGGAACAATGAAAGTTTCTCTCTGTAGAGGCAATTTATGTGACACGCGTCGAAGGGTAGAATTCAAAGAAAAGGTAGCCCCCACAAAGAGCATCAATTTATCATCAAGGCAGCTACAAATGGGCATTTGGTTTTTGTAGGATGGCCTATCAAGTGGTTGTGTCAATTTAAATATGATATTGGAGAAAGCAATGAAAAAACTATAACTGTTTAGCTCTTGCCTTTAACAGCAAATTGGGCTGAAGAGGAATGAAAAATGATAGGAATGAGGTTAGGGAGTACAATTTGGGATTGATATGTGAATGAGATGAAAAACAGCTAAGTTTTAGTGAAGGAATAGCTTAATGATAACAAATTAAAAACTATAAAAATGATTTCAAAATTACCTGTTGAAGCATTATGCGATTCACCCTTGGTAGGTCTGCAATTTTGCCAAACACCAGTCGTCCCACTCCAGAGGTAACACCGATGCACATCACTAAAATTTTTCCATCATTTTCAGGAAATCTAATACTGACAAATTTTACCTAAAATTAAATGAAAAATAATTGAAGTAATTAAACTACATTAAAGAAGCGGAGCAATTCAAACAAATATTGGTCAATTAGTGTCAACTGAGTAATTCCATTTTGGAACCAATGATGAATAAATGAAATAATTTCCTTGTATAAACAACTTGAGCACTTGATTGACCTACCATGTGCACATATGGAACAAAATACCCAAAGAGTGCCGCTGGAATTGCTATTGCCCATATCACATACTTCTTCTTCTTCCATATATCAAAATTGATACCTAATGCACGCTTTCTCTTTTCAATTTTCAATACGTGTATTGCTTCAGCCTGGAAAGAAAAATAAAAAAAACATATAAAAACCAATATTAATGTAAAAGCAAATCAACAGTATGTGACTAATAAAATGAAAGAAGCTTAAAACTTATCAAATTAAAACATGGGACTGAAC
Source organism: Platycnemis pennipes (assembly GCA_933228895.1). Taxonomy (NCBI): domain Eukaryota; kingdom Metazoa; phylum Arthropoda; class Insecta; order Odonata; family Platycnemididae; genus Platycnemis; species Platycnemis pennipes. Next base: position 97,542,956 of record OW121848.1, on the reverse strand, counting down.
ATTTTGCTTAATGATGAGCGACATTGAAACATTTGATCACTAAGCAAATTATCAAAATATGAAATGCAGAATTACTGTGAAAATTATATTTCAAAATCAAAACAGTAGTTGAAATGACACAAAAAATGATCATTTGCAATTTTCAGATGTAGTAAAGTTGTGCTCAACCCAAAGGTTGGTCTGGTTGGTGAGGGTAGAGATCAACAACAACTCACTAAGCCCAATGGTGTGTGAAATTCACACAACAGGGCAGGGCGACAGTTCCTTTCCCTGTGCCATCGGCAGTTTCCTAGAAAGTTATGATTCCCAGAAAAAAATCCCACTTGGGTTTCTTTAACACGTCTAAAGGCTCCAGGATTTAAACCAGGATTCGAACTCAGAACCTCTGTTTCCAGAATGTAATAAAGTATAGTGACACTACAATGATCTCGGTCATTACCTCTTACCTGTTTTGATTGACTGAATATTTACATTCAAATGGTTATTGCCAACCCAAATAGCTCTAATTACCTACAGCATGTTCTTTGACATAAGATTTCCAGCAGCTGCAAAGGTGGGATGATAAGAAAATCCAGTGATAATGGTAGAGAAAGTAAAAGCAAAAAACCTGATTCCCAGATGGACTCAAGGGAGAGGACTCCACTGTTGCTGTGCCATTCTTCATTTGATCAGCCTCAATGGGGACTTTCCGTGGATGCTTGAAACAGGTGGCGCAGATAGGAATTAAAGCTGCAAGGCCAGCCAATGCCCTTAGTGTAGTTTCTAGGCCAGTATTGACCATGAGCCAACCCATGGCTAGAGGAAGGATAATGGTGAAGACAGAGCTCCCTGCTGTAACAATGCCATTGGCTAACCCCAGGCGTCGATTGAAGTGTAACGGTAGGACAGCAAGGGATGGGGTATAAGCTAATGATGAGCCAACCCCAAAGAGTACTCCATATGTCAAATACAGAGCCTCAACCTGAAAACAAGAATGATAATTGATTTATGATTTCTTAGATCATGGGAATTTAGGATGAGATGGATATACTTGATTATATTTTCCATCATTAACCTGTTTGTAAAATATTATGCTCATAAAAGAAAAAAACACTTGCAGGCTAGAGTTAAAAAATTGAACTTCAGTTTCATTTTTTATAGCCTTTGTTGAATTTTTCACCAGGTGAAATAGAACCACTTTCAAGCATTCCATCAAATGGTCACAAGAGCAAGTGCAAAGTCACAAAACTTTTCATCCAAACATTTCTCAATTAAAGAAAATTAGAGTGGCATCACAAAAATAAATTAATTGAAATGTGATGCATCTTAATGGTTTCCTTAATAGGTCATAAACAAACTACTCACACTATGAGATAAAAAAGAAGATGCCATCATCCCAATAGCTGCCAGGCATCCTCCAAACACAGCAGTTGGCCTGATTCCAAAGCGGTCCGTCAGCACTCCAGCAACAGGCGAGAGGGCGAACGTGCATCCGATGGTCAGCGAACCCACCAAAGCTGCCGGCGTCAGAGGCCGCTGTTATTCCTGAGATTCATAACCCAGCCCAAAGTGAAATTCATGCCTACTGGGGACTCTTTGAATGCCATTCAGGACTGCCTGTTTTCCTCTAGAGGGCAAATATCTCACTACTAGATCTTTTTTGATCGTGAAGGAAGTGAGTTTGAATGAAGGGAAATATCACTTGATATATTGCAGTAAAAAATTGAAAGTATCTCTGTAAGGGAATGGGACTATATTTGTTCTTGGTTTGAATAAATTTCCGTGAAAAAATGGGAGACTAAGCAAAGAAAATTTTTAAGAGCCCCCAATCAAACTAAATTAAATAATTCACTTGGCTTGCTTTGGACCCAGTAGTTTACCCATAAATTAGTGAAACTATCTCCACAAAAACTAAATATCAAATATCGTCAGGCTAAAGGTAATCCTGTATTAAGTTAACAGAGGGGTATAAAGAGGCTGCTACATACTTTATTCTCAGCTTGATTAGATCTCACTTTCCCCTATTTCAGTCATTGTTCATGTCCACAAAAATTTACATCACCTTAAGCTAGATAATTATTGACACCAACTTACCTTATAACTCTCAAAATATGAAAAGAGAATTGGTAACTCATGGTTACTCATTCCTGCTAGAATATTAGCTGAATTGTGGTAATCTTTTTGTGATAGGAGGGGATGAATTCAAGACTGACATTTATTACTAATCACATAAGGAAAATTATGAACATATTTTTACAATTCTTCTACAACATAGAGCATTTTGATGGGCACCGTTTTAAAGTTAGATGTGTAATGTAGTCGGTCCAGTAAAAAAAAAAATATCCCTGAATGCATGCACCCCGCACGACAACACGAGTTAACGTTGGCAATCACTCATGTGTTCAAGACACTTTTTTTTTAAACGAGATACTCAATCTCACCTTCTTATCGGTTGACTTGATCCTATTCCTGCGGGCACCTTCTAAATCAGTAAGCATTAACATAATCCACGCACTTTTTTCCTGCATATGCTGATCAGATTTTCCGATTGTTGGTACTTGAAACCTTCCAGAACCTCGACACAAGTATAATAAGTTTTGGCTCTTGGAATGGAATGGCATGACAGCGAAAAAATCCACTTGATTCACGCGTCGAAATCAAAGCAAGCGCTTCTCGAGCAATATTTTCGTTGGAAGCAACAGGTCATGTATTATTCCACCCATATATTATGTCACGCTGATTTTCCACTATTTTAACCCCCTCCCCTCCGATACTGTTTCGTATCATCCTCTAATAACCCCCAATAAATTACGGATTTTGCAAAGGAACTCTCTCTCTTTCGTGAGTTGTAAAACAGACTTTAAAAATACTTTATATCTCAATGCTATTATTTATTCAGTAATCATAATGTGTAGCAACATGATTATTTGAACGTAATAAATTTATAATGCATATTTCTCACAAAGTAGCGGATGGCTTGACCCCCACTCTCGAATCGCATAAGTTGGCCAAACTCACACCTTTTAGCTACATAATTTATAGACAACCCTAACGGGAAAATAGTTTTGTGGCAACGTCATGGATATATTACGTGTTGTCGCTATCGTTTCCGAAAGTTTACGTAAGCGCTCAGCTCTCAATCGTTCTTGCTCATTTTTATACGAATTAAAACGAGATTTGAAAAAAAAGGAAAAAAGGTGGTCGGTAGATCTCGCTCTACTGCGCCAAATTAAACAACGATGGCGCGAGCACGGCCATTTTAAATAACCATGATCTCACCTGTGAAATTCTGAAGTCAAGCCCAAGGCTAGTTGTAAGGGTACGTTTTGTTTTTGAAGGTAGGTACACAATCTCAGGTTACATTCTTAGAATAATTCAATTCACGCTCCTTTGGTGCAAATGAGAAAGGCGTGGCAGGAAATATTCCTCTTTTCTTGCTATTTCAAAAACATTATTTAAGAGATGTCGGCAGTCCAACCAAGGGAGATGTCACTACACGCGACCGATTACAAGAGTTTTCTAGAGACTAGTAGAGAGGATGTTTGAGTATAACAAATATGAGGAGGAACTAAACAATAGTCCACATTTTATGTGTCAATGTATTTTATTTCAAGGTTTCATTTTTTTACAAGGTTTTCTTTGCACTAATATCACAGATATTAAGTCCGAAAGTTTACGATTACGTTCAATGCTGCTTTAAGAGTCAACTTGAAAGTTTCCTTGTGGCATAAGGAGACGAGTCTGAGGGTCTGAGTCCCCAATCGCTGGGAAAATAAGGTCCTCGTATGTACAAAATATGCGCCAACCAGACGACTACAGGACTGCGGCGACGAAGAGGTATTGGCCATGAAGCAACGGCAAGGTCGACTGCTCACACAAGAGCCCTACTAAAGAGAGCCCGATAAAAGGGAGGAAGGGGGCATCTAACGACGTCGACGATGGTGGAAACAAACACATGCAGCGCAAATTCGCGTTCCGACGATGCACGCTTGGCATATCCTGACGGGAGGCGTACGTACGAGAACCTCGGGCAATGAATGATTTACTTTTACTCAAAGCTAAGAGGTCACTTTGAGTGACATCTTAAGACTAAGAGGTCACTTTGTCCACGTTCCCCGAATTAAGCATCAATTAATCAATGAAAATTCCCGGGTTCAAATCCTGTCAGTGGTTGAGACTTTCCGCCCACCACTTGATTGCGTATGAAGAGTACAAGTGCAGTACTCCTCCCGGCGGGCAGGACGTTCATCAGTTGGTCCTTTGGTAGGTACGTATCGTACAGAATTCCCGACAGTTATCTCTCCTACCTTTCTCCATCCATCAAAGGGGTCCTTCCCTTATCTAGCTATCAATATAATCTTAATGGTGAAAATTACCTCAGCTACCCGTCGCCCCCCCTCCAAATAATAGTAACGAGCACCACTTTTAAGGAGTTCAATCAGATAAGGGGAGTCGGTAATTATGTTCTATCATCCGTACATTTCTGTATTAAAGCTGAGGAATCACGAATCACATTAAGTGTTCAGGCTCCGTCGAATAATTTGGCGTGAGATTATATTACTTCATAACAATTTGAATGCATTGTATGGCATTAACCGACGTGGCGTTAGGTGTAGGTGAGGAACGTTCGTGGAGATGAAAATAGAGCAACTGGTACCGGCGTTAAAAATGGACCCTCAGGTCAAAGATGTTAGACAGATCATTAGAAGGACTCAGTGTAAGGGTGGAAGTGTGGGAGTAGGAAAGGGTGAGTAAATAAGGTGAGGATGTTGAAGATTTTTATTGATACTTTTATTACCTCCAACAGAAGTACTACCAGAGAATAGCTACCGTAAGAGCGCCGTTGATTTCGTAGCGTTACGATTTGTGCCAAAGGCGCAAACGGCGTTGGCCACTTGGTTACGATTTTGTGAGTGCAGGCAGTGCGGTGTGGAGGTCGTTTACCCCCCATCTGATCAGAGGTGTAGATTTCCTACGCAAGTATAGTATTATTACTCCTGATTGACCAAGAAGGATCTCACATTGTGTAATTCTGGACCACGCGGGGTTCATTAGGCGTGTTCACGGGCCGCAATCTGAACTTCCTCATATCATTGTCCAAAAACCATGACACCTAGCGTATTTCGTTCACCATTTGCTCCAACGTGAGATGATGGGCGATTTATAAACATTCACATCCAACATAGCATCATAAAAATCCAGCGAGTATTATACCTAACGCCTGAAATTATTTAGCCATTCTACGTACTGTGAAAATGAAAATTGACATATATTACTGATGCTTCCAAGTATTACATGTAAGCGCGCTGAATCTGGAAAATATGGCCAACATCGTTGTCTCGGTGAGAAAAACAAATAAGCGAATACGATGGCGAATAACCAAGGTCACACATCTCGCAAGCAGACAAGCTTGCCTTCGTCACTCACAGACATGTTTATGGAGGACATGGGACGAAAGTGCAGGAAGAAACTTCTCTCATTCTTCTAAAATATCATTTTTCAAAACCACATAGCACTGCTATCTTTCCCGCGCACTTTGAATCTGATAAGGATTATGACAATGGGATCGTTTACCATATTTTTTTACTGTCGAATCTGATAGAGTTTGTAAAATAAAAAGACCCGTATATTTCCTTTTCTTGATCCGACAATTATTTCCCGAGTTATAAGCGGCGAAAAACTGATGTTTTTAACCCTTTCGGAAAAGTGGGTGTGGTGCAACCTCTGACGTATAACGACTTCGTCGAATCAGAACTGAGCCCGCGAAGCTACTTTGCCTTATCGCAATGGGGGGGACACAGCTGACTCGGCCAATGGGAATGATTGCGACAGCATCTGTGCGAGCAGACCTTCCGAGAATCCCCCTCCACTCCCTTCCTCTCCCCTGAAAGCAGTCAAGGACGGGAGGAAAATGACGTCAATGTTATCACAGCAGCATTTTCGGTGGGCGTCACCTTTGGCTTATTTTAATTTTTGATTTATGAGTGAATGGTTGTGGTTAGAAGATTAATTTTTTCACTAAAATTCTTTTTTCGTTTCCATCTAACGATTTCGTGTACAAAATTGCGATTTCGGTTCCGAGTAAACGCCCCCATTCGGATGAAGCAACATAGAGTAAATCTACGACATGAAAACATCTTTTGCAGGTAAAATTCGGTTTGGAGGTGCTCAAACTACTGAGGTCTTCATCTAACTTAAGTTAAATTATGAGAGAAAAAAAGATCTATGCAGCTACACCACCATGGAAAATGTTACTTCTTAACAGAGACAAAACGGAAACGAAAAAATTACGTAATACCGATTCACTTGACCGAATGCATAAGGCAAATGTTCTCCGATATCGACGTCTCATTTGGAGAATTGATCATGAACGCGCAAACAGTTTAGCGCAACAGTTGAAAAATATAAAATTCAGAACACGTTTCTTTCCAATGAAATAAAAAAATTACGACTATTTTTTAAAGCGAGGACGCGAATGGTTCAAAGCAAGTGCCTCGTTGATCCACCCACGTTAATACCTCAATTTGTCTATTCACGAAAAACTCATTTTGGTTTAATTGAATCGGCATCGATGAGTGTTGAATCATTAGAAAATAATTTGTGAATTCAGGAATCTATTAGATTTGTGAGCTACTAATGAGGTACGATCACTCCAAGATGGGGTGGCTGCCGTAGGATCCACCCATATTCTCCGCTGAAGGTGACGATACGGAACCCCGAGTACCACGATACCAGTGTTCGCCACGGATCCTCAGACATACTACTAATGAAGACGTGGCACTGCAAGTACTCATTACTCTCACTCTACCCGTGTAGGCATTTTTCAACTGAGCTAACTTCCCGTCTCTCTTCATGATATCTAAAATACATAACCTTGTCCTCTTCCATTCCCCTAACTCAGTATTCTATCAACACCGACACCAACACCTTCTCATTTTTCAACAGAGTAAATTTTCCGTCTCACTTCATGATATTTGAAATACATAACCTTGTCCTCTCCATGTTCATCTTACTAAGTATTCTATCACCTCTAGGAGTCTCCCATCACCTCTCATTGCAGCCTCGAACGATTTTACATCAGAATTTTCTCCAGCGATTTCCTTTCCTCCTTTCTTGATTCTGGAAAGTTTTCATCCTTCAGTCCACTTACTTTCTCCATCCCTTTCCACTTTCAAATAACTTGTTTTTCTTTCTAAACAATTCTCATTTGATTTGCAAAGAAAATCGGGATGGAAATTATTTTCACTGCTCAAATAGCCAAGTGCATAGAATATAATACTCGATGGCTTGGTATGTAGCTTGATATATTTATCGCAAATGTTCAAACCTAGAAAGCCAGTAGCGGTAGCTGAGTCGCTAACGTGTCCCCTGGTAAACCAAGGGTAGTGGGTTCGATTCCCGCCCAGGGAATTGATGCTGTACTTGTCTTGGATTAAGATAGTTACATCTCCGTTACAAACTTAGCCATCAGAGCATCTAAAAACCAAAGTCTAAAACTACTACTTGCACCTAGAAAAATACCAGAAGGATCGACATTAAATTGGCCTTACATTAATATTCACTATTAAGAGCTTCCTTTGTACAATGAGTAATGTAATTTACAAATTAACTTCACACTAAACACAGGAGTGAATTTCAAGTTGTGTTACTTAAACTCACTCAACCTTATTCTTGAGAAAGGGCTTACTGACTTAGTCTTTTCCATTTTACCATTCTCCTCGAAGTCGGCTAGTTCAATAATTTTTACGACGCGGGCGTCATATAATGACGCCTTCGGAGACCAACCTGATGCCATTTGCCAAGTATTTGGGGATGAAGCATTCTCCCCATCGTATCTAAGTACAAGGATTTATTTCAAGCCAACCGGCGAGAGCTCCATCGACGAGAGAAAGCACCAATCCCACCGTTTAATTCACGGGCAAATCACGCGCGCGATCCACAAAACAGGAGGCAAATCCATTTGGAAACCACCAACGTACTACTCCAGGAGAGACAGCGTTTACCCTCCATCATTCACTGAAGCGTCCATCCTCAGCGAGGAACTCTATTTTTTTCATGCCCCTGCCATTTATCTTATCTCTCTGAGCATGGCGGGAGACGAAGAAGGCTCCCCGGCCCGATTTTGTGAGTCTTTCTCACGAAAGATGTCGGACGCAGATCACTTATAAGGAAGAGGATAGGATCAGGGACATTTACGGCTGGAGCTCATCGCCTTTGCCGGTGCGAAATGTGAAGGAAGGGATAGGGTTACTCACGACGCAGTGTGTCGCATGCTTTTTTTTTCATTTCCACCACACCGCGTTTCTCTGGCCCCTGAACGTTCCCCCGTCACTTTTTGTACCGCGTAAAACTTCATGCCATGTGTTTAAGTTTGCCAAGAAAGAGTAATGAACTACGTATCCTGCAATGAAATACTCACCTAATACTAAGGCTAAAGGAATGTCACTAACAATTAAAATTTCAAACGTACTCTCCTAAAAGTGCTTTTTCTATAGCAATCCAGCGTCAGCAATTATGAGTACGATGAATAATTCCAAAGTTGGCATAGTTGGAACGGAGAAACCTCCCTTGGACCACCCTCGAATTCCTAAATAGCTGATGTGGCTAGAGTATTGGATTCCCATTCTGAAGGCCCTGAAGCCTCGGCTGCGTAAGAGATGTTTCATACGAATACCGGTCCTTACTTGTGCCGTTGGAGATAAGTTCAGTACTCTGTCCATCAGATGGGACGTTAACCGTGGACGCCTTGGCATCTTTCGCATCGGAGCAGGCTAATGCTGACGAAGGGTTTCGTTCCACCCTTCCTCCGTTCCCAAAATAAATCCTCCATATACCCAATTACTCACCAATCCTAAATGGTGAGATGACCTAAGCTGTCGATCGTTTGCCCCGAAAAACTGAACCCGCCATTCCGAGAGTCTCACGGCTGGAAATGTTGTTCGGAGTGCCCCAAATCGATGTCGATTGTGTGTATGGATGTGGAGGATAAGCCCAAAAAGAGCATGCTACGTTGTTCAGCCATTTTGAGACGATGGAAGAGATTATGTGTTATGATGGAGGACGGTGTTAGAGGAAGAGGTAGTCCGAGGGAGTCAAGGGGGATGTGACAGAAGAGACTCTCAAGAAGAGGATTTTTTGGCGTCTCAGGAAGAGGACGACAAGTAAGTATTCGAGGGGAGGAGAATGGAGAAGAAATTAGGATCTCACAGCCGGTTTCCCCGGCCTATAGCAACTGACCACGCTTTACTGACTATGCATGCCCAGTGAACGGAGTGAAAAGCAATCAAGGGTGCCCGAGGCATCACTCGGTGGCATGGGAACCACGGTTCCTCGGCCCCGCAGCCGAACTCCCTGCCCAGCGGCTCAGTTCGATAAAGGCCACGACTCATCCGATTTCCCGTTTAGTTCTTTTCGAATCAATCCTATACCAAATTTCATACCTCGCCACCTCTGCCAATCGGACCAGGGGCTCAATAAAAGCGGGTCATATCATCAAAATTCTTGGCGGGTCCGATCCCTTTATTATCGTTATTTTTTCAATTTCGCTCGTGAGACAAAACATTTCGAATCGCCACTCCTCAAATTTTGTCGGAGGCCCTAAGTCGCTAATATCAGTCGGTGGCGCGGATCTTTAATACGGTTACTTTGAATAGGGCACTTATAGAGGAGTTTGCGTTGCTGGTAACGATAGCGCGAAATGAGGATCCGATGATCCATGATCCCAACCTTGATACCCGGGAACAGCGCAAATATGTTAACGATTATAGTTGTGCAAATAATGATAATGAATGTGATCCGATCAGTTTCTAAGTTACAGTGGCGACACACGGGTGGCCGGTGAATTCTAAACAAAAATATCGGCTGGCCTGGGATGCGGTTGGTGGCGAGGGAGCAAGTGGATAGCAGAGCAAAGGGACAGCCGCGGGGAGGTTTATCCACCTTTCACTCACTCATCTGGGATTCCAGCCGTCGACGGCTGCCGGCGGTGTTCGGAATCTAGCCGCTCTGGACGGTAGTTCCAGAAACTCGCGCCGCGCAGAGCCGTAAGAGCGAGTCAACACCTACAACAGGTGCGCACCGACTGCGCTCAATTAAGACTTTCCATCCACTAGCGTGAAGGAAATTCGTTCCGCAAAGCCGTCACGCCGGCCGACTGATGATTTAATGAAGTCTAGTAATTGTAAATGCTTTAAGCGACAAATCTCGAAAGCAACATTTCTGTGCCAACGCAAAACTTACGTTTTCCCATTGGCAAGGACAAGTACTACATATGTAAAAGCCGAGTTTATAAGTAAGAGATTATGCTGAACACAAACCCTTAGACAAGAGACTAATTACGAGTAACCCAATTTTTTGAATATTCGATATAATGTCTTCCTTGATATGACATGCAGGCATCTCATGTTAGTTTTCGTTGAAAGCTACGTCATAATTCTAATTGAAGTAGCTTATTAGCCTCAACTTACACTGAGTGATTCAGACAGCTTTTTTATAACACAGTAGCCAGCTGGATAGATAATTTGTAGACAACCATGTGAACCAACTTTTTCACGACAATATTCATTAAGGAATCGATTCTCTCCTGAAGTAAAACTTTATTTTCTGTCCTCCCAGAGATATTGCGTCTCAGACGCTGAACGGATACGAACTACGAATTTTATGGGGTGTGTGAATTATTATTCTACAATAACATCTGCTTTAATTCGTCTTCACTATTTTCTAAGGCGAAAGTTTTTCTTAAGCCTGAATCACACGATCATTTTTTACGTCCCTTTTCAGGGATAGCTCAAATGATAGCTTAAAAATGATCGTCTAACTTGATCACTTCACGGATAGCGGCAATGATAGGGATCGCTATCCCTTTTCTCGTCATTTGAGCACGTCCTTTTTTCCGTCCCTCATGCCTGTCATTTAGCCAATCAGAGCGCTCGTTCTGAAAGAACCTTTTGGCTGCAGCCAAAAGCAGTCGACGACGATGTAAATAATCCATAGTTACGAAGTTGTTTACCGTATCTCGCGAACAGAAATGATACGAGAGGGGACGGTAAAAATGATCGTGTGAGCTGCGAAATGATAGCTTGAGCTATCATTTTTGCGGTCCCTAAAAGCTATAGCTTAAATGATCCATTTAATGGGACGAGAAAAATGATCGTGTGATTCGGGCTTTAACATCAGCAGTGATTTTTTTGTGCTACTACAAGCAGCTCAATAAACTAATGCTTAATTGTTTGGGGAAAAGCCAACTAAAGCAGGAGTCTGTTGTTGAATAATGGACAGCCAACCTCGCTTTATCCTAAAGAAACCCAACTTTGAACAATTGCCTTCTTCCAATCACTGAATAGGAAAATCTATGTAATGGAATTGAGAAACTACAGGTAAACGTCGTGAAGTATAGAAGAACTGAAAAGCAACTGCTAGTAATTCAGCGAAGAAACATTAAAAGAACTAACGATAGAGACATTGAGACAATTGGCGGCGCGGCGTACGTTTACATTTATCCGAGAGTTGAATAGGGAAAAAATCGACATCTTGTGTGGGTTTCTAAGCCACATTTGGACTACAACGATTTGACCTATGAAGGAACATCGCATCATATGCCCTTTTACATAGGATTCGGACGACATCGATGTACAGAAATAATTATAATGTTACGCATGTAATCCAGCATTTATAATACAGCTCCTTAAAAACAAAGCAAGAGGAATATCGTCAATATTTTACGTGCAAAGAGACAGCATTCGGCCCCAAGACCTGAGAATAAGCAAGTTTTACCACTACGCTGGTGATGTGGTCGGCTAATATATCTACATATTGAATTCAGTCTTGGAACCATTCATAGTTCACAGCATGCAGTTTTATTCAACGGCATCAATAGATCTGTAACGAGGGTTGATATTTTGAATGGAATGCTGCAGATAAAATTTTACATCACAGCATCGCAATGGGGCATCGCTGAAGTATTGTGCAATCCGACCAATGTTTCGCAATACCTCTGAAGCCCTGCCGTGTGGGACTATACAGGGCATTCAGAAAGAGAATAGGAAGAAAAAGTGAATCATCATCATAAGAAAACAATCCTAAGATTGATTTAACGCTATATTCACAATGTTTTCCATACTTTTATGCAAGGCCTTCATTTGTCATTCCTTCCATTCACTTTCCACGATTCTCCAGGATTCCTCATCCACAATTGTCTTCATCAAGCCATCATCGATTCTCAAGATATGACCGATTAGCTTGCCCGTGAATAGCATGATAAAAGGCAAAAACTGGCCTTGCGAAAAATCTGAAGTAGGTAATAGCAGCAACCACAGAACGCTCTACTTCAGCGAGGTGCGGTGTACTTCATCGTATGTGCAAGGACCTAATGGATATGAATTTCCGTGAGATAGCAACTAACAGGTCCAGGGCCAAGCATGCTTCGTGTGCCGTGATTTTTGGAGTCAGTATGAGTCCCTCTATGCTGCATATCAAAACAATAGCCATGACATATTCTCAATACTATGCGGCAAAACACATTACCCTGAAATATGTATCATGGGACATATGTGACAGCAGTCTTCCGACAGCATTAATCGTTGATTATTGTTCGGAAGTTCTTCGGAGTCGATTTACACTCCAATCAGATTTGATGTCCATTTTTTCATATACGCTGAAAAATAACTTCCTTTGCGATGCACGAACGAATTATTGAATTTCTAAAGCTAGTTCTTTAGAAAAGATATTATCCGTCCGTTTTTTTATTGTACGTGTAAAATAAAGTTCACAAGATACCAATGCCTTCCATCCACTTATCTTCCAGAGGTTCGAGATAAACGGTAGTCCAGATCTCACCCTTCCTCAATAGCAAGCAGCATAACAAAACGCCAGATTCACCACACGGTTACGCAATACGTTACGGCTCCGATGCGAAATGTTCCTGGCTTCATGTTTCCCTTAGCCATAAAAGATAAGATAGAAGCGTGATATCACTGAAACAGTGGAGGATTCTGAGCAGGACTGCATTTTTCTGGATATGCTTGTTGGAAGCCTTCGACGAAAAAATCATTATGACATAATTAGACCATATTTGCATTTCAAACCTCTTCAGATTCCCAAAAGAAGACATCTTGTCCGTGTTTCGCGAGGCTTCACCCTCATATATTCCTGAATTTTAAGCGCGATACGTCAAGTCTACGTCTTACCCACGGGCGGCTTGGGAAGTTTGTACCGAGATTAATCAGTCGTGTGCATGTGAGCGACGATGAGAGCCAAGAATGCAGTAAGCAAGTGAAATAAAAGAATTGAAAGAAAGCGAGTAGCCCTAAATTTCTTCGGTAATGATGCCTTCCTTCGGAAATACAGGAGGCAACCCCGTAACACACTCTACTGCTGAATCTGCATCAGGTTCAACTCTGCATTGCTTGCTCGTGTATGTATCGCCAGAAAAAGATGAGTGGTGGACACCATTGTGAGTATAGAGATTTTTTTCTTGCGCACGACGTCTATTTTTAACTACTTAGAACCAGTACTTAAGGCAAACGATATCGTGGACAAGTATAGGATGCGCTGCGTATCCGAGATTAACAAAGCATAGGAGTCAAGTTGTAATATTATCATGTAATGGTCCAATATTAATGGCAACAGTCGCTAAAGTTTTCATTTTGACATGGATCTGCCTCGAGGATACAGAAATAAATAAGATGAAGTTCACTAAAAGTACTATAATTATGAAGTGAAGGAGCCCGAAAGAATCAGATGTGAAAAAGTGAGGATGGAATAAGATGTTTGCAATGTGTTATCATATATGAGAGCGGCATGAATCACATGTGCAGAAAAACCAGTTGTTTCGCTGCACAAAACAAGAGTTTTTACTACACCATGGAAATAAAATAAAACAAGCCAAATAAAACATATTATGTAATGACCTCATTCTCGGGAGCGAAATGCTATTGCAGAATCCTAAAAGTTATGCACCCGTATTCATACTTAAATACACATTTGTATTCCCCATCCCCGTAACGATGATCGAGTCTCTGCCGTGTGTCAATAGGTGGGTTTCACGGACGCGCAAATGTGAGAATGGTATATTAAAGGTTCATTCTGATTTTATCGTGGAATCACAATGGTTGCGATGAACAGAAATGGTAGTTCTGGCAACTTTGGGCATTGGTTACGAAGAAAATTATCGCCGAACACGACAATTTAGAGGAAATTCAGTGTTCGATGCGTGTTGGCGTTTGGAATCGCCTGGGCCCGAACTCTGGACGAAGGGTGGTCAGCAACACGGGGAGGAATTGACGGAGAGGAGAGTTCAACTGATTCTGGTCACAAAGGTTGCGGTATAAATGACATACACAGTTCCTTGAACTGTGCTGGGCTGTCAAAGACCAATTCTCGAATATAAAGTTGAGTCACGGAAAAAAAACTTTTGATGACGTATGTCTGAATTGAGGGTATTTGAGCCGGATGACATTACGTTTCCGCATATAAACCCCTTATGCTAAATGAAATGGAAAAAAGGGATTGACTTGGCGGCTACACTACTGGCTTCCCATCTCGAGGGTCCGAGTTCGAGTGCCGTAATTGACAGGGAATTTTCAGTAGTATACCGGTCCCTACTTGGACGCTATGCGTACAGCACTCCTTCCTTCGGTTGGGACGTCAAACAACAGTTCTCTAGGAGAATTTCGCTAAGGGTAGGCTAATTCAGTCGCCGGGTCTCATTTCACCCTTCCTCCGTTCCGAATAGAAATCCTACTTACGCCCAATTATCCAACCAAAAGGTTAAACATTGGTATTTACAACTATCCCGAATCCTCACTTCTGTCCCTTGTTCCTTTTCCCATTAACTCAATGGCTGATGACCTAATCCCCCTGCCACACCCCCATGGGGCGGCTCGCAGGGTATTGTGTATATGTAGATGTAGAACCATCTCCAAAGGCGCAACTGACTTAGCTGACGGCTGCCTCCCTTAATAACGACAACGGGATATAAAAAAGAATCTCATGGCGTGGATAGCCAGAGACAGGAACGTGAAACTTTGATTCGTGACGCACACGCGTCGGAATAGCAAGTGAAAAAATTCCGTGGGAAAGCACGATTGGTCTCGCGCTTTGGCCTAAGAAAGTATCGGAAAGAGAGAGATAAGAGTCTCTTGAACACATTGAGAGCGAGATCGCGCGAGAGGGATATGCAGAAAGGGCGCTGGAATGAGGGCGGGTTCCGGCAAGAATTTCAAGTAGGTTTATAAAAGCGCAACTCGTGTCGAGGGCTTGAGAGAGGGGTGGAGGAGGCGGAGCCGTAGGAGCCTAGCGAACGAGGACACCTCAAATGGAGGAACGAGACTCATGAGCGTCGGGAGTGCCCAGCGAATGTCGACGACGGATGTGGCGGATGCTGTCGCGATCGAAACCTGAGAAATTCGGAACGACCCGATTTCGACTGATAGAGGGATTCACGTTCACTTTTGAGAAGGCGGTAGGGAACGGGACTGACCTATATGCCGAATGAGTTGCATTTAATGGTTTCGCGAAACGATAAGGATGTTGGATCTAATTAATTAGCGAACGGTACATCCGCTTTGATTCGGTATCGTCGATTCATAAAATAGGATTCTGATACGGGAATCGATTAAACACACTATCGTAAAGCTGAATTCTATTTGGGCGAACCAGTTTCAATCGTACTGATGAGCCGAAAAGAAAATACATATATCGTTAACCATTAATATCGAGTCGGATCGAGTGATTGGGGGATGGTGGGGGTGAGATGTTGAGACGGATCACCTCTCACGAATCGGCTGGGAATAGTAACCGAAATGTGGCCGATTAATACAGGTGGGCAAATTATGTCTCATCTAAGTTGTATATTCCAAAAAAATACTAATGGTTAATTTACACCGAAGCAGAACAGTTTCACGGGATTTTAATGGAAATCGAATAGTATATGTCGCGAGGGAACTTGCTTGAAATGGAAAATTATTGAGTAGATAAAGAATATTGATGGTGAAACTTTAATTCCCTTTGTATCACATAACTTTTAAGCTTGTTCATGCATGCGTAGATTTTACAATTTTAATTCATTAGACTGCTGTTATCTGGTGAATAGGGAAAATTACAGCATATGGGCGGAGCGAGCTATTTCCAACAAATTAAGGTATATATTGGTGTCCCGATCATTTCCAGCTCTCGGAATAGATACATACCACGATGCTATAAGACTTTCTTTGAGAGCTTCCAGGCTGGTGGATAAATGAAACAAGATAACAAATGACAAGATCGACCACAGCCATAATCATGTCGTCTCCAATATTCAACAGTCGTTGCTTCAAAAAAATTAATTGGAAAAAACTGCTGAATATTTATATGAAGAGAAATTTTCCGTAAGAAAGCTCTTTGAACCTGAATTTCAGAATTAAAAAATTTTGCTAGTCAAACAAAACTCCAGTTTTACCGCAAACTTCACGGCTTTAGTTTCAAAAGAACTTGGACGAGATAAAAATACCTCTGTGCGTTTGCATTTAGACACCAGCAAAAATGACGGCTGATTAATTTTTGTAGCAATAAAAATGGACGACGTCAGTTAAAATTACGGAATCTTTCATATCACATAACGATAGGCTGATGAATTTTTGTGGCAGTAAAAATAGAAGAGGTATTATTTTATTAAAGAGAAGGATCACATGGCTCGATTCCGCGTCTATTCGTGCGTACCAAATGCCTGTTTTGCAGAATTTTAGAGGTATACTAATACACTCCCATTGTGCAATCTACACATCCTACTCTACCTCGAAGGGAACATTAACATTACGTTAAATATTCTTTTAACATTTTAAACTGATTTTGTTTGGCATACACTTCACTCTCCAAGAGAATGTTGCATTTAAGATGTCTACCATATTGAAATGTCAAAATCTAACAGTCGTCACAGGATAGTGAAACAAGGTGGTTAACATGGCTAGTAAGGTAAAGAGGAAGAGAAACAGTATAGAGAAAGACAATATTGATAAACCGCGACAAAATTCTTCATTCTTAAACAAAGTACGGAAACACAACATTGATTTACCTAACCCCAAGTGAAGTGACCCGCTCTGATGATTGGTGATAAGTTGGACATTCATAACCACAAAGGTTGTAACATACAAGTGAACTTTGTTTCGACAAGCAACGCTCAGGGTACATAATGGTTTATATTCACAATAACCTTTGTGAAATAAGATGCGATTGGAGTATACATACCGTTGGACATCATCGCCGCCGCAAATTGCGAGGCCACAGACCTAGGCTTTGAAAGGCTAAGAGAAATGAGGCGAACAGGAAACTCTAAACGGTGCTACGAGAAGGGAATTTCTTAAGACTCCCGCAACACTGAGTGGAATTAAAACATAAGTATGGGGATGAAAAAAAACTCGGCACAATTTTCATAGATAAAGTTAATAACGACCTAGGTTTCGACGCTGATATATCATCATCATACACTTTAAAATGGCATAAAGGGC
Organism: Platycnemis pennipes; assembly: GCA_933228895.1. Taxonomy (NCBI): domain Eukaryota; kingdom Metazoa; phylum Arthropoda; class Insecta; order Odonata; family Platycnemididae; genus Platycnemis; species Platycnemis pennipes. The sequence goes on along the minus strand of OW121848.1, from coordinate 97,525,497 downwards.
TGAAAGATGTCGTATATCATACACCAAATAAAATAGAGGTCAAATACGACAGATTGATTTCAAATTCTATTGTCTGATAAGTTCCACGAAATCTCGCCTGAAACTTAATTTTATCGTCAAGTATTGATCATGATAATGGCGTATCCATACTGAAACAATACATCGTGAATAAAACATTATTTGCGACTACAAATAGTTAATTGAACTGGGAATCGGTTTTGCTCGTCCAATGCTATGGACTTGTTGACTGTCCTACCCACTCTTCCCTTAGACCATGTCAATATCCACACTCATTCTTTTCCACTTCTCACACGCTCCAACTCCCACACTGATTTGACATGAGACCTGGACCAAACGGTAATTTTTTTTAGGCACAAGTTCAGAGATAGTGATACTGGTTACTTGAAAATGAACGCAAGGCAATCAATGTAAGGGATATGAGCCAAGACAAGGAATCCCACCTTTTTCGTCCGCGAAAACATGCAGCCACTCTGATCCTACAGCAGTAAATATCAAATGTGCCTTTCAATCATAGGAGCAGAATAAATATGACATGCCTCCCTCTCTCGTAATGTGCGTATCTCTAGCTTTCATCTTCCCTATCCCTGAAGACCTATTGCTTAAAGTACGAGTACGAGTAAAGTACTCGTATACTTGTGCACATGCGAGAAACATGTTTTGGAAAGTGCACATATTTAGGAACTAGAACTTAATGCTTGAAAGAGCACAGGACGAGGAGACAAAGATTAGTCAATTGAATTCGGATTGAGAAGATTTCGCCTCGTAAAAATTGCCGCTCGTATACGGACAAAAACCAGAATCGACTGGTTCGGAGAGCAGTAAGGTGTGGGCGAAGGGTTCAAAGGGGCCGACCCCCGAGCAGACCCGTGGGAGAATCGCTAGTCGGCACACCAAAAACGGTCATAGGGGTCACACCCCAGCCTCGACGTGAATGTTGCGCATTCACGCGTCAGATTTTACGCAAAGGAGCGCGCGCTTGTGTGACCTCAGCCGATATATCTGCACAACAAAAACGACAGAGCTAACAAGATTTCGGGTTCCAAACCTATGGCAACACGTCCTCGAGCTGCCAATCCTTACGAAACGCCAACCTCACCCCATCGGTTGTGATATACGACATCCCTCAGATGCCCTCGCCGTCCTTGGCATTACCGGTCGGCGCGAACCGGAGGCTCGCTCGCCTCTGACACCTATGCCCGCGCACTCGACCGGAGTGGGCGACGACGCTCCCAAGTCGCCGGCGACTCCTTGGGAGGCTCAAGGGCCCGAGGAAGGATGATGGCCTTGAGGGCCTCGTCTCATCCACAGCTCCCTTCCAACCAGAGCCCCTCGGGAGACACCACCTCTTGTATCTCCCCCTGAGATCTCCCTCCACACCCATGCTTTCGACGTCCAAGGCTTTTCGGCACTAAATCAGAACTAATGGATTTTCCGCGACTCACTCATCCTCCAACCAATGTCCACTCATGTTTGAGAATCCAAACATCGCTTGGAGGGATGAATTCCTTCGCGTGTCCGTCTACTCGCCATTCAACGGGCGGGACAAGTGCGGCGCGACGTGAAAGGTCGTCTTGTGTCATTAAAAATGTAAAAAAAAAGAAGCAAAAGTTATCCCGGGCAGGCCATTGTTTTGAGACTGGGAGGCTTGGTTTTGTCCGGTTGTAAGATCCACCTCCCGGAGAATATAAAACTCCACATCGAGACGACCTGAGTCCTAAACGACATTTCTCTCGTAAAATTTTTCCGAGCTTGGAGTACCAAAAACCTGTATCATTGACGACTCACTCAGAACAAAATTGGTTGATGGGAAGTTAAATAAAAAATAATGGATGATGTGAAACTAAAATCTTAACGGGCCGGTGAAATAGCTCTAAATAACAGCCATTAAAAACAAATAAAGAGACAAGCGTGCGGAAAAGATTGACGCTCTTCCCCATTCCCTAACCTTGATATCAATTCGAGCTTATGTCCATTGTCATTCGTCGTGTTCGGATTCGATCTAGGCTTTTAACTTGGCATCTGAAGAATGCAGGAGAAATCTTGAGTGGCTCGATGGTTAACAAATGGTTTGGAGGCTAATTAAACTCGCGTCCCACTATTAACAAACGACAAAAATACAAATAGACAACACCTGCTATTATTTTCAGTGGTATGGGGAGTTGACGCTGATGAAAACTAAATATATCCCGTGGGAGAGCAATCTGGATTCTGAAGATCCACGTCCCAGACAATTGCGCTCAAGCAATGAGGCGTTCCATCGGAATTCACGAAGTTAAAAAAATCTCGTTGGGGCGACGCCTAAGCCCATTTCGGCGCGAGAATGGAACGCTGGCTCCAAGTGGTGGATCTCTACGGTGCTGCGGAATCTGCGAGGGTTGGAGGCAGCGGAAGCGAATTTATAGGACCACCTTACCCGGTCGAAAAGCTCTCATGCCATCGCAAGTCCTTATAAGAAAAAGGTCAACTCTTAACCTTGCCGGAGAATAGGACCTCAACGTCTCGTCTGCAGCAAAATTGTCGACAGCATAAATCAATTAAAATATAATCACGCATTCAAACACATATATTCGTTCCAAATCTACGTAGCCATAGTCACAATCATCGGTGCAGGGCCAAGAAAATTGATAATGTTACTCAAATTTCTTCCACGTCCTCCTATTCTAGCATACTACAGCTTCGCCCTCGGTTAATCAAACATTGCTTAACGCACGCTTTCACCATTAGGAGGCACCTAAAATTCATCCGTTTGAGGGTCTCTCGCTGACCGCGGTATTCTGATGGTTACTGCCGCGACCAGTTGACTGAACAGTCACGAGTTTGAATCCCGCCTCGGGTATCGATGCCTTGGGAAAAGTAAATGTCACTACATGGTGCAGTGTGACCCTAACAGCTGAAGCACATGAACATAATTTTTACTTCTCCTTATTGTGATATTACACTGCATTCTCTCTTGAACGGTCGGCCTCGATAGTCAGGACCGTAACATACTGGCTTGACAACTCAAAGGTCGATGGATTGAATCCCACCACGAGCATGGTATTATGTCCGTGCCAGGATTATGCTTATAAGTGGGATATAAACTATAGCAGCTGGAGCACTTTAAAACCCCTATCTATTCGCTGATATTTTCGTTGTAAAATCTCTTCATCTCACGGCACACCGTCAAGTAATCTTTACATCACTTTACTTTCATCTATTACCTCACAGCGACAAAACATAGCGTTCATAGCAATGCATTGCATCAAGTTTACACTCTTTCATGACCCACTCATCTTCCACGTTACCACACGTCCGAGCCTAGCCGCGAATACTAATCGGCTCTCTATGAAAAAAAATTGGTCGAGAGAAGTGGTAGGTACGTAATGGAAATATTTATAACGTGTACGGGTTATGGAAACGACTTTCGGTGCAAGACGATTGATAATATTCTATCTTCGACTAGAGAATAATACTCGATCTCCAGACGATGCATCTTTACTGACGCTTTAGGAGAGAGTTTGATTCCCTTGATGAGCGGATTCGTTTTACAACGGATTGACTCCTAGTGAAAGCGTTCCGACAACTTGATCTTTGGATGGTATGAATTTACATCGACTAGCATTCACTAAAGGAGCCTTCAATTAGCACACTTTCGATTTCTGGGAGGAGAATTGTCGATCATTGGAGTTTCCAATGCATTCATCTGAAGCGGTGTTGACTAGTGAAAGGGAAAGCACAACCAAACAAGAGAGCGATGAAATCCAATAAAGGATGTAAAAACGAAACGACGCCGAGAATAACGCAAACCATACCTCCTCCCTCCCGCAGACCTTGAAGAGAGCAGAGGATAATGCTGGAGAAAAAAGGAGGGAAAGAAATGCAACTCGTATTTACCGTTGCATTTCTCAGAGCTTCCATCAATAAAACAGAAAGAATATATTGACAGTTATTGGAAATTTGTAGTCATGCCAAGGGCTACATTAAAAAAAAACGCCGAGTTGGGAATGTGGTAAACGTCACTAAGGAAATTATTCCTTCTCATGCTTCAAAAATTAAGTGATTACTAAGTGAGACTCACTAAGAGTTGTCGTGAGAATATAAAAGCACGAATATTCAGCAAGATTCCATGTACTCATTTACGACGGATAAGATAAACAGATTGGCGAACACATTTCCCCAGAACGATTGATGCGAACAAATGAACTTTCAAGGTTTAGATACACTAAATAAAATGATTGGTAATGATAATATGCTTGACAAATTCCGTGGATAAATGCGCTTATTGCGGTACAAGGCTCAGTTTGGTCAATTACGTCAACTTGAACTCCATTCGATTCATTACAAGACGATGTTGACTTTGCATTTTAAGTTGTGACGTTGCCCACGTGAGCGATTTGCCTATGCACGACTGTTGACGAAAGACTTAAGAGACGCAGCCAACTTCGTGAAAGAACGTGAATGGAGATCCAGAGAAGGGAAAGTTAAGAAAGGGTGGTGATATAAAGAAATAAGATAAAAAGAACATCGCCAGCTAGGTAGGCAGCGAGGTGCTGACAACCGCGGGCAGGAGGTTCACGAGATCAAACAGTCAGAAGAGATTTCATGAGACGGCCATGAATTGAGAAATAGTTCCTCAAGGAAAATGAAGAAATATCCCAATCGTTTTGCATCAGGGGCAAAATTTTTCGGAAGTGCGGAGCATGTGCCGGAGTTGGCAATCGTATTCTCACATTTTACGACAAAAATGTATATTTTGGAACGTTAATGACGGTACTGTATGCCTAAGTAAAGGACTGCGGTGAAAATTGCAAAAACGTGTACGCCAACGGGTCTAGGTCGAGGAGACTTACGACATATGTACGTACGTACGCGATGTCACTGGCCACTAATTCCTATTAACGAGCGCGTATTGTCAAGTCCGTGGTGCTGAGAAAGCTACTACTGACAAGACATTACTCGGCTGTTTCATCTATCTATATCGGTTTTCATATATCTATTTTATAGTCTTTAGTGTAGAAGTATTCTCCAATCAACCTTATCATATGGAAACGGAGGCCTAAAAATGAAGTGAAGCCATAAAAGTCTTAATAAGGTCACGCCTATCACACTCCTATCAACTTAATCCTGTGAGGAGAGGAAGAGGGAAACGACAGCCTTGGCTTCGTTTAAGATGAATCACTTAAAATTCCAAGTCTTTCAAAATTAATTTATGTTATTTATAAGAAGCGTAAGGTGCTGGTTGGCAGGTTTTTTTGGAATAGGTATGAGAAACTGTTAGGCAAAGTTTCCAATCAAGTGGTGGTAGTAAATAGAATTAGGTTTTAAGGTGCTCCAACTGCTAAAGATATATTGTATTGTTTATTGACTTCAAAAACTTTTAAAGTCAATAAACGTAAGCCCTGCATCCATCGGCGCCACTACTTATTTTGTCGGGTTACCACCAGGTAGCTACACACTAATATTTCCTCACGGATTTCTACCTAACAGTAAAACTGGTTTTTAGGTGATCCGACAGCAACGTTCACTTCGCCCTGTAACGCACCTGACAAGAAAATGAAGAAAAGAAAGGTTCGACTATTCTAAGGTGAAGAGTAAACGTTTGGCTCTATCGTGGTGCCTTCAATCTCTCATAGTGGCCGAGCTAACTTAATTATTTCCTTTACTCGCCACCTGTAGCCACCTGTGAGACCTTATAATGATTGCCGACGAGCCCGACGAGCACAATGTTTCGAGAGTAGGCCGAAAGTGATGAATGGGTTCCAGCATTTGCCAGCCTTCACTGCTTAACTAACGGCACTAGAGCAAAGCACTCGAGCCGGTTGTGAGGTCTTTTGCTATTTCTATCTCAAGAGTGCCGGCGACACAACTCCAATCAAAGTCGGCGTTCAAAATCTCGAGGAGTAGGATAAGACAGTATTTCTAACTAACTCAAACCTTCCCTGTTCGAGCTTTCAGGGTCAAACCAAGACCAAGAAAAACTGTGGCCAAGAGAATTCGTCAGCACTTACTTTCCAAAGCACTTGGGTACGCTTTTTCGAGTTGGCTTCATCCCAAGATTACGTATTTCCTAAACGAAGGCAAGAGCCTTCCGTAAACGAGGCTGTGTAATTAAATGACAGCCATTCTAGTTTTTTAAAACTTGCAATACCCGTGGAAAACATGTCTTCCATCTACGCAGGTAAACAGATTTTAACATTCATCGCCACTTTCCATAAGCTGTACCAGAAATGACATTCGATTAAGTGTGAGTGTGTAATGCATAGGAAAAAGGATTTTATAACGACATAAAATATAGTACTTTCCGTTAAAAATAAGGATAGCGACGAATTTTCGCTCGAATGGAATTGTAACGAAAATAAAGGAAGACAACAACTTGCCTAAGTTTTTTAGTTATCAGCAAATCGCTATAATGTTGGGCAATATATTGGGCAAATGTGTTGTTTGGATGGATATTCTGCTGCACCTGGATCCTTGAACAGAAAAGTAATAGTAAAAATTATAATTATCAATTAACCTATGACTCTTGGTCTCTAAAGTTACTTTCCGAAAGAAGTGGTATGACTGTAGACAAGTTTGTACGTTTTTAAACGAAAAAAAAAGGAAAAGTTGGACTTCCTTAATTTATGTTGACACACAATATCGCGATTCAATCTCATATTAATGAAATGTACTAACACTCTCCAACTGCGCTCAACAATGCTCCCTCCGAAGGAAAAAGGCCATCTTGAATGGAGTCAAAACTTTAGTCATCAATTTAGCCATCGAGTTGTCCATTGTTGCGGTCAGAAAATGGAGTAACTAGGGTATCCTTTTGCGATGCGAACTTGAAATTCGTAGTAAAAATTATCTCTATTTTACTTTCCATTCACTTTTGAAGGAAAAATACGCAGTATATGACCAGAAAATTAAAATACGATACAGCAACGCAATTCAGACGCTGTAAAGCGAATGCAAAATGTGGATATTGTTTATCGCACTAATGAAAGTCATATATCTTAGCTATAGTTGTCTGCAAAGGTTAGTTTGTTGTCATTGATTAGTTTAGGCACCACCTTTGGTAAAAGGACCATTACTGATGCCAGTGTTATGGGACGGGTTCAAACATCCTATGAGTCACCGTGCTTAACCTCCGGATTCTGTTGCATCCGCTGTTTAACGTCCTTCCTGCCTGAAGGACGGAAAACTGCTTGAAGTGCATTTTACACAGCTTTCAACTAAATATCTAGTTAACACGAAAAAAAAGCTGCAACCCTCATGATTCGAACCCGGACTCTTTGGTGTGAAACTAGTACTCTATCCATCATATCTACTCAATCCTCTATTTTTACATTTAAAATAAACAATCAGAAATGTAGGCTAGCTTGAGGATTGAGTGAAAACGCTAAAAGAGCCAGCCAAATACCCTTATTAAATATTCTTCAAAGATCGTAGCCAACTGTAAACGATTATAAAATACTGCCTCCATTTCCGTCATCCAGTACTTAAACTATCGGTCCTCATATGGCCACTGGGAGAGTCGAGAAATGGAAATCTTGGTCAACCAATTTTGTCGCATGTATGTTAGTCGAAGAGCTCTATCTACAAGAATAAAGTTCACCTTACATAATTTGAAAGGTACAACGCCCTTTCTCAAAGGAAGTTGGTCCCAAAGGAATTTAGAATGAGACTAAACAAAGAAATCCAAGCAAAAAATGACATAAGAGCAACCAGCCTATGTAAGAATCCAGCCTAAGTATCCGGTGCATGACGTGACTGGTTTCCGTCAAAACAAGAAGGAAAAATGTACTAAAGAAGTAAATCTAATTAAAATTAAGCTATTTCGAGTTTTTTTCGATGATGGATGATTCAGTATGTAATTGATGAAATCACCATCAATTACATGCTGTGGAGAGACTTATTTTAAAGCGCTATTCCTTATTAAAGAGCGCTGCTTACCACAAACGTCTCTCTGTCATCACTTGGGGGAAAATGCGTTCGTCGCGTTTGATAAGCCTCGCTCTATTGTTGCGATAACACCTATGCGGAAGTGGCCTTGACGACTCTTTCTGTTTTGCAAGCTTTGAGATTAGACAAAAAGTGAGTCGGGAAATGGAGGAATCCGCGCTTCTTTTCTTGTAAACTTGAAAAACATTATAGCAGAACCATAACTTGGAAAAAATAGAAGTAGCAATCGCGCATCCGGAATGTGATTTCTTCATGCTGTATGAAGATAATGCACGCACTTTTATTTCCGTTCGGAACGATTTCTTCACAATGGCCGGATATTTCACACTTTAGAACATACATTGAGTATTTACTACGTCAAGAATATAACAGAATATTTTACCTATAATTTTTGACAAATAATCGAAATAACTACGTGGGAAAATCAATTGAAGGGTATGCGAGAAAAACTTGTCAAAAACATCGGTGCATAGGCTATTAGGTATTTAGGCGAAAGCAAAGGCGTAAGCTCACTGCTTCTTGTATTCGGTGTTGCTGTGGCCGTCCAAAAAGAGTAGAAAAATAAACAACTAGCTTAGGTTTAGAAACAGTTCTTTTAAACTAAGTAAGATCAAAGCAGCTTCAAGTGAAGGCCGTATTTGGACATAAGTGGAAAAATGCATGGAAAGGTGGGGGTAGAGAATCGCGTTGAGTATAGTAGTTAACTGCAAGGGCTTAGCGCTGATACACCGAGTACGTTGCTACACCGGTTCCCGTCAGATCACCGAAGTTAAGCAACGTTGGACCCGGACGGAGGTTGGATGGATAGACCCCTCCATACCTCTACCGTGGTGCTCTTGCCCCTGTCTGCGAGTGACGGGCAGGTTAAATGTGGATGTGGTGTGGTGTGCAGATGTGGTGTGCACAATGGATCTAAAGAGGACTAAGTGCCAGGGGGGCTCCAGAAGGCCCCCGCCCACCCCTCCAATTTACATAGTAGTTAACTGCAGAGGATAAGGGAGAAAGCATGAACCTCAGCGTTAAAATAAGACTCACCTTACAGCCGAGCAGTCGTGCATGCGACTAAATGTAAATAATGGGCATGGAAGTAGGAAGATAATGCTGGAATTTAAAAATTTTCCAGCAACTTTTATTCTCGTAGAAAGCCAGTTTTGCATTGAAAATGGTTGTGTTTATTTCCCTCCCACTAATTTCATCGTTGACTAGCCAACGGCGCGTATAGTTAAAATGCAAAAATCCAAATAGGGTAACAGTGTTTTAAAAGTCTTGTCCTAAGTATTTTGTGCACATCTATTTCGTCCCCTAGAGTTATATAAAGATATATTTTTATGAACAAGTATAGGTGAGTACGAATTCCACGTAATATGGTCTGGCTACTTTTCAGTCGATAACTGGTTGAAAATGCTCCACAATTCCTATTTGGAACTTATTTTGAAAGAGTCGCAGTTTTCGGAAACGAGTTCTTCCTCCTCCATAAAAGCGAGCTGAGCCAAGTCTTCCACAAATTACGGCACACTGTTTTCATAATGCGGACCGCGATACGCAGGTTGGTAACATGCAGGCCTGACAACCCTAATGTCGAGAGTTCGAACCTCGCATCGGGCATGGTGTTGCCTTTGTCTTAGGCTTCGGTTTAAGTTAGGTGGGACGATGTAATCTCAGCAGTTCGAGACCTTTAAAACCTAATTCTGATGAGGGGACGGGAGGACATTCAAGGTACGTTGGGAAAGGAATAATACTTAGAACAGGCCTTCTCCATTCCTCCATTTCTCCCGGGGAAACAGACAGTTTACACACGCTTCCCTGTGATCCGGGCTTGTTGCCACAGCACTCTCGCGTACTGAAGTCTACGGCAATTTCCAAGCCCATGCACAGAACGAAGTGATCCCATTACTCTAATATTTTCGGGCCATGGTACTTTTCAAAGATATTCAGCGTGTAAATAAATAAAAATTGTCAAATCTTGTGCACCATTACAAGTAGAAAATTCTACTCGAGGACCTATTTGACATCTAACCACGTCCTTTCCCCACGGGTGCACTACAGATCAAGGGCGATCCCCGCCTCGCGCCGGCTCAACTGTGCTAATATTTCATTGGGCGTCGAAACATTCCGCGGTTCTTTTCACCGTACGACGTCGTGCGAAACCCTCCACCGCGCGTGGGAGTGGAGAGAGCGGGATCTGCGCGCGGATCTGCGGGAGAGAACTCCCCCTCCGTGCGCCGCCCCGCGCAGACTCCACGACCGCGTGGAAGTGGTCCCCGCATTCTCACGCGAAAGCGAGAGTCGGCAGGGGGGGGGGGGGACCGAGGCAGCGACGCACGCGCGTGCCATGACGCCGATTCGGCGCGACAGGCGACACGGCGGAGAGCAGACATTTTCCCCCGCCCCCTCCGAGCCGTAAGCAAACCCTTCCCCGCCGACGGAGCAGTCGCAGGTTCCGACGCTAACTCCATCGCCAATTTATTCTCCTCCTACCCGCTAGTCATGAGCCTCACCAGCACCTCGTTTTACTCCTGCCCCCCGAGATCCCTCCTCAGTCTCGCAGGCACGCAGCGAGGAGCTTAGCCCCCCTTTCCACCTCTTCCTCCCGAATGTCTTTCCAGAAGAAGGGTGGGAGCGAAGGAGGAGAGCGAGAGGGTGAGTGGAAGACGAAGGCGGGAGGAGGAATTGCGGTGGAATTGTCTTCCGTACGAGGACAGCCAGTCGTGCGGATTAATCAACGGGATAGGAGGATGGAGGGGAAATTACCGTAACGCGATAATCATAAGTGATGCTAAAAAAGTGTACATATCTATCATCAATTATAATACACAGTTAAAAATGATTAAATGACACTACATATATATTTCCAGAGGTTGTTTACTCTTTTACTTCGAATTCAGGTTCCTTCCATTTTTTCCTCTATGTGTCAGTCCATTTTATTTCGTATCACTGACTTATATAGCAAGGAAAATATAGTTTTGAAATTAATTACGATTGTTCTCGTGAAGCTAGTAATCAGACTAGAAAAGCAAATGACGAAGTAGGCTTAAATAAATGATCACCTTTAATCATTGGGATAAAAATTTAGTATCCATTTTTTCAAGCAAATGATCATTGAAATCTGTGCCGCCCACGGTAAACGCGTCGGTTAAGTTTCGGCCCAACTACTAAAGGATCGCTGAATCGAAATCCACCACAAGCATGGATGTGTAAGTCTAAAGGTCGTTTTACTAGGTGATTGATCTTGCGAATTATCATGCGCATGATGTTCATGCCTTATAAAACGGAAAATTGCTCGCATGAAAATTCATGCGATCAAAATTAGAATACGCTCTATTTTTGATCGTATGATTCCGTGGATGATCACATGATACGAGCGCACGACGTTCGAATCTATTTTTTGAGCGGGGAGAAGAGGATTCAAACGAAACAAGTGTGTAACGGAATCCAATTCGGTGTATTTTTCGTACTTATCTAATAATATTAGAGTTCCCATGGAGTATAATACAATCATATGTAATTCTTATAATATCCATGGCCGTGCCCTTGGGAATTTCTTCTATTAATCACGTTTTGGGTGAAGCCGAAGTTTATTATTGTATGTTATGAAAGTATTATTTAAATACTGAAAGTTTTGATCGTTCTTGTGACAAGTGTAACGCAATGAAATATTGGAAAATAACATGAAAACTAGAATTGAAAAAATGCATTAAAATATTTCCAACGACACTTTTCCGTTGGCTCTCGTGTCATTCAGGATTTCACTTTACTGTTGTTTGCTATCACAACCACCATGAACTGGGAAAAATTAAAATAAATAGCGTGCATCTAACCTTTAAATAATCCGTTTTCATATTCCGATAGATACACGGTCCACTTTTCGGGCATTATTAAATTTATTTTACTCTCGTGAAATTTTGTTGAGTAATAAGCGAACGGTATGATCGCGAATATGATACACCCGTCGCTAAAACTCTAAGCGTGACACCCAGCTGAAAACGAGTAGGAGAATTATGATCAATATGTACATCAAAGGGTGAACAAGGCATTGTCAGGAGAAATGGCTCCTCTCGTCGTTGTGTCTGATATTTCTTAATCATATCTGGTGTGATTTTATACAGTATTTTGTAATTGGAAACTGTAGCGGCGCACGCGAAAGTTAAACCTTAGTGACCCGTCATTAATAGCTCTACCTCACTTCAGATTAACCTAAATATCAGTCTCTACGATGCTTTATATTATGGATATAATAATAATTACACATATTCCATGCTTTATTTCATCAATAACGTATATCAGACGACGTAAAAAAACCATTCCTACCATCGAAATAGCTTCGTAGGCCGGAAATTTCCCGTGAATCTATAGGTATGTACTATCGATAGGCCTACTACTGTGCATTCTTTCAGCGCAGTAAATTCATATAGTTAATTCACATTATGAATTTGTGTAAACGCCCTTAATCAGGAGCTATTTCAGGTCATCTTTTAAATGCATTCGCGAATTAATGCTTGAACGATCATGCGCATGATCATTCGCCGTGTAAAATTGCCTTTAGAACTAAGATAAGATGAAATGTTAGATCATGAGAAGTAATCTCAGAGTTCATAGCTTCTTCTACCCTTATTCCACAGCAAGTAATCGAGAGACGAACATTCTAAAATTCAATCTTCGCATCCCATTTTGGTGAAATGAAAAATCCATTATTTCCTCACAGCGACGTGGTGACGCCATGATTTAGCACAACTGGAAGGCATCGGTGGACATCAATAATAATGCCTGCAGACGAGAAACAGTGAAAAATGTTTAAAGTGAGAGTGAATCCGAGGATGGGAGATGAAAGGAAACATGACAATACAGGGAGACGGGGGAAGAGGGTTGAACAACGGAAGTGATGTCACAGGAAGATATTCAAGAGGCGGCAAGCGAGGGAGGCGGGGTGAGTGGTGAGGATTAAAAGAAGGGTGGAGACCGTCCCTACGCCAGGGCGGCGGGAGAAGTGCGGGAGAAGAAAGACGCAGCTCGTAGTAACAAGGTGGGAGGGCCACGTGCAAAATGCTACGAGAGAAAATTGGAAAGTGGAACGTGGGTGGAGGCGTGTGCGAGGCCAAGAGGAGCTCGAATTTCAGAGTACCAGCGCGCGTCGACCTCGCAAGGGACTCCGAACTCACTGGAAGATTTCCGGCTACAAATTGCGCCACATGCGGCGGGAACATTGGCCACGGCGATAATTTCGTCATCAGATGGGGAGGAGTAGGCAGCGAGCATTCAGCAAGGAAAGGTTTGTTACCCGACCTAAATAATATACCAAGGGGAGGGGCACGCATCGCCAAAAATTCCGTAAACGCATATGGTTTTTGAAAGGGCTTGAACGAGAATCTTTACAGCATCAAAGATTAAGATTAAATTGAGATGAATAAAAAAACATAAAAATATTAGAATTCGAGAGTTACACAACGGATAATTGTAGAGGACGTAAAAGAGAGGAGTTGCCTCAATATGAAGAGGTTGGCCGATAGAAGAATCGAGTGGAGGGCTGCGTCAAACCAATCCTAGGATTACTGACCGATGACGATGACAACAGATAATATGCTACCCCTGTACAACATCGACAGATTTGACGAAAATGGTAAGATTTGACAAAATTAGATGAATAGATTGTCGGGTTGATATGTATCAAGTACCTATGTATTTCTATTACGGACCATTCGCAGCCACAATAAAATAGCATGGCACAAAGTAATGTTAAACATCTCCTTTCATCTCATTCCCTTCAAGACTCCCTTTCCTCTTCTACCCACCCTTAATGACTCGCGACTGAACCCTTTTCACCCCCTGCCACACGTCTTACGACGGCTCTATGGTGATGATTACATGTAGATGTATATGAAAAGGTACCGGATGAGGGAACAAATCGATCGAATGGCCGTGGGCTGAAAATAAAATCCAAAAGAAACTAAAAAGAAGAACTGGATGAAAGATAGCAGGGGAACGATAATGGAAGTTTCTGAAGTTTCCTCATACTCACTCATTTTGGCGAAACCTTGTAAAGAAATAGACTACGAAACTAAGAATAAATTTAGAAACCTTGAAAATAATTGAGAACTGAAGCAGTGGAAAAATCTCCACGATCTCCAGGCAATCTCCACGGATCAAGCACATCCAGTGCGGCTGAATCACGCGGGGGAATTTTTAGTTCTACCGTGTGCTGCGATGCCTCCAATTTTCTCGCGACCCCGGAGACAAGAGTTGCGAGGGTTTGAATTGGCGGACACACGGTATTTTCCTGCCCTGCAGCGAGATCCAGGGAGCCCCCCAAAATCGCTCCCGGCCCTGAATCCACACCCACACGATGAGCGGAAGGGAAGGCTCTTCCCAAGGGGAGGAATTTTTAGAACCGATTGAAATATCACCCGACCTTGGTCAAAGCAGTTTTTTTTTCAAACTAGACTCCCGCTCAACGGAAAGATCCGTAGCTCGGTTGGTCCCATCTCCGCCCCCGTTTCCCTTCCTCAGACTAGTCGACGGAGATTGTAGCATCACACAAGCCCAGACATTTATTGCCATTAAAACTCATCCCGAAGCAATTAAACGAGGGACGGCAGCGGCACTACGAATTAAATATGCGTGACAATACACATAGGACTCATAATGGCCTTGCGTTTTAGGTTTTATAATCTTAAGAACCATAGGAACATGGAAAACCATGAGATGAATAGAAAGATAAACTTTCCCAGTATGATCGCAACGCAATTGATATTTGAAATGCACAAGAGAGATGATATCCATGCATTATTATTAACTTTTTATTACCTAACTCCAAGTTCGTCTTCAAATTCACCTTAAAAATCTTTCTCTCTCTCTGGCGATGGACTCACGCATAGGAGCTAATGTCCAACAATTGATTAATCGAGAGAAAAATAAATATTATACTAAAAAATACCACGCTTCACTATGAAATGCTCCCAAAATTTCATGTAGAGAAAAATAATTATTATATTCATGGAACGCAAGTATTGCGAAATCGCCAGAATTAGGCGTAAATTAACGAGCTAGAACGGGAGAGCCACTGTTCCATATTCCCTTAGGCCGCACCTCAACAACAACAGAGGAAACGAACTCCACTTGGTAATCTCATCCCTTTGCCCGCGAGAAATTACGTAAACCCCGCGGTGCGCCGAACAACGTCCAACACGTTGAAGACCACAGATAACCTGCGGCCATGGTAAGCCCCTTCGCCGGGAACCAACGCAAACTCGTTCTATCGGGATTCGCTCGGGACTGCCAAACACTCGACATTTGCATTCTTTTTTAAACTTTCTCTCTCAACCCCTCGCGAGATGTTCGAGGGCGGTGAGGGCTGCGGTGCCGGGGTTCGTTGGGTGTGGGAGGGAGTCTCTCTCGTCGTCGGCGATGGCGACATGCAAGGGGGATGACTGTGGAAAGAGGGGAGAAGGGGGGTTGCGGCGGCGAAAAACCCGGAGAACCAAGAGGGAGGAGGAGGAGGGGCGAGAGGCGGCGGCAGATAGACTGTGGGGAGCTTCGAGAGAGAGGAGAGGGACTGAGAGAGAAATAGCGACGGAATGTTGCGTCGAGTGAAGGGGGAGAGAGGAGGCGAGGATGGGGTGAGGAGGAGGCCTTGGAGGGAGTCTTCTGAGGCAAATGGGGGGGGGGAGGTGCAAGGAGCAGGAATGATGACGGGGTGAGTAGCATTTGGGAGGGGGGTGTTAGATACGAGAGACGCGGCTGGCGGTGCGGTTCACAACCGCTCCCGGACGGCCACGTGGTCCGAGGACTCGCTCCCTATCTCTCCGAAGACGAGATCGCTTCCATATGGTCGTGTTGGTTATCTGCTCAACTTCCGACATCGGAATGTTCCACTACCCTACAACCAAACAATGTACTAAAACCGAATGATGTTGAAAGGTTCGGTAGTTTTCACTGAAAAATAGATGCTTGTGATGGACATGCTTGAACTGAGCTTGTTAACTCATAAAAACCTCGATTATTCATCCCTCGTTTAATAGTTCACCGGTTCGTCCGTCCGATTACGTTTTCATGACGCAAAGAAGCCCTCAATAAATTAAATGTATGTTTTACGCTCAAATTCCCATACTAAATAAGCGGAAAAACTCATTGAAAATTGTATACAAAAAAAGGAGTTAAAAAAGGATTTATTCGCGGTTTAGAGCGCAATGGAAGTCAGTTTACCTTTTCCCCAGATTTTACGGACAGGGATTTTCCGACCAACTCCTCTTCCCATATTGGCCAGCTTATTAGGGCTCTATAATATGTGATAATGACATCATTAGATTTTAGGTCTGTGAGCACTATGTAGGATGGTCATGAATATTTAAAACCCCAACGAATTAGCAGTGTGCAACTATTTAGAAGGCAACTCGACATTCATTCACGAAACAATGGGAGGATCAAATATTGAAACAAAGACAAGCATAGCTGTTTCCAATGCGAAAATGCAGATTATATCGTGAGTTAGTCGTCATTCTATGTCGTGCCATTTCAAACGACTTAAGAATACTTGCGATCCGGAAATGTGTGGAATGTTCTTTTCGATTGAAGCGTAAAAAGCTCTTGATAACTGAAGGATTCATAGTCCCTCGGTTATGATAGAGAATAACATCATCAAAGAGAGGAGACTGAAAACTTGAGGAGCTGTTTTAGCGCTGATAGCGGTTAAGAAGTGAAATAGGGAACCCTAGGACGAGGGCAATCGATTTAAGATTGAGAAAAACAACGAGATCGGTACGCGTTTTAGGCCGTAATGAAGCCCTTGTTTTCACGGTGAAGGGCTTAACAAAAAGTTCATTAACAACATATCAGTTCCATTCCAGAGGTGTTGAGAATTTTAGAATAGAGGAGGAAGCGGTGAAAGTTGCGAAATGGTATGGTGGTGACGGTACAGCTATCCTTGGAGGTCTAAAAGTACACCTAAATACCTGTGGTACGCCAAAAAATGGAATCGTTTAATTGTCAGGTCGATTTGGTGGGCAAGAATATGCTCACATAGAATAGCGATACCGGTAAGTACCTATACATCAGACGAGGATGTGAGCCTATTTCGTTATAGCACGTTAATTAATTGCATTAATGTTCGTAAAGACCTTTCTGCACTTGTCACAATTAAAAGGAAGGATTTGAACGTAAGGATGTCAGCGTAAGGATTTGATCGCAACTACTAAAATCCCTAATAGTAGGACTAGACATTCGCACTGAAATCGTAGGATCATTAGACCAGCAACACCCCTAACGGTCATTTATTACAAAATTAAAGCATTGGTAATTACAATTATTTTAATTCTTTACCACATTTTACTCTAAATTGGATAGTTTTTTTAGCATGTGATGAGGAATGCAAAGTCGGAGACGGGCAGCAGAGGAGGCGCCAAAGAAATAATTAATACCACGAACTTTTGTTTCGTAACTTCCCTGTGAATGGAAAGGTTGATGGAAATGGAAAGGAGATGGAAAGGTTGGGGAAGAAAACGGTACGCTACAATACGACCTTATGCTGATATCTTTCCGTGCCAGCCGGATAAATGAGAATTATCATAAATACCTGATACATCGACCATTTCGACGATGATCCACCATTTCCACAGCTATTAAATCCTGCTTGATATTCGATGGTATTGGCCGACATACAGAACATTTTCAACATAGTGAGTTAGCGTCGTCAATTTAGAAGACCGTGCGGAATGCAGTGGATGCAGAGGGTGATAATCCGAGGTTACATTATCTCATATCCGTCGCCACGTTGATGTGCCGTCCTCAAATCGATACAATTTCATGGCGAAGATCGATACAATTAATTAGCCCTCTCACGATGTGAGAGACGAGAGCAACTGAAGGTGGGGGAGGGGGGTGAGTAAGAGATAGAGAGGGAGAGGTGGGCTCGGTCACAGGAATCGCGAACCTATTCCGTCCCTTTGGAATGCGCGTGACAACGAATGCAACGTCGCCCACCGCGGCGAGAAGAGTTGGAAACCGATGATAAGTTCCATCCGGTGCGATGATTGAGCGTTCCGAGATGGGAACGCTGGGCACAACCCAGAGGCACAACCATTCGAGAGAGACCCTTCCCCCGAGGCTCCGCCGCCGTCAGCACCCAATCGACCTCTCGCCTGCGACCCTCGCGAGACCGATCCCCGACACCGACCCCGACTTTACGTTTCGAACGGCCACGAATCCACACGGAGCGGCGCAATCAACCCTTCGTTGTACACTTAAAAAAGGGCCAAAAATTGAAGAATTTATTTTTAATGCTTGTCACTACGTTTCGTTTCAGGGCAGTAGTCCCGATGATTCAAAGTGCGCTGATAGAGTTACCTTCTTGATTTATTATTGCATTTACTACCTTCTACTAGGGAATGGCAAAATATCTGGCTAATGAAATATCATTTTTATTTAAAAATTCGGAGTCACAATACAATATTATCTCTGACACTTTTGAATGATTTTCTGAGCGTAATTTAGAGCGATGATGACCCTGAAAGAGTCAACTCGCCATTACTTTTCTAAGAGGATTGATTTCTAGTGGGTATTGGGTACAAAAATTGGTTACGTATTTTTTTAGGTACTACGACGGCTGAGGCAATATCGCACCGTTTAGCCTAAACTCAATTCTAATAAAAATACATCAATCCTAAGGAAGCTTGAAGGAGCTTCAAATTAGGTATTTCTACATATAACTTTATTTTTTTCCGACCACAGTTACCGTGTAATATCTTCAGGTATTATATCACATTATATGCGGAAATAGCAGAGTTGAAATTCCTTCCAATCTTCCTAGGATGATTTATTTCACAAAGTTACAATCATGACCGTTTCGTAAAATACATCCACGCCAGAAACATTCGAAACCGCGGCTTCTGGGTTGCCATTCGGGGGCGTTACCGACCTGTGCACCGCAGCTGGCCGTGATTGCGTCCAACGTAAACGTTTATTGATGGGTAGAAAGGAATAAAAAAAACACGGTGTACACCAGCAGCATCCCGATGGAAGAGATTGACCCGAACGCTAACTATCCAGCAAAAGGGTATAGTCGTAGGTAATGTGTATCTTGAAACAATGACTTACCAAAATTTTCAGCGGCAATGTTTGCGGGAAATACATAAATAACAACACAGAGGATGAGCAGCATAACTATGGCTTTATATTTCCAAAAGTAGTTTTATGAGAATAGAAAAGTGTAAATAGATTTATGAGGGACTTTCACACACAAATGTAGCCATCATCAGGGAAACTATTATAAAAATGAATAAGTATTTTTTGCACGGGCAACTTGTTTCTTCGTATTATTTGGCTTTGATAAAGTTTTGAGATGCCTAACGCCATAAGCGCCGCAACTAGAATTAGCTTAGGTCAGTTTTATTTCATGAAGCTCGTTTTGCATGTGGCGGAAGGTTTAAAAAAAATGCTTCATTCAAAAAATCAAGCCTTTTGAACACACGAGCGAGAGCATTAAGCAAAAATTAGGAATATTGCAAACTTTGCATGAAATACGAAAAAAATCCCCAGGTGAACACGAAAGTAATATTGCAGAGCTACAGTCAGAAACCAGCTTTTACGTAACATGACACGCAAGGCGTGAAACATAACTCAAGAATAATCAGAATCCAAAGCTTTCTCAGGGATGCGGATAATTGTCATCTATCATACAGGCAGACATTTTCTGGACGCCCAAAAGCAATGCTATTTTCGACATAGCTCAAAACGGTACACGAATTAAAAATAAACAAAACACCCATTCCAAACTACCGACCCCTCACACTCAAACAGGCGACCATACAATCGTTTGCCCTCAATGATGTTGATAATTCAACGGGGATCAATTTGCTCGATTTGGCCGATCAAACTTGGGAGGATGAAATGCAGGATGAGATGCAACGGAGCTAGGTTCGAGAGGTTGCCAGCGGGGAGGATGGTCCATCGCATTGGTGGCGTGAAAAGAGAAGGAGGGAGAGGGAAGGCTCGATACTTCCTGACCTCACCAAAGAAAAGCGTTTATCCTCTGAGTGACCAAGGTCACCGCACGTCGAAGAATGGCAGGGACCTCGAGGATGTAAATATATTTGTTTAGCAAACAATGACGCGGCAGCGAGGTCGGTGAGAAATCGGTTTGGCAACATAAAGGTCGCAGGTTCGATTTCTGCCTCGGTCGCGGACGTTGTGTTCATCTCAGTATATGCGCTTTTCATTAAGTTAGGCTAGGCGGTGTGATATAACCTTTGTAATCGAAGACTGTAAAACGTAGGTAATGTCAGAAATAAATAAATATCAGCCAATGACCACAAAGACGTAAGGGTCAGTGGATATATTTTTTCTTCAATTTGAGAGCGATTACTTCTATTGCCCTTAAAGCGCCTATTTACTAATATCCATATCAAATTCTAAGCTCCACACAGCCAATATTATATCGCTTTCAGACTTACAATTATCTGCTTTGTAGAATGCAGACGAAACAGTTGTCAACAGGTGTTATCCTAAGCGATAACACCAGCGGATACCTAATGCACGGATCACAAGGCCTCGTGATATTGACCCGCAATTCCGAGAAAAGAGGTCCACGCTCGATATCTTGGCTGGGTCCCGAGGACGGAGCGAGGATTGCTAGTTCTGAGATAGTTCTCTCGTCACCCTGACAACGGCTTCGTGGGCAACAAGGAAGTGACTACGCTCTCCTTATGAAGCCCCCGCCCTAAATATAGACGCATCTCTTTTTCTTTGTTTGTTTCTTTCTCTCTTCTACCCTTTCCCTGGCGCCACACGGCAAGCTTGAAGCAGGAGCGAGTTCCCTGGACTCGGTCGAGTTCAGGTAAGGCTGGCGGAGTGATCTCCCGAGGGTTTTCGGGCGGACGGCACGTGCTCCCTGGCTCGTCCGACCGCACGTGTGTTGAGGGGGTGCGCGGAAGTCATCACACGCAGGCACCTCCTTGGCGCATCCGCCAACCGCCCCTCACTCACCCACCCGTCTCAACGGCCTTCCGGATCTCCATTCATTCATGAAAATTGCGGCTGTAAAAGCCAGAGAGGAGTCGGGGTGGGAGATGAAAGGGGGAGATAAGCGGTGGGGGAGTGATGTGGGGGGGTGGGGGAGGTAATAAAAAGGCTGGAAGAGGCTGAGAAAAGACGCCGCGAAGGAGGTGCGTGGAGCGAAAATTGATGGCGACGGCATAAATGAGCGATCGGAAGGCCGTCGCGCGTGACACCGCGGGACAACTTTCGGAGAAGTTCACGTTGAAGACGCGAGAGTCACGACGACACGCCTTATCTTCACGTACCAACTGTTAATAATCACGAGTACAGCAACCGCGCAGTATGCTCACCACGAATGTTTCTTCGTACACCCGAGAACCGCAAGCATTTTAATTCCCCAATCGAAATCGTCAAGGAATTGGCCAGGGTAATCGAGTCGGTAACGCGCCGTCCTGGCAAAACAAAGGTCATGAGTTCGAATCAAGCCGCGCAAGTCAGGTCGGTAACGCGTCAGCCTTACAACCCCTAAGTCGCGGGATCGAATCTCACCTCGGAAGAAGGTGGTGCGTTTTTCTCAGGATTAAGTTAGAGGATACGGTATCAACTAAAGCAGTAATAGCACCTTAAAAACTGATTCCACAACTTCTCTGAACTAGGCGCTGGCATGAATGTTTTGCTTGCCTTGCGGTGGAATTCAGATAGATGGTGTAATGTAGATTGGGCTGTTAAATATTAATTCGAACATCACTACTTTGGCGGTGTATCAAAATAAACACATAACAGATTAATCTCTGCAAAGAATGATACCGCATGCTTTATCCGAAAATTAAAAAAATATAATGGAATAAAACAGCTATTAACCTATGCACATTTTGCAACATATTTGACATCTCACCAGATGGTACGTACATTGAAGAACCTCATGATTAATGTAGATACAATAATCCATTTTCACAACGTTTATTTCCCAAACCGACCCACGTTTCGGCATGAAATTATGAGAATTGATTGACTAGGACCTTGATAATGCCAATTTCAAGCCGAAACCTAAATCGGTTTCTAAAGTAAACGGTGAGGAAATTGACTAATGCACCTTCATCAATCATGTATATAAAATATTTCCACAATGTGACGCCGGAAACTTTATTTTGTTCAAGTACCTCGCCTGGGGTTCATCGGGACGGAATAATGCAAGGAATTGAAGAGTCTACCAGCAAAACTTTGATTCCTTCCCTGATTTGAAGCAGTATGATGAAGTAATTTTTTTAAGAATGAATGCCTTTATTTGCATTAAAAACTTGGTCCTTCTAAGCCATATATTGAACAATGTAAGTGTAAGGTTTATAAGCCATGGATAATCAGATAATGGAAAAATGTATCCTTATACACCTAAAAACATCTTTCTCACTGCTTAGATAGCCTGAGCTTCTGCTAGGCGTTGAATTATGGAAACAGATTTCTTTCACCATAACTCCTTGGGTTTAACGAAAGATTAGGTCACCCTGGAGTTTTAGTTTCCGTAATGTTCATTATACATCCTTAGGATTCATATTTCAGCAATTTACCGGAAGCAACTGAAAGCCGGTGTACAACCCTACCATAAAAAGTTCTAACTTGATGTCATTCTGCTTGAAGAATAGAGCGCACCGCGGTCCGAGGTCAGTTTTACCTGCCAGAGGCGAAGTAACCACGAGCAGACGAATGGCATGCTGAGCTATAAAATAGTTGGGATGCTGGGAGAGTGAGTGAGAGAAAAGCCAAATTGGCGACTTGCCGATGGAGAGAAGAACATTTTAATGCAAGAGGCAAATTCGTTGAGCGACGCGTAGACGCACGTGGCTTCCAATGATTCTGAATTCTGAGAATCGATATTTGACCTGAGATAAACAATCGTATCTTAGCACTACCTGGATCTTGGTAACTCAAAGGGATGCGGGCTCGAATCCCGTCTAGGGCACGAATGACATATTTACATTAGGGCTAAGCTTAGATTGGATGGTGCGACATGACTAGAACTAACGCCTTCAAATCTAATAAAATCGCTATAACTTGAACGGATAAGCTGCAAAAGTTACTATGAATAGGATAAAATTATATTATTCTCGGGAGAAAGATAATTTATAAATTCATTCCTTGTTCAAGTAATAATTACGAATCAGGTATATTTTTGGTGAATAAGCAATAAAGTGGGTAAATAAATGAAAGTATTTACGTAGCATGCTCGTTTCGTTATTAACAAAAAAGAGTGGGTTCACTGACA
The DNA here is from genome assembly GCA_933228895.1 of Platycnemis pennipes. NCBI lineage: Eukaryota > Metazoa > Arthropoda > Insecta > Odonata > Platycnemididae > Platycnemis > Platycnemis pennipes. The sequence goes on along the minus strand of OW121848.1, from coordinate 97,502,312 downwards.
GCGTTATGTAATATTGGCGGGGTCTTAGAAAATGTTATATACGGATCGTTGTTGTGGTGATTGGGGGAGGGGGGGAGGGTGATTGGGGGAGAGGGGGGGGGTTAAAAAGGGGAAAATTAGTGTTACGATATATACAGATGCCCTTTAGTATACACTTGATTCTGACCCCCAGTAAATCAATGGATGGAATTCAGGCTACTACAGGTCGTTTTCAGCCAGGGACTGTTACAAACTGGAATATCAAGTAAGTACCGATATTTCAGCTTCATTTGAATCAAGAAGCTTAAAAGTATCATGCGATGCGTGTCTCAACCGTTGTTCAGTGGGGAAGACACGCGTCACGCTAAGCTTGCGGAAGCGAAACCGACGCCAATACGTGAAGTGATACGACGTCCTTGAGCATAAAACATACACGAGTGCTTCCGCCCGCTTGTTGTCCCCTTCAACGCTGTTGATTCTGCGAAACGGAAGAAGGCGACTATGAGCTGGTTCCCGCTTCATGCTGCCCCGCGACAAAAATCAAAGGATAAGGAGGTATGAAAGAATGAGACTGCTCTGATTCAAGTCCCAAGATCAAAGGACAAAGCACAAGGTGAGATGGTTGCGTCCTCGAGTAAACTGCTACCTAAATACGAACAGCAGCACTGCTGGAGTCGAAAGATCAATTGCAAACGACCCCTGAAAATAAAGCATCCTCTGTCTTTGATCTGCAGTTATGTCGCAAAACTGAATCATTTGCGAAGCTTGTCACCTTCGGCCTTCCTCACACTACCAAGCGTGTTCAATCAGCTTCTGAGACGTACATGCGTAACTTCAATACGCATTTGCGTCTCAGAAATTTCCCGACTCTTCAGTGCGCATCTCGTAAAAAACACGCCACGCGCGAGATCACACCCAACATGAATTCTCGGAGTAATCATGCAGAAACAACCATACCTCTAAAATACTTCGCGACCGGCTTAGATTGAAATGCAATATTTTTAGAAAGTCGATAATAGAATATGAAATATTCGGTCTTCTTCCAAACCTAAAGCCATATCTCATTTGGAGGTGACAATGGTGACTTTATTACGAGATAACTGGCCCCAGGTATCAAAAGAGTCAACTGTGCTTACAATTCTTAAGCAATTTATCAGGCGTGGGGTAAAATTTTTTGACTGTTCGTAAACCTTCTACAGGACATTGAATGACGAGTGAAGAAATCCTTTCTCGTCGACAGAACTCTTTAATTATGGTAAAAAAAACCACTTAAGTCAATTTTTATAATGCCTGGTTAAATAATTTCACAACACGTGAACCGCCATGAGTATACTATTTCTAGAAGACCGGAATAATTAGGTTCTCAGAGGAATAAAGGTTAAGTTAACTTAATTGAAAGGGAAGCGAATGTAAAAAGGACAGAAATATATGAGCGTGAGTTGGACCGAAATGGAATAGAAGTAAATATGTTCGGTGAATGAGTTGTCATGAGTAGGAGAGAATCGATGTCAGGGATCCTTACTTGATACGTGCAGAACAAATTTATTAATATATGGCGTAGCATTGTGTGAGTCATACCTACTTTGAGATCCCTGAGCGAAGAGTAGGAGTGTAGGATAAAGGCTTTTAAAAAATGAAAGAGAATGGGAAAATAAGCCAATATGGGAAAAGATGAAGCTAAAAGAAGTGGAAGATATTGGATTGCCAGGGATTGGATATGGATAAGAGGAACAAGTGTATGTGGGCAAGGTAAACGAAGCATTAAGAGAAGGTGCTACGAATTTTGCGAAGGGAGGAAGAATCTTGGATATGCTGGGAATAAGGAGGGATAGAATAGTCATTTTATAAGGTCGAGTAGAGTTGAAGTAAAAAATTACTTCGACGCCAAGATCATTTTGAATTTTTGGGAGGTATAGAGGAAGTAAGGAGCATGAAGAACTAAAGAATGGAGTGGAGTTTGAAGGTGTTTACAAACATCAGAACAGCATTGAAAGCGTTCTAAGGTGTGTGCAATTTTATTAACAACTATCAAAAACCTTAATTTCATCGTCAAAACGTCTTTAATACGAGGAAATCTATCATCATCGGTCAACATACTTAGGATTGGTTTGACGCAGCCCTCCACTCGATTCTTCTATCGGCCAACCTCTTCATATTGACGTAGCTCCTCTCTTTCACATCCTTCACAACTTGCCCCATATACCTTATACTAGGCCTGTCTTTTCACATCTTCCCGTTCACTTTTCCCTCGACGATTGTCTTCATCAGGCCATTGTGTCTCAAGATGTGGCCTATTAAGTTTTCCCGTCTTCTTTTTAATGTTTTCAGTCGACATTTCTTCTCTCCCACTCTTCTTAAGAATTATTCGTTCTTCACTCGATCGATCCATTTTATCTTCTTTATTCTTCAGTAGCACCACATTTCAAATGCTTCCAGCCTGGAATTCTCTGCTGCTGTTATTGTCCATGCTTCGCTGCCATATAGTAGAATGCTCCAGATGTATGTCCTAATGAAATGTTTCCTCACTTCCACTCTTGTATTTGCAGCTGTAAGCAGAATCTTCTTCTGGTAAATACCCTTTTCGCTTGGGCTATTCTACTGGCAATTTCTCTCTTACTTCGTCCATCCCTGGTTGCTCGTCTTCCCAGGTAACAAAACTCTTCCACCTCCTCGATTTTTTGTTTTCTTAGTTTAACATCGGTCCTGATTTCCTTTCTCTTGCTGCATACCAATACCTTAGTTTTCTTTTTATTGATATTCATATGATATCTGGTCATTGTTCTTTCCATATTTCCTAGTGTCTTCTTTAAATTTCCTTCTGTTTCTGCCATGACTGCTATGTCATCGGCGAATCGTAGCATGCTGATTTTCTCCCCGTGGATATTCACTCCCGGAGACTTTTCTTTGACTTCTTGGATGGCTTTCTCGATGCAGACATTGAATAATACGGGAGACAGTGCACATCCTTGCCTCACTCCTTTCTTTACTCTTGCTTTGTACTGCTGGGTCCTGATTTGATTATGGCCACCTGGTTTTTATACAAGCTGTAGATAACTCTTCGGTCATTGTATGATACTCCAATTTATTTCAAAACCTTTTGCATCATATTCCAATCCACGTTGTCAAATGCCTTCTCCAAATCTACAAATGCAACAAACGTCGGTAGATTTTTCCCTATTCTCTTCTCTATAAGTAGCCTGATGGCCCAAATCGCATCTCTTGTGCCCTTATATAAGGTAATAAAATTCTTTTCAGACAGTTATCAACGCTATTATATTGGAATAATAAAATTCCATGTTCGTACAACCGACGAGTAATTTTTACTGGACGTTTTAGACTGCTCCACTGGAGAGCAACCCCAAAATCATGATCCCTCCATCACATGATGCTGCCGGATCTCCGCCCGGCAACGAGCGGGGTCGATGATCGCGAAGACGCCTGACTGCGAAAGAGCGTCAAAGCAAGTGGTTCATCAGGCGATAATGGGACAGCCCAGCAAATAAATGCTACAGCATTGTTTTTTTCTCCGTAGGCACAGACTGAATATTGTTGCCGATTCCATCGAAAGTCAGCGACTAAATAGACAAACTGATCTCTGTTATTTTACGAGGTCGAAATAACATAGCAGTAGTTGAGAATGCAAGCAGCAGAGCAAAGGCATACGCTTATTAATCCTACCTCATGTCGCGCACACAATGACGACTGGTCACATGGAGTTTAATGAAGCCCCATAGGCATTCGGAATGGAGATGTTAGTATCGTGGAGTTCCACTAGGGTAAACTTTCAGCTTCTTCAGCTATCTATCATCTTCACCTAAAAGCAACTTCAGTCACCAAAATATCTACGAGGTTTTATAGTTGCTATTATTAAAATTTCAAATAATGCGAGGATTATTGCCGATTAACAGCGTGGTAGAGTCTCTCTCATATTACCCTTTCCTCGTTCCGCGCGGGTTCTTCGAATTTCCTTCGGAATCAATTATGTTAGAGTTGCAAGTGCCCGGAAGCGCAATTTCCGTGAGTGTCACCAAAACCTTCCTGAGAGTCTCTGCCATGGTTGCTCTACTCGAAATAGGAAATATTCCTGTTCCTTCTCGGTGATAGCTCCATGAAGTTTCCATTATTTCCATGGCACTTGTGAGAAACCCAGAGAAATTTAGCATTTAGAAGGGTACATGGTATATCGCTGTCATTAAGGGCAGCAACCGAGATCTAAGGCGATTGGCGCCATTTTAAGAGAGGTGTCTAATTGAATATTTGTCGGATTAGGAGCGGAGCAAGTGGATAGAGAAACCCGGCGTCGACATAAGCCTACTTTCAACGATAAAGGCCAAGGGGTTCACAATTTAACATCAACTCGAACGAATAGAGAACGGAGTAAACTTTAAGTTCTCTCATCAGAGAATTCAAAGGCCTCATTCTGCTGGACAATCTCAACCACAGTCATGAGTCAATCTCGGGCCTTCGGAGTGGGGGAGCCGGTACTCTAGCTACCACACCTGAACCCCGCAATAAAGAATATTCCTATCTGCATTGGAGACAAAAAAACGTTCCTAGGGACCCAATGGTCCCTTCCCTAAATGGTAACCCAAATCTATGTCATGAAGCGTAACACAAATCCGTCGACTGAAAGGAGCGCGAACGAAAAATGTGCTTCTGTCGAAATACAGAGAGAAAACTCCTATGGGGGTCGAAGGAAGGGCAAAGGAAGGGGTCATGTTTACGGGTCGACCGAATCATGTGATAAAGTATTCGGTTAAAGGAGTTAAGAGTATATGGAAGCATTTTTTTCTATCCAACTAAATACAGACTCAAAGTTCACAGATTTTCCTTATCATGTATGACACAATATTGGTCATGCGACACGGCTCACGTGGACTTGTTTCGCCAGTGCCAAAATCACTGTGTCAAGTGAGTTAAATGTGGATAAACCTGTAGAAACATGACTCGAAGAGTACTGGTCAGTCTCTTTCTCTGCTTCGATAAATGAGCGCGTAATTATTTTTCCAATAAAGACAGCATTCTTCCTCCATAGCCTATCTCCTATCTCTACCACATTTACCCCGTCTACCTATTTCTCTATCCCATCATAAGGAAAGAGACTAACAACACACATGGTACATATTCATTTTCGCAATGAATATGAACAATTTTTGCATGACGTATATTTTCACCAGAACCATAAGATATGAGAAACAGAAGGAGATTTAAAGAAGACACTAGGAAATATGGAAAGAAAAATGACCAGATATCACCTGAAGTTAAATAAAAAGAAGACTAAGGTATTGATATGCAGTAGGAGAAAGGAAGCCAGGACTAATTTTAAACTAGGAAAACAAAAAAATCGAGGAGGTGGAAGAGTTCTGTTACCTGGGAAGACGAGTAACCAGGGATGAACGATGTAAAAGAGAAATTGCCAGTAGAATAGCCCAGGCGAAAAGGGTATTTACCAGAAGAAGATTCTGCTTACAGCTGCAAATACAAGAGTGGAAGTGAGGAAACATTTCACTAGGACATAAATCTGGAACATTCTACTATCTGGCAGTGAAGCAAGGACAATAACAGCAGTAGAGAATTCCAGGCTGGAAGCATTTGAAATGTGGTGCCACCGAATATTGATGAAGATTAAATGGATCGATCGAGTGAAAAACGAAGAATTCTTAAGAAGAGTGGGAGAGAAGAGATGTCTACTGAAAACCTTAACAAGAAGACGGGAAAACTTAATAGGCCACATCATAAGACACGATGGCCTGATGAAGACAATCGTCGAGGGAAAATTGAACGTGAAGATTGGAAAAGGCAGGCCTCGTTTGAGGTATATGGAGCAAGTTGTGAAGGATATAAAAGAGAGGAGCTACGTCAATATGAAGAGGTTGGCCGATAGAAGAATCGAGTGGAAGGCTGCGTCAAACAAATCCTAGGATTGTTGACCGATGATGATGACATAAGATATGGTCTTTGAGTTGGTGTAGTGGCTAGAGTGCTGACCTCCCATCCCGAGGGCCTTGATTCCAACCCAATGCCGACCCAGGGTTTTTCTTCACCCTTCCCCCACACTGAAAAATCCAACCTATATACAAAGACCACCGGATACATACGAGGAAAGGCACACTGACACGAAGGACACGTGGTAATAGGCCACTTACATTGAGCGGTAGTGCACATACCGAAGAGTTACTTTCTCTAATTCGATGATTACTTCGTAGTTATAGCTGTCAATTCGGGCAAGTTTTTGGAAACTACTGCGTCGTCAAACATGGCATTGAATCCTATGTGACATTGCAGAATGCATCAACGATGTCGAAATCCTTCACGAATAAGGTCCCAGTTTTCCTAGTCGAATCTCCTTCGAAAAGACGAACTTAACTATCATAGGGGTTCCATGTACAATCAGCGATTTACATTTTACGATGTAGTAAGAAAAGTCTTAATCAAGTAAAAGTCGCATAAATTCGTGAATATGCATATAATCATTATATTAGTACATTTTCAACACATACGAGGAATTAATTTTCTTTGGTGTTGTAGGAAAGTTAGGGAAACATTTTATCACCCCACCGCGAACTATCAATGTTTTACACCCAAAGCCATGCGGATTGACAAAAGAAGGAGCGACTTTCAAAGGAAACAGCTAAGAAATGATGAACCTAAGCTTAACTACAGAAATATAACCCAGAGTATGGTTTCGAGATACATAGGTACAATACAAGCATGCATTTATTACATGAATATTATAATCGTGAGAAAATTAGGGAGAGCGCAAAAACATCTAAGATATTTAGATCTTAGATGTTTTTGCCGGCCCAGGTGGCGGCGAGGTAAAGTCCTCGCCTGCTAATCCTAGGGTCGCGGGTTCGTGTCCCGGGTAGGTTTTTCTCCACCTAGGGCATGGATGTTTGCGAAGCTCTATTGGTTCAGCCCCTGGGAAACCTGATGACAGGCAAATGCCTATCGGGATCCTAGGGGTATATGGGCCAACAGAACCGTCCGGACGAAAAAAAAAGGAAAAGGTACGCTTAACTTTTTCACCATTATATTTCTTACATGCAAATTACTTCTTTCAGAAGGATTGCTGAGATTTAAATTTTGAAGAAGTTTATCAATTTTAAAATCTGCATAAAAGAGAAATTTCACAGAGCACCAGAAACATACGGGGTTAATATTAATCAAATGACGTTGGCAGTGTTTCACTCTGACATATGCACCGCTTTTAAGGAGACTCAAGAGAACACCTAGCGCATGGGGATTAAAATTTAATATTTTTGATGATTTTGCTCATTACGTGGGAAGCAAAGTCAAAGTCATATATGATCCACATGAGTAATGGCAAATGTGATGACTGACAACTTATTAATGCAGGAGGGAATCTATGGTATAGGCGACGAAAGGCTAAGGCTCCTTTATGAAGAACATTAGTCAGTGAAGTCAAATAGCTGCGTGAGAAGAAGAGAGTCCGACTGCAAAAGTCAAATTAAAATGAAGAATCTTAAGAATCGTAGCGATGTGGGAGGACGGACACTACGACTTGGGGAATAATCTTTGATGGAGCATGACTGAGACCTTTAGCACTGAGCATCTTATCCATTCATTCGACAGCTATCGGTTACCATTGTTTTTGAGCTGCTACGATGCACGTGCCATCGGACCACCCACGCTCTTCAGTCTGAGGTAGGGAGGGAGCCTTCGTACACTGATCAAGACCGCTTGATTAGAGAGGAAGGCCAGACAGTTGACACGTGTTGACAGTCATACATCGCAATGACAGAAAAGTAAACGAGGAAGCAAACAAAAATCAAGAGCTCAGTACGACATGGGGAACAATATCGATTTTTTATAACCGGTGTGTACGAAAAATTGAAGGAATGACTACAGTAAACTTAAAATGGGGTTGCTTATTACACCCCCAAGCCATTCCACTTCGTCAACATTGCCACGTGAAATTTAAATAATTAATTGCCGGAGACTTACAGGGTAATTATGAAATATTACTATCAAAATGATTCCACTCTAGCTATGAATGGAACGAAGTTCGCACAAAAAAAACTGGAACGTGTGACAACTGATGACATGACAATTTGCTGAATATCACCAAGGAGAAACATTTCCAAGGACAATTCTTACGTGAGTCATTTATATTGACCCGACTTACACCTAAGGACTCAATTCCGTTCATCAATTACGCAAAAACTCAACATACGCAGCGGTTAGTAGACTTAGCATCAAGATTATGCGAGTAACGTTGCGGCTGGGGAAACTATTTATTTTCCGTCGACGCCTTCTTGGAATCGCGTAGTAAGCTCGCTTGAAAATACGCAAATGCCAGCAAGGAATCTTAATGAATAACATGGACTAAGGGTGACACATTCCGATATTTTAAGCACGGATGTGACCCGAAAAGGCACTTTACGTTTCGTGCCGTACCTGGGAGGCAACCGAACACGGAGTCCGAGCCTCGGCGTTGAAGGAGACCCAACCCTTCACCACGGGTGGTTTATAGCACCAACTGACCTGTCACACTGTGGTTTATAACCTCTTAAAATTAAACATAAATCGCACAATTATGTTCGTCGTTGTGTTGTACTATTCACGTTGATGAAAATGGTTTTTTAAACACAGTTATACGATATATATTAACCATTTTACGTGCATTAGTAAACCAAGCCAGTTTAATGCATGCATTAAATTACTAAAGCATGTAAATTGGTTAATATCTATAGTATGACTGCGATGAAAAAACCAATTTCATCCGCGTGACTAGTGCAACACAAAGACGAACATAGCTTTGTGATTTATGATTAACTTTAAGAGGTTATAAACTACAGTGTGACAGGTCAGTTGGAGCTATAAACCACCCGTGATGAAGGGTTGGGTCTCCTTCAACGCTGAGGCTCGGACTCCGAGTTCGGGTGCCTCCTAGGTACGGCACGAAACGTAAAATGCCTTTTCGGGTCACATCCCTGATTTTAAGTGGATAAACTGGATTACGGAGAAAATTTACGTCCTAGAGTAAGTTCATGGACATATTTCTAGGAGGCTTTAACTCTTTTATTGACGTTATAAAACCTGTATTCTTCCATCTTAGTATAAGTAACTCGATTATGTCCAAATATTGACAGAAATCGAAATCACTGTCACCCACCAGCGTCAACAGAGAAAAATATACGGACTATCGTTAAATTAAATGGGTATATAAAAGTACTCCAACTCATTAAATATCGAGACGATTTCCATACCGTAGCATAAAATGACCCAAAGTCAATTCAACAAATCAAAGATATTAATCAATATTCCAAGTAGTTGTAATAAATTAACAGTTAAGAATGAAACTCAAAGTTAACATCTGTTTATTCCTTGATGGAGAAAGCATAGGTTGATAAATTGCAATTAAGCCTGATTTTATCTAAAGGAATAATACTGATAGCGAACCTCAACCATAGAGTGCGACCATTTTGTCGACTTATACAGTTTGGTTAATTACATAAATAAGAGGGAGAAGGTAATTATCGTGGAGTGAGATTTGAAAATTCTGACTTTGACATCTCATTAAAGTAATATCTAAGAAATTCACTGGTCTTTGATCTCGTGGTGGATGTGGCATAATTATTTTAGAATCAACTGAATTAAAATCACTGCGAACGTGAACTACTTTCTCTAAATCAAGTTTTCAGGACAATTCGACCATAATGAAATGGATAAATCAATAAATTACAAGGCAGCAAGCATAACACCCGTCCGGCGATTCGTCAACCGAATGAGAACAACTGTAGGTTTATGAAGGGAATGGTGACACGACCCATGGTATAATCTCTCCTGCTCCATTTTCTCACTGCTTTTATCAGTGACCCATTTGCACATTTCTGAGCTAATATTCTATTCGACGGGCGGTAAGTAGAGTCTTACACGAATTATTAACATAGAGCACCCACAACCTCTCAACATCACGAAGGATTCCGCTGCCATGGAATTCACATCACCAATCCGTAGCTGAGATGCGCATTAGGAAGAATAAACCAATGTAAGGACATCAGAGAAGCCGAATTGAACATCCAAAAACAACCGCCAGTAAAAGTGCGTAGCGATTTCAAAGAAAAATGCAATTATCGATAGCATGGTGTAGCTTTATTTAGTTCATTTATATGACGTGGTAAGTCTGTGGATGTAATCGGAGGTCTGGATTTGATTCTAGTATGGGTCTATGGGCACGCCTAGTTAAATTCAAGCTGAGTGGATTTCCAGGTACTAGAGACTTCTGGGAAACAACAGGCAACGCAGGGAAATGACCTGTTCCACCATCCTGAATTGCGTGAATTTCATACCGTTGTGCCAAGTAGTTGGCGAGCGCAACCCTCACCAGCTAGACCGAAATCATAGCCGAGTACACTAGTTAAATCTACCAAAATATTATCATTAATTAGTAAATAATGTATCATATCAGTCATGAACGCTGATAAATTAAAAGGACATTTGGGCACTGCCGGCTCTGCCACTCCTAAAAGCGGAATTCCTAAAAAATTTGCTACTTGATTTCTGGCAAACTTCCCTTCGTACAAGCGTGACTGACGAAATTGATAAAATACGTACCCGTCATCGGAGGTATTGGTGTTTACCTGAAAGTGGACGTAATTTGATCATCGGAAAGACTGTCATGGACCAGCCTACAGTGCACTGAAACCTTTTTAGCGAGAGGAAAGCATAAATCAATGCGTAACATGGAGTGCTTAAAAGCGAAATTCACTTGCGTCAGACAGTCAAACCATGTACCATAGATTGCATCAAGCTTAAAGCTATGAACTAGTAAAACGTCTTATACAGAACAAAACAGAGTCGGCGATTTCGTTTCTTTCAGAGTGGCACTTAGTGGAATGTGAAAATACATTTAAGTGTCTGAATAACACAAAAAAATCATACAAATACCTAAAAATGATATAGGCACACATTACTATCATCAACCATAAAACCACAGAAAAGGTCTATTTTATTGTGTCAGATGAAACGCTTACAAATTACAGCAACTCCAAACCGAAGAAACAAAGTATTACCAAAATAACGGATGGGGGGGATTTAATATCACTATGAAAGCTGTTTTTAGCGGACGTTCAGGTGTGATTTTGCATTAAAGCTCATTGTCGTTTATACGTAAAATATACAATCCACAGATATCTACGAGAAGTACATCCTCAAAATTTTACTGTAATTAAACTTTAAAATTCATTTACAGCGCCATTTTAAAGTTGGTACTTGGTTCGATACATGTTATTGATATCGAAGAGCGATTTTCTCAATGAGATAACGCAATACTAAGCTATTGCTCAATCCATACCATGACGAGTCTCAGGACTCATCGCCTGAAGGCGCAAATTCCAAGATGTCTCTGTTTTCGCAAGGCGGTGATATTATAAATGCATCAGAGCCTGATGGTGGCGTGTCTGGGAATCCAAATCACAAGATATACGGATCAGAAGGACCAGAGAGCGCAAACATGCTCTGCATTCATAAGTCGAAAGTCTCATGAAAAGCGAGCCTTCTCTCGGTGATAGATCGATACTATGCATGATTTACACTAAAAAGAATCAGATCAGAGAGTTCACAGTTATTTTTTCGCAAGTGTGGTACCAGTTGAAGCGCGGAGGACATTTAAATTCCTTGGATGAGACTCAAGAATTCAGCACCGACTTTCAACCCCTTCATTCCATTTCCCCAACCCGAACAAGAGAGACGCCACGATGACCACCCTTCGGCATTGAAGCACCACCGAGACAAAATACAATGGATTTACAAGTATCTCCTAACGCATTATCCCAATAAACAGTTTCTCACAGTGAACCCTTTCCATTAATCCGCATCGAGGTTAAGCATGAATTTGTAACTAAGCGAAGGTTTCATTTTGGGAAATCTAAAATTAGATTTTAAGCAAATTATTACGGACGATTCTTGACGCACGACGTCGCGGACGTTGGCACAGTATACTTTCGAGTATTTAAAACCACCACAGAAAAAATACGACAAAATCAAATTGGGAGAATTCATGCGACGAAAATTGAAGCTATTGCTGCTTTGTTTTCCTGAGAATATAATATTTTGAGGATGATATTAAAACGCTGAAGTGCGTTTCGTGTTGAATAGTAAAATGGACTTCGTTTTCTATACTCAAAAATACGTTCCAACTCGCCAACCAGAATGGATTTAATGTGTATATCAATTCAACTCAAGCTCAGTTTTTCTGGCTTTATGCATGAATTAGATTAACTATTAGCTTATACGTGCGTAAGACACATTATCATCTATGTTAAATGCCATCCACTGCATTTGAGTTAACATCTGACCTTCTCAGTTTGATACTCGGTGGCCCTGAGATATATTTAGACATGGATATTCAAGTCCTGGGACAAGGTCCTATGGAGATTCAAGGTTCCCAGGTGACATGAAATGAACTGCTGAGTACATCACTTTTATTCACCTCAGAGCTAAAATTCCCTAGAACCTGATATCCTCCCACGGGTTCTGGACTTAAAGTAAATGGACGCGCCACAAGAAAAATTCAATTATCACGTACTAAAAGTCTGAGAGAGGAATTAGGGGAGGAGATGAAGAGAGAATTCTTGGTTATTTTCCATTACTATTTGCACGCAGCAGGTGGAGCAAGAAAAAATTGGACAATGCCATCAGTCGAATAGCCATCACCAATAATAGCTGGAGGTGAAGGATCAAACGAATCCTCAGATCATTCTGTTAGTTTGCCATTTATACAACCGGGTACATAGGATATATACATGTGTATATAGGGTAGGTATACACATTATTTCTGTTCAATATGCTACCAATAACATCGCCTCTCGCTGAGCTCAACAAGCACATTTCCTGGGGTATCACGATAATTTGTTGTGAACTCATTTCCACACATAAACATATTTCAGTTCAATATAGAATAGTTCAAAACATTACGTGGTTTTTTGTTATGAAGTGCTATCTTCTGCCAGTTTATCTCATTGTATTTAATTTCAAAACTATTTGTCTAAAATGTACTATTTCTAACAATATCATTCATGAATGCATTTCATTGTGTTCAACAATTATATATTTACACTATTTAGAACATTTTCCGTAATATATTTATATATGCATTTTTTTATACGTAGCTAAGTTGTATTCATCTTTTTTATTAAAGTAAAAAAGATGAATACCCGAAAAGTCAAAAACCCTATTTCACCCTCTAAGTTTCGGTGCCAGCATCTTCGCGTTTCGATCTTCAATTATGTATTTCGATGTTAAGCGCGTTTCCTCCACCCAGTCAGGAATCAGCTCCAGAACTAGGGTTTCCATGACCTCCGCCACGACCTCTTACGTAACCACAAGGTTGTTTCCGACTCGGTGAATGTGACAAGCGATTTCTCTGCGGAAAACTCTTTTCAAGCACTGCGTAAATAGCGATTTCTCACAAGTCGTATTTGCATCTCTGCGTGGATATAAATTTCTGTACGACAAAAGAGACGCCGTTAGGCACTGAAAATACTCTTTCTCCTGGAGCGATAAATTTGGGCTAAAATTGCTTGTTCTCCATTGGAAATTTCGGTATGCAATTCATCGCACTCTTAAAACAGATTAACGCCTATTAGCAGAAACCCTCCGAAATTTTCTACCAACAGGCATCGTCTGGGAAAAATTATAAAAATCTCTACAACATATAAAACTCATCAGCATAAATATGCGACAAAAAGCTAATCAAACCAGTATTATTAACAATATATTAGAAATATACACAAAGAAAAGCATAGGAATTCTGTGTTTGTCCGCGAAGGAACAATATTCCAGTCTTTCTCTCTACACCTTCCACCCCCTCACCCCCAATAATCCCCTGCCTCAATGTGTATATTTCACACTCCATGATGGCCGTTTAACTATGGCTTAATACAAAGCAACTTATAATACAAAATAACTTTCACGACTTGAATCTGAGTGAAATTGTGATCTTGCATGGATGAATGTGCGGACATAGAACGGGCATTCAGTTCGCACATTCGTTCATGCATTAGGGAAATTTTCCATGCAATTCGAAGCTTTACAAGGCATGTACAATTTTCATTGCGCATATTGAATGCTTCAGACTGCACTATGACAAGCGTCGTGTAAAAGGGGCTTGGAGGCTCAAGAAGCTAGAAAGTACTGGAGGCGGCATAGGCATGCTAGCCTACGGGCTTTGGTTCGCATCCCTGCGGTGTCACAGATTTTTCTATGGTGAACCTGTCCCCACATGAGTGCTGTGTGGAGAGCACTTCAAGCTCAGTACTCCGTCCGTCGGATGAAACACTGACCCCCGGCGTCTTTCGTTAAGGGTATGTAATTAAGAGCCTCGTTTCTCTCCACCCTTCATCCGCTCCCTGTTCAGTTCTTTCGTCACTCATTCACCCACCTATCCTTAATGGCGCTGATGATCAAAGCTGTCGGTCACATCCCCCTTATAACTGACGACTACTAACCTTCGAATTGAACACTGTGGTGTGTCTCAGCAAAAAACTGCTCCTTTGCCTAGTTTTTTCACTGAAAGTACCTTATAATTTCGTGGTTACAGTTTTCATCACTACGCCAAGCAATTATTAGCGAAAACACTAAAATGCTTAATATGTATCATCCCTGTGATCAGCAAGCGCTCACTCAAAACTAATACTCAATATCATAGGCGTGTGGATTACTTTAACGGCTGAGAGAGGCAACGGTGATTAAATTTAGGAAGTTCCAGCACCATATTTATACGCACACTGCGGGCACTGCTCGTACAATTCTTCGTATGTAATGTTTTGGATGATCCTTACAATTATGCAGATTCATAAAATTCTAATAATGAAAAAAACTCTTGGTTGCAAATGTTGGAATATTCCATCCATTGGCGCTTGAAATTCTCCAGTTGTTCCGTGTCAGAAGTGGTGCTGACGGCGTCGGCTCACTTGGTTTTTTTCCGATCCTCTGCCAGCGAAAGCTTCTACTTAACTCAACCAAAGTAAACGAATGCAATGCATATCATAATATCACATGAGAGAGGAAATACATAGGCCGCAGGCCCAAGATGTTTCAATACCAGCTGACGGATTTTAAGTGCAAGTATCAGCGTCGGGAGTAGAATCATGAGCGTTCAATAAAACACCTTGAGTTGCCCTACCGTGCAGTTCCTTAACAGTTTTTTTGCGAAATTAGACTGTTTGGTAAAATATATGCACGCCTTATCGATAAATACAAGGACCGGACAGTTGCAAGCTATGCGTACCTAAAATGTGCCAGGGACCAGATAATAGCGCATGTCGCCCTTCGAAAAATGAGTCCAACCCATTGAGGCAAGACAACATCACTCTCCACAAATCGGACATTCTGTCACACGCCAAGTGTGTCACGAATTACGATTTTTATGTGTTTTCCCCATAGAACTATCTCTTCACTTTTTGAGCCTAACTTAAAAATGAATGACCTCCCTCACCATTCAAATATTAAGGATATTCGCTACTGAGTATTGGAGGGCAATTAGCTAAAGGTAAGAATTCCTAGGTAAACGACCTTAGCTGTCGGTCGCCTTCCGAAATAACTACAACAACCAGAATATCTAGGAAATAGAAGAAGGGCGCGGTGTCGGGTTGGTGTGGTGGCTAGAGTACAGGTCTCCCGTCCCGATAACCCCGGGTTCGAATCCCGACAGTAGCCGAGTAGAGAACACTTTGAGTACAGTATTCCGTCCTTCGGATGGAATGCAAAGCCCCTTGGCGCCGTTCATTAAGAACAGGCTGATATCGACGCCGAGTTTCTCTCCACCTTCCCCTTCTTCTTCATTCCCCCCCCCCCCCTTGTTCGTTTCCCACTTAAAGTGGGAAAGTGTGAAGCGCCTTTAAGTGCGGGTAAAGACTTGAAAACCACAGATGATGATGAGGAAGGACGAAAAGAAACTCAGCGTCACTACACGCCGGTGCTACTCCTAACGGTAGTCGACAAGAGGCCTCATATTCTATCCCAACGGACAGAGGTCTTCTTTTGACTTGCGGACCAGAGTTCTCCTGAAAACTGCCTACTGCTGGACTAAACGTGGACGCGGGGCCCTTGAAATTGGAAATTGGAAGAGATAATCCTAGTCGAGAAATAAACCCTATACTCTAAAATATATCACAGCCATAATTTTCAGGGGAAGAATAATTTGAAGGGACAAGCACGTGAGGAATTTATGAAGAAGGAAATGAAGGGAAAAATAGGTTCTCTGAGTATGGATATAAATGTGATGAAAGTGCTTTAGAGAGGTCCAAGTGACATTTGGTCTGTGTGGTCATCGTGACGGGGTATAACAATAACTTGTATTTCAATATGAGGATTTTCATTGCTGCTCCCCTGCTCTCAATGAACAGCGTGCCTATCTGCCGCCAAGAAGACCAAACACTCCTTATTACCCCTCCCCCTGCCGCAACCGCCATCGGGCGAAGATGTTATTGGTGCCTACCACTTCTGGAACCTTGTGGACTCACCTCCCGTGTGAAACACCCACTTACCCGACCAACAGGCCCCTGGAAGTTAGATAAAGATGTATTTTTTGTTGAAAATTGTTATTTTTCAAAATTTGAAGTACTTGCGCGACCTCTAAACTCGGTCCGATCGAGTCCAAATTTTTCTTCTTTTTTACTGGGAACCGTATTGGAACCAAGAACCGATTAAGCCGGTGAGCATTTCGAAAAGTCCCGATTTTGTGGGCACCCTACTGCCACATACCCCTGCGGCAGAACAATATGTAGATGTAGGTGAATCAATCGCTTTGTCATGCCTCCCTCGCTCAACTCGTATGCTGAAGTCAGATGTACAGATTCGATTTTCTTGCAGGTCTCCATTTTCGAGGTTTACCCAGCATCCCCCGCGCCGCGAAAACGTTTGAGGAAGGTTAGGAGGAGCGGCGGGGATGGATTGGACCTCTCCATCTGACGGGACCCGCCTCCCACGAGCACTGAAGGGGGGAGCCCGCGCACGCGAGCATAGTTCCACCGCCACCCACTCCCCGCACGCCACGCGAAAATGATCACTTTCGCCGCGCGGGGACTTTTTGGCAATAGGGAGGGAGCGGGTGATGCCGCGCGCGACGCAAAACTATAACTTGGTCAAGGAAAGAGCGGGTCGTTGGCTTCGATCATTGTCAATGATAGGGCTTTCAAATTCCGCATCACTTCCCGGCCTTCTCGCCATCGTAGCTCGAATATCCTTCCAAACGGAAATCAGAACTAAAAGGAATTATTGTTTGCTCAGTGACTCTTGGAAGATAAGACTGCCGAAGACGACCGATTGTTCGGGGCAATTAATTGTTTTAACCGATGGGTCAATGGATGACTTCGTCGTCGCATGAAAGGTTCAGCGGTATTCAGCCGGAAATCAGCATACAAGTGATGGCAAGAGAGCCCCGTTGCATTAGCGCGTCCAGAGGGAAGAGAATGATATAATGAAAAGACAGTTGAATTCAGTGAAGAATTTCAATATCACTTCATTGCGTTTTCAAATAAATTGATCAGAAATCAGGCAATCAAGTAGTACGCTAAGAATTGATGGTTATCACTGAAAACGATAATTATTAATTTCAATACAAATACCCGCCAGCGTTATCATTGAAAAAACGAGTTGCATGGAGCAACATAAGGATTTTAATGGCCAAAATTTGAAATTGTAATTGACATGATTCCTATATTTTACAAACACAACAAGGAATCTCACATTTGCCAAAAAAAATCACGCTATCTGGCTGTTTGAAGGCTTAGTATCGCATTCCAACCGTGTGAAACATTGTTTCCCTGACAATATTAAAAAAATAGCGTAATACATCACACCAGTTTGCGTGACCGGGTTGAAGATTATATTGTGACAATGGCCTCGTTACTATGAAGTTGTTATTCCAAGCCCAATGAATGCTCTAGTAACTGTGGGCGGTTTGCACATATTGCGATCAACTCAATAGATTAAGAGCAACGGACAAGTAATTAATGAGTCCACTGAGTTTAATTCGCTCGGCTAGAAGATCACGTACTAATTTATTTCTAGAGACCATTTTAAAAGCCTTGGATGTACTAAAAGGTGGAGCGATGAACGTTTAGCTTTATT
This sequence comes from Platycnemis pennipes, assembly GCA_933228895.1. Lineage (NCBI taxonomy): Eukaryota > Metazoa > Arthropoda > Insecta > Odonata > Platycnemididae > Platycnemis > Platycnemis pennipes. Next base: position 97,484,234 of record OW121848.1, on the reverse strand, counting down.
TAATTTGACTATCACCAATGTAACGAAAATAACATGGTTTTTTTCACATTACGTCAGAAGCGTTTTCGAGCCTATTTACTGGTCGATTTTCATCACTTTTAGCTAAGGAACCCATGGATACCGTAGAATTTTGTGAATGTTGGAGGACCAAGTCGAAAAATGGGACATCCATCAGAATCAAAATGTTTTATACACGACGAAACTTTATGTGGGATATCAAGCTAAGTAAAACCTTGATCACATCGATTACTCCCACAAAATATGTAATAGGACAACGTCCCAAGTACACGCCTCATTGCAGGCAATACTTCGCGATATCTTGTTAGTATCTCAAGTTCACAGCTCCGTATGCTAAAGGCCTAGGTATGCTCGAATTTTCGGACGAAATGGGCGGTAGACATGGTAGCTTCCTCCTCACCCCGGGAAATGAAATAGTTTTTTACTAATGTAGAAATGTGATAATTAAGGAGTCTCCCCCATGCAGTAAAATTAACATGAAGAGTGAGTACGGCCCAAACAAAATCGTAGAGATTACATTCCATCACGAGGATTGAGTAAAAGCATGAACAAAATCGCAGCAACTGAATCTTTCTGTATATATTTATAATTTCTTACCCTCGAGTTCTCTCGCTATTTCATTGGACTAAAAAGCTCGCGTGGCATACATTTTTCACGACAAATTAGAAATTCTTAAAATTTATTGGATGATGGGTCTTTCAATTATTGTTAATTGTAAGCAGATGCAATATTCCTTAATTATAATATACATACATATATATTTGTTAATGAACTCAATAGATTCGTCAAGAATTCATTCAATTTAATAAGATCACATATGTCCTTTCCACTCATGGAAGGACTATTTAAAATGAACAGATAGGATGGTGATTTGGAAATGGAAAGAAACGGATGGAACTGACGTCGATTTTCCCCGTACGTGACGAAAAATCGCAAATGAAGGAAGACGGGTCCGTTGAGCGCGGGTAGACTATGTCCACTGGACATTCACCCGCTGGCCGGAAGAAGCGCGGAAATTCGAAACGCCAGCAGACGCGCGCAGTGACTCACCCGCGCCAAGACCTTGCTCTATTATTAAAACAATCATTCCGCAGAGAATGCGCTTAAAAGTTGAGCCGCTGGCCGCTGCCAATGCGGATGCCCCTGAGGGAGAACAAAATTCACCACTTCCTCTAGCGTTCGGAACTTATTTTTAAGTAAAACGAGTGGGTGAAGACGGAATGAGCCAACGTTACACCCACATCCTCCGTTACATCAGAGCGTGCTTAACGGAACTTGTCGAGTAGTGGCGGGATAAGGTATTTAAGGTGCTTCAACTCAAAGGTAATACCGCACCGTCTAACCTTACCTAAACCTAAGTGATACACAACACACCGACTGGGTTCGGTTCCCTTCCATACAGGTTTCCGAATCGTTCGAATGAATTCTTTATTATAAAGAGTGGGAGATGACGAAATGAGTCATCGTTACATCCACTCTTACGCAACGTTACGCACCCGCATATTACCGACATGGCTCCTGTGGAAATTTGCTTACCGACTAAGTATTTTCTGGGCATGGAGTTCCTTGTTGCCACACTAATAAGAAGCAGAATGATGCGCCAACAGATTCTTCAGACAGAACTTTAGTGTCCTGTGGAACGTAATTAAGCAGACATACTGAATGCTATGTTAACTGGTACCAATTTGTCAGAGTGTTCCGCAATAGGTGCCATTATATACAATTCCCCTGACAAGGCAGAGTGAGAGACCATCATTTGTACCACTTTCCCCTGCAACCTATTCAATTAATTTTAATACATACTGAAAGAACCTTGGGTCTTGGAAAATATTAGCAGCATAAAAGAAAAAACGAAAAATTTGAAATGTAGGGTTACAGGAAAGACCCAGTAACTATCAAAGAGGTTATAAAAGGATGTGGAGAAAAATAAATTTAACTACTGACAGAAGGAAGAATAATCTCAAGTTTCTACACCGAAAAACTATTTAATCAAATGCAATAAAAACAGGTACGAATCTATTGAGCAGCCTAATGCTTGGAGAGGTGTATAGTGAAAACAGCGCTTATTGCGCATAAAAAAACTTCTCAAATGCATAAACGACAGCGAGGATGAGTATGAACGTTCTATTTCCATGCTTCGTGTAATTTTAGCGATTTGACGCTACTTCAAACAACGCATTTTATTGCATGTTAAACGTCCATTATACCTTATTAATCGTTTTCACAATAAGCTAGCCGTTGTGGGCAATGTTGTCTTTCTTTTTAACTTATCTAACCGAATATCTTATGTGCTTTTTTAAGCATGAACTATCGATAATCACACAATCCCCTTGAAGCCCCTGTCAACTAATGCATAATGTTGACCCGATATATTGACATAGTGTCTAAATGGATTGTCATTGACTATTTCCAACAATATGCAAGAAATTAAAGGGGAATATATGGAACTGTAATGGATCTTTCGAAAATGCAACTCACATGAAATTATTTTAGATCACGCTCGCATACTCCCCGTCTCTCCCGGCTGGAGTCGGTGAAAGGACGCAAAAACGAGAAAGACCTCGCGAAGTGAAAACTTGAATACTGCGGCTCGAGCCAAGAGGCCGAATGGGAAAGGGAAGAAAGGCTGAGGTGAGAAATGACGGCCGTGGAAGGAAGACGGTCCATGAGCACTGCGTGGGTAACGCTACCCTTGAAATCTTGTCCCACACTGTTAACTATTGGTAAACATGTTTTCCGGAACAAACGACCATTTGGCGGAGGTCAATCAACGGGTCAGCCCCAATTGGCCGATGCTAGAAAGTGTGGTGCGGCGAGAATGTTTGGTGAAGGCAGAATGTCACGCTCTCCCGAACGAAAGATCCAAATTTCTCCTCGGTGGAACAAAAAAAAGTCAAGGGTATCCACCTTCGACGGCACGAGAACTAGGTGCTAACATTTGTTTACGCCAGCGGCCTCTAACTTGATTTTATTTGCGAGACTGTGCTTACGCCATAACAATGGTTTCCCACTATTCCCGCGACACAGAAAACACTATAAAATAGCGATCGAACCGGACCAGAAGGTATGTTTCGAAGAAGTGTCGATTTTACGTCAAATTCAATTTTTTTTACGTAGAATCATAGCAAAAAAAATTAGGTAAAATACTTTACGAAAGTTAATTTCACGAGGTAATGGTGAGAAATGCACGCGATTCAATTCAACACATGAGTCAGACTACCCAGTAGAATCAAACATCACAAGATAGGAGTCATTAAATGAAAGGGAAAAAGTTCACTTGGCCCTCTTCAGTATTTTAGACTCTAACGTGCGTTTGTGACAACTCAGTTACCCCAGCGAACCATTTGCCATTTCTACTAGGAATTCAAGAGCGGGGCCATACATTAACGTCGCGGAGGTATGCAAAGTTTTTAAGGCCACAAAGGTCACATAGGTTTTGTTCCCAAGCATGTCTCAGTTTTGGCACACGGGAATGTGACCTCGGCTATCGGGGTATAATCGGATGCCAATTACCACAACCACTACGTCGTTGCCAATCAGTCCAATAGAGATGTCGGCGTGTCACTCCTAGGAGTTGGGATAGCCCTCCGAGCAGAAGGGTTCCGTTCCCAGGCTCTCAAGTCAGAGGAAAATTAACCCCGAAAAAAAGTAGAAGGCAGTTACTTACATCGCAAACGAGAATAAGTCCAGGGTTCAATTATGGGCATGCATGGGTCGCGTTTGGGTTAACGGATGCATCGTGTCATCTTCCACGGAAAATATTTAGTCGCATCGTTATATCCTCTGCCGCTAAGATGGGTCTATCTATACAAACATAGAAACCATGAAAAACAAAATAACGGAAGATCAATTGCTAATTGGATTGATCAGGTAGCGCACACGATATATTTGACGTACGATAATACGGCAGGTAATGAGCACAATTGATTTTAAATTAAATATAGCAATTTTTCACGAATCGAAGGTCACAATTATATGGTAGGAAAATCAACGCCACTTGATTCGACTGGTTACTTAAAAATTCGAAATTAAAGGTTTAAAAACTACCTCATCATGTGACAAAGAGCCGTATTTTTAGAACTTTAACTAATGATCAACTGTTAATGTAGCAGATTATACCCCAGATCTTCCTCGGCTGTAGCAATTTTTGAAATAACATTATCTCTGGACTCGGAATAGGAAAGTTGCCTTCCTTTTCCGACTCTAATATTTCAAGGAATGCGAATACGAATTCATAAATAATTCAATGTACCGCAAAGATAAATGTGGCTGAAAGAAAAATGCTGTAGCATAGTTGCAAACCCGAATATAACTAGAGACAAGGGCGCATTTTTTAGTTTTCCTTATCACAAGAAAGACCAGCGACTCCATAACTACCATGAGATACTTCCTCACCCAAAAGACAGGTCCCTGCGTAGGGACGCATGCCTGATCGATTTCCTGCACATACATCGAGGAGGTAAAAATAAGAGCAGATAAAACATACGTTACATGAAAAAATAGGTACATAAAGCGTAATACAAGCCCAGTCAATCTTCGCCACATACTTTTCATCGGCTAAAGAATGTAAATGGAGGAAAAAATATAACTCCACATAAAAAAATCTTCCAGTAACCAGATCCGCGTTTTCTAAAATTTGTAGATACCTATTTAATTTAAATAATATTTTTTAAATCGTAAATATTGTGTTTCGCTCTTTTTCTGATTCGCTAAACGTTGTGAAGAGTAAGCTGTTGTCATTCGCCACAAATGAATTTATCGCACTTTCAGTTTAAGTCATGAGGTAACGCCTTACTCCGTCGTAACCGGTTATAAAATCAAAAAAGCGGACATGCACCAGCACTAATCATGCAGGATGAACTGTTGTTTCGAGGGGCACGAAAACTTCCCAAATATACGCGTGCAACAAGTCTAGCGCGGCTTTGGTGAGACAGAAAAAGACTCGCAGGAAGACGACGCCGCCCGACGGCGGCCTTTCGACTTTGGCGACGGCTCCGCCACTGATAGCGAGAGGGTCGCATGCGGAAACGACATCACCAATCCTCCGCACTGACCACGGGGTCATTCGCCCATCCCTTCATTTCAATTAGCATTGACCTTCATTATCCCCCACCCCCTTCTATCATCCGTCACCAGCCCCAGCCAGAGCAATGACCTAAAAGACAGAGCTGTTGTCACTCACTTTCCGGAACAGCCGCGCGGAAACCGAGCAAGTTCAACTGAACTGGTGTAATACCCACATCTAAAAAAGGTCAATTGAACGTCGATATATCGTTGATGCGCAATATGAGGTCCGGAACTGACTTGCCCAATTATTTCCCCTTCCTTCTCAACCCTTTTACTATCAGCTCCTTGCAGGTAGACTGTGCAAAGACTGCGGCCCCTATTTTGCCAAATAATTTGCGAAACTCTTGATTTTACATTGCTTGAAGATCCTTATTTTAGTGAGTGAACGACATATACAGCTAAATGATCACAATACATTTTGGTTTGGGAAAAATATAACATTTTTATGATATTTTCTGAAGTAGAGGCCCACATCTACAACAAATATCTATAAAGGTAAAAAAAAGTCAGCCGATAGAGTGGCCGGTGGCAGTTTTGGCAGAACCCAAGAGGGCCGATTTATCAGCCCAGTGAGGATAAAAGGGTTAAACATTGGTCATGGTCTCTGGAAACACTAATATAGACAAATCACAGCTGTAGAATTCAGTTTATAGGTTCTTCAACTGGTTAACTTACATCGTATCGTTTAAATTAACTTTACATCTAATACAAAATCCATGCCCAAGGTAGGATTCGAACCCAAAACCTTTAGTTTTTCAGGCCGGCACGTTACCAACATTGCTACCAAGGCCTGCGGCTAACTTCCAGCAGAACGGAGGCAGATACAGTTCACGCCAGCAAACCTGAATATCACAGGTTTGGAAAACAGTTTCCATGGACGGGGATGTTGTGTTTTTCTTTGATAAGACTAGCATGATGATTCCTATAGACCGCTGTGACCTCTGCCGGTGGGAAAATTTAAGAACGTATCATCCCGTTATCACACAAATATGACGACGTAATATAGCTGCACTAAGCCGAGACGACTTGCGAAACATTATCTTAACTGAACTGTTAGAAAAAAATACGAAAATAGTATCTGGCGTAACTTGAAGGAAACAAGCCGTATAAAAAAATAATAATGAAATCAGATAAACATAGAGACAGAGCAGAACATCAAAATACGATATGTAACGAAAAAAGGAGAGCATTTCTAAGTGAAGTTTTAATTTAAGTCCTAAAAATCAGTCGTATCATTAAGAGATAAATTTAAAACACCAATTGCCTGGGGTTGACGCCAAATCCAGAATATGATCAAACTTTCTTGATCTCAATCCGCAGAATTCCGACTCAAAGTGGGAAAATAATTTCCATCATATTTTTTTTGATTCGCCAAACCCGACAGGCTTTCCATTTATCTCCCTCCCCCTCCCACCCAAGGCAGTTAGAAGTCTCGACAATGGCTCCAAAGTCTTTAAACAACGTTCGGTATATTTAAACCTGTTAGGACAATCGCCAACTATCTCATTAATTTCACCTTCTTACTCTTCAACAACTTGGAAGACAGGTGCATAGTCTCCGGTGACAGGGCCAAACGATTCTGGTCACTCTATGTGATATTGCAATGGGCAGTCGCCGGGGGAGGGTCGTGCGCATACCAAATCAGTGGGTGTCCCACCATTTCGTCAAAGAATTAGACATTTCCTGAACTTTTTGCGTACGCGAGCCTGGAGATGTGATGGGTAGAAATATTCCCGTATGCCAAGGTAAAAGAGACTAAAGAATATTTCGGTAGGCAAGGATGGGCAGAAATACCTGATATACGTGGAGGGTATCGGGTTCCTGAGAACGCTTTCAATTAAAGTAGAAAAATAAGAGACAAAGAGGTCATAAGAGAATGGGAACTGGATGTTCCAGTATAGGGAAAGTACGTCTGCTTGGTTGTTTTGGTCCTGTTGTGGGGAGGGGCGACAGCCGAACTGCCAGGAAGATTTATATTAAGAAAGTAAACAGATTGACGGTATATGGTAGACCGAGAAAATTAGGAGTGAATGTGGTAAAAGAGGTTCTTAGGAGAAGGAACCCTATGAGTAACAGATACATAAAAGCATGTATGAAGTAATGAATTAATGTGAAAGTGGCAAAATAAGTTTCCTAAAAAGAGCATTGCGCGGGAGGAAATAATCATTTTGGATGCAGAGAAATGTATAACCGGGAGGGAACGTCTTAAAGGGGTATGTTGATAAAAAATACGCTCACAAAAAGAACTTTAGTCATTTTGGTGGTTTAAGAGTAGATGACCGAAGGGTGGGGTCATTTGAGCTAATTTAAGATTTAGATAATTGAATGTATGTCGGGTAGATTCTTAAAGAACGGAATAAGGATGGGTAGAAACTTCGATAGTAGAAAACTGTTAACGAACCATGGGGTCACTGGCTCTCGTCCTATTTGAAAGAATAGTACTGAAATATACTCGACCGGGTAAGCAGGTATAGGAATTTCACCGCATAAAATATCGCCTCCGGGCTCCTGGTATGTATGTACCTACAGTCACCACCCTCGCCCCCACACCAATCCGATTCCAAAATGTAATGCGCACGACCCTGGGAGAACAATTTCTCCTTTGGAAATAAAAAATATTCAAGAGACTCGACGGTGGTCCAAAAAGGGAGACTACCTTACCCACTGAGCGCATTCCAAATCTGGCGAGTTCAAGGAGAGCAAACGAAAATTCTGTTTCTGACGAAATGCAGGGAGAAAACTCTTATGGAGGTCAAGAGATAAATTCACGTCAAACTTCATCAGTAATTTACTTTAAATCGAGACGGAACCAAAATTTATCCCTGTTTTGCCTAGTGTACTCAATCGAATAATGGCACTTAGTGAATTGACCTTTTCCTCCTGTTATTCTTTAAAAGTGACAGCGGGAAACGGGCAAGGGGATACAGATGGTCACTCTATGACCTAGAACTGGTATTGTTTAACTTTTCCTTCACTGAAATATCGCCCGGGAAATCGACTCTGCCTCGAGCTCCATATCATTATGATATATAAAAATCCAAACCCGTTTCCAAGGCCTGCCACCGATATTCAGGCTTCTTCTCTACTGAGTTTATCCCGGCACTCAAATTAAACAGCATGAAGAGCGTGTCGATGCGTGCCATAACCTCAACTGTCTATCACTATCGAGTCTACGAACGCCAATATCCTCCCCATTGTCAGTGAACGGGAGGGTTCTTCGAGGGGAGGTCGCAAGACGCAGCGGCGGCAGCTTGATCCCACCCGGAATGAAATGCAGGCTCACGGGGCAGTTTTAATCATCCACGGCAGTGGACAGCGTTCGTCGGCCTGACTCATGTAATTATTTGGACGAGTGACTGGCACTCAATGGATGTCATTGGAACAACGGGAGAATGAATACGAAACGGAGCTGCGATCCTCGAAGTCTTTCGAGACGGATATCCAGCGGAGGGAGGAGGTTTCTGTGTGGCATGCCTCCTGCACCACGTGCCTCTCGCGCCTCTGGCTATTTTCGTGGTTATTAATTCAACGCAGTTTGCAAAAATTGTATCCAAAGTAGCCACACGGCCGTTCGCGCTGCTTATTAACATCCATTTCAAATATTAGGCAAAATATTTATAATAAATTTTGGTTCTATATGTTTAACAACCTACGGTAATATTTAAACTGAAATTAACGAGTTTTACCGACTGTACATTCTGAATGAGGTAAGTTCAGGCTTATCCATGTTCTACATTCAAATTCCGAGCTTATTCAAGGGAATCAGAAGAGGTTTCACCGAGCAAAAACGTAACAAATATGGATCAATAGGTCCTGAAAATTATTAAGCACGAGGTACCTTATCTCATTTTTAAGAGAAAACTGTGATACATACGAATCTTCCATTGCCAAGGTGGTAGCAATTATACAATCAGCAAGTGACCCACGATTACGGTTCCAACCAATTATGAGCTATTAGAGCTCATGGAATAAAAAATTACACTACAGGCGTTGTTGATTTAGGGCGAGGTTGGGTTTCCAGCATTCTCAGAATACTCTCGATACTCACGATTTACCCGAATACTCTAGATACTCGGCAACAATCATGAGGGTCTCCAAACTAAAAGCTTGGTTGACTATATGAGACTACTAATTATAGCGAATTGTTACCGACGGCATACGTGCCCTAAATTTACATGACAAAAGCGCCACCAGTGGAAGTAAATTCTCCAGACAACATTTCGTCAAATGATCCCTGAAACCCAGAAAACAACACGATGAAACCACTATTGAAATGAAGAAAATTCTCTCTTAAGGATAAGTAAAGTTTTTATTCCTTCTACCAGAACTCAATTTATCCTAGGAAAAAAACTAATTTGAGAATTCTTTCTGAACAGATCTGAAAAAGCGATCTTTCGGTAACAATGATGCCATTGATTACTTATGCGGTAGATTTCATCCGTGGATTACATCTCGGAATTTCCTCCTTATGTAGTGGGTATCTTCCGGGATCCGTCATTCATACACACTGACACAAACTGAGTCAAAGTGAAGCTAAATGCACACACTTGAACTCGAGCGTGGTCGTTTCATTAGCCTAATATAGAGCGATCATCATCGAATTCTATAGACCTTATCAAAATAAATGCACTAATTGTAATGTATTGCATTATTTCTAGCGCATAAATACTGCTTAATAGGTACCTTATACGTTCACTTATGGAAGTAAAAAAAAAGTTGGAAACAAGTCTCTTCTGGTTAAGAAAGGCATGCAACTGGCACCAACTTATGAAAAGTGCAATGCGCCAAACTTATTGGCAGCAGATTTTTTTATGTATTTAACCTTTGAGCCGTAACATTTCCAAACCTTGCCCTCAATTATCTTTCTCATTTTACTCAACTCCTATTCGGGCCCGCATAAACATTTTCCTTAAGGTTGTCCATGAAACAAGAACAGAACGAGGGAGATAAATACACACTTGGATCACAACGGGCTGCAAATTTACCATTGAGCCCATGTATATACTCAAACATTACTCTGTCGGGCTGCCTTATCGTGGGATGCCACGACGGCTACGACAACCGGTTGAGTTTTGGGGACGGGAAAGCAGGCGGGAAGCTTATTGGGGGCGGGGGTTGATCGCTCTCCCGCGGGCGCCAGACGGAGACGATGCGTGCGGCTTGGGGAGAAAAATTCAACGATTAAAAATGCTGAGTGAATGGTGAAATAGTGAGGTCAAATCTTTAATTTCAAATTCCACGATTCTAGAGGTCAATGATGGTTAAATACTATCTTTTTTTACGCTCGCAGTTGACGAACACCACGATTGCTTTGAAAACATGACCAAAACAATGCCATCCTCAGTAACAATTATCGATTCAAATGATAATCCTGGGCATTCGAAGGGAAAGTCAAAGTGAGATGGCTGTACCTAACCATTTCTAAGTCCTTATCAGATTTTTAGAGGTAGTTATTTTGAAGCAATTATTCAGTTGAGAACCAAATTCACTTTTTAGCATAAAGGAAAATCCCAGGCGTCATATTTCGACGCTCTTTACAATTTCTCGTGGCGACTTCATAACTCACATGAGTTTCATTGCACAGGGGTTGCTGCTTGCTTTGGACCCTCTGCAAATTACCCTTTGCTACATGGAAACGCAGGGTGAAAGAGGGGATCATCACCCTCCATTGGAGTAAATCTATTTTTAAAGTTAACGCGCGATGGTAAGGATGGAGGGAAGAGGTGGTAAACCTGGAGTGATCGTACAGCAGCGTTAACATCTACTCAAACTCACATGCTTTGGACGAAGCTTCTCCGACACCGGCGGCTTCCAGCCTCTCCTGGAGGACTGCATAGATAACGCTGTACGAATTCATTACACCGAAAACTATGCCATTGGTGAGGAAGCTGGCGGTGAGGACCAGCCACGCTCTGGAGCCTCCGTCCATGGGTGGACGGTGAACAGCAGGCGGCCGCGACGGTGGGTTGGACCCTTTTTCCAGCACATTTACCTCCGTCTTGGTGGCGAAGGATTCCTTATCCTCTTTCGCTGCATCCCTTGGGTTGAAGGAGGACGAGACATCCCTAGGCTCCACATCGTGAGAATCCTGCGTCGGGGGATCCGCTCCACCTGCCATTAGGGAATAGGCTGGCAATGCACCTGCGTGAAAGCCGCAAACTCTCCTCAGTCGTACTGGGAAAGGTTTCACAGAAAAACCACGTTTTATGCGAACGCCTGCTCTCCCTCAGCGCACCAGGTCTAGTCTCCGTATCTCTTCTCCACTCTACTCTTCGTAGGTTCCCACCGTAAGAGAAGTCGCGGGGAGCGGAGTGGATATGGTTTAGGGAAGTGGGGGGGTATAAAAGAAGCACTCTGGTCGCGAAAGGAGGGGCGGGAGGGGGGAGAACAAAAAACTTACTCGGAATGAGGAAGACCACGTTTTTTGTGTCACGGCTAAAACAAGAGCCGGGATGTATGAGTATTAAATATTGTTGTCATCGCCCGAGCAGAAAACGTGTACCGAAGATTTGTCATCAGTAGAAAAGCTTTTTCTATCATTACATTTTAAAATCTATGGAAGAAAAAAACATGATTCTTACTAAAACGACAACTCACGTTTTCGACATTCGACACAACGCTATGAGAACGAAAGGAGACACAACGAAAGGAGAACATACAAAAGCTAGAATTTTACAAAGAGATATATTTCGTCAATTCCCAACGTGTACATACTAATTTCTTTTCGAACATCTCTCAATTACTAACGATGAACGCCAATAGAAGACATTTAATCTCAAATTGACATGTCGCGACTTAATGTTGCGGAAATAGTAATGATATTTAAGGTTATAAATTTGAAAATAAAATTAATTATGCACAGATAACATACCAAGGTTAAATATCGGTCAAAAATTCTTCGGTTTTTCGGTTGCACCATCCTTCAGCTGGCTCTACAAATTTCAATGACGATCAATATTGCCGATCGAATGGGCGAAAAGCGACACTTTGCTCAACAGAATAATATAGCTGATAACATCTAAATACAAAAACTTTGGATAGTTAAGAATTCCAGAAAAAATCTTCAATTTGTTAATGCGGAAATGCTAGGCAACATGATTACAGTCGGCTTTATCAAGAAAATGAAAAATACCGGCTGTCACCCAACAAAGTACAAAGAAATGGATCTTACCAGCTGGAGATGAGAAGCGGCGCACATTACATCCATAATTTTAACGTAACATCACGAATAAATTAACATAATCCTTATTTACAAACACATATTGCTTTCATATTTTAATTGACACCCGCGTTTCGTTTCGCTTTTGAATGGGAGAAGTAGACATGAAACGCACAACATAACCCTGGGTAAGACAAAGCGACGCGACAGAACTACCATTTTCTGCCGCAAGCGCAGCGCTATAGTCTAGCAGACCTAAAACTCTGTATTTATCTCTTCAAACCTAAAGCTCTGTATCTATATAAATCTCTGAATCTAAATACAGAGCTTTAAGCAGACTAACATCATGTTGGGTCAGCGTATGCGTCAACGATATGAAAAGCTGTTTAAAGATAGTAGAAATCATAATAAAACGTGTTATGAATTACCTAATACCTCACGTAATAACTGATATGTCTAAATAGGTTAGATATACTGCTCAAGGAATCTCCAGCCCAATTAATTTAGCTTTTGGAGAATCTGAGACGACTGATGTACAATTGAGGACTCAGTTCTCAAAGCTGTGCGCCTATCCCCTGAAAATATGTGGAAAAGTAGCATTTCAAAGTTCATCTAGAAAATATTACAGTTGAATAAAATTCTCACAAATAAATTTTGTGTATTTCAATAATGAACTCACCTAAAAGGCATGACAACCTCTTTGACAAAATTTATGGGTAAGTGCATTCTCAAGGACATCTTTCAAATTATTACCCCAAATCATCAATCAAATAATTAAATGTTCTAAAGGAAGTCAAAACTTGGAAATCTATGCTTTATTCTAAGCAATTCCAATAGGGTCAATTAAAAAAATTGTTGATACCTATCAGTTGTTCCAGAGATAGTGATTATTATCAGCCCCCCATTCTTCTTTTTTCATTAGTAATTAGACGGTTAGAAGGCCTGGTTCTTTATCTTTCTGTTTCATTGCATGCTTCTTAATTTTTCTTTTACAAATCTATTGCACTACCAAAATCTGGCCTTTCTGGTTTATTTTCTGATGGAAAAACCAGCCAAACTGGTTAAAAAAAGCCAGCTGGTTAAAAAAACCATCCAAACCCCAACCTCATGCGTCCTTTGAACAAGCTCGTAAAATCTCTCTCGTCCTTCTCTTCCTCAGTTCTTGAGTAGCTAATGTAGAATATTATCAACCCTCACTGCTTTCACCACCTTAATTTCTCATAATGTCTACTAATTCACTTTCCAGTATTTTTGTTCCCAGCTCATCCTTATCAAATGCCCTTTCCTCTCCCATGACCAAGTTCTTCTGCCTATTGTTGGTGCCATGCAGCCCTTTCATGCATTCCTTCGCCCTACCGTGAATCTCTTGTGGATCCATCTGTAGCTCTATTGACTTACTACTGGTGCAGTGTATTGTTTCCATTTATTGATGGTGGTTAACATTCTAACCTTTGATTACAGAGTGCCTACTTCTCCTTCTCTCTGGAGCTTCTCCATCTCCTCACATTGCCCTTTCCACCACTTTTTTCCTACTATTCATTTCTCTCCTAAGTCTATTTCTTATTTTATTAAATTTACTTAGCTTAGCGATGTTTAAATCTTTCATTTTCTATAAGTCCTCTATTTCCTCCATCGTTTCCACCATTACCCAATGTTTCTTGATCCCTCTAGTGTCTGCTGCACCTATTTTTTCCCATCCTTCCTCAACTGTTCACCCTTCTGCATATTCCCTCGCATATATATTCTCTAATTCCTGATATTCCCTCTGATTTACAACTATACAATTCTCATGCTGTTCTTAGGTCTTTGCCCAACCATAATGTAATCTAGTTGATATCTATAACGTAAATGAATTCACTTTGTAAAATTCCACAGATTTATTAAAACCAAACTAGGTTTCGACTTACACAGTCATTAATAAACTTGACCCTTGATATTGACTGTGTAAGTCGAAACCTAGTTTGGTTTTAATAAATCTGTGGAATTTTACAAGGTGAATTCATTTACGTTATCAATATGTGGTTCCACATAGTCAAGCCTAGCAATTTGTTATACAGTTGATATCTCCCTATGTAGTGCTCCATTTCAAGTGAGAGATTTTGGTGTTATCAAAGTTCTTGCCACAACTATAATTCAATTTTGTAAACTTGTTATTCGATGAAGACAAGACATTGGATAGGCAAAATCAGGAATATACAGCTATTATTTGAGGCTTAAATTTCATAAAATTAAGCATACCCTCAATTTACACCTTCCCAATATCTACGCTTTTTCCTCAAGTTCCCTACAAAAGTGTATAAGAGGGGTTTTAGTGTATGTTTTTTGTGATCTCGAGAAGGTTCAATTCTATTGAATCTCATTGTTTAGGGGTCATTTTCAAGGTCATAGGTAGTCAAAAGTGCTTCTATAGGTAAAATTGTGGGTATTATGCTCCAGAATGACAAGATCTGAATGATGAAGTGCATAATGGTCATCCATATGTTATCATCAGAGCAAAGGAGTCTGTAAGAGGAGTGTCCTTTTAAGAGTGACTACTCAAGGAGGAATGAAAAATCATATCGACGACATCATGTCACAATGGCCAAGTCACCATGACATCAAAATGGTCCCACAAAATGATGTCCTTGGTGACTCACTTTGACATCAGTTTGACTTAAAATGAGCTCAGTCATATTGACATCTAAATGATTCCTTTTCACTCATTTTGATATTTTTACTTTTATTTTCATATAGGTGTTACGCCAGAGAAAGGTGGAAGAGGTTGGGGAAGCAACAGCTGGAAAGAGTGACAGCAGTTAATAATTAGACTTTGACTTTATTATTGTGTTATCATAAAATTTTATATATTTTTTCTCTTAAATTTCTTTATTTCTGCTAGAATGAAACCATTTGACGAGCATAATTCACCCTTTTAAATCCCCATGAGGATGGAAATGACGTGAATTTAAAAGGGCAAACTACGCTCGTCAAATACTTTTATTCTAGCAAAATTCAGTACACTCCAGAAAAAAAATGAAAAATAAATAGAATTTCTCTGATAACACAACCATAAATTCCAAATCTAATTATTAACTGCCGTCACTGCTTCAAGCTTTTGCTTCACAATACCCTTCCACCTACCTCTTGCATAATACCAATATGAAAACGAAAGGCAAAATATCACAAAGAGTTTAAAGTAATCACTTAAACCCTCATGAGGGTCAGCGTGTCTTGTTGATGAACATTCATGAACAAAAGACAACGTAAACGGCAACTACTCTACTGTATGCAATGTAGGCATCGAATTTTTTCAATGGCGTGATACCTAAACGTGAAACAGTAATTGAATAGTAAAAAAATTCTATTAATTATATTCATTCAATATTCAGCCAAGGGAAAACTTGCAAAACCATCATTTCATTGGGCGGAACAGTTAATGTTTGAGCTATGAGATATTATTGTGCCAAATTAAAAATCCTATTCATCGCTTTCCGATTTGTATCAAACGACTCAATGCATGCATTAAGTTACAAAGATAAAGTGATATGTATGGTCAGCTTGACCATTAGAAGAAAAAACAAAATATATATTGGAAGTTAATTGTAAACGTCATGGTGACATCAATGTAACATCACAGTGATGCCATTATCCTAATTTCATATTTTTTATGTAAAACTGTCAGAGAGGTGAGAAATCATCTGTTGCTTAACTAATATTGACCACTTATGACTTCTGACAGTAAATTTTCAAAGGTCAATATTTTGTCAATTTTAGTCAATATGGAGTCAACAACAAATTCATGACTGAAGAGTGAGCTTTTGCAGGTCACATTGCTGTCAAAGTGACGTTGTCGAGACTTTCCTTCCTCATTGGGAGGTAAGTTTACAATGTGTAGCAAGTGAAGGAATATTTTCAAAGGCAATATCAAATACATAGATGATATTATTTTGAGAAATTACAACTTATAAAAAATGTGCACCAGTAGTAAGCTGCCCAAGTACTATATTTTACCCGTTTGTTTGTTCTATTGGAAAAAGAACCTAACAGGTAAAAGTTTACTCACAATGAAGGTACATAATTACATACAACATATTTCCATCATGCATGCATTTCCATCTTTATGATCAATATTATTATGCAAGTATTAAAATGCATTTCATATGTGCTTAAATACAAAGTTCATATGTGACATATATAGCTAAAATCTACCTTACTTCTTATAAACATGCTTTGATGAAGGCCATGAATGTGACATTGTAAGCAATTGGAAATATTTTGGCAATGAAAAGCTATAAGAGAGAATAACCATTAATAGGTATTTTATCTATGCATCACCCTAATAAGTTACCCATTGACGTTGACTTCAGCAAACCCATGAAGTTTAATTGGAAATAAAAGCTATCTTCGTAGTATTAGGCCCAATTAACCTTTCGCAACGGGGCCACATGTCAGAAAATGTTACTTCCCTCACAAATGCAGTAAAATATTCTTTGCATTGCCAGTGCAGAGCTTTCACTACGCTAGGATCCTCTCAGGTACCTGTTTCCCTAACTTGGGTTAGGGCCCAGAGGGGTGTCGAACCTTTTTCTCGGTCACCGAAAGGTGATAATCTTCACCCTTTTCTGCTTAGGGTGCCCATTACAGCATGCCGTCGTGGACAACTATTTGTTTATTCAATGGTTTTGCTAAAAACATTGTTTGCTGCTGCCTCAATATAGCCTTTATTGGAAACGAATTGTTTTAGTTTTACAGTGCCTTTACAGCTTTTAAACAAAATTCTACTATAAATATTAAGCTCTCTAGCAGACAAAATCATATCAATGGTTAAACAAATAATTTTGTCATTTTATTTCGCACTCATCAATGAATTTGACCGTAATTTGGATGTGATGTTAGTACTACTTAGAAGTTAAGACTAATAAATTAGAGAATAAATAAAAAAGTAGCTACTCTAGCTACCGAAAACTCTTAATAATTTGTAAAAAAAAGCCTAAATATACATTCTCCATTACTGTTAATGTGGTCTTTTATTGTTATCTGTCCATTTTACAGTCTATTATACTAATTTTGTGTACATGCTCTAATCTACTGTAGCACGATAAATTGGGTTTCATCAATTTTTTTAATCTAGATCTACGTTAATATAGTACCCTGCAAGCCGGAACTGTTATTTTCAATTACAAATCACCCAATTTGAGGAATAAGAAATTTTTCGAAGCGAATGTTATACCTTCAACATTTGTGTACCTCAGGATTCGAAGGACTGACATAAATCACTGTATTCTTTAGGTGGAAACCAATGACCATCCAAAACAGAACTGAAATAGTCAGCTGTCATAATTAAATGAGAATTAGTAATTACCGACAAAAAAAAACTCGCGAAAAGATTGTCCGTCAACTCATATGAAATAATAACATTCAGTTGTTGAGCCTAAAAAAAATAATAACTCCCTAAATAAATAAAGCCATGAAAAAATCACTCACTAACCAACTAAATAACTAACAAATATTAGTTCCGAGATTCCTTTGCACACGAACTACGTTAAAAATAACAGTAGAGCTCCATTTAAAATTTGTAGTTGTAGAGCTAAACACAAGGAATGCACTTACCAAGCTCAATTTGCCATTTACACAAAAACTTCTAAGTTGGTTATTCCACTGCACCAACAAGCAACTGACCGCGGACCCCTGCTGTGAGTGGGGCGCGCACTGTGACTCAAAGGGTCGAGATAATCCTCACCCGCGGACCGAGAAAGGGTACCTACGGCGTCCCGAGAAGGAGCCCTTTATAACACACACCTTTTAGGGCTAGCTTAGCGGCAATGCCATTTTAACACGCCGTTCATTCATTTGCGTAGAAAAATTTACACCGTTTTAAAATGTTGTTCGTTCGCTTGCGTAGAAAAATTTACGCCGTGTTAAAATGTCGTTCGTAGCGAAAGGGTTAACTTGGGGTCTAATGGCACAATTGACAAGGAGTTATGTCAGTAGATGTGCTGAATATAGTTGACATTTCCATGGATTATATTCATACAAATGATATAAATTTCCTAACTGCAAATGTAATACAGAGAAAGTTTTGAATTAGGCAGTGAAAGTTGATGAGGAACTAGGTACAGCTATTTTAAAAAAATGGTACCACTTCCCGACGCAACCTGGCCAACAAGCCTATAAAATCAGCGATGAGACAACACTTTTCGGAGCTCCGTAATCGTAATCTCACATTACGGATAAATACACATAAACACAATAGCTTGAAATATATACTATACTGATACAAAATGCTACAAATTGCTCTTAAAAATAACCCATTATCCAAGAAATATTTTGCTATAATCGTTTATTTTTATTTCAATACAAACTTTCATCAACTCTTCCATTGGATTCGTCATACAATAATATTTACGCAATGAATTATTCCGTGACGGAGCCGAAAGAAGTCAGCTAAATCTTCATTTCGTAAAACTTACGGCGAGCTTCCAAAAAATATCTCTCTTGCGATGAAAAATAAGTTAAATGATATGCATTTACTTTCTTTTCAGAAATTGGTGAGTTATAGCCCTGAAAGAACTCAACAATGTAATGTCCATGTTACACAATCGCATATGAACAAAAATGATGCTTTGCACGAAGTTCATGAAGCTCGTTAAGGGAAATGTGTGTGATTTAGATGTAAGGACGCAGATGACTTTCAAGGATTTTTACTGAAAATAGGTGTTGCAACAAAAAAATAAGGTGGAAAATTTCCCTGGAAAAGAAGTGCTAGCAGACAGATACATGCTAGAAGCTCAATAAATATGTCATCCAGAAAAGGGATAAACTAACGTGGGTGTGATCTCTAGGTAAGACTATGTATTTCTCTGGTTGGTGAATAAGGTTGGCTCTGTTTCATTTGTAAGACTTCAAAGACACTTAGTTTTCATTTCCAATAATCCCGCATACCCCACAAAATTAAACTATACTAGAGAAAGAATGCTCTTTCAAAGTCGAAGCAATGCAAGGGCAGTATTTAGAAATGCTCTAACAAATGCATGCATACATATCAATTGCTCTAAGTGTGCCATTGCCCCCTCATAGATGAAAAAATATACCAGATTTTTTTCTTCTCGATTGAAATTTTTTATTTTAATAAAGTTGAAGAACATAATCATATCAGTTTAGCTAGAAGAGAAAAAACATCACTGATATTGTGTCTATATCTGTTTTATTGAAACGGTTTAGAGCATTCCCCTCCACATTCAAACTAAGTCCATTTTAGACAATAATAGTATTTAATACTAAGATATAATGTTCCACCTACAGCAGGTAGTGTTTTTTATGTGAAATAATGCCAGTCTTCACTGCGGGAAGGCAATCGAAAATTATCTCAGGAATAAAAAAAACATCCTCTCCTTGAACGTGAGCTTCTACTCTTCAGCAACATCCTCTGCCACACACCCTCGCAGTGGTTTGCAGGATATTGGGTGAATGATGATCTATGAGAATTTCATCCACACATATTTTCGCAGAGATTCCCTAATTCCACGAACGACAGTCCGATAAAGCCGCAATTGGCAGTAGATGATCCATGAGTATTCCTCGAAAAGCGGTTTAGTTATATAATCTTTTATTAATTTGGAAAACTGGGGTTCCCTAAATTATGTGCCTGCATGGTCAGCAAGCGAGATGGTGGTCGACATTTTACAACGGTGGTCTGCATTGCAAAAGGAATTCGTAAGTTGTTTCGAGAAAGAAAACCCTCCTCGCCACCAGTGAGCTTCCATCCCCCGGTATCACGGGGCCTTCCCTTTGCCAGCTGTTTCATTCGGGTCCTCCTGCTTCTGAGATCGTCAGCCCAGCATGATAGCGTTCGGCAGTCAAATCGGTGAAACTGTTGTCACATCAAGGATTTAAAGAGCCTGTTGAGCGGGTTGTGTCAGGAAGTGGTATGCATTTTTGTAAGTAGCTGTACTAATAAACTTGCCACGAGTATCATTATACATGTGCAACAAAATCCTTTTACTTGCAGTATACCTGGCTCACTTATGGTAATTCATTTCCACCTCCTTTTACAGGCTCCTTAACAAGAAGATCTTTTGGCATAGTAGGTATATCCTCTCTTGTTTCTCTTTTTATTTTTACCTATCGGTTTTCTGGGAGGTGGTCTTGATTTTGTATTTTTTTTATTTGGCATGTATTAATTTTTAAAGGATGCCACAACATGCTCAAATTATAGTTCTTGATCCTCATACTCTCTCTCACTGCATTCATTTCAAATAATATCACATTTTTAATAAAATTAATGCTAATATATTTTTTGTTTAGATAATATCTTCACAACAGCATTTATGTTCCTGTGAAAGAATCAATCATACTGCTTTAAAAGAAGATTAAGTCTTGGATAAGCAAGCTAGAGTGCAAAAACAAATATGTTGAATATGGGTCAGAATACTCCTGTCAGTCAGAGACTTAAAAGACGTTTTTTTAAAAACTAAAAAAACCCTCACCAAAAAAGAGGACGCTAATATTTGTAGCATTGTAGATTTTTCCGGCAAAAATTCCGGAAGATGTTACATTTTGGAGATAGATAAATCATTGAGACTTGATGAAAAAGTTGTACATAAATGGCTGGAAAATGTAAATTGTGGGGGTGCAAAAGTGAGGTTTTGCTGTAATTTTCATGTCATGACTTCTCAAATGGGTTATACTCATTATAGCGTACAGTTGCACAATTAAAATTACTAATTTACAATGTAAAAATATTCATTAATACCTCTTGCATTCAAAATGTACAGTCTATTACCTTGAGAATTAGTTGTTATTATAAAAAACACTTAGGTCACAAAAAACTTCAAGAGGGTGTTTTTAAAAATGATTTTGAACTCAATTGAAATCTTTGATATTACTAATATAAAAATAGTTTTATTAACATAAATTATATTTACTTTTTACATCCCAAATTTGTAATTCATTGACTGACATTCTCAAATTCAATTGTCTTTTGCTGTACTAGGTAAAAGTCCACCAAACACTTCAGATGGAACGGTCTTCTGCTGGACAGGAAGATCTCCTAAAAGAAAGGGCATAGAATGTTAATGCACAGTATTCTAAAGTATATCTAAGATAAAAGAACTTTCTAAGTGAATACCATCATCTTACTGATAACTACAATTTTATTTGTATATTTTTCACCAATTCTTTGAATCCACTCCCTTCTACCAACTGATTAGAAGTTAGGGACCAGCAGGTTCCTCCCTAGTATAGCCCTAGTTCCTCCCTAGTCCCTAGCTTGGGATTAGAGAGGAACTGAACCTGCTGGGTTTGTTCTGCAGTTACACTGTCAGAGGTGGAAAGAGTCAAAGGATGCTGACAGTTACTTGAACCAGATGAAAAATAAAACCAAAGGAATGCCCCAAGGCTGGCAGAAGAGATGTTGAATGAGTGACGAGGATTCTGGCGATATTGCGTGGTATTCAAACATAATTGAGAAAGAAGAAAAAAAATTGCAATATACTACAGTTTAAAACCAAATTAAATGCGATCTAGCTTACAATGATACAGAATCATCTTCAGGTACTAAACATTTGGTTTTTTGGTACCTGAAAGTGATGCAGTGTCATTGAAATCTAGGTTGTTTTAAATTTGCTTTTAAACTGTGGTAAATTGAAGTAATGTTTCTTCTTTTCCAATCAGAGATGTTGAATATTTGGGAA
This sequence comes from Platycnemis pennipes, assembly GCA_933228895.1. Classification (NCBI taxonomy): domain Eukaryota; kingdom Metazoa; phylum Arthropoda; class Insecta; order Odonata; family Platycnemididae; genus Platycnemis; species Platycnemis pennipes. The sequence continues at coordinate 97,462,319 of OW121848.1, read as the reverse complement.
CATGTCAAGAGTCACACACAATTGTCATTTACGATAAATTGGTATATTTAATGGTCACAACAGAAATTAGCAAGCACTAAACTGCAGCTTAGCAGGCAGGACATATCTGCATCAGGATTGAGTCAACTTAAAAGACCTTTTTCCAAACAAAATTTAATGAAGGTTTAGTTTGGAAAAACATGAACAAAAATAAACAGAAATGAACATCCTATCATATGCTTGCAGTTTCATGAGGAGGTTTGTACACAGAAAGATAAGGCTTTTTAAACAAGGGCCAAATTCCTTTTTCAAACAGTCATACAGTCAAGGCCACTAATATCAAACCCATTTTTAATGAAGTTCCAGTTATAATGCAGTGAAGGCTATAACGCGTAAAAAATGGCTATTTTATCATGTTAAAAATCCAACTTTTAACAAACATTTATCGGTGGTCTGTTTTTAACTAAGTTTTTTTTGTGTAATGGGTTACCCATTTCTTTCCATATAACACCCCAGTTGTTGCTAACATATTTTCAGTACTATCTGCAAGCTAAACTCAAACTAAGGCATACAACTGATAATTTTTCATCCATAAATATGCCCGCCCAAACCTCACTCTGGCTACCATGAACGCACACCACAAAAGCCTTTGCCGATCCGTCATTATGGTTGAGTCAGGGAGGTCCAATGATAGGCAGGTTGAGTGAGAGGTAGGGGGTCAAGGTTGCTAGGCTGTAAAGGACAATGCCCTTAGCTAGAGATTGACAAAAAGGTCTTGCGAAGAAAGAAGATGGGAAGGAAAGGCGAAAGGAAGGAAGAGAAGGGTAATTCTGGTGATACATAGCCATATGACAACGTTCTAATATGAGATGAGGGTTTTGGGCACAATAAGGGGACAGCGATTGGCTGCAAAACGTACTTGCATCAGGGTTTTCCACCCCTCTGACTTTAGCTCTTCCTGTGGCACTTCCTTCAGTCTTTGGTCGTCAGCCGTCGCATCAAGCAAGACTGCGTAAGCTCGTGCCTGAACCCCAGAGCTTCCATCTGTTTCCCCTCGCCCTTATTTGATGACTCAGTGACCTTGATGCCGTGGATGGCACGATAACCGATTCTTAGCTGATACAACTTTGCCGCTGAGTACGCTGTCTAATTTGCTCAACTGAGGTAATTTCATTGGGTCGACAGATCAAGTTAAAGTTGGAGACGTTAGCACTATCACACAGAAAATAAAAATGAAATGAATATTTTCGGGCATGTTTCCAGTGATACCACATAAGGTGTAGTTTCCACATCTCCATACTTTTTGCGGTGGATCTATTAATTTACCGGCCTGCTCTCAGCCCATTTCCCTCAAGACTTTGTTATGATGATGAACTGCTGCATCATCATCCTTCCCCGCTGGAAGTCCCTTATCAGTTACAACCACGAAAAAAGTATCACATTTCACTCATCACTTTCCCATGCCCTAACCTCTCATGTGGCTTCCAAAAGAGGAGAGGCTTGGGAGAGGGCAGAGAATGGTAGGAGTCGAGTATCACGTCAAGGTCGGCGATGAACCCAGAAACCCTTAGCGCTACAGGCATCCAACAAGAGCCTGGATGGTGGTTCGGAAGGAAGAGAGGGAAAGGCATTATTTATGCTGCAAATGGCCTGAAAAAAAGCTAGGGTCAGAGAATGCTAGATGTGAACGTAATTGAGGTATTGATTTTGATTGATTGGGGGTAAACAGCTGTTGGTGCACAGTGCACCATAAGCATAAGCAAATGTTCAAAATAGCTTAGCAACACTTAAAAAGTAACTTAAGTTCAAGAAAGTGATACCAAAATCAAAATGACTTCTAAATAGGCACTAACTAACCATCAAAGTGCACTGCCTCAGTGAATCGTTTCGAAATAAACGATTGGGGCATCACGGGACAGAATTCGATTTTGAGTTACATATGAAGCATATTTTGAATTAGCTGTACCATCAAGTATGCAAGTCACAACATTACATCAGCAACCTCCAAAATAGGGCTTGGAAAAACTGGCCCAGATGATAAGAAGTTCGGTTATTACGAAGTAAATATTCGACCCCCCCAACTTTGTTACAAACGGGCTTGACTGTATATTTTCTTGCAGCTGGGCTACGAGTTTAAGGAGGTAAATCAAAATTGGCTTTTAACATATTATGGCACTGTTTTTGGAAATATCCCCACATTAAAATAACAATAATTATATTCTATCAAATCTAAATAGAAATATATATAAGTTAAGGTAGAAGAAAGATCCCTCACCATAATAAAGAAATAATAACAAGGGGAATGTTAGCAGCATGTTGTGAGACTGGCTAGGTTGACACAAAACATGATGAAGAAAGGGAGAAGCCCTACAGAGAAAGATACTGGATGTGATACAGTGTAAGCTGATGCCAAAACTGAAGGAGAGATGCATCAAACAAAATTACGACTTTGAAAAAAAAAAAACTGACTCTAATGTTGCTCAACCTCCGGAGACACAACAATGATCCTTGTGGTTGTTCTCCATCAACCATATACAGATTTCAGTTTAGCATGGTGAGTGCTCCATTTTCAAAAACCTACATTCAGAGGAAGCAGTTAATATGAAATTACAGCATTATGTACTTGGATCAACTTGTCTTCGATTTTGAACTTAATTTAACAGAAATTAACTTGGAAATGTAAATAGACAAAAGGAGGCCATGCAACTTCGCATGCATGCAATAAATGGCAATATTTTTAGAGTGACTATTAGGATTAGAAGTCTGATAAAGTACTAGGAGTGTTATTCCTAATAAAACGATACAAAACAAATATTGGATTTTAGATTTGAAATGGAATTCTGGATGGAATGGTTCAAAGATTATTGAAATAATTGGATAATGTATTTAGGAGAGGAAACTACTTCCTTACTTTCATCACCAGATTCTTCACCATCTTCATCCTCAGCATTGTCACCATCAGACTCATCCTCGTCTTCATCTTCATCTATGTTTATTTCATCAGGATTAACCACTCGGTTAGTTTCTTTCCCATCTCTGCCTTGCTCATGAGTTTCACCCCGAACAAACATTATGCTACTTCCTCCAGCTGCAGGTGCTTTAGGTTTCGCTGCAAAATAAGAAAATATCATATTTAGGTTATAGGAAAATATCAATTTAGGTACGAGCAACTTCCATGTATGCTGGGCCCATAGCTACAGAAAATATAACCATGAATGCCAGACTCTTGATACATATTGGCAATTAAATAAACTGGCCCAAAACAAAAAAAAAATAATGATGGGGAAGTGATGTCTCACACAATTTAAATAGACCATAAAAACCAATCACAGTAATCACATACACATCAATAACAACAACAAATTTTATGATATTTTAAAATCTGAAAAGCTAAAAAAAAACAATAGCATGGTATACAAAAAATAAAAGACTCCCATTTATTGATAAGGACCATAATTCTAAGCCCAAAAGATGCCCTGTGATCTTTAGGGTTGCGTTTTAGAAGAAAAATTTATAATCAATATCTGTCAATACAAGCAATTTCTATCCATGAAGAAAAGTGGAGAATGGATCTTCAGCTTTCATTCTTGCTGGTTCAGAGCAACCTGTGGTGAAAATTGATAGGTAGAGCTCTTCCAACGGCAACACAAAATGAAATACATAAGAGGTCTTACTATGGGTCAATATGATTTAGGATAACTTTAGAATTCAATAATCATAAGCATAGTAACATGGTCCACTTATAGACCAACTATGTGGAATAATAATGGATAGTGTTATCAAGGTTTCAATTTCTATTAATTTATTACTATTGAGTATTTTTTCTCAGCTATAGAAAAAAAATTAAGTTTTTAAATGGAAAAAGATACAACAGGAAAAGTTGGTTGCTTGATTATTCTCATAAGTACACACACAATCCGTTGAGGTTGAGGCGAGGTAAAAGAAGAGGTGAGGAAGTGGGACCATGAAAGTTGAAGGAGTAGATAAGACATGGAATCTTGAAACCATCTTAAAATGTTTCTCCCTGGTCCTTAACAGATACCTAATTAAACATCTTCAATTATGGGAGGCAGGAGAATTGTTCTTTAGGAAGTACGAGACAAATCCAATGATTGAATAACCTTACCCTAATGATGAACAACCTAGAAAGAATTGATACTTGTGACTTCTGCCATTATAATTATACAGCAAGAAACCTGTGGTGGTAAAAATACTCATTTTATGAACCAAACTGTGACAGAGCTGCATTATTACATTTCCACAAGCACTACCTCACTGTTAGACATTGTGAGAGTTTTTCCATGAAGAAAATTTTCAATCACAGTTTTGAGAGCTAAAAGATCTACAACACGTTGAAATTTTAATGAAACTGATGGGAAATGTTCGAACAACTGCTTATGTTTTACTACTCTCAAAATGATCGAAATGAAGTTTATATTCACGTGCTAAAATTTGGTCACTTTAAATTAACGGGAACCCATGCCCCAAGGGCCTGAAGCACTTCAGGCCTAAATATATGTTTTTTTGGGCTGCAAAACACTATTTTAATGAAAAACGCAAAAGTAAAGCCCTTACGGACCAAATTTTTGTTTGTTTTGACCTATCTCTAAGCGTTTCTAAGATATGGTCCCTCGCAGTGCAATCCACTGCACAGAGCGCTACCCTATACCAGCACCGCCCATGTGAGGCCAGCACCATTCCCTTCCGCAGCTAGAGACTTCCCCTACATCCCCTCCCCACCCCCGACTTTGAGTCAATGGTCTCAGTGGGAAGATCTATGTATATATAAACTGCACAATTCTACCATATGTTTTTTTTGGTATCATGGTTAACAACGTTAAATTCCACAGTGTCACTTTTGAGACCATCAATTTTATGATTCTTTGATGGTTCCATATTTATTGATGGTTTCATTTATATTGTTATTCTTTCTATAGCGGTTCAATCTTTTATTGGAACTCCACGTCAGTTCAGTTCTTCTCTCATCTCTTGTGCTTAGTTTGCAAAGGAAAGGAAGTGTCAAGGTTTTGTGGATTAAAGAACCAAATTAGTGAAATAACTAGTTTATCATGGATAAACTTTTATCCATGCACCATTCATGTTCAAAATAGGCCGATGGGGTAAGGCATGAAATTAAGAGTAAATTCAGGTATTGAACTTGTGGGAAATGAAGTGAAGAAATACTTGGCTCAAAGCTACCAACATGTTAGGAGTAGTTATATGTGTTTTTTTCCATTACGTAATGAGATCGAAGGATGTTATATTTGAGGCGAGGAAAACCGTAAGAAATGGGTATCATTTTTGGAACAAAACCAGAATTCCAAATGTTACGAAAATAAAGATGATTGAAAAACTGGAGACAGTATACAGGGAATGGACGAACGTAAGACGGAAAAGGACAGAGAAAGAGTGCTGTGGAGATCAAGAAAAAGAAGCCATTGTGTCAAAAGTCGATGATTTGTTCAACATTGCAAAGTGGTGCCATATATTTTTTAACCCATGAGGAGGAGAGTGTGGTAAATCTTCTGGATAAATGTGGCTGGGCTGAAGAAGTCAAATTCTTACTTGATCAAAGAGGACCTCGAAATGCACGTATTGGTGGGAATGATTTTAGCATGATAAGAAAAGAAAAAAGGATTGCTCAGAGACTATCAAACAAACTGCAGCAAGAAGAAAAACTGCGTGAAAGAAGAGTGAAGGACTTGGAATCTCGTCAGAGCACAGGTAACTTATTCCATTATTATGTATTTAGTTTTAAACTGCAACTCCTTCAAAGTCAGAGGCATTGTGCTTGAATGCGTAAAGGAGAATATAGCATCCCCCTTAAAGTAGGAGTCTAATTGTTTGACAAATCCCTTTCTGGGCATGAAAAAAAATTTATACACCGTGTAAGGACATGTGAGGGAAGACCTGATCCACCTAAGAAAGTATCTCCCAAACTGCAAGACCTTCCTAAGTCATCTTTGTCAGATTTTGCCACAACTAATTCAAGAAAGCTGATGGCAATACGAACAGAATTCTTTGATGTACCCAGGCAAGAATGGGATGAACATTCGGACTAACTGAACGGCTGGCGAATTATAAAGTCTTCCGGCGGTGAATGACTGCGAAGAGAGATAAGTGAAACTATTTCAAGATTTTCATTCAGTTACGAAGAAGGAAGAGAGCTATAAAAATTTATTAATAAGAGTTAATTTTCATCGGAGGACAACCCCTAATGTGTGCGACACTTTAAAATGAAAGTGCCAATTACGGATTCTAAGTGGGAGTTAAAAAATAGACTGTAAATGTTATTTTATAGTGGTTACTACTTATGTTCATGGATATGTATGGAAATACATTGACCATTTTTCATTGGAAAATTGGTCATGCCTATTTACACCTTTTGAAAGGAAGTTCAATCCTATAGAAGCTCAGCATAATATTTGACATGCATAATGGTGACATTGCCGAATACATTCTAGAAGTTAACGGTGTTAACCATGATACCAAAGAAAAACACATAGTAAAATTAGCAGTTTAAATACAGATCTTTCCATTGAGACCAAAGACTAAAAGTCGGGGGCGGGGAGGGGATGGAGAGGAAGTCTCTAGCTATGGAAGGGAATGGTGCTGGCCTTACATTGGTGGCACCGCGATATGGGGTAGCGCCCTGTGCAGTGGATCATATTGCAAGGGACACTATTTCAGAAACGCTTAGAGATAGGTCAAAACAAACAAAAATTTGGTCCTAAAGGACTTTGTGATTGCATTTTTCATTAAAATAGTGCTTATACAGCCTAAAAATATACTTATTTAGGCCCGAAGTACTTAAGGCCCTTGGGGCACGGGTTCCCGTTAATTAAAAGTGACCAAATTTTAGCACGTGAATACAAACTTCATTTCGACCATTTTGAGAGTAGGAAAACAACTTTTCCAAATTCTGAAAAATAAGGGTCACCCTAATGCACATCCTTTCAGTGCAGACAATTCATGGAATTAATTCACACGATCATTTACTGTGTAAATTGGCCTTAATCAGAAGCTAATTCAGGTCATCACTTAAACTCCTTTGTGCAATTAATGCTTGAATGATCATGCACATGATCATTCACTATGTAAAATGGCCTTAAACACATTGACAAAATGTGGATTGCATGTCACAATTTGCTCACCCCTGTAACCAATGATGTGCACAATGTGCATCTCTCAATGGACTGGGATACTCCTCTCTAACAATGAGAATGCTTGTAGGACTACAACTGATAAGACATTTGTTTCCTTAACTTGAGACGTAATCTGACATCCGTTTCCCACTAAAAGAGTTTGCCGGTTTTGGACCTTCGGGTGGAGTTAAGCTGCAGAATGACAGGGCTATTGGGAAAACAAAATACACACTGCTATGAGGTTTTAGGGAGTACACAAGTGAGGAAGTGGAGTATGTGATGGTCCCTTGAAGTGGTCATGGCAGGCAACTTGAGGTATCACTCCCATAATCCCCACACAGCAAAGAGTTTGGGAATGGTGATCATCCTTTAGAATTTAGGGCCATTCATTGCTCTGGTTGAGAGCAAAGGGACAGCTCATAAAAACTGTGTTGCCAGCTCATCAGAGGCAGATGATTATATGAATTTCCACTTTTCACTGTTGGAAAGTGGTAAATTTTTCTTCGTCTTGGACTGTACATAGTGGTTTATTTAATCAATATGAAAGTATGAGTGAAGAAGTAATGTTTTAGAGCATGACTGATTAGAATTCCTATGTCAGTGCCGTACTAAAAATATATCCAATTCATATAATACATGGCTCTTCCCTCATACCTCGAGATGATGAGTCCACTTCATGGGCATGGGCAGCAGCTCCACCACCACCAGTATTCACATTTGCAGCCGCCATTGCTTGAGCTTCTAACATCCTCATCCCATCCTTGGCTCCTGGAGCTAAATCTGCTACTGTGCCAGACACTTGTCCTGCTGCAGATAACATCTGAGCAGACATCATATTAACCTGAATACAGAAGAGAGATTCAAGTTGGTAACCATTGATTTCATTTTTCAAAAATAAGATTCACATGGAAATACTTCAGACATACAGGTAACTAGTTTTAAATTTGAAAAGCCACAAGTTAATACTTATGAATGTAAGAAAGCAAAATCACAGATTCCTATATAACACTGTTTTTTTGTGTTCCAACAAATGTGGACCCTTCCATATTAACATGCATTAAAAGAAAAATCCAAATACTTTGCAAAAAACATTCAGATTTTAAGACTGAAAAAACATTGACAAATCTACAATCACAATATAAATCAAGTTACAAGGCCATCAAAGGATTTAACAAATCTGGAAAGAATTGAAAAATGACTACTATATCAGAGGAATTTAGAGGATAATTATGCTGTGGCAGCTAATAATCATACCTTCATGAAGTTAAAAACAATGCAATTGATCATAAAGTGAAACAGGCACTTCACGAAAGACTATTAAGTATTTCAATAATGAATATAAATTAATTACAACCCTTAAAGGGACAACAATAACTCCAATCATTATTTTTAAAAATTTTTACACTGAAACAGGTGTATTATGAGAAAATTTCACGCTAAAAATCACCAAAAACAGGTCACACATAGAGGGACAGTGATATTCCTTCAATGTGTTTGCAAATAGCTGTACATTATATAATTCATAAAATACACCATACAAGCAAAGCATGAGACCTTGAAAGAAACGTTCCCAACTAACTTATAAATACAGAAAAGAAGCCCAAAACACTCACCTGAGTGTTGTAAGTAGCTTGAACACTGCGCTTGATTCTCAGCATCTCCCTCATGGTATCCTCATTACCGTGCCGCACTTCAAATTCCTTCCATGTTTGCCAAAATTCTGGAGCAACCTTGAAATTGAAACCATGATTCATTTAGCCAAAGTTTAACAAGCATAATAAAAACAGTAAAATGGTTTATTTTCCTTAAATTAAGTACTCAGTATAAGAAGTTACAAATTCCAAACCAGATTGTTATTTTAGTTTATGTACTACTGCTCTTTGTAAAATTGAGGAAAGTGGCTATGCTGTTATCAAGTTATTTATGTTGGCCAAGTGAATGAACAACTATGTACTTAAGTAGGTGCCCAGAAAATTCAAACGTTTATTCTTGAGAAATAAGTTTCTAATGCTAAAAAAGTTGCAAAATTAAATCAAAAAACGAGTGAAAGAAATCAATAATGTTTACAAAAAGAGCATATTTCGACACACCACATTTCTTAAAGCCTAGATTAATTGCATAATTAAGGGCAATAAGGCATAAATGGACATTGACCAGTAGGATAGGGTGAAATGCATTGGGAGGCATGTAACATAACTGCTGAAAGTGTTAAATTAGTTTCCACCTAAGGCCTCAGAAAGGATCTACATTAATGGCTGTGACTATGAGGAGGCTTGAATAACTATAGTGACACAGATAATGCATTGATGACTTCTGCTTTTTTGCCAAGTAGAGATTTCTTATGTTGAACAGTTGACATATGCTTCAAAGAGTTGCCACAAAAAATTAAACTTACAATACTGTTAACCCTGATGTACAATTATGGGCAAAAAGATAAGCTTTTACAAAAAAAGTCTCTAAATGCTAGTGGCATCAAAATGGCAGGGAGAGCTTAAGAAGTACATGAAAAGACAACTGATGAATGAAATAAATTAAATGAGATTGCTGGGGCTGTGTGAGCAGGGATTTTTTAAGTCGAGCTAAATCAAGCAAGAATTTGAAAAAAATCTTGAATCTAGAGCGAGATTTGAGTGCATGGAAATTGCAGTACAGACCTTAATCTGTGTAGGTACTAATTTTCTACTTACACAAATATAAGTTTAAGCTTAGGCATTATTGACCAAATTCTGTCGAGCGTAACTTTAGCATTTACTTTTAGAGATCAACATCTACGTGGAATAATTAGGATGAAGGTATCCTGTATTTATGCGATGATAGGCCTCCATCGAATTATGAATACACCCCTACTTTCACCACTAAAATTTAAAAACATTTTTAGTATAAATACCATCACCCAATACCTAAGCATATTTAAACTTGGTATCTTTTTATATATCTGGCCTCTATTCACATAAATACATTTCAAATAAAATAACATAACAGGATGTCAAACTTAAGCTTGGTCTTTATTAAATTATTACTTAAATTAATTACGAACTCGCTAGATCAGATTGTCGGTCATGTAAATCGTGACAGGCTAGGCCTAAATTAGATAGATAGAGTAAAATCCGGTCATAATGCGCCCCACTACACCGCGGGTCTCACCATATCCCCCAAAATGATTACATTGACTATTTTCATGCTAGAAGTAGGTAACTTTTTTGCGAATTTTATCCCGACGTCACAGCCGATATGTCTCAATGGTACAACTTCAAGAGATCTATGCAGTCGGCAACATGTCTAATACAATAAAACCTCGTTTCACCATGTCCCCCTAAATGATTCCATTGACTATTTTCATTGTACGTGGAAGGTTACTCTTTAGCATATTTTATCCCGTGTCGCAACGGCGCTACTTCAGGCGCTTACACCACTGTAAGCGATCAAGATCACACCAATGTGATTGGCGATATCTAATATGTAATTTGATATGAAAGAAAGATAACTGCAAGAATGTAAGCAGATACATTGTTTCATTACAAAATTTACAACCCATCAAATCGAAATTGGTCATTATATCTTGGGAACTAGAGCTGACAATCAGTGGAGTGAATTATATACGCATTACTGCCGTGCTGGTAGATTTCCACGTTCCTGCCACGGCACTAAAAACAAGGTAATTACATTTCTACAGTCTTAGACCATTTTTGTGAGGAATGTGCGGTTTCACCTCTAGCTTCGGCTTAATTCGTATGAATATGTAAATTATGTATTCTTTAATTTTAGGGGAAACGATGTCTACCATAAGGAAATTAACTTATACAATGAAAGGAAAATTTGGGCATACTCGACAGAGTGAAATGTGGTGCTATAAAATGAAGTTTATTCTGTGAGTTGGGTGAGATGCCTAAAATAGAAAAAGTACTCGATCACATCGGTGACTTGATGAATTGGCTTGAGAGACAAAGAGATTGTGATCATCTTCATGTGTCACACTTGCAAAACATTAAGACTTTTGTGACAAAGAAACGCTATCAACTACCACGGCAAAAGAAATATCAGAATATTTTAGTAACTCCCGTGAAAGCACGGTGTGTATTTAAACCATAAAACATCATTTTAAATTGTATTCTCTATTAAATTAATTATAAAATTTAGTTGCATAGGTTTTCTTTACTGTTTCTCACAAAGTTTCCGTTAATAATGCGGGTGTAAACTCTGTCCCCCTTGACCCACGTTATAACTGTATTTTTCTGTATCTTGTTTTAACTTATTGGGTGTATGCTAGTGCTAGAAGCAGCCTACATTCATACATGCCTATTTTATGCATCATTTGTTAGTAGCACGATGTCTCCGATCACAAAATGGAGCAGGGACTTGGTTAGGTCCTACGCAGAGGTCGAGGCTCTCCTAACTTCTCGAGTCTAAGCCTAAGACTAAGAGATTTCTCAACATTTTGTGGCATGAAGTCATGAAATTATCATGCAAAATTAAGGGAATAAATATTAATTTACTACGTCGTATTATAAAGCAAGGCCCTGTAAATTTACGTCTGCCATTACGTAGATCTTGAGACAAGCTCGAGACTTGTTTTTCGAGCGTATTGAGATCAAAATTGAGAGAGATTCGAGCAGTACTTTTATCTTGCTCGAATCTCAAAAAGTCGAGACTTGCACAGCCCTAGAAATTGCCATGACAGACTTAGCTATACTCTTCAACTTTCACTGTCCAACCATTGAAAATCAAGAAGTCATAGCAAAACATATTGTAAGTCAGTAAAACAAAATGCAAAAAACACAGCTGAATAGAAAAAATTATAGGAATTAATTGAATGTGCAACAATGCAAATACATGTTAAACTTGACTTCCACTGTTTTGGCTGGCCAAGGCAACAACAGAACAAGTTGGTTCTTCTAGTTTACGATTCAAGCTGTGAACTAGTAGAACCTTCCAATACCTTTAAAAGGCATGAAGCACCTAAAGCCAGAATCACACGATCATTTTTCACGTAGGCATTCAGGAATCATTTAGGCTACAGGTTTCAGGAACAGGAAAACTTGCTACTCATACAGTAATTATCTTGTCCCTTTTTGAATCATTCAAGACAATGACTTTCCACCTTCCATGGTTACACGGTGTTTAAAACAACTGTTTGAAAACTGGCCATATATGGTGCTGCATTTTACATTTGCTGCCATGTACTCTGACAGACTGCCTTTTTGATTCATGCAAATCAACAGGGGTGGAAACAAACGATGTGCTAAATGATGAAAATGAGATGAGAGTCACAATTATGTATGTTATCCCTAAAAATGATCATTTTGAGTGTTCATATTTCAGCTACCATTGCAACTAACCCTAAAATTGATTAGTAAAAATGATCATGTGATTCAGACTTAAGCACAGATTTTAAATAAATGTTTATTCATTAAAATCCATTTAAATAATTTTCAATTTCAGCACATTTAAATTATAATTTAAATGAATTTTAAATTTGAGGTCCTATTAACAGTACTAAAATGATGCAGCAATCCTGAGGTAATAAAACAGCTGGTCTCATGAACTGTTCCTGGCTAAGCGTGCAAAGTATTATAGCTGATCAATACCAAACTTTTACACATTGTAGAATCATTATCAAGTGTACAAGTTCCCTAATTCTCATTTAAAGAATGTACAATAAAAAATGCAAATACAATGAAAATGCAGAAAGCACAGAATTGTAATTCAAGAGCCACCATAAAACTATGGCATTTACTTATTGAACATAACCATTACCCTTGGGTCACAGATCTGTGAGCAGTGAGAGTAAATGGCACGGGCTCGATCCACTTCTCCCAGCTTGGTTTCCATTTGTGCAAACCGAACACACATTTCACGTGCATGCTCTTCTGCCAGAATTTCAATTGCTTGCTCATATATTTGCCTAGTCCTGGCGACACCATATATTTCTGCTGCCTTCTTAATATATATGTTGAAGAGCTGTCAAAACAGAGGATGAAATTATATTAAACCAGTCTCAGGTATGTATAACATGAAACAAATCATTACAAACTTTTATGTCAGGCACTCAAGAATTCATACAGCCATTAATTCTCTGAATACACATTCAGACCAAAGAAAATTATGCAACAGTATAATGTTGCAACATCGAAAATGAGTGGAAACCTGTTTCAATACTCCAATCAAACTTACCTCAAACTGCTCTTCAGGTAGGACGGCCTTAGTTGCTCGCTCATAAACTGCCATAGCATGCCTGGCAAGGCCATGCTCCTCCTCAAGCTTTGCATAGAGCAGGTATAGGGCTGTTGGAAAATATGATATGTACTAAATAAACTGCTCAGAATTCAAAGAACGAGCACGTTTTCCTCAATTACTGATAATAATTAGCACAGGGTTAGAGCTGGGTGCTATTTAAAGTCGATATTCAACTACCAATTTCTGAAGAACCAAATATGATTGTGATGAAAATATCAATATCAGATATTAAACATTGGGAGTTAATACAGATAATTAAAACTATTTTTCAATAATCCAGTGTTGAAATATTAGTTTTTTTTATGTTCTCTTCAGTAATATTCTATGGTTCAATAGTCAATAGTCACTGACAGTCAGTATTCAGTATTAATGTATTCATTTACATTGGATTAAAAACTAATGATGGACACTGAAATTTACATAAGCTGATATTAAAATAGCAATATTTAAAAACATCAAAACCAATATATTGAAAGACCACCCAGTTCTACACAGAATATCTAATGAAGCAGATGATAAATTTGTTTCATTTATTCCATCATCCATGTTTTTCTTTAACCCTAATACAATATACTAATATATATAAGGTACTTTGTCTTACTCGTTAATATAATTGCCTTTACTTTTGACGTGTACTATACACCTGCCATATGTATTTGTAATACTGTGCATTGTGTCTGCAGGACAAATAAACTTATTATTATATAATTTAATCACTCAAAATAAAAAAAATCACCCTCCATGAAAAATGAAAGATGGTTTTATGTAATAACAAGAAGGTGAAAATTACACCACAAAGCCAGATGGACATAGATCTTTCCATAAGTAACAACCCTTTTTTTTATTAGGAATGCACATTTATAATCCAAAATATTTTTCCTTAAATTGCTGGTGGTGATCTTACGAACTTTCATGCACTCAAACACATGCATAAAGGACAACTTTACTGATCTAAAATCCTATATAAATCAACCTATTACGCACAAAATAACAAGAGACCCAACAGATATTGTATTAGAGCAACATGCATTAATCACTTTTATCCAGACCTTAGCTGCTCTTGTTTAAATTAGAGGTGGGACGAATCCTAAATTTTCTCGAATCCGAACCCGAATCCTATGAGGTTCTCAAATCTCTCGAATCCTACATATAAAGTTGATAATAACAGAAAAGAAAAGACTTTAGCAGCTGCATTTAATGAAAAACAAATTAAAGAATAGTTTTCAAAAATACAACTCTTTTTTGCAATAATACAAATAAGATTTGAAGAGCTAACATAGATAAGTAATAAACATGAGACACAAAAGTTTTTGCATGAAATGAAAGCATGTGAAAGTTCTGGGAGGCATAGTGATGATATGTTTCCAAAAAGTTATTAAACTGATACTGAATTGCATGTTTAAAAACGATATCTTTTTTCCAATATTGTCGCGTCTTCAAGACTCATTCACAGCGATAGACGAGCTGCTTGCAGGAGACAATTCCTCGTGTGTTAAACATTGTATTGCATTGAATGCAGGGGGACACGGGGAAATATATTAACTAGATTACATATGGTTGGGCCAAGATTACGAACAGTGTGAAAAAATTGTAGTTGTAAATCGGAGAGAATATCAGGAATTAGTTTACAGGTGCATGAGGAAGGATGCAGAAAAGCAAGCAGTATGGTGCAGTAGACACAAGAGTGGTCAAGACACATTGGGTGTTGGCACAAACTATGGAGGAAATTGAGGAATGATGGAAATAGAAAGATTTAAACACAGCAAGGCGAAATAAAATTTAAGGAAACAAGCAATAGACTTTGGAGGGGTATGAAGAGTGTGAGAGAAAAGTGGCAATAAGGTCAATGTAAATAGGTTGAGAGGTTCCAGAGAGAGGGAGAAATAGGCGCCCTTTACTCAAAGGTTAGAAGGTTATTCAGCAGCAAGAAGTGGAATACAATATTGTGCATTATTGTTGAGTCAGGAGAGCTGCTGATAGAACTTACAAGAGATTCATCATATGGGTAATGAATACGTGACAAGAACTGCATGGCACTAACAATAGGCAAGGGAAATTGGGAATAGAAGAGAAGGATATAGATAAGGATGAACTGGGACCAGGAGTCCAGCCATTCTAGTAAGTTAGGGTAAACATTATGAGAAAAGAAGGTGCTAGAGACTATAATGTTATCCTATCAAAGCTACTTAAGAATCGAGGTTGAGAAGAACGTAATGATTTTACTGGTTTGTTCGCAGGATGTATGAGGATGAAGTCTGGCTGGAGGAATTTTTTAAAATCTGTATTAATACCTAACCAAAAAAGAAAGAGAAGGCCGCAAATGCTGAAAAGCATACACTTCTTAAATAAAAAAAAAACAATTTCATCACCTATGCGATAGCATCAGCCGATCCGCGAGTTATGCAACCCGGACAACAATCGCGACAAAAATTACGTATGTGTACTGTAATTTCTTGCGGCATTACAATTCCACAGATGACTGAGATCACAATAACTGGTGGTACATCTGAGAAAATTTTACTTATCTTTCATAGTGGTAACTTACTGCATGAGTTTTTACTTTGTCTTTTATGGAGTGTTGAGTCCATCCACCAGTTATGCAACCAGGACGACAATCACGGCAAAATCGTCTCGTAAAACGCAAATGGCGAACCATTCAAAAATTTGCTAGCGTAAATAAAGAGAAGATGTTATTTGCGGACATATGAAAATTATTAGGACTTGAAGGAAAAGTCGTTAATGGCGGGAAAACGTAAATTGCGGGGACGTAAAAGCGAGGTTTAACGCTATTTGTAATGAACGTTTTTATCGGTCGAAACTAATCTGTTCTACGTTATTACATAAAGAATTCGGTGTTTATTTATATTTTTGGATTCGAAAGATTCGAATGATGAAAATAGCACAAAGATTCGAGTATTCGAATCTCGAATCTTTTTCAAGATTCGAGGTATTCGAACGTCCCATCTCTAGTTTAAATTAAACTTGAAATATTATCATGTATGAGTATGACAACACTAGTACAGAGATTATGTTTTTAATAAAACAGTTTTGACTACCTTTAGCAAATTTGGCAGGACAATGTTCCAGGCACTGTTCAAATAAGTCACGGGCTCTCTCAAGCTTGGCTCCTCCATAACGATTCAAGAACTTGGTGAGGTATGTATTCCAGACATCATATACATTTGGCCATTTAAAGAGTGCAATGCCCTTTTCATACGCCTTCATGAAAAATAAAATAAATACAAGAGATCAGAAAACAACCAATCTCGCTATCATAAGTGAAAATCTATCTCAATAAATTCCTGTGTATCTGCAGAGTAATATCCTGCAGTAAAAGTGCCATAATTCCCCTGGGGTGACAGGCTTAATCCAACCCTATCATCACTGTATTTCTCTCTTATGTTAAGTAACCAAAAGCTCAACAGTTATTCCCATGGCTGTTGAACTGTTCTAAAATGATCCAAAAATCCAAATAATATCACATTGTGAAGCACATAATGTAGTAGCAGGAGAAGATTAGGAAATGAGGTTACCAGTCTTTACTATGCTGCTCAGTAAGAAGGGCATTTACAGTGTATAAATGGTCAATAATTTGGGATGCAGTTTCTGATACAGATGGGACTCTCTTAGGCTGCTTGCACACTCATCACCAAAACTGACACCAGAATTAATGAGGATGAACGCATTTAAATTTAAGGACACCAGGACTAGTATTGTAAAATATGCTGGTTTGACCTCCTGTACCCCTGAGTGAATATTGGCTTGTCCTCTACTAGATAGTCTACCACCTGCTATCTCCTGCCCTCCAACTTTTTTAAAACAATGCTTCTTTAACATTCACAGACTTTAATTTGCCACTTCTCTCAAAATGTCCCTGGCAATGGAATGGCAGCATTTTTTACACATCTCTAAATAGGTAATAAAAATCTTGACTTTACTCAAATACTGCTACAAAGAGAGAATGAACAGTACACAAGATTTTTGGGATATGCCAACATAATATTAAATAAAACATCAGAACTTACTCGAAAAGCTTCTTCATAGTACTTATGCTCTTCGAGGAACAATCCATAATTAATAATAATTTGAGGTGTTGCTATCTTCAGATCAATTATGCGGTCATACACAGCTTTACAAGACTGTAAAATGAAAAGATGATCACATTTTAACATGAGCATAGCAATATAAATTCTTCACCTGTGAACGGCCATTAATGTCTAAGTCAAAATAAAGCAGGCATGCAAGGTTTAATGAGTGACCACAAAGAGTGCAAAAGAGCTGAAAACTCAAGTTAAACTGAGACGTGCTCTGATTTCACTGTCTATCCTTCAAAGTAAGTACAAAAAATTACCATATTTGCCAGTGTATAGGATGCACTTTTTCCCTTCAAACGACACCTAAAATTTGGGGTATGTTTGCTGGTAATCAAAATTATGAGTTTAAATTTCAGTAGGTGTAAAACTTCTGGTTATTAACAATACACCGTCAGTGAGTGGTATTCCACTGCATTTTGTCCTTTTGTGAGAGACTGGTTTTGAATAAATCGTTTCCATAATTTTCCCAGTTTTACAAAAAATGATAAGTAGCATTATATAATTTATGCTTCATTACTGAAAGAGAGAGAATTCTAGTACAATAAAATTTAGATCTACTAATATCTCCAGGTTATGGTTCAACGTATCTGTGGTCAAATATCACTTGAGGATGGGAAAAATAGGGAAAAAGTTAGTGATCGGGCATGTGGTTCAGTTGTGACACAATGATAGTCTTGAGTCAATTCACATTCTAATTAATTATGTTTATACATATTATTTTTTCCACTCTATGATTGTTTTAAACATTAAAGACATGCGTAACAATGGAAAATAGTCTCCATGTTGCCCAATATTGCTGCTTAATGTTGATTTGATTTGAGAGTTTTGGTCCTTAAAAATGTTTATAAAGAGGGGGTGCATCCTACATGAGGATGCGTTCTATACACTGGCAAATACATAATTGTATTTTACCTTTAAAATGGTCTTTTGGAGTATGAATTACAGCATACTCATACTATTTGAGAATGAAATTCAGAACAGTATAAAATTATAATCAGTGCTTCATGGAGCCATCAGGAAGAAGGAATTTTCTTTATTAACGCAAGTGTTAACAAACTTGCATTACACACACACATTATAGGGAATCAAAGAATATGACCTTCACTTTTCTTCGAAGAAGTACGTAAAAACTAACTCATGACAATCACTCATTAAAACTCCCTACAGTCAAAAACAATACTGAAGGTGAACCCAACATTGAAAACATCATATTTAGTGCTGATAAATGAAAAAAAATGTATTTTGCCATGTAAGTTAAATACCTTAAAAGTTCCAAAGCTCTCTTCTAGATCAGCATACATGGACCACACTTTCAAAGATTTATATAACCTTGCTTGTACTGTCTCAGTTTCATCATGATAAGCAACTTTGCGGGGAGGAGGAGCTGTTGCTCTCTGCATCAGTCGAACTGCCTCTTCATAGTTTCTGTGGAAAGTTAAACATTTTTATTACTCTCACCTGCACTGAAATTTCTCACTGATGCCACTCAGAATTTGACTCCAAGCAATGACTCACTCAGGAGGCAATTTTCAACTGATTAAATCAGTACCACTCATAGGTAGGATTGCTCTTTAATGGTAGCGATGTTCTTGAGGATGGCATGATGGGTGACGAAATGCCTGGCAATGACATCACTATGCTCTTTATAAGTGTTGTCCTCAAGTCCTTAAGGTCCCATCTACATTGGAGCACTGCACTTAATGTGATTCTGACAAAGCAACCAAGCCATTGAAATATATACCATCACCAGGTTTTGAAACCATAGCCAATGCATTCCACATCATTTGCCATCACTCCAATCCAAAACCCTTAACTTAGCCTTTCACAAAAAATAAATGAATTCTTCAGACGAATATTCAATTTAAAAAAAAATCTAATGAGAAAAATATAGAAATCAGCTGCATCACAGTACATTAGCAAAAGCCATATTATTTTCTATTCCCAAAAAACAAGAATCTTTACTATAAAGGCTTTCCAACCAACTTCGATATATATATACCAATAACTAATAGAAAGAATAGGAATAGCAAAAATTAAACGGGGATCACCTAGGTAAACTTACTCATTACGAATTTCCATTTCTGCCCACTGGCACCAGATGGATGCTAAGTCATCAACTTTCTGATATGGCACATGAGTAGCTTTCTCTAAAACTATTCGTGCATCTTCAATTTGACCATTATCTTCATAGAAGCGTGCAAATGCAGCCCACAAAGAATGAAGTTTGCCAACAGCCAATTTGGGGTCGACAGTTTGCACTGCTTCCGTGTATGTATTTATTATCTGCAATAATAGAGATGCAATAACATATGAATGGAAATGTGGAAATGATTGTAAACTATAAGCACTATTTCTTGGAATGTAGAAAATAATGGAAAAGCAACTGACCTCATGGGGTTTCCCCTGGAATAGTTTGACTCGTTTATGCCACTCATGCACATTGTGTGGATTCTGTCGAAGGAGAACTGAATTGAGAAGCAGCAATCGCCTCTCCATCAAGTGTTCAAATCTTGCAAGTCTCAGTTCCAATTCGACTTCATCTGTAAACAGTGGAAATAAGCATGATAGCATATAAAATGATATCAATTCACAATTTAACCATATCATCACAGCAAACATGCATCTTTCAAATGAGCTTAAGGGCATTACACTACAAAGAAGTTCTCTGTAAAATAATGAGGAATGTTTGAATATGAATTTCTACCAGGGTATTTACTGTGTATCTCCATATTGTTCTGACAGCAGTTCCGTAAATATTACAGTTGTCATTTAAGGTCAAAGTGTAGACTGTAATACCAGTAAAACTATTGTCTTCGGAATATAGATCAACATGAGAGCTACCACAGAGAAATTCAAATTTAACATAAAATATTATCTTGATCAAAATGCATCAGCAGATGTGTTTAATTTGCCCTTTTCACATATATGTGACCCAAAGGACTCTTTCCTAAAGCTTTCAAGAAGCAAGAAGAAATTTCCAGAAGCAAGTCACTCATTATTTTTCATCGTGAGGACATGTACATGAACTTCTAGTCTATTGGCCCAAAAAGAATGTACATTTTTACATGTAAGATTTTCCTTTATACAATAACATTATCTGTCCCCAAGTTTTGCAGTTTATTATCATGACCTTATGTAAATCTAAGATGAATAATACACCATAATGAGTCCTATTTCACCAATTACCTTCTTCAGTAGAGAGAGTCTTAGATGACACTTCTTCCATACGACGAGTTAGGCTAAGTTCTTCAAATTGAGCATAGGCATCAAAGACTTGGGTGAAGTCTCGAACAGTAGTTACTGTCTGTATAGCTTCCTCATAAATGTCTCTTGCCTAAAATGTCCCAGAGATAGAGTAAAATATCATTACAATTAATACAAACAGAGTAGAATGGCGGATAATTGAAAACAAGATGAAAAATAATTGTAGGCTTTAAGAACAAAAGTAGATAATGGAAGGAATCACTTATAATGCATCACACTCACTCGTTCAAAAAGACCACTACGAACATAATAATCAGCTAAGGAGTTCCACAGGTGACCTAACTGATCTGTGTACCGCCGCAGGCCTCCTCTAATAATTGCATCCACACATAAAGACCTAAAATAAATATGGTTGTAAATAAAATTGTTCAAACTAATATAGTCCCCAGGTGTAAATGGGATTGACAGCAACTACAAAAAATTTCTAGATAAACAATATGGCATAACAAAAACCAACCTGACTTTATCTGGATTTTTTGAGATAAGCTCACATAGCTCATTCCAAAGCTGATGGTTAGATTTTCCATGCTTGGATACAAATTCATCTCGGTTCACAATCGAGGCCAGTTTTACAGCTGCTTCATCAAGCCGGCCAATAGATATTAAATATTCTATATAATCTTCAGCATCTTCAGGGCAGAGCTATAAAAAAAAGAAAAGATAAATTTTCTGCAAATATAGTTGAAGAATTATCTTCTGTTTGTATAACAACCAGATGGCAATGACTAAATCTGGACCCAGCAGTAAAGAAGTAAGAATATAGAAAGGAGTGAGACAAGGTTATGTCTCCCACAATTTTTAATTAGTACCTACATTGAGAAAGCCATCTAATAAATCACACATGAATGATATAGGTAGCAGTCATGGAAGAGAGAGAAATGGGTTTAAAGAAGATTCTGGTTATATGGGAAAGACATTGGCCATGTATAATCGGAAGACAAATAAAAAAACTAAGGCAACAGCTAAGGTAAGGTCATACAGTTCCTCCACTAAGTCTGGAGGGTAATTAGTCTGCCAAGGAGTAATGTCCAAGGAGGGGGAAAAAGGAGGGAGAGATACCAAAAATGACACAATGCCTTTCTTCACCCAATTCCAGCAGGGAGAAAAATTGCAGAGCTCTAAAGTGGGGGTAGCCTCTCCACCCTCCCTCAAAATGACCTCTTCAAAGCGGCCCTCCGAAAACATGGGGTGGGGGTGCAGCATTGCAATATCAAGACCACTAGCAGGGTTTTTGACTGTGCTGCCGCCAGTTCACAAGAATGTGGTAAGAATATTTAGTCCGAGACTGTATATGAAAGAAAAGAGTTACGTAGGTATGAAGAGGTTGGCTGATAAGAGAATTGAGTGGAGAGCTGCATCAAACCAATCTTAGAATTGTTCACATATGATGATGATGACTCATGTTTTGACAAATGAGAGGACCTTGCATTCTTTGCCTGCCAAAAAATGCCTGAAATTGTCAAAAAATGTTCAAGCATTGAATTTTGAAGTGGAAGTGTGTGATAGAGAGCAGGGCATATGTATATTTACGGCAAATCACAAGGAATGGTTATTTGTCATGAGACCAGTTAAAATGGGACTCTTTCCACTAGGATTAAAATACAGAACTGTGAAGAAAAGCAATCTTTTTCATTTGAGACAATTATCCCCATTTAATTCTCCAGAAATTTTACCAAAAAATTTGTAAGTATTTTGAATGTTTCAAGGAAAACTCTAACTCAACGAAAAGTCAATTATTACAAAATCTGTTCTTAAAGATAAAGAACAGAGCTGGAAAAAGTTTTTCATGACCAAGCTTTCATGGAAATGTTAACTTAATTTCAAATGATTTACTGTTATTAAATAAGACATCCCCTACCAATAAATATACAACGAGGAGAAGAGAAAAAAAGGCCTTATGAAAAGCTATCACTGATACCTTTTCAAGATCTGGAAGGTTTCATAAAAATAAAACTACTATGAGATCTGAATCAACAGAGATATACACACTGCCATGCCATATGATAGGCTCTTAACATGTAACTATAGGATTACATATAGCAGTTCTTTTTACCTTTGTCTCAGGCCAAAAATACAAAAATTGATGCCAAATTGATATAGCATAAAATTATTTTATGAATTATTGGATTGGATGGATGAAATAAAAAACTCATTGCATTAAAGTGTAATAAAGTACTACCGTACATTGTTCAATAAAAATATTGGTTTAGTTCTTATTAATTTTTTTTTCAACTTCAAAATAGACAACTTCGTGCAATACAATCAAGCTAATGAAAAACCACCCATTACTTCTATTAGAAATTATCCAGCATGGTCTTCAATCTCTTATGGAAAGTTAGATAATGTCCTTAATGGACTCAAAACATTTTATGTAGATGTATAATTTGGCCTTTTTGTTTGAAGTGGCAAGAAAGCCACATGGGGCCATATGTGACCTTTTTTATCATCATCTCTTGAATGAATGTCCTAAATTTGGTCATTTACGCATGTTGTTTGGTATCTGTTGGAGGTGCTCTTTTAAAGAAAATGTAATACCCAAAGAATGCATAGCGACACATGGAAAAAACTGAGGCAAAATCCTGGAGCGGCTTTTAGCCCATTTAAATTTGCAAATTTCATATGATGTCTCCAAGTAGATGCAGTTCTAAATGCAATGATGCATAAACAAATAGATTTAATTGCAATAGGAGGCATTACAATGGTTTGTAATGAAAGCACATGACTGATAATTCTAGACCTTTGTGTAACGAATATGTCCTCTTACCTTCAGATACCTGCGAAATACACGGACAGCAGTTTCATGTGAGTGGTGAGAACGAACAAACTCCAAATACAGAGGCCAAATTCGATGGTGCTGTGTCACAGGAAGGGCTCGCAAGGAGCGATCAAACACCTGCCGCGTCCGTGTGACTCTTTTCTGGTCAACAAGAAGTTGACAGTAGTCAAGCCATATTCGAGGCATCTATGGGCATAATTCAAAGAAGTAATATTAATAAATTAAAATATTTGCGTTTTTTTGGGAAGCTAACACCGACATGATTGTAAATTTTACCTTATGCATGAAAACCAAGGCTCTCTCAAAAGCATTATTAACATCTTCATAGCTAGGATCTGTTATACAACGTCCTTTGATCTGCCTTCTTCGTAATTTGAGGTAATTATACCACAGCTTATAGCTAAAAACGAAACGCAAATCAAGTTCAATGTATCGTGAAATAAACAATAACTTGTAATATTAAAAAATGTCTGGGCAAGGTTTCATTCATACCATATCTCTTTCAAAATCCATTCTTTAAATGCCCATCTAAATGTTTACCTCTGGAACCCAATGGCAGGGAACAAATGATCGTACTTTCATGCTTGGGGAACTCCATAAACGTAGAAACATTTAAAGTGGGAAAACGCTTGAAACAGTTCTGTGGAATACCGTTACCTTCATTGTTTTCACTTAAGCATTAAGAATGACACTCTTAATGATTAACGTTCTTTTGTAAGGAAAGCGTAGTGAAACGCTGATCGGTAACAAATTCCCCTATGCGAAAGAGTGTAAAGACTGTCAAGAGACGGTGTACAGCGTTCAAAGATTTTCCCAAAAAATTCCTCAAGTAGAGTGAATATAGTCAAGGTTTGAATGAGCCACCGAACAAAAAAGATAACAGGTTTGACTCAATATGACGGCAAGCGTAGATTCAAGCTTCGAGAGAGTTAAAATACGATAAAATGTATTACCTTCCGGGTAGTTCCTTCAATGCACGTTCATAAATGATATTTACAACTTGCTTAGGAGCATCTTTCTTGTGTTCTATGTACCGAAGCCAATGTTTCACCGAAAATGGATTGCGAAGAATCTCCTCTTCATAAGGTAAGTCTTCTTCATCCTGTAAAAGAAATACGATTAGTATCCAGTACTAATTCTAACGATTCCTTAGCTGCCACTCTTGACACGCTGGGGATACTTACAAAAACTATCTCTATTTCACCTTTAACTTCGAAATTGGTCGGCATTATTCACATAAACACTGGACACCGTTTCGAACACACACTGAATTACGACAGTCATATTTCACCCGATCCCGTGGTCGAGATCGCATGTCGATTGGTCGATGTTTCAGTTTCGATTGAATTTCATTAGGGGAGGAGGGGAGAACCAGTTTTGAACCAGATGCTGTAAAACAGTAACCCCACTATCAAGGTCAGGTGTCCAAAGATAAGTGAAGAGATATTGTAAAAATTACTATGTCTCTCGTGTACAGGAAAATAATTTCAGCAGCTGAGAAGTTCGTACCAGCAAGGTTGCAACCATTATGGGAACATCCTGCTGGTTAGTTATACTTTTTGCGCCTCATTAAGCGCAGAATTTTTTTAAAAATTGACTCTTGAAACTGTATATGAGGCATATCATTATTCTTCACAGGTCCAAAGACGATTTTTTTCTGGGCCCCTGTATTTAAATGGGTAAGTTGACTGTTAATTATTAAGTCCAGCAGCCTAAATTTGCTCAGCAAATGAATGTCTTTAGCCTGAGCCCAGTCGGGTATTCCTCAAAATACTAGATGTTCCTAAGCGTGAAAAAAGTCAAAACCAACGTCATCGGTGCATACACTTATCGCATGAAAATATTTTACTTTACCAATGTTATGGTCCAGTAAGTTTTGGCATTATCTATTATTGTCATACACTAGCGGCGTACTCAATAGTATTGATGTCATTGCTCAGTACTTCTTGTAGGCTGGATGCTGATTGTTGTTATTGTTTCCATTTATGTAGCATGTAAACGCGTTTATTGCGTGGAACTCGAAGCCGTATAATTGGGATTATAAAAGACGAGAACATTTGTGTGATACAAATGTTGCCTGTAAACACATTTATATTTGATAGATAAATGTATCATCAATAACTATTCAAGCACTATTTACCACGAGCAGTTCTATTCCATTAATGAAAGCACCTTCATTATAATTCCATAATTGGCCTGATGGAAGGCTATTCAGTTCTTCTATCAGCTAACCTCATCATTATGATGTTTAACGATTTTTACAGCCCCTTAAGGGGCTGTAAAAGACAATTGTCGTCTTACCTTTAACCTCCCCTTTGATAGCTAGTTTAAGTAGTCTTAAGGGTGCTAGAAATTTGTTTGAAGTTTTATGTAATCAATATAATTGCTTCCATTTATTACAGGGTCTTGTGATAGCAGGTCTCGGTGACTTGGCACGACCTGCTGAGAAATTGAGTGTGCCTCAATCAGGAGCTCTGGCAGCCACAGGACTTATCTGGTCTCGCTATTCCCTGGTCATTATACCTAAAAATTGGAGCTTATTCAGTGTCAATGTCTTTGTTGCTCTGACTGGCTCATATCAGCTTTCTCGAGCATTGAAGTAAGTTCTTGAAATTGTCATTTGTGTCCAGTTACATTTTGAAAGTAAAAAATATTATTTTGCTGAAAATGTTACATTTCCAATTGCAGATATCAGTGGAGTCAGAAAAAAGAAGATAAGAGCTCATAGGCACTTGTTGGTTTTCTTCAGAAACATGACAAAGTTATTGGTGCTGGTCTAATAGTTTTCCTTGCTTTATATTTTGTAGCAGTTTAAATTTTGCATAGCTTTTTTCTAGGGATGTGGAGTCTGCATTGGGTATTTTTTACCGTGACAGAATTGGTTTCTTACCACCTGATGGAGACCCTCTTTTTGCATTACTTATCCCCTAATTTTAATACGGTCACCAGGATTTAAAAAAAAAGTTTGTCTACATTTTATTCAATTTTGTTGAATACATATCAAATGGTGTCTTATGGTGATTAATGAGTGGTTTTTTTAATGTGAAACTTGGGTTGTTTGTAAGAAATCAATCGAATTCACATCATGTGGTGATTTATTAATCTTGTATATGTTGACCTGTTGCTGGAGTTCTAATCTGAGTAACTATTTCTCTGCTGACATGTTATCCCATGTTCTTAAATACATACTTACTTTAACATCTTGACTGAGCATGTATTTCCACCTGTTCAGATGGCCTTGTTGAACATTTACCATTAGACGTATGTACTCACCAAAGAAGTGGAGACTGTTATTTGCCTTTCTCCAATAGGAATGAAAAATTTTCCCCACCCCTAACAAGATTTTAAATTAAGTATGTATTACCTATTTTAACACATTCAACCCGGAATATTTCTAGTGTGCAATCATGAAAAACGGAAAGGTTTTTCCTCCACATTAATTTGGCCAGTCAATTAAATGTAATTATAAAATTAGTTAAACATTTTTTGAATAACAAACTCAATAATTTATTAAAGGCATGAGTTCGCGTCCTTCAGAGAGGTCATCACAGAGGTCATTAACAGACGCGAATGCGCGTCCTTCGGTGTCTTGGCAATGCACCTCGGACGCGCATTCGCGTCCGTCGGGTTGAACGTGTTAATATGGTCTCATTGTCATTCTGTACATAATATTATTTGTAAATTGTAAGTGCCAGTCTTCTGAACCATTTACTTTCCTGCATCCCATTTCCTTTCATTCCTGTTTTTAACTCCTCCTTCCCTTCTTGCTGAAATTGTATTGCCTCTGCGTCACCATTATTATCAGCAGATTTGCATTATCACGATTTTTTTCCATTTAATGTTCCCATTCCATTCCTGCACATATCTTTAATACCATGCTTATTATCTCAGGCTGGCACTATGTATCCATGTTCTTAGGTGTAAGAAATGGAGATATTTAGTAGTCCTGGTTGTTAGTCATAGACTTTCCATTTGTTTAGAGAGAAAATGACCAGTGCTTCTTCAATTTATAATTATGAAACCACTCATTAATGTGGATGCCATTTGGGTGGTTTTGTGGGAAATCATGCACACTATACCATTTATAACATTATTTGTTATCAGTGGATTTTAGGGGAAAATGAACATTTGTATATGTGAATCTCTCTCAGGAATGTCATAGTGCTCTTGTAGAAGTTGTAATAATTACATATTACTGCCAATGGTTTTTAATCATTAGTGAACTAGTCACTTTTACGATTGTTCATGCATAAACTCTTTCATTTTAGGACAAATCGTATGGAGATTAATGGAATATAACGGTTTCAGGCTTGACTTTGTGGAATTTATCCATCCGATAGAGAATGAATAAACTTAGTTAGATCCACAGTTCAATTTTATTTGTACGCCCTGAGTTTTGATTCATGGAATCTTATAATTGAATAATAATTCAGATTTGGGGATAACACTGTATTAAAACCTGCATCACGCAAATAAAATTTAACAGTGGAATGAACTAAGTTGATTCATTTTCCCCACAGGAAGTAATGGATTAGGTTCTTTCACATGTGGTTTCAATATTTAGAAATGAGTTGAGATTTCTTGTCAGAGTCTCAATAATTAAAAAAATGCTAACGTTATAGTTACCATAATCAAAGAAAAGGTTTGTAATCAGCAGTTAGGAAATATATGATGGTCATCTACAGAACACGATTTTTTTTCTTTTTTTCATTACTTTCCATGAATATTATACTCTGCGAATAATTATGAGACCATCATCCCTGAGAATAAATTGTTTATAATTTTTTTTATCATCTCAGCTAAGTTGTCATACAATATTGTACACCTTATTATACACCTTAAGGTGCTGAAAATTGCACAAGTGGGTGATATTTGAATACAATGGACAAAATGGAAGTGAATAGATGCCTGTTGAGAGGTGATAAGTACAAAAACACTGGCCATCGTTAATGTAGGGAAACCAAATTCCATCCTGGATTTATCACTGTGTTACAGTTGTGAAACTTTAAATGTTTACTTGGTTAGAATTCTACCCGTCGGTTCCTAGACTACTCTCAATGAACTCGCTTAACAATTAAAACAAATGTAATCACAAGAGGCATCATAAATCATGTCCACACAAAAAATACTCGTGGTTATTGGTATATATGTACATAATTACATTGTTAGGAAGTCATTAGGATCAATTTAATTTATGGTAATTTTTTTAAAAACCATGATGGCATATGGGCAATAATCAAGGTTACACTATTAAAATCAACTTGTGTTACTGTTACTTGTGTATAGAAAAGTTATGCACTCAATGTGCATAAAAAGTTAGCTATTCTAATTGTTATTATGCCTGTAGAAACTGGAAATTGAATTTCTCTATTTTGTTAAATTGAATCAATGTTAACCCTTGTTGAATATTTTGTATACTAGTGATAATAAATACACTTATTTTGCTTTAAGCTGGCAGTTTTTTATTTTTGTCACATACACCAAGTGTATCACATTAATGTGTTTCAACACTTTACATTTCTACTTGAGAACTAATTCTTACCAACTGTAACTGAAGCAAAAATGGATTGACCTCAGCTCCAGCTCACATGAAAATGAATATCAATTGGGTTAAATTTCATAAATACATTTTTTAGAATTTTTGTCTTTATGTTCACAGGTCATTTCTTTCTCTAATTTCAAAGTATCATTCAATTTTGATAGTCATCTTAATGTATGAATATCAGGCACTCAAGACTTCTGTGCTTAATATATTAAAGGATATTGGGGAAAAGCTATACAGTGAGTTGTCTACTTTTATTTACAAACATCCACACAGTTATAAATGAAAACCAGAATGAATCTCTTGTTTAGGAAAAAGTGATTCTTATCAAACTGTTTACTTGCTCCAGTGACCTATTATGAATGTGAGGAAGTGGAGCAGCATTTGTGTCTTTTTAAAACTTATAAATAGAAAAAAATGATAGGCATTGTACAGAATTTAGTATAATGCATACAAGCTAACACTTCGTGGGCACAGCTCTTCATTATAAAAATTATTTCTCTTCAAAAGGAAAAGATATGTTCATCTAAAAATAAAGAAATTTTAAATAAATCCTTCAGATAGTAGTTACAGATAATATCCATGAACTTAGAATACCACCATGAAAGACTGATTGAAAAATACTCCGGCAAAATATAAAACAGAATCTCTCTTCCCAATTTTACAAAAGTTGTTCATGCTCTAAGTTTCTCAGACCAAACATCCATTTCTTCCCAAATATGACACTTGCAAAGACAAAACAAGAGTTATGAGTGACATTCAACTATGTTTTGTGCTTGTGAATTGTTTGGATGACAGCACATATTCAGGAACACAGTTTGAAGATGGAAGTTCATGACATTTTTTTTACATCAATGCTGAAAATTATCTAGTTAACAATCTTGTTACAGAAAATGTACAGTTTTGAAATATTTTTATTTAATCTGGTATATATACATTTTAACCTACCATCCATATTTATCTATCATAAATACCTTTAAAGATAAATAGTTAACCTCATGTCAGAGCAGACAGTATAATACAATATATAGTTTTCTCAATTTGTTAACTTCTAAGTCAACAATATTGGATTCCACCTACCAATGATTACCATACAAGTATTATGAATGGAAGGATCATAAGTGGTTTAGATAAAAATAAAAGTTAAATAGACAACACCAATAATTAATCTTCATGGTTAATATTGGAATGTAACATGTAAAAAATATCACTCAAAGGAAAACTTCATATATGCACTTCCTGATGGAAATATAATTTATTCCATCAAGTCAACAGCCAAGGACAGATGATAGGAATAATGAATGAAAAATAACAATTTTTTACATCATATTCTCTTTCCATTTTTCCCATAACATATCTCCCCTTAACTATATGACATATATCGTTCATGATTAAAATGAGGTCTTCCAAATTAAGTTACTGCAATGCACTGGCAATGACCGCCTTTCACTTGTAATCTTCCTCATCTTCAGCATCAAGCATTTCCTGGATTTCATCCTCGAGCTCATGATCGTTACTCTTGTGTTGGCCACCAACCTTTCCATCAACAATCTCATATTCTTGAAGCTCAGCTTGGAGTTCCTTTTCCCAATCTTCCACACCTGCTGCATTTCCATCAGTAAGGGAAGAGGTACATTCCACATGCGGTAGTGATAAGGAGAATGGAGAGAAGGAGAGGATTGGAATTGGTGAGTGAGTAGTGAGAGAAAGAGAGAAAAATCGGAACTCATGTGAAAAAGAGGCCAACTAAAATAAACGATGTGTATTTTCATGGGTGTTTGATGGGGGTAGTGACTGGGCAGGAGTGTGCACTGTCTGTCTGGTAGGAGACAGGTTAGTGAGACTTAGGTGGAATGCACGATTTACAAAAGTTGTTTAAATTAAATAGTGGTGGTTGAGGGTCTCAGAAGAAGAACTAAGGTCGGTGAAAGTAAAGTGCTGCAGATAAAAAGTATGGGTAAAAATATTGCTACACTGCTCGGAAACTTCAGATGAGAGATATTAAAGGTATATTTTTGTAAATATTGCACCAGTGCCTCTTTCATTACATAGATATTAAAACAAGTTGCTTGGAGGAGTTGTCTCAATATCAAAGACGACAGAGTCATATAGCTTCAAAATTCCATTTCTTGTAGAACTGTTCTAATCATCAAAACTAAGTTTGGCTTCCGTTCCCACTAGCTTCTCGTTTACTGCACAGTGCCAAAGTATTGTCTTAAATGTTGATTAATATCCTGACAAGATCAACCATTACTCCACTATATGTTTCTAGGAATCCTAGTATATCAGGCATTTAGCTTCAATCCCAATTCCTAAAATGTACGAGAATCAAGTACAGTATTTCAATTTCAAGGTTAATATTTACACTGAGAAAAGTGACCAAGAAGTTCTTTTTGGAATCAAGAAATGTTATTTATAAGTGTTTCATTAGTCATGCAGTTTTTTTTCAAATTATTCATTCGTATCCACAATGCAAAGACCATGTGCTTTACATGTAACACATTCCAGTAAATATCTGTTGGGTACAGATTAATAAAAAAACCAATTTAAAACAAATCAAGAAAACATGCATTTGGGATTTTGGTGAAGTTAGTCAAAGTCTCGATGCTGGGAAGAAAGCTTCAAAGAGGTAATGCAAAACATCAGGGTGACGAGTGGTGTAATTAGAAAAAAAAGGCAGGTGTGATTCATGACAGTATTGGGTATAAAAGGCAAGGAAGTGGGGGTCGAACAAGGAAGGGATTGGGTGGTGAAAGGAGGTTGAGAGGAGAAGCCTTGTATATGCTCCGGTGTGCTTTTGTTTGCTTGTTCTTCTTTAGGCTGTTAGAGAAAGGGAGGAGCCACGGAAAGAGAAGAAGATATTTGAAAAATCAACCACCAACCTTTTAGCTTAAAAATGGAGTACCAGTGCACAATCTTGAGGATAAGCAGAATTAAAAAACAATGCTAAGGTATGTGTGATTACATCAGGATGCTGTTAGATCTTGATATTTATGGATAAAGTTCCTATTAGTATGGTGTCAAACATTTTAGACATCATTCATAACAGATACACACAAAGTCTAGGCCAAGAATCATTAACTATTAATACCACCAAAATATTACTGAATAATGGAGAATGTTGAGCACATGCAACCATTTCTGAAATGTATACGTACAGTATGAAGTACAAAATAACACTCATTAATAAAAATATGTAATTGTATATGTTTAACAAGAGCATCACGCTCAAGCCATTTAATCAGAGGAGTTACAGTGATATGAGTTACAAACTTATGGCATGTGTCATAAATACCATATGGATTTGTGAATAAACGGGCAAAGTGAGTGACCGACAATGGTTCATACATGCCAAAATTAAGCATCACATAGGGGTCAGGAATGGATAATAAATCCACATGGTCAATGTTATAACCTGTCATAAAAGCAAGCATATTATTGCTTCACTATTCAATCAATTCTTCTCAGAACCATTAAATTTCCCGTGCTTCTTAATGCCCCAAAGTGAAATAATGAAGAACATAACTTTTCAATGCATATAAAATAAAGCAAAAAATGGGTACTTGATAACTCTAGATTGAGAAAATACTATTTCACCAGGATCTTAACACCTATTGCCTTTTTTAAGACCTTTACTAACGCAAAAATGGACAGCAATGTTTATCCCAAAAATTATTCATCTACACCTATTATTATTCATTCACATGCTACATCAACACTAAATAGTGACTAATCACTCACTAGTTCAATGACCAGCCCAATGGGCGGCTAGGTAGATGGGGGTGTATAACTATCAACCAGACCCAAAAGCATGAAAAATTCATATTCTGGGCAAGGGGGAGTCTGTTTCCCTGGGCAGTTAGTGATTACCCATTATGTTTAAGTGCTCAGAAAAGCAGACACTATAAAGAAATAATGAAGAGTTTGCCTTGGGAGCTTTCTATTCTGTAGCATGACACTATGCATTCTGCTAGCACAGCACCCATTTCCAGGAATACAGTTGTTTCCATCAAAATGTGTGTCCCATAAATCAAAATTGCCAGTCTTGTAAACTGCCAGTAGGTTACTTCAAGGACTATGCAGTATTAAATAAACTAGGAAGGAGCTTCTGCGGAACAAATTGTTATTTTATGTGTTATGCTATTTGACATTTATAACAGGGACAAATAGTGAATTATTTGTGGAGATAGTTGAATTGCAGCTTCCAAATAATGATTCCTTTCAGAAGCATGGTTTCATTCAGGCATTTCCAAATAGTTCAACAAAGATATGGTGGGAAAGAGAATATCACGTGTATATCTTTAATGATGGGGCTATTACAGTGGAGAAAATTATCAGGTTCATACTTTTAAGACTTAGACAAGTGACAACTATAAATGCATGCGTCTCACAAAAACTGACCACTCACAACATTAATGGAAGTATTATAATTTGAAAACTTAAAAATATGATGGAACAACTTGTAAATATTATTTCAACATAAGCTTAACTGGGAAACACAAGCCTTGATGAACTATCGATTAAATATACCCAGCAAATGCTACCTTTTTTCTCTAATGTATCATTTACTCATGATTTTACAAAATGACAAGCCCATGAATGGCAATTGCACTTGGTTCTAAATTTTTCAGAAATGACAATATCATACACCGATAAAGCTGAATTAAAAAAACTGACATAATTCTAGAACAATGCTCTATAGATGGGATGTGTGACCAAAACCAAATAATCTGCCTTTGCTCAAGAGGATAAAATTCTGAATTTTCAAATAGTTGTGATTTGGGATGATCAAATTGCAATAGCGGAACTACTTACAGAAGAAAAATACCAAGTCTAGTACAAGGTGTAAGCCAATTTTGTTTGCAAGTACATGAAACCATAAAGTAACCAACTAACTACACTGAGTCGCCACCTAATCTATGGAGAAACAAGAATAAAACACAGGTCATTGAATTTATACCATGGGCTAACAGTAGCCTAAAAGTTGGGTGCCCTAATATTATTCAGATTATATCACTAAAAAAAAGAACACACACAAATCCTAAATAAATGTAATTGTTTTCATTTTGAGCTGCTCATTCAGCACCTCTAGCAAGCACGCAAAATTATTTTTCTTACCTATATAACCACATTTTGGAAAAAATTCAACGATTCAAAGGGTATTAGAATGAGATATATATTTTGAAAGTTGATTAATTCATTGAAGTTTTACATTTATTGTAAAACTGGCAAAAAAGTGGCTTTGTCTTACAAACATAAGAACAAATTTAATTGCATTGAATTGCTTAGATATTTACTTTTACCAGTCTAGAGTGAAAGGCTTTGAGTTATAGTGTCATCAACATCTTAGTTTCCATTTACTATTTTTTGCTGTGCATAGATATGCATAAAATCTTGATTTCATTGCTATCATTGGTTAATAGCAATAATTAGTGTTAAAAATACATTTATTTTCCTTGTGAAGCAATTATTTTCAAATCCAATTATTTATTAATAAAAATTGGGCTATTTTTTCCATTTATTCATCCATTTCCCAAATTGATGTTGTAATCTATGCAAGGAATTAGTGAAATTACCTCCATAATTTGTAAATACTAATTAAACAAATTAATGGATTAATATTTGGATATAAAAAAATTAGTGGGCAAAAAAGAATACACACTAGATGAACCAATAATTCATAAAAATGTTAAACTGGAAATCTAACATGGAATAAAATGTACAAAAGGAACTTCCATGACATTAGAATGAAATCACTAAGTGTTTCCTGGCATGACCTGTTCAATTACAATATAAGCTTAATGGTTTTCTCAGAAAGCCATGTTGAAAAAAAAATACTCTTTAGATATGACAACTATATTAACCTTACCTTGCAAAAAATACTAAAATAAATATTCAGTATCATGTTGCAATGGAAAGGGCTGTAGTGCTCATGAAACTTGAAGCATTTATGTTGGACACCACTCTTTTAAATACAACAGAAATTCTCAGGAAAGATTGACACAAACAAGAAAAAGCGTGAGATAGGTAATGCATAAATGAATTTCATCACAACGAGCAATTGGTAGTAAATGAAAAATATTTGCCTCATACTACGGCATGAAATAGCAATTAAAACCTGTGAAAAAGAGAGAACTTCTGACCCTACATTGAAAATAGTTTTTTTTTTTGAAAAATTTGCAACTCACATAGGCATGTGCAGTCATTTATTTCTTTGGGAGCATTCTATACGATTTAGAGTCATGCAGATAGTGAAATGTATTCTGCAACACTGAAGAAATAACTGGGAAATTACCGATGAGCATTTAAGCACTTAACCTCATTCATGAAACCTAATTTGACTTTAAATGGACTTCTACCCTACTTGCAGTTGAACTTAGATAAGATATTGAGATTCGCCCTTTGAATAGGACATTTATAAAATACTGCCAACATTGTGTGACAAATACAATACAGCAAGAATTTCACTCAATATATTTTAAGGTATTCAGTGCTATAGGATTGATTTTTTTGATTTTATTTGATATTGAGGTCAATTTTATTTAGGATTACAATTTTTAATGAAGAATAAGAAAAGCCACCAGTTTTCAGGGAGGGTAAAAAGTATTACCTTGATGCCACATACACAAAACATATGCCCTAGGATAAAAATGCCTAGGAAAGTATATTGAGAGTGCTTTGAGTGGTTATAAAACACCACACATTCAATAGCAACTCAAAGACTTGATACAAGTTAACACCAACTATATTCAGGTTCCTCCCATTTCCCCTGCATAATCAATACTCAATTTCATTTCTTCCCAATAGTATCCTTGAGAGCATGCACTCAATTAAACAACTGTCCTGAAGGGTCATGACCTGCTAAAGGAACATTTAGAGGCATTCATATGACAGGAAGACTTGAAAATTGAAAAACTTATTCCATTGAAACTATATTGGACCAAAACAACTGCACTGACCAAGTGAGGAATTTTTCATTTAGACCAGAGGTGACCACCAGGAGAGATTTTTCATGAGCGACAAATGATTAAATACCCCTTAAATGGGAAATGGAATAAATAAATAATTACCAGTTTTTTAACAAGTTTCAACACTTCTATCTGCCTATGTTTTTTTCACCACGAAAGATCCTATAAACAGATCTACACTATCAACTTCTCTTATCCAAGAACAAAATTTGATTTTTTTGGTTCTCTACTTTCACAGTTTTCCTGTTAGCAGCATGCTTTAAAAGCGGAAGTTCAAAATCCAACAAACAAGCTCCCCAGTATACACAATCACAAGGACAACACTTAAGAAATAAAACATAGGACAAGCCATACCCATGATGCCAAAATTCAGAGAAAGCCAAGACCCCAATAAGCACTAATTAAAGATTTATTTCTCCAATTGGATCCAAGACATTCTCGCCCCCACAGTATGCAGCCAGCATGCATAGGTAAGAATCCAGTCCCCATGATTTGCATTCCTTTCAGAATAGTGAATTTGTGTTTACTTATCATTGAGAATTCAAGTATTTTGAGTCATTTCGCAACAATTGTCCTCTAAACAAATAGAGACATTGGCTAACTTGTACTGCGTGCTTTCATTTGACTGTGCAAATGGAAATGATTTCTCATAGGCTGTGTTTGAATTCAAAATACAATGAATAAGCACAGTTATTCTTACAGCAGGAAGAAGTAAATTATAGCTTTCACTCTCAGGTTTCCCCTTCCATGACAAAAATCAGGCTATAAGCATCATTTCAATGACTTACCTTTATTGGACTCTCTTAAGTTTATCCCGACTTAATCATAATAACAAAGAATTGTGCACATTTCATTAAGTGGTCATTGCAATTGGAAACGAAGATGAGATTCAGGCTAAAAAATGCCCATTATGTGATAGTTATTGCAAAGTTAACATCATTTTGCAGCAGCGATTACATCACTGTATTGTGTGGATTGGATTTACCTTTTGATTTGCCATCAGGCTAAGTGACCCTATTGTCCTATATGTATAGTGCCTAAAAAGAGAGTGATGTGACATTAGGGCATAGGATCAACAGAAACATACGAAATCAAAGTGCTTTCTAAAACTGTAAAACTATAATGGTCTAATATGATTTTGAAGTAATCATCATTGAGATGATGCAGATTCTCCTCCTCAAGTTATTTTCTTTCACTCAATTAACTCCAAATATTCCAGTCTACTATTGGCACAAATATGAAAAAACATGGTGGACCAATCATTTGCCTATTATCGATATCTTGAAGTAATAGGAACTAAAAAAATCTGCCATACATTGAAGTATCAAATAGAACCCACTCACAGAAAATTATGCCAGAATGAATGAAAAATATATAGACTAATGTGCAAAAGGCAATTAGCATTAGTCCTGAAGAATTTTCCAACATTGAAGAGGAAACAGTGGTTAGAAAATACAAAAGACAGGAAAGCCCAAAAGAAGATACCCATCCTTCAATGATGGTTGATCCAAGTTTCAATGATTTTACAAATGAAAGCTATTGCACCAGAATAATTTTCATCAGACTAGTATAACACTCCAACACCTAAAAATTAATTTGAATCTTAGAAAAATGGACACAAGGTCATGTTTTTTTAAATTATATCTATGCTGCTTTCCTTGCCAATTATGTATTTACATTTATATTTCTCATGCATCAATAAAGGCCTGAAGTAAAATATATAATGGAAAAGCAATTTAAACAAGTTTTCTACTATTTTTTTCACCAGATAACGGACGATAATGAGCCCTGCAACTATAGTAAGTCCTGACACATATATGCAACCTAAGGATTGATATGCAAGAGCATTACTCTTAAGACCAATTTGATAGTTCATCATTTATGCATCCACAATATTCTCCAGAATGTCTGACGATTGTAATTAGGCTTCATTAAATAACCAGTAACCAAAGCAATCTCACCTATTAATGACAATTTGATTAACTTGAAGTTAACCCTATTCCAGTAATCTAAAAATTGTCACCACATTGAATTTACTCATGATAATGACTTTGAAAACTGAAATAAATTAAAGGGATCAGAAATCAAAGACATCCCATGGTTATGCTAACAGGATGAATACAAACAAGCTAAGAAAAAACCTGAAGAATGCTACAGGAAATAAAAGGTTTAGGGGAAATGCATTTTGCATGATCAGGGTTATATTCCAAGATTAATCAAGCAGACATATCCATAGTAACACCTATTTATCAAATTATTCAGGTGGATCTACACAGAGAAGCTACATTGGAAGCTTGATTTGAAAAATCATAGGTTGCTTTTGGAGAAAGTTTGTTGAGCAAATACTTGATGAACTACTATTGCTGGGGCATTAAAAATTAAAATAAAAAGCATTTCAAGCCAACATTTCTGTTGAAGCGAATTCACTTTTAATAATTAACCTTTCAAAGTAGTCAGTCAACAATAGTTGTCAATTCACAAAATGAAAAAACAAATGCCAAAACTCAACAATTTTTTGCATTAATCCCAATTTTCCTTTCTATGTACTATTAAAAACTAGGGATGGTCGGATCGGATTCGTCGGATCCAAAGATGCACGGATCATTCATTTCACTCAGATCCGACACCAGATCCAAAGAAACAGTGTAAAATCGGATATTGATTGTAGATTTTTAAAATTTCACGGCTTAGGCCCCGTTTCCACTACTGACATTTCTACGACGGTAACTCTCTACCCGCGCAATGCTAGTAATGGAAACGCTCGAAAACGCCAACCATGGTAGATAGTCCTACTAGCATTGAGTTACCCTTGTTAGATCAGGGAATAGTGGTTACCGTCGCGTCTCTTTTGTAATTGGAACGCAAGTTAGTCAAAATCCTGGTAAGAATTATGGGAAAACAGTTGAATCACGGATAGCGGTGTAGGATCGCGGCATATGCATCTAGGAAAACGTGGTTGGTGTGGCTTTGTTTGGCTTAATACTTGATTTTTGTCTATGCTCAATGATGCTCCAGAGTTGTTATTACCTATGGTTTACATAATTTAATTATATTTTCCGACCAATGACCGAACAAAAGAATTGCAAAAACTTTGCTCACGAGGAGACGGACTTGCTCCTTGGGCGTACGCGATAAGCCCGACGACATTTGATTATAACAATCAATATAGATTCTTGAATAAAGCTTCAAGTGCTTACACAATAGTGCTTACAATGTGCTACCATCTTTGCGCATTTATATAACGATCGTCGATTTTCTTTTGAACTGGAATACTGGTAACCGCTATGTGACGAAAGCAGTGATTACAAGGGTAACTTTGTAGCTAACTGGAACGCAGGTAGGTTATGAGGGCTGAAATAACCGTGGTAGAATGTCAGTAGTGGAAACGGGGCCTCAGCGATTGACGGCTTAGCTTAGCGTAAATGGAATATAGGTACGGTAAATATTGACAAGGAGAGGATGTGTAACTCCGGTCACGAAATTAGATGAAAAATTTTCCGTCCAACTAGAAACAGAATAAAGAAATGTGACGTTTTTCCTATTACCCCGGTATCGCGAGGAAAAAATAACGTAGAATGACATGCGGGTAGCCTACATTCGCAGGGATCAGGCGGACATCAAGAGCTAGTGTACCTACTGAACGAAGTTCGATTCTCTATGGCAATTTAATTTTCTCTTTCAGTCATTGCATCAAAAATTTTACCATCTTCAATTTCGAACTCTTACATATGTTACATCACTATTTACAAATGTATCACTAAAAAAATGGGGATGGTCATGTCAGATCCAAAATCCACGGATCTTGCAGGACATTCGCTACCGAAGACAGTATAAAATCGGATTCAGATCAGAGAATTTTAAATTTCGTGGCTTAGTGATGGATGTGCCCCGCGAATGGAATAGGTATGGTTAGGGACATGACATTTTCGCGAAACGTTTTTTGCGACAGGATTCACGAAATAAGCGACTTTAGGGTTTAATCGCGAAATTAACCGTGTCTTCTTTGAAACGCGATTTTTTAACGAAATTTGAGATCTTTTGCAAATGCCGAATTTTTTTAGCATGAAATATTTTCTTTAGTGATGGCCGAATCGGATCATTCATTTTTCTCGGTTCCGGATTCGGATCCAAAGACACGGAGTAAAATCGGATACGGATCGTAGATTTTAAATTTTCGCGGTTTAGCGATCGAAATGCCCCGTGAATGGAATGTAGGTGCGGTAGATATTGACAAGAGGATGTGTAACTAAGGTCACGTAATTAGATGAAAACGTTCCCGTGCAACTAGAAGCAAAATAAAGATATTTGATTTTTTCCCCATTACCACGGTATCGCGGGGGGAAAAAAATAAAATAAAATAAATACGTAGGGTGCCATGCGGGTAGCGTACATTCGCCGGGATCAGGCGTACAACGAGAGCCTGAACGAGAGCTAGTGTACTGTGCGAAGTTCGATCCCAATCGCAGTTTAATTTTTTCTTTCAGTCACTGCATCGAAAATGTTATCATATTCAATTTCCAACCATTTCATCTGAATACTCACTTTATTAGACTTTGTTGTTTAAATTAGATTTACAAATGAACCACTCATAAATTAAGGATGGTCGGGTCGGATCCAAATAACCACGGGTCTTTCATTTCATTCGCTACTGAAATCATATCCAGAGACAGTAAAAATTCAGATCCGGATCGGAGATTTTAACATCTCGCGGCCTCGTGATCGATGCGCCCCGCAAATGGAATGTACTTATGGTAGAAACCAACAAGGAGAGGTTAAGTAACTCGGGTCACGAAATGAGAAGAAGAATATTTTTTCCGTGCCACAAACGAGGAAAACAAAATAAAAAATACTCGTATTGACCTTTTTCTCCATAGGCCCGGATGTGCGAGAAAAAAAATTAAGCCGAATGTCATGCGGGTCGCCTACATTCGCCAGATTCCCGTGAACCTATGAGAGCGTAGTTGTTAAAAATGAGGGCTAGTGTACTGCCAGTCGCGAGTTCGATCCTTAACACTACAGCCGTGCTGTATTCATAGGGTAATGCTAGTAGGCTGTTAAAAAAAGTAAATTATCAGAAATTTCATGCCAAATTATAAGTAAAAAAAATAATTTAATTAGGCGAAAGGAAATGATTGGAAAAATGTATATTACAGAATTAATTCGTGGAATCATTACGTTAACTTTACAGTGTATTTTTGAGTGACGCATTTGTAAATCTAGTTGAAGCGATAGAAGTACAAAAAAGTCAGTATCCACACACAAAGGTTGGAAATGAAGGATGATAAAGTTTTTTATTCAATGGTTGAAAGAAAAATTTTAAACAGCGTAAGAATCGAACTTCATTAGCTGCAGTCCACTACTCCATTCTGTTATTGTTATTACCATTATCTCATTAATTTGCCTTTAACTTAATTTTGCCTACTGTGTTTTTTATGTTGCGTAGCGTAGCCATAACTTCTGTATTGGATCTCAAATATATGTACTATTAACTGTTTGTTCACATTGGTATGAAGTCTTTATTAATAATATTTTTAAAAACCCTTCCTTTAAGACTCCTTTTTCCCAGCATTAAACACAGCTTTCACCTTTTTAAAACGATTTTATTTACCGCATTTGTCATTTTAAACACCGCTTTTGATGACTTTTATTCACCATTTTTCGGTGTCCCTAGGTATGGTAGATATGTACCACTAACCTCTAAGGAGAGGTTGTGTAACTTGGGTCACGAAATGAGAAGAAAATTTTTCCATGCCACTGGAACAAAACAAAGAAATACATGTCTTGGCTTTTTTGCCATAGCCCCAGATGCGCAAGAAAAAAATTAAGTAGAGGGACTGGGAGCAAAGTCCGTAATTTCGAAAAATTCGTATTTTCGATTATCGTCATGTCGCGCGGGTCGCCTACATTTCCCAAACTCATGTGAGCCTATAATAGCGAAGTTGTCAAAAATGAGAGCTAGTGTACTACCAGTCATGAGTTTGATCCTTAAAATGGTTTAATTTTTTTCTTTGAGTGATTGTATCGAAAATTTTATCATCTTCAATTTCTAACTAGAAGCAAAGGAGCTTTCGATAAGTTCATTTCGTTCCCAAGAATGTAGTTTCTTCCAAGGTCTAAACAAACCTCCCTATTGAGCATTCCACATTTAGTTGACAGTACGGGCCTTATGGAGAACGCTGTTGCCATTTTCTGGTAGAAAATCGAAAAATATTATAAAGACAGCAAAGCTGCACGAAATAATTTAGCAACCAGTTCGTTCGTACATGAAAACTATGTCACTCAAAAGACGGTAAAGCATAGTTCTTTTGAAATTAGGAAGGTCGTCGTCCATATTCGCGGAATTTAGGATACCTAGTTTTCAAAGTTGGCAGAACATTTCTTATGAACATTTGAGGCACTTTCCGTCTAGCTCCCGATCTTACAAAACCATCGCAAATCAAAGATTTCGCATTCTTGTATGGCTTGCTAATCATCTCGGTTTTCGATGGAGTTACTAATGCAACACGAGACGCTTCCTTTCTGACCCTATAAACAGTAGATTGCGAGCACCCAGTAGCTCTCGAAATTCCGTTGAAGGCTTCAGCAACACTCAATGTTTTATGAAAATATGTAAATATAATAGACACCAGCTGCCTCTCACGACTTCTCAACTTCTCCCATTTTCTCCTCCTCTTCTCTTCAGACATTATCGCACAACGCTTGCAACACTCGGTTAGGGAAGAAAATCCACTGCACTGTTTAACTCTTTAAACACCACTTGCTTACTCAGAGGATTCTTATGACAAATTAAACACCACCATCACTCTCACTGGATGCTTTAGTTTGAAGGGTTGTGTCCTTTCTGCAGATGTTTTATTGCTCCTTCCTCACGGAACTTACAAAAATACCCTCGGTACCCTCTTTCTGGAAATCTGTTGTAAGATCATGCCCTGGGAATTTCTATGCCTCAGTAAAATGAAAACACCCATTTCTTCTTACTTTCAGAGAGTGGCCCATGCTGAGGGTCATCTCTTCCATATTAGCCGTTGAGACACATTTCTAAATGCTTACTAAATTTCCAGTTTCGTTGGCAGAGTTCTCAAAATTAATTTATTACCTTTGCATTATCTTTGTATGCACTAAACAATATCCACAGAAGCGTCTTTAAGCTCATATTGAAGTGTCTTCTTAAAGCACAGCCTTATGTGAAGAATCGACGTTGGCAGGAAAGTGATATGCAGCAGATTTATGGCACGGGATATTCTCGTAATATTAAAAATTCATAACTCCCTTGGTAATCACCATAGAGTCCTCATTTTTTCACCAAAAAAACTTTAACGTTTCATCAACATTTCATACGTTGCACATATGGACCTATCCCTTTAGATACGAAAGTTAGCAGGCAATCTTTTGCCTTACATTTTCCAAAACTTACGGCCCAAAAAATTAATATAGTTAAAAATTAATTACATCGCTATAGAGGATTAGAATCCATTTATAGCTTGACTGTTGGAAAGAAAAATGTCTGGGAAATCAACCCTCCAATTTTGGAGCTGTTCTGAAGAAAGGTTTGTTTTAAACAGCGTTAAGAAGTGAAAATCGGAAGTTACCTTCTACGCTGAAATTGATGAAAACATTTTTTATAACTTTTCTTTAAAACAATATTGACAAACAAATGTCACCATTCGATCTGGTACCAGTTTTTCCTGCAGGAAACTTTTTTTACACTGCTTAGCGACATGTTAACTTTTCTGCTGTATTTGGCAAACCTGTACCATGCTCCTTATGAAGATTTACATGGGAAATGAAATGCCATAAGATTAGAGATGGGTAAATTACCGTAATTTTCAATTGAGGTAAATTACCGTGGTAAATTACGGTAATTTTCGAAAATTACAGTATTTTCCGGTAATTTTAAGTTTTGAGCTGCAAATCCTTATCAGAGGACTCCAAAAGAAATCAAATAGC
This sequence comes from Platycnemis pennipes, assembly GCA_933228895.1. NCBI lineage: Eukaryota > Metazoa > Arthropoda > Insecta > Odonata > Platycnemididae > Platycnemis > Platycnemis pennipes. Next base: position 97,418,370 of record OW121848.1, on the reverse strand, counting down.
ATAGAGATATAAATGCCGACTTTTATATCAAACATATCACGACGTTTATCAATAACAACTCATTAAAAAATTAAAACAAAGTTGGCAGCAACACGCAATTTGCCTCTCTTTTGTCACACTATGAGAAATTTTCGTTACAAAGTCATACCTCTGCCCAATGTGCATTTGTTATTTTACTCTGAATTAATTGGAATTAATCATGGACTTGATTTAAACAAAATCTTAGCTTCGTAATTTATAATATCACCCATTCCAATGGTTTCTTCGTGAGGAAGAAATTTTCTGAAAAAGAACTTTTCTGAAAATTACCGTTTATTACGGTACTTTTCAGGGGTGTTGGTAATTTACAAAAATTACCGTGGTAATTTACCAAGTTGCCCATCTCTACATAAGATCCCATACTGTCAACTAAATGTGGAAAGTGTATAGTGAATTTCATATTGTAATGTAACATAACAAAATGCGGACCTTCTATTTTCCTTTCATTACCGGATCGAAACTAAACATATTCGTTTAGTTTTAAATGTCAGTCAAAGCATTTCATACCTACACCTAAATAAATATTTTATTTAGTTCACCCACTCTCTAGTTTTACAACACTTCCAAATGAAACCTTAAAAATTTCTGATAATCATAGCGAGCAACATACAAAAACTGACTGTGAAATCTCCCATATTCATTACTTTTAAATTTTCAATTTGTTTTTATCAATTAATATTTTTCCACCTTCGCCATTACCCTTTATCCCCATGACCCATTACAGATGAATGGGCTTCCTATATCTAGTCTACGATAGTTGAGGATTTATTCATATTTTTTCACATAAATTGAAATGCAAGTAAGTACCTGAATTATACTGCAATTTTTTAATGTAAAGGACAAGATTTTGGGGATTTTCCCTAGAGATACAAATCAAGAAGAAACTAGATTACTATAATACATTCAAATTAGTACATACTTCTTTCATAACTCAGCAATTGAGGAGGTACCAGGAAGCTCATATACAAAAATTCAACACATTGATTCTTGTTGCCATACTTATCTGAGAATGGCCTGAACTTCCATCAAAACCATACTTGCGTATTTGAGCACAAGTAACATCCTGCACAAAAGAAATAAACATGCTAGCTACGATTCGTGATGCCTTGGCAGGTTTACTTCACATGGTTGGAAAATAATCCTAAGTGTCCACCCAAAATGTAGTAATACCAAAAGCCGTTTTCACAAAGCCTACCACTGGATGAAGGAGGACAATGGTAATGTGACACCAACTGTTGGCTGGTGTCCTCTTGAGCATTCTCCATTATGATAAGTAATTCAAGCTATCTCTAAAAGCAACATATTCTCATGGAGGCATAGTAAAATATGTGCATAAAATATCTGTGGTGATCTTTAGGCTACTTATATTGACATCCGGTATAATGATCTACGTATAATGTGTTGAAGGAATCAATAGCATGAATGGAATCTCCTGACTGCATTTAATTTTTTTTTTTGTGTTTCTTTAAAAGAATTTTTATGCATTCAAGGATTTTACTTACAACAGCAACCCACAGTGGATGACGTTAACGAGAAACCATTGTGCAATGAATTGATTTTAGGTTTTTGATTTGTTTATTATTGAATATTCTATATTTGTTACTGTTGGTACTGTTTGATGAGTATGTGATAAGGAAAGTGAACTTAATACATATTAGAAGTAATAACATATAGGTATTGCATATGTAAATCTTGATCAAGGAAAATGTTATCAATGCAAATGATAGGAAGTTGATTTTTCTCCAATAAATGACTTGTTTTTGTGGAAATACTATTGTTGCTGTTTTTCTGTATATATTAAAAAATCTCGGATTAGAAAAGAAATAAAATTCAAAATCCAGTATCAGAAACTAATGATCTGAAACCAAGACAAAGATCTGAAACCAAGGCAAGGATCCGGTTCCAGATCGGAAAAAAACCTGGATCCATGCATCACTAATAAAAACCTTCTCTCACATGGTTTGAAAATTTTTCACTCCCAGAAAGCTTGAGATACATTTTGAAAAAATTAGCCCCCTTTAAATATTTTCTGCAAGTCAAATATTTGACACAGAAGTTTGAAATTTTATACTGTACATTAAACATATTTCAGTTTCATTTAAAAATATTTTATGAGTCAATTTAATATTAATTTTTAATAATACAATGTATGAAAAAAACACATTTTTAGCTAGAGCTAATATATCGGCACCCTGAGTCATAAGGAAAACAACGAGTGCTAATATAATCATCAGCATGAGAGCAAAAGGGTTAACTCCAGCAGCATGCATATCACCACAATTGATAAACTATAGAGGAAAATGACATATTCCAAGTTAAGGATGCAGGACTAACATAAAAGTTGGCATGTCTGTAACCATCTCCAGTTTGACTCATTTTGTTTTTGGGCAATAAATTTGAATTTATGATGGAAATTTTGGAATAGGAAGGGGAATAACGTAGGAATCATCTACATTCTGAGATTAATTCATATTTTAGCAACAAGGGTGGTTATTGAAAAAAGAATTTCCGTATCACATCATGCAGTAAAATAAAAATGAAAGAAAGGAAGTACAAAAAATGTATGTTATGTAACTTGATTAATTATGGTAGGTAAGACTTTTTGACCATATAAATGCTAGAAGAAAAAACCAAACATAATTTTGAATTGTTACAGAAATTTCAGATTTTCAATTAAGAATTTAAGCTAATAGTAAAATAATACATTATCATATCATTTGCATTCATTTTATGACCATCACTTACACACATATTCTAGGAGCTGAATTATGAGAGATATTTTAGCAGGAAACATGGGAAATTTATGATATGATTATGATAAGTATGAGTATGATAAGTATGAGCTGAGTATGATAAGAGGCAAAGTATCCACTAGGCCCCTTCAAATATCATCTTCTTAACCAAAATATTCGTAGCATCATATGCCTCGTGCAAAATGAAATTATGTAATGATTTGAGTTTTTAATCACTATTTTTCTTACCCATTATACACAGAATTGAAATAATTAGAATAAAAAAAATGGAACATGTGGCCCTGCTCTCCCATGCTGATAGTCTGAATAGTCCATTAATGTACCTTCCAAGATTCAGTACGAGGGGGGGAGGGAGTACTGCCAAGGCAAATAAATGAAGTGGTAATAATTCTTGAGTAGAGTTAATAATTTAATTAGCATAACGGGCACACAACTATCAAACAACTCAATAGAGGTGTGGTTATAACGTTTGAGTTCAGAGAACAATAGTGACAAAGAACAAGTTAAACTAGAAAGTCAACAGAAAAATTCCTCAAATGAGAAAAAAAAACTAAAACATTACGGACATTAAATATCTACACATATATGTATGTCTACAGCTCTGGCAGCAAAAACAGAAGACAACATTTAAGCACAAGGCCAATCCCGTGAAGGCATCTTTAATTAGTTCAAATGAAGAAATGAGATAGACAATATAGAAACAACGGTGAGATTCTCATAAAATGCAGTCAAGTGGTTAGATTTGCAAGAAATAGATAAAACCGTCAGCAGAATAACATAAATTATACCTTCAAAGGAGCTTTCAAATACCTACGAGGCATCAAATGCCAAGGGAATAAAGGTTCATAAAAAAATAAACTGACTTTAAGATTCATTTACAATTTAAGGTTACTCAGTAGGTTGACAAAGCATTCAAAACCAAACATACGAGTGCAGCAAGTTGTATTGAGGATGGATTTGGTCAACATTTTTTGAAGAGCCTTACCCACCAGTTGCAAGAATAAAAGAACCCTGACACCAACACAGATGTTTCTCTAAACACATTTGAAATCACTACTGCATCTAGCAACGTGTCAACATGCTCAATCCAACTTCAATCATTAAGATCAAATAGTGTCTGCATTGTGACAAACAAGGCTCAATTGTTTCATTGATCACAGCCCACCCTCGGGCCAGTTTTCAGAAAATATGTGCTTAAGATATAACCAACAGGTCATTAAGTTTTGAATGCATGTAAAAACTTTCTTCCTTCTACCTCCAAGTTATTTTTATGTGAAGATGAAGCATGATGTGTGAAGACAAAGTCTTAAAAAAAAAACCATTTTGATTCAAGAGGAATTGGAAAAACACAAGGAAGGTATTGAAAATTAACTTATACACAGAAAAGTGAGAATTATGCAGTACATTTAAAATACTTTTGGGTGGCTTGGGGTATATCTGAAGTCAATCAAAATAACTTAAACATTTTGACATGCAGCAGGCATGAAAGTAAAAAGAGCCGAAGCTGTTTAATTTCATTTATATGACATATACACCCTGCACAACTCAACTGGTCACAACTAGGGATTAGAAAGAGAGAGGGTACCATTCCCCATAAAAGGCTCTGATTACTAACTTTCGGCCCAATATTCAAATCATAAAAGTGCATGGAATAATCATTGAGGATTACTTCAACAAGGTTCAGAGAGAATAAGAAGGCAAAGAGAAATATTAAGGTGTTATCACAATGATTACAAGAGAACGAGTAACTTGCAAGGAGTACCTTTACACACACTTTGTATCCAAAGCCACAATAAAGAGAGGTTTGAGAGATTTGAGAGCTTACATAGCCTCAAATGAGGCAAATTCAAATAACATCTATCTGAATTTGCCTCATTACTAGCAAAATATAAGATGCAAACTAACATAGGGTACAAAATGTTTCCAATAGAAAAGAAAAAAGTTGTTGTAAAAGAGTTCAACACAATGGTTGGTCTGGTTGGTGAGGGTAGAGCTCAACAAATACTAGCTCAAAGGCATGTGAAACACACAAATCAGGAAAGAAAGGGCAGTTCCTTTCCCTGTAGCGTCTGCAGTTTCCCAGAAATATATAGTATCTGGTTCCCAGATAATTGTTCCTGAGAGAGCAAAATTGTTAAGTTCTCGCAAGTGGTAATGCATTTAACATGGTGAAGTTTTTTCCCAACAGTAATTCCTAGAATTTTGGATACAACTGAAAAATGAAATATGCCCCTCAATTTTAAGCATTACCACACAAAAAATAATAGTGATTTCAACTGAATTCACAAATAAAAATTTAGTTCATGGAAATTACCTTTCAAATCAAAAGAATTTATGTCATCAAGATCACTGAGTACGGATGTAAAATAGATAATCTATCTTAATGCATCACATTCACAGCCTGTGTTAATGAGTCCATGATTTAAAAAAAATTATATATTATTGTTTTAAAAAATTTACTTAAGTTAGAATTAAAGTCTATAAACATGAGGCCTCATGATGTATCTCATGGACACGCACCATGTGGTCCTTCCGTAGTTCCTGCACTGCTATTCTCATCCTTGGTCTTCTTTTGAATCAAACCTAGTTTCTCCACATCCTGTCTTACCTCCTCTATCTCGTGTTGTGCATGGTCTGGGATAGTGTCTGATACAAATTCTGAGTGTGATGGCTGATGGTGAACAACTACAGGACCTACTTCTACACTAGATTTAACAGCTAATTGCAGGTTTCATTCAAGCCACCATACAAAACATGAAAAGAAATAAAGACAAGTAATTAGCATCTTTATGAATGAAACATGATAAATGATAATAAATTATAAATAATACAAAATAATATGATTTGCTTGAAATGGAATGCATAATAAACACAGAAACTAAAAAAAATAAGGAATGAAGAGAATAATTAAGTATCATCATGGCAATATACAAAGCAGCATTAAAAATGATGCTAAAAGTAAAAATAAATCTTTTAGCCCAGTAAATTCATTGCTGTATGATATCCTTTGTAAACAATTTTTTACAAAGTGGCAAAATAATAAACTTTCATGACCAAAGAAAATGTGTGCCCCTCAAATGGAAAGCTAGATACTGTTAATGGATACTTCTCCATCTAGAAAGTCATCATCGATGTATCTTCACATTAACGAAGAGCTTTATTCCACCTGATTGCTTTTAAATGCATTCTTCCAATCACTGCATGAGTCAAGAGAAAATTCAGAAAACATGTTGATGTTGGCAAAAATATCATTGGCGTTATGCCATGAACTATGAAACACTGCTTCAACGAGAGAAGGTATTTCAGAGATGCGTTCAAGTTCACAAAATAAACTGCAAAGAGAGAATATTTCTAAACCTTGATTTGACTGGATGTATCACTAGGTTGTGCAATTTTATGAAGAGGTAATGGATACATCCAATTAGTGAACAAAGCAAAATTAGCACTGACATTGACTTTTATAACACAATAAAATGATTTAACCATTGTGAAATCGAAAATCGAAACTTTCAGTCGAAAGAAGGATGTCATAATTGAAATAAGTTACAACTTTGTTACTTCCACAGTTTATGAACTGTTGAAGTCACAAAGTTTTAATTTATTTCAACTAAGCATGACTTCCTCAGTTTATAAACTGTTGAAGTCTTAAAGTTTTAACTTATTTCAAGTAAGGTCACTAAGCATTGTGATGCACAATTAAGGCTATCACATATATGCACATTGATTTATCATATTATGACACTAAAGAAACAACTTGAATGTGAGTTTGGCATCAGCTCAAGGTAAGCAATATCTCATGAATTTATACAAAATAACTGTAAAAGTGCTTTTAGATAACTCTCCCCCATATATGAACAAAAAGCTCAAGAGTTAAAATGTTTCTCCTACAATCACAAAAAAAACTCAACACCGATTTGGCATAATCAAAATAACTTGCCCCTTAATATAATCAATAACTTGCCCCATGCTTGATGTGAAAGCAATAGCCGGGACAGTATTTAATAGAATTCTTTACACACAAAACATTAAATTACTTCTTTTAGTGCCACACAATGGTATATTGTTGTTTACTACCTATGCACAGAGTGCCAAAAAAAATATTTCCTTGATCTTTTTCAGGTAATTTTAAACAAGGATTTAACATTTTATGTATGAAAATGTTGCTTTTATAAGTGAATGAAATATATTTACTGCCAACTTACACTTGAGTTCTGATAAATTCTTGACTAGTAGACTAGTCATTTTTCAAAGATAATACAATGTCACAGTTGGCACATTCTGAATGAACTTATCAGCGAATATGGTATATATTATTTTTAGTGCCATTTTATGTGTTTAGTTGGTTTTTTGTGAATTCAGTTGGTTCCATTTGGTATTTACTTTCCTACTGCTCTTAAAACAAAAAAAAAACTATTTTTATGTAAAAAATATACACATTGTAAAACTTGGCATCAAGTGTCTTTCACCATCTACCAATACAACTTCAACATTCAAAGAATCTCTTTTGCTGCAGCAGTTCTATAATTAAAATTTTTTTTAATGTGTGGTTATAATTAATTTCAAATTTATACGATGAAAGATGGGTGAAAAATAACGAATTATGGGTTTTGATCAATTTTGCACAGCTAGCATTTTTAGTGGATCCAATTCTAATACGAGTAATTACTAAGACGAGGAGACATATGAAATATGTTTGATAATGTTTTCTCCCTCCTTGAAATATTATTTCAACACAATTAAATTTAATGAACAAATTCGATAAGAAGCAAAAAAACTCCCTTGGGTGTATGCAATACCCGATTTACCCGATTCTATGACGACCCCGAATATAAGACAACCCCTCATTTTGGGCTCCTAATTGAAAATAAAATGACAAAATCACCTATAATTATGCTATTCATCCTATATTTATCAGTCCTCTACTTTATTTGCACTAATTTTGGAAAATGATACATGTACCCTTTTCAAATTCAAACAGAAATCATAACTTAACCAGAAAACACACAACTTAAACAAACTTTGTCCTGAGCAACAGAAATTGTAGATACTTTCCTGATACATATTTGTCTTTTAGCATACCACAGGATAACTTTTGTGATAGAACTGTTTCGGCTTAAAAGCATCCAATTTAAGAGAAAAATAAGGAAAAGCATTTACAAAAAACTCAAATTTTTGGAAAATTAAAAATATACTCTTATACACAAAAATATATACCTTACAACATAATTCTGAGTAATAACAAAATCAGATACTTTCCTTCTCCATAATTGCCTTCTAGCATGAAATATCACAGAATAACTTTTGCAATAGAACCATTCAGACTTATAAACATGCCATATAAGAAAAGAAAAATTAAAGAAAACAACAACAGTGAAAGTACTGACTTCTGGAAAATGAAAAATATTAGGGATGGGTCGGTTCGGTTCTTCGGTTCCACCGGTTCTTGAGCTTAGAACCGGAACCGAGGCCAAAAATAAACGGTACCGAAATAATTGGCATCAAAACCAGTTTGAAACCTGCTCACACTCTGAAAGTGGTGGCTTCACATTAAAACCTGGTGAAATAGTGTACTTCGATGCTTCAAAGTTGCCACGAATTATTCTAATTCAGTCGTTAAAATGACTACACACAAAAATATAATGAAGTATTCTTTGTCAAGCTGTATGTATCTGAACATGATTATTGATTACCTTATCTTACCACTGAGCAATGCAAAGTAAGTGGTAAATTAAGAACCGAAGTTAAGAACCGAACCGGAACCGAAAAAAAGTGGAACCGACCCATCCCAAAAAATTTTACTTTTCTCATAATAAAATAGATGCAAATAATAAAATGTGAACAACCTTTTCTGCACGTAAATACATGAAAACATAAAAATAGAGACTTTTCTTAAGAGCTTAAAATAAATAGATATTAATCACCATCAAAATCACTTTCTCACATGATGTCATCTTCACTGCCATCCAGAGCATTGGAAAAACAGTGCATCTTGAAACCCTTCACTATTGTGTTTGGATTTATTTGTAGCCACGATGTCTTAATCCAATAACAGAGGAGCGTAACTTCAGGTTTCCTAAGTTTTCCCTTTGCTGTTTAATTGTGAGAGTGCCACTCTGCAACCACTCAGAATACAAAGTCTTTATATTATGTATAAAATACTTATTGACAGCAACATCCAGTAGCTAGGTACTTGTAGTTGTGATGTCATTCCTCCAGGTATCACAATAAGATCAGTTTTCATGTCACTGATTTCCTTTTTAACTTCAGGTGTTAGGTGGCCTTTGAATGAATCCAGTGAAAGCATAGCTCTTTGCTTCAGCAGTGCCCCTGGATGTCTATTCCACACCACATGTAGCGAATCTCTCATTAGATCTTCTGTTGTCCATTTCTTTTCCTGGCATCTTACTATTATTCCACTCGGTATATGTCCATTGGGCATAGTTTTCCGTTTTAGAATCACATACGGTGCTTATTTAGTATCATCTAGATATTAGATTGCAGCTGCTGATACTCCCAACAATCACATAACTCCATAACAATCACTCGCATTTTTTCGCTACTGGAAGTTTTTTAAGGATGGACTTGGCTCCTTTCTCGTTCACGGTGTAATTCGACGGCATGTTGAAAAAAAATGAAGTTTCATCTGCATTTTCGATTTGGCTCAAAAGATAATTATTTTTCTTAAAAGTCCAATTACATATTTTTGGCAAGCAATTAGTTTTTGCTTTGTCTTCGGGCAATTTCTGGCACAGTGAAGTCCTGCACCATAAAGAAAAATTATTTCGTCGCATGAGTCTGGTGCACCAACCTCTGCTTGCTTTTAATTCTTGTGCTGGTATGTTACCTAAGTCTTCTAGCAACTTTGTGAGCTTTAAGAGTGATACCTACCGTTGAAACAGGCATGCCATTCTGCCACAAAGTTCATATGAACTTCACCACTTCTTCTTCGACGTAAGGGCACCTCTACATGATTTCCTGGTAGATTTGATGTCCTGCACTTTGTGCATTGCAGATCTCCATGTTCGCGCATTCACCTCAGGAACTCCAAACTTTCTACTTGTGTCACAGTTATTCGATTTATCGGCATGTTGTATAACAAGTAGCTAAAAATTTGCAATGTAATCATGTCTAATATATTTGGTTAATTTTCCCTTCGCTCTCATGCCACGTATTTCTACATGATCTGTCATTTTTAAGTGCTATGTACATAAGGTACAATGCAGTCACGAATTCAAAACTTCAGATAAGTGTAAAAACCGATGAAAGTGAATTCCAGCCTTCGTTTTTTTTGTGTATGCCTGACGCACTTGTTTGAAATACATCGTTGTGGCCATAGATAATCATTAGTACTGAAAAAAATTATACTCATCATTGTAAAAAAGTTTCACCTTTAGTATTGTTTGTTTAAGTAATTATTGCAATGGATTCTCGTGAAATGGATCCCTATTAATCACTTAGTCACACATTAATAGCATAGCGCCTCGTAAACACACAGTTGTACTCAAATCTAAGACGAGTCTAGGTATCTTTAGCTGAAAATTAGTCAAAAAAGGTCGTCTTAGAATCGGGTAAATATGGTACTATTTGGTCACAAGTCAATTATTGTTCGTGCTTGACTTCCTTATGAAGGCAATTTTACATCAAATAATAATGATTTTTTTATACCAAGTGTAGTGATATTCAATTGTGCACTGCAAAACTTTGTTACAGGAGGAAGATGAATAACCTACAGAGATTGGAAAAGAAACGTCACTTGGCACATTCGACGTTTCTTTACCAATCTTGTGGTTCCACAAAATTAAGCCTCAAACATTGAACCATGACTATGGAGGGTAAATGCATTCAAAATCCAAGGCACTCAAGTGATGACAATCTTTTCTGGGTCCGGGAAAAAGTTTAAGTTTCAATTTAAAAAAAATGTACACAAGAATTATGGAATACAGATGATAATAGCGGTGTCGATGAACCTGAAGGTGACAGCAGTGTTATTTTTCTTGAGTTTAATGAAATTAAGGAAAATTGTGGTATACCCCTTTCAAATTCAAAATTTGTGCACTAGGAAACTCCAGGTACAAACAATGCACCACAACCAAATTCAGTTCTTATTCCATGCTCCAAATATTTTACACAGGAGCATTCTTTATGATGATCACAAAAGATATAACTAGATCAGCTAATAGGTTTTGCTGTTGAAGCATAGCATATCACCTAAGTCAACATGCTGAAATGATTTCTTATCAGCATGGTGGAGATGAAAGATATTCACTGGTGTTTTGTTAGAAAAGGGAATAACATGACTATCATACACATTTTCCTACTGTTCAATTAATGCTTGCCCTATCCCTTGCTTCAAGGAAGTTTTTTCAAGAAATAAGTGTCAATTAAAAGCAATTTTTGCATATAATGGGTGATAAAAAACTTTTCCTGCCCAGTCACGAACAATACGATCCATATTCTAATTTAACTACCACAGTTGCTAAAGTGGCTACAATTGTAAATGCCTTCCAAAAGCACACAGCATAAAGATCAATTTCTTATTGAGAATTTAATCTTTAATTAGCTCAAATACTCCTTCAATTTTCACCAAATAGCATTCTCACAAGAAAGGCCTCTATACATCAAATTGTATAAGAGAAAAATTTGTTCAATAATCACAATTTTGTTAAATATTAAATTTGAAGGTTCATTTATGACAATCCAAAGGAAAATTATTAGTAACAAATCCTAAAATAAATTATTTAAAATGAGATGTGAAATTCCTTTAAGGCCTAATGGGGCTTTAAGGGTGCACCACTTTAAAATTCACTGGCACTGAAAGGTTTAAATATATAACTGTAAATGGATGCTTCAAATATTCACATTCACATTCCTAAACTCATACACTTTAAATCTAACAAGGAATAATAAATGCTACCACATTTCACCACAAGTACAAGCAAAAAAATATTATAATGTTAAAAACTAAAAAATACATTAGACTTAAAACACTTTTCTCAAATTCTGGAAGGAAGATGTCACTGATGTTCCAAACATTTCCACAGGTGGTACTCATATGTGATTTAAAAAAATGTTTAAATTACACAGAAATCTGTTAAAAATAAAATAACTTTATCTAACTATAGATAAAACATTTTTATTAGTTAACACTTCAAATTTTTGCAATTGCACAGTTGTTAAGCATGCTATTGGTACATGAAAATAGGAGTAAAGCACAGGAACTCTTTCTTTTCACTGATTTAAAGAATTTCACTCCAGGAGAATTATTCTTCAGAGAGATATGACATGGGAGAATATGAATACTTGAAAAGCAATGATAATTATCTCATGCAGTGACAAATACTAAACAAAAACTGCCAAAAACATTTTTCTATACACTATATGTCTGTTCAAATTAGGATATTTTCAAAACTGCAAACAGGAATGCATGTAATAATCATGAGATACCACACACGGTATTTTTCAATGCAAAACACATAAAGCTCATAAAACATTTAAAAAGTAAACAGCTTCTAACCTGCACCATCAGGACCTGATTCTGAAGCTCCCCTAGAAATAGTACCAGCATTTCCTTCTTCAGCCATTGAGTTAAGATCACTGGACTGCCTGATCAGGCCAACTCGATAGAAGTAGTTACGCCAAAAATTTTCTTCACTTATTCTATAAAATAAAACCATGGCCAAAAATATAATACATCTGAATGTACTGAATAAAACACTAAGAAGCAATATTTTTTACCACTAAGTTTCAGGTTGATTTAGGCCATTAAGCAACACACACTTGAAAACCTAAAAAATTATTTAGCGTTTGTGAAAAAAATACCAAGTTATAGTTACATAATGCATGACATTATTCCAGTTCTTTCAAGAAACAGAACAAAATTGAACCACTAGGAATCAGTGCGCCACTCAAACCCTGAAATATACCACCAGAGCTTTTTCCTGTTTGGCTATTTTTAAGTTTATTATGCATAACCTAATCAAATTAACCAACTGTTGATACTTCTGTAATATTTAAAGTATTTCACAGTTCACTTTACTTCAAAAAATTTCCACAGATACTTATGCCAAAAACATATCAGTTTCCATATTATCATGCAACATGTGTGTGTAGCTTACTCTGTTTCCAGCTACAAATCTATCAATAACTACAACACCAATAAGGTGGTTGGAATAAACTGCAGGAGCAGCAATTCAAAATCTTTCTATTCAAGTGGCATATAAAATTGAAACTAGGAAAGTGATGCTACAATCGGTAGAATTGAAACAAAAAATATTCACTTGAATTATAAAATTAATTTTAATCAGCACAGCATATTTGTTAATAACACTTGCTAGCTCAAAATATCTCCATCGATAAAAAGTAACTTTGGGGGATGAGCAATGATGAATTCATATGTAACACTACAAATGAGCAGACAAAGTTTATATTTGCCTAAGCCCGTTTCACACGATACTTGATCCAGTACAAGGTCTAGTATACTCGCTAGCATGCTAGCTTTCCAGTATCGTGTGAACAGAACCAGTATACTGGCTGGCAAGCATGCTAGCTAGTATACTCGCTGAGCTACTGGATTTCATACTTGATGTGGTACTAGATTTCTAGTAGGACCTAGTAGCCCAGTAGCCATCGACCAATCAAGTTACGTTACAGATGCTGTACGAACTTCTCTTTTTTTAAATTAGTATGGAATCATATGGAATAACCGATTCATAGCAAGCACAAGGTCAATGATCGCGTGATAACTCCCAGGATGGTTCCAATCATACTAGATTCCGTCCTCAATATCAAGTATCGGCTAGCACACTAGGTCTTGTGCTGGATCAAGCATCGTGTGAAATGGGCTTTAGCAATTAAGTTCATAGCCAGGAAAAGGAGCGAAAGAGAAAAATGGATATATGATGGCCATGAGAGTCCATACAGCAAAAAATAATGATATTACTTCAACCAGAATGTTTTTCATTCAATACAATGCATTTCACTGACTTGCAGGAGCATTGTCAGGTACAATGGCTCAGATTTTCTGCTGCAGTATATGTAAAAAAAATTTTCAGGGACACACTGGTCATTGAAAATGTCTGAAGACAGGAATATCAGAATGCCAATTAAAGTAAGGAAATTATAACTTTAACACATATTGGCATTCTGATATTCCTGTCTACACACATTTTCACTTAGGGCAATTAGTAGGTCACCTTAATTCAACATTGGTCATTTGTTGGTAGTAGAAGAGGGGATAGGGTGGTGTTAAGGAAAGGGGTACATGCAGTCACACTTCTTGTCTAAATGATGTGGTAGGGTGTAGGAGAAGGGGTGAAGTATATTCATACCAAATGAAAACTACTTTGGGAAGTAAAATAATTTTCTTGTGCATCATGAATACTCTTCCACACAATGAAGCCTGTGGGCATAGTTTATTTGTGAGTAGAAAGGTTTAAAATTAGAAAAAAGATCAAAAAGGCAATATCCAGAGCTATACTTCACTCTACACTCTAAAGAAATATAAGAACTTGACTCTCCTGGAATTGTTACCACTTAATAATGATCAACTTTAACTGAGGACAAAACATGGAGAGTTACTAACAGATTAATAGAAGTGGATTATACACCTTCAGCAGTGAACATTTTTAACAGAAATTATACACTTTTGATGCAGATGACAGTTTTGTACCATCATGTTTAAAATGCAAATATCCTCTCTCCACCTTAAACAATAAATAAAAATTAAATTACAATAAGATGGCTACTTACACTTTTGGGACAAGCTCAAAACGCATTTGTTGGAGGTTTGGATCTTGAGCAAGTGTAGCTTGAGCCACAGGCATGAAAGACTCCAAGTCAAACTGAAATTCTACACCTGCTGGAGGACTTCGTACAAAATTTCGCCGCTCCTGAAAATAATTAGAATTGACAATGTATAAATAATGTTTTAACTATGAATGACCATAACTCATAATTCTAAGTAGGTAGTCAGTATTATTAACCCTTTAACTTATTCAATTTGATTAGCTTTCCAATTTCCAGATAAACTTTTTAACTATGTGCAACTTTTTAAGCATCGAAATTAAGGAAAATCTTCTTTACCATTGTTAAGGTTTTTTTTTACACAGTTCTACCAATGGAATTATATAAACAACGAAAGGTTACTTACCCAGTAATTTATAATTTTTGTCAATTTCTGTGTTCTGTATCAGATAGAATAAATAATTTAAATTTTGTTTTCATTTTAAACTTCTCTAATATATGACAATAACAGTGCCTACTGGCGCTGTAGTAGTTTTTCTCTGATAATTCACACATTAAAATAGACTGGAATGTTGACCATCAAATAAAAATTTGTAATTACATGGCACACAGCAGCAGTTCCCAGCCTTTTTTACTTGTTCACCCCTCTGCACTTCACTTCCCAAATCTCAACTCCTAATCCACGTACCATGCTTTTAACTAAAGTAGCTGCTGTTGATTTTCGGAATAAACTGTAGTGTGCAGTCCATAACAATATGATTTTTTTACTAGTTGATAACTCCATTCCAGCTGTTCACCCGTAACTGGATGCAAATATTCAGAAAAAGGAAGATGCTTAACTTTCCTTCTGCCATTTATAAACTTTCTTCGTGTACCCTAAAATCTTTGAGTGTTTGCTCCTAAGAGATTCTTGTACCACAGGTTAGGAACTGCTGGTATACAGCATAGATGGATATCTAAAAAGATGGCAACCCAACACATGTTCACACCGGAAAAAATAAATTATTATGGTTTTCACTGAGCACATTGAGAAAATTCTCACAGAACTGAGGCATAAGATTCTGGAAAAGAAATACAAGTGGACAGGTTTTGTTAACTCTTTATTTATTTTTATCCTCTAAGCAATTGGTTTCCTTCTTTTTCAAGTCCCCAATCATTCAATACAAGAAGCCTACTATGGCTTTTGAGCAATTCTGGGAAACAATCTGTGGTACTAACAAAATTCTCAACAGCTGCTGTGCAGGGAGGAGAATTCAAGAAACAGAAGGAAGGATGTTGAAAGAAAATAAGTGAAATCAAATGCAAAGGATGGAAATTAAGGAGAGTGAGATAATAACTGATGATGGTGAGCTATAAAAATTAGAATAAGAAAAGTTCCAAAGAGATGATAGGCCATAGCTATTGGATGTAAGCAAAGGATAAAAAGAATAATAGAAGATGGGTAAATGACATGTAAAAGTTAGGTGCAACGACAAAAAGAGGAAAAAAGCAGTGAGAAAAGTTATTCCTAGGAGTAACAGCAAACCCATCACAAATATGATAACCATTTACTTGGAACATAATTAAGAATTTTTACTCTCCCTCTAAATATTCATCCATAAGTTAGCAGTTACGTTAATAAACTTGCAAACAAATACAAGTAGACTCATCCAAATCATTTCACAACTTTCTCAAGTGTACCCTGTCAATGGTCCTCAGATGGAAAATATTGTGCCTTTTATGAGTCATCATTTTCCTTGAAAATCCATTACCATGACTGACAAGATGCCAGTAAGTTTAGAATTTATGTTATGAGATACACAAATGCCTAAGATATATGACCCAAAGGCATTCAAGAGCTCCTTGTGATTTAAAATCATCTTCTCATAACCTTGCATCAAGTATGTACTCCTTTCTCTCTCAACACAAACAAATATTCAGAGTTCAACCAGGGTCCACGCTGATTGGCAAGGGTTGAGTACAAGAGTCACACATGAACCCATTCAGACATAAACCCATGCCATTTTAGTTTAGTAGCTGAATTCACTTATCAACTGGCTACCATTCATGGATGTTTTGTTAGTCTTACGTTTAAGTTTCGGTAAGACTGATATAAACTAAGCAGTTAGATCAAGTAATATTGGAACTCAGTGAATTTGCATAGTGCAAACATATATGCCTGGATAATGATCACATAAATTGGATTAGAGTTGGATCAGGATTTTGCTTACCTTTTGACCTGTTAAAAGCAGTCATTCTTAAGCTCCATGTTATCTACATTACTATATTTTGTCACCTTCCAATAATATAATATGTATCAAAGGAGTAAGAGCATTTGCTAGCAGCAAAAAATAATCTAATAGGCTCAACCATATAAAAGTAATTGTTTTTGGGCACAGTCCAACACTTGAATGGGGATCATTTTGAAAAATTTAAGAAATTATGACTCCAGAAGAAATGTCTCTCTCCATGTACAACTCAATAACCAGAGTACTGATATTTCTACTGAATCTATACTGGCAAGAGAACAACTCAGAAAATATGCACAGAATCAAGTACGTCATTCTTATTCACAAATTTTCTTAAAACAAGAAATGCTTGGAAACTAGCAAGCTCACTCTTAATCAGAGGGCTTAACCACTGTAATGTCCTAAAAGATGACTCGGGTAAACATAATTAGAATTTTGTTTTTAATCATACACATCTGTCTCTTCAAGACAGGGGAAAGGCATAGAAATTATTATCTTCAAGAAATCAATGGCAAAATATACTCACTGTGGATAGAGAGAGTATTTGCTCCTTGAGGGCCTCTTCATTGGGATATCCAACCCAAGGGGCTGGGGTCGTACCATCTGATATTCCCTCGCCTCCACCAGCACGCTGCTTTTCCTTAATAAATGCTTCTTGTTCTCTGTTGAACTCACCAAGAATGCTCTGCAAAAATTAAAGTCAAGGAAAATTCATCCAAGAACAAGTAAAAACAGTAATGATGATTAAAAACCAAAGGGAAATTTGAAATAATAATAGAACCTTTAACTATTTGAAGACTGGGACATTTACTTGTCATGTTGGCCTAAAAACCAAGAAGTTTTTGTTTTCTTCCAAAGAAAATTACTTAAAATGAATCTATCAAGATAAATACAAAATAGACAAAGGATAGATCCTAATGTATAGTCGAGCTTGGGCTTATAAGTGTTAACCCAATGCATTTAATTGTAATTTTCCTGTTTCATGGAGGATAATTGGAAATAGAAAATGTAACCAAGCTAAGAAATCATTGGAACAATAAAATCAATGATGTTAGAATCAGATGTAAATATTGAGAACATTAACCAGTCAATTAAAAAAGGGTTATTAATGCAACCCATAGCATACTATTATATATATAGATGTTTTTTTCAGGAGTTTAGGTCCTTGTAAAAATGAAGAAATTGAACTATTTGGGAAACGTTTCGGAAAATATATATTTTTTCCTTCTTCAGGGCTTTGAGAAACAAATTCACCTTAAAAGAACTTAAAGCTCTGAAGAAGGAAAACATATATTTTCCAAAACGTCGGCCAAATAGTTCAATTTCTTCATTTTTACAAGGAGCCAAAACTGAAAAAACCCATCTATATATTTGAAAAAGAGGTCTCATAATCACCTTACCAAACTATTATACTCATATCAAGTCACAAATTTTATAGACATAATACATATAGACATACGACCTAACATTTAATTAGTCTTTTTAAAGCTGAAAACAGTTTCATTAAATTATTAACCCCCCTCCCGGTAATTTGAATTAAAAAGAGTAAAGTATGCATTTTGCATTCCATAAAGGCCCAAATGTCAATGCATCAGCCAATGAATTTGAAACACAAAGGGAAAATTAAAGAATTCAGGGTCAATTACTCACTCAGTGATTCAACACTGAGATTGGTTTTGATAGGTGAGAGTAGAGCTCACCCCATACTAAGCCAATGGCATGTGAAATTCACACATTCAGGGTAGGGGGGGCCGGTTCCCTTCCCTAATTTCCTACGAAGCTCGACAGGGTTTTCGATGGGGGTGCCCAAAAAGGCTCTTGCCTGGAATTTGAACCCAGGACCCTCCGGCCAGTAGCTCAGTGCTCTACCCACTAGTCAACCACGACCCCCTTAGGGTCAATACGTGAGGGAGATGGGTATTTGTGGTTCTGCGTGCATCATAAATTTTTATTACCTCAGCATAATTTTAAAGTTAAGGCATTGATTGAAACTGTTAATAAAATGAAATAATCTAAGTGCATGTTGATTCCATAACGAAAACGACGAATGTGATTTTCCGTCCGCGCGAAAACTAAACCTGCAGAAAAAAACAGTACGAATAAGGTTACATATTGATTAGTGCTATACTGCATGCTCTATTTGAAGTATTTTACGTTTTTAAGTAAGCGTGATGAGCAGTCCCACTACTGACGAGCCAAAAAATTCGGTCGATCCGCAGTCCCTTTAGAAGAAAAAAATCCGTCGCGTACACAAAGCGATTCGCGTCGACTCTCTCTTCCCCGCCAGTAATTCCTCATCAGTGGCGCTCGCGGCACCCGACGGATGGAGCAGAGCCTCATATCACCTCCCGCCCTCTCACAATCGAAGGGATCGTTCGTTGAAAGCGAGGGTACGCATGTACCCTGGCCAGCCTCCCTCGGAATCGACTCCAGAGAGCCCACCGCGGGAATACACTGAATGAAGGGAGACCTATGAAGACGGGTCCCATTAGACAAAAATGACATTTGAAGCTTACTTTATTTCCTTTCTACTTTTTCTACATAGAGAGGCGCTAATAGGTATACAGCAAGATTACGGTCAATTCCCGTAATACTGGTATCTATTTTTCGTACGATGGGGCAATAATTATGTTTCGTATTCACCCTCCACACCCAAAAAGCATAGTTCGAGTTGACGAAGATATTCACATAACTACCAAGGAGGAATATTCTTGTTCCCTGCAGCTACTCATCGCAGGCCGGATTTGATTCGATTTTCGAGTCGGTAACGTATCTACAACTCTACATGAGTATACGCAAAGTAGTACTCACCAAATGAGAAACATATTCACCACTGAAAATGAAAGTTTCTGATAGGTGACTCTGTAATATTTAAGTCAATTTTCAACCGGAAAGAAAGATGAAATTAATGGTGGAGGCAAATACTTTGTGGAAATTCATAGTAGCCCTTCACTCACCCCGCCTTCAACTCTCTCCCCCACCCTCCTTACGTACTCATCCCTTGCCCCTCCCCGTGTGACTACATATTCTGTTATGGTTGACTAGTATGGTAGTCTTGATGATGCTGTAGTGCAGTGAAACACGTCGACTCGTTACATCAATTTTTTAGTGGAAACGTGCAAAGCATTACCACCTTATTTCCGGAAAAAAATCAATGGAACTAAAGGCAATGTGCTAAAGTTTTCATTCACAATGAACGTTGAAAATATAGAATGAATCTTAGTGGCAATGTGACAGACAACCAAACGGCGCACAATACCGCCAGCCCTTAATCCTAGTTGACATTTAGAGCCACGATTTTACGGAGTGACGATAATAAGGAATGCCATCATCAATTTTCGTCTTGAATGACACATACATGGTTACTTTCCTAGTATATATTAAAAGTTCTTGCGCGAGGGGCGACATAGAGATGGCGGTTTTCATTTTCCGCTATAAAAATGGGAATGAAACTGTTACTCGGTTCAGTATGTGGAAGAAACAAAAAAACGACAACACACAATCCTAGGCACACCACGCGGCTAAATACATTAAAAGCAAATCACTACATGTAATTCCCGTTCACACCGTACATGCATGGCCATATTACTTCAATTACCTTCACGGTCCACAAGCAAGAACATTTACGTAAGTAGTAAGGGTTAACTTTTCCGTCTTACGTTTCACAATGTTAAAGCCCACGATGCTTGTAGTTGTGCTGTCTGATGGCTAGAGAGATATGCGGTGAATATTGCATCGGCTAAAGGAACGAATTCATCAACGCAATATCAACAATGTGATGCCACCTCATGTGGAGAAATTTATCGCTACTTTTAAAAACGTGAATTTTTGCCATTATGGCCGAACGTAACTGTCTATGATGAAAAATGACAATGATTATGATTACAATATCACATCGTAGTTCACTCCTCGAAAAATCAAAACTGAAGCGTTCACTAAAAGGTTCCTTTTAAAAAAATCAGCTCATTGAGTAAACACGTCAAATTCGATCAGGTGCCTCAGCCAAGGCAAGGAATAAAAGTTTGAATAATACTGAAAGAGGAAGGAAAAGGAAGAGCAGGTACTTAAATCCGATTTGGGACCTGATGCCAAAATGTCACTCCAACGTGTTTGGACCTATCACATCTGCGATAAAATTAAGCTGGGAAGTAGGATTGAACCTCGCCTAATACCGCCTGAGGGTTATTACCTCAAGGGTGTACCGAAAAACCACACCAGAAGAGTGAAAGTGCAATCTGCACTTATGAGATTGATTCCGGCAATTCAAGGGGAAGGTGTGGTTGAAAAATTCACAAATATTTTTAGAAAATCGATTCGAAGATCGTAATGATTAGCGATAACGAACGGACCCGTAATCGATCAGGCTCAAAAAAGAAAAAAGTAATTTAAAAAGCAACTGAAATAGGGCAGTTGTTTGAAATTCGTAATTTGGCTGAGTACGACATGAACAAATTAATTACACTGTTTCAGGATTATGCATGACTATCATGCTCTTCCTGATATGCCTGACGTCATGTTGCCCTTCAAATCAAACAAAGACGGCACCCACATTACAACTCGATGTGAGTCGCATATGACGAGTTTTAACGAACGACCATAGGGGAAACCCGTCAGGTGCATACTCCAAAGAATGAACTGAAAGAAAAGGGAAACGGTCTCAGAAATACCACATTATTATCCAATTAGAACACCGTAATAGACATATATAGTAGGCTTATTTAGATTACGACAAGCGCTGAAAGCACGAACGAGATCTTTTCCCCAACTAGAACCATCAACAGAGAAATTAACCCTAAGTGATGCTTCGTCTTGAAAGAAATACTGAAAAGAAATAACGATGAAGCTTCCTAGAGGATTAATGTTCACGATCGGAAGAATATGTATAGAAGTATCTTGCAGAGCACAAGAAAACGATAATTGAAGAGAAGAAATGACGCTTTTGGCGCGAGAAAATGAGAAAAAGTATATCGAATGGATATGAACTTCATATACAATTTTAAAATGCCCACTATAGTGCCGCCTAGGAGAAATTCATAAATTGTACTTGAAGATGACTCTATGCAGAAACGTGTAGGAAATTAAAACAATGTGAAAATTTGCGAGTGTTGATCGATTGCCTATGCGTTATTTCCACTACATAAAGCATAAATCTGTTCAAATTATACGGTATTCATGAACTAAAAATCGCGTGAAGAAAATACGTGGCCAAAATTAAGATATTTTCCCCGACATTTCAACAAGTTAGTGGCGGGCCGAGGAAAGTGCGAGGACGAAAATTTAGCCCACCTTCGCAAAGAACCCGGGACATCGGCTACGGAACCCTCGTTAGGTACTCATTTGAGCCCTTCTCACGGGGATCGTCGATTACAAGCCACGGGCCTAACCCGCCGGATCTCCTTGGAGAGCGCGGTTCTTAATACATGACAGGAGCCCCCACGGAGATGGGAATCGATGCTGTGGAAAAAAGTAAAGCGAAAAAAAAAATTCTCGTTACAGCTGCACGCAACAGAGCTAAGTCGGCACTTTTTTCCGGGGCTCGGGTATAAAAACCGGGCAGAAACCTTTGCAATATTTTAGCAGTGACCGTACGACGCAGCCAATGAATGCTACGTGCACCAGTATGGAAAGACACCACCATGATTTTGTGTCGCAGTAGATCATGATGCTCGAGCGCCGAGCAAAGATCGAGAAACTGTGGGTAGGGCGAGCCCTGAAAATGGGCAGTCGGTAAACATGAAACAACCCATCCACACTGCTTGACATTCGACGAGCAGTGAGAATGGGTGCTCGGCAAGTATCAAACAACCCGTAGGTGTTCGCCAAATGCCGAATGTCTGTAACCATTACGGTTCCTGCATTACGTCATCTGACTCTGAATGATTTCGTTCCAGGAAAAGGCTCCCGTGAATGTGCATGTGATCGTAATGAAACAAAACTTAGTTCTCCCAAATACAATATGTGTAATGCCACCGGATCCAGCGGTGCAACGTTATCTTCAGGATTCTGGCCCGGAGACGACTTTGAAGCTTCGAAATCGGTCGTATAAAACATATCGTAAGCGGAATAACGAAGTCTTGTTTCATTACGAAGAGCCGCTTCCATAAGGTTACTCCAGAAACCATTTATTTAAGGGCATGTGATGACAAAAAATGGGATTATAGTCGGATAAGACCGTTAATACATTACACACACAAAGAAGAATTGCTGTGTTCTACGGCTTTACGGAGATTTATATGTGAAAATTACGAGGGCATGCACGCGATGGCAAATCATACAGAGAAGATACATAGTTACACAAGCATGAGAGCTTGAAAATCAACAGTACACGGCGGTGAATATCTGACATAGCGTCGGCTATGAAATTATGGATGCGGATTAGGTACTTACACACGAGTTCATGCACGAGGGCCATTTTTTACGCGAAATACAAATCTGGCTTTCGTGCGGGGTGAGCACCGACAGCTGAATATTTCACAGCGAGTGACAAAAAACACCAGAGCAATATTTCCCAGGATATTCAAGAGGAAAGGGGAGAAGACTGTGTCGCCGTGTTTTTACCAATGATGATTAAGATGGACATGATTCATGAAGATTAAGATCCAATTTCCTCTCGCTGGCCGGCCTCAAAACGTCCCATCAGTCACGTCGCGCGGAACTAATGCCAAAACTGTCGAGAGAACTCACGCGCGTGGAAATAAAAGTGTAAAAATAAATTCGTAGGAGAAAAAAATAAAAAGGGATGAATAGCGATTTTGCTCTTCAACCACATTGGAATAATAAAGAAACTGAAGAGGAATCACTTTCGGGGAAAGGCATCGTCCTTTCGCCGCCGCGATAACCTTTCTTAGGTCCTAAAAAAAGACCGTATGCATACTCTCTTCTCACGGATTCACTCCACTCCGCTTTGCCCCGAGGTCAAGGTTTGACTTCAGTTAGGTACATTCCCCATCCGAACACAAAGGTTTCACGAAGTAAAAGAAGAAGATAACAGAGCGTTTAACCATACTAATAGCGCAAGCAATCCAAGAAAATAAGACTCGTACGTTACTACACGAGTGCTCACCAATGGGTTACGCGAAAGGCGCTTTAACGGCACGTCCAAGGAGTTAAAAATTCTTGATTTTTATGCACCCTGCATTGCTGGATATTCCAATGTGCCAACGGACTATTTGTACCAATACTCTTTCCAAGTATATGCACAAGTAACAATCGCACTAAATGCTAGTTCACGAAATCCTATCAGTCAAAGGATTGCAATAGCAGTCAGTCAAAGGATTGCCATCGCTGTCAGACGATTTACAAATCACGTACGATAGATGAGGTATTCATGAGTAAAGAGAAGAAAATGGTGAATATAAAAGCAGAAGGCTATCGGGTGGAAGGGGTTTAAAAGTTTATTATTCGATATCAATAGGAGGAGGTGGGGGTAGTAATAGTGATGGTGGCAGAAGCAGAAGTTTTAAGCAGGCGTTGACCAACGAAGATCTTTTGATGAGAGCCTTTAGCGGAGATGTAAAGAAAAGGCTAGTGAAGACATTCACATGAAGTGTGCCTTTTTAAGGTTCTAAGACCTGGGCTGGAGGGATGGCGAGACAAGCTTGGAAGATTTAGAGATGTGGGTATGGGAGAGAATGGAAAAAAAGTCCAGAGGACGGGAAGGAGGATGTATGAAAGTGTTCAGCAGCAGGGTGGGGGAGGAAAGAAAGTTATCAGCAGAAATTGGGATGAGGCAAAGAAAGTGGATGGAACAGAGTAATTAAGGGGAATTTAATACTGGAGGCCGTAATTGAAATGAAATGTTAGGTAAGCGAGGAAGAGGGAAGACGAGGAAGGGTATTTTGGGTAACACATACACACGTAAGAAGATAGGTAAGAGACACGCTTATCTGAAGACAGAACAAGCGTAGAGAAGGAGGCGTTAAGGTGATCTATTTTGTTCACGCAAACTGATATCTCAGCGTCAAAACGTCAAACTTATTCAAAAGCGAGGAAATTCCGAGAGTAAACGAGGAGAACACTGATTCGCACCCCTTGAAGAACTTGACAGCACAGTATACCAAGTGTTATTGCATCACAGAAAAGAAAATATCTAACGTAGAATCTATTAAATACTTAGGCGTCACCATCACTGAAAACATGGCATGGGGGAAACACATCAGAGGAATTACTGGTGTAGCAAACCGTAGATTAGGATTCGTAAAGAGAGTTCTAGGCAAATGCGATGAGAGAGTACGAGAAAGAAGCTATTTTACACTTGTCAGGCCTCATTTAGAATATGCAGCTAGTAGATGGGATCCGTACGAGGAAGGTATGATAAAAGAATTAGAGCGTGTGCAAAGGAGATCCGCTCGATTTGTTAAAGGCCGTTATGATAATTGTATAAGTGTTACGAGTTTAATAGAAGAACTAGGATGGGAATTACTATCAGAACGCAGGTTAAAATTTAGGTTAAACCTTTTAAGTAAATTCGAAACCGATTTGTTCACATATGATGTTAGATATATATTAAGAAGTCCTGCGTATTATGCTAGGTTTGATCAGATTAACAAGATTAGCGAGATAGATTGTCGTACCCACAGATTTAAAATGTCATTTTTCGCGTACCATAAGAGAGAACAATAGGCAGCGTAGGAAAGGGGTACGTGAAATATAGTCAGAGTAGTCAGTAGTGCATGATGCATGTAATAACAACCAATAATCCATTTCTTATTTCGTAGATGTTAACAATGTAGCTGCATGCGACCCTATTATCTAGCATGTCTCCATTAAATATCCTAGTTGCATGTCAATAGTGCATGTTTGGTGATCTTCACCCCCTACCTTACACCCTCGTGGTGGCTCGCATGGTATTACGTAGATGTAGACGTAGATGTGTGTTACACTCATGATGCCTAGCAAGGAATGAAGACAAGAGTTAGAGCTAACTTCAAGTCATTACACACCCTTCAAAAGAGCACTTAGATGCTAGATACAGCAGTGCTTGAATGTTTGATTTATCAGGGTAAAAATAACTTTTGATTGAGTGTTATTCCGGGATTTTATTATTTTACCGGGAAGCCTAACAGCAAGTACCGCCACCGCCAATAGGTGTAGATTTTTATTTTAACTATTTTTCCAGGTCCCGACGTATAAATCTCTTAGGCAACGACATTAAAGCTGCAAGGTGTTTTCGCCTTGGAATCGAAAACTTACCGAGGAGCGAAAGCCGTGCACATGTTCTTTTTGTAAGCAGGAGAATACGAAATGATGCCCTACTTAGGCATGCAACATTAAGCGGGAAGACAATTCAAGAAACGATCATCCCTTCGGGTGCCAAGGGATGAATACAACGAGAGCACCATTTCCAGGGTTTTAAGATGATACTCCCGCTGGAGATATGGGGAAGAGATGGCAGCGGAATACAGACTTGAAACTAAACGTAACTAGTTCTTCTCACACAAGGCGAATGCATCCTTGTAGTTGCCTTTCTAACATATGTTAGAAAAGGGAGCGGTACTTATATATTATCAAGTCACGAGCTTGGAATCGGGCTAACGAAGAACAAGAGCGAAGTAAAGGCTTTCTGCATTTTGTACCTTTCTGCATCTGCATTGAGAAAGATTTTGAGCTAGAAACTTCACTGACATCATAGAATGCTAGCAAAGTTTAACCCACTACGCAATGGAATCGCATTTAAACAACCAAACAATCGTGGCATTTCATATTAATTGTTCTTGTCGCCAGGGTTATGAGGCTCCACAACAACCGCAGCGCCAATCTGGGACTACCAACAGGAGTGATTTAAATTTGTTCAGCATCGTGCATTATTAAATAAATTTCACATGCGCGAGTAATGGGGAAAAAGTTAAAATTGTAATGCAAAGTACGATCACACAAATCGAACGATTATTATCGTTCAACTTTCTGAGATTCGAGCTAGAAAAGGAAGTGGCCCGGAAGGTCAACTTTAACATTCGAGATATCGAGCATCCTTTTATTTAATGCCTCAGGAGGCCATCGGCAACCAGCAGCTGTACTTTTCATAAAGTGCTGCATTACGGAATTCCTAATTCAGTTTGAACCTTGCCTGCCTGTTTTATTAAAGGATGACTCGCTGAGATCCACTTTGCGAATGCTTTCCTCTCTCAGCTTGGTAAGAAACCATTTCCGTAAACGAGCTCAATAACATCGAATGATTTCGGGAGAAAAGTTATACGCAAGGGAAATAAAATCATAAACCTCGAGGAGGACCTTTTAAAGAAGTCCGTTCATCGCGAGTTATCTTAATAATATTCCGTTTATGTGTTCGAGTTTATGGATGCCTGTGAGACCCGCGGGTCCTACTTCGTAGAGTGATTCACCGCCACTTCGTAGTCCACTTATTGCCAAAAAAACGACACGAAAGTGAAACAAAAACGAAAAAGAAAATACAAGTTCAGCGTTGATCTCAAGATTAGCTCAATATGTTCCACTATGGCACATGCACAGTGACAAGGAATTCTCCGGGAATTTCTACCTCATAAATATTAGCACCAACGATCTATACGCTTGAAAGCTTTGATCTCACAGTAGACGCTGGACTGAGAGAAAGCAGGACGTAGATAATGGTGAAATTATAAACCGATGGCACCAGGTACACTCCTCGTCGTTAACACCGCGAAAATATGAGGAGGGGAAAAAAATGATTAGCACGGAAAAACATTGAGTCATGAAAGTGTAGACATTGTCACCTGACGAGAGGAATTGGTTAGTGGTCATCATGACGTTCTAATGACCTGTACATAACCGCCCCGTAGAATGGAAACGGGAAGAGAAGGGGCTGGCTGAACCCGCAGGACGGCAGAGGAAAATTGACGAGGTTAAATACCTAGCGGCGGCAATCGATACGTGTCACAATATTTCTCTGAAAAAAAAACCGGAGAGATGAGGCAAAAGGGATCCATTGAAGGATACAACCGAAGGGACGCAGAACACAATTCGTCTCTAATGAGAACACGGTAAAAAAGAGGCCAGGTGCCCACGAACAAAAAATAATACCACGAGAGTTCACGGCCCACGCATTTTGGCGCCGGGAAAAAAGGGCCTATTTACGGGCGTGGTAAAATTTCACACCGGTGTAATTTCAGTTAGCGGTGACTAATAAATCGAGCCTATCCGTCGAGATTTAGTTGATGGGAAGACACACCACAAGAAAATATGCAAGCAAAGAGGCATTTGTTTAAGTAAGTATCATGATATCTGGCATTAAATTTTTTTAAAGATGAATGCCTCAGGATCACCCTCAGTTTCTGGAATCGTCAAAATACAAATTAAGAGCGACGAGAAAAAAAAATATATAATTTCATTCCAGGTCGGTATGAAGAAAACGAAGGGTTTGCATAATCATAAGGAGTGTGTTCTGCTTGTTTGGTTCAGAAATTTATCGCTGAAACGATTCCGCATCCAGGTAGCCGTATAATGCCCAGCCCATTTCGCCAAAGAGAAGTGTTCTTTGTTGAGGTTTCTGTTTTCCCCACAACATGGTGAGACGCGGAAGGAACACCGGAAGAAATGGAATTTCAAAGAAGTATTACTAAACCTTTTGGTATCATCACGACCCAAGGATAATAAAATACTTGAGGAAGAAAATTGGTTCAGCGACACGAGTATTTGCGGGTCGACGACTGCGATCATCGACTACCGCAAAACAGAGGAGAACATAATGAAAACTATGAATTGGGACGAAAGACGAATACTGCCTCAGAAGACTTTTTAATGACCGCACTTATAAAACAGATCATGAAGCAGATGCCGATTAAAAGTCTCAACCCCACACGGACACCATCTACGCTAATTCATCATCCCATGACCAGAAATCGATTAACCATCTCCAAACGCCTACGAAAACGGAATGTCAGGGAAGTACATATGAAACCTTCTTTCGTTCCCATAGAGCCAACATCAGTCGAAGACGAGCAGAAAGATGGTAGCGATTCGCTACGTGGCTAGCTATATTAATTAATGAAGACCAAGTATCCTTTCATTATTAGTAACTGCTAGTATATCAGCGATCAAAATTTTCTAGGCTATGGTATAATAATCTAAAAAAAAAGCAATGACTGAATGGCATCGTGCAAGTTCTCGTTCGACAATGAGTTAAAACATATCTCCTTATATTGGTATTCACGCGATATATGGAAGCGTCAGATATCATCTTTCAGCAACTTTAGTCATAGTGCCTTACCCATTCGCTTGCGACGCGGTAAATCCCGTATCGAAATGCTGCGTGACAACTTCGGCATTCCTTCACTTCCAAGGATAAAAACAATAATGACGCAATACATGTACTACGCACTTTCATTTATGACTTCGAGATAGTGACGGAATGCATCAAAACTTTAAGTAGAAGGCAGAAAAGAGTAGAAAATACAAATATTTTACGCCGTTAAAGACTACGGTCGAAAAACATCGCTGTGGAAAGTGTTTGGATCGACTACCTCCGCTACTACAAAGCCAGAGTTAATTTCGCATCGAAACCGAAATTTGCAGGAGGCCATCACAAAACAGGGCATTCGCCAAACACCGTATAGGATCCAAGCCTACATGAATCCATCACCCAAAATTCGGGACCCGCGTCCTACTTCAAAAGCGTTCGACTTTCCTTTCAAGGATTAGAGATTTTTATCCAATGTCCTGGACAACTGAGGTCATTCGCACCGTCTAGAATGGACGCGTGGAGGGGAAATGTATTTGACAAGTGACGGAAGGAGCGATGGACGACGAAGAGAGTATCGGCCTCCGCTTTGGCCTATGTAGACACACATCGGCGAAACGCACCGACGCGAGACTACAGCTGAGCATTACCTCCCACGCAACAGGGAGCATTCACCGCTAGGATTGCAATGTTTCAAACACACTATTCCTGGTGGGGCACGACAAATGGGAAGCCGTACGACAGAAACCAGGACGGAGACCCCTTGAGGCTGCATGATAACGCCTAAGTTCCACACGCGCTTGGTTTTCATTATCCGAAATTTTGAGACATAGGTTGTGAATTTGACAAGAGCATCGATTATCTCACGACATTAGTTAGTTATTTACTTAGTTGCTACTCCAATTAGCTGTTCGTAAGATGTGACCGAGACTCATTGGCACCATTTACGACAGGTGGGTTATAGGGCATATGAAGGGTTTTTTCAGGGAATTGGCGAAGGGTGGAGAGAAGAATCTGTTGGAGAGATTAGCCTACACTCAACGAAAGGGGTCCACAGCTTAACGTCCCATTCCACGGACGGAGTACTAAAGTCGAAGCGCGCGAGTCACAATTAACAGATTACACAATCACTAACATCCTTGCCCCGGACAGTGAAAATCCTCCCCGGGCGGGTACCCAACCCGCGACCCTGCGATCGACAGACAATGGATTTACCCCGCCGCCATCGAGGGCATACCAATGAAAAGTCTCTAGTTACTGAGGGGATACGGACCTGGGCCCTCAGGTTTGAAAGCCAATGCTCTAGCCGTTACTCCACTCTGATTCCTTTCAATCAGTTAGTACCGATTCGTTTTTTAACATGCACTATTATGATTAACATGCACTTAACTGCAAAAGTTGTAGAGAAAGGATTATGTTCACCATTTTCTAAAATCTCTCACACTCTCCGAGTTATGGAAATAAAGGAAACATTAATCAAATCAAAAAAATATTTTAAAATAAAAAGAGCCATGAAGAACTTTTAATGGCTAGCAGCACGTACAGCGCGGCATCAAAATAAAAAAAACAATGACGTATGAATCACCGCTTGAATAGACTCCTGCGACAAAAATATTATAAGGTAGTATTTCTCAAATCTAGTTTTATCACGAGAAATTTCAGTGCATGTATTAAGGCATGGTTACACGATACATTAACACGCACGGGTTCATGTACTTTTGCGTGAATGGTTTCAGCGCAACTTGTGCGAATGCATGAACCAAATAGAATAGGTTATATTTTCTGTTCACGCATTCATTCATTTGCACATTTTGGGGTGGTTACACGGTGCATTTTCGCGTTCATTCTCGCGTTCATGTTTTTACACATTAACTCGTACGTGTTAATGTATCGCGTAACCAGGCCTTTAGGAATTCTTGAGTTAACTGTCAAATCTCAGTTCCTGTAGAAAAGCGAATAATTGACAAACTGACGCGGTCCTGAAAACCACACAACTCAATACGACGGAGTTAGGAAGTGTGAATGAAGACGTTGCGCTCAAACGCCCGGCTCGCAAAAACGTTCCCGAGAGGAATACCCCAGGCATTTTTCCCTTGGATAAACGAGCGACCGTAATAGCGGCCTTCACGGAGCGTGAATCTCGGCGGTCCTAGGGGGAGGACGGAAGGACAGGTGATGAGGGCCTGCAAGCAAACTGCGCGCGTCCGCCGATAACGGCATGCGAATCAGCGCTCGCTCTCTCGCCGCTTCTAGTCAGTTTAAAGGCCGCTTTACACGGCCATTGATACTGCGCAGGCTGTTGCGAGAACACTTGCGCAAGAAATATTGCGCCGTGTAAAGCGACGACTTGCGAGGAGAGGCAGCGCCACTGCGCGAACGCTTGCGAGCAAATTAGAACATGTTGTAATCTGATACACGCGTTCGCGAAAGTTTGAAGTTTATTTCTCTCACTATATGGTGCAGATGTAGCGGCAACGAACTGCCTGGGGAATTCTAGCAATTAAATAGGTTGCTAAAGAATGAGTTGGGTGTTTTTGTTTGCGCTCAACTCCGTAGGTAGTGAATGAAGTGCAATAATGATGAGCTGGGCGATTAATCACGTGGAAGCTTAAATTTCGTTCGTAAAGGAAGAACTCTTTACCT
This sequence comes from Platycnemis pennipes, assembly GCA_933228895.1. Classification (NCBI taxonomy): domain Eukaryota; kingdom Metazoa; phylum Arthropoda; class Insecta; order Odonata; family Platycnemididae; genus Platycnemis; species Platycnemis pennipes. The sequence goes on along the minus strand of OW121848.1, from coordinate 97,386,793 downwards.
AGGCCCACAGCCGTTCGTTCGTGGTGCAATTTTAGGGCTAAGTTTACGGGACTAGGGTCTCCACTATAATGTTAAGACCATGGCTTAAAAAATATTTTAAAGTGGTGGTAATTTATCGCATCTTTCACAATTAATAGCCACTTAACAGATCTTGACGTTATGCGATATATTGAGGGTATTACCGCTACTGATTGGTATATTGTCACTGACATAATGCACCGACGATTGCACCGTGTAAAGTAATCAAGCAAGTGTCCTCGCAATTTTCTACGTCACGGACTTTCACAGACGACTGCTCAAACGGAAGCAACATCAACTCGCGCAGTTTCAATGACCATGTAAAACGGAATTAAGGGACGGCGCCTAGTAGAATAAACCGGGTTTGTCCGTCCCGCGCGCGATTTCAAAGCGCCCGCCCCCGCAAGCCGTGGGCGCAGAAAGTGCAATTAAATTGATTACGACGGGACCGCCGTCCACACACACACTGCATCCCCCTTCCCTAGGACAAATACGAAAATGACGCATCGACCTGAACACTGGCCGATGGTCCATTTCCCCCCCCCGCCCCCCTCCAACGGGTGGTCGCCCCACCTCCCGCCCAAGATCGTTCTCGGGCCCGGCTCCGCTCAACGCTCCCCTATTCCGTCCCAAACACCTCGCCGGCGTCACTCCGCCAAAGAGGTTTCCCCGACCCCGAAAACTCGACCTTCCCACTCTAAACGCTGGGAAGGGACGGCGCCACGGGATGAAATTTTGGCGCCCCGTTGCCCTCACGCCACCGCTCCATCGACATTCGGGAGGGAGGCCTTGCGAATCACTTTATTAAAACAGGCGTCGGGGGGCGCGCTCCTCCGTGGCCTGCCAGGCATGGAATATAACAAGCCGCGGAGAAGGCAATATTGGTTCCATTTGATGTGAAGGCGAAGGAGAGGATAAAATGGACGGAGCCAGCAACTAACGAAGGACTATGGACAGAGCAGGGGAGCGAAGAAGTCCGATGAAAATGCTGAAAATAGACGGGACAACCTTGTCGGACATCTCGAGAGATGGTCTCATGAATAGTCATCGAGGGAATAGTGAATGGAAATAGCAGCAAATGAAGAGTTTTTACCAGGCACATGCATGGAGCAAGTAGATAAATATGTGAAGGGGAGACATTATGTACTCTATGTAGAAATGGATAATTTGTCTGGAGTAGTTTGGTCGTTAACCGCTTTCCTGACGCGCCCGAGTATACTCGGGCATCGAAGACGTGCCACTTCTGACGCGCCCGAGTATACTCGGGCAAGCCGAAAAATTTTGTCCCTTTTCCCTCATGCCCGAATATTCTCGCCAGCTGCAAGTAGTTCGTTTTTCTGCCGTCAGAACTCAGGTTCCGGAACAGGTTAGGGTCCGTAGCTCTCTCTAGCCAAGCGGCGCGCCACTCAAATGGTGATTTCAAGGTTTCGACGCAAAGGGTGTTTTCCCGATATTTTTCTGCGATTGTAAAGGCGTTGAACTAATTATAAATGTTTCAAAAGGAAAATTATTCATAATTTCTCCACTTTAATTTATATATTTTCGTATACAACTTCATTATATAATTTATATTTTCACTTATTACTTTTTGCGATCTTTTTACGTCTACGAATGTTACCCCTGGGAGGTTCGGCAATACAAAGAAACGAAATCCCATGGTGAATCGTCAAGCATCGAGCTTTCGCGCAGGATTTCTCTCCTATTCAAATATGTCGTTAGCTGGGGATCGCTAATTTTCGTAGTCGCATAATTGGACCAGCCTTTTCCCGAGAATGGAAGAAAAGTGGCGATGGGAATTTTTTCGTTGTGCAAGAAGAGCAGGCCTCAAAGACCTCAAGCTGTGGGCCAGACTTCGCACCTCGCAAATTGTCGCGGATGTATGCGTGGGTAAGTCTATCCACCAAAACAAACTATTTCACATAATTACAACACTGTCATCAATCGTATTCATTCGTTTCCTACGGTAAAAATAGAGACAGGGAATCAAACAAATAAGGCTCAAGTCAAACATTCTTTGAACTGGGCATTATAGATGATAGCGCCTAAAACAATTTCGCCGGCGGCGGCATAATCGACGTGGACCGCATAGTATTATAAGACTTACCTGGAGCAGATTCTAATTTATTTTCCCAATATCTGTATACTAAATATCTGTAGGAATGTCCTAAGACAATTTAACCGCACCAAATTTCCTAACAGGAAACGGAGGATGTAAAATAATACCAATATTACATCAGATCGCTTATCTCTGGTAGCACTGCAATAACCTTAGTCATAGTAAGGCCACAGTTTGAAAATAGAAATTCGCAGAAAGAAGGAGAGAAAATGAAGCGTAGCCACCTCTTGGCCGAAATCAACAGAGTAAGCAAGCCCTACTGACGAATACTACGACTCTCTGGCCGCCGCGGCTGAATGACTACGGCTTGCACTCACGCCGGCAATTAGCTCGGTGGAGCGGGCGGCGGCACCCACGAATTTCCCTTTTCCCTAGAACTGATGAAAAAGGGCGACGGAAATTTTTTCGACGGGCTAGGGCCCCAAAGACTTCGCATTTCGTAAATTGCCGCGGTCGCATGTGCGGGTAAGCTCCTTTACCCGAGAATTGAAGAAAAAGAGCGACTGAAATACTTTAGTCGGTAAAGGATGGTGAGCCCCAAAAACCCCCCCCCCCGTTGGTTCAGACTTCTCGCCTCGCAAATTTTCGCAGTCACGTGCGTGGGCAAGCCCCTTTACCCAAGGATTGAAGAAAAGGGGCAGCGGAAATATTTTCGTCGGGCAAGGATGGAGAGCCCGAAAGACCCCACCCTATGGTCGGACTTCGCACCTAGGTGCTAAGTGTCTCTCTTGTCACGGTGTCTTTGTCGCTCGCTGTGCATGCACTGGTTTGCATTTGTTTTTCTTACCTGTTATTCTACGTGCGATGTGCGGAAGATAGAGGATGGGCAGAGGACAATGTTCGTGTGAAGGCTGTCCATTCCCATCAGGGCACGTTTCGTCCGTCTCAGTTTCTCATTGACAATCAAAGTACACGCATCGTTCTACAGTTCTGTCAAGTTCCTAATTTTCAAAGTATTTGGCTGTCGCAGTAGTTCTTTTTCTGGCATTTCCATTTTTGCCAAGTGGTGACGGATACAACGGCGATGGATTTAGGTGACAAATCGGAATTCACCAGCTCTGAATCAGAGGAGTTGGACATTGAACACTCTGGTTCTGACTCGAGCCTATCTGGGGAAATAAGCTCCGACTCGGAAGATGCAGCAGCACCATTGCAAGAAGGACCGTGGTGTGAGATGTCGCTATCGAATCCTCCTCCTACACCACCAAGGTTTCCTTTTGAAGGAAATTCTTCATTGAACTTCAATCTGGACCCTGAGTGTGGTGCTTTGAAGTATTTTGAACTTTTTTTTGATGATGAACTCATCGAGTTTATCACAGTTGAAACCAATCGTTACACTAGTGACTCTTTGAAAAATGAAGCGGGACCGAGTGGTGGTGGCCAAAATCAGTGGTGCGCCATCACCAGCGCTGAGATTCGAGTTTTTATTGGCTCTTGTGATATTACAGAGCATTGTGCGAAAGCCTGATACAGAGTTTTATTGGCCGACTCGTCCTTTACTTGCTACTCCATTTTTTGCCCAGACAATGTCCTATCGCAGATTTGTGAAAATAAGGCAGTACCTGCATTTTGTGAATAATGCTGACTACGATCCCCAAACACACCCGAACGCGAAGCTAAACAAAATCTGGCAGGTGCACCAGAAGTTGGAGGACAAGTTCAAGGCACTCTACACTCCAGAGAGGGATGTTACAATTGACGAAAGCCTGCTCCTTTTCAAGGGCAGATTGGGATGGAGGCAATTTATGCCGGTAAAACGGGCTCGCTTTGGCATAAATTCTTTGTTTTATGTGAATCAAAGAGTGGCTATGTGTGGTCAAGCATAATATATACGGGAAAGGGAACCGTGCTAGACAAAGACTTCGACTACATGCCTATGTCCTCACAAGTCATGATGTCGCTAATGAAGCCACTGCTTGATAAAGGGTACTGTTTGACGACGGACAATTTTTACACGTCTCCCGAGTTGGCCGATGTGTTGGTTTCCCGATCCACGGATACCTATGGAACGTTGAGGAAAACCAGGCGAGGAGTACCTACAGCATTCAAAGGGAAGAAACTGAAAAAGGGGGAAGTGGCAGCCTTCTCAAAAGGAAAGATCATGGTTATTCAGTGGAAGGACAATAAGGAAGTATCGCTGCTGTCCTCAGTCCATAATAGTGCCATGAAAAGTGTCATGAAGAGGGGGGAAACAAAAGAAAAACCATTCGTCGTTGTGGACTACAGCGACACGATGGGAGGAGTTGACCGTGTAGACCAACACTTGGCCGATTACCCGATACCTCGGAAACGGGGTAAAAAATATTATAAAATTTTTTTTTTCATCTGCTTGAACTTTCTGTTTGGAACTCTTTTGTTCTCGACCGCAAGACTGGTGGAAAAAAAGTGCATTTAGGCTATCGTCTTGGACTAATGGAGCCATTATTAGACGCGTATCACCCCTCAGTGGAGTCCCCACGTGTGGGTAGGCCACCCGCAATGCCTCATCCGCGACGCCTCACGGAGAGACATTTTCCAGAAGTAATCCCTCCAACTGAAAAAAAAGGTAATCCAACGAAACAATATTACCTATGTTGACGAAAGAGAGATACATGAGGAAAAAAACTTAGAAAAGAGACAAGGTATTACTGTCCCCAGTGTGAAGTGTTTCTTTGCATAACCCCTAGTTTTAGAATATATCATACAGCAAAATGCATTTGAGAACTTTTTTTTCGAAGTGTTTTATGTGTTTAGGGTAAAATGAAGTCTTTCATACTATTTTTGTCACTTACAAATAAAAAATGCTTGTTGTTTCAAAAATAAAGTAAAACCAGGTCAAATAGTGCGAAATTCGGGTAAAATTGCAATTATTTTAAATTGTTGATAAATATTTAAAAAAAGGTTTAACAGCGCTTGTATTTACGCATATTTATTCACAAATGAATAAAGAACAATAATCTGAAATAAAAAAATGTGATGTTTTTTTGAACATACACCTCAAATTAATGCGTCAGGGAAGCGGTTAAGAGAAACACCAATTTTACCAACGTTTCGCCTCTTTATTGTGGCTTCATCAGGGCTAATTGATGCAAAATGTAAGTTTTTACGTTTTCATTAATGTTTTACAGACAAGGATCAAAATTACATAAAAATATAGTGGTCGATAACATACTTCATTATACGAGATTATGTACTCTTGGTTTGCTAAACATCCGTGGAGTGGAGAGCCGAACCAAACCAATCCTATAATTGATCACCACTAATTATGATCACAGTTTACGTAAAAAGTGGATGAGGGTCAAGGTAGAACAGTGTTAAAATTTCTATAGAGGACAATAAAAGAGCTAAGGCAGAAAGAGGAGTTTTACGGAGGAAGTAGACGTTGAAGATACACGGTTGCTGACGTCGAACGTCGGTTGCCGAACAAAGTGGTTAGGCAGGAAAATTGTAATTTCCCTTCTGAAGAAATAGGAAAATAAAAACAACTTAACGATCAGCTAAACAAAAAAAGTTACTAGACATAGAGAATGTGATCGCAAAACAAATATGGGCTTGTATATCCAATTGCTGACTTCCCAAGAAGTGTATCAATTTTCACCACTGACGTGGATTATTGCGAGTACAAGAAACAAGCCACTGTGTCGCTACCAAAGTACCAAGGACGACCGTGGCACCAAGCATACACCTACCGGAACGTTATCGCTGCAAACTGAATAAGGGCCCAATAACTTAACCAGGATACGCAAAGCTTTGAGACCCAAATTCCATTGAGTCCAAGTCGACTGGGTTTTGCCGCTGTAAGGACCGTCCAACCACAGCCGAGCGCTTGACCGATTTTCCAGACGCCACGGGTTTCCTCCATCAATTCGATATCCCGATAGCTTTCTTCGCAATACAACAAAACCTCCCAGACCTGAAAGTTACAAACGAACGAAACGTAATTTCACATCACGCGCAAAATGAAACAGATGTAGGAGCCGCGATAATCAGCAACGCCGCGAAGGAAAATATTCCTTCAGTAAATCCAACGAGCGTCTCACAACCGAAACCATAAGGGACTTTAACCATACCGTTTGACGCACATGCCTTTCAAATCTGTACACGGCCAACAATTAGATCCTTAAGATTAAAAACGCTAATTTGGAGGTGCATAGGCGCCGGGGAAAAGTGTAGTAGGTTCAGACGCTGAGGATCTGGGTTCAATTTCATGAGGGTGGGAGTTTTTTTTCCCTCCTCTGTCGTCTCTTGTCCCCACTCAAGTGTCGCTCTTGCATGGAGCATCAAGTTCAATGCCCTAGTTTTCGGTTGGGACGATTGGCCGCGTCTACCCATGGCGCTTCCCACCGAGTGCTGGCGGGCGCCTTACTGCCCCCCCCCCTCTTCACCCATCCTCCTGTCTCTCTCTCTCTCCCCCTCCATCCGATCGCCATCTTCCCTTAAACAATCCATGGACCCCAGAGACACGCATCGGTAGCGAACGTGGAATTCACATTACCCGATTTATCCTCGACTCCTACATCCGATCGCCAACCGGATCGCAAACGAATATGTTCGCTGCAGGATCAATTACTACCATTGCCACTAGGGTAAGTGACATACAGGCAAGGCCATTTGCGTCGCTTCGAATAAGCGGTTATTTGAGAAGATAGATAGGATGTTTTAGGGAGTGGGGGAGAGTAACCCGGCGTCGGCATCAGCCTGCCTCAACATTCAACAGAGGGAGTCAAGGGGTCATTGGTTTAACGTCCCATCCGACAGGAGTACTGAACTCAAATCCTCTCCACCAACACTCAAGTGGGGACAAGGATACCTAAAAAAAAAATTAAGTACAATCTCAGCCACACTCGCAGGCGGGGATGGCGGACGATACTCTAGCTACACCAGAATACATACAGCAAATTCAAGTCCAGGGAGTATTTTTATACAAAACACAATCACGCTATATCTGTGGAATCATTTAATCTAAGTGTTTAAAAAGCGCTCTCACTCCATTCTTTCTAGAGAGTCGCGTAATTTAAGGCTGTTGTAATTTGTGCTCACGATGTTAGTTCCGGTTATATTTTTACAATGCATATTTTCACAACCAAGGCTACAAAATGAGCGAACCTCTCTCCTTTGAACATGACCAGGAGAATTTGGCCATTCGAACGGATGATATATACATTTCCAAACTACAAAAACTATAGGTTCAAATCCTGGCACGTACAGACTACGAACTCTGCCAAATCCTAAAACACGAACTGCTACGGGAAAACTATGCAGGTGTGTTTCCATTAAGGGGATGGGCTAAAGGATCACAGACATGAGTAATTTTCTTAACATGAGTAATTCTGTAACAAAAAGTACGACTGTGTAAAATCCATACAAATTTATTTCGTACAATCGGTTTCATCCGTCAGGGCCCGTAAATGAGTAGTTTTCACGAAGTAATGCTACGCCGGCGTACTTAGATTTTATGAGTAGTTCTGACTAAGGAGAAAAGCCAGGAAAAGACGTACAACGAAGGGGATTTATTAATTGTTTGAAGCACCCATTCCCGTTTACCTAAAACAGAACATAAAACCATGTTATCACTGTAACTAATACGCAATCACAAATCGCAATCACGGCACAGCGAAAATACATGAGAACCTAGATACGCCAATTACCAAGTGCATTGGTACCGGACCGAAACGCGAGCCTCATATTTAGGAAATACGAGTTGCTGAAAGCCATTATCATAGCTATCTCCAAGCAGGACATCATTCACGATCCAAAGAGAGAATCCAAAGTATCGGAAATACATGGAAGTTATCGAAAAAATATAACACGACCATGACAACGTATTGCGATAAATCAAGGAGCCAATGGGGGAGAGGGCTTGGGACGTAATGAAAACCAAACACGTCGTCTATCGGCCGGAGCGGCGGATTCATTACCCGCGCCGAAGAGGACCTTTAACCGCGTGTGGGGAGATCTAATTTGGATATATGAAAATGGGCTTTTTGAATGAAAACAAATGTTTCATAAAACAGAGTTTGGGGAGGGGGTTGGCGGTCTCACATTCAGAAACAATGAGTCAGTCATGTCTTCCAAAACTACTATTCGAAAACTCAATACGCAGCGCGGAATAGCCTAACTTCACTTATTACAGCTCAACACAAAAGAATTAGGAGAGGAACACAAGGATTCGCCAGTTTATTCGCTTTTGGCAATAGCATGTTAGTCTGAAAACAAAACTTATCACATTAAAGTGCGCATAGAAGGAGGGGGATACGCAAATAATGCAAAATCTCATATCATGAAAGGAGACATCAATAAGGAAGAAAAACGTAAAAATGCTTTTCTCCGTTCCAGAAGTATCAAAATCAGCATCACCGACGACTGTTTACCACCATAGACCTATTTTCTGTATACCTATGCGGAAAAGGACAAACAATTACAGAAGCCAGCAGTAATGATAATCTCAGATATCAGGTTATTTTTTCGCATTTACCTAGTTCGCGATATGATTAATTGCTATTCAATATTTGTGAAAATTTCATCACACTATAAACACATTCAAGGACGAGACCAGAGGAAAAGTGGTTAAGGGTTACGAATGAATGGTGAAGTTTACACAGCAGTTCGGTTCACAAAACGACAGCAAAGATTTCACTTGAATAAATGATAGACTTCTCCAAACGAAATAGACTGCTCAACACGAAAAACTGTTGGAGCAAGAAAGGGAGGAAAAAAATTAACACGAAAATATTGTAAAAATTAATACAGTCGAGAAAAGCCACGTTTCCGCGGGAAACACTGGATTGTCATGAGATAATTTAGCACGCTATACCTAAGTTTCACTACCATAAAAAACCATGAAGTGAAGAACGGATTGTCATAGATGTCACTAGAGCGCATTAAATACTACTCATGAGATTCTATCTTTACTCAAAGACTAACGTTCACACTTAATATCAACCCTGAATAGAGGACGTATAGCGGTAGTGAAATGACGATAGAGGATTGCAAAGTATTCGAAAGGGGATTACAAACTATTCCAGTCTAACGTACTAAAGAATAGAACTTCCGTGAAGGAAATGAAGACGTATAGGCCAGAAAGACCAAACATTTACGACACTGTCTCATTAACTTTGCGGAAGTCCATCATCCTGGAAGTAAAAGTTCCAACGCTGCAGTTTCCACATAGATTTTTATTTTGCATCATCAGTAGAAAACATTCACGCTTGCTCAGAGACTGATAGAGCATAAAACGCAGAAATTAATGAAATGAAACAACACACAAATGCGTCCAAACAGAGAAAATCTGTAGGAGCTGAGCAATGAAGACCTTGGAATTGAAAAATAAAACCGTATTTCTTTTAGCACTAGATACACCACCAACATCAGTGTTGTGGACATAGGGGATGTATATATTTAATATCTTGTACTTCCCTCAATTCAAATTGCCGTGGCAGCCTAATTAAACAATCTGATTCGTACCATGAGAATATATTAAGTTATTTTCAAATTGTAAGAGCAAACCGATACTTCGAAGTCATATTATTCAATGGTGAAAAAAACCGGTCTTCCTTGAAAAGCCACAATCGCAATCATAAAACTGAAAGCAGCGAGTATAACAATGCTAACGACAGCGAGGAGAGGAAAGATAAAACCACAGTAAAAAGCGGAAGAAGATAACTAAGAGAGGGAACAAAGGCCGGAAAGTATTCCTGACAGAAAAATGTATCTTTGTTGAGAAAAAGTACCCTTCCTCCGTTCGCAGGACTGAGGTGACCGCGAGGTAGTTTTGGCCAACGTCAATATTTCCCGTTTTATCTTTGTTGTACACTGTATGAGCACGTTTTAAGGTGTACTAATTATAAATTAAAAATAATAAGTCAAGAATGAATGGCTTTCAGACACCAGGCCCTACCTGAGTGCTGAGAGGAGGGCACTCAAATGGCGGTATTCCGTCCGTCGGATGAGACGCTGAACAGTGGACCCCAAGGCGCCATTCGTCAAAAGTAGGCTAATGCTCAGTTTCCGCTTCTCTCTATCCTCGCTCTAATGACCTCAGCTGTCTGTCCTCTCCCCCAAGTCATAACTACTGCAACTACTATTACTACAGCAACAGCAGGTAGATACATGCAGTTTTTAGGCGTGACTTTGCGGGATTGATTCGCGCTAGGAACTGAACACTATGCACTTCCACTTTCGAACGATATACTTTAATTTTATCGACCTAGGTTCCGTTCCTAATTAACATCTTCAAGACAACTCTGAACGACTCCGTAGCTCTGAAAAGTATTTCACAAAACTGAAGCCGAAGGAGAAGTTACCCTCGGAAAGACAAACGCCCACTCGGAATCCTTGGCGGACTTGAGAGGGACACGAACGGCGAACACGACGCTCGAAAGCTTTGCGGGAACTGCATGCTGAGTCTCGCCATACGGGCATGGGAAAGAAAACACACAAGGTGAGAAAGCGATGATTATGAGCGCAGACAGAAACCATTCTCATGCCTAACTATGCAGAAAAGGCCCGTAATTGACGCTCCATTTTAATTCCTTTGCCCGATGAAATTTTATTTTTAAAATCCGATCTCCACTTACGGAGCTGGGTAAGTGGCACTGGGGTCGGGTTCTGGGGAGGGAGGGAAGAGGTGGAAGCGGTATTAGTGCACCCTCATCGTTTCCCAAAATTAGATTACGTTATTGACGACGTGCACCAAACAAATCACAGAGCAAAGCGCATTATACCCCGGGCACGTCGCTAACCCAACAAAAGCTGGGATACCCCGTGACTCACGGAATCCCCACGGCACCGCCAACTCCTGACTAACCCCAATGAAATTCCTTGCGGGGCGAGATGGGGAATGGGGAGACCAGCGGATATGCCATTCTTCTTCACGGGCAAATATATTGGCATAAATGATGCGGGACTATGGATGGGAAAGCAGCTACCGAGGCGAGGCTCTGGCTTAAGGGATGGAAAACTAATTCCATAAATAATCTGATCAGGGTTGTATCAAGGTGATCCGGAGACGTATCGATCGTTTTCAAGACACTCCACTTTTATTAACGAGGAAATAGGGGCTTCGAATACTGGCGGCCTTGGAGCCTAATTTCCTACAGTGTGCTTCACGCGTGGGCAGGGAAACAGTTAACCTGATTCATTCCCATTTACCAGGCACGTAGCCAGAAATTTGCTTAGGGGGGACTAAGTCTTGCGTAACTTGAAACAAAGCAGCCTTGCCCATTCGGTGCCTACATGTTACGAATCTCTTCCCTTAATTTTCAGTGCTTGGTATTTACTTTTACAGTGCCCATATTTATCTTTTCACACTGGTAAAGTTCGCTGCTAAAATCAGAACAACAGAATTATTGGGGAAAAATTTCGGGGGGGAAGGGGGGGAGTTTAGGAGGGGGCTAAAGCACCAGAGCCCCCCCCCTGGCTACGTGCCTGCCATTAACCTGATTCATTCCCATTCATTTATCAATTAATGTATGCTTATCAGCAACTAAGTCATACTTAACTCTTTTCAGTAGGCTTTTATTTTTGTTTTATCAAGTCCGAAGTTACAGGCATAAATATTTTAATCTCAACTGACCTAACATTTTCTCATGGCCCTACAGGCACCAGTACTATGACACGAGGCACGAAAGCATAACTTCGATGAAACTCCCAATGTACTTTAAAAAGTTACAAGGAAACGCTGAGAGATTGGGGGAGGTGACTTAAACGTGCAAAACTTTAAGGATTATTTTCATTTCGACAAGCGTTCAGCAGCCTTTTCTGATGCATCTAAATACTGACCAGGGAGTCATAGATTGGTTCTAATATCAATGATACCGCTGAATACTTTATCCAATATGTTTCTCTGGCAGCAAGAGTGATGGAAAATCACAGATAGAGGAAAAGACATTATTTCCCGACGAAAGACATCGCGGAATATGCCAACAACATGAAATATCGAGGACCGGATGGTGTTAATCACTCGGGGAATAAATAATATCCGCCACTAATCAGCTACACTACGAATCCATAATGATTCATTAATAAAAAATGGTTCATCCTCAAGAGTATCAAAAGTCATTATATACCGATACTAACAGTTTCTACACACCAGACTACCTGCGATAACAGCGAATTACTGCACTGAATCGTCCCAAACCCAAAAGAGCAGTAAACATGACCAGATTACAATTCTTTCGAGGAATGGGATTTTGATTTTTCGTTTGTCCGATTGAGCCTGATAACATATAAAATAAAACGGGAAGGAGAAGATGCTTGATTTCATGAAGATGACGTCCAGCTAGATTCTGATAAAATCGTTTCATGTAGCAAATGATGGATACCACGTATTCAGGAGTTTGGTATAACGTACCATGGCCAAAATTCATCGCATCACATAGACGGCAAACGAAGTGTAGCACATTGCCGCGGAATACATCTCGGACGTAACAAAATCAATGAATTCGGATACCTTTCAAAGCCTGAAAGCCGGGAATAATCAAGGGGAAAAAACGCCAATCCCCCTCTCGCGAAATGTAGTACACCGAATTAATGAAGTGCGAAGCGAGAGAGAGATGAATATGTGCGACCGTGAAAGCGCCAAGGCGTGCCCCTTCAATCAGTTTCATTTCATCTTTTTCTTCGCGCTTCTCCGCTCCGCGAAACGCGAACGGGATGGAAAGAGAGAGGGAGGAGGAGGTTGGGAGAAAAAAATGGCACGCACGGAGAAAATGCAATGCTAGAGACCCAAGCCTACCTCTCGAGGAAAACATTTCGAACATAACGCACACAAATGCAACTTGTTGATAAAATATCCCCTCCGACTCGAGAGGGGAGATCATTTTCTCTAGAACCGATGCAGAGTTGGGGTGGTTAGCGTGAGACTCGGAAAGAGAGACAGAGATAGAGAGGAGGGGAAAGACAGCGAAAGAGAGAATGAGAAAGGGAGATACATTAGGAGGGAAGTAGAGGGAAGGGAGAACGCGGGGGTGGCGAGGGTGAGCACTGCGAGCGGAGGGGAGGGAGGGCGAAGAAAATGGTGTGGCGGCAGGGGGGTGGACTGAGTCGGGAAGGTCACGTGCCTTCTCCCCAACCCTCCCCCGCGCCGTAAAACTCGAGGGGGGGGGGGAGAGGGGCTCCTCTCCCTATCGATCCCTTCGAAGCGCAGTCCGCTGTGGCACGGCTACACTCCCCGACCCCACCACGGTGCCGCGTTCGACCCGCCGAGCGGGACGTCTTCCTTTAAATGGGGGGAGGGAGCAGGGAGATGGAGAGAGGGGAGATATGAGCGGAGGGGCTATGAGGTGGGGAGTCTGGGGCCTAGGGTAGGGGTTCGAGAGGCGAGGTGCGGGAGGGGTGGAAAATTGAAAACGATGGTGGAGCCGGCGGGGGAGTGGGTCGGCGGAGAGAGGGAGAGAAGAGGGTGTGAGGGGGAGGATGAGGCGGGGAGGTTGCTGTATGGAGCAGGGCGGGAAAGAGGCGTTCGGTAGGGAGAGGAGGCGGATGCAACTTCCACCCGCCCCGCGACTCGAAAAGAATATATCCCACGGCGGAGACGGAAAGGAGGAGGTGGGTCAGGGGAAGGAAATAAAAACGGGGATAATCCTCCTCCCCTTTTTTTGCACTCCGCTCATCACACAACGTGGAGAAGGAGGAGGGAGACTATCTGGAGTCCAAAATATTGCCCACTCCGTCCACCCTCTCAAAAACCCTCCCCCACTGCGACGACCTCCCAACCACTACGTGCGCGATTGAATTAAAATGGCGCAAGTCCCATGAGGGGGGAAGGGGGTGCGGAGTGGGGGAGGGATGGGGGAAAGGAGAGAGGGGGGAAAGGAGAGAGGCGAGAAAGGGGGGGAAAGTGCGTCTATGGAGAGGAGGGGGGGGGGGGAAGGGACGCGGGCAAGGTGAAATGGGGTTGTGAGAGAGAGAGAATGGGGGAGGCTAAGAGGGATGGGGTTAAAGCGCCCACTTGTGGATGATGCCAGGGTAGGAGAAACCCTTTTCCCTCAACCCCTGCTACCATTCTCCCGCTGCAAGGGAACCAAATGAATAAAATGATTATATTCCCCAATCCCAAGATCAGTAATGGGAGGAATGGATCAAGGGGCTAATGCCTAAATCTCTGTTCATTCTGAGAGAATGGATAATGTGCTGCATACAAAATACCAAAATATGGGCAGGCATGAATAAGGGCATCAGGAAGGATTTGTGGAAGTATTACAGTGGTTAAGATGGAACTTTCGCATGTGGGAGTGTCACTGTGGGGTGAATGGATAATAATTTTTTAAATATTCCTGACAATAAAAAAATTATTTTTCCAAAGCTGGCCTCGCAAATGAAATATTCTATAGTTTGATCATGCTATCATCTTTAGGAACATATCAGAAAAACACACAGAATAAGACCATTGGAAAATTTAAAGAGGCACAATGAAGCGTTACTCATATGCCTAGAAGAAAACAACTTAACTCTTCAAATCGAAGGAATGGCTGTGATCAGTTTCGAACTAAAGGTTACAATAGAATATTAGATGGAAGAAATCTACTTCACTGCAGGAAGCACAATAAAATGTGAAGCTCAAGTATTATAAATGATTGTCTGTTATGAAAAAGCATCCCAATTAGCTGCTGAACACCAAATGCAACAATATACCAGCAATTTATGTATTTTAGACAGGTTTAACATCATACCCAGAGAAGGTATTAAAAATAAATTGATGTATTGCATCTGAATATTTTCCACATCATATACCAATGATACCAGACTAATTGCAACGATACAAGACACTTTTGGCTCCATAATAATAACATCCATTTTTTGGAGATTTGATATCAATGCAACCTAACCCACACTCTATCACGGGACATATTTTTCAGATGGATTTCACAGGAGGAAATATTTGGATCAAAGGTACTACCTCTATCATTAACATTATTTTTACAATTGGAAAAATATAAAGACACACTGAAATTTAATTTTACACATGATTCTTGACCTTAAACAATTTGGAAAGGTGTCCTTATGTCCAAAATCGGAGGTTCCGACAACAACCTATTATTCCAGGTTCATGAATGAGAGACATTCACTCAATACTCTGGCATAAATATGTAAAATTTTATCACAATTACAACTTTTCTCCGTATTCCTAATATATTTATACTCAGCAATGCACCTATTTAGATACACCGCATCAATAAAATAAATTTTAAAAGGCAAAGATAGAAATTAAAGCATATTTATAATACCACTTACAGATTCTGGCAGTGAAACTGGACTCATCCCCTAATGTAGCTAGCTAAAGAAAAAAATTAAGTCTGCTACTGGTTAGTTGCTCTGCTAAATGCATGTATTGGATGCAATGTGCTTACCCTAGATAATTCTTTCGGATGAAACCGGCATAACAACACATGCTAAGGACGTTCTAAAACCACAAGGAGACAAAAACAAGTAATCGCTCAAAGGAAAACAACTATGTACTTACATTTTCTTCCACTGTCTTCTTGATCTTAGCTCCGGCTTCACTAACTGTTTTCCCAGCTTTGTTAACGGCTGAGAAAAGGAAGTTACCAATCGACTTAGCTCCTTGAATTGCTTTGGTTGATACTGTAAGGAAAAATGAAAATTATTTTTAATATGTCGTATTAATGGAAAGCCATTAACCATACTTACTCCAAAAGAAGTTGTTTTGTTAAAGAGCATGCTTCCTTTCCAGTAATTATAAGAACTGAGGTTTAAATGAACAAAGTGGGCTAATTAAATGACCCTATCAAAAAGGTTTGATTACAACATAACTATCTACTGGTAAAAAAATGGCAAAGTAAGTATATAAGAAAAACCTCCCCACATACCACCCAGATGAAAACTATAAAAATGGCACTACTAATAATAAAGTTCAAAATTAGATCTGAGTATATGCTGTACAATTCTGAGTCTAAGTCAAGCACTGAAACCATCATGAAAACCTGACCACTAAAAGTAGTGCACAACTACATTCAACTCACAATTTTTAAAAACTTCAATCGGCTTTCATATGATAAAGAATAGTAATAGAATCATTTTGAACCTGATGATGCATTTGAAGTTGTCTTACCTCCTTACTTATGCAACATACTGCCTTGTTCAGATGCCTTGATGCCATTTAAATTGTAAAGTCCTACCACATTATAAAATATGGTACTCTAAAATTATCTTTATATATGGTATTTATTTAACTGCATATAACATAATAAGGTCAGACTTTTAAACATTTAGGCGATAAAATTAATTTTCTATTTTTTCATAGTCAGTAAAGGCTTCACTTCCATTTGTGGTGATATAAAAGCTACCCTATATATCCTAGCATGATTGATTGCTCATCTGATATCTATACATAAGTGAAATTAACATCTGAAATGTAAATAGGGATTTAAGAAATCCCAACACGATGAGAAGCAAGTTAAATTTTCTGATGCCTATGAGGCTATATGAAGCTCAATAACTCAGGGACTTAGACTTCAAAAAAGATACAGCAATAAATTAAAACCATCTTACAGCAATGTCCAAAGAGATATTTCAAACATAAGAATTCTAAGAATTTAACCTCTACATTAGAATCAACTTACATCATCCTGTTAGAGTTAACTCTGAGCTTTTAATATTTTTAATATCCCATAAAAAGAATTAAAATGACAAGGAAAATAAATTAAAATGGAAAAATAAGCTTTTATTCAAGCCTCTTCTTAAATCATTCATGGTTTGCTAATTTGTTAAGATGTGCTAAGAGTGCTTGGCAGCCCTCACTAGGTAAAAAATAGGAATCAGCATACAGATTGTAATAAGCATGACTTATTAAACAATTAAACAACTACGAAAGAAAACCATTTATCTGCAAAATTATGACTAATATATTTTTCTTCAAACAGGCCTTCAATGAAATGAATTTTCTTTTAGATATATCACCATGAAGTGACATAGAAAACCTAGTAACTAAAAATAGGTTAAGAAATACTACTATTTTTCCAATAAATCATAAATAATACATGATTTACAATAATTTAAGAACAGTTAAATTAATATTCAGGATATATTATTGTAAATAGAGTTCATTTAACCACAGATATTAATAAAATGAGGTCCATAAAAGCATTTACCAATTAACTTTGAAGACCTGATTAAAAGATTGGATTATAATGCAAACAACAAGAAAATCTTAACAAAGTTCATGCTTGATCTGGTAGCAAACACACATAACAAATGGTTAAATATATCATTCCAATAATGGGGAATGCACTATTTAACATGAATGGAGAAAAGAGCAATTTTCAAAAGGTAACCATGCCAAACCACATACATATTAAGAGCCATTGTTTCAATACATCTATACGCAATAGTATCTAATGCCCAGTCATGTATCTCTAGTCAGCACAGTGCATTTTAAAAATGAGTTGCGAGGATGAATAGGAAACTGCCTCGTAGTATACCCTTGATGACTGACCCAAAAAAAAATCACATGAAGCAATTAAAAAAAAACATGATATGTGGATGACTTTATTTTTACCACTGTTAGTTGACCCTAGGATAACACTGAAATAATGCAGTGCAAGCACAAAAGAAGATGCCCACAATGCACCTTTCAATCTTCTTGATTTGGCAGGGACAATTTCTCAAAATAAATACCATGATCCTTTAGTGGATGGGACGAGAGATTCCAACGAAGAACTCCATTTCAAGAAAAACAAAAAGAAGAAAGAAGTCCCAGGAATACTTTTAAGGACCAACTTGCAATTAATGCAAAAAAACAACTAACAAATGGAAAATCTATTACTCACCTGCTGCAGCACCAAAGGTAGATGTTCCATCCTTTTCCTCACCTGGGGTTCGAGAACCTTCTGAACCAGCTGCATCACTATCTGCACCACCAGTAGCACTGTGGAGAGATTTACCATTACCTATTGCAAGATGTAACTACTGAACAGGAATCAATGAATACACCAGATTGAAAGCAAACATTCATATACACTCAGGATGGGCATAATCACAGCTATAAACTCAAGGCTGTATTCACACAAAATGGTACAGGCCATCAAGTATAAAGATCTAATGCATGTCTTACAACAAGGGCCTGCAATAAACCCCATTCCCTGAACCATATAGAGATTAATAAGCCATAGGATCTCCAAAATTTCATAAGCAACTAAGTTTTAGCAGTTACCATCACTTGATACTGAACTTAAATTTCTCTACCCTACCTAAAAGACCATAGAACTGTCCGGAAATAGAATGTAGAAGGTAACCCTATGATAAATAATCACATAAATTTAATTGATTGTTATTTCAATGCAGTTCCACCATAAGTCCACTAAGGATCCATAAATATTGCAATGTTAACATATTAAATCAGAAACTTTGGACATTTTCATTACCTATATTAGCTAATTCAATACTCACTATTGGCAAATTCTTGCATTTCCAAGGTACAGTTTCGAATTACCACAAACTTGAGATTTAAAATTGACCTAAACATTTTTTTAAGGATCTACTTTAGCCCTCATCATTCTTTATCCCCAACATACAGAAATTCTGGTGATAATACTGGCATTGAACAAAACCCAAATCAAGATTTTGCTAAAAATTGTAAATGGGGAAGTTAAATCTGATTTATGTTTTCAAATAATAAAAGATTATCAATCATGTGATAATTATTAATGGGTGTTCACCCTCCTCCAATTTAACACTACTGGCCCTATGACTACAAGATTCATGGTTTGCCTACAACATACTAAAAGTATATTACTAGATTTTTTTCCAGTAGACAACTCCAAGCTGTGTATATCTTAATGGCATATAGGTATTACAAGAAAACTGCTCTTCTCAAAACATCTACCTACTTTGTATTTCGACAATTTTTTTGTTGGTACACATACAAATATTGTCAATCCAGCCATCAAATCACACTTTCAGACCAATAAATCACAATTCAGCCTCTGTGGAATGTGAAAATCATTAACTCCTGAATTTCTCCAAAATTTCGATGTACCTACTGACTAAAAAGGTACATAAGCATGTGAAGAAGGTTCACCACTATTGTAAGCTCCAGATGACACTGTATTCTATTGCTTCCCTACTTTTGTCACAACAATCTCAGCCATTTGCCATGTCAATGCCATAATGAATATGCATATTCAATATGTATACATAATGTATACATTCACATGGAATCTAAAATGCCATTTGGCCAAATAATGTTAAGAAATACAATTAAGAATACCAATGAAATAATATAAAAATTTTCACCTAATCATGCCTCCTTAATTTTTCTACTGTGGGCAATTACAGAATGTTCACCATTCTCTTGAAGGGAAAATTGCTATTTTCAAACATTAACCCCTCAAATGTTCCTTTTATATCTACCACAAAAAATAATCAGGGTTCTTAATTTATAATGCTTTAATAACAAGAATATGATGCAAATGTTTTAGTGAAAAAAATAGCCCATAACGTAACAAATAACGTAAGGGGTTATCACAACTACAGTATCAAAATTTTTAATCCTTGTACATTCCAATAATCTTTTTTTGCTGGTTACTGACCATTATAACCCAATGCTATGGCTGCAGCTAAAAGAGAGAACTTAGAAAAAAAGAGGTAACTCAGTGATACCAAATGGCAACTTTGCCAAACATGTTTGAGTTCACTTGCAAGTGAACTCAAGAATGATCCATTCCACGGAAGAGTCATTGTGATACTGGTTCTCATGCAGAGAAATATTTTTACAAAGTAATACCCACCAGGATCATTTTTTATCATGAAAGAAGGAACCTGTTTTATTTTAAATTAATTGATCGGATAGTACCAGGAAAAAAAATATTTTTTTGGTGTCCTGTTGGATTTGCAACATCATAGTTTGCAATTACCGATCAGCTACAAACTAACTAACCGAGAAGGGTTATAAGAACATGAAAGTTAATAAAATAAAAGGGATATTTCCATTGCATGCAAGAACTTATGCACTTATGACATGATTTTGATTTTCCTCTTATGAACAAACCGTGTACCCCGTGCCATTATTTGCTTCGATTGACATTATTTGGGGGCACTGCATAGAAAATTACTTTAATTAAATCTGTACATGACCTTGTGTGCTAAGTGCTGTAAGGCGAGGCCTAATAATTTCGAACAAAAATTAGGGTGCAAAATCACCTCAATCACTTTTAATGTTAATGCCCTCATTTATTTCGTCACCCTTATTGATTACATCACAACACTTGATAATTATATCACATTAAAGGTTTTGGATAAAATATCTTCATAAGTTACTCACCTTGAATCATCATCTTCTTTACCTTCCGCTGGCGAAGCTTTAGATTTTTCGGAGGCCATGGGGTCAGCTTTAAATTCTTCCTTGGGCTCTACTGCTGAAGCTTCTTCTGCTGGTACCGGTTCTCCTGCTGCTGTATTACTACCACCCAACCAACTTGTCATTTGACTTTTCACGTTAGCAAACATCTCTAACCTGCTGGTTTTCGTAGGGCTGAAAGAAAAATTAACGAACGGACACGATTCACATCAATCACACAAGAAAGTCGCGAAAAAAATTTAAAGGCATAAAAATAATTTTTTAAGTTAGATTTCGAAAAAAATTGATTTCATGATCGTTCCATGGCAGATTTATGTCTCATGAAATTTAGCGTAACTGCGTTGGTTGCAGATATCACTGATGCACCAAAAATCAATATGCTAGTCCTACCTCTCTTTTTTATTATCTGCAGGGGGTATACTCGATTCTCCTGATTCCTGAACTGGAGAAGACACCTTTTCATCTTCTGGTTTAGGGGGAACTTCTCCTCCTTCTGGTTTTTTAGCCCCCATCCAACTACTCATATGACTCGTAATTCCACTAAACATATCCATTTTCGCTTCTTTTGCGTCACGAAATGGCAATTAATATCCACTAATTATGCGAAAATACCTGCATAATCAACCTTCAACCACCTCAGTTTATCTGCAACGAGAAAACAGCTTCGGAATTGATCCTAGTCTGCTTCTGACGACAGTGGCGAGACGTCGATCGAAGATTTTGAGATTACTTGATGATGCCTTATATTTCCGCTAGGTGGCTCTAGTGATTGCGGCGCATTGTTGCGCATCGGGTTGCGCACGAATTCCACCTAAGAATGCTAATGAAGGAAATTCGAGGGAATCCTCTGCACTTGTATCCCTTGTATCTGTAACTATGTAAAAGAATATTATTCTATCATTTTCGATCATTTACTTGATATCTGCAATGGCTCTCAATAGAATTATTAGAAAGATCACGAACAATTTGTTGAATGTTACCTCTTATTCTGCGAGGAAGCAAGGTATTTATTTTTAAAATCAATGTTTAATTCGGATTGGTATGCGCTATGTTACTCTGTGGACATTTTGTAATTTAATATTTTTGAATGTTCAGGAACAAAGGTTCTATCAACGCTGAATGAGGCGAAGGCCCCAGAGGAATTAGTCGAGTCCGGTGAAACGCGAAAACCCTTAGCCCCATCGACCTATAGATTCATTTATCCTGAATTTTTGCCGGATCCCAAAATCGAATGGCGTAATGAAATTAGGGAGAAATTAGAGAGGAAGGACATGCTACTGCGTCGAGCGGAAATTGATATCCCCGAGTTCTATGTTGGTATGAGCGAAATAATTATGCTAGATTCCTATCATCATTTAATACCCAAATTCATGATTGCTTTTTGTTGCCAGGTTCAATTTTGGCTGTGACATCTGCTGATAAACATGCCCAATCAAAAACAAATCGATTTGTTGGGATCTGCATTGAGCGAGGTGGTTGTGGTCTGCGTGCATCTTTCATTTTACGTAATGTTATTGACAACCAAGGTAATAAATTTTTCATCAGTATCACCTGTTCTCTGATGTTAGTTTTTGTATGTGCTTCTTTCCCAACTCATATCCATACCAAGAAAGCCACGGTCACGGCGTTTCAGCGTCCATGGGCGTCAGCTTTTACTCTTACATATTTTACATGACCGGAGGAAAAAAACTACTTACTGGAGAAAGTTGATCAGTAACTGGAAGATTTTATCGGTTACTGGAGACCTCCATCAGTTACTGGAGACCTCCATCAGTTACTGTAGACCTCCATCAGTTAGTGGAGACCTCCATCAGTTACCTACTGGAGACCTCCATCAGTTACTGGAGACCTCCATCAGTTACTAGTGCTTTACGGATCACTGACCCCTTTGTAACCGACGACTGTCATTAAAATGTAGATCCCCCCAGTAATTTCTTCCATTACTGATCACCTTTCTCCAGTACTTTTTTTAACGGACCGGTCGTGTGTTTATTTTAAATTTGCATCCAAATACGGGTATTACCCAATTTTATAATTTCAAGTTAATACATATTAGTATCGAGACAAAAATCATTTGAGGGAAAAATATGTAATGTAAAATAAATATGATAGAAAAAGCCCTTTGCAAAAAAACTTTTGAAATTTTCAACAGTAAGTTGGATCTAATGTTGAAATCCAACAGTTTTTTCGCAAAGGGAGGGTCAATGAAACTATAATTGCGTTCATGTGCTACTAATAAAAAGAGGATTAATAATTTGTGAATTTCGGTCTTATGCTATCTCATATTAAAAAAGAAACATTCCTCAGTTGTCTAACTTTCACATAAAATAAATCATTCTCTGTGGGCAGAACATAAGCTCTTTCTGCCTTTGGGACAATGATGTAAATAGTTAGTACCATAAAAATCTTTGTAAATAAGTCACTACTGTGAGTGAACATTTATCATTAAATTGAATTGTCTGCAGTAAACTTGGTCATGATATAACATTTAGTAATTTGAGCAAAAATAAAATATCTGCATTACATTGCCTAATTGCTAAATCTGTCAATCCAAGATCTTTATACATCTCATTGTTTTAAATTTCCCCTGGTTCAATTCCACTTTTCAGAACGCACGAAAAAATAATATTCCTTGAACTATTTCTGTATGTTCTTTATGGCATCCGTAATTTGGTGGCCATTTAAAACTTCCTTAAATTTGAAAATTGGCAAACTAGTATGAGAATAATATTTTATGCTCTGGAATATACCTATTTGAAGTTCGTAGCAGATGACCAAACATGTACAAGAAGTAGATCTACTTTTTTACATAAGTATTGATATGATTTTCAAAATCAAGAAAGTAGCCTTTATAAAAAAAAATAGTCTTCTATGGAACAGTGATAACAATAATCCTACAAGGGAACTGTTTAGCCATGTGGACACAGAATTTTTCAGAATAGTTTCACTATGCTTGTTGGTTTGTAAGATCATTGGTGTAACCATGAATATGTGGATAATTAGGCTGAGGTAAGAATTCAGGATGGGTGGAGATTAACCCAGCATGAGCATTTAGCGTTCTCTTTACAAAATGTATTAAGGGGTCCTTGGATAACATCCCGTCTTATGGATGGAGTACTGAACTTAAAAGTCCTCTCCAACTTAAATAGATAGTATATATATGAATGACAAATTGCTACATCTGGTATTCGAAACCTTAAACCATGTGAAAATATGTCAAATGTTTTTCAGTCTGTCTGTAAACCCTATGCATCTTTTTTTTGCAAGAAGCACAATATTATTCAAATTGTTAATGTTTGTGTCAAACTATGTGCTTTGTCTCATGATGCAGGCTGTACGAGTCCCAATTATTTGGAGCATCACTGAGGTACTTTTAGTGTGGTACAATAGTGATTTTTAACAAGGGGAACATTAAGACTGTAAGAAAGATATGATTTAAAATAAGTATTGAATCTTTTATTTTTTATTCAGGCGTTGAAATAAAATTTGAAATGTATGACCCCAAAATCAATAAAATTGAAGTACTGAGATTGGAAAAAAGGCTTGATGATCATCTAAGGTATCTCCGTGATGCACCTCCTGAATTCAGCACTTTTCCATTGGATATGGAGGCAGAGACTCCTCCTGATGATGCACCGGTGCCAATCAACAAAATTCAGGTATTATGCTCAAGCATGTTTTTATTAAGTTTTAGATAAGAAACAGCTAAAATTAAAAGAAATTAAAATTTTCTCTCATTTTAAATGTGAAAAAATAGGTTAATTCATCCTATCATAAATTTGTTTTGTAGTGAAGTGTTTATTTTTCTGCCAATTAAAAATCATATGCAGTAGGAAATGGGTTCAGAATGTGGGGGCTCATCTGCATGTTTGGGTCCTATTAGGGTTGTGTGTATATCATATGTATGTTTCCTATTTCCTGGGGGAAAATTTTACATTTCTCATTTGGTAGGGGTGTAGTTTGACCTCTAGCCGTATAAAGACTGTCAAGATGCCTTAGAGAGACTTACTTCTGTATTCCATGTATGAGCAACTCATTTAGGCACCCATACATTCTATATTGCATTAACTCTCCAGAAACCCTAATAATAACTCCTCTACTTTTGCATGTATCTCCTCATGAATTCATACTATTGGAAATTTACACGGGCAGAAACAACACAAGTTAGTTGTTCTAGTGTGTAGTTTAAAAATCACAGCTGAAGGAGAGAGAAATAAAGTTGCCAGCGAGGTAAAGCCCTCACCTGCAAATTCTAGGGTCGTGGGTTCGAGTCCCTCCTGGGTGGGTTTTTCTCCACCCAGGGCATGAATGTTTGTCAAGCTCTGTTGGTTCAGCCCCTGGGAAACTTGATGACAGGCAATAGCCTATTTGGATCCCAGGGGTATATGGACCAACGGAATAGTCATGATGCAAAAAAATGCCAGGAGAAAGAAGTTTACAAATAGACTGCATTTTAGTGATGCAGATATTTAGGAACAAGTGAAGGACTGCAAAAGCTATCCGGGTGCAGACATTGACAGTGACCATAATTTAGTGATGATGAAATGCTATCTAAAATTGAAGAAATCACTCAACAACGTATGACAATAAGAAAAACTAAAGGAGCCTCAACAAAAGCTGGCCTTCCAGAAAGCAGTGGAAAAGAGATGGGAGAACATCGAAATTGGGCTACATGAAGCAGCAAAAGAAGTTCTGGGGAGAAGAAAATTTGTGAAGAAGAAGTGGATGGATTACAGAAGAAGTTTTTGAATTGATTTAACAGAAAATAAAATATAAAAATGTTGAAACTGAAGAAGGGCAAATTGACTACAAAAGAATTGGAAATGAGATAAACCATGAGGTGAGAAAAGCAAGGGAAATGTGGATGAAGGATCTATGTGAAGATGTAAAAAGCGACCTTGGACATTGAATTGTGGAAGTTGCCTGCAGGATGGTGAGGATTCACTTCAAGATGCAATACCATTAGGGACAAGAATGGGGAACTCTTAATTGAACAAAAGGATAAAGTGAAGAGATGGAAGGAATACTTGAAAGTGTTAAACAATGGAAAAAATCTTAGTGTGAAGGTTCATGAAAGCTTGGATAGCAACAATACCTTTGCCTCATCCCTACTCCAATATGATTATCTGCTCAAAATGTGATATCCTATTACATTAACATTGAGACTTTTTGTTTTTATTTACTAGGTTCCCTTGAAACCAAGGCCATGGCTAGAACGATGGGAAAGACAAGATCTGCAAGGCATTCAAAAATTAGACCTTCCTGAACGGTTTTTCCAGCGAGCCAAGGAAGTTGCCAAACCATGGGAAAAATATGACTTAGTCAAGCAGTACAGGTATTTTTTCTCAAGATTTTTATGCATGTGGTAATTTCTTTTGTAGAAGCTTGTGGTTCTATTTTACATGGTTTCATGTTATTGATTACTGATTTTCTTGCAATGAAACAAAATCAAATTAACTCCATATTTGTCCTTCTGAATAGTGCATTGCCAATTTGATGAGTCAGAGATGTATAATATTTCAAATTGAGAGTTTTATCTTGAATGAGATGCATCCGACTTCTGGTTTCAGTCAAACAAAATTTGAGAAAATGTATCTTCTTTTCTAGTCCATGGCAGCATGTATTTTTAAGTTCTTTTGCGCATAAGAGATGCAGTCAAGGTCTAATGGTTACCTTTAAGGGTTTGTTGAGGTTCATTTTGATGTGGGATAATCTCTGCCTTCACTAAGTTAACCCACAGTAGCACACGCTTTTCTTGTAACTTGGTAGCACGTGGGGTGGGGAAAAGACCGACAGGTGGTATATGGCTAAATAAGCACTAATAAGTATTACAAAGAATATTTATCTGACAATTTTGGATGAAAAATGTTTAATAAACGTATCATATTGATTTTTAAGACATGAACATAGAGAGGATAATAGAAAATTTTCTGATTACAAGACAAACGTACTATACACAACTCACAATCAGTCATCATCTCCGTTGGCAATTTGGGAGCATGATATGCAGTTGAATACACTGTGTTCATGGCAAATGGGCTTTTTACAGGTATTGGATGCAGTCTTCGTTTTTCTATTTTTCTTTGATGGGCAGTAAGCACATCGGCCATAGCATGGTGGCTCACGTTATCACCTCTCTCGGGTGTACCCAATATTTCCCGCACGTGGAGTCGCAGAGATAATTAAACATTTTGCTGTTTCTTCCTTCTCAGCATGTAATCTCTAGTCAATAGTTTAACAAGATCAGTCAAATACTCCCTACGATTAACAGATTTACCTGAGTTTGCTTTGTATTTAACAATGCTATTGATCGCGCCAATGTTCAACAAGTTAAAAAAAGTGTTAGCGGTCATCGGTATGATATGCGAGAGACGCTATAAGCGGTCTGTAAACGAATAGAAACGCCTACATCTCCTTTTGTGGAGTTGTAATACATAACAATTTCAGGTGTATTCATTTGAGGAACCATAATGTGTTCACGATGCATTGTTGATAAGATCAATACAGCTTTGTTAGCTTTAGATTTGTAAGACACTAGCGTCATTTCTTTTTGACCGACAGTTTTTCATGTTTGATTTATGTTTTATCTTCCATTCTTGAAATATAATAATAGTTCATAGGGTTTATTAAGTTCTAATTTACTACTATTTCTTCCTCAGAAATACTATTCCAGAAGAAGATCAGCAAGAAATATATGCTGAAGTCTACTCAGAACTTCACCAACTTGAAATAGCACGTCGTAAATTGAAAAGGAAAAAGGTGTTCGTTAAACCAAAGAAAATAGGATAATATTTTATTCAGTGGATGATTTTGAGAATTTTTATAGAAAGTTATACATTTTGTATGGAATATTTTTTATGCCCATGTTGGCTAGTGTCAACTGCCATATTGAAGTCACAAAAAGCAGATGTTTGCTGTTTCTCATGAATGATGTGATGTGAATGATGACTGTGAATTAAATGAGTGATTGCTTTTGATCTGTATTAATTTGGTGTCTCTTTGGTATGTATAAAACTTAATTTTGATGTAGAGGATATAGAACATTTTTGTAGAGTTTTACTAAAGGAGGCATGCCCTATGGAGCATGGAAGCCCATTGCTTGGAACACTTCGACTCCAGGTGGAAAACTTCTATGCAGACTTGTACTGCCTAGTAGGTAAACATCTGAAACCAGCCTGTGTTGCATTCCTTGCACAGGTTTTTACAAGAAACTTGGAAGGAAACGTCTTCTAGAATAGAGAAGGTACTTATATATGTACAAGAGTGCTTACCATCCACCCAAAACTGTTAATATGTTGTAATATACTTTGGGTCAGGGAAATGCTGAGGATATTGGAAATACTTTTAACTTGGGCCTAATATTTTCTGTTAACAGATCTCAGAGTGAATAAAAACCTCAATTAATACACTGTTTATCAAGTTTTAGAGAATAGTTTTGTTGCAACAATAGTTAACATTTACACTGATTTCATTAGGTTCAAAAATGTTTGTATTTAATAAGTTTCAGGAAACAATAAGATATATTCTAATAACATGAACTTTTAAAAGTGGAAAACACCTTTTACCAAACACTGAAGAGTTAGTATCGTAGTAATGATAGAATAGGGCTTACTTTAACTGAGGTTACACCAGTCACACGATTCAATTCACAAGGGTGCACTAAAAATCTTCCTGCTGCCCTCTTAACCCTTTTGTTCTCATGCCATTTTTGGTTTTCAAGTCCAGAAAGCTCACGTCATATTTCTGCAAATTTCAAGCTTTTATTCAAACAATTTTTGTTAGTGTGTTTTTTTTAGGTCAAGGCTATAGAAATTTTAACTGAAAATAGAAAGTTTAGTTTGTATTTTAAAATTTATATGCTGTATCAAAATAAAAAGTAATTTTATAAAAAATATTTAGCATAAAAGAATTTTTTAACTAGAGCTGATATATCGGCACTTGGAGCTTTTTAAGGCACATATGGGAAGCCGATACAGTAGACTCTTGATAATATGAAGTTTCGATTATAAGAAGCAAAACTGCCGGTCGCGACAAAAAGCCTGTAGTAAATACATTGCATTATTCAAAAATACAAATTTTTCGAAATTACAATCTTTGGGCCCGGCCCCCAGGAACATATGGAATTAGTTTTTAAGAACCCCGGCGAGCAACTGCTACTGCACACTTATTTTTGCCGGCTTAGACACTTAACAAATCAGTTGTTGATAGTGGTTCATCAAAAGTGAAATGCCTGAATAGTAGTGCATTCATCTCCCACATATGCCAGACTCTCCCCATAATTTTCTGCGTGTAACTCCACATATCATTTATACATTGAGTAATGTGGAAATCGTAGCTAATGCCATTATTTATCGTATACAGTGGTTATTTTTTGTTTTAACTGTTACCAGCATTTCCATAATGTACACTTCTCTTTTGATTAAAACTTACGTTTGACGACATACCATGCTCACTGCTGTGTGTTTGGAATTATGGCTGTTCAAATCTGTGAACCCTACCTCTTCCTTTAAGATGAGGACTCCTAGCTCAGCTCTCTGCGAAGGGGACATCTTGTAGTATGGACAGGGTCAGTGAGGGTGGGTGATACCGTTAGGAAATTTGGGCTCCCCCTTTTCAAGCTCCACAAGACAGATAAAGATACGCCTCAACTGGTATCTTCCCCCTCTAAAACTGGACCCTTTTCCCTCCCCTCACAGTAAACCCAAACTCCCCAGCCATTGTATAATCCTTGAGGAGACAATGTGGAAAATATGCCGAATCAGCCCCATTTGTTGTCAAGGTGTTAGTAGTAGAGAAGAAACAATATTACCTCCCAAGATCATTTATACAGCTGAAGATACGGAAGACATCACAAATAATAACTTGTGAATGATTATTTTTCTGGAAAAGGGCTTAGTTCCATGATTTTCTTTTAGCTATGATTGGGTGATAGAGGGCAACCAAGCACGATTAGGCCAGCTGCCATCATAACTGCGTAGCTGTTAGAAGCAAATATCTATTTTTCGCATCCATACTAGTTGCCCGTGCGTACTGACTGCGGATTCCGAAAATTAAATTCTTATTACAAAATGTTCAACTTTTGTCTTATAAACGTTTTCGATACTGGGATGGAATTTTGCGGACACTACGATCGCAGACTTTGAACATTTACATAGAAAATACAAGTAGGTGTTTATTTTAAGATCTTTTAAGACATGCAATACAGTGTATGATACAAAGGCATCTTTTAAGGATGCTTTCACAAACACTGACGAAAAAGTTTAACAATGTTGCTGAAAAAGTTTAACAATGTTGCTGAAAAAGTTAGAGAAAAAAAGATTTTTTGAAAATGTTCGAAATTACAAAGTGCCAATTTTTCGGTCCGACTGACTTCGTACAATTGAGAGTTTACTGTATATCTGCACCTTGAGCATTTAGGGGTTAAGGTATCCTAACTACCTCAAAATGTATCACAGAATTGGCTACGCAATTATCTATCTAGTTTATCAGTATATAGGTGACTGCACTTGAACTAAAACGAAGTTACTTTTTCTTTTATAGTTGTGGATAAAGAGCAATATGTGTATTTTAGCCTTGGCTGTAATGATGGAACATTGTGCTTAACTGGAGTAAATGGAGATAAAATTGATTGACTGATGCAGTGACATCTTTACATGCATTGCTTTTCAATAAAATCTTTCTTGAAGGCTACTACAAATCTTCCCTAGTTATTCAGAACATCCATGTTGAGAAGAAGAAAAAATATCAACCCAATGATCCCAAAAATATCAACCCATCAAGGAACAAAAGTGGATACAAAACTATTCCTTTCAGATGTGCCCTAGTGACAGGTCATATACAGTAGAACCTCACTTATGAAACTTTCAGCGGATAACCAAAAAGTTTCATAAGTGAGGAAGTTTCATAACAGAGGTTTCATAGTAAGGGAACATAAAACCCTATTCAAATGTCCAATTTAGTCTTTTTTGTTTCATGCTTGCGGTTGCATGTTTACATGCAGGCAAATGAAGCCTAATAATTTATTGTAGTACAAGCAACTATACAAATAAATATATGTTCATGACACCTAGACCGAAAGTGTGCATTTGCAATTCTGAAATAATGTAAGATGTTCCCAAAGTTGAATTTCTTGGTCTAATAGTTAGCATTCCTGGCACTTGACCAGCAGGGCCAAGTTTCAATTAATGCTTAGTACATTTTGTAATGGTGTTTATTGTGAGTTCATCTTCTACATACAAGCACCAGCTTATATGCAGGAGTATTGATCACTAAAAACTCGGCTGTGAATAATAGGTAATTTTTTTCCTTTATCAACTATTTTTCTTCTAAAACAGAATATCACTAGGCATGGACAAAGATCTAACTGAAAATAGTTTTTAGTTTCTATAAATAAATATTAAAAAGCAATTGGTATTAGATGTTAGATCTTTTTATTCATTCAGCCATTTTGAAATTATTTAATTACTAAGTCTGGATTGTAGGTCCAAATAATTCGATGGTGAAAGAAGATTTTTTTTGAACGAGCATCATTTGTTTTCACCTTGTGATCTTTTTCGGATCCGGATCCTTGCCTGGGTTTCGGATCTTTATCTTGGTTTTGGATCCTTAGTTTCGGATACTGGATTCTGAATTTCATTCCTTTTCTAATGCTAAATTTTAAATATACATATATAGAAAAACAGCAACAATAGTTATAAAAATCTCAAATGGCCGTAATAAATTGGCACCACTCACCAATTTATTACGGCCATTGGAGATTTTTATAACTTGTAACTTTAAGAGGCCGTAGAGCTCACGTCCCTTAGTTTTAGCAACAATAGTATTTCCTAAATAACAAGTAAATTTACTGTAGAAAAAATCTACTTCCTATTATCTATGTGGATAATATTTTCCTGGATCAAAATTTACGGATGCAATAACAATATCTTATTACACCCAATATAAAGTTCACTTTCCTTATTACATTCTCATCAAACAATACATTTTTTAAACCTGTTCAACTATTCTTTAGATTGCTAAAGATCCTAGCGATGCCGTATTGTATCACCCTCTATACAGAAAGGTTTAAATGCAATTATAGAAAAAAGGCTTCCGAGCATATCACATGCCAAGAATAATATAATATAGAACATTAAATAATAAACCTAAGATTAATTCAGCACGCATGAATTGTGTGTCAGCACACAATTGTCATTAAAAGTTTATGTTAACTTGGGTTGCTGTTGTTAATCAAATCCTTGAATGATTTCAAATTCTTTTTAAGAAGGGACTGGAAAAAAACTTTATAACCATGTTCATCGTATAAATGAAAAGTTTCATAAGCGAGGTTGGAAATACATGGGGTCTTATTTACCGGACTGAAAAAAAAACGGTGTATAAATGAGGTCGTCGCATAAACGAGGGTCGTATAACCGTGGTTCTACTGTATATGCATCAACATTTCCTGGACCAATAAAACTATTATTATTAGTGTTGGATGCAGAGTACTCTAATGGAATGATGGGGAAGTAATTTCGATTTGGAAGAAAATATGGTGGCTAATGGCACCTTTATGCAAATACAAATCAATTATAAAGGTACATAACATGTACGTTCAGCTTGTCAGCCAACGTATGATTGAAAATGTAGGTAGCAGATGTTGCAGCAATAATTGTCCCTGTTAGGTGCATAAAAGCTTAGAATCCATTGTTCAGGACTCCCAGGCCATTCATTATCATCCTTTTCCCACCTTATAGCAAGAAAACTTGTTACAGCACTTCCACAAGAATAAATTTTCTTCAAAACAAACTACAATTACTATATAATTCTATAAATGAGCATCTTTATCATAAAATTTTCCTTTGCTAAAAAGAAACAAAATCCTTTTCATAAATGATTATATAGGAGGGATTGCTTCCAGCCACCAGAAACAATAACATATCAGAATAAATAAAAACAATCACCTTGACAGCTAGTTCTATGAATTATATTATTCAAATGACATACTGCAATAGTGTATTTTGAACGGAGGTGAATTATTTATCCATTAGAAAAGTAAACCAGCAAAGTAAAAATTCCACAAGATGTTCACATTAAGTCCAATTAGGAATAGACTCTATCTTCCACAGGTAGATTTGAATGCTCTGGAAATTCGCTAATTCTGTTGATAGACTGAACCCACTCTGCAATGAGCATGAATTCTATAACCCCTCACCTTTACTCTCAATGATTATCTTCTCCTCTGACACAAACATACCCACTGACTTGCTTATACCCTTTCTCCTCCTCTTTCTCCGTCTCTTCCCCCTTCTAGTGACTGAATAGTCCACAAACTTGGTTTTTTAAAATACCCTCACCCAATCCTGTTATCCATTATCCCTCAGGCATTACCCCCTTCATTTTCTTGTCCTTGTACACCCAGATTTCCTTAACTCTGCTCAGATCTTAACCTATACATTTGCTGTTCAACCACCCAACCCATGCACATGATTATGCCACCCTGTGGTGAAACGTGCTGCCAAATAAACTTGCCGAAGAATACAGATTCTATTATTTCAGAAATGAATACCTAATAGGAAGGTTCTGAAAACAGCTGAACCACCTCTTTCAGAAGATTTCAAGTACCTACATATAATTGTTTGAGGTTTCAAACTATACTTAGTTCTCTTAAATCTTTCAGCCTTCACAGCTCCCTAATGAAACACTGCTCCTATTGTAACTACCCTTATTTGAAAAAATTAGATTGGCAGAAATGAACCACCATTAGTTGGTGCTTCCTGACAGCAAGGCAGTCTGGGGAGGATCCCCATTGGTTATGACCCTTCAGTTAAAAGATTCTCAGTAAGGCATTGAAGGTAACCACTGATATTTACTTAACCAAATTAGTATATTACCAAGAAATTATTGAATCATGTGGAAATGTTAACAACAATTTTGCCATCAACTCCCCATGCACAACTGCAAGAGCACCCTGCTTCAGGATATCTGGACTGATTTCAAAGGAGTGCACAAGGTTTCTTTGGGACACGTTTGCACATAGAGACCTGATCACATTGTTCTTACAGCAAACTTAAGGGATACATACAAACAATTCCAACCTTAAAAATCATAAGGATGCATAACAGGAATATATGATACTAAATAGTTTTAATATGTATAGTAAACAATCCATTAAATATCACAGAAGATGAAAGCAATGTATCTGATATAAGCAAGACTACGAACTAAACTGACAAGCACAATGAAAAATAAAACAATATGGGATTACTGCAAATATAAAATACTTGGGAATACATCATAATAAAAGAAATAAAAAAACTTCAATAAAATATATTTGTGAAAATTATAGAACTTAAATTCATAATTGAGAAAAAAGATTCACACTATATCATTTGCCTATTATTTTCCATGAGACACCAAGGCTTTTGATTTGGTAAACACATGCGCTTACACATTAACAGAAATAAAATACTTGACTCTAAAGTTTCATAAGGGAAAATCTAGAGACCTTTATTTCCATGTAAAATATAAATTATATGATGTTTCACTCCAGGCAAAAGAATCTCCAAGTCCTTCCATCTCATATTACATAATGTTACTGAATAACACAATTGTAACAAAATCCAAGCATACTGTGACACTGATGTTTATGAAAGCTTTTATGTTCGTGATGTAAGTGGTTATGTACAATCAAGTGAAGCTGAAAGCTGTTATTACACAGCTGATCAATCTAGGATGACCTCCTTAATGAATGAATGGGAAATGTACAGACAGAAGTTTAAAATAACAGCATGCATGAAGTTTATAAAAGTTTCTGAAACCAAACTTCATTGTTGTAATGAATTTATTAATAAATGGAAATCTCATTTCGTAAGGTACAGAATATAGCTGAAATACAAATGTGCTCACATTCCTAACAGTAGAAAGGTAAAAAACAGATTTGTGTGTGGTTCAAAAATATTGTGATCACATCTTATTGCTATATGACCTTTCGAAAAATCGCATCAGATCACTTGGAATGGATAAGCAAATAAAGCTAAAATTAAAAGAAAAACTAATATTTCAGGAGGAAATGTATACAGCACTGAATAAAAATGTATGCATACTCAATGTATCTTCCATAATTGAAAATTGCAAAAATGTCAGAAGGTTAAAGTCACTTGTTTTCACTTATTTACATGTAACATTCAGTGAGTGTATCCACTTGGTCACATCTTCACTTCATAATTCAGCTCTACATTTGGCCAATCTGCATTCCAATCAACCAAGTGGCCAGTCTCTACTCGGAAGTTTCCTTATCTTCACTTAGTTTCTCCTATAAAGAAAAAGGGGGAATTTAAAACTAGAGGCAAGTTAAAAGAGTAACTCAAAGCCAAACTGAAGCAGTCAATGTTCCACATTCCTGAAAGTTGTAAAATTTCATTTAGAAATGCACACACTCCATACATAATGCCAATGGCAACTTCCTTGAGAGTTTATCCTTTAGAATATACAGTGAAACCTCCCTGTAATGAATTTTCAGGGACTGGAAAAATGATTACTTTGTTGTACGGAGGTTCCTACTGTCTGTTGCAAAATTCCATCACTAATATCTCAAAGATGGCTCAATAGATTTTAAAATGAAGTACGTACACCAAATTAAAGCTTGTTTAATT
The DNA here is from genome assembly GCA_933228895.1 of Platycnemis pennipes. Taxonomy (NCBI): domain Eukaryota; kingdom Metazoa; phylum Arthropoda; class Insecta; order Odonata; family Platycnemididae; genus Platycnemis; species Platycnemis pennipes. The sequence continues at coordinate 97,351,731 of OW121848.1, read as the reverse complement.
TTGCGTTTAGTGATGGTATACAAAATTTCTCACCATTCGTAATAATTTTCGTGTGTGGTTAAAAACAGAATTTTAGTGCATTTTTCCGGGTACTGGACGGTTGCATCCCATTTGCGCCTTTGTAATAACAACACAGATCGAGATACCAAAATTTCCTTTTCATATATGGTAGCAAAGATCTTTCTTAATAATCACACAAAGTTTCATATTATTTAGTATATTAGTATTTTAGTTAGGGTTGGGGCAGAGATTCGAAGATTCAGTCGAATTCTATCGAATCCATGGATTCGAGATTCGATCGAATCTATGGTTAAAAGATTCGATCGAATCTTTGGATTCAATTGATCAATGGATTAGATTTAAGATTATCAGTCATGCGGATTCTATCTACCCGTGGCGGAGAACTACAGTAAGTCCTCGACTTATGTGGATCCGAGTAACATGGATCCGGAGTAACGCGTATGTTCAGTTAGGCCAGTGACATGCTTGCGTTTCTGCTGCCGCAGCAGATTCAACTGTGTCTCGTTCCGCGACTCATTGCCAAGCGTGAACGAGTTGATGCCAAACTACGGGTGTTCGGAACGCCAATTCTAGTTTAAGACATTACATAGTTTGATAGGTGATATCTGATCATCGTGTTGGTGAAAATGTCTGATGCGATCTGGCATCAATGTCTTTTTTCAGCATAGTTTGACCTGCCCACGTAAGTCAACGTGTAGTTAATTATGTACTCCATAGATGATGCCTGTTGTCCAATACAGCAAAAAAAGAAGTTTTGGGTAATTATACTTTTATATTTAAATATCCAGTGAAAGAAAGATTCGATTTGTATTACTATTGGCTTTGTCGTATTATGTTAACTTAACGGCCTCTCAAAATATGGTGTTTTCTGTAATCGTTGCCAATTGCCTAATGGTTCAAAAATGGATAGGTAAGTTGTGGTGTTTTGACTTGCAGATTTCTACTCATGCAGATATTTTTAGGACGAATTAACCACGTAAGTCGAGGACTTACTGTATATCTTTTCTAACAAAAACCAAGCAATTCCTTTAAGGTTTTAGCAGTGGATTAATGGTGATGAGCATGAGAGCAAGAAGAAGGTCCAAATAGCGATTTTCAGGATTGTATGGAATGGAAAATAATGCAGTCTGACTTTATCATCAACAATTAATATACTAATGCACTAAATAATATGAAACTTCATGTAATTATTAAGAAAGATCTTTGCTACCATATATGAAAGGAAATTTTGGTATCTCGATCCGTGCTGTTATTACAAAGCCGCAAATGCAATGCAACCATCCAGTACCAGGAGAAATGCGCTAAAATTCTGTTTTTAACCACACATTAAAATTATTACGAACGGTGAAAAATTTGTATACCATCACTACACGCAAAATTAAACAAGCTTTAATTTGGTGTACTTCATTTTAAAATCCATTGAGCCGTCTTTGAGATATTAATCTTCAAACTTGGGTTTTAAATGGACAGTAATAAGTAGGTTATATGCAGGTTGCATAACATCAGGAGAATTAAAAGTTCGAGTTGCTGTAAGAAGCAACCCTCATTTATCATGCAAGCATGTTTGAGAGGGCAAAAAATCATTTTCGTATGACTTATACCTCCATACATATCTGTGGTGATTGATGGTGAAGCCCGACTGGATAACTGAAAGTCAGGGATAGTCCATTCACGTTTAATTTCATAGTAGATTTGCTCCTGGTTTCAGTGCCACAGTCTTACCCAGCCCTCTGCATGTTTTACTGACATTATCGTTTTTTCTACGATTTCGTTTATTGGTCAATCATTTAATTACCCTTAATTCTTCATCAATTAAAACTAACACCTGTTATTTATGCACATTAAATATGCCACATTATTTTGAGGAACATTCAGTTGTGTATTTTATTCTCAGATGCACAATGCATCCCATTTGCAAATATCTATTTATTGGATATGACTGGCAGTTTTTACTATATTTTTGGAAGTATGACATAAGATTAGCTTATACATGATCAAAGTATTATGTTTTGTGCCGCTAGGAAAAAATGTGCCGACTCAACTGCTGAGATTGACAGCCGCAGCGGCACACAATCTGGGTGGGGTGGCGAATCTTGTTGCATGCTGCTTCCCTTTCTTGGGAAAAAAACACACTTCAGCCATTGTTGCCTCAATGATTGTCATGATGACTGAGCTCAATGATTCACTACAAGAAAGTATCGAATTACCGTATTTACTCGTGTAAGCCACGCACTTTTTTTCCCTAAACACCGGTGAAAAAATAGGGGTGCGCGGCTTACATGAATCCTCCAGATTTGCGTGTAAACCGCGCACTATTTTTCCTCAAATTCCTGTTTTTTTTCTCCTAAGTTTCGCATTCTGTAAACATATCGACGTTAATTGGTAAGTATGGTCTAGTAGTAAATCGTACAATGTAAAGTATTCTGAAATTTCGAAGTAATTTGTAATAAAAATCCAAAAGTCGGAGCGTACGACGGTACTTGAAAACGCTAGATCCGAAGAACCACTAGATCCGAAACACCACTTGACAAATTAATAGATTTATCGTGTATAGATCGTACTTAGGACAACACTTTGTAGCACTGATATGTATTTAAATCTACATTGTATCCTGTAAGCTGCCACAAGGGGTCGGCCTCTTTATGTCTTTCCAAAGTCGTAAGCGGAGTTTGTTTCAGGGTCACGTATCTGTAGCAACATTTTCAAGCAATAGATAGCTCCTTTTGTGTACACATTAAAGCTACATTGCAAAGACACGACAAAGAATTTGTTACATAGTGGCAAGAGTCGTATGCTGAGAGATTATACAGTGGAATCCCGGTATAACGAGTGCTCATAATCCCTCGGAAATCACTCGCTAAATCGAGCGCTCGTTATATCCGAAGGTGTTGAAAAAACCCACCTAATTCTCATAGTCGTTCGTATTTACAGTTTTTCTTTTGTTTCCGTGGTATTTGACGAAGGTAAACAGCAAAAACGTCATTACAGGCACAATCTGGTAGAATATCAACATATTTCATGAAAGAAACAGGACATTTTCCATTATATAAAACATTAATTCCCCTAGTTTCGGTGTTTTTCTTCCAGTTCTTCTATTTTTCCGTCGCCGAAGAAAGCTGTAAAGACAGCGTAACTAGTCGGAATTAAAATATTAGGTATACTGTGGAAGTTTTTGGATAATTTTGCGAATATGTCATGACGATAGTATCAGCTTTGTCGACTTTTCGAATGTTAACCGGTACGTCCATCAGTTGATTTTGAGTTTTTAAAATGGACGATATATCGTTGCTCGATAAATATCGTCTTATCGTGCCCCGCTAAAATATCGGGGCACGATAAGATATCAGGAAACGATAAATATCTCCGATCACGATAAATATCGTGATAAAATACCATGATATCGCATTCCCGATAAAATATCACGATATCGCGCCCCGATAAAACATCATGATAAAAGAACGTGATATTGCGCTCCTTCAAATATCGCGTCATCGCACCCGATGAATTATCGTGATTTTGCGCCAGCTAATCGTGTTGGAAAAAGACAGCCGTTGGGTTGGCCTTCGCTTAAGCTGGAGCAAGTACGTCACCTATCTGTCCACGCAAGTACGTCAACTATCAGACCACTGAAATTGAAAGAGAGAGTGTGAGAGAACTGCTGAGAATTTGAATTAGCAGACAGCAGAATAGTAAGTTTTCAAACGTACTTGCTCCAGTTTAAGCGAAGGCAAACTCAACGGCTGTCTTTTTCCGACACGATTAACCGGCGCAATATCAAGATAATTCATCGGGCGCGAGTACGCTACATTTGAACGAGCATCTTTTATCGCGATATTTATCGTGATAATATATCGTGATATTTTATCGGGGCGCGATATAGTGATATTTTATCGGGACGCTATATCATGTTATTTTATCGTGATGTTTATTGTGATATTTATAGCGATATTAATCGCACCCCGATATCTTATCGCGCCCCGATATCTTATCGCGCCCCGATATCTTATCGCACCCCGATATCTTATCGCGCCCCGATATCTTATTGCGCCCCGATATCTTATCGTGCCCCGATATCTTATCGTGCCCCGATATGTTGTCGCGCTACGATATCTTATTGTGCCCCGATATCTTATCGTGCCCCGATATCTTATCGTGCCCCGATTATCAATATCGCCCATGCCTAGACCTCACTCCCTCTCCTACTCTCATCTTGCTCGTCGTCCGCCTACTCCCCTCCCACTGATGACTGGGCCCAACAAAAGAAGAACGTAAAATGGGAGCGCGCAGAGCGTACTGAAGGCCGTAAATCGCTAATGTTTGGACATAATTGGCTTTAGGTGTTGTAGATATGGCACACATATTGTATTTTTAGTTTAATTCGCAGATAATACAAAATACAATAGTTTATTTTTGCTAGGCGGTGTATCGCCCTCGAGAGATATCTGTCGTAATACCGAGCGTATACCGTGGAAGGAACTTTTTGGCCTCGCTATATCCGCTTTATTTTACATGTAAAACATAGGCCTTTTGGCGGTACAAAGACAATCACTCGCTATAACGCGATTCTCGCAATAAGCCGTACTCACTATACCGGGCTTCTACTGTACCTTCTTACTATCCGTGCGTGAGTGTAGTAAACGAGTTCGAATCGATCATTTAGCATTTTAAAATAATTTGCAATTATCACCCTAAAAATGAATTCTCATGTGAAATTGTGATCGTGAGTACAAAACAATATATTATAAGCGATGCCGAAAAAGTATAAAATCGAGCTGCAGGAAGGAAATATGGTGTACCTGAATCTAGCAGTGATGAAAACTAAAAATGGGAACTATTATGATATGAATGTTCATTAGTGATTTACGATTCTATTTCCGCGAATATGTTTTTCTTTAGTTTTACAAGAATTATAATTGTTATTAAATTGAGCTTAGTTGTTTCCGTGTGTTCCCAAGACTTTCCGGTGTTGTTAAATCGTCCAAGTCCACAGCTACTGCGCAGAGAGCAGACGAGACCACCGCTATGGTACGGATGGCATTCTGCTTTTATTTGTTGATATGCCAACGGATTTCCGTAATAATAAAGTAATCACGGGTTGGAATTGTACAGTTTTCTGCAATTATTCCAGTTATATGTTATTTTGAAAAGATGCCATTTTTATAGTTGGATGATGTGTCGTATGTAACTGTGATTACTGTGAGATGCTACGAGAAAAAGATGCATAGTAAAAGAGGCCGTGCATCGATGCTCGACGCGATGACAATCGTGACGATATTAACACGTAATTAAATCAATTAATGAGAAAGACGTACATGTAATATAGGCACAGCATTTCTCTTAAAGAACGTGCATTCATGTTATGACAAAATGATGCAGATTCAAGAGCATAAAAAATAATTTTCTGACAAATAATTTTTTTCCTCACGAGCCTTCCCGAAAATAGGGGTGCGCGGGATACACGAGGGCGCGGCTTACACGAGTAAATACGGTACATCTGTATCAGGTTTCGATTGCTGAGACACAGGTGGAAGGCTGTGGTGGGGAGAGACACAGGAGGGAGGACTTTAAGATGTAATTGGTACACATAGTCACAGTCCAAGGAACGTCTCTGTTACCTGAGCAAAAATCCTGCATCAGCTTAGGTGTCATATTTCTTTCTTTTCTGCCGTAAATACGGCAACATTATAGCGACTGTGTGCCTGCTAGTAGGGGGTGTGGTGTGGTTTGAATGAAATATTTGTAATTGGTGCCTTTGTATTCTTGAAAGAAAAATAAAAATAACTTGTAATCTGTGTAGTTTGGAGGATTTTTGTTTAAATTTATATGTGTGTGCGTGTGAAGTCAATCTCGGCAGTTGAGCCGGTGAATTTTTTCCTAACAACACACTACCTAACATTTCCATGCTGTTCACTGGAAACACTGAAGGAATGCTCTCATTTACGATGGAAAAAATCATCAGAAAAGCCAAACATTATTTCGATGTCAATAATGAAACCCTATAAATACAGAGAAAAATGAATTTTTCTCTGTATTTATAGGGTTCATTGAATCCTCTATTCATTGAATTTTTATGCAAAAAAAATTCAATGAATAGAGGTCATATCAATGTTTGGCCCAAGGAGCGGACTTTGTTCTATGGAGGTTTCCTAAGTATGGAGGTTCATTATGGAGGTTTTTCTGCGTGCATTGTACATGGGAAGGTCCCGGGACGGGCTATGACTTCTTGAAGGGGAGGTTTTCATTAAATTTTGCTACATGGAGGTTTCACAGTATTTCTAGACTGATATTTCTATATCATAGACACAGGATCAAGGGAATCCTAAAATTGACTGCAAAAAGATGTATCCCAAAAATTCAGCTTATAAAACACCTCAAACATGTTTCTATAACATGACGCCTCAGGTCAATGATTTTCCAAATAACTATCGCCCAATTAAACTAAGCAAATGAACAAAAGTGAGCCAAAATATCAATCCTGACATGGAATGCAAGCCTAACCTTTAACTTTTATAATGCTGAACTGAAACATCCAAATAAGAAATTTAAAAATAAAAAATCAACTACAGTATTTGTTTACTCCCAAAATACAATTGATGTTAAAATACACTTCCAGTTTTTAATGTTAAAAAATAGCCATGGCATCTTATTGCTTTTCTTAGATTTCTACCTGAGTGTAATTTCAAACGCAATTCCTAAACCACCTAGTTCAAATTATCAAATAAAGCAATATTAGCTTCAGACATTAAAATATTCAACATAGGACAATTCCGATCGGTAACATGTTTTCGAGGGTCATGGTGGCCAAGTGGGTAGAGCACTGAGCTACTGACCGGAGGGTTCAAATCCCGGGCAAAAGCCTTTCTGGACACCCCCATCTAAAATCCTTGCAATTTGATTTTCTGCATGTCAGAACTTCGTAGGAAATCGCAGGTGACCCAGGGAAAGGAACTGGCCTCCCTACCCGGAAAGTGTGAATTTCACATGCCATTGGCTTAGTATGAGGTGAGCTCTACTCTCGCCTATCAAAACCAACCTTCGGGTTGAATCACTGAGTGAGTGAGTGAACATGTTTTCAGCCATGTAACAGGTAACTGAGCTATTCTTCTTAATACAGTCGGATCCGGATTTAAGGTTTTCGCATTTAACGTTTTTCCGCATTTAACGTTTATTTTTTGAGGTCCCGATTCATTCCCTATAAAAACAATGTAAAAATTGTCCTCATTTAGCATCTCCGCATTCTGCGTTTTTCTGCATTCTAGGTTGTAAAAAATTTTCCCGCACAAGATTTGTTACCCGATTTAAGGTTTATTCATGACGATTCATGCAAATGATTATCCATACATCAGTGATGACTATCACCAGCATTAGTTTTCAATAGGTCAATGGTCCTTAAGGTTTCGCTTTAAGATGCTTGTATATGTACAATGAATGAATGTATAATGAACATACGAACATTAAGATATTGCATGCTCTTGGTAATACATTTATAAATGTAAAACCGCATTTTCCCCTATAGTAGGTTTAACCCAATGTTGATATGCCATATTAGGCAGTTGAAATCATCGAAATTTTCCCGGGTGCGGAGTAGAAAAAATGTATGTGGAACTGCGCGCCATGTGAGAAACTTGCATGTGCAACAGCAGCTTAATTTCTGGGAGCTACAAATCAAAATTGATTGCTAAATAAGTCATTCTCATTATGTCGTACCATCAATAATATTCTCATAATCGGAAAGTATCAATATTTTGCGAAATAAAATGTCTTTCTTTCGCTCGTCTTTAATGATGCTATGAAGTTGATTCTTCGAGTACATAGCCGCCTACACCTCGCTTTTACATAATAAAATGGGTGTAAAAATGTATCGAGACCACTGAGAAATGTGTAAAAATGGAATTTTTAACATTGATAACCGTCCACACTAACATTCCCAGTAGGAATTTTCCTTAACTCCATTTTTCTTAGGAAAATTTCCAACATCTATTAAGTGCCGCAGTGACAACGACAGTAAAATTTAGCCCCAGAAAATGCAGAGGTTAGCTTCATGCTAAGTTACGGCCGCACAAAAAAAGGTGGGAGGGTTGAATTACAATGTGTTTTGCCTGAAGGTTCAAATTAGAGCATATACAAGTTAGGGTTGGATGGTCGGTAGTAAGGATTTATTTAGTTGCGTAACAGATTTAAAAAAATACAATGTATTATATAGCCACATTTGAAGCCAATGAGAAGTGGCTCAGAAAAGAGAATTGGCAACTTCTTTGTAAATCATATGCTCCTCGGCAGTCGAGTCGGCAGTGTTACAAGAAGTCAGTCTCCTGAGTGCTATTGGTTTATAGAGAGCAGAGGCTGCTGGCTTTGATTTTGGGATGGCTTCAAAAAGGAAATATCTTAGCTTCGAAGAGCAGAGAAAAATTATTGAGGAGATGGATAAAAATCCTCACTTAAAGAGAATTGACTTGGCGAAGAAGCTGCTCATGCCAGTAACAACATTGAACAACATCATAATGAAAAGGGAAGCAATTTTAAGGGAATCCACAGTATTAGGTGTTTTATCTAAGCGTCGTAAGCACTCAAAAAAGTCCCCGTTTGAGGAACTGGAGAGCCATTTACATTGTATTGGTGAGAAAGGCAATTGTATAAAAAAAATTGTGGGCAGAAACAAGCCAAATCAAATTTGTTGCAGGCAATCAATTTCGTTGCAAGCGCATGGGAAAGTGTGAATAGTGCAACCATCTAAAATTGTTTTGGCAAAGGGGGGTTCCTGAATACCACTGAAACAGAATGTGTTTTGCAAACTTTTGTGGACGATAATGAATGGCAAACTTTGAATTCAGAAATATCGTTCAGTGATTTTGTTGAATGTGATGATGACCTGCAGACCAGTGGCATTGTTTCAATAGGGGAATTGTGTGGTACATCAAATGAAACAAATTCTAACTGCTGTGAGGATGAGGAAGTGCCGACAGTGGCTTATACCTTTTCGAAGGCTGTGGTTGGACTTGAAAAATTGAAATCATACTTTTCATCCATTGAGAACAATCAATCTACTTTACTGACGGTTTCAAAACTGGAAAAGAGCTACTTCTTAGTCACAGTAAAAAAAAATAAGCCGAGTAAAATTTCAGATTTTTAAAAAAAGTAGCTGTTCAGAAATATAATTAATCTCTCCTAAAAGTTATAAAATTGAATTTGAATTCCTGAGTAGTCAGAAGGCTAAAGCACTGTATTTTTGGTTAAGACATTTTCATTTTGGTTCATTTTTCATTTATTTTCATTTTGTCACTGAATCCAACCTTCTTTGGGAAGAGCATATAAAACTAATGAAAACTTTTTATTTTTTTATGTGACCCCTTTTAGTGACTTATATTTTTATATTTATTATATTATTATTTATTATATTATAGTTATATTTTCTTTTTGTATAAAGCTGTTACATTAGCATTACAGACCCTAAAAACTCAAAAAAATGGCAAGTCCTCATTTAGTGTTTTTCCGCATTTAGTGTTTTAAATTTTGTCCCCCCTGAAAAACCTTAAATCAGGATTCTACTGTATTTCATGATATATGTAGACTAGAATGCAGTGTTCAGACCATAAGGATGTAGGTAAAATTATACTATTTTTGGAGACATTATTTTTCCATACACAGGATTAAATTATTTCCATGAAAATTCAAAAAAAGTTGGGATAAATATTAAAAATGGTTACAAACTTATCATGCTTTTTTAGTTGAGCTGAGTTAGCCAGGTAAACAATATCAATGGTCTGGAAACCCAAAGGTCATGGGATTCTATTCCATTTCAGGCATGGATGTCATTGTTGCCATAGGATGAAGGTCAGATTCAACATTTGAAGTTAACAGCTAGACACACTTCACTATATAATCACCTAGAAACCTAATTATTCCACTACTTAATCAAGACATCTCATTTAACCACATCTGAGGGTATTCCAGATAGCAAAAATGTTTTTAATTTATAGCCATATAATTTTAAATTTCCACATTTTTTGCTGGTGTAATTTCCAACAGAAAAAGCATCACTGTTTAAATATGCAATATAACTGATGGATGACCTATATCACATATTTCAAATGCCTTTATGACAGATTTCAAAAGCTCAGTCTTCAACAACGGATTTCCTGACTTATGCTATTCCAGGTTCCTCTGCATAAATTGCCTGGTGACATTTTTAAGGAAATCACTTTCTGGACAAACCTCACACTGCTGTAGTTATGGATAAACTAGTTTAATGAACAAAAAGGATATAAGTCCATGTCAAATGAGACACAATGGGGTCGTTTACCATGTTTTTTTTATAGCCGAATATGATAGAGTTTGTAAAAGAAAAAGACCCGCATTTTTCCGATTTTTTATCCGTCAATTATTTCTTGAGTTATAGGCATCGAAAAACTGATGTTTTTAACCCTTTTGGAAAAGTGGGTGTGGTGCAACCTCTGACGTATATCGACTTCATCCAATCACAACTGAGCCCGCGAAGCTACTTCGCCTTATTGCAAAGGGGGGGACACAGCTGACCCTGCCAATCAGAGCAGTTACGACAGCATCTGTACAAGCAGACCTTCCGAGAATCCCCCTCCAATCCCTCCCCTTCCCATAAGAGCAGTCAAGGACGGGAGGAAAATGACGTCAATGTTATCACAGCAGCTTTTTGGAGGGTGTCACCTTTTGCTTATTTTAATTTTTGATTTGCAGTGAACTTGTGGTCATTGAGGATATTTCGCAGTCGCCAAGATTGAGTGGAGCACGACTAAGCCGGCTTACAGGAGGTAAGCATTTTTTAGAAAAAATTCCTCCACCTTCTGGAAAGAAAAGGATGCAAAGTGTGTTCAGCGAAAGGCAGTAAAGAAACTGGAAAAGCCAAGCGGAATGACACGTCATATCAATGTAGTGAATGCAAAACCACACTGTGTATAAACACATGTTTCAAAATTTACCACTCAAGAAAAAACTACAGAAATTGATTAATAGAAATGTATTCCATATCAAAAGAAAAATTAGTGTTTTATAGGGATTGCAATGTCTCACACCACGAATTAATGTAATAAAGAGTGCATATATTCAGTTCAGTTTTAAAAATAAATAATGATTATGTTGCATACCCATGTTTGTGGTAATCTTTTTTAATTTCCAAGAAATGTGCAATTTTCAAAACATCGTGAAAATTTTTGGCTTAAACATATTCTAACCAACTTACAGCAAAGAAACATAGAAGAATCACGCTTTCAAGCAATATAAATAGCATTTTTCTAAGTGATACAGTTATTTTTCTGTGATAGCATGAATAGAGCTTAAAATACGCAGCATTCTACAATAGAAATATATTTAAATTCCCAGTAGCGAGAGTGTTAATATTATATTAGTTACATAAGTTACTGAATTCTAAACTTAATTCCAGCAGTATTCCACAACATAACAACAAATGAGGATGGATCACGGGTTACACTCGGAAAAGATTAAAATTTGAAGCATAATCTTTTAAAATAAAAAGCAAAAATACCTCAGTGGAATCAGCCAATTCCTCAGCATAAGACTGGTTAATTTCTTTAACCATTTGAATGCGATGCAATATCTTGCCCAGGGCATCAGGTCCCAAAGCTGTGCTAGAATACCAGACAGGACTGTCGGGAACACATGCTCTCTCAGGCAACAGGTAGAAAAGATCTCCTACTTTTTTCAATGGGTCCGGACTGAAAACAATGATAAAATAAAAAGTAAAACTTGTTAGCACCAGCATGCACAAGCATGTCCAATACTCAACACAGGAGCCAAACCATCAACTCCCCAAGAGTAAAGGCTCTTATAACTTAAGTAAATAAAAAAAACATCCTTTGGTTATATTTCTCTATTTTCCTTGATGCAGTAGAAAAGGAACTACTCCAGGGAAAATCTAACATTCACTAACTGATTTGGTAGGAATCAAGTATGAAATGCAGTAAATATCAGAGTAAAGTAAGTATAGTCTAAATATAGTAAGGATTCAGTGCAATACCATACTTTTCAAAGGTGAAATAAATGAACTATAATAAACATACCACTGATCAAAATTTAAATAGAAATGACAAATACTTCAATGAAGGCTGAATGAACTGAATATGATATGGCTTTCTTCAATGAATCAATTCTTGTCAACTCACCTAGTACAATGCAATGAATACAATACAATGCTTCAATCCCTAAGCCACGAAAATTTAAAATCTACGATCCGGATCCGATTTTACTGATCTGAATCTGGATCCAAGTAAAATGATAGATCCGTGAATCCTCGGACCCGATGGATCTGATCATCCCTAGTATCGACAGTATCGGTATGGACTTTAGGCGATCGATTCTTGATACCGATACCAATCCTCAAGAATCGGTGGTATCAATAATAGGTATCGAGAATCGACACATCCCTACTTTCTACCATTCCCTGCAGAACATAGAAAACATGATGGAATAATACCATTATGAATTACATAGATAAAAATTAAACCAACTTTAAATATTAGCACATGATACTATTGCAAACTAATAAAAAATGAGCAAATAATGGATCTCAATACGAAATGAACAAAGGAGTAAATAATAATTTCAATTCATATTAGGATCATAAGCTTTAATAACAATTACTTCTTACCATTTTGATAGATGTAATGAATTTTGACAAATATTAGGATCATAGGCTCTAATAACAATTACTTCTTACCATTTTGATAGGTAAAACTCATAATGTTTAACAGGACAGCGAATTGGTATTGAAGTATTTTCCTCCTGTTCATAAACCTTCCTCTGAGAAGAATTTTCATCTGAAAACAAAAAATTTGAATTAATATCTGCAAAGAAAAACAACCATTTTCAACAAATCATTCATTGTCACAAATGGAACTATCTCCCCTTAACGTTAAGAGACTGCCACTTTCATCTTTTGAAAGAGTGCTAAGTAAAATACTTTTCTTAGCTCAACAGATGGACCAAGAGTATCACACGTCACAAATATGTACTCACTTAATGTACTTAACAGCCTCAAACACATGTGGCAAGATTAATAGCACACATCTAACACCATGTAGTTGCATCACATCATTTAATTTGTGTAATGTTTCTTTTTTCATTAATTTTATCTGATAATTTTCCTGTGTACTATTATATTTAATTTTTTTAAAAACACTAGCTACACCTTCAGCAGTATTTCACAGGTGTTTCACACCCCCCTTCTTGTGTGGGTATTTACCTGCAGTGGGTTTTTTCATAAAGGATGTAAGTATGTACCTATAATAATCCTCATGTTTTTCCTACAATCAATCATTCTTGGGGGGGTTACATTTCCTCTCCCCTTCTTCACCACCTTGGCTGCATTGAATATTATGGCCATTTGAGTATTTCTTCCATTATTAATGACAATCATTTGTTTTATGTAAATATAGTGCAACCTCTTTAAAAAGAGACCTCACAGTGCCCAAGAAAACCCTCGCTATAGTGAAGTATCGTCTTACCAAGGTTGGTGAAAATAATCACCATGAAACCTATTGTCAACAATTTTCTAGGAATCGGGTTGGTGTGGTGGCGGAAGTATTTCCATCCGGAGAGTCTGAGAACAAATCCCTAAAGAAGGGGAAAGTTTTTGCAGTAATTCATATCCCTACTTAATTTACCAACTAACCATCAGATCAAAAAGCACCGTACCTGCTCCAAAAAATGCCAAAAGCCTCAAACTGCCGACCATTTTCCCAAATGCACAATTGACCAAGCTACTCTTTTCTAATGCTCGTTCCATTTTCTCATTTTTACTCCATAATTTTGATTAGTTTCGCCAAAACTTTAAACCATAACTGATAAATCAAAATTGTATCGCCTTTATTACTAGCCTTTATGCTTTCCCTTGGTTGGTCTTAATTTTTATGATCAGTATATTCACATTATCACGACATTTTGCGAAAGCCATTTGGAATAACGTATCGCAATAGTTTCAGCAGACATAAAGAGACCGTGGAAGGCATCCTGCCTTGGAGGGCGTTTTCTTTCATCTGACAAACAATCTGCTTTAACATGTATAACCATTTTATTGAAATAGCGGTTACATCACAATAAGTTCTTTTTAAAGATTTCATTAGGCCCTCGACGTACTTACAGTAATTTCGTCGGGTTTATTTGCGCAACGGTAGTATGTTACTAAGTACTGAAATGATGGGTCTAATGAAGAGCCATCCTATACCAACAAATGTGTTAAGTATTAATTCATATAATTGCTCAATGATGGCAGCAAAACATAAAAAGGAATATAGACGCACTGAAAGTCAATAAACTAAGAGTGCTACTCCTTTGGCACCTTGTTCATCACATTACATCACGCAGTTACCAATATAGGTAACAAATAATAATTTGCTAACTTTAATAATCTCATAAATTATAAAATTAACTCACAAAAATGTTCAACATTGATAAATATAGAGTGAAAGAAAATATGAAAACAACTTTAGGAGAGACAATTGAGTAGCTTGCCGTTTTTCCCTTTGGACACAAGTATTTTGCATTTTTGGGCCATGGTGTCTATCTTGGAAAAGCTCTCAACTCATAGACATGTGAGTGTGCTCTCTACTGCCTGGGAAACAAAAGATCAAATACGTATTCGTAACTGCTAATGCTGCAGGATTTTCACCAATATTAACAATAAATTAATCAGGTAGTGATTTATAACGTGCAGATGATACGTAACACTTCATATTAATTGCATTGCTAACAGATCGCAAGCTATGGTAGATGTTGGTAGAGATGGGAAACTTGGTAAATTACTTTTACTAATTTTTCGTAAATTACCAACACCCCTGAAAATTACTGTAATAATCGGTAATTTTCAGAAAAGTCTTTTTCAGAAAATTTCTTCCTCATGAAGAAACCGTTGGAATGGGTGATATTATAAATTAAGAAGCTAAAATGATTTTGTTTACATTGTGTCCATGATTAATTCCAATTGATTCAGAGTAAATAACAAATGCACATTGCGCAGAGGTGTGTCTTTGGAACGAAAATTTATCGTAGTGTGACATAAGAGAGGCAAATTGCGTGTTGCTGCCAACTTCGTTTTAATTTTTTTAAAGAGTTATAATAGATAAACATCGTGATATGTTTGATATATGCGTCGGCATTTATATCTCAATGCTATTTGATTTCATTTGGAGTCCTCTGATAAGGATTTGCAGCTCAAAACTCAAAATTACCGGAAAATTATGGTAATTTTCGAAAATTACCGTAAATTACCATGGTAATTTACCTCAATTGAAAATTACGGTAATTTACCCATCTCTAGATGTTGGCCACTTTTGGTGTTTGTTTGCCAGTGACAGAAACTCTCGCAATCGCGGGGGTCAATACCAAAAGGGTCTCGTAAAAACCATATTTTTTTTACATGGCAATCATTGGGTCAACTGACCGTGCCGCTGCAATCTCTTGTAATGATGGGGTTCTCGCAATAGGCCGTACTCATACTACCACGGTTCCACTGTATTTTGACAAGGGGTAGGATGGCAGAAGGGACAATTTTGTCTCATTCTCACCCCAATAAAGGAGTTTTATTAATTATTATTTCCATTCCATTATTTGAAAGGCTATACCACAACCCATCTCCAAACTTGGAAAATTTTATCTCAAACAAAATATGCCTCACTCAGCTGGATCTTCCTCCACCTTCGATGGTTGACCTTGTAAAATGCTACTTATCTTATCTTTGAGAGGTCACCATTGTATTTCAAATGGCTGAGGAAGTATATTTCCTAGATATTGATAACAAAATAAGATGACACTTTTTTCAAAATAAGATGACAAAGTTTATGTTGGTACAATGTGTTTCAACTGTTACGTCATCATCAGGTGTATACCTAATGAATGTATGTACCTGATGATGACCAAACAGTTGAAACACGTCGTACCGACATTAACTTGTGGAAAAAGTGCCATCTTGTTTTATTATCAATATGTATACTTTCCACTACATCTCGCCTGCCTCAGTCAATATTCCCAAGAGAACTCCTTAAATGCTTTTTGGGATCACTTTCAGAAGAAAATAGAAACTACTGCTTTTTACCAACAATAATGCATTTACAAAATTCAAAAAAGACTAAAAAAATATTTTTGTTTTAAAAAAATGAAAATAAAAAATCACTTAAGTTATCTATGCAGTATTTTCTATCTTGCACATGTATTAAAATAAAGTCATTCAAAATGAGGAAAATTTTCATCTGAATCAAGAATGTTCAAGATCTCATGATATACAGCAGTTAAAATAATTCAGTTTTCCGACAATAACAATGTGTTGTTTATTACATTCAGAGTTCATAAATTCTATTTGTCAGTAAAATGTATAGAAGTAGTAGTAGTAAGATATGTGGGGATTGACCATGGATTTTCACAATGATCATGGTTGTGTTTTCCTTATTTCTGATTTAGACTTAGGGGAGAGGAAATGTGACACAAATTCTTAGATTTCGTCTCACCAATCTCAGATGGTAGAGAACTAATCAGGGCAGTTACTGTGAGAAGTGTACTTTTAGATAAGTTAACATAATGGATAACAAAAGAAATGGCATAAGAAATATTTTCGACCTTGCTGAGGATTTGGTACTGCTGAAGAGTGACGCAATTCAGGATGCCTTACCACTGTTATTAAATTATCTCCCAGTTCAGAGCTTGTCTTCTCCTTACAAAGGAATATCATAGCATTGATGGCATTTTACATATTCATAATCTTCTTCATCTTTTGATGGGGTGTGCTTTTTCCTCACTCTTTCAGTATTTATAAAGATAGCTAAAAATCTTTTGACAAACAGTTTTGCAGTTGAAAGATGATTTTTATGAGATCTTTCTTCTCTTTCAAGTCAGTAACCCTAATGCTATCAACTTCACCTGAAATAATTAGAAGTCTCAGTAGTTTTTCTAACTTACCCTTCCTGAATGATAATTTCTCTATTTTAACCATCATTGCACACAGCCTCCATTTGCTCCAATTTGAAAAATCACTTAGATTGTAATATTTTGCTATAACAAGCATTACAACACAGAAGCATTAAATTTACAAGGCTGAAGATACATCAAAGTTTAGAAGGTAAACCCCGCCCACTAAACTTTCCTTGACCTCTAGCAAAACCTCTAACCTGCAGATGCTGCTACTCATTATGAATTCTATCATCCGGAATCAAATTCAGAATGTAGAAGAAGATAATCACAGAAATGTTTAGTATTAAAATATGCAAAACAAGCAATCCAGTTTGCTTTAAACAGAGACCAGGAACAATAAATAAGAACCAAGGCTATAAACTAAGGAAATAAAGATAGTAAAAAAGAATGATGCAGAGGGATAAGGAACTTATCCACCCCAAGAATAGTTTAAAACATGTTGATTTCACAGGAATATTTACATTACCTGTGACATTTACATTCGATATAGCATGAAAGAGAAGTATAAATAATCACAAAAACTTCCTCACACTTGACAAAAGAATTAACAATCATATCTTCAGCAGTAGCTTTTTCAAGGAGATAAATTAAAATAATTCTAATTAGCATGAAAAACATCATGGCTCCTATTTAAGGAAATAATTCGAAGGATAAACTTAATATATCCTATTTTTGACATCTAGGATGTCAAGAACACATACATCAATGCATCAGCATCAAATTAACTTTATCCTCCATAATTTTAGCGAAATTAACAATAATACAAAGTTAAACAAATAGTTTCTCACTTCACTTTGTGTAATTCTAGCATGTTGAAAAAGAAAGATTAACTTAAAATAGTATTGTCACTTGGTTAAAACTTTCGTGGTCCATGGATGTCCAGCGATGTTCTTTTGGGTTAATTATCGTGTCAAGTGTAAAAAAGGCCAACGTTTCATCCCTGTTGCTGGAAACCTCAACAGGGCTAATGATATGCCATGTCAATGGGATTATTGCAATATATGCGATTATTGCACATGGGATATATATAATATATCATCACGGGGGTGGAAGGGGGTGAGGGTAGGTGTGGGGCCTTCTGGGAGTCTCTTTCTTTTCTGGAGAGTACTGATAGCCAGGATGAGCTCATCTTTTGTCCTTCATCTCTGTTGAAATTGTTAGCGTGCTTCTTTATCTCCAACACCTCCCTGAATAATCGGGTTTTAAATACTTCTCCTTGGCTAGGATTTTTTACATTAGTCATATCAACATCATGGCCTAGGGTGGAGTGTTCTGCGACTGCTGATTTTTGAATGTGCAATAAAGGCATATCATTAGACCTGAGGAGGTCTACAGCAATGGGGACGAAATGTTGGCCTTTTTTACACTTGACGAGGGAATTAACATAGTATTATCCACACAATTTATTACCACCAATAACCAAGATTTCAATGCATCATCACCATTTTCAAGAAAAAAAAATCATGAAAATTCCACCATATGGAATCTTTCTATCTAATTCATAAAAATGACGGTGATCCATAGAAACCTAGGTCGCTGGTTGTAAAACATTGTGTGGATAGTACTATTTCAAGTTTTTCTTTTTCAGTAATACTCGGTAATAAAAAACATAAAAACTTATCTCGCATTACCATATAATATATGAAAACTTACCATTAACTTTATCAGGATACACAAGACGTAAAAGAGATGAGTTGGCTTCAGCATAAGCATTGCCATGCCTCGAGCGAGGTTTTTTCCACACTTTGATGACATTTGCAAAGGTCAGTTTTGCATGGTCTTCTACGCTCTAGGGAGCAAAATTAAAATTGATATTAGTACACAGTTAACACAAATTTAAGATGATAAATACATTTTTTTTAAATACCATGTTAATCAAATTCATGTTATGCGATATTGATGAGGACCTAAGGAACCCTTGAGATTCACGGGGTGTACAAGGAACGATAAATTTGGACCTAGTAAGCACTGCTGGCAAGTTTACTGACATTTTATGAGCAATATTACGAAAGAAATATTATTGAAAATTTTCATAATAACAATAATATTATCATTTCAATTTTCGGAGATGCTTGAGTACTTGAGGTAAATAATATGCAGAAAACCACATGTCTTGACAACTCACTGGGAAGAACTTGAACCAATGAATCCTTAGTACAGCTTGGATTTCACTACAGTGTAATCCATATAGAAGGGATTAACCTGAAGGACAGTACAGATTGGATATCTTGGAAATCAAAACTGATTCCATAAGGCACGGGGTGTTGCATAGCATTTTTCATCATTTGTTGTAACAACCGATTCAACTTGCCATGCAATTCGAATAAATTTTCTTTGGTGTTTCACTACAGCAGGTTATAGATTCATCAAAATACTCTGATTTATTTCAACACAGATAACTGCAAACACCTTCTTCTATTATGGAATGAAAATGTTGTAATGTCCCTCACATTCTTATTATCATAATTATCCCTATACAGTAGAAGCTGAACTATCATTGTGATGACACTGACTTTGACGGGGTTGATGGTGCATTTGGTCTCAGCAAAAATGAATGGGACAATGCAAACATGATTTTTACATCATAATGGATTTTCAATAAAATTCTTGAGAAACCAACTTTTACAAAAATAACGCAGATAAAAACACTCTCATAAGACCTGGGTTTCAAGTGAATTATTAAGAATAAATGAACTGGAATTTCAATAAATTTCTGGAGAAACAAACTTTTAAAAAAATACCACTAATAAAAATGCTCTCTAATATGACCTGAGGTCGGGTTTCAACCGAATTATCGTCATCACCAGGTGAAAAGACATGGTCCGACCTCTCTATATATACGTAGCCACCAAAGACCTGGGCTGGAGGGGGGGTCTGTGAATCAGGAAGGAATAAGGATCAAACTGGATGGTGAGTTGAAAGACGATGGGAGGTTCGAGGATTAGGAAAGGGTAAAAACTGTCTTCAGGATGGGGGAGGAGGCGGGAAACAAATACTCATTGATGAGTGTAGCTCCCAGGTCACCCTGGCAATGTTTGATGGTATAACCTCTAAAGTATTAAGTATAACTTACCAGTGAGGTGGATACTGCGACGGTCATGGCCCCTCCCACCCCAAGTTCACCTTACCCAAGTTTTCAGCAGTAGTGGCCCACCAGCATGTGAATGTGAGAGTGAATGAACAGTTAAGTGTGCCTGTGAGGGTAGTGGTGAGTGTTTCGACCCAAAGTGAGCACATGAGCCCCATAACATTGCCGTGTGTCCCCCCCCCATTTTTGTTCATTGGTGCACCCCCCTCCTCCCAATTAGCATAAAAAGAGGCAAGAGGAGTCACCAAAAGAAGACATGATACTCCGAAACAGTGGAGGGTAGATCGTAAGAAATTCGACAGTGAATTAGTCTGCGGAATATAGTCTGTCAAGGCGATGAGGAGACGGAAGAGAAGAATGGAATTGCTTGAAATCTAACAGTTGTGCGATACAGTGGCAGACTAGGCCAAAGTTTATCGCCATCCTCCACAAAGGTGGAAGGACCACAGCTTCGAAACGAGCCTGCATCCTGCCCGGGCCTCATCACCCGGGATGGAAGGAATCCTCTGGTGGTGGACAGGATAGTTTTCAATCAATATGCATTCTAGTGCAGTCAATCAGAATCAATCTGCAGAAAATGCGTGCTCTTCAACAGTGCCACAATTTTATTTTTGAATGGGCCCAATGTGATATAACCAAGAGAGCAAGGGGATACTAATTTAATACATCTTTTACCCAGTAACAAAGGAGTTTGATAACGTGATAAACATATGCCTAACCTGATTTTTTTAACACACTAATAGTCCAACAAATGAGAAAAAAAAAAACATCACCCTCAAATCTCCTACACCCTATCTTTCTCTTCAGGGTCAATTTCTTTCCCTTTAGATTGAGCGTTTTCCACAGAAATTTCCATTCCTGATTTTCAAGTATTCGCGGGTTCCTAGGCGGAGAAAACCATTATTCATGGACGGGAAATGCAAACAAACAACTTACCCATAACTGAAAATATTTGGTGTTGAAAAACACTAGGGTGGATAGGAGAACATAAGGGGAGTGTGCACCCAGCTGTCGACTTTCCCAAAGATGCTCCTCCTCAACACGAGTTTCAATGAGTTCTGAAGGGAAGAAATACCAGAAAGTATTACATTATGTGGTTGGGAATGCACCTTGTTTGAATTACAGTAATTCCATGTATTTAGTGATTATTTTCCTTCAAATATCATTTCTTTTATTAATCATGAAAAGTTAGATAAAAGGACATCAAAGATGATATTTCACACTGTACAACACAATGCAGTGGAATATTGTATGGTTGTAACCAATGAGGCATGAAATTTAGTCAGCAATGGGTAAACATAGTTTTTTTAGTCATAAGATAAAAACAATAATGTGAAAAATAATGATGAATAAATTACTTCTAGTCAACGTATATGTATTGGTCTGAGATCTGGAATTTCTTAACCTTCATTCATACACATACAAAGTGAATTTTTTTCCATAATTCATGCATTTAAAAAATTGAGCAATGCAACACTGAACGAACCAAGAGCAAATTAGAATGCCAGAACACAACTTACTTGTCTCTTTAGTGAGAGGAGGGAAGTTGGTAGCAACTTGGTCTAAACACTCAGTAAACTTCTCAAAGTAAAGGTCAGTGAAGATGTTATCAATACGACCATTTTCCATGAGGTAATGCTGGATTCCTATAATGTAAACAGAATGTTAAAACTTGACATCTTTATCCATGGCCACATTTAAATCCTGAATTTTAAGTACATAAATAAACTTGATACTGTGATGATACTTCAAGATTGATGGAAACAGGAAGAAATTTTAGTTCAGAAAGTTAGTTCTTAGATTAGTTAGTTAGAAATTGTTCTTTTCAATATGCTATGTATGTATGCATAGAACTTCTGTACTGGGGCCGGTCAAATTAACTGCTTCATAACAAGGCAAAAAGTGAACTTTACCAGTGAGAAGAGATAGGAATGGGCACTGTGAAAGTAAATACAGTAAACCCCTGATTATCCATGTTAGCATTATCTGGACTGCAGATTATCTGGGCATTGCCATTCTATTAAGTGTATCAGCAGTGACCTCAAAGGTAAGAAAACTTTTGCTTTTTTCCTCCAATTGCGACTTTCACTAAGGCCCAACCGACTAGTCTGATGTCTTACGCCAGGCTTTGTGTCGCCACCTGAGGCTTGCGAACATTTAATTGTGGCCGGGATTCCTATACCTGATTATTTTTTGTCATAAAATGCTAATATGTACAGCGAGAAACTTTTCATTGGCAGATGGTGTTATTTTCTTAGGAAGCTTATTTATTTTAGCAGTGCACCATAGAGAAATGATCCGGAAAAACCAAAGATTATCCATGCACCCTTTACCAGTAATTACCATGGAAAATCAGGAGTTGACTGTACCAAATACTGAATATTAAGGAAAGAGATTTGCAACATGTCAGCACTGAAAGGGCAAGGCTGATTTGTTTCAAATTACGCTACACTAGACACCCCCAAAAAATATTTCTGGCCACGGGCCTGCTCTGAACTAAAGTTACCTAATCGCTTATGTCTCCACTCATAAACCCTTTTAGTGCCACAGGCTGATATTTGTCTTATGTTTCTACGGCTTAAAGTAGCATAGGCTGATTTATCAGCTTTTGTTTTGACCAACAAATTACCTTATCTTTCTATAGAAGTTAATTTAAGTTTATCACAATTATTATTAAGTAAAAATAATTTTAGTGCAAATGGGCTTTCATTTGCTATTAAAATAAAAAATTCCAAATTGATACCTACAGAATTAACGCTAAGTGCTTTATTTTTTGTAAAGTATTATGTTATTGCTAACATTCCAACAGCACTTCTAATTGCTAAAATTCAACAGAATTAAAAGGGCTAAGGTCTACTTTGGCTAGTGGGTTTTATGGGTCAGATTTTTCAGCTATATTTTTCTCAAAAAATTCTCAACAAATCCACTTTAATGATCAATTGAAAAGGCAGGTTGCATAAGCATCAATAGAAACTGGAAGAAAAATACCCTGAAAAGAGTGCCTATGTAAAGGAATGGCATAACATATTCCTTATGATCCATGCTTGACAAGTTATCTTAGTCAAAGCAGACTTACTGAGGCTAGCAAGATTTCCACAGAGAAAAATTGGTCCACCTTGACCAGGTTTTGAATCTAAATCCCCCTGATTTCTGCCCAGGAGCTTTAGCCAGTAAAACTACCAACATATCCTTCTTTCCTCTGGAAGATAAACTGCCACTATGCATACAATGTCATACAGCAACCGTGTTTGGGTGCAATGCACCATTCTCCATGAGGTTAAAGCCACTTTGAAATCTATGGTGCATACTTTCAGCAAATTTTATTTCTAATTGAAAACCTGCCATGCAAAACCTAAATGAAGTATCTGCTAACATCCACAATATCAAAATTTCGACAGGCAAATTCTTCCACCTTAACTGGGAATTGAACCCGGAACCTGGTAGCCCCTTTAAACTTTTTCTCAGCTAGTTCCCATCCTTGAATTGATTCATGAGATTGTTTGAAACACAAGGTATTTGCAGTAGAACTATAAAAACCCATAGCAGCTGAGAAAAAAATCACATCTCAGCTGTATGATTCACTCCACTCATTTACAAAAATTAACTAAGTGATTAACATAAGGAATTAATGTCACATACCACTTCCTTTGTGGCAGTGGCAACAGTTGGTACACTACTGACTTTATGAATTATGATATTTATGAAAAAAATTCATGATTACCAGATGAAAACCTTGAAGAGAAAAAGAGAAAGGACAGTACAGAAGAGATAAACATTTGGACTAACCCAAGCAAAAATAAAAGATGGTATCTGGAGCATACATTCCACCTCCTGGTTTGCGGACTTCTTTGACAAACAGACACAAAGCATAGTTTAACTCTTCCAGAGTCATCTGCAAGAGTTCTGTCTTGAATAGTTTCAATCTTCTTGAATTGGAAGTCACCTTACTCAACTCCGAATTCTTCTGATGAACCCACACTTGCCATGCACTTACGCCAAGTGAGGCCTGAAATCATAACAGATGTTGTGAGTACAAAAACAAGTTTGTGTAACACTACAATTACATGATTCACACATAAAATAATATTAAAATTTTAACTTCAGATTTGGTCTTGTTTGCATTAACCAAATCTACCAACCATCAGGCATGAAATATGTTTCATGATTTTAAACTTCAGATCACCCCGAATGACGTACCCAATACTGTAAAATTAGAGATGTGGGAATAATAACCATGAATGCTTAAATACCTTGAATACAAGAAAGAATTCAATATTCACAATCTCAAATGATTATGTTGAAAGATAAAGTTGGAATACTTCCAATATCGCGCCATACACCTTTGGCTGCCTATACAGTGCTATATTTGGCATGCTCATGAACTACATCATATGTGCCACGATGGGATGATGGAGATATGAGTATGTTGATGGGTTTCACTGCATATTTTATTATAGAAAAACATCAGTTTCAACAAATGGAATTCCGGCAACACTTGTCTTCTCACCACAAATAATGGGCTGAAACTAGTCATTGCAAGTCACGATTCAAATTCAAAGAACATAAACATGGTTGGCAATAGCCACTCGATACGAGCTTCCCCTAATCCCATCACATATTCATCATTAATTTACAAGAGGTCACAAAATGGATCTCTTCTTTCATATTGCACTTTTGAAACAACTACTAAATTTTACATAAGAGTTACTGAGAACTCATGTCTGTACTCTACTGTCACTAAGAGTCATTGTTGCTATTACCACCGAGAATCTGCCAAGATGCCAGAGTTTGATAATCTTTATCTTTCGAAAAAGGAAACCAATTTCAATGCAGTATTTTACAGAACATTCATTTCTACATTTATATATGCAAATAAATTTTTATGTCACCTTAGATAAACCTTTACAAAATTTGATTTGGAATAAAATAGTTTCTGTGACTTAAAATTGATGACCGAGATTTACATACATGCTTTTTATTTTGTAAGCTGTCCTCAAGTTAAATTGAAATTTCAAATAAATAAAGCAAATGATGCATTTTTATTTATTTCAAAGATTAAAAATTCATTATATAATTTGTCAAACCCTACTATGAAACTGGTGACTTGACTAAAACTTGAGTGGAACAATTTCAGTCACAACTTTAGTATTGAGAAGTAGAGAAAAAATAATTACGTGCTACCTAACAGCATTAAAATTAGTTTTCTCTTTTGGAAGAGAGACTTTGTCAAACTAAGGGGCATTGAAGTACTCTACTGACAGACCCTTACAGAACTGTGCGTCCATTATGTGCAAAATGTTTACCTGGTCATAGTAATACCATAGTTCACTCTATCAGATCTGAGGTAAATATCTACAAGTATAATCTTTTCTGTACATTTTCAACTACCGCATTTACCCGATTCTAAGATGACCCCGAATATAAGATGACCCCGAATATAAGATGAGTATTCTGTGATATTTCATGCTAGAAGGCAATTATGAAGAGAGAAGTATCTGATTTTTTTGTTACTCAGAATTAAGTTGTAAATTATATATTTCTGTCTATAAGAGCAGTATATTTTTAATTTTCTTAAAATAAATAAATACGGTACTTGAACTTTAGAACTAATTTGTGAATAATTCATATCTGGACATAACTTGAAGATGTATTAACACTTTCTGCTCACCTTTTAATGCTTATAAAAGTTAGTGTATTCAATGGCCCATAATTAATAGTTAAGTTATTTTATTATATATTTGACATTTAAAACCAGAATTAAAATTTTTAATTTAATCAAGTTGTAGCCTTTTACTTCAGCAGGCAATAAATAAATTAACAGAATAACATTTATCACCAATTGAATTTATAGTTTTGGGGGTACTCAAAATTCACGATATTTGAATATTCGAGTCATGATTTAATATTCAAATTCAAGAAATCTGCTATTCAACCCATCTCTAGTCAAAATACCTAAAACCATTCAGCATATTTTTAAAACCAAACGCTATTCTTAAACAAAACAATTGTTTGATTCAATATACCTTCAATCCATTAGGGTCATCTTCCAATTCATTCTCAGGTACAGGCTCAGATGGAGGGGGTTGAGACTTCTTACTTTTGCCATTTCTGCCTTTTCCCCTACTTTTATTCTTCCTGTTGGGAGTCTTGTCATTTCCTTGCTGCTCGTCAGGGCTAATTTCATCTGTTAAATAAAAAGGTGACAATGTAAAACATCACAGGACCTTTCATGACAGAACCCTGAAATGGATTCATCTTTTAAAAGCCACAACCAGTTAGGTTGTCAAAAGTAGTGTTGATTTAGGATTTTAAAAAAATATTTACACCACCAATTCTTCCACAAAAACTTTTGAACTTGAAACAGGCATGAGTACATATGGTATTTAGACCTGAAATGTACATTACCCACGTAGACAGAAATAGTAAATTCAATAACAAGAGGACCCTGAGAGCACACTAAAAATTGTAGACATCTAAAATTGGTTTATTTAGGGTCTACAGATGGCTTCACTGCTTGAAGTTTGATGTAGACCAAGGATAGACATGATGTAGACACAATTAAGTAGTTCAAACAAAGGGCACAGGACATCTGATAGGTACAATCAGTTGAATTACCAACAAAACAATATATGTAATATAATACACTTTAAATAGTTCACTAAGATCCATTTAAATATATTGAAAAAATGAAATTGATAATACACAGGCAAACATTATTAGGTCACTATCAGCCCATTACCATGTTTAAACAATCATCCTGTAGAATCCTCTCGTATGGCCAAGTTCACTGCATTGTTTCGGGATATTTCTTTCACTCAAAAATGTACATGGGTGTGGAAATGCAAACATGTGCCAAAACTTATAAGTGTGAAGTTGAAATTTATCATGAGACTTTTTTTACACACTCTAGTTACTAGTGATGGACGGATCCAGGTTTTTAGTCGGATCCGGATCCTTGCCTGGGTTTCGGATCTTTATCTCGGTTTCGGATCCTTAGTTTCAGATACTTGATTCTGAATTTCAGTCCTTTTCTAATCCTAGATTTTTAATATAGGTATATATAAAAACAGCAACAATAGAATTACCAAAAAACAAGTAAATTTATTGTAGAAAAAATCAATTTCCTATCATCTATGAGGATTATATTTTCCTGGATCAAGATTTACAGATGCAATAAGTACCTATATCTTGTAACTTCTAATATTAAGATCACTTTCCTTATCACATACTCATCAAGCAATTCATTTTTGAAGCCCGTACAAATATTCTTTAGAGTGCAGTTAAAAGTAAATTTATAAGATCATTTTCATTAATAAAGGAATTATTTTCCAATTATTACTCAAATCTTTGAACGCTTTCAAATTCTTTTTTAGAAACACAAAAAATTTTTTGTTGTGGCCAAGAGATCCCATTTATGGAATATCTGGGGATTTCATTTTTAAGATGAAAAAATTATTATATAGAATATCGCTAAACTAACAATTTTGCATTGTCTTATTAATAATGACCTTTAAAATGGAATTTGAGAATTTTATACTCCTAAGGGGAGGTTGTGTTACTCTGATCTTGAAATGAGATTAGCTTCTTTTTTTATGCTACTAGAAGCAAAATTTAAAAAATGCCTCAGATTTTTTTCCATTGGCCCGGGATTGAAAGAAAAAAGTATGTAACTTCTGAATTTGTTTTGTTTGTTTGGGAGACGTTGGTGGGTTGCTAGGGGAGTGAAGCGGGAGGATTGTTGGGTTTTTGATGGTTTTGGATAGAGGAAGAATAAAGGAGAGTCTGATAAGCAGCATTTTCTTTATTGAAATTAGAGTTCTCCCGTAATATTTGCCGGGCGTTACGAGTAGAATGACATTTGGGGAGCCTGCATTCTCCAAACTCGGGTAAGCCAACAATAGCAGAGTGGGGTAGTGGACTGCAGGTAATGGAATTTGATTATCACTGTTAAAATTTTTCTTTAAGCCATTGAATCAAAAACTTTATCATCCTTAATTTCCAACCTTTGCGTGTGGATACTGACTTTTTTGTACTTCTATCGCTTAAACTAGATTTACAAATGCGTCACTCAAAAATACATTGTAAGGTTAACGTAATGATTTCATGATTTAATTCTGATAAAAATTATTTACAATCATTTCACTAACGCCAAATTTTATTATTTTTTTGACATATAAATTGACATAAAATTTCTGATAATCTACTTTTTTTTTTAACTACCTACCAGCATTACCCTCGGAATACAGCAAGGCCCTATTCCTAGGTAGTGTTAAGGATCTAACTCGCGACCGGCAGTACACTAGCCCTCATTTTTAACAACAATGCTATCATAGGTTCACGGGAATCTGGCGAATGTAAGCAACCCGCATGTTCAGCTTAATTTTTTTCTCACTCATCACGGAGAAAAAAGTCAAGAAGAGTATTTTTTTATGTTGCTTTAGTGGCACTGAAAAAATCTTTTAATTTTTTCATTTCGTGACCCGAGTTTCTTAACCTCTCCTTGTCAGTATCTACCATACCTATATTCCATTCGCGGGGCACATCGATCACGCAGCCGCGAGATGTTAAAATCTCCGATCCGGATCTGAAATTATGCTGTCTTCGGATATGATTTCAGTAGCGAATGAAATGAAAGACCCGTGGATCTTTGGATCCGATCCGACCATCCTTAATTTATGAGTGGTACATTTGTAAATATAATTTAAACAAAAGTATAATAAATAAAAATGAGTATTCAGATGAAATTGAATATGATAACATTTTCGATGCAGTGACTGAAAGAAAAAATTAAACTGCGATAGGGATCGAACTCCGAGCAGTACTCTAGCTCTCGTTATGCGCCTGATCCCGGCGAATGTAGGCTACCCGCATGACACCCTACGTATTTTTTTCCCGTGATACTGGGGTAATGGGGAAAAAAGTCATATTTCTTTATTTTGCTCCTAGTTGCACGGGAACATTTTCATCAATTTCGTGACCCGAGTTACACATCCTCTTCTTGTCAATATCTACTGCACCTACATTCCATTCACAGGGCGCTTCGTTCGCTAAGCCACGAAAATGTAAAATCTATGATCCGGATCCGATTTCACTCTGTGTCTTTGGATCCCAATCCGGAACCGAGTAAAATGAAAGATCCACGGATCTTTGGATCCGATCCACCCATCACTACTAATTAAATGATATATAGTTGTGTTATGCATTCTTGTTTCCTAAAGAATAATTTGTATGCTGTTCATCCACTAATTGTATTGAGGCCTTATTGTACTGGTATATACTAGGAGTGGACGAGTCAAAATTTTAAGGTTCAGGTCGGGTCGCATCCTATAATTAAACCCTAATTTTTTTCCATAAGCTTACACAGAAATGTCAAAAAATATGTTTATGAAGACCAATAAAAGGAAAAGAAACAATCTAGACCTACATGGTGGGATGAAGTTTAACCCTTTCGCTGCGGCTCACTCTCCGGAAACCTACTCATCACATGCGGTGGAAAAGTGAAAGCGATACAGTGAGAACAAAAAGCTATGTTCACAGCAGCCTAACATGCGATCGTACTAGGTACGTTCACAGCAACGAAAAGGTGTATTACACCCTTTCGCTGAATGAAGTGTATTAACTCAAAACAGAAATTCAAATACCTAAAAACAGTCGACTTCAATAATAACACAAATAAATACTGTAGTAAGTTGGAAAATGAATTAAGGGACAAAGCAAACATCTTGCTGTATTTCCTGTAGCAGGAAATACATCCCAAAAACTATTCTTCCAGTTCACTTAATTTGAGATGGACTGCTATTAAACTGAATTTAAAATCAAAAACAAATATACACAGGACATATTTTATTTGCATATTCATCTTTAGTTACAAAAAGAATAGAGAAACCAAAAGCTCAGCCTTAAAAGAATGCAATGATAACTGGTGAAAGCTAATAACAGTTATCATCATCCATTAATATTTGTCTTGTAAGACACTTATGCCTATTTATTTAATATTAATTACATAATATATAAATTAAAAGTAACTTTGTCGGGAGTGAAAATACTTTAACTAAATTTTTTTACACTTACAACACAGAGGATGAAAGTAACTTAAGGAGGTTCCACTATGTCTCCGCGACTCAAAATCCAAAAAAAGATCTATGTTATATAATGAATAAATACCGATCCAGAAAAACACCTATATAGAAAATCATCTATAGGGTGATAATGCATACACAATAATTGCATGAGTATGCTATTATATAGCCTGCTGTAGTTGCTTTCTTTTTTTTTACAAGCTCTTTCAACTCATTTTGACTTTGAAAGATGACTGACGTGTTGTTGCCACGTTTAATTTACAAAGTGCAAATACATGCTCAATCCCACTAATACGTATTCTAAAATAGGTTAACATTTTCTTACTTAGTTTTAAACTATTCCTTTGCAAATACAACTTTTTGTTTTGAATTGTATTAATATTGATATTTTTGAAAACTGCTTGGCAACATTGACGCTTCTACCATTTGGAAGAATTTGTATTAATTACACAATTTCAATAACCAATAAAATATTTAAATTACATAAAAAGTATAAGAAGGAACTTGGAAAGGTATATTCCTTAATTAAATTAGTAAATAGGCTTGTAAGCACGTTCCGTCTCAAGTACTGTTGCCAATGATAACAACATACTGTAGCGCCACTTTCATGTAACTAAGGCTATTCTACTTTTTTTCTAGCGAACATTTATTAATATCAATTAAACAAGTGTGGGAATGCGAGCACTGTTTTACAATGCTAAATTCTACATAAAATTGCACATCTTGTATTAGTTTTACGTCAAAACGACATTTCTCTTTACATTATTAATCTGCAAGACCCCTGACATATAACCACATATAAAATAGCTGATTTTCTATATCTTTTTTCTTTAAATATATGATGGAAAGGCCTCATTATATTATTTCCAATCGATAGATGGGCCAAAAATTATGTGTCCTGAAATTTGCACAAAAATGACATCTACTTCATAATTCACTGGAGCCTCCTTAACAAACAGTGTTACCAGAAGTCCTAAGCATAAAACGTATTTGGAAATAAAAAACTGTGAGTTTTAACACTTAAAAAACTGCAGCATTCCTGTCTTCTAAAGTTTATTCAACATCCAAGCTTTTTAAATTTTGGTGTAAAAACACTAATGTTTCAGCATTTTCTGGTGAGAGCCTGGTTCTTCTGTTGGTAATGACATTTCCTGCTGATGAAAACACTCTTTCAGAACTCTTACCGAGGTCTCTCCTCCTACCTTCTAGTCCCCCTCCCCTGATCTCATCCGGAGAGATCTTTCCTTCCAAAACCTCTTTAACTCTTTCCTACTGCCTGTCCATTTCTCTGCATCGTCGACACCCCTAACTTACGTCTCTCCACCCCCTTGCATTTCCCATTTATTCCCTCCTTGTTGGAGCCTAGCCGTATCGTAGAAAAACACGCTCTCCAGGCTCAGCTTCAGGCAAGACCAAGCCCCCTTACCTCCCCTCTTTCATCTACCATATCCTCACCCATCTCCCTAGCTCAGGCAACCTCTTAGGTGCATGCCTCTATGCCCCCTTGGAACATTCTCCGGAGTGTAAATGCATGCCTCACCTTCCCAGCACCAGAAGTAAATTTCCAGCCACTTATTGCAGAAAGGCAAAAAGCGAAATTTGTACTTTTGTTTAGCAGTCAGAGCTGATAAGCAACAGGAAAGGATGATGTGGAGGCAGGTACTCATCGTAAACAAGTCTTGGCAGAATTATCCTTCATTGGACTGACAATGAGAATAGTAAATTTAAAGGCCTGCCTTGATCATATTGTTGACACTGGCTAAATATAAAACTTTCAGTCTAAGAAAGAAATTTTTGGAGTTATTACAAAATTCTATGGCTGCATATTCCCCAAACCCACATCCATTGAGTTGAGGAGTTTTTTTTTTTCGATGAACCCCTTGGAGAATACATATTCGCTTTCCTTAGCAGCTGGGATAGGCCTTATGAATGTTATATATCCATTGCCGTTTATAGCAGATAAACTAAAATCTGGTAGGTATGTCTCCCAATCGGGTTGAATTTATTTGAGATTGCTGCTAACTAATCGCGGTATTACCTGTACAACGTCAACAGCACAATACACAGAAGTGCGAAAATTCCACAGAGGAAAAATCAGCCGTGCTCATTAAATGTGCTAATAACTAAGTAATGACAAAATAGGAATTGTTATGTACGTAGCATCATTAAAATACTAAGTCGACATAGTACCTTTTCTTTTGCTTCTTCCCTAATCTTCCGTAGAAGTTTTCACTTCCTTTTTCTATATCCTCTTCGATATCTCACTTTCTCACAGTGTTTGGCATTTTCCATGATGTTTGGAAAGAAAATTTCCGGCCACTCTCAGTTGACCCAACAGAGATGTTATCTCCGAAGGGTAACCTGACACTGCTCTGGAACCCACGTGCTTACTCATAGACTGAACCCATCATGAGTTTTGTAAACAAGGTGGAACGTGTTGGGGCAGGAGTGGGGGTAGATAGCTAAAGGAAGAAATCTTTGGGAGGAACTTAAGTGCACAACGAGTTTAAAAACACGATACATGCTCTACTGCCAATACTATTATGACCTAGTTATAAAAACAGCATCAACAGTTTTCATTTGAATTCATTTTCAAAAATTTGCATGTCTGGCAGGGGATATTTGTGCCGAGTTGCCTGATAAATTGTGGACTCTTAAGAGGCCACCTACAATTCTTTAGACACCAGCATGGCATCTTAAGATGTTATCTGCAGTGAATGTGTTAGGAAAAAGCTGATTAATGAAGAGCTATTCCAGGTGGGGTGAAGGAAGATTGGTAAATTGAAATGATAACAGTGAAAAAACCAAGGATTAATTAGTCACGGGGCATATAAAAAGTTTATCTCCATCTACTTCCGCATCGAAAAATACCCTTGAAAACAACAATGGTCTGTGAGATCAAATTGAAAAAAAATATATATATTTTTTATTACATTTTAAATTTCCATGCATTTGATTCCCACACACTTGATCTATTGCCTGGTTAACATAAGAACCTCTAAAAATATTTGCTTAGATTTGTTTTTTTCCACTTTGAAAGACTTCTTTTAAAGCAGCAAAGCTATTTTTCAGGCACACAGACTGAGTGGATATTTAAAAAATACACATGGATGAAACTTCTCAATAAATCAACTTGTATTTGATTTTAATTAATTAAAGAAATTAACAATAAAAAGGATTATTATGTATGAATAAGTTAAACCCTGGCATAAGGTAATAAAACAGGACAGTTCCTGAGATCACTACTTTATCCTTTTCAAACTGCCATGCTTAGTTTTAATACCAAGGGCCAGTTTTTCAAAACTATGAGCTAATGCAATCATTCTTAAGTAAGCCAAATTAGTCACCTCACAACACTTAATTGATACAAAAAATTAATGAATTCCACAAATAAAATGAGTTTGTAACTTTACGTTCACTTTTCTAAGAACTGATGAAATCAACTTTATGAAGGAGTCATAATGCCAAAGGTCCAGAGCCAGAAATGTAGAAAGGCAGATCATGAAAGAAATAGCCATTGGTGATGGCAGGAAAAAAGTATAAATAAACCATACATACCATCACTGAAAGCAGGTCCAGGCACTTTTGAAACAGCAATTCCCTCTTCAAGATCAATTCCTGAGTCTGGTAACAAAGGTGAGCTGGGCACTGAGTTTTGTTTACTCTCCATTTCTTCATCACTTGGGGAATCGCCTTGGAACGTGTCAAAATTTTCTACACAAATAAAGTCACCTTGTTAACTCTATCATACACATTCAGATGTCTTTTCTTGTAAATAATCCTTATGCATCAAGGTTCTGACTGCCAAAAATTTAGTGCTAATGGAAATGCATCAGTATAAATTAATTCAACAACAACCTATATATCAAGCATCCCTTTATGATATGCAGGCTCAAAAGGGCTGCACTGAGATGTTAAATGGGGGCCTCTTCATTTCCCATGTCAGAGTAGCGAGGTCAGATAATTTGACAACAGATAATCTGGAAACCTAGAGGTTATCTGACACTCCTGCATCATGCAGTGGGAACCCATTAATTCAACTGTCCTTTTTTTCTTTCACAATTGGACACTGCTACCTTTCTACCATTTTAAACACTCACTCCTACCAGAGTATAGAAATGCCAGTCAAATGTGAGCTACAATAATTCGGGACAGGATGGACAGAACTTGAAAGGCAATATTGAATGAGATTTATAGAGAACAAATTTTCAAATGCCCATGACTGAGGATAGTTCAGGAGCTCAGTCTTTTTCCTTAAAGCTCTTACTTAAACATTTCTCACTTGTAAACATCCAAACATTTTTCTATACCAATTAATAATTTTCATTTTTTAAATTAAGCTTGCAGAATTAGATAAGGCTTGGACCACACTAGCATTCTAGGGAGTGATCCCCCAACATCATCAGATAACCAATGAATTTTCACCTTATAACATACTTAGCATAAGTTTTACTGTTATTAAATTCTCTTTTATGCTCCTGACTCCATATTAATACGTTTTAACATCCTTCGGGCTCAAAGCTTGAAATCAATTAATATTTCACTATGAGAGTGATAAAATTCATAAAAATCATAATTTCAGCATGATAAAAATATAATTTTCTTGATTCATCAAAGGTGATGTTGGAATCCTTGAAAAAGATCAGAATCAACATTTTGCCAAAACAGTAATATAAGGGAATTTTCACACAGAACATAAACAGAGCAATTTTATTTTTCTACATGATTAAACAAACATTTTGTTATTGCTATTGCTCTTAAAGCCTCCAGATACATTTATTTGGTGAAACACCCTCTTGACTTTTAAACATTATGCCAGGTAGATAACATAAATAGGACATAAATGTCAAGTGTGGGCTGATCATTAAACAGTGTTGAGTAAGAAGCAAGTGTCCTAACCATATCACCATACATAAATGGTATTGATAAATTAGGAGATCACTTATTCTCAATGAAAACAGTTATTGTGAGGTATTTTTCCATCATTGCATTACATTACCTTTGCACTTGTAATAAGCATTTGTGATTGGATTAACACATCTAAACATCACTTTCAACATTCACCTGTCAGGTCAACAGCTCAAACCAGAGATATTTTACAAGATATTATACAAAAATTAACAATAACCAGCAAAATTACCAACTTTTGTTGATTTAAAAGTCTGCCCAGAAACTACACTTAGGCATTCAAACATATTCTACAAGAGATTTCAAATGTGCTCATATATTCAGCTGACATAGAATTATAGTCAGTAAAAAGTATTAAATTATTGTTATTAAAAAGTATCCCCAATTCAGTCATCGTCTTAAAAAAATTCCAAAAGTCATAAACTGTTCAAAAGTAGCCATTATGCCACTGCAGGTTTTGTCAATTACTCTGAACATACTGCCAATTGCAATATGTATTTTCACTTTGTATATGTAATTACTCTCCTTGGGATTTGTTTCTTCCTTAGAATCTTATCCTTCATTTACATTTCTAGGCTATCTTATAAAATGGAGACTAATAAACAAACTCTTAAACAACAGAGATAAGACTGAATGCAACCAATCATAAAACTGAATGACAATCCCCCTCACTGCCCCATCTTCTCTGCACAGGTAAGCATTTGGTCATAATGTGTGTCAGTGGAGGGCATAAGAATGAAAGCCTAAGGATGCGAAAGATATGAAAGGATCTTGAAATAATAAGAGAAGAATCCAGAAAGGTTTTATGCTAGCCTCAAAAGCAGGAATGAAACATTATGTAAACCTGCATGAACCTAATCTAAATGAACTTTAATTTGAGGAATGTACAATGTAACTGTGTACAATAAAGTCCTGGAAGTTCAATGATATGAAATAACCCAAGCGATTTTTAGTGCTCATCACATAAAACATGCATGTTGACAATAATTACCCATTACTATAGGTCTTTTAAAAAATGAGTGCAGCTTTAATTACCCATTTTTCAGTGGAGCAAACAGCAACTGAGAGGATAGCAGGGTCATGACTAAATTTTCAGTTCACATACATGATCAAACAAAAATGTATAATACAAGCATTATATTTAATGAGGACACTTCAGTGTAAAAGTTAGATTTCACCTCCTATATAATGAGAAGTTGGAATTACAAATTGCCAAATGTTCTTTCATTACATTAAACATTAAAACTGGAATTTTTAATACATTTACTTTTCCAATATATTTTATCAAAACTAAAGGATATGGTCATTCCATAATGGTCACCACTGCAGCATGTCTTGCACTACCCATTTTTTTAGGAACCCTTAACTAATATTGATTTGTTCTATGTATGCCATTTTTCTTTTTCACTTAGTCAGCTATAATTTGTTGACTGGCATTCCAGAAAGCCAAAAAACAAAGAACCCAACATAAATTCAAAACTAAATGGCAAAAACTTACCATCAACTGGTGAATTAGAATTTCTAGTGTCTGTTTTCTGAGGGACCTCTTTCCCGTCATCGGCTACTAGTTCAGCCATCATTAGAATTTCAGCTTCTTCCGGAGTTACA
Organism: Platycnemis pennipes; assembly: GCA_933228895.1. Taxonomy (NCBI): domain Eukaryota; kingdom Metazoa; phylum Arthropoda; class Insecta; order Odonata; family Platycnemididae; genus Platycnemis; species Platycnemis pennipes. The sequence continues at coordinate 97,315,080 of OW121848.1, read as the reverse complement.
GATGACAAAACCTGTGCAAATGTGTAAATGTGCATTTTATATTGGCTACATTTTTGAACTAACATATACCTTAAGTTTGGAGAAAAGTGACATAAAATGGAACTTGTAAGGTATCTGTTATGACCATTACCTATGCATAGTGACAAAGTAAACATTTAAAAAAAACTTGCCTAACTTTCATCAGTTTCTAGGGCAGTGATCCATTTTAATGACTACTTTATGCCAAGTATGTAAACCTGATACACATTTTAGTAAGCAGCATTTCATTTGCAGGAAATAAAATATGCAATGCAATGTTTACATACCATTCAAGTAAATAACGACCAGAATTGCATACACAAATATCTCTGTTGAAAAACCTCCTAAAAATGGGGAACCTCATTTAACACATGCTATTTTCTTACATTTAGTAATTTAGACCCACTGTTGCATGCAATTCTTCACATTGAGACCAGGCAATTTGAATCATGATTTCTTTCCCATCAAATCAGCCAAAGCATCAACAAGAGCCACCAACAGGTTTCCAAAGATTTTTTGAAATCAACAAGCAAACAAGGTAGTTTCTCATGTTTTTATTAATTTCCACTCATTATACTGAATTTTCTGTACCATAAGTACTTTTCACGATAACCATAATCAGTACATGAATAAATAACACAAATTGTGTGAACTGGGCTTATATAAGTGAGCAGTGGTAAGATAATTCAAGAAATAATAATTGAGGTATTACTCTTTGCATTAAGATTTTTTTTTAATTAGACAAAAGAAAAACTAGAAATTGAACAAGGGCTGATGGCAACTTCATGCTGCATCTCCAATATAGAAGAAGAATCATACCTCAGACTTTTGGACAATTTCTTTAAGAGATAACTTGGATGGTAATACAACGGGCACAGGAATAGGCAAAGGGAACGGTGTTGGCACAGGAAATGGATAGCTGTACATTGCCATCGGAGCTGGAACGTATATTGGCACAGGAACTGGAATCAGTATGGGCCCACGGGGAAAAAATCCATCTGAAAGTTCAGAAAGAAAACACTCAGAAAACAGTAATATAGGCATTTATTAGAAGCTGATAAGAATATTTTCTTAAAGTTATCAAGTCAATAATATTTAAGATTAAACTTCCTGCCTTGATAAATGTATTTACAACATCTTATTCACCACAAAGAATGGAATATTAATAATTCCAAATCATAAAACCCTTGCATTTTAACACATTCACTGTGGTGGATTCCTAGTGACATTGCAGATACAATTAAGTCAGTCATTTCTTCTGAAAAATGCAGAGGTTGTCAATTCACTTAATTGATTTTGAGCCAGGCCGTTAATTTGGAGCTCTAAAATTACTCTGATATGTAACTTAGTTCTTCCTATATTAAAAAAAACTCATAAGATGAACCATGAGTCAGGTTTTCAGCCTTTTAACTGAAATTAGCAGCATGATAGCATGAACTTGGAGTTAGCCTTGCATAAGATTTTTTCGATCATGGAAAAATTACAAAACCTAATATTTATGACTTATGTTTTATGAGAAATAAGTATTAATTATTTTATTTCCTATTTCCCATATTTACTAATTATAAATTGGGATGATCAACTGAATATACTAAAAAAATTTCAATTCCCTGAAAAAATAAGTATTAATTATTTTATTTCCCATTTCAAATATTTACTAATTTTAAATTGGGATGATCAACTGAATAAATACAGTAAAAAAATTTCAATTCCCTGAAAAAATACAAATATCCACACTTCTTATTTATTGAAATGCAGTACTTTAATAAAAAGAAAAAAAAGGTCTTTCTATTCACACCAAATATATGTATATTTTTATCTAATGTACAACTTCTGAAAGAAATGCAGAAACTGTTGTCCAGTCTACTCAGCTCCAAATATGTTACATATTGACCCGGCCTTTTCTCCTCCTCTTCTATAGGTTTATTCTGGAACTCGAAGGTCCAGAGCTTGGCATTTCGGTTAACTCCTGGAGTTAGCTCCACACTGTATTCTGCATGTGATTGGAGCTTATTCTATCAATTGATTAGTATCCTCCATCCATATTGCAATGACACTTGGTGGCAATTATGACATATTATGCATACATAGAAAACCATGAAACCATTTTAACCATGAAACTCAAGAAAAATTTTAGTAATACAATTTTGCCATGATACCACAGGACTGGGTACCTATTTTTCAATATACAGTACACTTGCTAATACGAAGTCAGCGTGACTGGAAAATTGGCACTTTGTAATTTCTAACATTTTCAATAAATCATGAAAAAATTTATCTTTGTTTTCTTCAGTTTTTGTTGTCTTCGGCAACATCATATAAGTTTTTTTGTTCGCTGTTCGTGAAAACATTCTTAAAAGATACCTTTGTGTCATACACTGTCTCGTATGTCTTATAAGATCGTAAAAAAAACCTAATTGTATTTCCTATGTAAATGGTTTAAAGTCGGCGATCACAGTGTTGGCAAAATCTCGTCCCAAAATCTTAAATGTATATAAAACAAAACTAGAACAATTTGTAATAAGAATTTTATTACTGTGCATTGTGTCTTTCGGATAAATAAAATAATACAATACAATACAATACAATACAATACAATATTTTTGGAATCCGCAGTCAGTAGAGATGGGTAACTAGTATGGGTGCTGAAAATAGAAATTTGCTTCAAACATCTACACTGCTTTTATGGCAGCTGGCCCAACCGCGCTTTAGTTTCCCTCTATCGCCCTACAATAGCTAAAAAAAAAAGCATGGAACTAAGCCAGTTTCCGGGAAAAAAACATTCACTGGTTATTATTTGTGGCATTTTCCATATCGTCAGCTGAATAAATGATCTTGGGTGGTAATATGGTTTCTTTTCTACTACTAAGACCTTGATGACAAATGGGGCGTGATTTGGCATATTTTCCCCATCGTCTCCTCTAGGATTATATGATGGCCGGGGAGTTTGGGTTTACTGTCCGTGGGGGGAAAAGTTTGGTACCTTAAATACCACATATGTGGTACCCATAGCTGGGCAAAGTTAATCCAAAAATTAACTTCGTTAATGTATTAAAAGCTACTCAAAAAGTTAACTTCATTAATCGTTAAAATGTTATATTGATGAAAATTTAACGCGAGATAAAAATATCCGTTAAAGTTAAAAATCTACATGAAATTTTAGGCAATTTTGAATTATATGTTACTTAACATTTAGGTATTTTTAATGTTAATAAACAAAATCAGAATTTCATAGTCAAAAATGCTTATATAATAAACAGCATAACTTAGATAATGTAGACTTATATACCTGGGGGGTAAGTCTGTAACTTTAGGCGCTTCGTTTAGGAGAAAGAGTTCTCTCCCAAAGTTTTCTCCCGACCGAAGTCTGTAACTGGGCGGAGAAAACTTTTTCTACGGACCGGATGGGAGAAAACTCTCGTTATGAAAAATTTGTAAGGCGAAGCTGATGAACTTCGTAAGGACCAATGGAAAGTCTCGTACCTTAAAATCATGGTGGCCACAGCTGTTTTGTCTCGGTAATTTTGTAAACAAACCTTTGGACAATTAGGAATGGAGCTCAATAGGGTTATGCGAGTGATTTTTTCGTTATTTGCTTTCGATAATACTTGTGTGACATCGTGGACATGTGCGCATTTAAAGCCAGCGGTTGAAGAAACCGTCGTTTGCCTCAAAATTTCGATTGTTATGAATACAACGAGAATAAATGAGAGAATCTACTTTGAATCTTTTGTTTATAATACTTATTAATGAGGAGAACGAAGGTTAGTTTATCGGAGCGAAGCACAAATCTAGAGAATTTTCCTTATCGGGAATTACTTACCCTTGATTTAATTGTTCGTTTTAAGTGCATTATAGGGAATGGACTTCCCACGTACGATTTATTTTGTTCAATGAAACTAAACAGTATACTGGCAATAATTAATTACGTTATAACAAGAATAGTTGATGTCTTGTTTTCAAGACCAGTAGTACGAAGCTAATCCACGTCATGCTGTTGGATGTAAGGGAAAAGGAAGTTGAAGCATTACTTATCTTATTTTTGCCACAAGTATCACTGAATTTTGAAAGTCGTAACCCTTATGCTCACATTTACCTCTCTACCAACATTCACCGGTTTAAGTGCTGTGCTATGATTTAGTTATTTTCATCGGACATTCAGCAAAATACATTGTAATAGTCTTTGTCAAGAAACAACACTAACATCAATATCAGAAGGAAATGTCAATATTTTTACCGTCAGTAAATTAATTTCGGAATTTGAAGTGCAATGTTTAAACACGAAACTATCTTGATTGTCCTTCTTTGCTGAATAAATACATTGGGGGCATTCATGGGCATGATTCCATAGTTCTATCCCATATATTAAATGGCAGTGGAAGGAAAGGTAGTTTGTTCGCAGGTAATCCTGAGAAATCTGAGTTTTTAATTTACGGAGCATGTAGGTAGCTCTCGACAATTTATTGGTAAGTTTTGATATATGAGGACCCCACTGTAATTTACGATCTAAATTAAAACCAAGCAGATGTAAGTTGTCACAATGAATTGCCAATGCATTAAATGAAAAGGCTGCCACCGGAGTTTTGTCCTTATTTAAAGCCAAACTATTTGCTTAAAACCACTTTGATGCTATTGACATAACTGAACTGGAGAATTCACTTATAGTGCTAGACATCTCATTTACATCATGCACGCATGTGGTATCATCGGCGTAAATTAAATGTATACATGGAACATTGGAAGGCAAGGACAATGTAGGACCGAGGCATTAAAATTAACATTAGTATGTAAAAATCTGCTGCTTATAACTTCGGTAAACTATGCTTACTTGACTTATTATCAGCACCTGCTATTCAAAACACTCAACACAAATGAACCAGCTTAGTGATTTAAAAATCATTACCGTCCGACACCCAGCAATCTATGGAAAGGCATTAGTATAAGTTAAACAGTGTTCTTTAATCATCACCATATCACATTCAATGCCAGCATAAAGTTTGTAAATGGCTATAATAATTCAAAGACCTGAATTTCTTCAAATGTACGTTGTAGCCCTTTGACCTTTGTGGGCCACAATCAACTTTTGTGCAAAATATAGTATAGCATTACCTGAATGTAATTCTCATGAACATCAACACTATAACTACAACATCATAACATAAAACCATTCTCAAGTCTCAAATACATAGTAAAAAAAAGACACAATGACCCTTGGTCTTATACTTGCCCCATGTTATGCTAACGAGATTTGATGAGCACTGCACTACGCTGCTACATTACGTTACAGAACGATGCAAATATATTAAGATAAAAAAAACTTCGGCACCAAATCAATAGCAAAGTATATCTACCTGGTAAAGGCATTGTTTTGTTAACTTGAGAGCATCAGACCTAATAAACGTGTTCTCAAAGAAACACATCGCACAGTGAGTACATTTCAACTCAGCTGGCACGTAAAAGGATTCGGAAATTGAACTATCTTGACTCTAACTGGTAATTCGTATCGAGTAACAACACTATCTGTCACCTAATTTGCTAATAAAATTCCTAAAACACTACTCAGGGCCGAAAAATAGCTTCTGACGATTCGCAGAGCAATGAATGTTTTGGAAATAATCAACAAATCACTGTCGAGATGCGCACTTTCTCCACGGGAGAAAAAGATACGTCGGGCTCTCGAGGGGGACGTAACTGAGGCGACCGTCTGGGGCGCCGGAAGTCGCTTGAGAGGGCTTACAGACTTGGGTCGGGAGAATAGTTTTCTCCAGGCGACAAATTTGTCTCCTTTCTCCGGCGACAGGCGTTAGAGACTTCGGGCGGGCGACAACTCTCGCGCAGGCGCCTCACGAAGCTCCTTTCTCCCGTTTTCGGGAGAAAACTGAGTTACAGACTTGCCCCCCTGAAGCATGGAATTTCTTAGTAATATCCCGTTTCCGTCAGTAAAGTTGGACCTGGCTCTGTTTGTATTTGATTATGTATATAGAATTCTTGGGATACGCCGCTAATGGCAGCTGCAATACCAAAAGATTCACCAATATTTTTCTGGCACAGTTTTTTGCCATTAGACGGTAAAAAAAATTATTGCCAGTCCTATTGACATAAGAAGAATCCACAGCTCTTGAAGAAGCCTTAGACTTGGTTTTCGTTTTCCCGTGAGTTGATCCTGCCTTTACTTTTTCTTCAAATTGAACGTATTTAGATGGGTGCGTTCTCCTTATAAGGAATATAAATGTGTTGTTTGAGATTGTTTAGGGTGGAAACGTGAACCTTGCCTGTGTACATTTTGTCTGAAAAGTTGTGCAAAAGTCTAATTGCATTTCAAACGCTGAGTTCTCTAGATTTCATTCTCAACACTACACCCTCACCACTTTATTACATGGCAATCCAGATGACTCTGAACAAAAGTAAAGGACTTAAATTAACGGAATTACAAGTTAACAGAAGATAATAAGACCGTTAATAGTTTTTGGGTTTAACTTAAAAGTTAAATCGTTCAGCAATATGTTAACTTCATTAATTAACAATTAACGGATTAACGCTTTTCTGTCCAGCTATGGTGGTACCTTAAGTACCACATACCCAAACAAAAAAGTTTGCCTTTTTGTGTTTCACCGCAGGCTTAACTGCTTCCTCTAAATGCATCAGCAAAATCAAAGTAACTGAGCTGATGCTAAAGTCACTGAAGATGCAAGTAGTTTTATGAAGAAAAATAGCTAAACCACCTCTATTTAAAATAATGCAAACAAAATCAGGAAAGCCAATCAGTAAAATTAAATCATATACTGCTCACCAAAAGATACAAGACAATATAATAATGATACATTCAACAAAAAGTTTACATGAATAATGGTATGGCTATTGTTTCCTTTTATTCATTAATTACTCTAAAAGTGGGGTGCCAAAAGGGAAAATTGATTCATTTGACAGTTGAAATAGTTGAATTCAATTAACCTCAAAATGAAAGTTCATGACATTCATATTTTAGGAATCCCACAATAATTGGTTCTGATAGAACAACTTACCGGTTTGTGTTGATGAATCGACAGATGATATCTCAGGTGGTGGTTCCTCTACAGGTGTCTCAGCAGTTGATATATCACATTCTACAGACTTTGAATGAGAGATTGGCTTGCAACTGGTGGACTTGTTCTTCATTTCCTTCAAATTGGGTGGCCTTACAAGAACCTGTCTGTAGAGAGTCCCGGCACCAATAACTGCCCCCTTTGTGGAGGTCATGTTAGAATGGTTCATCCCTGATGGAACAGCTACTCCAGTTGCTGAATTCTGTATTGGAAAAATAAATAACTCATGACTTACACAAACAAGTGATGACAACGTAAGTTGGAAATTGTATTCCTACCCACAATGATCACCAAGAGATAGCCTTAAATGGTTCTGAAAAGCTTAAATTATATACACATAGACTTGTATACTTACACTGATGTCCATTGGTGCTTTATTGTCAGAGGCTAGTGAATGTACAGCTGAAATAATAGGAACGTGAGGAGGCTGTGGAGGTGGAGGCTCAAACCCTGGTGCAGGCACTGGGCCTTGAAAAATAAAATGAAACACAATAGTGATTTCTTACATTAATCTGATTAACGGGCTCTAAAGTGAAACAATAAATGCTCAATTGATGCACATTTTGCATTCATTGATTGCATGAGAATGATTGCATCTAAAATAATAAGAAGTTATATGGACCAAGGATGGCTAATCATAATAAGACTCCAACACCACTTATGTTAGATTAGATTAACCCATTTGCAGTCAATGTTCTAATATATCAGCTTCCTATGTTTTCCGTCAAACACTCACATGCCAACATATCAGCTCAATATGGAAATAGTTATTCTTAAAGAATTGTTTCATAAAAATATATATTAAATTGACTCATGCAAAAAATTTTACATTAAGCAAGAATATGTTTAAAATTTGAAACCTATGGGGCAAAATTTAACTAGCAAAAAAAATGTTTCAATAATGAGTTAATATTTTCAAGATTTTTGCCAGAAGCTTCCTAAGAGTCTACAATGTAAATGCTGTTAGAATAAAAGGGTTAAAAAGCAATAAGGAGTCATTTCACACAAACCCATTGAATAAGTGGCGAAATACATGATTAATCATTTTAAATTAATTACATGCCAAGCTGGTTGAGTTAGAAGAGTGATACAAATGTAACAAAATAAATATAAATAATTATGTATTTTCAACCATCTTTCATTGTGGCTATTATGAAGCACTAAATAACATAGCAGGCACTAGCAAAGGACCTAGAAGACTTAGATAATCCGTGCATTACATGAGGGCTTGACTTGAAATACATACAAGGTAATAAAACTATGGAAAAAGAGTATCTTCACCTGAAATAATTACTGCATCTAAGAAAGTAAAATACAGGATTGGGAAAAATCAAATACCTTCCCATAATATTGAATGTGGGAACAATAAAATACCTTGCCATTCACGTAAGTAATATCGTAGGATAACAAATTTGAGAAATAAATGGTCAATCAAACCATTGATTAGGATATATATAAAGGGTTCTTGGTGAATGTGATAAAAAAGTAAGAGAAATGTTCTAATAAGGATCCGAAAAAAGCAGGTTTGATTAAGGAATTAATGTGTGTTCAGAGAAGATCTGGGAAATTTGCAAACAATCATTATGAACATTTAGTGTAAAAGGTTAATTCAAAGAACTTGGATATAAATGCTATCAAACCATAGATAAAGCTTTACATATACCATTTCAAACGAATTGAACCACATTTGTTTTGCAATGATTTGTCCATGTGGCCTGAATATGAATACCCCTTATATTACACATGACTCAAATCGCGAAAATAGGATTAAGAGAGATAATTACCATACAGTTACATTTAAAATGTCCTTTTTCACACAAACAACAAAAAGAGTATAAAAGGAAAGAGTGGATCCAAAAAAAAAGGCAATTGTAATGTAGGTAGAATGTAGCACTAATAAAATATGAGAAAAGTATTTGATTCTACAAGCCCATTCATATAACAATCTTAAGATATATTTCCTATACTAGCTGGTTAATTAAAGACATTATGTCTAAACCATTCCAATACTCAGACAGCACAGCTGTTGGTATACAAATTTTAAATCTCTTGTACAGTTACAAATTGTATAGTTTTTGTAAAAACTTTTGTAATACAATAGTATTGCAGTATCTTTCATACAAAGCAATAGTAATAAGTACTATTGTAATACAGTATCAAATATACAATTTGTAAAACTAATGTATTACTGTTGTTATACAGAAGATAATACATCTTGTGTCAGAAGACATCTTGTGCACGCACATACGACGGTGCCCATGTGGCTAATGGTAATATGATTATAAAACAGTATCAAAATACAAAGAATATACAATTTGTAAAACCAATGTATTAAATTTGTAATATAAAAAATAATACAAACGTCTTGTGTGCGAGCATACAAAGGTGCAAACATGATCAATGGTAATACAGTCGGATCCGGAATTAATGTCTTTGCATTTAATGTTTATTTGCATTCAATGTTAATTCGCATTTAACATTTTTTCATGATCGTTTAGGCAAATGATTTCAATTTCAATACAACTGTAATACAATATTAATACCAAATCTGAGCTACCTGAGTATGTGACTATTTCACTTATAAAATCTATATTCTTTGGTTGATAGCAATAATTTAGTTTCACATACATGGAGCATGAACTGTTAACAGTTTCAATTATTAAAACAATGCATATACATAATATGTTTAAAGATTATCAACACCTTGCCATGCACTGGCAGGGTGGCATTTCAGTGATGCATAAGTTCAACCATGACCATATGTGATTCTTGACTCGTTTGAAAGTGTATGATTTTGATATGACTTATGTTGTTGGTGATGTTTAAATGAGAACTGATGGAATATAATGAGATACACATTATTAAAACAATGTCCCCCTTCACCATAAATTCATTGAACAATCATAAGATACATTTCTTTCAGAATCTTGTTATTTTTATAACTACTAATCCAGACACCACACTTTAAAAACTAAATACATAAGTACTTTCCTTTCTTTAACTCTAGGAAAAAGGATACAATGTGAACAAGGAATCTAAAACTGTACAAAATTATAACAACAATAAGAAGCATTAGAAAAATGTTTAAAATTCTGATCAAGTTGCAAAACAACAAGTCTAATATAATGTACGACCCACATACCCACAATATCCATTAGCCATTATTAAGTTGGGCCTCTGTTAAGTGAATAGGCATGCAGTTACAACAGGCAAGTTAAGCTTCAACTACTCCCACCAGTTTCACTTATTGAGGTTATATTCAACATCCACAACCCAAATCCAAGTACAGCAGGAGGATGGAGAGAGTGAGGAATATATTGGCTTATTTTCAAGCAAAAATGTCAGGTTAGGCACTAACTGTTCATTGAACCCATATACCTGAGAAGACTTTGCTGAGCAGGCCCCAAGTTTTTGTAAGGAAAGTAAAAAATGAGAAATAATATACACTCCCTAACAAAAAGTTACCACTTCAGAGGTAAAATTGTTTTTGACTCAAGAATTGACAACGATAAGATGACCACACTGCCTAGCACTGTATCACAATACCTAAATGAATAAATTAAAGCACAAATTAATTCTGGTTTTAAAATGTCAAATATGTAAAAAAATAACTGTACTATCAATTATTAATCATTGGATAGGTAACCTTCTATAAATATTAATTAGTGAGCAGAAAGTGTTAACACACTTTCAACTTCTGCCCAGTTATTAATTAACCACAAACTAGAGTCAAAGTTCAAGTAAATTGTAAATTTACAGAAAAGATTTAACTTGGAAATATTTACCTCAGATCTGATAGAATGAACTATTATATTACTCAGACAAGGTAAAGATTTAGCTCATAATTGATGCACAATTTGGTAAGGATCTACGGTCAGTCAAGTACATTGGGACCCTTGAGATTGAGAAGCTATATCTTCCAAAAGAGAAAACCAATTTTAATGAGGTTAGGTAATACTGATAGTTATCATTTTTCTTACTTCTCTACTCTTCCTGATGAAAAACGAAAAAAAGAAGAAGGTTGCAATGGTCCCACTCAAATTTCACTAGTAGGGTTTTAAGGCCGCTTTACACAATATAATTTCTTGTACAAACTCTAGTATGAGGAAATTGTACCGTGTAAAGCGGCAAATTGTACGAACGCTTGTGCGAGTGTTTGAATGACTTAATGGGAAATAGAACCTGTTCTAATTCTATCCAGACAAACATACAATTTCGTTCAGTTTAAACAAGCGTTTGTACAGAAATTATACAAAAAAATGTATCGTGTAAAGCGGCCTTTACAGGTTTCATAATACATTTTTGAATCTTGCTATAAATAAAAATCATTTATCATTGGCTTTGTTTAGCTGAAATTTCAATTTAACATGAGGACAGCAAACAGGATAAAAAATACAAAATTCTTGGTCATATGATTTAAAATGAGTCATTTAAAGCCATGAAAATAGAACTATTTAGAGAATAGAACTTTTTAATCCAAATAAAATTTTGTAAAAGTTTATCTAAGGTGAAATAACAATTTTATTTACATAAATACATGTGGAGATGAACACTCTATAACATATATTTTACTGCATTAAAATTGATTTCCACTTTTGGAAAATATAGCCCATCAAACTCAGGGGGTTTTGGGGTATTCTCGACCAAAAATAGCAAAAAATTACCCCTGGTGATAGCAGAGTGGAGGCATGAGTTCTCCGCAACTCTTACATAAAATTCATAAGTTATTTGTGAAAATACAGTACAGAAGAAGAGACACATTGGATGTCCTCTTATAAATGAATAATGAATACGTAATGGGTGTGAGCGAAGCTTGCATTGAGCAGCTACTGTTGATGATGTTTACGAACTCTCTTCAATTTTGAAATAGTGACTAGCGGTGACTAGTTTCAGCACATTGTTTATAGTGAAAATAGTTTTGCTGGAATTCCAAGCTGAAAATGTTGACTTTTTACCATAAATTACACAGCATAACCCATTAATAGACTTGTATCTCTGCCGTCCTATTGTGGTGGACATGATGCAGTTCACCAACACCCCAAATATAGAGCTCTAAGGGTACCTAATGGTTATTTGAAGTATTCGAACTTTATGTTTTAGCATAATTATTTGAAATCTTGAATGCTTTCTAGTATTCACACATCTCTATTTTATAAGTTTTATGAGGAAAAGTTTTTTTACCACTCTGTACTGTTAATGGCACCGCCTTGCGGGCAGGAACATGAGATGATCCTAAAACATAAGGAGGACATGTATAGTGCATCAAAAGTTAAGAAAAGTGAATCTAATCGTACCTGTATTCCACAATTAAAACATCACTCCTGATGATTTTTCCTGCAGATTCTTCACTGGATGATCACGTAACCAACCATCAGCCATCAAGATATCACCACAGACTTTTACAAACAATAATCCCATAATTCAGCACAACCATATTTTTTTAATCTAAAACTGTTTTTGTTACATTCTTTACAATACTATGAAAAAAAATTCAATAACTGTAGGGTTTTGTGACCCCTCTTTCTAGGTACTGTATGCCTCAAATACCTAGTGTAAGTTACAATGATTCCAGAAACCATATTAATAAAATGAAATGAACCACATTAAAATAAATATAATCATCCCAACTAATTACTTCAAAACAAGGTTTAACTTAACTAGTTTAAGTACACAAAATTTAGAAAACTAAGTTTACTAATTCAAGGAAAATTACAAAAATACCATAATGGACCACTGACTGTATATATAATTTTCCAGCTTCAAAGCAACAAAGGAATAGAGCAGCAAGGGACTAATATCAATGGAGAAGCATGTAAATGTCTAAATAAATAGTTTGTATTGCAAAATGGCTCAGTGAATGCCGACTAGCACAATGATAGAGCATTAATAAGGAAGAGATAATTGGATGAAAAAAGAAATACAATAGTTATCTTCCTGCTACGTTGAACAGGAACTGGAATGTAGAGAGAGAACTTTAATCTTAACTTTTTCTTTCCAGTTTCCTTTCAAAATTATCCAACATAAGGTAACAGTCAGTGGTTCCATATGGGGTGATGATACTAAGAATGGAAGCCATTAATGTACGCCCACATTAGTACCTATGACAGGTATTTAACTAATAGAGTAAGTTAAATGGTGTTCACAGATTTACTAGAGAAGATACTTTTCCTTTAATTAGCTGGATGACAAATCATGCTATCAAGCATGAAGCATAAGATGAATGATTAATAACATTTTAAGAAATTCAATGTTACAGGAAAAAACCCTTTACCTTTTTAACAAACACGATCTTTGGACACATTAAATTATCAAGAGTCTGGTAACTATAATTCATATTGTTTTGTTATCTCTTTTAAAATCAGCACATTTTGCAATGCACCTTCTTAAGGCCGTTGTACATGGTAAAATTCCTTGTTCAATGTACAAATTGTATCGTGCATGATGTTTTTGCACTATTTCTTCGCAAGAAATTAGAACATGCTCTAAATTATTGGACTAAACCATCAAGTACCCACTCCATAGCTTCTGTGCATGGCAAGAGACAGTATGATGGGATCATATAGAGTAAAACCCCTCTTTTACACTTTTATGGGGATCTAGGGAAAAAAGTGTAAATTGCAGGAAAGTGTAAATTGAGGGTATGCATATTTCATGAAAGTTATGCCTGAAAAAATAACTCCATACTTCTTTATTTTGCCTACCCGATTCTTGTCGTTATTGAATGACAAGTTAAAAAAATTGAAATATAATTCCAAAACCTATTTAATAATGCCAAAATCTCACTTGAAATTTAAAGGGACACACGGAGATATATCAACAAAATTACATATGGTTGGGCAAAGATTAAGAACAGTGTGAAAAAATTGCAGTAGTAAATTGGAGAGAATATCAGGAATTAGTTTACAGGTGTATGAGGGAAGATGCAGAAGAGCAAGCCGGTGAGAAAGGATGGGGGAAAATTGGTGCAGTAGACACTAGAGTGGTCAAAACACATAGGGTAATGGCACAAATTATGGAGGGAATTGAGGAATGATGGAAATAGAAAGATTTAAACACAGCAGGGTGAAATAAAATTTAAGGAAATAAGCAATAGACCTAGGAGGGATATGAAGAGACTGAGATAAAAGTGGCGAAAAGGTCAATATAAATACGTTGAGAGACTCCTGAGAGAGGGAGAAATAGGCACCCTGTACTCAACGATTAGAAGGTTATTCAGTATCTAGAAGTGGAAAACAATACCGTGCATTAGTGTTAAGTCAGGAGAGCTGATGATACAACTTAAAAAGATATTCAGCATAGGGGTAAGGATTATGTTAAAGAACTGCATGGCACTAACGATAGGCAAGGAATTTGGGAATAGAAGAGGAGTATTCCATAGATAAGGATGAGCTGGGACCAGGAGTCTTGATCCAGTCTTGAGAGTAAGTTAGGGTAAACATTACGAGAAAAGGTGTGGAGACTAATGATATCCTATCAAAGCTACTTAAGAATCGAGGTAGAGAAGAACAAGATGATTTTAAGCGTTTGTTTGTAGGATGTATGAGGACAGAGTTTGGCTGGAGGATTTTTTAAAATCTGTATTAATACTAGACTTGGACCGATACCAATAGTGAGTATCGAGTATTAGCCATTTTCCTGACACTTCGATACTTTCGAGTATTTTTTAGTTTTTCAGATACTTTTATTTGAAAGTATTCGTTTGGTGAAAATTATCCAAAAACATAATATTGAAATCCCGCCTTCTTCAACTGACTTACCAGCCTATTTGCTTACTTAGCTGCGATCATCATGACAGTAAAAGTGAGACTTAAAAGTGCTTAGAATTGGCTATGGGAAAGCCTGAGGTGAAAAGCTTAACCTCCTCCGACAAATAGACGAAAATCCATGTGCAAAGAAAGTTTGCTGAAATAGCAGCAAAAATTAAAGTTCTGCCATCAACTCAAGTTCATTCTGCTGAATGCATGCGTTGTTCAGCGTTTCTGCCTACATTCCAAGCTCGTTTTTCAAAATATAAAATTCAAATTCTCATGGTATGGTAAAGTGTTATGACGTTAATGGATTCGCATTAGAAATTTTGAAATGAAGATGAAGGTGTTTGTCGTGTGCCTCCAATGTTGCATACTTATAGAGAAAACCCGGTTTCGTAAATTGACTAGAATAACTCAAAAGAAGTAAATATTTGAAACTTAAAGGACCTCATGGCAGAAGTACGATTCATATTCTATCAAAATTTCCTTTCATTTGTGCTTTTCATATTGTTATAACAATCTCCAAAGTGACGCTGGCCTCTGTGACTCTAAAAAAATGTGCCATTTTTCATCCTCACTGCAAAAACATACCTCAAAAGTAATTATTAGAAAAAGTATATTAGCTGCATTAAACGGAAGGCCAAATTATCTACATGCTGATATGCTCTCTATAAATTTCGCTTCTTCCTTTTTTAGGATATCAAGCCTCAAAGTCGAGTCTATTCATACTTTTTGCGTGAATAGTACATACAAAACATGCTATTTGGTCATACTAATCACTAAGTGTGCATCAACGCAAAGTATTATTAGAGGCTTAGATTATTTAATGCGAGTATAACTTCACATCCCTTGTGAACATGAAACTAAAATGCCTTGCTGGCAATATCGTGTTCAGCTTAATAAAAAGTAATATGCTGTACCTTGATTACTTTCCGTGAAAGATGCTGATCACTTGGAGTCATCTAGAGAGCATGCCTTTTCTCTCCCCCTCTGTAATTTACGGCAATATCATGTTTGGATTTAAAGATATGGAGCTTGATTACTTTGTGTGAAAGATGCTGATCACTTGGAATCGTCCAGAGAGGGTGCTTCTTCCTTGCTCCCCTGTCTTTTTCACGATGCAAAATGATGACATATTTCATTGCGATGCAGTGGAATAACATGGCCAGACATCTCAATTTCATAACGTGATCTTTCATTTCTTTCTTACATTTTGCATAAAAAATGTTGAACAGGAGTGGTACACATAATTCTTCACTTATTGTTAGATTACAACATTTTAAATTTCTTGATGCAAGTGGAACCTATAAGCCTCGCATATGGAATTCCAATGCCATAGTCCACGGGTGTGAAATGCTGAAGGAATTTCACTAAAGAGGTGATGTGAGTAATCAGAGTATGTAAATAATTATTACCTAAGGGATAATAGCAAGGCACTCTTAAAACAAAAGACGTTCGAGATATTTAAAATTGTCACTCATTATGAACTATTACTTAGGAACACATTAGTGTGGTGTTTTGTGAATGACGAACTAGAATCGGTAAAAAAATTATATATGTGTAAACAATAATAGGATAAATAAAAATGGTTATACTGGGGGATGATGATATATTGTTAAGGATGTGTTCCATTAATACAGACGATTAACGACAAAAAAAGCCTGCTACATATTCAATGATGTGTACAGCAAAATGCTTTACTTTGGATGCAATGAAATCTCATTTATAACAAAACGAAAGGCCGGTGCCCTAAAATTCAATTTAAGCAACTTTTACTGTAAATGTAAGAGTAGCAAAATAAAAGTTGTTACAATGTCATTTCTCTCAATAATTAGGTGCTCTTTTATAACACTTTTGATTACTGAGTTGACTTTACGAGAAGGAAAGCACTTATCAATTTTATCAAATTTTTTTAGAAAAATAAGTAAGGTATCGGCAAATAATACTATCGGTATTGAGGTATTGGTTTGGTATCAGAAAAAGTGGTATCGATACACGTCTAATTAATACCTAAACAAAAAAGAAAGACGAGACTGCAAATGCTGAAAAGTATACACTTCATAAATAAATGAAAAATTTCCAATCTGCAAATTATGCAATCTGGACATCAATCGTGACAAAAAACTATGCACGGGTACTAAAATCTCTCGCGGCATTACAATTGCACAAATGAGCGAGGTCACGATAACTGGTGGTACATCTAAGCTAATTTTATTTCTTATTCATGTTGGTGGCATGTATTTGCGTGCTTCGACAGAGTGAGGTGGGACAAGTTAATGGAAATATTGCGGAAGATAGTGTTAGACTGGAGAGACAGGAGACTGATTTGGAATTTATGCATGGTGCAGAAGGCGCAAGTGAGAGTAGCCGATGGAGAATCAGATTGGGCCACAATAGGGTTAGGCAGGGCTGTCCGTTCTTGCTGGTACTTTTCAACATATATTCGGAGAGAGAGGCTTGGGATGAGCTTGTAGCTGGAGCAAAGGTCGGTGGGAAATTGTTAAAATCTGTGAGTTTTGCGGATGAACAAGCGCTAGTCAGCCAGTCAGCCCGTGGTAAAAAATGCTGGATGCATTGCAGGGACAGTGCGAAAGATACGGGATGAAGATAAACCAGAAGAAGACAAAAGTAATGTGATTTTCAAGAACAAAAAGGGCCAGAATAACTATAAAAGTAGGAGATCAGAAGCTAGAGCAGGTAGAGCAATTTAGCTATCTAGGTAGTGTGTTGGACGAAAAAAGGTATAGCAGCATTGAAGTGAGAAGGAGAATCACATTGGCAAAAGAGACTTTTACTCGTAGGCGTGAAATAATGACCGTTGAGTAGGGAAGTGAAGAAAAGACTAGTGAAAAGTTTAATATGGAGCGTTGCACTATATATGGAGCAGAAACGTGGGCTTGGCGAAAAGAGGATGAAAATAGACTTAGGGCTTTTGAAATGTGGGTGTGGAGAAGGATGGAGAAAGTAAAGTGGGTCAAAAGAATGACGAACGATGAAGTGCTAGAATTGGTAGGAGAGGAAAGAAATTTGATAGATGAAATTAGGAGAAGGCAGAAGGTGCTGATGGAAAAGGTAATAAAAGGGGATGGTGTTGATTAAGGGAAGAGCGTTGGGTAAGCGGGGCAGAGGGAGGAGAAGAACGGGTAGCTTGGATGAAATGATGGGTGGCAGAAGGTATGAGGGTCTGATGAGGGACATCGTGTGAAATTTAGGGGGTGGGAAGAATTAAATGTCCATTTAAAACTACCTTCACTGGTAGAATACTAATAATAATAATAATTCAAGGTGGTAACTTACTGCATGAGTTTTTACTTTGTCTTTCACTGAGCTTTGAGTCTATCCACCAGTTATGCGACCGGGACAACAATAATGGCAAAATCGTCTCGTAAAAGGTAAATGACGAAAAATTTGATCGAGCGTAAAATAAGGGAAGATGTTATATTGCGGAGATATAGAAATTATTAGGACTTGAAGAAAAAGTCGTTAATGGCGGGAAAACGTAAATTGCGGGGACATAAAAGTGAGGTTTTACTGTAGTATTTGTAAGGTTGGTGTTATGTGTTTGTGATCACTTTCATTACTATAAGTGTGGCAAAACTTACATTTTTGTTGCACACACTGTGATATTCCTCATTGTTTCCATTTATGATATTCATCATTGAGGTGGAATGTTCTATTTATCAAAGGATAGTTGGACACACTGACAAACATTAAACTTCAATAAAATTAGGGAGAGGTTATTGAACCAAATAAGAAATATGAGCAATGAGAAAAATAAAAGTTATTTAGAGGATAAATGATGAGTTATATGAGCCAATAAAAGAGTATAAGTAACCAAGTGTAAACTTTCATTTTATTATTGCTAGGATTAATGCTAGCAACCCAGTTAATGTGGCTGTATTCTTCACAATACTATGGCCACCATCACTAAAATTCACTTCGGTCTAAAGGAAGGAAGAATACTAAAAAAATACTATTGTATACTCCTTCAGAATTTGTTTCAATTTGGAAATATACAATGCAGGGAATTAATGGATATCACAGTTCAGCTGTTCATCAAAAACAATATCTGTGCACATACTTTGTCAATAATTTGCATGAAAATCCACGGTCATATGACCGTCAATCAACTTTCTGTACAATTTCCGGGTCAAATCTCGACGTTCAATTTTTTACAAGGTCTTGTGTAAGAAATTTCACTGTGTACAATGGCCTTGACACATCCCAGGATTGTATTATGATACTAATGAATAGTACTGCATTATATAAGGATTACTTTTATACCATTATTTAAGTATCCCGCATACGTAAAACAATAGAGTAATGTTAATAAGGCAGTAAAAGACTACAAAAATTGCCAATATAGGTATCAATACGGGTACATAAGCACCTCATTACTAACCTGAGCTTGAATTTGGTGAGGAAAATGTCATATCTTCTTCTGGCAAGGTAAGGGGAGATTTAGAATATTGTGATTGAAATGTCATCACACATTCATATGAACAAAAATTCCTCACTGTAGCATCAGACATGGTGAGGTGATACTGTGCTTGTGAGAGCTCTTTGCAATAATCACATTTAACCCTGTAGGGAGAGAATAATCAGTTACTGCAGCATATGATTTAAAAATGAACAAAAAAAGTAATAGAAAAACTAATTCCACATTTAAGTATATATTCTCTTCAAAATGTGCAATAATGGTTTCTTAACTTTTTGAAACATGTAAACAGAGAATAAAAGTAATGACTTTCCTAAACTACTGGAGTAAGCCGCTTTAAACATCTCTAATGAACTTACCTTCGAGAAGAAACCGCACTTATCGACACATGGTAGAGACTTAGGCAGTTGAGTGAGCACATCATGAGAACCTGACCAGATGATGATATCCTTTTGATCATATCAAAATCGTACTTCTTCACCTGTGGCAGTAAAAAGGATTGAACTGAGATCTCATCTCATACATAACAGATTCAAGAGCAAACACTAACACATACTGACACATAATTGACATCATAATGGCAATTGGACAATTTTCTAGCAACAATTTAAAAGAACTCTTGTAACACAATGGGATGCCACATTGTAATGTGATGATCACTCAGTCGCAGAAAAGGAATTACAAACAATGGATAGCTCTTTTTGGGGCAGCAATGCTGCAACAATTTGGCAAGTTTCATATAACCTACACAGTGGATAATTCAATAATAAGGAATTGCTAGTTTAGAAATACATATATTGTGGGGGGGGGATAGACTCGAGGAGTCCATCTCCAACAAATAAGTGCATCACACGGGAAACCTATGACAGTCTGACGTTTAATTATGTTGAAAACCAGCATTGATCACCTTTGGCAAGAACCAGGAACACTGCAGGCTAAATCCAGGGACTTAACACGCAGACCCTGTGAACGGTTAATGACAAGTAACGAGAAGCCGAGCAACCTCAGCTAAGGAAAGCAAGGCGATTATGCTGGAAACCAACCTGCAACATAGTGTCTCAGGAAATGTATCTTGTAAGAGGGTGTGTTTTTTTATATGTTGTGAAGGGCAGGGATTAACAATGGAATGTGTTACATGGCATGTGATCGAGGAACTTAAAGAAAGTGATGGGTATTTCGTATGTGATGTTTAGGTGATGACAAATTAATGATGTTTGTGTATTGTGTTAGTTTCCTATACGACGAGGTAATAACAAATTGTATTATTATAGAACACAAAATGAAGTAAAAAAGTTAATATTCCCGATGACCAAAGGGAGGCGAGATATTAAAAAAAATTAAATAAATAAATAATTAATTATGCACTCAGCCTGGATTCACAGATAGTCCTAGTGAACTGAAATTCTCTTTAGCTTACTTAGGAACAATTTTCATTAAAGAATATTCCATTTGCTTCATATAACCCATTTCTATTATTCTGTTTTACAGTGGTCATCTTGCATGCACGATATTTTAACAAAAGCATTTTTAATTAGTAAACCTACTTTTAAAAGTAAAATGAATAGCAGTTATGGGGAATACCTATTCCTTTTCTTTACCAACTCTTCATACGTCTATACACTACTCAGTAGTTAATTTGGTGACTCGTAAACAATTCATAATATTTACACCAAGAACATGCATGAATGACAATTCAGAGGGCCTCTGTCATGTTTCAGTTTCATGAAATGCATGCTGAAATACATAATAATTAAGAATGAACTTAATGACAAAGAATGTATTTTTGTATCTATCACCATACTACATTTAAACAACTATCTGGATGACAGTTGGCAAACCGTTCATACCAGTAATTGATAAATATTCGCAGAATTGGCCGCCAATTCTTACACATTATTACTGATGGATTCTAAGAGCAAATACTTAATGATACAAGTAGGTCATCAATTTTCTTGTATCAAGGGCACAACAGATTATTCATTTTTTCCTATAAGTGATGGTCCCCTCTTGTCTAAACAATTATTACACATAAATAAAATAATTAAGTGAAATACAGGTATATACATGTCTAAGCAATACAAGTTTACACAAATTTAAGCAAAATTAACAAATAATGTAAAAATGTTCCACATTCACCACCAGTATTTACAGATAAGTTTACAAGTAAACGAACAGAAAGAGCCAAAAATGTAAGGATGTTACATAAAAACTCTGTGTTCTGTGTCATCCATCAGCCACCCAGTATACAAGTTTAGTGGTAATGGGAATTAAAGAATTTTGATTGTAATTTTGTCATGATTCAAAGAGTTTCTGGACCAGCAAATATGGGAAAATTGATACTCTTGTACCACAACAATGTCCATTTATCTTATCCCCTTTAGCATAACATTATTTATGGACGGCCATTTACCATTACAGGGAATGGAAATATTTATACAATAGGGTAGTTTCCTATTATTTTTTTATTGTCTTGATCGAAAGTTTATAACCTCTGGAGTACGTGTTTTAAACCGTTCGATTTTTAAATGACGTTAAGTATTTTTCCTCATTAATTAAAAAGTGAAAAAATCAATGGCGCAAAAACGCGACGGCAAACTATTGCATGCCGGTTAATCCTACGTGTGACATCAAACTATTTCCTCTACCTGCCACCAGGTGGTGCTGCGGACGCTTCCAAATAGACGCCGCACTCCGTTAAAGCTTATGAACAAGTATTGGAGGCATATTTATTCCGTTAATTAATTATAATTAACTTTTATTTATTTATTTAACATTACTTATGCAGTTGATTCATTTAAAATCAGTTAGTATTCCTTTCACAAGCATATCATGTAGTTCGCCTATCGCCGCACGACTTTCACGCCATGCTTCGTCGTAGCAGAAGACTCAGCGAGCAGGACGTCCTTGAGCCTATAAAATGACTAATGATACCATGTTTAACTGAGAATACTTTTCCAACATTGATAGTTTTTACAGGTTAATACTAATAAATATTCACTAGAGCTGAGGGGCCCTTAAATACAACGGTAAGTTCAGGAGACGAATTTTCCTATGCTTCGCAACGTAAACTACCTACCTGTTACGTCAGCATGAAGGCAGCGCACCCCGCCATTTCAGAGCCTTTTCAAATGGCCTTAAAATTAACATTTAATTCTCTAGTAAACTGAGATTTCTCAATACAAACTTTTTGCGTAAATTAAATACATTTATGGCAGGGCACAAATCGCAATTAATGAAGTCTGTTTTCTTTGATGAAGGAAACTACCCTATTCCACATTTGACCACATAGGTATAAGATGCATCTTTGTCCCAAAATTATGGCTCAAAAAATCTTATATGTGCAGGCTCAAGTCTTCTACTGGCTGAAGTTCACCAACAAATGTTATTTTAATCCCAGGTGGTCAGCATTTCCCATTTTGATGGCGATAATATTAATTTAAACTATTATTCACTCACTTGAATATGATGTTTATTATTAAAATGAAGGACTTTGCACCTGTGATTTCCCCTTTTGCATCGAATAAATATGATCCGCACAAAGGTATATTCCATTGTGATTCTTTCCATGAAAAATTGAATTAACTTGGTCAGTTTGAGTGAGAGGCCATAAAAATTTTAAGTGTTTGTTTGCAAAGTTATTGTCATGCTGAAATGGGAATGTGTCTTATATGCCAAAAAATACTCTAGTAAAAGGATTGAGGTGGTGTAAATTCCTTGAGATCAAGCGGCACTTCAACTAGATGTTTTTTTTCCAGAAAGCAAAATATATTAAGAGCATCAACTCACACGACACCAATTACATTGTACAATGCTTCTCCTTGTTAAAATGAAAATATTCAAACAAGCACGGCAACAGCAGTGGTACCCTCCATCATGGAAAAATGTCGTAGGCTTTTCCTCAGGTCTTGATGTGTCAAAGTACCGAAGGCATGACTCACATTGCTCTGAAAACATAATCCAGAAAAAATATTTCACCACAAATATAATACAATAAAAAAATAATATGTACTTTTTGTTGAAATAGGAGGTGGTTAGTAGAAAAGATGCCACTTGGAAGATGAATTCTTTTAATAAAAAAAATTCCACAAGTTACAGCCTGGAATACATCAGAACTGGATACCACACTTAAAATTAATACAGCACATTCTTCTTCTTCATACACAATCATTCTTCAATTCACTCATATCACACTAGCAGGGCTATTCTATAAATTGAGGGTACTATGTTACGCTGTCCCTATTTCCCTTCGTGAATAATGCCTTTTCTGATTCTGTAAATCCCACTGCGCTATATTACACCCAATCTGAGGTTGCAATATACCGCTGTGGCATTATCTCTCAAAAGTATAAGAAACATGGAAAGGCAGATTCCAAGTGGCCAATAGGAGGCAGTAATGAGAAAATATTTTCATAAAATCTGCTATTTGGGTAGAATTAATTGATTATTACCTCCAGATTTTTTTGAAATCTCAATATACTTATATTCGATATAACCTCTCAAAAATAAAACACACAAAATATTGTTTGCAACTGGGACAAAGTTGAAACAGTTGAATACAGCAAAGCTAATGTGCTGTATAGTGGACAACAGAATTTGGGTAGAGTTAATGTTGTTCAAATGTGAGTTTTTGCAGTGTTAATGTGCTTAATATCATATTATGTTTGGTCTTTTGTATAAATTTTGATAGTTGAAAAAGTTTCTCTAATCCCAGTCTAATTTTAAGCCTTATACTGGCAATGAACTATTTCCAACTTGTTTTTTGATGAAGTTATTGGATATATAACCCTATATGGGGGGTGATTCAAAAATAATTAATCAAGGACTACCTGCCTGGCAACTCTCGTCAACATCCTAGACCCGAAACTCGGACACTCCCATGGTAAGTCACAGAGATATTTGAATTCTAGTATAATTGACTTAGAAATTAGAGCATTTATGCAATCCTTTACGATGCTTTGTCTCCAAGGTTTGTGTGTGCTGATTATTTTCAACCTAAGACAAAAACCTTGAGGGGAAACCTAGAATTTGAGCAATTGCATATGATGATACTACAGGAAAGAGTACTGGGCTTGGAAGCATTAGGAATGTTAAGTAGATGCATTTAATGGTAGTAAAGGACAAGGGCAAATTTTCTATCAAACAAATAGGTACATGCATATAACTAAAGAAATAACAATAATGCACATTAGATGTTAGTTTATCTCAGCTAAAAAACTTCAATCAATTTCAATTGTATCGTTTTTGAATAAAAGACCACAGTAGTTATCTTTTTCAAAAATAAAACTGAGAAAACAACTTTATAAATACAGACAAATGAGACCCGTAAATTACAGTTTCACTATATTCATAATACTTTACTATGTAATAATGCAAAAGCTCCACACTTTCCACAGGAATTAGTTAAAAGCCAATTAAGTTCACTCTTGAGTGAATCCTTTGGAGGCAAAAATCAAGACAAGTAAGGTTGGATATCAATTTTTCTCCTCCAGTTAGACTAATTAAGACTCCCACTTGTCTTACACTATGGCTTTTCAAGAAATAGAATAATTTATACTATGAGTAAACTGTACTTTCTTACCTGTTTTGACTTCATTGACAAATTTAAATGCAGCAAAGCATGGGTCAGAACATAAGCTATACACAGGAGGATTACAATCACTATTGTCCACATTTTTCTCCAACCTCCTGGTCACAACTTCTGAGATTACAGGACGAACTTTATCACATACAGCACAGGATGCTTCTTTAGTTTGAGGTCTAGTTCCAGAACTTATATGGTCATACTGTTCCATGCAAGCAGGACTGCAGAAATCCTATTGATACAGAATCAAGTTAAATACAGTTAGGTCACCATCTTACAATGAATGTACAGGAAATACACATTACATCTAATATTTAATGAGAATCAATTTCCATATCAAATTATGGGTCTACTGTAATGATTCTACCAAATAAAAAGGTACCATTATATTAAGAGAAATAATTGTTACTTCCAAATACATGATATACTCATTTCAATACCTCCATTAAATAAAATAATTGTGAAAAATCAGGTGTGATGCAGCGAAAATTTGAACATAACATGGGCCAAATTAATTCGTTATTTTCAGCTAGAATAACATTTTCATTTGACCTAGGTTTTGAATTACTGCTTCATCACTAGGCTGATGAAGTACAAATGATGAATTCTGATAGAAAATACCATTTATTTTGGACAGTATCAACTACATATAAACTGTTTTACAAAATAGGAGAATTACAATCAGGAGGATTCCTAAGGTAATCTCCAGTTATTTATCATTCTCTCCCTTTAGAGCATGGATTACACAGTATTACATATATTGTATCTACCTAAATAAAAATTTTCACCTATCTTTTCAATTTTCCCACCTCAAAAAAGGCATTGCATTAGCTGTTCTCTACTAGTAAAAACATTCTTCCATGCATACACCTTTTCTTCCAATACTTTCAGTCCATTTTTGTCCTAAAATATGGAGTCCAGAATGTGTTCACCTTAACTTGTGATTACATACCCCAAGTTTAACCTCACCTTTTATCTATATATATAAAAATGAATGTATGTGTGTGTGTGTGTATGTCCTTTATGCATTACTACACCATTCATCGGATCGCCATGAAACTTTGGGAAGTTGTTGAGTACATTCCCGAAAAGAGGACTACGGAATCGATATTTCAATATCGATACTTTATCGATATAATATCGCTAAAGTATCGATACATTGATACATTATTGATACAAAATTGAGGTGAAATTATTTAGTTTTTTAAAAGGAATGTATCGTTGCAATATCGATACTGTATCGAATGTATATAATGTGTTTGTCCTTTATGCATTACTACACCATTCATCGGATCGCCATGAAACTTTGGAAAGTTATTGGGTACGCTCCGCGAAGGTTTCTACAAAATCGATAATTCAATGTCGATACTGTATCGATATAATATCGATAAAATATGGATACATTGATACATTGTTGTTACAAAATTGAGGTGAAATTATTTTGGTGTTTTTTATCAAAGTTTTATAAAGTATCATTACAATATCGATACTGTATCGATACAATATTGATAACTTCATGCATTACCACAACATTCATCCAATTTCCATGAAGCTTTGGTTAGTTGTTTTGTTCACTCCATGAAGGTTTATACAATATCGAGAATACAATATCAACACTGGAGACGGGATGTGCATCCCATTGAACTTGCAATTCATTGAAACACTCACGTGCAACATATTCAAATCATCCGGCATGGGACAAATATTTCAGAAATGCCAACTTATTGCTTGCGATGAATGCACAATGGTGCACAAAGCATCGCTCGAGGCTCTGGATCGATCATTGCAAGATTTCCGTTGAATCCTGAGACCATTTGAGAACGCATTAATATTGCTTGCACGACATTTCAGGCAAACATTACCTGTAATTCCTCGATTGACACTAGCGGATGAAATAAATGCTTGCCTGAAATATTCTACTTTGTGACGACATGTAAAGACGTTAAAATTATATACAAATATGCGTGTCCAGCTGCAAAACAATCGATCAGCTGAGATATATTGTATACCCATAAGAATTGTGAAATTAAACATACTTTAAACGTGCGCTTTCCATTTAACCAGAATGAGCCACAGCAACGCGTGGCCGGGTCAGCTTGTTTCTAATACAATCTCGTTCTTTTTTGTGATCTTATCTCATACTCATTCAAAGCAACAGTGGTGATGATTCCTAGGAAGATTGGCTGGTAAAGCTTTAGTCTGTAATCTTCAAATACATTCCACTCAATTAATTCACCATCTACTTTACCCCATACCCATGCTCCTCTGATGACTCAAATGCAAACGCAAACCTTTTCATCCTCCAGACTGAGAAATTCATGATTGAGTAAGACAGAATAATTTCAAGTAGTAAACCAATAAGTATTAAAACAGAGAAAAGAAGAACATTAAAACACATAAAAATAGCATCAATGAGAAAAGCTTCAAACACTTCTGCTTAACTCACCTTGAATTGGCCTTTGTCTCCTACAGGAGCAAGAAAACCTTCAGCACCATTAGAGATATCCTTTTGACAGTAAGTACATGTTTTGAGACCTTTCTTGAACTCTTCCAGGCATGTAGAACAACAAAATTGCTTGATGTTGTAACCAAAACGAACACAATATTTGCCCATGCATATTCTTTGTACACGATTTTTGCAATGTGAACAGCTGGCACTGAGCTGATCTTGATATTTTCCTGCAATAATATAACACAATGAGAACTTACTTTCATTAATTAAATGAAAAATCAATCAGAATATCTTATAAGATAGTAATACTTAGGGTCATTAATGTAAAGAATAAAAACATTATAAAAATGTGATAATTAGATAGTAAATGTAATATCAAAAATTACACACTAATCATTAGCCTAATATAAAATATTTTTTGACGGTTGTTTTAGAGTTAATCAATATTTTTAACAACACTTAATATTGGGATTCACCAATCAAGTTAGTGCATGCTTTTAAGTGGAATTTATAGCCATTTCTTTCAAGTAGGTTAGTTCTAATGGATCTGTGCCATTAGAATGAGAACAGCAATCTTCCCAGTTAAAGCTATGGCACATTTCATTTCATTATTTCACAGCCTTTCTCATAATTTTGAAAATATTTTAATATTATTTGGCTTTGTTTAAATCTATTCTGCACCATACGATTAAATAGTTCTTTCAATTACTGGCAAAATAAATTACATATTTAGATGACTTCTGAGTTCATAAGAAATACATTTGGGTTCTGTAGATATCAGGCAAGAGAGGTCTGGGCATAGCTATACCTGAAAAAACTTATCGTAGGTGTATCACATACACAATGCAAAAATATATTTTACTCAAGAGAGTTTGACATCTTTGATTAAAACCTGGAAGAAAATCAATTAGCTGTGGCTTCTCCTAACAATTATGAAGTGGTTTCCATTGCAAATTGTGAATGATATAAAAGAGAAAGTAATATGCATAACTATGAAGATGTTAGTGATAGAAGAATTGAATGGACAGATGTGTGAAACTGATCTTAGAAATGATGCAAGAGATGACCATAATGCAAAGTAAGTCTGGAGCACTTGAGCTCCATTTCCAAGAGGTGGTTTCACATGAACATAATTCCAACAAATTTCATTATAAACTTGCCATATTACTAAAAACTGGAATATAACTCATTTCCCACAAGAGTTACTGTAGCATGAAGAAAAAAAATTTTGGGATTGAGCGTAAAATCAACCAAAACGTAAATTAATACTCTAATATAAAAAGGAAAGTTGCAAAGAATACTGATATATATTGTAGCTTTGATTTGAGGTCTATAGATAATTAAGAAGCTGAACAATCACGAAGGACTACTTTGACTAAACTACTGTAAAACCTCATATTTACATCATCGGAATTAAGTTTTCCCGTAATTTACAACATTTTTATGGGATCCCATCCCATTTCCTGTATCTCCAATGTATTTAGAACCCTGTATTTACAACAAGACTGTTCCGTTTTCCCGATGTTTGCATTAGATACAAGTAACAATGCGATAGATTAAAAAAACAAAATTCCCTTCTATGACATTTAGTCATACATACCAGTCTATATAGAACACTGTTTTACCTCGTTTCGTGCATATACACTTCAAAAACAAGAGAGAGATGTGAGAATGTGATCGTTTTACAGAAGAACTTGAATTTAGCGGTGCAGCAGGGCAGTACACTGCGCCACTAGTGATGGAAAGACGAAATATCACTTGTGATCGTTTCAGCGATCATGAGTTTCTATCGTGATAGTCACTCGCTATTCCTTAAAAGATTCCTACTATGAAATGAATGCATACAGGATGCAATTTATAATTAAGGTACACCTGCGGGAGTATATTTAAGCTGTACCGAAGTTCATATTGTGAAAAATGAATTTTTACTCAGATATTATGAAATGTTACAAATACATGAACTGAAATGGTGGACGATAACAGGGGATCATTTGTTCGACTATCGCGTTGCATTAATTCAAAAGTTTTACTACTTGCTACTACAAAAAGAAACATATTGAAACTAGTTTTATCGCGTGAAAACAGCATTAAATAGATACAATTATTTTTCTGAGAAATTTTTTGCCATTGGATAACTGCTTGCGCTGGCCTACCAGCGAGGTAGCTCAATATTCTCATGTTTTGTTTATGTTATCCTCAATTACCACTGAAGGTAAATTTTATTTTACTTGGAAATGGATACCAATTACAATATTTTCAGATGAGTCGAGAGCTTACGGGTTTCTTCCTCATTTGTTCATTGCTCTGGACGACTGTTTCATTGGCATTCTAGATGCCATCCTCAGGTCCGAAGATCGCGTCCCATCAAATTTCCAATATCTTCGTTCCAAATATTTCCCATATCTTTGTACTATATATTTCTTATACTTCGGGCCTGAAGATTCCATCTGGAATGCCGGCAAAACAGTCGTGCAGTAAGATGAACCAACGTGGAAAAAAATGGAAACCCTTGAGTAATCTTGTAATCACCGTGGAAGCCTTCGCAGCAACTAGAATATTTTCAATTTAGGCATAAATACAAATTGTGGATTCTCATGATGCAACTCGCGCTGATATAGCGAAACATCTAAGATTACTGTTCTCTACAATGGATGCAATTATGAAAAATCCCGATGTGATTCAGAAACATGCTAGGCATTGGTCGAAAAAAAAAAAAAATGTCAAGAAATCATCGTATGAAGGATCACCAACTTAAAACGTGAATTTTAAGTTATAGATCATCAAATATTGCCATGAATGGCTTTGTCATAAGAGAAAATGCATTGCACAATGTATAAGTTTAAGAATGATGGATTTGACGACGTCCAATGATTGGTTGAAACATTGGTAGAAATATATCATACAAAAATAAATCAGGACAGCTCTATACTTTAAGAAATAATAATATTGCTTTAATTCAGTTTATCGGTGTTTCTTATTTATATATATAGTTTATACTGTTAAAGTTTGCATGTGAAACTGATAATTGTCCTTTTCCCACCATTTGTATTTTCCCACAATTTACACTTTTTTCTAGAGGTCCCCAGAAAAGCATTAATAAGGGGTTTTACTGTAATTACATAGGTAGTTCATGAAGAGCATAAGTGAAAGTAATCCCATACTCGTGGACAAAAAGTCATTGTCATGAAATAAATGGATATGTTGGAATTCTTAGAACAACCAATTTTTATCCCTAACACTCACTTTCTTCTGATAGCAATATTAGTCCAAAAACTTTTTCTTCCTGAATACCAACTTAAAATTTTACTTCTTTATCTCCACAGTAGTTTAATACCCTCTAAAATTCTACAAATCAAGATTTTTCTTTCTGATTTAGTAATTTTTCCTTAAAAAATAATTTTTATTAATAAATTAACATGATATAAAACAGTTTTCTATGAGAAACAAAGTGGGTGTATAAATTCAACTCTATCAGGAGCAGTATTAGATGGGATGGAATGAGCAGGATGGACATCAAGCTAAAAATAACTCAAGTTACGAAGGCATTCATGATGAAGAAACAGTTTCTATGTCCAAAGAAGATACTCCTGGAACAAGGAAGAAGTGAATAAGAAAATTCATGTGGGCAGTGGCACTAAATGGATTAAGGGAGTGGATCATTGGAAAGTTAACAAAAAAAATTAAGGCAATTGAATACTGCTGCTGACCCATGAACAGCCATTTAAATGTCAGAATTCCAGGATTTTTGAACTGATTTGAGCTACATTCACATTAAAAATTAGAGTTGAAACACCTGAATTTTGCTATATATGTACACCATTTCATACTCCTTTCTGCAGTTTACCCAAGTCAGTAAAATGAGAATAAATAAACTTCTAAATCAATAACAATATGCATGTTCCACTCACAAGGAGCACATGTCCACCAAATTTATGAATTTTATCCTCTAGAACAATTTTTTACACACTGCTGACAATTCACATACACTCCCCAGTTATCTGGATGATTCTACAATGTCAGCACAACTTCAATGCATTGTATCTTGCTGATACCTGAGATAATATACTGTGACAACAGGGTAAGGCATCAGAAGATGCATTAGTACTTATCAAAGGCTAGGCAACCTGAAAAGCTTCCAACTTCGACACTTAACAAAACTACAGTGAACTCACCTAAACAACCTTCATTACAAAATTCCATTGTTTCCCAAGACAGGCTCTTATCACTAGAAGTAGGTGGAGGGACAACCCGGTGACAAAATGCACACTCCAATGTGCGTTCCTTTCCTGACACTGTTTTAGGTTCAATTGTGATCCCCACATCATTCTCAGCAGCTATGTCGATTGTTGGTGTTGTTGGCACATCATCATCGGGACCCGTCTCATTTTGCTCCTGACTGGTCTTCGGTGGGTGCTTCCGTCGGAATGCATGGAAACATGGTGTTGTGCACATATACCGTGAGACACCATTAACCAACAAGTGATACTGACAAGGCCTCAACTGAAAAATGAGATCACTCAGGTTAAAGGCATTTGATGACTGGAATTTTAGGACTGGTAAATACTGCAAGTGAAATAATACTAACCCTACAACACTGATAACAGATCTTGCGAGGTGGAGTCTCTGTTTTTGGCTCAGCTGTCCATTCTGTCTCCCTTGCTTTATCAAGAATTTCACTTATTTCTTCCTCACTTCCCACAATTTGCTGCAATTCATTAAAAAAATAAAATTAATAAAGGAGGACAAAAGTGAGTTGTTACAGGGTTATATGTTTAAACACAGTGTGCAGTTGTGGTAGTCCTTTTCCTTCAAAATAATTAAAATTACTTTAATACTGTGAAGAGTTGCCTACTGACAGTGTACCTATGACAAACAGCAGACCTCTATGTCATCAATTCTGTGCTTAAGGGGATTAATGACCAAAAGATAAAACTATAATTTCTTATTCTGTTACTTACTTTACTCTATTTGTCAACACATATTTTTAATGATATTATGATTTATAATACTTATCCGTCAAATATCCCTATCCTTGCCCTGTGCTAAAAACATAATTTACAATATTTATATTATAGTGTACATTGACTCACAGTAATACAAAAACCATTATAACACACATTAGATCCCTTATGTTTACATTTTTGCATAGGATATAGATTATAATGCAACAAATAAAAACGTAACAAAAAATTTAGATGTAGGAAATATCAATCCTGCCGCGTGAACGGCGGTGAAATTCACATAAATTGCCATGCGAAAAATCCCCGCCGTCAATTCGATTCCCGGTCCAGGTGAATTTTTTCGCATGGCAATTTATGTGAAAAAATTTAGAATTTGCACATCCCAAACTTATACTTCTAAATCGTAACACCACTCATTTATTGCAACAACATATCCTTATGAATCCAGAGTCAGTGAGATATAACAATGACCATTTGAGTGAAAGATGAAGTAGAAACTTCATGTCATTATTCTTAAGAGGCTCATAGAATTGAAGAGTAATCTGCACACCCTGTCCGTTTCTAATATGTAATTGTCCGATATACCAATATACATTGATTGTTATTTATACTAACGAAAAGGAACTCTGCCAGAAAGCAAAAAGCATGGGACATGTGGTCATTGTTGTCATGTTCACCCTCCTCTGGGGGCATTTTGAAGATAGGTCAGTGCCAGGCATTACCTGGTTATCGCAAACGCTTACAATTTTTGGATTTTTCACATTTCTCATAAGCTTCCCTCATGGGGCCTATAGACCTCCAATGTCAACTTTGAAAAACTGATTTAAAAAATGAACTTTTTTAGTTTCCTATTTTCTCTCCAGCATTTGCTCATCTGACTTTTGCTACTTCATTTTTAACATTATAAAAGCCATGTTCTCTGAATTACTCCATCGTAAAGTCAATGTATATTGATAGTCACTCCGTTGATGGTCTTCTCTTCTTCGCTGGTCCTGGGTATTCCCACAATGAAGTTCTTGCAGTTTTCCGAAGATACTTTTTCAACGAGTGGAGTGAAAAGCCTCTCCACGATGGTCTTCTCTTCTTTGCTGGTCCTAGGTTTTCCCACAAAGAAGTTCTTGCTGTTTTCTGAAGATACTTTTTCACTGAGCAGAGTGACAAGCCAAGAGAATCAGCTAATCGCTGGTAAACTGGATAGCACTTATTACTTATTTTATCTTCTTCTAACTTAAAATAAAAACAAGTTATTCTTAAAATCACTCTAATTTCATACACAGGAAATGGGTAGCATCGTTTACTACACAAAACCTGAGAAAAACTGGAAACTATCATAAGCAGTATGTTGATTACAGTGATAAACCAATTTTGTCACGAGTGGTGAATAATGCCTTCCTTTGACTCAACACAAGGGTAATGTGGAAAAAGGAAATATGAAAGTATGTAAGAATGCAATTACATTGTCATAGACAACTGCTGACCCTTAGCCGGAGCTGAGCCCTAGTTCAGGGAGAGGGTGAATGCAGAAACACTGCACCGCATGGCCCACGCTTTTCGCTTTCCGGCTGAGCACCCTTTCGTTAGTATAAACACCAATCAATATAAATTAAAAGCATTCATTGAAATATTGGACAATTACCAAATAGAAATGGTCAGGACATGAGGATTAGAACGCCACCAAGAACGAAATTCTACGACGCCCCATTTTTTAGGTGCAAACTTTTTACATAAGTGATAACAACCTTTTTCCATGAAATATACAAACTTGAAATTCATAGCAAACATAAAAAATGTCTGTCTAACAATCATTAAACCTTGGTTGTCATTGAATACATTGTTTTTGGGTTATGAATCATCAAAGTTGGTCGAAAACCGTAAAAACCAGCACTTTTTGCATTACAACCATGTAAAAAATATTACAATGCTCCTATAAATTTTAAATTTACCGTCAAATAACGCTGAATTAAATAAGAAAAATGACGGTGTGATTAGTTTTTCTGTATACCTTCCGGTAACTTTGTTTTTTGTACCCTAACTCTAGTGCACATGATTTCTGCACCAACTGCCATTTTCAGAGAAAACTGAATTCTGGCATTTTTATATATTTTTGAATTTAACTTTAAGCCCTCTCATATTGTTAATGCGAAATAATTATGAAAAATAACACCATATATCACATGCATCAATAAAAGGAGTTAACAAGCAAAATTCAACTTCAAGACTGAAAAGGCTTAGTTAAAAACAAAATATTTAATAATCTAGGCCCTTAGCACCAGTATTTCTAATAAACAAACCTAAACCAACCTTTAAAGGTTTAAAGATTTTAACAACTTGGTGGTAAATTATCGCATTGTTCACTTCCAATTAGTTGCTACTCAACAGATCTTGACGTTATACGATATGTTGACGGTATTGCCGCTGCTGAATGGTATATTGTCACTGAAATAATGCGCCGACGATTGCACCGTGTAAAGCTGTCAAGCAAGCGTCCTCGCATTTATCTACGTTACGGACGTTCACGGACGACTACTCAAACGGAATCAACATGCGCAGTTTCAATGACCGTATAAAACGGCCTATACGTCGGAAGAAAAATGCATTATACGCGGGGCAGTCAGAAAGCAACGCCCCCTATTTTTTTCTCTTAAAATAATCTAGAATATTAAACTAATTTTGCATTACATTATAGCCACAATATTTAAGATTTTTTAGTCACTTTTCAATATAGTCTCCGCCTATTTCCACAGTTTTTGACTACCTTGACACAAGAGCATGTGTTCCACTGCGGTAAAAATCACGGTCTTTCTTCTTTAGTCATTGGCGCATAGATGTTTTCACGGTCTCCTCATCTTCAAAGCGATACCCACGAAGAGCTTCTTTTTGCGGTCCATACAGATGGAAGTCTGATGGTGCTAGGTCAGGGCTGTGGATGGATGTGGTGGATTAGGCAAGAGCCAATTTTTGCAACCTTGCCTTTGGTCTAGTGACTGTTGTGTGGTCTTGAATTGTCGTGCAGGAGAACATCTGCCCTTGATTTTCCGGGCGAACTCGCTGAAGACGTGATTTAAGTTTCTTAAGAGTGTTTACGTAATGGACAGAATTTATTGCGCACCCCTGATTCAAAAAAATCACGAGAATTACACCCTCAGAATTCCAAAAGACCGTGACTTTCCCTGCCGATCCCATAGTTCTGATTTTTTTCTTCCTAGGAGACGTTGGGTGATGACATTCCATCGACTGCCTCTTGGACTCGGGTACAAAAAAATGAACCCAAGTTTCGTCTCCTGTCACAAATTTCACCAAAAACCCCTTCCTTTCCACATTGAAGCGCTGCAACAGACCGGAGGCAGTTGTTGTCCTTTCCTCTTTATTCCAGTCGGTCAATATCTTTGGTACCCAACGTGGCCAAGCTTTTGAGTAGCCCAGTTTATCAATAATGACCATCACACTGCCTTTACCGATAGAACACAAGAAACAAAATTCAACAGTTGTCACCCGGCGGTCATTACAAATGATCTCGCCGACTCGCTGGATGTTGCGTGGTCACTGCAGACACCGGCTGGCCGCTCAGCCTTTCATCCGCCAATGGTGTTTGCGCTGCAGCTTCTGTGCAGCGACTAACTTATCTTCTTAAAGTGCTGACATCCACTGTTGCATCCCCATAAACCTTATTCAGCCTTTCATGAATGCGAATGGCTTTTTCTCCTTTCGCATTCAGGAGTTATATCACAGCAAGCTGTGTTATGCGTACGTTGATATCAGCCATTTTCTAAACTGATGCAGTACTGACACCCATTGACTCAGGAAGCTGTTACTACAGAGGACTATAGAAAAATACCTAATGAGTTGCGGCAAATTCTAATTTCTCACATCACAAACTTATTTAATGAGACAAAAATAGGAGGCATTACTTTCCGACTGCCCCTCGTAAATTGATTCCTTGTCAAAATAATGATACACATTATAATTAGTGAATAAATAAAAGCATTGAGAAATCAACAATATAGTATTACTTTTGAAAATCAGTTTTATCACTCACAAGAGAGAGAGGGTTGGCAGCGTAACGTAATTTAAGGGGGTGATCTTAGAGGATACTACGTAGCGTTACGGGGAGAGGGGAGTTTGAAAAAAGTGGGTAATCAGTGTCACGTACTGCATGGAAGACCCGGAAGACTCAAGTTAATTTTATCAAGCACAAGTGTAGTGTCGATTCTTTCAACTGACTGAGCGGAAATAGAAGACGTAATCCATTCATCTCCCGCGCTATTCCACATAATTCTCCATTTTGACTGGGTTGCTGAAAGGAAACGCTGAATACTTGAATGAATATCAAGGAATGGAACGCAAAGATAAACTGCAGGAAAGTAAGTACGCATGAATATCTCGACCCCGCATATTGGCGGCGTACGGTCTTTGAGCAAATGAGTCATTGTTCCTGCACGAAAAACGGACGCCAGGCGGATTTAGGGAGCTCGTCGTATCAGCTCCGTGGGGAAGCACTGTTGAATCGCGATAAGTTGGCGACAATGCTGATAAACGGCAGACTGCCACTCATCACGGTGGAAAATGGTGAGAAGATACTGGATTGCTTACATCAGCACTCCAGGTCGAAAGCACGGACTTAGAATAATCGTCGAAAGTCACTTCCGGTCAGGGTGGCGAAAGGAAAGCTTACTGGCAGCTGCTCGAACAGCTTTCTAGGGAACACTTCAGGGCTTTCGAGACGGTTAACGAACACAAATTCTTCACGGTTTAATTCTTGAGATTCTAAATATATCACTATTCAATCACTTACTACTCATGTTAATTTAGCTTTATCAGGGTGGTTACTGATAACCAATTTTCAAATTCCCTGATTTTTCCCTGTTGGCTTTACCAACTTCCCTGACAGATCGCCAAAAGGTCTCCTATTATTGGAATATTTTATTTCTGCTGAATTAAATTTTCATCAAAACTCAAAAAATGTTAAAAGCAGAAATCAATACATTAAAAGCTATAAGAATGAAAAAATATATTGAACCTCCACCCTAATGAAAAAAATTATTGAACCTTTACAAGTTAAGCCCTCACACAAATTGTGCACACTTTTAACACATTTTTCGCGGCCGTGTATCGTATATCCGTGGCCGTGTATGTTTCCTTCAGTAAAATTACAAATTGACAATGTCTAATTCTTCAAGGAAGAGGTGGCGTGTCGTGGTAGTTCCGGGAAGTTGAAGATTACTGAAAAGGCATCGAAGGGAAAGTTAATGGCCAATTCACTGGCGGACTCTGGCACAGGTATCACTAAGCTGCGCGAAAAATACAAACCAAAGCCAAGTTCCTGGACTGGATCAAAATCGGATGGCACGAGTGACTTTTAGAAGCGAGTAACAATTTGATTAACGTGGTCATAACCCCTAGATTGTAAGAGGGAACCAAAAATGTAAAAATATTTGTATATACAAACAAAACGTAATCGCGTCACTGCGAGCGAAAACAGGAGGCAATTAGCAACGGCAGCGTTATATTTAGGAATATCATATTTGAGGTGGTTTGTGACCTAACTAAATTGCTTCGAGAGGGTGCTAAGGGGGCCATTCAATAATTACGTCGAGCGTGAAAGGTGGAGGGGGTTGGGGTTAACCCTTCTTACTGTCTCATGAACGGGTGCATGGGAATGGAAGATGATCTTAGGTAAGATTTTGTTTACACGTGTGATCGTACTTGTATTACCGTTTTAATAATCATCGTCTCGTATTTTTAGAACTGCAAGGACGTATTTACTACATGTGCTCCAACTAACTCTCGACCTGAGTCTCGGAAGTTAGAAAGAACACGAGGTAAAATTTTCCGAACAACCTAGCCTTGGATTCCTTGTGATGAGTAGAATACACGGTGATCATGAATTTTAACACTATTAGGCAAATATCGCATTAAGGATATACAAAAGGGATACATTGTACGACTGATTCACAATTGAATGTTCAACGAATTGACGGGCTTATTCTATGCACTTCGGCGACGGACATTATTTTTAGTTGGTGAAATGTTTTGGTGAAATAAAGGGCGGGAAAGACTTCCCGGTAAACGTTATGGTAGGAAAATAACGAGAATTTCCTATCCCAGTTTCTCCCCGACTGTTACGAGAATTCCCTGACTATTCCCTGACTTTTCCAGATTTCCAAAATTCCCTGACGATCGCCACCCTGTTTATCCTTGGGATGGAGTGACATTTGGTCGCACGGGGCACGCAGTCTCAAAAACAGGTAAAACCAGTAACACCAGATCGGCAGACTAAACGTTTCAGTGTTGTGTCGTCACATGCCTTATTTCCAAAGAAGCGTACAACCAAAATTTGTCAAGTCGCCAAATTTCGGAATCTTTAACCAAATATCAGCATATTTTATTAGATCATTCGTCATCTGGAACAACAAACTACATTTCAACACATGAATTGAATTCTTTATGACATCCCTTTCCCTTCGAATGCTTGCTCCTCTCTTGTGGATCATGTCCTGTGTTTGCAGGTTAAAAATTATTGTGTGATTTTAGCTAACCAAATAATGCTACATGTTGAAAAGACGATTTTAACAGGCATTCTTATGGTAACATTTTTAAAGCACGGAAATTTGAAGCCGGGACCATCAGGTGAATAAATAGTAGTTCATTCTGCGGGTTGGCGGCATTTACGATTTACTGAGTTTCAAGTTTCAGCAACTTATGGGTATCTAAATACTCGCGCGTTAAATGAAAACGTGACGGTGTTAGACTTATCTATTTCTGTTGTAGAATATTTACGTATAAGCGTAACAGTTGTGCGCTACATCGATAAATCAGTATTTGTGGACATTGGGCAGTGTTAATATCCTTCTACAGCCGCAATCGAAAGTTATTCATCATCGCGACCGCAGTGGTAACAACCATCAGCGATGCCTCTTTAAGGCAACATCAAAAAGAGCGCGGGTGACGTTGAGAAAATAGTTGAATAAGGCATTCATGCATGATACCAAGAATGTACTCCAAGAATTTTTATGCTAGACGTCGCATTCGTAAATGACACGCTATGCAATCGAAACAAATTCATTTCCTGCGTTGTCATGTGTTTTACTGCAGATGTAAAGGAGTTTAGCGCTTGAGCATTCACAACGGATAATATCGAATAACGCGATTTCAAAAGAAATAATGAACATTTTTGGTTTATTAAGTTCCAACAATGACATTACACCGGAGAAAATAAGCAATGCCGGTAAATATTAGTGATAAATTCTGACGGAACCTTTTTTCGTTTCAAGCCTATTAAAAGATCGCGAGTCTGCGACGACTGGGAAAACCAACAGAAAATAAACGAACTTGACACGTGAACAACATCGTTGTTGTTCACGTGTCCAAATTGTCAATAATTTTGGGTAAAACAAAGGAGAAATGTACACTCTCATTTCCGTCATTAATATTATCTACCTTAACTGATAATTCGTTTCGACCATTTTCGAAGGTCCAGGGAGAATAACGTTCGGAAATGATTTTATTATAAATACAGTAACTATTAACAGGGTATGTTCCCTGATATGCAATATAATGTGTGCGATTGTCCATCAACTTCATGTTGGAAAAACTTGTTCAACCCGAAGGTTGGTTTTGACAGGTGAGGGCAGAGCTCACCCCGTACTAAGGCAATGGCGTGTGAAATTCACACATTCAGGGTAGTGGGGCCACTTCCTTTCCCTGTTTTTCCCAAGAAGTTCTGACACGCAGAAAATTCGAATCGCGTGGAGTTTAGGTGTCCAGAAAGGCTCCTGCCGAACCAGGATTTGAACCCGGTACCCTCCTGTCGGCAGTTCAGCACTCAACCCACTAAGCCACCAAGACCCCCTTCACGTTGGAATAAGTTTAATTTTTTGATATGATTACGCAAGGGTTTCTGGGAAACGCTTATTGATATGGTTTTAAGATTGTCTACTGTAAGTATACACTCACGTTCTCTCTTATTCGTTCGATAAGGAATTCAGTTCCCAATGAGAATAAGACCAAGATAAGCGGGAGAGAGCGAACGAAATTTTTGGGCAAGTCCAAAACGGGAAAATCAATGTAATGAAATCATGAATCATGAGTCCTCCTCAGTGGGAAGAAACTATTGAAAGTGGTAACATTCACCTACATTGGAGGCACACGTCTTGGGACTGAAGAAGTACGACGGGCATCAAGCGAAGAAGTGTTCAAGCTAAAATGGCGTTCACGATGAAGAGACAGCTTATATATTCAAAGAGAATACCACTGAAGACAGGGAAGGAATATGTAAAAACGTTCGTGCGGGCAGTAGCACTCAACGGATAGAAAGTGTGGACCATTAGAAAAGCGGACCAGAAAAGACACGAAGCCTTTGAAATCTGATGTTGCGGAAGGACTCGGATGATAAAATGGTAAGGATTCACGAAGTATACAAAATAACAGAAGAATAAAGGGCTCTGTGGAGCAGCACGAGGTAAAAAAATAACAAGATGAGTTGAGCAAACCTTGAGATACCATGGATTTGTGAATAACATACTGGAGGGTAAAAGAGAAGGAAAGAGAAAGGCGAAGGGACAAATTATACTTAGAACAAATCAATAGGGAGACTGGCAAGAAGAATTAGGGTAAGTAAAAGAAATTGCACAGAACAGGGAAGAATGGAGATATATAATTAACCAACCTTAGGATTGATATACTGACGATGAAAACGTTTTCCAATTCCACTATAGGTATTCATTTTATGTAACTAACTCCTCGTCACTGAGAGACCTTGGATATCAAGGGAACACTATGGCACTCTAAGAATCGGATGGGTGGACCATTGGAAAAGCGGACCAAAAAAGAATGGACGCTACAGTCCGCAAAAACAAAAGACTTCCAAGCAACCACGCTAAATCACATACCTATAATTCTCTGAGAAAAAAACACGTACTTTGACACGACCGGGATGAGAACAAGGAGGTTGGAATGTACAATTCTAACCTCCTTAGATTCCACTCACCTTGCACCAATTGCTGCTCATTGTTAGTTTCGTGTTCGGCAAAAACATCAGTGATCGCCAACCCGGCTACCCGACGGAACAGTTTGATGAAACTGAGAGCACTAACGCGAATTAATTTCTCCCACCGCGACATGTCGGTGAATGACTTTTCAACGCATAACTGAATTAAGCTAATCTGATTAAGAAATCAAGAGTTAATTATTTGTCAAAACTTGAAAATGCTTTGTCAGTAAAACGCATTGTTGATGGCAACAAATTAGTGGGTTTTCATTTGGAAGTAGCAGTCGAGATATACCAAGGTATACAGTTTTGCGCCCTGGTATAAAGGTTGTCATATCGCACCACCTAACCCACGTGCTTAATCCTAAATCAAACGAAACATTCATGCCTGAGACGGGGTTCGAACCCGCGACCTTATAGTAGGGTATCCAATTCGGCGAATAAATGTCCTGGTTACCGCGACTGTTTATCGCCGTAATTATTGTTCTACTAAAAACAGAAGTGGTGATGTAGGTAGTTTACGATTTCTTAATATTGATGCATGCTTGGAGTTGGTTAAGCCCTTTCCACTATGTAGCCGTCTGGCGAATCTGATTTTTTTCATGGAATGTCGAGGAAATTTGTTTCCCGGGTAAATTGTGTGATTACGATACTCTGTGATGTTGCAGATGGGCAGGCAGCTTTAATCAGGGTTTATAGGAGTTTTCATTTTCATTTTCCCTGACTTTTCCAGGATTTCCAGACCATTATTAGTGATTTTCCCTAACTTTTGAGAGCCTGAAAACTCCAAGATTTCGGTCATTTATAGAGATAAAAGTGGTAGTGAGTAAGCAAAGAAGTCTAAACTTATGAAAAATTGTAGGTTTATTATCATATTAATCATATGAACTTCCAGTAATAAGAGATCAACAACTTTAAGTCAACAAAATAAAAATTATCATTCCCTTACATTGATATGCCTCCAGAAAGAAAAATACATGCAAAGAAGGCTAACCTGGCTTTTCCTTCAAACCTGATGTCATGTTAAAGTAGCTCTTTGAATCTATCTTGATTTTTTCTTCCTCACATCATCTACAAATTTGGCTAAGTGACTTCAAATTTGACTGAGCTTAACTTTTTCCTCGCCAGAGGGACAAAGCGAAGCATTCCTGGTGAAATCGCTAGCGAATGAAAATGAAAATATGAATGCGCACACCTTTCGCCAATCTATTCACCAAATCATGCAGGCTATAGCCAGAAATAACCAGAATAGGTCCCCTGGGCTGCCTCCACAGCGAAGCCAGCCTGAGGCCAGCCGTCCCCTCCTTCACCCTCCTCCTCCACTCCTATGTGCAGTTTTGATCTCTTGGCATTTTCAGGTGATAAATTTAAACATTTTGAGATTTTTCCCTTACCACACGTTAAATTCCCTGACTTTTCCAGGATTTCCAGGTTCCTATAAACCCTGTTAATAGACTCAACAAGGTAGCCTCTCAAGCTCAAGGGGCCGTGGGAGATGATTATTTTTTCGCTTCCGAGTGCTGAGATGATGGAGATCGTTTTTCCGTTGACCGGTAGAGTTACCAGAGCCGGCACCTACCCAACCAGCCATATTTTTATTTATTGTCTCCTCTATGCTTCAATTCTTAGCGCAGAGGTGATGAGGCAATAACGATCCTTCCCCTTCATCCCCTCCGTCCGGGGAGTTTTCGTACCACTAGTACCACTGCTGACCACTAGACGCAATGTTGCCATTTCAACACACGATTGGACCAACTGTTTGGTAGACTCCACATTATACCATGTGGCAACGTGGATTTTCCGGAAATGCGCCCGCTACGATTTTCTAAGAACCGAGCCGGTCTGGCCAGTCTGGCCCTAGTGGGGTTCGTAGCTGCAGGAGAACGCGTCCGCGCGCGGCCGCGGTCCAAGTCATGAATGGACTTCATTTTACCGTTGATTGGTTGTTGTGACAACAGTTTAGCCTTAAGAACTGCAACAAATAGGAGGTGGTCTCAGCTGGTAGCTTGTCTTGAGCGTGTTAATGTCTAAATGTGGTAATTTGAAAGTAATATACGTTTGTGCCTACTATAGACCACCCCATTCCGATGTACACTCAGTATTAGGACTCGAGAAACAGATCAGGTACATTAATTCCCATAGCAACGAACGACAGATTATTGTCGGAGGAGATTTCAATACACCATCGATAGATTGAAAAACATGTAGTCATAAGTCTGGGGGTGGGACAAAGAAATCTGCTCGTCATTGTTTAACCTGTTCGCATAATACGCAGTACATCAAATAGTAAATTTGCATAATAGGGGGGAGAATGCTCTCGATTTACTTGCCTCGAACATCCATGAAAAAGTTATTAAAGTTAAAAATGTCGATGGAATAAGTGACCACAAGGTAGTACACGTTAAATTATCCCTCAATACTGACAAAAATACATAATGAAACTCAATGGTAATACTCCACACTAATTTAATCATGGTCGACCCGGGTTTCGGTAACTCAGTGCCATTTTCGGCACTGAGTTGCCGAAACCCGGGTCGACCATCATTAATTGAGTGTGGAGTATTACCATTGAGTTTCATTATGCATATTAAAAACTTTCACTAAGTTACGCCTGAAACGACTGACAAAAATGTTCAATTAAAAAGAAAGATTTTCCTTTTAAGTAAAGCAGATTTTAACGGATTTAGGCGTGACTTACAGACTTCTTTTGAAAAATTTT
This sequence comes from Platycnemis pennipes, assembly GCA_933228895.1. Classification (NCBI taxonomy): domain Eukaryota; kingdom Metazoa; phylum Arthropoda; class Insecta; order Odonata; family Platycnemididae; genus Platycnemis; species Platycnemis pennipes. The sequence continues at coordinate 97,271,095 of OW121848.1, read as the reverse complement.
AAACATCAGAAAAAATAGTGATACAGACAATACATGGAAAGAGTTCCTCCAAATTACGCGGTGAGTGAGTATAAGAGTGAGAATAGGGAACCAAGGTGGTACAACGCGGAGGTTAGAAAATGTTTAAAACGCCAACGAGTTATCCACGCGAAACTAAGAAAAATGTAGCTAATAGCGATCTAAAAAAATTATCGAACGTTTCATGTAAAGCAGCCGCAAAAACATCCCTTAGAAAAGTACTTGGAGAAGAACTGGAGGGGAATCCGAAAGCATTTTGGTCATATGTTAGGGAAGTACAGGGAACTAAAATGTCAACGGTTAATTCCCTGAAAAGGTATAGGGGCGAAATATTTAGATAAGGCGAATTTGTTGAATTATTTTTCCAGAGCGTTTTTAATCAATCTAAGCGTAGTTTGCTCGAAACCATACCAAACCGATTTCAGCAAATAATGCCCCCGATCGATAAATGTATCTTGTAGCGGAATCGTATCCTTACTAAAAAATGTTGGCCCGAACAAGTCCTCAGGTCCCGATGAAATTCCAGCTCGTCTGTATAAAGAAATAGCTCTCGAAATGGCACCGTATCTTAAAGTAATATTTAAAAAATGCCTCGAAGAACACGCGGTTCCCAAAGACTGGAAGATAGCAAACGTGACCCCAATTTTTAAAAGTGGCGATAGGGAAAATCCATCGAATTATAGATCAATATCAATAACGTCACTGTCGTGCAAAATTATACAGCATATGATAGTTACATCAATAAGGGGACACCTCGATAGCCAGGATTTATTGATAACAAATAAGCATGGGTCCAGAAAGGGACGGTCTTTCGAAAATCAATTAGGTCTTTTTGTTCATGATATTTTAGTTTCCGGAGAAGGTAACGTACATGTAGACGCAGCGCTTTTAAATTTAGAAAAGCGTTTGACAAGGTTCCCCACTGTAATTTACTCGCGAAGTTAGCATCATACGGGATAGACAGTAATATGGTAGGCTGGATAGGAAACTTCCTACATGAACGCGTTCAAAGGGTGGTATTAGATGGTGTCACCTCAGGCGAAGTAAAAGTTACATCGGGTGTTCCCCAGCGTGATAGGCCCAATTTTATTTCTTCTCTCCGCAAATGACTTGAATACAGTAGCTAAAAATAGCCAGATCCGTCTTTTTGCCGATGATGCAGCAGTCATCGTTGGTCATCAATCCTCATATCTGTTTGACGCAGCTCTCCACTGGGTCCTATCGGCTAATCTCTTCATATTTACGTATTTCTTCTGATGCAGTAGTGTATAAGGAAATAAGAAATTAAGAGGGTAGTCAGCCTTTAGCAAGGATTTGGATGCGATTGATGATTAGTGTGATAGTTGGCAGCTAGAATTAAATTTGAAGAAATGCGCGATAAAGAACTTTGGGAAAAAGAATAACTTACCCCGGAAAAATTATTGCATCAAAGAAAAGAAAATATCTAACGTAAAATTTATTCAATACTTAGGCGTCACCAACATTGAAGACATGTTGTGGGGGAAACACATCAGGGAAATAACTAGTGTAGCAAACCATAGATTAGGATTCGTAAAAAGAGTTCTAGGCAAATGCGATGAGAGAGTACTAGAAAGAAGCTATTTTACACTTGTCAGACCTCATTTAGAATATGCCGCTAGTATATGGGATCCGTACGGGGAAGCTATGATAAAAGAATTAGACCGTGTGCAAAGGAGATCCACTAGATTTGTTAAAGGCCGCTATGATAATTGTATAAGTGTTACGAGTTTAATAGAAGAACTAGGCTGGGAATTTCTATCAGAACGCAGGTTGAAATTTAGGTTAAACCTTTAAAGTAAATTCGAAACCGATTTGTCGAATATTTTAAGTCGATAATTCTTCTTCCCGTTACTCCACCGGATATGCCTTCGTTTTTCCCTTCTTCGGCAATTGCCATATCGTCAAATGAATCATGCAAAGTTTCATCAGTTACTGAATCGTCAATATTGGATGGGATTTCTTCAATAGCGCAATAAGTTCCTCCTACGTGCGACTCTGTTCCCATTATTTTGAGACGCCTGTTTCGGATAATAGAAATTTGCATACTTACACATGAATATATCATTACATTAAGATAGTGTTTTCACAAAAAATGACAATATTTACCTTTTTTCTTCCCTCCGCTTGGCCAAAAATTCACCCTTTCTTTTTTTCCTCGCCGCAGAAAATATCAAGCGACTGCCTACTTTAATTTTCCGATATCGGTACGCTTCCGATGATATTTCGAGACTTGACAATTAGTCAGTTTGACTATTACTACACACCCCGAGAGCGATAACCTACACAGAGACTCAAGAAACAACCCGTCAGTAAATCAACCACACTCCGTCAATCGCCTCTATTCCGCCCGCCTTCACTTTCCCTTCCCCCAAGCTCCAACACCCCTTCTTCCTCAAGCGTACCGTTTTAGGATATAGGGTAGAGGGACCATGCCACTTTTTGAGTAGCGCAGTAGGCGGAGAATATGTGAACTGTTTAGTGATTTGCACGATGCTCGAGGCGCATCCCGGGGCTGAAGTCGGCGAAAAACATAAATTACTTTTAGAATATTTCAACAGCGTGTCTTTTAATTAAAATCAATAATTTTCAAGGATCCAACAGACTAAGCTTGAAACTTGTACTCTATGATAATGAAAGTTAAAAAAATAGCACGTCTGTCTCCCAATATTTGAAACAAAAAGGCCTATTTTTACATCGAGATATATTTTTAACTAGGCTTATTACTTAAAATCTAGGATTATAGAGTAATAGTTTGATACTTTCTCTTTTAATTACTGAAAACAGCATTCCAATATCTAGCTTACTGTTGGAGCAATCTTCCTTGAAAAATAAGTCTGAAAAACAGCTATGTCCTTGAGCTTAAGGACACGGCCCCTTAAGAAGCTACCCGCCACCTCTTCCTCACGTATATTAAAAATTTAAACAAATATCGCATTCAGAAATTTACACCAACAATGGCTTCCGTATGCGAATTGTATAATCCATCACCCAAAATCAAAACACACTGAACTTCCATTACTTGGTGATATTCGCCTTCGCATAAAACACTAATGCCTAAACTCAATGTCCAGACATGGAATCCTTTTTCACCCTAGATTTGGATTATGGATTAGAATTGGTCGATGGGTCATCTTCCCTTTTTTCTTCATGTACACAGCCTTACTCTCGCCATAATTTCTTGACCAGCGCCTTACGTTAAATTTAAGCGTTTGAAGCACTTAGCGCAAAAAGAGAATACGTTCACCCGGACGTATGTCGCAGGTAGTAAGGAAAATTAAGATATTTAGCGATCCCTGATGGCTATTTTCATGGAAATCAATCACACGATAGCCTTACTTGCAATAAGTTCATATCATTTTTGCACTGAATTTTTGATTCTCCCAATAAACTCAAACTACTAGAACAATAACTGAGAGACATTCTAGGCCGCTTTCTTAAACGTTTTCGAACCGAGACTACGGTTTTTACATACACTGGTCGGTATTGAACCATCTTTCCTGGCTTCAAAACCACTTCAAGTCGGAGGGCAACGAAGGAGATCGTGGAGCCAATTGGGCTGAGTAGACTTTAGCGTGTTTCTATTTATATCAAAATCGTGCGAAGACATAATTTTACTACCATGGTTTTGAGCTGAAACAGAGATAAGGCACACACCTTAAATGAACACGAAAATGAGTTGATCACATTAGAAACAAATACGTAGAAGTGCAAGAATTTAGGGTTTGAGGAGCTGCTAATGTCTAGGCAATATCGCACCGACTGGCATAAAACTAATCGAAATAAGAATTACATAAGGCAGGACAACATAGAGTATTAACCTAATTTTTCTCTGATTCCCAATTAAGGATAAATTTGCACAATTTCATCAACATGAAAATCACACACCCAAAACAATTATCCAACGATTGGTCTAAGATTAATCGACTCGCGTCATTCATTATGCTAACGGTAAGACGATGGAGGCGCAGGAAACGCTGTCTCCACCTCAACTAGAAGCGCAATATCGATCTCTTCGGCAAGCTATTCCACATAGTCAAAGGCATCGCCGCTGGAACGGTAAGCTGCACGGGAAACTTCAAGTTGGCGCCTATGACATGCCGAAAATAACGTCGTTGAGAATACTTCACTAGCTGCCAAATCCGATAAATCGACAGAAAAACATTGATGGAATGAAGGAGGCTCCGAGCTCAACGGCTGCACACTAACGTTTAACGCGGGACCGGGACTAATGACGTGACTAGAGGGAACCGTTTCCAAGATAGAGGGGGGGAGACGGACGCACAACGAACAGACGGATGGGCGGACAAGAAACAACATTTAAGCAACTTTAGTAATGATAATTCCGTAATTATTACTACTAGCTGAAGGTGCCCGTTGAAATTCAACGGGAGGGAGAAAACTCAGATGTACACAGAGCATTTAGAAGTTTTAACATTTTTGGTGAATGCGCGATACCTAACTAGTGTATTGGAGGTATCTAAGTTTCAAGGTCTATATCGAAACCATAAGATCCAAAAACACAATACTGTTAATGGTTATTTACACAATTTAGGGCAACATTGAGAGCTTGAGCACTAAATCGATTGAGAGAATAAGAAAGTTAAAAATTCTTCCCGGTGAAAACCACCTCAATTAAACTCTCCCAAGAACACAATGGACTTGAACAATAGATAACTGAATTCTGGCAACTACGGGTCCCGGGACCAAATTAATGGGACGGGTGTCGTGCCCGGCAGCAGGGTAAGCAAGGACTCTGCGGTCGTCATCTCACGAAATCCTTGAACGAAAAAAAAGGTAGCAACGGCAGCAGCAGCAGTGAAGAAGAAATCAGAAAAGAGAACAACAATGCTAAGGATCGGGGTGTGGAACGTTAGGACGATGTTACGGACAGGAAGACTAGAAAACATTAAGCGTGAAATGGAGAGGGGAAAGATCGATTTATTGGGATTAAGCGAAGTAAGATGGAAAGACCAGGGGACTTCTAGAGTGAAAAATACAGAGTTATATTCAGTGGAGGGAAAGAGATCCAGCGGGGAGTCATAGTTGTATTGAATGCAAGATTACGAAAAAGGGTGTTGAATGTGGATCAGGTATGCGATAGAATACTGGTTATCGAAATCAAAGCGAAGCCGGCGAATGTAGTCGTAGTACAGGTTTACATGCCGACAAGGGGACATGGAGCAGAGGAAGCAGACGAAGTATATGACTAGTTGGAAGAATTAATAGGGAAGGTAAAGGGCAGTAAGAACCTAATAATTATGGGAGATAGGAACACTATAGTAGAAGAGAGGGACGGAAGTGAAGTAGGGGAGTATGGTCTGGGTGTAAAGGCCGTTTACACGGTCACTGAAACTGCGCAAGTTGATGTTGATCCAATTTGAGCAGTCGTCTTCGAAAGTCCGTGACGTAGAAAATTGTGAGGACGCTTGCTTGACAGCTTTACACGGTGCAATCGTCGGTCATTATGTCAGTGACAATATACGATTCAGTAGCGGTAATACCGTCAATATATCTCAGAATGTCAAGATCTGTTAAGTAGCAATTAATTGGACGTGGAAAATGCGATAAATTACCACCACTTTAAAATATGATTTAAAAGCCATAGTCTAAGCATGATAGTGGAGACCCTAGTCCCATAAACTTAGCTCAAAAATAGCACCACGAACGAACGGATGTGGGCCAAGGTAACAGCTTCTTTCTTTAAACACGAAATTTAAGCTTCCACGTGATTAATCACCCAGCTCATCATTATTGCATTTTATCCACTACCTAAGGAGTTGAGTGCAAACAAAAACACCCAACTCAATCGTCAACAACCTATTGAATTGCTAGAATTCCCCAGGCAGCTCGTTGCCGCTACATCTGCACCATCTACTGTGAGAAATAAACTTCAAACTTGAGCGAACGCGTGTCAGATTAGAACATGTTCTAATTTGCTCGCAAACGTTCGCACAGTAGTCGCTTTACACGGCTCAATATTTCTTGCGCAAGTGTTATCGCAACAGCCTGCGCAGTATCAATGACCGTGTAAAACGGCCTTCAGAAATGACCGGGGCGAGAAAGCAGTGGTGTTCTGTAGGAGGAATAATTTAGTGATTACAAACACGTGGTTTAAACACCACCCTAGGAGTAGGTACACAAGGAAAATGCCGGGGGATACGGGAAATTACCAGCTACATTATATCATGCTTAGGCAAAGAATCAGGAACAGCGTGAAGAATTCGCTATTTTTCCCAGGCGCAGATGCACACTCCGACCAAAACTTGGTAGCAAAGAATTATGAGATGTAACTAAAAAAAGGAGAAGTAAGAATGAGAATAAAAAAGTGGGACGTGGGAGCACTGATTGGAACGAAGAGGAGGGAATATCAGGAGATTGTGGACAGATGCACGAGAGAAGAGGGAAGAAGAACAATAGATGAAGGGTGGGAAATAATAAAGATGGGCATGAAAGAAGCAGCTGAGAAAACAATTGGAATAGCAGACGCTAGAAGGATCAAGAAACCATGGGTAACAGCAGAAATGATGGAAAGGATCGAGGAAAGAAGGTAATGGAAAAATGTAAACACAGAGCTAGGCAAAAGGCGTTATAAGGATATAAACAACAGACTTGGGAGAGAAACAAAGAGAGCAAAAGAAAAATGGAGACGGCAATACGAGGAGGTGGAGAGACTCCAGACAAAAGGAGAAATAGGCAGTCTGCACTCAAAGGTCAGAATGTTATCGGCCTTCAAGAAATGAAAAAGGGTCCCGTGCATCAAAGACAGCAGGGGAAATTTAGCGATGGAACCATAGGATATCCAGAGTAGTTGGAGGTAATATGTTAAGGAACTGTATGATAGCGAAAATAGGCCTAGGAACTTGGACATAGAAGTGGAAAAGGACGTAGATCAGGATGACGTGGGCCTAGGAATACTGATAGTGAGATAGATAAGGCATTGTGAGAAGCCGGAAGTCGGGTAAATCGGTGGGGATAGGTATCATCCCAGCTGAATTTCTGAAGAACCTAGGAAGAGGGGAAAGGGAAAGATTTTAAGCACTTATTCGTAGAATATACGAGAAGGGGGCTTGGCCGGAGGATTTTGTAAAAACCGTGCTGATACCTATACCGAAAAAGAGGGAGACAAAAGAATGCGAAGACCATTGAAGGATAAGCTTGATTCTGCATGCGGCAAAGCTAGTGCTTGGAATCACCAACAAAAGAATGGAAAAGAGAGCAAACGAATTTATAGGCGAGGATCAGTTTGGATTTCGGAAAGGAAGGGCCACTCTGGATGCGATTGCAGCGACGAAAATACTTGTGGACAGGAATCTAGAATATAATCAGGATGTACTCGCGTAATTTGTTGATTTCGAAAAGGTGTTCGACGGAATGAGGTGGGAAAAGTTAAAGGGAACATTGCGGAAGATAGGAGTAGACAGGAGACTGATCCCAAATTATACATGGAAGAGAAGGCGCAGGTGAGAGTAGCCTATGGAGAATCGGATTGGGCCACAATAGTGAGGGGAGTTAGGCAGGGCTGTCCGTTATCGCCGGTACTTTTTAACATATACTCGGAGAGAGAGGCTTGGGATGAGCTTGTAGCTGGACTAAAGGTCGGGGGAAATTGATAAATCTGTGAGTTTCGTGGATGACCAAGCGCTAGTCAGCCAGTCAGCCCGTGGCTTGCAAAAAAATTCTTGATGCGTTACAGGGACAGTGTGAAAGATACGGGATGAAGATAAACCAGAAGAAAACAAAAGTAATGCGATTTTCAAGAACAAAAAAGGACAGTATAACTATAAAAGTAGGAGATCAGAAGCTAGAGCAGGTAGAGCAATTTAGCTATCTAAGAAGTGTGCTGGACGAAAAAAGGTATAGCAGCATTGAAGTGAGAAGGAGAATCACATTGGCAAAAGAGGCCTTTACTCGTAGGCGTGAACTAATGACAGGGGGTTGAGTAGGGAAGAGAAGAAAAGACCAGTGAAAAGTTTAATGTGGACTGTTGCACTCTATGGTGCGGAAACGTGGGCTTTGCGAAATCAAGATGAAAATAGACTAGGGCTTTTGAGATGTGGGTGCGGAGAAGGATGGAGAAAGTAAAGTGGGTCGAAAGGAAAACGAACGATGAAGTGCCAGAATTGGTAGGAGGAAAGAAATTTGTTAGATGAAATTAGGAGAAGGCAGAAGGTGTGGATGGAAAAGGTAATAAAAGGGGATAGCGTTTTGAAAGAAGTGATTGAGGGAAGAACGTTGGGAAAGCGGGGATGAGGGAGGAGAAGAACTGGTAGCTTGGATAGAATGATGGGAGGCAGGAGGTATGAGGGGCTGAAGAGGGACATCGCACAGTGGGCTGATATCGAAAATACCTGGCCAAAATTCAAAAATTAATTTTTTCTGAAAGCTGAAACTTTGCATAAATATTCTCAAAAGACCTGTGCATCCGATAATCCAAGACATTTTCCTTATTACTCAACGATTAACTATTTGCATGAGGTCAAAAATGCACAAACTTCGCAAAAATGGTCTACACTCAATTTTCTCACGAAATCTTTGAAATCAAGCCCTTGCTGAACCTTTATGGGTGAATAATTGGCATAAATGGTGATGTAATTAGTTGAATCAGTTTTTTATCTTTGTTTTAATGTAGTCTACTTACATTTTTGTTATTATTTACCGAAGATATTAAACAAAATGGCGGACCTCATTCTCGGTCATTTTTTTAATATCATCATCATCAAGGGTCAACTTTCCTAGGACTGGTTTGACGCAGCCCTCCACTCGATTCTTCTATCGGCCAACCTCTTCATATTAACTTAGTTCCTCTCTTTCACGTCCTTTACGACCTGTTCGATGTATCGAGGCCTGCCTTTTCCACTTTTCCCGTTCACTTTTCCTTCGACGATTGTCTTCATCAGGTCATCGTGTCTTATGATATGGCCGATTAAGTTGTCCCGTCTTCTTTTTAGAGTTTTCAGCATACCTCTTTTCTCCCACTTTCTTAGGACTTCTTCATTTGTCACTCGGTCGATCCATTTTACCTTCATCATTCTTCGATAGCACCATATTTCGAATGCTTTCACCCTTTTCTTCTCCTCTGCTGTAATCGTCCATGCCTCTACTGCCGTAAAGAAACATGCTATAGATATACGTTTCGATGAATTGCTTCCTTACTTCCAAGCTTGTATTTCCAGCTCTAAATAGATTCTTCTTTTGATAGAATGCCCTCTTTGCCTGGGCTATACTACTATTTCTTTCTTGCTTCGTCCATCTTTGGTTACTCTGCTTCCCAGGTAACAGAACTCTTTCACCTCTTCCAGTTTCTGTTTTCCTAGTATAACGTTGGTTTTGGCCTCCTCTCTCTTGCTGCACACCAATATCTTAGTCTTCTTCTTATTGATCATCAGCTGATGTATGGCCCTTGTCCTTTCCATGGTTGTTAGCATCTTATTCAGCTCCTTCTCTGTCTCTGCTATGAGAGTTATGTCATTAGCGAATTGTAGCATGCTGATTGCTTCCCCGTGCATGTTCACTCCAGAACACTTCTCCTTGACTTCATTGATGGCTCTCTCGATGTAAACATTAAAAATTATGGGAGACAGTGCACAGCCTTGTCTAACTCCTTTTCTTATTCTTGCTTATTCACAGCTGGGTCCAGATTTTATCACAGCTACTTGGTTTTTATACTGTGGATAATTCTTCGGTCATTGTACGACACTCCAATTCCTTTCAGAATTCCAAGTATTAAATACCAATCCACGTTGTCAAAAGCCTTCTCTAAATCCACAAATGCAATGAAGGTTGGCTCGTTCTTCTCCATTCTCTTCTCTATAAGCAGCCTTAGGGCCAATATTGCTTCCCTTGTACACCTACTTTTCCTCAATCCGAATTGATCTTCATCCAGGAACTCCTCTGCTTTTCGTTCTATTCTTCTGTAGATGATCCTTGTCAATATCTTGGATGCATGTGTTGTCAGGTTTATAGTCCGAAAATTTTCGCATTTCTCCGCTCTCTTCTTTTTAGGAACAGGAATAATGATGTTTTTCTCGAAGTCCCTAGGTATTTCTCCTGTTGAGTACATGTCGCAGATGGCCTTGTAAAGATGGGCCAATGTCCTCTCTCCTGCATTTCTTATCAGTTCTGCGGGTTTATCATCAATTCCAGAAGCCTTATTCATCCGAAGGTCCCTTACTGCTGCGCCGAATCCCGATCTCAATATTGATGCTCCCTTATCATCCTTCTCGACTTCGCTTTCCTCTTCAACAACTTTCATGCTGAGATTGTTCCCGTTGTATAACTATTCCAGATATTCTTTCCATCTCTTCACTGTGTCTTCATTTTCAATCAAAAGTTCTCCATTCTTGTCTCTTACAGCATTGCATCTTGCGCTCCGTTCCTTGACGTGGTTCCTCACTATCCAATAGCCAGTTTCCACCTTTCCAAAGGCAAGGTTGTCTTGTACCACTGCGCACAGATTGTTCATCCACATTTCTCTAGCTTTCCTGGCTTTGCGACATTCTTCGTTCCGTATTCTTTTGTAGTAAAGCTGCCCTCCCTCAGTTTTCGCATTCTTCTACTGCTTTCTGAAATGCCAGCTGATGTTGAGTCTCCTTCATTTTTTCTACTTGCCAAATGTTTTTTACTGTTTTCTTCAATTTCTAGAATTTTAGATGGTATTTCATTCTCACTAAATTATGGTTGCTGTCGATGCCTGCACCTGGTTAGCTTTTGCAGTCCTTCGCCTGATTCCTGAACCTCTGCCTTACTAAAATGTAGTGTATTTGAAATCTTCCTCTGTCTACTGGCATCTTCCATGTGTATCTTCTTCGTTTGTGATTTTTAATCAATATATTGGCGACCACTAACTTATGTTGTGTGCAAAGCTCCAGCAGTCTTTCTACTCTTTCGTCTCGGTTTCCCAATCCATATCTTCCAGCTATTCTTCCATCTTGTCCATCGCCGACGACAGCGTTCCAGTCTCCTAAAATAATTAGATTTTCTTCTCCTCTTACCTGTTTTATTACTTCAGTGATATCTTCGTAGACGTCTTCCACTTCTTCATCTTCGTAGTCCGACGTAGGTATGTAAACTTTTACTACAATGGAATCTGTAGGCTTAGTTAGAATTTTACCATTATAATCCTTTCACTGTACTGCAGGAAGCTCTTCACACGCAGTCCTGCACTCTTCCTGAGCATTATGCCTACTCCAGCGTTACCATTCAGTGATCCGGTGTAAATAATTCTATAACTTCCACTCCAAAAGTCTCCTTCTTCGGGCCATCTCTTTACACTGATTCCTAATACATCGAGGTCCATTCTCCGCATTTTCACCTTCAGGTTCTCCAGTCTTCCGCAGGTCCGAAGTGATCGCACGTTCCACATTCCTACCCTAAAATGACTATCACACTTGATTGATGTACTCTCTCGGGTCATCCTCACCCGGAGATCCGAATGGGGGACTATTTTGCCTCCGGAATATTTTACTCGAGAGGGTGCCATCACATCTTGATAATAAAGGAAAGAGTTTAGAAGCTGCGACTCCTCGGGATATTAATGTGGTGGTTTCCCCTTGCCTTCCACATCGCACTACTACAGCCGTTAAGGGAAATGTTACCGCGCCTGTAGTGAAATGAGTGTCGCTGTACCGACCACTGTGGTCTCCACCTTCACTCATGTGAAGAAGAGCTATTGCCCTCTCCTCCGGGTGATGAGAAGCGTAATTGTTGGCGGCCTCCGCCGCCATGTCACGGCATCTTCACAGGTTCTGTATTATTCAAAGGCCTACCTTACCTAGGGATAGACCAATACCCCCTCGGAATGCCGTCGCTTTTTATCCACGACTGCTTAGTCGACGAGTAAACTCGCTTATCTCGCAGCAAACCTCCATATGTAGAGGCCGACCCACCATCTGCAACCCGGTGGACGCACTTGGTGGCTTTACGCTCAGCCGCGAGTGTTTTTATGTATGTAGAGAAAAAGTAATTTGCATCGCCGAGCATCACGGAGTAACTTATATGGGGAAACTACAAAGCTTCCAACGTGCGAATCCGATGAGTTATGCTGCGACCGTTTGCGACGCCGAATTTCACATTAGTTTTTCAATCGCGCGGTCGAGTTTGGTCCAACCCTCCTGCAACGGGGCGGCAAGTGTGTGGAATCGATTGTATCCGCATTCACTCCGCTATGTAGATTTTCGAGATACAAACATTGACAAGAGCCTCCATCTATACATTCTGAAGAATTCGCGGAAAAAATTACGCATTTTATCACGTGGAGTTAAGGTCTAGGAGGCACTGAAAGACTGCTTTCTACGGGTGCACCACGGGTGTTTCTCCTCTTACCATCTTGACATCGCCTACTGACCAATACCTACACTTTTAACGGAGACAGCATGTGTATCACACAGGATGATTGTCTCTTCGAGACCACCAACCCACAGCTGGTGTCGCATGGCTGCAACTCCCCTGCCCCCTGCACTGTGGTTGGGTGTTAGGCGAATGGTCGTTTTATGGCACCAAGGTTTTTCGCGGATATTTTTGAGAGAACGTTTTCTAGTCTCCAAAGAAATGCACTAGAGCGTTCAGTTTCATTTTTGCAGTGGTGTAAACCATAAGCTTTTTAAAACTTAAGCTCGGATTTCATTCGTGTTGGCGTCAGTATCTCTCGAAATTCTCTCTACAACTCCTAGTGGTGTGGATACTTTGCTAGCCACTTCAAGTTTTCTCGCTTTTTCAAGGTTTGTGTACTCTATTAGGACCACTAATAGAATATATGATTTGATATTATCATAGATACATCGCCATCGTAGCATAATTTTTATCGATGATTTGCGCATTTGTTTCTTTCCCAAAAACAATTACTATTTCAATTATGTGATGGTGCAGTTAGAATGAGTCAATATATTTAAGGAAATTTTCCAGTTAAGCATACTATTGACTAAATTACAGCCACCTATATGGTTATTACGTAGCAATTTAAAAAGTCCTAACGGGGAGGGAGAAATTTCGAAATCGAACCATCTGTTATCACTAATCTTATGATATCGACACCAGCCTTGGGACATGGGACCTTATCGACCTGGCCAAAGACGCTACACGTATATCTCTGTGCATTCTAATACTCCTCTCATTCCTAGTGATCGAGAGAATGTAATACAGGGCAATGATTTTATCAGGGTTTTTGCCCTAAATATGGAATTTCATGCTTAAAGCAATACATTCCGCGCTCAATCGTCCCCAAATACAATGGGGAATGTACAATCTGCATGAAAGCGTATATTAGCATAGCTCTAACGATGTTACTATTTCATTTATGATGACCAAATTGAAAACAGTAAAAATGCTAGTGGAAGAAGTGGCGAATGAGACACAAGGGAAAATATAATTACAGACAAATAGAAAAAATGTGATACGCATTAAAAAATTTATTTAGATAGTTAACTAATGTCTATTCTTTAAATGGTTCATTTATAATAACGTTTATGGCGTTATTTTTTTGTATTCATTTGCTTTTGGAGTGTGCATAAAATTGTACTCACCTATTTCCTCTTTAATCTAATAGTGACGTCTTTCTTTTAGGGGTTGGTGGTGTTAATGATTGAAAAAATGGTTCTATTGTAATCACACTTTTACAAATTTATAAAATACTAATAGGAGTGAAAAATGCGTCATTTCGTATGAACACAAAGTACTTGTTAAATTGTCTCGCCGAAAGGTTGCACTTGGAAGCGAATAATAAAGTTTTAAATGTTTTTAGTGATTACATTAAGAGGTTCTTTCTTAATGGATACGCGTTGCGGTGGGAGCGAAGCTTACGGAATAAAGAGAGACTTTTGATGATTCGCACTAGCAGCAAAAGATCAAAGGGAAAGAAAACAGAAAGTTTGAGATCGTCTCATTCTGCGGCAACTTTTTCATTCACGGCCTCTATGAATTTACAATAAGAGGAGGATGAAGCAGCCCCCGAACTCCTTAAAGAAATTAGCACGACCACACCAATTCGGTTGAGAAGAGTACTTTCAAAGTGGAAGAAAACTGACATGATGCCAATAGGAAGATGGTTAGAGGACGATGCCCTATTGCTAATTATTTCCATGGAACTCTCGAAGAGTCAGTATATAGGTGTGCATGAGTCATAATAGGGAGCAGTAGCGTGTGGCGCCTTGTAGACCAGGCATTCGCGGCCTTTAAGGTCGCATTTTCAGGGTGATATTGCTTTCACTAGTATACACATAGGTCTTCGAAAAGTAGCAGAATGTCATGGACACAAGTTAAATCCTATTTACGAAAAACTACAGATGGTTTAAATGCTACTATCCAGGTGAAGTTACTATTTTAGAGGAATCATTTGAAGTTAAACTTCAAAGCCTACTTAATCATTCAGCATCGCGTAACTTGAAATGCATTTCCAGAGATTCAACAACCTCGCATAATATATATTGTACGATAATTTGCAAATATGGCTTTGAGGGAAGCTCAGGCCATTCTCAGTTTAAGCAAATATGGCACTGAGAATCGATGTCGGATGAATTCTTGTTCATCAGCGCCCTGCTCCGCGGTGCACCCGAAGAAAGCAGTCTCTCAGCACCTCCTAGACCTTTACTCCACTTCATAAAATGCGTAATTTTTTCCGCGAGCTCATCAAAATGTAATAGATGGAGGCTCTTGTCAATGTTTGTATCTCGAAAATCCACATACAGGGTGGCTACTGAAACCAATGTTCAAATGCCCTGACTTTTCCCTGATGGCTTTACCAATTTCCCTGACCGATCGCCAAAAGGTCTCCTATTATCGGAATATTTTATTTCTGCTGAATTAAATTTTCGTCAAAACTCAGAAAATTTTAAAAGCTGAAATCAATGCATTAAAAGCTTTAAGACTGAAAAAATATATTGAACCTCCGCTTTAATGAAAAAATATACGGAACCTCCGCCCTAATGAAAAAATATATTAAACCTTCATAAGTTAAGCCCTTCCACGAATTGTACACACTATTAATACATTTTTCGCGGCCGCGTATCGTATTTCCGTGGCCGTGTATGTTTCCTTCAGTAAAATTACAAATTGACAATGTCTAATTCTTCAAGGAAGAGGTGGCGTGTCGTGGTAGTTCTGGGAAGTTGAAGATTACTGAAAAGGCATCGAAGGGAAAGTTAATGGCCAATTTACTGGCGGACTCTGGCACAGGTATCACTAAGCTGCGCGAAAAATACAAACCAAAGCCAAGTTCCTGGACTGGATCAAAATCGGATGGCACGAGTGACTTTTAGAAGCGAGTAACAATTTGATTAACGTGGTCATAACCCCTAGATTGTAAGAGGGAACCAAAAATGTAAAAATATTTGTATAAACAAACAAAACGTAATCACGCAACTGCGAGCGAAAACAGGAGGCAATTGGCAACGGAGGCGTCATATTTAGGAATATCATATTTGAGGTGGTTTGTGACCTGACTAAATTGTTTGGAAAGGGAGCTAAGGGGGCCATTCAATACTACGTCGAGCGTGAAAGGTGGGGAGGGGAGAACTTCTTATGGTATCGCGAAGGGGGGGTATGGAAATCGAAGATGATCTCACGTAAAATTTTGTTTACACGTGTGATCGTACTTGTATTACCGTTTTAATAATCATCGTCTCGTATTTTTAGAACTTCAAGCTAGTGTGCTACAACTACCTCTCGACCTGAGCCTCGGAAGTTAAAAAAAAAACGCGAGGTAAAATCTTCCGACAAACATAGCCTCGGATTCCTTGTGATGAGCAGAATACACAGTGATCATGAATTTTAACACTACTAGGAAAATATCGCACTTAGGATATACACAAGGGATACATTGTACGACTGCCTCACAACTAAATAACTAAGATTCACAACTGAATGTTCAACGAATTGACGGCTTATTATATTCACTTCGGCGACGGACATTAGTTTAGGTCGGTGAAATGTTTTCGTGAAATAAACGGCGGGAAAGACTTCCCGGTAAACGTTATGATAGAAAAATAACGAGAATTTCCTATCCCAGTTTCTCTCTGACTGTTAAGAGAATTCCCTGACTTTTCCAGATTTCCATAATTCCCTGGCAATTCCAGGTTTTCCCTGACGATCGCCACTCTGTACATAGCGGAGTGGATGCGGCTACTATCCATTCCACACACTTGCCGCCCCGTTGCAGGCGGGTCGGACCAGACTCGACCGCGCGATTGAAAAACTAATGTGAAATTCAGCGTCGCAAACGGTCGTAGCATAACTCATCGGATTCGCACTATGGAAGCTTTGTAGAATTTCCCCATATAACATACTCCGTGATGCTCGGCGATGCAATTTACTTTTTCTCTACATATATTAAAAAAATTACCAAGAATGAGGGTCCGCTATATTGTTTAATATCTTCGGTACATAATAACAAAAATGTAAGTAGACTACATTAAAACAAAGATAAAAAACTGATTCAACTAATTACATCACCATTTATTCCAATTATTCACCCATAAAGGTTCAGCAAGGGCTTGATTTCGAAGATTTCGTGAGAAAATTGAGTGTAGACAATTTTTGCGAAATTTGTGCATTTTTGACCTCATGCAAACTGTGTACTAAGGAAAATGACTTAGATTATCGGATGCACAGATCTTTTGATAATACTTATGCAAAGTTTCAGCTTCCTGGCTTGAAAAAATAACTTTTTGAATTTTGGTCAGATATTTTCGATTTCAGCCCACTGTGCATCGTGTGAAATTTAGGAGGTGGGAAGAATCACATGTCCATTTAGACCTACCTTCACAGGTATAAAACTAATAATAATAATCTACCTCTCGCCGGGAGAGACGTGTCCAAACTAAGGTGGTCTGAACGTACTGGAGGAGGCATCGCAGCTGAATTGAGAAGCCAGCGATCATCTTGGTAGTTACCGGTTTAAGAGATTGCTACTGGCACGGATGAAGCTGTTTTTCACGCGGTATAAATTAGAGTAGTGAGATGAATAATGGAATGCAAATTTTAAATTCGCCGAAGAAACAGGAAAGTGCGTAAACACGGCAACAATCGCCATGTTTAACTGGGTTAAATTCGAACCAGTTCTAGCAATAAAATAAACTCCCAAGTGAATAAAAAAGGCATTAAACCTTCCCTCAAATAACCTTAAGGAGGTTGATCCGAAAAGTGAAAGTCATGTCATTTTTTTTATATTTTCAGCACTTATAGAACTAAAGTTCCTCTGTCTAATAAAGTAAAGATAATTATACCAACCCATACTCCTTTTTGCACAATTTGCATTTGAAATTACATACGATTAACGGCGAGAATGGCCATCACATGGGAATATAACGTTTAAAAATACCATAGTGACATGTCATTTTCGCAAAATACTGATATTTTATACGTAATTTCTCAAGAAATAAAATTACACGAAAAGAAAGGCATCAACCCACCGTATTTTTCGCTAAATCCACCAATTTCTGCGCTTATAACAAACGAAATGCGTTAGTTGTCTTCAAGTGGCGCTGCGGCGCTCTATGTAAAATGTATGGCGTATGAATAAGATCATTACTAATGAGATATTAAAGCATATTTCAGAAAAATATTAAAACATAATGTTTGATAGTAATATTCTGGTGTTATAAATTAGTAAATTCATTGAGTACATGAATTTATTTCTTTAAAGTAAATGCTGAATTGACTTCATAGTCGAGCTGATTCAACTTATCATAAAAAAGAAATCCTTCGACTTTACATCGCATTTCTTGTGATACTTATGACTTTCAATAGCTTAGGTAATTTTCTTTGTGAAGTAAGGATCACTTAGCAGGCATATACTCGTACTTAAATTAATAAGATTCCTCAGAGAACTTGACTCAAGCAGTCGCGAGCCAACCTCCTTAAAGGAAGATTAATTCATGTCGCCGCGGTTAAATTTTGGCGCGATCTCATTGTTATTTATGCATTAATACACATGCGATCTCCATAAGAGGCCGTATAACACACAAGGTTTGGAATGGAGTGGGTGGGTCCCAATCGTTCCGTTATCCAAAGGACATCCCTTGCCTGTTACATAGTGGGTAAATAAAGGATTTCAGATGCATGGTATAAGATATCAGATGACAAGTCCACCATGTTTCACCTTAGGGAATTTTCTGAGGCAGTATACATTACGTCAGGAACAGATCGTGCACGATGCGTAACATTTTACAAATTTTATATTTGTCAAATCCTCCCGTATCATCAGGGAATTTGGCGCAAACTAACACTCAACACGTGTTAGGCCACCCGAAATACAGCCGAGTTGTAGAGGGTTGCATTGGCACAGGGTCATATTATATCTTTATCGTGATGGAACACGGTTCGCCGAGCTCTAATCGTGGAAACTTAAGGCCAACGCTTCCATTTGGTCTGCGCTCTTAACAGAAGACAAAAACAACACGATCTGAATATTTTGACCCCCAAATCAGTGGTAAATGAAAAATGTGAAATTTAACCAAGGCAACAGTCCATCATCTGTGAGTACTGAGGCCCTCATAACAATTTCTTGTATATCCGAAGCGCATTTTCAATGTTTTCCTTCCTCAAAAAAATTTATAAAAGACAATAAGGAAGTTGTGAAACTTCCAGATGGCGAAGAAGAATCCAAGAATAATGCTACCTTTCACGCGAGGGCTCACATTCATGACAGCACCGCTTTCACGGCAATTCCTGATTGCCTGACACCCCGAACACCATCGAGTTCAAAACATACCATCAAAGTAAAAAAATGAGCATCGAATGCACGACAGGAATCAGGCTGGTGGCTAGAAAACTAGCTTTCTATTACCAGAGCCCGAGTTCAAATTCCCGCAACGGCAGATTTTCCGTGGATATGCCGGTCACTACCTAAGTGCTCTACGGGACAAATTAAAGTGCAGTATTCCTTCCATCGGGATTAGACGTTAAATCGTGGATTCCTAGGCGATTGACCAGAGAAAGCTAATGGCAACGCCGGTTTTGCCGCCACCTTTCTTCTGCCCTCTGAAAAATTCCTACTCACACGCAATGACCCACCTACATCTCTTAAGGATCGGTTTTATAATGCCAGGTTATCATTTACTACCAGTTCAATTATACTTCAAGTTACTTTGGCCGCTGTCGAAACTACTGGGAAGAAAAATATATTAGGCAAACGATTAACTGCATGAACGTCAGTTACAACAGTGCTTAATCGTAGCATGTTTTTTAAACTCGAAAATATTTAACCAGACATTACAAAACTGGCCCTAATGGACGCAAATACCTTAGCGGCCCATCGCCTCCCACTAATAACTCCCAATACTTGAATGCATTACGGTGGGTAGTGGGTACAGCGACTACTGGCCGGAAATCAGGGGTTCAGAGACACCTCTTCTGACGCATCAAACTACATACAGACTGTGTGAATTTCGGCGCATCAAAATTTCGAGGGTATAACACGTTATATAGGGAAACGAACCCTGATGGGTTAATTCCAAACACACTGAACTTATTACTCGATAGGCCATACCCTCCCTAACCATATCAAACTTCTACTTTAACAAAGCGGTAGTTCATAGTATTAAATATACACAATCTCGTCAAGGCCGAAGTTAAAGGCAACTTCCAACTCTAGCAAATAAACGCTTCCACTTTTCGCTAATTAAAATAATTTTCCACATATTATGCACTTTACGCAATTGGCATTTACTATCTATACTACAATTCTACACATGATGAATCCATTAAGCAGGCATAAAAAAACTGTTACTGTACATGAATTGCGATAAAAATATCTGTACACGGCAGGATTCGAGCATAAACTGTTAACGTGCCATATGCTAAATTAGTATATTTGGTTTTAGTTCGCACTAGTGTAAATCTTGAAATAGTAGTCGAAAAAACTTTAGAGAATTATTTCATCAACCGTCAATTATAAATATTCTATGAAATAACGAGTTAGACTCTCGACAAGTACTCTACGATCGTAATATTTAGGGCCAAGTAGATTATTGTATACGAAAATGTACGTAAACACGAAAATAACAATCACAGCATGCAATTATGGCCCACTGCTTATAGCAGATTCAAACTACCTCAAAGTTGATCACTCACGTTCCACTTCACCTATTTTTCCAGCCTAACCTAACCCTCAATATTAGTCCATAATTCGCTCGCCAATGACGACGCGTAAGAAGCGAACACTGAAACGCCACGTCATTGGCTACTCATCGACGGCAGCAGATAGTGGCGTTGCGCGGCGCAAGGTGGCAGCAGAACTCAAACAGGTCCGTGCTGCCATCTCTGAATGCTTTACATAACTAGGATGCGATGGAGATACGACTGTCATTATATGTATACCCAAACGACAATTTTCTCGCCTTAAATCTTGACGGATGTCGCGAAACTTAAAGTATTAAAGGCTAACCGACTTAAGACGTCCGTTTCTGTTACTGAATACATTTTTGAAGCAGTAATGTTGGTAGTTCGTAAAACATGTTACGTCACAACCACGCCATGTCACGTGGCATATTCCCCCAATCACCGGCCGTCTACCGGGCATAGATCGAGATTTTGTCCCTTTCCCATTTGTAGCCTTCCACTGACGCAATTCCTTCCAGCGCATGCGCATATAGAGGTTCTCAATAATCTGCGCCTTTGCCACGTCAGCAATATCAGGGCTGCCACTATTCAGTGCGAAGGGTAGCAAATAAAATACCTTGAGTTAATAAGTAGCGCAACAAATGTGACTGGGTTATTTGAAGACTGTGGTAGATAAGGAGATAAAAAGTCGAACTAAAGTAATGACTATTCCAAATTTATCCGTGAGGTTGTTAGAATAACTACGGTCAGACATATCCGAAGGTCCAGCACTTCTGGCATTTGCTCGTACTTACTGTCAAAACATATGAAAAAATCAGAAAACTTATTTAGCGGTATATTTTATTCCTTGAAATCGAATTCAGCAGTTTTAAAATTCACGAACAATGCTAACAGCAAACGTTGGCCACAATTACAAATTGTATCTACGGAAGAAAATCATTTTAATGCAAATGAATACAACCAAGGAAATGAAATCACACAAAATATTTCCCATTAAAAATACCTACGATGAAGACTTTTAAATGGTATGAAAACTAAAAAGATCAAAAAAAAAATTTTCAGGTTATGAACATACTCTAAATAGAAGGCCACAGAATGAAATCAGAGACAATTCTTTAAAAAATTTAAACGAATGTGAACAAAATTACTGACAAAAAATACAAGAGAATGGGTGAAAAGAAGCTTTTTGGATCACATGAAAACCGTCATAACCTAAATAGGATATAATGCAGAAAAAGAATTGTTGTATAGTGGAGAAAGTGAGCAAATAGATCCATTAAAACCATCATGTCAGGCGCATCACCACTAATTTTAGGAAAAATAAATTAATTCTATGGGCCACGCTAAATAAGTAAATAGGAAATGTTGCATCAAATGACAACCACGATTTACAGAACCACCTGATAGAGCTAGGTTGAAAATTATTGGCACTTCGATGCTTAGAATGGCAGCCAGAGGAGGGGAAAGTGCCTATGGGGGAGGTTGCTTGGAGGGGATGGGAAACATTCCCCTCTGCTCAAGGGTTCTGAAAATGAATGGTCACTTTAACCCACACCCTTTTCTGACTGCAATTCATCAATAATAGACTTGACTAGGTCTAAAAGAGGTTTTTGCAAAGTGCCAGATACCTTCAACTAAGCTATACCTTGCTGTGGCTCCATCCATATCTATCCATTTGTCTAAAGCCAAAATTTAACATGATAAAATTAAGTAAATTTCAAATGATTAACCATGCTTATGTTTCTAGTATTAGCTTAAGAAAGTGATTAAATTAAATATCTGCCAGACCTAACATCTCATAACAAAAGAATGGAAACATACCTACGAATAGGAAAGTGCCAACCACCCAAGCTTCAAAAGCCTATTTCACTTTTCTGACGAAATATTAAAAAATGCTGCACAAATTACAACAAAGTGAATTAATATGGGGATTATTGAAGGCTGGGAGAAAAAGCTATGAAATACTTACATTGGTATTACACACATTCTCGAGGAAATTTTACTAGTGTACAATCTAAAGAACATGGTACCCTAGCAGGTATGTATCCACAACATGCTTATGGGTAAATCTGTATAAATATCAAACTTCAATTTTCTAGTGACCACACCAGCATGGGAATCTACTGGCAGTACAGTGACAGCAACTGTATGTGTGAATTCCATATGCTGTTGGCCTTGGTACTAAATGACTTATGCCCTTACTGACTTGAATGACACTCAGGTTGAACAGGAGGATAGTTAATCATTACATTTGACACTTATGACCCCACACACATTTTATAACATAGTCTGGATCCAAGGTATGCTAGTAACAGTACAGGCACATCAAGGTTTCATATAATAATGTGCTTAATATTTCCTTCAGTCCAAAGTAACTGCAAATGCCGATTCAGTATCGAAACATGAACGTACAGCTAAATTAACCTTCCAACTACTTCATTTAAATGACATATCATGGGAACTTACTCTTTGGTTAGGTTAAGTATGGTGGTTCCTAGCAAGTTCTTTCTGTTTGCTTACACAATTCGTGGTACTATGAAATTTGAAGGATTCGGGGCATCATGAAAAATGTATAGGTATATGAGTAACAAAGTAGCAAAAGAATATGACTTTCCACTTGTCTCTTACGGGACTATGACTTTTACCAATTGGGACTCCATCCTGGATAGACTGATGAGAATTTGAAGTAAATTATACATTAGTTAACTTTGAGCAAATGTCAGTAATCCTTTCTAATATGTTTGATGAGAAAAGACTTGAAAGCACTACTGATTCCTACTTGCTCTTCCTTTGTGTCTTCTTCCAGGCAAAAGTGGTGGGTAATGGTCATGGGCGAAGAGAAACTCAGCGCAGGCACTAACCTGAACTCGCGCCAAGCGGTTTCACGTCCACTCGAGTGGACGAAACACTACGATCGAAGTGCCCTCAACACACCACTAAATAAGGGCTTGGGCTCCACTGAAAAATCTTTGCAAACACCATGATTCACAGCAGGACCCTCGGAATAGAAGGCGAGCACTCACCGTTCTTATCTCTCTTATATTCAAAATGACTAAGATTTTACCTATGACATTTAATAGCAACACCAACCATGTATTTATGAGCGATGAGAAGGTTCCATTACAACGCGAGTGCTATTAAGTACCTAGGCACTTGACTCAAGAAAACATTACATCGCGCAAAGGTTGCTTTTGACATTGCGCTTTATGTTCATGACCAAACAATTGAGACGGACAAGATGCATCCATGTCACGTCAAAGTAGCGACCCATTTAAGAAATTCAGATGTGATGACAATTAAGAATTCCATAATAGAAAGAACCCACGCACTACTTGAGACTTGGGTGTGTATTCGTTCATTTAAATGTTCGTGAGACAAGACTTGAATTCACTGGTGATGATTCTGAATTTTAAAGTATAGCTAGCTCACCTTAATTTGATCTCCAGCCTTCTGTGCCGCCTTCCGTCTAGGTCTCACAGGGCTGGTTTCCTCCACATGAACTTCTTCTGGTGATCCATTTTCCACGATGACTTCTGCCGGACGAGCAATCTTTCTCGGCCTACCGATCTTCGCCCTCTTCACAGGTGTTGGAGTATCCTCTATAACCTCAGACTTTTCAGAATTTTTACCTATTTGCTCAGTGACTTTACCATCAGGTGGATCACCGGCAATCACTTCAATATCATTTCCGCTACAAACACCACCGCTCTTTTCCGTAGGATTAGAATCCTTAGAAGAACTTTCGGCATCATTAGCATTAGTGTCGTCCGTTACTTCCAACCTTGCCCTTTTAGTAGCGATAGTATCATCCAGGACACCTTCGTCGGGATTTGCACTAGTACTAGAAAGTTTAACACCAGAATCATTATTTTGACAAACCATGTTATCATTACTGTCGTGAGATACTTCATCCATTATCACGCCGGCAGACTCGTTGACGGTGGAAACAACATCGTACGGCATGTTATCGTTCGGCGGTTCACTCGGCGGCGGTAGCACTTTGTTAGTTAGTTCACTAACAGCCAACTCAGACCTTTCGCTTCCTATTGCTTCCCTCTTATCGTCACCCCGATCATCAACATTTTCCGAACTTTCAACAGTCTCCACTATTTCACTTCCATCGTGGGCTGTATCTTCCGCATTTTTTTCTTCGTCCGATCTCACCGGATCAGCATCCATAATATCCCCTGATAACTCCGTAACTTCCAATTCTACTCTCTTATGTACACCAAGAGAGGGTTCTTCCACCTTCTCTTTATTGATGTCAACAAAAGGGTCAACCTCGGCAGTTCCCTCAGGAGAATCTTCACTAACACGCGTGGAACTAACTTCCTCTTCCACTGACACAGATTCCGTAGCCGCTGGTTCACCAGAATTACCGGCATCTCCAACCGTTCCGTGATGCTCCATTACTTAATTTTCACATTTATCTACGTCAACACAAAGAACTAGCTAAAACGCTACACAACATGCGACACCAATACTCAGTCACAAACCGCGATTTAACACGTAACCTGCCACAGTATGTAATGTATAAGGAAAGGATGATACTTCAACAATAATTATAGAAACATAATCATAGAATATTGGACTATATTCACTAATAATTTACATAAATGTGTAACACCTTACTCTTTTCATAAACACCAACAGCTGCCTAACGCCATTAGCGCTAAAAACAACTGGAATAATAAGTATGACATCTACAGTACAATATAAGCATAATGATAAAACACAAAACAAGCGAAACTTTTGGGCGGGAAAAAACACACGAATGTCGATTATCAACTTATCATGGAGGTAAATTTTGATCTTTGGTCTGATGCATCGTAAACCTGTGTCTGCCTATGCTATGCTTTTGTAAATTTACTGACTCCTGTGACAAATTCACCCTCTTGTGGCCGTCTACTGGCTTCGCATACTTCCACTGTCAAAATATGTGAGTACTCCATGAACTCGTTTTCAGGCAACGAGTAACACGTTAAACAGCTATGGGCTGAACTGGCTATTTAAACCGACAAAGATTAAATGTAGGCGTTAAGATATTTTGGGGCAGCATTCTTTTGCCTTGCTCTAATGTTGCTGGTGGAACTCGCACCCAAATCAGCACAGTATGTAACCATACAGATTATAACCCTTCATAAGTATGGATTTCACAGCGAAGTAACGTAGGTGGGTACGATTGCAGTCTCTAGGCATTTATCACAGACACAAACATTCAACCATTGGTCTTTCCGGCTACGGGTTGCACCATTCTCTTTCTCATGGATTTAGGGCCGTGGGCGTAAAGGTAATTTTTATTAGAGACTTTCTAAGTAGCTTTAGGTGGATGCCAACGCTAAATTATCTTCTTGAGCAAAAATTATCCGCTTCAGGTTCATCAAATGGCTTGATTTATGCCTTGTTAAATATGCTGAAGATCATGTTAATAATTTTTTTAGATTTAAACCTCTCAAACTGTCTTTTATCAAATTATTTTTACAACAGTGAGGGTTTCTAAGTATGAAACCAAGTTAATTAAGAAACCAAGTTTTGAATTATTTTGCTTCATGAAATAATAATTTATGAAGTGACGTATTCCATGTTATCACCTATAATCTCAGGATAAATAAATTATTATTACTGCCAAACAGGTACCTACTTATCAGCTGTATTGGTATCTATCTTTTTCAGTGCATGCATAGGGTTATTGGTGAAATCATAAATATGTATGCATATGTGCAAAAAGGTATACGTATATACGCTCTCAGTTCAATATTAATTACATATAAATGCATACCTAAGTCAACAACAAAGCAAGTATTTTAATGGGAAAAGAGGAAAACAATCTAAAATAATTTCCAAAATTACCTTTCAATAAAACATCAGTAGTGTAGTAAGCATTGAGAGGAAAGGAAACAGTTGTATGAACTCCTCGACACACAACATATTGCTCCCTAATTGCTAAGAAAATGTTTTTTTTCTGGAAAAGTTCCTTCAATATGCATATGTGTGTATTTATATTTGCTTAAAGAAGTATGGCTTTTATCCAGGGAAGAGAAATGTTAACATAATAGTGTGTGTTCGTAAATGGCAGTAATTGAAGGAAAAAATGTTTCTCCGTGTCCATTAATCGGCGATTGACTATATAAGACATGTCTCATGTATATTAGGGATGCCTAGTGACCCTTAGAAATCATCATCAAATCTCATTTTTGCCTGGTAGGGATTAGTTACTGGATATCCTTTCAAAATGCAGTGCATGAATTTCATTGCTGAACAAAATTTGGGCACATCTGATTAGTTCTACCAGTGTAATCTTTTGTTTGGAGGAAGTTGTGGCAGCCATTAATACTGGCAATACCTTAGCTTCACTTTTTAGATCCTGAAATTGGTGAGTTTATCGTTTGATCCAGTGGTATTTTTGTTGGCCATAGAGTCAAGCCATTTTCAATGTTAAAAACAAGTAAGCAGTGTTCCTAAAGAAAATTTTGCTGCAAAGAAAGTTTACCTAAAATTCAATAATTCTCT
Source organism: Platycnemis pennipes (assembly GCA_933228895.1). Taxonomy (NCBI): domain Eukaryota; kingdom Metazoa; phylum Arthropoda; class Insecta; order Odonata; family Platycnemididae; genus Platycnemis; species Platycnemis pennipes. Next base: position 97,244,497 of record OW121848.1, on the reverse strand, counting down.
TTTAAAGCACCCAAACATAGTACAGAGAAACTATGAAGTAATGTGCATTAATCTATAAACAATTGATGGAATGACTCGGATTCCTAACCCTACACTAGCTCCTCACAATCACCCTTAAATACCATGGAATCCATATATATAGGAACCATAATAATCTAGTCAACTTCATTTAATTTAATGTCACTTCAAATGCTAAAGGATAAGAAAATGGATGTGGACATGGAAGTGGAATACAGAGAACAAAAGAATTAATAGAGAGGCTGACGGAAGATTAGAAATGATCATTTATTGGAGAGAAGGCAATTGATAACGGAAGGTTACATTTGGAAGAAAATAGGAAATGACAAATATTGAGGGAGATAAATCCAAGTATACTAATTAATTGACTTATGTAGCCTGGAAATTGTGCATAGCAAAGTAGAAAAGATTGCATGAAGTAAAATGGTACAAGGCTGTAGAGATTTAATACGTATCACCATGGATTCTTAAAGAATGATGGAAAAAAGAGAGGGTATTTAATCTGCATGTAGGATACGTGAAGAATGGGTGTGGCATAAAGACTTGGTGAAGTTGTTGTTGATGCTCATCCTAAAGAAGGAAAATTATGTGAAGATTAAGCCCATTTCACACGGGGCTTGATCCAGCACAAGGTCAAGGATACTCGCTAGTATGCTAGCTTTCCAGTATGGTGTGAATGGAACCAGCTAGCAAGCATGATCACTAGCATACTCATAGAGCTACTTAATGCAGTACTAGTTTGCTCATAACTCCCTGTAGGACCCAGTGGCCATCTACCAATCACCTCACGTTACATATGCTGTGCGATCTTCTCTTTTTTTACATAGTAAGGAATCATATGGAATATCCGCTTCATAGCCAGCACAAGATCGATGATCATGTGAAACCTCCCAGGATGGTTCCAATCATGCAAGATTCCATCCTCAATATCAAGTAGCGGCTAGCACACTAGGTCTTGTGCTGGATCAATTATAGTGTGATACGGGCTTTATATGACCACAAGTTTAATTTCCAACTTATTCAGAATGATTTTTAGTTATCAAAAAAAAACTAGTAATGGGAGAAAATGGATATTAGGTGATGTTCAACAGGAAGACAAAAGTGATAAGATTGTCAATATACAAAATCATGAATATTATAATCAACAGACCAACAGGTGAAAAAGTTCATTTGTATTTTAATAAAGCAAGTTTACCTAAAATACAATAACTTTTAGTGGAATAACATGAACCTAGTACAGAGAAAGTTTAAAGCAATTGCATTAAACCTGATTCGGTGGTTCAGAAACCTGGTCCTTGAAGAAAGCAGAAAAGCAAGAACTGACGGCCTGTTATGGGTGCGGAGAAAACTGGAGGTCAGATACATAGTAAGGAAGACGAATGATAAAATGAATGCATAATATATTAGGAGAGGGAAGGAAGTTGCTGGAAAAATTAGTGTGATCATTTAACAAGGTATTAAATGAAGGAAAAATCATGAATGTTGGACTTATGCCGACAATATAACAAACTAGTAGCAAGCAGTATGGCTATAATCATGAAAATACATATTCATGGCTATAATGGAAAACTGACTGAAGTAGCACCATCTATACGCTGAAGATGATTTATTATGCTAAAATCTATCCATTTCTAAACCTATGGCATAATCTATGGAGTAATGCCACATGGTGAAATAAAGTGTTTTCTAAGCAAGAAGGAATACCCAGAAATTCAATATAATCACCAGGTCAACCTCTATTACAGGGCCTAAAATTCCTAAAGTACCCCCCTAATACATCAATCACTCAGCTTTTGTAAAAAATAATCCTGATTACTTTCCAAAAAATAATTCCATTTACAATCACCATACAAGAAACATTAACGATGTAGGTGCATCTGAAAGACTACTCCAGCTCACCCTGGCAACAAGGACATTTGTTCCCACTATCCAAACCTATATAACAGATTACAGGCAAACATCAACTGTCTCCTAACAGTGGCATACTAATTTGGGGGGGGGGGGGGGTTTAGGGATTAAATAGTCCCGTAATTTACTATATTTTGCACTAGAGTTTAGAATTTTGCTTGTTGGGCTGAAAAAATAGTTGAATTTTCTTCACTAAAAGAGAGATGTAAATTTAATTATTGCTTTAGTGAATAATAATATATCATTTTATGATGATGCACATAAATATTAATGAACCTCTCCCCCTCCCCCAGAAGGAAATCCTGCGTATGCCACTGCTCGTATCTAATTAGATACTTCACCGTTATGTTGTATGGGCCATTAAAGGTTACGATCATGAACGCAAAAATTTCTAGATTTATTCCCTCAACTCAGATATTTCCCTTTACTAAATACAAGGTGGGTGAATTCATTAATCAGTCCCTAGGAGCATTATGATATTATTTTTACATATTTTTCCCTGACAAATGGTTAAGTTTGACCTTATTTCTCAATACACGACCATATTAACATTTTCCAAGATTCTTTTTGCTCCTATGTGGCTTGGTGTTTATTATGAACTTATCATTCTGAAGTGAAATTAGTTTCCTCCTGATGGCATTATTATGGATTAAATAAAAAAATTCGGTATTGAGAACCCACATTGAAGCAGTAAAAAATTTTTTCCATAAAATAAAAAATATAAATTCAGTATTTTATATAACAATATTCACTTCCATCACAACTTTTATATCACAGATAAATAAATTTTCCATGTAAACATGTTCAAATATCATGTCCATATCTTCTTGTCATGTATCAGCACAACTACATCATACAATTAATATATTTTCAGTTCTATGGCTGGGCCCTTCAGCATCTGCTGTGATCACATACTTTAATAATTGTGGTAATGCCACAGTGCAAATTAGGTAAAGCACTTTTGATATGGGTGGAGTGGAATAAGTGTTTCCCGATGACCAAAATGGAAGAGGCCACAACCAAAGTCCTCTCCGATTACCATCACGGATGTGGTGAGATATAGATGCCATAAAAAATAACCAATCTATTCTCTTCAAAGTTGCAGGTAGTACATAGGTTAACTGAATTGCTTTCATCACAGCACGTATAAATAAACTCACAAGTATTACTAAAGTAGTGCAGTGCATAAAAGGCCGACTAAGAAGATTACCAGCATCCTGAAATGTAGAGAATTCCTATTAAGATTCATTAGGAGAGCCACACTAAAAGAAGTTCTGTTCTGGGGCTGTTTGATTCATTAACTATCAATTAATTTTGATTAACCATCCCATAAATTTTACCCTATCCGGAAGGTCCTTACACATAAGGATCTTGGGCGGAATCCCTACGTAAGTTCACTGTGTTAAGAATGAACCATCAGTACGGGCACTTTCCATCGGGGCCATTATCTCTGAGAAGGCATTGCAGTATAAACATAACCGACAAAAGTACAACGTCATTAAAAGGCAAGGTACTCACAAGAAGTTTACCTTAATATTTAGCGAACGGGCTGCGATAAAATGATCCACATCGATCGCCGAAGCAAAGAATGCGCAAATAAGAGACTCTGTTGCTCTTAGCTTTAAATTACTGCCGGAAGCAACGATAAACCACGAAAAAAAACCAATTGCCCCGTGAGTTATGTTATCGCACAAAGCTCGAGCGAAATTATAGTGTAAAACTGTAACGCCAAAATCTCCTGTCACAGCTACTGCGACTAAAGTAAATGACCAAATGACCCCATGAACTCCACCTCCAATTGGTATGCAACACAATGGTTTCAAATACATGCTTTCACAAGCAGATCATAGTTGAAAACATGCTATTGTGTCACAGATTACGCGACGTGGTTCATTCGCGTCAATAGACACGCCCTCCGAATGTCATTTATTCTTCTAGGCTGTAAACTTCTCTACGACCGTGGATTTGAACCATGAACAAGGATGCTTGTTCGTGCTGTGAAGTATTCTTCCCAGCCTTGTTAATTTGTGTCAGTTTTGGTGGATGGTGTATATAATCTTTGATGACTAGTGAAAACGATAGAGAGGCAGAGATGTGGGCGTCCAGAGTCTTTAGAGAATACAGCTCGAAATACCAAAAAGTCGTGCATGCATGTTGTTCAACGTATATCTTTGGGTGTATTCACTTAAGTGGACAATTTAAACGACTACATCCGCCCATCGAAAGTTATTTATTCCCCCTAGCGTCAAGAACATAGATTCCCTTAGGTGAATAAGTTGCCGATGGATGCTATGTAGTAAGTTCCGGGGAATTAAAATTTCGCCTCTTGTATTTATTATTTTTTCGCGTGAAGTAAACTCGGCCACAACGTGAGTATTGTGCTAATTATCTCATCCCGCTCTTTATGAGTCATGTGAGCATTGTACATGCTGAAAGGGCTGATTGTGGCATCCTTTAACTTACCATATATGATATTCAAATGTGACACAATGCTATGATGCTCCCAGAAATAAATTACTGCGTAACTTATGTGCTCCGTGATAACAATCTGTATAGGAAATACACATCTAGCTATATAATACCGCAATACCTGAGCTTAAAATACCCAAGCTAAATCTGAGTAACTTTATTTATAATAGCTGCCCTTGCTGCACAGCTGTATTATAGAATATTTCTGCAAAGTTAAATGAACGTTCAGACCACGTTCAGTTCACCTACATACAATTAGGGACCGTGGTTCAGACTTTCGATGCGATACGTGTCTTGAGCATTCGAATATTTGTTCCCTCTAGGTCCTAAGTGTCACTACGTGGCATGTTTCTGCAACATTCGAATTGCCCTTGAGCCACTTAGTACATTCAGTGAATACTCCTGCAACAAATTGGCCCAGTTTCATTTGGTCTAATTAGCACCATTAAGAGTGGTTGTAATATTCATAGGTAAAACAATATTTAATGGACATGTCATATGTTGTACTGCTAGCAAGCTATGGAAAAATTCACTAAGCATTCAATTTCGCCCTTTTGTATTCTCTTGGTCATGATTAATGACCAAGAGATTAAAGTAGGAAAAATATTTTCAGCAGACAGTTTTGTGCACAACACTTTTGCTTTCATCTCTAGGTCTATTTGTTTCTCTGCTCCAAATTTTGTTTCCTATGTGAGTTTCAGTTTTGTTTTCATTTACTTCAGGTTTTATGTCATTGTCTCAAAAGAGGCGAGGAAAATGAAGTTTGGGTAGTAGAAATTTTACAATTTTTAATTGTACTATAATCATATTTAATTATATAGTATACTAGCTTAACTCATTCACTGTGGATGGCCTCTTAGGAGGACATGCTGGTGTCTTACAAATGACAGGTGGTCTCTTAAGAGTCTGTAACATGTTAGGGTAAAAATAATCTCTCGTCACCAGAAACTGGGCGTATAAAATTACTTATTTTTTAATGTCAGATTTAATGCTTTATTTTTTTTTAATTTATTTAAAGTATGCCTACTAATTTCTTCCACAAAGGCAGGAGGTTGACAAAAAAAGTAATGGTGAGTGATATTTTGTCGGTAGTTTTGTTTCCTACAAATTCTTGGGACTAAGCTATTTGTGAATTATCTGATATTATATACATGCACATGTCAGTGAGTTGATGAAGATGTAAGTGTCATGGATAAGAGAATGATTGTGTCGATCAGTGCTCTTCTTGTTGAATCCTGGTTATGAAACATCTGGTGGAATAAAAATGTTATAAGTGGTAATTTTTGTGGCAAATAGTGGGACTAGGGGCAAAACATCTTTCCATGAGCCTTGACTGCTCTTTCTTTATTTTATTTCGTATAGATTTTCTATTATCTACAATATGCATGACAAAAGTGTGTGATACCAGAGGATAAAAGTTCAATTGTACATGAATGTGCAAAAGAGGAGAATAGTGACCTCAATTCACAACCCATAAAAAGGAAAGGAAAATTGTCCATATTCAGTGGACAATGAAGTGAAAGGTCAGAATGGTACCTAATAGAAATATGTATGTATTTCATTGCCATCACCTGTATCTCAAAAACTTGATTGAAAAAAGGCTTTTCCAAACATTATGATTATCCTTCAGTATATGTAATTGCATTGAAGGATATAATTTTTGGGATGTGTTGCAACAATGTACTATCGTTGTCCAGAATACTGTTGAACTTTTGTTAATTCTTTAATGCACTTTCTTAATTAGAACCACACATCACACAAGACAGTTATTCTCAATAAGCACCAAGTAACAAATCAACATATTATGTTCCTAAGATACAGTATGTATCACACAATATTCAACACTCTCTCTTAATTTTTTTTTTCTGGAAACAGAACAGAAAACAAATTACATCATTCAACAACAGAAAAACATTTCTTGGAATTGGAATTCACAACACAGAATTAATGCATATACTTAATACACAAAAATTAATGACATACATTTTAGTAAAAAATTAAATTCCTTCAATTGCTCGACATTAATATGTTTTTTATGCACAAGAAACTTATTTCCATTGAGTGGCTTTGTAAATATATCAGCTAATTGAAATTGTGTGGGGCAATAATTTAAAGACACTGTTTTTTCTGCCACCTTTTCAGAAATAAAATGATACCTAACATAGATATGCTTACTTCGTCTATTTAGTTGACCAGTCTCAATTAATCTAATTGTGCTTTGATTGTCCAGATTTAAAATTACACTCAATTCTTCACCCACCAGTTCTTCAATAAATGTCTTTGCATATATAACTTCCTTCACACACTCAGCTGCTGCAATGTATTCTGCCTCTGTAGTGGAGAGAGCCACAATAGGTTGTTTACGAGACCACCAGGCTACTGGACCTCCACAAAACATCAGGACATGTCCACTTGTGCTCTTCCTAGTCTTTATGTCACCTGCATAGTCAGAGTCAGTATAAGCAGTCAGAGTCCAGGTTGAATTTCTTTTGTACCGAATACCCAGTTTCTCTGTGTTCTTTAAATACTTTAATGTCCTTTTTACATTTTGAGTGTCAGTTAGTGTTGGATGTTCCAGGCTTCTGCTTTCGTAGTTGACTGCAAAAGCCATGTCAGGTCTTGTTTTATTTGTCAAATATAAAAGACTCCCAACCACTTCTCTGTAAGGAAACTTGAGAACACTTGTATCCCTTCCTTCCTGCTCGTCAATTCTTTTTCCGATTTGCAGTGGTGTGTCAGCTCCCTTGGTATTTTTCATCTCAAATTTATCTAATATATGATCTGTATACCCCTTCTGAGATAGAAAAATAGAATCCTTAGTTCTTGTTACCTCTATGCCAATCAAAACCTTTGGATTATTTCTTGTCTTTGTTTCAAACTCCTTTCCCAAACTCTCTAATAAATTTTCTAATTCAGATTCATTTTCTCCCATTATGATCCCATCATCTACATACACAGCTAAATACAGAGTTCTGTTCTCATTTCTGAATACACACTGCTCTGATTTCAATTGAAAAAGCCCTCTATTCAGTAAAAACTTCTTCAATCTTTGATTCCATTTCAATGGTGCTTGTTTTAATCCATACAAGGATTTTTCTAGACGACAAATTTTGTTTTTGACACTAAAACCCTCTGGCACATGCATGTAAATTTCTTCTTCTAGTTCTCCATAGAGAAAAGCTGTTTTAATATCAAATGGCTTCATTTTATAATTATTCTTAGCTGCAATGGCAAACAGTATCCTCAGTGACGTGGTATTCACCACTGGGCTGAAGGTTTCTTCATAGTCAATTCCTCTCTCTTGTTCGCAGCCTCTAACTACTAGTCTGGCCTTGTATCTCCCGTCTTCTTTGATTTTGAAAACCCATTTACTGGTTAGAATTTTCTTCCCTTTAGCATCTTGAGGACTGACATATTTCCATGTTTCATTTTTCATTAACGATGATTTTTCATCTTCAATTGCTTCTACCCACTTCTCTTTTTCCTGTCCAGTTACAGCTTCATTATATGAAATTAAAGCCAATTCACATTGATAGTCCTTCAAGTTATCTGGGGCTTTAAGTTTATTTCTGTCTCTAAGATTGTAGTGTAATACTTCGTCTTCTGCTTCTTGTTCTTCTCTTCCAGCTGTTACACATTCTGTTTCTTGAACTATGTCTTCTTCATCTTGATTTTCCACCTTGGCTCTTTTTATGGTCTTTTTAATTTGTTTCTCTTCCTTGTAGTTATTTTGAATCTCAGGAATGAAGATTACATCTCTAAAAACCTCAACTGTTCTTTTATCCATAAAATATACTCTTACTCCTTTTGAACAATCTCCATATCCCACAAACATCCCTTTTTTGCCTTTGGCATCCCACTTTTGTCTCTTCTGAGATGGCACATGAGCATAGACTTTTGATCCAAAAACTCTGAACTGTTCAAATTTGCCAAATGGTTTACCAAACCAACACTCATAAGGAGTTTTCCCGAGTATTGAGCTTGTTCCAGTTCTATTGATGACATACACTGCAGTATTAACTGCTTCTGCCCAAAGTTCTTTGCTCAGTTTCTTATCTAACAACATTGTTCTAGCAGATTCCACCAAAGTTCTCATCTCTCGTTCAGCTTTCCCATTTTGCTCAGGGTTGTAGGGTACAGATGTTTGATGACAAATTTGTTAACTTTTGATTAAAAAACCATTTGTATCTTCTTTATTATCTGGTATTTTATCATCACCACATTACTGCATTTGAAAAATGGCGCTTGTACATACAGGTGACTATAGTAACGAGTCAACACAAATTATCCTATAAACATAATCAAATATAAGATGTTTCCAAGCAACTTCTAAGATATTAAATGACCGACATATTAACACTTCCCCTTCGGGCATTTAAAGACAATTCACAGCAATTGAAATATATCAAAATAAATTCTAATTACATACAACATTGGAAACATTCATTGAATTTCTATTGTTCCTATCTTATTACGTAATTCCTTATGCTTAGGTGGGTACAATTTTAGTAAACGCACTCATCAAGATTACTATGTAAATAAGCATTAGTGACATCTAAATGCTTTATTTCCCATTCATTTTCTACTGCAAGAGCCATCAACAAACGAAGACTTTTCCTTTTAATAACTGGACTATATGTATCTTCATAATCAATTCCTCTTATTTGGCCAAAACCTTGCGCAACTAACCTAGCTTTGTATCTTTCAACTTCCCCTGCTTGATTAAACTTTATCTTGTGTACCCACTTGCTACCGATTACATTCATCCTTTCAGATCTAGGTACTATTTCCCAAGTGTTGTTTTCCTTATTTTTCTCATTTCTTGTGACAGCCTCATTCCACTTCTTTGAACATCTTCCTGATATTGCTTCTTCATACGTCCTTGGTTCCTCAACTGATGCTGCCAAATTACAGTATGTACATGTTTCTCTTTTCTTTCTTTTTCTATCTGATTTCCTTATCACACATGGTAGTTCATCCTCCCTTTCATATACTCCCTTACTCTGAGTATCTTGCACATCTTCTTCCCCATTTCTAATATTTCTTTCTTCTATATCTTCATCTAGTAACTCATACTCTGGTTCCATGGTGTTTTTCCATAATGCTCTCTTTCTTTGAGTATCTTGTACATCTTCTTCCCCTTTTCTAATATTTCTTACTTCTATATATTCATCTAGTAACTCATACTCTGGTTCCATGGTGTTTTTCCATGATGTTGTGCATTCTTCTTCAATATTGTTACATTCTTCCTTTGAAAAATTATCTTCTTCTCGTTGCACATACAATTCTTCTATCGGTAGTGACTTTTTCTTGAATGGAAAATTTTTCTCACAAAAAATAACATCTCTGCTAACAAGTATCCTTTTTTTCTTTATGTTCCATAAGCGATAACCCTTGACATTAATCTCATATCCCAGGAATATGCACTCCAGACTTCTAGCATTCAGTTTGTTTACAGTTTTCATTACTGCCCATGATTGACATCCAAACACCTTAAGTATATTAAAATCCTCTTCCTGTAATTTCTTTCCAGTCCAAATCTCCTGTGGAATCTCATAATTTATAGCACTTGATGGACATAAATTCCGAATGGACATTGCTTCAGCCCAAAAAAACTTTGGCAAGCCAGATTCCACCAGCATACATCTCACCATATTCATTAAAGTCAAATTCATTCTTTCTGATTTCCCATTTTGTTGAGGAGTTGATGCCACGGTTAACCGATGTTGAATGCCAGTATTCTCTAAGTATTTACGAAAATTATTTCCAGTGTATTCTCCACCATTGTCACTTAGTATCGCCTTGATCTTTGTTTCATGCAGTAGTTCATTTTTCTTCTGGTATATCCTAAATTCTTCAAATACTTGATCCTTTCTATGCAGAATACTTACAGACACATGGTTTGAAAAATCATCGATGAATGTCACATAATACTTTGAGCCACCTATTGATGCTGGGCAGACTGGACCACCAACATCTGTATGTATCAGTTCCAATAGTTTCTTACTTTCTTTCTTGCTCCTCCTTGGAAATGGCTTTCTCTTTCCTTTTCCCTGAAGACAAACATCACAATTTTTAACTTCTTTTTCTTCTTTATTTACTATGATACCAGGAATTCTTTGTAACACTTCTTTGTGACAGTGTCCAAACCTTTGATGCCATAAATGTAGTGAAGCACGAGACACCTTCTTGGGTTCATCATCTACATGATTATAATTTCCCTTACTTTTCTCTTTGTGTATAGTGTCTATAACATAGAGTCTTCCTTTCTTCCAAGCTCTAAACAAAACTTCATTTTTGTTTTTGTCTATCACATCTACTCTAGCATTCTCAAAAACTAGTTTCCTATTTCCACTTTCTAGACAGCTCACAGATATCAAATTCTCACCTAAACCAGGAACAAAAAGGACATTATTAATCCTAATGTCATAACCTCCACACTGTTTAGACATTCTTAACAAAACACTTCCTCTTCCCTTCATTTCAACTTGTTCACCATCAGCTAAATCAACTACTCCAGTTTCTGCTGTAAAATTATCAAGAAGCTCAATATACGGTGTCATGTGATGAGTTGCTCCTGAGTCCAACATCCAGCAAAGTTTATCAGAGGAGTTCTGTCTATTACCTACACATAACACTCTATATTCTCTAGTTTCTTCAGTTGCATTCGTTATATTTGCCTTCTTACCTTCATTTTTCATCTCTTTTTCATAATAATAATAATAATAATAATCCCTTCCTTTACTATCATAATTAGCAGTTTTTCTACAGTATCTAGCGATATGCCCCTTACCGTTGCAGTTATAGCAGAAAAATGGTTTCGTCCCTCTCTGTTGTCTACTATTATCAGTTTTCCTTGCTTCTAATTGCTTATTACCGCCTAATTGCTGTCTTCTTCTGCTGCTAAGCGCTACTCCTACCTCCTGTGCACGACTCTCTAACCTTTTCTCTTCAATTAATAATTTAGCCTTTACACTATTTAATGTCAAAATTGCTTCTTCTTGTTCTAGACTTCTAACAAATCCTTCGTATCGCTCCAATGGCAGACCAATTAAAGTAAGCATTGCTAACGTACTATCATCAAGATTACGTCTCGAACTTTCCAATCTTCTATTTAACCTTTGAATTTTTGCAACATACTCTTGGACCGATAAATCGTCTGTTTTCTGTACGTTAATCAATTCTTTCATATTCATCATTTGATGTAACAGACCAAACTGTGTGTGGGCTTCCTTCAAAATCTTCCATGCCTCCTCCGCGCGTTCACATTTCCCGATGTCTTCTAAATGGTTATCAGATACGACCAGTAGTAGGAATGACATTGCTTTTTCATTCATATCTTCTTCCGCTGCCGTCAACTTGTCACTAAATCCCGGGTTGATCGCCTTCCAGCATCTCTTCTGCTGCAACACGGCCTTGACTCGCAAAGACCACGCGTAATAATTCTCGTCGCTCAATCTCGGAATCTTGTATTCGTCACTTATTGCCAATGACATGTTTCCTTTAATTAATATCTTCAGGTACTCAGCTTATATTCCGCGCTCCGAATGCAGTCACTTCTTCTTTATATCAATTATTTTCCTTTGGCTTTAATATCTTCACGTACTCAGCTTATATTCCGCGCTCTGGATGCAGTCACTTCTTTATATCAATTATCTTCCTTTGGCTTTAATATCTTCACGTCCTTTAGTATCTTTTATCACATCACGCAGTAGTTCTTACGTATTCTGGGCCCATAACCTGTTAACTTTTGATTAAAAAACCATTTGTATCTTCTTTATTATCTGGTATTTTATCATCACCACATTACTGCATTTGAAAAATGGCGCTTGTACATACAGGTGACTATAGTAACGAGTCAACACAAATTATCCTATAAACATAATCAAATATAAGATGTTTCCAAGCAACTTCTAAGATATTAAATGACCGACATATTAACAAAATTCCCTCATCTTCAAAAATTTTTCTTACTTCCTTATTTACAAATTCAGATCCATTGTCGCTTCTAAAAATTTTAATCTCTTTTCCAGTCTGATTCTTTACATATTTTATGAAGACTTTCAACTTTTCTTTCACTTCGCTTTTGTTCTTGAGAAAATATGCTACTTTATAGTGTGATAGGTCATCTTTCAATAGCAGAAAATATTTGCTTCCTCCAATCGACTCTGTCTCCATCGGTCCACATAAATCTGCATGTATTAATTCACATATGCTTTTAGAGCTACTGCTGCTTGGAGAGAATGTTCTTCTTGCATATTTCCCTTCTACACATGAACTGCAAAACTTGACACTGTTTTCTATAAATGGAATTTTATTTTCTGCTAAAACCTTTTCCACGTAGGTGTAGTTTTGATGACAAAATCTATCATGCCACTCATTCAAAGTTTCCGATTTCTTTGCCAAATATGACTCACCAGTTGATTGCCTGGCCATTCGAAAATCCATTATGTACAATTTACCGGTGCGAATTGCTTGTGCGCAGATTTTATTTTTCGTATTTTTCAATATGCATTTCTTCTCGTCAGACTCCAGTTTGTATCCCTTATCAAGGGCTATTCCCATGGAAAAAAGGTTAGTTTTCAGTTCAGGCACATACAACACATTTTCAAGTATCGTTTCCATCCATTCTTTACCGTTATTTGCCAGAAGTTTTACCGTACCGCAACCAACCGCATCCAGCGTTGATCCATCTCCGATTTTTATTTTCTTGGGTTCGCTGATCTCTTGGTATTCCTCCAATATACTAATTTTATTGCACATGTGTTCACTGGCTCCGCTGTCTAGATACCAAATGTCTTCGTCAACTCGGTCATTGAGTAATGCAGTAGAACTGATAAATGCATTTTTGCTTGTTTTATCTTTCCTTTCTTCTTCTTTCAGGATACGGCATTGCTTAATAAAATGTCCCGGTTTTTTACAGTGATGACATACTTTTTGATATTTTGATTTATCTCGGAAATAACAATTCTTTTCTTCGTGGTTGTTTTTCTTACATATACTGCAAAACACTGGTGTGCGATTACATTTATTTTGATTTCTCGAGTATTTCGTTTCTGCTCTGAATGCTGAGTTTTGTGTGACTTCTTCGGCACAGCTTTTAAATTTATGTTCCTCCGCCGCCAATCTCGCTATGAAGTTTTCAATTTTTCTTTCGTCTTTCGCGGTAGACTCCCACGCGGTGCTAAAGTTTATATAATCAGCTGGCAGCACACTAAGTATCTTTGTTATTAACATGGTTTCATCAATATTTTGCTGTAGCATTTTTAGTTTGTGCACTGTTGATTGAATGTTAGATATATTCGTCATCATGTCGGCACTCTTTTCGAAACGGAAATTGTAGAACTGTTGCAGTAGATTACATTTCTGTTGCTCTGTGTCGCGTTCGTATATTTTCGTAAGGGTTTTAAACATATCATAGGAAGTAACACAAGACATAATATGCACCATTATCTTTTTATCAATAGTCGTTATTATATACTTCTGTGATTTGGCGTCCATCATCTTCCAGAGCCGTATGTCTTTTTCGTCTTTCAAATCAGCCAGACGTTGAATTCCGTCGACCACGTCCAGTAGACCACTCGCTCGGAAGAATATTCGTATTTGGAACTTCCATAATTCGAAAGTTTCGGCTCCTTTTAGTATTTCAATGTTTGATGGATCTTCTGTCATTGTTGCCGAGTGCGTTATTTCTTATCTTCTTTTTAGTTTTTTTTTTTTTTTTTAACGCCAAACTTTTTTTCTTTACGTTTTCAGCAGAATCTAATTGTTCGGTGGAAATAGGTGCCTGGGCCCATAACCTGTTGAACTTTTGTTAATTCTTTAATGCACTTTCTTAATTAGAACCACACATCACACAAGACAGTTATTCTCAATAAGCACCAAGTAACAAATCAACATATTATGTTCCTAAGATACAGTATGTATCACACAATATTCAACAAATACAAGCATTTCTACTGGTCATAAAGCATAAAACAATTATTTTATTCTTTAATAATAGAAATATTTGTGGAATCATTCTTCGAATTTACAAAAGCCATAAAAGGTTTTCAGTCTAAGAAGTAAGAGATTTAGATCATTATAAAGGATCATTAATAGCCGACTCTCTTCGTTAGGCAAAGTTCCATATGCAATGAGATGTGAGAGTATCACAAATATTGCCTCCTATTTAAAATTTCTGTTCCAAATAAAATTGATGAAATTAAAATAAAATTGTTTACCTGAAAATTCATGTTTATGATTTCTTTCTGTTCCTGGTTCCTATTCAGTTTTCTTTTTAAAAGAGATTGCAGCACCACAATGGTTGGAACTTCCTGATTGCTCTTAGCACCCTGGCGAAAATGTTCCGCTTCCTTTACCGGTCACGAAGGGTATACGAAGCGGTGATTCGCTTTAGGAAGCGAATCAACGTGTGGTGTACGGTTCTTTGACGGTTGAAATAGCGTACACGAAACGTACGGAAGCGGTCCACTCCGCTACCGCTTCTTGCCGCTTCGTGTACCGTTCTTTCTCTGTTGAAATAGCGTACACGAAACGTACGGAAGCGGTCCTCTCCGCTTCCTTTCGTTCCGTGGGCCTACCGTTCTTTGTCCGTAGAAATAGCGTACACGAAACGTACTGAAGCGGTCCTCTCCGCTTCCTTTCGCTCCGTGGGCCTACCGTTCTTTGTCCGTAGAAATAGCGTACACGAAACGTACTGAAGCGGTCCTCTCCGCTTCCTTTCGCTCCGTGGGCCTACCGTTCTTTGTCCGTAGAAATAGCGTACACGAAACGTACGGAAGCGGTCCTCTCCGCTTCCTTTCGCTCCGTGGGCCTACCGTTCTTTGTCCGTAGAAATAGCGTACACGAAACGTACGGAAGCGGTCCTCTCCGCTTCCTTTCGCTCCGTGGGCCTACCGTTCTTTGTCCGTAGAAATAGCGTACACGAAACGTACGGAAGCGGTCCTCTCCGCTTCCTTTCGCTCCGTGGGCCTACCGTTCTTTGTCCGTAGAAATAGCGTACACGAAACGTACGGAAGCGGTCCTCTCCGCTTCCTTTCGCTTCGTGTGCCTACCGTTCTTTGTCCGTAGAAATAGCGTACACGAAACGTACGGAAGCGGTCCTCTCCGCTTCCTTTCGCTCCGTGGGCCTACCGTTCTTTGTCCGTAGAAATAGCGTACACGAAACGTACGGAAGCGGTCCTCTCCGCTTCCTTTCGCTCCGTGGGCCTACCGTTCTTTGTCCGTAGAAATACCGTACACGAAACGTACGGAAGCGGTCCTCTCCGCTTCCTTTCGCTCCGTGGGCCTACCGTTCTTTGTCCGTAGAAATAGCGTACACGAAACGTACGGAAGCGGTCCTCTCCGCTTCCTTTCGCTCCGTGGGCCTACCGTTCTTTGTCCGTAGAAATAGCGTACACGAAACGTACGGAAGCGGTCCTCTCCGCTTCCTTTCGCTCCGTGGGCCTACCGTTCTTTGTCCGTAGAAATAGCGTACACGAAACGTACGGAAGCGGTCCTCTCCGCTTCCTTTCGCTCCGTGGGCCTACCGTTCTTTGTCCGTAGAAATAGCGTACACGAAACGTACGGAAGCGGTCCTCTCCGCTTCCTTTCGCTCCGTGGGCCTACCGTTCTTTGTCCGTAGAAATAGCGTACACGAAACGTACGGAAGCGGTCCTCTCCGCTTCCTTTCGCTCCGTGGGCCTACCGTTCTTTGTCCGTAGAAATAGCGTACACGAAACGTACGGAAGCGGTCCTCTCCGCTTCCTTTCGCTCCGTGGGCCTACCGTTCTTTGTCCGTAGAAATAGCGTACACGAAACGTACGGAAGCGGTCCTCTCCGCTTCCTTTCGCTCCGTGGGCCTACCGTTCTTTGTCCGTAGAAATAGCGTACACGAAACGTACGGAAGCGGTCCTCTCTACCGTTCTTTGTCCGTAGAAATAGCGTACACGAAACGTACGGAAGCGGTCCTCTCCGCTTCCTTTCGCTCCGTGGGCCTACCGTTCTTTGTCCGTAGAAATAGCGTACACGAAACGTACGGAAGCGGTCCTCTCCGCTTCCTTTCGCTTCGTGTGCCTACCGTTCTTTGTCCGTAGAAATAGCGTACACGAAACGTACGGAAGCGGTCCTCTCCGCTTCCTTTCGCTCCGTGGGCCTACCGGTCTTTGATTGTTGAAGTACCGTGCACGAAACGTACGGAAGCGGTCCTCTCCGCTTCCTTACGCTCCGTGGGCCTACCGTTCTTTGATTGTTGAAGTACCGTGCACGAAACGTACGGAAGCGGTCCTCTCCGCTTCCTTTCGCTCCGTGGGCCTACCGTTCTTTGTCCGTAGAAATAGCGTACACGAAACGTACGGAAGCGGTCCTCTCCGCTTCCTTTCGCTCCGTGGGCCTACCGTTCTTTGTCCGTAGAAATAGCGTACACGAAACGTACGGAAGCGGTCCTCTCCGCTTCCTTTCGCTCCGTGGGCCTACCGTTCTTTGTCCGTAGAAATAGCGTACACGAAACGTACGGAAGCGGTCCTCTCCGCTTCCTTTCGCTCCGTGGGCCTACCGTTCTTTGTCCGTAGAAATAGCGTACACGAAACGTACGGAAGCGGTCCTCTCCGCTTCCTTTCGCTCCGTGGGCCTACCGTTCTTTGATTGTTTAAGTACCGTGCACGAAACGTACGGAAGCGGTCCTCTCCGCTACCTGCCGCTTCGTGAACCGTTCTTTGATTTTTGAAATACCGTACGTTTTCATAAATCTTTAATTCTTATTATTCATATTTTTCATTTACGAATTTGTACGTCAATATATTCTTAATAGTTCATATCCACAAGCCAATCGCCATAGTCGGCATTAATCTTCACCAAAGGTTGTTACTGACTTTGTTGACATAATACATATAGGTTCTGATAATATGTTGTAGTCGCATGTAGAAATTGATATTCACTCCGCTTAAAGCATCAATAAAATTACGTATGGCCATACTGTAATTAATCTTTACATTATTGACTTGAATAATTAATGAATGTTAATAATGGGTAGTATGTAGTTAGTTTATTTGCTTGGCTCTAGTTATTCGAACATCAACAATATGCACCGGATTGTTACATAAACTAAGGACTCCCACCACCTACTACTTAAGCATTTGATAGATTGAAACTCATTCATATAATTGTACGAGTAAATAAATATGGAAATAAAGCAGACAATAAGTATTGATATATATTTAAATGAGGATAAATGGTTGAAAATTATAATTCTGGGTACTTAGCAAACCTATTTTGAATTAAGATGCTAACTTGACTCTAAATTCAGTACCTGAAAACCTCCATCTTGGTTTTTTTTTTTTATACCACCGAGGCATGTTTTCTTTCCGTGTTCATCATTTCGTGAGTTTTGGTAACTACTGCATGTGGAGCGGAAAGCCATCTCATGTGGTTAAAATAGTTAATTGATAAAAGGCATGTGATCTGTGCTCACGTTGAAGTTATTCAACATCTCAACGCCATGTGTGGTCCGTGAAAAATGAAATTTTTTTGGCAATCGTTCCAGGATTAAATTAGAAATAAAGTGCGACGAAGCGAAAGGAACGGATGGATTTTTTGATGTGAAAATCCTCATTCTAGTAGGTATGTTTTGAACTGAATACTGATAATATGTGTTTATATAATATTACTGAGCAGAGAATGTTCGCTCACTGCATCATTGAAAATATACACATTTCTCTTAGGAATTGTTTGCTTATCAGTTCCGTTTTTTTCGTAGATGAGTCTATTGTCACTAATACTTCGCAAGGTTCCGGGACTACGGATGAGATTTTTATGGCATTGTTAGCATCTTAAAATAATGCTAATTAGAATCGTGCATCTTAGTGACGAAGGAGGCAAGGGTGAGTTCATTTGTTCAGTTTACTTTCATAGTTGTGCTTTAGGTATTTATACACATTTATGCTTTTTGTGCCATATGTCACAAAAATCAACAAATGGCAATCATTTTTGTGACATATGTCCTGACGGAAGGTCGTTGAATTGAGAGGAGCGGCTGTAAATAATTGAATTTCACAGTTAATAGTTCTTTCCTGTTTTTAATAATAAATGGAAACATCTGTTGTTATTTCAATATTTAAGTCTTCTGTTCGTGCTGCTTTCAGGTGCCTTTTTGTGGAGGAGCTAAGGAGAAGATAAAAAGCCAAAGACTATATTTCTGAGTAGGAGTGTCACCATTGGATGCAATATAAATATTGATTCCTCTTGGAAATGTATAATTAATGACTGATAATAAATGTATAGGTAAATAGATGCAAAAGAGTTTAAATTGTTCACCCACTTCTTGTTGTGTATTTTTTTTAAATAATGTTACTCGGAATTTTTCTAGGAACGTTTTCGTCCGCTAGGATTCCGGCTCGGGAACGCTTCCATACGCTAGGATTCCGGCTCGTGAACGTTATCGTCCTCAAGGTTTCCGGCTCGGGAACGCTTCCATAGGATTCCGGCTCGGGAACGCTTCCATAGGATTCCGGCTCGGGAACGTTATCGTCCTCTAGGTTTCCGGCTCGTGGACGCTTCCATACGCTAGGTTTCCGGTCGGGAACGCTTCCATACGCTAGGATTCCGGCTCGTGAACGTTTTCGCACGCTAGGTTTCCGGCTCGTGAACGCTTCCATACGCTAGGATTCTGGCTCGTGAACGCTTCCATACGCTAGGTTCCCGGCTCGTGGACGCTTCCATACGCTAGGATTCCGGTTCGTGAACGCCTCCATACGCTAGGATTCCGGCTCGTGAACGTTTTCGTACGCTGGGTTTCCGGCTCGTGAACGTTTTCGTACGCTATGATTCCGGTCGGGAACGCTTCCATACGCTAGGATTCCGGTCGGGAACGCTTCCATACGCTAGGATTCCGGTCGGGAACGCTTCCATACGCTAGGATTCCGGCTCGTGAACGCTTCCATACGCTAGGTATCCGGTCGGGAACGCTTCCATACGCTAGGATTCCGGTCGGGAACGCTTCCATACGCTAGGATTCCGGCTCGTGAACGCTTCCATACGCTAGGTATCCGGTCGGGAACGCTTCCATACGCTAGGATTCCGGTCGGGAACGCTTCCATACGCTAGGATTCCGGCTCGTGAACGCTTCCATACGCTAGGTATCCGGTCGGGAACGTTTTCGTACGCTAGGTATCCGGTCGGGAACGCTTCCATACGCTAGGTATCCGGTCGGGAACGCTTCCATACGCTAGGATTCCGGTCGGGAACGCTTCCATACGCTAGGATTCCGGCTCGTGAACGCTTCCATACGCTAGGTATCCGGTCGGGAACGCTTCCATACGCTAGGATTCCGGTCGGGAACGCTTCCATACGCTAGGATTCCGGCTCGTGAACGCTTCCATACGCTAGGTATCCGGTCGGGAACGCTTCCATACGCTAGGTATCCGGTCGGGAACGCTTCCATACGCTAGGTTTCCGGTAGGGAACGCTTCCATACGCTAGGTATCCGGTCGGGAACGCTTCCATACGCTAGGATTCCGGCTCGTGAACGCTTCCATACGCTAGGTATCCGGTCGGGAACGCTTCCATACGCTAGGTATCCGGTCGAGAACGCTTCCATACGCTAGGATTCCGGCTCGTGAACGATTTCGTACGCTAGGTTTCCGGCTCGTGAACGCTTCCATACGCTAGGTTTCCGGTAGGGAACGCTTCCATACGCTAGGATTCCGGCTCGTGAACGTTTGTGTACGCTAGGTTTCCGGCTCGGGATCGCTTCCGTCCGCTAGGATTCCGGCTCGTGAACGCTTCCATACGCTAGGATTCCGGCTCGTGAACGTTTTCGTACGCTAGGATTCCGGCTCGTGAACGCTTCCATACGCTAGGATTCCGGCTCGTGAACGTTTTCGTACGCTAGGTTTCCGGCTCGGGAGCGCTTCCGTCCGCTACTATTCCGGCCCGTGAACGCTTCGTTTGTACGCTTCCTTGTCTCATTTTACGTTTCAATTCGCTTCGGAGACGTTTGGTTACGGTTCGTTCACATTCTGATTCGCTTCGTGTACGGTTCAATTTCCGCTTCGTTGACGGTTCGTATACGGTTCCCTCCAAAATATTTTCGCCAGGGCAGCAGAATTCAAATACTCCAATGGCTTGAAAATCAAATTATAAGGATTTCTCATAATCATTAGTGGTAGATGTATTATATTCAGAAAGAATGTTTATACTTAAGATGCTTAAAGAAATATAATATCAATAAAGCTTCCAAAAACGAAATGTATACCATCGGCGAAGGACCATTTCCATCCTTTGCAGATGGAGATAGCAAATAAAATTTCATGCTCCTAAGGAAGAGTTTATATTGGCCAACATGGATAGTTTGCCTTTCAGTCTATGTGCATTTGCTATCATTTTTTTTCTTCATTTTCATCATTCTTGGTTAATTGTCCCAGAATAGCTATTTATTTTCATTAATCTCATAAATATAGAGAAAGATTACTAATAATTATTCATTAATTATTATTTGTATTTTATTTTAAATAAATACAGTAGTCTCTCCCATTGCTGTCATGATAAATAAAAAAAGTCTCCCGATTACCATTGCATCATGTTTCAAACTTTAAAGTGAATACTGTATCGGATGTTAATCCACTGGTTGCTTACTCAAGGGCCAAATGAGAACTGCCAGTGAATCACCAGCTCCTTACTTGAATGGGATAACTCATTGGCTTAGTATTTTTTATTCCTTTTTTGCCACATATTTCACTATTTTTTTATTGAAATCATATTTTGTAATTATTTTGAATAGATTTTTAAAAAAATTACAGCCCTTATCATGGATTTTTTTTGCATTAAGAGAATATTAATATTCATGAATGACATAATTTTCACAATGTGAAAAATCTATGAATGATGAAAAGATTATAATAAAGAAATTAAGGGACCCGTCAATTTGCTGGCTCTTTAACGGAAGGCCAAGTTCTGCCAGCCGCAAATGACATCTCTTTAAGCCAATGGGTTAATGAATGTTGAAGACCATCATCCAGTACTGGAATGATCATCCATTAATGGACGATGATCTCTGATGCAATTGCAATGAAAAAGGGTTCACCATTACAAAGCAGCCTCCAGAGTGAGGAGTGCACCATTGTTGACTGAAAAATCATGGGTATTGTCAAAGGAGTCACACTACTACCCTGTAATGATACAAGAGGCAATAGAAAAAGAAAAAAAATATCAGCTAGCTTCAACCTAGACGACAGCATTAAATTCAACATTGTGTGGAAGACTTATGATGGCCATCTAAGGGAAAGTTCCTGAAAGGACCTGGTGGCCATGGGCTTATGGGGAACAATATGAATAATGACCAAGTGAGGCCGTGGAAAAAAGTAAGGGGGAAACAACACTGTGTGTCATAGAGTCAGTTTAGTCACTCTCTACTTTCATCCCTGATGATGTGGCCTGCAATGGGCACAGAAGCTCGGCTGACAACACTCCACATAAAGCAGCTCCTGGAAGTAACAACTGGACAAAAAGCATGAATTAATTTAGGTTCCACAAATTATCAGCAGACAAACTGAATATTATCCCAAAAATTTGTCTTTTATGATAGCCATGCTTTTGGAGGATGGTTACTTTCAGAGTATGATAAACTTTGAGCATAATGAATAACTTAGGTAAGATATGAATCTCCAGGAAGATTAGAAATAAGACTAAAACATAGAAAACAATTTTTGTCATGGCAGCATACTTTATATCCACAAATACAGTCAAAGTGAAAGTTGTGTTTACAGATTCAAAGACAGTTTACAGATTCTAGTGTGATTGCTTGAAATTTGAACAAGGGCTCATTTACCATTGATTCACCCTTTAATGCTGAGTGAACATTAAAATGCATTTCAAGGAAGGGAGTTATTTAATTTTGTCGCACTGTTCTAAAGTTCAATCCAAGCCAATGTTTAATGCAGAACAAAAATATGAATAACTGTTAGAGGGTGGCATTTTCATCAGGGGAACCATGGGTAGTAATAAATATAACTCTTCAGTGTAGTGTGTATATAGGTCTTGGATATTTTATGGATATTCACAAGGAGGCATTTAAGATAGGTACCTATCTGGAGGATAGCTATGCAATACAATTAAGGTATTTTGGTTTTTCCTAGAACTATGAAGGTAGGAACCTATTTTGTAACATTATATAGATATTGTTCTCATTTTACGTGCTACTCGGGCATAGGATTAATTCAGAAAATGGAGATGTCTTCAAGATCATATTCAACTGAATTACCAAGACTTTTTTCATTTAAATAATTTTTTG
Organism: Platycnemis pennipes; assembly: GCA_933228895.1. Taxonomy (NCBI): domain Eukaryota; kingdom Metazoa; phylum Arthropoda; class Insecta; order Odonata; family Platycnemididae; genus Platycnemis; species Platycnemis pennipes. The sequence goes on along the minus strand of OW121848.1, from coordinate 97,221,837 downwards.
AGGAAAAAATAATGTCCCTCATCTCTTATGCACACTCAGCTGCATTCTAGGAGAATGAGCACCACTTGAGGCTCTGAGGTCTTAAGTTAACATATAATAAATTAAAATCTTTACTAGAGATATGGTTCATGGAGCCACATTGTGGAGTCATTTAATGATTAATAGGATAAGGAAATGAATGTGCCTTTAATCTAAACTTTTTTTATGTCATATTGAAAAAGTTCATTTTGTAAAAATCCACACTTTTCAACACCGACCTGGGCTAAGCAACTCAGTGCCATTTTCAATGTTTTTTTTACTCTTTAAAAGGGCACTGAGTTGCTGAAACCTGGTTTGGATTTGAATTAAAAGAGTGGATTTTTACTGAGTGAGCTTTTTCTATTTGAATATTTGTGATTTCCACCAACTTATGCCTGAAACTATTTCCTTGATTTTTATGCCAGTTTTCTAATTCTATTGTTGATGCAATTCATTTCTATGTTTACTGCTAAACATTATGACAGAATGTCATTAGGTGATGACAGTATGCACCAATAAATCCTAGGTCATTTTAATGATATCTTATTTAAATAACATATATTTTCAATTATTACTTTAGTAATTTCGACGACAGAAGAATGATGAAATTAAAATAGATTGACTGAATGAGTAACCAGGAAGTCCTAAAAAGAGTGGGAGAAAAGAGGTCTTTTCTGTAAGCCCTAAGAAGACAATGGGACAACTTAATCGGCCACATCATGAAACATGATGGCCTGATGAAGACAATCATTGAAGGACAAGTAAATAGGAAGGATGGCAAAGGAAACCCTCATATGAGATACATAGAACAAGTGAAGGATGTGAAAAAGAAGAAATATGTAAATAAGAGTTTAGCTGATACCAGATTTGAGTGGAAAGCTGCGTCAAACCAGTCTGAGGATTGTTGATCGATGATGATGACTAAATTTATGAATAGCATTGCTAATTATGGAGTGATACTAATTAGCATTTGGTGCTGCTGGGCAAGTCTTCTAAGCATGGAGTAAACATCAAGAGGAGAAAAAAGAAAAATTCTATTCATAGTGAATGTGTAAAACAATAATTGTAAGGACCACCTCCTTGGTTGAGCATACATTTGTGTCATAGCTAATAAATCTGAGTTTATGATATGGGCTCAAAGACTGTCTTTGTAAAGCTAAGACTTTAATATGGAGAGCAGCATTGCATGTATCATGGTCTTTGAGAAAAGTCGATGGCAGTGTTTGGAGGGCTATGAGAAGAATGGAGAGGGTGGAGTAGGAGAGAGTGAAAAACTAACACATTTTGGTATAGTGGCGGGGAAAGAAAGTTTCCTTGAACGCAAACCATGGAATCAAAGCTTGGGTAAGCCTGGATAAACAAGAATGCAGGCTAAATTTGGTGGGCAATTGGCAGTAGAGTATGTTGGGGAAAAATGGAAGGAAGGGACAGAACTATGGTTACTTTATTACTATCCTTCTTGTTTTGAAGGACCTTCCACAATCATATGAGATATCATCAAGGGTTTTGCTTCTACAACAACTTTTGGGTAGTCCTTGGCATCCTGTTATTAGTTATAACTTTTTTTCAGCCATTATGCTGGCATCTTCAGTTCCAACTACTCCAACAGCATGTATACTTGATATCATAGAGGTATGAACAGCACTTAAAAATACTAGTGCTCAACAAAATTGTCTCAGGTGGTGGTCTTTTGAAATATGCCACAAAATTAAGAGTACATAATAAAAAGCTGCGATAGAGCACTGTCACTGCTATAAGACCGATGATATGAAATAAATTAATTGATATGAATGGAGGTGAGACTTTTACATTCTGAACACAATTTATGACAATGATAATTCTTCGAGCACTTTGCCAGTAATAGTAGCCCAATTCGTTTAGTTTGGGCCTGAGAATGAGGGTTTGTATACCACCTCAGGCATGAATCTTTGACCTAGATTCAGGAATACTAGAATTACCTAAGTACCTTTTTTGGTACTCCAACTGCTAAGGCTATATCACACTCTCCAAACTAACTACATCCTAAAACGAGCACAGCACCAATGCTTGAGGCGAGATTCAAACCAGCAATGTTTGGGTTTCCCAGCCACACAGCGCTTTACAGACCAGTACTGATTAAGTTAGTGGTAGTCTTGGGTTTTCAGGTACTCCAAGCATCTGAAAAGTTAGGACACATTGCCATAGATAGAAGGACATGGTTGGTTATTTATTAGTCTATAGTTACACGTTCTCCCCAATGTAACCCATTTATGGTAAGGGAAGTTGATAAATGAAGTGAATGCATTTAGAAAACGGGTATTTTCACCTAGGCAGTCACCATGGTTTTCTAACTACGTTAAATAAAGGGCATAAATACCGAATAATGGGCACCAATCAACACACGATCATCATCACTAGTGGTAAGCCCTACAGTTCATTTGACACAGCTCTTCACTCACTTCTCCTAACAGCCTTCTTAGCTACATTTTTCTTTTACATCCTTCACTACTTTCTCCATACATCTAACGTGAGACTGTCTTTACCAGTAAAAGTTTAGGAAAATTTACTTTTTCCATGAAAACTGTCTTCATCAGACAACCATGCATCTGGACATTGGTTGTTTTCTCTCTTTTACAAATTTTTATTCAAGCTTCTCTTTTCTCAAATACTTTTTAGAACTTTGTTCATCACTTGGTCGATCCATTTCTTCTTCATTTTTCCATTTCTTTTCTTCAACCCTTCTCAGAATCTCCTCCTAATCATCTCCCCAAAATATGACGTATTACACCAAAACTTGATACTTAACACAAGCTAACAACTTCTGTCATATGAAAGATCACTATAATGAAGTAATATTATTTAATGATAAGGATTATGAGACCCACTGACATGACCATAAAACACAAACACTGTCAATAATATTAAAATTAATTCAACCAATCAAGCCATAATATTTACATAGTTTTATCATTAATGATACTGTATATTTGAAAGTTTTCATATTGTATGGTTTGGAAATCTGGACCTTGCAGATAGTAAACTAAAATGAATTAATGGAGTTTGATATATGAATTTTGAGATGTAAGATACACTCAAATGATGACAAATGAAGAAGTGATAGGTGTAGTGGACATAGAAATGTTAACTGCCATTAAAATAAGGAAATGGTAGAGTAAGTGCATAGTGCAGATGATGAAGTGCAATAGGATGATAAAAGCCATGGATGTAGGGAGAATTTTTGGTAAGTTGGATAGAGAAAGTAAGAGAACAGACTTTGGATAGGATGAAGAGAGAAGGAAAATAAGAAAAGGAAAAAGAAGGATAAATTAATAGAGGAAAGTGGTCTTCAGCCATAGCGGAGCATGTGGAATTATTTTTAGGTTCCAGGGCAATAAAATCAAAACATTTGCAGACCATAAAAAAATCATCAGGGAATTCCAATGAACTAAGAAAAATCTGCACAACTGATTAAAGTTCACAGTTTCCATTACCTTGCTTTTTGTATTAAGGGAACAATCAGGGGTCACTACATGGGTGCAATAAAGACTGCTAGAAATGACAGAAAAAAAACAAACACCTATAAAATCAGGACCACGCAAAATCATCAGGCAGTGGACCTTAGGAATTGCTATCTATATATTAAACAACGATTATATGAATGCATAATGGTCTACAAAAATACATTATCCAGCCCAGCCAAAGTAGCAAGGCGATTAATACACCAGATGGGCAACCCAAAGTTTTAAACCTCACCTTGGTCATTAATGTTGTATTCTTCAGATTAGGTCATCCCGCACTCGGTCAGTTGATAAAGTTTTAAACTTAGTGAGTAAGGCCACTTAAGTGCACAACAAAATTTTGAGATACTGGGGTAACAAAATACTGTCATATACAGAAAAAGACATTCATAAATGAGTCAACTTTAACTGATGAAACCCCCAAACATATAAGAGTTGAAGAATCTCTCTCCTCAATCCTGAGCACACATTTCACAATGCCCACAATCATATCATTGTTAATTCTTTAAAATTTTGTTTTGGAAAACAAAAATGTGATTCCATTTCATAAAATTTGGTCTTCATCAATCTCACTAGCAGAGCAAGTAATTAAGAATGTTACTATGAGCAGTGCACTTTGAGATGAGCTTGCACTATTGATGATGATGGTAAAAATGTGAAAATAGGACTTTTGATCCCTTCTTTGATCTAACAGAGAATGATTTTAAGACAAAAATCCTACTCAAACAAAATGAACTTTTTTCAATAGCTCCTCATTTTGGCAAAAGTAATATGTAGTAGAATTATAATTTGTCATATAATGACACTATAATTTGCACTGGCATAACATTTTTAAGTCTTGTTAATATAAATTAATGAGCTAAATGCAATGGAAATATGTTTCATACCCACCAGTAACAAATATTTTCTCTGCATTAAGTCTATAACTTGAAAACAATCCCATATTCATAAAGGAATCAAATCCCATTTTCAAAAACTGCCATGAGCTGTTCCTTGAAGTTAAAGACAAGTTTTTAAATGACAAGAGCCATTTTTGTATTAAAATCTTTCAAAATAAGTTTCAGGTGAATTAATTTTGGGCTACATCAGGTGTTCCTTAACTTCTTTTACTTATGGCTCTATAATTGTAGATGGCAATTACATGTGCATGTGAATAAGTTACTACAAGGTGAACCCTTAAGTAGTGTATATAGGGGTTGATACCACCACTATATAATGCCTGTTTCACATGGTACTTGATCCAGCACAAGGTCGAGTATACTAGCATTCCAGTATCATGTGAATAGAACCAGTATGCTGGCTAGCAAGCATGTTCGCTAGTATACTCGCTTAGCTACTGGATTTCATACTTGATGCAGTACTAGATTTCTAGTAGGACCCATTAGCCATCGACAAATCAAGTCACATTACAGATGCTGTGTGTACTTCTCTCTTTTTAATTAGTAAGTATGGGATCATATGGAATAACCGATTCATAGCAAGCACAAGGTCAATGATCATGTGAAACCTCCCAGGAAGGTTCCGATCATGCTAGATTCCGTCCTCAATATCAAGTAGTGGCCAGCAAAATAGGTCTTGTGCTGGATCAAGTATCATGTGAAACAGGCTCAAGGTGATTATTTATCACTCTCTTGTGACCCCTTGAGATTCTTCCGCTATCCTCAATGAGATTGGGAACCCCTGATTTTGACACCAAAATGCAGAATTTCATTTCATCTTAATATGTAATTAAAATCGATATTTTACTATGGTAACTTTTACCACAATTCATGATCCATTAACAATACACGATTCTCTCATCCCATTTGTACAGGGATGACCACAATTACAAGACTTGTCTTTCCTCATGCACAAAAAGGGTTGATTATGTTCTTCTAAAATACTGAATTCGATTATCTTTTCCAGCAACAAAAATTAAGGGACACCAAATATGTTATAACAATTAGCATTAGTTGAAATGAAAAAGAAGAAAGTGGAAGTCTCAAAACTATACAAAGAATATGAGACATCGTACGGAAAATTCCTTTATATATAATGGTTTTGAAGTTAGCTGAGAGAAATAAAAATTAAAGGAAGGAACAGCTAAGGGAGAATACGCATGGCGTGGGTTAAGGATAATGAGATGCATACGTAGGGATTCACTAATAAATGCAGATGCAATGAAGAGGTCGCAGCTAGAGATACCCATGAACCAATAATCAATGGGATGGAAACAACAACGAATATAGGTTGAAAGTTATTGGTCACCTATTTTCATTTTACAATGATAGCACTTTATCTATAGGTTGAATCCACACAGAAAAGGAATAGCAAAACTGTGAATGTATCTATAGATACCAGTGGTGGTGGTACATACAAGATGTTTCCCACAGAGTATAATATAGGCGTAGCACCTAAAACCACAGATAAGTTACTTACAAATGGAAAAGTTAATGGTCACTGCAATTATATTTCTCAATTTAAGGATGATATTATGCACAATAAATAACTTATACTTGGGGGTAAATTCACATTCACAGAGTTTAAAGAGAATTCAACAAGGCATTTGCATTTTGTGAACTCATTAGGAAAAATAATATTCATAATCCTTTCAATTTCCAAACACACAGTGCTAGTCTGGGAGCAGCACAAAATGTACATACCAAGTAGTAGTTATGTCAGGCATAGAGAAATAAGGTAGTTGATACTGCACATCTGTAGGAAAAATATTGGCACTCTTGACAATGAAATACTTCCTCTTAACTCAAATATGAAGAACAAAAAAATACACACTAGCTAGTAACTAGTTTAGGTTTTTAGTGACTAGTTTGAAATCCTTGAATTTTGAGTTCATTCCACAGAACTATGGTAGATTATGGGCCATGGAGTTTATGCATCCAGGTAACAATTACTTTCCTCGACACTGATAGGGAGGTTTGCCTCCATCTTGTAAGCAGGCTACTCCTCAGGTGATATGTCCCAATGACCAGGCAGTGGGTACGCAAAAGTCTCGGGCAATTACTTTTGTTAAGACAATCAGGTAATAAATGTAGGCCAGCAAGAATTTCTAGACGATCAAATGCGTTTGCTGAGGGTCAGCAGTTACTTATAATTTTACTTTATCCACAAGTAATTTCCACCATTCCACATACAATGATTGACTGCTGTATTATTTCTCTCTTACTCTTTTAAAGTTATTCATTCCAAGAAGAAAGATATACAATTCTGACTACGAGAACGATCTTCTTATTCAGGTTATTGCCAATTAACTGTGCTAGATGAAATTCATTCTCAAGAGATTTAAATCTACAACTATACATTTTGAATGTCACCCCAAAGCTGATAAACGAAGGGCTTAGTTGAAAAAATATTTTGTATTTTTCACTAACATAGCCATATATTTTTTCAATGATTCATAACAATAAAAATGTGAGTCATTCGTGATATATTCAAAAAATAATTATATAAAAATTATACTTATTTCACTAGTCAAAAACTAGTTGCTTGTATAACAAACCTAAACGTGAATTAGTTTTGAAAACACTGGATCTACACCAAATCATCAAATTAACTAATGCAAACGTTTCACACAATCAGCACACTACATTCTTCTCACAGGTGACAGCTAACACTTTTAAATGTGGTTTTAAAAATGACTGAAACCAACAGCACCTTCACACACTTCACAGGAAATTGGTCAGAATTCCGGAATCAATCCACTGTTTGCACCAAAAAATCAAGTCTTGCACATTCGTTAACAGTAGGTATCCGCATATTTTCAATTGCTACGGGCATCATTTACTGTAGCTGGCACGGTAACTTCTAATCCATCAAGAGACTTGTTCATTATAATTTGGCAGCCTAATCTTGATCTGCAATGATAAAAAATGCCTGTGAAATAAAACAGTAGAACACTCGACGATAAAACCACAATACAATATTTACGAAAACTCTTGAGAAAATAAGAAGCAAAGGTTCACGTACCTACATTTACTCTGGTTGTCTTTAAATGGATCAATAATAACTCTGGGTTATTTTTGTAATTATCGATCAAAGCAACGTGGCTTACTACTTCTATTATTTTGAAATTAGCCACTCAAAATGGACAGGTGAGTTAACACCATCAAGGTTAGGCTGGCTCCTCGAACAACTTTTTGAGACATGATTAACAATTTAAAAGTATAAATGGCCCGAGAGAATTAGGTGAATTTCAATTGATTCTTTATTTAAACTATATTTATAGAATAAAATGTCCAAATAGCAAAGAAATACGGTCATTTCTAACGAAAAAACTAATGCAATTAGCAAGCCCATCGAGGTTCCATAATTCACTGCACAACAGCAGCAAGGCCAAAGGAAATACAGAGCATGATTTGGGCATTCTTGTCATACAAACAGTCTAAAAATACAAAGAAAGCACTGCCAGTGAAAAAAATGATACAAGTTGATAGTTGTTATTGATTCTTGAGGACGCAAGAATTTACCAACAGCATAGGGAAACACAAGATAATGCATGCATTAATAAATGAAGCTAAATCAACTTACGTGTCCGTTAAATCATAAGCCAAATCTAACATATCCATCTCCTCGTCTGTAGGTTTACTAGGAAGTCGATCATAGTCTTCCTTTTTCAGTATTAGATGGCATGTGGAGCAGGTAAGAGTTCCTTCACAAGCCCCTACAAAAAGAAAAATACATATTGACTTTGCAATACTTGCATGATAGTATCCAGCCTAGAAGAAGGAATACTTACCGTATCCATCAAGGTCCACCTCATTATTCACCACGATATCCAAGAGACTGTCGCCTTCTTTTCCTTTCGCTTTGATTCGTTCTCCGTTTGCTTTGACAAAAGTTACCTCCACCCTTGAATAAATAGAAATTCAGTAAATTTTCTCCATAAAAATTTTCTTGGCATTACAGAGTTCGACTTCAAAGAGGCGGGTTGCAATCAACACTTACTCTTCCTTTTTTAACTGAGGCTGGGTCACTGATACATTACGGGATAACAATGAACTACAAGACTTAACAGCAGATTTACTGGATAAATGGCTAGCAGCTCTCATTGATATAATTCCTCTAATAAACACCAACTTCATTGCGCCTGACACAGCCATCTCTCCAGTAGAACTCCCGACGGATACAACACGGCTGCGTATTTCAAAACTCCTCGGGGAATTGTGCAAACTTCGTTTACGAGACGAGGGCAGTATACTAGTGACACCAACGTTCAAAGTTAGAATTACTTCCTAAGAATGCGCCAATTTCAGTGGCCTTGGGTATTATCAGATAACGGAGACAGATGATCAAAGGTCTGTAAACGACATAAATTTTGCTGTTTTAAGATAAAATACCTAGGTAAATATTATAAAGACTAAGCTAATTTCAAGTAATAGAATGAGACGATGTCCTTATGCAATTTACGGATCAATGACTGAGGTTAAATAATTTACCCTTCACAGTTAATCTTTACTTCGATCAAAAATAGATATTTGGCTTCCTCGAGGTTATAATCGTAGTCTACCGTCAGGAGAGTTCATAACTGACGAGAACAAAATTTGTAAGTCCGGTCACCGTATGTTTCCCGTTATTTAGCCACACGAAACCTCTCAGGAACTGCGCGTGACGTGGGGATGCTGCATTTACATTTTAAATTAAAAGGGAGGCTCAAATTACGGATGTCAATGGGCACGCAGAGTTCTAACGCTGCCTGAGTGATATGGTGATTAGGTGCGCTCAGCATCAGTATTTTAGCCGAGGATGGACGCCAACAACTTTGGAGAAATATTTTTTTTAATGCTTAAAACAGTTAGGTACAATGGTTCCACAGCGGAAGAGCCATCGAGGATCGGTATCGGGATACTGTACGGTGATCGAGCTCTAATGAAGAGAACGGAGAGAATTGGAGCTGAGTAAAAACCTTCTATAGCCCTAAACTAACGGGTACTTGATTTCTAAGTCTGCGCACGCGCATCCGTACCATAAGTTATACAGAATAAAATTAGCATTAATGGAAAGCGTATTCGGGAGCTAAAAAATATGTCAATCAATATTTCGTTGGAAAAAATTAGATTCACGATAAGTTGATAAAATTGTAGTTATTACTATGTGGCCATTTTATTAAAATATGTCATGAGTGGCTTATGATTCGTTTGCAAATAATGATGGTCTAAGCTCAGCATTTCAAGCGTGTAATCGGATATAAAAAGCATTCCAAACAAACTCTCATGTACGTGATCAGTCATGTTTTTAACCTTTCAAAGACTTTTTTTCGTTTTTTTTGCCCACTCTAGGTTCCCGTCTCCTCTCGTACATTCTCCAATTTCCCTTTGGCCGTTCAATTTCCGTCTTACCAGTTCTCTACCTACGTTTTTTAATATAAAAATAAGCTGTTTGAAGGATATGCAGAGCTTGCCATCTCCATTTTTACTAAACACACACACACACAAACTTATAAGTACACTAAACTTTCGCCTGATCCCGAATAGTGTTGTCATATAAAAATATTACTATATTATCAATGCTTATGATTCGGTTGATTTTTTTGCTAGGTTATTATTCGCAGGAATAGGTTAGAAATATTTTGAAAACTTAGCTGCTCCTCACATTATGTAAGTAAGTTAAGCTTTTGATGTCCCGGCGCATTTTCCGGAGAGTTCCAAGTCTCTATGCGTACTCCTCGACAATGGTCCAAAACCTTTCTAGAATCGGAGTTGAACATGTAAACCGAATGCGATGGCCGAGGAGGCAGAGCAGTCCCCAAAATTGAATAAACAATGAATGACTTGATTATACATTCGATGTTTCCTTCCGCCGTAACAGAGAATACATGAATGATGCCACCACGTAGGTATAGCAATATTCCAAGCGGATCTTAAATCGACATTAAACTCCAGTCAGCCGCTTCTTCAACTCTATGACCTTCACTGTAAAAGGGTCTTAACGGCATCCGACAAAGGGAGTAATTTTCATCTGTTTCTCATGATCTACGAACAAATGCATTTGCAATAAGAGTCATATAATTTACAGTAAAACGCATGCCCAGGGTTGTGCACCACTTTTTTATTCATGCATTCAAAAGTTTAGAGGTAAAAAGAATAATGGCATTAATAATTGTCGATATTTAAAGCAGTAAATCAGTCTAAAAAGGCGTTGAAAGTAGCTGGAGTTAATGATGCGCTGAAAATTCCCGCCGTCATGTTGATGGGAATGTGACGTCACAAGGCAGTATCGTCTGATTACCTTGCTTACCGAGAGATAATCACCAGACAAACACACCAGCAACGCCGAACCACTTGCTGATAATAATTGTCCCAAGTGATTTCAGAAAATTAGATCAGATTCTATCCTGAGAATTATTTTGGAGTGGGATTGCCGAAACATTTTAATCGCCTTGGGCGATTCGATGGCTAATGCCTAATAGGGTTACTACGCTAATGCCTAATGATTTACAGGACTACTACTGCCTTAAAGGATTTGATATGAATCATAGGGAAAGCCGGTCAGAACTTTTGCATTAGCATCGCTAACAAATATTAGGTATATTCCTTCGTAGATACTAATAATTTAGTATGCGTATCTGATGCATGCAGTAATAACACATTTATCTAATTAAATTGCATAGTACCCATTATTTCATGAGTGTAGTACATGTTATTTATGGTAAACCACATGCCACAAACTCTCGAAGTGGATCGCAGGGTACAGAGTACAGGGTACCACATACGTAGATTGCGATCATAAGTTAAGAATAAAATCAGTTGGTTCCTCTGTTCTACCTCACGTCACCCAGTCCTGCATTACTGCGTTCTACCTCACGTCACCCAGTCCTTCATTACTGCGACTGCGTATCATTGTATTAAGCTTTCGCTGCTCATGGTGGAATAGGATGTTGGGAAACATTAGGTATCTAAATTATGGGTCAAGTACTGGAAAACGACCACTCAACGATATTCTCGTCAGCAACAGCCCTCGCAATCCTTGATTTCCCTGATCTCTTTATCTGTTTATGCCACAGTCACTCTACCTTCTACCTATTTAAAGTCACTGCCTCTAATTTTCACTCTAAAATGTCCATGCATCTCTCTCTCCCAACATTGTCTTTTACCTACGGCTTTGGTAGATTCGCGAGCCGCGTCTCGGAAGAAATTTTGGCGTTTCGATCGAAATATTATCGGTTTGATAATATTCACCAGGATGAAAATGATGTTCATGACCAGCAATGACCCCTTTGACGCCGGAGATCTTTCCGACGTCACAGCTCTCGAGCGGCCGCGTGACCTTGGAGAAAGATACAAGAATACGCATGCACTGTATGCATCCAATAGGCTTAAATAACGACGTTGCAGGATGTGACGCAGCTGATACGCGAAGCATTCGGAAGAGGAATTGGCAGCTCATGCATGCGGAATACAAATCGTAAATGTAGGTAGGAAGTGTTTAAGGTGGCTGTTAAAAAAATGGAGGTGTTATTATTTCTTGAAGATTACAAAATTATTTCCTCATTTGATTGTGTTATTTTAATTCCTACCGAGAAGATATTTATCAAAAACTGATTGTCAACGTAAGACCTTACAAAATCAAAATTTATTTTGTGAAATCAATCCAAAAGAAAAGCAAGCTTACAAGCTCCGCATATGTACTTTGAGAGAGAGGGTACTGGCGTTTCGGCAGCTACAGCGTCATAAGATACAAGAAAAGTCCTTATGCTACTGCGAAATCAGTAGTACGCTCCTTGCTTATGCTGGGTATGCAAAGTGAACCGAGTGTTTTTCATTCATAAATAGGTATGAGATGGTTTCATAGGGTCACACCCGTCACCGTTCGAGTTTGTTTTGCTGTCCAGCACGGCAAGCGTGTGTATTGTCCGAGGAACATTGTTTCCCTGGATCAAGAATCTAATCATGGATCTTTGAAAATACAGCAACTAGGGACGGAAAGCCGAAGGTCCTTGGTTCGGTTTCCGGCCAAGGAAGCATTTTTCCTGTGGCATTATTTTACACAGTATCATTCCGTGCATAACGGCCAAATTAAATCTTACAGTTGTGGCTAATTGATCTTTGCGATAATTTATAGTACCTATCATAGGGAGAGTGGCTTCCTAGAAGCCCAATTTCTGCAAGAGTCCCATGCTTGTTGGACCATGGAGTTCCATGATTTTAAAATACTTTGACAAAAGAGCTCCATATTTATTGTCTGTGGGCGAATATTTTTTTCGATGATTTCTAATGATGAACGGGTTATTCTGCCGTTTGGAAATTTATTAGGACTGAGATTTTTTGCCCATGGTCAAGACAAGACATTGATGTATAAGGTTTTTATTGTCAGCCGGAGGAAAGTGACAAAGCAATCTAATGTAAGTGGGCTATAGGGTTTAAAAGACAACGAATGGAGCTTAGTACGGATAAATGAATGGAAAACGGGAGAAATTTTCGATAATTTAGAGCTTTAAGTAATGGCTAGCTGATATTTTTGATATAGCAACTTTAGATAGAAATTTCCAGGTATAAATGTAGCTGAAACTGTTAGAGGCCGAGGTAGAACAAACGTAATTCACAGGTTCAGATAATGAACAGTACTTTAATGTACGTACTTGGATTACAAGAACGTGCACATCAGAACGTGTACATCGAGAGACTGACAAAAAGACAGAGACAGCTGACCAGGCATGGGCCGAGTCACGAACAAAAGAATAAGGATAGTAGCAGTAGAAAACAACTGCACAACGTATTGATGCTTGAGTTATATCACAACAAGTACAAACACTCAACACACCCCCTTAAATTAAGCATCATATATGTTCACAACATTCATAATCCTAGAAAAATATAAATGCTTTTCTTTACATAAAGGTTTGGTGAGAATATCAGCAACCAAGTCATCTGTTGGATTGTATTTCATTTTTACAATCTGACGCCCAATTACATCTTTAACAAAATGGTGTTTTATATCAATATGTTTACTGCGTTTCAAAGTTTGCTTGTTCTCAGCCATACATTGAGCAGACAAATTGTCATTCAATATTTCTATCACACCAAGTTTCAGCTCCAACTCTTGACTTAAATTGTTAATAAAACATGCTTCTTTCACTACATTAGTTATGGCTAAATATTCAGCCTCTGTGCTGGATAATGCTACAGTTTTTTGTTTTACAGATTCCCAACTAAAAGTTGAGGTACCAAGTTGCATGATGTAACCTGTTTGTGAACATCTATCACCAGGCACACCACCATAAGAAGCATCAACATACCCTTTAATATTTAAATTTCCAGATTTAACATAAACCAAACCATGATTCTGAGTACCTATTAGATAACGCATTACTCTCTTTATAGCTGACCAATGAGACTCATCATAGGCTGTACTATACTGACTTAATTTATTGATTGCAAATGCTATATCAGGCCTCGTGTTAACTGCTAAATACATAAGTCCACCAATTATTTCCTGATATGGTACAGCTCCACTATACATAAAAGTGAGATCTGTGGCTTTGGTCAATACCAATCCAGCAGCCATAGGTGTAGGAGCAGGTTTAAGATCAGTCATACAAAATCTTTCTAACAGCCTTTTAACATATTGAGCCTGGTCAAGAGAAATAATTCCCTTTTCTCTTTTTCTGATCACACGCATTCCCAAACAATCTTTCACATTACCCAGTAACTTCACATCAAAGTTTTTGTACAGTGAATCACACAAGATTTTACTGTCTTGTTTACAGTTTGAGAATATATAAATATCATCTACATACAAAGCCACTATGGTAAGATTTTTATTTCTATGACACACATAAACACATGATTCAGATTTTAACTGTTTGAAACCTGTTTTAATTATAACGTCAGAAATTTTTCTATTCCACATCCTACTGGATTGCTTTAATCCATAAATGCTCTTTCGCAATAAACATACTTTTCCTGGAACTGAAAAACCCTCTGGCTGTTCCATGTATATTTTCTCATTAAGATCTGCATTTAGAAAGGCTGTGGTTATATCCATGTGACTTATATCCAGATCCATTTCATTAGCAAACGCAAATAACAATCTCAGTGTGGTGTAACTAACAACTGGAGAAAATGTTTCATGAAAATCAATCCCATAAGTTTGAGAAAAACCTCGGGCTACCAGGCGAGCTTTGTGCTTTTCAAATTCACCTGAACTTCCATTTTTTAATTTAAAAACCCATTTAGATTTTACAACGTTACAATCTGATGGTCGGTCCACTAGTTCCCATACTCTATGATTCATTAAAGAATTATATTCGGATTGCATAGCTGACTTCCACAAGGGATCCAATAAAGCGTCCTTAGTCGATTTAGGAATATTGACAGACATATCAGTCAAAGCCTGAAAGGACATGTCATAGTCAGCATGCCAACGAGGTGGCTGTCGCATGCGTGAGGGTCTATTACAACCCGCAACATTAGGGATATCATTGACAATAGGTGCATTTTGAATATTGTTTTCTGACAAAGTACCAACATCATTCATAGCATCCACATTTTGAACATTTCTATCTGAAAAAATGATAACATTATTGTCAATTTCAAGCTTATTTCTATCCATATCTTTGTTTTCACTTGCAATAGGAATATCACCAGCCATTAGGGTCTCAATAAATTTGACTTCCCTAGACATGTAAACCTTTTTAGGATCATGTATATCACCTAATCTGTATCCTTTCCTCCTGGGCCCATAACCTGTTAGAGGCCGAGGTAGAACAAACGTAATTCACAGGTTCAGATAATGAACAGTACTTTAATGTACGTACTTGGATTACAAGAACGTGCACATCAGAACGTGTACATCGAGAGACTGACAAAAAGACAGAGACAGCTGACCAGGCATGGGCCGAGTCACGAACAAAAGAATAAGGATAGTAGCAGTAGAAAACAACTGCACAACGTATTGATGCTTGAGTTATATCACAACAAGTACAAACACTCAACAGAAACCTCGTTGACAATTACACTTGTCACGTACACGTTGACTTATGTCCGAGCCGTTCGTTTTTCTTGATGTTAGAATTAGAAGGAAAAAAGATGGTGATACAGAACTTAAATGTGTTCATTTAAAGTGATTTTACACTAAAACCTGGCATGAGATAAGATCTACCTAAAATTATGAAACTAAAGTTTGTAGCATGCTGCGAGATATGTCACTATAGCTGTAAGATGGGTAACTTTGGGGCAAGCGGGTCTAGCACATATAGTTAGCGTATCAAAAAGCTCAGATTCGTGGCAAACAAGTATTTTGGGAGATCACTAGAGTGAACTTTTCGTTTGGTAGCCATGACTGAGTCGCCGAGCCTTGATATTGACGTTTACTCCACTCAGGTTCACTCAAAAAACCATCCACTTCCAAAAGCTGATTAATAATTATTTACCGCGTAAAAATTGGCCCCTTCGAAGGAACGCGGAACAAATTCGCTCAAATATTTAACTTATCATGAATCATGTCACTACTTCTTGGAAAAGTACGCTCTCGTGAGTGAAATTGGTGTGTCTGTGGTTTATGTAAGAGTGAAAACCATTCTAATAGGAATATAGGCAGGGTATACCAGGTACTGTTGTGTCATCTGCGAGTAGGAAACCAGAGATAGGGAGCACCACTACATAAAGAAGAATTGGCCTATCAGAGATACAATGCAGCCAGGAAGTTCAAGCGTCCTTCGTGTGTCGTTGAAAAAGTAACCATGCCACCACTTCGTATAAAGCTGGGGCTCACAATGAATTTCATGAATGCGCTAGTCAACGATTCAGATATTTTTCGGTACCTGCGTAACAATAAGTTTCCGGAGTTGAGTTATTGGGAAGTAAAATAACGATTTTTCATATGTCCACAAATATGGAAGATCATTACTGACTGATATTTTTTAGACTTATTAGGAGTTATTGAAAGAGAGGCATGGGTGGATGGCATTCAAGTCAGTCGTAGTTAATTTCCTTGGAGATTATAAATGTACTGACGATGTGAATGTTGTACAGAAGTGCATTAGTGCGTACAAACAGCTGGGTTGCAGTATGCCCCTTGAAATTCATCTCTTAGACTTACATCTTGACTTCTGCCCTGGAAACCTGGTTCAGTCAGCGACGAACTCGGTGAATGTTTTTTCCCGCTATCAGGATCGATGAAGTGTAGTGATGTTGGCAGACTACTGCTGGACGATTCAACGTGACATGTCTATAAATAATTGAACATACGGGTGTATGCCGCGTCGTATATCGGTTTTTTGCCCCGACGTTTCGTGACCGACTGCTAGTCACATTTTCAAGGGAATGATGGTAGTGTTTGGCGCTGCTGGCTTGAAAAAAAATCCGATATATGACGCGGCATACACCCGTATGTCCAATTATTGATCATCATGAGCCGCGAAAGCTTCAATGCAGTGACATGTCTAATTCTCAGCACAAGTGCAAGTTTAGAGCCAAGAAATTCAAAGAATTCAAATTCAAACATGTTTCAATTGTTTTCAGGCCGCCTTACACCATGCAATTTTTGTACAATTTGTTGTACAAACAATTGTATGAGGAAATTGTACCATGTAAAGCGGTAAATTTTGGGAAAGCTTGTGCGAATGTATGAATGACTGAACGGAAAATAGAACCTGTTCTAATTCCATTCAGACAAACTTACGATTTTGTTCAGTATCAGACATTCGTTCGTACAAAAAATTGTATCGTGTAAAGCGGCCTTTAGAAAGCGAGTTGGATACGAAGATATGCGAAAAAGTTCCTTTTTTTATCAATGCTATTTATTGGACACAAATTTAAATGATCCAAGGTGGTGTTTGACGCAGAGTCTTTTAAACAATAACTATCCACACCTTTTCATTTTTTAGCAAGGCATTTCATGCATGGATTCAGGCCCAATCATGTGGAAACTCATGTTAGTAAATGCATTTAAAAACAGTGAATTCCACTGATTTTAATAGAAACACGATCGGTTTCATCCAACAGTGGACATCATCAAGCTGATGGTGGGTTGAAGGAAACCGATCGGGTGCGGTGCAATACCTCATACCTCCTGCCTGCCATCATTCTATCCAAACTACCCGTTCTTCTCCTCCCTCTTCCCCGCTCTCCCAAAGTTCATCCCTCAATCACCTCCTTCAAAACACCACCCCCTTTTATTACCTTTCCCATTCACACCTTCTGCTGTCTCCAAATTTTATGCATTAAATTTCTTTCCTCTTCTACCAATTCTAGCACGTCTTCGTTCGTCTTCCTTTCGACCCACTTTACTTTATCCATCCTTCTCCGCACCCACATGACAAAAGCCCACATCTTCAAAAGTCTCCATCTTCTTTTCCGCCTTCTTCCCGCCTACGAGTAAAAGCTTCTTTTGCCAATGCGATTCTTCTTCTCACTTCAATATTGCTATGACCTTTTCCCTCCAACACACTACCTAGATAGCTAAATTGCTCCACCTACTCTAGCTTCTGACCTCCTACTTTTATAGTTAAACTGGCCTTTATAGTTCTTGAAATCCACATTACTGTCGTTTTCTTCTGGTTTATCTTCATCCCGTATCTTTCGCACTGTCCCTGCAACGCATCCAGCATTTTTTGCAAGCCACGGACTGACTGGATGACTAGTGTTTGGTTATCCGCGAAACTCACAGATTTTCAATTACCCCCCGACCTTTATTCCAGCCTCAAGCTCATCCCAAGCTTCTCCCACCATTTCCTCCGAGTATATGTTGAAAAGTACCGGCGATAACGGAGAGCCCTGCCCAACTCCTCTCTCTACTGTGGCCCAATCCGATTCTCCATAGGCTACTCTCACCTGCGCCTTCTCTTCCATGTATAATTCCGGACCAGTCTCCTGTCTCTCCAGTCTACTCCTATCTTCCGCAATATTCCCTTTAACTTCTCCCACCTCACTCCGTCGAACTTTTCGAAATGAACAAATTACGCGAGTACATCCTGATTATATTCTAGATTCCTGTCCACAAGTATTTTCATCACTGCAATCGCATCCAGAGTGGCCCTCCCTTTCCGAAATCCAAACTGATCCTCGCCTATAAATTCGTTTGCTCTCTTTTCCATTCTTCTGTTGATGATTCTAAGCACTACCTTCGCGCAATGAAAAATCAAGCTTATCGTTCTATGGCCTTCGCATTCTTTTGTCACCCTCTTTTTCGTTATCGGTATCAGCACGGTTTTAACAAAATCCTCCGGCCAAGCCCCCTCCTCGTATTTTCTACGAACAAGCGCATAAAATCTCTCCCTTCCCCCTCTTCCTAGGTTCTTCAGAAATTCAGCTGGGATGATACCTATCCCCACCGATTTTCCGGCTTCATTTCTCGCAATGCCTTCTCTATCTCACAATCAGTATTCCTAGGCCCACGTCATCCTTATCTACGTAATTTTCCTATTCTATGTCTAAGTTCTCAGGCCTATTTTCGCTATCGTTCATTTCCTCAACATATTCCATCCACCGACGTTGGAGATCCTCTGGTTTCATTGCTGAATTTCCCCTTCAGCCATTGATGCACAGGACTGTTTTCCATTTCTTCATTCCTGACAACATTCTAACCTTTGAATACAGACAAATCTCCTTCTCTCTGGAGTCTCTCCATTTACTCACACTGTCGGCTCCACCAATTTTCTTTTGCTATCTTTTTTTCTCTCCTAAGTCTGTTGTTTATCTCCGTATAACGCCTTTTACCTGGCATTGTGTTTACATTTTTTCATTTCCCTCTTTCCTCCTTTCCCTCATTTCTGCTGTTACCCATGGTTTATTGATCGTGTTAGAGTCTACTGTTCCAATGGGGGCGTTTACTCGGGACAGAAATCGCAATTTTGTGCACGAAATTGTTAGATGGAAACGAAAAACGAATTTTAGTGAAAAAATTAATCTTCTAACAACAACCATTCACTAATAAATCAAAAATTAAAATCAGCAAAAGGTGACGCCCACCTAAGAAGCTGCTTTGATATCATTGACATCATTTTCCTCCCGTCTTTGACTGCTTTTAGGGGAAGGGAAGGAAGTGGAGGGGAGTTCTCGGAAGGTCTGCTGGCACCGATCCTGTCGCAATCGCTTCTATTGGCAGAGTCAGCTCTTTCCCTCCTTTGCGATAAGGCGAAGTATCTTCGCGGGCTCAATTGTGATTGGACGAAGTCAATGACGTCAGAGGTGGCACCACGTCCACTCTTCCGAAAGGGTTAAGAACATCAGTTTTTCGCCGCTTATAACTCGAGAAATAATTGACGGATCAAAAAACGGAAAAATGCGGCTCGTTATATTTTACAAACTCTATCAGATCCGGCAATAAAAAATATAGTAAACGACCCCATTGTTTTCTCTGCTGCTTCTTTTTTGTCCGTGTTTCTCATTTTCCAATCTTCATCTATTATTCCCCTTCCCTCCTCTTCCTTCATGTAATCCACTTTGCATCCACAATGTCCTTATATTCTCTCCTCTTCGTTCCAATCAGTGGTCCTACGCCCCATGTTTTCTTATTCTCCTTCCTATTTTCAACCTTTTTAGTCTCATCTTATCACCACCAAGTTACGGCCGGAGTCTGCATCTTCACCTGGGAAACTATGCGAATTCTTCACGCTGTTCCTGATACTTTGCCTAATCATGATGTAATCTAGTTGGTATCTCCAGTATCCCCCGGTATTTTCCATGTGTACCTGCACCAAGGGTGGTGTTTAAACAACTAAATTATTCCTCTTACAAAACTCCACTGCCTTCTCGCCGCGGTCATTTCTTCTTACACCCAGCACATACTCCCCTACTTCTCTTCCGTCCCTCCCTTCTCCTACTACAGCGTTTCAGTCTCCAATGACTGATAGGTTCTTCCTGCCCTTAACTTTCCCGATTAATTCTTCCAACTGGTCATATACTTCATCTAATTCCTCTTCTTTATGCCCCCTGTCAGAATGTAAACCTGTACTACGACTACATTCGTCGGCATCGCTTTGATTTCGACAACCAATATTCTATCGCTTACCTGTTCCACATTCAATACTTTTTTCCCTAATGTTGCATTCAATCCAACTGCAACTCCCCCCAGGCTCTCTTCCCCTCCACTGTATATAACCCTGTACTTTTCACTCCAGAAGTCCCCTGATCTCTACATCTTACTTCGCTTACTCCCAGTAAAACGATATTTCCCCTCTCCATTTCACGCTTGATGTTTTCTAGTTTTCCTGCCCTTAACATCGTCCTAACGTTCCACGCCCCGATCCTTAGCATTGTTGCTCTCTTTTCTGGTTTCTTCTTCACTGCTGCTGCTGCCGTTGCTGCCTTCTTTTCGTGCAAGGATTTCGTGAGATGACGACCGCAGAGTCCTTGCTTACCCTTCTGCCGGGCACGACACCCGTTCCACTAATTTGGACCCGGGCCCCGTAGTTGCCAGGATTCAATTCTCTATTTTTCTATTCCATTGTGTTCTAGGGAGAGTTTAATTCAGGTGGTTTCCCGTTGCCTGCCTCAATAGTGTTTTTAACGTGACACCATCACTTGATAGGCCGGCCCACTGGGGTCAGACGCCTTCTCACACCCGCCTCACTGAGGAACAGACGCTGCGAGTACGGTACGTGGACTACCTTACGTCAGGCTCCTACCCTTCGACCTATGGGTGACCTACTGGATGCAACATTAGTGCTCCCGCCAGTGCAGCTCTAGGGGTCACGCAAGCCCCAATCCCACCACGACAAGGCGTAGTCCATAAGGAAGGGCCAAACTCTATAAATAGTATCAAACGCGAGCTTTCTTTTGGGTCATTTTGGCAACCAATCGTAACGCCTCCAGACTAATATTTTCCAAATAGTTTAAAAAGCACACGAGCCCACACCCAAGCGGAGAACCACAACTTGAT
Source organism: Platycnemis pennipes (assembly GCA_933228895.1). Lineage (NCBI taxonomy): Eukaryota > Metazoa > Arthropoda > Insecta > Odonata > Platycnemididae > Platycnemis > Platycnemis pennipes. The sequence goes on along the minus strand of OW121848.1, from coordinate 97,200,508 downwards.
TGGAGGAGAATTCTGATGTTCTACAATGCCAAGACCAGTTACCCGATATGATCGAAGCCGAGGAACTGAATGAGCGGGCCCGCTCGGGTTGCCCCGTTAACCCCTCTTGTTGCCTCACTCCCTCCCTACTCCTTTGTTCCTCGCGGGACCCCTGAGATGATGGGGGATGGTTTTTCCCCCGAGGTGTTTGGTGAGAGCGGGTAGGGGCGGAAAAGAGAGGGAGAGGAGGACGAATGGAGAAGGGGAGAGACAGAGAGAATGAGGAAGAGGATGGGCGGGAGGGAGGTTGGGGGTTCTAGAGACGGGGTGGAAATGGGGATGTCATCCCCGCGAGGGGCATCCTCCTTTCCCCATTGGCCGGATGCCCAGTGCCGTCGCGGATGGGGGCGGGATCACACGCAAGCTTCCGCCCAATCGGAGTGGCGGAAATGTTCGGCCTGGCTCGGGACTTGGTGCTATAAAAAACGGAAAAAATGGAAAAGGGGATGTGGAGAGGGGAATGTAGGGGAGGGGATTAAAAAAAACCTCGTTTGGTGGCGCTGCGTGGTGGCCAACGACGAAATCTTCCTTCGGTAACAAACTAAAAAATATTTCATTTATTTTTATTGGAGGTGGATGACGTGGAGTTGGAAACGTATCTGGCCAGCAACTTACATCTAAACGATACCCTGCAAGCCACCGCGAGGGTGTGTGGCAGGGGGTGAAGATCACCAAGCATGCCCTATTGACATGCAAACAAGCAACTATAGGGTCTCATGCAACTAGATTGTTAGTATCTATAGTATTTAAGGGATTAACACATGTATCATGCACTACAAACTACTCTAAAATATTTTCCCTATCTATCCCTTTGCTATGCTGCCTATTCTGTTCTCTTATAGTACGGGGGAAAATGCCATTTTGAATCTATCAGTACGACAATCTATCTCTCTAATCTTATTTATCTGGTCGAATCTAGCATAATACGCTGGTGTTTTTAATATGTGCCTAACATCTTCAGTAAAGCTATCCGATTGAAATTTCTCTAATAGGTTTAATGTGTAATTTAACCTACGCTCTGATGATTATTCCCACCATAATTCTTGTATTAATTCTGAAACACAACTCAACCTATCGTAACACCGTTTAACGAGCCTAGCTGCTCTACGCTGCACAGTCTAGTTCTTTTATCAAACCTAATTCATTCGGATCCCATACCCTGGCTGCATACTCAAGGTGGGGCATAACTACTGAAAAGTAACATCGCTCTTTTGTCTTCTCATCACATTTCCCAAGTACCTTTTTTTATAGATCCTAGTCTAATCTTCACTCGGCCGCTTATGTCCCAGATGTGTCATTCCCACGATAAATCTTTAGTGATTGTTACACCTAAATACCTTATGGTTTCAACGCTTTCGTAACGTAAGCAGTTGGTCATAAACAGTCCGAAATTTGCAATGCAGCTGGCCTGTTGGGATCGTATCGGTGGTGTGGCTACTGCAACAGCTTTCCAGGCAGAGAGACCGGGATTACAACCATAAAGCGTGGCAGATACTTAGTTATGTTTCTATCTCCTATATAGGCGTGGCACGAGAGTCATCGCTCCAGTTTCCCTGCCTCACATGCTTGATCCTGAACTCTGTACGATCCATGGAGTGCTAGCTTATTACATTACTCTCAGTCCATTCACCACTTCCAAAATGTTTACCTTCCCAAAATAACTAAGTCATCAATCAACTAACTCATACCAATGATATCAGCAGTGGGTTGCCAATAACAAGTGGAATATGAACTACTCTTGTTCAAAATACTTAAACTGGATTCTAAGATTAGCAAATATCAAGGAGAGTAAGATGTAAAGGAAAATTAAAAGTCATAGAGAAAATTATTGATGAAAATTACCTAAGTCAAATTTCATGAGACGACACCACATTTCAGTAATTTATATCAAGCTAAATTTCCATCATTATTTTCTTTGCATACTCCGAGGAATACTAAGAGAACAGCATTAGGCATATATTTGGGTATGATCTGAGGACATAACGTGAGTAAAATAGATTTCGGGGATTCCATAAAATCAGAGGACTAAGATAAAAGTGTAAAGTTAGGTATTATACCCACAGCATGTGAATCATGACATCCCATAGGAGTTTTATTCCGTTGCCTGATATTTATCATCAATCCTTGATCAATAAAAAAGACTTTTTTGGATACTAACACAACTATCCCGGTACCGTGACAAGCTCGATATTTTATCGCACTGAAGAATGCAGTGGCGACGAAATAATAACACGGTCATGTACAAATTACCACACCTTCAACCCAAAGGCCATCTTGAAAGGAAAAGGTGGGGGACGAGCCCATCCAGTGTTGAGCCTCTTTCCCATTGTTTAGCTGAATTGCTGAAATCGTTGCATGAAATTATTACCTAATGCGGTATGCGGGATTCAGGCATCGATGAAGGACTGTTATAGTTTTTCCCTGTACCGCTTGATGTGTACTGACAATCAGTTTCGTCTTGAAAATCATAGTTGGGGTTTAGTTGGGGATGTTTGTAAGAACAATACTTCACTTTAAACACTTTAAAGTGCTACTACAAGTAATACATTTTTGAAAAAAGTAAAGTTTTTGCTTAAAAATCAAATTTCCCACGAAATAAATAAAACTTATTTTACCTTATACCACACTCATACAAAATTACGCATGTATATTCAGCTTGACTACCGCAAAAAGTCCACGTCAATAAAGCAAAGCTTCAAATTAGTGACTGAATAAAGACTGTTCTATATTATGATAGTAAAATGCGCAAAACGATTAAAATGCATTTCGGACTGCTGCCAACTACTTTTTTGATTTCAATTACTTTAAAGATAAGAATCTGCCCGAAAGAAGAAAGCTCTATACTCTTCAAAAATAATAGTATCATTTGATTATTATATTTTTAATGGATTAAGGTGAAAGTAGGTACATATTTTACAGCAGTTATCCCATTATAAAAGTAAGATATAATCGTGAAGCAGAGTATCATTACGCAGGTGGAGGTTTTTAATTTTCAAAGGTGACTGGCATGCTGGCATGTGGAATGAATAAAATATCTCGATCCTCATATTTGCGCAACCTTTTTTTTTTTGCTTTTAACAGATGTAGATCAAACTGCTAGGGCGTCATATGTATTTTTAGATGCCGACCAAGCTCTATTGATATGACGCTGCCCCAGCAACCCTGAAGTCGTAGGTTCGAATCCGACCTCAAGCATAGATATCATGCTTGCCTCCAGATACACTCCAGATACGACCACAGGATATGATGGAAGTCGTCGGGGAACCTTCGAAACCAATTCCCACAGCAATTTATTTTGTGCAATTATGAATATGAAAAATGAAGAATTTGAGAACACGGAAAATTGGTTCTCCGTCGTCGACGCCGCGATCTCTCCGTTTCATCTCAACCCCGGAGCCCTTGGATCTCGGCGGCCTACGAAGTCAAGATGCGAGGAGTGGAGCAACAGATGGTGAGGCGCGGGGCGTGGCGTGGTGGGGAGATGAGGAGGAACGGTGATCCGCGACGATAAACGATGCGATCCACCCAGAGGCGGCGGCGTCGTGTTCCTGAATTGATTCGAAGCAGCCGAAATGGCATTCGCCGGAGGGAGGGGTGGGCGGGCGAGTGGGGACGATCAACAGCCGCCCTGATTCCCCGCACAATATCCACTCACCCCCCTCCCCGAGAGCCCGATGGCGAAATGGAATGAACTGGCCCAGCCACACACCCTCGCCCAACACCCCCTGCCACTCACCCTCGTTGTGGCTCGCAGGATATCATGTAGATGTAGATGAACTATGCATCAGACTTAAACCTTAAGTCAGCTATTCTCAAATGCGCACACGAACAAATTTTGATGCCTATGCCAACACTTAAATTCAGCGCCTTTATGCAACTCGGTTAATTCAGTAAAATAGTTATTCGACGAAGATATCTAGTCTGACTTCAAGAAGAGTGTTATGACTGAAATAATCGGGTGAAAACACTCAGTATTTTATATTAGAAGGCAAAACGCGGAGATAAATAGACGCAAGCAAAAGTGAGGAAAACGGGTAATAAGGATATGAGAATAGAGACATTTTTGCATTCATTCGTGGAGGGGGTGAATGGTTGGCTCGGGAGCGTTCAAGCCATTGGTGTGCCACTGTCTCTTTTGGAAATACAAATCCTACCTTTGTCCACGCACTTGTGCTTGGCCGCTGAGTAATAAAACCAGAACTCAAACCTGAAGTCAGTCCTATTGGTGAGGGTAGAACTCAGGGGCGTGTGAAATTCACACACCAGGGTCGGGTGGTCGGTTTCAGTCGATTCCATGCCCTGTGAAGCCAGAGTTTTCCCAAAATATCTGGTACCAACACATTCACACGGTTTGAGGATTTTGAACCCGGGACCTCCGGCAAGTAGCCGAACGCTCTATCCAATGGGCTGACGCCTTCTGACAAAGGTCATCGCCATGGTTGTCCTGTCGCTTATACATGAAAGTTAAAATGAAATACTATTAAGATGATTAATTGATGATATTCGATACAAGGATGGTTTCAATGATCATCAACACTGGTCAGCAATCCTGAGATTGGTTCGACACAGCTCTCCTCTGAATTCTTCCATCAGCTAATTTCTTCATAATTACGTATTTCTTCTCTTTCACATCCTTCATCACTCGCTCTATATGTCTCATGGATTAATGATATCTGTCTAATAAAGAATGATTTACAATGCATTTTCCATAGGACTTAGGGCTTTTAAAGAGATGGAATCCCAACATTAGGCAGTAATAATCTGGAGTGATTAATGATGGTAGAAATTCATTTCTTTACAGATGAGCGTATAGAAAAGTCTGTGGATGCAGTCCACCTTTATAAGCAGGTTTTTGTTTGCAAGTATTTTTACAGTTAGTGAAGATTCATGTTGTTCATGTGAATTTGTTCTTTTGACTGTGTCTTAGCCTTTGAAATTGCCTATCATTTTTTTATAATAGTAGGCTGAAGGTGGAAGGAGAAAGAGTGGTGGACGAAATGGATGACAAGCGAGATTATTTTTGAGATGCTGGTAGAAGAAAGGCAGTTGCTGAGAGAATGTAGAAGAAGGGAGATTTGTATGGGAAAAGAAATTACGGAAAATTGCGTTCTGAAGATGGTAATGGTGGAAAAAATTCTAAAACAGAAATTGCATTTCAGGTGAGATGAAAAGAAATAGATAGTACGCTAATTTGAAGAGAGGAGTAGTGTAGGTAAGGGGATATCTAAGAGCGGTGGAGGAGAAGTAAATCAGGGATGGTCGGCTCCACCATGAATCCCTTGACACGTAAAATACCAGCAAAATAATAAAGTTAGCTTAATAAAGTTAGCGTCAATGAGTGAAGGAACGAAAAATAAATACCTATAACTTATTATAAGGAATTCTATACGAAACAGTCTCAGGCAAAACTTTGTGGAAGTTATTCATCGTGGGAGAAAAGGTATCAACACTGCCGTTTCCTCATGCACTTTTATTTGGCACGACCATGGTTTCGTAGCAAGGCTACATCATCAGGTGTATGATGTAGCCTAGCTACGAAACCATGGTCGTGCCAAATAAAAGTGTATGTGGAAACAGCAGTGTTGATACCTTTTTTCCCATAAGACATTCTGCCGGTAAGAGTAGGATTAGATGGAGCCCTTCCAATCTGCCTTATTCATCCTCCTTTTTTCTTGTATGCTTCCTTCCCTCCATTGTGCCAATCTGTCATTCTTTCCATCTCTTTTCATTTTATCTAGAATTCCCATTTTATTCCCCGTCTTCGACCTCGCTATCTATTCATTCTTCCTTTTTTAAACCACCTCCAGTAGCCAATAACCCTGATTCCGAGCTCAATCCATATTTTTTTCTCCTAGTTTCCTTCGGCAACTCTATTTCTTCGCCCTATCATCATAGAGATGTCTTCATGTTGTGTGACTACCACGCCGATATATTTAAGCTTAACTAAGACATATCGGACAAGTTGTTGTTATAAGCTGATACAAGAAGTAGAAGGTTAAGGATATTTCGGTATAGCTATTGTATCTATATGTAATGAATGTGGAAACAAGGTAAGGAAAATATTCATAAGCTTGAAACCCAGGTTAAACTCGACGCAATCTCCATCAATACATTCTATTAAATGCTCAATCATAATAGAGAATTAACTAATTAGTTTGGTTTTTAGCGCCCTGGAACGCCGTGATTCTGAAGGGAGAAACGGTTTACGCATTGGCAAAATATATTACCATTGGCGGTATCAATTGTAATCATACCTGATGTACACGCAGCTCCTTCGCAATAATTAACGCATTTTAATCCACCGCGTTGACTTGATCTATTATATAGCCTAAGGAAGAAATAGCGATGGTAAAACGGAATCGTTTATAGGTTTAAAGCGTATCATGAGCACTGATATCACATGCCACTCAATCTCAGTCGGAGTAGAAGTGAAATGTTGATGTGGGCCCATATCACGGAACCGCGACGGGCCCAGTCGGCGGCCGAATCAATGCACGGCCGCGCTGCGACGCACGCGGGGAATCAGGGCGCTTCGCTCGGGAGCGCTTTGGTCAAAAAGAGATCCGTGCTTCAATCCGGAAACACATTTATTAATTATCCACCTCCATGTCTACCACTTACTTACGGATACACTCGCTTGTGGCTAGACGTATCAATTTCAAATGCTTATGCGAAAGGTTTATTATATGACAAATGAGACCACAAATATATGAGAGCGGTACATTTTTATCTGAAGCTGATGCCAAATGCAATTTAATCAGGGATTAAGTTATGAGCAAGGGGGGGGACATGGCAATTTTTACTCCAAAAACCTCTAAAAGTGTGATTAAGTGTCGCAAAACACTGTGTGATGAGTGTCATGCGTCTTTAAACTAAAAAAATATTTAGTCTCTTTTACGAGGAAAATTTTATGCAAAAAGTGATGTTAAGGTCCAGTGAAATAATTTCTACGATTTAAATCGTTTCTTAACAGAAAGGGGTTCTTTCACGTTCCAACGGTAGTGCAGGCGATTAACACGCCTCTCGTTTTATTATTTAATTAAATCGATTACTGATAAACAAACCAGATTCAGGTGTGATGTGGTGGAAACGTTCCATTTTAATAGAAAGATATTGCAATTTTCCACAATATAAAAATTGTAATCCGACTAGTTTCGATGATACTACATCATTCTCAAGTACGTACTACAGCATTCTCAAAACCGTTTACTGCTCAATGGAAACAAGTGTGAGACGTTGTATAAATAAATGCGTATAAATTAAACTGATGGATAATTTCCTAAATGAAATCACGTGATTGTAAAACACATGTTCCTCATTCCTAATCCAACACCGACAATCCACTTCCTATCCCCATCCTATTCCGTCTCGCTCCCATTTGGCTACTGGTCTGCTTTCAGGACAAATGCAAAGGCGTCGAAGAGTCGCCTCCCAGAAGGTGAGAATACGTACCTCTCCCGTCGCGAGCATAAACTCCGAGATCACATTTCAACGCGAGCTACCGAGGAGCGAATTGCTGCTCTCGGCAGAAGAGCCATGCCGTCAGATGTTAACGCGGCAAAACAATGAATTCCTACTCAATTAAATAGGCCATAGTCCAAATGAGTCGAGCGCGCATTGTCCTTTGAGAGAGTTCCTCCTCCGAACCTCCGACCGAAGGACGTAGTAGTCTGACAAACACGAAAATACCTTACGCTGCGCATTCTCTTAATTGGACTGCAGTCGCACACGCACGCACACTCTTACGCACATACACACACAGACACAAATCAAAACAAAACACCGTCTCGCTGGGATCGAAAACAAACGAACGGGCGAATAACCAAAACGAAAATGTGCCGCTGCATCGGGGCCCGTCTCTCTTTCTCTTTCGCTCCCTCCTTCCGCGGAAGACCCATCGCTGGTATCGCGAAAAATCTGAGCGGGAAAGACAATCGGGGCCAAGGTGAGCGCGATTCGGGGAGCGCCGGAGAGGGAATGCTCAGAGGGACTGCGTCTTCGGAGGGAGGATCCCGAGGGGGCGGGGAAGGAATGAATCCGATTGGGAGGAGACGGAGAGAGGAGGAGGAATAGGTGGTAGAGGAAAGGGGTGGGAAGAGGAACTACGGGAATGCTTGAGGGGGAAGGGAGGGAAGGGCGCGCCGCTCTCTTGAGCGCCGGCAAGCATGGCGGTGCCCAGTGGGAGAGACAGGCTTCCCTCCAAGCGGACCGCCATTTTGTGAACCATCCCCACTCCAGTACAGAAGCCCCCTCCCGCTCCGCGGCCGATACCTCCCCCCTCCCGAACCCTCTCTCAACCCTCCCATTTAAAAGCTACCCCGGCATCCCCCCACCCTTGGGGTACCTTAGTCCTCCCCACTCCCCTTTACAGTTCCCTCCCCCCACTCCCCGAAGATCCTCCGTTCCCACGCCCCACCATCGTCTTCCCTCGCCCGCAGGGTTGTACACCGCTCCCTCCCCCCTTCTCCTCGACACCCTACCATAGCCCTACCCCCGAGCCTACCCTCGCCTCTGAATACCCTGGCTACCTCACACACACAGGGACCCGCAACATCCCTCCCCCTTCAACCCCCGCGACTCTCCCCCCCTCTACCTCCCCATTCCCTCCCCCATTCCTCGCCTGGACACGAACAGACACTCTCGTACCACACACACAGACACACGCCCATACGGATCCATCGCCACCAACTTCGACAGTGCATCTTCACGTCTCGCCTCCTTGTGGTCGCAGTGGAGAGCGTCGTGTGCCGTGACCTGGGGACTTGTTCCTTTCCGTCGATTCAGTGGTGATCCGTGCGTGCAGTTTTTGTTTGTTCCTACTCCTCGGGTGAGCGGCCGGGAAGGATTCTCCTCGCCATCTCTGCCTCTTTCTCCACCTCAGCTGTTACGAGACGGACGAAGGGATAAGCGCCGGGAAATTGCGGTGAGTGAAATCCTAGTCGAGAAGTCACCCCGTTTTCTTCCGCTGGTGACACCCTCTATCCCCTGCGGGATCTCGGGAGGGAGTTCCGGTGGTTTCCCTTGTATTATTTCAATTCCCTTCCCCCTCTCTGACGTTGCTGAGTGCATTTAGGTAATGGCCGAGGTGGATTTTGGTACCATTACGTGCTAGCATCGTCCTCCACCGTAAATGACCAAGCTGCATTCCATGTGAATTTTCCATCAACCCCCAGAGCCAAGATTTGTCTTGCGCTGCGACAGTTTTTCCCCGAAGGATCAACACGGAAAAGTGTTTCCAGCCAAGACGGTTTTGATGTTGATTGTCATCGTGTCCTCATGATGAAATTCCGCGTTAGCACTCAATTAGAAGGTCGAGAACCTCCCTCATCTCCCGTATCGGTAATATTGTGGTGAGCTACGGAGTATATTAGTGCGGTACTTCCACCCGTGTATGCTAGCACGATTCACCAAAAATCGCCGCAAGGGTGTGTCACTGTCAATGAGTGTATGTCAAATCACCGGTCGTGGATAAGGGTGAGAAAGGGATTGAACAGGAGAAGTGTTGGTGGTTTCTTACTATTTGTGTTGTGGTCGCATATTGTGGAGTATCTTTCCATTAGCCAGTCTCTCTCTTCCTCATTCCGCCACAAAATTCTACCTTTCGACTTCCCAAGGGACTTGGACTATTTCCGCCGTGTTGCACGCATAATTGACTGCTTTGTGATAGATTAAACCACCGTCGGGAGCCATGGTTTTAAACAGTGGACCAAATTATAGATTTTCAAATATATTTTTGTGAATTTTGTGCTGTTTGTGACGCAGACTTTTTCAGCAATCTTTGCTGGTTTTCTTTACACTTCGTTCAGTGGTTGAATTATTTTTTTTGCCGAAGGGGGCCCGAAGTGGGAAGCGTATAGTGCGGCACAAACGGGGAGGAAGAGTTTTGTTATTCTCACCTATTTAAACCTAAGAATGAAACCGCCGTGTGCTTAGAAATTTCAATGGAGAGAGAGAACTGTCCGGAATCTCTCTGACGATTTCCGGGGGCTTGTCGCTTGATATCAAGGCAGCGCACCCCGCTATCTCTCCCGTCTCGCCAGTCATCTCAGCACGGGGGTGACAGCGGAAAGCGTCGAAGACCGCCCACCTCACTTGCATCCAAGAAGAACATGTCAGCAACCAGATCTAGGATGACCGAAGGGATTTCGTATTTTGATCGAGGCTGGGTTAATTGTGATGGAGGCTATTGCGTTCTTTTGTCATAGAATTAGTGCATTTTCATAGCTCTATCAAAATTTTCGATCCATGGAAGATTACGACGAAGCTAGACGCACGAAGGCAGAAATTTTTCAACGACAAAGTTATAGCGGGCAATTCACTAGTTAACTTAGAAAATATGAGTAAGGAATGGGAGAACTAGTGAAAGAAAGGTTTTCACAAAGCAATAATTTATCTTTTGGAAATCTTATGTTTTCATTTTTAAGTTCAATAATTCAAGATGAATTTCCACCAAGCTCCGGCCTCCAAGACCTATTGCGAAATAAATAACGCCAAATTTCTTTGATAAAATAGTAACCACGACAAGGAATGCGAAGGGATAGGAATGAAAGCCTTCTCCTAGAAGCTTTTATTCAATGGTGCCTGTTAATCATCGATCAAACTGATGTCATGCTGCTTTTTCAAGATAGCAACTCGAAATTGTATCGTTGGGGTCGAAAAGGATTACTAAAATTTACTAGCACATTATCTCTAGCCTTCACAACAGGTGAATCTATTAGTTCCCTCTTATGCCAACCGCTTTTGATCAATTCTCTCTGCCCGCTCGACAGACTACGGGCTGTAGCGAGGATACTAGCTCCAACAAATTATCAACTAATTTTCTCGCAAGTAATAGGCAGCGGAAACATAACTGATCTCATTTGTAACTTCGTTTATGCACGAATTTGCTTACGTGCTTTTTATTACGTATTTTAACGCCTTTCGGATTGGAGATAAAATGGGTAAATCTGTACTCTAAGTTTCGACCAGTTCTTACTGATGTGCTTCAGGGTTTTCCGAATACAAAATTACTTCCGTGAAGTAAGCTCAATGCGAGTAAAGACAAAACAAGCCAACAAGTTGTGATTGCGAGGGCGAATCCTAAACCAATTGACATGGAGGATATCGATGACCGAGCAACTCCAAGCAACAACCACGTAATCCAATTCGCCTCCCTACATATGAATTACTTTTGTTGCCTTCTGATAGTCGACATCCGCTTCAAACGAGAGAGATTGGAGAAAGTGGAATTATTCACTTGCCTAAGCAGCTCTATTGCGTGGAAGAAGTATAACGGACATCAAGCGTAGAGTAGTCCAAGCTAAGAGGACATTGATGGCGAATAGGCAGCTATTATGCTCAAGGAACATAAAATTGGGGACAAATGGAGAAACGAGGAGGAATACAGAAGAAGGAAATACGCTATGGAGCGCCATTTGTCCAAGAAGAGCACGGTGGCTTGGGCACACCCGGGCACAACGAATATGTCGAAAACGCGATCAGGGAAAAATCCAAGAAAAAGTGCCACGAGGAAGCCAGGAAATAAATACCTGAGACAACTCAAGAAGTGTCTGGGTAAGAACAACAAGGAGGGAGAGGAACTGGCTAGGGGTAGGGTGGAATGGAGGGCTGAATTAAATTAAAGTCAGGATTAAAACGCTAATAATGATAAAATTGCTGTAAAGTTTTATAGCTGATTAGTATTATTGTTTAAGGGCTATCTTCCGGTTAGATTAAATGTTGATGAATACTATTCAGCTTCAATTTTCTAACCGTATTTTTAATTCAGTAAACCTACCCTGTTTCTCTCTTCAAATTAGAAGACTATCTTCTATTTTCATTCCGTCGTAAGTACCCGTTCTCTCCCTTCCCTTACTCGCACCCCCGACATTCTACGAACTATAAAAACCTTAAGAATCCCATCACTCCTGATTACATGTTCCGTCCTCTTGCCACTAACATCGACTGAACTCAAAATTATCATGGAGTAATCGCTTCACCACGTTTGCGATAAATGCTGTGTTATCCTAGAAGTATCGAATACAACATCATTGCACGGGCAACCAGGGCAGGTTAGGCATTTTATTGAGGCTACAATACAGATGTGGATGCCGAGAAAAACTTAATTCCTAATGGATTACTTTTGTGTTCATAATAAACGGTCCCATTCAGATTAATTTTACCGCACAGTAACGATAACCACGCCGTCCGTATTAATGCTGTTTGTTTCCGCAGAGTCAAATGCGATGCTTTGTGCTGTTCCCTTGGGTGTACGCGTGAGGTGATTAAAGAGGTAAACTATGTCCAGGAGAGCATCCTTAGTGCCTCTTGTCGGCCGTGCCAATCTTATGGAAGCACCAACTTGAGTAAACACATGACCCATCCATCCCTTTGAATCACAAGGATGCGAACCGTTGTAGTTCATAAACCTATAAGAACTCTGCAAGCCATAAGGTAGTTTTTTGAGCTTAGATATGAGCTAAATAATCTATTATGAGATTTCTCGAGGCATCTTACATGAAAATGACTCCAGGCTTACTTCCGCATTAGTTCATCTTGGTTGATAAGAGCTTTGCTGGATTTGCACACGGAATATTCAGGTCCGAAGTAGTTTTTAGTGTTTATGCAAAACCTTTTAGCAAATAACTTTGGAACTAAAAATATTGACGGGATTTCCGGTGAAATTGTTGTCAGCCAAGAGAACGACAACTCCAGAGTCATATGTAAAACATCACAGAAGCCTTTGCAGCACTGCCAAATGAAATATTTTAATCCATTTATTACTTTCCGGAGGGTCTTGGTGGATAGAGTGCTGGGCTACAGACCGGAGGGTCCCAGGTTCAAATGGCAGAAGCCATTCTGGAAACCCTCATCAGATTTCCTATTTCGGATGCTCATTAAAGATAGTTTACAATAACATTTTGAACGTGTTTTTTTTTGTTTTCGTTTTTCAGACAGGTTTTACAGAACGAATAGAAACGGATGTTAGGGATGAGCCAAAATTTAATATTCTGGCAGTTCCTCAGCGGCAGCTCAGAAATTTGGGGTCCTGGATTTGTTATCGAGGCGGGCCATGAGACTAAATCTATACTTCCCGTCCTCGTTTGGATGCTGTTTGATATGGCTAATAAATCGTAAGGGAAGGATACTTTTTTGTTTTGCGTGAAATAATTATCTTCAAAAGTGAGTTTTTCTACATTAACAAAGCAATTGAAATTATTATCATAGCGCAATTGAAATTACACAAGGTCCTACTTATGTATTTAAATTAAGGTTGTTATGTAATTATATGTTTTAGTATTCATGTTATTACTCAAAGCAACGTTTTGGTCTGTATCTTTATCATCAAGTGATAACAATAAGGAAAACTGTCTCCGTGCGCAGCATGAAAAAAATATGGTGGGCTCAGATGTTTTTTTCTTAATGTACAACGTGCATAATACAAAAAGAAGAATTATTAAACATAAGTATCATATAATAAAATCATAAACTCTACATGCTAGCAAAAAATGACTAAAGCGGATTATAATAGTAACGGTGTTAAACGGCAAAACGAACTGTAAGCAAGATAAATAATGGTTGAAGTAAATATATTCAATAGCCGTATGTGCAAGATAATTGTTCCTTATGTTATTTATTATCAGAAATTATAAACATTATTCTTTGGCTTGGAGTTAAATTCACATAATTACTTAAATTCATAATTACAGCAACCTCGATCAAAGAGTCACTCCATGATTGACGAGTTAATGTTATCCTTTTGTATATGCGATTGTTCTCGGCGCTCATATCACATTTGCCTAAAGATCCACAATGAAGCTGAAATTTTCCATTCCATTATTTCCATAAATTCTCATGCATAAATTTCATACGATGTCTACCCTCTTACAAGGCATTGCACTGAGAATAAGGATTGAACTGCATTCTGGGTGCAATATAAAGCGTTGAATTGAGTATTTATTTTTAGCAGCCATTAAGTAAATAGTTCAATGATTTTAGAAAAAAAATTAAAGTCGCGCTCCACTAAATTTGTCCTTTAGTTGAACTTGAATTTAATGAACATGCTTCCTTCTGTATCACTGCAATCGGGTAGTTAACAACTCATATATTCATTGTTGAGCCTTAAATAGACCTAAAAGGAACCAACACGTCTTAATAATACGTTTGCTGTCAAATACCGAATAGAACCTCATTGTTTATAGGTATTTTAGCATACCTAGTATCTAAGTTGCATAGGAATGATTCTGTCATGGCTCTTGCAAGCTCGCTTATGGATTGGCACACTTTTGAGATCACTTGTTGAGACTAACCCCCAAAACCATTTGGGAAGAGAGATTCATGTTGGGAAGAGATAATCCGCGCGGCGAATGTCTTCGCTGTCCGTGGTCTTGGGGTGGAATATCCGCCAACACAGCTCCCGCGACCCTCGGATGGAAACTCACCGTCTAGAGTGAGACCGAACGATGGGATCACGGGTGATTTTCTGAAGGATTGAGAGCCGGCTTCGTCCAAATAAGAGGTTTCCATTTTATCCAAGGTATTTTTGTCACCAGTCTCGAAATATAGACTAAGATTAATATGGTTCTTTGTTCAATTTTACATTGCCATCTCACTATGCAATTATAGCGCGATTGTAACATGAATTACCTAAATCAGAACAAAGGTGATGGATATAATTTTCAAATGTCAGCGGTCGGTTACTTATAGTCTACGTTTTAAATTTGAATAATGTTATCGTCATTTCTATCTTATCTATGATATATATCTCTCGCAACTCTTCACCCAAATTAATTCATATGTAAATACGAATATTCAAGTACGAGTCAGTCCGGTGACTAAAGCCTATTTCGAAGACATTATGAATTATTTCGAAATTATTATAATTTTCGTAACTTTTACACATAATAATTGGTTTACTTTGATATTGACATCAATTAGAAGCGATTACATTTGGCTTTGCTTTTGTATCTATCCGGAGAGGGCGAACAGAATTTCACGTCTTTATCAGTATTTTGGCTACGGAATGATTTCTGCCATCAGCAACTGAACAGCTAAAGTTTACTGCCTCGAAACTCTGGCTATGGGATTTACGTCCGAATACCTAGAGCCTTTATCGCCCAAAAAAATAAAAAATAATGGCCAAAGAAATGGATTCCAAACTATCCAAGTGTAAGAGGAATCAAAACAAAGGACCCCTCAAGCTTCGGTTGGTGTTTTACAGCCGTGTAGAACCTCAACTGCCGAAAGAAGAATCTGCACCGATTTTATCGATCTTCTCGCATGCCCATGAAACCCACTCGGTGGAAGAAATTACCCTCTGATGCACCTAATATTCCCTTTGTTTGACATGCTTTTTATGGAGATTTATAATCAGCTGGGAATTGATACCGGCCCTTTAAGTGGAGAGGAAATGCTTTAAATGGGGTTAGTTTAATTGATTATTACAGTAGGCTCTTGAACAGTTTCCCCGCATTTTCCTCTCTTGCCGACAAGATGTCCATAGCCAATCCTGTAGACTAAAAATGTCTTCCTAAATTTCTCATAGCTTGAAGTTATGAGAAGGGGATATATTTAAAGTTTTGAAATCTATTGATTTTATTTTAGCAGGATGATTTGATATTATCAAATACCTTTTCCGAGTGACTGAATGGAGGTAGTTTCCCGAAAGAAGTCTCCTTTGACTGCAGAATATATTTCCATTAGTGTTGGTGAGTTATGGATTGATTTGACAAGGTTATTTGTCATTAGATCCATTTAAAACAGCTTGACTGTATACGGTATCGTTCCAAATAATACGAACGGTATAATGCTGAGCATTTTGAATGGCGAACTTTTTTGATTATCGCGCTTATTATATTATTTCAAGAGAGACATAATTAGTAGGGCCGTGCATCAATTTGCACATAGGAGGAATACATGAACAGGAATAATATAAGGCCATCGGTTATTTTATGCCTCAAATTAAGAAACTGAATATTTCTTCTGCCAACACCTTTTGAAAAGTCTTCATTTTTCCCAGAATACTTTCGAAAATCAGTTTCATGACGATATGTTATCGTCATTTTCACTCGTTACGATGTTTGGATGAATTTAATTATATTGATCGAGTTTGTTCGCCTTCTGAAGACGTTATTTATCTTAAGATGTATGAATAACACAGTACTGTAGTGATTAGCGGCTAAGTCAAGGGGAACCTTTTTGCTGAGCACGCATGAAATTTTTTGCCTGGAGACCAAGTCCACCGTTACTCACTTGTACGACTGACCTGAGTCATAAGACGTCATTAAACATGAGAGATAGAAGCAACTGAGTCACGTAGTTAAATGACGTATCGCGCTTATTATATTATTTCAAGAGAGACATAATTAGTAGGGCCGTGCTTCAATTTGCACATAGGAGGAATAAATGAACAGGAATAATATAAGGCCATCGGTTATTTTAAGCCTCAAATTAAGAAAATAAACATCTCTTCTCCCAACAACTTTTGAAAAGTCTTCGCGTTAAATGACGATCGTATTTTGTAAGAATTTTGGCACTGAAAATAGTTTTCGTGTTCGCGAGGTTTATTTTTCAGCTACTTCCAGCAAATACAGATTTTCTAGTAATAAAATAATGGTATTTTTTATGTGTACGTGGTATGTGAATACAAAATATCTAAAACTTTCAATTACCTATGTTTTTCCAGTATGGCGGCTTACAAGTGGTAATTCATTGCCATACATTTATCGATATCCGGGAACTCGGTAAAAAAAGGGAGAGGGAAAATATTTTTAAATGCGATAATACCCTTGTTATTTTTGTTGCGACTATTTCAGTAAAGTTTTAAATAAATAAAATAAAAAAGCAAAAAAGACGCAGTCGATTGAAGTAATTGATACCCGCTTGATTCCTACTGATGGAGATTTCAACGCATGATCGGTGATTCAGTTGGGGAGACAGTCAGGTGTCACTAAGAGGGACTTCTTGGAACTGTACTCGAAGCAGTGAACCACGAGATAATTTCAGCCAGTGTCAGAAAATATACGGTCAGTCACATTTCGTTTCTAGAGTAAAGTTTAAAGAGTGCTAGCTCATCGAATTTGAGGAAAAAAAGAGTCACGAGGAGAGGATATTAATATATATTTTCTTACAATGACAATTTAGACTGGGTTTTGAGAATGCATAGCTGAAAGAGACTGAAATAATCGGCAAGCATAGACGAAACAGTTATCGGGTTAGGAGATTAGTGCCAAAGAGGGCCATTCGATCAAAATTTCGATTACTTATAAATATGTATTCAGAAGCTTAAAATAATATGCTTTGGTTGACTCTCCATCACAAAATAAATAATAGTGGCTTCAAAGTTGTATTACAGCCCTTAGTATTACTTCAACTCACGTTAAAGTGGAGAACATTTCACAATAGTGCATGCGTTTTATTGGCATACACGTCATTTAGCGGTTCTCTCATTCTACTCCAAAATATCATCGTTGAAACACGAAACAATTGCTTTACATCATACCTAAGAAAATAGTACTAATCGATTGTATAAGTATCCAGCATACATATAGAAATTGACGCAGGATATGTTTGATCAAAATTCACTAGAACATAATCAAAGGAGCCACTATCACCAACATTATTTTCCACTATATAATAATAATTTGCCCAACTTCTACTACTCAGAATTGTAAATAATTAGGGAGCAAAAGAAAAATTTCAGAGATATCATTCTAGTACACACACATAGAATTTGCCAGCCAGCGTGCTGTTCTTATGTTGCTCGTAAAACTGAGGAGCACTCATCTAATTTCGTGCGATATTTTCCAAACACTTTAGGAGTCCTTCGAACAATTAGTCAGCGTTGGTAAAATGTAGAATTATTTCCGTTCACATTTTCTTTTTTTTAGAGAATAGAAGAATAATAAGAGCGAAAACCGATAATTAACCATCTTGAGACGGATTAATTCATTACCTTTTCGTCCACTCAACTATATTGAAATCGATTTGAATTCATCTCTCATTGAATTCTCCTCCTCAAGCTTTTCCCTGCATTCAGAGGACATTTCCTTCCTTCGTTTCCCCCTCCGCTTAGTTATTTACATCCTGCGCATTCAGTCTTTTCATCCTCGATTCCTCAGCGATGCAATCTTTCCACCTCCCTCTTGGTCTTTCCCTGACCCTCCAACTCCAGGCCGAGCACCCTCTGATTGGTAACTTGAAATGGGTGTGGGAAGAACAGGAAAAACAGCTGCGATAATAGGGTTATGTGATGTGAAGGAAGGAGAGCAGTTTCTTCTTGATAGAAACTGTGCTCCTTCTTTCACATCACATGCCCATACCATCGCAGTTTTTTTTATTGTTCTTCCCTCATCCAATGTAAGTCATTAATCAGCCAACACGGTTGCTTTACGCTCGCACTCACCCCTGTCATTAATAATTTGTATAAAATACCATTCGTGTTTTATAAATATTTCCAATTTTAAATTCCATGGGGTAAATATCACTTTAATCTGAAAACAGCATCCCTGGGAACAGAAACACTATTGGTTTTTATACAGTTGGTGAATTCATGCGTAGCTAAACAGAGCAGGATATTCCTTTCTATTTGTATGTCATTGATCAATGCAGGTGGTGAGATGAACTGCTAGCAGTTTTACCAAGAATGAGAAGATATTGGAATTCAGTAATTACTAGTGAATGCAAAACAATCCATTTGTATGAGATATAATAAGTTAACCTGAAGACACTCTAAAAAGAATCTCTTGGAAACTGTTCAGGAAAATAGAAGAATATTTGTTTATAAAGAGGGAAGTGGAATATCATAAACAAGGTATGTCAAGTACTGTTGGTAAAATCTGTTTATTTGGACTTGAGTTAGCACGCGCAATTACTCGGCAATATGAGAATATGGTTCTCCTTGCAATGTCACACACATACCTACTCCTCATTCACATTTTTGTTTTGTGAATAATAAATGGATCGCACTCCTACCAAGTGAATAATGCCATCTATCTCTGGGGAAGTAGAATGGTCTAATACAGTATAAAACTGAGGAGGTCACTCTTAACGGAGCAGTGGTGATTGTTCAAATGGTAAAAGGCAGGTGATAGCCTGAAATCCATAAGTGGTGGGACGGTGATACACAATAGGCTCTTGATTTTTAATTTATGCATCGTCACAGTAGGAAGCAAGATAAGAGCTCTGACGGTATTGGTAGGAAGAATATACTAGCATTTTCGGTTTACGAAGCGGACGAGACGGAGAATTCTAATAATGAACTGTTCCCATGGAGGATGAAACGAGAAAATTTAAACCATGGAGGCCAAATCAGCTAGTCACAATTATAATGACCTATGGACAAATTAGAGAGAATGATCATATTAACTGATAAATGAAACGATCAGTATTGGTTGCAATAGAATCGCTACATCAGCAAAGGATACTGAATTTAAGTTAAACAGCGCCACATGAAGTATACCTTTAGATATTTAAAACAGCAATCAGGAGAAATAAGAAAATCCTATCATTCAGAGAGTTTGGGCAGCTTATTATACTCGCCATATCTCTTTTCCATTCCCTGCATCAACCTTTAGGTAGTGTGCAGCCATTCACAAAAAACCTGCCACCTCGGAGTCAAACTTTTCATTTCGTTGTTCTCCAAAGCAAAGCATTGATTAAGCGGCAGAAAAAATTGCTCAGGGAAAGAGAACAAGTATTCGACGACGGGAATAAAGTAAAAGGAGGGACGGAAGGAGTCGAAGAAAGAAAGTGAAATTCGCGCACTGCTGTGCACTAAGTCGGATTTTGTGCCGGGGGAGGAGAAAGGTGGGAGGGAGGAAGGGTGGTGTGGGACAGGGACTTTCTGGGGAATCCCAGTAGCAATGACGTCGCGCCGAAGGGCTCTGGGACTTGAGGATTCCACCGTGAAGGGGGGAAGCTCGCTTCGCCCCCGGGAGCGAAGAAGCGGTAGCGGTAGCCCCGGGGTCTCGTCGACTGTTTCCGCCCGCGCTAATTCCCATAATCCCCGGTGGGTGAGGCCCGGGGAACGAAGGGCCCCTCGCGAGACGATGACCGCTATTGGGAGGGACTATCGGATGAGGGTGTTCGTGAAGAGCGCAGCTGTGCGGGCAGGAGATGAACGGGGAGACGTCCGGCACTCGCACCGTCCGGGGAGGAGGAGGGCGTACCACTAGTCACTAACGAACGGGGTCTTTGGCCGCATAAATAAAAAAAGAGGAGCTGCGCATGTGTTCGTCTGCAGAAGGGGGAAGGGTGTTGTCGGGGAGGTTACAGTTTCCAGAACGAAGGAGGAGGTTGGAGAAAAATATCAGATTGGTCACGGAGACTCGCGGAATCGGCGAGCCAAGTGCCCGCCACCCGTTAGCTGGGTCCGTCCCTTTGTTTCGTGCACCCTCTCTCCCCCCGAGAAGCAGATTCCACATGTTCACTTGAAATCCACCTCCTTCCTTCCTTCTCCCCCGGAACGTGGAACTACATCGCAGTTTGCAAAGCGAGTGTTTCTCGTCTCACGGGTGGAGTAAGACCGTCGAGGTCGTTTACACGACCAAGTGTCGTTGGGCAATCCGAGAACCAAGATGAGAAGATAACGAGCCCTTCCTCGGAAGAAGGAAGCCTTTCCCCCAAGATGCAATATTTTCTGCTAACTCTTTCCCTTTCTGGAAATGTTTAGATGGCACAAAAAAAACTTTCAATCACTAGTTCATTTCAATGAAAAAGACGACATCAAATTCCACTACTGCGCAACATGGATTAATATTAATGTTAATTCAAAGATCTCCCCTTGATGAAATTTCCTTCCATAGAGGGTTTTTTTGAAACGAGAAATGGATTTCAATAAATAGCCTATTGGCTTTCATATAACCGCAGAATTCAATCCGAGAGTCAGTCTGGTCGGTGAGGGTAGAGCTCATAGTAGAAAGCCCAACTGCGCGAGGAAGTCAAACTTCAGCGTGGGGAGCAATTCCTTTCCCTTTGGCTTTCATGCATAGGGGAAAATTTAGCGGGAAAAATAACTTATCATAAAATTTTACTTTAAATGTACTCGTTCAAATACAGTTTAAATCACTCTAATAAAGTAATAGCAAAATGATTAACAAACAGGTAGCATTTTTTCTGAATAGATTTTGAAATATGTATTTTCGATATCCAACCTCAACCATGGAAAGAAACTTAAAATGTTTGTTTGAAAATTAAATATTTCATGTGATATTGGTAGATTTTGGTTTTAGGTGCTCCAATGGACGAGGTGATAGCGCACCGACTATACTATGAGCTTAATCTTAAGACAAAAAATTAACATCCTTGACCTTGGAGGGAATCGAACCCGCAACCTTTGAGGTCCAAGGCCTGCGTGTACCCGAACTGGCCACCATGCTCGACTTATAACCACATTTATTCCGCATCAAAAATGTTTTATGAGAATGCTCTTGCAATTAAGCCGAAGAGGAGCCGTGCCACACATTTTCACAGAAGAAAATAGAGGCGTATTGACTTATCCAGTGATATCACTTATTGCGTAAGTTTTTAAACAGTAATTTTGCATTAACCTACAAGTAAGTAATTATATCTCATCGCTTCATTTCTCCACGGACCCTGAACTTGGCAGAACTGACCAGGGAGAGGAGTGAAAAGTTTCGCAGGTCGTGATGGGGAGACACTGCCTGTCACCGCGTTCGGGTAAAACCTCATTTTCCTCCACTGCGCCTCAGCAGAGAACAGACCTCGGAAAAAAAGATTAAAAAAAATCACTAATGCCCTGGTTCGGTCCGCATGGACTATAAAAGAGACAAAACCATTCCCTCGGAATAAAAACATTTATCGCCCAGCTAGCTAGCTTTCGGGTCCCGTCATCATCATCGTTCTCTGCGGGGGGTGGGGGAGGGGACGCAGGAGGAGGCGAGGGATAGTGTCCCATCACTCGCTTACCCAACGGGAGGAAGCGATCGGATGCAACCACCGGTTGGATGGAGCACCTGTCGTGATTCCCCGTCCTCTCTCTCTTTCCCCACCACACCACGTGCACCACGGTGCAGAGTCTGCGGGCGCGCGAGGTTCGTGACATATCGCGCGCTACGTGACTCCCGGCGACTCGACGGCGACGGTGACGCTGCCGCGCGGGAGCGGAGGGAAAGGGTTGGCTGGGGGGGCGGAGGAAGGGTTTTCGGGGGCGAAGGGCAACCGACCGACTGCCGCCGTGCCCTATCTCTCTCCCCTCCCCCGCCATTCTCACCCGCCCAACCCATCATCCACGCCCCACCCCCCGCAATCCGTGCGTCTCTTGGTCGGCTTTTTTTGTTGCGTCTCTCCCTTCTCCATTCGGCACGCTAGCCTCCTCTCCCTTTCCTTCGCACACACTCCCTCCTCTCCCACCTTCTCTCTCCTGCGAGTCAACCTACCGCCAAGCCCACTCGGCGAAAAGAGAATAATTGCACGCGCGGCGACCGTCAGCTCTTTAAAAAATTAAAATAAAAACGGGAGGCGAAGGAAAAAGGAAAGCGTGCGGAGGTTATATTGTGTTTGGCGTCGTTTGGCACGTACGTCCGACCGTATAAACTCATTACGGGAGCAGAGAGAGAGAGAGGGAAATGAGAAGGAGAGGAGATATATATAAACACTGACGCACGCACGCAAAACAAGGCTTGTTCTTTCGGTTGGATTGTGAGGGCGCTTAAAGCGGGAGACGAGACGGCCCACTGACGGTGACATTCCTCGTCTGTCTTGAGCGCGGGGGCGTATATTCTCGGGATGGAAGTTTTCCGCTCGGTTTGATTCGCCGTAGGCTTCCTACGACTTAATGTGCCTCATCTTGAAGGGACTCGGAGAAAGGGGTACATTAGCATATCACACCGAGGAAGAAGATACGGAAAAGGCAACTCTGGTTCTTAGCCTAGCACATAAAAGGGTAATTGGCCGTGGTAGAGCTCAGTGGCCAGCCATTAATTTTTCAGCATAGCTAATGTGATACTGGCTTGTGTCCGCACGTGTAATCGTCATTCGGGTCACTGAATACATATAATGAGAAATTAATTACATCTGAACGCTCGCGCTCGGATCAAGTCATTGAGAAAAAGAAGTGAAACACTTATGTATTTGGTTTATCGGATTTATTTGGAAATTTATTTGGTTTTCCGACTGAATTATAAAACGCTGAGCACACCAAGAACAGAGAGGCCAAGGAAGTAAACAAATCTTTCACGAGTGACCCAATCAAAAACACTTTGTGTGGAATGACCCTTCGAATTCACAAATTTAAAAAGAAAATTGATTAGTATAAAGTAATCAGTAATGATTAATAAGAGATGAAAATGTGTCAATTAATATGTTGATATATTCGGTCACAATGTTCTTGCTATATATTGTAATCTTCAAAAACATCTTTGGCCTCTTGCTAAAGGCATTTAGGATTATGGCAAACGGTAATTTATATTGTTTCCATTTGTTCTTATGCACTTAAAGCATAGTATCATTAAATATCCTCCAAGGAAAACAAAATTATATACCCAGTGTCCAGTCATAATGATGACGGGACGCTGGAAACAAAACAGCACCATGTTAACTCGTTTGATTGGCCTGAGGCGCTGAATCGAGGAAATTTGTTTTTATAAAACAAATATTAGGGTAAATTGATATATAACAAAATATGTGCCATTTTGTGCTGGTGAAATCCAAAGTATCTTGAATACATTCAATCAATTGAGATACCGCATCATCATCATTGCTAATCATCAATCCTAAGACTGACTTCACGCAGCTGTACTTGATTCTCCAATTAGCTACTATCGGGACATTTAAATAATTCTTCTCTAATATTTCTCTCCCTACTCGCTCCATATTATCATATTATGTATTCTATCATATTATGAAGATCTTCCTATGCCATTCTTCCTGTTTCACATGCCTCGACGAACAGAACATCAAACCTCAAGTTTTGTCCGATAATATTTCACCTTTTTTTTCAGTTTTCGGCAGTCTTTTCGTCAGCTCTCCTTAGATCTTAGTCATTTAGGCACTAGGTCTACAGGGATACAGCATTAAGGGAAAAATTTGATTGATTAGGTAAAAAAATATAATAGTCCCATTAAAATTTTCATATTGTGTTACAAAGGATTAATCGCAACTATTATAAAACTTAAAACACACCATAGTTCTAGTGGGCCATAAAATTAATTTTTTGCATATTGTTGGACATTAGATCGCACCCTGAAAATGTAAGCATTATTAATATAGGACTAGGACGGATCGGAGGTCGATGGTTTGGAGCCGAGTGGAAGGCATAAACCGGAGACTCCGTGAAGTGTGTGGGAGCGAGGGAGCTGAGCTTTTGGACCTCGGGCCGGAGCTGGATTCGTGTCGGGTGCCCCTGAATCGCTCGGTTGTCCACTACACCAGCGGCGTCGGAAGTGGGGGGCAGGGGGGGCACTAGGCCCCCCTCAGAATTTGACCCGGGCCCTTAAGAAATGAGTCTTCATTAATAAAAATTAAATTTCACTTGTTTCCAGCTTGCCTTTTCCCTTCTGACGCATTTTCTACCACCTTCATATGCAATTTTAGCGGATTCTAGTATCTACCCCCTCCTATCCGCGAAAAAATGCGGGCCCTTTTCATAGGAGCCGGGCCCTTTTCCTAAGTGCCGAGCCTTTTTTAAGGTTGGCCCCTCCCAGCGAAAATAATTCCGACGCCTCTGCACTACACGGACGAAAGGGTATGAGAGAAAGAATTTCAGTGATAGTAGTGAATTGTAGTAGTTTAAGAAATAAAGTAGCAGAATTTCACCACCTCATAAAAAGTACTGATGCAGATTTAATCGTAGGCACAGAAAGCTGGCTTTCGAAGGAAATATCAGATTATGAAGTATTCCCGAAGTGTTTTACCATATACCTATACAGAAAGGATAGAGTAAGCAGAAACGGAGGAGGAGATTTTATATCTGTGAAGGATCCGTATGTCAGTAGAAGAGAACTTATTTACGAAATGTAGAAATTATTTGGTGTTCCGTTAAAAGTAAAAGTAGTAACGCAAAAAAGATATATGTAGGTGCATATTACAGGCCACCGGATGCAGACGTCAATTCTATAATAGAACTAGAATCAGAGATAGGTACATTACTTTCTCGGAACAATGATAGAGGAATAATAGTAGGCGGAGACTTCAATCTCCCTTCGATAGACTGTAATACGTGTAGTTTTATAACAGGAGGTAAGGATAAGGAACTCTGCGAATCACTGTTGAACATATTTACGTCACATTCTTTACAATAGCAAGTAACAGAACCGACCAGGGGAAACAACATTCTAGATTTATTAGCAACAAATATACCCGAAAGAATTCTGAATACAGTAACAGACAGGAATTGGTGATCATAAAATAGTGCATGCGAAATGTATTGTAGGCGTTGAAAGTCATTATAAACCAAGGAGGAGGGTATACGTATTTGGCAAGGCTAATTACGACGGGATGAAAGAGAAATTAAGGGAATCGTTTAATGTATTTAGCGAACAAAGCAAAGGATTAGATACAGAGGATTCGTGGAGATAATTTTTTGAGGTCACCCGTAAAGCGGTTAATAAATACATACCGATGAAATTCATAAGTGATAATACAGAGCCAAGGTGGTGTAACGTGGAGGTTAGGAAATCACTAAAGCGATAAAGGGTATGCTACACTAGGATGAAAAATGCAGAACGGGGTCTATCGGTAGAGGAAAAAAATGAGTTAGTTCAAAACTATATAAAATCGAGAGCATTAGCAAGGAAATCATGTCGGCAAGCTTTATCACATTTCAAGAGCAAGATGTTAGGAGAATATTTAGATAGTAATCCTTAAGCGTTTTGGTCGTATGTGAGAGAGCTTCAGGGAAATAAGTCCACAGTGCACACACTTAAAAACGATAAAGGAATTAGAGTCAAAAGCAGTGTAGAAAAAGCCAATTCTTTAACCACCTTCTTCCAAAGCGTATTCAAATCATCGTCACACAACGCAGTGGAACCACCGCCGAACACATTCAGTGAGCCAATGCCCGAAATAAAAATTTCATGTCGGGGAATAGAGCAGCAGTTAAAAAC
The DNA here is from genome assembly GCA_933228895.1 of Platycnemis pennipes. NCBI lineage: Eukaryota > Metazoa > Arthropoda > Insecta > Odonata > Platycnemididae > Platycnemis > Platycnemis pennipes. Next base: position 97,174,427 of record OW121848.1, on the reverse strand, counting down.
ATGAGTAAAAACAAATTACCAGGTCCCGATCAGATTCCGTCCAGACTATATAAAACATTAGCATCTGAAATAGCCCCCTATCTAGAAAGAATATTCAATAAAACACTAAAGAACCACACAGTACCCAAGGATTAGAAAGTAGCTAATATTACACCTATTTTTAAAAGCGGTGATAGGGAAGAACCTAGTAACTACAGACCCATTTCACTTACGTCAATCTCTTGTAAGGTATTTGAGCATATTGTAGTCAGTTCGATCGTGGAGCATTTGGATAGTCAGGGATTGCTTATAAACAGCCAACATGGGTTCCGAAAGGTAGATCATGCGAGACACAATTAGCTTTAGTCGTACACGATATTTTAGTCTACGGCGAAAACAGCACTGAAGTTGATGCGATATTTTTAGATTTTAAAAAGGCATTCGATACAGTTCCTCATGATGAATTAATCTTGAAGTTAGAGAGTTTGGGTATAAATAAAGACGTTGTATGCTGGGTAAAAGAATTCTTAAGAGCAGAGGGTTGTCATAAATGGTATCATGTCGGACACAATCAAAGTTACATCGGGAGTTCTCCAGGGTAGCGTAGTAGGTCCGCTTCTATTTTTTTTATACATAAACGATTTGGGTACCGTAGTTAGTAGTAAGCATAGACTTTTTGCAGAAGATGCGGTAGTGTATAGGGGTATATCAAAAGAAAGAGACAGGAAATCGCTTAGCTAGGATTTAGATGCAATTCAAGATTGGTGCGACAAATGGCAGTTAGAACTTAACCTTAACAAGTGTGTAGCTATCAATTTTTGGAGGAGGAATAATTCGATCGAGCGATCCTATAAAATTAATAACACGAAGATCGAAATCGTTGAAACCATAAGGTATTTAGGTGTAACAATCACTAAAGATTTATCGTGGGAATGACACATCCGGGACATATGCAGGCGAGCGGAGAAAAAGCTAGGATTTATAAAAAGAGAACTTGGGAAATGTGATGAGAAGACAAAAGAGCGATATTAATTTTCACTAGTTAAGCCCCACCTTGAGTATGCAGCCAGAGTATGGGATCCGAATGAATTAGGTTTGATCAGAGAACTAGACTGTGCGGCGTAGAGCAGCTAGGCTCGTTAAAAGGTGTTACGATAGGTTGAGTAGTGTATCAGAATTAATGCAAGAATTAGGGTGGGAATAATTATCAGAGCGTACACATTAAACCTATTAGAGAAATTTCAATCGGATAGCTTTACTGAAGATATTAGGCACATATTAAAAACACCAGCGTATTATGCTAGATTCGACCAGATAAATAAGATTAGAGAGATGGATTGTCGTACTGATAGATTCAAAATGGCATTTTTCCCCCGTACTATAAGAAAACAAAATAGGCAGCATAGCAAAGGGATAGATAGGGGAAATATTTTAGAGTAGTCTGTAGTGCATGATGCATGTATTAATCCCTTAAATACTATAGATACTAACAATCTAGTTGCATGAGACCCTATTGTTGCTTGTTTGCATGTCAATAGGGCATGCTTGGTGATCTTCACCCCCTACCACACACTCTAGCTGTGGCTTGCAGGGTATCGTTTCGATGTAGATAGATGTATATGTAATCAATCTAGAAAAGCCGAATGAGTCTAATTTCAATTCATGCGAGATAAAAAAGAAAATGCCTAAGCAGTTGCTGTACACCATGTTTTACTCTTATTATGGATACCGTCAACAGGTGTTGGATTTCATAATTTTGTTGCTCAGTATTTTATTAACTACCGGTCGTATGCGTCATTCTATACGACACTTAAAAATATACAAAGTCGGGCAGTAAACCAGACTCAAGTTAGACAGATGTAGGAAAGAAGAGTTACCGCGGTGCGGAATTCGAGACATTGGACTGGAGAGAGCTTGCTTTTTCAGTGACTTTAGCGTCTGATTAAGGTGTCAATTGGCTTGTTTTCCTAGTCTCCTGCAAAACGATATATATAACAATAACTGAATCAGAATGAAATTCATTAGTTTTCGGCGATATTGAGTGGTATTCGAACATATCGAAATGAAGACAAAATTTTCACTTTACCACAATAAAGTTTGATTCTAATATGTAGTAAATTGCAAATTTTGCCTTCATTTGAAGCAGAGTTCACCATTTTTTGTTTCCAGTTGAGATTTTCTACTTTGTTATCATTTTTACCTGAATAAATTCAAAGCTCGCGAAGGTGCTTACTTATAACAAATTCAAAGCTTTCGAGCTTGCCGCGAAAACTTTAGCGGATTTACCCAATGAATTACTCGATAGCAAGATATACCACAGAGAAAAAAATCATTCGCCTTGACCGGGCGTACAGGGGGTTTGGGTTCGAGTCCCGGTCAAGACGAATGATTTTTTTCTCTGTCGAATATCTTGCTACTTACCTAAATTGATGTTCTTACCACTTTGCCTGTGATTTAGGCGCGTAGCTTCTGGGATTCAGCTCAACCCCCCTCCCCCCCAAAATTTTGTCACATAATTTTGTTGTTCTGATTTTAACTGGGCATTATAATCCGGATTACACTGCATATATTTTAAGTGTTAAGTGTCTTGAAACGTGATCACTACTTTGAGTACGTTTGTAGTTAATAATTGTTCTTTTCAATCTGATATGTAACTATATAAGCATAGAACTTCTGTACTGGGGCTGGTCGAATTTACTGCTTCATTACAAGGTAAAAAGTGAACTTTAACCAGCGAGAAGAGATAGGAATGGGCACTGTGAAAGTAAATACCAAGCACTGAGAAGTAGGGGAAGAGATTTGTAACATGTCGGCACCGAACGGGCAAGACTGATTTGCTTCAAGTTACGCTACACTAGACTTATTGTTGCCCCCCCTCCCCCCCTCTCCCTCCGAAGAAAATTTCTGGCTACGTGCCTGCTGTGATTATAAAGCTATTGATTTGGTATTTATATTCCTCAATAAACTCAATTTCTCAACTGAGAGCCATCGAAGAAGAGAAAGAAAGAAAATTTAATCCGATGAACTGAATCGGGTATGAAAAAATTCTTGAACTATTGGGAGAATTGAGGCAAGGAAACATGTCAAGGGGAGTTTTTATTTTAAAACCACCACTTAAAGGATTAAACGTGAACAAAGTTCTGAGGTATCTACAGGTTTGGGGATGGAACTCTAAAACGCTGAAATACCAAGCTGGAACTAATTGTCTCTACATCTCTCATATTTTCAAGTTGGAAGCCGGCAACCTGTTCCGTTCAGCTTCATTTATGTTTGAGAAGTGTGAGAGGTAATTGGTTAAACACACAGGGTAGAAGAAAGCCCCGAATAGTTTCGGGAGACATTCGAGGGGAAACTAAGGTGGAGGGACGAAGTTTACGAAGAGCTTGACGGAGGGCCGCCATTATTGGTGCTTATGTCGAGATTTTTCTGACTTTTGGAATGCAGATGACGCCTTCTCGTGTATAAAAGCCACTATGTGGAAGGATTTTATGATTTTTCTCCATGCTGTAAGGATGAGTTCTCGCAAGAAATTTGAAAACTACGAGGAGAAGAAGCAGATACGGGTTTTAATGTTCCATAGAGATATGGAAGTTATTTTGCAACGCTAAGTTAGGATCACTAAAATAAATGGCCGCGGCTTTTCAGATTCATTCTTCCGTCAAATACGTGCTCATCTTGCAACATAAACTTAAGCAACAGAAAATGACGTATTTCACGACCAATAATAAGGATTCTCCCTATGGTATTATTCCCTTCCATTTATGCCAAATAAGTGGAAGGCATCATGGCATAATCATGACATCTCAAATAAAACATAAGCCAATGCAATCTAGCAGTTGAATTATCTACGCTCCTCCATCTTCTTTTATAATTTATATGTATTTCCGTACATTTCAGCCGTATTAATCTTATACTTCTCAGTGCAATCGACCGTAGGTAATGATTGGTTTCAAGATAAGGCATCATAAATATATTTAGGGATACAATAATCATGTTTCAGTTTTGATTTATAGTTATGGAAGCGTCGTTAACATTTTTTTGCGATTTAAACTGCTCGGAGGCACTGATGTCACAAATATGCGGATCACTTTCTCTGGGATTTGAGTAAGCCATATTCTTCAGGGGCATACACATCATTGTTGTGCATAACACATATGGCCACTCTTGTTGCAATAACGATATAATTTAATGGCTTTGGTTTCATTGAATTACAGAACCAACAGTATGAACTGCCCATTAGTATTTGTCTTCCGACTTTCTATGAAGCGAGCACCATCCGTTTAAGAATACTCGCCAGATAACAGGAGTAGCTATCTTTAAACCATGAGCTTGAAGCACTTTTCACGTATATCCTGACCTGGAATTCTATTGACGAACGTAACTATACTTTGAAAGGAAAAAATATGAATACATATATTTGAACGAATGTACTCCCCTTAGGGGTTATATTTACTGAGTACACCAAGTCTTTTCGGTGGAATTCTAAGCCGTCATTAGCGCCTACTTTTCCAGTGCCTACTACGAACCAAGGGTTGTTTCTTGTCCAGCCCGCGATATTCCCATCTCATTAAAACAGAGATTCTTGGTTTGGAGCCTTAGATGCTACAAGAAAAAGCGAACTCCTTCATATTTTACTAATAATGGAGTTTCTAACTTATTTCTAACTCGTAAACAACGACGAACACTATACTGGTTACCCGAAGTCCATCGATTCGTATTTCACCTCGGTAACACGGACATTTTGTGCTACGTTCCTGAAAGATAAACTACAAGCAGAATCTAATCGTGAGAAGACTAAGGCTAAGATTCGAAGTATGTGAAATTTTTCGACTTCCCATTATTGATAGGCCAAATATTACGAAATTCCAAGGTTACTTGGCCCTTAGGTCATATGTAGTGCTATTAGTGCATTGCATGTAAGTAGTGCATGTTTGGTGATATTTACTCCCTGCCACACACCCTGGCGGTGGATCGCAGGGTATGACGTAGATGTAGTAATTCACTCTGGTGAATTGTTAAGATATTGCCTTTTCAAGGAATGTGCCACTTCTCTCGAGTTATATGAATCAACCCCAATGCATTACAATAATCATGAATGTTGACAAGGTAATTACTCTTGAATAGTAGAATACTAAACCATTTCATCAAATGTTATTGTAATTTATAAAAGTGAGATGCAAATTAAGCTTTATGAGTTGCTTATTAGTATATTTTGTCATGTATTCATTTAAAATTATCTTAAAAACTTGTTTTTTGCACCTGCATCCGACAATTTACTTCAAGCCAGTTGTTTGATGAAAATAAAACGCCCACACTAATGCGTAATGTCAATTTGTTGCCGTCCACATACCGCATTGGTACATACATATTCATCCATCCAAATTATATACAGCTCCGTAAAGAAGGCAATAGGTATGAACGAAACAAAAATAAATATTCACCCAGAGCCTCGTAGGAAAAGCTCAGCGGAGCGTGTGCATGGAGTGGTTTGATTAAAAAGGCAACCCTGGTAGTTTTTTCCGAGCATTCGAACGCCATTGTTTCGACTGATCATGGGGATGTTTTTAATTTGACTTTGTTTTCAATTAATTAGAGGAAAAGAAGAATTTTACTGAATAAATTAGGGGACGGAGTGAGTGGATGGAATGCGTGATAAGATTGTTTTGATGGACATGACAGAGCGAAGAATGTCAGGTAAGTGGGATAGAGGGAGAATATGAACACATTTGGATGGAAAAGTGATAGAAAGTATGCGGGGTTAGGAAGGGAAATAATGAAAGTAGGGTAGTATGGGAAGTAGTTAATGCCATTATAAGCCTATTTTATGCCCATCTAAACCGATTTATACCCTCTAAATTTACCTTTGCCGGTAGAACATGCTCTTTGTTTTCTTCTCGGTATGCTCTTTCTGTTCTCTTGAATACTACAAACAACAATCAACCATTAATAATTAACGTGAGATGGTGATTTTGGTTTCAGAATTTTTCCTGCTTCCTGACAAAATATTTGCTAAATGTACTAAGAGCAGAGGCATTATTAAATTATTATATTAACCCATATAACAGTGAAAGTTTTTGGAGTAATTGAATAAATGTTTGCGAAAAATGTATTGCACCTCCCGTTACTTTGAGATATCTATGTGTGTGGGTCGCAGTGGCATGAAGTTTGGCCACCCCTGGAATATGTTCCATCACCGCGCACCACTGCTCGCAGTAGCGGCAAATAAATCCCCACCCGTCGACCCGGGGTCCCGTGAGGAGCATATGTCTCCAGCTCACGTGGCAGGATTCAACGCGGCGGCGGCAGCGTCAGGGGACTCAAAATCGAGTCGGTCTCGCGGAATCGATCGGTGGCCGTGGGAGAGGGGCGTAGACCGGGAGGAAATGGGCGGCGGGGCGAGGAGGAGGGCGGGGATCAAGCACCTCGGGGCGGAGTCCGGAGACGACGGGGTTGCGTGAAGTGGATGATGGCACGCTCGCCGCCAAACAAAACACTTGCGACGGAGCGAGCGCGCTCGGTGCGGCGACCAGAAAGAGTGGGACGAAGCGGTGGTGGGACGGTATAAGAGGGGAGATGGCTCTGTCCTCTATGATCTTCGCGGGAGTGGGTGGGTGGATGGGAAGGCGTTCGGTACTGGGGTCGGGGCTCCAATGGTTCGAATTATGTGAGATTAGGGAATGTCCGTAAAGCGGCGGCGGGGGCGGTCGCCGTTCCCGAGGGCGCGCAAATGGCCCTAATCCTGTTGACGCACGTGGGGGGGAGGGAGGGTGCGGGGAAGTGGGGATGGCTCGATCCTAGGGGTTATAACGCGAGTGAAGAAAGGGGGATTCGGATTGAATCCGGGAGTGGGGTTGCCTTTTACGAGCCCGGCCAGCACCTCGCGGAAGAGATTTCCATGACTACATCGTGCGACGACGGGTCGTGTTTGATTTCTGAAAGTGTCGGAAGGCAAGATGGCGGCGGTCGACATCTGGAGCGACCATTGTATGCGACCGCATCGCTCTCACTCGGCGCATATATCATTTGCTAATCTGATTTACTAGTGAGGACAGAGAAGACCAACCGAAGTGGCTTTAATTTCCTTACTTTTGGCGGAAAAGGAGATGAGTTATAATAATCCTAATCTTAAAAGTTTACTTGCATTCCTCTTTTTCTTTATCTCAATCAATAGTCGCTGCCTGAATGGGGCTATGGGGAAACTCTTTCAACCTCTACTAAACGGATATCCAATTATTTTCGTAAACTGATGCCAACCAATTACTGTGAAAATATTTTCCCTACTTGAAATAGATCTACATCAGTTGTCTTAACATTATATACCTAGTTCGAGTCGAGTATTACTCATCTTCAATGACCCTCAGCGGCGGTTGATGTTTGAAACGGGTTTGATGCGGAAAGAGTAAAATATGAAACATCGCCATTAGGGAAAATTACGATTTCTTCATGCACATATAGCTATTGCTTTTGATTAATAAATACATTGATCTAAAAGGTGAGTCTTCTATCGAAGAAATATCATGCAATAATACTTTCGTTTAAAAAGTTACCCCTCCATTCATAAACTCTATTTCCTCCCTATGAACTACTTTTCCGTTTATCTAGCCATCATTAATGGCGTTCGTCACTCATCTTGCAGTCTTCTTCATTATCTGCATCCACATATTTGGAGTGAGGCAATAGCTGTTTTATTCACGCATTGATATCTCCTCGCTATAATATTAGCTTAGACATAATTATAAATGACCTTTTCTCTCTTTTATATGAATGGAAACTTTTTCTAAATTTACTGCCTACTAAAAGAAAGACAATGAAAAGAAAGTCATTTTAGGGCTCAAAAGAAAGTAAATCTCACGGTAAAGCGATATGATGTCCTAATAATTCACACTTATGTATGCACACATAGATTTTTATCTCATTTTTCTGGGGTGGTTAGAACCTTTAAATTTTTACTCGCACACGCGCAAACAACCCCTAAGATAGAGGAAAGGGAATGATACCAGCATTTTAAACTGCTAGTTAAGTTAATCATATTTTCGACTTCCTGAATTTACTGCCTTCTTGAATTCTTTGATTGGTATGCCAACCACCTTTTAACCTAAACTTGAATATGAAAACAAATACAATACCCATGTTCCGCGCGGTAATCGAACCCGCATACTTTGGTTTAGAGGCTGGCAAGCTATCGACTAGCCTACTGCCTTCGCCACCGGTTCTTGCAGCCAATAAAAATATTCAAATTTTAATTATTTAATTCATGTTTACCTCTTTTTATAATGAGATCTGGGATCACTTAATAATTGGTGTCGAAATCAACGCCATAGCTATTTCAAATGAGGACGCACTCATACTTTAAGAATGGATAATATCAACTTTTTAACCTCTATAATTGATTTTCAAAATTAATTTCATAGGCCGTTAAGTACCGACAATGGAGGAATTAAATGACAGAAGATGCACTGAACCAAAAAGCGAGGATTTGCGCTGAATTCTGCTTATAACGATCGAATGAGAAGTAAGGTGGGGTGATATTTAAGTAGCTGATACGATGAAGTCTGACTACTTTCTACGCTAATCCAATCTAAAATGATGGTGGCAAATCAATTTTATTCTTCTAATTTGCGCAATATTTGTCGTTATTGGCGAAAGATCGCATGAATAAATTAGCATCCCTCACGGCCCAATACCTCCCACTTCACTCGTAATCAACATATCTATAAATATAAAAATGAGATAATCATCCATTATCGTAGGTAAATAATTGGGGAATCGCGTTCCTCTAGCACAAATTTTGTAAAAAAAATGAAATTATAAACAGTAAATTGTCCTAAAGAAAGTCAAATATTCTTCACAAAACAATGTAAATATTGGGTCTTCTATCGGAGACGTTCAGCTAAACATTTTCGATGCAAAGCTACTCCCGCGAAATCATTTCCAACATTTTAGTGATGAGGTTTCAAGACTTTCCTGCACCCAAAGACGCATCAGAGCGTGACAAGGAGGTGGGATGGGGGAGGAAGGATTTTTTTCGGGGCAGAGGGAAAGGTGGAAATAAATACGTCGCCGGCGCCGTTGAAGCCTGCTCTTGCCAAAAGGCGCCAAGTGGTCCTCATTATTTCACCCCTCGCGTGGAACGGCATACTGAAATTGCAGTACCTACTCTCGACGTGGCATCAAAGCAGAGATTAGAAATGCGAAGGAAAATATTTGCCACTGTAATGAATTGAACTTGGAACCTAGGGATGAGAAGACGGCAGTCACCAAATGAACCTGATCCTCAATTGTCGTTGGGAGGAATGTGTGATATCAACATCCATCTCCTCAACATTTACGTTCTCAGCGGGATGGAGAGGGGTAAAATGCCGATAATTTAAAATTCCAAACGTGCATGTTAGAGCGGTGGAGTGGGAAGGCATCTTAGAACCTGTGCGAGGTGGACACACACCGGGTGTCCATCTCGCACGCCCACAACTGAATATCACACCCTCTCGATGACGATCGGTGGGACCCATCCCCTGTGTGTCCAGCTGGTTGGACACGCTCTCCAGCGCTCTCGAGTGGTGAGATCGTTCGGATGGATTTCCCTTTCCCTCCCTCTCCACACGCCTTCAACCTCCCTCCCACGAACCTCGTGGAGGCAAGGAAAAGCATCACGCGGGCCCGCATTGTTCCTCCGAGCCGAAAAACAACGGAGGGGTGGGACGCCGGACCCATTCAACCCCCGAAGTCAGCGCCGCTCACTCTTGGTGGCGCGCGCCAGCACTCCACGGGAGGGCGGACCTGGGAGCGCCAGGAATGGGGGTGGTTTTTCCTGGTGCGGATCGGGGGAGCGCGCGCCGAACAAAAAACAGCGCGAAAAGGGATGAGGAGGATGTCGAGACTGCTGGGCGTTAAGGCGGACGAGGAGGGGGAGCGCTGCCATAACTGGAATTACCGGCGGGGTCCTCATCCATCCTGTCCCAACCACCCACCGTCAGGCGGATTAATGTTTGAGTGGGGAGGGACGGTGGGTGGAAGAAGCGCGTGAGTGAGTGGGACATGTGCTAGGCAAAGCACTCGACACCCGCGCTGAGAAAACAAAGAAATGTGTTCGGAGGGGAAGGGAAGATCCGGGGGGGAAGGCAGATCCGAGCATCCGCGCCCTCTATCACTTGTCAGCGGCGACCTATACGATGGGTGCGGATGCGAGAGGGGGAAGTTGTCGAATATTAGGAAGCGAGGTGAGCGACAAAGATGCCCCAAGGATGGTAGCGCGGTACGCTAAACAGAGGTAAAACGCATTATGCACCAAAATTTCGCACAGTTATGTGTATCTATGATAGTCACGGGTCAAATTCCTGAGGCTGATGCGTACTTTGACACGCAAGCTATTACAAATATAAGCACAGAAAATTATAAGTATGATTTCATATGAGTCGCGCACATCGAAGGGATGATGGGTGCAATGAGGGAAAACTATTTCCATGAGGGCCCGCCCTCTTATCGAATAGAATGAAGTCGAAATGGGAAACCACCGAGGGAAAAACTCAAAGGCCATTCTTGAAGTATGTACATACCTATATGTGGATTTATTTATAATTGTGGTCGAGTTGTGGAATCATTTTTAAAAATGCTTTAAAAAATGCAGAATCATTACGAATTAATAATTGCTCGAGTTTTCTTCGTATCGCGATGTAATATTTCAACAATAGTATGCATTACATAGCGCCATAGAGCTCCGGACTGCTACTCTTGTCATTCCGTACCTTCGTTCCAGCGGCGTTTCCCCCGTGAGATCTGCGAAAGACTCATCCAGCCAGGCCTTCACCCGTTCCTCGTTTCCAGGCAGACGACAAATGGAGATGTATGAACTTCCAGAATGAAAGTGAACGAACGAAGGGGCTAGCATTTGCTTCTTCCCTTCGCCTCAGGAGAACCTCCCTCAGGGGGACATCTTCACCCTGGAGGCATAAATGGGACGTCATTATTTTATTGCTCGGCGACACGTTCTCGCATTATCATACTCTAGGCGGCCACTCGCAATTATTTACGACCAACCAAATGGACTCATTCATGAGAGGCCATCTCCCAATGTTTGAAGTGTCATAAATTCTCCTTAACTCGAATATGCGGAAGCTTACGACGTCCCTCGCTATAATCGGATACTCCAATTGATGCGGGAAACTGCTACATTGCGTGAATGAACGTTTTGGTATAAATGAATTCTGGAAAGTTCAATAACATGTAAGGGAAAAAATAAGATTTAGATAAAAATCATCTCTTGGAGGGATTACGCCTGCAAATTTGTTTTTAAAATATTCATTTTGAGGCAAAAACGAAAGAAACGAGCAATAAAATAGAGAACAGGGGCCATGAAATTTTGATCTCTCATACCACGCCAGAATATTTGTAGTATGAATGCTAAAATAGCTTTTGTTATTTTTAGGAGTCGGCTAGCAAAATGAATGCGGTCAGATAATTCCATACAGCTTAATCGAGGTTCTTTGATTCGATGGTTTCAGGCTCAACAGATATGAGGTTGACTTGCCGATATAATCAAGCCTTATTTAAACTTTATGTTCAATAGCTTCCCCAGCAAAGAATTCATGTATTCGGTGGAAATTGATTCTTCCTACATTCACTCACAAGAGATCAAATGCTTCGGCTTTGGGGTAGGGTATTTGCGGTGAAAATATGTTTCCATTCATTTGGCGTGAGGCGATAATCATCAAAACATTTACCTCACACGATCTTGATCATGAACCTTCTTTGTGGGATAAAATAGTCTCTTGTCTTCATTAACTGGAAACTGAACATCAATACCTTTCGCTCCCACAACTTTGACTGTGAACCTGGGTCAATAGATGAAATACATTTTCGTATGATGCTTGTAAATATGGTTGTGGATGGAGGTTTTCCTAATTTTATACTTTGGTGGAAGAAAAGGCAAACAATAGTTTTAGGAACAATAATTAGAGAAAAGTTAGGCATATTTTCTGGTGTTTATAAAAATAACTTCTTTCCAATCTTAGGTAACTCTTTTTCCTTGACAAATGTCGTTTTAAATATGGACATCAAATATTTCCAGTTTTCAAAATACTACGTAATCAATTAAAGATGTAATAAGAAAAGTCCTTGATAATGATATGTAAATTGTCGAAACCATGGTTGAAGCCAATAAAACGTGTGTGTGGAATTATACATTGAGAATTTTCTTTTCCAATGTCCATAGGATATTAAAAATGCATAAGCATTTGATTTGTAGCGCGGTGCCACAAGTTTTAACATAATGGAAAATGAAGATACTTGAAAACTTATCAAATCCAAGGTGCTGTACCATCCCGAATGGGTATTCATTAATACATCTTATTTCGGATATTTTTCATATCCATCCTGTCTTGATGACTGTCAATCCAGGGAATATAAATCAAAATCTTTAACTACCACTTCCTTTCCCATACGAGCACGACATCAGTTTCCACCTTTTGAATTGACAATTTCAATTTTTATCATGTAATTCTAGAATGGGTTTGGCGCACTTTTCTCTTCTTCGTTGCCATAAAAATCATAACCCTGGCCAGGCTACTGAAATGCTGACAGCCTATGCCTTTCCACGCCCTGGCTTGCCCGTTATTTTCTTCATTCCCATAGCTTCTATATTTATACTCTGACCAGGGCTGGTCCATCCGGCACACCCGTTTTAAACTCAACCAGCAGCGTACCCTGGCGTTCTGAAAGTGCAGATGCCGACATCTTTCGCAGTCGCCCAGACTTCTGCTCCGGGTGCTTGAGTCGTGCGAGTACGCGCCGAGTACCTCGTGCATGTGCGGTCGTAAATTAAAGACAGTTCCTTCCCTCCCTCCCTCCCTCTCCCCCCGGCTTAATCCCTTGCATTCTCTCCCGCATTCTCTCTCACTCCCGGTCGGGGAGTTTGCCCTCTCTCCCTCTCTTTCGCACAAGCGCACGGGCACCCGCGAGAGGATCGGCGTGTTTCCCCACTTGCCCCCGCCTCCCGCTGACCGCGCGGAACTGGGGGCGAAGCGCGCTTTGTGAGGGCATTTGCGTTTTGCCAGCCAGTGCGAGGACGGGAAGGCTCAGAATGGGACTGGGAGGAAAGGGGGTAAGGATTTGTGGACGAAGAGTTAACGGCCCTGGGTGTTGTTCCACGTCAGGGAAAAACCCAGACTCCTGAGGGGTAGATAAGGACTATGGCCAGCATCCTCCAACTGCTTCGTATTTACTCTCGCCACTTGGCACTTTTCCCACGACCTTTCCGCAAGTTCCAGCACTAAAGTGGGCGATATATCTGTGAGGATGTGTGCGAAGGATAGTGCATTAACTTAATGCTATGCTTCCAATAATTCCTTTAGAATTGTGAACCTCGTCGCGGACTACAGAGAAATCAACAATTTGCAAACAAGGTAGTCAGTAGCGTTTGCGCGTCCCGGTTTTATTCCACCTTAAAGCTTGGTCAAATTCAGTTATTATTTGGTGTTGCTATGAAGTAAATGGAGGTTTTTGGCTATTCGAGTTTTATGAAGTTGACTCAGTCGGCCGGATTGTTGACTCAGGCGTTAATTGCGGAATGGCGAATCCATGACATGTTATGGATTCGCCAGTAACTGCAGTTACTCTCCCTGTCATCTTAAAAGCGTTACACTTATAGCCAGGCCGAAGCTACGGGGATTTCTTAAATGTGGCGTGCATGGACTCGTCACTGGATTGAAATGATAACGAGAAAGGAATGATTAGGTACCAGTATTTCATGCTAGAGGCACACGAAAACACCGATGCGAAAGAGAAGTCGTTCAAATTTCTAGCAGTGCAGTATGCAATTTAGACCTTGCTCTAGGAAAATCTATGATGTCATAATGAGTATTTTCTTATTGACTCCAATTATATGTTTATGGAATAAGGACCAAGAATTAACATAAAAACATCAAGAATGATCTGAAGGAGCAAGTTTTTCCCCAAGGAAATAAGCATAGTTTTAACAACGAACATCTAATTTGAGGGAATGCATGAATGATTGACTCTGGGCTGGATCATAAACGTAATTAGAAAAATGTTACAAAGAAAGGAAACAACTTACGAACAGAAAGCGTTCCTGAAACGGAAAAATGATTTAATTGCAATTAAGTAAAAAAAACACCGAAGGATAACTCTCACATAGAAACTCTTGAAAGCGATAGTTTCGGTTTAGATATATTCCTGTAATTAAACTGAATAAAGAGAGAGGAGATGATGCATAACCATGTATGAAGGGCATTACTCACAGAAACGTAAAAACTATTGCTCAAAGGAAATCATGAAGATACATTTGAGATGAAGTAAAGGAAATGTACAGTAATTGTTACGCACTCTTCTTGTCGTTCCCTCTATCCCTTATTGTTCAACTAACGACACCTTATGTTAATTGTTCAGTCGATATTTAGACTGGAACTCAATTGTAAAATTAATGTTACTAATGAGACTGTAAACTATTACTTGTAAACTTAAGTGTTATTTGTAAATGTCCCAAGGGACACAATGTCCAAGAACAAATAAATATCTATCTATCAGTGGAGGATGAAAAAAATACGTGTGAGGCCCTTAAAAAGTTTCGTGAAGAGTATGTTTATCTCAGAGTGAAAATTGAATCCTAAATATACAAAAGAATAGCGCAATATATCTGTAAGTAAAGGGGTATAAGTGAATGGCCAAACATATTGGGGGAAATGTGGACAAAAGTACGGTTGGGGAAACGGAGACGGGTGCCACGTTTGATGAAAGATGAGAATGATGAGGGGAAGGCGGTTCATGAGAGGTAGGGGACTGGAGGACAAAATGCATATGGGAATAAATATTCATAGCCGTGAGGCCAGGGTTGCAAGGAGGATAAAATATGGAATTGCGGGGTATCGCGATGCCCACACGTGCCCTAAACTCAAGTACTCTAAAGTTCGCATGCATGATTCAAGCAGGCTACAGGAACACGGAATTCCAATTATGCTGGATCATTAGTGGAGTATTGTTTACAAAGAGGGAAGAAGTAAACTTCCTTCCAAAAGTACACCTCGAATTAATGCTCAGGAGAGCTTTACTTCCATATTTATAAAGATTAGCCGAACGTAAATTACCTTGGATGTTGCTACTACAAGCATCTCTTATGAAGTTTCATGCACAGGTTGTAGTTTTCTGTGATTTACAGTTTGTTAACATCAAAAGATAATGCACTAAATTCAAAGCATTTCATCAAACAAGGAAACCCAAACAACGGTCTTCAACCGGAAGGTCGGATAGGCAAGAATAGACCTCATTAAGTCACTAGCATAACAACGAGAGAGAAATTAACAGGAAAGGTTAGGGGCATAATTTAATTTCTCTGCACGGCCACGTAAACATTCAAGTTAGCTTATCTCTCCACATTCAAGCCCATACCTGATCGTGTCCTTGCGCCAAACTCAGACATTATTTAACAGGGATATCCAAAGTTCATATGAATGAGATCAGACGTGAAAATAATGTAATTAATTGTCAATTAAATCCAACGCGTGAAGTTTCTTCAGTCACTAACATATTAAGAAAAGATCTAAATCGTTAAAATTTTTCTCATCTATAAGTATTCTGGTCTGCTTTTTCCTCTCAGGGATAGTTATTTGTTACCCATCATTTATGCTATTCTTGTATACAGTCTTTGTGATGGGGATCCACCATTCTTCCATGCTTGACTTAAGGGACACACATTTTATTCCACACCAAGTAGATATAATTTCAATCAATCTACGTCATTTTCATAACGTATTCGAGGGTTATGAGTTTTTCTGATGACAACAATATCGCTCTTCGCAGTTCAATCTATATCTATAGTACATACAACTGAAAACTGAGCTCTCGCGATCTAACTGCTAATAGATATTTCACTATCTCCAAATCTACAAATGAATATTGAAACATTAGCCTAGTAGCATGTCAATAGCTGATGTTTGGTGATCTTCACCCCCTGCCACACACACTCGTGGTGGCTCCAGGATACTCGTAAATGTAGATGTATGTTAATTTCATATATTCCTTACCTTACAACTCATAAATCAACTTATTCGCCTATCTTTATAACATGTTCTACACGAGAATTATGAACAACCTGGGCAGCGAGGAATCCCAAAATATGAAAACAAGCATAAAATCGTTCGCGCAATTCTGGTAGGCGATGAAATCTTATTTTCGCAAGTGATGGATGGTCTATCACAGGAAAAATCAGCGAATTTCAGGGTCGTATGAAATTCGTTCCACTTGTTAGATCGAAGACTGAGCATTTTCCCGTCAAAATCTGAGGCTTTATTTCCAATACCGACGCCAAGAAAGAGCCGGGCTCCTGAGCTCGATCTACCGATCCAACGATGTACGCATGCGTAATCGATTACATCCAAACGACTACACGAGGGGAACAAAATGGCGCTTCCAAGAACAACCTTTGCCTTCCAGCATTTTTTGACACCGCACGGTGCTGAATGCTCTTTGAACGGCAGCTGACGCAGGAACTTTTTCTTAACTCATGGAAACGTTACCACGCTTATGAAAAATGCAATTATTTCAGATAAAGATTGCTACTTTCACCACAAATTTTTCTGGGCGAGTGATGTCCCTCCTCAATTTTTTTGCGATAAAAGTAATTGAATTCTGTAAAGTAATTAAGGGTCATTTTACTGAGAAACATTGCTGGATCCCACAAAAGATAGTAGATTTATCAGTATAGTACAGATTTGTTATGCCTCTAGTGGGGAATATGCCCACACAGAGTACGCCAGGAGTTCCAGACCGAGTGAATCAAGCTTTTTTTGGCATTGCTATTTCGTTCTACGTTGAAGTATGTATTACTATCAATGAGGTAATCATCAATGAGCTTTTTCGACGTCGCGGTCATCGTGAGAATTTTCTACGTACAAATATGTCGCGTGCACCAAACAAAGCAATAATTACAAGTTAAGAATTTATTATGTAAAATGAAAGTTACATAAACGCAGTAACCTTAGCCATTGTCAAACTTAAGAACAAAAATAAATTTGGTCAGCCGAAAAAAAATGAAGTGAATTGAGTGAGTAATACCTTAAAGGTGATGAATACATTTCCACGGAGACAGAGAAATGAAGGGCTAAACGCAGAATAAGAAAACTCCAGTCTAATCATACTTGACCAGAAGTCATGATTACGTTACTGATTCCCATATTAAATCAGTTCCTCCTCATTATCTCTTCATCCATGTTTTATTATGAATTTCAGGATTTGGAATATTGATACGCAATTGCGTGTTTCTGTGTGAAGCATGCGGCTACCGAGGTCAGTTGAGTTTATTGATTTCGAGTTTTCCGCAAATTTCAATTTTCAATCTGACCACGGTAGACAGGTTGGCAGCGCGTTGTTACGCTTCTGGCAGCCCAAAGGTCACGTGTTCGAATCCAACGTCAGGCATGACTGTCTTGTTTGTCTAACAATAAGAATTAAATTCTGGAGTAAGATAGGTTAGATGCTTAGATATAACCTTAACAGTTGGGAGGCCTGAACATGCAATGCGGCTATTACTGTGGCTCGTTTTTCCATTTTAAATTCTCGTTTCTATCATCATTTTTTCGGCTTGCATTAATAATGATCGTTTCCTCAAAAAGGTTGACATGTATTATTCTTTGCATTTGCGTTGTCATTTATTTATCGTCATTTCGACTATCGCCTTGATTTTTCTGAATTTTAATGATGCTATAAGGATAAATTTGTGTATTTTCTCGCGTGCCTGATGAGTTTACATTTTCGGAATACGATGCATAATTACTCACAGGACCAGACATGACGCTGGTACTCAGGTCTGTCGCCTCCCCTGTTCTCTCATCCGGTCTATCGCCACCCCTGCACGCCATGGCCTCCCGCGCAACCCCTTCCCTCCCCTCAGGGCCAGAGCATTCTCACACGCGAGAGCTGCTCCCGAAAACGCCGTCCCGCTACCGTACACTCCCACGCAGGCTGGCGATCCCAAAGCCATCTGAGCCGTGGGGTTCTCCCCAGTGGCGAATCCTCACACCCCCCTCCTCCCTCCCCCTCTCCAACCTCGACAAACCACCCCTAAATGCATGTTCGCTCGTTTGTCCCTGGGCTGTTCGTGTACGGACGGCAGCATAAATAACGGCTAATGCAGCTGCGGGGAAGTGAGTCGGGGTGTGTGTATGTGGGGAGGGGAATTCCCCCGTCGGAATGCAGGGGTACGCGTCGTCTTGTGGGGGTGCGACTGGATTTAAAGGGTGTGTGGGGTGAGGTTGAGGGGGTCGTGCATGGATATGCCCTCTCCGACACCCTCCCCCACCATTCTTCCCTCCTCTCCTCCTTAAAGGGACCACTCCCCCTTGTGTGTGTCGGCTGATGCCCACCCAACTATGGCGCGAGAGGGGATGAAGTGCTTTTGAGTCGAGTGCGGCGACTAGGAAAGCAGGGGAAGGAGTAAGCACCGCGCGCATGGAATGCCCGGACATGGGAGAGAAATGTGAGCGAGGGCGGGAGTGAGGGATTTTCGGGAAGGAAAGAGAATCGCTTGGCTTCCAGGGATTCCCCACTGATACGAGTAGCTGCTACCTTGAAGAAAAGAGAGAGGGACGAGGGAAGGGGTCCCCGTCCTTCCCTCCACGGAATCGACCCACTCCCGCGTCCACGAATATTATATTAGCCTCCTTGCCCGCGTCAAAGCCATGCCAACGTATCGCAAGGAATTCGTGGCTGGCTGGGACGCCAACTGCATGGAGTAGTCGAACGGAACATACAATTCGTCCATTCGATACTCAACCACACAAGGGTGTGGGGGTGTGGGTTTATCTCATGGCACTCAAACTACGTTACGCTTGGGACATAACATTAGAACATTTTCTCTCGAATAAGACCTCGTTTTCACTGAAGAACGAATGTGTTTGGAAAATTGGGTACATGAGTTTCGCCCAATTACTTTCGAGAGAGTACAAAAGTCAGGTATGTACTTTCACCCTCCGAAGATCTTTGGGCATCAAAAAGCGAAAATATTCACTGCTAATTCCCTCAAGATATTTCCGGATGAAATACATTCGGTTCAAGAATTGGAGCACCGGTTCATTCAAATAGATTTCGTATTTTAGAGGCTAATTTTATTTATTTTAGTTACCTCACAAATGTTTTTCATCGTATTCTGTAAGAAATTCATATCGAATACAGATGACTGGTTTTTACGAGGGTTTAGACTGTTTTTAGCATTTCATTCAATAAGCGCATCTGTATAACTATGTCAACCATTTATTTTGGTGAATAAAATGCACGTATGTAGCTGTTTTCAAATACTGAAAAATATGCAATAACTTCAAAATAATGAACTTTTCCTCATTTCATCGAGAACATTAAAATGTAGCTAAAGAAATGAACATTTTGATCATGAAAATATATTTTGTGAACATCAACATTATTTCTTCGAAGAGTAAAGTAATAAGTGAAGTTTCCGATCCACCGCTGAATATTTTATCTTATGTCGTAAGTAATATCCATTGCTTGCAGTGAATATGGAGGTGGTACGCAGATGCATTTAAAAATGTAGTGCACGACTTTTGGATAACACCGATCCTGGACAATGTTTTAAAATACGCCTATGTTTACATGCGTCCAAATTTGCGTAGTTACGCAATGTTAAGAGTGAGATCACAAAACAGTCCACAAGAGTCCCCCAACTCTCAGCTCTCCATCACAAATTCGGAACTGCGGCTGCGGGAGCGAGTTTCGAGCAACATTCTCAATAAGCCTTTTTTTCATTAGTCTCTTAAATTCAAAGATGCGTCCATCATGATCTCATACATGCAAACACCGCTGCCGCAGTCGAGAGAAATGGGACGATGAGCGTTCCAGGACGCGTGAAGACGTAGCTTATTTCACAATTTGACCGACGCGACGTTCGAACCTTGGGCGTCAAACCAATGCCGACGCCGCACTCCCTTCCGAGGGAAGTGGGTTAGTGTGGGTGGGATGGATAAGGCTGACTAAGGACCTCCTCAGAGGAAGGGATTAGCGAAGGACAGGGGAGAGAAACAGGAGCGTCTGGATAGGGGAGGCCGAGAAAAGTCAGCGCCGTGGGTGCTGGGAGGTTGAGAAATAAGGGGGTGAGGGAGGGAGAGGGGTACCGGGCCCCCTTAAAAACCCCAGGGGCGACGGGAAGCTTGGCTCCCCTGGCGGCACTTAAAGCACTCAGGGGGGGCATGTGTAATTGCGCGTCGACAAGGACTCGGCCTCATTCAACCAATCCCCCCCTCCACTTCATGCTTCCACCACCCCTCCCCCACTCCTCCGCCACGCCCCTTTCTCGACTGGTGGCAGGGGAGGGATGTGGCGGGCCACGTGATGAGTTCCACAGAACAGGGGAATATGGAGCGAGCCCCCTTTCCCGGCGAGAAGGGCCTCTCCGCCGCAGACTCCGTCCTCCGTCTCCCCTTCCTCTCCTCCCGTATCCTCCGAATCCCTCAACCCTCCCTCCTCAAAGCGCCTCCAGTGCCGACTGCGAACAGGGTGGCCACACCATACGCGACTTCAAATTTACGTTAACTTGCGGTTCTATAAGGTAATGTGGATAATGCAATTCTCAAGATTCACATACCGAACAAAATTGGATAGCTATCTGGGAAGCAGTGTGACTTGCGTTGTTCGAGGTGAATACGAGAGATTTCTTCCGGCAGAATAGCCGAGAGAACCTTTTTACAGCTGAAAATAAATTTTTGGAGCATGGAAATACTTCTTTATAAAGCACATCTTGAGCATGCTCCCACACGACAATACATGAACGGTAATTGCTGCAGAAAAGTCAAGGCACTCTAAGAATCGAAGAAGAGTATATATAATTAAGTCTTAAGAAGAGTTGGAGAAATAAGGAATATCGATAAAAATGTTGAACAGAAGTCTGGTTGACAATATTGGAAAAAAATTGTCTTCAACCCTAAGGTTGGTTTTTGAAATATGAGGGTAGAGCTCACCCCATGCTAAGCTATTTGCGTGTGAAATTCACACATTCAGGGTAGGGGTGGCAGTTCCTTTCCCTGGGCCAACTGCAATTTCCTACGAAGTTCTGACACAGAAAATAAAATCTGGAAGATTTTGGGTGGGGATGCACTGAAATGCTTCTGCCCGGGACCGTAACGGGCACATCATGAAATACGACTGACCCGTTAATATAGTAGATGAGGGAAAAGAAAATGGGAAGAAGGACCTCTTACGAGATTGTAAAACAATTAGTGAAAGGTATCGAGTGAAATTTTTATGGAGAGGATAATTTTGCTAAAGAGAAGTAGTAAACCGGCAAAGGAATCCAGTGAAGAGCTGAGTCAAACGTATCTCAGGGTTGTTGGCTGGTGATGATGATATCAGACAGCTGGAACATCCAACATAATACATTATCCAGTGTACTACGGCCCCATTATCATCCATAATTTTCCGTAAATATTCCCCGAATAACGTAACTATGATTTATTGTTTTCAAAATAATGATCTAGACGGACGCAATTCGAAATTTTAGGACGGGTTTATTTTTCATTATTAAATAAAAATAATATATTGTCATGATATTACTGTGCTGCTGCTTAAAATACGACAAAAAATATGATGAAACCTCGTTTCAGCGCAAACGTAAACTTCTGTGGAACCCTGTGTGACATATTTGCTCGATGAAACAAAAATTGACTCCGTCATAAGTTGAGGGGAAAAATTGAAGGACCACTTCTACATCGCATTAATTAAGGTTCATAACGGGAGTCAAGGCTGATTCTCGCGCGGTTGTCGAAATTCGCAGCGAATCCACGTTTCTCTCGTTCGAGTGGCCAACCTGCCGAAGCTGTCAGGGGCTAGCGGAGAAGGGGTTCTGTCTCATGCCTCTCCCATTCCAACACGCTCCTTCTTCCTGATCTCTCCCTCTCTAAACTCTCTTACCACCGCTTTCCTTTTACGCCAGAGATGGTGGGCGGGGATTTGCGGGGAAGTCAGTCGTCTGGATTTCTGTTTCGGAGCGTCTCCGTGTCTAACTACGCTTTACGGCGGCGAAGAGTCGATTGCTTTTCTTCGAAGATCTTTAACGACCGCGAGCAGCGCTGGCTCCCCTATCCTGATATCCAGCGCGCTCTGGCGTTTGTTCCGCCCGGATGTAAACTACTCCTCCTCGTTCTCGCCCGTTTCCCACAATTGGGACACGCACTTGGATCAAGTCCTTCACCTCGGGCGTTACTCGGTGGAAGGATAATCACAGCGAAACACTATCGAAATAAGTCTCCCTTTGTAGCTCCCATGGAAGTTAATTTGTTTCGAACTTGAGTTTCCTCGGCGATGAGAGCTAAATTTGGCACCATGAAAGGGTTCTGCCACACTATTTATGGTGGAAAACAACAGTTTCGCCAGAATTCCATCCGGTGTCTTCAGGTCAGAATAAAGAAACTGCTGTTTTCGCTCCTTTAATATTTGCTTCTTTCTATTGTTGTTCCCATAGGATTGGCTATTTTCTCAACTATCTCTTCCATGAATTTGAGATTTTTTAATCGTCTTCACTATTACAATTCTGTTTTGAGAATGTCTCGCAGCTCTCTGCACGCCATGTGCTTCTTAGCTTCTAGCTTAGCTTCTAGCTTGGTGATTCGAGGTCCGAGAGTTTTTATCATCCAATATGTTTATTTGTACGACACATATGGCATCTCGTGGCATCATTAGTCACCACCTTTAGTTTATCAAGGAAATTACGTGCTGAAGAGAGATCAAAACGAGTCGTTTTTTAATTATTTTTCGATATGCACATAGTTTAGTTGGATGAAAGTGTATACCTACACCTGAAGTCACTAATTGATCATCTCTTTTCATTTGGCAAACTGTGCTCTTCCAATTCTGCGACATCGCATTGGAACCGGAACAAAATTAGTTTGGTTGTTCCCCTGCGGACTTAGTCAAAAACATTTTCCGAAAGGGTTCCCGTTTAACTTATTTCCTGAAAACTAAAATACACTCTCCAAGAGTAATTCAGATCTATAAAAATGAATAACATAACTCACTAAAAGAAATTATGGAGCAAGTTAATTAGTTGAATTCAGTTTTTCGTGCTCATAGTCAGGAAATATTAAACTATTTTTTTTAAGAATCAGAGTAAGAAAGAGTCCTCAATCCTTCACCCATTTTAACCTGTTCGGAGATAACTCTCCTAGTCCAAGGGATTCGGCAATATGTTGCTCTTTTCCACGCTCATATCCACCAACGAATCAACGAAAGAAACTTTTCAGGAAATGATTTATCCATTCTTAATTTTTGATTGTGAATTTCATGTTTAAATCAGAAAAAAGTCACCTTCAGAGTTCAGAGAGAAGCATCTAATGTGATCACAGAGAAAGTATTGCGTCGAAATGGACGGCTCCAATAGAAATATATATTTTTGTCACTTGATGCCACAATATCGAGTATCCTACATAGTTATACTACTTATACATACAGGTTAAATTTCATTCTACCTTCACCTCAGCTCGTGACGGAGTAATATGCCAGGGTTTTAGCTGCACCAACGGCTTAGGTCATCTAGCCTAAACTTAATCCTTTGACAAATGCCACAACTATGTCCGAGGAGGGATTCGAACTCACGATATTAGTGTTGCTAGGCTGGAAAATTTCCGACCTATGCCAAGGCCAGTCTAAAACCATCTAGAATATTTTTTCCACAGAGAAGAGTGCGTGTACACGCTTCTATGCAAAGAACAACTCCACTAAAATTTAAAGGTGTTTAATTGCATAGTTATTTAAAAATCAATCATTAAAACTTAGTAATTAAAAACTAACTTCCTCCCCGCTCAAGTGCACTAGTGAGCATCATCCTTTAGACATTTAACATATACCATATTTTTAATGGCACTATTTCTGGACTGTTTTCATCATATCTTTTCCGTTCTAGCAATATTTTTGGATAGTGGATATTATATTTTTCCTCTCAAAGTGGCTTTCCACTTCATGAGTCGCGGCGCGTACATGAATAATTAGTAATCTGACCTTTGTTTCCAGCCTCTGAAGTTTATTTTCATAGTAACTCCGGATACTAGATGCCCCCATGTGACAATTTAGAACACCAAACAAATATTCACGAGGAAGTATACCACGGGCTTCTCTCTTTTCTTATCATCCGTGTTGATTCTGTTTTCTTCAATTATAAACAAGTTATTCCAACCTTCCCTACAAACTCACTGAATGTACATACAAATAAACAGCAAATGTGACTACAGAAGGGAAAACGACTTTTCTCAAGATTTCTCATATTTAGGTAAGTTACTTTTTCAGCCACTCTCTCACGATTTTAAGACACGATTTATGCATTCGTGTGGTCTCCTACAGTCTTGGAAGTTTGTATTTTACACGTATTTTCACCTAATTTACTTTACTATGCCGTAAGAGGCATGCTATTTTTCATTACGGATTTGATTTCAAACCCGTTCATTTTTCCCCTTATAACTCAATTAGCTGTCACCAATGATAGGAGAAATTTTAACAATCTAATCTCTAATTGAAAGATAATTCTATCGTACCTTAACCTGCCATATATGATGAATGATATTGACATGAGCATTACACCCCTTTGGGCTGTTTTCAGTAATGGAAAGGAAGTTTTACACGCAATAGTTTTTCAGACATTACAAAACTTCATCCGAGAAGGAAGTTACTACACGTGCTCTTTAACAAGCTATTGATTACACGCATTGTGCAGCGAGTACACATTAACACTGCTGTCTATGGAGGCTGGGATGCTCGAAGCGCTGAATAAACTCAAGTTGGCACATCCCGTGAATTAAATCGATATCTCGACCATCTGAAACTGCGGACACTCACGTAAAAGGGAATGGAGTGAAACCGTATTCCAAACAATTGGGCTTTTCAAGTGTTCAATTTCTATACGGTATATATTTCTTTTAACCTTGCATTTATGCGATGCTCACAGCGCGCTTGTGTGTTTTTGGGCGTTTCTCATCTCTACTACTCAAGATACAGAACCATTGCAGGGGAATGAAATACCATTTTTATTTCCTTTCCAGCTAAACGCCGTTTCCTTGAGAAGCGGCCAAATATTTAATGACTTCTTTCACCTCTTTTTAATGCTTTTTCATTTCTCTGTCGGAGTCAATTTGCACTAGTTTATTTTTATTCCACTCATCTCCCGAATTCGTGAGTTTTGTTCGTGGAGCAAAAGCAAGCGTCGTTAACCCATTCTGGAGGAAGACGTCTGGATGATTCACGGGAAACAACAGGGAGAAACAAGGGAGTTCCGGCTCCACAATGCTAAGAAAAGCACGAACGTTACCCGCGATCGGCAGCGTCGGGGCTGGAGTCCAGAAAAAGACTGCAACGTGCGCGGAGGGAATGGATGGTAGATGATGGCGAGAACAAGAGACTCCATATAAAGAGTCCTCATTTTAAGTAATGAGTGCGCTGGCGTGAGTTTTCGCTTATGGGCTAGTGTACGAGGGAGTGGAATGGAACGAGCGGAGAAGCATACGCGGTACAAAGAGGGAAGGATTGAAAGCGCGAAGGATACACCATCGCGGATGGGGTGAGAGGTTTCAAGGGACGACGAGAAAGTTTGGGGATAGTCGCCATCTATTGGAATCGAGGACCGTTTCGGCATCGTCTTATCGAATGTACACTTAACCATCAGGTAAGCATGTTAGTTAGGAGGTGAGGGGGTATTTTCACAACAAAATGTATGGAAACGTAGTGGACGGTATTACTTTTGAAGAATCTATTGCTTTAATATCTCTCTGTTTCTTTCCATTTGGTTTGCGGACTCAAGCTAAGTTTTGGAGGAGGTGTTCTTGATTTTCTGTCGAAAATGTGAATTTTATGATAAATAACTTAGGTATGTAACTTAATAGGTTAATTGCATTGAGTGAGCTGGGAAAAATGTGGTTTTGATTCCGGAAATGTAAATGAATGACAAATGTTCGCTTCATCGGTTTGGTCGTCATAAGGTAATGAAGCGGAGTAGAACAACTAAATATATATGTTAAGGATAAGTTCATGATTTACCGCAGAAGTATAACAGAGATAGTGAATAGAGGAGCAATTAATATGCTGGGCAATTAAAATTACGGTAGCAATCGTAAAATTTTAGTCGCAGGCATTAACGTCCTCAAGAAATGGGATTCCATTGAGTTTGTAGAGTAATTGACATTTTTAGTTTAATTATGACTTTATTATTAATATCTCTTACCTATTTATAATTATTTTATGCTCCTGATTTAACATTCCTCTCACGAGAGGAAATTTGGACAGTCTTAACACACTAAATACATACAACATAACACAACAAATACAAGATAATGAGAGGTATAGTTGACGAGGAACAGTTTAGAACACGATCAGGAAAAGAAATAAGATTGCACAAAAGTAATCACACGTAAATGAAATAATAAATGCCGATGAAAATTTCTGCAAAGTAATTGGTGACATGATGCATGTCTTGCTGGAGATTTTTAAAGATTTTTTTCTGGATTTTCGGGTTTGTTTTTACTCATAGAAAAAAAGTAAGAGGTTTTCCCTGAAAAATCTCCCAGATGAGATTGGTAAACGTCAGACATACAATTAGTGCTAATTGGAAGTAAACGATGCTTATATGTACATACGTTTCATAATAACGTTATATTATGGCTAGATATTCTTTTATTTTTAAATATTAGAGACAATCTCAATGAAATAAAAATCAAGATTCTTTAAAATGATGTGAAATTATTGCGCGTTTTCATTTACGACGCACCGCAATACAATTCCAACATTTGAAGTAGGAAGTAAATTGTCTCACTTAGGGGGGGACTTCATTGGATCAACGATTAATAAAGATTAATTAAGATTTTTCTTATTTACATACAAAATAGTTTTAAAAAATGCAATTTTACTTTTAAAACATACATGTAATGTATATGTTATCATATTAATGAGTTTATTTTTCTCTTTTCAGAATGGTTTTGCAGTGAAGTAATTCATATCGTTCATGGCCATTTATCTTCCAACCACGGCTTAAATCAAGAGAGATGCTCCAAAGCAGAAATAAAATCAAGGAACAGCTCAATAAAAGGAGATAAACTAGTAAGTGAAACTGTGTAAAAGCTATCTTTTGTTTCCACCTATATTTTTACGCACCAAAAAAACTAAACCCTCTACTACACATATTCTTATCATGTATTATTGTGTTACAGGGATCTTAAATCCCAATGAGGGACATTGTAAGTGATTAAATACGATCACATATGTTTAACTCGGATTGAGTAACTTGACAAAGATATGATTGTTCATCAAAGTGATCTTATGTTAGTTTCTTTTGAGCTTTATGGCTTGACACCCATGTTACTAATGCCTGTGCAGTCTTAAAAACCACCTAATTCAACCTTGAGAATTTTAATGAGCGAGGGTCAAACTTACTACGTGCAACGTCAAATACCGGGAACAGTTTGCAAAGCATGGCAAGGTGACCTATTCCTTTGTCATTGTCCTCTCCCTGCAGCTGCGTTAAGAGAAGAGGCGGACGTGGACGTTTCCTAGGAGTTCAAAGCCGAACTTTCAGTTAATACCCGAACTTTCTCGCTTCAGACTACTTCGCCGTCGTGCGGAGTACAGAATTTTGAACAAATATAGCATAAATTGCCTTCATATCTTTTGTTTCAATTCATGAAATATGTAGGAATGCAAAAGAGCAACTATGTTGATAACATATCAATAACCCAAGTGCCGAAACACTTGCCTGTGAGTGGATTAAATTATTCTTCATCCGCGCTTCATACTAGGCTACGAACAGTATTCTTATTCTTCTATATTTCTTGTTCAAAATAAAATGTGAATGTGAAAGGAAGAAAGAACAATGTGAATGGTGTTAGGGGACTCGGATATTCCGTGGATGGCCGTGAATGAATGAGGGGAAAAAGATTCTTAGGAGGAGGGGAATATCATGAATCTTAGGGTTTTTAGAAAGTGAATGGAACGATACTTATCAATGAATCGAAAAAGGTGTGAATGAGCGGGGCTGTGTGGGTGAAATTACGAAAGCGGTTTTAATGAATCTACTGCCAATTATTAAGAGTTCTTTTGCTGGTGCCTTCAGTTTTAGGCATTCTTGAAGATCGGTGACTTCATTTTTCATTCACAAATCACTTGGTCCCCACGGACGTAATCAATCGGTACGCATTCATGCTTGCTCCATTCGCACCCTGATCTACTATTGCTTGATCCCGCACTCACCCCTCCCATTGATTCCCAGGCAGGAGCGGGACGGGGGCCCAGCGGGGATTGGGCGCTGGGAGGCGGCCGAAGCGGAGGAGGGCAGGAGGGCGGCGGGGTGGGCCGTGACCGCGCGCGCTGGGGGCAGGCGGCACCGGGGGGCGGAGGGGGCGGCGGCGGGAGGGAGGCCATCGGGGGCAGCGATGAAAGAGAAGAGCAAGAACGCGGCACGGAGCAGGCGGGAGAAGGAGAATGCGGAGTTCCTGGAGCTGGCCAAGCTTCTGCCGCTGCCGGCCGCCATCACGAGTCAGCTGGACAAGGCGTCCGTCATTAGGCTCACCACGTCCTACCTCAAGATGAGACACGTGTTCCCAGACGGTAAGGCAACCAGACGATGCGTGAATTCCTGCAACTTTTCTTCTTACCCCTCTTCCCCCTCCTCCAGTCCCGCAACGATCCCAACGAGTCGCGACCTCCTTAAAAAACGAATAATGGGGAGCATTGAGAGAGTTTGCTCCGAATGAATGCCCGCCTTGCGGTACGTCCTCGATAGGACCGGGGCAGCACCTGCCCGTGTTGCTAATTCCTTTGAGTCGGAAGGCTTTGTTTTCCGTGCCCATGAAACTTGGGGAGGACACCGTAATGTAAACACCAGTGTCCGAATGAGCGCCACAACACAAATGCCCCCATTGTCAGTAAAAACATAACATTTTTTTTGCTTCCGAATTGAATATAAATGTTTGGTAAGTACTTTCTCCATAGCGCGTTCCAGATTGTCGCAGCGCAACGGCAGCGTTTTTGACGGGATGAGAGCGAGGTCACGTCTTTAGTGATTCCATTCCTGGGAGTCCTCGGAAGGCTGGGGACGCTTAATTAATCGATATATCTCGTATAAACCAGGACGGAAGTGAAAATCAAGGCATTTATAATGTATACATAATAAAATAATACAACTTGACATAGGTTTCCAAATAACATTTCAACTTTGGAACACATAAATCAAACGGTTCCCGGAAATTACGGAAAGGGAAAGAAAGATAGGAAAAGAAATATAGTAGAGGTCTCTCTCTCTCTCTCTCAAGGCGCCATTTCCTCGACCATAAAGAGAAATTGTTTGATGAGTTTCCTATTTAACTTTTTATCGTATTTAAATCACTCTGAACATATATTGTGTCTGCAAAATTTCCTTTTACACCTCTATGCACACTCTTGTTACACTCCCCGAGCACCCAAAAAATGTATTGATGACAGTAGTCAGCCGAATTCATGATAAAATTCAAAAGTACAGCCTAAGTATAAGGGTAATTATAAATGTTAATTGGAGGGGTGGTCGGGGGCCTTCTGGAGCCCCCTGGCACTTTGATTTCTTTTGATCCATTGTGCCAACCACATTTAACCTGCCAGCCACTTGCAGACAGGGGACAAGAGCAATGCGGTAGATGTATGGAGGAGGGCCACTCATCAAACCTCAGTCCGGGCCCAAAGTTGCTTACTTTCGGTAATCTGACGGGGACCACTGATTCAACGTAGCTAAGCCCTTGCCTAAATTATAAGAGCATCTCTTGGGTCTGCGAACTGTTCCCGTTGCTGTTGTCATTCGCTGGAGGCTACCGACAGCTGAGATCTTTTACGCGATTTAGGATACAGAATTACAGTTATTGGGAAAAGGATTTTTTAGGGAACGGAGGAAAGTTGGAGGAAAACCCGGCGATCGTCATAACAAAATGCTCCAAGTAGAACGAGGTTTAACGTCTTCTCCTACGGGCGGAGTATAGTAGGCACATTGCTCTCCGCAAGGCACTCAAAGAAGGACCAGCATGCCAAAGAAAAATCTCTGCAACGAACTGCAACCGGAGATCTAACGATTAAATAGGTTGTTGACTACTGAGATGGGTTCTTTTGTTTCAACTTAAATCTTTCAGTGGTGTATCGAGTGCAATAATCATGAGCTGGGCCATCAATCATACAGATACTTTAATTTCCCTCGTAACGGAGAGGCTCCAAACTCAATTAATTTGATTAAGTGGATTGTTGAGGCCGATATTTTGTGGAATTCCATTGTGAAATTGCATAGTGAATTGTAAAGAAAACTTTGTCGTTCCACAAGTTAAAATATCGTTTAATGCGACATGTTTCGGTACACCGTAGCACCTGTAACCCGTGGAGCGCTAAATTTTTCTTTACGATTTCCTTTCTCGTTAACTTCGACCAGTAATGCGTTCGCTGCGCTAGATTTGGGCTAAGTGGGAATGCGAGACTAGAGTTCCCACTAATTTGTTCATAAACATATTTTAAAGCTGCAGTAATACTTGCATGATCCCAATACTTGTTTCGTCCACGTCCATTTAATTGCTACGTGATCGATCTTGGCAATATACCTACGTTATATTGACGATACTACCTCTACTTGCCGGTATGCTGTCACTAACTCATTGTACCGACAATTGCATCGTGTAATGATATCAAGCAATTGTTCTGGCAATTTACTACGTCACGGTCTTTCGCGGACAATTTCTCAAACTGATGCTTCATCGACTAGTGCAATTTAAATGACTGTTTAAAGCGCCCTTAATAAGAGACGGTGTGTGACATAACCAAGTAGTTGGACCACCTAAATACCGAAATTTACGACTATATCTGTCACATGCCTCTTTCCATCCGTGATTGGCTCGTTTCTGCAAGTTTCTAAGACTCATCAACGTGGTGCCATCAAATCATCCAGTTAAGGCAAGCTACTGCGATTACCTCATTCCGCCAACATCAGGCGCCGTTAAATAAGCAAATATTTACCAACATATTAAAAGAGATCGTACATCAAACAAATGGTGTCACATCAAACAGTTTGAATGTGTTTGATCAGTTAGCACGATATTATTTTTTTTACGGCCGGTGAATAGCTGGCAACATGACTCAAAAGCAAATTACTGGCTGTAATACTTCCCTTGGGTATTGTTAAGGATTGTCTGGTAAACAGGGGAATGAAAAATCACTCAAATTGGGAAGAAGAAACGATAACATTTAACAGCTAAGCGTTGTTTGTATTTCTGCTGAGAAATCCTATGTAATGCCATTACGAGAATCAATATAATTTAATTTTGGGTCCAATGAGGATAATAATCCCAAATACGGTGATTTATTGCGATATTCTTGAGTATTTTGGCTAGCTGGCTTTTACAAGTAATAGCAAAAATGTTTCATTATTCTTAAGTGTTCAGTTTCGTTTTCTTTTTCACCGGTAACATTTCATGACCGGTAGCCTACGTCATAATTTCATCCAATTCAAAACCGTCAAGTCCTACATTTATAATAACGGCGTAAACCATACTGTTTGATATCACGGTATTAAACCCATATGTCGGTCTCGTTATAGAGGGCAGTGCTCACCAGCTACCAAGCCCAACAGCGGGTAAAATTCATAATCATGAATAAAGAGCATATGTAGTAAATATCCATATCTGGCGATTTACAACTTATGTTACCGGTTCCGGTACGCGAAATTTTACCCACCGGTACGCAATCCTCATGCCCGAAATGAAAGTATGCATATGTCTACGTATTCATACATTCAATCTTGAAAATATTTCACAAAGCTAAATCTTCTTCATTTCATTACACTCATGATAAAATATACCTGTACGCTATACAAGAGTTTTGAAAACACTCTTTCAATTCAGTAATACTGCTCTTCAATGACTACCATTAGAAAATCTTAAATGTCGGATACATAATACTTTAGTGCAGGGTAATTCAACCCGCGGTCTTCATTCGCCCCAGAACAGTATTTGATGTGGCCCAGAGAGAAAAATAAACACATACATATACTTCAATTACATTTCGTGCAAAAAGATGTGTGATTGTTGAAAGAAACCCTATCTATTGATCGTTACGTATTTTGTTGCCTTTATGTAAAAAAATTCATTCTTATGGCAATGTATTGTAAACATCCCATTTTCAGCAACGAGTACAAGAATATTACAGGGCCTTGTACCTTCTCTGCTTCCTAAACAAAAGACTTGTCAAATGTGGTTCATAACTTGCAATTATGCTCTAAGTACTTCACATAAAGAATAGGAAAAATGGGTAGAGTTCATTACTGACTTGCGAAATCAGCATTACAGAATGTTGATGAAATTAAAAAAAAAATTTTTCTCCCTGAAAAAACTTCCAATAAAATATGAAAGATAACAGGAAGAGTTATTATTAATTTCGGAATGGAAATTGTCCCTTTTATTCACTGTTATTATTCTTTCACGTCGTTGCATTAGCCATTCAGCGAGGACTCCTAACATTTTCAATTCCAAGCCAGTTCTGGTTCATAAATTTACATTAAGCGGTGTTAACGAACTCAACGGAAATAAAAAAAAAGATTTTGCACGGAGTATGATTTTCGTCAGGCGTTGTGTGACTGGTCTCCCTTGCCCTTTGACCGCCTTCAATTGACGAACGGAGATGGCGTCTGTCCGTGCCTCGTGAAGTCGACTTTTTTACGACCGACATTACACGGCGGCGAAGTCGAAGTCGGCGAGCTCTGGGCGGGAAGCCCATTCAATCGCGGCAAGCTAACGGAACCGCTCTCGGGGAACCGAAGAAAGGAAACAATGGCGGGACCCTTTTCAAGACGGTGCCCCTCAGATGCCCCTCCCTCCCGCCAATGCTGCTTATTGGCATGACGGAATAAAAGCGCCCTCGACGGCTGCGACGCGGATTCGCGGACATGAGTACCCGTTGTGCCGGGAGAAGGGAGGGTGTGGTCGTCCGGGCCCTTCACCGGAAATAGGCGAGAAAGGGGGAGGAAACGCCGCCAAAATGTACGTCCTATGCCCCGATCGTGTCAATTCTCGTCATTATTCAATATGCGTCATTGGCGGGATCTAGAAGGCAAGGTAAAATAGGTAATCACCAACCTATTATAGAAATAATGAGTACTCGAAAAAAAACTACCGTTGCATTAATTTCTGAAATATATCGCGTAAGCATTATAGTACATAAAGCAATTTAAATTAGCTGAATGTTTGCACTTTAAAGTTATTAACCAGTCAGGAAACCACAGAAGGTCGGTGAAGTTCAATAGGAAGATATGCACATACCAAGCTCAACGGCGAGAGAAATTAACAGATCAAAATATGGGTGGCAAATTCCCTTTACCTCTACTGTTTATGAGGTTCAACAGAAAGTAAATGTACCCAAAAGACCATTCATCTCGGGTTTGCCTAGGTTTTCAAGGAGGCCTCATCTAGACTTGAACCCGGAACCTATAGCAGTAGTTAATTGTTCTGCCGATAGGGCTACCATACTGTCATGCTTGCCACTTAAAACACCACCGAGGGATGGTACTAATATTCATTCTTTAATAAACCTCTAAAATTTATTTTAAATGTCAATATTGATATCTGATAATTCTATTGAATCAAGACACTGTATTACGGGATCTCTTGACTTCGCCGTATTCAGCTCTACTGAAGAGCATTTAGGTGAACGAAGTGGTGCAAATATGTTTTATTTTCAGATTTTGCAGATCAAGTAAGATCAAGTAACTGCAAGATCATCCTCTCGTGTCTTTTAGCCGTAAAATAAATATCTTAATTATAATTACAATCCCTTACCCATGGACTACGCCTTGTCGTGGTGGGATTGGGGCTTGCGCATTCCCGTGACCCCTAGAGCTGCACTGGCGGGAGCAACTGCTCCTGGTAGGGTCACCCATGCCAGATAGGTCGAAGGGTAGGAGCCTGACGAAAGGTAGTCCACGTACCGTACTCGCAGCGTCTGTTCCTCAGTGAGGCGGCTGTGAGAAGGCGCTTAACCCCAGTGGGGCGGCCTATCAAGTGATGGTGTCAAAACACTATTGAGGCAGGCAACGGGAAACCACCTCAATTAAACTCTCCCAAGAACACAATGGACTTGAACAAAAGAGAATTGAATCCTGGCAACTACGGGGCCCGGGAAAAAATTAGTGAGACGGGTGTCGTACCCGGCAGCAGGATAAGCAAGGACTCTACGAAATACTTGCACGAAAAGAAGGCAGCAACGGCAGCAGCAGCAGTGAAGAAGAAACCAGAGAAGAGAGCAACAATGCTAAGGATCGGGGCATGGAACGTTAGGACGATGTTAAGGGCAGGATAACTAGAAAACTTCAAGCGTGAAATCGAGAGGGGAAACATCTTTTTACTGGGATTAGGCGAAGTAAGATGGAGAGACCAGGGGACTTCTTGAGTGAAAAGTAAAGGGTTATATACAGTGGAGGGGAAGAGAGCCTGGGGGGAGTTGCAGTTGGATTGAATGCAACATTAGGGAAAAAAGTATTGAATGTGGAACAGGTAAGCGATAGAATACTAGCTATCGAAATCAAAGCGAAGCCGGCAAATGTAGTCGCAGTACAGGTATACATGCCGACAGGGGGACATAGAGAAGAAGTAGACGAAGTATATAACAATTGGAAGAATTAATCGAGAAATTAAGGGCAGGAAGAACGGTTAAACTCGAATAAGTGGGGCCGAGATCAGGTAGTCGAAGGGTGGGTGGGTCTGAACCTCGCGAGGGTCCGAATCCGCGACCCTTTTACCAGCTCAGAGACCCAAAGCCGGCCGCTCTTCTCGACCCACACAGCGGGAGGCTCCCTCGCCAAAACCAACCGTGCTCACTACAATTTTAACTTTAACAACTACGTCATATAACAACAAATTAATATTTTCATCGTACTCCCGATAATTGTACGAGTAAGTGCAACTTTTAATCTGGCAATTTGGCAACAACCCAGCGATCCCCCCTCCAATTTTCCGTTTCTTTTAAGCGGAGTAAGCTTGCAGAGGTTTTTAACGGGTGTAGCTTTCACAATGAACGTTGTTGACATCAGTGAGTGATGGGATTCGTAGTATTAATCTAGTTTTAGGACACTGTGCTGTGAATGTGCTCAGAAAAGAAATAAACTGTCTATTTGCGTCAGCCTGTGTCGCTTTCTAATTCAGATAGAACGAGAGCCACAAAGATGTGTAAAAGAAGTGAAGAAAATCAGTGAAGTTTGGGTTAGGGGTAAAGTACTCGCTTCAAAATGTCTACGTCCCTGGTTCGAGTCTCTCTGCCCACAAATTTTTAAAACGTGGAATCCATTAAATATCTTGGAATAAGACTGACAAATGATCTTTCCTGGGGTAAACACATTCGTGAAATAATGGGTCAAGCGAATCGCAAACTGGGTTTCATTAAAAGAGTATTGGGTAAATGTGACGATCATGTACGAGAAATCAGCTACTTTTCCCTTGTTAGACCTCATTTGGAATATGCTGCCAGTGTATGGGATCCCTACGAAATCGGTCTAAGTAATGAACTTGAATGTGTGCAGCGAAGATCGGCAAGATTTGTAAAGGGACGATACGATAATTATATTAGCGTAACCAGTCTATTAAATGAATTGAAATGGGAATCATTGTCAGATCGCAGGTTGAATTTTAGACTTAATCTCTTCCACAAATTCCAAGGCAATATTTTCAGTGATGATGTTAAAAATATTTTACGAACCCCAACTTACTATGGCAGACTGGACCATAATCATAAAGTTAGAGAAATTGATTGCCGAACTGACCGATTCAAAATGTCCTTTTTCCCTCGTACAATAAGAGATACGAATAACGGTAAATATGTCCTATCGGAGAGTAGCAATGAATAGCATTGGTAGCTACATGTTGGTATGAGTACTTAAAGCTGACCCTACTAACAGAATGTTTTTGCATGTTTACTTTGCAATTTCTATCTTTTTTAAATAGTGTAGTTCTGATTACTATATTAATACTATTCCTTTTTTATGCATGATATGTAGTGCATGTTTGGTGAGCAATCACCCCCTGCCACACACCCTTGTGGTGACTTATGGCCTTGCACTTCCCTTACGTACGACCAGAAGACTTTTGGATTTTCTTTCAATTGTTCCCCAAGTGTTTTTCTTTTGAATTCTGCAAATGCATTACTAAGGGCTGTCTTTGCAGTGGATTTTGAAATTTTATAATTTTCAATAATTACATTACGCTCATCAGTGGGCATATGTTTACTAATTCTTTTCATTTTAGCATGACATATTCGCTGCCGTCTCAGGGATTTTCTCACTTCGGCATTGTACCACCTAGGTTCAGTGCTTTCGTTTTTGAATTTACTAGGGATAAATCTGTTGATCCCAGAGCGCATGATATTAATGAACGACTTCCATGAATCGTTGGTACATACCTTTATGGAAGACTTTTTGAAATCCGATAAGGAATCTCTTAAATAAATTTTAAAGTTAGCAAAGTCTGCTCTTTTAAAAATGTAAATCTTTCTTTTTTGTTTAAAATTTTTATCTAAAGATAGCGAGAGTTTTGCAGTTATAACTCTGTGGTCACTGATTCCATCAACCGTGTCAATCATTGTCACATGTTGTGGGATATTGGTTGCCAGTAAATAAAGAGTGTTGTCCCCTCTATTAGGTGCTGTAGCTAATTGTGTCAGGGAGTTATTGGAGAACACATCTAATAGAGTCTCACAGATGTCTTTGTCCATTTATTTTTACTCTTTGACTTTGACTATGAATACTTTAACATGATACCATCTATGACAACCTTCTGCTCTCGCCCACTTAAGAATTATTTTACCCAACATACAACGTCTTTATTTATACCAAAACTCTCTAACTTCAAATTTAATTTGTCATGAGGAACTTTATCGAAAGCCTTTTTAAAATCTAAAAATATCGCATCAACTTCAGTACTGCTTTCGCCGTGGACTAAAATATCGTGTACGAATTAAGCTAATTGTGTCTCGCAAGATCTACCTTTCCGGAACCCATGCTGGCTGTTTATGAGTAATCCCTGACTTAACCAAATGCCCCATGATCGAACTGACTACTATGTGCTCAAATCTTACAAGAGATTGACGTGAGTGAAATTGTTCTGTAGATACTGGGTTCTTCCCTATCACCGCTTTTAAATATAGGTGTAATGTTAGCTACTTTCCAATCCTTGGGTACTGTGTGGTTCTTTAGTGTTTTATTGAATATTATTTCTAGATAGGGGGCTATTTCAGAAGCTAATGTTTTATATACTCTGGAAGGAATTTGATCGGGACCTGGTGATTTGTTTTTACTTATAATTTTTAACTGCTGATCTATTCCGCGACATGAAATGTTTATTTCGGGCATTTGCTCACTGTAAGTGTTCGGCGGTGGTTCCACTGCGTTTTGTAACGATGAGTTGAATACACTTTGGAAGAAGGTGTTTAAAGTATTGGCTTTTTCTACACTGCTGGTGACTCTGATTCCTTTGTCATTTTTAAGTGTGTGCACTGTGGAGTTATTTCCCTGAAGCTCTCTCACATGTGACCAAAACGCTTTAGGATTGCTATCTAAATATTCTCCTAACATCTTGCTCTTGAAATGTGATAACGCTTGCCGACATGATTTCTTTGGTAATGCTCTCGATTTTTTATAGTTTTGAACTAACTCCTTTCTAGTCTAAATTTCAACCTGCGATCTGACAATGATTCCCAATTTATTTAATTTAATAGACTGGTTACGCTAATAAGGTTATCATACCTGATATTGTTACATGTGTTATATGTCTTGTCATATTTTGTTGATTGATATATTATGTCATTTTAGAGAAAGGGTTCATTTAATCCCACTATGTATTTATGTTTTTCTTTTTGGTGATATCATTTATTTTATATCAAGGCCAAATCAATGGATTAACAAATACACTGTTATTTAGTAATTGTTTCACTTTTTTGTAATACTAGTGGAAACTTCGGAAAGAAAAACCACCGAGCACCTAATGGTTTCGGCTTGATACTGGCATACGGAGAGTTAAAGGAAAACCTAAGTTCAGCAGTAACATTAAAAATATTTTGATGCATGTGATGAAGGACTAGGTGCACGTCTTATGCGAAAAAAAGCCCAGTTGTATTTATAAGGCTGTTTCTATCACTAGACGCTCATAAATCATGTAAAATTACTTAAGGTTTTGTAAGGATTTGTGCGCGATTCTCACCTGAACTTCTCCATGAATCTGCAATAGTTTATTGCTTGGTGTTTCAATAGTTGAGCCTCCACTTCTGATGTGAATTCAATCGATTTACAGTGCAGTCTTTTACACATCTTTGTGGCTCTCGTTCTATCTGAATTAGAAAGCGACACAGGCTGACGCAAATAGACAGTTTATTTCTTTTCTGAGCACATTCACAGCACAGTGTCCTAAAACTAGATTAATACTACGAATCCCATCACTCACTGATGTCAACAACGTTCATTGTGAAAGCTACACCCGTTAAAAACCTCTGCAAGCTTACTCCGCTTAAAAGAAACGGAAAATTGGAGGGGGGATCGCTGGGTTGTTGCCAAATTTCCCGCTGTTGATGACCACGTTTTTAGCAATGTTCGCAAAATTGTTAATTTTCATCGTAGAACCACGATTAAAAGTTGCACTTACTCGTACAATTATCGGGAGTACGATGAAAATATTAATTTGTTGTTATATGACGTAGTTGTTAAAGTTAAAATTGTAGTGAGCACGGTTGGTTTTGGCGAGGGAGCCTCCCGCTGTGTGGGTCGAGAAGAGCGGCCGGCTTTGGGTCTCTGAGCTGGTAAAAGGGTCGCGGATTCGGACCCTCGCGAGGTTCAGACCCACCCACCCTTCGACTACCTGATCTCGGCCCCACTTATTCGGGTTTAACCGGAAGAACCTAATAGTTATGGGAGATTGGAACGCTGTAGTAGGGAAGGGAGGGACGGAAATTAAGTAGGGGAGTATGGTCTGGGTGTAAGAAATGACCGGGGCGAGAAAGCAGTGGAATTCTGTAGGAGGAATAATTTAGTGATTACAAAAACGTGGTTTAAACACCACCATAGGCGTAGGTACACATGGAAAATGCCGGAGGATACTGGAACGTACCAACTAGGTAAAGGTTCAGGAACAGCGTAGAGAACTCCATAGCGCATAGATTCCAGGGGGAGATTCCGACTCCAACCATAACTTAGTGGTGATGAAATGTGAAATGAGAGTAAAAAGGTTGACAGTAGGAAGGAAAATAAAAAAACTGGGGTGTAGGAGCACTGATTGGAGAGAAGAGGATGGAAAGCAGGATTTTGTGGATAGATGAATGAAGGAAGAGGAGAGAAGGGGAACAATAGATGAAGAGTGGAAAAATATTAAAGACGGGTATAAAAGGAGCAGCTGAGAAAACAATAGGAACAGTAGACGCTAGGAGGATCAAGAAACCATGGGTAACAGCAGAAATCATGGAAACGATCGAGGAAAGAAGGAAACGGAAAAGTGTAAACACAGAGCAAGGCAAAAGGCGTTATAAGGAGATTAACAACAGGGTTAGGAGAGAACAAAAGAGAGCAAGAAAAAAGTGGTGCAGTCGGCAATGCGAGGAGATAGAGAGACTCCAGAGAGAAGGAGAAATACGCAGTCTGTACTCAAAGGTTAGAATATTATCGGGAATCAAGAAAGGGAAAACGGTCCCGTGCATCAAAGATAGAAGGGGAAATTTAGCAATGGAACCAGAGAAGATCCAGCATCGTTGGATGGAATATGTTG
Organism: Platycnemis pennipes; assembly: GCA_933228895.1. Lineage (NCBI taxonomy): Eukaryota > Metazoa > Arthropoda > Insecta > Odonata > Platycnemididae > Platycnemis > Platycnemis pennipes. The sequence continues at coordinate 97,134,681 of OW121848.1, read as the reverse complement.
AGGAACTGTATGATAGCGAAAATAGGCCTAGGAACTTGGACATAGAAGAGGAAAAGGACGTAGATCAGGATGACGTGGGCCCTGGAATACTGGATAGTAAGACAGAGAAGGCACTGCGAGAAATGAAGGCAGGTAAAGTGGTGGGGGTAGATAACATCCCAGCTGAGCTTCTGAAAAACCAAGGAAGAGGGGGAAGGGAGAGATTTTATGAACTTGTTCGTAGAATATACAAGGAGGGGTCTTGGCCGGGGGATTTTGTAAAAAACGTGCTGCGACCTATACCGAAAAAGAGGGTGACAAAAGAATGTGAAGACTATAGAACGATAAGTTTAATTTCTCATGCGGCAAAGGTAGTGCTTAGAATCATCAGTAGTAGAATGGAAAAGAGAGCCAACGAATTCCTAGGCGAGGATCAGTTTGGATTTCGGAAGGGGAGAGCCAATCGGGATGCGATTGCAGTGATGAGAATACTAGTGGAAAGGAATCTAGATGTATTCTAGATTCCTAGTCTATCTAGATACAATCAGGATGTATTCGCGGGCTTTGTTGATTTCGAAAAGGCGTTCGACAGAGTGAGATGGGACAAGTTAATGGAAATATTGCGGAAGATAGGAGTAGACTGGAGAGACAGAGGACTGATCCGGAATTTACATGGCGCATAAGGCGCAGGTGAGAGTAGCCGATGGAGAATCGGATTGGGCCACAATAGGGAAGGGAGTTAGGCAGGGCTGTCCGTTATCGCCGGTACTTTACAACATATACTCGGAGGAAATGGTGAGAGAGGCTTGGGATGATCTGGAGGCTGGAATAAAGGTCGGGGGGTAATTGATAAAATCGGTGAGTTTCGCGGATGACCAAACGCTAGTCATCCAGTCAGCCCGTGGCTTGCGAAAAATGCTGGATGCGGGCAGGGACAGTGCGAAAGATACGGGATGAAGATAAACCAGAAGAAAACGAAAGTAATACGATTTTCAAGAACAAAAAGGGCCAGTATTACGATAAAAGTAGGAGGTGAGAAGTTAGAGCAGGTAGAGCAATTTAGCTATCTAGGTAATGTGTTGGAAGAAAAAGGGTATAGCAGCATTGTAGTGAGAAGTAAAATTGCATTGACAATAGAAACTTTTACTCGTAGGCGTGAACTAATGACAGGGGCGTTGAGTAGGGAAGTGAAGAAAATACTAGTGAAAAGTTTAATATGGAGCGTTGCACTATATGGGGCGGAAACGTGGGCTTTGCGAAAAGAAGATGAAGACTTGGGGCTTTGAAGATGTCGGTGTGGAGAAGGATGGAGAAAGTAAAGTGGGTCGAAAGGATGACGAACGATGAAGTGCTAGAATTGGTAGGAGAGGAAAGAAATTTGATAGATGAAATTAGGAGAAGGCAGAAGGTGTGGATGGAAAAGGTAATAAAAGGGGATGGTGTTTTGAAGGAGGCGATTGAGGGAAGAGCGTTGGGTAAGCGGGGAAGACCGAGGAGAAGAACTGGTAGCTTGGATGGAATGATGGGTGGCAGGAGGTATGAGGGGCTGAAGAGGGACATCGTGTGAAATTTAGGGGGTGGGAAGAATTAAAAGTTCATTTAAACCTACCTTCACCAGTAGAATAGTAATAATAATTACAATGCAAAACTACTTCCGTTCGGTAAAATTATGCTTGAATAATTATATGTTCATCTACTCTTATTCTTGCCGGGTTCCTTATGCAAAAGAGTAAGGCCAAAACGGTCCATACGTCTCTCAAGCTTTAAAGTTACGTGCCACCCTCCGTTCTCGCTCATTTTTTCGAGAACTAAGGGGGTGCAGAGCCGTGGCTAAGGTATATTCAGCCTCACAGACGGCCACCAACACGCGCAGGACCGTCCCCTGATTCACCCCCACCCTCAAGCGCAAGAAACGTCGTCACAGACATGCCTCCTTCGTCTCCTCCCCCTCCATCCGCCCAACAACGTGACACCCACGCACACCTTCCATCCCTCTTTTTATTTCTCTCCACGCGCGTTCGTCGTAGGTTTTGATTCCTTTAAGAAGCCAATACCAGCAAGTCTCAAGCCGCAGTCGAATGAAGAGGTATGAAAATATATTGCAAGAAATCGAAAATAACGAGGAATTCTGACTTTTCCAAAAATGAAATCTCAAAGACTTGCAACAAAATAGATTATTTCTCCGCGAGTTCCATGTAATGAAATTTCCACAATCAGAGAAATAGTTTATCGTGAATATTGGTTCATGTTTATACCATATTAATACATACAAATGGATAGAGTTTTTATTCTTTAAAAATTACTTCGTCAAACTTTCCGCTATTACCCCGAATGATGACGCGCCATAAACTACACACAATTATAGCTCCCATTTTTCCATTTCTTTACCTGATATTTTAAGCTACACCTTTCCTAAAACAATGGAGAAGATTGAAATGTGGCACTTTTTCATGTTTTGAGGAATCAGTATCATGGTGGCATGAGAGTTAGTTAGTGACTTTAAAATGATTTATTAGAAGTATCGCTGAAAATTGTGAAGAATCATGCGTTACACAATGGATCACCAAAATGAAGTAGTCCATTAGAATAATATTTTGCCCAAACTGAATGTCAAAGTACAACTGATAATGAAGTTGCACTTAAAAATCTAAGTCAAATGACATTATTAGTATTATTTTTTAGTTTTAGATTTTTTAGATTAGCGGAAAGAGGAAAATTTAGTACATATTTAGACGTATCATGATTTCTAGGATCATGAATAATATTACACCTGTTTTCTAGCTGTAGGCTATATTTATTTTGCTCGTGATTTAACGTATGTACATTTGAAGGCGAAAGGCAACGAGAAATCATCTAGAGCAAGGAAGAATAGGAGGCAGATAGACCTGTTGGACTTTAACGAGAAAAACTGACAAGGGACGTTTATCACAACCAGAGAGAACTTAAAAAGATATAGAAGCTCCAAAATCAATGCGATCTTCGGAGTCTATTCCTCCAGGTTTGAGAGAGCTCGGATAATGTGTGTGCTCCAAGCGTTGGACAAACCCCCCTACCCCCCAGATGTTCGAGGAAGGAGAGGAGTAACAGTTAATCGGTTGGACATGTCTCTCGCAACGCTAGAGCGTGAAGGGAAGGAGAGGACGCGAGGGAAGCCCAGGGTTCGAGAGTGCGGTTGGAGGGGACAAGTGAGGGCTGAGATCGGAGATGTGTATTGGCAAGCTGGAGAACGTGGGACGGAGACGATTCTTCTCGAGGGAAGAAGAGACGAAATAAAAGAAAGGACTCCAAGAAGAAGCTTAGTCTGCGGCTGAGAAAAAGAGACATTATGCCGCCAGTTTTGTGGTACTGTTTTTTGCTTTAAAAAATGTGCAACGGTGGCCTTAGTTTTTTCACAATCCTCGAGAGAAAATTTCATCAACTGGAAGACCTGACCTGAACCACCTGATTCAAGGTAAATAAATCGGAAATACGTTACTGAATATGGGCTTTTGAATGGCAAGAGGTCAAATACGTTTCTTCTCCCTTATCTGCAGCCTGAAAGGGGCATTTCAGAAGGTTTCCACCATTCTCAATATTTTTATGGAATTTTGTCATTTTCTGTATCTTTTCTGCATAAATTTCACTCAATTTCCATTTTAATTTACCAACGCACACTTTGTTGTATGGTCACCTGTGAAAGTAAGATATCCTATTATCATGGAAAAGAAAATAAGATGCTTCAGATTTAACATATAGTTGAAGGTGAAAGGCCAAAGAGAATCAATGAAAGAAAGGAGATGAGGCAGGAAGAAAAGTGGGTAAAAATCGTTCGTGAATACAGAAAAGCTTTGAGACAACCTCTCCCAAATCCTCTTCGACATACTCGGGTCGGAAATTGTACGAGAATTTGTCAGGCAAGATGCACTGTTAACACCATCAATGGATAAGACGGACCAAAGACTTCAGTAATTGACCAAAGGTAACTCTTTTGTCGAGGCAAATATCCGATGTCATAATATTTCGTTCGATTAACATATCGTTGCTGAAAAGCCAGAGAAAGGTAGCTCGGAGGCTGCTTATAAGACGAGGTGTACGAGAAACCTTTCATGAAAACGAGATCACAATAGAGAAATATCCTTATAAATTAGCCGCCTACCCCTTAAAATTAGTGCTGCGTATTCAAAGGCTAAATATCCTTGTGATGTGAATACGGGAATTTTTCATTGTACATTTCTTATTAATCTCAGCAAAAAATCTTAATTAAAAGTACAAATGAAGCATTCAAGAAAAAGGTCGTGATTCGAGACATAATTAAACCCATGTTATGAAATACTATTTTATTTTCATAGATATTTTTCACGCACCATTTCGTTCTCCACTACTTATGGATCTAAAATGGTAGGCAATTATCCGAGTAATTATTCGCGAAAAGTCTTTTCCCTGACCTGGGAAACCACGGTTACGGGATATTACCATTATCAGCCAAACAGCCTTTTATTCCATTCCTTCCCCACCTAACAAACTAAAAGTACCGGCCTTCACCATTAATTTTAACAAACTTTCTTCCCCTCCCTCCCTTCCTACAAAATTTATCAAAACAGCGGATTTATTCGCGAAAACCGATGGGTCTTAAAGCTCAATGAACACACTGGGCACAAACTCCGCATAGAAGCACCAATACGCGAACCAGTTGATCGTTTAAAATGGCGTAGACACCGTTGTTCCCGAAGGAAGGCCACCATCGAGTAGGTTCTCTTCGAGGAAGAATTCACTGATTCAGTGTGGGGGTGGAAGCGGAGGAGCTTCTTTTTCCTTTACTCCTTGTCACTCCGGCCCGCTAGCTCGGCATATGCTTGTCTGGGCAGTTCACGGAGCCGAATGGTAGGAGGATGGAGTAGGCAGGCAAAGAAGGAAGAGGGTCGGTCCAACTGATGCCTTGTTCCCTATACCAATACAGCATGTACTTACGTACTACATATGCATCTACGAATTACACTTCAAGCCTCCTCGAGAGTATGTTGCAGTGGACGAATAATCTCCAAGTAGGCACTACGTACATACAAGGGAGATGTACAGTACTACTTCATTAAAGAAGCGTCTTAGTTATGCATCCAAAATACATAAAAACAACTCAATTGATCAAATGCGTTTCCAAAACTTGCACACTCTTTACAGATGCAGTCTTGTCAAGTAAACTGTTCATAACAAGTGACAATATATCTTATAGTTGAGTACTTGGAGATGATTCATCCCCTGTCATGCGCCAATTACGTGGTTTACAGAGTACACTGTAGATGAAGATGTGAACGAATGGGGATATACGTAATATCGGGGGTAATCATAACTCATCCCCCAAAATGGAAATTGGAGAAAATTCATTTAATCCCCACGTCTCTCCTAATTATTATGATTCACTTTCTTCAGACGTGTATTGCACTCCTAGGGATAGATATTAATAGTTGGTAGAGGAAAAAGATATTGGGAGAAGGGTGGATGGTAAAAAAGAAATAAAATAAATGATAGGCCGTTGGAATGATAGTACTACGCCATATTAACAGCGGTGCAACCCTCGGGTTCGATTATAGTGAGAGAATAATTAGTCTATTTGACCGAGTCGCTGTCAAAATGGAAATACGAGATTTGTTGGCAGAGACACAGGGTTGGTGAATATAATTAGAAACGGCAAATGAAAAATAGAACTTTTTTTTGCTCGAATGACTGATGAAGACTGAATTAAAAATAAAATTAGAGGTACTTCAGTGGCAGGTAAAACTGGAGAGTAGAGGATTCGAAGTATGGCAAAAATCCTGAGTAAATATGGAATAGTATCTCGCACAAGAGTCCGTAGTGAAGTATTCATTTCGAAGTACGTATATGTATAAGAAAGCATGAGAGTGAAGTGGATACACAAGGGTTTCATTCTACATTCCTCATTCATAAGTAATAAAATTCATTAGATGCGGGAAATTCGGAGGAAATGCAGAAAGAAATTTAAGTAAAGAAAAGCTGAGCACGGAAAGTGGGCATAGGAAGCTGTCAATGAAAGTTTGTAGGTACAAGTTACAAAAAGATAAGGTAATGAGAAATATGATGGCAGAAAAAACTGGTGTAACTGGCAGCAGTTGAGAAAAAGGAAGGTGAAGAATAAACATAAGGGGCCAGAGTAATGAGAGATAGGAAGGATAACGAATTAATGAATGAAAAGATGCAAAGTATTCTCATTTTTTTCCTTGCGTTTTAAAGATGATACTCGGTTATGTCTTGCGAATTCCATCTTCACTCACTCACTAAGTGATTCAACCTGAAGGCTGTTTTGATAGGTGAGAGTAGAGCTCTCCCCGTACTAAGCCAATGGCGTGTGTAATTCACACATTCAGGGTAGGGGGGGCAGTTCCTTTCCCTGGGCCACCTGCGATTTCGTGCGAAGTTCTGACACTAAGAAAATCGAATCTCGAGGACTGATGGGGGTGTCCAGAAAGGTTCTTGCCCGGGATTTAAACCCGGGACCGTCCGGTCAGTAGCTCAGTGCTCTTCCCACTAGGCCACGACCCCATAATTCCATCTTAGCAGAGCAAAATGTGACTTATAGTAAGTAAAAATATTAAACTGCCATTGCTGTGTATCTCCATAAAATCTCAATTTTTTTACTGTAATATGGCTCAAAAGGTCTCTTTAAACTATTTATATCTGTATGTATGTACTATCACCAGATCCAGGTTCGATGCAACGGAAGGTATCCATAAATGAAAAACTAAGCACTATTCCATAGATTAAATAATCACACTACGCGGTTCAACACACAGAGTCATCATCAGGTGCAAGGCAATTTGAAAAAAGGAAGAATACAAATACACATACAAACATCCTGGGAGAAAGGGAACCAAAGGGAGTAGGGGAAGGTGAATGCCGTTGGCCACGAGTCACTGGGAAGAAGCAGGCCGGGAAAAACCGCGGTAGGAGAAAAGGGGGGGGGGAAAGCATGGACCTCCGGGTTACTATTTATTTATAATTGTATCAACTTCCGTAACTTTTTCGGGAATCTGATTGCCATATGATTGACAAGTAAGATAATGTACGAAATACCAGATGAAAAACTTCGTGCTATTGTACGAAATTATGCTATGAAATTATTGTGAAGACTTAGAATGACAAGTTATAAATCGCTTCTATGCATAAATTGTATATATTTATATATGCACAATGGTCTTTGGTAATGCGAAAAACCTGCTCCTCGCCAGGCCATTGAATTATTTTTTTGCAATAAATTTCCTCCATTATTATTTCGTTATATTTGTGAACGTTTTACGTTGATTATTTTAAATAACTATTCCAAATTACGGCGTTTCACATCAAAATTACTCACGAATTATTTTAAATGTAGTTCAGAGATTACACAGAAACTTTGATCAAGGCGTTAGCCCCTAAAAAATTAATGACATATATCTCAGTGCATTTTAAATGAAGCGTACGCATGTTAGCTCAATCAAATCCATATATGACCATAATACCAAGCTAATACCCGTCGCATACTGAAACCATCACATAGTTGACATTTACTTTGATGTACGTCAACAGCAAAAATCAAAAGCATTACTGATAGGTTAAATAAGATGCAGTCAATCGTCTTAAATATTCTGATGACATATTTTAATGAACTCATAATATTTGAAGACCAACTATTTATGCCACATTTTGAATGTTCCCAACGAATGTGGGACATTCTCCGACCCTTATCCGAGTCGAAATTCCAGAGACTTCCAACGGCGAGAATTTGTTCACGGTTCCCAGCAGTAATTTTTGCCTGTTATTTTCGTCACTTGGGGGACGGATTCCAGGAGGAGAACACAAGGAACATTGTTAACCCTGAGAGGGCGAGGTCTTTAATCTCGAGGGTTAATCTCTCCCTCTCACCGCATGGGAAGGAGGGAATGTGAAGCACGACCCTTGACCAACACGGAACACGCGTAATCTCGACTATCTGCCGGAAGGAGGGCGGTTCCGTGTGTGTGTGTGTGGTAGGGAGGAAAGAAGAAAAACGAAGGGACAATCAGAGGGCCCGTGCGCTAACAATGAGAGGGCGGGAAGGGGGGGATACAGGGATGGATTCGCGACAGAACACGACGGGGGATGGGGGGGGCGGAGGAGAGGGGCGGTAGAGCGGTGGCCGACGCGCCTTCGGTCGGACTGCGGGAGGGAGGAAGGGCCGGGAATCATTCTCGCCTCGTCATTATACGCCCGACTCAATTCATATGGCTTTCCCCCATTGTGTTTCCCCGACCTTCGCCCTCCACGAACTCGACAACGAACGCTTTGTCCACCCATTCTCTTTCCCCAATTTGGGATTTTGGTCGACAAACCGTTCCCATCCCCTTTCTCATCCATTCGCCTCGTGCCGGCGTTATTTTTTTTCCTCATTTTGGCTCAATATTCCAGGCTCTTGTGCCTTGAGGGGAAACGCCGCTCCTTCCGCGCGCCGCGTTACGTTTCACGATCAACAACGTTTGCTTGCTTAAAGTCGACTGAGGCCGATGCTGAACCGTATTTCAGCGAGGAAACCAGTCGCCATTTGCGACTAAAAAATTCAATTTAGCAAGGAAAATTTCAAGGACGCTATGGGAAATTGGTGCATGATTAGTTAACAATTGCAATGGATATCTCATGCCTGTGATTTAATTGCATTACGGTAGCGGTGTAATGAATTTAGCGTCAGGTGTTAAAAAAATGAAGCTTTTTTAAAAAAATATATTAGGAAATGCTTTATCACAACCTGATAGAAATAGAAACAAATATTTATATTTAAAAATTCATATTAGAATTACATGCATTTCCCACATAACTGCTGGAAATTGAGTTTAATTTAAATTCTTCTCCTAATTTCAATAGTAATGAAAGCGGCGTGATATAACAGAACACTTTAAAATCCAAATATTTTATTATTAACAGGGAGCAAAGATTTTCCATGCTAATCAATTTCTTTATTTTTCCACCTTCCAAATTCGACGTAAATTGTTATCCTGAAAAATGCGTAACTAAGGTTACTTCAAAATGCACAGGAACTATTTGAACGGAATAGCAGCACAGAAACGCCTACGTTTCCCTTGCATCAGAATTCAATTAGTCAGAGCCAAGTATGAATATGAGACGCCCTCGACTTACCCCGTATCTCTTCAAACCAAGACCTTCTAAGGTTGTACTTTCAACAAAGCCTTTTGAATTTGCAATGAATTGGCATTGCTTTTTTCAACATATACATTGGATCAAGGACAACTTGCGAAATATAAATACAAGAGTACGAAATGTTAGGATCTTAAAAACTCGCTGTCATATATCACAGGAACATCACTGAATAAGAGTATACATGATGATGGATATGATGATTATGCATGAATAATGGAGTGAATAAAAATCAAATCTTAAAAAGTTTAAGTTTCCCTTAAGTTAAGAACTTAAGAAGCTTAAGTTTCACAAATCAAATATTGGACGGTATCGCAGTGGGATGACAGGAATTAGTTGTCATCCGAAAAATCAGCAGAAAAGATGCACGCTAAAAATCTACATTATCAAACGTAAATCCCAAAGACTTCTCAGAAGTAACCTTTGAGAAACGTTGAACCGAGTTAAATTCCATTCACTCCACTGAAATGGCGCCAACCGACCGCGTTTCCTAGAATGATTCGGCTCAATGAAAAGGCTCGCGATCCCCAGAGCGGGCGAGGGCTGGAGTACGCGTGTTATGCCCATGGATGCCCCTCACCTTGCTCCACTATCGCCCGACTACGATCGCTGTGAAAACGGAAAAGGCACGTCCGGCGAGAGAGAGCGAGAGAGACGGGGAGAGGGACCAGTCCTGGACCTATCCCCATCTCATCTCACGGCTGTGCGAGGAAGCTGAGAAGGGAGAGCGGAGTGGGGGAACAGGGAGAGAGGAAGAGATGAAGGCAGAACCCAAACGGATAAGACACATGATTGCAAAAGACTGCTCTTCGGGGGGGAGCTAAATCATGGAAATGATAGAAAGACGATGGAAATGTGAACCAATTATACTTTTTCTTTGTTTCATTGAGTCCTAATGGACAACTGCAAAAAATTTAATTCCTACTTTCCATCTATTTTATACGTCATCTTTCCACTCTCGCCGAACGGTGGCGGAGATTATTTTGACTCGTACTATGAACTTTTGGCGACGAAGGTTTGTGAGTCAACAGGAGATGATCGAACCCTCGCTGGGTCTACTAAATGTCGTATTTTGAGTAGTAAATTGTGAGGACGACTGAGCACTCTTCAGGAAAACCCTGATTAAGAATTCCTCAATTAAGAGCTTCCGAAGAATTCCCTATTCTCCCGATTCTGTCGCCACAACAGAGAGGCAATAGACGGGAGGGATGTGAAAGGAAAATAAAGTGGAATAGACGGACAAGACGGAGCGACGTGACAGGGAGGGGGGAAGATGTGGGAAATGGGGGGGATTCATGACGTCTCCAAAGGGGAACCGCAAACTCCGGCCGCCATTCACGGATGCCGGGAGAGGAGGGTCCGGGGTGGGTGGGACGCCTCCTGCAGTGCGCGCCAGGCATCCCTAATGACGTCGTCGCCGGGCGGGGGCGTGCGTGGCGCGGGGGAGTGATGTCGGGGCGCGTGTCCTTGCGTCCCCATGACGCCCCTCAACCTCCACGTCCGAAGCGCCCCCGAGGGCACGACGTCTGCGTGTCCCGCGGGAGGGGAGAAAGATGGAAGATCGTTAATGAGGGCAATGAGAAGAGGGGGCGTGGCTGAGGCGGTGCATGGGGGGCGAAAGGGGTTGGAGGGGGCCGTGGGAGCGGGAGGTGGAGAAAAAGCAGGGAAATGATTTTGAGGGGGAGAAGGGTTTGGGGGACGTCAAATAGCTCAAAATAGGACCACAGGATCTTCTTTGGGGAAGATGGAAACGGGGGGATTCGGTTTACGGTACGGTGGTCAGCATAGAGGAGCACCAATAGGAATAACATCATAATCCACTTTTCTCAGTTTGTCGTGAGAGTAAAATAAAAGTTCGGAGGCACTTCAAAAATCCGATCCAAGGGTTCTATTCTTGGAAAGACGGATTCATTATAAGATAAGGAGCAGTCTCACGGTCAATATTGTTTTCCTAGAAAGGAGAAGAGCTTAGCATAGAGAGAGCACTATTGAAAGAATATCAAAACCTTTCTTTGCGCTCTATAAATCTTGAAGTACTATATACGCAAAAAAAACTAAATACTATATACGATAGGGAGGGGCATCACAAGAGCGACAGTTTCGTGAGATCGGCAGGGATGGCGTAATGCCTTAACTTTTGAAATCTTGTTTACGCCCTAGGCATCATATTTTTAGCAATCAGAAGAAATGATAAAAGAGAGTGACTGCCATACGGATATATTCAAAATGCCTTTATTCCAATGAACAATGAGACATAATAATAGCCAACAGTGCAACCAGATGGGTAGATAAAATGTAAGTAGAGGAGTCTTGGAAGCATCTGAAATATATTTTTTACACTTTGGCTAACCACACCCTAGGTTGCCTAATTGTAAATTTAAATTGATGTATCTTTTTATGCATGTTTCATCGTTTTATAATTATTATATTCTTAGGTAAATACTAGTCATTTAGTTACACGTGCCATGAGGAAGCATAACCGACGCGTTTCTCTGATTAAGTATTATTGCAACTCTTTCTTAAATGTATGCTCGGTGCTATTCAACCCCTGCCATGCACCCTCGAGGTGGCTTGCAGGGCATTTCGTAGGCGTAGATTATTTTCGTAAGATGTGGAATTGCGACGATAGTGCGCCTTAAAAAAGGACGAAAGAAGCGGCCGCGAAATGAGACGATAATGGCGTGAGCAAAAAAGGGAGAGGCGAAGAGGAAGAGGGGAAGGAGCTGCGATCGTGGAACTCGGGGGTGTGGCTTTGGAGGAGGAGCGAGAGGATTTGAATTTTGCCCAGGACGCCGGGGAGATTCCCCGCAGTGCGAGGGGCAAGGGGCACTCGAGAGGACCCGGAGAAGAGAGCTCGTTGGTTTCGGAAAAGGGAATCTGTAAGGCGGGAGGGGTGCGGTTTGGTCGACCCTCCCCTCCTCCATTGTTCGTGAGGTGATAGTTTGAAGGGGGAGTTTTAATGGCGATGTTTTATCGAGAAAGCGATGTGACTGGAGGGAACCAGGGGGGTACGACGAGGGGGATTGAAAAGATGTGGGGGTTCGCCTTGCGGTGGGAGACCATGCTTTGTCCCTCCTCCCTCCGACCCGGGCCCCTAGGGGCACGAGCAAGGGTGTCTCAGGGCCGACCGAGTGTTTTTTGAGGATCGTAGATGTTCCTCTCCCCGCCTACCTCGCTCGTTGAATGGATCGACAACGGGGGCGCGCGAGGAGATTTTGACCTCCTTTCTCTCGAAATACACTCCGTGCGCTTCCCTTTCCTAAATGACCGCGCCGCTCACCTGGCATCGCTTCGGTTAAGCGTCGTGCTCCATAGTGTGCTGGCGCTATCTTCATCATATAGAAATACTAGAAGAAACCTATGTCCCTGAGAGCCCAGTCCAATTCTTTCCAACAAGAGTTCATTCCTCGAATGCGACTAGAGAGACATAACTTACTCGATTTTTCTCTTCAGGAGAACGTAAATGCGGATGTGGAAATTATCATTCTGAAGATGCAAGAGTATGTGCGCTTATCACGTTGAACTTTTTTTGAGTTTTGAATAAATAGACTAATATGGGTCAGGTAAACGAGTAAAATTGATTTTATCATAATTAAATAAAAGAATTTTCCAGCAGTGTGATCTCTTGCGGAATTCAATATAAAGAAGACCTCTTACAGGGAATAAAGAAATTAATAAATAATTGAACTTTTCCCATGCAGGGAACTATCTCGTTTTAAATTAGGTTCTGTTGTGATAATCGAAAGAGTGATCATGTTTTCGCACAAGCGTAAAGAAACCTCGAAATATTCAATAGCATTCTCAATTCTTTAAAAAATCTCATCTTCTATAGGATCCTTTACAATTTAAGGATGTTCTTTAAAGTTCCGTCTAGTCGAAATATAGTTTCCAAGGCTATTTCTTACCCAATCTGGCTAGGCATCAGTGCCAAGTACACAAATGCGGGCTCATCGTTTTTTATTCGTAAACAATTTTGACTCATGAAGTCTAGTTACGATACTTAGTAGTTAACTCACCATGGAAAACAAATCAATGATAAATGAATCATGACATGACTTCCTCCTCTAATAATATTTTTATGCACTTAACACCCGGATGAGTTTCAGGAAAAATTATGGATAAAATTGTAATTCACATTCTCACGTAAGCAGTAAAACCGTAGCCATCCCCTAAACGGATGGATACGATTAGTTCATGGATTTAAAATAAACAAATACACAATGGAATAGAAAATCTGCGCTTTGTAAAAGGTTTTATCCTATGGTTAGGCTCATTAATCTTTGTAAACTAAATTAAATGAGTCAAATTTTGTGCAATGGCAGTTTCCATCGATTTACATTCCCTATTTGGATGTTATTTTCATTTAGTATTACCAGATAAATATCGATTATAGCCATCCTAAATGACAAACATGTTAAGCGCTCCAGATAATGCAGACTAAACAAATAACTGCTATTTTCGATGGAATATTGCCGGGTAATTTAAAAGAAATTCCATGAGCATCATAGTGATAATCGAAACTCTTGCTTGAAAAGAAGCACGCTGCATCGCGAAATTTATGTCGCGTCAAAATCTCGATCATTTCCTTACTCCCTCTTTTTGAAGTCTTTTTAAAATAATTCAGTGCTCAGGGCGCCATAATCTTTACCAAGGAGCTTAGGTCTTTTTCCTGCACAATACTCATACCCTTTCGTATCTCAGTGTTTTCTCTTAAGTTTCATCTTGTTTTCTCGCCTAAAATTGTCTGCCTTATTAACATCATTCACTTATTAGCCTGTGGACGGCTTATTTCATATTGTAAGCATGGTGAAACAGTGCGACGGTCACCAGCTGGTATGTTGTGTCGATTGACGATCTTCTATCCTCGGAGGAGTACGAATTACTATTCACAATCTATTTCCCTATTCCAATGGCGAGTCGCAGCACATCTCTCCTAGGGTGAATGGTAGGTCTTCCTGAGTCTCGGCGCCCCCTCGCCGCATCTATTCCACGGAGTCGGATTCTTGCTACCCTATACCCTTGGTCTCATGCTCACAGTACTCTAATCATCCAGCCACGCTGAATGGTTCGAATGACCCAGGTACTTTTCAGGACAGGAGAACTAACGTAAGCGGTCGTTTAAAAATGTTCAATACCATGCATTATGTATAACAAATGTTCAGGCTTAGCTTGGTGGAACCACATAATGACCTTGATAATGACTGCGAAAGTCGAAACCTGGGTCGAAAGTTATTAAACTCTATGGAATTCAAGTGAAATCATTTCCATTGTCACCATGCATTATATTCAAATATGGTGTTGATCCATGCAACGCTGTTGTGTTGAGAGATGATCTATAGGAAAAGTGGATTTTATTTTTCCCTATTATTCCGTAATCCGAAACATACCCGATGGTCAAGCAGCGGAAACGATAATTACTTTAAAGTCTCGGATTAAAAAGTGTTTATTAACATAGAAATGCGCTGAAATAATGTGGGAGCCAGACCCAAAGAGTAATGCTAACCCACGACACGCTGGCTGAGAAGGGGGGTGTGCGTTTACCAGAGGAAATGCTGATAAAGTGGGGACCATGAACCAAAGATATGGAAAAATCGTCATTTCCACCTCCAGCGCGACTGAAGACCAATGTATCCGTTCACTAGCAAAGAGTAGAGCGGTAGTATATGCACGTGTTTATTTGCGAAGAAGGGAAATTTGGGCAAGGATTTCGTCGACCCGTAGTGGAGGTGGGGATCGAAAGGAAGGGCGGGCGGCAAGCGAGAGACGCAGGGTCGAGGATGTCCTTCCCGCATATGAAACGGGGGAGCATCGCGATGCTTATCTCCCCCACGCCTCTTTGCGCCACCGCACCATCGGCGCCTACCGCGGCCATTGTCGGCCACTCCCGCACCCGGATGCGGGGCCATTGACGCGGCGGCGTCGCCCGGGAGTGGGTGGGGCGGGAGGAGGGCGTAGGGACACCCACAACGCCCAGAGGTCCAAAAGAGTGTGGAGCCCCACCGAAGAAAAAAAAAGAATCTCCGATCACTACGACGCGATTGGCGGGACGGTTATTTTTCCTTCCCTTTATGTCGCCAAATCAGTCCGGAGCATCCACCGTCACGATGAGGAGAGGGGCGCGTATAATTAATTGACTGAGTGGCCGGCTACGTTATCGCCGCCGCCATCGCCGACGGGGCAACCGTGCATCTCTCTCGCCCCTCGGATAAGAATGACGACCATCGAGACATGCCGATGCAGGCGACGCCGCCACCTGAGCACGCGATAGATTCGATCGGAAATGCGTGGAGGCGGGTGGAGGAGGAGAGAGACCCCCGGGGCCCTTTGCTCCGCGGCCCTTTCTTTCTTACCTTGTGGGGAGGGTTTGTCCCCGCGGACACTTGAGGGTTATCGCACTCGATTTGACGCAGGGCAAACGGCCAACATTTTTCTGGCTATGTTACAAATAATCAATTTAAAGTCACCCAGAAAGATACTATAAAGTTTTTTCACGCCATCCATCTCTTTATTAATCCATAGTTTGTTACATCTGCTTGTTTAACAAGCTTATTTGATGCAACCATGCTCCATAGAGGTAGCTTGGGGAGTTCTCTGTAGATGTAGGTTGCAGCTTTTGGATTATTTGCTAAAACCTGAAATTGATAATAGCACACGTTCCTCAGAGAAAAAAATCATTCGCCTTCACCGGGACTCGAACCCGGATCCCCTGACTTCCGGCCAGGTGCTTTAACCAATTTCTATCAGGTTTAACCAGGTTCTCGCGGCCAGTTCGCGGTTCTTCAATTCGTTTATGAAATTTATACGTTAATGGAGGGATAGCTGATTCTTAGAGACTCTGAGATAGAAACATATAGAAATTCATTTATATATCAGAGTTTGATCTTGACGGTAATTGCATTGGTCACCCGAGGATTCTCGGTATGCTTCAAAGCTACCAAAAGTCTAATTTCACTCGGCTGTACACTTCTGCTCCTGAAGTGAGCATTCCATGAAGGCCCCAACTAATGGGAGGGGGAGATTGGAGGTCATTCATTGGAAGCGCGATATCTGTGGGGAGGATGGGATGAGCTCGATCGTAATGTTCTATCGCAAGAGGATAAGGGAAGAGATACTTTCTAGAGACCTAGAGTTCAATTTCGTTGGCAGGTATGGAATTCTGAATCCAGTTGCGCTGACCACAGGCACCAGATCGAAACCAAGATCACACTTCTTTTTCCATTGCGTAAACTTTCCTGATAGGCATTTCAACGGTATTTCACGCGATGTCAGAGACGAATGAAGGGGAAATTTTCGTCATCCTGTCACATTGCAGGAGGATGAATGAAATAGGACTGGTCATATGAATTACTAGTATGTAAATTGGTGGATTCCACTTATCGTCAAATGAGACGTGGACAACTCATACAGTGAAAATATGGCATCTGAAATATGGAATGACGGCACGAATTTAATTTGCTAAGCACTCAAAAAGTCATTTAAGAATTTTAATACCTTCTTTTCCTGTCAAATTTGAGAAGTATTGGTTGCCTAAATCCTTATATACGGCAAATAGAGTTATGAGAACTTTCATTTAACTCCTGAGAAGGTTAAATTTCGACTCGGTCGCTGCCTTAGACGCAGATATCAAGTTCCACGTTTCAAATTACATTTAATTTACGAAAGTGAAATTCCATCCGGTCCAACATCAATTTCCGGATAATTCAGAGGTTTTATTTTTCACAGGTCTGGGAGACGCCTGGGGCGCAGCACCTCCTCCCGGGGCACCAAGGGACCATGGAATCAAGGAGCTTGGTTCACATCTTTTACAGGTAAAAAACGGTTCTGAGTAAATGCGGCCACTCTTACTACGTAAATGTGTTCAGCCTTAACCTTGCAGTTAAATTTTGCGATATGAATGTTTTTATTGTCTATCATCTTCATTTCCTTCGGCGACTTTAATTTCAACAAGGAACTTGATAAATATTTTTCTCCGTTTCCGTTAAAAATCTGGTTCCAAATCACTCGCATTCATTTGCTTGGGGCTACATTACTTAGGATTGACGCTAACTCTTTCAGCCAACAAACTTAAATTAATTTAACGAAAGTTTTAACTTTTAAAATTGAATATCAATGCTCCCCTTTTTAATATGCTAATCTCCATTTATTTTTTACAGACCCTGGACGGTTTTATTTTCGTTGTCGCTCCAGACGGAAAAATTATGTACATTTCGGAGACAGCATCTGTTCACCTCGGTCTTTCACAGGTAAGACATGCCCAAGTATGTACTTTCAAACTGAACCGCCATGTTTCACCATATCGCCATCAACCGCCTCATGCTCTGTGTCCCTACCACGCCAATTTTATCCTGTAATAACGCCTTTAATAAATTTTTCGTTTCGTAAGATATTCCATTAACCTAATCTGCCTCCTAAATTCCGTAATCAAATGTCTTTCCTCCTCAAAATTGAAAAGGATTGCCATTGCAACCAGCGCAGTCTGCATCTTATTTTCCGGCTTTATTGCTAGAAAAGTAAGACACGAGAAACTTTGCTCATGCGGAATAGAACCGCCACTCTGACTCCAGATGAAGGGTGAACACTTTCTATGCATAGCGTTTACACCAAAGAAATGCTGAGCATGTTAGCCTTAGTTCTTTGGGGAAACACTTGATCGGTGGAGAAAAAAATGATTTCACGACGATCAATGATCGTCCCCTTCCATTGCACATCTGAAAAAATTTTCGATATTACCTCAATGCTAAAACCCAACTGGGGACGCCGAAATTTTGACGGCAGTAATTTTCTTCCCTTTGACCATCTTAGGGACTTCGGAGATGTGCGCTCGTTCTTTCGTGAATTTAGACCCGAATAAAATATAGAGAGGGCGTCAGCACGGAATCGCCTCGATTTGCGGAAATCCTTGGTCTCCCTCCGCAGGTGGAGCTCACGGGGAACAGCATCTACGAATACATCCACCCAGCGGACCACGACGAGATGACCGCGGTGCTGTCCCTGCACCAGGCACCTCCGCCGCCATCCCAGCACCAGCAGTCGTCAGGCATCCTGCACCACCACGGCCACACGGCACCGCATGTTGTACAAGGTTAGATCACTCACTTTCCCACCCTCCAGTGGGATCACTGGCATCTCTTCACATGGACCTCCGAAAAAACGCCCTCCACCCCGAGATCCAGGAAGATCTCGTCGCTAAGTCGAGTCAATACCAATTTGGGTAACTAGGTATGGGGTACGCGTTCTTCAGCTTAGGGCATATAGGTATTATTAAAGGGGACCCATGGAATAAAAAGATCATCTTCACTTTTAAATGGTCAAAACCAAGAAAAATTATAAACACAAAGAAATACAGATTTTTACGACCAGATGAGAAGGGTCTATACAAACTAATACTTGAAAAGTTTCTTAACCCCAGTTTCTGTTTAGTCAACTAAACAACTTTCTCGATTGCTTAAACCAAAGGCTTTGAGAGCACAGCAATATAGAAAGTTCAAAACAATTATTTCCTTCAGGTTAATATCAAGATCAGTTGTGGTAATTATGTTGGATAAGGAGAGCTGATGTTTTTTCAATTGCAACTAGATTTTAATACTGAATTCCTGGGACATATACTTAAAGGGAATAAAAAAGTAAAAAAAATTAAGTCGATCTGAATGTAACACCTATTCATAATCAAATCCATATCAAATGAGCCCAAATATTGCATAAGTTAGAGTACAACGCAGGCAATTCCGTTTCGTGTGGCATTCCGTTCATTCTCCTTCTAACACTCGGCTTAGTTTTATTCTATTAACAGGAATGAGTTTTTTCACATGCCAATTAATGAGAATTTCACCGCCGTTCACGCGGCAGGTTTGAAATATACTAAACAGGAATGAGTGTCAACTAAACATGATCGGTTCACTGTCGGTGAATCTTATAAGAGGTCTAAAGTAACCTGTCATTGATTTGGAACGCCCAAGGCTCACTGGGGATGAATTAATTAATTTCAACAAATCATGCGAAAAGATTAGATAAGAAGAACAATCTATAGGACAAGACCTTTAAGTGGCACTGGTTCTTGTTTGAATCACTCCGATACTCCGTAGTTTTATTATGATAAAACAACCACTACGTATTTCATGGTTATCAGGCTTGCCACGATTGATAAGAATTCTTGAAGGATTGTGAATGTAAGTGTTTGACGATGATCAGATGTTTGATCGGCTTCGCATATACCTAATTCTAAATTGAAAAATGCAGGTTACTATACAGTAGCAAAGTATTTCAACTGTCTTCATTAATACTGGCCTTCCAAATATTCATTACATACTATTCTTATTTCATCAGTAAACTTCCATTGGAAATCTGTAATGTTTTTTCCCTATCATTTTGAGTGATATGAGGTAAAACACTGTTTTAGTTGAAATACAGCGTTGGATTAACATTGAGTTTAGTTCAGTTGAATTAACGTTGGAACAGAGTGCGAGGTGAACTAGTGCATTTAAGAGAATGGCTGATATCAACTTGCTAATTCATTCTATCATTCGACTTTATTTCCTCATTTGATCTAGTACTTAGGTCGATTGGTGTGCTCTCAATAGCGACTTAAATTTTTTTGCCCTTCCAGAGTTTGAAGTCGAGAGGGCATTCTTTCTGCGGATGAAGTGCGTGCTGGCCAAGAGGAATGCAGGGCTTACTACGGGCGGATATAAGGTAAGTGGAGAGGCAATATAATGGCCACACAAGACTGTGTCATTTACAACCCCTGAAAACTGAATCGGTTGTCCACTTAACTCTCGAGTTCTCAATTTTTGGTTGGCCTGCATGATGACATACCTATCGTTACCAGCGTTACTATCTTTAAATTGGTGAACTGAAGCCTTTTGTTCGTTTCTATCAGAAACAAATTGATCGGCACCCATGTAATTATTTTTTTCAAACTTCCTGATTGTTTCACTAGAGTGCTTATACCTTCCTCTAAGAGTTCTTAAAAGCCATTCTCATGATTTGTTCATACGTGACCTTTACATAATTTTCGACCCTCTCGGAATGAAAATAACATCAGCTCCTCCAGGAGCGACACTAGTAATTCTCAAAAGCAGTGCAGGTCTTTTATAATCTATGATGGATGCAAATGAGAATTGAGGAGATATTTTTCTAAATATATTACAACTCTTCAGCGGAAAAGACATTGATTTCTGTGGTACATACAGTTATGTGAACATTACAATCTGATTGCAATGTTCGCATTGCTGAGCTTACCATAATGATTGTTCAAAATTTTCTATTAAAGTAGTATTTAGTAGTCCCACTAATTTTTCGGGCGAATTTAAAATATGCCACTGCTTTGATTGCATCTGGTCCTTTGGTTGCTTGGAAATTTCAATGGATAAAAATCATTCAACTAGGGACGATAGCCAAACATTTTGATGCCATCGGAATGAAGTATTCATTGTGATTGCAAAGCTTCTATCGCGCATCTTTTGAGAGATGTTTCCAAATATGAGCGCAGCTTGTCTCAGAGATTCCAATCACAGGAAATATCTATCCAAAAAGGGGAAAATTCGATGTGTTCCAGTAATTCCATTGGACCATAGATTTTACATGTCAGCTCATTCTTCCAAAGATTTCAGTGATAGTTATTTATTTCTATCATACCACGTAAGTGTGTAGTGAGCCAATAGTGAGGTATAGTGTCATAGATATTGCATTTCGTCGTTACAAATGGAGCGGCCGGCTGGAAGCGATCAGGGACAGGATTATTGAAAAGTCGCCACTTAAGCCAATCCCTCCCACGAAAATAATCCCGTCCCGGTAAAATATTCGGCTCCGCGAGAAAGGAATCCCCATTCATCAAAGGAACACTGAAGTTTTCAATGGCGTGAAAAGCAGGAAACACCCTCAGCCGCGTTTGTAAGTGGCCACATTGTTCGGACCGTGTCCTTTCACTCAAATAAAACGTAATCCATCCATCTCCCGCACCCCCTCACCCTTACGAAAAGCGCAGCGGTCAAACCCTCCTCTCACACACCCTCCATAGCGGCCCACGCTAATACGCACCAGGGAGCGCAATAAAACCCTTTTTCCTCCGTTTCCCTTTCTTACGGGTGGCACGTCTCCCGCGACCCCCCCCCCTCCTTTCCCCCTCACACACAGACACACCGTGGCGCTTTCCCGAGATGGCAATTGGAGTGTATGTTACTGGTCTGCCAGGGGGGAGGGGTGAGGTGGGATAGACGTAAGCGGGACAAGTCAGCCTCCCACCCTTCACTCGCTTCACGCGTATCCATGCTCTCCTCCCGCTCCCGCTTTTTGAGCCCCGTAATGTATGCGGGCCGGCGATGCTCCTCTTCAACCGTCCGCCCCTCCCGCCCCGCCCAAAACATCCAGGGGAGCACCCCACCCGCCCCATCGCGCCCCGCCATTAACCCATCCCACCGTCCTCGCTGCTCTTCTGCGTGTCGTAGGACAAAAGGAGAGCCACGACGCTCTCTCCACCGAGTTTATGCCTGATCACGACCCGCGGGCAGGGGGAGGAGGACGGGGAGAATTTCGGGGGGAGGGGCCGAGCAAGAGTCACATGCAGGAGAGGCCGAAGGAGGAGGAAGATCGTCCCTGCGGCGTGGAGGGGCGTGTGTTTTGTTGGTCCCGGGAGGGAGTGCCCTCTCACTGGTTGTGGGCCATCCTCTCCACTCTCTCGCGGTGTCCTGCACCACTCAACGTCCATCCTCATCCACTCCCGTCCTCGGATCTTGCTAGTCCTCTCTCCCGTGATAGCCCTCGGCTCTCCTCCGCCGCTCGCCTTCCCACGTGCTCCTCCCTCCTGATTGGGACCAGCGCCATGCATCTCCTCTAGCCTCCAAAGTTAGGAGACTAAAGTCTCTCCTTGAATCAGGAGTTTTAATGAAGCGATGCCAGTCAAAGAAGGGATGATGATCTGAATTTAATGAAGATGGTCCCTGCTCTGAGCAAAAAAAATTAATACTTATAAAATCCTCTCAACAATAAACTACCTTCTTCCAAGGCGCGATGACTCCATCGCCCTACAATATAGAGTACTTGGCTTTGAATCCTGACTGTATGATTTGGGCACGGTTGGCAGGTCGGTAACTTGCTGACCTCGCAGCCCTAAGGTTTCTGGCTAAAATCTCCCCTTCGGAATGAATTTTGTGAATGTCTTTATTATGTGACATGGGTAGAAAATGTGACATAAATTCAACCGAGGATAAACAGAATGCAATTCGTATCTTCTACCAATTCTATTATTAAAAACCTTTATGTGGCTGAAATGCCCAACGTTCAAGGCGACACGAGTTTACCGTTTTTGTTACGTGATATTGTTGTGTTTTAACTTTGATGAATCTAATTCATGCAATATTAATTGATTGATTTTCTTATGAAGTGGACTATAGGTTTCTCATTAAAATGCTGCTGTAATTGGTTAAATATGCACCCCCTCGATACTTCATGAATTTAACACAAAAAGTCTGTAATAGAGACAAAGCTAATTTCCATTTATAAGTCTGTTTATTAGTGTTCCATTTATTTATTATGATCCCAACAGTTTTTTTTTGCGAGGTTTCACCACAGAGCCACATAGGCACTAGATCTTTTTGCGGGTACTATCACATTGCTCCTTTAGGTCTCCGCAACGCCTTCCAGTTTTCCAGAACATTCCAGTTACCTTCCCTCCGCCCTTCATTGTTACTCCTCTACAACATTTTTCCTCTCGTTACCTTTCATGCTCATTATCCTCTTCTCATAGATTTTCCTTCCCATCCATCCTTCATCTCGTCAAGTCGCCTACCCTGCTGTCCCTCCTCGCGTGTTCACCTTCCAAGCTTTGCCAAGTCTCCTCCCCCTTTATGACTTTATTCCATCTCCTCCTCCCTCACTTCTTCCGCCAACTCCAGCACCCATATTCCCTCTCGCGTCGCTCACCTGTGGGAAACGCCCGAACGTGACTCCACAATCGGATTCTCCGGCGAAGCTTTGCGGCGCGCACTCATGGGGTCGTAAACGCAAGCGGCGGTCTCACTCACGGCGACCTCTCTCCCTCTCTTGGAGGAAGAGGTCTTCGTGGGAGGGGAATGGGCATCTTTGCGGGGCAAGGGTGGACTGAGGGGACAGCAGTCGGCGAAGGGCGTGTCCGCAATATGTCCAGGCGTGAGAACGAGGGGTGGGAGGTGTGAGGCGGGGGCAGATGGGACGTCAATGCGGGGGGGGAGAGGGTACGGAGGGGGATAGTTGGGTGCCCCTACCCGGAAAGGAGAGGGATGCGGAAATCTATGCAGAGGGGGGGGGGGGGTGGAGAGAGGGCAGCGGGGGGTAGTAGAGCGGCGTGTCCTCCCTCGCAGCACCCCACAAAGGGGGGGAAGGAGGACAGGAGGAAGAGAGGGGATGATTACTAAGTGGCCCGCAATCTTTCAAGTGCCGTCTCGTTTACCGAAAGCGAGCTCTCTCTCTTAATCCCGCGCTCACTTCCGCTCCTAGGTGCACGGGAAAGGTGACGGGGAGGGTGGGAAGGGAGAGGGTAGGACGTGTGGAAGGGGGAACGAGGGAGGAGGAGGAGTCGGCGTGTGTACGCTCCACGTCACGTCGCGCATTGCTGAGCCGAAAATGAGAGGAGGCGGGGGGAGGTGTGACGGGAGGGAAGGAATAGTTTTTCGTACTCGGACCGGGAGAGAGAAAAGCAAACCCTTACCTCTCCCAATGCGGATTTCGTTGCTGTGCTCGAACGTCGAACACCTTCGGCGTTCGCGGAATCCGACAGCCGTGCCTTCGAGCGGAGTGGGATGGTGGGGTGGTCTGTGTGAGGCAAGGGGGGGAGGATGACGGATCACTTGGGAGGAAGGGGGAGCCTGGAATTCGTCGGAGAAAGCTGAGGTCGAAGGAGTGGTGATGGGGGTGCGGGAGGAGGAGTATGAAGTGTGTCGAACGGTGAAGAACGAGATTCGGAAACCTGTTAAGCATGTCTCACACGGTCTAATTTTACGTCGATATCCATCGAAGAAATATTGATAAATAAATATGAAAGTAACCTATTATAAAAGCACCACCTTTTCCAACATTTACGGAAGAGATAAGCAGATAAGCTAGTGTTTATTGGAAAGAATAAATGCTCATCGATAGAACATTATTCCTTTTCCTTTTCTTTATCAGTTCAACTATAAAATTGGGAAGAAGGAGGGTTAAATATAGGGAGGAGGAAATACTTATATTAGTAAGCTATCTCCTAATTGGGTAAATAAACATGATGTTTTGTAGCTAATATTCTTTCAGTTGGCACAGCATAAAAATCTCAGTTTCCCTTATTTTTTCGCGGCAGTTTTTATGGTATTAAAACAATAATCGATCTCCAAAACGCTTTAATAATATAAGATTGATTGATAAGTTAACAAAAACTCGCACAAAAAGCTGAAATTATGGTTTGCCATCTCCAATAAATTCTGAAATAGAGTTCTGACATTACCGTGAGTATATCGAGTCTTTTGATGACAGTTGATAATTTGGCCTAAATTGGATATACGGATATGCGATTACTGGATATGAATGAAACCAGAAATATTGAATTCCCACGCGAATAATTTTCCAAGTTCTATACTCAAATGCGAAATTATTATCAAATCATTCTACGATACTCCCTCCATTCGAACTACCAATTTTTCCAATATTGATCGTTCCAAAAAAAAGCCCTGGCATTCGATACATCCCCTCCCGTTGTGGGGTCATCTACATTTTCCTTACTTCCCTTTTTGTCTCTTCGTACATTCGGCATACCTTAATGCCACCGAATATGTACATACCTTATTCTAATCTCAGCTTACCCAAAGTTCTTCATCAACATCTTCACTATACTTCACCTTCAAGTCCCCCTCCCTAGTCTTCCCCACCCATTCCATGTTTGACATTTCCTCGCCCGTCTTCCTCACCATTAAAGTAAATTTTACGTTCTTCTTCACATTCAGATCTCAAAAGTCTCCAATCTACACCCATCCCCTGTCCGCGAAAACATAACGGTATGCTCCTCTCATAGTCTCAACCATGAGGAGACTATTAGGAGCGTAGGAGGAGGAGACCTTTCTTTGTCACTATTCATAGGTAATTTAACATTTCCCTCCTCTTGATAGATATGACTTCTTTGTACAGGGAAATTCTTCGCCGGATTTTACTGCTTTTCCACGAATTTAAATAAGATTAGTAAATTGATATACCGACTCGCATATTAATGCCATCATACGCAAATACAACTCATTTTACTTTTTGAGTTCCTTAGCTTTGTCCTATATTGATTACCCTCCATTTTGAATTGTTCACTCTGTACATATCACTCACTCGCAAATACACCAATACACTCACGCCACCACTCACACCAATACACTCACCAATGCATACGCCAATACACTCACACTCACTTTATGCCCTTTGATAAAAGTCTGAGTACTCTCCCTTATTTTAATCCTATTGAATTTGAGAATAATCGCCAATATGCTCTTATCTAAGCCGGAATTAGGCCTTGAGAAACTATTAGAGTTGATAAATTGGAATATGTATTATGACGGTATAACGAAATTGGTATTCCTTCTTTGCGAGTGAAGACAGCAATATTGATGTTTATACCAATTGTTTTCATTTCTATCTAATTTCAGTAACAATTTTCAACATTTCTCTACCCTCTTTCCTACATTCTTTAGCCCTACGCATATTTGTCCTTTCATGCAACTCCGCGTTCCAACGCTCAACCGTGTTTACTTGCTCAATTAATTTAAGTTCTGAATATTATTTCACCCAACTGATATTATATTTTATCTTTTCATTTCCATGGCTAGAAGTAGACTTTTATACATGCCTGGATTATTCCTTATATTCGTTGAGTCTGTTTTAAACTTTACAAGAAGTGTTCTCCGGCTCACCAGCTTCTTTTATTTTGCTTTTTATCTCTCCCAGATTCCATTCAACAGCCTCCGACAAAGTTTTTCATCCTCATCAAAATAGCTCTTGTTATGCATCCACTTGAATCATACTAAAAGAGCAATGGCTCTAGTAGTCACCGTAATTGTTCCAACTTTATAAAAAGTTTCTCAATACTTCATTACATAATCACCCATTTCCTACTCTGCTCTATTTCATAATTAAAAGGCTGACTGCTACTCGGTTTAGAAGCCTTTTTGAGCGTTTATACGTTAAAATTGGTGGAAGTGACGATACATTGTGGCAAATCATAAAGTCTTCTTCATATCATTCTTGGAACCCTACAACTCTTCGTCTTTACTTCTCCGCTTGATGTTTATTATACATCATATCTTCCTGGGCCTTAGTAATCTGTAATCCCTCGTATCTAATCTGTTGAGATCATTTTCTATGGCTTATCTGCTGCTCTTGATTCTGATGCCGACAGCATATTTGTCTGAGGACTTCTGCCTCCCCCGCAGTCGTGCGCAGTACCCACACAGGTGATCTGGATTTCATAATCACCAAGAGTCGTTCTTTTTATTTGGATACTCGTATTTAATTACGGTAATAATAACCGAGGTGATATCCCATTGCCATTTTCAATTGGTTAACCAACGAGAAATCACTTCGATGGCTGTCCCACTTGAAACTGACGCCTTTTATCGGTCGCTGCAATGAGCAACAGACGATTCGTGAACTATTTTTTGAACTACCACCTTTTGATCTTTCTGGAGTGGATGGTCCTACGTGGCGGAAATTCCTCTGATCCCTCCAAGGGCCACACGAGGGTACGAGCCCATTCATGGCGTCAGTATTGCAATCCAAGTATCGCCTATAGTTTGCCATTTCAAAAAGCCTAGGAAAAAATTTCCCTTTTCGGAAAATGTTCTTTTCCCTTTAGTTTTCATCGAAAAAAACCAGTAAAATTTTTGTTGGACCCTGGTAATTTTTAGGATTCAATAGATTTTCTAATTTTCTGCTTGGGTTTCATGAAAGCACTACAAAACTTCGAACATATAGTAAAATATTTAAAGAAGTAGTTTCTTACATGAGTATATTAATTAAGTCATGAAAACTATGATCTTTATGTAATATATTTCAATAGAGAATGGAGACAAATAATACTCTCAATCAAGGGTGAATGCACCGAGTGATTGCAGAAAATATGGTCAAGAATCGTATTATCAACAGGATGCGATTAAGTAAGATAGAAACCAATCAGTTAACAAAGGTGAAAGAATGAAGACGTTTCCTAATCTATCAGCTGAGCATTCACGTTGCGCTTTTTAACTCTGACGATGCATGTGTGCTCAATTTTTATTGCCGTAAAATAACAAGATGAATGGAAACAGGACAACTTATTTATTGTTGGGAATTCAAGACCTGGCATACACACTATTTGTATAAAGCTTATTATATATAACGATATATTAACCTCTCCCTTTTGCCAATTATCACATCTGACTTTAAACGGCGTCTGCTATACAAAAACGAAATGTCTCATTCATCAGCAAATTGGAACGAAAATAAAATGGTGAATTCTCGTTGATTAGTGCGCCTATTCGAGTGAACTGGAAATGACGCCATCACCTCTCCCACTTTTCATTCGCAGGTCATCCACTGCAGCGGCTACCTGAAGGTGAAGCAGCTGGGTGGGCCCCTGGAGGCGGTGGTGGGGGCGGGATACGACGGGACGGGAGGGGCGGGCTGCTTCCAGAACGTGGGCCTGGTGGCCGTGGGGCACTCCTTGCCCCCCAGCGCCATCACCGAAATCAAAATGCATTCCAACATGTTCATGTTCAGGGCGTCGCTGGACCTCAAACTTATTTTCCTGGACGCAAGGTTAGTGCCAGTTTCTCGGTATTAAAGGTGCATCTTGATTTGGAGTGCGCGCGTGGCGGGAGAACGAAAGAGAGAGGAGGGAAGGAAAGGCGGCCAAGGAAGGGTGCATCCACGCATTGATAGCGTTAACGGTGTCCCGTCGGAGAGGGCAATTTGTATCGTGAGATAGATTAATGGAGAAAGATATCATCTCGATGATAAGTGCTTCGTCATGCTCGTTCCATTATTCTCCCGAACACGGTTTATGACTGGACAAGAGAAAGTGTCGAAATGTCTTTTTTCCGTAACTAACCATGCTCTGTGCGTTTACTTATTTAATTCTGTTCACCCCTGACGAAATAATTACAATTTTTTACTTTCATTCACACCGTTGACTGTCGACACTTGATTTGATGCACACCTTAGGCAGTACACGTTGAGTCAAATTTCATCATTGAGCGCGACTATAGAGTTATGAAACATAGGACAGCTGTTTTGGATCACGAATGCGAATGGAGGTGATCACATAAGGAAACTTTCTCATTCATGTTACATGAATTACGGGGCCCGGGGCTCAAACTTTCCCTTCCCAGCGACAGAGTAAGTGTGGATGCATGAATTTTTGTATGGGCAAGGAAAAGAAAAGCATTTTTATCTGAATGAGGGATAATGCTGCATTCCAGGCGAAAAATTGTGTTGAGTGAAATTCCTGGAGAGGAAGGGGCACGAAAGTAAGCGCATAAGCCGTGCAAAAAATACAATTCTCTTGATGTGCATTACTTGTGTTGGGAATGTTAATTACAATTTTTTTATAGTTAGAATGGTGCACTAAAAAGCCCGTACAACTTACTACTTTGATCTCAGCATTGTTTCGGGTTTTCTTCCGCGTCAGTTGGCTAGTGGGCGTCCACTAGCCAACTGACACGGAAACCTTCGCTCTAATACTTACTTCTTTGTTTTCCAAAAAAATCAAAATTTGGAAAATATTTTATATCCCTCGATAAGAATTTTTATATTTGATCTGACTTTAGTTTTTAAATTAAAATAAGATATAAAAGTTTACAGACCAAAATTTAAAAAGATGAGCCTAGTAATTATTATATTATTGACGAATAATCAGTGGCAGGTGTAGTACCTTCCTACAGGAATATGTGATTCGTTCGAATTTTCGTTGCAGTGCAACAACTGTAGTCGGGAACGAATTCATTGTCCTGGAGAAATTTGAAAATACTTAATAATTAGAAATCAATTTCACCCTCTGTGACCTGAATATATATTGAATATTTAAAGTATTATTGGCGTAATACCTACAGGAATAAAGATAAGGATGATTACATCATTAACGTGTCAAAACTTCTTTCGCGTTGAACTCAACAATTTTAATGAGTTTTTGTTCCTGCAAACGGACATGTGAACTGCTAGCGATTCATAATTGATGTGCAGAAGCGTCCCGCAGGGTGAAATCAAAAACCGAACCTTCAGACACCTCACCTCATTCATGCACCGCGTTCTACTTAACATAATCGTTGAAAGAACGCTTTCACGCGGTAGCTTTCAAGGAAGTCGATTGAAAAGCATTGTGTGGGCCACAGGTGCTCTCGAAGATGGCCCAAGTGTTGATGGAGCCCAGTTAATTGGCCCCAGATTGGAGACTGGACTCGGTGCTTAGTGAAGTCATTGGGAAAGTTCTTTCCTTGCCTCCGAATTAAATCTCCCCGTGTCGATTTCCCCCCGCGAACGTGATTGGCGACACGAATGCGGACACGCGAGTGGATGAATAGCCGTTTCGTTTCGAGTGATATTTTAGAGGCAAAAATGCCCGGTCCTCGCCCATGCACTCACACGCATCCAGATACGCTCCAGCCCAGTCCGTCGTTACTCAATTTCAACGATAGGCGATGACGAAGCAATACGTCCACTGTGCTGGAATTCACGGGGAGAGACTTCCCATTGACTCGTTCGCTTTCAAAGGTCTTAGACCTCTCATGGGAATAATAACCTCAACAGGAAATAGTATACTAGTCGGCTCATTCCTCCGAATTTAACTTCCGTGAAAAATCATGGTGGATTTTTCTCTGCCTACGATTACCATGTATTTTGGTGCAGGCGTTAAAGACGACATGTGGACCCAGGGATTCAGGTACGGATTTGCCCTTTAGAACCTCGTCCTAAATCATGATAAATATTCATTTTCTGCAGCCCGTTGTTCAAGACGAGCTCTCAACTATGTTTTAAGACAAATAATACAAATAAAGACATATAAATACTAATTACGCCACATGCATAGTAAGGTATAATGAATATTTCTTACATTTGGCTTTTGAGTTATACAATGCATACGGAGAAGGTCAGCGTATCTTAACATCCGTAAAAGCACTTTAATACTTCATAGAATGCCATTATTTTTCGTTATAGGAACAGGAAGTATTGAAACGAAGAACGTATGAATGGTCTGAACTGATCGTTATTTAAAAGAGCCATTAGTTTTAAGTGTGACTCTTAGTATTCTCTCGATTTCATTTTTGAAACACCAAGTCAAGTTTTTTTTACAAAATCCAAATTTTATCTTTCTCGAGGTTAGACATTATGAACAAAAGACCTCCATATTATTTCACCCATGACTCTCTAAAACTGCATGGACAATGTCACTCAAATTTTGCCCAAAATGAAAGAAACTATTTTTTTCGCAAACCAAGAGAAGAGACCCTTGGTTTGCGAATGTTCCTCAACCTCATTCACGAGAGCTTCGAGCAAAATGTTCCCACACCATGAATGGGCCTTGCGGGAATCGTCGCCATCCCTTTCTACGATTCCCACACATAGCGATCAGCGTTGGAAAATCGCGACCGGCGACTTTTTCCGAGCAAAATGCGCGCGCGAAAGCATAAATTTTCGGGAGCAATAAAATCCATGGACCTGGGTGGGGTGTGGTCTTGTGCGGTAGTTTTCTCACGAGTCGATGGATGACCCCTTACCATCAGCGTAAGCTCCTTAAAGGTGCGGGCAATAAGTTGAGGCTCCCGCACCCCACCGCCCCCGCCACTGGGATCAGAGTCAGAACCGAGTGAGGCGTGTGAGAAGGCTAGGGACCTTTGCTTGGTGAGGAGGGGCCGTTGGGCGGTCGCGGAAAGGAGGGTGACGAGGAGAGGAAGGGGAGAGGGAGCTAGAGAGGCAGTCAGTCGGTTGCCTAGCCAGAGAGAGGGACAGGTCTTTCTCTTTCCCTTTCCCCTTCCTTTCTTATCCGCTCAAGCACCGGCGATTACAAAGGCAATAATCCGGCCACGTCGGGTATTTCTCAGGGAGGAAGACCAGAGTTTTTGGGCGGTCATAATTATTGCGCCGTGAGAAACTCGGAATTCCCAAGGAATACTTTCCCACAGTTTTTTCCTCGTGACGGGACCGCTAAGTGAGGGAGATGCTACTATCGCCAAACAACCAACGTCCCAGGGAGCTAGTTGAGGGCCCGGGGAATGTTTTCGTCCGTGTTATGCTTTAAATGAAAACACAAACGAAGTAGCACTATGTCTGCCATGTCAATTCTTTCCCTGGCGGTTCCGATTTCTGCGACAACCGTAATTTCCAGCGGCACAAATACGCTATGCTGAATCTTGGAATTCGCTTCACTAAATGTTGAAAATAATATTTATAATATTATATCACTTTAAAGGCAATATGACACTCTGAAAATAATAAAAAATGCACAAAGCGTAGAATTATAAATTGTATATATATGCGCCCACCAAAAGTTGCCTGAATATATAATTTCCGTATTGTTTATTCCAAATTAAATGGTTTTGATACCAGATATATCCCAACGAGAAGATCTATCCATAGGAAGAGTGTTTTAATCTCGGGTAAACCAGTAGGAGACATCCTTTCAGTTATGAATAGGTTAATGCATCACGTGAAAATCATATGCAAATAAATTTGTGCATCGTGTGACAGGGGCTCCAAAACTTTGGAAAGTTGATTATCCATCAAGAATTATCCTCCTCATTCTACAAAAGCGCAAATTGTCTATGCAGTCGGTAAAATGGAGAAAAGCTACTTCTCTTGCAGCAAAAATCTAAATGTGAGTTAGAATGCAGTAGCCGCACGAACCTTTTGTTGACATCTCGACTCTCATACTTTGCTCCACTTCGTGATGTATGAATCATATTTGGTGTTGATTACCTTCCAAATTATTGACAGTAGATGCAATGAAAGGATGTAGCACAGGTTCAGGGGATCAGAGGGAGCTCGTGAAAAATCTATTTCTCAAATTATAAAAATATCGCATCAAAGGAGGAAACACACACCGCACGTCAGAAAAATTTCGGGTGATCGCAATTTTTTAAAGTCCAGAAAGAAGGGAATATCGCGTTATGAGTGCGCTGAGCCTCTCTCTCTCTCCTCCCTCATTCGATCATTAACAAATCTGGGCCACAACCTCATCCTCCCTCACGAACAAAGTCCAGTGATTAATGAACACTACGAAGAGGATGAATGTTCGTAATTAGTAGGGTTCCCATTACTTATGACTGAGGTAGTTCAATCCATAGCTTCCCATTTCCCAGTTCTCACAAGTGTAAGGAGAAACTTCATGTTTTCCCGAGTCCTGAGAATAACGTGATTTATACTCTCACCATCTTCTCGGCGTCAGTAAGAGGTAGTGATGTCCCTTACGCAAAAAGTTACCAGATATGGAGTTATTTATAGAAATAAATCACCGGACAGTATACGCCTCGGGGTTTTGAGGTAACTTTCTGAATTATAACAGAGAAATACAATTATATCTGATAATTTGCATCTTTGTTCATTTATGCAATAAATATTTCTGGTGGAAGATATTTTAAGGGATAAAACACAAAACAAGAGCTACAGCATCTCATTGGTCAACGGGAAAACGAATGAATGAACTATACAGCACTTTATTATTGTTTTCGATCAAAAGATTATTCTTCCTCTACTTGGGGAATAAAAGAAAACATAATAGTATTTATATGCCTCATTAGTCTCTCCAAACACCTGGAGAGAGAAACCATAATAGCGATGAATTATCTTTATCCTTATCAATTTCGCCTCATCGTTATCGTGATAACGCTGTCTGGAAGTTCTTCGCTATTATAAAGATGCGATTGTACAAAAGTCATTTTTATCAGCATGGAAGTTTATCTAAAAACTAAAAAATAATCATTCAGGTTAATCTAAAGCTTAAGTATTACGAAGTGCATATTTTCTCAACATCTAATCAATATTGTGCAAGCATCACATTCTCAAAAACATTTTCTGCTGAAAGAATGTACGCGATCACTTTGAAATCAATATGGTAGTATAAGAAAGATAAGAGCATAAATATGAAAAGAAAATATTTTCTGTTATTCATAAATGGTTACCTTTGCAAAAGTGGCAATTTTAATTTTAAAAGTTAATTACATCGCACTTGTTACGCGTAGAGAGTTAGATGAGGTTGCTGTGCTGTGCTCATAATAACTTGGGTGAATGGCTATGGATACAGTTTTTTTGTGTCATTGCTTCGTTAAATAATATGCTTTTCATTTTTAGCTGATTTTCTCTTTTATGAAAATTTTCAATTTGCAGCATAGTGCGAATCTTTCCAAAGAGAATGAGAATTGTAGGAAGCAGTCAATATAGACGCAATGGTATATTATTGTCCTATGCTTTTTCCTCTTATTCATTTAAATTCAGGCCAAGTTTGAGTAGATATTAACTAACTTAAACAGAAATACCTTTCTAGGATTCCAAATAATACTATGACTAAATGTTGGCTAAGTAAAATGTCATATTTGGTTGATACAACGGCCAACTTCGAACATATTTTATTCATTTATAATTAAATATTTTTGTGTTGAAACATTTCTCATCATTAATTTTCCTGTTTTTTTTCAAAGGGTGGCGCAATTAACCGGATACGAACCCCAGGACCTAATTGAAAAAACGTTGTACCATTATATCCATGGCTGTGATATTATGCACATGCGGTATTCACATCACACACGTGAGTATCATTGGGGAGATTTTTTATCTTTGAATTGAGTTTATGTTTCCAAGGATTGTTCTGACCTTTTGTCTGAATAATTCATGGTTCCGTCATTTGATGTAAATTTTTATGATTAAGAGAGCGGCATAATCTCATTCATCATGCGGCTTACAACTTCAAACTGTGCTTATCATGTTTCTAAGTCATTCATTTCTAACGCTTGCGGCATTTATTGCTGCGTTTCGAATAGATTGTAGCCTTGAAATTGCTTTCCATATCTTCTCTCTAAAAATGAAAAAAGTGCAGGTATCATAGGGTTTTATCGACAGCTACGATCGACTTATCACATTCACCAAGTTTACGAAAACAAAAATGCATCAAAACCTTTATTCCGAATAGATAAACTGTAGTCGAGAAACTCTAACGTTAGCAAAACGTGTACATGTTTTTAGTCATACTGTACTGAATGAAATTGAGTCACCTCATCAGCTCTAAACAACCTATTCC
The DNA here is from genome assembly GCA_933228895.1 of Platycnemis pennipes. Lineage (NCBI taxonomy): Eukaryota > Metazoa > Arthropoda > Insecta > Odonata > Platycnemididae > Platycnemis > Platycnemis pennipes. The sequence goes on along the minus strand of OW121848.1, from coordinate 97,100,312 downwards.
TCTCACGCCAAAGACTCCCGAAAGATACACTGCCATCCTCTAATAAAATAAAGCAAATGAATAAATTAGTGGAGAGTGGCATCTTTCGTTGATTCAACGTGACAAGCTCTAATGGCAAATAGCATTTTTTTCGATTTTGAGTCGAAAATTTCTTATGTATTTTTTGCGAATGATATCAGTGACTACCTACTGGAAGAGTGGGTAAGGGTGGGGGCAAAGCAAAGAAAATTTTGAGTGTCTCGATAAAGTCAACATAATAAATAACCCTCCTCGTATTCAAGGTTCATTATAAAATAATTCTAATAAAACAGAATTTACTAAATCATCTTCTCGTGGCATCCATGGAGATGGTGCGTTAATCATTATTGATGGACAGATAATAATACTAGCTTTTGTGAGAGCATAGAATAAGTGCTTCGGGCCGTTTCAATGAAGTAATTCCATTCCCTAGAAAAATCAAACAAATGGAATGGAATAATCTGCTATATTAACTTAAAAAATGGTAATGAAATATAACCGGTACATAGTATTTTCATAATGAAATTCTTTTGGTCCAGAAAATGAAGGCGGATGAATTTTTACCAAAGAAATTTCCAGATCACAGTTCTGAAAGGCATTTCTTTAATTCTTTTGTCCCATGTAATGAATATTGGTGATGCTTGTTCTTCACCTAAAACATTCCGCTAAGAGAGATCAACCGCAAACGCCTTATACTCTAAGATAATATGTATAGAAAAATAAATCAACCACTCGATGCTTCGTGGGGTCAATAAAAACAGGAAAGTATTTTTCATTGATATCTTACAGATATGAATAACAGATGGGACTCAAAACTCGGGAATATACACTTAACAACTACTAATTCGACAGGAGATAGAAACTTTTTTCATTTAATTCTGAAAATGCATATAATATATTGCCAAAATGTCCATAAGAGAGGATATCCAATATATAAGTTTCAGTTATCTGTTAAGGTACCTACACTAAATTGTCTTAATTTTTCCATTTAAATGCATGGCTTTTTGAAAAACATTGCATTAATTACGCATAATGGAAGTGAAAAAACCATTTTTTAAGCACCTGAATGTTTCGCTCTATCCATGTTAGCAGGTATACAATATTAGCTAGTTCACGCTCACTTGACTGCGGCAAGTTGGCACATATTTGCTTGCATAAAACTATACTTTATACTCCACACGGCCTCTAAATTCCCTGAACAAATACGTGATATTTATGATGTCAATTTAACCGCTTGCCGTCACCTACCCTGGCGCCAGAGGAGAGCGATAGAGCCGTGCGAGAAGATTTGCTTCCGTGGGCGTTGGTCTCATCCCAGCGCAGTGAGGAAAAAATTGCCTTGCAACATGAGCTCACGCTCTTGCAAACGCTAGCAGAACCTTTTCTGGGCCAGCTCCGCATTTAAAGTGCGTAGTAAAAAGATAATCATGACGCCACCGCGCCCCATCCCGCCCCAAGCCGAGCGCATGCGTCGACCAAACGATTCAGTTTGTGAGCCCGCTTGTCGATTCGGAGGGGAAGGTTTCCCTTCAATTCGCATCGAGGATTGTGTTGCTATGGGGACTATATAACTGGCCTTTCATCACGAGAGATCGGGTTCAAAACTCGGCATTGGTAGAGATTTTTCCTTGGAATGCCGGTCCCTGCAAGTGAGCTCTGTATAGAGCTCTTCAGGGTCAGTACTCGTCCCATCGGAAGGGATATCAAATTTTGAACCCTAGGCTAAAGGCCGTTTTACACGGCGAATGATATTACTAATTATGTCGTGCACATGAAGTTTATGCGACGTGTAAAACGGAAAACTCCTCGCATGAAATTCATTCGCATTCTTCCTTGGATGACCACGTAACGCGAGCGCACTACGTACTACTTTGTTTTATGAAGGGGTAGAGGAGGATTCAAATTAAACAAGTTCAGGACGAAATCCAATTTTAATTGGATTTCGGTACTTATCTTACTTATATAATTCATTGGCGTGTCCATGGATTATATATAGCCTTATGTAATTCATATAGGTAATATCCATGGCCTCATACCAGGTGAAATTCTTCAATTAATGGCGTTTTGGGCGAAGCCTAAGTTTATAATTATATATTATTTAGGTATTCGATTCTTTTAATTATTATTTTGACAAGTATAAAGCAATAAAATATTAGAACAGAGCATGAAAACTAGACCTTAAAAAAGTACATTAAACATTTCCAACGGCACTTTTCCGTTGTCTCTCATGCTAATCATGAGGGAGTCACCAATGTCTTTTGTAATTAAAACTACCACGGACTGAGACGAATTAAAAGAAAGAGCACATATCTAACCTTTAAATAGTTCACTTTCTTATTCCAATGCATACTCCTACATTCTTCAAGCATAATTAAACTTACTGTACCCTCATGAATTATTGCTCAGTAATCAAGGAACGGTATGGTCATCGATACGATTCACCCGTCGTTAAATATCTTAGCGCGACAGCTAGCCGGAAAATAATTGTAAAATATCAATAAAATGATCAGCATGGAAAATCAAAGGGTAAACAAGCTCTGTGCCTATTGCAACAAATTGCTTCTCCCGTCGTCGTGTCCGATCTTTCATAATCGTATCTGGTGAGATTTAATATTGTATGAAATTGCACCAGCGTCTTATTTAATAAATTGCGATAGCCTCACAGGCCTTTAATAGCAGTTAATTTTGAATCAGGCCAAGCATACCTCAACCTCTATTTCTCATATGTTTCCTAGCATTCTCCTGCAAAATTGTGACTACCACCATAATAATGGACACAGTAGCAGTGGATACGAAAATGTAACCATGCCGATCCATCATTATTAGCTCTAATCCACTTCAGATTAACTTAAACCTCAGTCCCTACCAAGCTATATTTCATGGATATTATGATAATTATATATACACCATACTTGATTCCATCAATCACGTATATCAGACGACGCAAGCAAACCATTCTGACTATCGAAATAGTTGGGTGGACATTTCCCGCGAATTGATATGTATGTATGTACTATCGATAAGGCTACTTCTACGCATTCCTTTCACCGCAGAAACTTCAAGGAATTAATTCGAATGATCATTCGCCGTGTAAAACGCCCTTAAGAGGAAGCGATTTCAGTCATCACTTAAATTCATTCATGAATTAATTCATGCGCATTATCATTCGCCGAGTAAAACGACCTTAAGAGAGGTGCAATGCCAACGCAGTCTCTCTCAACCCTTCTGCCGATTCCAAAAAAAATACCACCCAAAAGGTTGCCTGGTGGATGCGGCGTTGCGCTATTGGCCGGAGGTCCATCGTTCGAGTGCTGGAAGTCTCTGGACGTGTCCAGCTAAGACCAACCTACCTCTGTGATCTTTATGCGTACCAGATCTTTCTGATAAACCACAGGTGGCGCAGGGAAGGGAACTGGCTCCCATACCCATATTTGTGAATTTCACGCGACGATGAGCTCGCACGTGGTGAACTCTACCATCGCCAGCCAAACAGAGGACGTGAGAGACAAACTATCAATGAGTGAATGATTCTTATACTTCTTTCCCAAATATCGCTAAAATATTGAGACGATGAACAATTTAAATTGAGCTAATAATTACGGCAACAATTAAAATAGAGGAACGAAGCCCTACTATGGTATTTATACCTACATCCTCTTCACGGGGATATTCGAGTATAACTCTGGTTTTACACCCTATTTCCTTCCTATGCTCAAGGATGCAAACGACCTCAGTTGATGGTCGCCTTACCTAATGACTAACTATGACTCAATTTGCGCCGGCGATGGAACGGGAGTTGCCGACAGAGACCTCCATGCGAGGCGCTCCATGGTCGCCATTTTTAACCGACAGATGTGGAGTGAGAGAGGAAGAGCGGCGTGCGCAGGGAGGAGTAGACGCCACCGCCGCGCGGAATTTTTGATCGGATGGCAATGGAGTCCCTCACGACTCTGCCTTTTCTCTCTCCCTCGACGGCAATGAAGGGGGAAAAATCCCACCCATCCCCTGAACTCACTTAAGGGTTCATGTACCCCCTTTTTCTTCATCCCCCTTCCCTCCTCCCAAGCCATGAGACTAGCCTTTGCCATCCCCTTCATCCATCGACCCGTCGAAAGGGCGAGGCTTTATAAGGCTGGTGGCGGGTGATAAGGGAAGCAGCCCCTTTATCCACCCACACCCTAACTCCTGAACACGGTCCCCATTATTCCAACCCTCCCCCAATCTTCCCTCGCGACTCAAAACCACCCCCCTCCCCGCCCCCTTCCCTCCTCATCCACCTTCCAACAACCCCCCTCGTCACCCCACAACGGCCTCCCAAAGCCTACCGAACCCCCTTCATTTACCCTGTTACCGGATGAGCGTGCGAACTGCCAAGTGTCCCCTCCCTCCCTAGTCAGGGGGTTGATGGGAGGAGGAGGTCATCGAGAGGGATAGGCGAGAGAGTTCTCTCTCCGGCGTTGTGTGCGGGCTTCGTGGGCGTATGGGGAGTCGGGGAGGAAGGAAGGCATAGGGAGGACCGGAAGAGGGCTGAAGGAAGCGTTGGGTGGAGCGGTGAGGGGAGATGGGAACGGATGAGCGGGAGAGAAAGGGAGCGGAGGGAAGGTGAGGCGGCGATGGATGAGGAAAGGGAATTGGGAGGGTGAGAAGAAGAGAGAGAGGGAGTTGTATCCAATGGCGCCTGTCATCGCGGGGCGGAGGCGCGGCGCCTGCGCCAGCGGAGCAGACGCATGCGCCCCCTGGCGCTCACACTCCCTCACCCCCGAGCCGAGCGCCTGCGCCCCAGGCGAAGGGGGTGCCTCCGGGCCCTCGCCGTCGTCATGACAGCCACTTCGCACCATTTCGAGGGACATAAAGTTCGGCCCGCGGACGATTACGCGTGATTCCGACACTTCCGACGCCCGAAGATTCGAGTGGCAATTAAAAAAATTCCCCCTGGCGAAAACGAGAGAAAAAAATGATGAAGGAACTCAACGTTTTCCCAGAAAAATACACAGTGCTAGTTGTGTGTACAAAGGCAGCCATGGAATTCTGTTTCGTCTCGTAATCTTCGTCGATTTGGTTTAACATCCGAAGTGGTGCTCCCAGAATGCATGATTCAACAGGAGGAAGTTTTTATTTTTTGCGATCGTTTACATTTCCAAGATGGAATTAATTCAGACTAATACAATACATGAAATGTTACAGATGAACTTTTGAGCTGAAGTAGCAAAAAATAGTTTTTCCAAAACTGTTTTGTTTCTGTTAATACCCTCCAGCAAATCTCATCAACCATGCACTGGCAAACATTTCCAAAAATAAAAATCTTTAAAAAAAGTACACGTTGCAGTAGACGTTGCTGCAACAACAATGACTTTCATTACGCCAAGAAATAGATACAATTATGCTTTATATTAAAAGTAAAAATATTTTACATATCATTACGTATCCCTCATTATGTACCGCGAAAAGTTATTTTTTATGTATCGCCTAATCTTATATTTTTTTCTATTTTGTAGGGCGTGACTTCATGCCTTGAATAAATTATCAGCGAATAAACAACCCTATTGTCATTAACTTCGTTAGCAATTGTTCTGCAATGTCAAATAAATTCACCGAGGAAACAGCGTCCCCACATTTAAATACCTGATAGTCAAATAGCACCAGCTTAACAGACATCACAAAAGAATCCCTTGATTATGCGCTAAACACTCTTTTTCAACCCAAGAAACTGAAACTTTAGAACAACTGTCAATAAATTTGGCGATATTCCAAATCCAGTTTAGGATTCCACAAAAATGTTGTTAGTTTTTGGTGCAAGTTAAGGACGAATAACTAGTTTTTTTTTAATTTTTAATTTGCGCCAATATTCAAAACCATCTTTCAGTTTCCGCTTCTAAGTATGGGAATGAAAAGTATCTGGCAATAATTAGTAATGATGTATGATGTCAATATGTATTGGTATTTAATGACATCATGATAATATCTGCGAATGTGCTTTCTGAGACATTATCATTTACCAACCACTGAAAAAGGAAATTAATTGCATCACCATCACTGTTGTTTTCCTTATTAGTTTGACAATAAATTTTACACCTCAAGAATATCCCGTATTTGGCTTCGATAATGTCTCAATTCACTTCTGGAAATAACATTTCTTATTCCACGGCAAAGATAGTGACATAATAAAACTTTTTCAATGAATTTCGGTAGGTCCATGAACGATTAATTTAATGAGTGTACAGTTTCCTTTTTTAAGCTGATAAAGTGTAATAATAATGTGTCTTGTCAAGTGAAAGCGATACGATTAAACATGGTCCTGTCTCTCTTCCCTCCCGCAGTGTTGTTCAAAGGTCAGGTGACCACCAAATACTTCCGTTTCCTCGCGCGTGACGGAGGGTGGGTTTGGATGCAGAGCTACGCCACGATCGTCCACAACTCCAGATCCTCGAGGCCTCATTGCGTCGTCTCCGTTAACTACGTGCTAAGGTGAGAAATTGAAGAGATGGCGTATGACGAGGAAACTGAAGACGGAAGTCACACCACACTCCTGATAAAATTTAACTCGCTCTCCTTATGGCCACCAGAATTTACCACTTCATTTCAATATAAATAAGGCAGTGAATATAATTCTAAATTACTACCTATTAAATATAATGGTGAACAATTTTACGGATATTTTTTGATATCACTGGGGGAAAGAAAGTAGTATAATATTGCGAGGGAAATGGTTCAAGTCCACCTAGCAAATTCTTAACCTACGTAGTCACACCCTTTGGGAAATTCAAAATTAGCAGTAATTAACGAAGAAGACTTATTAAGTTATCTGATTTCCTAAAAATATATATTAGGCTGAAGTATCACTCATAAGACGCATCTTTTGCTGGTGGACGTTTATCTATTAGCAAAGTACATGCATGGGAAGTCAACAAGTGTGAAAAAAAAGAATTGTTTCAATTCATTAAAATTTAGTAATACCGGAAATTATATTCTTTCCTAATCTGCTATCTTTTACGCTTTATTATTCTCCAAACTCCCAGGCTGATTTTTATTCTTTATCGATAAATTCAAAAATGGCATGATTTTGTATCTATTGCCCCCAATTCCATCATGCCGACTGTGTTTCACCATGAGCGTAGGTCTTCATGGCTGAAATTGTGCCTTTTATTTCCTCTCTCAATTTATTATTGATGAACTTTGAGACAAGAACTGCAAAATCATACCACGATATGATTGTTATGAGAGATCGCACAAATTCTGTGGTTTCAGGCGTGATTGAGTGGAAACGTAACATAATAGAAACTTGAAAAATGAGCAACTTCCACAGAGAAAAACGTTTATTGCGACCGGGTTAATTATTTTTTTATTATGAGAGATCGCATAGTTCGTGGTTTCCGCCCTCGAAATGAATGAATTATTTTCCTCCCTCTAGTGACCTCGAGGCCAAGGAGATGGTGCTGAACGGGGAGCAGCAGTGCTGCGGCGGTTCTCGCGAGGACGTCAGCACACCCTCGTCGGCGGCGCACGCCGCCCCCCCCTGTCCCTCCTCCGAGTCATCCTCCTCCTCCTCGTCCTCGCCCGCCTCCATCTCCTCCGGCCGCCCCTCGCCCACACACGCCAGCAAGGCGCGACACCCCCGGGCGGCAGCCGCCGCCGCCGCCCATCACGCCCCCGCCGCCGTCGATCCCAAATTCCGTCCGCCACCCCCACCCACCATCGAGGACCAACCGTTCGGACCAGAGGCGGCGGCTGCCCTGAGGTTCGACTACCAGCAGCAGCAGCCGCAGCACCAGCACCACCACCAGCACGACCCCTCCCTCCGGCACCACCACGCCCATCAACACCACCACCATCACCAGCAGCAACAACAGAGCGACGCGAACAACGGATCGCAGCACGCTGCCATGTACGCCCAGATCTCTCCCTTGGGCCCCGCGAACCGCATTGCGAACAGCATGCCGACCACCAATCACCACCAGCACGAGGAGCACCACCACCATCACCACCACCAGCACGACGCCGCCGGGTTCGCCGCCGCTGCGGTGCCCGAGCACCACCACCACCACAATCACCACCACCCGCACCACGGGGAAACGTTTGGCGGCGGCTATGGGGCGGTCGGTGGGGACTCATACTACGGGCGTATGCCGATGGAGGCCCTGCCGTCCCCGAGGGGGTCCAAGGAGGACTTACTCATCTTCGGGGGCTTCTGCGGTGGGGCGGAGGACGGCACGGGCTACGGGTCCATCCTGGACCCTCTACAGCACCACCACGCCCAGCAGCAGCAACAGCAGCAGGAGAGACCCTTCAGCTCTGCTTCCAGCAGCTGCAGCAGCACCAGCAGCTTCGGGTCGGAGCCCCCGCAACCTCTGGTGCCTTCCCACCAACAGCAGCAACCTAGGCACCACCCCCATCAGCCGCATCAGCACCAACAACAGCACCACCACATGGCGGCCGCCAACGGCGCGAGGCTACTCATGGCCGAGGGCGAGGACGACCCGCACCGGGGAGTCGGGGTGGAGGACGGGGGGCACCTCCCGGTGCTCGACCTGGAGGCGGCGGCGTGCCTCAAGAGCCTCTACGGCGGTTTCAAGGCGTTCGGGGGCGGCGGGGAGGCCGACGGCGACGGGGGCGCGGCGGTGGTAGTGGCGGCCGACGGGACGCCGCCGGAGTCCCGCTTCCACGCCGGGGGTCTCCCGATGCCCGATGAGGCGTCGAGGAAGGTCGCCCCGCACCCCTACTTCGAGGGCGGAGGTGTTATGGTCGGGGGTGGCGGATCAGGGGAAGCTGTGGGGGTGGAGGCGGGGAAAGGGGTCGTGGGCGGGGGCATTGGTTTCTGCGGGGCCGCCACCGCGGGGGTCCTCGTGGACGGGTGTTCCCCGGTGGACGGTGGGTGCCCCGGGGGCAAGGAAGCCGGGGGCCTCCAGCACTACTTCTCGGACACCTGCAAGGGGGGCGGCGGGGGCAGGATGAAGGACGCCCACCAGCTACACGTGCCTCAGCAGCAACCCGGCTACACAAGCGTCATAGTGGACGCGCAGCAGTATAGCCTGCACCATCAGATGGCGGCCGACGAATATGTGCATTAAAAGTTTCCCCCCCCCCCCCTCCTCCCATATATCTATTTTTCGTGTCGAATTGACTTTTCTGTGCGTCTATACCACTGTTTGTGCACCAAAGATGGATAGAGCGGACGCTCCGATACGCGGAGGCAAAAATGAACGCACGCGTGTGCAATTCCAGTGATAATTGTGTAAAAAAAATAGAAGGGGATCCTCGGTTGTAAACCTGCCGAATGTTTTGTCTATCGAATGAGTGTCTCTCGAAGGTGTTGATAGTAGAAATTGCTGCTGCAATGACTGAGCCGCATAAGTGACCCTCAACCCTTTCATAGCCTTAAATTGTACAGAGAAAAACTATTATTAGGTTATTTATTCACGAGATTAAATAGGGATATCAAGAGTCGTGACGGGAGCCGGCGCCCAGCAGCGGAGAGACGATAGCATTTTCGAGACAGAGAAGCCAGAGCTGAGTGTGTGATGATAAAGTGGTGGTGATAATGGACTCATACGAGAGCAAATGAGGAGCAAGAGACAAAACATCGGACGCCTTTTATTCGGATGAGAGTCGTAACAATGAAAATTCAAGCGTCACTGTCACACGGAAGGAAAATCTTTTCTCGCACATTGTAAAAAGTGTCATTTAAGAAAAAACGACATTGTGGACAGATATAAGCGAGATGAAATGAAAATATTTCTTTCGACACGTTGAAGAACGCTGTGCGATTCGTAAAACTATGTGATGTAATTTATTAGTAAATGAATGACTGATATTTTGTACATAAGTATGTTCATTTCCAAAGTAATAAATATTTGGTTTGGCATACCTACACACCCAAAATTATTTCCTCACTACGCGTGGATTTGATCCAAAAAAAATGTAAACATTTTGGAAAACATATAAGCGCTTTAGCGCCAATCTTTTTGGAGGATTTAAAACAGGCCGTTTTCAATTTCGCGAAATTGAACGAGCCAGCTTGATGCTGCACTTAAAATTTTGGTGAAGTTAGTGGAAAATGGTTTTTGAGAACGTTGAGTGACGGCGGATGAAAGAAAAAATACCCTAAGTATATATATTTTGATTTCGTGAATAAATTGGATTAAATTGGCTGCAGAGACATTATTGACCATATATTCCTCATTTCCGTTAGTATTAAAGATTCCAGCTATTATAAATGCTCCCAAAGTAGATAGATTCTCATTTTAAGATCGTATAACTGCAGAGCCAAACTGAGCAGCCTCATTTCAAATAAAAACTTTTCCACATAGAGGTAACCTTAAAATTAGGAATGATGATAATGCAATCAAGAGCATCATAACGGAATTAATGGGTTCATCCCTATCAATGTGAGACAACAATGACGAAAGTAAGAGCCATGTAACTACAGGAATATGATTGAAAAAGATTCTTCTAGTTACAAACAAAATTACTCTTTCTGAGGGCTCTATTTGCATTTTTTTAGGGCCTCAAAAACGTAGGCACAAAGACAACATAGGATTTAGAATCGACTTTGAGTTTAGCAGCGCTGAAATTAACATTAAAAGGATCATATAAAGGAATTATATTCGATCGATGTTAGTAGCAGCACACTTGGTAACCACCGCCGGCTCGTAAATGTGTTTTAACTAACACAGCAATTCTTTACGAAGTCTAATTCAAACGAAAAGCCTCATCAGGATCTTGCATTGGCCTTTGATAAGTCATCGAGTATTTAACAGCCGAGTAAATCTCATTTGAAACACGGGGACAGGGTTTTGAAATTTCAAGTCATGACCCCATTACAGGCACGTAGCCTGGCACGTAGCTTCTGGTGCTTCAGCCCCCCCGATATTTTTTCCCAATAATTTCGTTGTTCTGATTTTAGCAGAGAACTTTACCAGTGAGAAGAGATAAGTAAAAGTAAATACCAAACACTGAAAATTAAGAGAAGAGATTTGTAACATGTCGACACCGAATGGGCAAGGCTGAACTCTTTCAAGTTACGTTAGACTTAGCCCCCCCCCCCCCCCCGCCCCCCACCCCTCCCGAAGCAAATTTCTGACTACGTTCCTGCCCGATTAATTGATCCAAACCTATCAATCACCGATGAATGAGTCATGAAAAACTATACACATCTCCGTATGATCATAGTAACGCATAATTGGAAATTAAAATGAACTTTACGGGCTATAAAACTCAATGGGGTGGGAAAGGTAGCCCTCGGTAGATACTAATACCCTCAAAATCCAACGAAACTTGTCTTCAAACCTTGTATTGCTTCAGCGCTGACCGCGAAACAGATGCTTTTACGAGGGACGAGATAAGGTCAGCTATGAACCCACGAGCCCGACAGGGGGAAGTTCTGCGGCCCTCTCTGGGGTGCGTTAACATCCTCCTCAAGAAATATTAATCCTCGCCCGCATGCTGGAGAGGAATGAAGAGCACATTCCCTACGGTGGGATATCAGTGAAGGCTAAAAGCGCAGGAAAATGCGCAAATATGATATTCAAACTAAAAGTTCGAGAATATGATAATTATAAGGGTTCTTTTTAAATTTTAGTACTGCGCGGAAAAGAAAAGTTAAAAAAATCCATAATCCAAAAATCTTAACTTCCCTCTTTTAAGTCACCATCCACATATTCTATGGTTTTCCTACCCACTATTTTCAGCAAAATGCAATTAACACCATACTATTAGAATGTCGAAGAGCATAATGAACTTGGTTAATTCCTCGCACATTATATTTGCCAATCGACGGCTTATAACGTTATTTCAAGACACTATTGCTTAAACTTGAAAATTACACTATAGGCCGTCGAATTAGAGTAAACTACGACTATTAGACCAGAGCCTATCAATCAGCCGAAATCCATATCACTCCAGTTTTCGTAGTTTACGATATGCTTTAATTGGTGAAAAATACTGTCACCAAGCCCTAAAAATTCTGCTTTTCTGATTCACATTGGCCCTTAACCCTCAGCTAACATAATACTCCCCTATGTCTCATAATACTTCTAATCTCAGACGAAACAGCTACAGCCAGTCAAACATTTTATTCATTGTGAGTTCAGTGTAACTCATACAGAGAGAGTATAATGAGGTATTTTAGGACTCCATAACTTGTCTTAATTATAAATACTTTGAATAGAGAATACGCAACATGGCCTTATATTGATAGGTTATATTCTATTCAACCGGAATTAATCAATATTTAATCAAATATTAGAATTATTTATTTTAATTTTTTTATATTTCAAGAAAAGATGTCACCAAATGAGTATAAATTGCAAAAAACAGAAACGCCATCGAGGATAAATTCTATAGTTCTTTCAACGCAAATTGATGCGAGTATAAGAAATTCGTTTCTAATATTCAAGTGGAATAATAATGCCATACCATTAAGACTGTGGAGAAATTGAAGATTATAATAATCTTGAATAGGCCATTCTGCAACACCCTTTACTGCTGCTCTTTTGATAGGGGACTCACGTCTAAGATTAATGCATAGAATCACCCCTTGCCTAGATTACATACGCGTGGAAATTAAGAGCTGTTATCACTGCTATGGTGCATTTGCTCCAGCATCATTTTTGATTTCATGTTTTCCATGGGAAAGTCCAACAAAGATGTCACAAGAGCGACGATCCTTGCGGTAGGCAAGCACTTGTTTCGACCTCTATGTTCTTAGTTTTACTCCTTCGAGGTAAGAAAAGCACGACGGTAATGTAAAATATATCTTGAATCATGTGTGAATGTAAGTGGACGGTGGAATAGGGCAGCAACCTTATTATAGTCTGCAACACACGAAAACAAGAAAAAAAACACACAAAAGGTCAAGAAACACTAGGCTTTCATTACTTAGTTTTAATCGAGTGTAGTCCTATTCTTTCCTAGGTTAAAATTAATTCCAGTGGATAAATGAATTCGGTCATGAGTACTACGAAGATATTCTCATTTTCACACTAATTCCATCAGCTTTCAAGTACTATACCTAAACTTTCCTCGCTAATCTCAAGGGTAATTAATTTGAATTACGTTTAGAAATCAAGATATCAACCCTTTAATTTGTATAGTCACCAGATTATATAGAGCAAAGGCAGATCAGACACTATGTATATCCTTACTCAATTTACGATTCACATGTGCAAATAAATACACCTAATACAATTCATACCAGCAAAAATATGGAGCACTTCCCTTTCCTTCAAATCACGGAGAACATCGAAGATAACAGTAAAATATAGCGTTCTACGAATAAAACATTTTAAAAAATCTAAAAGAAAACATTTCCAGACGAGTTTCACTACACGCGTCGATAGCTTCATCACAGCAGCGCTGGGGCGAACAACATCGCAATTTGTGGGGTAGCATTATCATACCTAATGACTTCATAGGAACCGTCCACTTGGCAAGGGTGGCAAAAAGAAGCGCTTTCCACAAGCCCTTCGCAACTACAGAGTTCGAGTCCCATCCCACCACTCTTCCTCAAGACTAGAATAATCCCATGAAATATGTGAGGGTCAGCCGTGAAAGGGGAGAGGGGTCGCTGGCGAGCCACTCCAGCGGTAAAAATTACTCCATCCGTCCTATTTTCATTTGGTGGGCAACAGACAGACGGGGATAAGTTATGGAACCTAGGCTCTGGTGTGAGAGGAAAGAGAGAGACCATTCTCCCTTCTCTATTTCCATCTTTAAGTTTCTTTCGTCGCTTCAGTGTAAACGAATGGAGTGCTATGCGAGAAACTCGGGGGACGGTCCAGAGGACAAGGGGGAAGGGTTGAGCCGAGGAAATAAAGAAGCTGGAGAAGAGAGGGTGAGGCGGGAGAAAATGAAGAGGGGTGGACAAGGGATGATGAAGAAAGCCTGGGTCAGCGAGATTGAGATGAGAGAGGGAGAGCGAACGAGTGAGAGGGAGTAGGAGGGGAGAGGTCGAGCGAGAGAATGAGAGAGAGAGGGTAATAAGGGCTGTGCGAGGCTCACATCGAAGGCTCTCATAGCGATGTTAATCCAACACCAAACGAGAGCCGATGCGTAGATATCGCCATGCAAATGCACCGCACGCATCTTCAAATCGCGATCACGCGGGGTCAAAGGGGTTGGTGCAGTGGCTAGAGTACTGGCCTCTCACCCAAAAGGGCCGAGTTCAAATCCCGATAATGGAAGTTATTGTTAAGCGATAAGCCGACCCCCACTTGATTGCTCAGTGAAGAACATTCGAGGTCAGTACTCCGTCCGCCGGATGAGACGTTAAGCCGTGGTCCCCTTGGAGCCTTTCGTCTAGAGCTATTGCCTACGCCAGGTTTCTCTCCACCATTCCTCCCTACCCTTACATTCCCATCCTTGAACCTTTCCTTCCGGGGTGAAGCGCTTAACGTACAGGAACAGACTTGGAAACCACAGATTGATTGAAGTCAAGGAGTAGTTGAGAGGAGCAATCATCCTCCCCGCTCCATATGATTCGTGACCAAAACTATTACCTCCATAGGGATTGCCGTACTCATATATGTGTTAGATAAGATTGCGCGCGCCAATGGCCCCTGAAACACGACTAGCGACAGATATGTTAAATACTCCTGCCTACGTGTCCCGTAGAAGATAGATCAGTAAGTAGTCCACGTAGTACAGACAGACACAAGGTCTACATACCATCTCTTCCTTGCGTAAATGGCTGCGATGAAGGCTAGTGGCTACATTTAAGTGGCAGTCAGTTAAAGGATGCTATGCACTCATATACCTCGGTAATCCTGAAAAAGATATTGGAAAACAATCTCTAATCAAACCCCAAAAATTATAAAATAGATACTACAGACACAAGTGTTTATCTTAGGCCTGTGATTAGTCTAGATGGTGCTGTGTAACCTAAGCAGTTGAACTACCCATAAAACAAATTACTGAAACAAACTATTCTAAGGCATATTTGACGAATAATGCAATACATTCAAGTTGGGCATTCCGTCCACTGAAGCCTGTGTCATCAGTAGCTGGATGGTTACTATAGAATTCCCTCAGTTTTCGCGGAGGTGCTCATTTTATTAAATAAAATGTGTTCAAGAAAATTCACAAGGAATTCTTAATTGAAGCCCCTCTCCGTTAGTGTAACATAAATACATTAACCAGTTTAAAATGCAAACAAATAACAGCAAGACCCTCATCTCTTAAATTACGTCCTGATTCGGCCATCCAATTACATCCAATCAAGTATCTTCAGATTACTATATTGTAGAGGATCGGGCCAAACTCCACGGATTTGGATGAAAAGCCTTACTACACATCTCTCTCCGATGGTTTATATGACCTAAGTTAGTAATGACCCCGTTTGTCACCCTGCATCTTTGTCAAATGTTTACAGCAATGATTAAAACAATCTTAACGGACTAAATTGATTTCTTGTAGAAGACATCGATGGAATATACTGACGTAAGATAATATGAGAGGTATTGTTGAACAAGAAGGTGCTCTATCATCGACGGCACGATAAGGTGACCGGAATATCACAAATTATAGCGGAAAAGTGCAGTTAACACCTCAATGATTTATTCCACTCACTAAGAGGAATACTCCGCTGTATTATTACGTAAATGGAAATGTCAACACTTTGAACCTTCTTCGGTGGTTGACTCGGTACATTCGGAATATCGTGCAGCCCAACTTCGCGTCACAATATCGCGCACCTTTTGCGGTACGACGTATCTAAGCTAAATCACCCATCCATCAAACTCAGATCATCGTAATACTGCACAGCCTTCAGAGGGAGAGAGCTGGATGAATAAGAGTGAGTGTCCTCTGTCCATACTCTTTCTCACCTCACCCCGCCCACGACCTCGCTGGTGGCCCTCCGTTTTGAAGGCGCGAAGCTATAATGGGAAGAGGAGATTGGAAATGGTGACGCAGAAGAGAGGAGGGCAGGGAAGTCTGGGAGTCTTGGCTCAGCACTTCTTAACATCGCCGCAAACGACCCCCACGCCCTCCCCACAGTGCCCTTCGGTCCTCCTCGGGGTCGCCAGGGACCCTCCCTCCCCGGCACCACCCTCTCCATCCACTCCTTATTATCCACCCTCCCGCACCAGCTCTCACTCCGCCCGACCGTTATTCTTCTCCCTCTTTATCTTTTCACCCCCTCGACTCAACGGACTCGAGAGCTTGGCCTCAAATTTTACATCCCCTCGGGAAAAAAATTAAAAACGCCCCGTAAATAACCGCGCCGATTCTTCGTCGTCCTTTTTTCCTCTCCGAAATTACGTCACCCCTCCACGGTCGCGAGGACAGCCCTCTGAAGGTTTAAGGGGGTTGACGTTCCGATGGACGTTCCGCTCCCCACGCTTGTGTGCGCGAAGCCCCGCGGCGAAAAGATTAAAAGTGAAAAGGAACGAACGCAGGTGCGCATTTTTCTCTCCCATTCGTGACGACGAATGCACCTCCGGTCCGCGGTGCGGCCGAGCGTTTCTCCTTCCCTTTCTAAGCAACAGATGACTCATAAAACAAGCTGCGGTGTGAAATGGCGCACGAGGGAAACAAACAGCTGAGGCGTGAAAAAACGCGCAGTCGGCACTGCGTCGGCGAACTCCCCGACACGCACCCATTTTTTTCTGCCTGCCGCATCTTTCCTCCTACGCTTTCCATATATTTTTCTCTCTCCCTACCGCACACACGCTATTATGTCCCTCCCTTTCCCTTTTTCACTGACTGCCGCGGTTAACAATTAGTAAGAGCGGGCTTCGTGGGGATTGGGTTAGGAGGTGGCTAGAGTACCGGATTACCATCCCGAGGGCGTAGGTTCATATCCCGGGAGTGGCAGAGATTTTTTATTAGTATGCCGGTCTCAACCTTTGTGGTGTTCAGAGAGCACTTCTGACCTTAGCTGCCGGTCGTCTTCCCCGAATAGTTACTACTACAGCGAGAGCCGGCAGCCTCTCGATAACCTAGCGGCCCAGCGCTGTGAAACGGGGACAGCAGTGCGATTATTCAATCGGAGAGTGCAACTAATGCTCCCCTCAGTTGGCCAAGGCTCGATTCCATAACTTCAAGTCGTAACGTAATCGATTGAAATGGGGTCATTTTTTTCAAATCCGCTCGCCTCTCGGAAATTAGGTCCGAATAACAGGAGACGAGGAGCGACAACAAAACTGCCTTATCACTCGAAACGAACTGGCCGACCACTCAAGAAGGATAGAGATAAAAGCTTGGCACTTCCGCTGTCCCCGGTAGTCAGGTTGTTAACGCTTTTCTGCCAATTCAGAGTCAGAGGTTCGAATCCCTTTAAGAATGCTGAGGTTTTCTTTGTATTAAGCGTAGGTTAAATTTTGTGGTATGTATATATATTTTGAATCCGGAGAAAACCTAAATTATAAAAAAAACTGGTACTTTACGGAGAGATTCTGGTCCAGTCGGCTATGGAGTGGAGGTCGGGAGTCCCCGAGCTTGACGGTCGCAATGAAAATTAAAGACGCATTCTTTTTACTTTCAAGATGTGGACGCTGATCCCACTTTATGTCTCAGTCAGAGAGAGAGAGAGAGTAAAAATCGCTTTAGGGATTTCGCGTTCTTGAGTACACCTTGAGTTCCGCAAAAAAAGTATTTTTCATAACGATAGCCAAATTATTACGTATCGCCGAGTTTCCGAGAAATTATTGGATAGATCTGTCACAATATTCTTATACAGGGATAATTAACAAGCAACTGCTTACAAACATACGCCTCTCTCAGTGATTCTGCGCTTAATAGCTGGGATCAGCTGAAAAAATGAGAAAAGTATGAAATAATTGTTATATTCGCAATGGTGAGCTTCTTCAAACGATGGAAAATCTTGCTACTCAATGAAGAGAAGAATGCAACCAATGAAGTGGATCTCAAAGTTAGGAGGCCTGATTCATGAGGAGATGTTTACGCCTGGCATATTCTCCGTACGCAACCGCCACACTGCTGGAACAACACAAACTAGAGGAAAAATACGGGAACTACTCGTTGACTCTAGGAAACACTCCGGCCCAACCTCCGGACTGGGTGGGTCCTCAGCTGTCAGCACTCGACGAAAGAAAAACTGGCGGTGTTCCGTAAAATTAACTCCTTCGACTTTCAATTTAATCCATTCCCGGCTTTTCGCCTCGCGGCGCGATGAAAGGCAAGTAATATCTCAGGGGTGAAAGGCAAGGGGTGGTGTGACGCAATTTGGCGCAATTGACGGGGACGTAAAGGGTGACGATTACTCAAAATGGGCTCGGCACTGCGCGATTTGGAGAAAGTTTAAAAGACGGGCGTGGCTGCCGAGTCGTAAATTTCGTTGGATTTGAGCTCCCGCGGAGAAATACGCAATCCGAGAATCCCTGTCGGCTTGCGTAAGAGTTAATCACGACGCGAGGATTTCGGTCCCGAGGTGGGGGAACAATGGCGATCGAAATTCGAGTTTCCTGCGTGAACTGATGCCCGTTGTAATTCGTGTGCCTCGACAGGGCGGAGCGAGTCGGGTGGAGTGAGATCGCGGGAAAAACACTTACTGTCATCAGAAACGCATTACATCGAGTGGCGCACGCGACAAAATTGGAGATTGCTTCTGGTTACCTTGGAGCACAGTTCTCACGCGGTGTCCGAGGCGTCGGCGGCTCGACTCACCGAAGCGATTCGCTCGCCAGTGAAAGCTCCTTGATTGTTTTTTTTTTTCTCCTTCCCGTGAAGAACCGTGAAGTGTTGGCGCGGATATTTGCTTGAGTCAACAGAGTTCTCTTTCGAGCGCGAACGACAAATAATTTGACCAAATCACTTTCAATTGTGTAAGAATTGTATTATGAGTAGAAACGGCGTATTCGCTCAAAGGGTGGGCCGCTGGCTGAAGGCCCCAGGTTAATATCCTTGAGGGTTATCTTTGGACACGTCCGGTTAAAATCGATCTGAGATTCTTTCCCAAAAAGGTCTAGTTACGAGATTTTTCTGGGAAACCACTGCACTTAACTACACTAAATAACTCTGGCGGCGCACGGTAGGGCGGCCTAACCCGCAAATTTCACTCGCCGTCGGACCTGTATTTGGCAGGCTCCAGTTTTTTGAACGCGGGTCTGAGTAAATGAATATGTTTGAATTAGCTCTGGGGACGCCAAGATCCTACCGACTTCATGCACCGATACATAGTTCTAAAGATGATTGCTTTTAGTGTTTTTCAGTTTTAATCGTCCGCGTGAACTTTAACAAACGTCCAAAGCTACCACTCAAAATTCCCTCCGCTCCGTAACTGTTTTATGTCCCGACAAACACTTCTGAAGTTCATTTTAAGAACCTGTCTCTGAAATGACATAGCAAAAATCTGAATTCCGTCAATTTGAACTATATTTCTACAAAATAATTTGTTTGCATACTACCAAATCCTGTTATCCTACATTATTCCTTTCAATTCATACCACACTTTAACACTTTCACTGCAGGCCCCAAGCATGAAATATGTTTGCCGTTAGCGGCAGTAATTTTCTTTGATGAATGCTGATTGATACTGCTGATTCCTTTGATGCATAGACTGTATTACCTAGAAAACCTAGAAACCGCTGTCCTTTTGACAAAGTTCAGATTGCAACGGAGGAGTGGGAAGTAGGTAAATTGGAGGGCAATAGCTGGAAACGGTAAAACCGCGGCGCATTTCAAAAAGAGAAGACACAGGACGCACAGGTGTGTCCTTCGCTTATGAGGCTAGATTTAGGTGGACGCACCGGTGCGTCTTCCGCAGCGAAAGTGTTAAGTAATATGGTAAATTCTTCGCCAAAATGTCACCACTCTAAACACCACCAATCAATAATTGCACATGGGGTTAAGGCGGTCGAATCGGCAAAGTGTTATTTGACGAAAGTTAAATTCAAAGACATGTTCCATAAAAAGACAAGACATCCTTGTCTTCAAAGACAAGAATTCCATATTCGAGGCGGGATTTCAAACCGGTACCTTAGGGTAACCAGGACAGCAAATTACCTACCTGGCTAATGAGGTCGGTCTCATGCTTCGTATTAAGTTCTTCGCGCTCAGTCATTTGGGCTCATGATTCATCCTTGGCCTTCCTATGCAGCTCCTCCTCCCTCCAGTGAGGACAATTTCAAATGACTCTTCAAAAATGGAGGACTAGCCGCAACCATAATTTTCTCTCAGAATACTTCCATTTCCTCTTTGTCCGTGAGTTTCATGAATCAAACTTTGTAGGAATGACCAAGGAATTTTCCTAGAATTACTTAAACGAGGCCTTTCGCAATTGCATTGGCGGGAATGACCTATAATACCGACCTTCAGGAAGCAGATGTCCTGTTTCAAAGAATATTTTGCAAATTCCTCCAGAAAACTTACATTAACGGGGCCATGTTATTCATCCGGAGTACAATTTCTGATTGATTCTGGTATGCGTAGCAGTAGACTTCGATTTTTTCGATGCCCCAATGGTTAAGGTTATATCGCACCAGTGGACGTAGACGGTGTTTAACTTATCTTTAATCCTTAAACAAGCGTAACATCCGTGGCGAGATTCGAACCTGCGACCTCTGGGTTGCCAAGTTGGCGTATGGTATTCGTTTTTGAGTTGCATAGCATTCGAATATGACTTTTCTACATCTACATAATACCCTGCAAGCCACCATAAAGGTGTGTGGCAGGGGGTGAACTCTCACCAAACATGCACTACATATCATGCATCATGCACTTGTACATACATTTTGGATAATTGTACCAGAAATCTCACCTATTTAGCAACATCTGAAGCATGGAGCATGGGCGAAGGTATTTTTTTGCAAACGTGAGGGTCGCACTTCATTTTTAGGAGGAAATTTTGAAAATTACCCTGCTTCTCGAAATTGCTTTTCACCGGATATTTCGCCGTCTCCAGAATTCCTATCTTCCGTAATAGCAGTTGAGTGCATGGACTCCATCAATCAGCGATCCACCACCATGCCCACTGAACACACTCGGAGAGCAAGAATGTATTCTCTCATGAGTAGTCTACTCATGTTACCTAGCGAGCATCAACGGCTTATAGTCAGCTACCCCATAATCCTTCTTTTCATCTGCATCAACATAATACCCTGCAAGCCACCATAAAGGTGTGTGGCAGGGGGTGAATTCTCACCAAACATGTAGGTACTACATGTGCATGTGTCATGCATAAAAAAGGATTACTAATAATATACCAGTCTAAACTTCAATTTTTAAAGAGGATAAAAATAGCAAAGCAATATAATACTGTTAGGTCGGTTAGCTTAAAGTCCTAACCAACATGCAACTACCTATGCTATCCATTGATACACTCGTATTGGATATATTTACCGCTATTCATATCCCTAATTGTACGAGGAAAAAGACGAGGTACATCTGATAAACAACGACAATCTGAACTAAATCCGATGTTTTAACAGATTTGTTAGTTGAACGACCTCGTTTGACTGAAAAACGTGAACAATGAAAGAATGAAAATTGATCATCCAGAGATTATCTATTGTACCAGCAATCTCACTTACCTATTGTATTCTGAGGCCTTAGGACTGAGGACAGAGTTCTATCACCCTATGAGCCAGTTCTGCAGGGGATGAAACTTCATCAAGCAATGCAGAGCTGAATGCTACCATATAAAATATTCGGAATTATGAATCGATTAACCTCTTTCAATGGGTTTATCCTATTTTTTCAGTGTGGCATAGGGGATGTGAAGTTAAAAATCCATACGGGGTGCTATTCCAAAGATTAAACGCTAAGAAAAGTGCTTAACAAATACAGCAAAATATTCTACCTATTGAACTCTTTTTTATGATGACTCAATTTCTATTTTGATCGTTTATGGTAAGGAGAAATCCATCCAGAAGTTTATATATTTATTATATTACGCCTATAATCAAGTCGGTAGTGTTATGACGGATGAAATTCTTCTAAACAGCAGCATCAAGAATCTTCACTCTGGCTTTCGGCTTGATAGAATTAATTCTTCATCAGTCCCGCATCTTGATGACTACTTTCCTATGATCAGTTGATTATAGTCGACTCTATCATGGCTGAGTCAGTTCCACACTAATGTCCAAATGAGCCTGTTCCTGATGACCAATCTAATTTTATTCTCCATTAGCAGTTTTTTCGTTTCAATTTTCTGTAACTTCCGCTGGCCTGCTCACTCTCTGCCTCTCACAATGAGGTATTGAAAAAAAAACAATTTTTCATGCTGGTGTCATTTGAAATCTTATATAAAGGACCATGCAGTTAGTTAACTTTGGACAAGAGCATGAGAATGCCGAAACCTACTGAAAAAAAACGTCACGTGGTGTACGATATTTAAGGAGGTGGGTATGGACCGTATAAAAACGTACAACTGGCAAGGGATCAATTTCATGATAATTCCTCCGCTGCTTGGTCCACGCCAGCGCATACGAGCGGTAGTTAATAGCATCCTCAACCTCAGATACTAATCTCGACCATTATTTGCGTTGCGTGATCTCCTCTCAGCGTTCGATCGGCAGCAACTTTCCTTGGGTGTAACGAAACGGACTTAGCAATTTTTCACATCTTATAAGCGCCAGCACATCGCTCGTCCTTCGATCCGACGATTTACTAAAGCCAATAAGAATGATTACAACCAGCGAAATGATATTCGTTTACCATGACGAGTCACTCCGGTAACTGGTGTGGGATCGGCTTGACGACAGGACACGCGCGAGAGAGTCACATCCCCCCATGGAACCGGGATCACCTTCGAAAATTTCGTTAATCATCGCCTGTCTCATCACGAGGCTCCTCGAGGGCCCACATCTTTACGCAGCAGCGACGGAAGAGGGACAGACAGTGCGGCCGCAACTCATCCCGAAGTGCCTGCCATCATAAAGGACTCGCTCCCTCGCACGCAGGATCAAGTTACACGCAATCACCCACCAAGCGCAGCGAAGGGATTTTTACGAGGACGAGAAGCCCTAGGGTTATTGGGAGGATGGGGGGAAAGAGGAGTGAATGTTTGGGAAGGGAGATTTAAGTGGAAAGGGTGGGAAGTGGAAGAGCGAGTGGGGGTGAGGGGGAGGAAGTGCGGAGTGATTTAAAAAGGGGGAAAGGAAAACAGGAACATATTACGACACGGCGGGGGGACATGTTTAGAGAGAGAGAGAGAAGGATGACAAAATGGATGAAGGAAGCATAGTGGAAGAGGCGACGGAAGAGAAGGGAAACGTTGGAACAAAGAAAGACGGGTTTGGAAGGGAAGAAGAATTCCAAAACTACAAGGGACTCCTTGTACTCAGTTCTCGACTTAATTGGATAAGGGAAATAATGCTGGGAATGGAAGCAATAAAAATTAATGCGTAGGCTTGTGTTACGACTGAACCTCAATGATGTCTTTTCAAGGAGAACGATGTACATCCTCTGATTTATTCGTGAGTAGTTTGTTTTAGGAGTGAAGACCGTCAACAGAGCTCATTTTCTCCATTAAGGAATCGAGGGTTGTTGAGCAGTCAGAATTTTTGGGGAATGGTAGTGAGAGACATCCGTCGGCATGAGCTTACGTTTGAGAAAAAGCAGTAAGGGGTCCATATTCTGAGATGACACCCGACGTATGATACGTACAATTAAATAGGACCGGTATATCACCGGACAAACCTGTCACCGATGAGGTATGAATTTGGGCACTCGTTATGGGACGCCAGCAACTCTTTATCCAGCACACCAACCCGATCCACCTGATTTATTCGCCCGGTAAATTCCTATAGATCAATCCACCCACGAAATGGGGACATAAGTAAAACAGAGCAAAAGTAGGATCGCGACGCACAAAGAAAATTAATATAACGATGAATATAGGGTGACTATATTTGAACACAACAGGATTACTATAAGACGAAATAGATATCCTAACTCACGTATTTGCATATACTTATCACGTCTCATTAAATTCTTGAATAGCCAAGCTAAGATTTTTAAGTATAGTTTTGAATAGCTCGTAGACCACACCTTAGATTCGATATCTGACCCCTCCGCTCATCTGAATGATGAGTGTAATTATTGCATTACGTGTTGAATCAATCATATTGGACCGATAGAGATATTGTCCGGAATGCAGACGAAACTCACATACAACGAAATGATCCACGCTGGAGCAACCTGCATACTCTGATTCACACAATAGTTATTTTAGTTGCTCTGCAAAATTCAAGACACAATATTTATAAAGTCCGTTTACAGCGTATTACCGTTGGGAAACATCGTCGATTCACTTTTAGGTCCCGAATGATATCACTAGACAGACTGATATAGTTTTTGAGAACCAAACTGTCATAAAACATCACGCTGACTTAATGACCACGTTAAGTTACGGTTAACGCAAACTGAATATTATAAAATCGGGCCTTGGAAAAATATTACCTTGGTTAACTTATGAAATACTTCTCTAGAAAATTATGATTAAGTATTAAGATAGTTTTCAACCTAATTCCATTGGATAACTACGGAAGGTGGTTGAATTTTCTCAGCAAATTAAGGTACCTACTCGCTGCCTGAAACACCAAAACCTGGCTAAGAATTCTATACAAATTTGAAAACTATTATTTTGTGTAGAGCAAAGACACTGATAAATTTAAAACACTACATCATGTCTGTCGCGGCTAGTAAAACAACAAATTATAAGCAAATCTCATATGTGTTTGTTGCCAAACAAAACAAGTCGCAGCATTTCACTTCCAGGCCCCCAATGACGAGGTCATCCCGCAAATCATAGAAAAATTCAAAATATATAATTCAGTGTAATATCGAATCAACACTTCAATCTATGTAGTCAAGATGGAATCGAATTTACGGTTTTAAGACCAGCCATTATAAACGCAAACCCATGCGATACGGCAGTGACAATGAAAACCATTAAAAATCCACGAGTTTTACCCATAATGGGTTCCTTAACATTTCAACATAATGAGCGCTTGTAGGAAATGTGTAAAAGATCATGAATGTCAGATCGTTAACATGGCTAAGATTCAATGACATGACACAAACGCACAAAGACTCGACTCCATGCAAAAAGAGATTATAAAAAGTCCGCGTTTCAATTTATGTGGAGCAATGCCGTTTGATATCGACTGGTTTAAAAATAATTTTTTGAAGATGGCAGTTCTTGTCGAATGGGTACAAAATCTTGATATTCTATGAGGATGGATTCGTCAGGCTTTTGGTGTTATCCTTCCAACCGTTGAAAGAATGCCCTTGCGCTTTCAGATGCAAGCGACGTAAGGTGACGAGTATCGGTTTGAATGAGTGTCCATATAGCGATCCCGCGCTCGGACATGGCCATTATCTGTGTGGGTCAATGATTGTGAATTTACGACAACCGATTTCATAACTGTCTCAGCTGCTGCGACGCGTCATTTTCTTCTTGCTCAACTGATTATTTTCTCGATGCAACGGTCAGCGGCGGCTCTATTCTTGCGCAGAAACCGAGAAAGATGACGTTTAAAGATAATTCATACTGTACTATGCTATACAGTGAGTGAATATTGCTTGCCATTTTGTGAACTACGACTGCTATGCTGCATTTGACATTCCGGTTTCATGGGGAGAAACGGTCTTCTCGATCTATCGCTAAAAACCGTCATGTGTTCCTTGGTCAGCATAAATTCGGCAACGCCAATGTTTCTTTGAATGGCCTATACTACAACAACATTTCATCCCATCTCACCCTGCTCCTTCCCCATGCATAATTTGTCGAAGACAGCCAACTACCCCTTATTTAAAATTTTTCGTTGAGTTAGTTAAAAAAAAATCGTCGATATCGTTGGATGGTGACCGACAGCAGAGGTCATTTGCACAATCTAGCATAGGTAGGTAATTGGGTACGATTCTCAGGGGATGTGTGTGGATCTCATTCTCATGTGTGTGGAATTGCTCTTTCCAATCTGATATGTATGCGTTGAACTTCTGTTCTGGGGCCAGTCTAATTAACTGAGGAGAGATAAGAATGGGCACTGTGAAAGTAAATACCAAGCACTGAAAATTAAGGGAAGAGATTTGTAGCATATCGGCACCGACAAGGGCAACGCTGATTTGTTTCAAGGTACGCTGCACTAGAGTTACACGGTACATTAGAAGCAAATTTCTGGCTAGGTGCCTGATCGGTAAGGACCTACTCGTAACAAAGGTGAGTGAAATGCCTGAATGCACGCGAGAGGATAAATAATCAAGAAGGTGACGATTTAGAGGCTGGAAGCAAAGTTATATACTAGGATCACCGTTATTCACATTTCTCATTTGTGATTGAATTTTCTAGAAGGAGCGTTATAAAGAGACAAAAACTTTCTTTGAGTTATCCCAAGCTTAGCCTCAATCTAACAAAAAAAACAACTGGTCCATTGTCATAAGGAGTCAATGGAGGACCGATGGGACTTATTCGAAAGCGATGGCAAACTTCCAAGTCCCTTCGTGGGTGCCTCGCATGGCTGTGGTAGAGAGGAGAGAGCCAATATCGCTGTCGATAGACACACTGGTCGCGGTGTGACGCGAAGGAAAAAATATCCAGCTCAAACAGAATCGCCCCAATTTGAGGACGATGTCACCCGTCGGCCCCGTCTCGGATCCCCCGATGATGTGCAAACACAAATCCATCGCCGATAGATTCGTGAGAGCCGATCGATTGGCGGGACGTCCGGCTTCCGCTTGCAGCGAAGCGCCACCACTCTGAGCTTCCTCCCGAGCCAGACAGCCCGAAGTCACACGAAGAAAGACAGCGCGTTGCACTGACTTTATCCAATCTTGATTTAGAACCAAATTCAGGCACCTTCGCAGTCAGGACCTTCTAAATTTGGGCCTGAATTATGATTAGATAAAGTCCATGGAAAGTCCATGTAAGGGGAGATAAAAATTCGCGATAAACTTCTGCATATTCGGTTCATCATGGATGCTACAACTGTACGCGTACGTAAAGCTTGCAAGGTGTATCTTTTTTAAGAACAGCACTACTTCGACAAAAGTTTTTCGCAGGGTGAAATGTATCAATTATAGACATTCAGCTATAATCAGTTCATCAAATACTAGAAAAGTAAGCAGGAGGAAGAGTGATCTGTCGCGTCAAAACCGTCGACAATGACAAAGTTACAAGCGCATCCAACCACAAATCATGATTATGCTGACAAGGAATTTTGCCATCTTTCTTTTGCTCTGCCCTCGTCATCTGAATTGTTTACCTCCTATTAAATACATAAGTAGGTACTCTCAGAAAACCAGATAACAGTTGAAGATGGCTCACATGATATTTACCACATGGATGGACATTCCCACTTTCTATACCGCTTCGACTCCATTTATACATTCAAATGGCACGAAGTAATTATATAAAAATGAGCGGCGACCGTCTGTGCGTTAGCTATGGAGTGTGGAAACAACGCAGGTGAAAGAGGGTGAAGGTAGTGAACCAATTGGTGTGACAGGTGGGGAGACGGTAGTGAACCAATTGGTGTGACAGGTGGGGAGACGGTGTGGAGGTATTACCCAAGAATAATGCCTCAAGTCTTGAAGAGTAAGACATTTTTAAACTTTCATTTCTCTGCAGTAAAATTTCTCTTCGAAGAGAATAAAAGCTTAACGGGTCGTTACGACGTAAATCTCTTCCATTTAAGTCGTTAAACTGCTATTGATGCTGCGCTGAATCAGGATTTACAAGCCGTGAAAGACTTGATTGGATGCATTCATGGCAAAGTCTTCACCATCCATATTTAATGCGAGGAATACCGCTTCAATGGACTAGTCAGAAAAAATATGTTGCCCGTCTTTCAAGCAAAACTCCTAAGGATCGTGTGAAACTTCCGGGTGACCAGTACAGAATACGGGAGTCGAGGTGAAATATTTGTATGACATGGATCAAGCATCCTTCATTGTGATCCTAGAAAGCGCTGACTCCTGAGTGAGGCGCCTCAGGAAGAAAATGCGTCAATCCGGACGACCTTAGCGCTGAAATGGCAACACTGTCCACGAGCCACGCTCCATTCCGGCAACACTCTCATATCGCTCCTCTCGCTCATCACCTCCTCTCTCTCCCTCATCATCCTTTCTCTCCTCCGGCCTCCTCTCAATTTCGCCCGACCACTCCGAGGGAAGTCGCCCATCCACCCACCGAAGACACAATCTCTCTCTCCCCTCCTCCCCAGGGGAAGTCTCTCCACTCCCTCACACCACCCCGCCCCTCCCTCCCGAACCACCACACACAATGCACTCTCGGCTCCATCACCACGGAGACGGCACGGGCCTCCCGTCCCCTCGCGGCTAGCGGACATCCCGGACACCCCACCCCCTCTCTCTTTCTCTCCCCCCCCCTCCACACACACACACGCCGTAACGTTACGGGACTACGTCAAGCCCGCCCGAGCCGGGAGTTTCGCAAAGGGTTTGGGGAGGAGGGGACAAGGGAGAAAGAGAGAGATCGGATCTGTTTGTTCGGCGATTTTATACCAATTAGGGGCTTAGGCGCACCCCTCGGCACTTCCTCCACCCTTCCCACCATCAGCCACCACCCTTCCGCCGACGACTCCCCGACACAAGCTTTTTGCTCGGGGGGGCGTTGGAGCTTGTGTGGTGGGGGGAAGACTCCCACTATAACAGGGCACGGCTTGGACGTCTTCGGGTAGCACAGAAGAAGGCGCGGGGAGGAGAGCGGCTCTGAAAAAGGAAGGTCTGAGATTGAGGAATGGGAGGGAGCTCATCGAGCTCATCCTCAGGGGCGCATAGTCTCGCGGGAAAGAGTCCTCGAAGGGGCGAAAGATGACGTCCGAGCGCCCTTGTTCCTCCGCGGGAAGGGGGATGGGGTTGGATTGGCGGATCAAAGATTCCGGGATTCGCGTTTCCCCATCCACATCGGAGGGCGATTTTGAGTGAAGAGTCTTTCATTACCGCTACAGGGAGAAAATCCTCCTTTCTTCCCTTTCATATTTTCCTGTCATCATTCCACCCCAAATTTCATTGACATTAAAATATAACCACAGTAACGACTATTCGCACCAACGCAATATGTTTGACCAAAGACTATATGCCGACTGTACTGGTGAACAACAAGGTCCAGTAAGACCACATAATACAAGAGAGGCGTCACTTTAAAGTAGTGGTAGTAGTTATGAGGTTAGGCGACCGACAACTGAGGTCAGTTACATACCGGCAAGTGATGTGACCCTATTATCTAGCATGTCTCCATGTAGTACCCTAGTTGCATGTCAATAGTGCATGTTTGGTGATTTTCACCCCCGGCCACACACCCTCGTGGTGGCACGCAGGGTATTACGTAGATGTTGATGTAAATATGACAGAGGTAGAGTTAGGGATGTTTCTAGGAGTGAAACCTGCCACCACCATCATCTTTCTCCCACAGAGTGCCCATCGATCAAAAGTTTCTCGTCCTGCCTGACGGACGGAATGCTGAACTTGAATTGAAGTGCTCCCAAAATAATATTCAAATGGGGACCGGTTTACTGCTGTAAAATGTCTACCATTGGTGAGACTCGAACCCGGTCCCTCGACTCTTCTACTTCTTGCCTGGCACTACGGCGCCCTCGACGCGGAAAACCTGTTTTCTAGACACCACACTAACTCGTTGGAAACGTATTGCGCCCATGCGAAGTATTTTTAATTGCTTAAACTCACGGCGGCGAGAGGAGGGGAGAGTACATTTTTGGATTAATGTTATTTCCTGTTTTTTTGATTAGGGAGTTTTGAAACTCTCTCGGTTAGCAAAATAGTGGCATTTTCCTTCCTTCTCCTCCATAGTTTTGTACTTTTTTCATTTTCTCCCCGGACATTTACTAAGGTTTTCATTAGATACAAATGGTCAGATTTTTCCGATTATATTGTCTCTCTGATGTACGTAAGACTAAATATGACGACAATTCTCTCTTTTGAGTCGGCCATTAGGTCAGATGTCATTCGGCCAACGGGCTTTTCATCGGAGACTCGCAAGCTTTAGTTTTGCATTCTCTCCTATAGCATTCTCATTCCTTTGCGCCGGAAAGGCTTTCCTCCTTATATGCATTCTTTTGTACTTGGCACATATTGCGTGCCCCTTGGTCCCCCTCGAGGAAAATTGCCTCCGCTATGAAACAAGGACATTTTGAACGTCTATTCTGTCGTATTACAGAAGGCGAGTTAAGTGTTGAGTTCTCGAATATATCACCGAGAAGATCGTGTAGGATGTTGTGACTGGTGTACTGGCCTCAACCCATAGAGCCCGAGCTTGAATCCGAGAAGTGACCGAAGTCTCTTAAAGGAATTCCGGTCCCTTCCTGAATACCGCGTTGAGAGAGCTTCGAGTGTAGTAATTTGTCCGCCGAGACGCATGGCGACCTTCGTTGTGAGTGGGGTAATGCATCACTCTTCGCCTTAGTTACAAATTCAACGACAATGCAGATTCTTACAAGCTCTGGTGATATTCTCAACCAATTGGGCGACGCCCATTAAGTTTTTCCCAATGCGTCGTAGAAAGACATGGTCACAACACGATGTGCATTCACTGGATAATAAAATCATTAACTGCGATTCCTCCTCTCACAGTTAAAAATCGATTTTATCTCGTTAATGACAAGCAAAAGATCTACCGTGTTTGAAGTGCAAGGCTTCGTCTCCAGTCCATGTGAAATTTCTCGGTGTCTATACGTAATGCTTTGATAAGGGGCCATCCATATTTTACGTAACGCTGATTTTCCACTTTTTCAACTTCCCCTATAACAATCTGTAACATTCTCTAAGAATCCTCCCCTCCCCGCAAAAAAGAGTGCCAATGACCACTTCCTACTTGGTGAATGATGAAATAAACATTATTTATATACTTCATTTATTTATCAGTTTTCTTTTGTTATTTACTACCAATTATTTGCATCTTGATAGTGAATCGTGACACTTTCCCGATCTCTCTCCCACTTTTAAACCATATAAGGACAAGTACGGCCATCGATCCAAGGAGCATACCACACTGGTTTTATAAGGAACACGCAGCAGTGTCAAAGGAAATAATTTACCTACTTGTGAGCAATTAGGGCCAATCCTTGCACTGAATGTAAGATAAAATTCTCTCTCGCCAATAGGTAGATGGAAAGAATTCGGAACTACCCAAGAAAGGGCATTAATGCCTCTTCTTTACTGACTTCAGCCTAAACAGTAACGAACCTTAAAGCTTGATCAACGAGTTACCTATAGGTAACTTTAAATATAGTGACCTTTAGCTCAAGCGAATTGTATCCAACATTGACTCAATGAATACCTTGGAATGATTCTACAGACATATTATGCATTGAAGCATGTAAAAAGAAAAAAGTATTGCTATGGACCAAAATATAAACTGCTTCCTTGACTATTATCTCCCCCATTGCATCACAAACTGAAGCAATTCTATTCCCCACGCCATTCGATTAGGGTCGACGGTTGCAAACAGGGTCTGCCTTGCTTCTTCACGCCCTTCCCTTGGAGTAAAATGCATTGAATGAGTAAGTTACAATACTTAAAGTCGAAATCACAGAGATTGCAGAGTGAATGATGTGGCAGGAATGGAAAGGATTTGAAAGTTAGAGGTGAAAGGGATTCAAACACTTCAGAGATGAAAGAAGCCACGAGCGTTACAAATTGGCATCATAAATAGAAATGACTAAAAGTGCCCGGAGAAGGTGAGGAATTTAAGGACAGTGTGGAATAAATTAGCAAAGCAGAGCCGGCTTCTGGTCTTGCAATCAATGATTAATTAGTATTAAATGCCGGAAATAGGTCTAATTCTTTACATTTAAGGAATATACCAGTTAGGTAAAGTTAGAAAGAGAAAAAAATTTTTAGATCACGCGCGCGGAAAGGTGAAGAGACACTCCACCCACTGCCTTATCGTAGTATCCCCCAGCAACTTGTTCACTACACCTACCATGCCTAATATCTACTTCTCCATTCATCTTCAGCATCCTATTCATCTCACATTCCTCAATCTACTCTACTCCTACACCCTAAACGCCTCTAATAGTCTGTATTCAGTGAAGACTCTTCACCCTTCTCGTCCACTCTTCCTCATTCGCTGGAATGATTCTCTAAATTTCTGGTACTTCAATATTTCAGGAATTATGACATATATCTTCCAAAATACTACCAAAAACTGTCCCATCTGCCCTGTTAATTGCCCTTCCATGGTTATTCTAGCAGTATCTATATAATCAGCCCAGTTTTAGTGTTTTTGTTTCTTAATCTACATATATCTTTCGCACAAATTCTAGGAAGTATCCATCATCATCATCATGGGTCAACAATCCTAGGATTGGTTTGACGCAGCCCTCCACTCGATTATTCTATCGGCCAACCTCTTCATACTGACGTAACTCCTCTCTTTTACATCCTTCACAACCTGGTCTGTATATCTCATACGAGGCCTGCCTTTTCCAATTTTCCCGTTCACTTTTCCCTCGACGATTGTCATCAGGCCATCGTGTCTCAAGATATGGCCGATTAAGTTGTTTAGTCTTATTTTTAGAGTTTTCAGCAGACTTCTCTTTTCTCCCACTCTTCTTAGGACTTCTTCATTTGTCACTCGTCCGAACCATTTAATCTTCATAATTCTTCTGTAACACCACATTTCGAATGCTGAAGTATCCATAATATCAAAAATTCCTTAGCTCACTGGCTCCATAAAATAAAACTCAAGTAACTCAAGTATCAAGTATCCATGACATTTGGATATCCTCAAATCTTACCTTCTTTTCAACCCTCCTCCTATATTTATTCCTAAATCAAAACTTCCGAACAATTTCATCGAAAAATATGTTAAAAACTGAGGTGACATGGGTAATCCTCTCCTATTCCATGCCCTATCAGTGACCTCTCGGGTTTTGCTTAATTGTTACGGTACCATAGACAAATTCCACCGACCGAATTTGTACCATCTTAGAAAAATTCTAGCCACATACAAATCTCGGATCAGTCTTCTCTCAAATCTCGTATTTCCATGTAATATCTAGGGTCAGCGCTATCGCCATTGAAATTTCAGTCCCAATTGAAATTTCGCCAATTTACCAGCAAATCCAGTCTATCGAATATCATCTCTTCGAGAAAAACAAAACACACAAAAATATCGCATTTACATTCATGATTCCTCTCTACCAACGTCATCATTACCATAATATGAACACTAATTTCCCTAACCTTCCGATACACACACTAATTTACCCCCAGAGGTCATTTGCTTTATCTTTCAGCCATTAACGAACGATCTTAAGTATCACTTCCGCAGACAGAATTGAACTTATCGTTTTAAAGTATTCGTTGCCGGTGTACCTCCATTTCGAGATGGGTACCAAAATGGCTTGAATGACATTCATCGGTCAAACTTCTTCCTCGTATATCCTGCATATAACAAATCCATTAAATCTGTTCTCCTTTCCTAAATCCTCCAGTAGTTCATCCGTCATAGTTTTTATTCTCACTGATTTTCTCGCCCTTTGTGTTTTCTGTATCACGCTGTTTAGTATTTCTAGACTAATTTTATTCTATTCTACATCGCATTTTTACGTCTCCAAAAGCACCGGCCTGCTATCCTTCTCATACAGTTCCTCCACTTGCTCCATTCACCGAGCCTGAATCTCTCACGGTTCGATCATTACAATTAAGTATTTGACTTCCAATGGCCAAATAAATTTAATTTTGTGTCTTTCCGGAATTGTATTTCAAGGATATATTAAGTAAGTCAATCCTGTTCAAAAATAAAATTTAAAATGAGCAACTTTAATTAGCAAAACCACTACTGATCAGGCATCGCTTTCCATTGTCTAGGTAGAAAATACTGTAGTAGTACCAGCCTGAAATGTTCGGAATCTGTGGCTACATGTTCAAGTAAAATGAGGACAGTAGTAATTCAATGTATTTAGAGAAATAAATCGTGAAACCAAGACGGTCGCCTTGCAACCATAGATTTTGAGGAAGGGTGTGATTACTGTATCTGTTTGGGGGCAAGATTTCTCTTTGAAGTAGAATAGTTCATAAGGGAACATAAATATCCATGTTCGATTTTCAAGAGGAAGTAAACCTATTCTTTTATTATTTAAATTAAATAAAGAGGTACATTTTAAGCACCAAGCGCAAAGTTCTGAGGTCTTTTCTGGAACATTAGTACTTTATTATTTTTTATTTCAGAATGTTAGTACCCGAATGACGCCCTTCTTGCGGTAATAATTGTATTCTTTGCAACGGTTATAGCAAATTATCGAATACCTTCTGTTCTCACGAAAGCGCTCCCACTCTTAATTATTGGGCTGCATAGATTAAGTCTCCCGACTTTCAAATTTCAAAAGGTACTGACTGTCAGCAGGACTGACATTAAAATATTAATCGCGTCTTATGAAGCCGAGCGCTTAGTAGCCGTGCATAGCAGAGTACGACCCGCGGTTAGATAGATTCACAAGTATTGGACGTCTCTTTGAGTTTCCAGTACAATCATGCTTTAATAATCGCGTAGAGGTGATTGCCTGTCAACTTCAAGGATCTTCGCAGGTTACCTAAGACAGTGCATATCACCAATCTTTGAGGCCCAACCCCACCGGGAAGCGTGGGGTTGAGGAGCGGTCGACTTAGGAAGAAATATTTGGACATAAAAGCTCATCCTATCAGTATGCATTGCATTGAGTTACCGTATCGATCAGCGAAATTAACCATCATGTTTGCTTTGTTACTTGAGAGAGTACCGCTTGGGACAACCGGTGCTCCATTTTTGAGTCCCCAAGGCATATTACTTTCGTCCGCAACTACATCGTACTCTCTCTCTTTCATACAAGTAAATAGCGAGAATGTTCCAGGATAGAAAGCTAAAATTCAAATTAAACGATTTCCTTACCTGTCAGATGTAAGTATGAGTAAATGAATTCACTTAGTAAAATTTCGCATACTTTTATTAAAACCACCTATGTTTCGACTTATACAGTCATTATCCAGATATTCTGATAGTAGATAGATAGATAGGACCAAGGACCTTGATAATGACTGTATAAGTCGAAACCTAGGTCGGTTTTAATAAAAGTCTGTGGAATTAAACTAAGTGAACTCATTTACGTTATCAGTATGTGGTTCCACGAAGTCAAGCCTAGCAATTTGTTACATGTAAGTATGAGAGTATTGAAATTGCGATAGGGCCAGATTTTTCATGTGACCAACAAAGAGCGTTTGCCAAATATTCCTCGAAATTGAAGGAGCCCGGACGCTACCATCAAGTCAGTACTAGGAACGCTGCTCTGGTGACTAGGTAACACGCCGCCATAGCAACTCAAAGGTTGCGGATTCGAATCTCGCTTAGGTCTGCTATGTTCGACTTTGGATGAAGTTTTGTTAGACGATACGATATAATTTTAAAATATCGTAAACACCTAAGTCCTAAAACCTTCCTTGACTCCTTTAATCGAAGAATCTCGCGAGGGTTATAAAGCGAGCGAGTCGTTCATTTGCAAGAATGCGTCCCATAAATCTTTAAATCCGCAACCCAAATTCAAAATGTCTTCAAGAAACAAGTTGGATTTCACTATTATTACAAAAGAGAGCATATTTCAAAACGTATGTGTGAATCAGACCCCAAGTAATTTCCATCAGGTGAAAACCATTCTTAAGATTCATATGCCTTTCCTCCAACTCACGTGCCAACTAATCATTTAGCTTTTCACAACTTGGATGTAAAGAACTGCAACGTTATGAAGGGTATCGAGATGTTGGAGATCGTGAGTAGCAAGCATCCTCGTGACCAAGGTCCCGGGACCTTGCTCGTGACACTGGGCTCATTGTCAGATTAAATTTTTATACAGCCGATGCACCTCCATCATTGAGTGAATTACCGTTTATCGTATGAAGCTACCCTGAATGATCTTTGCATGATTAAAAGACTATTAGACCATACATATAAGTACGTATTGATGATCCAAAGACTGTCGAATAATTATGCTTTTTAAATATATCGTCCGGAAAATTCAGTCAGCTAACATATTTTGCGTGAACTTAGATTCAATCCGTCAATTTCCAGAAACGTTTTCACGCCAATGCCTTTCCCCTTTAAAATTCTCGGCAGCACGTTCTTCACAACTGAAACTTCAGCAGGGAAATGTTACATCAAACTGCCGCAATATTTCACATTTATAAGCACATGTACGCCTAGATTCACGGGTACCCAGAATGAGGTCACTGCCTCACAACCCCACTTCGATAAAAATCCGCGCGCATCACTTACGGGGTGTGCCCTACCATCCTCTCTCTTTCTTTACAGTTCTCTAATAATGGAATCCTGACAGCAAGATCGTTTTTCAACGTCAGTCAGGGATGTTTTCCCTACTCGGCACTCTTCAGAATCACTCGGCACACTCTCTACACTCTATTGGTAGCGGCACGCGGCCCCCTTAAAGGACCGCCGTCGGAAGAACGCACGCTGGGAACTTACCCCCCATTGGCCCATTGTTCCATTACGCGAAAATTAATTCGGCTGTTGAGAGAGAATTGATCTGCCTCCAGCCGAGATCTATGTCTATGCCACTTGTACGCACTCTATCGAGCATGAGAGGAATCATTTCATCCAGCTTTGGAGATACGCGGGCTGACAAAAGCTCACGCTACCCTCTAGTAGAAAAGTCAGTTAACTACATGATACAATTAGCAGCTGTCTTCATGACAGAATGCTAATAAATAACATTGTATTGAAATAAATCCGACTGCCCTATTGAATACTATTATTTTATAGTATAAAGATTCTGAACACCTCTTTAAATACACACATTTCCACAAACACACAATATTATCGGAAACGCTTTAAAAAATTGTATGGAATGCATCAATGTTCATGTGCGTATACCAAATCATGTAATGGATTAATACGCATTGTTATTTAAAAAGAGTACAGTAATCGGAATATTTCAATATACATTTCTGGCTGTGAAACATGGGTGAATAATTACGCATGAAATATAAACCATGACGTCTTTCATATACTATATACTAAACTTACACATATCACCTTTGCTACGGTTGGCGATTTGAAGTGCTTCCTCTTCTCCTGCCTTGCCTCGAATTTCTCTCGTGAGAACCGTTGGAAATCATCCAACAGATGGGAACTAATACATATTGCTCTTAATCTGGAATACAAAAGTAAATGTTCACTCACCATTTCATTCTCACTGTCAGCAGGATCCCGAAGGCTAATTTTCAGAATCTTCGAGTAGCCCGCCAATTCCTCTAAAGGCTACACCGCCAATCCCGCCAATTTTCGGAATAATGAAAACAGCATCACCATAGACGGTAACACATTGCGTTTGAATTGTGCAATACAAACCCTGTATTTTACTTCCACCGGTTAAGCGCTATTAATGCAATTACAGTCACCTTGGCAGTCACGCCGAAAAAATCCATTCGAATGGAATAAATGACAAGAGTTATAAGGTCTATGTACATAAGTTATGAACTAAACTTCACGCATCGGTAACCTTCACGCCAGATCAAATTAAAGAGAACGAAGCCTAAAGTATAACTTCTAAAAATAGCAAAAAATAGTAACTTTTCCAGGATTCTAACTTCATTAGGATAAAACTAAACTGAAAGAAAGGAATATGTATCAAACCAATCCACTGGCGTGAGATGTTCGAAACATGAGAAAACAACAAAAGCAAATCGTAATGGCCATGAATTATACTCCTTATTAGGACATTAATCCCATGCCGTTTTTGCGCCTGGCAACCCATAGATGCACCGAGATGACGCCCTTTGCGGCAACATCTAATCATTTCTGATTGGCGCTTCCAATTCATACAATTAATGGTTAAAGCTAAAATATTTTCGGTATAAGATACTTGTTTGACTAAGAACTTTGTCATGGAAAGCCCTCTTAATATTTCCCGTGAAACTGAAAAGGAAGCGCTATTATACCAACGTACACATTTCACTAGTCACAATCCTGTTTCACCAATCTATTTTAATGCAATCCCATAAATTATTATTCTTAATAGTTCTTGCCTGTCAATTATATTCATATCTTCTGACCTATTCTTTTTCTACTTCATTGTCTTTACCCCTAAGTCTCATTTACTCTTAAGTTTTGATGGATTATCTCGCCAATTATTCTTCCCCTACACTTCAAGCCACTATTCAATCTTACCCAAGTCCATTGTTAAGCTTCTTCTGTGTGCTCTCTTCTTGACTCAGGTTTGCATTCTAACGCCGAATTTAATTTCACATTAGTTTCTACATTTAATTTCACAGCCATACCTGTATTGAAAAAGAAAAAAAGGACGTTGCTGTACCCACCAAAAGTAGGATGAAGCAGCAGAAGAGTAAACCGAGTGTACAAGTATATTTGTCACAGAGAAGTGATTACAGATATTCTCAAAGAAATCGAACTGATTTCTACGTCCTATTGGTTTGTTATCATCATCAATCATTAGATTGGTGACATGTTGATTTTCCGTTCAGCTTATCTCTTCATATTTATGTAACTTTTCACTTTTACATCCTTTACTACCTGCTCTATATGTCTCATATGATGCCTTCTTTTGCCATCCCTGGTGAAAATATCCTGTGTACGCTTGCTGCACAGCTTACAATTTTCATAAGTACACAGAGGACATGACTGGGAAAATATATATGCTTCGATTTGCTTGCCTGCATTCACTTACTGCACTAATTATAATCACAAAACCTGCCCTTTGACCTAAATGTTGTTGTCAAAATGGACTAATCACAATTCTGTTTTTTTGCAATTTTTTTTTCTAATCCCCTCTAAAATGTTAGTTAGAGATAAAACATCACCTCCAAAATTAATGTCCCAATGTTCACAGTTCCATATGATGCCACATGCAATATAACTATTCTGCCGTTAAAAAAATTAAACATGTTGCACGCTTCCTGCACATTCAAATGTCCAAATTCACACTTCCTGCATGCTTCCCTAACACTTACTGTGCAGGATATTTTCACCAGGGATTCTCTCCACTCATTTGTCCCTCGACTAGTATCTTCATGAGGCCATCATATCTCAAGATACGGCCGAGTAAAGTGTAGTCTTCTTTTTAAAGTTTTCAACAGATTTATCTTTTTTTCCCACTCTTCTTCGACTTTTTCATTAGTTGCTCAGTCAACCAATTTTATCTTAATCATTCTTCAGCGGCGCCACATTTTTAAATGCTTCCAGCTTCTTTTCATCAACCATCAAAAAAATATAAACAATCACAGATTAGATTCTTATATAATTTTAAGATTCAGCTAAACACTGATAAAATGTAATTTAGCCTAAATAGATAAAAACAGATTAATATGCCTGTTCATTCACTAGGACTGAATTATTTTTGACTTTCCAGTGAATTAAAATCATGCACACTGACTGTTCAGTCACTGGTTGGAGACATTTTTGTTCATTCACTGGTATTAAGTAAGCCTAGAAGTACTTCAACTTAATAGTGAATTATTTGAATGTTTCTTTTATTTAAATCATATATGTCTTAAGTAAAACTTATAAGTGTATAAAAAGTAAAGATTTGAAGATGTTACCAAGTGTTTAGCATGTCTAGGTGTCTTAGGTTAGGGGTGTTCAGTAACTGGATTTTAGAATTACTGAAAACCCAGTGAATGAACTCCTGTTCATTCACTGAGGATTTTCTCTTTTGTTAGAATAAGCTTCTAAATACTGTTTTTTTCTAATGGGTAAGCTATACTATTCATGAGAATACCAGTGAATGAACAAAAAGGTCTCCAACCAGTGACTGAACAGTCAGTGTGCATGATGTTAATTCACTGGAAAGTCAAAAATAATTCAGTCCTAGTGAATGAACAGGCATATTAATCTGTTTTTATCTATTTAGGCTAAATCTACATTTTATCAGTGTTGAGCTGAATCTTAAAATTATACAAGAATCTAATCTGTGATTGTTTATATTTTTTAGATGGCTGATGAAGAGCAGGGTGTTCCTGTTGACGCGTTAGGTGAGCCAACCAAGAAAAAATATGAAAGGTTTCGATACACTGAAAAAGACCTGGAAAGTGCTTTGGAAGCTGTAAGAACTGAAAGACTGAGCTTGAACAACGCTGCTCTTCAGTATAACACACCGAAAGCACAACATATATAACATCCACAAAGGTAAAACTTTTGAGGGGAGAAGAATGGGGCCTACCCCCCATACTGACAAAAGACGAAGAAATTAATTTACAGAATTTGATTATTGGAAAGGCCAAGATTGGCTTTTCAATGCACAAGGATGACGTAAAAGATGCCGTGTGCAAAGTAATGAAGGAAACCATAAGAAAAAATCCTTTCATTGACGACCGGCCCGGGGACAAATGGGTGGCATTATTTTTAAAGCGGCATCCTGTAATAACAGAGAGAAACGCTGAGACCATTTATAAAGGCAAGGCTAGCGTTACAGAACCAAATATCCGTGAATGGTTTAGAGACTTAGAAGACTAACTCCGGGATGAAGAATGTTACGATATACTTTCAGATAGAGACCGGATATTCAATGCAGATGAGACAGGAGTTGAATGCTGCCCCAAAACTGGGAAGTTGCTAGGGCCTAAAAACTACAAGGATTTCTACAATATAGCCCCGGGAAAAGAGAAAGAAAGTATTACAGGTTTAGCCAACTTTTCAGCCAGTGGGAAGAAAGTGCCCCCAATGGTTGTTTTGCCTTACAAAAGGATTCCGAGGGATATAGCTGAAGCCCTTCTGACTATTTCATAGGAAGAAGAAGTGATTCCAGTTGGGTGGTGGCACCAACGTTTTATGAATATATTGCAAATTGTTTCTACACATGGTTAGTAGAAGACAAAATTAGAATACCGGTCTTGCTGCTGCTTGATGGCCATAAATCTTACATCAACTTGGAGCTCAGCAAGTTTTGTTCTGAGAAAAGAATTTTAGTGTTTGGCTTGTTGCCAAATGCTACTAACATATTACAACCATGCGATGTTGGCGTTTTTCGTCCCCTAAAAGCATCATGGAAAAATGCAGTTCGTAAGTGGAAACTGGAACAAGGTAATGCTAAAACCTTAAGTAAAGCAAACTTTTGTCCAGTATTTGAAAAAGCTTTCAATGAATCTATTGACGCAACAAAGATTCAAAATGCCTTCAAAAAAAGTGGAATTTTCCCTTTTAATGTTCACAGTGTGGACTTTAATAAATGCATACAGAACAGGCATAATGAAGTAAGAGCAAGCCAGAGGAAACAGCAAAAAATTCAGTTTTCTTCTATCAATTGGAATCTGAAATTCCAAAAGAAACATTGGAATATTTTGAAGTGACATTAGTTGATGAGGAAAAATTGCAAGACATCAGAGATCCAGTGTTGTTTTCCATATGAAGGAAATATAAAGGTCTAGAAAAAGAAAGAAAAAGCAACAGGGCTACGTCAGATGCTGGGGAAAAAGGAGAAGAAGAGAATCAAAACTCTAACGTTTTAGAAATTTCTGTTACAGATGGTTATGAGTGTAACGCTCCAGCATCACTCAATGTTGAAAAGGCTTCTAATGGGATCTCACACATATGTGATGAGCCTAAAACTGTGTCTGAACCTGGTCCTTCCTCAGCAGTAATGCTAGAAGAAGAGCCTGCACCCCGGTCCACAAACAAAGAAGCTGGAGTTCGAGCTGCAGAAGAAATTTAGAAGGAGCATCTTCATTGGCCTGAAGTTGGATGACTTAAAGACAACCCAAAATGAGAAAAATGCCCTTTGAAATCACTTCAAAAAAAATGGCAGGAGATCACCCAAGCAGAGAAGGAAGAAAAAGAAACAAAAGAACAAATAAAGAAGAGGAAAAGAGAAGAAAGAGATGCTAAGAGGAATGGAAAGATAAAAGATCTTAAAACAAAAAAGTAACAACGAAGAAAAAGTCAGAAACACAAGAATATGAAGAAGAGACATCATCTGAAGATACTGATGAAATATCATTACATGACTCAGATGATAGCATTCACAATTTAGAAGACCTTCTCAGCTATAGTCAATCACAAAGATCATATTCTGAGGATGATAGTGAAGGGGACACAACAACAGACTGGGGCGATATAAAAATGAATCAAACTTATGTAATAATAGAGTATGAGGGGGAGTATTTTCCTGGCCTTGTAAAACAAAAAAACCCAAATAAATTGGAAGTAAGCACTTTGAGTATGTGCGGCACACAAGGGGGGCTTAACTGGAAATGGCCTGTGCCTGAAGACAAAATTTGGTATCATAAAAAACAAGTTAAAGAAATAATCAAGACACCACAACTTGCATCTACAGGCACCTACTGTAACTGCAACATCGTCTATTGTGTCAGGGGTGTATTATATACCAGAAATTAGGAATACAGAAAAAACAGCTGGGTTTAATAATATGGACTTCCCACTTATTGAAATTATTGAATATGTACATAATATTTTTTAAGTAATTGTAAATATTATTGCTATAAAGTTGACATTGTAGGTGACTAACACTTGAACAGTTATAGTTATGTGTAGGTTTTTATATACTTATATTCTAATTAGCTTAAGATAACTAAGTGATTGAAAGATGATAATCATGTTTGTTATAATAAGATCGGTTACCATGTTCATTTACTTGGCATTTGTGAAGGATTTTTTTAAAAAATTAAATAAAATATCATAATTAATTTACAAAGCAACATAATTTTTTACCTGACATTCCCATTCATCAATAGTCCCAGGAATATATCACATTTGTCAAAATAACCCTAAATAAATATTTTAGGATTTTTTTACATCGTTCACTGCCTTAACCGTTCATTCATTGGTCGGGTTACCCTACACAATGACAAACACATTGTCATTTAAATTGGACCAGAGGAGAGTACAAAAATATGCAATTATTTCATTCTATAGTGTTTCACATAAAAATACTTAATGCAGTATAATTCCATGAAACAGACTGCATGCACAGTAAAGAAATGTGTAATAGGAATCTTGTGTAAAAAAACAGCAAAACAAAACATCAGACTGCCAATTAGAGTATCAAAATGCATGCATCAATAAATGTAACCATTTAGTCTTTGCATATCATTTATTAATTAAAAAATTACAATGTGAGATCAATCACAAGTGACAAGACTATAATTAAAAGTAACAAAAACTCTTGACTACATTGAACCACTTAGGTGCAGAACCAAGAGGCACAGCAACTTGGCTCGATAAATTAAAAATTCCATACAATGTTTTGATAGTTGCATAAGGCTTAACCTTGCATAACCTGTGAAACAAAAAATAAATAAAAATTCGTAACAACAAACATACTTTGTATCAGATATCTCAGTCCTCTTTGTAAAAGCTCATTTCGATGAATTACATTTAATAATACTGTTCTAAGAGTACAATCATCTCAAGCATCTATAATTTAACCAAAATATGTAAAAGCATCACATGTTTACCGCAATGCATTCAATAATATTCATCAATGGAAATAAATTAAGAGGCTAAGTCTACAAAGATCACGAAGTGCAAATATAAGTTAGCCAAAACTGATATGTACTAACCATTAGGTCGTTTACATGGCATTAATTTAAGATTATTACCTTCACACAAAAATACCAGTTTTTAA
Source organism: Platycnemis pennipes (assembly GCA_933228895.1). NCBI lineage: Eukaryota > Metazoa > Arthropoda > Insecta > Odonata > Platycnemididae > Platycnemis > Platycnemis pennipes. The sequence continues at coordinate 97,056,774 of OW121848.1, read as the reverse complement.
TACACAGTTTTGCAAAAATAGACTATTGAAAGATAATCATTCACTGATATTATTTTAAAAGTAAATCTTTCCTTTGCTTATCAAGAAGCTCCTCAAGATGAGAACATTTCCTTAAAGCTGCTTCATACTTTGATTTCAGTTGGTTAGCTGATTGTTCTTTCTTTGCAATAGCAATCTCCACCCTGATATTTAAAGAACAAAATTAAAATTCAAAACAATCATTAAAATCCAACATAAAAAAAGAAACAATAGACATCTGATGAGAATGTTACCAAAATGCCAATACATATGACTTCTTAATAATTCTACAGCAAAAGTTTTAAGATACTTTTTAGAAGAGTGCAATCTACAATTGGAAATGGACAAGAGTGCCATTGGCAGGCCGTTTGAAAATGTAATACACAAATGACAAAAACTTCTCATGCAATTTGGTAGCCCTAAAATGGGTGGCTTGCATTAGCTCTACTGAGCCAAAGATTTACAACAGTATTATCTGATTATCTGTATTCATGCAAGAATTTCAGACAGTACATGCAGTTTCATTGCCATATTTGAGATCACAACCTTCTTTAATCTTTCATATCCTTGAAAGAGGGGTCGTGTTGGCCTAGTGGGTAGAGCACTGAGCTATGGACCGGAGGGTCCCGGGTTCAAATCTCAGGAAAGAACCTATCTGGACACCCCCATCTAAAATCCTGGTGATTCAATTTTCTGAGTTTTCAGAACTTTTTAGAACTGTAGGAAATCGCAGGTGGCCCAGGGAAAGGAACTGGCCTCCCTACCCTGAATGCGTGAATTTCACACGCCATTGGCTTATCAGGGGGTGAGCTCTACTCTCACCTATGAAAACCAACCTTCAGGTTGAATCACTGAGTGAGTGATCCTTGAAAGGGGCCATGTTGACAACTTAGATAACTTGGCTACTGCTAATTTGTACACAGCTAAGTTTAATGAAACCATTTTATAAGCATCTTATCATAGATGAAGAGATCTGAGGGACTCAGTGATCGGAAGAAGAGAGTTTGAGAGAGAAGTGAACGAAAGGATGGTGGTAGAAGGGCAGTAAGCTGAAGACAATGAGTCTCAAAGAGTTGAAGTCTTTGAGAAGTTACATGCATAGCTGATTCAGCAGAGTATTTGCCTGGGGAAACAATTAGCAAAACAATGCGTTATCTGTTGAGAGCTTTGTTATGAAGCAATTCTATTTTTCTGCAAAAGGGAGAGAGGTTGATTAAGATGAAGTGAGAAGGAAGTACAGAGTCTGTTTAGACAATGATTAGGAGAATTTACTATTGAAGAATGCAGGAAAAGTTTGCATTGTAAAAGGTGAAATGACACTGCTGTTGGTACAGGAGAAGAGAGAGAGAGAGATATATTATGGAGACATTTGAGTGGGATAGTTGGAGCATGTTTCGCCTCACTCTTGATTGCATGGAGTAGGAGTGGTTTTGTTTAGAATTGAGAGTTTTCATGAGAGGGTTGGTGATTTCGAGTATAGCCTGGTAGCCTGGCAGGACAGTTGTGTGTGACAGATGGATGCATTTGAAAATGTTGGCCGCAGTATAAGGACTTTTAAAGATAAGGAAAAGGTTTTTGAGGATGGATTAAAAGACTGGATTCCAAGAAAGTAGGTGGAGCTAATGGAAAGGGTGTGGTTGTGTTTAATGGACAGACGGATTTATATGAATGGGAATTTTTTTAAGATTAATTCATTCACAACAAAATTGGAGATTTTGTTTGAGAAAGGAGTATAGAATGTTAAGTGGACATTTATCACAGAAGTTTGTTTTACAGATTCAACAGCGTGAAAGACTGGCAAGAAATACTGGGCTAAGAATAAGTGTTGTGGGATATTTGGATATTAAGTACCAGATAAAGAGGACTTTTAGAGTTAGAGGTGGAGAGACAAGCATTCTAAGTATACAGATATACTTTGGGCCAAACACCACCAAAATCATGTGCATATAGATCTATTTGCCCATGATTTTAGTGATAGGGGAAGCGGTTTAAGAGAGAAGTTCAAGGTAGAGGAAGGTTTCTTCAGTATAAGAGAGTAAGGAATCCACAATCATTGTAAAATGCTGAGATTCTTTTCATTGAGAAAGTTGGGACCATTGGGATGAAACTATGAACCTACCCAGGTGATTAAGTTTATGGATTTTGGAAATAATACAGAAAATGGTTGAAAAATGAGTGGAAGAGGATGGAGACAATAACATGCAATTAAGCCTACTGGGGAAATAATTCAGTAATGGAGAAACCATCAAACATGCCAGTCACTGTAGAAGCAAATTATTTAGCTTCTCAGAATGTTGGATATGGACATACCTTATCAATATAATCATCAAAGGAAATGCAAGACACAACAACATAGCAGTGAGCACTCTGTTGTTGTTACAGGCCTCTAAGCTGCCTCCGGGGAGTTTGGTAGAGGGTAAATCAAAAATTATATGACTATGGATAGAATCTATATCATAGATAGGATGACTTAAGTAAAATGACTGCTGAACATCTTGTACTCACTACAATCACACAAGATTTATTTAATAAGTGATTTAAATCATGCATCAAGAATTCAAAGAGACAGCATGTCAATATATAGTAAATTGCTAGTAAAATCAAAACAAGAAGGCCCATGTTAAGCTATATCACATTTGTCACATGAGAACATGCTTTAAGTTATCACGTCAAAGAAATATGGAATCAATACATATTTAGAAAAATCATTTTAGCGAACTAACTGATTCAATTTGTTTCTTTAAGTAGGCCAAAAATTACCATGTTTTCATTGTTACTTTAAGTGGGCCAAAAATTACCATGTTTTCAAAGTACTGGTTATCAGTAAATGTAAATATTTCACTGAGAGCCAGAATGGTAATCAGAATTTCTATCCTAAGTTAGTTGTACAAAAAGGAAGCCCTCAGGCTTGACTTGGTGGAACCGCATGATGTAGCAAAGAGAGAAACCACTTTGTAAGATTCCACAAAATTTTTATTGTAACACCGACCTAGGTTTCAAAGATGATTGGTATACAATCAAAACCTAGGTTGGTGTTAGTTGTACATCCATCTAGAAGTTTTAAATTATGTGACCCATTTAGTAAGGCCTCTAGCCCAATGAACCTCCATGCAAAGAGGACCTTCACTTAAAGACCCTGAGGGCTGGTACTGGGACCTTTCTAAAAATAAAGCATGCAAAACATTTCCTTTCAGTAAATATCTATCACTTACACCCACCCAAATAGGAAGACTTTTAACTAATAGCATTACTTTCTAAGAGAAACAATGGATATTGATTCAGCTAATTTTATTCTAGTTTGAAAGATTAATGTGTACCATGTCAAGTCAATCTTGCAAGAATCAAGGACTTTATGTACTGCATGCATCTTTAGATGGTACTACAAGCTCAGTGGGAATTATATATGTCCCATGGAAATAAATGGTAGCATCATAAGACAGTGGATTGTATGAAACCTTAACCACTTCAACTCATGTCCCCAGTGGTCGAGGTCAAAAAATTCTTAGAGATGGATCAGAATAGAAGGGAAAGGAAATAAAAGGGGACCCTTTATGTAATTTTCTTAGCATTGCCCAGAGGAGATAGGTCAAGAGGGGTCTCACCTCCAACCTCTCAGCTCCTCAGGAGCTTGAGGTCATCTAACCAATCCAAAGTTTGTTCCTTTAAGATCAATGATTTCTCCACTTCAGGCAAATACACATTACTACAATTTTATAAGCCTTGACAGCTACTATGAAAATCATGGTGCCTTCAAGGTGAAATAATCTTTACATTTAATATTTTCTCGTATAAATTTAAAGATTCATATTATAGGGTACCTGGTAGAGAGATGATTACCACCTCTCAAATGTATTTCCATTATGAACCTCTGTAAGACTAATTTTGCAGGGCCTAACCACGTTGAATCACTAGTTACCATCAGATCACCGAAGTTATGCAACATTGGGCCAGAATTGAGGTAGGATGGGTGACCCTTGTCCATACCTCTACCACGGTGCTCTTGTCCCTAGTCTGCGAGTGGCGGGCAGGTTAAATGTCGGTTGGCACAATGGATCTAAAGAGGTCTAACTGGCAGGGGGGCTCCAAAAAGGCCCCCACCAACCCCTTCAATTTACAAGACCAATTTTCCTTTTTGTGGGCCCCAGTAACCACTTAGTCTTCTGACACATGATCTTTCCTGGGGTAAACACATACGTGAAATAATGGGTCAAGCGAAACTGGGATTCTTCAAAAGAGTACTGGGTAAATGTGACGATCATGTACGAGAAATCAGCTACTTTTCCCTTGTAAGACCTCATTTGGAATATGCTGCCAGTGTATGGGATCCCTACGAAATCGGTCTAAATAACGAACTTGAGCGTGTGCAGCGAAGATTGGCAAGATTTGTAAAGGGCCGGTATGATAACCTTATTAGCGTAACCAGTCTATTAAATGAATTAAATTGGGAATCATTGTCAGATCGCAGGTTGAAATTAAGACTTTATCTCATAAACAAATTCCAAGACCATATTTTCAGTGATGATGTTAAAAATATTTTGCGGACCCCAACTTACTATGGTAGACTGGACCATAATCACAAAATTAGAGAAATAGATTGCCGAACTGACAGATTCAAAATGTCCTTTTTTCCTCATACTATTAGGGATATGAATAACAGTAAATATATCCAGTATGAGTGTAGCAATGGATAACATTGGTAGCTGCATGTTGGTATAAGGACTTATAGCTAACCCAACTAACGGCATGTTTTTGCATGTATGTTTTGCTATTTTTATCTTTTTTAAATAGCGTAGTTTTGAACAGTACCTATACAAGTACTAATCCTTTTTTTATGCATGATATGCAGTGCATGTTTGGTGAGAGTTCACCCCCTGCCACACACCTTTATGGTGGCTTGCAGGGTATTATGTAGATGTAGTTCAGAGATTTTTGTATGAAGATGAATCAATTAGTTAAGCTACATACATACTACTAAGTTCAGAGGTCCTACTAGTGAAATAAATCACCTCTAATTAAATTAATTTTGAGTAACCCTTTTACTTCCAGCCCCTTGTAGGTGAACTACGAGAAAACTGCCAAGCACATTTCTATGAATTTTGTAAAATTATCAATTTTCAATTACTTCAAACACTTAATTTTAATTCATGAAATATGCATTTATCTCAATGTTAACGATATTCTTCAGGTTAAGGAGGATGAAATCATTTGTGCTCTCCCTGATTTGAAGGAAATATAATACATATATATAATGAAAATGTAATGATGTAATGTAAGTCACAGGCAGCTTTTGCACAATGAGAGAGTGTTGAATAATCAGCCCACTGGCAGTAAAAGTGTTAATACATACTAGGAATGGGAAATTCGAATCCTCAAATCCCTCGAATAATGTTTTTTCCCCCAAATCTTTGAATCCACTGGGTTTCACCTCAAATCCAAATCCTTAAAAATCCGAGTCACTTACTCCTCACCAGACAAAATTCCTAGCATTCCTTTCAATTCAACTTTACTGCCACCACCTGTGATCAAAAATCGAAAGTATGGTTCTAGAGCCCTGTTGGCCATTGGCACTCGGTGACATGACAGGGCACTCTGTATCATGCAGGATGAAAGAAAACCGGAGATCAATCATTCACGGGAGCATAAAGGAATTCGCCATCGCAAAACAACCATCCTCCGGAGGTCCAGGCGGAGTATATAAATTTTACTGGAAAATGCATAGGAAATAGCAAAGAAACTTCGCTACTACACAAGATTGACATGGGAAACGGTTGAAATAGAGAATCGTCCTGGAACTTGAACTGTGATAACAGCATTAATCTCATCTCCACACGAAATAGATTCTTTTGACTGCAACCCAAGGGAAAGTCCTCCAAAACACCCTCGGCCCAGGCTGACTCATCACCTTTTGACGTGACTGGGGAAATCCTCGATGAGAAACAATACCATATAAGGATAAGAATGGTAAGGGAGGGGGCATGTCTAACCTAAATATTATTATTAGTCTAAATAATAATATCTAGCCTCACCATTATTTTAACCCTGATGATTCGGACCGCAGTGGACACGAAACTTTGGATAACCAATCTCCACACAAAACAGCTCTTTAAAGAGATAACTGGAAACATATGCAGCACATGGCATGGGCACAAGCTTGCGCTCATGACGTTCGTTATTTGCATTACAATGAAAAAAATTTCCGCCATATTTTCCGCCCAATGGGTCACATGTACATTTTCAACATTCCGGGCATTACTGTAAGTAATGCCCGGAATGGGCATTACTTACAGTACGAGGGGGCTGGTAGATTTTACCATAGTTCATGCGCTTCTTGTTGCTTTCATGTTTTTCTCCCACTTCTGTTACTCTGAGTACAGCACTCAGAGAGACTCTTCAGCATGGCTAGCATTATTTGTGATAAAATGAGAAATCTGCATGATCCGGAATGTGTTAAAATAATTTTTCTAAATTAAAAAGTTAAAGCAACAAAATGTTTAAACATGTAGTTGGAGTGTTTAATTCAATAGTGTGTGTAAAATTAATATTAGAATTCCGAATAAAATATATGATTAAGGAGAAAATAAAGATTTGGCTTTGAAATTATACTTGGGATTCAAGGACAGGGTAAAATTTAGGATTAATGTTTAAAATGGGAGTTGGATTCAAGATTCAGATTCGAGAAAAACTGGATTTGACCCATCTCTAGTAAATACAATTCTTAATAACATCACTTTTTTACCAAATAAATCTGGTAAAATGAAAATTACATTTTGTTTAATAATAATAAATGGTCATCAGTCAGTAATTTGACCTCAGAAAACAATGTGTGATTAACCATTTCCCATCAGTTATTAATTTCTTGAAAGGGTAGAGAAATACATACTTTCATATTACTTTTCAAGTTAAACGCATGCAAAAAAAATATAGAAATATCACCCATTGAGTAAAGTTTAAGGGGGGAGAGAGTAATGACAGAGGCATGACAATCTGCAGATTGAGCTAAATAAAAACAATAATTAACTGTGATATCACATGCAAAAACCAATGAATCATGATACAACCTACCTAATTAATACCTAGCCAATAACGCGTAATGGGAAGAACTAGTGCTTTTCTACAATAAAAATAATAAGGTGGCACTAAAAAACATATAAGTCAAAGTGATTCAAGGCAGAGAAGAAGCATGTGAAATAATTCATAAATAGTATGACACTCTACAAAAAAGAATCATATACCAATTGAAAATCAGACCACAGTAGAATAAGAGTCACTAATACCGGATACTTGAGGTTGTTGCTGGAGATCAAATGGACAGGCAAACAAGAAACAGGGAAATTACAAAGAATTAGAAGCAGAAACACTACATGAACCACTGGATAGATAAGACAAGAATATTATCAAATAAGAGAATATAACCACAATTGAATAACCAAGACATCTCTCATTTAATCAATATTTGGATAGAAATGCCACACCAGATTTAAATTTGTATTAAATCATTGTGAACAATACCTTTACCATCATCATGGGCTATTCACCTCTGAATGCCTTGCAGCAGCTACCATATCCATTTAGTAACTAGACAATTTTCACTTCCTCATATACCCTAAACAGCCTGCCGTGTGAACGATGGTGAAATTCAAATCAATTGCCATGCGAAAAAATTCACCTGACATGGAATTGAACCACGGACCTTTGGCTTTCCGGGCCACTGCGAAGACCACTACACTACCCAGGACTTTTGGGTCTGGGTCAAAGGTCCGTGGTTCGATTCCCGTTCCAGGTGAATTTTTTCGCATGGTAATTAATGCGAGCCAAATGAGTGTTTATGGAGGAGAACTCGTCTTTTTACCATGCATTGAAATACTGTTTTTCTTACCTGGTTTAGGTTTACCTTGCATATGTTTTGTATTTATTTTTATCTTCTCCTTTGTATATTCAAAATGCATACGTATTTGATGAGGCTAGTACACTACTGTGTTTCATGTCCAATAAAAAATGATATGATATGATAGTCATTGCTTTTCTACATTAAATATTCACTGTATGCATTTTCCAAAAGATGTAATTCACTTTAAAACACTAAATCCATTGGAGTAGGCTTCTTGGAAACAAATACTCTCACTATGGGAGTCACGCCTCTTGGCTACAGAATAAGGTGGTCATAAACAGAGAATTACCCTGGTGAAAATATTGTAGAGGTAAGCGTATACGAACTGTCAACAAAGCAGAGATTTAACCCTAAACGACGCAAAGGGATGTGAACGAACCGTAACTAACCGTCTACAAAGTGAAATAAACCGTAAAATGGGACAAGGAAGCGTACAAATGAAGCGGACAGAAGCATTCATGATCCAGAAACATAGCGGATGGAAGTGTTCATGAGCTGGGCAAAAATATGTAGACTAGAGCATGCACTTTTATAGAGGAGCTGTATTTATGTAGCCAATCAATTGGTTAATACAAAACAAGTACTCTAGTTACCTTACATGGGTGCAGCTCAAACCCATAGTAATATTTCTCATACACAACTATCAACACTCTAGCCCTATCTTACCTATCCACCTATTTCCTCTTTCACCTATCTGCCTACAACTTTTCCCAAAGACAGAGTATATATTTCAAGTGTTGAAGGGAATGTTGGGAGGCCATATATATACAGCTACTGGATGGCATTAACACGATTGTGATAATTAACTTTACAAATAGATGGATACGGTTTTGCTCTCTTAAAATATTTTCACCTAAAATGTGCTGCTAAATATGAAAACAACTCTGCGATTTGATAAATCTGCTTTTCCAAAAAAATTTGCTTTGAACACCTAAGAAAATAGTCATAAATGTTGAAAACAAAAAGCTTACATGGAGCAGAAGCAGAGAGCACTGCTTCCGTATGTTTCGTGTATGCTATTTCAACAGTCGAAGAAGATTACACCAAGTGGCGTGAAGTGGAAGCAGAGAGCACCGCTTCTGTATGATTCATGTGTGATATTTCAATAATGAAAGAAGCGTACACCTAGCAGCATGAAGCAGAAGCGGAGAGAGTTTTTGAAAACAAAAAGCTTACATGGAGCAGCAGAGAGCACCGCTTCCGTACGTTTCATGTATGCTATTTCAACAGCAAAAGAAGTGTACACCAAACGTTGATTCCCTTAGGGAAGGGTGGTATGCCCTTCTAGACTGTTTGAGGAAGCGGAACATTTTTGGCAGGGTAGAGTTTTACACACTCTTCTGCATAGTGCTTTGATCAAAGGCGATAATGTCCACCTCTGCTCCCTGAATTCTTTTAGTTTCTTTTCTCCTACAAAACTGATCACTGCCATCACTTTCCATATAAATATTAACTTTATTATATATATATATTTTTCCATATAATTATTAAAATTTAAAATTTATTTCAGAAACTGAATATCCATGCCTGAGTGCATTTGCTCAAAAATTCTTTCCAAATTTAAATTCAAAGATGAGAAGCTGTCTTTTTCTAGCTTTTGTCAACATGCTGTGAGGATCAACAACTACTTTTGAATCAATATCAATTTTCAAAATAATATTTTTCTACTTTCCTCAGAATTATTTGTTCCATTATTCACCTCATAATTTTTTTTTGCATCATCAGGTTAACTGATCATTTTTGCATTAGCCTACCCTTAAATTTTCTACAGAGGATGGCTTATGACATTTTTACCACAATCTGCAATTCTCCATTAACATAGACATCAAGAATTGTATTGCAGAAAAGCACCTATAGGAAAAGCACTATGGTTAAGTTAACTTAGTACCATTTTTCAATTAAATTCTGAATTCTATTCTTCAAATATATTCAAGTAATTTGTTTTCCTTCTGTCTCTGAATACAATTATTCCCATGTACACCCACAAATAATTCAGTCGCAGATGTATGTAACACCTTCTATTATCTCAAATAGCCATTCTTTTCTTTTGCTTGTTATGACCATTACTTCTTAATTAGTAGACTTTCAATTTCCATCCAGATTAAACAAAATAACAAGGTGTTCTTTTTATGATTTGTTAAATGATTATGTACATGCAATTTAACTATTCAAAAATCTCCATAGAACATTTTGCATGTAGACTTGTGCAACAAGTATTCATTGGTTTTGTTGCTTTTCCCCCCATGATATTCTTTACTCTGCCATAGGAACTGTCTCCTCATAAACTCATCTGCAACATTGACCCCTCTCTTGAATGTCTATAATTGAAGTTCTACAACTTCAATTGAAATACTGGGGTGAGACCATGTGCATACATCGCATAAGATTAGACAGGTGAAAAATTTCATATATTTTATAATGACTATTCAATTACAATTACCATGTATTTATACTTCTTTCTTGAGAAAATACCAGAATTCAGTCATTAGGAGCTAAGAATTAAAACCACAAATACAATGTGAAACTGCTTTAAAGATAAATGCATGAGTTATAAACCAGTGAGAACAGGTTCGTGGATCCACGTGGAATCCACCTGAGTTAATGGATAATTGGTGCAGATGGAAATTTTCTCTATTTCCACCTATTACCCACTGTGGAAATTCTGTGGATATTTGGTGGAGGTGGAAATTTTCTCAATTTCCACTTATTACCTACCGTGGAAATTCAGTGGATATTATGTGGAAATAGAAATTCCTCTAACTGTGTAAACATCTCACTTTTATTTGAATATCCATCTCCAATAGTGCGCTTAGTGGTAAAGATCACTCTTTGAATGAATATTTTGGAATTCATCCTGTAAAGTGGCTAATTGTGTGAACGCTTGTTTGAATGACTGAATGGAAAATAGAACCTGTTCTAATTCCATTCAGACAAACAAACAATTTCATTCAGTTTATACAAGCGTTTGTACAAGAAATTGTATCTTGTAAAGCGGCCTTAAGAAATATTTACTCCACCACGATAATTTTTCTCCCCTTTCTGGTATTAAAAACATTGCTCTAAAGTATACTAATGCGATGTTAAAGATTTTCCGATAAATGCAACCCTTTTCTGCTTTTGAAATTCGAAGCATGTAATTTAGAGTTGAATGCTGGGAAACAACGGAACATCAATTGATGCATTATTTCACATTGAACGGCGTGAAACGGTTATGTGGTTGGTGATAATTGTATTATTAATTATCATAGTAATACATATTAGTATTTTACTCTGATGGAAGTCATCGGTTGAATCGTCAATCAGTGATATATACACCGCACTGCTATTATCAGAGCATCAATTGGTAAGTTTCATTCATTCTCTTATTAATAAGTGTGCCTACTGAACTCCTTTTACGCTTAAAATGTATTTCAAGCATTCGCGACATGCTGGATTTGGTAGCCAAACTTGTAAAAACAGTGCACGCTGAAAACATGAGCGATTCAGTTGAAATGGTCAAATTTTAAGTGTTTCAATTTAGGGTTTCAATTTTAAGTTTATATTTATATTCATCCTCCCTTGAATAATTGCCCCTTTATTCCAGTTTGTCGATTTTTTTATTACACACCACTCAAGAGAAGAGAGGTGGTTTTGAGGTATTAAATAACTACTATGTAAACATTTGAATATGCTGTCTAGTGCCCATAAACTTTAATAATGTTACAGTAGTATCTGTATTGTGAAGTATGTATGTGAATCCCATGTGGAAATGTGTTGAGTAGAGGTGGATTCCACGTTGCAATAACGTGGGACCCGCGTGGAAATAATATGGGATTCACGTGGAAATTATGTGGGACCAACATGGAAATTATGTGGGACTCATGTGGAAATGATCTGGGGACCCACGTGGATATTATGCGGGACCCACGTGGAAATGACGTGGGACCAATGTGGAAATTATGTGGGATCCACATGGAAATTATGTGGGACTCACATTGAAATGATGTGGAACCCACGTGGATATTATGCGAGACCCACGTGGAAATTATGTGGGACCCATGTGGAAATTAGTAGGTTAAAGGATTATGATGGAATCCACGTGGATTTCATGCGGAATCCACGTTGAATCAATGCGGATCCCACGTGGAAATTTGGCATCTTGGTGGAAATTTTGTGGATCTGGTGACCATATTCATGTGGATTCCACCTAAGATTTCCATGCACATTTCCAAGTGGTACCCGCATGGAATTCACCAAATTGTTCTCACTGGGAACCTAAATTTTTCATGCTATATCACACAATCAAAGATTTATTACATGTAGAAATGCACTCCTGCAGCTTTGCAACCAAGCTTTGATTCACTGCAGAATAACCATAACACACACATTATTTTTTGGACATGGTAAATATTCATTGTTTTACATTTGTGCATGGCCATGATGATAATAAAATGCTTAGGGTAAGGTGGGGTGGGTGATTCACTATAGTCTAGAAGATTGATCAATCAGAATGACACATACTTTAAATTAGAGTGGATGATTCCCAGAAATCCTCACTCATTATTCCTAAACCAATTAAGTCTACATGGAAAAACAAACTAAAGAAATGGAAGAATGGCTGAGGGATACTATTATACCTGACCTTTGGGTTATCAGTTGGGAGTTCCTAAAACCCATAATGCATTTGGCACATTAGCAACTGAGCAAATATACATAGAAAATGGAAGTGATGGTTGAAAAATTTTGAAATTCATATAAATGTATAGTACACACAAAGTGAATGAAATTGGTACACATTAAATGACAACTGAATATATGAAGGATAAGTTGATAAATATCTCACTAGAGTCATACCTTTTTTGGACCTGGATTAATTCATGTTCCCTCTCCTTTTGCACCTGAGCCAGTTCCATTTCTCGTCGCTCCCTTTCACCAATTACTTGAGCTTTTAATATGCCAACCTCTTCTCTAAGAGCTGCAACTCGAGCAGACCATTCCTCCACCACTAATTCCCTTATCTGACTCCTTTCCTCTTGTAAACAGGCAGTTAACTAAAGAATAAATGAAGAAGAAAAACAAGATTATATTATGGAAATTACCGAAAGCACCACAGATGTGGTAGGGACATTCATATTCTATTCTCCAAATTCTAAATACACTCTAAACCAAAGTGTTTTGGTAGATATATAAATCACAATAATGATAGTAAATCCTGTTAATAGTGAAGTTAAGGGGCCAACAATTTACTTAGTTAAAACCAAACTTTGTTAAATGCAGGTCAGTTTTTTCTAAGTTGAAAGTTGATGCTCTTGCTTTAATTTAGCAGTTAATATTCACTTAACTGGTTCAATGCAGTCCTCCATAACTTGCTGCAAAACAGCCGGGGGAGCATAAGGGAGGTCCCATATGAAAGCATCAACAATACCAAGCCACAATGAGAAACCAACTTTGTAGGGGTGTGATGCTTTCCTTTGACATCTATCACAGCAGAATGAGCAATTGTATCATTCAAAATCATTTTAAGTGAAGAAATTAGGCATTTTAAAGAATAAAATCGACCCACATAACCACAATACCATTTACTATTTCATTTCAATTCAAAGTAAAAAATAGTACAGACTGCTATGGCAAAAAAACATCTACAATAGGTACCAATGAAAAATTGTGGGAATGATTAAAAAGATTAATAGATGCTGCAATGACAAGAATGATGAGAGAGGGATATTTATACAATACTCCAGGATGTTATAACACACCAAACGCCAAACATATACATGCACTCATGATCCAAAACTTAAATTTTTTTTAATAAACTTCAAAATGGATAAATTATCTCACAGAAAAAAAATCCACCTTGACCAGGACTTAAACCTGGCTACTCCTCATTTTCAGCCTGGTTCTCTATCAATTAACCCTTATCCGGGCAAGGTGGGTCCAATGGACTGACTGCCATATATGTATTAAAATTCATAAAATGAGAATTATTCATTCAAAATCTTTGAATTTCCATAACTTTGTTATCACTTCATTAGTTTACCAGAAAAACTCAAATATTTTGGAAAATAAATCTTAGTTGGTGTTTTATAATATAATTGAAACTTTTCCAAACTTAACCAGGCAAGCCGTTGGACCCCGTTTACATGGAACTTATTCTATTATGTGTCCTTCATCATTTATGTTGTTATTCATCATCAGAACCTTTAATTGTAGCAACTATAGACATAGCATGCATCCTTTGAATTCTAGTAATGACATAATGTAGGGAGAGTGTGATTCCACGTAAATAAAATGTTCATTCTTCAGTCTGTAAAGTAAGGGGAGCCCCAAAAGCGAGAGAATAATTGACTCAACTGACGAGTTCTTAGAATCTATCCACAGAATTCAAAATGCTTACAAGATAATAGTGATAAATTCTCATGACGATGGGTTTTTTGAATTGTAATATTGGATTTTGGATCTGCTTTATCTTAGAAGCAGCTGTTGTAATGAATACAACTCCTGAAACAATACAAATGAAATGAGCACCAAGCAACTACTCACCGAATGACGAGTGAAGATTGACACACTGTGGGTAGGGTGAGCAATGAAAATGGGCACTCAGCAAGCATCTAGCGACCCATTCACATTGCTCGTCATTCAGCGAGCAGTTGTGTGGTGCTCGCCGGGGCACGGTGGAACTTGTAGGGGGACTTGTTGAGAGGCTGATAGACAGATAATCAGACGGTCGGTTAATTGAACGTCAGATAATTGCCTCTCCACTGTAAATTCCATCGGAAGCTATTCATATCATAGATTAACAGCCTACCATTTTTCCAGTGATTTCCACATAAGTAGTGTGGAAATCATTTAGACAGGTCTATGTATCCAATCATGCAAATATTCCACAAAGTGAGATTATTTGAGCCTAAGTTTTCGCAGCATCAGGGTGAAATACCACATCATTAGGGTGAAATATATCAGGGTATTTCACCCTGATGTTGCGTCCTATAATGGATGCGAAAGCTCAGATGACAAAGCTCCAAATGTGGTAGCTCCCAAAAGAGACAACTGGGAAGTGAGAGCATCATCATTTGATTATTTCACTTCTTAATATTATGCAGTTGGTGTGTCACCTTATGAGCAGCCTCTAACTCTTTCTCCAGTCTTGAAACAGCAGTTTTCAGAGAAGAATTTTCTTCCAGCAAAGCAGCGGACTGCGAGCGAATCTCGGCACATTGTTTCCTCTCCTTCTCTGCCTCTGCTTCTGCAATCTGCACTTGCTCATCACAACGCTCTCTCATACGTCTAAAAAGTACAACAGCACATACAATTACGAAAACATCACAACTCACCCTCAATTTGTACATGAAAATACCAAATGTGGAGTTTCATGGTGATTAGATCCAATCAGTTTGGTTCAAAGAGGAAATAATCTGAAGGAGAAGACAAAAAGAGAAAAACTGTATCAAATTTCTTGAAATGTTGCATTTGTTGAAAGTCTGTTGCATGCTCAGGTTGTCTTAGCATAAAATCAAAGATTTTTGTTGATTGATAAACTTAAAATTGTGAGTATGTTCAAGGGGAGTGAGTCGCAAAGTGAGATACTGAGTGAGTTTAGGTTGCCAAATTCTGATTTTTTTAAGATCATAAAAAGCAAAGATTCTATAAAGTCCGAGTGCTCTGAGGGACATGGAAATATTGAGAGGAACCAATCTGTTGAATTTCCTAGCCTGTTAAAGTGCCTGGAAAGTGGATTAAATAAGCCCTCAGAAACATTCCAATTGATGGATCATTACCGAAAGGAAAAATCAAAGACTTCACTGAAAAACTGAGAATGCGTATCTTTTCAGCACAATTACTTGTTTTAGCAGGTGTTAAGGATTCCCATTCAATGTTAATATAACAAGAAGGCTTGGATGGCTAGGGAAATGTTTAAAAAATGGCTGCAGGATGTTGATGGGAAAATGAAGAACAAAGGAAGAAAAATTGTGCTTTTCATTGACAACTGTTCTGCCCACACAATTTACCAACACATATGTGAAAGTAATTTTTTCCTTCCAATATCACTAGTAAGTTACAAGCACTGGATCAGGGTAACACTCAAATATTTAAATGCTATGTATCGTCGCAAAGTTGTCAAACATACCTTGACATGCCTGGAAAGAGCACTGATCCTGAGATAAATATACTTCTTGCTATGAAGTCTGCAAGGATAGTGTGGTATACAATAAGTGATGTCACTGTTAAGAATTGCTTCAAGAAAGCTGGGTTTTGGACCGGCACAGAAAATACAAGATTTCGAGTCAGAAGTTTAATGTTGAAGCTGTCAACGAGGAATGGGCCAAACTTGTGTCTCATGAAATGAGCATGCCCATACCAAACTTCAAAGATCTTGTAGGGGTTGACAACAATGTGCCAGTTGCCCGATAAAATATGGGCAACAATACAGTTGTGGACTGTGTGAGCACATCCATGGACAGAAAAGGCAATGAAGATGGAGATGATCACGCAAGTGGAAATGTGGGTATAGAAGAAAAGCTCTTTCCAAAGAAGCAAGAATCTATGAGTGTAAGAGATAGGGCACAGATTTTTTGAATGTTCAACGGATATTGATCAGTCAATTTAGAGATAAAATTTATGAGATTAAAAAACATGTACAAATTACCAAAATAGAAAAACAAAAAAAAACAGACAAAAACCAAATTATAGCATTGTTAAACAATACAAATGTTTAGATAATTACATAATGTTATTATTTCTTTATTCCCCATGTAGTCCGTGTCCTGTTTCCCGTTTTATTACACATACCTCAGTAAGTGACAGAAGTAGCTCCTGAACCTCCATAAGTGAGAAACTGGCAAAGTGAGAAATCTCTATAAAAACAAGAAAAAATTCCGTGCTCTCAAACTCTTATTTAACCAGGTTTAACTGCATGTGTATAAGTGGTATCTCAGTTGCCAATGTTTGAAGCAAGAAATTTTTTATGACAGCACATTTAAAATGTTGGTAAATTTGCACCATTAGAAGGGTGTAATTACCAGGGGAAAATGAGGGAAAAATAATTTATCCAGGGCAAATTTCTAATTGCTGCCATTCACCCAGGAAGAAAGGGAAAAGCTTAGAGTAAGGGTTTTAGACCCAAACTCAGAAGGAGACTGTCCTTACTAACAGGACTACAAGCAAGCTCCCAGTCTTTTTTGGCCTATCAAGCAGCCCACATACTAACACTATCACAGCATGAAATTTATCTTCACTGTTTAAAATAACAATAACTGAAAAAGCCACCAAGCTTCCAAAAGAATATCATAAAGTTATCACTCACAATTTTCAAGCAAAAGATAAGGCAATACCAAATTAGATAAAAATTAAATTTGCCCATAAAACTTCAGTCGCGTAATTGGTATTAAAGGTCTGAAGCTAGACTTCTCCTTTGGATTCAAGAAGATAACATGTAAATTGGAGGGGTGGGCGGAGGCCTTCTGGAGCCCCACTGGCACTTAGACCTCTTTAGATCCATTGTGCCAACCCACATTTAACCTGCCCGCCACATGCAGACAGGGGACAAGAACACCACGGTAGAGGTCAGTGGCAGATCTAGGTTTTGACCAAGGGGGGGGCTAACCGTGGGTCTGGGTAATTCCCCTCAGCCGAAGGGGGGTTCGTGGATTTTGGAAATTTGGGATTTTCAAGATTTAAAAACGGCGGTTTTAGGCTAATGCTTAGACAAAAAAAGACACTACTATGCACATGTAGTAGGTCGTTTTATTAGTAAAAGGTTTATGGTGGTCATTATGGGCCTAGATTGAAATACTGGTAATATTAATAATAAAAACTTATGATGATGCTTTATCTGTTTTTTACAGTTTGGCTTAATGATAAGGAACACAAATATAGACAAATCAATTTTATGATTAGATAAGTTCATTTGTTTATCTTACTAAATTTTTACGTTAAACAACAGTCAGGAAGTTAAAATAGGAAAAAACATTCAAAATGTAATTATAATTAATTTAAATTTGACTGCTTGTTGATCTTTGAACTAGAGATACTTTACAAATAAAGGGGGAATTTATAATGGGTGCTATAAAATAGTAAAAAAATTACTTCCGATTGAATACAGCGGTTTAATTTAAAAAGCAATAATGACATTCTTCACCTAGTTGTGGAAGCTGCGTAATTAATCATTTTCCCAGTTCTCTACACTCATCTGTCTATTCATAGCCTTGCTAAATATGCTGATTATTTCGTCTACTGGTATCTCCCTTTCTTGATAGGTTGGAGGGAATGAGGCCTTCAAGAGGAAGGACTCCACAGAAACCTCTGCTGAATCTTGCATCTACGAGGGCAGTTTTTTTTCCAACCTCCGATCGCACAGCATAAACGCCAGACGAGCGCTAGGTGGGTGGTATGCGAATTAGGCAACAGTGCATCACCCGTATCACATGCTTTATCACTGCCGAGCTTAAGTCGTCTGTCTGTTCTGAGTGGCAGCCACATAAATATTGCCGCCTCAATTGATTCTCCCGCCAAGTGCGAATTGCGCAGTGTTATTCGCTTCCTGCAAGCAGAAGGGAATAGTGCTCCACAAATTCATCGAAGAATGAGCCCAGTGTATGGAGAAAACTTTATGAGTGATGGTGTTGTGCGTGAATAGTGTCGAAAATTTAAAGACGGCCGAACTGATGTGCATGATGAAGGAGGTCAAGGATGCATGCTGACTCTGGAATTGTTTTGGTCCATGACAATGGCGCCCTCACAGTGCTGGTGTAAACCCGAACACTTCTTGAGCAATTTCATTGGGACGTTTTCGATCACCCACCACACAGTCCCGGCCTAGCACCATCTGACTTCCATCTTTTCCCTGAATTGAAGAAGTGGCTAGGAGTACAGCATTTCCAAACCAACGAGGAGCTTCAAGACAACGTCAAGACTCATTTCTATTCATTGGCGGCAACATTTTATGAAGAGGGTATTGTCAAGCTTGTCCGCAAGTACGACAAATGCCTCAATTGACAAGGTGCTTATGTGGAAAAGTAAACATAAGTGTGCATAACTTTTGGTAGTAAAAAAATGTTTAATATTCAATTTGTGTTTCATTTATGGCCAATCGGAGGTTGAAAAAAAAACTACCCTCGTATCTCTGAAATAAAATGATCCAAAAGAGGCAGGAAGACTGATCTGCTGAAATATTCTTCAGGATTTTCTGCGGGCGGGTTGATTCTGTTTCTTTGACGTATGCATGTTCTCAGTGTTGATATTTCAAACCCCAGCTCATCTGCAACTTGAAGGGAGTTTTCGTACAGACTTTTGAACTCAAGTTCGGCTTCGCGCCGAATATTTTTGAAGTTCTCCAAAATGTCAGTTACGTTAACTAAAGCAGACGAGATATCTTGCTTGGGGCTTTGCAACCGTTCACTTAGTCTTAAAGTTAAACCAAGGCAGTAGGCTGCAACTTCAAGGCCAACTACAAATTCGCTTTTTTTGATGGCGCAGGATAACATGTACGCTTCAGACGACACTTCTGGCGTTTTGTTGTCAATCAAATTTTCCAGTACTGTGACAACAGGTACAATTAACTCTTTAAAGATGATGACGCTATCATGTCTCTTGACCCATCGTGTAGAGTTTAGTGCCTTCAGTCTCTGTTTCTTTGATTCGCAGAAATTCATCTTTTCGAGAACATCGATAAGAGCATTTACTCGATGAGTGGAGGCCGATAGGGAGACAGAAACCGTACCAACCGTTCCCGTAACATTTCTTATTGCTGGGATTTCGCAACATTATGTGATGCACAAGTTCAAGGAGTGACTGAAGCAAGGAGTGTAAATTGCGAGTGGCTGTTGCTGCGATATTCGGGCTTGCATGCCGTGTAATTGTCCCGCCATATTTGATCCTCCGTCGTACCCTTGACCACATAGGTAATCATATGACAAGCCAAGTTTTGACATCTCTTCGTCTAACATTGATTTAATAGCCAAGCTCGTTGTTGATTTGAGCTCAATGAAGCCAATAAATTCCTCCTTTACTATGGATTTGTTCATATCAATGTATCGTACACGGAATGTAAGTTGCTCCTTCCTACTAACATCGGTAGTCTCGTCACATATTATGAAGAAATATTTGGCTTTTTTTTACATCTTCAACAATTTTCTAACGTAAAAAATCACCAATGCATTCTGTCACATCATTTTGGATGGTTTTGCTAATAAGTGTGTTGTTGCATTTGCATGTCGAAAGATGCCATTTTAAGTCTTCGTCGCCTGCATCTATTCTAAATGACAAGAGGCTTTGAAAACCCCCTGTATCCCTTGAAGAGCCATTTCTTGGTCTTCTTCACTGCTCAAATTGCCATCATCTTGATGGCTCCTCATGGGGAGGTTGTTCTGGGCACAAAATAGTATTCTTTTTCTTATGGGTTTCAATCGTTTACCATTTTGCTCAACTATGTTTGCTTTTTTTCTATCGATCATTAGACCAACATGTTTGGTTGAAATTCCAGGAGCAGATTACATAGACTTTTGAAATGTAGAGCTTTCTCCATTGTAACTAAATATAACTAATATAACTAAATACTTTTTACAAAGTGGTAACCTACAAAAATTTCGATTTTATCTAGTGTATGTTTCCACCCAATGGGGGGGGGGGCTACAGCCCCCATAGCCCCCCCATAGATCCGCCACTGGTAGAGGTATGGAAGGGGGACACCCATCCAACCTCCGTCCGGGCCCAATGTTGCTTAATTTCGGTGATCTGATGGGAACCGGTCTATCAACATGGCTAGGCCCTTGCCCATTTAAGAAGATAAAGTATAAAGACGGTCTTATACACTGTCATGGTCATAACCTCACATTTACATGCATGCACATTACTAGAGATGAGTCTTTACCAAAATTTATCGATTCTCGATACTGATACCCATTACTGGAAAATCATTTCTCCATATCAATACCATCAACCTATGCATATATATGTTTTTTTAATTAGTTTTCCTATACATTATTATTAAATGTTCCATGAAATCTAAAAATACAATTTCACAAAACAAGAATTTGAATTTACTATTTACTTTGAGAAAAAAACTTCTGTTATTCCATTATGAGGACATTATGGAAATAAAAACTGTTCCATAACACTAAGGTGACCAGATTTTAACATTCGTGAAGCGGGACACAAACCATTTACCGGGGGGGGGGGGCAGTTGGGGGGGGGATTACTGCTGGCAAAAGCGCTAATCAGCGCGTTTTACTGTATCCAAGTATTTTCTGATATTCGACTTCCGCAGTTTCCACAAAATTCTTTCAGCATTTCAGCATAAAATGCATATGGGGAAAGCACGTTACAAACAATTGCCTCGGATTTTGTTCTTGCACAGGCAAATTTTTTGTCGAATAACTTTTTAATAACTTGTGATGCACAGTCCATTGATCTGAAGGAATGATTATGATTAATAGCATGAAAAGACGTAAGTCCTTCTGCTAATGCTAGTTACTTTTCTTCGTCTCCATAAGTCGTTTTTCTAAGAAATTCCTGTATTTTGGAGGAAGATACAGCTGTATTTAAATATCTTTGATGTTTCTGTGTCTCCAAGTGCTTTGAAATATCATTCCTCCCGCTGTGCAAAATAGAAAATTCACCATTACATTTCTCACATTTCACAATGTAATCGCTTTTGGTTTATTCAATAACAGGAAATTGACTTCTTAGATGATCGTGGAATTTTCATCCTCTTTTCATACTCATTATGTTAAAAATCTAAAAAAATAATTTAAAATTGTTATAAATTATTAAATACATATTGCTTAAAAACACTGTAAGTTGGTACCCACATAGCAAAGCAAGCTTCAACCGTGTGGTATCTAATCTATGGTTTCCTGTATCTATCTAATGGTAACCTGTATCTAATCGACCTGTCGACGACGACAACTACTTTCGACGACGGCTATCCAGCGTTTCTTCGCTAACAACAGCCTGATGGGAGGCCTTATGTATACTACTGCTGGCTTGCATTAATTCGTTAGTGATAATTAACTTTACAACATATGGACACCGGTATTTCGCACCATGAAAACATTTCCCCAATTACCATTCTGCGGCTAAAAATAAGCATGACCATTATGACTATGCATAACTGATATTCTTTCAACTACAGGAAAGATAAACAAGAGTTTCCTCAACAATATGCCCGTGAATGTGCCAATCGCCACAAAATGTTTTCGTCGCTGCCAATACCCAAAAATGCTACTGTTCATTAAGTCCATACAATGGTGATCGAATTCTAGCAACTGATCAAGGCATTAACTGTAATAAGCAGTTCCTGATAATCAGTTCTCAATAATTATTTTTATAATTAATGTTTAAAATTATAAAATTTACAAAAATAATATAAAACTCATATCCTAGTGAAATAGCTACATGGAAGGCAAAAACCGCATATTCCCTTCCCGTTCTCGTGCCGTTCCCTAGCTTGTTGTGTATTCTTTCTAAAAATCGGGACTTACTTAAAACCCCGCGGGACGCGGGATAACTAGTTAAAAATCGGGACTGTCCCGCTAAAAGCGGGACGTCTGGTCACCTTACATAACACAAGAGTTTTATAATTTTTTAGATGAGAATGTTTAATGACAAAACATGTTTGGTATCAGACAAAAAAAGTCATAACAGATTCGAAATAATATTACTGTCATGTAATAAGTTGAATTTTAATATGATTAATAACTAGCTATAAGAGTAATAAAAACACTAACCCAAATTATAATTCAAACTTTAAACATTAAGAAACAAGAATAAAAGGTCATGACACAAACCCTTGAGCATACTTTAGGTTTTTGTTAAAAAAACCCACATTTTTAGCCTCTCTGGATCAAGGCAATTTCATTTCTGGTCACAAATGTTTCCTGCTGTGCTAAATATGTCTCTCATTTGTGACGAGAAACTCTCATGTTTCGTATTCTTCTAGGATTTTTAATCTATACAGAAAAACAGCAACAATTGTAATTCCAAAAACCAAGTAAATTTATGATGGTAACTTTCTCTTGACCTTGATAGAGGTACAGTAATATACTTCCTATAATGTTTCACTTAGTGGCAATGGACACAATTTCACTTCAATTAAAATACCAGTTAATATAATCATTAATCTAGCCTACTGCACATATAACTAAATGTAAGTACTTGCCAAAGAAAATTTTAAAAATGATATGAAGTGGTGAAGATGGTTGAGAATGACTCAGGCCTACACCAATCAATCTAGAAAATATTGCTTTGACTCGTGGATAATTTAGCATTTAGACAGTTCAGTCTCGGATAACTATCGATTTCCTGGCAGGCCTAGCAAAGTAGGCTTGTAATACGCTATTTAAGTTGAAACTGCACTAAATATAGGTTTAATTATTAAAATGTATTAGAACATTTTTAAAATAAAATTTTCCAATAATCGCAATCACTTCTTTAGCAGTATATGTAAAATTAATTTTCTACGCGTAGAATATGTACTATTAGCAATATTTTTCTAGACAAAATAGTCAGTAGAATTTTCTACACAAAATATTCTACTGACCCAACCCTGGCTATCATAGAACCACAGGAATCTGGTGAATGTAGGCAACCCACGTGAATTTTGGTTAATTTTTTTCTTGCGCATCCAGGCCTATGGAGAAAAAAAGTCAAGACGAGTATTTTTTTATTTTGTTTTAGTGGCACGGAAAAAATCTTCTCATTTCATGACCCGAGTTACACAACTTCCGATTCTGAATTTATACTGTCTTCGGGTATGATTTCAGTAGCAAATGAAATGAAAGACCTGTGGATCTTTGGATCTGACATGACCATCCTTAATTTATGAGTGGTACATTTGTAAATCTAATTTAAACAACAAAAGTATAATAAAGTGAGTATTGAGATGTAATGGTTTGAAATTGAAGACGATAACATTTTTGATGCAATGACTGAAAGAAAAATTAAACTGTCGAACTGTCTTCCATTCACAGGGCACTTTGATCTATAAGCCGTGAAAATTTAAAATCTATGATCCGGATCCGATTTTACTCCGTGTCTTTGGATCCGAATCCGGAACCGAGTAAAATGAAAGATCCGTGGATCTTTGGATCTGACGGATCCGATCAGGCCATCACTAGTATAAATGTAATTATACAATAAACCCTTTAAAAGCGTGTTACAAGCCAAGAATAATATAATAAACAAAATCAAAAACCTAAAATTAATTCCGTGCACAATTGGTTTGCACTAGGGTTGTTGATGATGATTTCAAATACTTTTTTTAGAAACACAAAAAAAGTTTAATGCGCTCAGGATATTCCATTTATGGAATATCTGGGAATTCCATTATCAAGATGAAAAATTATTATAGAATATTCCAAGCTGCTAAACTAGTAATTTTTCAATGTCTTATTAATAATAACCCTTAAAATGAAATTTTAAGGGTTATTATTAATAAGACATAATAGTTTTATACTCATAAGGAGAGGTTGTGTAACTCGGATCATGAAATGAGATGAGCCTTTTTTCATGCTACTAGAAGGAAAATAAAGAAACATGTGTCTTGGCTTTTTTCTCCATTGACTCAGGATCCCAAGAAAAAAAGTAGAATGACATGCATTCGCTGAACTGGGGTAAGCCAACAATAGTAGAGTGGGGTAGTGTACTGCAGGAAATGAAGTTTGATTCTTATTGATATTTCAAAGTTTTCTTTCAGTCATTGAATCAAAAATTTTATCATCCTTAATTTCCAACCCTTGTATGCAAATACTGACTTTTTTTGTACTTTTATCACTTAAACTTGATTTTACAAATGCATCACTCAAAAATACATAGTAAAGTTAACGTACTGTTTCCATGGTTTTAATTCTGTTATCAAATATTTTTCCAATCACTTTCAGTAAGGCCAAATATTATTATTTTTATTTCCTTTGTTGACATATATATTGATATGAAATTTCTGATAATCTACTTTTTTTAATTGCCTGCTTGCCTTACTCTAGGAATACAGCATGACAGTATTACTAGGCAGTGTTATTCAGGATCGAACAATAAAAAGTCATTATATGACATAACATGTTCTGCACCCAAAGCACAATTAGTGAAAAAAATCACCTCAGAGTCATTTCTGTCCGAGCTTCCAGTTCTTGCTGGGTCTTCTCTGCTTGCCTCGTCAGTTGCAAAACGGCTTTTTCAATACCTCGGTCTCTTTCCAGGCGAAACTGCTCCTTAAGCTTTGACTCCCTCTTTTTTTGTTCTATCTCCATCAGCTCTCTCTCTTCCTTCCTAGCTGCTTCAGCTGCTTTTTCCCTCTGAGCTCTCTCCTTGCTCAAAGCAATCTGTCATGGAAATAAGACCGAGCCAATTGGATTAGATCAATTGCATTTCTCCTGAATTTTCACAGGGCAAACACAACAGATGGAAAACTTAAAAATATGTACCTGTTAACAAGAATTTAGAAAAATGTTTAATCATATGTCTATATGAAATGTTTAATGAATTTTCAGGAAATTTAATAATTGTAAACAATGTATACCTCTACCTATACTTCTTACCTATAGGTAAGATTTCATTAAATAAATTTAGCAAGTATTTCACTGTCAAACACAAATGCTATTTAATTAGAGGTATACATTGTTTACAATTATTGCAATATGTTTTCTTTGACTATCTAAGGTTAAACTAGCTTATACTATAGTTGTAGATACATTATTGTAACTGAAGAATATTCATCAGTAAAAATATAGTGGCCACTGATCGATAAAAGATTGGCCAATAAGGTCTTTTTATATACTTGAAATAGCATTTCATTCCTACAAGGTAAAAAAAAGCCACGCTATTTGTTTACTTATGAATATCTTTAGCCACACTAAATATTTTTAAAATACACACCTATATCATTTGGCCCAAATTTGACCACTTTCCTGAGCTAAGACAGGATAACACCCAGAAATTCAAAAGTTGGCATTGCAAATTTTATTAACAGTAGTTAGTACATAGTTTTATTCATGAAAGAAATATGTTTAATGAGAAGCTGATTTCTACATAAACAATAATTCCCCAATGTCACTCAAGGAAGAGAAAAAACTCACTTGCAAATTCTTCTCAAATTCATCAGTGACTTTCTCAATGTTAGCTTGTGCACGAGCTCTCTCAGCATTCAAATTCTCAGCGCATCGTTTTCTTGCTTCTTCTTCTGTGTCTCTTACTCTTCTCTCTGCCTCTTCTGCTCTACTACGCAGCATACACTCTTCAGCAAGAAATTTACGCCTTTCTTCTTGATGAAACCTATCCATTTCCTCCACCCTTTCTTCTAATCTAATTTAATACAGAATGTATCATTTTTACTGGCAAAATAATGAAGCAAAGAGGAAACATTTATCATGAAATGATATACACAAAAATTTACATGGGTTCATACATGTCATAACTAATGTTGGGAATGGTAATGGTAGCCAGGTTGGTAAAGCACTGACCTGGCAATCAAAGATCATGGGTTCGAATCCTGCCAGGGCATGGAAGTTATATTTGTTGTAATTTAGTTGGTTATCAGTATCGAAAACATTTATTTATCATTTCTGTATTTCTTTGTCTGTTAATCTTTTTTAAGTAATAGTTTTGGTTAATTAGTTACGAGGTGGTTGTTTTTTGAGAGTTGAGTAATGGTGTGTCTTGGACGATGATGTTGTAATTTAATTGAAATGAAAAGGTTCTAACTACAAGTAATGGGTACAGGACGGTTCGTGATTGAGAGCGAGACAATGTGTAATACGAGAGAGAGAGAGAGAAAAAAACACATGCACGATTAAAATAAAAACTAATGAGCGTGATGGGAGCCTTCGACGATTGAGAATTGAAGAAATCTTCATTGCGAAACGGATGATTGAGAATAGAAGAAACCATCAATGCGGAAACAGACGACTGAGAATAAAAGAAATCACCGTAATGGAAACGGAATCCTTCACTCAAAAATTGGGGAACGCTAACTATTATTCAAAGCTTACGAACTAGCCGCAAAAACTTAAGCGGAGTTACCCGCTGAATTGCACGATAGCAAGATATTCCACAGAGACAAAATCATTTGCCTTGACCGGGACTTGAACCGGATCCCCTGATTTCCAGCCAGGTGCTCTACCAGTTGAGCTACCAAGACATCCTCTTTCTCTGTGGAAATTCCACACAGAAGAATTTCCACAGAGAAAAAGGACGTCTTGGTAGCTCAACTGGTAGAGCACCTGGCTGGAAATCAGGGGATCAGGATTTGAGTCCCGGTCAAGGTGAATGCTTTTTTCTCTGTGGAATATCTTGCTATCGATAACTATTATGTTTGGTCATGGAGATCGAAGGCCGAGCTAATCGAACGAAATTGCTGGAATGCAATTGATCCTGGCTTCGGGGACGATTTGAACCTAGAAAACGAACACATCAATCGAAGGGCACTCACTTTTCTACTGAAGCATGTATCTGATGCTCATGTTGAAGATATCGGTGTATGCACCAGAGCGAAGACGGCTAAGGATATTTTGGAGAGAATTCACAACCCGTACACCTCAGTCCAGATGGTGAGATTACAAAATGAAATGGTCAATATTGAAAAGACAGAGGATATATCAATGGCAGAGTACATGACCAAGATTCAGGTTTGAACATGAAGATCGAGAGAAATGGAAATAACCTTCAATTCAATGATAATTATCAGCTTGCCGGTCTATTTTTGGTTGGTTTGCCATTGCAGTATGACGTCATCATTGAATTTTTTGGTCGAGAAGAGGAGATAATGACAGAAGTGGTGAAAAGATGACTTTTACGGGAAGAAACTGACATCAGGAGGCAAAACTGCTCAGCCTTTATTGCCAGTCAGCATCCATGGCATGAATATCACAAGGGGAGGACGGAGTTGCAGAAAGCCTTCAGAGACTCTAAAGATGTCACCAAAGACACGAAGATGATGGTGCCAGCCCAGAATTCAGGAGGAGACTTCAGAAGATGTTACCACGGCCAACAACCTGGACACATTGCAAAGTATTGTAATAAAATTTGGTGTTTTAATTGTGGAGTCTTAGGGCATTGGGCTAAGGACTGTAGTGTTCAAGGGATTCAAGACAAGCAAAACACATCAGAGCCTGCAAGAGTAGGGAATACAGAAGGGAAAAAATACAGGGCATGTATAAGTACAATAGGGATAGGGTTAGCATCCCAAACAACTGGTAAAAATCATTGGTTAATTGACTCAGCAGCATCTAGACACATCACTTCTCATAAGGATTGGATGGTTGGCTTTTTAAAATGTCAGGGGAAGGTATTAGTGGGTACCAGGTAGAGGGGAAAGGACAGGTTGTGATTCAAATTAGTCATAACTGTGGAGGATTTACTTTGAGAGTTTCTGATGTATTGTACGTTCCTACTTTCAATTATAATCTTTTG
Organism: Platycnemis pennipes; assembly: GCA_933228895.1. Lineage (NCBI taxonomy): Eukaryota > Metazoa > Arthropoda > Insecta > Odonata > Platycnemididae > Platycnemis > Platycnemis pennipes. The sequence goes on along the minus strand of OW121848.1, from coordinate 97,028,492 downwards.
TCTTGTCACTGTTTAGCCAAGAAAGATATCCTCACAGAAATCACTGCAGATTGTGCAATTGGTAAGGATTTGTGGAATGATAATGAACTTTTATTTACAGCATTTGAATGTGATGGATGTTTTGTTTTGGAGACTGTTGATAGTAAGAATGATGATGTTGTTGCAGCAGGAGCTGTTACAGAAGTAAACTGTGACAATGTAGACAAATATGTAAATGCTTATGCTTTATCTTGCGGTGTGGGAATTCGTCATAAGCATATGGGCCATTTGCATGGGGAGGGGTTACAAAAAATCCATGCCCTAAGAAATGAGGGGAAGCTACCAGAAAAAGGTTACTCTGAACGTGAAGCTGAAGGTGAGGCTGAAGGTGGAGCTGAAGGTGAAGCTGAACGTGAAGCTAGAGGCGAGGCTGAAGGTGGAGCAGAAGGCGAGGCTGAAGGTGGAGCAGAAGGCGAGGCTGAACGTGAAGCTGAAGGCAAGGCTGAAGGTGGAGGTGAAGGCAAGGGTGAATGTGAAGCTAAAGGTGAAGCTGAGGATGTGCAGGAAGGCAAAGGTGTGACTGAAGGAAAGGAGGAAGGGGATGAAGCTAAGGAGACAGGAAGTGGAGGCGCAGGAAGCCTCCAGTGGGGAAGCAGCTAAAGGTGCTGCCAAAGAGGGTGAAGAATGGGGTGAGCCAGCAGTAGAGAGTGCCGAGGAAGGGGAGAGTGAGGCGAAGGAAGTGGCAGATGGCGAGGGGACAGCAGAGGAGGGGGCGGAAGGCCAGGAAAAGCCAGCAGACAAAAAAGACCCTTGTGCAGGCTTTGGGAAGAAGGCAGTACCAGATTTGTGGGCATGCTTTGGGAAGAAGACAGTACTAGATCCGTGTGCAGGTTTTGAGAAGAAGACACCGCCTGACCCATTGCAGGCTTTAACATAAAGACAGCTCAAGACCATTGTGCCAAGTTTGATTTGATATGGATGAGAGATTTCTTTATAGAATTAGGTCATAGATTGTTTGTTCCAAACCCTACCATGTTGTATTGTGATAATCAAGGCGCAATTGCAGTGATGAAAAACGATTGTGTGACTAATGGCCATAAGTATTTCTTTGTAAAATTTAACTATTTCAGGGAATGTGTAACCTAAGGTGAGCTTGATGTAAAATATGTACCCACACAGAAAAATACTGCAAATATTATGACAAAAGGATTGAATGGACCAAAGACCTTACAGATGTGTAGAGCCATGAATATGTGTGTTGATTGAGTTAAAGATTGTATAGATTGAGAAAATGTTTTCCAAAGGGAAGTGTTGTAATTTAGTTGGTTATCAGTATGGAAAACATTTATTTATCATTTCTTTATTTCTTTGTTTGTTTATCAAGTAATTGTTTTTGTTGTTTAGTTACGAGGTTGTTGTTTTCCACGAGTTGTGTGATGGTGTTGTACAATGTTGTACTTGGACAATGGTGTTGTAATTTAATTGAAATAAAAAGGTTCAAACTACAATATTTGTGCTAAGATTAAGATCTAAAGTTAGTGCAATAAAAACTTATCTGTTGGATTACCTAAAACCCAAGAATATCAATACCAATCCTAAGATAAGGAGTAATCTTGCTCAAAGATACTTCCAAAAAATATGTACATACATCCCAGGGATTCGGCTAATGTGGTGGCTAGAGTACTGATTTCCATCCCGAGAGCCTGGGTTCAGATCCCTACTGAGACAGTTTTCATTTGTGTTCCATTCCCCACTTGGGTGCTATGTGGAGAGAACTTCGAGTGCAGTATTCAGTCTCTCACATTGGAATTTAACTGTGGACACCTAACCTTTTTTAAAGAGCAGGTTAATGCTCATGCTGGGTTTCACTCTACTCCTCTCTGTTCTTTTAAAATTCCTATCCATATCCCACTATCCACCAATCCAAATATGCACAAGATCTTAGCTGTCAATCGCCTCCCTCAAATAATTACTACTACTGCGAAAGTGGAACTTCTTTGATAAAGCCCAGTTATCCCTGCTTCATATTAGGATAGTTGGGTAGCATGCATGGAGTATATGCCTGGTCATCATTACCAGTTACCAATCCTTAGATCAGTCTGATACATCTCTGAATTCCATTCTTCAATCAGCTAACTTCTTCATTTTTACATTTGTTTCATCTTCTCTTTCGTATCCTTAACTTCTATATATTGTGACACTCACATTAGATAACAAATGGTAATTACAGTATGTTCTTCATAAGCATGGATTGAGAGCCATGCCCTCCCTTGGTCCTGCAAAGCCTTTAAAAACATATCCATTTAGTTTCAGTGAATACACATTGCATAAATGTGTACTTTCTTGCAGCAGACACAAAACCTTAGGCATCATGGACAGTTCCAGACTTTGTACCGGCAATATGCATAACAAATGAAGAAAAAACATTAATTTCATTGTTCAATATACATAGTTGGTGAATTACTGTATTTGCACAAATCTAAGGTGACCCCCTTTTTTGAAACTCCACCAAGAGAAAAAAAATAATTTTGAAGATTCTACTTATCAAATAGCTAAAACTTGGATCAAAATTATTCGACATATCCAGTCTTAACCTGAACTCGCATCACGGTAGGTGTTCTCATGTGCGAGTCGGAATTAGCAGGTAGGTAGATTTGGATTTATAGGGTGCGTCGACAATTATGGTCATTTTGCACCACATGCAATCTAATTTATATCAAAAAATATGCAGAAATATAAATATAGAGTAAAAAACAATGGCAATATAAAAGGTGCAAATATATGAAAATATATTAGATTTCGCTGTCTAATTAGCGGAATTCTTTTTCTTAATTTTTAATTAATCCTTAGCGGAATTAGCTGTCAACTACTCTGTGTAAACACACCATTATGGGTGCAATGGTGATCGAATTGATCTCACCAACAAGGTTGCAAATTGTAACTAGTCATAAAAACATTTCGAGGTTGAAATAATGTTGATGAAACATTAACTTGAACATAATTTTACTCTTCAAAGATTGTAAACTGGCCGTGAATACCTTAGCAGAGCCACCTCCTGAAATGCATTAAGAATTTTACGATGCGCATGCCTACACCGGTAAATGTAAATATCAAGATTATACTCTACGTTTGAAGTTGAAAATTTTGCTTCTGATTGCAAGACAAAATGTAAATTAAGTGTTTGTTAGAATCAACCGCCAGTGTTGTATTCAATGGAATGAGTAACAAGTAGACAAACAGATTCTATGGTCTGCAACATGTGATACTCAAATAATCAGGAGAGGAGGGTCAATCGCTTTCCCAGTGTCATTTGGGACTTTTCAGTAAGTATAATATCCAAAGATCAAAAATTGTATTTAGTTAGGCACATATTATCTTGCATTGAACATAGAGCCCTTCTGAGACTATCCAAACATAACTAACAGAGTTGCAGTATTTTTCTTTGTAACTCAATATCCAATTTAGCTTACCTCTTCCTGGCCAATTCTCTTTCTTTTGCCATCCCTTCTTCAGCTTCTCGCTCCAGACGTCCCCTGAGCTCATCAAGTCTTGCTTTCCATAGTGCCTCAATTTGATAGGCTTGTTCAGAAACAAGTCTTTTAACCTCTCCCTCAGCTCCTTTGGCTGTAGCTGTCTGCAAACAATAGGGTACAGATTTAAAAATATGTGCATAGTAATCACTTCAGATTAACCAGCAGACACATTTGCACATTCTTGAGGCTCTTACGAGAGCACATCAAGGATGGAAAAATAATGAATAATACAATTAATTTTGGAAAATTGAAAAGGAAAAATAATATTTAATCATCAAATATGTAAAATAAATACATGGTTGATAATAATAAATTTTTCATTTCCAATTTTCTACGTGTAAAGATTTATTTTGTAAACTTCTAATCTATACGGATAACCAACCTGGATCTTTTGAGTTTTTTCCCTTATCCATTTATCCCGACTGGCACGTAACTCCAACCTTGCACGCTCATGCTCATTGCGCAATTCAATGGCATGATGCTCTTCCATTGCATGCAAAGTAGCTTTATAGCTTTCTTCACTTCGTTGAAGCTTTAAGATAAGAGCTTCACACTTTTCATTGACAACTTTCTTTTCTGCTAAGAGCTATAAATACAGACAGATGAACAACTTTAATTTAAAATAACTGAACTGCAGCACTTTACTCAAAAATATAAAGAATTCAATGAGGTTTGATTGACTGAATACCCACCTTTAAAACTACATGGGCAGGGTAATTGTGGCCACTCACTCAATCTAACAAAAATACATGATCTAAATATTCCAAACAACAAACTAGTCAATTATTGTTTCAAAGGTTTGGAGGATTCACCAACCTTTTCAATGAACTCTTGGTGTCTCATCACAATTTTGGCATGCTCTTCCTCCAACTTTTTTCTCATCTTATCCTTCTCTCTTGTAGATTTTTCCCTTGTTTTCTCAAGCTCCTGCTTCAGTAGAGCCAACCCTTTTGCTTGCTCTTGTAGTCTCATCTCTTGAATTTGACAGCATGACACCAAATCATCAGTACTTGAAAGCTCACTCTTTTTATGACATTTATTTCCTTTTACTGACACAATATCAAAACTGAAAAGGAAAGGACTCTCTTTCACCAAATTTCTTCAATACAGCCATGCTCACATTTGGAATCTATAATAATTTAATAATCTTGCTATTCCATTGAATGTTTCAATCATTGAAAAAATATGTTTCCTTTGTAGAGGCGATTTCAGGTCAGAACTCGTTAAATGTCGAAATATTTGAAAATTAAAACAGTAATTAAATGAATCAGTGGGAGTGATCAGCAATGAATCATAAAGAAAAAATTCCAGAATTAGAATGAAATTGAGTATGCTTTGGGTCATGAAAGAGGAAAAAAATTATCTCCAGGTATTTAAAATAAAAGTTATAAGATAGGTACTTCACCAAAAGTGAAAAAAAAGTTAATTTCATCTAAAGCTGTTCAGGAATTTGAACCATATATGACATGACATGAATGAAAAAATCTGTTTCCAAAGAGCTGAATTATCATACTAAATATATTTGTCACACAATATTGCATCACAGTAAGGAAATTGAAGAGAACAACAAAGAACATATGGCAAGTAGAAAAATTGAAGGAGACTCCAACATCAACCGACCTTTCAATGACACCAGAAGTCTATTGAAGAGAGAAGAAAATACACAAACTGAAGAAGAGCAACACCACCACAAAAAAATAAGAAAGAAATATGGTGTAGTGAGAAAAGCTAAAGAAATGCGCACAAAGATGTACAAAACAGCCTTGCACATGGAAAAGTGGATGTTCGCAGGATGCTGAGGAATCACTTCAAGGAAACAAGCTCTAGATGAAATGTCGAAAAGAACACATATGGAGAAATTTTAATTGAAATTGAAGATAAAGTGAAGAGGTGGAAGGAATATTTGGACCAATATTGCAGCAGAAACCATCTCATGAGGCTTCAGAAGAGAATATTCAAAGGGAGAATAATCAGCTTGCTCTGATTCACTAATGACATAGCAGTCATGGCAATGACAGAGAGAAACTTAATGAAGAATCCAGTAAACATGGAAAGGACAATGACCAGATATAACCTGAAGATCATACAAAGAAAACTAATGAAAATGGTATGCAGTATGGAGAAGAGGCCAAGGGCAACGTTATACTAGGAAAACAAAAGCTTTAGGAGGTGAAAGAGTACTGTTATTTAGGAAGCCGAGTAACCAGCTACGGATAAAGGAAGAAGAAAAGAGCCAAAGAATAGCCGAGGCAAATAGGGCATTATACTAAAAGAAGAATCTACAAACAGTTGGATATAAGGAAACAATCAAAACTTACATCTGGAGCATGCTTCTTTAAAGGAGTGAGACATCAATGATATCAACATTAGAAAAGTAAAGACTGGACGTATTTTAAATGTAGTGCCACAAACTAATAATGATGATAAAATGGATTTCTGAGCAATTAACGAAGAAGTCATAAGAAGAGAGTAAGAAAAGAAAGTCTTCTGAACACTTTAGAGAAAACAGAACAAACTAATCAGCCATATCTTGAGATACAGTAACCTGACGAAGACAATCAGCAAGGGAAAAGTGAATGGGAAGAATGGAAAAGAATGACCTCATATGAAATAAATCGAGTAAATTGTGAAGGATGACAAAGTGAAGAACTATGTAAATATGAAGAGTTAGCTAAAAGGAGAATAAAGTAGAGAGCTGCATCAAAGAAATCTTAAGACTGTTGATTTACTATGATGGTTAATGTACGTCAAATAGGCAATGAACTGAAATGGAGATTAAGGAAAATGAATTCAGAATATGAGAACATGTGTTCCCCTATTTCAAATTTATTTACCCGGTACATGCATTTAGAGGAAGATAAGTTAAAATTACATACCGTTGATGATGATCTTACTTTGGAAGAAATAATCAACCACAGTATATATTACTTGTGTTGATTACATATTATTTTAGTCTGAGATAAACTTTGGCACAAAAGCACAGAGAAGACACATTAGTGAGGAGGAAAAATCTGATCTTTCAGACAACATTAAAACTAAGTTTACTCATGATATAAGATTCTACTTGAGTATGAATAAAAAGTATAATTCAGTGAAATTAATTGCTAGTCATGCAAACTTGTTTCAATTTAGTGAAAAAGTGCAACACTTTTATGCTCATTATGGTATACTTCTACTCTGTGATTGCAGCCACAGTGTACACTACAAGGGTAAATTTGGGAAAGGCAATAAAGATGATGGGTAGGCGTGCTTGAAAAAAGGAGAGAAAAATTAGCACCCCACACTGCTTCTTAAATATGGATGAACTGATACCCTTATTTTTCTAATAACCAATATTTTCCCCAATAATCCAATATTCTCAATTATTTTCCAGTTCCTGGAACTGGATCAGATTATTACTTTGTAACCGAATCCTCAAGTTTGTTGTAATGTACGATCGAGAATTTTTTCCACCATGATGGATGTATATTATAAAGTTTACAAGATGCCTTACTGGGGTCATCATGCTTTACAACAAAATAATTCCACATGTCCGATACTTGAAATTACCACTCATGTAAGTTACTCGCATGGTTTTGAAACCACAAAATACAACAGGTGCCTCAAGAGGTTTCTTACACTTTTTTTGAGTTATAAGGATACAGTGTCAACTAGCAGATTCTTCCATAAGATTGCAAATCATGCAATTCAGTAGGTGCAGCAATATACAATATTCAATCCCAAATTCAACTACAGTAAAACCTCTCTTTTACACTTTTGTGAGGAACAATAGAAAAAAGTGAAAATAAAAGCAATGTCAATTGAGGGTGCTCACAATTTGATGAATAATAATAATAATAAATCTGGTGCTGCCTTATGTCCCTGGAGACATTGAGTCCATCGTGGAGAACGATAAGTGTAAGATCTGGTGGAATTATTCCTTCTCCACCTCCAGGCAATTGGAGGCAACGAAGCCTGATATCATTCTCCTCAACAATCTCTCTCATGCCATGTTCGTGATCGAGTTTTCAGCACCGGCCGAAACGAACATGGCAGCGAAGGAGATTGAAAAAAGGACTAAATATCAAGATCTGCTGTGTGAACTCCGGCAAATGTACGCGGGCTACTCTGTGAAACTGGTAGTCCTCATCATGGGCGTGCTTGGTGGTGTCAAGAGCTCTCTGGTCGAAAATCTCAAGTGCATCCCAGCATGCAGGGCGCGAGCGGATGCACTTGCAAGTGCAATGTAGAAGGCTGTCCTTCTCGGGTCTCTCCGCCTGCTTTGTGCACATGACCCTAATGCCGGGTAGCCACCTATCCACCGGTGGCGGACGTGACTACACCAGGGCCGACCCCTCTCGAGTCTCCAGCAATTATGACGGCAATGAAACCTGATGCTAGCCGGAGACTCACGAGACTTACAGAGACACGATGGCCTGATGAAGACAATTGTCGAGGGAAAAGTGAATGGGAAGAATGGAAAAGGCAGGCCTCGTATGAGGTATATGGAGCAAGTTGTGAAGGATATAAAAGAGAGGAGCTACGTGAATATGAAGAGGTTGGCCGATAGAAGAATCGAGTCGAGGGCTGCATCAAACCAATCCTAGGATTGCTGACTGATGATGATGATGAATTGTGAACATCACAATTAGGTATGAACATATCAAGATTATGATGCAAAAAAATTAAAATTGATAATAAATAGACACAGGGGAGTGGGAGAATGTTCAGTGCTTTAAAAATAGGCTTGGAGGGAGCATCAAAAGGTTTTTTTGCAATGATTCTTCTAGCACGTTTTTGCAAGGTTACCTTGGAGGCATGAGGGGATGAGCCCCAAAAAATTATATTATATGACATACGTGAATAGAAAACACCATAATACAAAGTAAGTAGAATATTTATGTCTATAGAGTTCTTGAGGTGGCACAAGAGAAAGCAAATTGAGCTTAGTTTATTGGGTAAGATCTCTATATTCATCTCCCAGGACATATTACTACATAAGTATGTACCAAGAAATTTAGTATAGGGCACATTCTCAAAGGACTTTTTATCAATCCTAATTTAAATGCTCTCAAGTACATTACTATTACTACAAACTTGAACGATATGTGACTTTTGTGTGTTTAAGGTCAATTCACAGTCGATACACCAGCTTAAAATACTTTCGTTTGCAGTTACAGAGTTCATAATAATGTCATTTTGGGCCGAAGCAGAGAGTAAAATATTCGTATCATCAGCATATAATTTGGCTTTGGAACCTGGAATATTTCTGAGAGATAGAGCTAAATCATTTATATAAATTAAAAACAGGATTGGGCCTAAGATGGACCCCTGAGGGACTCCTATGGTGGTGGAAGTACTTTTAGAAGAGTATCTACTACCATTTATAGAGAGTGAGACAGCCTGTGTCTGATTGCTGAGATAAGACGGAAGCCATTTATTGGCAATGCCTCTTACTCCCAGATTATTAATTTTGTTAAGAAGGCGAGAGTGATTTACATAATCAATTGTCTTGGAGAAGTCGTAAAAGATTCCCACAGTTTTTTGTTTTTTGTAGTTTCATGTAAATCAGAGGGAATATCAGAAATTTGTGAACAGATGTATGAGAATAGATTCATAAGGGCAAACAGATGAGTAAAAATGGGATAAAATAGGTGCAAAAGACAATAGAGGGGTCACAAATCATTGGATAGTGGCAGAAATAAAGGAGGAAATTGAGGAATGATGGAAATAGAAACATTTAAACATAGCTAGGCAAAAAATGTAAGAAATTATGTAATAGATTAGGGAGGGGTATAAAAAGAGAGAGAGAAAAGTAATGGAAAGATCAATGTGAGGTAATTGAGAGGCTACAGAGAGAAGGAGAAATAGGGCACCCAGTAATCAAAGGTAAGAATGTTATCCAGCATCAAGAAATAGAAAACGATACTGTGCATGAATGGCAAGTCAAGAGAGCTACTGATGGAACTACCAGACATTCAGCATAGGGGGAAGGAACATATGGTAGAACTGCATGGCACTAATGATAGGCAGAGGAATTCACGTATAGAAGAGGAAAATGACAAAGATAAGAATGAGCTGGCACCAGGAATACTATAATAATTACTTAATATATAGTAAGATAGAGTAGATAGTACGAGAAATAAAGGTGGGAAAAGCAATGAAAATTGATAATATCCTATCAAAGCTACTCAAGAAAAGAGGAAGAGAAGGACGAGAGAGGTTTTATGGGTTTGCTCATAGGATGTACGTATAAGGACAGAGTTTGGCTAGAGGATTTTGTTTTTAAACTGCCATAATACCTACAACAATAAAGAAAGAAAGGGCCGTAAATGCTGAGAATCATACACTTCATAAAGAAATAATAAAATTTCATCACCAAAACAATATCACTTGGCAGTCTACAAATTATGCAACCAGGACGACATTAACGGAAAATCAACGTAGTGTTATCTCTCTAGGGTTTACAATGTCACAGATAACCAAGGTCACGATAACTGGAATTGCATCTCAGTAAACTCTATTTCTCTTTCAAGGTGGTAACTTGCCACATGGTTAGTAGTTTTGTCTTTCGCAAGTTATGCAACCGGGAGGACCTTCTCGTAAATGGTGGACCATTTAAAATTTTGTCATCCTAAATAAAGGGAAGGGGTTGCGGATACATCAAAATCGTTGGGACTTTAAGTAAACATTGCTCATGGGGGGAAACGAATATTGCAGGGATGTAAAAGTGAAGTTTTACTGCATTTAAATGCAGTAAAACAATTGTTGAGGAAGTCTTGCATGTGAAAAAATTATTGGATTCTGCTGCTCCAATATGGATATAGCAATAATTGAATTAGCAATAACCAGTATTTATATTGGAATTTATTATTGGCTCAGTGCTATTTTTAAATGGTACCGTTTTCACAAAATTCATCAAAATTACCATTTTTAGAATACACCACGAATAACATAACAGGGAGGAGTAGTATTCCATTGACCAACCTTTCCGAATCTGTAGTCGGCAAGCCATCAACACCAGAGGAGAGGGAGAAGCTGCAGGACTGGTCCACATCATCCAAGAAAGCGATAAGTTCCCTAAAACAAATACCAGCTCAGAGATTTCATATTTTTTAAAATTTATATTACTGTATAAAAAAGTAATTTCCTTACTTGAGCTTAACTCTAGGTGTATGATCAAATTCAGATCCTGTTGGAGGCGGCCTAGATGACAGCAAAACTAAGAATAGTCAAGAAAAGCAAAAGTAAATAAATGAACCTGGAAATTCGCCTCAAAGAGACAAAAAAAAACTCATGCGGTAGAATGCATGCCAAAAAGAGGATTTCAGCAAATGGTTATACTGCACTCATACTTGCATTTAAATTTTGAATTATTAGAGCAAAAGATTTATTATGCAATAAGTGAAAAAACATTAATCAAAAATATTTAGAAAGGTCAGAAAAGCACTGTTTTGCGAAGTAGGTCTTTTGCTACAGCACATATTTTTAAGACCTAATATATCTTGAAGTAATAATTTTCCAATTTCAAAAAAGAGAGCTCGAAATTATTAACATTGCTAACAGACATACAGTGTACTGAAATCATAGGATGAATTTTGCATTAAATACCTACCTTACATTTCTCTATTCCATTACACCTCATTTTGCAACAGTATCATGAATTGCCCTCCCCATCCTTAGCACAAATGATATCGTCAACCTTAAATCACCAAATATGAACTCGTTGTCCTCTTTACTAGATTTCTGTTGATATAGGAGGTCTTTTTGAATTTCAAATATTTAATACTTTTGTGTGTTGTTCAGTCAAGTGAATTGAGAATGCATGAAATATAGTACTAATACCGTGAATTATAACTTTGATAGATTCTATCACTATTAGGTGGATGTCTAACTTACTTAGATTTAAGTCTTTGAATGTGAAAGCCTTCAATACTTAGCCTTACATCAAGAATGCTGTCCCCTGAAAAACAGTATAGGCACCTTATTAAGCTATTAGGGTTTTAATGATGCTCATATCTTGAGTGCCTCCAACTTCTCTAAAGTAGCCTGGGATGTTTAAAAATGTCACACCAACCCCAAAAGTACAGAATTACTATTTGCATTTCAAGATATTTGTGGCAATGTCATCTTTAACTTAGTTGACACTATCATTTCCTTAGGAATATAATTAAGTAAATCATATTTCTTAGACCATGTACTAAATCAGAGTATACTTATAATACTTTTTAAACTTATAATATTTTTCTTGTAAATCAGTCTTTGAGTGATGGTGAATATCCAGATACCCTAGAAACATTTGAGGTTGTCCCTGTATACAAAAACAAAGGCAACAAAAATAATTTGGGGAACTATAAAATTATCACAGCAACATCACAATTTGGAAAAATACTTGGATACCAGTAATATGAACAATTAAGTGTCTCTCTAGATGGCAATGACTTTCATATGTGAGCCAACTTGGTTTCCAGAAGGGCAAAACAGAACAAGCCCTTTATTAACAAGCCCAGTTAAATATTTTACATGAAAACTTTAGACTGCAATTTTTAATTATTAATGTTCGTTATACTATATCAGGTAATATTTTACTTAACTAGGTACCTACCATGTTCCAATTCACTTCTATAATTTTTTTTCAAGTTTCTCTTTAGAATTATTTCCTAAGGAGTGCAAGTGGAAAAAATCTGGCTAATTCCTCAATTCGATTCTGTTTTTTGAGATAAGTTCCAAACAAACAGATGCTCTTAATAATCAGTAGCCCAAATAATGGGGGATATATCACAGTAATAGCAGGCAAGGTTAACTTGGTGGAATTTCAACATTACATAGATGGAATAAAATTTTGTTCTATTCCACACAAATATTAAGTTAAATACAGCTCGATGCAGTTTGAACCAAATAATTATGGACAAATTCATAATATGCATTTCAAAATTGTTTGCCGACAGTCAATTCTGGACTGAAATTGTGGACATGTCCATAAAAATGAGGAAATATGGCAACCCTGAATCTGAAAATACCTTAAACAGTTGTCTTTGTAATTAATGTGCATTTTGTTAATTGGGCAAATAAAGAATATTATTAGTATTAAAATTCAAAGCACAGCTAATTCTGTGTGCAAAATTAAACCAATCTTTGTATAGTCTTTCCAAAATTTAGCTTCTCTCTTTTTAGGGATAATAATCAATCCCACATAGCACACTAGCTGGTAAATGCGCCTAAAATGGGCACCTGACTACTTCATGCGCCTTAAAGGTGCCCAATATAGGCACCTAGGTATGTGTGCTTTTAATGGCACCTAAAAGGCGCCTTAGGAGTGCCTAACAAGGCCACATGGCATGATTTTTGTCTCCTAGCATAAATCAGGCGATCCCTGTTGAAAATCCTTGTAGTTCCCCATTGATCCCTGCAGTTTCCCGTTGAATTCAACTTCCCTTGCACTGGCTTCCAAATGCTGCTCTGTCTCTGAAACTTTTCTGAGTTGTCCAAAATTTATCTTTCAATTTATTTCACTTCAAAATTCAATATTTTTTGTTTCCCCTGGAATGATTTTATAACGCTTCCTTTGAAGCTATTTCACATTTTATCTAAAGTTTACCTTCACGACATTATTTTTACAAGAATAGGATGTAATGTTACTTCTCCCCACCTCCGAAGAACTGATGTAGCTAATACACTCCTTTGAAAGACTTCCCACACAGCACGGGATATCCAACGATCATCCATTGGATATCCATGAATGGATATCCATTATATATCCATGGGTGGATATCCAGCCATTGATATTCACTGGATATCCAATGGAGTTCCGCGGCTGGATATCCATGATTGGATGTGTCTTGGATATACAACAGATCTGAGTAAAAGTACATCTGAAATGTGATTTTAAACGCGATTCATGATCTTTAAGAGCGATTGAACATTGGTCCACCGATGATTTTTCTGTCCCTCGTAGATGGTATTGGATTTAGAGAAAGTACTGGTGCGCTCGCCGGGAAACAGGTTCTCAGCATTATCGAGGAAACTCTTATTTATCTCTCCTGGAGTTGAAAGAATATCAGTTGTGTACATTTATAATGGTCATGCTTATTTTTATCCACAAAATGGTTATTAGGGAAATGTTTTAACGGAGCAAATTGTCCGTGTCAATCTTTTAGTAAAGTTAATAATCACAAATGACTTAATGCCAGCCAGCAGCTGTACATATATGGCCTCCACATCAGTTCCTAGTACCATTCCATCCCTTCCTATCCTAATACCCATGCCTATACCTATGCTAATACCTTTCCTCCCGGTCTGAAGCACCTATTAGTGCGGAAACAGACTTGAAAACACCCATGAAAAAAAAGTTCCTAGTAATTGGGAAATGTCAGGTTGTTCATCAAAGGGTGGTAGGATAGACAGAAGTTATGTGTAGGTTGTTATAGGCAGGCGTATCTGTAGTATGCGAGTTACAACTAGTAATTATTCAGTTAGTTTTTTATTTCAGTTTAGTTTTGTAGTTCAGTATTTTATACTGATGTTTTAGGTGCCATGGGATTAGTAAGGATACATTAATGCTTGTCACCCGTTTTCCAAATGCCTAAAATGTGCCTTAAAGTGGTGCATTTTTAAGGTGCCTTAAAGGTGCACCTTAGCTCCGTGAAAAAGGCGCCTTCAATGTGCCTATTAAAGGTGCCTTCTGTGCCTTTTTTAGGTGCCTTCAAGGCACATTTTCCTGGAAGTGTGCTACGTGGGATACAGTCTTAACAATACCTTCACGTTAAAATAAAATGCTCCTCTAAAAATTTCAACTTGTACATACATGGAGATACAGTCATTTCCACATATTCTTTTCAGCCAACCAGGCCACGATCACTACTGACTCCAGCAACAATTTTTTTTCCAAATTGCTCTACAGTGATGGAACCTTTTTACCCTTGCACTTGCCTTCACTAGTTCCAGGAATTGTAGGAACAAAGAAACCTTTCCTACCATGCCAAGACTAATAAATGGAGAGGGAGTATCTACTATAAAGGGCATAAATAACAATTACCATAAACAAAAAATACAAGCTTGCCTCTAAAAAAAAATGTTTGTTAAAATCAAATTCTTCAAAAGATAGCTCATGATGTAAGATTTTCTTCAGTGAGAGTAAAATTTTTATTTTTTTTTGAGGAAATAGGCTCTTTCATTTCACCTTGATGGAAAAACTAGCTCATTTTATTGTGGAAATGGGCACATTAGCAGCATATTAGTACCTTAATATAAACCCAATAAAAGTTGGGGTTAATATTAATAGAAATGTTTGGAGCCATAGTATTGAGCACCTTTGTAATACCCACTAAATACCTACTACAACTTATGTTTTAGTTACATTATATGTAATTTTGAAATTATTTTACCTGGTTCTCTTTCTTCTCTTTCCAGAACCTTGAGGGTACTCAAAATTCCATCATAAGTGGGGTCTTCATCTGAAGACTGACCACTTTTGCAGTTACCAACACTTTCAACAGATGGCTGCATATATAACTTTTCCTTTTCTTTGTGGTAATCATCATGTGTTGCATTACCATGTGGAGAAGCAGAAGTATAAGCTGGAACATCAGATGTTTTGCATGATGATTTTATGCCGTAAGAAGTAGGTGAAGGATCCGAATCAAATATATCACCATGAAAATCATCAATAGAACTTGTGTCATAATTTGGAGAGTTCGTCTGCCTATCTTGGCTCACTCTTGATTCAGTGGTTATTATCCAACATTCGGATGATCCCTCCGTACAAGGAGGTCTTTCAGTAATTATTTTGGTGGCTTCATTCACATTACAACAAATGGTAAGTTCGGAACTTCTCTCATGAATATTTAATACATCTATAATGTCTTCATGAAGGTGCTCTCTTGATGTCTTAAGAATATTGTCAACTTCCGCAATTTGTGAGACAATTTCAGCATTTGCATCTTCAAAATTCTTCTCTAATGAATCACATGACATACCAGAAGGGGATGATTTTAATACGATTTCCTCACATTCGGCATCACCATTCTTGTTTTCCTTCCTTGGGGAAACATCACAAAGGACTTGGAACATTTTGATTTCATTTTCAATCTCTGTATTAGTGGTTGGAAA
This sequence comes from Platycnemis pennipes, assembly GCA_933228895.1. NCBI lineage: Eukaryota > Metazoa > Arthropoda > Insecta > Odonata > Platycnemididae > Platycnemis > Platycnemis pennipes. Next base: position 97,012,893 of record OW121848.1, on the reverse strand, counting down.
GTCATCCTCAATAAGGCATGGAAAATGATTTGCAGGAGAAATGGGATATTTTCCTTCTCCTGAGAATTTTAATCCACCCAGCGAATTATTATTGCAGGAAGGTACCATGTCATTTTCTATATCTACAAGTATTGAAATAAGATTATTTTCTGTTGTATCAATTTCTGCTGTTTCCTTAGAACATTCTTGAACAGATGAAGGAGGAATGTATTCACATTTAAGAGAATCCATTTCCAGTTTCTCATCATCAATCAAAGACATTTCTAGATCTTTGGTCATGCCTTCAGACTTATGAACATGATTGGTATCCATATTTTTTTCATACCCTAAGCAGGTGGGCATCTCACTGACTTCCTTGGCCTTATTTGGTGAGGTACACTCTATTTCTCCTACTTCACACTGAAAATGTTCAAGCAATGAGTCAAATGGAACACCTTCATGACTTAGCTCCCTTTTGAAGTTAATTGCGTTGAAATCAAAATCATCAGGTACATTTTGAATTACATTGCCTCTCAAAGGCCTGATTAGGTAGTTGCTACCACCACATCTCGGTGATTTATTTTCCCTTCCTTCGAGGTTACAAAAATGGTCTTCATTTTCTCTGCCACTGGGGGTTTGGCAAGATCTTTTTATATGAATTTCAGAAGCTCTCAAGGGATTCATCTCAGAACATTTTGATGACTTGGATGTAACAATAGCCTGCAAGTTTAAAAATCTGTGCTAAACGTTAAAAATCTTCAAAGAAAATCGAAATAACCATTAAAAATACCAATTATAACAAAACATGAAAAAAGTGAGGAACAATTAATTGTTATTGTTAACAATTAATTACATGATGATTAGAATTTTAGTGAGATAAAAAAATATCTCAAAATATGTGGTGTAATAATAATAATGTTCACTGGACTTAAAACACTAATGTGCACTGGTCCTTGTCAAATACAGATATAATAATATTAGTTAATGTACAAAATTAGAATAGCATACAGACACTGTACAAGTATTAAAAGCAGCGAATGTTTAATTACAGAAAATCAGATCACCTAATCACTAGTGAGGAATTCCTTTGCATTTTGAATCGACTAATGGAAGGTGAGGAATGGCCCCATAGCTCAACTCCATAGCTTATGAAGCAGAGAAATAAGGCAAAGTATGCCGGAGTAAGGTATTCTTTTGGGGTCAATATTTTAAGTTTGCATAACATGCACACTGCCTTAGATAGTTTACCTAGAGTGGCTGATACATGAGGTTCCCAGCTTAATTGTGGTCCAGTTCAAAGCCAAGCAGCTTGATGGTGTCATTTTAACTTGCGGCAGTAATTAAGGAGAAAGCAAGTGACTAGATTTGTCATTGTTAAAAACCACCCCATTGGCATTAAGATGCTTCAGACATAATCGACTTAGATGTGGAGCTGGTGTTGAGCTGAGTATTTGAGTTATTGATGAAAGTGATGTCATCAGCATAAAGTAAGGATTTACGATATATTTGATGGTAGGTCATTTATCATGATGAGAAATAAAAGAGGCCCAAGAACTGAGCCTTGGGGGACACCATAAGAAATGCTTAAGGGTGAAGATACATTACTATTGATGTAAACACATTGGAAATGATCCGAAACATATGATTCCATGAGTTGAAGCTTGAGATTACAGATACCATAGAAGTGAAGTTTTTGAAGAAGAGTTGGATGTGAAACACAATGGAAAGCTTTGGAAAGGTGTGCAAATCAAAATCATCAAGTAGGTACATTTTGAATTAGATTGCCTTTCAAAGGCCTGATTAGGTAGTTGCTACCACCACATCTCGGTGATAATCATAGATAGATAATCACAGATAGAAAAATACTTTTGATTTAAACAATAAGATAGTCATTACATGAGAAATTTTGAATGTTAAATTATATTTATTTTAAATGAAAGATATTTTGCACAATTTCCACTTTAGTAAATATTACACCTTTGAGCACTGAAAAATGGTTTCAAAACATTTTTTTGCAGAACTTATTTTTGAAATGACTCTGAGACAAAAAACAATCTCAGGCAAACTGTATTGTTTCTGGTTCCAGAATAGAAATTTCTGGAAAATTCACACCATTATAGAAAATTGCCAGAGGGTAAAGCATCAAATATAGTCCAGGTTAAATAAATTAAAGGTCAAATGTCATCAAAAGTGAGGGGGGTGCAGGGGGCAGGAAGGGCGGAAAGCAACCCCCCCAGAATTTGCCCTGGGCCCTTGAGAATTGCATAGACTTCCAGCTTGCATTTTCCCTTCTGACACATTCTCACACCTCTTTTAGCGAAATTCTAGTCTCTACCCCCTCCTATCTGCAAAAAATGCCCTTTTTTAATATTGCGCCTCTCCCCCAGCAAAAATATATTTTTCTACTTGTACTTCTACTAATAATTATAACAATAGTTCCGAAACCCCAGACCTCGATTTTAATAAAATTCCTGCAATGCATGTACATACATATAGATCCAAAGAAAAGCTCATGTGTGCGATAGTTGATGATTTAGCATACCTTACAATGACCAATTGTATCAGCCTGCCTGTTTAAATTTCGTTTTCCATGCAGAGGAATGTCACTCGCTGATTTGGGCCTTGAAGTATTTTCCCAATGCTTAGTTTTCTGTGATGAATATTGACAGCCATTAAGGATTGAAATACCAAGTCATTTCTGAAAGTAGTCATATCAAAAATTCATACCAAACTTTTATGCCCTTCAATAGCAGAACTGGGCCTGCTAATATTCTTGCCAATTTTTGGTGTAGACCGTCCATAAGGGTCTCTAGGTCTTGGCTTCGGATTCACCTAGAAAATTATTTTTATATGTTGAATTCCGTCAAATGGTCGAGCTATATCCAGCTCATTTATTTATAAATCTGTAATAGCTTCAACATCCACAAACAACATTATCAAACAGTCGTGCCTGTATCCCTCTCAGACTTAAACCAGTAACCTCGGACATCGTTACATACAGAAAAGATTTAAAAAAACAATCTAAATATTACGATGCCATAAACTGAATGGCGAAGAAATATAAACTGATAAACACTATGCCCAACAAGCCGACCACGCGCACACTACTCAAACAACGTATCATAGCAACCAGTTTTCGATCACTGATACAAGAATGGCGCCAAGAGAATGAGTGATGAGGAGTAGACAGAGTGTGTACATTAATATTATAGTAGTGTTAATGTAGTATCCCTGGCTGTAGGATTGAGCCAATTGAACTGCCCGAATTGAAATTGAATTGAATGCCAAACGATGTACATAGTAATCACACAGTGCTCCATGCGCTGCAAATCCAACACCTTTCCTTTCGAAGTCATTCAATTATTTTATAAGACTAGGGGCGTAACAACTACAGCCTGGGTGCCAGATGGAAAATACGGATGGTAAACGTGAATGCTTCCCACCCCAATTCACACCAACTAGTACAGAAGATCCACCCAGATGTTAATCAACCAATGTTTTCAACCCAAATTAACCAGGGCTTTAGGGACGAATCGGACCGGCTAAATTGCTAAGCCCCAAGACGTGTGACATTCATGCACCAGTTCAGGGAGGCCGGTCCCTGTCCTTACGCCACCCTCGGTTTCCCATAAACATCTGGTACCTTAATCACTCAGCTTACCAAGGACTCATTCAATAATCATGAGATTTTCAAACTAACCTAACAACCAATATAAGGCCATTGCCTGGAGACAGGCTTATTATGAAATATTCAGTGTCTCCACAAAAATATGATATTCCTCCTGGTAATGGTATTTTCCGGCTGTCAGTTAACATGGTTCACAGGGAGAGTGTAAATTTGATTAATATAGTATCCCTGATGGTTCACTAAACTGTAGTAAATACTGAAAAACCGCTGACGTCTGTTCACGGTGTGAAGTGATTAGCTATTTGATGGCACGATAGCGCCCACCGGGGATAGCGCCATAGCGCTTCTCCGCTTTTCATATTTGTCATCACTTTAACCAACCGATAGGTAATAAAGACATTTTTTTAAACTGCATATGGTAGGTCATAATTCCTGCCGGGATTATTAGTTAACTTCACATAAGAATTGTATAGATTTGGAAAGAGAAAAAATTAAACTTTTCTCCGTTGCCTAAATCTGCTTTTAAATTTCTAAACCCGCATGTTGGTGCCCTGTGTCGCAGGCGTGCAGTACATCGTACTGCTGCGATTGTTTACTTCATTTTCCATGAACACCGTGACCACTGTAGAAGTTTTATTGTTCCTATCTCTGATATGAGTGAATGAGTTATTTATGTGGTGCTCCGGTCAGTAGGTGAAGGAACAATGCCCATACTCTGTGCTACAAGTTGTGGTCGGCACGCTGTTTTAAAGGTAAAGATGCTCAGGATTTCTGGTATTAGTTACGATTTGGTTTTACATATTGCCATCGGAGAAAGTATTGTGACGGATGTTTCCATTGCAGCGGCCGAAAACTGGTTGCGGCCTTTGCAAGGAATGTTTCTTCGCGGCATTCGAATTAGAAGTGCATGACACAATAATTAAAGGGCAGCTGTTTCATAAAGGTCAACATGTTGCAGTCGGAGCCTCGGGTGGAAAGGATTCGACGGTTTTGGCGTATATTCTGAAATTACTCAACGATCGGCATCAATACGGAATCACAATAACGTTGCTTTCGATTGATGAAGGAATTACAGGTTACTATTTTGTGAACGATTGTCTCTCACGTTTGAATATGATTTCTTCGAAGTAAACATTTGATGTGCCAGTTCTTATTCCAATTTTATTCTGCATTCCAGGGTACAGAGATGATAGTTTAGAGATGGTCAAACGAAACCGTGATGACTTGAATCTGCCTCTGAAAATACTTTCTTACAAAGATCTTTATGGGTGGACGATGGATTCAATTGTTCGGGAGGTAATAGGCTTCTTACGATTATAACATAAGTCTTGATTCAATCATTCAAGTGTATCTTACCTGAGTGTGGCAATTTTGAATGGGATGAGGACCACTACACTTGTGTTTAAGATGTCGGTTCTTAAAACTGCAGTACAGTTCTGCTGTATTATTTGTGAAGAAATATTGAGAACTGATAAATTAGTCAAATGAATACACACCATACCTGTCTTAGATAATAAATGCCATATCAAACTTTTTGTTGTTTGAGATATGTACAATTGGTATTTGGTGTACATGGCCTACAGGCGTATGTAAACCCCTTCTGCCAATATATTTTGGAAAACTAATTAACCCTTTCATTACTGCTGTTACTGTTGAAAGAACGACATTTGCTGAATATTCTAAACAAGTATGACTACTAAGATAAAAGTGGTGTCATTTTTAGAAAAGGTATTTGAACTTACATTAGTTGGCTACTGGCACTGAGCCTGAAATTTTATTGGCAGTAGTCATTAGGCAATATTTAGAGTTGATCGTGACCATAGTAATTTCAGGTTGATTTTCATAAATATTTAGAGTTGATCGTGACCATAGTAATTTTAGGTTGATTTTCATAAATTCATCATTGGAAATATATTGTCTTATATGTAAATTATTTGTATCCAGTGCTGTGACAATTAATAACGTATTTAATGAAACTAATAACTTCATCCTGTTTACCACTAGGTTGGAAAAAAAAGCAATTGCACATATTGTGGAGTTTTTCGTAGAGGTGCTCTTGAACGAGGAGCGGCTGTGATAAATGCTGATGTGATAGCTACTGGGCACAATGCTGATGATATGGCAGAGACTGTGTTGATGAACATATTAAGGGGTGATGTTGCTCGTTTGCATCGCTGTTGTGATACAATCACTCAGGTGTGTATTTCCTAATTGCATCCTTATTCCTGCTCTGCATTATGGTGGGCGAAGGATGATTTCAAATGTTGTATGAAGCAGGATGAGCCAATATGATATGTACCTATATGATATGTACCTATATGATATGTACCTATATGATATGTACCTATATGGAAAATTCTTTCATTTTGTGTACAAATAAAATTAATGCATTCAATAATTTGCGGCGTAACAATGTGGAAATTCATGGTCAATATGCATTTAAACTAGATGTACTGAATACATTTAAGTGGAAATATGCATAGTTGTTGGATACTTTATTTAAAGAAAATTGATATAGATTGCTTATTTAGGAATATTGCATCGTTTGACATAATGCTCATCTTTTAGTCACATACAAAGGCTCAAACATGAACAAATTTCCAAATAAACACCTGAACTAATTTTTCTCCGAATGTCTTCCAATTTAAGTTGGTAGTGATGTGTGAGGAATTTCAATGAATAAAGAATAGCATGATCTATTAACACAAGACTATGCCTTTAAATTACCTAAGCTTCAAATATTTTTCTAAGCATTTTAGTGCAATTCCATTAAAAAATGTCGGATGCTGTTCTCAGATAAAATTTTTACAAAATGTAGAGAATATCTAGCGTTTTTGGGAGAGACCTGTCAAGTGACTAATATCATAGCACTCGTTGAAGACTCACAAGCAAGAAACTGAAGAGAAATAAAAATAAATCTGCGGCACCGAAAAATACATGTGATTTTCTGATCTTGTGTCCGGGGTATGGCTCCGTGCGGCGGAGGCTGGAAGTGCCATGACTCACTTACATTGTTCCGGTGACATGGACCCTAAGGCTTCCAATTCGTCGTTTTTCAGCTGTACTCATTGTCACTAACCTCCACTGACTCTAAGTTGATGAAATCACTAGAATGTTGAATCGTGCGACCAGATAAGTTTACGCGGAATCACGTTAAGTTATTTTTCTTTGCGTACGCTCCGGGAACATACTTCTTAATCACGTCCTTCGGTCCTTGAAAAGAGTGGAGTCTTTCGAGGGCCCATGTAACATTCCAGAAATACACTAATTTTTCTTTTGAATTCCATTCGAGCCCCTCTTTTTATTCACGCGGCAAGAATGCCCCCTGCCACACACCTTTATGGTGGCTTGCAGGGTATTATGTAGATGAATGCGTTGCAGGGACAGTGCCAAAGATATGGGATGAAGATAAATCAGAATAAAACGAAAGTAATGCGATATTCAAGAACAAAAAGGGCCTGTATAACTATAAAAGTAGGTCAGAAACTAGAGCAGGTGGAGCAATTTAGCTATCTAGGTAGTGTGTTGGAAGAAAAAGGGTATAGCAGCATTGACGTAAGAACAAGAATAGCAGGCAGGGGGTTCCGGGTTCGAGAACCGGTCTTAGTGGATTTTTCCTCTGAGGAAATTCCGCCCTAAACCCTTTTTGTAATGTAATACTCCCTTCATGGATTAGTAAATACTAACCTCCTAGTTACACATGACTCTTATTTCTAACATGCCTCCGTGTAGTAGTGGCACTGTAGCTCTGAATTGCTTGCCAGTATTTCATATTGGACGAGCTTCACCCTCTGCCGCACGCCCTCGAGGTAGCTTGCACGTTATTATGCAGATGTAGATGTTAACTTGTTGATAAGTATTTTCAGATTGGTTCAAATGTTGCACAATCGATAATCTAAATTTAAAGTCTCAAGCTCCCTAAGATAGACCGAAGTAGAAAAATTCCTAATTTCCAACATTTACCTCAGCTGCTTAAACGGCATTCACAACTTCCATGAGTCTAAATGAGAAAGGAAGCATTGCGACAGCTATATTACTAGAGGAAATAACAACCACCGTACGAACTAGGGTAAGAAAAGTTATGTCAAAATGTAGGAAATGTGATGCTGTCCAAGCTGAGATGTCATGTGAGAAGGCCTTTCCATGGAGATGAACAAGAGTCAACATAAAACTCAGATAGCGCTAGATTGCCATTGTGTATATCCTAGATATGGCCGAAAACTACTAGCTAAAAGCGCAGTATACCCGATAGGTAAAATAATCACCGATAATGTGTGCGAAATAAATCTACTACCCCTACTGAATCACAATTTGCCAAGAATCCTAGCGCGTGTCCACTGTTCAACCACTCAGTGATTAAATAAAATTTGCGTGCGTTTTTAGGGAAATCTAGAAAATCACTCCATGAGGATATTCGCCGGATATTAGGGAATTGCACCGCGAGAATTTTAGGTGAGGGTGTCCCGAGAGACTTCACCCTCCGATATTCAAGAACAAAAAGGGCCAGTATAACTATAAAAGCAGGTCAGAAACTAGAGCAGGTGGAGCAATTTAGCTATCTAGGTAGTGTGTTGGAAGAAAAAGGGTATAGCAGCATTGATGTAAGAACAAGAATAGCAGGCAGGGTATTGGTCTTCGTTTTCCCAGCCACCTTTTCTCCTTTCCTCAAAGGAGAGCTGAATGCCAAATGGGGGGCGGCATGTTCCCTCTGACCAGACTCAGTTCAGTCCCTGTATTGAGACAATGGGGATGGGGAGGACCGGTCTCCGCAAGGAATAACTTTCCACTGCCCAAAAACCTTACTGCATACGTTTTATTGCACCTACAACCCCTTCCACGTGGTATGCTTCACGTCAACATCTTGAGTTAATGCCCTTGCAGCCCAGTGCCCATGCATGAGGGGTAATCTGTAAGCAGGTAAAACATCGCAGACGTCTGCCCATCCACTCTTTCACCCGAGCGCTTTTAAGTTTGTTTCTACCTTTCTACTCACATTACCAGACGAATATTTCAAAACATTTACATGACCACAAGTGAGCACGTATATCAACATGGTTTCATGAATTAGGTTTGGTAGTCTCTGATTAATTTCATACATGGTGTGAAGGAAGTAACCATTCACACACAAAAATGAATTGATTCCATCCATTTAAGAAATATAGCCAAACATTTTGGCATTATTGTTTGGTATGCAATGTGGTCGAATAATAGAGCACCTGTCCACCAGAAGGGAAAGAGAGGAAGAGCATATAATTTGCTATTAGTATTCTCAGTTGCAATATATGTTTGTAAGGAAATTTACCAACTGCCGTCCACCCACTCCGCAATCCAAGCAATTGGCCCCTCGAGAGATCTCCAAGAAGGCGGCCGGGTGCCCGCGCGTCCCGTGTTCGAACCCCTCCTGACGAGGAATTCCCAACTAGACATGCTTCCTCGCCACTCCTCCCCTACAGGAGGAGGAGATTAGTGGGTGGCGATCCTTCGGCAGGGGTAGGAGGTCTCGTGGCTCAATGCTGCATCGGGCGAGAGTCGGTGGTATTTTGTGACCGCCTGCAGGTCTTCTATAAACAATGGTTATTCGGGAATATTCATGTGTTGTGTCCTCGTCCGTTGAAGAACGGAAAAAGGCATTGAATAGCCAAGTACAGTGTAACATTAGTTGCACTTTGAGCAACGGAAATGTCTTCACAGGCTTACGGAGCTCTTGCAATCAGTTAAATCTCATACGAATAATTATTTAGTTGTGGACGCATGCGTGTGCAATTAGCTGTATTAGGACCAGTAACCCTCATACATCTCCCACCTTCCACATCCATCAACGCCCATTGCGGTCAATGTTTTTTGAATAAAGGACGTTGGAGATAATGAATGTAAAAATGCAGTTCCGACTGTGGAGAAAGTCCTAAAGTAGTCCCCCTACCACACACCCTCGCATTGGCTTGCAGGGTATCGTGTAGATGTAGATAAGTTTAACACTTTCAGGTCTGACCGAATGTGAAGTGCTGAACTCTCGTGGACTGCCATTTTTCAATGTTTTTCTTAAGTCATTTGTTATGAACTATTTAACTTCAATTTTGTTTTTTTAAATGTGTTTTATAGTTTCTACTTTTATCTTTCAGATGAAACAAATTTCAAGTCAATGCATGCTATAGTTTTTTTTTATTTATTTTTAAACATTTGATTGTTTTGCGTCTCAGAAAAAATTCCTACCTACTCGTTACGTGTTTTGTAGCGCAATTTTGCCATGAAAACGTCTACTTTCAATAACAATAATGAGGATTGGATTATAGATTTATTTTCATCACAATTTTGCATTATTTATAATGGTTTACAATTTACCAAAACATCAAATTTTTCATATATACATATTTTACAACTATGACAATGCAACCCGCACTGCACAAAGGGATAATTTTCTTCGATAAGCGTTGAAACGGATACAAATTCCGAACCGTACCAACAAGTCACTGAAATACACCTTCATGCAACCGTATCCATTATAATTAAGGTATTGATTTTTTTACATAATTTCCTTTCATGTGATACTGTGGAAGACAATCCGGTACACACAGTCCTACATCCCACTTTTCGCAAAACCAACATGTTTCTTTCCGTGACTTCTTGCCGGTCGTAGCTTTACATCTCTCTGAGCAGAATTTGCACACTGGTGGTGTTGGTTTTGTTCACTGTCGAGAATTTTTTTAGGAAAATGTCGCCCTGATAAGTGATTCCCTTGGGAAGTGAATGAAGATTCAATTCCCCTCTCTCATTTCTCGGCAAACTTCTTCGCTAAATTGGCAATGCACCTATCCAGCTGCACTGAAGTGGTTTCAGTGCGACTCCTTTTGCAAATTATGAATGAATTTACGACCATAATCGTAAATCCATGAAAAAATATCTTCTTCCATCATTTGGTTTATTTCCTATGAAAAGTATAGTAACTCATTTACTGATGCTAGATCAACTCCGGTCTCTTTCTGGTTTCAGCCAACAATTAGGTACATCTGGTTTGAGTTTCTGTCATCATCTTAGAAGGTCAGTGGAAGATAGTGAGTACCGGTTTGCCTCCGTTTGTATTGCTTTGACGGTGTCCGAGGCGAAGGGAAATAAGAAGTCCCATTCATGTTTGGTGCTGTCAATTTCAGCCAAAACTTCACTGCTCTTTTCACACGTTGGTAGAAAAAGTTGCACGCTGCTCTCTGACCAGGAAGAGTTGATTTCGAATGGCGGTGAATGTTGCGTGTCTAAAAAAGTAATATGGATCTTCATTCAATAAACACACCAAGTCTAATTGTGCACAAGTTCGGATACTGAAAGGTAAAACTCAGAAAATATATTTCCGTTTGTAAGTGTAATTTTCTCTCACCTGAATCCCTGCTGCTTCCAACAACCGGATCCCCAGCTGGAACAATAGTTGCATAATCTGAAGATGAGGTGCATTTATGAACTATCAAAACATTTGCATTCCATATCTATTTTTATTCCGGCAGGGTAATAAAATATAATGAATATTCACAAACCATGCTATTCCATGTCGTCATTGGAATCATCAAAATCACTTCCTGAATCTTCAGCTAAAATATCCTTATTTTCTGATTCGTCAATCTTAGTTCCTGCCGTATGACCCACGAGTTAGATAAAACATTTTGCGATAGAAATAGAAACAATTAGAGAAACAATCTCTACGTAAAGAAAGAACAGCTGGAAAATCTCCGATCGTATGGTTGATGGCGGGTCGAGTGAATTGCATACATAGTGTAAGTACTAAAAATTGGACAAAATGTAGTAGGAAGGATCGAAATTTTGAAGTTGGTACCCAAGAAAAAGAAACATATTACATCGATAGTGCGGTCCATAGAAAATAATAATATGTGACAAAAAAGCAACGGAAGAAAAGCAACACTAGTAATGAACGTGTGAAAAAGAGACGTCCCGCAGCACGTAAGGGAGCCGGTAAAATACGGGAGGGAGCATTAGAAAATGACTTCTGATAAAAGTCAGACATAGTTGTCATAGTGAGATTCAGAAACTCTTAAGTTACTATATGATACAAGAAACATAGTAGTCGAGAATGAAAGATAATCCCATGCGAAAACATTGTACACGACAGAAAAAAAGGATGAACGTAACAGATACGGGCATAGTCGGCATGGATAAGTGACTGAGCCCGTATCACGTATGGGCATAGACTCGAAAGTGTTAATGGACCGATGAGATTTCTAAAATTTTTTTAACGCATTATAGGAATAGGCACATGGTGGCCCTAGTTTATGACGGCAGACTTTCGCGGGTGAAGAATAGAATCGTAAATAGGAGGTATTCCAACTAAAGATTATATACCGACAACTTGGGTGAAACTAGTCGTAATAGGAAGGTCACCTGCCTGAGGTCTTTTCTCACTTCTCCTCTCAACCTAGGTCCTTAATCTCGCGCAGCTCCCCATAATGCATCATTGTCACAGGAGTCCCTCGTCTCTTAACGTAGCAGACATTAGACTAGATTTCAGGGAAATGGCTGCGTGGTCAATAACAGATGTGTATTGGTATTATACAATCAATAATCTCATGGGTATTATTATTATTCAAATTACGAGACCCATTCCATAAATCGTAAGGTTAGCTCGTGGAAATGATACGACAATTGGGAACGTAATTTTCTTCTTTCGAGCCTACTCCTAGTCTTAAAACATTGGGATCGCATATTTACAAAGCTTCTGACCACATCGATGTGGGAATAAAAAATTCCAATGAACTCACTCTGAAATGGCACGAACATGAAACAACACCAATAAATCAAGGAATTAATTAATTAAGGGACACATACAAATTGGAGGGTGATAATGAGCAATGATGATTTGTGATTTCCTCTTGTAAGTGAACGTCGATTTTTGACGTTATGTCAATGCATGACGATGGTGACGAGTGTAGAGGTATGTTCGGAACCTCAGACGTGGTGCTGCAGGAGTCGGAGAAACGACCATCTTTAGGGTATGAGAAGAAGACCCACCGTTCAGTAATCCCTTCGTCCTTTCCGCTAAAGAAGGAAAGGAGGGGGAGGAGGGAAGGGGGTTTGTTTTCGGTTAGAGCTTCCCCAGGTTCCGCCAGAGGGAAGCCGTGATGCAGCGTTGTCAAATCGCCGTCAACTCAGGACTTACAAAAATTTCGGCTCTGAAGTGGTAACTTTTTATTGTGGACGGGTGTACATTGAAACGATTATAGAGTAAATTAAAACCCAGAGTATGCTTTTATGCATGTTGATTTATTTTCAATTTCAATTGCACCTTCAAATTCAGATCTGATATTATATTACTTGTGCAACTAAGCACTCATTTAGCTTCAGAGAACATCCTCTTCACCAAATGACTTAATGGTATTAATGTGTTATTTCTGATAAAAGGTCTTTCATATGGCTTTTGAGGTGTCCAAATACTTATTGAGAATGAGTTTAATGGACAAGTGACATAAACATCAAGATCTTATTTTGCCAATAATTGCCAATTCTATAATTTGAAGGAACTATCAATTTCATTCGTTGAATACTACTGAGGAAGAGGAGGAAATACGAGCAGTTGAAAGAGGGGTAACCAAGACAGGAATAAGAAGAGCAGCAGAGAAAACTGTTGGAGCAGTATGCACAAGGAGAATTAAAAAACCTTGGGTAACTGCAGAAATTATGGAAAAATTGAGGAAAGAAGAAAATGGAAAAATATGAATACAGAGCTGGGCAGAAAGCCTTTTAAGAAAATAAGCAATAGACTTAGGAGAGAAACAAAGGGAGCGAGAGAAAAGTTGTGGTGTCAGAAATATGAGGAGATGGAAAGCCTCCAGAGAGGAGGATAAATAGGCACTCACAAGGAGACATCGCGAGAGTGATGTTCGGGATCCGAATGCCGATGTTATTTTCTGTAACTATACAGGAAATGTAGAAAAAGTGTCACGGCTTTCTTCCCCAGGGTTCGAGAGATAAATGCAAGTAAAGATTTGGAGTGGAATTAGTATCCTCGAGTTAGTACTCCACTCCAACAACCGGTGTGGCCGAGTGCGTTGAGGCACTGGGCCAATCACTTTTGCCACGGGTGCCTTGGGCTCGAGTCCCGGTGAAGTCAATTTTTTTTTCTTTCTTATAATTTAAGGAATCAATGATACAACCCACCCCATTCATTTAAGTCCATTACATTAGTATTTTTTTCTATTTTCAACTCATTTTATGGATTTTCAATGGACCGCGGACTTATGACGTGAATTAGGGGATTTCATTTTCCCATTACAGGCTCACATGCCGCCCGACACATTAGGTTTGGATTTCGAAGATCCGTGAATACTTTCAATACCAAGGGCTTCAATTGTTCGCTGGACTACCTGAAAACCATAAAGAATGAACTAAATGCTTATTACACTGCGACAGTTGCCCTCGTAAATTCCTTGGAACCGCCCTGGAATTTTCACTTTTATCACTTGATTTTTTCTTAACCCCTCAAGCGCGGAGGACATTTAATTAAATCCCATCCCAGCGGCCGATGGAGATTTAAATGATTTCAGCTTTTCTGCATTGCATCATTCAATAATTAATAACTTTCAACATATGATACTCATCTTTTTGAAATTTTTTGTGAACTTTTGAAAAACTATGTTTTAATATACGCTAAATTTTGAAATGAATTGGATCAACATTTATTGTTTTTTCCTCGTTCTCTCTGTACAATGAATACGTTTTAAGTTTTTGAAGTGTTATATTTTTTTGTTAATTTTTAATCGATCCTTTATGTACATACTTTGCATTTTATTGATAGAGACATACTTAAATTTCATAGAAAATTGTATGGACTTCATAATCCTACGGTTACTTTCGATATGATTACCCGTAGCGATGACATAAATATTCGTAACGTCATATATTTCTTCGGCTCTGAAAGATTATTCCCTTATTCATTTCATGCAGAAATCCATGTTTTGTGGTGTAAAATGATAGTAAGGAATTATATTTATATGACGTTACCTTAGTAATTCTGCTTCGTGTGATATGGTTCGAAACAATCCAAGCACAAACCTACTGCACACGGTTCACACCAGTAAACGCTGTCTCTTCTTTTCCCGTGCTTGGTACACACTGCACACCTCTTTTGGGGCTTTGCTTTCTTCCCAGCTGCGGGAATCCTCCTCAGGAAATGTCTCTCTGTAAGCCATGGAACTAAATTATCTAAAGAGTGACAGCCTGGTGCACATTGTCTTCCAACCGTAGCATATTTCAAAAATATTTCCTCTACCAGCTGTATACGAAAAGATAGGTGGTCTAATTTATTATTCGCATTTTCCCTGTGAATAACGTAAGAATTAAGGACTGCTATATTCAATAATCTCCTAAACAACTTCCTATACCACTTGTTATGTCGTTTTCTTTCAATCAAGTACGTATGCAACAGCTGGTCCTTGAGATCCACCCCGCCCATGAATTTGTTGTAGTCCAACACACAAATTGGCTTTCGGGTCTCTTTTTTGGCTTTGGATACTGTTCTCATTTCGTCACTGTGGAATGTGGAGATCATCGTGACAATTTTTTTGTCCCTCCATTTGAAAACAGCAACAGGCCCAGAATGTTGTCCACACATTTCGCCCCTTTGTAATTTCTTCTCTTTCACGATTTTTGGAACATCCTTTCTGTTCAACCTCAACGTTCCAACACAATCAGTCATGTATTTACTTTTCAGTAGTGTTGCAAGGACAGGAGAATTATAAAAATTGTCCATCCAAACGCATCGTCCTTGATTTAGCAGTGGTTCAATTAGATGTAAAACTATTGACATTGTCTTGTTTGAATTAGCTGGAGTGATTTTTGAGGGAAATACAGTATCTTTTCCTGTGTACACCAGAAAGGACCATAGGTAGCCGGTATTTGCATCACAAAGCTTGTAGGTCTTGATTCCAAACTTTGATGCCTTCAAAGGAATGTAGTGCTTGAAGGACAGCCTACCCTTCCATAGTGTCAACGACTCGTCAATTGAAATGTTGCGATTTGGTAAAAAATGTGTCTGAAATTTTTCATTTAGATGTTCAATTACGGGAAAAATCTTTTTTAGCTTGGGAGGACTCCGTTGATCTTCTTCCTCATTGTTGTTGAAATGAAGGAATTTACAAATTATCTCGAATCGGTCTCTTGAAATTACATCCCCAAAACCTGGAGTCAATATAACTCTCTTTATAGAAAAGTAAGCTCGAAGTGTTGGCTTCTGAACAATTCCCATGAGCATGAATAGTCCTATGGTAATGTACAATTCTTCTGCTGTCACAGGTCTCCAAGCAGTTATTCTTGACTTTCGCGAAAAGAGGGGCTCAATAGACAAAATCTGTTGTTCAGCATAATGATTCATTTCTAAAACAATTTCACAAACAAATTCCTCGTCAAAAAATAACAGAAAAATATCCACTGGATTGGACAAAGTTTTGGCTACGCCTTGAGGTCCGAAACCACCAACAAATGTTTCTCTGTTACCTAAATAATTTTTCATACCCTCCCACACCAAGGTTTCGACTTCATCCGCATCCTCAATTTCATCGTAAATCGGCTGGAGTGTATCCATTTCAGAGCAATCATTGATGTAATTTTCTTCGTCACTTTCCGAACTTACACTGTCGTCAGAATCACTTGCAAGTAATACTTCTGTTATTTCCTCGTCACTTGGAAATGGTAGTCTTTTTCTACTTGTGGAAGCCATTACAACGTAATTATAAAAACTGATTGCTGGAATTGCACAAGAGGAAAATGCTATCGCACAGTAAGATAGGACACTACACACCAATGAAGGTTCCAGTGGACTGAACAACTTGGTTTCGAAACTCCTTCGAGGGATGAGTAAAGATTTTGAGGGGGCTCAGTTTATGCTGACTGTTTATGTCCACTCTTATCTTCAAAGATTATGGACTGTGAATGAAGGAGCAAAGAAACGCAGAGCAAAGCACATGGCCCCTTTGCTTGGGACTGACGCGACGAAGAAAACATTCATTGGGCTCGAGGTGATGATGCACGAGGGAAGGACATCGAGAGAAGGCAGAGAACTCTCGAGAAAGATATCGTATCTCATGAACGAAAGTAGCTGACCCTTCTTGATGTCTCACCACTAGAATAGGCACATGGTTTCAAGATAGTTAGGAAGGAGGAACGTAAAGACAGGAAAGATCAAATTCATTTACTCTCGCGTTTGGAAGGAAAATTAATTGTAAAATTAAAAACAACTAAAGGGCTAAAAATGTTGCGTATTTTACTATGCGAAGATTAAACATATCTACACAATATACAGTAAACATATTGGACTAAATATGCAATTTCAGACCGAGAAAAATTATTGAATTCGGCAGTTCAGGAAGCGTACTGGGTACGCATGACGGCGACATACGGTGATTTAAACATGCGTACTGGGTACGCAGGACGGCGTTGAGGGGTTAAATAGTGAGCATGATATTGGCAGAAAATAGAAGGGCATGTGAAACATATTTAAAATGATTTTCTCAAGGTACAACGTATTTTATTGAAGTGAATCCTCTATCATGGGCGAAGGGAAGATTTTGAATTCCTACACAAAAAAATATGATGTAGGGATAACACTATTTTTCTTCCCATCTCATGTTTTCTTTCGGTTCAATGAATGAATTTAAATTTTCATTCGTGGCGTGTAATTTTGCATTATTTGATTATAGGCATTGATAAAACGTTTGAAGTAAGGTTGATTGCGGGATTTCCTTGATCGAGGGAATCGTTGTTACATACCCAATCCCATACATTTAAGTCAGTTACAATAGTATTCTTTATTAACTTCAGCGTATTTTATTCTAACGCCGGTTGTTGGAGTGGAGTGCTAACTCGAGGATACTAATTCCGCACCAAATCTTAACTTGCATTTATCTCTCAAACCCGGGCTTATGGGGAAGAAAGCCGTGACACTTTTTCTACATTTCCTGTATAGTTTCAGAAAATAACATC
Source organism: Platycnemis pennipes (assembly GCA_933228895.1). Lineage (NCBI taxonomy): Eukaryota > Metazoa > Arthropoda > Insecta > Odonata > Platycnemididae > Platycnemis > Platycnemis pennipes. Next base: position 96,995,315 of record OW121848.1, on the reverse strand, counting down.
GGCATTCGGATCCCGAACATCACTCTCGCGATGTTTCCTTGTCAGTACTTAAGGTTAGAATGTTGTTGGGTATCAAGAAATGGGAAACAGTACCATGCATCGAAGACAGAAGGTGGAATTTGGCACTGGAACCAGAAGAGATTCGGCATTGGTGGAAGGAATGCATGGAAGAACTATACGATAGTGAAAATAGGTCTAGAAACTTGGAAATAGTAGAGGAAAATGATGTAAATCTGGACCTCCCTCCGTGATGCCAGGCCAGAGTGCACCTTCAGGTATCAGAATTCCTCGTTTTCACCCATACTGCCGTGCCTGCACCCTTCCACTGTTTATCGCCAGCCTCCTTTCCTCGCCTTCGCCTGTGGTTCCTGCTCTGCCGGACGCGTTCTCACCCTCGGAGTCTCGGTCTTACTCTCCCCGATGCGTCTTCACTCTTAAGAGTCCCAGTCTTTCTCTGCCCTTACGTCACCCCCGTAACTAACTATGCTCAGCTCCCACATTCTTGTCCATTATTATAGCCGGGCGCACAGCCTATTCTTTGGCCGGGTATAATGCCAAACCTTTAGTGTCTAATACATACTGCCTATTGATCGACTGTAGGTTTACAAGGTGGATGGTTTCTACATTGTATACAGTATACAGTGAATTTTTCCTGATATTGTGGAGATGTACAGCTGAAAGTCATTGACTATCAGTCTATCTTCTCTTGGGCTGTTCCTCTGTTGGTCAAATGACTTTGCTGTGCAGTTCATGACCTGACTCGTGAGTTCTGAACCATAACGAATGAAAAATTGCAACTGAGCCATGTTTATATTATTGCCTCCTTAGATTAAACCTGAATCTTGGTGAGAATGACAATATTTTTCTGGAGCCTTGTGTATAGTGGAAACAGTGCAGTTCATGACATGCCTCTGAGCTAATTAATTTCTGAGACAGCATAGGTGGGGTAGATGGACAGTTGGATATAAGGGTGAGGCTGAATATAAGGCTATAAAGATGCTGATATTGTGTCATGTTTATGTACTGTTAAATTTTAAGAGTGGGTTGTTTTGTGTAAGACTGCTACAGTCCTAGTGAATGTGAAAAAAAGAAATGAGGGGATGTAAGAGTAATTATACTACTGAGATTTTGTGAAAACAGCAACATTGTTGCCATAATTGTTGATTGGTGTAATTGTTTTACATGTTTATTATCTGAATAGCCCACAAAAAATTTAAGTAATATCATGGAGAAAGCGTTTCATCTCAATGGTATTATACTTTAATACGTTGTTATTTAAAATAGTTGCAAAATTTATTACTCCATTCCAAGTTAGTGGTACTAGCCCTAGGGATGTATTAATTACAGCATAGTATTAGAATGGGTGCATTTACTCCGAACCGAAATCTCAATTTTGTACATGAAATTGTTAGATGGAAACGAAAAATGAATTTTAGTGGAAAAATTAATCTTCTAACCATAACCATTCACTAATAAGTCAAAAATTAAAATAAGCAAAAGGTGACACCCACCAAAGATGCTGCTTTGATATCATTGATGTCATTTTCCTCCCCGCCTTGAATGCTTTTAGGGGAAGGGAAGGGAGTGGAGGGGGTTCTCGGAAGGTCCTCTCACAGATCCTGTCACAATCACTCCTATTGGCAGAGTCAGCTGTGTCCCCCCCTTTGCGATAAGGCGAAGTAGCTTTGCAGGCTCTGTTGTGATTGGACGAAGTCAATGACATCAGAGGTTGGACCACGCCCACTTTTCTGAAAGGGTTAAAAACATCAGTTTTTACGCCGCATATAACTCCAGAAATAATTGATGGATCAAAAAATGGAAAAATACGGGTCTTTTTATTTTACAAACTCTATCAGATCCGGCAATAAAAAAATATGGTAAACGACCGCATTATCTCAGTGGTTAAGCTTTATTTGATAAATTTATCCTGAAAAGAATTTTTTTACCTAATATCCGGAAGAAGGAAAATTTGTTGATCCTGCAGTATAATCCAAACAGAAAAATGCCCAAATGTCTCACTGTATAGCATAGTTTAAAATAAACGAGAGGGATTTGAGATTTGAGGGATTTAGCATTAAATTGTCATGAAATCTAAGAATAAAAGACATTTTCACATAAAAATATTATTTTCAGGGCACCCAGCAATCTGATCAATCTGTATCAACAAGTGATGGCACTAAGGATCTCCCCAGAGTGAAACCACTTCGCTATTGTTATGAGAAAGAAATAGTCCTTTATGCTCACCATGCTAAGCTTCCATATTTTTCAACAGAGTGTATTTATTCACCACTGGCATATAGAGGACATGCACGGGCCTTCCTCAAAGATCTGGAAAGAATTAGACCCTCTGCCATTATGGACATCATTCATTCTGGTAAGTTAGACTTAGTGCCTTGTGCTGTCACTTTATTTTCTAAATTCGGTCTAATATATTTATTTATTGTAGTATTTTCAGAGGTATTATTACCATTGTAATAATACCTCTGTAATTTATCAGCATACTCTTAACCCTCTTAGTGCCACCGAATTTTGGTGACACTAGCGAAAAGTGCCAGCATGAATTTGAGAGTTTTGTAACTCCTTGTGAAAAATTAAACTATATGAAGTTATGACTTGTTATATGTTTTTTGGGTTGTCCGCGTCTTGTTAACTGGTTTGAGGGTGGCCCTCAAATAAATATTTTGGTCTGAGGGAGGCCGACCTCAAACCAGTTAACAAGACGCGGACAACCCAAAAAACATATAACAAGTCATAATATGGACCGAGAAAGTTTTAACAACTTGACATATATGAAGTTACTTTTTAGATATTAATGTAATGTTTTTTTTATTTAACTAAAAATGGATTAATTGTTGTTTATGGTATTCTGATACATTGCATAAAGGATATATGTAATTATTACAACAAAAATAGTTTTAAACATTAATTTGCTCCTCGGGCCGATATATCGGCTCGTGGCACTTTTCGCTCATAGAGCAAAAGCCGATATATCGGCCCGTGGCACTAAGAGGGTTAATGTAGCTGGATTGAATGGTAAAATATTTAGTGTTAAAAATGAGTGGATGTTATCTGTACTGGGTTGACTCTTTAGCTAGCTTGTTTTAACATGCCATTTCCCTTGTACAATTGATTCTTGTTCATTATATTCAATGGCTGTTAATATAGTAATTATTATTACAAAGAAACATGCACCTCAATGAACACTAGGTATTTAAGGAGGCTCCGCCAAATTATGAAGTATATGTCATTTTTGTGAAAATTTCAGGACATATCATTTTTTGGCCCTTCTATCGATTGGAAATAAAACAATGTGGCCTTTCCATCATATATTTGAAGAACAAAGACGCTGAAAATCAGCAATTTTATTCGTGGTTATACGGCAGAGTATGGCTGTTGCAGTAAAATTTGAGGATTAATAATGTAAAGAGAAATGTCGTTTTGACAAAAAACTAATATAAGATACACAATTTTATGTAGAATTTAGCATTGTAAAATAGTGTTACAAAAGGGTAGGTTGCCGGTTCACGCCCGAGGCAGCCAAGGCGAGATATTCTAGCTAGACTCAGTCCGAGCGACACATTGTAAAACTGCTGCGATGTTGCAATTTTAGGAATGGGGCAAGGGAATGGACCATGTAGGGGAGGGTGCAGCTGGTTACCGAGGGGAGACGAAGGCCATATTTGGGAATGGTCAGGTCACTTAGTGTCATGGAGCGCTGACAGTCATCGACTGTGGTTCCATCTCGGCAGGAGAGATACACACCATAGGCCACTCACCATTGGCCTTAATAAATGTTTACTTGAAAAAAAGCAGAAAATCCTTAATTACATGAATGTGGCACTACAGTATGTTGTTTACATTGGCAATGGTACTTGTGACGCAATGTGCTTACGAGCCTATTTACTTACTTAATTTAGGACTATACCTTACCAAGGTCCTTCTTACATTTTTATGTAATTAAAATATTCTCATTGGTTATTGACATAGTGCTATTGATATCAATGCTTTCAAATGTTTGCAGCAGTAGCACCGTCATTGTTGACAAATATTTTTCAAAAATATTATTGTTGATAACATTCAAAACAAAGAGTTGTATTTGCTGGGGAATAGTTTAAAACTAAGCAAGAAAATATTTAACCCATATTAGAATATGTAATAGCAGGAATGAGCATGTATTCTCACTGTTGAAATTAAGCGTGGCAACAATATGTCACCCGTGTTCCGAAGTCAAAATGAGTTAAAAGAGCTTGTAAAAAATGGAATGCTACTACAATGTGCTATGTAATACCATACTCATACTATAATTGTGTATGCCTCATCACACTATACTTGAATTTCCATTTAGGTATTTTTCTGAATTGGCATTTATTCATTAAATAACACAGCTCTTTTATGGAATTTTGATGCATAGAGTCATAGAAGAATCTCCTTAAAAAAATGTCATGAATATTTTTCTAATTTATTTGAAACAATCCATAGCTTTTGGTAAGAATTCATTGCAATCATTGATAATTAAACCTTGTTAGTTGACAGAGGGACATTGTTTTGGAAAAATCAAATGTTTGGGTTATGAGATGGGTGGACTTATGACATTGTGAGACCATGTCATGTAAACAAACCAGGCAGGCAAGATGTGTAATGGCTCAGATTTTACAGTTCATACATTTAGTGTTCGTATGATGTGATCGCCGTGCTTAAAAATTTTTCGCGATACTTCAAATAACTTGTTTTAATTTGTACAGTGAGCCTCTAATAGCAGTGATTACGGAAAGTATACTTTGCGAGAGGTGTGCATAATGGATAGTATTAGTGTCAATGCATTTTAAAAATTCCTAACTACCACTGATTGAGTGTGGTATTTTAGTGCTTTTACAGCCAACCACATTTTGGAAAATGTGCGAAACCCACTAAGCACATTTCAATTAAATTTGTAAGATTATTAATGTTACGATATTTAAAGCACTTAATTTTATTTTATGAAGTATGTATGTATCAATGTTGATGATATATTCAGGTTTAGGAGGATCAATAAACATTATTGATGCCCCTGATTTGAAGGAAATATAATACGAATACATAATGATGTAATCTAAGTCGGCTAATATATTGGCCCGTTGGCAGTTTTCGCACAATTAGAGAGGGCCGATAAATTGGCCCACTGGCAGTAAAAGTATTAATGGTATGTACTATCAGTTATTTACTTTTACTTTACAGCCTGTAGCATATTTACAGTACATGTACTATGCATGGTGAAAACTAAGAGGAGAAACTCAGGCTCCATGATCGGTATACAAGGAAATCTACAAGTTTAAGTGCTTGTGGCAAATTCTGCATTAATTAAACAGGGTTATTTATCCATAGTGGTCTGCTGTTTTTTTCTGCAAAAAGGAAACCATTTTGTATTTTGCTGTTTGTCGAAACATTGGGTTAGATCCATTTGTAGTCACAGTGGACTTAAAAATGTAGGTAATCAATGTAGAGAGTCAGTGTTATCTTAGCTTCATGTTGATAAATCTAATATATCAAGGTGCCAAAAAATTACTTCCTTGGGGATAGGGACCCACTTCTTTTTTCAGGACTTTATTTTCAAAATCAAAAACATCCAAAGCTTATATTGGCCTATCTAAGTTATTTGACAAACAGGCTGTAACTATACCAACCAAATGTATTTGTCCAGACTAGTGATGGAAAAATGTCGGTCAAAATCGATTTTTCGAGTCGAAATCGATCTTTAATCGAAATGAAAAGCTCGACTTTTCAACAAAAATCGAAATTTGAGCCAAAAGATCGATTAATCGAAAAAATCGAAGGTTCTTTTTTGAAAAAAATGCAGTTGGTACAAAAACATGTTTATCTATTATTCATTCGAAAAACGCTCATAATACATATTTGAATAGTACAAAAAATCCCTCAAAATGTACTTAGAATACATTCTTGAATTATTAGTAGTAAAAATTTACAAATGAATGCACATTAAAGTTTGGGGATCACCGTTTGGAACCATCCGGCTTCACTAAAATTTTTAAGAAAGATCAACTGATTGAAATGCTTTCTCGATGACCTAGGGCGTGCCTTTCCAATTTTACCAGTCTTATTGTTAGAGAAGTCTTTCACGTGGGACGGATGGCGTTATCATACTCAGCACTATGATCGCAAAACGGTACGTGCTGGGGTATTCACCCTTTTCTCCTCCCAGACTTTCAGAGGATTGGGGTTGACTTTCCTATCGACGGGTGGCCTGTTGAGGTATTGCCTAACTTCTACTGGCATTCCCCCAACGCGGTCCAGGTCGGCGTCGGCGTTGGCCATGCGGACGCGCTTGTCAAGCGCCGCCCATTGCTGATCTTGTTCCTCGTCGTCATCAGGCTCAAAGGCTTCGTCGGAGAGGAGGCCAGGATCATCACCTGCCTGTGCATCTCGGTCAGCAGCAGCACGGGCTTTATTAATGAAATCTTGGATATTATGGCCTATAAAAATGAAGATCATGTTACTTCAAAATCAGGGGGTGAAACGAAGTAACAGCAATAAACAGTAGGTATTATCATCCGAAAGGTCTTGTCACAGACTTACACCCACGCGCAAGAGACTCCCAGTGCATCACTCACCGGAGGGAGGGACCCTCGCGCGTAGAGAATATCTGTGAAAAAACTTTTCATGCTGATAGTACGCTGGAGCTGGACTTAACTAACCCAGGTTTTTCTTGGCAGCATTGGCGTGAAGCGAGCTTCCAAAAGCAACTGTTTTGAATCTCGGATCAAGCAACATGGCTAAAGAGTAAATATGATGCGTCTCGACTCGAGCGAATTTTCTGTCTACCTCGTCTGTGAGGGTTTTCTTCACGTGCTTGCTAACCCGCGTTACTGCATCAAACTGACGTGTTTTCTGCGAATGTTATGAAAATTTACAAGAAAAAACAAAATCCTATTTTGTACTTTTAATGAGATTCCAAATCCATTATTGCTTACCTCCTTCAGATAGGCTACCAGAGGGATTACTTTGCTAACGGACACATTGCTCTCAGTAGAAACCTCAGCTGTTACGTGGGCCAATGGACAAGAAGTTTTTTGACCTCGGTTAATGTTTCTAGCTCGTCTACAGATAGCATGGGCGGAGGCTTCCTTTTTGTAGTCTTGTATCTTGACAGATTAAATAGGACAGTGCCGATCATGCCTGACAGCGAGAGAAATCTTTCCAGCATGTCGTAGCAAAAGTTCCATCTATGCTTAACTTCCAGTATGAGTCTCAACTGAAGGTGGGCGGGTGTCCCTGCATCTGCCTGGAACTTCTGGAGTTCCGTGGTGGCCACATCGCTACTGCGGAAAAAGTGCACCATTCTTTTCACCTATACAATAAGTGAACTAAGTGGCAGTTCATCGAGGACCTTCGACAACGTCATCAGCATCGTCGTCGTTGTCCTCCACTCCTGCTGACGCCGTTGCTGTCCTGCTTTTGCCACCGAGTGGTTTTTATGTTGCGGCCGCCATCTTGTGCACTGCCTTTAGATGATTCAGAAGAGTTGATGTTGTGCCGCAGTATTGAAGCTCCGCCCTTGTGCAGTGCACTTGACAAATGTCACGTTACCGCGCAACGCACACTGAAAGTGAAACGCATACTGCCACACGACGCTAGACCTGTTCTTGGCAAGGTGGTTCCAGTGCCCAGCACTCCTAGCAGCACCCCGACCGACGCACTAGGGCCACACTGAACCGACACCGACTGAACACAACACACAACAACATGGCTTGCTGCCTGCCGGCAACTCGGTCCGACCGACGCATTCCACGTTAGACATGACTCGACCTGCAGGCAGTTCGCCACTGCCCCTTTTCCCACTCCCGTGCTCTTTGCCTGCACTCAGCGCGCGGGACTAGGGTAGCACACTACTACGCGCTGCTGAGATCAAATTGATCAAACGAAATGGTCAAGATCGAAGTTGAAAAACCGAGTTTGGATCGAAACTCGAAGATCATAGCTCGATCTCGATTTCCTCGTTCTTTGACTATTAAAACTCGATTTTCGATTTTAATCGAAATCGATTTTTCCATCCCTAGTCCAGACCCCCAGTTATGCCTATATGTTAGGGTATGTAATTCCCTATATGTAACCTTCCTTACCTTATAAACTGATTGGGAAATACTACCTTGGTGGCAGGAGGCACTACTATGTAAAAGTGGGTGCATGATAAAGAGTTTGTGAGAACTGTATCATTTAACTCTTTGCAATCCAATTTGTCTGCAACCTGCATTTTCACAATCTCTTATTTATTTTGGGCAGGAAGAAAATTGGTTGATTACTTTGTTTATACTACAGTTTTTAATGAGAAAGCATTATACCCTATTTGTGTGCGTACATGTGGAAATCATGAAAGAAGCATAAATTGCAGTTTAGGCAAACAAATGCAACAATAAAAAATGTCTCTGACTTCATCTAACAATGGGGAGGAACTAGGAAATCATAATGTTGGATGAGGTCCAGCATAGGATTGGGAACAGTCAATTCTTTGTGATGCCATGAATACCAGCTGCAGTGGCTTGATTTTTAGTGTATGCTGTTTATAATTACAAAGCATCATTGGTAACTGAATAACATAGATAACCTAGCTTTATCAGTTGTAATTTAGCTAGTATCGTTTCATAGTTTTTACAAAAGCTCTACGGAGATAATTTTTATGAAATAAGGTAATTCAGACTAGAATTCATGTTGGAATAAGGTACAGTTCTGGACACACATAAAAATCTTACCACTTACTGACAGCAAGAGGTGAGACTTCTCATCTTGGGACGAGCTGACCTCTCTCTCTCACACCCCTGCTCCCCCCACCACTCCCCATGCCTTTTTCCAGGGCAATAAACGACCATTTTAGCGTAGTGAAGACTGAGAAATGACATTTATAACTAAACGAGTCAGAATATGCCTGCTGATTTTCAACGGCATACTTAAATTTGCATCTGAAACACTAGATGTTTCCTAGGTCAGCACGCTCTAATTTGGTATATTTTTCCATCAGATCAATTTCTGAAATCTTCACTTCATTAGATCACTAGTCCCTCGATCATAAATAGAATTGGTGCATTGTCCCATATTATTTGGTATCATTTGCAAAGAATAGCAATGCAATGTGTATGACCATCTTATCAAATTTCAAAATTAGCTAGTTGTCATGGTCTCACACAATCTCATCAGTACTGCAGTCAATCTTTTCATGAGGTTTAACTTTCATGAGGAGGAATTAGCAGCTTATTGCAGCCCTCTTGAACTCCTACTGTTGTGACATTCTATTCACCCTTCATCATTCGTTCTTTGATTCTATAGGTATCATCCTATCTTTTCTTTAATAGAATAATTTCAGTAACAATGACTTTGTCATCACTTCCATGTCCTTAACATTTTCCTTCTCTGAAAATGCACGCATGCTAGGTTGGCAAGAAACATTTAATGCCTATGTGCCCTTTTTAGAACAATCTTTTCACAATATGTACCAAAATTACTATTTTTGATAGGATCTAAGGATTTAGGGAAGTTAAAGGTGAAGGGGATGGAAATCCCAGGGATAGTACAATACTGTGAATGGTGGGAGGGAGGAGTGGGTTTGAGGTGGGTATACAAAATGCTGTGGATGGGTCTCTGAATTTGCGGGAGGCAGTGTCCACTGTCCTCATTGGAGTTAAGGGGAGATAGCATAGGTAGAGGAGCTGTCTCTATGTGTGGTATCCCCCATTATGCACATTAAAGACTAACTATTTGATCTTACTTAGTGTCACCAATACAGAGGTGAAAAATGCCAATAAACTGATGGTTTTAAGGAATGCACTGGGGGAGGAGGGGTAGGAAGGGACGTGAATGGATGACCTCCAGAAGGATAAACCAAACTAAGTGTTTTGTTTATTGGGGAATGTGGATTCAGAAGAATAAATACCTTCTCAGCATGTCCACGAGCATTCTGGGAAATAGTAATGTTAGAGATTTGTTTGCAGAAAGAAACAGCAAAGCAGTTGCACTTAGAACAGCAAAGAGAAAAGTGAAGATGCCTCAATTAACACCAATCTTAACGATAAAAATTGAACAAGATAGGAAATATTTATCCAATAATTTAACGTGAATTGGTGCAAAGTAGACATTACCAGATTGTGCTCAAAGCATCAATCTAATTACTTGTGGCAAAGTGATAGTTTCTAGCAAGAAACAGTACATTCCCATAATTTTTCATATTTATATTTTCCAACCAAATGAATATTAGCTTATAGATATCCTTGAGGTTTAACAATTGTTTTCATTTTTATATGATTTCTGAATCACAAAGCAGCCATGGCCTACTGAACTGATATTCAACCCTCATTCATACCGTTCTTCACCTGGTCCACACACAAAGAAAAATTGCTGAATCCCTGTTACCCATAAGTAGCTGTGGATTTTCCTCTATTACTACTACTAAAACTACCCCTTTACTATAACCTTCCAAAAACCTGGGTGGGGGTGCAGCAATTCAATATTAAGACCATATGATGGTTTTCAACTCTGCTATTGCCAGTCCATGCAAATGTGATGATTTTTATGTCTAGGATTGTACAATCCATCTTGATGTGTAACAGCATTTTATAAAGTTAAATTTTGGTTATGCATATTTCAAAGTGCTTCTCCTTTATAGGGGAAACCTTGCAGATAGGAGTTGTGGAACGGCTGCCAAACAGAGGACATTGTTCAAGGTGTGGACAAGTATCTAGTGCTGCTGGTGGTGTATGCAAAGCATGTATGCTCTTAGATAGTTTGAATCAAGGAAAACCGAAGATTTCTTTGAGTGAAACTAAAGCTAATGTGGATATTACTAGTGATGAAAGTGCTAGAGGTGTAAATCATGTTTCTGGAAGTCAGCCTAGAACTGTCAGTGATAAAATGCAGAACAAATCTATGGCTTGGTGACTGTGAAAAAGTACTACATTTTATCAGTTTATTTAATGGACATCAAGGTTTGTTAATTGGATACCTATCCATGTTGTTAATACTCTGAATCAATTACTAAATGAATATTTAATTAATACTGGAAGTGAACTCATTGTTACTTTCTGAACACATTGGTTAGTTCCCATTTATTAACAACTATTTTTTAAATAGGAACAACATTCAAGTGGGTAATCATCCTAAACTATCCAGGAATTGACATAATTTAAAACTGAGATACTCTGTGAAAACATTTCTTCTCATTATTCTCAGTATGATTACATATAGGTATAGTGTAATGCATCAAATGGATCAAATTTCATTTGCATAGCTTTATTTTTATCGTCACACATATAATCAGCATGAACAATTGAGTAAAAATAGCTTAGAATACACCCATTACCATGCAAGATATACTGCCTTCAGTCTGAGGCAGCATGTTACTGCCATAGTTAGTGGTAACAATGAATGGGAATCGTGCATCAGATTCCCATTATTCAAACATTATTTTCCAACAAGCTGCCATTACCACTGCACTTCATAATAACGACCCAACCTATCCTGGATGTGACTAACGATAAGCTGACCACCCTTTGGATCTAGACGGCTCTCACAATCAGATGCCCAGTTGACTGCCAGTAACTTGCATTTAGTATGCTGCCTGTTACTTTGCTATTTTAATCAACAATTTTAAAGTGTGCCATCACGTTTACTCAACAAAATTAGCATACATATTTTCCCAAGTAGGTACCTGGCAGCAATGACCCTTAATCCTGGAAATGTTACAACAATTTAAGTATCACAATGTTACCCCACATCCATTCTACAGTCCCTCCATAGGTCACACACACTTTTCGGTCTCTTTCAGGCCCTTTAGGGCTTCCCTATTTTTTTCAATTCTATTTTGAATGTTAGCACAATCAACAGACAGAGATAATGACTTTTCAAAAGCTTTTTGAGCCATTTTTAACTCTTGTGGTACCAAGACACCAAACCACTTTAAAGGTTCCGAGTCAGACTTTTTTGAGAGCACACGTCTTATCAGTTCTTCAGAGTCCTGAGTGTCAGCATCTTCAGTCTCTATGGCCATCTCTTGCTTTTTATCACTTATCAGTTGTTCTTCAGGGTCCTGAGTGTCAGCATCTTCAGTCTCTATGGCTATCTCTAGCTTTTTATCACTTTTTCTATGCCTCAGCTGCATTTCACCGTCGGATTTCCCGATATCAGCTTTACTGCTCGCTTCAAGAGTTAGAGTTTCAATTTCCTGTTCCAAAGATATCATATCTTCTTTACTGGAATTACGATCCACACAGTAACGCGCGGTCATTGCTTCGTCGTTTGTTGGGATTTGCAAAGTTGAAACTCGTTCCTTTCCCAAAAGCAGTCTAGCTTTCGCCAGTAATATAAAACCTTCGCTCATGTTTTTTTCCATTTCAACCTTACTTTTCACTAGCTCGTCCATCGATTGCAGAAGATTAAGGTAGAGTAAGTCCTTATCTCTCCCGCTAGCCATTACTGCCGGTGGCTGAATCGGAATATTAACAGTTACGAATATTCAAACTAATAAGTCTCCCAAGATATATTCACTTGAAAAGTGTGCGTCACTTCTGAGGGATAATTTAAGGCCCATATAACTCTCTATCATGGGTGCTCGTCGGTTGCGTGAACAAGGTAACAGAAGGGTGCTCGTCACCTATGTTCAATAATTCCGTTACTCGTACTTAAGCCCAACTGTTTGAAGGGATTTCTGCACTGCGGCTAGAGGAACATTTTCTGGGCCTTAAAATGCATCCAACGACGTTCGAGAGTAGAAACTTTATTTGTTGGTTTCGGTTACATACGCCCACACAAAACTAATCAAAATCCAGGCTACGCGCTGTCTTATGTCAACTGTGTCAATATAAGAAGACAAACGAAATGCGTTACCTGCTGCCTCCTGCCAATTTTCGCGCCTTCGAAATGGAGGGGGCACTAAAGGATTTTATTCGTCTAAGACGATGACAGACGGTATCTGTTCGCGATTTTGTGAAAATTATTGTTCTTAAGAATTTATTCAATTCTTGTTGACGAGGAATCACCTCTGTAGATATTTTTTGCGATGGATTTCCCTGATCCAGACGAGGAATTCGAATGTATGCACGCCGATGAGCTTGAGTATATAAGAGACTTAGAAGAAGACGGCGATTTTAGAAATGGTGATTATTATTTATACGTAGGGATATCTACAATTATTGATATATATATATATATATTTGGTGCCCATCAAGGCAAATCCCTGTGTTAATAGACGGAAGTAATTTTCTTAGGTGAATATTCTATTGCTCCTGCTGGTGTTCATAATTCAGCAAAAGATGAAGAACTTGCTCGACCATTGGTGGAAGAAACTGAGGGCAAGAGAAAAATCGATGAGTTGTTCGGTGACATCATGGATTTATCAGATGAGGAATGCGTCGGTGTACCAGGTAAGAAGTCTAATTGTTAGTGGAATTGTGAGCAAATATATTATCTATGTACCCCCCCTAGTAGTTCAGAACATATTTAGAACATGCGCGGAGCATGCCCAAATTCCCGGGCGATGCTGGAAACGTGGACCTCTTCATCTTGACATAACTCCTATCCTTTACATCCTTTAGAACTTGCTCCATATACCTCATCCGAGGCCTGACTTTTCCATCAACTGAAATATCGGTATCCGAGTTTGATTTCATTCCATTAAATTAGCTTCTCGGACTCCTGTCATTCGAATAAATTATCATCAGGCGATTTTCTCGCCTTCAACATGCTGTTCAAGATGTTTCAGATAAAGGCCCTTCATATTAGTCAGTATACTGGCTGAATTTCATCTAATAGATACAAGTAAATAAAACTCCTAATATCTTTGATGTTATGCTTATGCTCCGTTTTCTACAGTTGATTACAGAAGTGCCCATTTGCAACTAACCCTGGCTTGCTACACACATGCAGTCACTATTAATTACACAACTTGGGGGTAATAGTTTAAAACAAAAACAGCTGTAGTTCAATATATGTATTAGTGCTCAAAAAATTCAACAATATCATTATAACTACGATTTGCCCCATGACATACATTTCAACATACATTGCATCTAATAAACAAACCAGATTCAGGTGTGATGTAGTAGAAACGTTCCATGTTACTAGAAAGATATTGCAATTTTCCACAAGTAAAAATTTATTTCGACTGGTTTCGATGTTACTACATCATTTTCAAATGGAGCTTTCTATTTACAAACAAGTGTATATACTGTAGCAGGTCGGTGGGAGGGGGGGGGGGGGGGAGGAGGAAGGGAAGGGAGAGAAAAGGAAACAAGGAGAGATCAGGTTGGAGCTAGAGTGAGAAGGGCAGGTCAGTGTATTCCAAATTCCGAAAACCCTGGTGTCGGTTGATGATGTTGGGGAAGATGTGAAAGGGAACAGCAGGAGAAAATTCCATGGGTCACCTCTGCCGCTGTCATCTTAGGATCCTTTGTTGGTTTTATTGCTCCTGCGGCTAGGGTTCCGCAGTTGGAGACCAGTGGGCGATGTTCCATGGAACGCCTTGAGGAGCTCTCCGGAGTTTGGAGGGTGGGGGGGAGGGGTGAAGCAAAGGAGGGGACAGTTCCAGAACTTCGGTTCTTTAGGGGGGTAGGAAATCCCTGTGTGTGAAACGGGTTAGGAGAAAGGGGCAAGTGAGGGGTGGAGGAAGTGGTTTGGGGTTACTGAATGGAGGGGGAAAATGGTGAATAGCTAGGAGGTAGTAGGGGTGGCAGTGGATTAACGAAGTGCTATGGACAGTTACGGGGAATGGGAAGGAAAGGTGTTATCATTTTGGAGTGGGATATTATTAATTTTATGTTGAATTATTTCAAATTGTTCCAAGGCATCAAGTTTCTTCCCTTTCTTCTCCACATTAAAATGTTTGGGACAAAACTGCACTAATGACCTGTGTCCATAAGATGCTTGGCAACGGTGGACGTGTCCTGTCCTTTCACAAGGCACTTCCGATGTTTGTTGATTCTAGTGTGGAAGTTTCTGCCTGTTTGGCCCACATATATCACTTTGCAGGAATCACATTCTAGTGTGTAAACCACACATCTGCCAAGTATGTGCACTTTATCTTTGGGTCTGCTAATTAATTTTGACAGATTCATGGTGGTATAAAAGAACACTCTGTATTTCTCCTTTAGGGAATCAGTTTGCAACTTTGTTGGATAGATGGCCGACATGGAATTCTGCACCATCGTTCTGTGGTTGGAGAAGATAAAGGGGTTAAGGAGGTTACTCCCTGGATTGATGAAGTTTTCCGTTTATTGTATACTAATTTATTAATTAAACCTTCTTTGTATCTGTTGTTCGTGGCAATGTCTTTAATGGTTTGCTGCTCAATGCCAACCATGCAACTGAAATTTTAGTTGCTCTTCACATTCAATACCCACATAGAAATAAATGTCTCAGAGATATCTCACTATTGTCTTGAATATCTCAAACATCTTGAATGTGTCATAGCCATGTCAGAGAAGTAATCATGAAATATTCAGTAAATAAATTTAGAGTGAATGTCTCTGAAACATCTCAAAGAAGTCTATGATATGTCTCATGGCATCTCAGAGATCATATTCTTTGACAGAGTGGCATCTGAGAGGAGTCTCAGGCATGTTAAGGTTACACCCATACAGCACAGTTTTTGTAATAGGTACCACCAGTTAACAATTGGAAAACTATGGTTTTAAATTTTGTACTACGTTGTAATACCACTGTATTACCAAGGTAATACAGTGGTAATGGTATTTCAGTTGTAAAAGGACGTCAAAAGTCCAGGAATACCATTGTATTACTACATTTATACAAATTGTATTAACCTTGTACTAGGACAAACCCTATACAAATATTTCTGTTCTATTACTTCCAAAAGACGACTAGTACACCATGTACAATAGAGTACAAAAAGCACAAAAATGTCAACATTAATGTTTTATTAGCAAAGAATTAAACTAAGGTTACACATTTAATGCTAAAAATACTAACGAGTAAATTTCTTATGAGAATCTACAAATAAATAACATGCTGAGCACATTTTAATACTTGGAAAGTCATTTAAAATAATATTTTTGCATACAATTAGGACACTATACTGTTTGCTATATTTAATTAGTTCCTGATTAAAAATTATGCATAGCTGAAGCATGCATCATCCTTTTTCATTTGCAAACTTATGCTTGCACACAAAACCTGGAATGCAACAATGGCTGTGACCATTGTGTTATTTTGATAAGGGCAACAAAAATGAGTGAGCACTTTTGATAAAGCACTTGATCTTATTTATCATAATTTAAAGACCAGTAAGTCAAAATTGGATTCTTGGAAAAATATTATTTGAAGTTTCTTCTGCAAATTAATCTACATCTAAGTCAAATCATCAAAAGTATATTTGATGATATTTTTAAGTCCTAAAATAATACATTCTAACTTAAGGCCCCATAGATTCTCATGATTCAGCCCACAGAACTCTGTCTAGGTTCAAATTCAGTAGCTTTATGTATTGCAAAACATTTGCATCATTATGAACTTTACCCAACCACCCTAAATAACAGGCTTTACTGATTCAACCACACAGCATAATTTTCCCTAAGCCCTCAACATAAATTACCACTTGCCTTATGATGACCACATCAGATATAATTGCTGCCGACAACAGTTACATATTTGGTTTTTAACTTTGCAAGTAAGCACTTTTTCTCGCCTTTTAGAGTTCATTATAGGTTCTTTCCAGAGCATAAAAGATAATTCCAACAGCTGTGACCCAACACCAATATAAGTATTGTAAATACACTCAAGTTCTCCAACATTGATACAAGTACATATGATCATCAATGGTCAACAGTCTTAGGATTGGTTTGGCGCAGCTTTCCACTCGATTCTTCTATCAGCCAACGTTTTCATTGTGATGTAATTCTTCTCTTTTACATACTTCACAACCTGTTCCATCTATCTCATATGAGGCCAACCTTTTCCAATCTTCCCGTTCACTTTACCCTCGACGATAGTCTTCATCAGGCCATTGTGTCTCAGGATATGGCCGATTAAGTTGTCCCTTCTTCTTTTTAGAGTTGTCAGCAGACTTCTCTTTTCAACTATTCTTCTCAGGACTTCCTCATTACTTACTCGGTTGATCAATTTAATCTTCAGCATTCTTCTGTAGCACCACATTTCGAATGCATCTACCCTTTTCTTCTCCACTGCTGTCATCGTCCATGCTTCACTGCCGTAAAGAAACATGCTCCAGATTTATGTTCTGATGAACTGTTTCCCAACTTATACACTTGAATTTCCAGCTGTAAGTAGATTCTTCCTTTGATAAAATGCCCTCTTTGCTATTCTACTAAGTATTGGGTCATCCCATGTCAAATCATCCAGAAAATTTTCAAAATGACATCCACCGACTCGGATTTCTATGAAATTTTTGTCACTAGCTACTATCGCCAATGTAATAACCCATGTAAAGTATTTCCGCTCTCACCCTCATAGTTTGCAAGATATGAGGGGTCAAAGTTTGGGAAGTTTACTCAGAAGTGCCAGCAGTGGGATTCAATTTTCAGAGTACAGGGCACAAGTTAAAAATTCATAGCTCAGTAACCAATTAACATATCACCCAGAAATTTTCACATCTAGTCTATCAAAGTACATAGATTCCATAGAAATATTTTATATTACCCTTGCATAGTTATTTTAGCCACTAATATGTCATTAGTTGTCAATTAACCAAGGTTTTGAACTCAAAAACATTACTTCATATTTTCACAAATATCACCCTAAGGCAGAGTAGTGCACTCGTCCATCTTTTTTAATTGTACCTAAATATGTGCTCTAATTGACTGTGAAATAAAAATGGTGGTGTTTTGACTGCCACTGTATTTCAGGTTTTACTTTTTTTCTGACTTGGTGAGGGGGATTTTGGACACATATTATACAGATCCTAAGCATGACTGTATCCAAATGTACCTTCGTGAGGAAATATTTGAAATAATGGTCAGTGAATGAAATGCCTGGCATCTATTTTTAGTGACTGTGACTTTTGTTCATATAATTTTTTTAAACAATGATACACGGCTCGTGGCAGCCGAAGAGAAAAGAGACGAGTTTTACATTCATACCACCTTCCTCCTCATGTTTACTAATTGTATATAATGAGTGCTTAATACATTCACCTGGTATGTTTGAAATAATGTCATAATTGTCGGTATAGCTGCTCACATATTGGAAGTGTTTCATGTTATGCCATTAAGTGTTTGATGTTATGCCATTTGGAACTCCATTCCAATTCCAAAAATTTTTCGTCTTAATAATGGAATCCACGGATATTCCATAAATGGGATCTCTTGGCCGCATTAAAATATTTTGTGTTTCTAAAAAAGAATTTGAAAGCATTCAAGGATTTGATTAATAATTGGAAAATGGTTCCTTTATTAATGAAAATAAACTTACAATGTTTCTTTTAACTGCACTCTAAAGAATAGTTGTACAGGTTTAAAAAATGTATTGCTTGATGAGTATATGATAAGGAAGGTGATCTTTATATTAGAAGTTATAGTTATTGCATCCGTAAATCTTGATCCAGGAAAATATTATCCACATAGATGATAGGAAGTTGACTTTTTTCTACAATAAATTTAATTGTTTTTTTTTGTAATTCTATTGTTGCTGTATTCATATATTTATTAATAATCTAGGATTTGAAAATAAATGGAATTCAGAATCGAGTATCTGAAACTAAGGATCCGAAACCGAGATAAAGATCCGAAACCCAGGCAAGGATCCGGATCCGACGAAAAACCTGGATCTGTCCATCACTAATTAACACATATCCAAAAAGGTGCAGCGGCACATCATTTTGCCACCAACAGTAGTTACAATTAATGCTTGACACATTTCATGATGGTGTTTATTGTCAGTTCATCTTCTACATACGAGCACCAGCTTATGCAGGAGTATTGATTGCTAAAAACTCGGCTGTGAATAATAGGTAATGTTTTTCCTTTACCAACTATTTTTCTTCTAAAACAGAATATCACTAGGTATGAACAAAGATTTAACTGAAAATAGTTTTAAGTTTCTTTTTAAGAATGCATTCGTAAATCTAATTTAAACAATATAAGTTAAAAATGTGAGTATTCAGATGTAAAGGTTTGAAATTGAAGATGCTAAAATTTTCGATGCAATGACTGAAAGAAAAAATTAAACCGATAGGGATCGAACTTTTCTCACCTCTCGTTGTAGGCCTGATGCCTGCGAATGTAGGCTAATTGCGTGACATTCTACGTATTTTTTTCTCGCGATACCAGGATAATGGGGAAAAAAGTCATATTTCTTACACATTATTGAAATGGTGCATAAATTAAAAACGAGACTTATAATAGTCATTGACGAAAACTAAAATTTGATGTTTTTCTGTAGGTCAGTCACTGAAAAGTCATATAAGTGAGGTCTTTCCTACCGAAGGACTGGAAAAAACTGTTCATAATTGAGTTTGTCGTATAAATGAAAAGTTTCATAAGCGAGGTTGGAAATACATGGGGTTTTATGGGGTTATTTACCGGACCAAAAAAACCATGTATAAATGAGGTCCTCGTATATCTGAGGTTCTACTGTACATATTAGCAAATTTTGGCTGAATAAGTATGAGAAAATTCATAAAAATCTGGTGATTAACCCTAGAACACCCAGACTTCAGCTCCCCCTTTGAATGCCTGGTGTGCCAAAAATGGCACTCTGCAAAATTTCCTTGTGTTCATCATGTTATATTTAAGAAAAACTTAACTTTGTATTTTTAACACTTTTATTGGAAACCCTACCGGTTTCGACTCTCCTGTGTCATTGTCAAGGGTGTTCTGATATTTACATGGTGGCAAGCCTTTATATTATTGCACGGAAATCATATCGCTCTCCTTCCAGACCAATTTTTGTAAATTTAAATATTCTCCCTTTCCTTTTTGTGTTTATTGTGTTTTCGGTTGTGCATGTCCGTTTTCTGCAAAACTATAAATGCTGATTTTCATTAATATATTACACGTAGTTCAAAAAATTTTCATCAAGGTGCGGTCAGAACTAGTGCTCCTAGTTCTGGCCCTAGGGCACCTGGGCATCAAATTGTACAATAAATTGCCCAACTGGGTTAAAAATAGAAATTCTGTGAAGGGTTTCAAGCAAAATGTACATAGTTTTTTGATTGATAACCTATATTACTCTGTCAATGAATATTTAAATGATTTCTTGTAACTAACTGGATCTACTCTTTGTTTGTACTAGGTTTTGTACATTTTTCTTTATTTTGACATGTCTTATATCCATTTCTATGTGATCATTGGACAAATAAAATTATTTTTCTATATATATATACCCCAATTGAGGGAGAAACTACAGGAGTGGTTGGGGAAGGTTAGATGGTATGCTAAAGAGGGATGAGTAATGTGTTGAAGGTCAGGATGACGGGGAAATGCTTTTTAAAGGGGGATGGGAACATGATACGATGGGGATAGATTGAAGCGTACAATTTCATTTAACAGATTTGGTCCCAAAGCAGATACAATCTCAAAATTTTCTAAGAAGTCCAGCTTTGCACCTTTGTCATGAACATTTAAAATCTCTACTCTAAAATCAGACGTGATTAAAACCAGATAAATGAGAAGCAAAGACTGACTTGTTGTCACCATGAATAAAAGAATTAAAATGTTTCTTTGTCTTAATGTTAAAATTTCTACCTGTCTGACGTATATAAAAACAATTACAGTCCTGAGTATCATATCTTAACACATACACTCCACTTTTGTCTAAAGGATTAAAAACATCTTTAGAATTAAAAAGTAAATTTCCAATGGTCATTCTAGAATAAAAACAAGGCTTCAAATTTACATTGCCAAATATTCTATTAATACTGTTGGACATGAAGTTTCTTATAAACGGCACCTTCGTCCATTTCTCGTCTGGGGAACAATTTGAGAAAGCCTGGTGGATGATGAGGTGGTCAACCTTCTTTGTTTCCTTTTGAGAAGCTTGTCAATGAGAGAAGACTCATAACTAGGGCTGGGCGGTGCAGGAAATGCTGAACCGGTTCTCGGTTCTGAAAAAAACCGTTTGCGACGGCGGTGCACCGGTTCAATAGATCGAACCGGTGTTTTCCACTGAACCGGCGTTTTCTACTGAACCGGTGTTTTCTAATGAACCGATGTTTTCTATTGAACTGTAGTTTTTCTAGTGAACCGCGTTTTTTCTCATCCAAAATATTTTTTGGTCCATTTTTTATGTATTATACAGTTTTTTGAAGATTTGTTTTTTTTTCTTAAAGAAGATACTTCATAATAACGTGGGTATGCTTTCCTAAACTGAACAGTAAAATGTGGGAATGTTTGCGAGAGCCAATGGCTTTTGTACAAGGCCTGGGCGTACACATAAATTGGTTTTCTGAAGTGTTAAAAAATGCACCTACATTTGTTGATCTGCCGAATTCGAACCTGCCGCGTGAATGGCGATGAAATTCACATTATTTTTTAATGAAGGCATTGCAAAATTTCCTCGGATATTTATTTATTTAGCACGATGCGTTTCGTTGGTAAAACAGCATTCGCAATTGGCTTGATCAGCCTCGATGATATTGCTATTGTAGCAACAAAACGCGTCGTGCTAAATTAATAACTTATCCTTGGTGAATGAAAAGCTCCCTAGAGGCAGAGCGACTGGTGTCTACGTACGGACGAAATCTTTCCACTTAATCTGATCTGATTTAAGTGCTTCCAGAGAGCTGAGATATGTGGAGAGGCTGATTCCTTTCGTCTGTGATTCATAGTTATCTGCCTTTCTTAGTCGACATTTCCTTTCTCTTTCATAATGGCAACGATTACGAGTTGAGGGTCTTACTCTGACGCCTTGTGTTTTCATTGGTGGCTTTATTCTTTTCCGCATCGGGATCGTCTCTTCACTGATTCCCTCTTAAATTGGCCATGACTTCTAGCTCACGTGAGTTGTCCGACAAGCAAATGCAAGGCGCTCTGGTAGAGAGGAGTGAAGTCAGTTCAGATACAATTTCCAAGGATTTAATTGGGTACCCTCTGGTTTCCTGCTCCTAGCAGGAAGAGGAAAAATTTCTCAGTTAATTTTTAATGCAAGGAAATAATTGGGAAGATATCGATAATGCTTATCATCCTTTGGCTTTCACGTGTGATTTAGTTGGTAAATAAATAGTGCCAGTTCAGTGTTCTGAAATATTTACAGTTAATTTTCCGTGGCGGTTTTAATACAATTGAGGTTGCTGAAACAAAGTGATCGGAACGGTGGGTATTGGAAAAGCTCAAAGGACAACCCTCGATTACCGAAATTGAATGCAAGAGATTGACAAGCCAACAAGAAAACCCAAAACTGGAAGTCGCAAGAGCCATCGATCCACTAAGACGTTTGCGTCAAAGTCTGCACTAAGTCTTCAATGCCTTCCCCATTAAAGCACCCTGAGCAATTAAAATACCTTCGATTAAAGTTACCCCGAAGGCATGGAATTGAGTGGGTCGCATACTTTACTGCGTCGCATACTCATGAGGTGTTAAAACGCAGGCATTCTTTTCTAAACTGAACTGTAGTAGAGCATGTTTGGGGAGCCAATGGTTTTTAGGTGAGGCCTGGGCTTATATATCTTCACATTTTTAAAGTTCCAAACGATGCTCCTACATGTCTGGTTTTTGTTTCGGTAAACATCCCAGTCACTTTTTCAAAGAAATAAAATTATGTTCTATTAATGCCACATGGAGCTGTATTTTATCAATTACTGGAGGGTGTGCTGAAGGTTGAGAACAAATTGATCGTTAAAATTTACATTTTAACACAAGTGCAGATGCTAAATTACAATTTTCAATTACTACTAATTTAAATCTAGAAATCGGCTGGCACATGGCGCTGGTTCATGGAAATGAAAATTAGTCCTTTGGCGTGTTCGCCTACTAAACACGTTCGCAATTTATTTATAACAAGTCCTCCCAAACTGAAAATTCTTACGGATTCTGCTGATGTTGCTGGTATAGCAAGATATTTCCTGGCCAGCCCTGCAAGCAAGGGGAAGGTTGCCTCATGAAGCCTCCACCAACTGAGAATGTCTTCATTACGTTATTGTACATTAATAATCAACGTCAATATGTTCAAATTTTGTTTGAATTTGGTGCTTCTTATGTACGTGTAGCAGGGGTAGATAGGAACTTGAAACAATGCTCCTACCTCCACAAAGTCTCCCCAAATCAACAGCATTGGTTTAATAAAAAATGCTACTGCACTAACTTGAATGATTATGAACTGTTTGGTTGTTCACCTGAACGAACTTATTCGTTGTAATCGTCGACAAAACAAAATAACATAAAAATACGGAAAATTCCGTATAGTTACTTATGTGACATATAACACAGAGGGGTTCATCTACATCTACATGATACCCTGCAAGCCACCGCGAGGGTGTGTGGCAGGGGGTGAAGATCACCAAGCATACACTACTAACATGCAAGCAAGCAACTAAATGGTCTCATGCAACTAGATTGTTAGTATCTTTAGTATTTGAGGGGTTAATACATGCATCATGCACTACAGAATATTCTAAAATATTTCCTCTACCTATCCCTTTCCTATGCTGCCTATTCTGTTCTCTTATAGTACGGGGGAAAAATGCCATTTTGAATCTATCTGTACGACAATCTTTCTCTCTAATTTTATTTATCTGGTCGAATCTGGTCGAATACGCTGGTGTTTTTAATATGTGCCTAACATCTTCAGTAAAGCTATCCGATTGAAATTTCTCTAATAGATTTAATCTGGACTTTAACCTACGCTCTGATAATGATTCCCACCCTAATTCTTGTATTAATTCTGATACACTACTCAACCTATCGTAACACCTTTTGACGAACCTAGCTGCTCTACGCTGCACACTGTCTAGTTCTCTCATCAAACCTAATTCATTAGGATCCCATACACTGGCTGCATACTCAAGGTGGGGCCTAACTAGTGAAAAGTAGCATCGCTCTTTTGTCTTCTCATCACATTTCCCAAGTACTCTTTTTATAAATCCTAGCTTTCTCTTCGCTCGGCCGCATATTTCCCTTATGTGTCTTCCCCACGATAAATCTTTAGTGATTGTTACACCTAAATATCTTACGGTTTCAACGTTTTCGATCTTCGTGTTATTAATTCTATAGGATCGCTCTATCGAATTATTCCTCCTCCAAAAATTGATAGCTACACACTTTTTAAGGTTGAGTTCTAACTGCCATTTGTCGCACCACTCTTGAATTGGGTTAGGAAAGTTCACAGGCGTGGACGCAAGCCAACCCGGCTACGAGCAGAGACGGGGAGGGAGGCAGTGGCGTGAAAGCCGAGCAGTGAACGATCATCGGTGTTTCAGAACCGCTTCCCAGTGCACCGGTTTAGAACCGCTTCCCCGGTGCGACGGTTCAGAACCGCTTCCCCGGTGCGACGGTTCAGAACCGCTTCCCCGGTGCGACGGTTCAGAACCGCTTCCCCGGTGCGACGGTTCAGAACCGCTTCCCCGGTGCGACGGTTCAGAACCGCTTCCCCGGTGCGACGGTTCAGAACCGCTTCCCCGGTGCGACGGTTCAGAACCGCTTCCCCGGTG
The DNA here is from genome assembly GCA_933228895.1 of Platycnemis pennipes. Lineage (NCBI taxonomy): Eukaryota > Metazoa > Arthropoda > Insecta > Odonata > Platycnemididae > Platycnemis > Platycnemis pennipes. The sequence goes on along the minus strand of OW121848.1, from coordinate 96,970,726 downwards.
CGACGGTTCAGAACCGCTTCCCCGGTGCACCGGTTCAGAACCGATTCTCCGGTGCACCGGATTTTTTACTAAATCTGAACCGGCCTGCCGGTTCTGCAAAAAACCGAACCGCTGAACCGGTGCACCGGAGAACCGCCCAGCCCTACTCATAACCATTCCTGATCGCAAGGAGTTTAATGGTATTCAATTCTTTGTTAAATTCTTCACCTGTCAGCGGAACAAAGTCAAACAATTTAAAAACAAGTGAAAAGCAGCCAATTTATGAGAATGATGGTGGTTATGGTCCTTGGAAATGATGGCATCAGAATAAGTGCTTTTTCGGTAAATAGAAAAATGGTGATTGCCATCATTGAGGGAAATACTTAAATCTAGAAAGTTTAAGTTATTAATGCCAATCCACTGTAATACTGATAGCTTGATGTAAGTAATTAAGTAAAACTAAATATTGATCCAGCTGCCTGAGGCTTCCCTTCCATAAACAAATCACATCATAAACATATCTACAGTAATAAAAAATATTTTTGATGAGCGGGTGGTTCGAACTGAATAACTTAGATTCTAAATTGTCCATGAAAACATCGGCTAGGACTGATGACAGTGGTGCACCCATGGCTAGGCCTTGGGATTGCGCATAAAAGGAACCGTTAAACATAGAATAATTTTGATTAATGATTAAAGACATAAATTTGTCCATTTCTTGGGTGATCTTGCTTTTACAACCCGCCTTCTTCAAACACTCAATTGTGAGAGATACCGCTTCTTTGGCCGGAATGGAAGGAAACATTTTTTACATCAAACGAGACTAGTTTACCGTTGGCCAGAGGTTTGACTTCCTTCAGCTTGCTAGTTCTATTGAATTCTTAACACCACACTTCGGTTTACTTTTACTTCTACTCATTGTGTCTCAAATTCGGAGTGTTTCCTAAGTACGTGTTGTCTTCATCTGAAATAGCAGCAGAGCCACCTTTAGCACTCTTTACCAACGTGCATTCTCGATTTGCGACGGAGATTCCATCGAGAAGGAGAAACGTCACCTCATCAGCACCTTCAGGAAAAATGACTTTCCCATCAGCACTATTGATAAGTTGGCTGCGAAGGAAGAGAAGAAGCACAAAGAACTTGCCCTAAAAAGGACCATTGGAGAAACGGAGCGAGAGATAGAGGAGAAGAGCATTTATGCTCTTATTCCCTATGTAGCTGGGACATTGGAAAAAGTCACCAGAATTCTCACAAAGCACAATATAGTGACTCGTTTTAACTGTATCACGAAGACAGCCGACCTCCTATGCAAGGCCAAGGACTGCGTGCCCATGGAGATACAAAGCAGAATATATGAAGTCAAGTGCCATTGTGGAGATTAGTACATTGGCCAAACTTCAAGATCCATGAAATGCAGGATTAAGGAACACCAAAGGGACACCAAGAATAGACAGTTCCGCATATCCGCCATCGCCGAGCAGGTTTGGGAAGGGCCAACACACAATGTGGACTTTGAAAATGCTAAACTCATCGCTAATGAGAAGAATTACTATCCCCAACTCATACGAGAGGCAATCGAAATAGCGAAAACATCAAATTTCAACAATGAGGGCAGCTATTTGCTCTCCAATGCCTGGAAGAGACTCTTCCACAAACCGACCAATCAGGATTCACCTGGGCAAAACGAAGGCCTATATAAGATGGGCAAAAACTTCCATCTGACACTTCAAACCTGAAGACGCCTGCTGTAACACCGGCGAAACTGCCGTCTCGAAGATGAATTGACGCAGAGCACAACCCGAAAACCTATCTGCACCTACTGCACCACTCCGCGGAAGCCTCTATCAACAATCATGGTTTCCTTTTATTTGGCCATCTTAGGTAATGACTTACATACAAAAAAATTGGTACTGGTTACATTCCTCCCTTATATTTATGGATCCATAAGCTTTATTACCCAAGTAAGGAAGTATATATAACATATACTTCAATTGCTTATCAGCAAGCATCCAAAATTGCTGTTCATATTTGTCTGGTTTGCGTAGCATTAATTATGTGAACCAACTGCTGCATTTTGAAGGAAAAAATATGAGCCAACTTATTTTCTTGTAGTATCTTAGACAATATGGCTCTAATACCAAATTTCAAGTGCCAAACTATCTTTGTGAATCTATGGTGACCATAACATCCTTGAGAACCTGTAAACCCCAGTGCATCCTCCTCCAAAATTGGCATCCAAAATTTGTTACCACTTCAAATGGGCAGCCACCCCTTTAGACCCACTGTACCACATGCATAAATTACTTATCGTTAAAAATTCTTCTAATTCTTCCAGTGAAATCTTCTGATTTATATCACTGGAATTCAACCTTGTCTTGGTTTTTCTACATGATTGCAAGTGTTTCAGGATTCTTTCGCTCATTTGAAGCCTAAAAATCTTCCACAAAGTACCTATTGGTGTAAGGGGAAGGCGCTGACCTATCCATTAAATGTATGTGTATACTCTATTCTAATTGAATAATAAATTAAAAAATATGCATATATTTAAGCTCAAAAATATTCAAACCTAAACATATCCATCTTTTTCCACTAAACAAATTTTTGCCACAAATGGCACATCAGACATTCAAAGTAAATTCGAACTTTTAAGCAAATAAAAAAGCGAAAGTAAATGTAACAGTGTAAGCTAAATTATTTACTCAATTGATGTAAACTCATAGAAGCAAAAAGTTCTTGGACAAAAAACAACTTCTCACCACAGTTTGAAAAACTGAAATGTGCCAAAAATGGCACTTTGTGCATTCTATATTTAATAGAGAGAGAAAACATTCGAAACATTTTGATGCCTCTCTTCAAATTACCATTAAAGTCATTAATTAGGTTTTTCACACTAAAGAATTTTATTTTAATGCAGTGTCTGGCAGCAGGAATTGTATGGCACTACCTCTAGTTTCGTGGATCTCTCCTGGGAAATAGTTGGCAGTCCACCCTAGGTTATTTTCATTAAAGCAATATTATGCTTTGAAATCTCTATTTTATTGAGACAAATGAGTTTTATATTATTTTTCTAGTCTCATACAAGGAACATACTCCGCCATCACAAAAAAATCCATTAAAGTTTGAGTAATGCTAACCAGTAGAAGCATTTGCTGCTTTATTCTCACGAAGTGCTACAAAATTGAGCTTTTACTCATGCTCCACAATTAGAACCTGGAGCATTTGTGCATGCTCTGCCAAAGGAGTATACCAAATGCTTCATGGTCCAAGTTTTATTCATTCTAAATTAAGCACACACTCCAAATTCCTTGAGTATAAGCTGATGCTTACTTTTATTCTTTTGAGTCATTATTAATTTTTCTGGTTGTTGGTTACATTGTACAGCCAAGAAGAATTGCCTTTCATCTAACAGCAATGAAGAAATGTGTGATGAACTGCTCATGGAGAAAATCCTTATGAGGAGAAAATTAAATATGGGACTGGAAAATGGTCCCTCTCCAGAAGCTCAGCAGAAGTAAGTATTCAGATATATTACTACATGTTTTTTTTATTTATCACCAGTGTTGATCTTTTCCTAATGCTGGCATGTTTCTGCTCTTGTTCATGTCCGTGGGTAACTCCATTAATGTTTTTTTTGGTTAGTTCACAATCCTTATGAAAAGCACCTTACTGTTTAATGTGGACTTGAACCTCATGGATGGGCTAGGGCATAGCTATGTTGAAACCCCGGTTCCCATGAGATCACCTAAGTTAATCAACATTGGGTCTGGACAGAGGTTGGTTGGGTGACTCTCCTCCATACCTCTACTGCGGTGGTCTTGTCCCCTATCTGTCAGTGGCGGGCAGATGAAATTCAGATTAGCACAATGGATCCAAAGGGGTTTAAGTGCCAGAGAGGTTCCAGAAGGCCCTCACCCACCCCTCCAAGTTTCATTTTTATTTCATAGATGGTAGTACAATGTGCAGGATTACATTTGCTTTTTGGTATTTTATATTGTTTGTGAAACATCTTGTTCATTTAAAGCATTTAGAAATCCACAGGGAAGAAGAATGCCTTGATAGCTTAACTGGCTAAAGCATCTGGTGCGAATTTGGGGAATCTGGGTTTGAATCCCAATCAAAGTGTATTACTTTATCTCTGTGGAAATTTATCTGTCATAGAAATGATATGTTATAAAATTACAGGTTTAAGAAGAATACATTTTGGAGTAGGATGATTGAAGAACTTTAGTTTTGATGTCCCTTTAGTCCATTTGACACAGTCTACTTCATTGGGCAATATGTTCCACACAATGTACTCCGCAACATTGGTCATAACAGTGCTCATATATCCCATGTGAGCAAACCACATTATGTTAAAAAGAACATGGCAAGATGCTGGTCAATTGAATGCAATATAGAAGATGGTGATATAAGTATTATGTATTATTATAAGCCTTGCAAGTGTCTTAAAATGATATTTGAAGCTTAAAACTGCCTAGAAATTAATGCTGAATAAGCGGTGCTGATGTGTATTGTTGTTTTCGTCACTAGGATACGGAAAAGCTATCCTTTGATTGGAGATGGGCCAGCAGAAAGTAGAAGTTACTCAGAAATTAATATATGGTTAGAGATATTCGATGAGATATTGGGATTGAGTGTGAAATTGATGTGTGACAAGTGGACCAAAATCCAATTTCCACTTGATTGACCAACGAATAGGACTATGTCAAATGGCTTTCTTAGGATTCTTAATTAAATTCTTAAATGAGTCCAATCACCTGAAGCTTCTTAGGAATTAGCTGTAATGACTCTCTTGGTCTTCTTACTTTGTTCATGGTTGTTGTAGTGACTACTTAATGTTGGAGCCAGCAATGTTGAAAATGGTATTAAAACCCATTTTCCTTGAGGGTTAAATTTAAAAAAAAACATTATGTGATGAGCTTCCCTTTTGTTTTCAAATGGGTTTGCATCAAATTATATTTGATTTGTGGTTTTTGTGCTAAGAATATTCCTATTTTAATTGTAGAAGAGAAGGCTGCATAACGAGAAACATACCTCCCTGGCCATTTGTTCCTACTACCAATGAAGATGGCAAAAAAGTGTACATTCGACTTTTATCCATGGATGTCTTCAAAAGTCAGGTAATAGAGTTGCCTGTTCTATTCCTCTGAGACTAATATTTTGTTAGGACTTAGTGGCATTTGCTTTTTAGTGAATTTATATGCAACCATTTTATGGTTGTATATAAATTCACTAAAACTATGATATAACTATAACTATAGTATAACACTAAGGTGTTTACTTTTTAACAAAATCATAGCTCGCGAGCTAGCCACGAAAAAAGTAAGCACCTTAGTGTTTAAAGTCGGCTTTAACCTCTTGGACGGTGGCGCCATGCGCACGACTTCGGCTGCTTTGTGGCATAATATGTCCAGCAGTCCGGCAACATCTAGCTCCTTTAAAGCCTCTAGAATTTCCATAGAGAAAGAGGACGCCTTGGTAGCTCAACTGGTAGAGCACCTGGCCGGAAATCAGGGGGTCCAGGTTTGAGCCCTGGTCAAGGCGAATGATTTTTTCTCTGTGGAATATCTTGCTATCCTGCATCTCAGCGGGTAACTCCACTAAAGTTTTCGTGGCTAGCTTGCGAGCTTTGAATTTGTTACATTGATCTTGTTTTCAAGTACATAGGTATTATGTAATATGACTTTTCTAAAGTGGAAGTACATAAATCCTATAAATCTCACTTTATGGTGTAAATTTATTATGATTGGTCATGTGGAATGGATGTTGTTGTGTGTTGTGGAGGTCAACTGTAGTTTCAAGGAATTTTTATAAACTGTATTCCTAACTTTTATGGCAACAGTGAGCATAATATGTATTTAAATGTTAGACATAACATTGGATTCCATTGTTGGATAGTTTTTATAATCTGACTATCTATTCATCTTATAGGTTGCCTCTGTTTCTACTTCTGGCAAATACCTCACCTTACTCTCAGAGCCTATACATGTATTGAAATCCCAAGCTGAGGACTATGTAAGTACATTGTTGACTTGTAATTTTTCTGGGGCATTGATAGGAATATGTTAGATCCACAAGATGGATAGTTCACTTTGAGTAGATTGTGCACAGAAACCAATTAAATGAATAAAAATTTATACAATCCTAATTATATGATGTGAAATCAACCTTGATTGTTAAAACTATCAAAACCGGACAGTTTTTTTAAGGATCCACCACAACTGATTTTAGGTGGAAAGACTCACCAAAAAGAGAAATTCTGCTGTATGAATTATAATTAAATGTGTTCATTGTTTTGATTAGCATCATCAAATTTCTGATGGCACCTCAAGAATTGTAAATTATCTACCTTTGTCTGATGAGTTGTTATATGGACAGAATTCTTTCAACATGCCCAGTCATGTCAATGTGAGCATTAGAACCTGCCCAGACAGCACAGATTTGGTATTATTACAGTTTTACAATTGTATTACAGTTGTAATACTGTGTCAAATGTCCTCTAATACCATTGTAATACGGTTGTATTACAGAGGCAAAATACAAGGGATTTACAAATTGTATTACGTAACTTAGATCTAATTTACAATCATTTTACAAATTGTATAATGATTGTATGTTAGTGACAAAATACAATCGTTTTACGAATTGTATTATTGTTGTAATGTAGATATCAATTACAATTGTTTTACGAAAACAATATTTCGTATTACCCCTGTAATTATGTAGGAAATACAGGACTTTCAAGTAAAAATAATAGTATTTGCTCTGTAACATTAAATTTCTTTTATTCAAAAGAGAACTGTGGTCAAACATAGTTATGGTACGTACAGCAAAACGGGTATCTCCTCAATGCCTCTCGTTATCGTGAACTTCCACCAAATAACATACAGAGCAACCGCATACAAAACTATCAATTTCAAAAATATCTACGATATTCTCAACGAAATAATCAATTTCATTAACGAGCTGGTAAATGTACAAGTGTTATACACAACATTTATCTTTATAACTCAGGCATTTTTTAAAGATACGTGAATTCAACTATCCCGTGGAGGAATGAAGGCGTGAAAAGTAAACACTATGTGAAACGCTCATGCACATTTACCGCATTCGCAGTTAAAGGGTGCACAATTCGTAGGTCTGGTCACACATTGCATAAACTGTGCAAGTTCATGTACTAAAGCATGCCTCATCCGCCCCATAAAAATATCATCGTGAAACCATGCGTAACAACTTCTATGAATGAATGGGTGCTCGTCAATGCAATAGAACCGGTTATAATTTCGTCCATCCACACGAACATAGAATCACACGGGTTCATGGATTGTGTAACCAGGCCCTATAAACCATGGTTGAACTTGTAGCTAACTACGCTCCACGTAAATAGGGGCAATTAAAATTATTACGCACAGAGGCATTAAGGAAAAATACATAATACTCTTTCCAAGATCTAAATTGTAACAATTACGTTCAAAAGCATTTACACTTGCCATTACGTCTCACAAACAGTATAACTCGTTAAGAACTTAAGTACGCACACAATTAAAAGGAGTAAAAGCTTACTAATGTTGCTGTGGGTCGGTGGATTCATAATAAACGAACATAAATTGGCGATACTAGCGGTGTCCTGCGCTAAAGAAACACACCAAGCTTTTGCAAGCGCGCGAACAATACTTTTGTACTATTTTAATTAATACAAATGTAATACATTGGCATTACGAATTGTATATTCTTGGTATTTTAATGCTGTTTTACAATCATATTACCATTGGCTATATAGCCACCTTCATATGCGCGCGCACAAGACGTTTGCATTATTTTTAGTTTTACAATTGTAATACAATGGTTATACAAATTTGTATATTCTTGGTATTTTAATGCTGTTTTACAATCATTTTATCATGGCCACATAGGCGCCTTCGTATGGGCGCGCACAAGACGTTTGTATTATTTTTCATGTTACAATTGTAATACAATGGTTATACAAATTTGTATATTCTTGGTATTTTAATTCTGTTTTACAATCATTTTACCATTGGCCACATAGGCAACTTCGTATGCGCGCGCACATGACGTTTGTATTATTTTTCGTGTTACAATTGTAATACGATGGTTATACAAATTTGTATATTCCTTGTATTTTTGATGCTGTAATACAATAGTATTACGATTGCTTTGTATGAAATGTCCTGTATTACAATTTTTTTTACGAAAACTATACAATTTGTAACTGTACAAGAGAATTACAATTTGTATACCAGTGGCTGTGCTGTCGGGGATGAGTTTGCTACGGTATACTATATACTGGTATATGCTCTGTATGTCCCGAGTACGCATATACCAAATTTCATGTGCTGTTGGGGATGGGAATTGAAAATATTCAAGATTCAAATGGATGGCTACAAAAGTTTAAAGTGCAGTGCAATCTCAAAACATTGAAGATGTGTGTGGAAGAAGCTAAGTAGCTTACAGTATGTAAGTGACAGTGTGGTAGAGGAGTGAAGAAAAAACTTTGCAGACAATTTTAGTGGGGTATAAACCATGAGACATTTTAATGCTGATGAGGCAGGAGTTTTTTCTTAATTGCTTGCTGACAGAACTCTGCCATTTAGAAGCCAATCCTGCCATGGAGGGGGAAAAAAGCAAAGAAAAATTCACAGTGCTTTTCTGAGTCAAATTTGATGGTTCTGAGAAATTGGATCCACTTGTTGGTGAGAAATATATAAAGCCTGGAGGCTTTAAAAATGCTTGAAGATAGAATTGAGCAACCAGAAAATAGTCCTCTTTATTGATCAGTGTACAGCATGTAAAATTGAGGGGATTGTGTTACCATGCATCAAAATGGAGTATTTTTATCCAAATACCACCAGTAAATTGCAACCCCTTGATAAAGGAATATTTCCCACGTGAAGAGAAATTACTGGGTGGTGTGCATGTTGCAAACAGTTAATGTGAAAAATGATATAAAAACTGTGTTTGTGGAATATAATGTATTCCATGCACAGGCTGTTTTACATGCACTTATTTAAAGTTGCAGGTTATTGAGAGATGTTTTAAGAAGACTGATTTATGGCCCAGCAGCAAGGAAGACATTATGTATGAGGATGAGCCAACAGAGTGGCATGAAATAAATAAAATAATTAATGTTCAATCATAGTTTGATGACTTAATAAATGTTGACAATGCCTTTCTCACATGCACCCAAAATTGAGGGGATGATACTGGGACAAGTAAAGGAAGAAATTGGAGGGGAGTCACCAATATATTTTAATTTGGAAGAAGTGGGTGATGGTGAGGAGTGAATGTCAGTGACAATCAAAAAAGAGGTGATGGATGCTTTAGGTGGGATTTTTTTGTATGGAACACTGCAGCAGTAATAATCTATTATCATTAAATAAGGTAGAAAATATCATTTAAAAAGAATTTGAAAACAAATGAAAGAAACAGAAATTAAAATTTTTTCAGTGAAGAGTTCTTAAGTTTTAGTTCCCTTGTTTTTATTATTATAAACATTAATGCTATGTAAAATCATAGCTGCATTTATTTAAATATACAAATATATCATCATCATTGGTCAACAATCCTAGGATTGGTTTGACGCAGCTTTCCACTCGATTCTTCTATCGGCCAACCTTTTCATTGTGACGTAATTCTTCTCTTTTACACTCTTCACAACCTGTTCCATAAATCTCATACAAGGCCTGCCTTTTCCAATCTTCCCGTTCACTTTTCCCTTGACGATAGTCTTCATCAGGCCATCGTGTCTCAAGATATGGCCGATTAAGTTTTCCCTTCTTCTTTTTAGAGTTATCAGCAGACTTCTCTTTTCTCCTACTCTTCTTAGGACTTCCTCGTTACTTACTCGGTCGATCCATTTAATCTTCAGCATTCTTCTGTAACACCACATTTCAAATGCCTCTACCCTTTTCTTCTCCGCTGCTGTCATCGTCCATGATTCACTACCGTAAAGAAAATTGCTCCAGATGTATGTTCTGATGAACTGTTTCCTTACTTCTATGCTTGTATTTCCTGCTGTAAGTAGATTCTTCTTTTGAAAGAATGCCCTCTTTGCCTGGACTATTCTACTCACTATTTCTTTCTTGCTTCGTCCATCGTTGGTTACTCTGCTTCCCAGGTAACAGAACTCTTTCACCTCTTCCAGTTTCTGTTTTCCTAGTTTAACGTTGGTTTTCGCCTCTTCTTTCTTGCTGCACACCAATATCTTAGTCTTCTTCTTATTTATCTTCAGCTGATATCTGGCCATAGTCCTTTCCATGATTGTTAGCATCTTATTCAGCTCCTTCTCTGTCTCTGCTATGAGAGCTATGTCATCAGCGAATCGTAGCATACTGATTGTTTCTCCGTGGATGTTAACTCCAGAACACTTCTCCTTGACTTCATTGATGGCTCTCTCGATGTAAATATTGAAAATTACGGGAGACAGTGCGCAGCCTTGTCTCACTCCTTTCCTTATTCTTGCCTCTTCACAGCTGGGTCCAGATTTAATCACAGCAACTTGGTTTTTGTACAGACTGTGTATAATTCTTCGGTCATTGTAGGACACTCCAATTCCCTTCAGAATTCCAAGCATTGAATCCCAATCCACGTTGTCAAAGGCCTTCTCTAAATCCACAAATGCAATGAACGTCGGTTTGTTCTTCTCCATTCTCTTCTCTATGAGTAGCCTAAGGGCCAATATTGCTTCCCTTGTGCCCTTACTTTTCCTGAATCCGAATTGATCTTCATCCAGGAACTCCTCTGCTTTTCGTTCTATTCTTCTGTAGATGATCCTGGTCAGTATCTTCGATGCATGTGTCGTCAGGCTTATAGTCCTAAAATTTTCGCATTTCTCCGCTCTCTTCTTCTTGGGAATAGGAATGATGATGTTTTTCTCGAAGTCCCTTGGAATTTCTCCTGTAGAATACATGTCGCAGATGGTTTTGTAGAGATGAGTTAATGTGTTCTCTCCTGCATTTTTAATTAGTTCTGCAGGGATATCATCAATACCTGAGGCCTTATTCATCCGAAGGTCCCTTACTGCAGCGTCGAATTCCGATCTTAATATTGATGCCCCCATATCATCTTTTTCCACTTCGCTTTCCTCTTCAATAGCTTTTGTGCTGAAATTTTTTCCATTGTATAGCTCTTCCAGATATTCTTTCCATCTCTTCACTTTGTCCTCGTTTTCAATCAATATTTCTCCATTCTTGTCCCTTATGGCATTGCATCTTGCGCTCCGTTCCTTGAAGTGGTTCCTTACTATCCTGTAGGCCGCTTCCACCTTTCCAAGTGCAAGGTTGCTTTGTACATCTTCGCATAGATTTTTTTAACCACATCTCTCTAGCTTTCCTTGCTTTGCGACTTATTTCGTTCCTTATTCTTTTGTAGCAAAGCTGCCCTTCTTCAGTTTTCGCATTCTTGTACTTTCTTCTTTCTTCAATCAATTCTAAGACTTCCTCCGTGATCCATGGCTTCTTCTTGGCAACTTTTCTTCTTCCAAGAACTTCTTTTGCGGCTTCCTGTAGTCCACATTTAATGTTTTCCCAACGCTCTTCCACTGATTTCTCATTCAGGTTCTCTCCTATGTTGTTTCCCACTGCTTTTTGAAATGCCAGCTGATGTTGAGCCTCCTTTAGTTTTTCTACTTGCCATATATTCTTCTTTGTTTTCTTCAATTTCTTGAATTTTAGATGGCATTTCATCATCACTAAATTATGGTCACTGTCGATGTCTGCCCCAGGGTAGCTTTTGCAGTCCTTCACTTGGTTTCTAAATCTCTGCTTCACTAAAATGTAGTCTATTTGGCATCTTCTTCTGTCTCCTGGCATTTTCCATGTGTATCTTCTGCGGTTGTGATTTTTAAACAATGTGTTGGCAACCACTAACTTATGTTGAATGCAGAACTCCAGCAGCCTTTCTCCTCTTTCGTTTCGGTTTCCCAATCCGTATTTTCCAGTTATTCTTCCATCTTGACCTTCGCCGACGATAGCGTTCCAGTCTCCTAAAATAATTAGGTTTTCTTCTCCTCTTACCTGTTTTATAACTTCCGTGATATCTTCGTAGACGTCTTCCACTTCTTCATCTTCATAGTCCGTCGTAGGCATGTAAACCTGCACCACCACGGTATCTACAGGTTTAGTCTCGATCTTCACCATTATTATCCTTTCATTGTACTGCAGGAAGCTCTTCACACGCATTCCGGCACTCTTTCTGAGTATGATCCCTACTCCAGCATTACCATTTAATGATCCTGTATGTATAATCCTGTAGCTTCCTCTCCAAAAGTCTCCTTCTTCGGGCCACTTCATTTCGCTGATTCCTAATACGTCGAGGTCCATTCTTCACATTTCTACCTTCAGGTTCTCCAGTCTTCCACAGGTCCGAAGCGATCTCACGTTCCATGTTCCTACCCTAAAAAGTGTATCTCATTTGACTGATGTACTCTCTCGGGTAGTCCCTGCCCGGAGATCCGAATGGGGGACTATACAAATATAATAGTTAAATAATAATAATAATGGTTTTTATTTATTTTCCCAAAGACTGAGGTACATTTGTCCGATGATATAAGGCACGTCAATCATAAACAGAAGTTACATTAACAATACATATTAAATCAGTCAATTTCAGTCAAAAACATATATCACCAATAGTTAACATCCATTACACAAAAATACACAAAAAACACAGTGAAAATACTTCATCAAGTCCTTCCTTTACTCACATAAGTATTCCTCCAAAGAATAATAGGACCCTTGTAGAAGTAACCTTTTTAATTTTATTTTAAAGGTGTTATAATTTTTAATATTTTTTATTTCACTATGAAGTTTGTTGTACAGTTGCATCCCCATTTCCCTGGGGCCAAATTTGTTGAGGTTTGTTCTTACATTTGTGTAGTATATATCATATTTGCATCTGGTATGTTGGGAGTGATGGTCACTATTAAGGAGTAAGTTGCCAATATTCGATTTGATGTTCAACACTGCAATCATTATGTAAATGCAAGGAAGTGGTAGAAGGCTCAGCTCCTTGAATAAGGGTCTGCATGGATGTCTGTAGGGTTTTTGGGTTATGATTCTGATAGCCTTTTTTAGGATCCTTTATGTTAGTTAGAGAGTGATTTTTGTTATTTCCTCTGGCAGTATTTATAATTTTCCAGGCAATTTTTGTTTTGTTGCTAGCATTAAATAATATGTTGTCATTAAATGTCCTTTTTGCAGTAACAAGTAATTTTCTATACCAGATTTTCATCTCTCTGTAATGTGCCTTACATTCATCATTACCCGATGCTTTCGATTCAATTGCAAGGTTTTTAATGACACCGGAGTGAAAGCAAATATCATTGGTGACCCAAGATTTATGCTTAGATCTGGATTTTTTGGTTTCTTGTGGAAAAGCCACAGCGAAGTGATATTGGAAGGTAGTGTAGAAGGCCTGAAAGCTTTTTTCAAAAGAACTAGCATAAAATACCTCAGACCAATCCTGAGATTGCAGAATGTATCTCAAATATGCAATATTTTGATTACTGAAATTTCTCTTATTTGATCTCTTTGTGCGTAGATGGAGTTTTGATTGAAACTGTAGTGAGAATGGGAAAATGATCGGAGATGTCAGTTTCTACTACACTAGTTGTTATGTCATGGAGATCAATGTTTGTAAGGACATTATCTATAAGTGTTTGTGATGATTGAGTTATTCTTGTTGGTTTGGAATAGGTTTCTTGAATACTGAAACTGGTAATAAACTGAGAATGTCAGTTCGATCCCTTGAATCTTGAAGCAAGTTACAGTTAAAATCACCGGCAATAATGACATTGGTAGGCCCAGGTGCTTTATGCAGCGCCTCAAGGAAAAGATTAAATTTGTCAAGAAACACACTAAATACACTTTGAGGAGATCTATAAATAGAAGCAATTACAAAATATTTATTATTCTTAGTAACACCTGTCACACAACTCTCAAAGATTTGGTTTTTCGTTAATATGGGGGGCATTTACAGGATAATTATCAATGGATTCATGAGCATAAATCATAACTCCACCATTTTTGAACTTTGATCTACAGTAGGCAGTAACAATGTGATACCCTGAGAGACACATTGATTCTAATTCATCAGACTTCAGCCAGTGTTCATCCAAACAAATTACATCTGGTTTATGTTCATTTACCAGTCCATAAAGTTCTATAAGTTTATTTCGCAGACATTGCATATAAAGGTGTAATACAATCAGATCTAATTGAACTATCCGTGAGGGAAGCTCAAGTGATCTTTCCGAAAAAAAAACTCTTGATCGACACATAGGCCAAAAATCTGGATTTAGAAAAGATTTACTAATGTCAGCATTCACAGATACTCGGAAAGAGGCGTATTCGCCATTCTTTGTATCAAGTTTCTCAATTTCTACTTGACTATATGGTATAGGTATCCTGTCCATGTTAAATTTCTTTAATGCAATTACCGTGGTTTCTGGGCGGAATCTCCAAACATGCCAATGAGTTTTCCGAGTGACCCCGGTGATGTCAAAATTCAAGTTTGTTTGCGTTTCGATGATCGTGTGGGATTTTCTCCTGTATTTCGATGATTTTTGAAAGATGAAACCATCAGCATCATCTTGTGGAGTGTTACTTGCTTCATAATCGGGAACTTTCACTCGATGAGCTATCTCCTTGTTGCTCTTACCAGGTCAAGCAGCAATATTGGATAAAACACACATTTTTAGGTGATTTCACTGTAGTAATACTGTTGGTATCACTTTCATCAGGAGTAGAATTATAATCAACCCGAATCCTTGAGAAAGGATTCTTGGAAAGGAAACTTGGAAAGGCTAAGGAAACCAGACACTGTAGGGGCACTTTCACATATGTTACCGGTTGCCTAGAAGCAATCCCCACGAACTTGGGCTGGCATTGCAGCATCATCACGAACATGACCACGATCACGGACATCACGATCATCACTGATACGCATGGTGCTTAGATCTTGTTTTAATGAGTTTATCTCACTATTTTGGGTTTCAATCAGCTGTGTACAATTTAGCAACTTTGATTGCTAGTCAAGAATGATGCCATATATGTCTTCTTGTCACGATTTAATTTTTTCGATCAAGTCACATGGCGGAGTGGACAGTGCTACACATTTTTTGCATCGGTAAAGAAGATTTGTGTTATTAAGAACTGAGTTAACAATTGGTTTTGTAATTCCAATGCATCTAGCATGAAATAAAGTGTTGCATCTAAAGACACTTAATATATACTTGGCAATCCGATATTATTTCGGAGCAAGAAAAACAGTCCAGTTTAGCATCTGCCATCTCGATTAAAGAGACAGCAGCACATATCATTGCCAAACCGTTCCATAAGGCAGAATGTAGGTGTTCATTTTACTGAAACCTCTTTATAGCGAACCTCAATTTTTCAAAATGACCAAAAAATTGGTCTATTCCATTTCGACATAAAGAGGTTTTACTGTACTTAAGAACAAGCTAAGTTGTAAGCTAACAACGTAAATAAGTTCACTTTGTAAAATTCCACAGATTTATTAGAACCGACCTAGATTTCGTCTTACATATACATTATCAAGGTGACAATGGTACATCACGAGCCCTTTATATACAGAATTGAGTGAGAGGGGGGGGGGGGGGCGGAAGGTGGCAGGGAATAGGGAGGGAGTCAACATGCGGGAAGTGTATGCTTGGTGTAAGGTGGAGTGGGGAAGCAGGGGCATTTGAGTGAGCATTGTTAGGAATTGTATTATGGGAGAGAGAGAGGGGGAAAGGTAAGGTTAGGAGAGGAGATTGGGAAGGGAGCATATCATTCAGCACAGATGCAATTTGTTATATAAACAAGCTAAGTGTTTTCACCTGTATTGTATCTTCTTGAAAGGAAAAATTATATTCCTATTGTATCAATATTCAATTTGAATTTATTTTTAATAGTGGTGTTGTGTTATTAGTGTGTTATTTTTTAGCCCCAATGTAAGTCAGCTTTAAAAAAATTATTTACAAGGGAATGGAACTTACTGATGGTCAAAATTAATTATTATTGTATTTGTAGCTTGAAAAGAAGAAAATTGATTTAGAGGCTTCTAAACCTACCATTCAGCCTTCCCAGCAAAGGAATGGAATAGTTGGTGGTAGTGATCTGTGGGTTGAAAAGTATCGACCCAAATCTTACATGTATCTTTTGAGTGATGAGGTGAGTTGCATGGAGGAAATTTTCTCTTATATATTAAAAGCAGGAATTTTAATGATGTTAATAGTTTTATTTTCCAGTGATTCTAATTTATGAAATTATGTACGATGTGTGATTTTTTCAGTTTCAGAATTCAAAATGCCTATTTTAGCACATTATGTAGCAAAAAAAATTGTAAATTAATATCATTCAATTTACTATTCTGAATTTTTTTACATGTGAAGAACTCATTTGCATTTTCGCACATTATTCTAAAGCATTAATTCTAAAGGTACATTTTTTTATTATTAATGTTCTTGGTATAGTTAGGCCAATGGTTATAATTGTGTATACCAATTGTCAATGGGCTATTTAATGTTAGTGGTAATGAGAGACATTATTTGTTAGTTGTGTAGTAATTTCTCTTTTAATTGCATTATTCTCTGCTTTTTGTAATACATATGATAATGAAATTCTCTTTTTAATGTGAATAGGGAACCAATCGTACCTTATTAAAATGGCTCAAGTTATGGGATCATGCAGTTTTTAAAGCAGAGTTGAAGAAGCCAAGAGTTATTAAAGAAGAAAAGAAATTTAAAAAAGACACTCAAGGTATGTAGTTAAGAATCCTTATCATTGCTTCTTATTAGTTTCCCTTCCACAAGGAAGGGAAACTACTGAGGCCTCGGTGGTGGCGGGATACAGCCCTCGCCTGCCATGCATGAGGTCGCGGGTTCGTGTCCTGCCTGGGTTGGATTTTCTCCACCAGAGCATGGCTGTGTGTGTTGTATATCGAGCTGTATTCGAGTCAATGGAATCTAAAAAAAAGACAATAATTAGGATCCTGGGCAGCATGAGGGAAGGCAAAAGATTGTATGATTTTAGAGGAGCACTTCAGATTATATATTCATGTTTATTACATGCATGGGAAAGGTTTTGGTAGTCCTTTTGGAGGAAGGGGTAGATTAGGCTGGAACTAAGAATGTACCATTTGTTGCAGAACACTTACTCTGATGATGAGGAGATCCCTTTTGTAATTTTTTAAAATGTCTTGTGCCCAATAAATCAAATGGCTCCCCGTGCTATGTTGATGCAAAAAGTCCAAGTATCATATGCACCAAAGGGGTTAAAAAAAGTGCAAGTTTGAATATCAATATTACATAATTTATGATTTGCTCTTATATACCACGTGTGTATTTGTAGGTTATGGGAGGGAACAGGTGGAGGGCAGGGCAAGTGTACTGAATATTTGGAATATTCCATGTAATTTGTGGAGGTCCTAATTCATACCATTTCAGCAAAGAGCACAATTTTATGAGTTGCACTAGGTGATGGTTTTTCTTTGTCCCTGGCCAGTGTTAGTGACAGTAGGGTCTTTTGCCTATCAAACTCTAGGTTGCTGATCGAGTCCTGCCTGGGGAGGATTTTCGCTTTCAGTGGCATGGATGTTTGTTAAGTTAATAACAGTTAATTTTAAAAGATGACTTAATAGTCGTAAATTCTAAGTAAAAATAAAGATACTGTAATATCTATTTTGTTTTTAACACCGCAGGTTGCTGTTATGGAAACTAGAAACCTTTCAATTTAACAAAATAATTTAATCCCAGACTAGCTCAAATAAATACACTTCAGATATTACACTTTTCAAATACGTCACCTCCTTTCTGATATCTCACACAAAACAAATCAAAACAAAATAATACCCTTCTTAGAATACAAAGACACAATAATTCTCTTCCTTCTTCAGGCTCTTGTTTTAATGTGACAGGCTATAGACCACTTAATCACTTTCAGAGTCGCTTCACTGATCACTGACACCCATATCCAAATAAATAACCCTCTTAAAATTAATACATACAGGTTTTTAATGAGGAGTGGACCACTTAATTACGCGCAGGCTCTCTGATGATTCCTAGTCTGTCTCCTTGAAGTCGAAATAGCTGCCTCCGTCTGCAACCCCGAGATGTCTCAGCTCAGATGGTTGAGGACCAGCTCCTCATGTCCTATTTGGCTGCTGTACCGGAATCCTGTCCTTTGCAGATTTCCCTTATTTCAGACAACTCCTCGACGTGGATTTACCTCCGCATGGACCCATTGTTGAAATTCGACTCCTCGAGTCACTCTATTGTTCCCTTTATATAGCGAACTCTGCCCATTGTTAAAAGTTCGGCCAAAATTATAACTTGCATTTCTAACCATGACGATTAACAATCAAAACTTGTTACAATCCATACTTGAGTTAGCTTTTCGCTACTTTCTTGACCACCGCACGAACTATCATTACCGCCCAGTGTAGAGGCAGGCACCATATTTTCCTATCTCTGTAGAAAAGCAATGATCAAAATCAAAGATGGTGGACCCCTTGAATTTCATGCATATAGTTTTCTTATAAGTTAAACATTGCTTGTAAACGACATGTTACAATACATATGTTTTAATTAGACTTAGCTGTGGAGCTAACTCTTTTAAATTTTAGTTTTCATATTACTTTTGTTTACATGTGTATATGTTTTCCTTCAGCTGAATTTATTGAAGAAGTCGATGATGCTGGTTACCCTGTAAAACGGCTTGCTTTATTATGTGGACCACCTGGCCTTGGAAAAACGACTCTTGCCCATGTGGTTGCTGAGCATGCTGGTAAGTTATCCCAGAGTTATGTTTATTCATTGTTAAATGATGCACTAGTTGTAAGAAAATAAACATTTTTAATACTCTCATTTCCCATTTCAATGAAGTGGCATTATTTTGGTAACATGCTTATTAATTTATAGTAAATAATGCAGAAAATTATGGTCTGTTTTGATTGGTAGGACATACAAGGAATAAGTGAAAGCAACTTGTGTGGAGTGCAGGTTGGCCATTGATTTTCCAGCATTCTCTAGTCTGCAATTTTTTTAAAATGGACAAAATTGTGATGAGAAATTTAAAATTCTCACAGCTGCTAGACTGGATTTGATGGCAGCTGATTTGTTCACAGACCACATCCCCAAAACCCCTAATGAACACAAAATTCTTTTTGCAGCTGAAAGATCAGTATTAACGTATTCTAAAACGGGTTTTCTGATTTTTAAACCCTGTCCCACGTGGTTTAATGAAAGCTAAAAATAGTATGCTTGGAATGCATGTGTCTGTTTAGGCCTATTGCCCATGGGAATTGAGCACTGCTTTTACATGGCCATATCTCCTAAACTCCTCTTACATGTGGGATATTTTTATTTTTTCGCATGACAATTAATGTGAAGTCCTGAAGTGGTTCAATGAAGGTTAAAAAATAGTATTGGTGGAATGCATTTCTATTTAGGCTCATTGCCTGTGGGCATTGAGCACTTCTTTACAATGGCTATAATCCCAAACCCCTAAATAACACAGACCAATTCTTTTTGAGCCTTAAAGAACAACATTAATACTTTTGAAATCAATGCTTTTGGGATTTTTAAACCCTGTCCCACATGGACTTTTTTTTAGCTCTGAATCATCGTTTTTTTCCAGATTTCTCAATTTCAAATGATCTTTTCTCAGTGAGGAATGCTCACATTCCAAATGTCTTAATATATCCATACATTATGTATGATATGAGTATTACATTGAGAAAAATTGGCTCGTCTGTTAAATTCTTTCTTGGTGTAATTTTAGGCTCAAATGAATTTTTGAAGTTGCATTTGCAGTGACAAAAAAGCACATATTCTTGTGAAAAGCCCATAGAAAAGTACTTAAGTATCATATACACTTTATAAACTTTCGAATGATACCTATTACATGTCTACATCACGTAAAGCCATTGTTATGCAGATTGTAGAAAAATAGTGTAAAATGATGGATTTCAGGCATTCACCCAATGCACGTTTGCCTATATTTCAGGGGTGAATTTCTTTCCTGTGAAAGCAGGGAATGGCTTTTGGCTCATGAAAGTTGGCACTATCTGTCCTCCAATTTTTGTTGATACAGCCAAGCCCACTTATATCAAGCCCGTCTATACCAAAGTCCTGGTTATAACGAAGTAAAGGCTATTTCCCATCAAAGAGAGGCTGGGAAAAACTGGTCCACATATAACGAAGTTTGGTTATTACAAAGAAAATCTTCGGCTCCCTCAACATCGTTGTAAGCGGGCTTGACTGTATCTGTGATGGTGAAGCTAGGCCAATTTGTTGATTAAAAATGGAATGATGCAAAAGTAAAATCCTCAAGTTAGATCCAAAAAGGAGTAATTTAAATTTTAGCCATTTAAACCTTATAAATTTAAGTGCTCTACTACCTCCAGTTTGTTGATTAACTTGTTGCTGGCATTCCTTTCTAAGTTCATGCACATTTTTGAAAAATATTATGCCCAGAAAATAAATTTTTGGGTATTACATTTAATAAATCTAGGAATGTAAATAACTAAAATTATCACAACGGCCAATCACAATTATCTAATAAATTTTTTATCATCTGTTAATTTTGATGCTTAATGTTTTCTGATTCCCTATTTGCTCCTCCTCAGTTTTTATTAGAGTTAATGACAATTATTTTGGCAATTTTAGCAGTGTCTTTCTCCATATTAATGTTGATTAATTTTTTGTTTTTTCATACCAATATAATTTCCTTTCCATAGGTTACAATGTTGTGGAGATCAATGCTAGTGATGATAGGAGTCCAGAAGCTTTTCGAAATAAATTAGAAGCAGCAACTTCCATGCAAGCTGTTGTGGGTGCCTCTCCTCGTCCAAACTGTTTAGTCATGGATGAAATAGATGGTGCACCAGCGGTGTGTACTTACTGTAAATTCCATTGTTTTCACGTGGCAATAACAAATGATGGGTCTGTCGAGTAACTGTAGTCATGTCTGTGTTGTGTCTCTTACTTTACTTTTAAGACCCTGAAATCCTCTTCTTTGCTTGAAATAGACTAAAGCTCTGCATCTAAATTTTCCCTGTGTAAATGGATGTGACATTATTAATTTCTTGGTGACAAATGACAAGGTATGTCTGCTATTATCTTGTTAAGAGGCCGTGGGAGATGATTATTTTATCGCTTCAGAGTGCTGAGATGATGGAGATAGTTTTTCTGTCACCGGTAGAGTTACCAGAGTTGGCACCTACCCAGCCAGCCATATTTTTGTTTAGTGTGTCCTCTACGCTTCAATTGCTTTGCTTAGAGGTGATGAGGCAGTAACGAGCCTTCCCCTTCACCCCCTCCGACCGGGGAGTTTTCGTACCATTCTTGACCACTAGATGCATTGTTGCCATTTCAACACATGATTGAGCCAAAAGGTTTGGTAGACTCCACATTATACCATGTGGCAACGTGGAATTTGCGGAAATGTGCTCGCTACGATTTTCTAAGAACCAAGCTCAGGGCCCTAGTGGGGTATTAGTAGGTGCAGGAGAATGCTTCTGCAGTGCAAGTCATGAATGGGCTTCATTTTTCGGGGTAGCCGTGTTGATTGGTTGTTGTGACAACAGTTAAGCCGTAAGAACTGCAACAAATAGGAGGTGGTCTCAACTGGTAGCTTGGCTTGCACGTGTTAATGTCTACTGTCGGAATAAAAATTATGGATACCCGAGTTTGCAGCCTGATAGTTAATGAACAAATTTACGTATATGAACAATAGTTACACCTAATTTTAGCTTATATAATTTTGCGTTAACTTATATAAGCAAAAAAATTATTTGATTATTTCTACTATTTTTTATGGCACCGAGAATAAAAAAGTACTGTTTTTTTTACGCCTTTCAACCAAGCTTCCATTTTGAAAATGTGTAACTGAAAAACTTTTCATTAGATGAGAACCAAACTTTTACACAAGTTGGTTACAACTAGTGATGGACGGATCCAGGTTTTTCGTCGGATCCGGAACCGGATCCGTGCCTGGGTTTCGGATCCTTAGTTTCAGATACCTGATTCTGAATTTCATTCATTTTCAAATCCTAGATTTTTAATAAATATATAAGCACAGCAACAATAGAATTACCAAAAAAAACAACTAAATTTATTGTAGAAAAAATCAACTTCCTATCATCTATGTGGATAATATTTTCCTGAATCAAGATTTACGGATGCAATAATTAAATCTTATTACTTCCAATATAAAGATCACTTTCCTTATCATATACTCATTTAATGCAATGCATTTTTTAAACCTGTACAACTATTCTTTAGAGTGCAGTTAAAAGAAACATTGTAAGTTTATTTTCATTAATAAAGGAATTATTTTCCAATTATTAATCAAATCCTTGAATGCTTTCAAATTTTTTTTAGAAACACAAAATATTTTAATGCGGCAGGGAGATCCTATTTATGGAATATCCGGGGATTCCATTATTAAGACGAAAATATTATCATAGAATATTTCTAGCTGCTAAAGTAGTAATTTTGCATTGTTTTATTAATAATAACCTTTGAAGTGAAATTTGAGAATTTTCTACTCCTAAGAAGAGGTTGTGTAACTCTGATCTTGAAATGAGATTAGTCTTTTTTCATGGTACTATAAGCATTATTTAAAAAAGTCTCGGATATTTTCTCCATTGCCCCGGGTTTGCAAGAAAAATGTAGAATGACATGTGGGGAGCATGTATTCTCCAAAATCAGGTAAGCCGACAATAGCAGAGTGGGGTAGTGGACTGCAGGTAATGAAGTTCGATTCTAATCGCTGTTTAAAATTTTTATTTCAGCCATTGAATCAGAAACTTTATCATCCTTCATTTCCAACCTTTGTATGTGGATACTGACTTTTTTGTACTTAAATCGTTTAAACTAGATTTACGAATGCATCATTCAAAAATACATTGTAAAGTTAACATAATGAATCTACGATTTCATTCTGCAATAAAAAAAATTTCCAATCATTTCACTAATTCCAAATTTTATTAATTTTTAAAATTATAAATTGACATGAAATTTCTGATAATCTATTTTTTAACTGCCTACTTGCATTACCCTAGGCAGTGTTAAGGATCGGACTCGCGACCGGCAGTACACTAGCCTTCATTTTTAACAGCTACGCTATCATAGGTTCACCGGAATCTGGCGAATGTAGGCGACCCGCGCTACATTCGGCTTTATTTTTTTTCTCGCGCATCTTTCGCATATGGAAAAAAAGTCACGACGAGTATTTTTTTATTTTGTTTTTGAGGCACGGAAAAAATCTTCTTTTCATTTCTTGACCGAGTTACACAACCTCTTTCTGTCAGTAACTAATATACGTACATTCTATTCGCGGGGCGCATCGATCACTAAGCCGCGAAATTTTAAAATCTCCGATCCGGATCTGAATTTTAACTGTCTTCAGGTATAATTTCAGTAGCGAATGAAATGAAATACCCGTGGATCCGACCCGACCATCCTTAATTTATTAATTGTACATTTGTAAATCTAATTTAAACAACAAAAGTAATAAAGTGAGTATTCAGATGTAATGATTTGAAATTGATGATGATAACATTTTCGAAGCAATGACTGAAAGAAAAAATTAAACTGCGATAGGGATCAAACTTCGCGCAGTACACTAGCTCTCGTTGTCCGCCTGATCCCGGTGAATGTAGGCTACCTGCGTGACATCCTACGTACTTTTCCCGCAGTACCGGGGTAATGGGGAAAAAAGGTCATATTTCTTTATTTTGCTTCTAGTTGCACGGGTACATTTTCATCTAATTTCGTTACCTGAGTTACACATCCTCTTCTTGTCAATATCTACTGAACCTACATTCCATTCACGGGGCACTTAGATCGCTAAGCCGCGAAAATTTAAAATCTACGATCCAGATCCGATTTTGCTCCGTGTCTTTGAATCCGGAACCGAGAAAAATGAAAGATCCGCGGATCTTTGGATCCGACGGATCCGATCCGGCCATCACTAGTTACAACTGTTTTCTAATGTACTTTTAAGTTTCAGATTTTTATGTTTAATCAAAATAAAGTTATAATCCGATAGCTAAATGCACTTTTATTCTTGACTGAAATGTCGCACGAAAGCAAGATTGGTCGTGTTGTGGAGCGTAAAAGATGAAATACAGTAGAACCTCTTTTTTACGAAATGACACCAATTTACGAACCATTCCTCAGGTCCCAAACTTTGTATATAGGAAGACCATGTAAAATGACCTCTATTTTACGAAACCTCCATTTTACTGATTTACGAAGTGAGAGGCCGGTCCCTAGGAGTGACCGACCCCTGTTTTATGAAGTTTTTAAAATGATTTTTTAGCACTGAACTCAGTGCATTGGAATAACGATCGCTGTGTACCGTGACAGGAGCAGCTGAAGCCAGATTGGTCATGTTGAGAGGGCCCTTTTGAAGTGCTTAAACTTTAGCAAAAATCCCAGAGATTGATCATCGAAATCGCAATTCAATCCTAATTATATCATACAAGGAAAAAAATGTTCAAAGACGCGTGGCACGATGCCTACTTCTTGAAAACAATGCTCCAGTTCATAGAATAATCAGATTAGTGCTTGGTAATTTCTATTCCTTTTTTCATGACTGTTTCATTCTCTTTTACTTAAGTTAGTCTCCTAGCCTTAGGAATAATGCCTATGCTATACAGTGTATCAATACAATTGAGGTCTAATTTTTAAATCCTTTCAATTTCTTACAGATACACTGCACACAGAGAATTTCACGTAATATCTGTTGTTTTTTCCCTGATGACTAGCATGACGAATGAGCAGATGACTATTATTTGTTATAGTAATTAGTTTCATTTCAACCCTAACATAACTATTTGACAAGTTTAGTACAGCATAGTTTTTAATTGCATTGAAATTATACTCGCATTCCTGTCAGCAGAGTTTTAGTAGACGTACATTTGTCACAGATCAAGCCTCTCATGTGCATGATGTGCCTCCATGGACATTGCTCCATGCTGTGCGAGGTGTAGCCAGAGCATGGGACAGTGTCACCACAAAAACTATTTCCAACTGTTGGAGATCAGCTGGTTTTAGTGACACATCAGTTCCGGAGACAGAAGAGTTAGTGGAAAATAACCTCCAATTTACAAACCCTCTGATTTACAAAGCTCAAATTTTTGGGTCCCTTCAACTTCGTAAAATAGAGGTTCTACTGTTCTCACTGAAATCATTCTCTGTGTTATAGTAAAATACAGTGTTTTTACATTGAGAGTTATTTGAAATGCGTTTTCGTTCGAGATGGGTCGAATACATTTTTTTCCATACTCGAATGTTGAGCTTGAATACGAAATTTTGCCTCGAATATCAGAATCGAATATCGAATAATGTATGCATTCAGTTTTCACCTTACAATTTTAAGATAAGTTGTCAATGTTTAATTGCATATAATATTATTTAGCAAATTAACCAGAATTTTCAAACGAATCAAGAGTAAATTAATGATCTATTCACATAGTTATCGCTAGCTGTGGATGCCGAAAGTCATTGATGAGGAACTCATATCTGGCGATTGGGAATTTTGCTTTGGGACATTCCTTTTCACACATTTAGTGCTTAACAAATGGTTTCATGCCAGTGGCAGTGTGACGCAATGCTCAATGTATTTTAGCTAGAGATGAGTCAATCACTTTTTCTACAATTAATTATCTATTAAAGATCTGAACAAATATTGAACCTAAAAAAGGTAATAAGCATTCATATGCAAAGCAGTTTTAAGTAGGAATCAAGACATTTACAATGTTTAATTTTTAAAAAACTCTTAATCCAAGTTTTTATTGAGAAACAAGCATTTTCACTCCATCAGGGTCCAAACAGTTTCTTTTACAATCTCAATTTTTTTTAAACTCGTAATCCAAGTTTTGTTGAGAAATGCAATCATTTCCATTCGATCGAGGTCCAAACGGTTTCTTTTACAATCACAAAATATTCCAGCTGTGGCATGGCTGCTTGGCTTGACATCAACTTTGAGTAGTATGCCCACAGTCCATGCATCCCTTTGACTGAATTCTCTTCTCTTTCAGCATAGCTACCATCCAAATATAAAAGTTATTATTAACTCTAATTTCGTTTAATAGTTTTGGCTTACATGGTGACAAATGATAAGATGGTGTTAGTCTCAAAAATAGTCATCAATAGTAAAAAAAAGACATTTTGGTCTCCTTTGATAGGGAATCTTCCCGCTGCTCCCCTTTAATAAGCTGGACCTCTTTTATCAGATTTTTCCTCACAAGATCAAGGGGCTCTGAACTGAAGGTGTGGGCTCCTGAACACACTGCCTTTCAGACGAGGATCGAGGAGTGTTGCTAATGTATGTTCTACACTTTCCTCTACATATTCTCATCTCCATTACCATAATTTTAATCACCGCTCTTAAAGAAGATATTTTTAAACAACATGTTACGTTGCAATAACCGCGGAATATGCGGCATTTTTAACGTTCTTATGTTCAGTAGCATAAGTTTCACAGAGAAAAAAATCATTCGCCTTGACTCGAATGATTCTGTTGAACTTGTTTCGGGACTCGAACCCGGATCCCCTGATATTAGAAGCACCTTAGTGCTTCTCAAAATTCAGCATTAACCCATGGACAGTGGCGCCATGTGTACGGCATCGACTGCTCTCTGACATATGTCTAGCAGTTCGAATATATCTTGTTCCTTTAAGGCTTCTAAAATTCCACTGGGAAAAATGATTCCTCGGTAACGTAATTGATCAAAGCGCCTGATCAGAAATCAGGTTATCCGAGTTCGAGTCCTGGTCAAGGCGAATGATTTTTTTTCGCTTCGGAACTTCTGATATTGTGAAATTTCAGCAGGAAACGCCGTTAAGGTTCTCGCGGTCAGTTTGCGGTCCTTCAAGTTGTTCCTTATATTATCATTATGCTTCCTTGAAACTTTGAGCTGACACCTATATCTTAAATTGGCATTTTCTTCCTTAGCAGTCCAGTGAATTAGACTCAAGATAGTCAAAAAATTCAAATAAGTTATTTGAAAAATCTTTTGATATTTGCATTTGTTTTACTATACACAAAAATTATTCGAAGAAAGTCAATGGTCGCCTGTTTTTAACTATTTTTACTCTCACGAAGAACAGCATTCTCCACTTCCAGAATGCTCTAATAGCATCCCTGTTGCATTCTTCAGCAGAGAGCAAGAATTTCTCAGTCGTGTCCAGTGCTGGAATGACTTCTCGGGGATTGTGTTACACAAACTCCCTCTCCTGATCTTCATTGTCCTCTTTGCTCTCCGTCCTCTTTTTCACTCGCCTCACTTTCATCAGAACACGTGACTACACCTTTGATGACATTTACGACGTCATCGAATAAAACGTCTCGAATGCCTAGCTTGCCCATCAGTTTCTCCCAATCTCCATCCCTCTGGCTTGCATTCACTTCACATTTAGATACAATTTCATTAAACCCTGCCCTAGTGAAGTAATGTCTTATTGTAGCGAGCAGAATGGCAACCCAACAAAGCCCCAGATGCTGCATAGCCTGGAGAATGTTCCATCTGAGAAGAGTTGGTTGCTGGTGCCCTACATCCTTCCAAGTTAATACTGCACCAATTGTCATCGGCACACCCTCTACGTACGATATGACTCCCTGGTCTGCTATGCAGTTAGGCGGGAAGAAAACCACTGTCATGTATCTTACATATGATACTATTATTTATAGCCTCCGATTTGTGGGCCGATCAGCAATCAACAAACAACAGAATTTTCTTTCTTGACCTCCAATTCGAGCATCAACTCCAAATTCCTAAAATATCTAAGCGGTCATCCAAGAATTTCTGTTCTTAGGGATATGGTAGTTCTCGTTAATTTTTTAAATGAGTTTTGTTGGATTTTCCAATTACAAGCGGAGGTTATTTCATTGAACCAATGCTGTAGGCATAAAATGGCATAATAATTTGTGTGGTGAGAGTATCGTGGTCGCTAGCTACGACTCTCCATTGTAGGAAAATCATCAGCGTTAAAAATGTCTTACAGTTCGTATTGCCCGATCAACTTAGCAACTTCTGCCTCTAATTTTTCTCAAAATCAGGATCTACTGATGCCTCAATCCCACAAAGTTCTGGGGTGGCCAAGCTCCACCTTCTTTCTTCTACTACAGTTGAGCATCTTTAATCCGGCACAGTCGGGACCGAAGTGATGCCGGATTAGGGATTTTGCCGGACCATGGGTCACGCAATGCAACTGGTCTATTTTTGATGTCCGGGGTGTGTTCATTGAAAGGAATCAATTATTTATTACAAAACATATTCGTTTGCCATTTACTGAACATAATTATTAAAAGAGCCAATAAGAATAATCAGAAGGGAGTAGTTTCTTAATTCACAAAGTTATTACTTAAAAGTATCGAAGTTGCGCAGTGAGTGAAAATAAAGGAAGCTAATAATCGTGTGGATCATATTGCTGAACATTTAAAAGTATAATATTATTGTTGGAAGAGGGTATATAAAATTTTATATTTCTTATGCTGTACTTGGCACAACATATTTCCTACTGCGCTTGGTTAGTTATCAGTTAATTCAGCGCGATGTCAACGCGTGGGTGTGTCATCTGTATGGCCGCCCATCACTACGTCGCGGGCGGATGATTGTTGAAAGACAATCATCAATAGTAGTCTTCCTTCAACAATTTCAGGCTCATCAACGTCATCCCAGCTCAGATTTATTGTTATTTATTACCATTTCAGCGATTTCATCATCTTTGATATTTTGTGTGGTGAGAGTATCGTGGTCGCTAGCTATACTGTCCTCTAAATTTAGCAATTTCATTTCCTTTCATTCAGGGTTATGAATCCTATTTGCACACTCAACCAACCTTATCATCATATATTTATTCTCAGAAACATGAAAGCCTTTGAAATCCCCACTTATTTCGTCTACATCAAACCTCAAAGCAGGCCACAATTTAAACCACGCATGTTTTAGAATTGATTGAAATACTATTCAATGCGCTCAAAATTTCCCACTTTATGTCTTTTAGATTATATTTGTTTCTGAAATAGTTTAGCCTGCTGCATTAGCATTTGGCCAGAAATACTAACTAAGCCTTCACTTCGACCCAATCGAAACCACGCAATCAAATCAGCACTTAAATCTTCTTCCATAGTTTTTGTCTCTGTCGTCCGTTTCTTCGTGTCACTTTAACTGTAAAATTTTGAGGATTTTCTCTTTCTGCTTCTTAATGTTTTATATATTGTCGAAGATCCCACGCAGTATGTTTCAGACAAACGCTTTACCGATCGGTGCATCGATGCAACGGCATCAAGCTTTTTCACAACTTGCACTTCTGCAATCGTTAACGTTTTGTACTGATTCTCACTCCTCTGCTCTTGCCACAACTATAGATTAGACATGACTAGGGAGAAACATAAGCAGATGACAAATAATTTTATCAAATTACATCTAGTGGTCAATCAAAATTGCACGTGCCATTGAAAGTGGCCGATGTGTAAACTAGTCGTGGTCCGTCTCGGTGATGTCTTCAGTTTTGTATGCTTAGTTCAAGTTGCAGAATAAACCCAGTGTACACGAAGTACCAGAAATTGTTTAAATTATTCTGATTCTCGGAATGGGAAAATTAACGTTAAAAATGGGATAATAGAAGCAATGATTCGGTAAAAATTTTTCGGCATTTTCCACAAAGTACTGGATAGGTGGTCATGGCAAAATTGCCGGATTATGGGTGTTCCCGGATTAAAGGTGCTCAACTGTATAAGTCCAATGAATCACAATTCTACGCATGCAGAGACACCAGAAACATAACTTTTCCCTGCGTCACTCTTACATGTACAAGAGCCAATTTAAGCGTGCTTTTAAGTCACATTTATGAACTCATAAGTTGTCAATTGAAGCAGAGCATACGATATTTAGCTAAACATATCTACGTTTGGCTTCTTTACAGCGTATCAATTTACCGTACTTCTACATAAAAATATTGCAATTACATTTTTTGACTGCTGATGTTCCGTATGCAGCAAACGCTTGCGAAACGTTCAACCTCCCACAGGAACGCTAATCCAGTCTTTTTGTCCATGCAATTTGCAGCAAACCTATTAAAAAAGCTACAGTAACACGGCAAAAAATGAAAGGAAACATTAATAATGACATGCGAACTGGTTCAACGCTTGTTTGCTTATGTCACGAAATTTTGTGAAAAACGATCATGTTCATGCATAAAATTCCTTGAAAGATATCCCGATTTTTAACGGACATTAAGGAAAACCACGAACACGGATTTCAAGAGTAAATGACAGCTCATGTACTTCTGAAAAAAAAACTGCGTTCGACAAAAAAAAATTCGTCGTAAAGAGTTCAACAAGTGCTCACGGGACTGGCTATTCAGGAGGTTCTCGTTGTATGGGAGTTCGTTGCAAGGGAGTCAAAATGCATGGCAGCTTGACGGGACCAAGTCCATTTGCTCGTTGATCAGAGGTGCTCGTTGTAAGGGAGTTCTTCGCTAACGGGAGGTTTTACTGTACTAAGGTTCCAAAAAAACACAAAATTAAAACAACTCGACAGAGATGCTTCTGCAGTGAAGTGAACACGTGAATTAAATGTGGTCGACTCAAATCTAAGTGGTGGCTCACTATGCCAACTGGCTGTGACGTCACAGAGGCTGGCTCATATCTCAAATCTTGATTTGTAAATGTTTTACTTTCAGCCGGCAATTGATGTTCTGTTAAAAGTTGCTTGTGCCAGGGATTCAGCCAGAGGTAAAGACAAGAAGGGCAGTAGGAGGCAAGCTGTTTTGAAACGTCCAATTATATGTATATGTAATGATTTGTATGCCCCTGCTTTGAGATTACTCAGACAGCAAGCACTGATCATCCATTTTGGTTCATCAGCCAACTCCAGGTGATATGTTTAAAATCATCTTATCAATTTCGATGGTCTGATTTTGCTGTTCTCCAACTTTGATTTCCAATTATGTTTTGCGTGACTTATGATATCCTAACAGATAGATTAAAAAGTTGTCTGGAATAAGTAAAATTGATATCTTAAGAAATTGTACTTTATCTTAATTGTCATTATCATTCCATAGTCATGAACTAACATTGTTCTTCTTATTATTACCATTATTAGACTTGCCTGCAGAATGATGGAAATCGCCAGAGAGCAAGGCATCAAAACTGACATGGGTGCTCTCATGTCCTTGTGTCAGAAGATGCAAAATGATATACGAGCATGCATTTCATTTTTACATTTATTTAAAGTACAGAACAGGCCACTGAGGATGATTGATGTTCAGAAGACAACTGTTGGACTGAAGGATATGCAGAAAAGCGCATTTGATGTGTGGCAAGAAATTTTTAAAATACATAAGGAAAAAGTGTGAGTAAAATAGATGAAGATATTGATTTACAACCTTTTTTTTATTTAATAGTGTACTTAGGTTTGAGATGTAATAATTATGTGGCCATATGTTCTTTAGTTGATTAGGTTATTGGGCTAATAAAAATTGAGCTTTATTTGAGGTATTTTATGGTTGGAATTTTTTTTTAGTTTCAAAATTAAAATAGGATGTATGTATTTCTTCACATTCATTCAATCTAATTATTTTCTAATAATTCAATAATAATGTATAATGATTGCTACAAATTTTTACTAGAGTGCAACAGTGATCCCTATAACTTTTGTGTTTACAATCCAAGTTCATTATACAGGTAACTCTGTTTAACATGAAATGTTTGAAAAAATGGTATGTTAAACAAATGCATGTTTAACGAATATTGAAAACCTCTAGGGGAATGTGTAATTGATAGTTTATATGTCTGAAATATAGTAAATTTGGACCTGTAAAACACTGCTGACAAGATTTTTCAATATTTTTATGAGCAACATTA
Source organism: Platycnemis pennipes (assembly GCA_933228895.1). Classification (NCBI taxonomy): domain Eukaryota; kingdom Metazoa; phylum Arthropoda; class Insecta; order Odonata; family Platycnemididae; genus Platycnemis; species Platycnemis pennipes. The sequence goes on along the minus strand of OW121848.1, from coordinate 96,938,846 downwards.
CAAAACACATGTTATTATTACAAATGTTAATGACTGCTCTGTAATTATTTCTTCAGTTATCAGAATTGCATTTTGCTTCTCAACCCAGAGTAATAACAACATTTTCATCATTTACTCTGTTTGATACCTCTTATATTTAGACTAATATTTCAGCTTTGGAACGAATTGTTTGCTCAGTGGCCTCATGAAAATCCATGGCATTGTCCATCATGTACAAAACTTTATCTTCTTTCATCATAATTTTCTATATAATAATGAAGATAAATTAAAAGACTTTGCTTCCTACAAGTTCACTTTTTATTGTCGACTAGTTTCGACACACTGTACCATCTTCAGGACTAGTGGTTAAGAAATCCTTGCTACCTAGTTATATACTGAATGGGTTGGGGGAAGGGGAGGGATAAGGGTGAGGTTGGTCAAAATTAGTGAAAAGGTGGGGTGGGGAAGCGAAGGGAAAGGAATGTGGGGGGGGTTAGGAGTGGAGCGTGAGTTGACGTCATAGGGAAGAGGAAGTGGAACTTTGGTTGTGTAGGGATTTTTTTGGGGTGTAATTGTGAGATGTCTAGAAGGGGTAGTGGAAAGAAAGGTGGTCATTGGTGAATGGTTCTTTCCTTCTTACACACTTTAAAATTTCCAACTGCTCGCAGATGTCCAGCTGTTTTCCATTCTTTACTCTGCAGCAACTCAGGAGTGAAATCCGACTGGTGGTCTTTCTCTAGGAGATGGGCTGCAAATTGGGACATCCTGGTGTTCTTGATGTAATCTTGTCGGTGTTCTTCCGCTCGTACCATTAGGCTCCTCCCCTTTTGTCCGACGTATTTTGCATCGCAGTCACCACATTTCAGCTGGTAAACCCCGCTCTATAGGGCTGGTTCTATGGGGTCTTAGACCGGAGGTAGCATGCTCTTAAGGTTTCTATTATTATAAAAGGCTGGTTTAATGTTCATCACTTTTAATACATTTCCTATTTTAATGGAGGGTTGCCCTAAATATTTACACGTCGCCATGAAAGTTGGTCACTGGGAGGAGGGGAGTAAATTTCTCTGAATAAAAGCTTTTTCCTTTTGCTAGCTAACAAATCGTCAATGAATTGTTCGGTATAACCGTTGGTAAAAGCAATTTTTTTTATATTGATTATTTATTACGTGAAAGCTGGGGGTTCTAAGGGGATGGATAATGCTCTGTTTGGCAAGCCAGGAAGGGCGCCAATTTTTGGTTCATTGCATGTTTAGAGGATGTGTGTATGACCTCGTCTGTGCAAGTTGGTTTGCGGTAAATAGAAAACTTGTGTTGCCCGTCTTTGATTGAAATATTTAGATTCAAAAAATTCAATGCATCTCCCTCTTGTTGTAACTCCATTGTAAATTTTATATTTGAGTTTAACGAATTGATGTACTTTAAAAAATTTCCCAATCTCTTTGTTCCTGTCCACAAGCATAGTATATCATCTACGTAATGGAACCAGTAGTGCTTATTTTTAAGGAGGGGGTTGCCACTTTGGAATAGTTTCTTTTCTAGGTTGTTCAAAAATATTTCAGCTAGCAGAGGTGACAAGGGGGAACCCATAGCTAATCCTTCCATTTGTTGATAGAAGTTACCAATAAAAAGGAAATAATTCTGATTTATGCACATTTCCAATAAAGATGTGAGTTCATTACAAATGATTTGCGGTGTCTTAGCTTCATGTAGCACTTCCCTAGCCAGGTGAACTGCTTCTTCTCTTGGGATACTTGTGAACAAGTTCACAACATCAAAGGACACCAATACAGAATTCTTGGGTGGAGTTACTTCTGCTAAGAATTTTGTCAGTTCTATAGAATTTTTTTTGCTGTACAGCTATTCTATGGAATTTTTATGCTGTACATGCTACATGCTAAAATTTTGAAAAAAGTCTCTTTAACTTCTATTTTCACATTTGAGCCAAATCTCATGGACACCCTTTGGAAACAAATACCCCGAGCAGAAGTGTTCTAGAGCAACATATTCGGTATTGAGCTGTATTGGAATTGGTCATTTTACTTATTTGGCCGATACACACTTCCTTAGTTTTTTCTATGTAGTAAGAAATTGTTCACTAAATTTCTGCTTTATAAATACTCACACCCCTTATAGATCACAAATTCACGGTAATGTTGTAGAACTATTTATGGCTTTGGTATTGGAAGAATGTTCTTAGTTGTTTATTCTTGTGGTCACATTTGCCCTCAACTCGCAAAATTTATAATTAGTCCATAAGAATTGAATGGAATCAGGTGATATTTTGTGAAAAAGTGACATGGTGTAAGAAGAACTTGACGATGTATTTTTCATACTTTTTATTGAGTAAAACCCTACCGGTTTCGACATTTTCGTGTCATTGTATCTGAGTACCCTTGACAATGACACGAGAGTGTCAAAACCGGTAGGGTTTTACTAAATAAAAAGTGTGAAAAATGCATCATCAACATTTTCATACACTAGTCCACAATACTATAATATAGCTTTGGGATCTAGTGAGATTTTGTCACATTTGGAGAGAATTGCACTGAAGAAGACTTTCCTTCGACGACTGTGTGATCATTGTTATGATGAAAAAGTCACCTCCATAAAAACTCCGTCGATTCTGGATATTTGGCAGTCTGTTTCGGTGACGACTTATTGACAAGAGAATTTTTTACTCTAGAAGATGATGAGATATTCCATAATGAGTACCATATTAGACACATACGATGAAAATCATTGAACAATTATTACCTCAAAATGTTTGTGCAGATTAGTTGCATTAAGAAAACAATGAATATAATACTTCAAGAGGAGTTAAAAATTTTCTCGAGGGATGTATTTTCAAATTATTAAAAATGCACAACGCTGGGAAACGAAAAGAAAGTTGGAAACCCATTATCATAATGTTGTTGGCCTCAAAGTCATCATGCGGCCTGAATATTGCACATTTCATGGCCACTGTGGATGAATGAACGAATGATGATCTTCCTACTCAATATTTTATGACCCCAACATGTAGTTACCTCGATAGCTGGCTGTATTCGGTAAGCAAAATAGAAAGACATGGCAATAATCCCGCTAAGTGAAGTAATATTCTTGCTCAAATCCAGTTCAGGGAGGGCGGAAATTTTTCGGGAAGCCGTTAGACGAGCAGACAAAGCTGTACATAAAAATGGTTTCTTTACTTACTCTCCTGGAGAATTTCCCTTAAAGCAGTGAATTACGGAAAGTGATTGCAGCAGTAGAAGATATAACCATCCATCTATCATGAGATCAGTTCCAAATTCGCTTGAATGGCAAAACATAGGTTTCCATGGCGAAAGAGATGGGGTTCGAGGGTAAAAAATAGCATAACATTCCTTTGACGTGACTTGGATAAAAACATATCTAGTGCTTACGTAAAATAACAAAGTGGGGGACGAAAAACATTCGCTATCTTCAGGTCGCGAATTGAAAACTTCTTATTACCAATCAGTTACATTACAGCTCGACCACTCCTTACTGATATTGACGGAGTGATTCAATGGTTTATATGGATGTGGAAAATACTCTAGCTCATCTATTGTTCACCTTTTCATATGGGAGAAAGAGAGCAAAGAGGCGGACACCGAATGAATCCCAGGACCTTGCCTGAGTGCGAGACAAGGAGCGAGGCCTAAAAGAAAAAGATAGGAAAGACCGAGAATGCGGAGTGAAGTTCGGCAAGAACGAGATAGTTAAATATAGTGTTTAAAATGCATGCAAGGAATAATATGCCTCCGTTCTGGATGCCAGTGCGTTTACAGCTCGTGGCAAGCAAGCTGCTGCCGGATTCCATCACACACTCGGGTGATGAGTCCATCAACTTACCATGCTTGAACTTCCCTCGTGGTGGCTGAGACCAAAGAATATTGTACTATCAGAAAGGAATCCAATTTTCTATCAGCGATAGTGGCGGCGCTCCATTTGTTGGGAAACTTTTTTCTCCCATAGTACAAGAGATAAACAAAGTTGGTGCAAGAAAAATTTTAAGGCCCAAAATTAAACTGAGCAGTGAAGGTCTCCTTCTCGGCATTTAAATCGGGCTTTTAAAGGTTAAAGCAAATATCATGTTAAGCGAGGGAACCATATGTATGTTCTTGTGATTTCTAATTACCCCATTTACTTGTATATAGTTGTGTAGAGTGATTTGGAAACCGAAATGTTAAAATGTTGTTTTGTGTTCTAGTGGCAGCATGATGAAGGAAAATAATTTCTCTCTCAGTGCTGTGCAATCTCCCCTGCTGAGGTTTAGCGAAAACAGTCTCAAGTACAGGTAAGTTGTAGTTTTCAATTGTTTTATTCCCATTATTATTTTACACTTTGAGATAGAAATGTTTGTGTTGCATTTTTATGCTGTAAAGACGAACATTTATAGTAAAGTGTCTTTAATATGTAGTTAACTTTACTGAAAAGTTCATCCCCCTTTATATCCCTTCTTTTTAAGGTTGCCATTTCTTCATGGTGGCTGAGTAGGACATTTATAGAATTTAAGTGTGATAGTTCAAAATTAAGTAGGGAATTACAAGAATTATATTAAAGCATGTGAATATCCTGTTGATGTGCATAATAGAAAAATTTAATTTACCAGAAAAATAAACATAAGGTGAAGGTCTTTAAATGTAACCCTGGCAGAAAAGGTTGGAACATTTGTGTAAATATGTGGTAACATAAGAGTGTAACATTTATGTAGGAAAATGTTGTTGTGTTGTGTTACCTTTGTGTTGGGTTACCATTTGTTTAATTTGTGTACAGTGTACATTATGGTGTACCAATTAGGTGCACTCTAAAAGTTAATTTGAAAATCGCTTTCAGCTACATTCCGTTTCTGTATATTTTCATGCTTTTAGCTTTATATTTAGGCATGAATTTGCCTTTTAAACAAATTGATGAAGCCATTACTCTAGCCCCCAAATGGAATTGTCAATTCCAAAAGGCATCCCAGCTAGCACAAGGGAAACGGTCTCTTGAAGAAATATAGGAGATTCCGGGGAAACGGTAACCATTTCCCTTTCGTTTCCCTCATTTCTTCATTTTTGGAGGGTACCCCCCTACCACTTCCGCTTAGTTCCGAGGACAACACTTCCCTTTTCGGAAAGAGATTATCGAAAAAAATCAGTAAGCGGAGACTGAACGATCACAGCAATCATTGTAATTCCTACCACATTTAATTGCTACAAATACGGTTAACTATAAGACGAATTTGACAATTATTAATACAGTGATTTCACTGACTGTATCCCGAAAAGCGGAACTCCCGGCGATACCAAACCAACCAATCAACGTCGCTGTAGCAACATTGTTTGGCGTGACGTTGGTCCCGACAATCGCCATTATAGTTTGGTAGCGCATTATAATATTATAATTATAATGCTCTTTGAAAAGCCTTGTTGGTGCCTGCCGGATCTTTGAATTTCGTGGAAAACTGTCTCTCTTTTCACCGGTTTAAGGTAAGTACCTTCTGATTTATTGTGTATCTTAGCCAATTTTCGGGACTTTATCATGATTTCTCCTAGCCTGTACGCTACACTCCCGTCTATATCTATTGTGGGGCATAATTATAGCAAAACATTTGCATGTAACTATAATCCTCGCGTATAAATAAATAGTTATCTAGTTAAATATTCGTGCGCTCATGTGCTTTATCTTGAAAGTACAGTTCCATTATGGGCGTAAATGATTGGTTATTACAGGAGTCGTAAACATTGTGTGCAATTGCATCGTGACACCTATATTAAAGGCAATAAGTTGCAATTTCCACGGGTTTCGTTTTCTTTCATTGTTGCGTAGAAGTACAACTGTTCACGGTGAGATGAGCGGCATCAACCCGAATGGCCTTACACGTTATGTTAATTGAAACTTAAAATTAAATAATGTCATACCTACCTACTCGTAAATGTTGTCGATGCTATGGTTGCTCAGTTATGATTTCTCGCGTTTTGCCCTAATGTTTTCGTTGGGTAATAATTGACTAATAATAATTGATAATAGTGACTAAAGTCACTAGATTATCCATTGATATCGACGGGAGGTGTAAAGTACTATCTGCTGATGACTGACATTCTATCAAATTGATGTTTTTTTCAAAATTTATTAGCTAATGAGCATTGCATGTTATTTTATTGGCCCCTGGTCCGTTTTTATCTCAGTGGATGCAAGTGTTCTGCTATCTCAAAACATTATTAACATCCATTTAGCGTTTTCTTGATCCAAAGTTCTTTTACTTTTCAGGCTCGGATGCAGTTCCTTGACGTTCAGTGTACCTGGGATATGCAGTTTCTTCTCTGTGGGGATATATATTTGTAGCTTAACCGTCATGATTATCTGATGTTCCTTGTTCTTATTTGTTGTTAAATAAACTAATAGAAGAAAATATGTTTTTATTTACAATTTTGGGTGGGTGCCCGTAGCTTTCCGCTGACAGTACGTATAATTGCCAGTAGATGGCGCAAAGGTTCACCTCACCAATGCACGTAGTACGCGGAGTTATCGCATGGTGGCGTATCATCGTTTTTATTCGTAGAAACCCTTCTCATTGGTTCCTAGCGAGCCAATCCGGTTCGCGTTTATATAATTGGAGACGGTCTCTCCAGTTTTGCGGACATTTCTTCACCGTATCTCCCCGGGATCTTCATTGTATCTTCACCCCGTCTCCTTTTCTTAGGGAGACGGTGACCACTTCCGGGAGACGGTGTCCTTGGTTTCTGGGGACAGTCTCTGCAGATTCGGGGGAGACGGTTCGCCCTGTGCTAGCTGGGATATTACACTTCCCAAGAGAGCTGAGTTATAAATATGAGCAATTGTAATTTGTAACTACAATACAAAATACTGTATTGTAAAACTGAAGTCGGAAGCTTTAAGGCACAAAGGTGTCCAACCAGTGTGAAAAACTGGTTTCCTTAGTCACTATTTACACATTCATTACTGTGTTGTTGAGTTCATTGTTGGCAGATGTGTCTAATAAATTGTTTTTAATTAAATTTCTTTGAAAAGATCAAAAGCTATTTTTAGTTCTCTTCATTTATTTTGTCTCTAATTTGATTATTATGAAATTTTATTGACACTCCTGAGAAAGTTTTAAAGTTCTTCTGAGACACTGTGTCAAGATAAAAGCCTTTCTTCATATCACCAAATTGCTTCAGATGGAGAAAACTCATGTTTTATATGGCCTTGGTGAATAGTTGAAAATTGTTGAAATTTTCAGCAATTTTATCATGTTCCGACATACTTTGTCATATGGAAAATTTGAAGTGCATCTACCTTACTACCTTAACTAAAGTTACTCATTTATGGCAAGATATTTATTCTCTGATATTTCTTTTTAGAATGGGAAGGGTGATGAAAGCTGTGCAGAGTTTTGGTGATTATGAGAGACTGTCGCAAGGAGTTTTTGAAAACTACCTTGGTGTTAAACAGAAAGAGTCAGCCCTAAAAGAGGTAATTACTAACATGTAGAGATTCAGGTGGTTGTAACTTGTTATAATTTATATGCATTCAAGGTGTATTCTTTAAGTATGATATATTTACTGGGTGAGGTTCATAGTGACAATTTACTATCCATTTGAATGTGTTCGTCCATCCATATCTCTACAAGAGTTTTTTGTTGTTATATCTTGGACATTTTGCTAATGGCTAATCAAATGCTAATTTCGTTCTCCATGGTAGACACCCTGAAATATGGTCTTCAATGCCATTATCTTGAACCTAGATATGGTCTGTACCATATCTACTGTACTAGTTAAATACCATGGTGATTATTTGCACTGGTATTGCTCACACAATATGTATTCAGTTAATACTCACATAACTTGATTTACAGTGACATTTCATGTAATAATTCTTAACTTATTAGTTTCTCAATCTTTATGTCTAAAAATATTTTGCTGCCACTTTTTCTTTGCATGTTGAGTAAAGGTACTGTAAATAGCAGTGTTTTGTGCACCATTGACATTTATATTGCAACATTTTATTTTTTATTTGCTGTATTCTCTCAGTTTCAGGGCAATATTTTAACTAATTCATTTTAATAGTGCTATGTATTCCATGGAAATGATAGGTACCATATAAACTTGTGTAAGCCACTTACCTTTTTTTTTCTGAAATGCCAATAAAAAGAGGGAGAATTTTGCATTTTACACGAATCCTCCAGATTTTTTTGTAAGCCACATGCTTTTTTTTTCAAATTCCTATTTTTTGCATTTCACATTTTTTTCCTATGTCGTATTGCTTGTTTCTCCTAAATTTCAATTCCGTAAATATCTGTGAATCATACTCAACTTGAAAAGTATTTAGTGATAAAAATCATTATGTAACAAATTTGGGTCTATATTATTGTTATATTGTATATGTTATATGTTTTCACCATAACATATAACAATCCAAGAAGACGTATACCTAACAAAAAGTACGTGTCGAATGTTGTCCATTATGGTGGTGGAAGAGGAATATGAAAATGGAAAGAAACAGTTTTGGTATTACAGTGAGTGATAGGATTATCTGTCTGCCAGGGTCAATTGCTTCCAACAGGGTGGCGATCGTCAGGGAAAACTGGGAAAACCTGGAATTGTCAGGGAAAATTAGAAATCTGGAAAAGTCATGGAATTCTCGTAACAGTCAGGAAGAAACTGGGATAGGAAATTCTCGTTATTTTTCTACCATTACAAGGGCAGTCTTTCCTGCCCTTTATTTCACCAAAACATTTCACCTAATAAAACGAATATCCATCGCCGAAGTGCATAGAATAAGCCCCGTCAATTCATTGAACATTCAGTTGTGAATCTTAGTTATTTAGCTGTGAATCAGTCGTAAAATGTATCTCTTTTGTGTATCCTCAATGCGATATTTGCCTAGTAGCGTTATAATTCATGATCACCATATATTCCGCTCATCACAAGGAATCCAAGGCTATGTTGTTCGGAAGATTTTACATCACCTTTTTTTTTTAACTTCCAAGACTCAGGTCAAGAGGTAGTTGCAGCACACTAGCTTGTAGGAAATATGTGCTTGCAGTTCTAAAAATACGAGACCATGATTATTAAAACGGTAATACAAGTACGATCACACATGTAAACAAAATCTTATGTAAGATCATCTTCGATTCCCATACCCCCCTTCGTGAGACAGTAAGAAGTGTCCTTCTCCCTTCCCCTCACGCTCAACGTAATTATTGAATGGCACCCTTAGCTCCGTCTCGATGCAATTTGGTCAGGTCACAAACCACCTCATATATAATATTCCTGAATATGATGCTGCCGTTGCTAATTGCCTCCTTTTTTCGCTCGTAGTGGCGTGGTTACGTTGTGTTTGTTTATACAAATATTTTTACATTCTTGGTTCCCTCTTATAATCAAGGGGTTATAACCACGTTAATCAAATTGTTATTCGCTTCTAAACATCACTCGTGCTATCAGATTTTGATCCAGTCTAACAACTTGGGCTTGGTTAGTATTTTTCGTGAGTCCGCCTGTACAGTCGCCATTAACTTTCCCTTCGATGCCTTTTCAGTAATCTTAAACTTTCCAGAGCTACCACGACACGCTACCTCTTCCTTGAAGAATAAGACATTGTCAATTTGTAATTTTACCGAAGGAAACATACACGGCCACGGAAATACAATACGTGGCTGCGTACCCATGGCCGCAAAAAATGTATTATAAGTGTGTATAATTTGTGTTAGGACTTAACTTGTTAAGGTTTAATGTATTTTTTCATTCTTATAGCTTTTAATGTATTGATTTCAGCTTTGGACATTTTCTGACTTTTGACGAAAATTTAATTCGGCAGAAATAAAATATTCCGATAATAGCAGACCTTTTGGCGATTGGTCAGGGAAATTGGTGAGGCCATCAGGGAATAGTCAGGGAATTTGAAAATTGGAAATCAGTTGCAACCCTGTTCTAAGAAATTTTAGTTTCAATTGCAGTCTGTTGAAGCATTTGTGTATTTTGATTCAGTGTGTTTGATAAAATGAGTGAATGTAAAAGCAGTTTTGTTCTGAATCTCAAGGAGAGGAGGAGCATTAAATGGGAGAGTGAGAAGGGAATAATGGCTAGGAAAATTTTGGACATTAATAAATGGGATATAATGCAAGTCGTTGCAAGAACAGATTTTGAGAGATTAGGAGAAAAATAGAAGTTTGGAATTACAAAAAGAGATAGTCAAAAGATTGGGAAGTGAATGATGTTTTCAAGTCGATTTTCAAGTTGTTTTCAAGTGCGCTCATGCTTGAATGTCACCAATGAGTGGACCTATGCTTCAAGAGAAGACTTGGAAGGTGGAGGAAGATTTTAGGGTAGAAAACTTTGTGGCAATAAGTGCCTGGAATGTTTCAGGAAATGCCACAATTTATCTTTCCAGACATTTATATGATTGGTTGTCAAGATTGGAAGGTTTCCACCATGGCGATATTTTTAATCGTATTCTATCAATTAATTTTAAAAAATCTATAGCCATTAGAAAATAGGGGTTGAAAGGAGAAAAAAAACTGGCTCGAGAGATGTAAACTGTAATAGAAATTCATTGTTCTCTTTCCTGGCCAAAATAAATAAGGAGTAAGGTGGTATGTGGGTTGCATAATATTGGTTTGGAGTTTTACCACCATTCAGCAGTCACCTCCATAAGCTCACCTAACTTTTGGCCACTTAAGAGGTTTTACTGTATTAAATACCATAGTTATAAAGCATCAACCAGGTGACATAATAGCAGATCGCTGGTACATATCATCTTTTGCATGTCGTATCAATGAAACAATTGAAAGCAAAGTGACATAGAGTTAGGACGACCTGTACTGCCACACAATAGATAGTGAGTATGAGTATGTACATACATAGAGCTACATTACAAAGCAAAGACTAAGAATTTGTTACGTAGTGGTTAGAGTGGCAGTTACCTATATGCTCGGGGTTTGAGCAGAGAAAAATATGCTTAATAAAAGAGGCCATGCATAGTGATTATCACTTTACCCAATAAATTTATAAGAAAAATATTCTTACTTCCTTAGATTGGATACACAATTCTTATTAAAGAATGTAATTTCAGGTTGTGATGAAAATCAGCTGTCTCAAGGACAAAAAATTAATTTTTGGAGAAAAATAATTTTTTCCTTGTGAGCCTACCCAAAAGTGAGGGAACACGGGATACACAAGGGTGTGGCTTACATGAGTGAATACGGTATATAATTCCAAGTAGAGTTTTGTCTGAATTTTGTGACTTATAGTTTGTGTGATTGCATCTAATGACATGTCTTGATACTCTTTCATTGACAATTCTTGATATTCTCCTATTTTTTCATAGGTTGCAGTTGGCGCTGAATGTTTCACATTTTTTGACATAATCAACAGTGAAATTCGGTCTCAGCAATCATTTTTCCTTCTTCCATATATGCCATTTTGTTTTGTAAAATGGCATTTTTTATTTGCTGAAAACTCATGGCCAAAACTTATATATCCTCGCTCTGGATTTGAGGTGAGACATTTTCACATTGATTTGATAATCAATTTTTATCTGTTTAGTTTTTAACTAAATGTTAAAGGATAAGTAAAATATGTGCAATAATTGATCCAGTTCATTTTTTGCACTGGTGAAAAATTAGTCTTATACCTCAACCATCTATATTTCTTTAAATCCAGTTTTGAATATTGCCGTTTCTTATTTGACATTACATCATGGATGTTTTTAGATTGTTTAACCTTTAAGCGCCTAGCATGCCCGTAGGGGCACGCATAAAGCCCCACTTGGTGCCGAGCATGCTTGTGCAGGCATGCTAACGTTGATTGGCTCTAACTTAAATGACTTTCAATTTTGTGAAGCTAAATGTTTAATGCTTGTAGAAAGATGCCTTTGCCATACAATACTGTCGAATTTAAATTTTTTTAAACAATTTTTTTATTTTGATACTTGAATGATGGTGCATGGTGCTAATATTTCATAAAACCCAACATTGCATCAAGTCACCTTCTGATGATCCTCAATCTGCTATTTACTTTGCATATTTCCATTATTTCTTGTTTTATATGTAGATTGGCAATGAAAAAATAATATTTCTTGTCTTGTTTTTTTATATAAAATGTTCAAACCTACAACGGCATCAGCAGTGGGTTAAGTGCTGACGGCTCGCTGCGATCTTTCTTTTTTCTTTCCAAGAAAACACCTTTCCACGGGGGCAATAATGCTATTGTGTATCTGCATACCGAGGAAGGGTCTGGGTTTTGGGTAGGGGAAACAGGACCTTTGAAGGCCAAAGCCCCCATCCCGGGCCGAGGGGGGGGTTTTTGAGAAAACTAAGGGTCTTCTCACTTTCTCAGCTGTGGGGCACCACCTGCGGGTGTGCAATATACAATAAAGGAAGGGACTGCAATATGCACCACTTCCTAGTTCTGTTATATTTCTCCACCATGTGTCGGGTGGACTTCATTCTATCTCAGCTTCCTGGTGAGTGCGCTTTCATGTCTGTCTGCTCTGTTGACTAGGAGATATAGAATTTTTTAGAAAAATTATGGCATTTTTCGTAAGAACTCATTCACTCATGCTGACAAGGAGAGTGCAATGGGTTGGCCATATATTGTGTATGGAGAACTTTTATCCCTCTCCAGCCCTTTTTGATGACCTGCAGACTGAGGAAATTTTCTGTTGTGGTACGGTAAAACAGAACCGCAAAGACATGCGATGAAATTTCCACTCTCAGGGAGCTAAATTGAAGTGAGATTTTATGGGTGCACATGAGAAATGACTCAACAGTCATAGTATGGAAAGATAAAAGGAAGGTGTTCATGCTGACGAACATACACTGTTCACCAGGAGATGGTTATTTTGACTAGACCCTGGCCAATACCGATAGCGAGTATCGGGTATCGGCCATTTTCTCATTACTTCGATACTTTCGAGTACTCGTTTTTTTTTCGGAAACTTTTACTCAAAAGTATTTGTTCGGTGAAAATCATCTAAAAAAATATGATTTTGAAACCTGCCTTCTTCAACTGACTTACCAACGTGTCGCGTATTTGTTTACTTAGCTGCGATCTTTGTGATAGTAAAAGTGTGACAAGTTCTTAGTATTGGCTATGGGAAAGCCTGAGGTGAAAAGCTCAACCTCCTCCAAAAAGTAGACGAAAATCCACATAAGAAGAAAGTTTGCTGAAATAGCGGCAAAAATTAAAGTTCTGCCACCAACTCAAGTTCGTTCTGCTGAATGCATATGTTGTTCAGCGTTTCTGCCTACATTCTTAGCTCGTTTTCCAAAAATATAAAATTCAAATTCTCGTGGCATGGTCAAGTGTTATGACGTTAATGGATTCACATTAGAAATTTTAAAATGAAGGTGTTTGTCACGTGCCTCCAATGTTGCATACTTACTGATAAAATCCTGTTTCGTAAATTGACTAGAATAACTTAAACGAAAATAATTAATATTTGAAACTTATCGGACGTCATGGCAAAAGTACGATTCATATTCTATCAAAATTTTCTTTCATTTGTGCATTTCGTATTGTTATGACAATCTCCCAAGTGACGCTGGCCTCTGCGACTCTAAGAAATGTGCCATTTTTTATCCTCACTGCAAAAACATGCCTCTTAAGTATTTATTAAAAAATGTCTTGTACCTGCATTAAATGAAAGGCTAAATTATCTACATGCTGATATGTTCTCTATGAATTTTGCTTCATCCTTTTTTGGGATATCAAGCCTCAAAGTCGAGTCTATATATACTTTTTTGCATGAACAGTATACACAAAACGTGCTATTTGGTCATATAGTCATTAATTATTGAGTGCACATAAACACAAAGTATCGTACGCAACTTTTGGGAGGTGTAATAATTCAATGAAACTTTGTTACAATAAATTAACGCCAGCAATGAACTAATTTGATAGCACGTGTACTGGTCCCCTGGGAGTTATGCAACCCACACACATATTTTCAACAAAACCCGAGCATGCCCGACCTGTTCACAAAGTTTTCCTCGTTACCAAGTGCAGGATTTCTGGTCCCTACAAAAACATGCTAATGAGAACCCACTGTATTTGGGTGTACCTGCAGGTTTAGAGTTTCCTGAGCAAATGTTTACAGAAACTAGTGCTATGGTCCAGATAGAAGAACCCTCTTAACTGCTGAGCACGTTCAGCCACCGTGTCAATAATATGTCAATGAGCAATACATTCAGATATGAGCTGCTGAGAATGTTTAGCAGCTCTTATTTATTAAAAAGAATTTTCAGTATTTACAAATGCAAGAGAGCTTAGTGTATAAAATCCAATTCCAGTGATAATTGTAAGAGTAGCAAAATAAAAGAGTTGTCACAATGTCTATTCTCTCAATAATTAAGTGCTCTTTTAAAACACTTTTGGTTACTGAGTTGACTTCACAAGAAGGAAAGCACTGGTCAAATTTTTTAAAAAATAAGTAAGGTATCGGCAAATAATACTATTGGTATCGGCTACTGGTATTGAGGTATTGGTTTGGTATCGGAAAAAGTGGTTACGGTACAAGTCTTAATTTTTACAATGAAAAAGTAAAAGCTTTGAAGCCGAACATCGTTGCGGACTACAATTCGCTCATGGGCTACGTAGATAAATGGGATGGGAATGAGCTACAATGCTAGTAAACATAGCTGAAAGTGAACATAAAAGCTTTTCGCTCACATATTGAATATAACCATCCTCAAAGCTACATGTTGTTTACGTCTTGTGGGGGCCAGATGACATATTGGCAGTTTCGGCTTTTTCTGATAAGCCAAATGATTGAGAAAGGGGCCTCTGCCCTTCCCCCTCACAGTTCATGGAGGGGGAGGTGGGGTAGCACTGTTCGAAGAGAACTGCATTGCTTGGAGGCGAAGGAAAATACACACTGGCCAGTGAAAGGGAACCGCCTAAGTTGCCGAGTGTGTTCTGAAAAGGGATTGTACACGCATACCAATACAAAATGCAGGGTGTGCAAAGTAGGACTATGCACCTATAACTGTTTTTAGGAATACCATACCAAGGTATACATTTAACATAAGATGCAGACATTCATTAAAATCGTATATCCATTATTACATTCATCTATATCAGGGGTCTCCAAACTTTTCAGCCCGCAGGCCGCATTACCTACCAAACAGCAGTTTGGGGGCCGACTACACACTCGAGGTCCAAATAAAAAAGAATCAAAACATAATGTTGTTTTTAATTTTTTATTTAATATTATTCTATTCAGTTATTATTCAATAACACATTGAACATGAACACCTGTATTACTGGGAATGGCAAAATCGTTTCCTGGATGCCATAATAGCAGACATTTCTGGCTTTAGATTTGATGTCCCTAACATCAACAGTGACTTGAGACTATCATCATACAAGTTTGTTCTCAAATTTTTCTTCACGTACTATTTCATTCTTGAAAATGTTTGTTCATACGAGTATGTTGTTCCAAAGATTGAAAGGTACCTTGATGCAAAAGTTTTGACATTATTAAAGCCTACCTTGGCCAAAAACTGGTAAAAACCCACCAGTCCTTCTTTGAACTTGTCCCTAAGCAGGTCATTTGCTTGCAACTCATTGGCCTCCATCTGCAGTTCATCTGGGCATCTGGCCACATCTGCTTCAAATGGGTTTTGAAACAGTCTCACTACTTCTTCCTTTGAATCCAAGTCAGAAAACAGCTCCTAAAACAGCAGCTGGAGGTCTTTGATGATCTCGTTTGCAAATGACGTGGGCAACTCAGATGTTGCTTCAGGCATGAACACCTTGCAATGCTGAAAGTGCATCAAGTTGTTGTCCTGCACTTGTTCCAAAAACTAGACAAGTTTAGATCTTAAAGCCTTTAGGTGAGTAAATAGATAAGAAAATAGATTTTTCTCTCCTTGTAGTTTTAGGTTCAGAAAATTTAAATAACTAGTTATATCTGCAGCAAAGGCCAATTTCCATACCCACTCTTTATCAGACAGTAATGGCTGTGGCTTGCCTTTGCTTTTCTGGAAGTCATCTATTTCCTTTAATAATTCGAATACTCTGCTCAGAACTTTTTCACAACTTAGCCATTTCACTGCTGTGTAATACGATAAATATTGCGATTCTGTATCTGTATCTTTCAACATGTCTCTGAACTTTCAATGGTTGAGCCCATGTGACCTTATTAAATTCATCATCTTCATCACAGGGTTCAGTACACTGCTAATGTCCACATATTTAGCATGCAAAGGTAGCTTGTGAATAGTACAGTGCAGGAACATTGGTTGTGGAATGTTTTTCTCACTACACGTCTGCTTCACTTGTCCAACCAAGCCTTTCTTTATGCCACTCATGTTCTTTCCTCCATCAACAGTCAAGCAACTGAGGTTAGTCCTGTCCAAGTTATAATCAGCAAATGCTTTTTTCAATTCATTATACACATCCTCTCTGGTAACAGTCCCATACATGCTGTGCAGGGAAGCCATCTCTTGTGTTGCTATGTTCATGTCTTCATCCACACCTCTAATGAACACCAGCAGTTGAGAGGTGAAACAGCTGTCCACCTTGCAATTAAAAAATTGTGAAACAGTCGTGCATTTTTCGCTCTTTGAGTCATAATATCTTCATCCATATCTGCAACATGGCAGGAAATGGTATTTGCACCCAAAGCTACATTTTTAAATTGTTTCGACTTTTCTGGGCAAAGTTCCACAGCCACCTCCAACAAACATTCCTTCACTACTTCACCATCCGTAAACGGTTTGCCACTTTTAGCCAGGACCTAGGCAACTTTATAACTGAGCTTAGTTAAGGATACATTTTCATTTGAGGATTATCTGATCTATGTCCTCTGAGATGTTAGTTGATTTTGTAATTTAGAAAATTTTTTCTGCACGGACTTTACCCTCGAACTGTGCATATTTCTCCTCATGTTTGCTTCAATGATAACGGCGAAGGTTGCATTCTTTCATCATAGCCACGGTTTCGTTGCAAATCACACACAATGCTTTCTCGCCTGATTTGATGAAGAAGTATTTGAAACTCCATTCTTCTTGAAATTGCCGACACTCATCGTCTATTTTCCTTTTCCTCTTCTCAGATATCGTTGGGCACTAAAATAAAGTGACTTCAACATCAATAAATAGTGAAACAAAAAGAATGTTGCACAAAATATCGCTCAAAAAACCTGATTATGTGCACTAATTTCGTCGCAATTATAGCTGGAAATAACCCAAAACAATTTTAAAAAATTCTTTCTTGAATTCTAAAATTAAACATACCTGAATACAGTCTGAAAATATATCCACTTGATGGTAGAAAGATTGTTTCTTTTAATGTTCCCTCTTCAGAATATTTGGAAAATTCATGTTAAACTAACGACACTCCCAATACTTTATACACATTAGTAAGTTTTTACGCGAAGGAAATTATCACTAAATAAAATAAGAGTGCAATATGTTTCGCAATTAGAATTCGCTAACTGACACCAGACCTTCCTCAGCAGTCAACCGCAACAGGCAAACTGAGATCAAAATAATCAAGTCTTGAACATCTAGCAAACCATTTAAAAACTCTACCACTAGATGGTGTTATATCATCTCATTGACCAAGAACACTGTATAACACTTATTAAGTGTTATTGAGTATTAACACTTAAGGTTCTTGTCGTTGACTGTGAACAGAAGTAGAAAGTAAGCAACGAATAAGGTTTTGCAATGTAGTGAACAGTTGGAAAACATAACGCACTGCTGCGCGCCTCTTTTTTAAGTCGGTAAAAATGTTACGTCCACGTAAGTGACGGTTGATCTCGGCAGGATACACGTGAATATCCGTAATTTTTTTCCGAAGATGAAAAGGTCTCCACGGGCCGGATGAGATGGCCCGCGGGCCGTAGTTTGGAGACCCCTGATCTATATGGATAAAAAATTATTTATTTCAACTTAGTTCCCGAAAAAAATTAAGTTAAAAAATCCATTACAGTTTGATGTCAGCTACAAAACTCAAAAGATATTTACAATGAACATAACCCTTTTTATTTCAACAATTTTTCTTCGGTAGTTGTTGAGATATTTACGTTTTTCATATCAAGAACAAGAAAAAATTAAAGAGCCAGAATTAAGTCAGGCAGTGAATGTCGACTATTGGGCATTTAACTCCGGCTCTTAAAGGTTAAATAGTGTTGAAGAAAGATTCTCATTTTTGTCATCTGCTGAACATTGGGAAGTGTTTTAGGTTTTTTTGTTCGCTTAACACATAATTTGAAATGAATGAAATACTAATATGATAAATATTTAAAAAATGACAAATGAAATAATATGATGAATATTAAAAGTGTATGGTCATTTATGTAACATTAAAGTATTAGGTGTAGGAAAATTTTGTTACAGAAAAGTAAGAAAACAAAGTAAATTGGTTCCCGTGTTCTATTTGGAGGAAGTAAATCTTGTACTCTAAAAGATGAAAATAGTGTGTGAATTTTTGGAACATAAATTATTTCTTGAATTCTATTATTTTAGTGATTAAAATTTTTACTTTGTAGTTTCTTTTATTGACGGGCTTTAAAGCAGTTTTTTTTCACTGGAATTGACCCTGTATAACATCTACCTAATATTTTAAATGTTTTTCTCTAGGCTAATACAAGGTTTTCTAACTTCAACCAAACCATGAGCACAGTTATGGAAGGCCTGTTGCCCAAAGTGAGATGCCACAATTCACGAAGTTGTATGTATTTGGATGTTCTTCCATTTCTTCTTGCCATAATATCACCACCTCTACGATCAGTAAGTAAAGTTTGCATGATTATTTCTATTTAAAAGAAAAATTTAGATTATTTTAAATGAACATAATTCTGCCTAAGGCGATATCTGAAATTTGCCACTATTTTAGAGAGTACAAAAGTTTAAGTTTCATGGTGGTAGAAATAATATTTAAAGGTGGCTAGGTAAAGTGTCAGGAAGCCATAATTGCAAAAATATCAAGTTCACTTAATTGCCTATTTATGTGGGTTTAATTTCATTAGAATAGAATGTGCTTGTGATTTTTTTGCTGTTATAAACAAAATATTTGGAACTCAATGTTTTTGTCCGAAAATATTTCTTCAACACCTTTGAACAATTGGAATACACATTCCATGGTACACAGACAGTAGTTCATGTGCAGTAGGGTCATCATACATAATGCTATTTAAGAAAGAAATTACCATAAAAATTCTTGTTTAAATCTATGAATTGCCTCCTTAAATACTTAGTATGTTATGTACACTGAGTCATTGATTTAACAATGACGTTTGTTTCTGACATTATGGCCATAAGTGGATGTTAGTTGGATATTCATCATTTTTGGTAGATTCCAATAGAAATACCTCCATCTTGTTCCTATATGGGAGTGGTTCAAATATTCGTTTTTTTCCCATTTTCCATAAGGTATTTGATACTTTTATGTACAGTAGAAACTCGAAATTATATTGTTAATGGAAGTTGAGTTGAGTTTAAGGGTGTTGACTACGAATTACAGCCAGCGATTTAACGGACATCTCTAGCCAGCTCCAGATAATTCGGAAGTTCGCCACCACAGGGCCGAAACCCAGGCGAAGGTGGGGAGGGGAAGGAATTGTGGGGAGGGGATGGAATGGAGGAGAGGGGTTGGAGGGGAGGTATTGTTGAACAGTCCAGAAGGACGGTGTCGGAGAAAATGATGACCTTGCAGTTTCTCAAATCATGAACAAGTGTTGGGGAATAGATGATCCTAGAGCTTAGAGTCGCCTTAGAAGTTTGCTATGAGCATTAGATTATGGCCCTGTACTATTTTACTCTAGCATTTTTACAAATTGTATTTATGAATGTAAACCATTGCACAAAGTAAAGGGTGTTGACAACGAATTTAAACTTAAATTAAAGTTTTAAACGAATTTAAACTAAATTAAATTTAAATTAAAATCTCACCCGAATGTGTAGGATTATAGAAGGCTTGTCGTATGTAAGAAGCATAAGCCAACAGTTTCACCCTCAAAGATCAAGACAAAACATGTTCACTACATGAGATCATGAATTAGCTATCCACGACATGTAACTAACAAGATATTTAAGAAACAATCAACATTAGAAGAAAGTAGAAGTATTAGAAGTCGGTAAAGTAGTGTCTCCTTTGGGGTCGATAGAGTGCTCAATGCTCTCTAGCTGCAACTTTTCAAATCACGCTTCAGTTCAGTAGCTCGCACGACAGAGTGTACAATCAGTCAAAATTCACATCATAATGTGTGTGTTGGCATCGAACTCACTAGATCAGATTGTCGGTCATGGAAATCGTGACAGGCTAGGCCTAAATTAAAACGTAGATAGATAATGTAAAATCCTGTTATAATGTGCCCCATTACACCGTGGGTCTCACCATCTCCCTCAAAATAATTAAATCGACTATTTTCGTGCTATAAGTAGGTCACTTTTTTACTAATTTTATCCCGATGTCCCGGCCGATGCAACTCAATGGCACAACTTTAAGAGATTTATGCGGCTGGCGACGTGTCTAATACAGCTAAAACTGGTCTCACCATATGATTCCATTGCCTATTTTCATTGAATGTGGAAGGTTACTCTTTGGCAGATTTAATCCCGACGCATCGCAACGGCGCTACTTCAGATGTTCATACCACTGTACGCTATCATCAAGATCACACCAGAGCGATCGGCAACATCTAATATGTAATTTGATATGAAAGGAAGACGACCGCGAGAATGTAAGCACATACATTGTTTCATAGCAAAATGAACCACCCAGCAAATCAAAATTGGTCATTATATCTTGTGAACTCGACCTGACAATCAGTGGAGTTAATTATATACGCATTACTCCCATGCTGGTTGATTAGCACATTCCTGCCATGGTGCTAAAACCAAGGTAAACACATTTCTACAGTCTTAGAGCATTTTTGTCATGAATGTGCTGTTTCACCTCTACCATCGGCTTATTTCGTATGAATATGTAAATAATGTATTCTTTGATTTTAGGGGAAGTGATGTCTACCAAAAAGAAATTAACTTGTACAATTTTAAGAAAAGTTGGGCATACTAGGTAGAGTGAAACGTGGTGATATAAAATCAAGTTTATTCCGGGAGTTTGGTGAGATGCCTAAAATAGAAAAAGTACTCTATCACATAGGTGAACTGATGAATTGGCTAGAGAGACAGAGCGAGTGTGATCATCAGGTCAGATCCACGGGTATTTCATTTCATTTGCTACTGAAATCATATCTGAAGACAGTAAAAATTCAGGTCCGGATCAAAGATTTTAAAATTTCGCAGCTTAGTGATCGATGCTCCCCTTGAATGAAATGTACGTATGGTAGAAACTGACAAGGAGAGGTTGTGTAACTCGGTCACGAAATGAGAAGAAGATTTTTTCCACGCACAAGAACAAAATAAAAACATACTAATCGTGACTTTTTTCTCCATAGGCCTGGATCTGCGAGAAAAAAATTAAGCCGAATGTCATGGTGGTCGCCTACATTCGCCAGATTTCCGTGATCCTATGAGAGCGTAGTTGTTAAAAATGAGGGCTAGTGTGCTGCCAGTCACGAGTTCGTTCCTTAACACTACCTAAGAATACAGCCGTGCTGTATTCCTAGGATAATGCTAGTAGGCAGTTAAAAAAAGTAGATTATCAGAAATTTCATGCCAAATTATAAGTAAAAAAATAATTAAATTTGGCGAAATGAAATTATTGGAAAAAATTTATATTACTGAATGTGTATTTTTGAGTGACGCATTTGTATATGTAGTTGAAGCGATAGAAGTACAAAAAAGTCAGTATCCACACACAAAGGTTGGAAATGAAGGATGATAAAGTTTTTTATTCAGTGGTTGAAAGAAAAATTTTAAACAGTGTAAGAATCAAACTTCATTACCTGCATTCCACTACTCCACTCTGTTATTGTCGGCTTACCCGAGTTTGTAGAATGCAGGCTCCCCACATGTCATTCTACTTTTTTCTTGCAAACCCAGGCCAATTAAGAAAAAATCCTAAACATTTTTTTAAAATTTTGCTTCTAGTAGCATGAAAAAAGGTTAATCTCATTTCAAGATCAGAGTTACACAACCTCTCCTTAGGAGTACATAATGCTTAAATTTAATTTTAAAGGTTATTATTAATAAGACAATGCAAAATTGTTAGTTTAGTGATATCCTATAATAATTTTTTCGTCTTAAAAATGGAATCCCCAGATATTCCATAAATGGGATCTCTTGGCCACATTAAATTTTTTTTGTGTTTCTAAAAAATAATTTGAAAGCATTCAAGGA
Source organism: Platycnemis pennipes (assembly GCA_933228895.1). Classification (NCBI taxonomy): domain Eukaryota; kingdom Metazoa; phylum Arthropoda; class Insecta; order Odonata; family Platycnemididae; genus Platycnemis; species Platycnemis pennipes. The sequence continues at coordinate 96,916,627 of OW121848.1, read as the reverse complement.
TTTGATTAATAATTGGAAAATAATTCCTTCATTAATGAAAATGAACTTATATAAGGTTTCTTTTAACTGCACTCTAAAGAATAGTTGTACGGGTTTCAAGAATGTATTGCTTGATGAGTATGTGATAAGGAAAGTGAACCTTATATTAGAAGTAACAAGATATAGATAGTTATTGCATCCGTAAATCTTGATCCAGGTAAATATGATCCTCATAGATGATAGGAAGTTGATATTTCTACAATAAATTTACCTGTTTTTGGTAATTCTATTGTTGCTGTTTTTGTATATACCTATATTAAAAATCTAGGATTAGAAAAGGAATGAAATTCAGAATTGAGTATCTGAAACTAAGGATCCGAAACTGAGATAAAGATCCGAAACCCAGGCAAGGATCCGGATCAGGCAAAAAACCTGGATCCGTCCATCACTAATTTTCTTGCTTATTACAATTTCTGTACGATCATCATTCATTTGCGATTGTTTTACTTTTTGGGGCCTATTCTGTAAACACTGCCCCGTTATGTTCTGCCAATCTCGGGGACGTTAATAACGCTATTGCGACGTCGGAGAACAGCATGAGAAATTCTAAGGGCAAATACCAAAACGTTTTTTAAATTTTAAAAGCTCTATTATTTGGCAGGAATATATTGGTTTTGCCCAATTTTTTTTATTTATTCTTAATTTATATTTATTTGCGTCAAAAAACAAAGATATAATTAAATTTTAACTTTGTGGAAGTTAATATCGAAAAACAAAAGTGTGGCAAAACGGCGTGACGGCTCGCTGGGCTCGCCGCCAAGCCGATTCTTTATAAAAAAAAAAGATTGGTAGTAATGGTTGTAATCTGAATTATGTTCACATAGGCTTGGTTAAATTAATTCTATCCGTGTAATAACATTGTATTTAAAAAAGCTCATTTCTCTGTTCATTGATACGAAAGCTACGCAATGGTGATGGACACATTTAACAACTCTTTGTTCACATTGGTATGAAGTCTTTATTAATAATATTTAAAAAACCCTTCCTTTAAGACACCTTCTTCCCAACATTAAACACAGCTTTCACCTTTTTAAAACGATTTTATTTACCATTTTTCGGTGTCCCTTGATATAGGGTTTAAAATGTTGAATGAGCATGGCTTTGGTCAGAGACTCGAAGCTACTGATATCTCCAGGAAATGTAATCTTTCTCTCAATTAACCACGATATTCTGTTGTCTATTAACCAAGCCATAGTAGAGTTTTTTTATTTTAGGATCCAGTATTGTGTGATATGGAGCATGGTCGATGACAGTCGCCGATTTATTTGAAATCACAGCCAAAACCCTTCGAAAACACTCATCAAAATGCTGGGAGTTCATTTCCTTATGACAGTCACCAGACCCTTTCTTCCCAACAAAACACAATCCCGCATCTTCTAAAAATCCATCTCCACTCCCTACATGTAGGATAATTACATGGTTACCAGCGCCGAAAGAACCTTGAAGCCACCTCGCCCATCAAAAACTTCTTGAAGCTGCTCGCGGTATTGGTCATAATTTGGGAAGCCATTATTCGATGCTTAAAATTCATTTTCTTGCCAAGCGTACTATTTTCTTGCCAAGTGCACTGTTTTCTTGCCAATCATGATGTTGACCGCACCATGTTTCGTCTGTGTAGAAGATTTCATATCCTTCATTTCTCATTTGTCGTATTCTTCTGAGAAATGCTTGACGAGATGCATCAGTAGATTTTGACCCCATCAGATGGGCTTCTTATTTAATTTCTTATACTGGAATACAATATTTTTGACAAATTCTCGTGGCTTGGAATTTAACATTTTTGGAAAGTCCTGTGAATTGTCCTCCAATTTCGCTTTACATTTTTCAATGTTTGTAAATAATTTTCTGACAAAAAAGCCATGAATCATTCGCCAAGTTACTCCTTTGTAAACTGGTCAGTGTGAACCAATGGGCACCCTGCCTCTTCCTTAGTCCTGGGTGTACCTCAATAATGTTCTCGCTGTTCTCCGAAGATACTTTTTACACCGATCGAAGTGACACGCCAAGACTATCAGCAACTCGCTGGTTAACCGGATAGCACTTATCACCAATTTTTTCTCTTTCTTGCTTAATTAACAAATAGCTCTTTATCATTCCAATTTCATACTCAGACAACGGTGGTTGGAGGCATCTTGAGTGATATATACTCCACAATAACCAGAGAGAAACTATCGTACACAGTAAGCTGGCGGCAGTGATAAACCAGTGATTTCATGAGTGGTGAATAATACTCCTTAGACCCAGAATAATGGTATGATGGAAAATTGATGTAAAAGTTGGTTGGATGCGATTACATTATTGTTGATATCCGCTGACAAGCAAAGCCAGGCGCTTGCGGCCAGGAGAGGATGTACGCGGCAAAACTGCACGGCTTAAACAATGCCAGTCACTTGCCGAGGGAGCTCGCTTTTGCCAATATAAATACAAATTGATATAAATTAAACAAATGTGTTGAAATATTAGAAAATTACATATTGGATACGTTCAGGACATGCGGATTATAACGCCACCAAGAACGAAATTCTACGACACCCCAGTTTTGAATAGCTAACTTTTTATAAAATGTATAACAACTCTTTTATTTTTAAGTTATACACTGGAAACTTACAGTATGCATAGAAAACATGTATATCTAAAACTATATTTTTTATTGTACGTCCAATGGGATTTTTCACCATTTTGCTGTCTACGGTCATCTGCCGAGCTTCATCTTCTTCATGTTCGCGCAACGGTTAGTGCGCCGTTTACTCCTTTTTCCACCCTATTTTCCTTTCATTGTTTTTCCATTTTCCATCTTCCTCACTTATTTCCATATCTCCTATTCCCCTACATCATGGCCACTCCTTTTTATGTTCAAGTTCAATCCTGGCTCAAGAGTATCAAATTTCATTCTGAAAAACTTGCTATGTTCACCTGTCACGTCGAATTTTTAACTTTTTGCTTAAGATTGGGCATATCACCCAATGACCTCACCGTTCATCTCCCCCTTGATGGCATTTCCCCACAGTTTCGACCACCGTTCTTCAAACTACAGCACAAATATTCACTAGATTTATCATACCTTCTTCTTTCCCAGTATATTACTGCTAAAAATACTCATTTCCAGCAAGTTTCCTCCCTCTCCCGCGTCATCTCAACTTTCGCTCCCACATGCATTGACAAAGTAATTGCCATCACTAGCGCTTCCCTTCGCCGAATGCACTGGCGTAGACAGAAGCATCTGTCCAAATTATCCTCCCTGTATCGCTCACATTTTAACAAAGGACTACCCATGCCACTAAATATTTTCCCTCCAAGACCTACACCACCTCCTCTGTATAGCGATAAACCTGATCTAGCCACTCTTTTTAACCTTCCTCGGCCTCCTAACATAATTCCAACCCTACCGAAACCTCCCCATAAAAATCAGACACCCAAACCTCAAACTCCTTCTGAACAATGTGCCACCCCACATTCTTCAAGTGATATTGTTGACTTGTCTTCCCACACTTTGAGCCCTGGTGAGTTGTCCCTACTCGGGAAAGGGCTATCATTTTCTCCAACTCCCAAAGTTAATCACATCAATTTAATGTCCAATGTTGTTACATTTTGCAGGAATCTGAAATGGTGAGTGTTTTGGGACTCACACATTCATTCAACGAATAAACTTCACCCAGCCTTACAGCCATTCCGACCCCCTTCCAATGCTGAACCCAAATCGTATCCTCCCAATCATCCGGTTGAAACTTTTTGCAACCTCCTTCTTGAAAAAGTGTCCGATCCTAAATTTCTCCATTCCCTCTCACCCCCGAACAATTTATCCCCTGTTGAAATTAGAGCATTGCAAACCATCCGCCGTAATCCCCGCATTAGTGTTACTAAAGCCGATAAAGGCTCGACAGTTTTCATCATTGACAAATCTTTTTATGTCAATGAGGCCCTCAGGCATTTAAGTGATACCCTTTCGTACCAAATCCTTCAATCTGACCCCAACCCATCCTATAGTAAACAAATCAAAGCTTTCCTTAAATCTTGCGGTCCTAGTGAAAACCTCAGCGCCCAAGATATAGACATTCTTTCCCCTCCTAATCCCCGAACTCCTCACCTCTACCTTCTCCCCAAAATCCACAAAACTGGCCACCCTTGTAGACCTATCATTTCTAGCTATAATTCCCCCACCGAACGTATTTCTGCATTTGTTGATTTTCACCTCCAACGTTTAGTTTCCTCCCTTCCTTCCTCCATAAAAGACACCATTTTCTTGATATTATAAAAAACACTCCTCTCCCTTTAAATCAATCTATCATCTTTGCTACCATCGATGTCACCTCCTTATACACTTCTATACCCCACGTTGAAGGTCTTGAATCCCTGAGATATTTCCTATCCCATCGTGCCACTCCCCATAACCCCTCCACTTACTTCCTCATTTCTTTATCAAAATTGGTTCTTACTAAAAACTGCTTCAAATTCCAAGACAAATTCTATTTGCAGATAAAAGGGACGGCTATGGGTATGAAAATGGCACCCTCATATGCCAACTTATTCATGGGTCACCTTGAAGAAGTTTTCCTTAACTCACAAGCTCTCAAACCACTTCTCTGGCTCCGTTTTATTGATGACATTTTTATCATCTGGACACATGGTCATAATTCTCTTAACTCCTTCCTTCTCGCCCTCAACTCCTCTTTTTCTGTTTCCTTCACTCACTTCATTTCAGATTCCTCCATAACCTTTTTAGATGTCAATATTAATTTATCCGACGGGAAAATCACCACATCTGTGCACATTAAACCTACAAACACACAACAATACCTACATTTTAATAGTTGTCACCCTCCTCATATTAAAATATCTATACCATACTCTCTCTCCATTCGTGGCCACCGAATTTGTAACTCTTCTGACACACGTTCTCATTTCCTGTCTCAGCTACGCACTGCCCTTCTCCACCGCGATTATCCTTCGCACCTCCTTAACAAAAGGATTTTACCAGCCACTGCTGACTTCACACCCCGCCCAAAAGACAATTCAAGCACCTTTAACCTCACTACCACATATTTCCCCGGCATCCACCGATTAAAGTCATTTCTCTCTGAACTCTACCCCATTCTTGGTAATAGCAAAATTACCAAAAGCCTTTTTTCGAAACCCCCCTCCATAACATATCGTAGACCACCCACCCTAAAGATGCTTTTCAATCGGACACGCACACTTGAACCTCCTTCTCCTTCGCCGTTACCCCCTGGCACTTACCCTTGTAATCGCCCTCGATGTAAATCTTGTCCACTCCTCACTAATGATTCCCAATTCTCCAGCCCCAACACACCTTTCACCTACCCTATTCGCTCCCATATGACTTGCACCTCGAATAACATAATTTATAAACTCACCTGTACTCATTGTTCCGCTTTTTACGTTGGTCTTTCTACCAATCCCGTAGCCATTCGAATTAATAATCACCGTTGCACTACTAATAACCTCAATTTGAATCTCCCGGTGCCCATTCATGCTTCCACCCATAATAGTAAGTTTGACAGTTGTTTCCGCATTACCATAATTGCCTCAATTCCGCCTAATTCACCTGAAATCAATCTCCGTACTTTTGAGCTCGCACACATCCATTTGTTACATTGTAAACGCCCACCCGGTCTCAACCTTAACCTCTAAGGCCCATTTTGCGTGTGTGCGTGTGGTCCGCTCTTCGCAGATCGTACGTGTCCATGTGGGGTGGGCGCATCCTTTCCACATTCCAATGTAGCCCTAATTGTTCCCCTCCCTACCCCTCCCCTTAATTCCTATCAATCCCAACTTCATTCTAATCTTCTGAGGAAGGAGGTCCATGCCTCCGAAAATTTAACAAGTACCTATGTTTACTTTTGTGTTTTTTCTTTTTGTGTTGCCTCATCTGTCTGCTCTGTGAATTTTTTATAAAACTATATAAAGTTTGAATGCAATTGAACGACTTATTATTGATTTATGGGTCATCAAAGTCGGTGCTTTGTTCGAACACCGTCAAAAACAGGCACTTTTTACGTCACAACCGTTGTAAAAAATATGAAATTACGGTTAAAAAATTTAAATTTACCATTCAATAACGCAGAATGAAGTAAGAAAAGCTACGGTGTGATTATTTTTTCTGTAAGCCTAGCTGTTAATTTGTTATTTGCATTCAAACTTGAGTGCACATAATTTCTGTGCCGACAGTAGATATGTATTTCTTTATCTTGCTATAGTAGCACGGAAAAATTTTCATCTCATTTTGTGACCCGAGTTACAAATCCTCACCTTGTTAGTATCTACCAGTACCTATCTACTGTGTCTATATTCCATTCGTGGGGCGCATCGATCATTAAGCCGCAAAATTAAAAAATATTCGATTCGGATATGAATTTATAATATTTTCAGATATGATTTTGGTAGCGAATGAAATGAAAGATCCGTGGGTCTTTGGATCCGACCCAACCATTACTAATTTTTGAGTGATACATTCGTAAATATATTTTAAGCAATAAAAGTATAAGAAAGTGAGTATTCAGATGTAAGGGTTTTAAATTGAATGATAAAATTTTCGATGCAATAACTGAATGAAAATATTAACTGAGATAGGGATCGAACTTCCTTTAGTACACTAGCTCTCGATGTCCACCTGATCCCGGCGAATGTAGGCTGCTCGCATGACATTCTACGTATTTTTTTTCTCTAGTGATGCCGGGGTAATGGGGAAAAAAGTCATATTTCTTTATTTTGCTTCTAGTCGCACGGAAAAATTTTCATCTAATTTCGTGATCTGAGTGATACAACCTCTCCTAGTCAATATCTACTGCACCTACATTCCATTCACGGGGTGCTTTGAGCACTAAGCCTCAAAAATTTAAAAACTACGATCTGGATCCGATTTTACTCTGTCTTTGAATCTGAATCCGAGTAAAATGATAGTTCCGCGGATCCTTGGACCCGACGGATCTGATCCGACCATCCCTAGTATCGACGGTATTGGTATCGACTTTAGGCGATAGATTCTCGATACCGATACCAACCCTCAAGAATCGGTGGTATTGAGAATTGACACATCCCTAGTTTTAATAGTAAGCATCATCTTAGATATATGTTTAGCTAGTTCACAGTTTAATAGATAAATAAGTTAGAGAATTTACTTTTTATGTATATTTTGATGCATCAAAAGTGCCTCTCAAGCTATGAATTCTTGTAGTAAGTCTGATATGCTGTAAATATCCCAGTGTACTAATGAATATTGATATGTGTTATAGGTCAGCATGGAACTCTTCAACCAAAGGGAAAAGGATAATTTTGCTCATTTAGTGAGGGTAATGATAGATTACAATTTGAATTATGTCCAAGAGAGAACTGCTGAAGGTTCATATGTTTATAATTTGGATCCGTGAGTATCATATCATAATTATTTTATTATTGTAAATCATTGTTCTAAAATTCTTTTTCTTTACTTCTAATCTATTTAGTATGAATTATTGGACTACAATAGTTTTTTCATGTAGTGATTTGATGGAATCACCCCTTCAAGTGAAAAACCATAAGGTAATATGCTAGTGAAGAGAACTACAGTGGAATCCCGGTATAACGAGTGCTCATAATCCCTTGGAAATCACTCGCTAAATCGAGCGCTCATTATATCCGATGGTGTTGAAAAAACCCACCTAATTCTCATAGTCGTTCGTATTTGCAGTTTTTCTTTTGTTCCGTGGTATTTGACGAAGGTAAACAGCAAAAAAGTCATTTCAGGCACAATCTGGTAGAATATCAACATATTTCATGAAAAAAACAGGACATTTTCCATTATATAAAATATTAATTCCCCTAGTTTCGATGTTTTTCTTCCAGTTCTTCTATTTTTCAATCGCCGAAGAAAGCTGTAAAGACAGCGTAACTAGTCGGAATTAAAATATTAGGTATACTGTGGAAGTTTCTGGATAATTTTGCGAATATGTCATGACGATAATATATGCTTTGTCGAGTTTTCGAATGTTAACCAGTACGTCCATCAGTTGGGAAAATTGGCCTGAAGGTTCACTGAAATACGGCATGTTTCGGGGGTCGTAGATATTTTCAAGCTTAAGCGAAGGCCAACTTACAGCTGTCTTTTTCCGACACGATTAACTGGAGCAATAACACGATGATTCATCGGGCGCGAACACGCTATGTTTGAACGTGCGCAATATCACGATCTTTTATCGCGATATTTATCGTGATAATACATAGTGATATTTTATCGGGGCGTGATATCATGATATTTTATCGCGATATTTATCATGGTCACGATATTTATCGTTATGTTTATCGTGATAGTTTTCGCGATACCTATTTATAGCGATATTTATCACATCCCGATATCTTATCGTGGCCCGACACCTTATCGTGCCCCGACATCTTATCGTGCCCCGACATCTTATCGTGCCCCGACATCTTATCGTGCCCCCACATCTTATCGTGCCCCAACATCTTATCGTGCCCCAACATCTTATCGTGCCCCAACATCTTATCGTGCCCCAACATCTTATCGTGCCCCGGTATGTTATCGGGGCTCGATAAGACGATGTTTATCGTCACGCTGAGTTATCGTTATCGCCACCTTATGATATGCTAAAATTATCGTATCGCGATATTGAATTATCAATATCGCCCATGCCTAGACCTAACTCCCTCTCCTACTCTCATCTTGCTCGTCGTCTGCCCATTCCCACTGATGACTGGGCCTAACAAAAGAAGAACGTAAAATGGGAGCGCGCACAGCGTACTGAAGGCCGTAAATCGTTAATATTTGGACAGAACTGGCTTTAGGTGTTGTAGACATGGCACACATCTTGTATTTTTAGTTTAATTAGCAGATAATACAAAACACAATAGTTTATTTTTGCTAGGCGGTGCATCGCCCTCGAGAGATATCTGTCGTAATACCGAGCGTTTACCGTGGAAGGAACTTTTTGGCCTCGCTATATCCGCTTTATTTTAATTGTAAAACATAGGCCTTTTGGCGGTACAAAGACAATCACTCGCTATAACGAGATTCTCACAATAAGCCGTACTCACTATACCGGGCTTCTACTGTATATTTCAACTTTCCTGCTTGTTATTTTATTGTTGGTTGGCATTGTCTTTGTACTGGAAACACTAGTCTTCAATGGATAGTGGAGTACATCTTTCCAGTGTATGTCAGGTGTCATTTTATGAACTGAAGAAGATTTTCTTCCTTCATGTTTTGTTTGATCTTTTATGTGTAAACAGTAAAATTACTTTTTGTTTCTTAGCCAGTTTTTTGCTTGTTCTGTGGCTGGAGTGTGTGATAACCTTATAAACTGGTAAAATCCATAATTACTATGTGTTATCATCTTTATAATGATTAATATAACAGCATATTAATTAAGTATACAAGGCCAATAATATGACCATAGGGCAAATAACTCTATTATAGGTATTTATGTAGCTCAGGTATTTTAGCTGACTACCAGTCCTCTGTATGCAATGAATATGATATAAATGACTTTTATTTTGTTATTCTTGCTTTTAGAAATGTAGAGCTGTTTAGTATTTTTCCTGGAATCAAGGCATCTTACCAATTACCGTACAACACCAAGCAAATTATTGCCAGAGAGGTGAAGAATGAAAAGATGAAGCAATTTGAACATGTACCAAATACACCTACTGCCCCATTAAAATCTTCACAAACAGCCAATCACCTGCAGAAGTTGACTCCTAAAGTTATCAAGGAAGTTACTAATAAGGTAAGAGAACTCATCTGGATAGAGTATTTCAAAATGCAATAAATGTTATAGTGTATTTAGCCTGGCAGTACTCATGATTTTTTTCGAGCACCATAACTCATGGAGGGTGTTTACTGACACCCCAATGTTAACTGTTTTTTTTTAATAGAAAGGGAAACACATCATTTTATTTTTAATAATTATAAATAGGACTGAAATAGGTGTACAGGAAACTGTCATTGGAGTTAGAGAAGAACAATTTTGGGCTGCCTTCATTCAAGAAATTCATTGTTCCACACACTCCAAAAATGTCTGGACAGCAATCGACAATGCAAGGAAAAATGGATCTCCTTCTCTCCCGCCAAATACGAGCATAACTTTCGGAGTCTGTTTAGGGCTAATTGAGTTAGGGTTAATAGTCGTTGCAACTATGGTGATACCTCCCTTCCAATGGGATTCCACAACCAATCTTATTGTGGACTGGAGTCCGCAGCCTGGGATTCCCTTCCTCTCTGAAGCTCCGAAGTTCCTTCAGCTCTCCTTTTTCTGTCGTGGGTTCTTTTTCTCCATCTAATCCTTACCTCTTGGCTTACACAGTGTCTTATCAGCTTGCATCTCTCCATCTTCTGTACATTTCCCTCTCTCTCACTTCACAATAATCCCTCTCCCCACACATTGTTTATTGTTGTTGCTCCTCATTCTTGACTTATCTAGTTAAATACTACATATTAATATTTGAATTTGTTTACGTATTGAAATTTACTTATTGTTTAATGTTGAAAATCTTTATTATGTGGTATATGTTTCCTTAATTTATAATCTCAAATTAATGGTTCCCTTTATGTAACTATTTTGCCTATTGTCTTCAGAATTATTTGCTGGTAAAGTTGTTTCATTGCTAACAGTCTAACAGTTGATCTAACGGTCATGACCTTGGTGTACTGTTACAGTTTTTACTTTTTGTGTGCGTTATACTCTATTGAACTAATCTATCTATTTTACCTTTTGTTTACTTGCAATTTGTCACTTTTTGTCACCTTTTTGATGAATATGTCCCTATTCAATTACTTTTTTCCATGGAAATTGTCACTTGGTCACTATTTTGCCATAACATTTTTTGAGCCCTTCTCTCTTTATTTGTCAGAAAGTAATGTATTGTCAAACTAAATGCATGTATTTTGTTAAGTAGCTGTTTTTGCATCAGTTAAATGTAAACCCATTTTAGTCAGTTACATTTTGTGAGTGGTTAGGCACTAGTGCTTGGAAACAAGTCTCCTGAGGAATCGCTATTTCTGTTTTATTTGTTAGAAAAAAATAAGAATAACGAAACTTAAGAACCAAGATTCTTAACCCTTTTGCTGCGAACGACAGGTTTTATTGTCATAGATTTTGCTTTGCAAGCAGCTGAACGTCTGTTTTTTCCATCAGGGATTTTTTGAAAGCAGACGAATGATGGCAAAATCCATCATTTCTGACTGCGGACAATGCAAGGGTGAAACAAAGCTTCAGGTAAATGATTCTCCCCTTTTTAGGCCTTAACCAGCACTGAATCCTTCTCCCATTCACGGGGCAAGGACAGCTCAACCCTTTTTCGCATTAGTAGTCTTCTCCCCGGAAGCATGTGAAGTCAAGGAAGTATTTATGCAGTGATTTTCAATAAAAACATGCATTGCAAATTCAGAATGGAATCCCCATTTTTTCTGTGTACTAACAATTTTTAAACAAATCTAACATTACATAATAGGTAATAATAGAGTTCTTAAAAAAATGAATCCAAGTTGCCATATTTCTTAGAAATGCAATGTTTTTTTACCACGAAGTATTCATCATTTTTAGGTATTGACATGGTTGTGGGTTTATATTATTACCATTATTTTACAACATTACCTTATTATAAGTTTAATCAAATGTGAAATGTCTCAAATTTATTTTCTATGTATTTTGTCGCTGAATTGGCCAACTTTGGGTTTTTTTAAAACTATTTCTCATCAGTAAAATTTGTATTATTGATAGGTAGGATAAATGTTCCCAGTTCTGTTGATGATAGCTTTCTTTGAAACATATTTGTTGTGATAATAATGTTTTTGTGAGAATGACAATCTATCCCGCAGAGAAAGTTTAGGAGAAAGCATTTTCTTCAGTTTTCATTCTCACAGTCTTTTTACTCACAGTCAGGAGTTTTCATTCCAAACATGAAACATTTTCTTCTTCCTAGTAGATTTATTTGAAATACTTACAGCGATATACTTAAAATTTTCTCTGAATTGCAAATTCATTTATCTTCCCAAAATTTACTTCAGGCTGACTTTTCTCTCAGTTCCTCCCTTGGCTGGTGCATTTACTAACAGTAGGCATTTTTCCTCTGTGATGATACATAGTCAGCTCTTGTTACACTCGTGCTGTAGCTTGCAGATTTACTATGTATCTTGATGTTCCTGTTTTTGTCTGTCCCATTTATTCATTCAAAGAATGCCTTTCACTGTCTATGCTACAGTATCTCTGTTGGGTGAATCATTTTGAACATTATTAGGCTTATCTTTTTCTACAAGACTGGAAACATGCTGATGAGAGCAACAGATGAATGAAATTTGGAAGTATTGACAAATAGCAACAGTAATGATGATATTTTGACAACACGGGCTAATGGTATTGCTAGCCAATTAACTTCTGCATGAATTATGTTTGTCCTAACACTTCTGGAAAATACCCGTGAAAGTGAAAAACTGTAACTCTTAGCAATATATTATCAACTACATAGTATTTTACACATTTTACTCATGAACTCTCATAATAGAAACAGAATTTTGGTATAAAAATTGGACATAAAAATAGCAGAGCATGAGGAATATGAAGCCGAGTTCACATTTTTCTGGTTGGTAATATGTATATGTTAATTTATGAAAATCACACTTTGATCACAGATGCCTGTTGCAAAAGGTCTCCCTGTGCAAGGAAGGGTGAAAGTTGCCCTGACTAACTCAACAAGGAAGGGTTTGACACCCTGCTGGTCTCAACATGAAAATTACAGTTGCCCACAAAACTGTCCCTACAGTCAGCTAAGTCAAGAACTCCAACCAGAAGTCGCAAGAGCTCTTAGGGCACTCAATAGACTGGAAATAGTTTTCAGCATATTCCTCAAGTGCAAATGGCTAAAAAGCAGAACTAGGCTGAGCTCAAGGATTTAAGGGCATAATCAAAATGCTAGTGCTGATGGGACTAATTCATTTGGGTGGCATTTTTTGTTTTAATTAGTAGAGCGCGGAAAAAAAGTCTTTTAAGACTTTTTGTAAAAGTGGGACTTTTGTGGTTTTAAATGCAAATCTTCACCAATCTCATCAAATAAAACAGTTTTTAATGACTTTCTTAGAGACTTTTTGGGACTTTTTTGGCGTGGCGGGACTTTTATGATTAAAAGAGACTTTTATGGGCCTTTTTATTTAAACCACAGGCCTAAGTTAATATTTGGCTGTTGTGATCACATTTGTTCAACTGTGTGTTGGACGCATCTGTGTTTTTCATGCGTTACTACACGGAGTAGAGATGTACTGTAAAATGTAAGCTCCTAACAATTGTTAATGAGAAATTTTAATAATAGCTCCGGAAACTGCAATGAATTCTTTCTATTGCTCCACCGTTCATGAAATAATCACACTCACTCATGGCCGGTTGCACTAAACTTCCGGTATGTATTCGATAGCTATGAGTTCCATAAACTTATGGGGCTCATAGCGTTTTTCGGGTTGCAAGAAACAATCGGGCTAATAAACAATCTCTCGATAGCTATTGCTTAGAGCACGAAATACAATAAACTGCCACAAGATGACACTACAGTCGCACCGTTGGAGATAGTAAACAAACTTGACGAGCGAAAGTTCAAAACAGTTCAAAATACGGTAAGAAGAGGTGCATAATGGCAAAGTGGGGAAAAATTTCAATGAATTCGAGAGAAACATCATTGTAGAATTGGTGGTAGAAAAACGACAAATAGTGGAAAATAATAGGATGGATGCCGATTTCGCAAAAGAAAAAGTGGCAGCATGGGAGGAAATTACATCGAAGTACAATGCAGCAGTAAAGTAATAGCAGTAATAGGCTTGCTCCTTTTGGAGATTGACTTCAAATTGTTTTCAAATTTCTGTAGAAGATCCATAACAAGCTGCTTGGGTAATCTGAATAGCTCCTTGAATTCTGATTCATTATAAATATTGAAAGGAACTAATCGCTCTCGGAAAATGCTCATTCTTGGAACATTTCTTAATACATTCATTATTTCTTCATCTGAAGAAGTGGATGATGCTTCACTCAGATCCATCCTATGAAATAAAAAACTAATTAAACAGTGATTATTTTAGTTGGTCCTGTATACCACTAGGAGAGACATTCTATTGAACAGTAGACATTCCTAGTACCTATACCTAGTAGGTAGCACCTATAAATCTTCAACAACTGCACCATTACTGGTTTGCAGGCCCAAAACATTGCTTTCAGAATTCTAATGAAGATCATTCCATTAAAATCAAGTAAGAATCCCTTTTTCCAAGCTCAAGTCATAGTAATATAAAATATTCTCTACCCCTCAACGCTCTTAGATTTTGGTTCAATATATAGGTCGAGGTAATATGTACCTTTCACCACCTTGAAACTACCGTAGAATTTAAACTAAGCTCTATTACTTTGGCCTTTTAAGCAACTCAACGTTTATGAGCACGTTCTTAATTAAGAAACAGTAAATACTCTAATTAACTAAATATACCAGTTATACTGTTTTGTGGTCACAAACATTCACTGTGATAAAATCTAATTTAAATTATGTGGCCATTCAACTGGAAAAAAACAAACTTCCCTTTTTCTGATCCAATTATTTCACTGTACCTACTTAACAAATATGAACCATAGGAATAACAGAAAGGGGAAAACATCCGCCTCAATTCTCCAATTGATTATAATATTGAGTTAGGAAAGACTTCCGCCAGACTTTGCCTTTTTAATACCAAGGGATAATTTTTATGTATGCATCCGTATTATTGTGCACGATATAATAACTCGCTATTGTAATGGTTGTGAGTTTTAACGTTTGAAAGGAATATGAGAAAACACGTGTGGGAGTAGGGCGAACCACATCAACGTAGCAGAAACACATCAACGAGATAATTAAAGGAAACAACGAGTTTATCTACTTACTTATTAAAAGAATGCAATTGCACACTACAACCGAAAGAAATGACCTTCACATTAACAAGTTCGTTGCAGTTATTACACACGTTAAAACCTAAATATAATTGAATATGAACACCGCAACTCAAATAAACAGATTGCCACAGATGATCACTGCACTCTTGCATATTTGTATTTGCGGCTTGCGTATTTACGTTTAGAATTTTTTCGTACCGCGGCAAAATATGAACCTTTCAAACCGTGCAAAAGCAATCCACAGTAAATCGGCAATCCATGACAATTCAAATAAAGGAAAATATGGAATATTTAGTTATTATATGCATACCTGGTTGTCAAATATGACTTATAAGCTTGTTAGGTGGAAGTAAATGTCGAATAACTGGAAAAAACGAACTTTTTTCTTTCAATAAAATCAATCCTCAAGCAATGACACTTCCAAACATCTGATTACAAATCCGCCATATTGTGTTATTATGGAACTCATAAGCTTTTAACCCCACCAATTTGGTTCGATAAGTTATCTGACAGTTTATGGAACTCATAAACTTATTGAACGTTCATGCAACACTTATTGAATGGTTGCTAGGGGCTATGAGTCTCATAACTTTATTGAATACATATGTATCGTTCGTGCAACCGGCCATCAGTGCTTCAACCCGAAGGGTTGGTTTGGATAGGTGAGTGTAGAGCTCACCCCGTACTTATCCATTTGCATGTCAAATTCACATATTGTTCCTTTCCCTGGGCCACCTCGCACTTCGAGTTTTTTTTTGCTGAGGGTGTCCAAAGACTTCACAAAGGGATAGATTGATCTGAAAGAATGCATTGATCTAATTATGAACCAGCTTATTTGAACCCGGGTGGTCTGCTGACAAGCCGACAGCGCTACACTGTATGCTAGCACTCCGCTTTTGTTTAGGAGATTAGATTCCAGATTAATTTCAGTAAGCCTTTAACACCATCCCGGGCTTTTGGCCCTTTAAATGATACAATTATATGAAAGATCATCTAGAATTTCCGACGAGGTGAACATGTCACATTGTGTGCAGATGATCATTAAATGAGCCTACATTGTAGCGAGGCAAGCATGACGTAGATGAACCTGGACCCTCGGCTGCGATCAAGCGGAGAAGAAGATTTTAAAATTATTGCGAAAAACAAGATAAAAAGGTCCTCTGCTTCCCCGAAAATAGGGGTCCTGACCTGTACAATGGACAACAAATAAGTCCTTTTTTCTCATTTTCAGTTTTTCTTGAGCAGAAAACTATGTTTTGAACTATTAAATCATGTTTCAACTGCCTTATAACATTATTAATCCTGTGTAAAAACTTGTTTTGTATTGTATATTATAAAATTTTCCCCTTTAAATTTGACTGAAAAAACGCCCTGATTCCAAGGTTTTACAATGGAGTATACTTCCACCCTCTTTGTCATCTAACGCCTTTTTAGTAAGAGGTAGGGTGCTGGGGACTTCCAGATATTGAAATAGAGGAACAATGAGATGGGAGGGTGAGTTTCGAAGAAAATGAACCATGGGGAGATGGGAGAGCAAATATAAACTATGTGAGTGGTTAAGTGGGGTTGCATAACTTGGAGCATACAGCCCCGCGATGCCGAGGTGCATGTTTCAGGGTGCCCCCTGTTCGTCCTACATCAAAATGTTAAGAATAACTTTTTTGTTGCTTATATTGTCTACTTTCTGATTATCTGATTAGTGTTTCCCAAAATTAAAACTAAACGATTTAAAAACTAAAAAAAAGCGATTTTTGGAGTGTTATTTTCAAAATTTGGGGGCGTTGCGGGGGAATTTTTGGTGGGAAGTTAGAAATTCGGATTCAGCGACCCAAAAAGCATAGGATAAATCAATTTCCAGAACTACCTCTAATTTTTCCAAGTAAAATACCCTAATGCCTGGACTAGCATCTCTAGGCTCTTTTCTCCAACGATTCAGTTAAATTCAGCAACTTTCTCACGGAAATAACTCAGACTTTTGAGAGACTTTTTTCAAAAATATTGGTGACTTTTTAGGCGACTTTTTTTTGCAAAATTGAAGACTTTTTTTCCGCGCTATATTAATTAGGGTTTTATTTTTAGTGTAGGAGCTATGTCACAGAATCCCTGCCTAACATATTTCCAGTAAGTACAGAGAGCAAAAGATGCTTTTGAAGCACCTCAGAATGATTGAAATCCTGTGTAAGCACTACAGAAGTGCACCCATCAATTTAAAATTTTCATTCATGTGGTACATGCTTTTGGTGTGGCCGAGAACCTGTGGTTAGACTTGACTCTGGCCTGCCTTCATCTCTAGTCACCCATAATTAAGCCTTCTCGTGTGTTTATAATGTTCCCATTTCAACTTTGGGTGATGACTAGTGGAAACTCATTTGTTGGTAGGTACAGAGAGAATTGGTAAAGAAATTCAAAGTACTGTAGAAGTCCGCTTTAGTGAGTATTACCTCATAGAATATCGCTATAGAGAGTGTTTTTTCCATTTGATCTACTGCAAAAAATGCATTTTTGTTGCTTATGATGGGTGTGCAGTTATTTCTTTCATACATTGTTTGTACGTTCATACGTAGGCTGTAGCAAGTAGATTTTGCAGTGATTATCATCCTGGTTGTACAACTCACGAAATGAAATGCCCCATGAAAGACAAAGTTACAACTTATGTGGCAAGTTATCGCAATGAAAGAGAGTATTTGGTGAGACACATTACCAGTTATCGTCACCTTGCTCTTCAGTTACATCATAATGCCTGGAGAGATAATGTGATGTTGATTTTGTCGTGACTGTTGTCCTGATTGCATAACTCAATATATGATATTCACATTCATGATGAAATTTTTCATTATTTCTTTGTAAAGCATGTGATTTTCAGCATTTACGGATGGATTGTTATAGTTAATACTTCATCTAACTATATACTCAATACTTCATCATATCCCTAACTTGTCACAATTTTTTTGATTCACAGTGATTCAGCACTTGTTTCAGCATACTTGTACTGTTATCAGAAAAAGCGATTGAAGTATGCATCTATAAGAATGAAATTTAAGAAAAACAAAGATAATCATTTAGTCAGGGAGTGTAGAGATTTGCTATTTAGTAGGCCATAAAGGGGATAAACATTTTAAGGGGGTTATTGTGAGACAGGAGAGTAGTGTGGAAGAAAATGCAAGTTGCATCCAGTAGAGTTCACTTGTCTTTTAAGCATACAGCAACTTACCATGATAAATACAAAAAGAGTGAATTTGTTAAGAAATCTGTAGTACGCTAGAAGAATATTTGGTGGACAGGGTATAGTGTGTAGTGGTTGTCCCTACAGTCCTTTGTTCAAGCATAGGATTTGCACCTGTACTCTTGTTTAAACTAGAGTGGTTTCCCTGGAGAAGAGATGTGTATCTGAAGAATCTAGAGCAGCACCTTAAAAATAACTGACTCCTTAATGATTTAGAGTAAGGTTGACTCCTCGAAGATTTAGAGTTCAAATGAGATGAGCTGTGCTCTAACCAACCATTTCTTTGTTGAATGTGGTTTTATTAATTAGTTTTTGGTAATTTGAGGAAAGTTTTGCCTTTTCTTATTGTATGCATTTATGATACAAAGAAAAAATTTAAAGATACCTTTAATCTTTTCAGGTTGCGAAAGACTTTTTTGGAAGAACAGTTGCTGTTGACTCAAAAGTTGAAAAAAGTAAGTTCTTATGTTTTTGAGTTTCACTGAATTTTTCTCACTGTTATGTCTTGAAGCATGTATGAGAGCATGTAATCATGTATATTTGTTCTGGAATTTTACTGGTATCTGGATTTTTAGTGGTGGAAAATATGTGACTGATGTACTGGAATTTTCACTGAAAATAGAATTTTTTTTAATTCTAAGGAAAATATTCACACCTATGATATTTAAATAGCATATCTGCATGCAGAAAAGATGGACCGATGCTGAGCTGTGCCTGTATGCTCAATTCCCTGCACAATTGTCAGAATCCAAAAGATCAGGAAAATGATATGGATCTACAAGCATAATATTTATAGCTGAGTAGCCTGCTATGCCAGATTTGGGATAAAAAATTTTTAACAAAATATTTTATAGTTAACCCGTTAACGCCTAGCGGTACCGTTTGGTACCACTTGGTAGTGTATTCCTAAACTTATTTTTATTCATATTTATTTAAATTCCTTCTGATTTTTTTTAACTTCACATCAATTTAAATACGTTGAAGAATATTATTTCGCAAATTGTGCTCTTATTGAACCATAATTAACGTGTATACAGACCGATCGAATGGACTGGAATATATCCCTTTATTGTGTAGGTGTTAGGGGAAAGAAATTGTGGTGGCTCATTTTTACGCGGATACTAATTGCAATGATGCGATATGCATGGTTGTTGATAAGGAGGTCAGGAAGAGGTATAACCCTGTTAGAGTTCCGTCGGGCAGTTGTGCAGACATACCTGGAAAGATTCAAGTATCCCCCAAAATCTGTGGGACGTGCATTTGCATCTAGAGGACGTGGAACTGGAATGATGTTAGTAAACTCATCATCAGATAGCATATTATTTTCAATAGATTGCATTTGATTGCTATTGGTCGATTTTCTTTTCTGTGTCTACGATGTAGTAATATACGATGGGTACAACTACCTCGTGAAATCCACTCCCCCGCGACGAAGGTGTGCCCATGAAAATTACACCAGTAGGACATGAACAGAATGTTTGAAATGTAACTTAGTGTTATGTATTGTTTTGTGCCATTCCATTTCTGGCAGCATTTTATGAATTCCTTGAAATGAACTTTTATTTACCTTAGGAAAATTTATATTTTAAATTATTATTACGATCGTAATAAATTGTTTGCATATTTCTTGGTATTTCGAGGACATTATATGTTAAAAGTTAATATTCAGGTCATAAAATACAAAATACGAAGTATTTTCGACAGCTACAGTTTAATTTCAGGAGATTCTCCAAATCGGTTACATTTTATACCCTCAAGCGCCTAGCGGTACCGTTTGGTACCAGGCTGTATCTCCATAACTACCAATGTTACAAGAATAAAAGTTGCACGTTATATATCAGAAAATGATGTTAGTTGAAATATTAGTTTATCACTGAATTCCGATAAACTTTTTTTTTCAGGCGTTACCGAGTTAATAGTTTCGGGCTTAACACTGTGGAAATCTTTCATCATAGGAATGAAGGTTGAAATAGAAACACTTCAATATCCACACACAGTTTTATTGTCCTTGCTATAGCCACCACCCCCACCACCTTGCTATATATACTGCATTCTGTACTGACTTATTCACTTGATGATGTTGCCTCACAATGAAACCATGGTCGTGGACAATAAAACTGTGTGTTGAAACAGTTTTTTCATTGGATGATGACTTTTAATCCATGTGTGTTAATGAAGGCTATTTGGGTTCTACACTGGGTCAAACACTGCATTTCTGCTGATGTTTCAGTGTATGAGTCGTCCATCGTCCTCAGGACTGATATTGTGGCATTAAATCAACTGGTATACATATATATACACTGGCACCAGGGATCAAGTACCCTCTGATTGGTCTGCTGTTCCCCGCCTTTTTCTCTCCTCCTGGAGGCCTCATAGCATGGGTTTCCAGGCGATGCTTAGAGTATCCAAAATTGTGATTGAAATTATTCTCCTCAAACCAGATCTCAATAGCTTCCTTCGTAAGCCTTTCCCAAGATTTTCCTTCTCAACAAAGGATTTTGGCCTTCTAACATTGAATGGCATGGTCGTGGTGGATGCTGTGTTCAGCAACAGCTGATTTTTCAGGCTGGCCAAGCCTAAAATGTCTTCTGTGCTCCTTCAGTCTTGTAGCTATGGTCCTGTCCGTTTCTCCCACATATACCTGGCCACATTCACATGGTATCTGGTATACTTCGGGTGTCAGGAGACTACAGGCATCTTTTGCTCTCACCAGTTGGTCTCTCAATTTGGAGATGGGGCAGAAAAAGGTCTCGATGCCATTTCTCTTTAAAATCTGGAAATTGTCTTTCTCATTTTCCAAAGTGGAATGGATATTCAGGTGCTGGCCGATCATGTGTTCCAGGAAATGGTTGAGGCCATCCGGTCCATGTGGCCAAACGATTAAAGTATCATCCACATATTGAAAAAAATTTAAGTCTTAGAGGGGCTAGTAAGTGAATTTCTTTACAAATTCACTCTCTTTGTATTTATCATAGTAAGTTGCTGTATGCTTAAAAGACAAGTGAACCCTACTGGATGAGGGAGCCTTTTCTTCGAATCCTTCCTTGAAGAAGTTGGCAATGACTGGAGACAATGGTCACTCGGGTCTGCTCAAAAATCGTTGTCGTACTTGAAATAAGTTGAGGTCAGCGTGCAGTGAAAGAGATTCCCCATGTCCTGGTTGAATATGGTTTCCAATAGCTTCAATGTGTCAGTAAGAGGGCTAGTGTCCAAGGGGGGGAACTGTCTTCTTGAAGGTTAGCAGCCTGGTGTACTTCTTCTTGTCTTTCAGTGTCCTTGGCTAAGAGTAACTTTCCCATGGCAGATGTAACTCGATTGGTATACTCTTTGATTGATAACCCTATGAGACTTTTTCAAAATTCTGAGTTTCCGCCAGTTGATGTGTTTATGACCCCCCCCCCTCCCTCAGCTTCCTCCTCATACCCTACCCCTTGCACTCTGGCCCTCCCATTCACGCGTCTTTCCTCTGCCCACCAATAGGCTTTCCACCGCTCGCCCCCCCATTTTCCTGCCTACCCTTTCCCCACTCCTCACATCCCCACATATTACATATATAAGCGCACCATTGATGTTATTTGTCACCTGCCGATGTTGCAGTGCCAACGAAACCTGGGTCGGAATTTTTTTTTATATGGTAAATTGCAAATTTGTCTTTCTGATACATCTACACAATACCCTGCTAGCCACCGCGAGTGTGTGTGGCAGGGGATATGTTCGAATACCACACAATATCGCCAGAATCTACGGAATTCATTAAAATCAACAGTTTGATTGTATTCCTATGACTTATTAATATTAACAGATGTTGATCATGATTTTTTTCTTATAAAATGTTACTAGTGTACAGTGCGTTGTATGGATCAGTTCTTCCTTTAGGCTGGTAAATACTGTATTTAGCATATAAATCATAGGATAGACATACGTTAGCAATTAAACATGATGAATATTCCTATCATATGCCCTGCCCACACTATAATCACAATTTTTTCATTTCAGGAAATTTGTCTACTTTCATAAAGAGTGATATTTGGTATCACTTTAAAGAAGGGTACACAAATGCCGTAAGGAGGCGAGTGAGGATAAAAGATTTTCTTTAGCTTAATGTGAAACCTATGAGTTAAAAACAATATTAATGTAAAAAATATTTTTAATAAATTATTTTTAATACATTCATACAAAAATATTCTAAATAAATTATTTTTTAATACTTCATATAAATTCTTCTTAAACTGACACACCTCTTTATTACCATAGAAGAAATTTTTTCTCTCTAAGTATTAAAAATCCATTCGTCCCTTTTCTATGTTAATTATGGGGATAATATTGGTTTGAAAACATTTCAAATTATCCTTAATATGTTTGTTGTTAGTGCACATAAAATGGCTGGTCTGAATATGAGAAAATAAGCAGTGAATAATTGAGGTAGGGGGTACCCCTACATAAGAAATGTTAAATATGGTTCGGGAGGAAAATAAATAATTGGGGAAATTTAACATTTTGAATGCAGCACCACTTTTTGACTTACCTATCCGGTGACTGAAATTTTATTTACTAATTTTCCGACAGATTTCAACCCTAAAAGTCGTTATTTAGTGAAGTTTGTAATGAATACAATTTTGTTAATAAATGCCGGGGATCCCCATCACAAGTAACCGGCATGAACTTGTAGTGCATGTTGCATAGATACCTCCCATTCCTTTCTTGTATACTTTCTGCATTTGGTCCCTGTATTTTTTAGTATTCCCATATTATTTCACGAGGGTTATATGTATATTCAAATGATGAATTATAGCAAAGGTGAATGCGGAAATTGATAAAAGGAGCATGTATTTTGGCCGTGGCTTTTCCTTACACATTCATAAAACGGCTAACCTATGTGTCTAAGAGAGGACTGATTCCTACATGATTCCCTCTTTCAACACCTTCTTTAATAGTTCATTATATACCTGCTTTAAAATGTCTAAACTGAAATACAACGCGATGTCTTCTAATTACCTACTTTAGCAGTAGGTGTAATTCATGTATTCATCAAAGGAAGATGGAATTCAATGAGAAATAACAAAATTCAAATGCATTTTTATAATGATTTTTAATAAGAGCCAGAGACTCTTTTTTACTTTTAAACTGGTTGACTCTGAAACTGAAAAAAGCACATGCATAACAAAAGTTTAACTAATAAATATTTTCCCATATATCTACCTACATTTTCAATATAAGATTAATGATGTATTCAAAGAAGCAACATGTATTTTGGATGCATATTATGTAGGAAATTATTTATGAAATCACTTTTTCTAAATCAATATTTCATTTATTTATACACATCTTTTATCTTTATTATATGTATTCCACAAAACATGGAATGAGACACAAGGGAGAGCAGCCATCGCACTCTGGACAGTAAAAACTTGTCTCTTTCCTTTGTCCCTTTCCATAGCACTCCCGGCACCTTTTTTGGAGTGTTCTTTTTCCATTTTTTGTTCATTTGAACTAAGAATGACTGAGAAATGTTTCAATAAGCCCATGATCCTTGGAGTTGGTGAAGGATAAGGCCGAGGAGTAGGTGTGGAAGAAGAGGGTTGGAGTAGGGATTTTATCATGGAGAGTCAGAAAGAATAGAGAGATATTCTAGGGTGGGATTTTAAGTGAAGGAAATAACTGTTCACAAGGAGGAGGTGGAAAATGTGGATGCCCAACTTCCGATACCATTTAAGTGTCTTCCTCTCTATTGGGTGGTAGAACATCATTTGATTCAAATGATCAATGCCACCCATTGACTTGTATTCATCAACAGCCTCCGGTTTGGAAGTGGAGCCACCTCCTCATCAGCGAGGGACATCGACCATTTGACTCCCATATTGAGAGGTGATCATCAGCACATCCCTCCTGTCTCTCCACTTCAGTACACAAACGCCATCAGAAGTGAATTCATCCACAACCTCACCCCTTTCTACTTTTGCGGATAGGATGGAAGAGGGATTCCCTTCTGGTTAGATCTAAGAGTGCCGGTACAATAGGTTCTCCACTCCAATAGGTGGTGGGCCAGTTGTACACTTTTGTTGTAATTGTCCTTAAACAATGAATATCCGGCATCAATTCCTCC
Source organism: Platycnemis pennipes (assembly GCA_933228895.1). Classification (NCBI taxonomy): domain Eukaryota; kingdom Metazoa; phylum Arthropoda; class Insecta; order Odonata; family Platycnemididae; genus Platycnemis; species Platycnemis pennipes. The sequence goes on along the minus strand of OW121848.1, from coordinate 96,892,356 downwards.
TTCCATTGATTTATTCACAACAGAGTCCACATGACCTAGGCGTCCTGAATCGGCATAAGAAGATCCAGTGTAGATGACAAATCTAAGAACTAAATCGTAAGGTTCGGTGAGCATGTAGAATTTTTTCCATATTTATTTTATTCCCCTTCAAAAATACAGAATATTAATCCAATGGATCACGGATTCATCGATAAAAATTTTTTGGGTTGGAGTTCCTATTGCTTCCATGCCTGAATGAAAGGCATCAACAAGGGGTCGAATTTTAAAAAGTCTGTCAGAAGGTGGTGGTTTATCATGTTCGGGATTTTTGGCGTAGTGGAGTCATTGCAATATACCCATAAACCAGTCATGACTCATGTAGCGTCGAAAACATTGGAAATTGATCAAGGAATCTGTACTCCAATAATCAGACATCCTACTCAGAGGAATGGTTCCCATGTGGTATAATAATCCAAGGAATGTAAGAAATTCCTCAGGGCCCAGATACTTCCATTTCAGAATCCTAGCCTTTGGAGCTACATTGCCTTGCAATAGTGTGCCAGCAAAGTCATTAGTTACTGTCATGTGTATAATGTTACCCGTCAAAAGTATGTCAAAAAAGTCTCGGGGTTCATCTCCAAGTTCAGGAATACTTAGTCCAGGAGTGAGTGTGTAGGGAATTTGTGCAGAACTCAGGCTGTGGGATGTTTAATTCCAGGTGTATCTTCCTGAAAAGAAGGACCGGGAGTGCTAATAGGGCTGGGTGTAGATTATGTTTTGAAGAGAGGGAGCAACATCTTCAATTTCCCCCTCACTGTTACCCCACTCCGTATCCCCAGAATCATTGCTGAAATCGCTTTCTTCCTCCAGATATTCTTCTAATTCTTCAGCACTGAGGATTTGGTGCCCCAAATCAACTTTCTTATGTTTCTTCAATGGAGGAGACTGGGGTTCATCAGATGATGAAGAACCAAATCCCCGCAACAGGTAAGATTGTGGAGAGGGTTGCTGTGGAAGAGACTCCTGGGCTCCCCAATATCATAGTTAAAATATATAATGCCGAGTTCTCCAATTTTTACTTACATGAATTGCTATTGCGTTGCCTTCCCTCAAGGGAAATACACTTGACTCAATGGAATGTAGAAAAATTGAAATGTTAATAGCATCCGGATTCATTGCTTCATAGCAGTAAGTGTGACTATTATTCTAGCAAAAACTGTACTTACGTCAAATCGTTTTTGTATTGATTTCTTCAACAAATCCTTCAATTTCCTTCACTTAAAGCCAGGAAATATAAATAAACTTAAATTAAAGCAAAAATGACAAAATATGACAGTTAATTCTAAGTTTATTTTGATAAATAACTTTGCACTTAAATTTAAAAGCTATGATATATAAGACAATGTGTTCAAAAAACCATCACCATCCGTAAATCTAGGAAACAACAACACAGCGGCGTAAAATAGACCTACTTTATAGCTAAAGAAAATATAATTCTGAAAGAAAAATCAGACTAACCCTAGTAAAATAATAATAAATGCACTTCATTTTAGGAAACCGATAAAAATCCTAGGTACTAATTCATCAAATATGCTCCTAGTTTATAAGTTGAAAGAAGAGAAAACTAAATAGATAAATGTTGTGTTGAGAGTATATAATGTCTATAAAAATGGAGTGCACCTCTTACTTTATTATTATATCAGGAAATCTAGAAATGTTACCTTAGATGGAACCTATAAATGTATAAATAAAGAGGCAAACAAATATGTGTCACAGAAGACGATAAGACGTCATGCAAAAAATTCCTTTCCTAATACATACGTTTATCTGTGAGTACAAAATGGTAAATAAACAAGTGACTAAAGATAGCAATAAAACAACAAAATGTCCCGAAAAACGTTCAGAAAAATTATTTTAAAAACTAGTGTTTATACCCCTAGTAAGTAGGCAAAATGCAACTACAAGCGATCAAAAAAACTAACAAATAAGTAAAAAATAACTTTCTTTTGTAAGAGTACTATTCCTGATCTAAAATTGTTTTAGTATGGAAAAAATTAATGGAAAAACACAAAAGACATTAATTACTATATAAGAAAAAAATAAAACTAAATAGCAATACTCACCAACAAAACAATGTGTAGTCTTCGAAAAAAAGCTCCCGGAACCAAAATTGACCACACTCCCTCAAAGTAGGGTTCAAACTGATGACTGCTGCGCAACGACAGAGCCCTAACACATGACTGAGAGCAGCAGGAACTGTTAGAAGGACGCATATACCAGTGACGGTAACTCCCGGCATGAGTCACCGGATAGAACCTAGTATACAGGAATTTCCGTCATGCCACATTGAATGTGTTTAAGGTGGCAGAAAGCATTGCGCACTGAGTGTGATAATGGAATGGAGAACATTAGCTAAGATTGTGGACAGTGGAATTTTAAATGGTGTGAAGGAAAATAGAAAATTTACAGTTCAATATACAGTAAAACCTCTTTATATCGAAATGGAATGGACCAATTTTTTTATCATTTAGATCAGGGGTTCCCAAAATGGGGGGTGGACCCCCCCAGAGGGGGCATGAAGACATGTCAGGGGCGTGAGCCGAGCGTTTCTAGGAATCCCCTCCACCACTCGTCCACTTGTAAAAGCCAATGACAGCTTGCTCACCGCTCAGTCAGTGCTCTACAAGACACCTTAGTCTGTATGTGTTACATTATGTGAGTGTTCATTTGTGTACATTATATGCTGTGACATTTGAATTGACATAGTTGACTTCTGACATCGTGTGACATTAGTGAGAAGAGATATTGGTCAAGATGAGCTCATCAAAGAAACGCAAGTATAATGAAGATTAAATCAAATACGGGTTTATTACAATGCTTAAAGATGATGTTGAACACCCCAGTGTGTTATTTGCTATGAAGTATTAAGCAATGAGACCTAATTGTCTTGAAAGACATTTGGCAACGAAACATGGCTCTTTAAAGGACAAACCAAAGGAGCTTTTTGCTACAAGATCAGTAAATTTAAAACGCATGAAGTTGGATAGTACTGGACTTACTGCTCAGTCATCTGAAAAAGTGCTTGAACTTTCACATGAGCTATCACATTTTATTGCAAAGTAAAAGAAAAGCCATATTATTGGAGAGACCAATGTCAAACGGTGCCTGTTGAAGGCAGCTGATATTATTCTTGGAAAAGATAGAAGACAAAAATTGTCTCAAATACCGCTTTCAGACAACACTGTCATGTGGAATTAATGATTTGGCTGAAGATATAAAAATCCAGGTAGTTGATGCAAAAAAAAACAATCGCCATTTTTGCTATTCGGCTAGACGAGAGTACGGGCATAGCACAATGTTCTCAGTTGATTGTATACATTCAATATATTGAAAACGATAGAATGAAAGACAAGCTACTGTTTTCTACAGAGTTGGTGACCACTACAGAAGCTGTTGATGTGATGAAAGCAGTATCAGACTTTTTCGACAAATATGAACTCTCGTGGCAAAAACTGATAGGCGTGTAAGATGGTGCCCCTTCAATGCTTGGTTCTCGCTCAGGCTTCGTGCACTTGGTAAAAGAGAAAAATGCTGAAGTGACTGGAATTCATTGTTTTATACACCGTCAAGCTTTGGCAGCCAAAACACTTCCAAACGAACTCAATGCTGTCTTAAAACTGTGTATTAAAGTAGTAAATTACATAAAAAAAACAGTCCATTAAATACTCGACTGTTTAAAACGCTTTGTGAGGATTTAGGAAGTGACCATAAAACACTGCTATTTCATACAGAAGTACGCTGGCTATCCAAAGAAAACATGTCGGCAAGATTATTTGAGCTCCGAGATGAAGTAATCACTTTCTTAGAAAATCAGAAGCAAAATGAGCTAAGCATGGAATTCAAGAAACCAAGTGCACAAGTGTCGTTGGCTTATTTGTCAGACTTCTTTTACTCGTTGAACAACCTTAACTTAAAACTGCAGGGTGGAGAATCAAATATAGTGACTCATTCAAATATAGTGACTCATCGTGATGCCATCAAGATGTACATTGAGAAATTGCAGCTTTGGAGATGGAAAATATCAGCAAACCCCTGCAATTATTCAAATTTTGCCTAAGTAATGTCAACCTCAGAAGACCCACAGTTCAAGGAGGTTTGTGAAGGATCACAATTGAAAAGCCTAATATCAAACCATTTGGAGAACCTCACTGAAGATTCAGGAAATATTTCCTAGACACTTGTGACGAGAGTATTTACAGATTGTCAACAGACCCATTCAATATCAACATCAACTCCCTGCCAGAAGCACTCCAAGAAGAAGGTTTGGAGTTATAACATGATTCCTCTGTCAAATATGACCTTGTCAAAATGGACAAGTCATCATTTTGGATCAAATATTTCAAAGTGTACCCTAGTGTATCACAGGCAGCTATTTGATTATATTTGCCTTTTTCGAGTACCTACTTGTGTGAGAAGGCATTTTCAACCTTCGTCACAATAAGACTTAAGTACTGGAACAAACTTGATGTTGCTCGTGACTTACGTTGTGCCCTTACTGAAACAACCAAAAATAGCTGATAACTTCAGGCTTGACTATGTTATACCTTTCCATAATGGAAAATACAAGAATGAAACTTCGTAAGGTTCACTTTATATTTGAATAAGCCATCACATTTCCGGGAAAACATTATCCCAGTGTCTGCATCATCAACAGTCGGACCCATGAACTACCATTGTGCTTTGTAAAACATAATGCGCCCCTGCTAATCCTTCTTTCCCCCACCCCCCTTCACCCACCTTACCTCAACCCTCCTTAGCCCCTCGTTTCCTCATTCACTCTACGCTGGTCGAAGACCCATCAACACCGGGAATCCCTCTACCTAACCTAAAAACCGCTTCTTCCCCTCTATCCCTTCTCATTCCACCGTCAACTCACCCCACTCCCTTCCGACAGATAGATGTCCTTACTGTCGCACCCAAGTTGGTAGATAAAGATGACGTATGCATGAACAATCACCTGAAGATGTAACTATGTTATGAAACCCAGTTCGTAATTATTCAAATATAAAGTGAACCTTACAAAGTTTCATTCTTTTGTTTTCCAACCAAAAATAGGTTTACCAGTAAAGAAAATGCAAGCCCACCCATCTCACTAGTTTATGTTCTTTTGGTCGGTGTTTTTCTCTTAACAGTATTTCTTTAAATCGAAACTTATAATGCTGTGTTTTGTGATACTAAAAATACATTTTGTATTCAATGTAATACTTGTTTTTTCACATGCCCACATTATTTACTGTGAAGGGGGGCGTGGAAGGTTTCCATTTTAACAGGAGGGGGCATAGTACAAAAAAGTTTGGGAACCCCTGATGTAGATGAATAGATGTTCGTTATAAAGAGGTTTCAGTTTCCCATTGTTGCGCCCCTGCCTTCAGGCAATAATGACCTAAGGTAAGAGTCTAAAAAATGAACACAATCTAGGACCCCTTGAAATCTTTGTCCATCCCACAAGGGAGTTTCAAGACCACATACACTAAAACCTCTTTATATCGAAATGGGAGGGACCAAGTTCATGGCCATTTTGATTAATAGAAGTTCGTTATAAAGAGATTTCAGCTAAATGAACCCCTATATTCCGCCTTATGGAATGCTTTGGTAATGATATGTGCTGCTGTCTCTTTTATTTCTATATTTGTATATTTAAATAAATTTAGTTATGATTTTACATAGTTTTAATGCTTATATTAATAAAAAAGGGAACTATAATTTACTTAAAAACTCTTCACTGAAAAAATTTTAATTTGTTTATTTCATTTTTTTCAAATTCTTTTGAAATGATATTTTCTACCTTATTTAATGATAATAGACTGCTGCTGCAGTGTTCCATACAAAAAAATACCACCTAAAGTATCCTGCACCCCTTTTTTGATTGTCACTGTCATTCACTCCTCACCATCACCCACTTCTTCCATATTAAGATATATTGGTGACTCCCCTCCAATTTCTTCCTTCACTTGTCCCACTATCATCCCCTCAATTTTGGGTGCATGTGAGAAAGGCATTGTCAACATTTATTAAGTCATCAGCCAACTCTCCACCTGGCTCTGACCTGTTTTGCCTGGCTCTTTCTCCCCCTTGATGATTGTCTTGACAATCGAAAAACCGGTTTCGGAGATATCGTTTTCCATAATTAATTTGGCAGTTGGATATTCTAGTCTTCTGGCATTTTCACATTCATAATATGTATAAGGCCATCAAATAAACAAATGGTAATTTCAACGCAGAAGTGAGGCCTATTTCACTGACCGATGTCTTCAACTACAAAAATGTGACTATAATCACAAATAATGTTGCATATGAGGGGCGGCAATAATTGTTTAAGAGTGGTGGAGTTAATATTCATGGTGAAGATACTCTGGAAAAACAGACGGCTGCCACGAGGAGCAAGCATGGAAATAAACACAATGTAAGAGTGCGGTCACAACAATATCGAGATTTTATGAAAAACTGACAATAAAATGAATTCAGAATAGGCTAAATTCCATTTAAAAATTATTTGCATGCTAAAAAAAACAAATCTTGGTATTCAGGTATAATAGTTGCGTCAGATGGTAATCTCGTACGTGGGTATGAAGGAGTTCATCTGAGAGGTAGTAGACTTTTCATGGGGGTGTACTCTCAGTACGAAGTGTGGAGGTTTTTCGAAAATATAGAGGTACGATAAGAAGAGGTTTCTCCATATAATTGCATACAAATTTTGGTGGGACCTCGAAGATATTACGAAAAACGAAGGTTTACAATATGAAGAGGTTCACTAGGTAGAGGTTTTACTGTAGTATGCATGTATGTTGTATGGGACAGAGAGAGTTTATAGACAGTTTTTCTGCCCTTGGGCTTATTACTAACTGATAAAATACTTATGGTGCAACGCAAGTGATACTTTGTATGAATAGAATGAGATAGGGAAGGATCAAGCTTAACTAAAACTAATTCTTATGATGGACTGAAGGAATAAGAAATTATCTGCTGAGAAAAAAACTTTTCTCAGCAGGTACAGGTTGCACTAGTAGCTTCTGATTGTTATAATTAATGTTTTTCTCGCCTATAAATACATTTGTATGTCTTGCATAACTCTGGTGAGCTCAAGTCGCAGGGAGTGAACAAGCAGAAGCTAAGTTTATTGCATGTGACTTATGATGTAGCAATTCAATTTAATGCCAATGAAAAGTGCTCTTTTTATTTTGACCATCTCATTCAAAAAATGTGTCAGGACACACATGCAGTATATTTCTACAAGAAGGTGGAAAATGTGGTCAACTGAGAGATAATGTATAATAATTTTATATTGATGATATTCATCATAGCTGAGGCTATGCCACAGATGGTTAAAGAAAACTAAAATGAATAAAGATACCGTAGGGTGTATGTAAAGTGAAAAAGGTAAGGTATTTAGACAAATACTATTCCAGTATCTATCTATTTAGTAGAGGACTGATTATTTGCATAATATTCAAGTATATTTTAATTATATGGTGTTCAGCCAGCAGAGAGAGAGAGAGAGATAACTTAAGCACAACACCAAGAGATATTAAGTCATTTAATGGCAATGTGCAACTGGAAAAAATGAGCCTGTGATAGTTCTAAACATTGTATATAACATTCAGGACAACTTACGAGTGTTTATTGGGGGAAAACTAAGGTAATAGTTTTGTACAATAGAATGTAAAAATCGTTATAATGAAGGCTTTTTGTAATGGATTTTTGTAATTTTTTGTTGAAAATGATTTTTTTCAAATTTTCTGCATCCTTTACCTTAGAATTATTGAGGGTGATTTCATGAAACATCTATTGCATAAGTTTAATAGAAGTGAGGTTTATTCCTTTGTATCATTTTATCATTACAATTCAGCATTGCCAATGAAATAATGCTTTGTTATCATGCTGTAAATAAAAAAAATACCTCCATAAAACAGAGAGATTTAGCACTTATAAAAGTATTGATACCACAAAATATTGAATCCGTAAAAAAAATCAACATTCAGCCATATTGACTCACTGAACTATAATTATACAAGCAGTCTTAGCACAAATATCTTACAATATAGCATTTAAATATACATTTTAACATACAAATTATGATACTAAACACATTGAAAATATTGGTTTGAAATGACTTGAGAATTAATCCAGCTCCACTGAAAAAACTATAAGGGGGGAAAAGAGTTCAAAATAATCACATAAGTTCCACATTTGTGTCATCCTGGTATGGGCCCTTGACAATTCTCAAACATATCTCTCACTTCCACAAAATATCCCATTTTTTTAAGTTCTTCACCAATATTCACTCCTGACTCATCAAACAATTGCACAATAAGTTTATTAATAGGTGTTAAGCTGTAAAATAGGAAAATGTGATCAACATTTATTTCGCAGCATGCATAAGAATGAAATAGCAGTCAAATATATATAGCAATCAAATATGTATAGCAATAAATTTTAGATATTTCATGAGCTAAATTAATTTTCCATGAATTAATTAAATATATACCACAGTCGATAACCGTGAACAAAAATATTTATATGACTGGTTCAATATGAGTTTAAGTTAAATCGTTGAATCAAAATTTACTGTGGCAATTAATCTAAGTCATATTCAATGAGACAAAAATAAGGCAAAAAAAGGAAATTTTAACATGAATATTGAATTTTCAGTTAGAGCTAACAATAATCCAAACACTAACCTTCTAACAATTCGAGCATTCAGTACTTTAAATGATATCATAGATGATAATTTTCTCATTATTTGGATTTTTCTGTGCCCATCAGTATCATGAGGTGCACCATAGTGAGCTAACTCACAATCTATGGCCTGGGGATAAAAATTATTATTTATTATTCTGGATAGAGATATCAGAATAAGGTCTCAAAAAAGGAGCATATTGCCATTGAGAATGAATTGCATGATCATTAATATGTACATCAATTTTTTTTAATACCATAGATTGAAATTATCATCTCTACCATTATCCTCTAATTCCTGTTCACAATTCTTCCTATAATCTGCTGGCCTATTTATTCTTTGACTAGATTTTTACTTTTTTGCTTATTTTTAGTAGGGTTTAGTCTTAAAAATTAAAAAATTAAATTTTTTTTTATATTTTTAAGAACATAACAGTGTACTACATTCTGCAATATCTTCCCTCTTCACTCATATCATCATTTGTACACTTTTATTAACATTTTTCCTCTTCATAAAAAATATTTTATCATAAGCAGACCTGCATTTTTTAGTTTTACCAGCAGAACTGAATATGTACCTTAGATACACAAGAGACAACCCTAATTCATGCAGATGAGTTAAGACCATTCAGAGACATTAAAATGACTTGTTGGAAAGTGGTAGAATATAAAATGAACTAAAAAGACATTGATGATTTGACACTCCCATGTCCAAGGCAATTTAAAAAATAATATTTAGTACCTATCCCATCAGAATATAACACTTCATCAAAACTATAATTCCAAAAAAAATTTATATGATTGTGCTAGAATAAAATTAATAGTAGGTATTCCACAACTTATGATTGTAAAGTATACCCATGGGTAAAAGTCCACTAAAAATTTTAGTGGATATTCACTAAATATTGTGGATATCCACAAATTATAGTGGATATTCACATAAAATATAGTGGATGTCCACCATGAATTGTGGATATCCACCAAGCATTAATGGATCCACATATGTGAAATGCAGATGTCCACTAAGAATTGTGGATATCCACTAACTTAAATTGTGGATATCTACATTCTTAGTGGATGTTCTCATTTTAGTGGAGGTGCACATAATATGAAGTGGATGTCCAGCAGGCATTAATGGTTCCACTAATAAAGAATGTGGATGTCCACATCTTCGTTGAATTTTTAGACACATCCACAAACTAAAGAAAAGGATGCCCACATTTTATTGGATATGATGAATGGCATTATTGACTAATTTCAATTTTGTCGACAGGATCCTGTCAAAATTCCTGTTATAACTCACTAACTTATACCTCTTCTTTTCCTCCCATTTTTTATTTCCCCATCCAATGAATTAGGGAAAACTTTTGCAACCAGCCTATGGATTTTAGTCCCACAAATAATATCATTATAAAATCTCTTTTTCATGACTATAATAGCTATAACTTTTCCCATAAGTAGAACTTTGAATTTGCTTCAATCGTGATGGCATCGTAGGCCGTGGAAAGTTGTACGGGTTAATCAGCTCTAAATCGAGGCCCTTTTCCCCTCATCTTTAGGAGTAATTTGATTATTGTCCTCCATCATTATTGCTACAACACTCTGCGATGATTATGACATGTCTTCTCTGCATCTATGCATAATAACTGCCGATATTATCCAATGGCGATGAAATTGTTGGTGATACGATTTGCCGCAAAACCACAGGATGGGTAGGTATCTATTTTTCAATACACAATTGTTTTTCTATTATAATTTGCTGGTTTTGTGAGTTATATGGTCATAGTTAATCAAATTAGTGTTGACCCGCGAAAATATAGCAGTCAAGAGATGTACGACCATAACCATAGTAACAACAACAACCAAGGAAGGCAACCAATAACAGACACAGCACACATGAACCCATAAACTGTTTAACCAGTGATATTGATAATGGATATTTGTTTCTAATAATCTTTGTTGCATCAGAGGAATTTCACATAAGGCCTAGGCGAGCTTTGCGTATGTATTACATTTCGCGGAGATAGTGGACAGATGATAGTGCTGATATGTTTCATAAAAGACTTAGTGAAAAAGAATGGAGTCCAAAAACACTCTACCAAGTTTTCAGAAGTAGATGGAGGACGATTCCCTGAGGGAAAAGCTACAGCGAGAGGTAAAAAACCCCAAAGTAGGCCAATTTTTTGCCTTAACCAGTGCAAATGCTATAGTGTTGTATACTGTGGATGTTGCTTTCTTTTTACGCTAAACATGTCGATCTTCGAAAATTTTACTGGAGTCCGATTATGCCACTATTTGTGGATCCACTAAAATTTTAGTGGATGCAGAAATCACCACTAATTGTGGATCCACTAAAATTTTAGTGGATGCCAAAATCGCCACTTATTGCAGATCCAATAATAGTGGATTTTTACCCATGGGTAACACATTTCAATGTTTGGCGTAATTTTAACTTACCGTAATTATCGTCAACTGCTTCATACCATGGGGAGACAGAAAATAAATGCATGTCATCTTTCATTTGCAAAACATGGAATATCATGAGGTAATATTTTCTATTGAATGTCTCCACCGCTCAAAATCTGACATAAATCAAATCGACAATACCTAATTTCACCTTCTTAAAAGTATAAATAATGATGTGATATGATAGAAATATACACTGAAATAGACATAAAATTAATTAATATTTACCAAAATAAAATTTATTTACCTGGAATGGTAGATGCAGGTATTCATTTTCAATTTGTCGTATGTTTCTCGCATGTGACCATTCAGTCATGCCTACGTCAACATATAAAACCTATGAGACAGGAGTCAATAGGTTAAAAATAATATTTCACTATCCAGAGAAAAATTCTAGCAGGTCCATATATTTTATCATCACAATATGTAATTTTAATGACCAACATCCTTATAACAGAATATTATATAAATAATGTAAATATGTTCAGTGACAGAATATAAAAACATTCAAGAATTCATAGTATACAGAAATAGATAAATATTATTTATCAAAAGACCAATTTTAACTTCAGGGTTCAACCCAAATGTCAATCTGCTACTTGAAGGCCTAGCTTACGAAGTACTAAGCCTGATAGAATATAAAATTCACATATTTAGGTCAGAGGTTCCTTTTCCTGCGTCAGCTGTGGTTTCCTGGAAATTATGGTTCCCTTGGCTTGCTGGAGGGAACGAAATAAAATTACTAGTACATACTTTTACTGTCCTCAAATACATATATTTTACCTATGACTGTCTTCAACACTTTATATCATTTTCAAGTGAGCAAAAATTGAACCAGCGTTGTGTATTTAACCTTTGCAGGGAAAGTGGTTGGGGAAGAGATTAGAGAGTGAGGGGGGTTTGCTGCCTTGAGGTATACATACAAGATTGGTTCAATTTTTGGTTAATTTGACTGGCTGCCACAAGGAGTAGTAACACATTGTAGTTAAATTATATTTGTGTAGAGTATAAGTACTAGTTATTTTACTCTGTTCCATGAAATCACTTCTGGATCCATTTACTTCTGATCCTGGGTTAAGCTGGACATGCCCAAAGAGGTCTCTATTGGATATGAATCCGGTACCTCTGGATGGGGTCTCAACACTACCTACAGGGCTAACTCCACAGCAAGATTAAAACAAGAAGAAAGAAAAACTCATATACTCACTTCAAATTCATTATCTTCTAAATTTGTGTCCAGCACCTGTGCTCTGTAATATGAATTCACTGCCTGCATCTTACATAGAACTACCTCACCCACACCAGGGGGCATTACTAATCGTTTCAATTTTGAAATGTTTTCTTTGGAATTGATGAAGTCAATCAAATTATCTAATGTATCATCCTGGAATTTCTCATTTGGCAGGACTGAAAAATATTTAGGACAAATATTCAGAATTTTAATGAGTCAAACAAAATGGGTATTCAGAATGTGAAATAAAACATTTATGAAAAAATTACATTCGCATGATGTTTCCTTGTACTTCCAAGCATCCACTAAAACTGCATAGAATCGAGAAACATCAGAGACATACATGACGTGAAGTCTGACCTCAGTTCCAGATTTAGGCAATGACAAATAAGAATAAGCTTTCCCAGGAACCGACAGACAATCAGTTGTTATGCCATCTGAAATTAATGTGCCCAGCTAAATTAGTGATTAATTCACAATTTCAAAGTAAAACATACAGAATAGTTCATTAAGAAAAAAGATTATTTTTTTCAAATTACACTGGTAAATTTGAACAAAATTAAGAATAACGTGGAGTATGTGTAATGATTAAGTTAAAAATAAAACTTTAATTGTAAGTTTTTCTCTATAAAATTGATTGACTAACACCACCAAAATTAGGATTAATGACAAAGAGTTATCACATTGAGAGAACACTTACAAAAACGAGGTGGCTATTAGCATAGCACAAAACCTATTACTATCTTGTTATTATCAAGGAAAAATTTAATGGTGCACTAATTCAATTACATTCTAATGGGTATCTACTGCACATTGGGATACGAGTGTGATGTGCAGTATTGGGTAGGGAAGAAAAGGATAATAACTACCAGAGTTTCCATGCTTTTCAGTTAACTCTTAATAATATTTTTTTTCTCCAATGACATTCAAATGATAACAATTTACTATACAGTTAATTTTTAATAATAATTTTATTCATCATCATCATCATGGGTCAACAATACTAGGATTGGTTTGATGCAGCCCTCCACTCGATTCTTCTATCGGCCAACCTCTTCATTATAACGTAGTTCCTCTCTTTCACGTCCTTTACGACCTGTTCTATGTAACTCATACAAGGCTTGCCTTTTCCATTCTTCCCGTTCACTTTTCCCTCAACGATTATCCTCATCAGGCCATTCTTCATTTGTCACTAGGTCAATCCATTATATCTTCATCATTCTTCGGTAGCACCATATTTCACCAATCTTTTGTATACATAATTGAGCTAATGAGAAGGAACATTATTTTTAATAATGTTACTTCTCAAATGGAATATGGTGATGTAGGGTTATTTTCTATAAACTTCTTTAAGGAAAAATGCATGGAGAAAATATAAGACTGAGTTCCCTAGAAGAATAATGCTTCAATTTGTAATTTCTGGCATGACAGTGAAGCATACATACGCAAAAGTAATTTAGAAATCACCAGCCCGTGCAGAGTTTTTAGATGTAGAAAAATCACTTGTATATGCTGAATCATGGTCAACTTGACTAAATTTAAAATACCACTTCACTTACATCAACCAATGTACAGACTAAATCGATTTTGACCCTTTTCTGCCAATTGTTGGTCCTCATCCGACATTATAATTTTCCTCTTCCAATCTGATGTTGGATGACATCTGACGTCACATGTTGTATGATGTGTACTGTTACTTTAGGTTATGTTTCTTGGCCCATTACTATGCTGGAGCCTGTCTAATATTTACCTATTTTAGTACGTACTTAAGCCAACTCATTAATTTAAGAGTAATTTGTTCTCTTGTTAGGATAACCATATGTTTTAGTGTAAACAGTTCAATGTTCAACCTCTTTCTGCACGAAATAAATAGGAGTTGGAGGGTATGTGGGTTGCATAAAATTGGAAATGGTTAAGTATCTTTATCATGAGTTCCATCATCAATAAATAGAAATAGAACTTTTTTATGTCTATAATGAGACCACATCTAGTCCCAGCACTGATTACTCATTTAACTCTCAATTTACAAGTAGATGAGCATAAATAGAGACAATTAATACCCAGTATGTTTTACCTGGTCGAATGTGTTTGTGTTCCTTTTTGCAAGATGCACCTTTGTAGCAATGCCCAGTTTCAGCAAAAAATTTACAAATTCGGCCTTCATCTGTGGCCTGGTAGCCAATTAAAGCACTGGCATCATCATTCACAATATTTTCATAGGTGATATCATTATTTGCATAGTCTTCTTCCATTGGATTCCACTCAGCAAAATTATCATCTGTAAGTAAAATACAGTTATTGGTATTTTAGGAGTGTAGATCCTATTTTATAAATCATCTTCACAATGTTGAATCCTTACCGGTAGATAAAGGTTTTTGTGGTTCTGATAATATGGACAGGACTTTATCACCTGTAAAATTGACACAAATTCAATATGAAATTCAGAATGTTGGAAGAATATACTTCAAAGGAATTTAGCATGAGGAATTTATGAACACTAAGATTGTATTTCTTCCACCTTCAAGCAAAGAATGTAATAATATTTTAAAATTTAGCTCATTAATACAAAAAAATGCACAGTTTACCAAATAAGTAATACTGCAATTGAAAACAAAATACTATGAGCAAACATTTTATTCTTTCTATATTGGTAAATAAACTTTTATTTCTATTGAACCTCATTTTACTCGCATGCTTATAGCAGAACTAACAGTATCTTGAATTGAGACAGAACTCATAAGTCTCAAATTTTGGTAGCATTTATATAGGTAGACTGAGTGACCTTATCAATTTCAAATATGAAAGCATTTGCTGGTACCTAGTAAACACAAAAAACTGCAGCAGCACTAATGTTAGGATGTTAAGGCTGCAAGTGCTACTTGCTGTTAATTAAGGATGCATTGAAGCAGATTCAGAGTGCAATATCGAAACATGTAGTGCACCATCTGTGCATGCACAACATGTCTGCAACATGCCACTGAGGCACTGCTAAAGTGAGTTTGTGAAGCCTTCCAGCATGACTCTGTCTAGGGGATGGGCAACAGACATGTTGGTGTTGGTTGGGGGATTGTAATGTCCAGGGAACTTTGTAATATCCCATTAAATTTTCAATTGCTTGCCGAGTTCATTTCGTGTGTAACAGAATTCCATTTCACTCAATCTATCCTGTTGCACTGCCCATGGATGGACACAGAACCTGTTCTCTATTACCTTTTAAGCAAGTCACAAAACAATTATTTCACCTGTGAATTATAACTACATTATCAGAACAATGTGTGTTGAAACTGATTTGAATTTGCTGAGCATCAGTTACTTCATCATAAAACTCTTATTTATCCCACCTATCATTGAAAAAATATCAATAATGCATTCTCATATCAGGCATGCTTTTTTATCCATAAAACAGATATCAGTTGAATGCTACAAGGGTAGAAATCACCGCAGTATCAGCATTTTGGCATTAGTCCTCAATATTACATATATTAATCCAAGCGGAGAGCCTTATTAATACAGCATCTTGCTATCCTCATATTAACATGTGATGACAATTGTTAGGCCAGTATATATTAGAATTAGACCACGTAGTAGGAATAATAGTTAGAATTGATGATCTCTGTAGCCAGTAAAATATAAATAACGGTCAAAATTTAGCAATCTACTTTCTTCTAAATATATTTAATTTATTGGCATTTTCAAAAACATGTTCAAAACTGATCAAAGTATTTATGTAGCAATACAAATACTTTTTTTTGCAGCCAATGAGAATATTTTACTTCAAAACGTTTTAGGCACCACTGACTGGAACCTCATTTGCTATTTTTGTAAAAACCATCTAAAACTGGTTTGTCGCTGTGCTGTACAAACTCTACTGCAACTCTGTTGTTCCAACATTAACACTTCAATTTTCAACATAATTAAGACTTTTTCAACACAAGTCAAGTTTACATAGTTTCAATTCAGTGTCAACACAGACTTTTCTACTAGTGGAATTAAAGACTTCCCAACAATTAAAAGAATTAAAGAGGATTTTTATATTTTAAAAAGTTTTACTACATATTTGATGGGAAGTATGTACTAATGTAATGCAAGAATAAATTTGAAACTATTTATACTCACCAAGTAATGCTTCCTGAGTTATATCTTTCCTGTCCTCTGAAACCTCTTCAGCTGTGGACATGAAGGAAAGAGTAAATGTCAACGTTTGAACATTCAAGAAAACAGTGCTTTTAAATGAGCAAATAACACTGATACCAGAATTAATGAATATTAGCTGACATTATCACCTGTTCCACAAAAGTCAGATGCCTCTACAACCACCTTTCTGCCATTTGAAGGCTTTAGTCCATTTGAAAAGGATGTAAGATTAAATGATGACAGTAAAATATGATAAACTCATAATATATCCTTGCATGGACCTTGATGTTCATGTTTTGAAACTTGGTTGGAATTTCATCCGGGATATCTCCTACAGAGGTCCATATTGCTCTGATGACAGTCTTCAGCAATTAATTTTGCTGCGGAAACCTTTGATTAGTGATTAGTTTTGTGCCCTCAAAAGCAACATTGTAAGAAAGCCATTACTTCCTTGACTCATCCAGGAAGCTTTGGAAATCAATTAAAGGCCAAACAATTGCAATAGAGAGGACAGTTGCACACTGTCAAGGTCAAGGAAAGGTGTGTGCAATAATAAAACTGTACATGCAAATGACAATCCTAACTGGCTGGATGGGAGGCCTTAATGTAACAGACAAAATTCACCACCAAACAGTTGACCTAAAGATTCTGACTGCAATGCAAACTGTTGTCCGAGCAATATGGTCCTACAAGGGAGGTATCACGGAAGAAATCCCAATCCATCATTTCACCATAAAAGCTTTCTTCAAATAATTCTTTGAAAGAAGGGTTACAGTCTTTTTATGCAGTGATGATTTATTTTCAAACCTACTCAATAACTGGAGTAAGCAAATAATCATGTTAGAATCAACTCCATTTACTAGAAATAATAGAATCATCTGATTAAAAGATGGAAGAGGGAAAATAATCTAATGAAGCACTGAAATGTCAGATGTGTACGTTTAGCATACTTTTCAGCTGAATATGGCAAAAATCATTAAAAGTTAATGAATGAAATCAATTCATAATTTATATAACAGATCCTTCAATTGATCAAAAGTTTTTCAAATCCTTCTAAAAAATAATGCACTGTCTGGAATGAAAACTTTTTTATCAGAAGCACAGAACTCATCTATTTTAGAAGGTTAGGCACTTACCTCTGGTTGTGTTTGTCCTATGAACCGATGGATTGATGTTTCCACTTTCGGCACATTCAAAAACTTTATTGCAAGTATTCACATCTAAAACTGATGATGTTACCAGCCTTTGCCCAAGAAGTTCTAAATTTATGACATAATCATTCCCTTTATAGTTTCTTTCTAAGATAACTGGAATTGAGTCACTGAAAAGAAATTATCAACAGATTAATTAAAATTTTAAGAAAATATCAAATTTGTGTATTTGCCGAAGCAACAGCATTCCTTACGGCGGATCGTTTTCACTGGGAGGAGCTTCAATTAGAGTTAGTCTTCCTGATTCTAAAAACCCCTCAAATATTTCTATTATAACCTCACTGTAATCAAGACCATCTGCAGATTCTAAACCAGGTGCTGGTTTGACCTGAAAATGACATTATTAAAAATTATTACCTTGTAAAACCATATCTTTACCTGAATGATTGTGAAAGGACTTTGTAATTAAGTCTTAGATTTGAATAATAATATATGTTATAGTCTATACAAAACTACATACATACTACTTAATTGGCTACTCATGCATCAACCTAATAACCTTCAACCACCAAGAAAAAAAAAAGAATCTCACCCCAAAAAGATGACAGCATTTTGCATAGGCAGGTTCTTTCAAAAAACCCTTATTCAAAGGCCGCAGCAAAGAGCATGGAACCTCAATTCTGCTTCCGAAGTCGACAAAGAGAACTTCATAATGCTTTTGCACCAGACCCTTGAAGTCAGTAGTCTAAAAAAATATCAATGCAATGCTTTTCAGATATAAATCTCTAAGCCTATAGAATATATAGGCATCATTATAAAGGTATCAAAAATAGCTAAAATTATTTAAAAACTAGGTCAATATTTCATTAATAAACATTTTAGCTCATATGGATTTTCATTTATGAGGAAATTCATGAAGATCAACAGTAATTTGTCCACTAAATACGTAAAATTCAATTCAAATAATAATATAAAGAACTATACTTCATCATCATTGGTCATTAATCCTCAGATTGGTTTGACGCAGCTCTCCACTGAGTCCTTCTATCAGCTAATCTCTTCATATTAACGAATTAGGCCATCATGTCTCAAGATATGGCCAATTAAGTTGTCCCTTCTTCTTTTTAGAGTTTTCAGTAGGCTTCTCTTTTCTCCTACTCTTCTTAGGACTTCCTCGTTACTTACTCGGTCGATCCATTTAATGTTCAGCATTCTTCTGTAGCACCACATTTCGAATGCTTCCACCCTTTTCTTCTCCGCTGCTCTTATCGTCCATGCCTCACTGCCATAAAGAAACATGCTCCAGATGTATGTTCTGATAAACATTGCCTGGGCTATTCTACTAACTATTTCTTTCTTGCTTCGTCCATCGTTGGGACTTGGCTTCCAAGGTAACAAAACATTTCACCTCTTCAAGTTTTATTTTCCTAGTTTGACATTTGTTTTGGCCTCTTCTTTCATGCAGTACACCAATATCTTAGTCTTCTTCTTATTTATCTTCAGCTGATATCTGGCCATTGTCCTTTCCGTGGTTACTAGAATCTTGTTCAGATCCCTCTCTGTCTCTGCTATGAGTGCTATGTCATCAGCAAATCGTAGCATGCTTATTTTTTCTCCGTGGATAGTCACTCCAGAAGACTTCTCTTTGATTACATTGATGGCTCTCTTGATGTAAACATTAAAAATTATGGGAGACAGTGCACAGCCTTGTCTCACTCCTTTCTTTATTCTTGCTTCTTCACAGCTGGGTCCAGATTTAATCACAGCTACTTCGTTTTTATACAGACTGTGGATAATTCTTCGGTCATCGTGGGACACACTAATTCCTTTCAAAATTCCAAGCATTGAATTCCAATTCACATTGTTAACAGCCTTCTCTAAATCCACAAATGCAATGAATGTTGGCTTGTTGTTCTCCATTCTCTTCTCTATGAGCAGCCTAAGGGCCAATATTGCTTCTCTGGTTCCCTTACTTTTCCTGAATCCGAATTGATCTTCATCCAGGAACTCCTCTGCTTTTCGTTCTATTCTTCTGTAGATGTTCCTGGTCAATATCTTCGATGCATGTGTCATCAGGTTTATAGTCCTAAAATTTTCGCATTTCTCCGCTCTCTTCTTCTTGGGAAAAGGAATGATGATGTTACTTACTATGATGATTATTTATGATGAACTATACTTAATGGGTAATTTAATTTTTGCATATTTACATGGTAGCAAAAGAAATAAGAAATTCTCAATAAATTCTTTCAATTCTTAATTAATGTAGCTCCAAATTTCCAAGAGGTTTGACATCCTAAACTCACACAGCTGTCTTTTTCCTTGCATCTCCTCAATTTTGTGAATCACAAAGTAGTGAAGAAGTTGCAAAATTTACTTGCAGAATAAGACATTGGGAATCAATGAAAGAGATGATCAGACTTGTTCACCTTCATCACTTGAAAGGTTGGATACCTTTTCATATGGATTCATATGCCATGAAATCGCCTATCTACAAAACTATCAGCAGATTCCTCCAAGTTACCATGTTTCCTGATAATCAGGTTCTGTAGTAGTGGTTAATCAGCAGCCATCAATTACCACTTTTTGACTGTTGTTACAATTATAAGGTATTTGACATTAGCTATTCATTTCCTCAATTATTTGTGAAGGTTTTACAAATTATTCCCAGCCAATTTTACGCCACAAAAGACTGAAATCTAGAAAAGTGTAAAGGAAGATTCCAGGAAGCCAATACACTCAAATATGGAATAACAAAACTCACCTTAGAATGACTTAACACCTGAGCCCTATACCAATTAAAGTCCTTCATATCAAGGGCAGCACAAGCAGCTCCAGGTGATAGAGATTCATAAAACACATCTGTATTGTCCATACTGGTAGATTTATAGAAAGCCTTCATTTCATTGATCAAGCTGAAATAAATATGTGAAAACACAGACTGAACAAAAAATTTTTAACTGTACCCAGTCTGTTGATTGTAACTTAACTGACAACATATTTTTTTCAATTGATGAATTTCTGTTCACAAGAAATATTGTCTTCAATTTTTCCCAATTTATTTCACGTCCAATCTCACCAGCTAAATATTGGGTTTGAATTCTGTTTGAGATTCCATTTATTAAGTCCACCTTCTGGGATACTTGAATCATCTGGGAAACAAATAGCTTACAGCATAAGGAAACCATAATGAATGAATTCATGCCACAACCATGATGGAAAAAATTTGTTACAACTAATGGTTTCAGACTTAACTTCAGACTATGTGGAACCTCTCCATATTGTGAATTTAGAAAAAGTCCACTCTGTGCAGTCCACTACAGAGATTTATTGAGTATAAACATGGGCATCGTAACACACCTGATGATATTATTATGTAAAGAAACCTGGGTCCCACTCAATAAATCTCTTTAGTGGACCCCACAAAGTGTACTTTCCTGAAATTTCCAAAATTGGTTACAACAACCATGAAAATATTTTAACCAATGAAAACATGAACTGGTTCTCTATGCGGAGAGGATGAGGATTTACACAGAATTTTTTTGTAGATCCAATTTTATGATCTTATTTCTTCATTTTAATTCATGGAACACAACATAACAACATACGAACAAATTAATAGTTTCATCAAAATGAGCTGCTTCCATTCATGTTTTTGCAATTCATCAAATTAAATCTTAAATTCAATATCAAATTCTGGCAGTGTATTAAAGATGAAGCAATCTAGAGAAAAGTAACAGATTTTTCCCTTGATAGAACCCTTTTGTGATAGTTCAGAAAATGTAATTTTTTTGAGTCAAGCAAATATTTTGAATAAGCTTTTCTAAAGATATATTGGAATTCAGATTCACACTACCTCATTCCACTCGGACCACAATTCATATGGGATAATATTCCAAAGAAAATCATCTCTTCCCCTAACCTCTTAAATAACTTATGTTGTTTTATTAAACGCAGATTTATTGGAAACTCTCCCGGCTATTGGATTCTTTAATCTTTAGGTCAAACTTGAGAACTTTCAACACAGAACAGCTGACAATACAAACAACATATTTATATAGGGTTGCTCAAGCGACAAAACAAGTTCGCTCCACCGGCACAGATGGCACTACTGGTGCACAGCTGTGATCTCAAACATCAAAGTCCCCTTAGCATGCACAGTTATCAATTGTCTCACTGTTGGAATCATCCCAATGGACAGCAATAAACTACACTTCCCCTTGATTCCATACAGTGGGCACCTCCCATACAAGTAAGCTCTTACATGAAACATAATTGTCACAATAATATCATGGGACATAAACATAACTCTTGAAAAGTCACACACCAGCATCAAACCAAATAAATATTCTAAATAATATAGCAACTACAAAACAACATATTGATAATGAAGTAATCAGGAATGCAAAAGTCCCATTATTGTACATAGTTCTTGAATTCTTTGGTGGTTTTTCCATTTTTCCCCCCTCTTCCTGGAGCCCTTCGTACTTGGTCTTCTCTGTCTTGGCAAGCAGGGTGTGCAGTTCCTTTAGTACCTTCCTTTCCTTCTTGGCCTTTCCTTCCTTTTCCCGGTATAACTTTGTTTTAGGTACAAGTATCTTTGTATCCTGCTGGTCACCCCCTTCCTCCTTGGCATGCTCATTAATGGTCATTTGTCTACGGAATTTTCGAAAACCTTCCAGAAAGGGTTTACTTTTATCATTTGCGACTGCTCTCTTGAGTTTTACACTTCGCTTAGTTCGGTTGAGCAGCTGATTGTGAATGTTCTTTTTCTCAGTCTCATGAATAAATCTCTTGTAGTGAGGTCTTGGTACCTGGCCCCTAGTTCCATTCTCCTTCAAATCTGTGAGTTCCTCCTTCATGGTAGTTACCCAATTTGCTAGAAGGGGACGATGCTTAGCTTCCTCAACAGATGTAGGTCCAGAGGGGATGTCTTCTGACAGTGACACCAGGACTGAGTAGCAGTTCGAGCAGCCACACAATCCAGGTTTGTGTAAATTTCCCAAACGCCTTGGAATAACATGTACCTTTTCATTCCCATCAGTTTTGGCGTCATCTTCGGGCAGACAGATGTCTAGGGTATTGGTCAATTCCTTAAGGTCATTCAGTTCTTTCATTTGTTTGTGAAGCGCCAACTCTTCACCTTTTTCTGGTTCATCTAGAATGTTTACATGACCATCGTCATCTATAAAATTATCATTTGCGGATAACTCATGCTTCCCCTGCTCAGCCGATTTCAGTTTCATTCCCTTGGTTGACACCGCATGCAGGGCCATAGCATGACTTCTCAGCCCTTGCTTGTTGGGGTTATCGGTGCATAACTCATACATATTTCCAACCTTCTTTGCGGTAAATATTACCTTACCATTCAGTATGCCTAGGGCATTGTCATAGTTGAACGTGACAACCACACCTTTTCCGGTCAGTTGGGGAACGGAGATTAAGTGGCAGTGTAGTCCAGGTACATATTTAACTCTCTGTAATCGTAGCTTCATGCCTTCCCCTCCTTCCGTTCTTGCATCTAAATGGACGATTCCCTCTCCTTTAATGGGCAGTTTTACGCCGTTTCCTAATTTCACTGCTCCTTCTTCAATTTTCTTAATGTTTTTGAAAGTTTTAGCATTGTGGCACATATGTTCAGTGGCCCCCGAGTCCAAGTACCACTTGTCTTCACGTCTTATGCACGGTGACGAGTCAGATAATAGTGAAACATCGTTCTCGCCCTCCGAGTCTTCATTGCTCTCGATATTAGTCTTGGGTCCGCACACCATTCGTTGCTTCGTCCTTCTTTCCTTGAATTCCGCCCAAATAGGACATTCCCTAGCCATGTGACCTGGTTCGTCGCAGGTATAGCACTTGAAGGTTGAGGGAGAACCCTTCGTCAGCTCTCTTCCGCTGGCCATAGGGTCGTTAACCTTCTTGCGCCTGGGAGTGCGTCGCGTTCCTCTCAAGTCTTTTGACGCACTTAGAGCGACTGAGTCCTCGTCCATCAACTTGCTGTTCCTTTCCATTCTTTTTTCTTCCAGCATCAGTTTCGACTTGACCATCGATGACGTGACTCTATTTTCTCCATCTTCTAGTGATCTAACAAGACCCTCATACATCGGCATGGGGAGGCCGAGAAGCAAGAAATACGCGAATGCCTGGTCGCTGAAAGACACGCCCCCTTTTCGTACCTTCTGCATTGTTTCCTGCATTTTACTTACATACTCTTGCATCGGTGTTCCAGGCTCCTTTGTCGTAGTAGTTAGCTCCCTGAGGTGAACCACGGTATGTAGCATGCTGAATGTGCCGTACATTTCTTCCAGCGTGGTCCAAATTCTCTTAGCCAGCACAAACTCTCCAACGTCATGCAGCATTGAGTCGTGCAGGGCATTATAGAGAATAGCTCTCGCCCGGCGATTTGTTCTTGCTTGTTCCGAATTAAGATTAATTAAGTTTGGTTCGTCATCTTTAACACTGTTGATTTCGTCGCCAAATCCGGGATCTATCGCGGTCCAGCAGTTCTTATCGATCATTAGCGCTTCAATCCTCTTGCTCCAGGCATAATAATTCGATCCGTCTGCCTTCAGTATCGAGCGCCTGAATTCCTCCCTTTCGTCCGTATACATAGTCAAGCTTACTTTCTTGACGATTAAGTCAAACTTTCCCTCTTAACGTTCGTCGAACTTACTTTCTTTGCGACTTCGTCAAACTTACTTTCTTGATGACTTCAAACTTGCTTTCTTGACGGCTTCGTCAAACTTACTTTCGACGACTGTCTAATTTGCGTCGCTCATCGCGTAAATTTATCTGCGTCGTTGACCTGCGTTTACGTATATCCACCAGGATCCTGGGCCCATAACCTGTTGTTTTATTAAACGCAGATTTATTGGAAACTCTCCCGGCTATTGGATTCTTTAATCTTTAGGTCAAACTTGAGAACTTTCAACACAGAACAGCTGACAATACAAACAACATATTTATATAGGGTTGCTCAAGCGACAAAACAAGTTCGCTCCACCGGCACAGATGGCACTACTGGTGCACAGCTGTGATCTCAAACATCAAAGTCCCCTTAGCATGCACAGTTATCAATTGTCTCACTGTTGGAATCATCCCAATGGACAGCAATAAACTACAACTTATACCTCGTTCTCTACACAAAAATGGATATTAAATCAATATTGCACTCTAATAGTGAAGAAAACATGTATACCATGGCAATAAAACATTTTTGATATACAGTAAAACTCCTTATTTACGCTTTTCTTGGGACCACTAGAAAAAAGTGTAAATTGCAGGAAAATGCTAATCTTAAATCCGGCACATTCGGGACCGAAGTGATGCTGGATTAGGGATTTGCCAGACTATGGGTCATGCAATGCAACTGGTCTACTTTTGAGATCTGGGATGTTTTCATTGAAAGGAATCTATTATTTATGACAAAACATATTCATTTGCCATTTACTGAACATAATTATTAAAAGAGTCCCTGAGAATAATCAGAAAGAAATATTTCTTAAGAATTAAGAAACCATACGGTTCCTTAATTCTTAAGAAATTTATAATTTAAAGTACACAAAGTTATTACTTAAAAGTAATAAAGTTGCGCAGTGAGTGAAAATAATGGAAGCTAAGCATCGTGTGCATCATATCACTGCACATTTAAAAGTACAATATTATTATTGGAAAAGGGTATATAATATTTGATAGTTCTTAGGCTACGTTGTAACCAATCAACACCGCGACAATGAGTCGTGAGGAACAGAAGTTAGCACAGGAATGATATCCCGCATTGTCGAAATGCTCCCGCAACTCCTAACACTGCTGGAAGATATGACAGCATCAAGAAAAATGAAAGGCTGCCCGAAACGGGACTACGAAGGTGGGAAAACTGAGATACGCATAAATATGAAGAGCGAGCTGGGCCAAGGAGACCGAAGGAGGGTCAGCACGAGGCAGTTGGATAGCGGAGATGGGAGCAACCACAATACCAACGTTATGAAAAATGTGGGTTCCCGGGCAGACAAAAGGGGAGGAGACCATATGAGACACAGGGATACTTCCCAAACCCTGAGAGAGGAAAGGGGAATACAGGGCCAAAAGGGCGAACCGGAGGAACAAACGGAAATTGGTAGCATTCAGCATTGGGGATAAAATACTTTGTAATGCGAGAGTCAGCCACCCAATGCCGAAATTCAGGTATTATGATTAGTCCGAGAGACAAATTGATAGATAGCGAGGATAATTACGTCCGGAGAAGGGACACAGGGTTGGTGTGACCACATTGTATTGTATGCACAAAGAGGTGTGTAAAGTTTTTTTATTTAACGAACAATTAAGTAAATAATTTGTTAGATAATTATTAAGCAACTGGAGTGTATAAACATGTTTGGTATGAATGATAACAGTGAGATTGAATGATTGAAGTGAACGAAAGGAGAAGTGATGAGTGAAATGCTATCAGGTGTGTTAGAAGAGGTATGAATGCGCTGTCAACGTCGTAGTTTCACATTTTTTCTTATGTTTTCCTGAAAGTTATCAGTTACTCAGCAGGTTGTTTACAAATGCCGATTTTTATATCCGATCAATTGATCAATTAGGCATATATTACCTATGTATATTAGTTTATAAGTCCTATAAATGAATTTAGTGTAAGAGGGAAGGTCAAAACTGAAGGCGTTATGTATTTAAGAATACGAAGGGAACGATCTGGTGTTTGTCATTGAAGGCTTTAAAAGAAATTGTTTACAGTACCTTACAACTATTTCTTTTAATGGGGCTGATGTAACCAATCAACATTAATTGGTTCAACAATCAACAATGAGTTGCGAGGGAAGAAAAAAAAAAATAAGTGCGGGAGAGAGCGACAAGAAAGTACAAAAAAGATAACAAGATGGAAAAAAAGGAGAAGACATAGGAGAACAAGGAGAAAGTGCAAAAGAGAGAAGACACATGGACGAAGGAGAGCGATAGAAGAAAAGCAGAGACCAAGGCCAAAGAAGAAAGTTGAAGAAAGGAGGAAGAAGATTGTTTTGAATAATGTGACCGGGTCACAACGTGCTTCATGCAATATATTTCCACTGCGCTTGATTTGTAATCAGCTGATTCAGCTTGATGTCAACGCGTGGGTGTCGTCCGTACGGCTGCCCATCACTATGTGGTGGGTGACTGGACTGGATGATTCTTTAAAGATCATCATTAATAGTAGTCTTCCTTCAACAATTTCAGGCTCATCATCTTCATCCCCACTCAGATTTATTGTTATTGATTCTGAAGATTCTGGCGATATGGAGTGGAAGTGAAACATGATAACAAAGAATGCAAGTTCCACTGAACGTGGCCGATCTGTGAATTAGTCGTAGTCCGTCTCAGTGATGTCTTCAATTTTGTGTGTTTAGTTCGAGTAGCAGAATAATTCCAATGTACACGAAGTACCAGAAATTAATATGTTTAAAATAGCCTGATTCTCTGAATGGGAAAATTAACGTTAAGAATGGGATAATAGAAGCAATGATTCGGTAAAAAACTTTCGGCATTTTCCACAAAGTACTGGATAGGTGGTCATGGAAAAATTGCCGGATTATGGGTATTCCCAGATTAGGGATTCCCAGATTAAGGGTGCTCAACTGTAGTGGGAAAGAGACAATTTTCAATTTCACATGCATTCTTTAACAATATAAAGTAAGTATATAAATAAGAAACATCAATAAACTAAATTAGAGCAATATAATTAATTATTTCTTATAGTATGGAGCTGTCCTGATTTATTTTTGTATGATATATTTCTACAGATCTTTCAACCAACCCAACCAACCATTGGAGGGTGTCGCCTCCATAATTCCCAAACTTATACATTATGCCATGCCTTTTCTATTATGACGAAGCCATTCACGGCGATATTAGACGATCTAGAACTTAGAGACAGATTTTTAAGTTGGTATTCCTTCATACCATGATTTCTTGATATTTTCTCTTTTTCTACAGGTGTCTGCACTAGCCAATATGTTTCTGAATCAAATCGCGATTTTTTGTAATTACATCCATTGTAGAGACCGGTAATCTTAGATGTTTCGCTATATCAGTGCGAGTTGCATCATGAGGACCCACAATTTTTATTTATAACAAAATGCAAAATATTCTAGTTGCTGCGAAGATTTCCGGATTTAGAAGAACTCGAAGGTTTCTGTTTTTTCCACGTTGGTTCATCTCACTGCATGACAGTTTCACCAGCATTCCAGACGGTATCTTCAGGTCCGAAGTAAGGGAAATATATAGGTAGTACGGAGATATCGGAAATATACAGAATGAAGATGCATAGCATATTTGATGGGATGTGATTTTTGGACTTGAAGATGCCATCTAGAATGCTGACAAAACTGTCATCCTGAGGGATAAACCAGCATAGAACAAACCCGAAAGCCCTCAAATCATCTTGAAATATTGTAATTCCCATCCATTTCCCATTTCCAAGTAAAATAAAATTTAATAAAATTTACATTCTGGAGTAATTAAGGATAACATAAACAACACATAAGAATATTGAGATACTTTGCTGGTTGGCCAGCGCAAGCAGTCATCCAATGGCAAAAAATTTCTCAACATAATTATTTTATTTATTTAATGCTGTTTTCACGCGATAAAACTGGTTTCAATATGTTTTATTTTGTAGTAACGTGAAGTAAAACTGTTGAATTAATGCAGCGCGATGGTCAGATGAATGATCCCCTGTTATCATCCACCAGTTCAGTTAATGTATTTTTAACATTACATAATGTCTGGGTAAATATTCATTTTCACTATTCACAATATGAATTCGGTAAATATACTCCCGCAGGTGTTCCTAAATTATAAATTGTATCCTATACGCATACACTTCACTGTAGGATTCTTTTCCAGGCAAAAGGATAGGGAGTTTCTATCACTGAGACAATCGCGAGTGATATTTCGTCTTTCCATCCCTAGCGGCGCTGTGTACTGCCCCGCTACACCACTAAGATCAAATTCTTCCATAAAACGGAGCATATTACTGCTCTCTCTTATTTTTGAAGTGTACATGCACGAAAGAGTGTTAAACAGTGTTTTATATAGACTGGTATGTATGGCTAAATGTCATAGAAGGGAATTTTGTTTTTTTAATCTATCACATTCTAACCTGCATCTAATGCAAACAGCGGGAAAATGGTAAAGTCATGGTGTAAATACAGGGTTCAACATAAGTTGGAGATATAGGAAATGGGATGGGACCCGATAAAAATGTACCGATGTAAGGAAAACATAAATTCCGATAACGTAAATACGAGGTTTTACTGTATGTTTGCTGTCATAAAGTTGACAATAACAGGCTTCACTAATTGTAAGTGGAATTCCTTCATGGTGATGGTAAAGGAAAGTATGCAATTCTACAGAATAAATTTATGGTAAACTCAATGACCATGTTTGACACAGGTAGTGTCTCAATAAAATCTGTGGAATTAACCAAGAATCAGTTAATTTGTTTTGCCAATTCATGTATTACAGAAGCAGGTTTGAAATGCTTTGAAATTGCAAAGGTGGAAGATGGAATGGAAAATTCCATGGAAAATTTCCAACCATGTTTTAGCATAAGGACTTCTTCCTCAGTCCTAATGATAAATACATAACCAAATGAGAGAGCATGGGTTTAATAAGCTATGAGAATATATAGTGCTTCAAAAACGAGAAGCAAAGTGCACATTAACTTACTTATTAAGCTCTTTTACATGATCCAAAGATTCCCAAATATAAAACCTAGATATTGAATCAAGGTGAGCCACTTGGACATCCATGATAACTTTCGTTCCATCCTGATTTTCAGTTTTTCTGTCATTGCTGAATTTCTCAAATATAAATGCCTCTCTTTCTGAAATAAAATTTAAGCATATTCAGGATAATAGCATTTATTAGAAGGTTGTAAAATATTTTGAATTAGGAAAGAAAAAAATGGCTGCACGACTGAGGTAAGAGATAATGCAAATAATACAATGCCAGACTTTACCTTCTACATCATGAAATTATATTAAGGTCATAAATTTTAACATGAATAAAAGGGACTTAATTATATTGTACAAATATACTGAAGAAATTAGTTATACGTAGCTGAAAAGTAAAAAGTAGTCAAAAATTGGTATTACCAGTTGAGACAGAACTATTCCTCATGATGGGACCAGGTACCTGCATTTTTTTGTCAGCATTCAACAAATTAATTATGTCAATAAATGTATCCTTTCTTTTCACACACACACTGACAACATACTTATGGGGATTAGATAGGGTCACTCTTTTAAAGGCAACTTTCACAGCATCTTTAGAGACGTTTTGCAGAAATATATGGTTGAAGTTGTTGGTCCCCTAAACATGATAAAAAACAACCATGAAACAAAATCTAAAAATAATTACACTGCAAATATTTTACACACTTAAGGAGGATAAATTGCATGCATTAAAAAGCAAAATAGCATTCCCCTGAAACTGCAAACACATGATCTCCACTCACAATGTCCAAACAGCAGTTCACAGCAAATGCCTTCTTCTTCATGATCTCTTCATCTGGGGAATACAAAGTGTCAACATATACCCTCATTGTTTGTCCTGTATCAATGTCCAACAAAAAAGGATAGTAGTTTCCAAACCTGGAAATGAAAAAAGCCACTCATAATACCCTACCATAGATCACTCTTTCTCCATTCAGCAATGCAAAGTAAACTTACTCATCTTTCAATGTTTCAGCTAAAATAATGGCTCTGATAGCAAATCCTGATGGCAGCATAACAACAAATATGCTGTTAGTTTGAGCTGCAGTCGCCTCCTTCAACTCAAAAGACAATACTTTAGTCCTGAAAAAAAACCAGTATTATTGCCACTAACAATTGGCCACATTAAAAAACTTAATATATTTTGTAAATCAGATTTATTCTTGATATTATTAATATTCATTTCTGAGGGATCTTACTGTATACCTAAAGATAAAATATTCACCAAATTATACATCCATACAAAAGTTGGGAAGTAAAATACAAGATATGCATGGAAATTATTCACAAAGATTTCATAATCACCTACATGTCACCCTGTGGGTTGCACAAGGTTGTGTGGTATGGGATGTAGGTCACCAGCTGTGTAAATGACATTTCGTTGAAAACATTTGTGCAATTATAATAAAGTGTATTAAAGCATTGTATTAATTGTATATTTAATTGCAATAAAGGCATTGTATCCCTGTATTGTTTTTGAGAAAAAATTCTTCTATCTCTCAGTTCAATAGTTAATTTCTCTTATTTTGTCTCTTCCATCTAACCTGCTCATGTAGTATGGGGTAGAACTATGTCTACAGTGCCAACCTGGACCTTGCATAATTTGTATTTTTCACGTAACTTTTAATCTTCTGAACAACCTTTAGTCTTTGGTTTCCCAACCAACCCCTTCTAATAGCCAAATGACACGTTCTGTATGCTTCTGGGAATTAGTTACAAGATCCACTGCTATCCTTTGGATCCTATTGGTTCCAAAGTTGAATCTTTACTTATTGGAGCCTGCATTCTCTAAACATACTTTAGATGAGGCCTTAACAGCACGGAATGACATTAAGCTTTCACTTTTTTGCTTAAAAAGATTTCCTGTGTTGATATATTTAGCACAACTGACATTCAGCAAGCCAATTTTACAGAATAATAACACTTCATTGTCAGAAAATTTTGCACGTTCACCTATAAACTAGCCTTCATTTTGGAGGCTTTTGTATGGCTCAGTAATGTATTTTATATTTTTTACTAATTGCTACTGGACTTAAATTGGATACATTTTATTGATGAAGTTATACCTACAAGTATGAAGTGATGGATTATAAAATAGGATTGAATGTCTTTATTCTGATAATACATTCAGGTTGTTTCTTAAAATGTCTGCTACACAATTTAAATGCATACAAGGAGCAGTTACATACAATTGTGCAAAAAGTGGTTGGCAAGAAGCTATGACTCCCCTAGTATTCATCTTCCATTTTTATGCAAAAGTAGTGTTTTGTAAACTGTGAAACTTTTAAGGCCCATAAGCCTGACCCACACATGCATAAAAAATATTGACAACCTGATCATCTACAAAAGAACAGAACGAAAAGCAGAGGGGTTCCAGGATGCAGATCAATTCGGATTCAGGCAAAATAAGGGTACAAGAGAAGCAACATAGGCCCTTAGGCTGTTAATAGAGAAGAGAATAAAGAAGAACAAACCGATGTTCATTGCAGTTGTGGATTTTGTAAAGGCTTTTGACAGCATGCATTGGAATTCTGAAAGGGATTGGAGTGTACCAAAATGACAAAAGAATTATCCGCTGTTTGTATAAAAACAAAGAAACTTTAATTAAATCTGCACCCTGCAGTGAAGAAGCATGAATAAGAAAAGAAGTGAGACAAGGCTATGCACTGTTTCCCATAATTTTTAATGTTTACATCGAGAGAACCATCAATGAAATCAAAGAGAAGTCTTCTGGAGTGAATATCCACGGAGAAAAAAATAGCATGCTGGGATTTGCCAATGACATAGCACTCATAGAAGGCCCAGAGATGGATCTGAATAAGATTCTAATAATCATGGAAAGGACAACGGCCAGATATCAGCTGAAGGTCAATAAGAAGAAAACTAAGATATTGGTATGAACCAGGAGACCAATGATTAACTAGGAAAACGAAAACTTGAGGAGGTTCTGTTACCTCAGCCGAATAACCAACATCAGATGAAGCAAGAAAGAAATAGTCAGTAGAATAGCCCAAGCAAAGAGGGTATTCTATCAAAAGAATCTACTTACAGCTGGAAATACATGCGTAGAAGTTAGGAAACAGTTCATCAGAACGTTCCTCCGGAGCATACATATTTCTTTACAGCAGTGAGGCATGGGCCTTGGCAGCAGGGGAATCAAGGGTGGGAGCATTCCAAATGTGGTGCTACAGAAGAATGATGAATAGAGAATGGATCAACTGAGTAAGTAATGGAAAAGTCCTAAGAAGAGTAGGAGAAAAGAGAAGTCTTATGAAAACCCTAAGAAGATAGGACAACTTAATCGGCCATGTCATGACATGATGGCCTGATGAAGACAATTGTTAACAGACACGTGGACAGGAAAAATGGCAGAGGAAGGCCTTGTATGGGCTATATAGAACAAGTGATAAAGGAAGTAAAAGAGAAGAAATATGTACATATAAAGGGATTAGCAAATAGGAGAAGTCAATGGACAGCTGCATCAAACCAATCTCAGATCAGATTCAAAGATCACGAACTAGTCACGTAATCTTTAATGGCGTTACCCGCCAATAATGCACAGTAGCAGATTTTCCACAGAGAAAAAACCATTTCCCTTCACTGGGACTTGTACCCGGACCACCTGATTCTGGCCAGGTGCTCTACTACTTCAGCAACCACGACATCCTTTTTCACTACGGAAATTAGAGAGGCTTTAAAGGAACAAGAAGTGCCGAACTGCACTAAGGTCACTATTAGGTCACCGGGCTGCCAAGGTCGTGCAATGAGTTTGACTCCCGGTCATGGCAGATGATTTTTCACTGTGGAAAATCTGCTTTTGTGCAATTTCAGCAGGTAACACCGTAAAAGTTTTCTCTTTTGATAGAAAAAAAATTTAGATTTGTTATAAAAGTAGCCAGTAGTGAAATACCCAGATACCCAATTGAGAAAAACATCATCATTCCTATTCCCAAAAAGAAGAGAGCAGAGAAATGCGAAAATTTTAGGATTATAAGCCTGATGACACATGCATCGAAGATATTACAAGGATCATCTACACAAGAATAGAACGAAAAGCAGAGGAGTTCCTGGATGAAGATCAATTCGGATTCAGGAAAAGTAAGGGTACAAGAGAAGCAATATTGACCTTTAGGCTGCTTATAGAGAAGAGAATGGAGAAGAACAAACCGACCTTCATTGCATTTGTGGATTTAGAGAAGGCTTTTGACAACGTGGATTTGAATTCAATGCTTGATATTCTGAAAGGAATTGGAGTTTCCTTCAATGATCGAAGAATTAAGAATAAGGAAAGGAGGGAGACAAGGCTGTGCACTGTCTCCCGTAATTTTTAATGTTTACATTGAGAGAGCCATCAATGAAGTCAAAGAGAAGTGTTCTGGAGTGAACATCCACAGAGAAACAATCATCATGCTACGATTCGCTGATGACATAGCTCTCATGGCAGAGACAGAGGAGCTGAATAAGACGCTAACAACCATGGAAAGGATAAAGGCCATACATTAGCTGAAGATCAATAAGAAGAAGACTAAGATATTGGTGTATAGCAAGAAAGAAGAGGCCAAAACCAACGTTATACTAGGAAAACAGAAACTGGAAGAGGTTAAAGAGTTCTGTTGCCTGGGAAGCAGAGTAACCAACGATGGACGAAGCAAGAAAGAAATAGTGAGTAAAATAGCCCAGGAAAAGAGGGCATTCTATCAAAAGAAGAATCTACTTACAGCTGGAAATACAAGCTTGGAAGTAAGGAAGCATTTCATCAAAACGTATATCTGGAGCATGTTCCTTTACGGCAGTGAGGCATGGACAATGACAGCAGTGGAGAAGAAAAGGGTGGAAGCATTCGAAATATGGTGCTATTGAAGAATGATGAAGATAAAATGGATCGACCGAGTGACAAATGAAGAAGTCCTAAGAAGAGTGGGAGAAAAGAGAAGTCTACTGAAAACTATAAAAAGAAGACGGGACAATCTAATCGGCCATATCTTAAGACACGATGGCCTGATGAATACAATCGTCGAAGGAAAAGTGAGCGGGAAGAATGGAAAAGGCAGGCCTCGTATGAGTTACATAGAACTGGTCGTAAAGGATGTGAAAGAGAGGAACTACATTAATATGAAGAGGTTGGCCGATATAAGAATCGAGTGGAGGGCTGCGTCAAACCAATCCTAGGATTGTTAACCCATGATGATATAAAAGTAGCACCTTAGTGTTTCAATGTCAGCTTTAACCTCACAGATAAAATATAAAATGCCATAAAATATTATCCCCCTCCAACTTATTACACTTCAAAACTGTCAACAGATTCTCAGCTATAGCTCCTTTACACTTCCACTACGATCGCCATTATATATGACAGCTGTCCTGACTGTGGAAGGCTGCATCAAACCAATCTCAGATGTCTAACGGATGATGATGAATACTTAGTGTAGCCGACTCATTAAAGAGTCCCAAAAATCAATACTACATGGCACATGATTGTGGAAATTCAAAAAATATATATTCTTCAACACCAAATTCAAAGTTGTCAGCAGACGAACATCGGATGCTTCCGTCAGAGATTTTCCTACACAAGTGAACAAAGGTTGAATATTTTCATTGTTACCCTTTCCCCACTTTCTGGGAATTGTAGGTAATAGCTTCTATATTTTGAGACCAAATGCAGTGTAGATCAGGCTTTTATCTTGGAATTGGAAAGCCGGTTACCTCAACCCTTTGTTGCATTAGCACTTCTCTTTGTGGCAAGGGTCCCAAGTCATGATTGTTTATTCAGCTACTTCACTAAATAAATATTTGCAGATTTATGAAAAAAATTTAATCGGATTTGAACTCATTGTGTTTTGCTTAGCATACATAATTTTTGAGTGAAATTCTACCATCAATATTAATGGATATCTTGGTTTCAAGATTAATATCATACCAATGTCCATGGAAAATAAAAAGAACACCTCTACAATTTCCACACTTTAATCACCACAACACCTCTGACCATGGTTTCAGCACATTATGCCATCATTAGGGTGCATTACTTCAATTGTCTCGGCCTTGTATACATTTCTCAAGAAAAAATAAAAATGACTTTGTATATTCCACACTTTTATTAACAAGACCGACCGCGGTTTCGACGGCTATAGCATCATTATCAAGGCAACATATAGTGTGCAACAAGTGCCAAAGGAATGGCCTTAAATACAAAACAGCAGGGGATGGGTAACATATTGAGGCATGGAGTGGGAAGGGGGGGATCACTTGCGGTTGACTTGGGCAAGGAGTTCATTACGTAGGAAGATGGAGGGGGGGGCCTGTAGGTGTAAACGCTTTCCCTTGGTTAAAGGTTAGTGGAGGGGGGGACTGCGGAGGGGTTGGGGACTGGTGTGGTATGGGAAATGTTACAAAGGGTGATGCTTTAAACTCTGCCGTGTCATTTAAAATAGTAACATTATGAAATTTGGAGTGTTTTACAATTTCATATCGTTCTAAAAAAATCCAGTTTAAAACTTTTGTCACACACATGTAAAACATTAAAATTAAAATCTGCACTATGTCCAGTGTCTGTCAAATGTTTGGCAAAGGTGGATTTTTCATCTCTGTTTTTTGCACTCTTCTTGTGTTCATTCACACAAGTGGAAAACTTCCGTCCAGTTTGTCCTATATATGCACCATTACAGTCCGAACCAGTCAGTGTCTACACCACTCTATTGAAGGTTCAAGTGTATCTTTAGAATTAAACAATAATTTATCTAAAGTGGAGGGGTCATAATAGCAGACTCTGTAGTTGTTCCGAGGCAGTCTTTTAACGATATTGTTCGTCATGTTCCCTAGGAATGGAAGTTTGCACCAATGTTCGGGTTTCTCAGGCGGTATCTTAGTGAGGTCTGTTATGGAATTAATGGCCTTGTGATATAATTTTTGGTTGAGTAGCTAATGAACTACGTTGATGTTATATCCATTTCTTTTTGCAATGCATTGGATGGTTTTTAATTCCTTACTGAAACAATCGTCACTCAAGGGGATAGAAACAAGTCTATGCAGCATAGCATGGAGGGCCGACAGTTTGTGGGAATGGTGGTGGAGAGAACCCTAAGAAAAAATTACTATAGAACTATATATATAGTGATTATAGGAATTCTATAATCACTATAGAAATTTCTATAATCACTATGGGGTAGAGTTCTATAGTCCTATAATCACTATGGGGTATAGTTCTATAGTCCTATAATCACTATAGAAATTTCTATAATCACTATGGGGTATAGTTGTATAGTCCTATAATCACTATGGGGTATAGTTGTATAGTCCTATAATCACTATGGGGTATAGTTCTATAGTCCTATAATCACTATAGGGTATATTCCTATAATCACTATAGGATACAGTTCTATAGTTTATACATACATAACTTACATAGACCTCTCATATACAGACATATTCTCCTGGACCATGCTGTCTATAAGAGAGAGGTTTCAAATTATGTATCTTAAAAGCAAAACATTCTGAAAATTTTATTTTTTATTCATCTCATATGGATTCAAATGTCACCTTCATCTTATATCCATTCAAATGGATATCCATGATTGGATGATTTTCCTCAGTCCCTCGTAGACGGTATCGGACTTAGAGTAAAATCTGGTGCGCTCGCCGGAAAACAGGTTCTCAGCATTATGGAGGAAACTCTTATTTATATCTCCTAGAGTTCAAAGAATATCAGAGACGTATATTTATAATGGTCATGCTTATTTTTAGCCACAAAATGGTTATTAGGGAAATGCTTTAACGGTGCAAATTATCCGTTTCAATCTTAGAGTAAAGTTAATAATCACAAACGACTTAATGCCAGCCAGCAGCTGTATATATATGGCCTCCCTGTCAGAGCCGCTGACCAGGCAACCCACCGCGTAATACGCGGGTTTCTCCAAACGTCATTCCCATAATTGGAAAATGTGTGAGGCCGTATGTCAAAGGATGATAGGGTACAAAGTAGTTAAATGTAGGTTGTAAGGTAGATTTATTAGTAGTATGTCAGATAAAGATATTAATCATCCAGTAAGTGAGAATCACGATCCTTCATTTTCCTTTTTTTTCAATTTTGTTCCTTTGGGGAACAGTTGGCAAAACGGATACGAATAATGGTTGGCCAACCGCTGCACCTAGAATAATAATAATATAGGAATCCTCATGACCAAACGTTGGCCCAGCCGTCTGTGCTACATGGGTATGTTCCAAATACCTTAGCCATAGTGATTATAGAAAACTATATATAATCACTATATATAGTCCTATAATCACTATATATAGTCCTATAATCACTATATATAGTCCTATAATCACTATATATAGTCCTATAATCACTATATATAGTCCTATAATCACTATATATAGTCCTATAATCACTATGTTCCAAATAACTATAGGACTATAGCCATAGTGATTATAGAAAACTATATATAATCACTATATATAGTTCCATAGTATTTTTTTCTAAGGGAATCGTTGCAAATGATTACGTCGGAGAAAGTGTCTTTGCGGTAAATGGAGAATTGGTGCCTTTTCTGAGCTATGGAGATGGTTAGATCCAGGTAATTCAAGTGGTCTGTACCAATCTCCATCGTGAAAATGATTGAGTCATGGAGAGAATTTAAAAATGTCAGAAAGAAAATTTCTTTGATACATTTCTCAAGTTGGGGAGGAGGGGGTATGGAAAAAAGGATGGAGGGAGGACGGGGAGATGAGGATTATCTGGTGACGGTTGACTCACGTACGTAACGGAGGATAGGAGGGGGAGGGAGGCCACGGGAAATCGGGAAGTGGTGTATGGAGAAGGGGATAGGAGGAGGGGTTAGGGAGAGGTGTCTTGTAGGTGAAGGTCACAGGCCTTGGAATTTAAGGTATAGGAGAGATGAATGGGTAACAACAAGATCATAGCATAGTTGTGATTGGCTGTTATAGATTTCGAAATTCTCAAAAAATCACATTTTTATCCTTTGGCCATACAATTTAGGACTTCAGTGTCAAAATTACTAAAATGGTTGGATTCACACAAGTGCTTGGCAAAACATAAAGTATCCTTACTATCAATGAAACATTGCCAGTGTTCTTTCACTAAGGTTTTTATGCTACGGCCTGTCGCATTTTTGCAAATTTTACTGCTCAGGAGTTAAAAATGGCCAAAATAATTAGTGTGACCTGTAAGAAATCTTGTTTATTCTTCCAAAAGCCCTACATTTATATCACAGTCTATCTATAGCCTTCAGAAGTGGTAGCTAATGCCATCAGCTTATTGGCTACTGCTGCTGTGGACTAATACAGACATTTGGAATGGTGGCCCTGGTGAAAATAAAGTGTGCACGCTTTCTGCACACCCCTATTACTTTTTTTCATAATCCCACTTTTGGCACACTTCTCTCGGACTTATTTCACACTCTTCCACACTTTCGGGGTTCCAAATCATACTTACTACATTTTTGTTACACCTTATTGCACACATTATTTTCACCATGGGGGTGTGCCCCATAAAAAGCCAATAGTCTTTTGAACTATTCATAACTGAGTTATACTCCACACATTAAACAGTAATATTCATTTAGCCAGAGCTATACATGCAATATCGTCACATATTTATGTAAAAAGAATCAAATATACTTTTCCTATTTCCAGCACACTTATTATAACATTTAATTGAGTCCTAGGGCGCAATATAATAATTCATAAAAATAAGACTTTTGAGATACCACAAATTTTACGTCAAACAACATCACTCTATGAACTTTATTTAAAAAAATACCAAGCCATGAATTTTGCATTGGCGTTATATTATTTAATCCGCAAAAAAAGTTTACGGAAGTGCATATTTTCCAGAACTTACGTCATTCTACTTCTCCACCACTCCAAGGATTTGACAAGTTTTACTTCTGAGAGCCAAAAATCCCACATACTTGCTCCAGCAGTGTACTTCATTTCATATTCAGTCTCTTCTTCGAAAATACTTTCTGGGAGACATGACAATTGGCACTGGGTCATACATAAGTCTTTTTCCGGTGAATCCATTTCTAAATAAGTGATAAAGAGGACCAATCCATTTTCACATCTGAGTTTATATTATACATGCCTTATGGTAAACAAATAGGGAGGCTATTCCTCGACCATTGTACACATCCATATTCATCTTACTATACGTGAATTTGACGGACCTAAAGCTGAAGTGGGAAGTTCAATTTTCACTTAACATATGGATACAAAATCTCTACACTGATGTGACATTAGAGTGATTTTTTTGAGGAAGACATAAAGTTATTTCTGTGATTACTTCGTTCACAGCAGCCGCTGTCATTCACGATTCAACAAATGAAAATCGGAATTCGTGTGATCGATACTTGTGTATCGATGACACGTATGATTTTGCCGCCAGTTTGAAAGTGATAGAGGGCATACCCTCAGTGACGCAGGCTGGATTTCGGGAGTCTTCCGCGTCATCATATTGATGGTGACATTTAATTCGCTCTGCTGCAGGCATCCTCTGGCCAGGTTGAAGTGAAGATTGCTTCGAAATCGACTCTTATTTATTCACGGCTTCCGAGGAGGCCGTGCGGCTTCTGCTCCCTGATTGGCTCTTGGTGGTACTTGTGTGGAATACCCGTTTACAAGTGTTGGGAAGGGTGTATCCGTCCTCTCTCTTCATGCTGTTAGGCCTCTTGAATATTTCCACTGCTTCTCTGATTATTCTAGGGAAATATGTTTTTTTTGGCGAGGATTTTCGGTTTCATAAGGTTCACTCGGTGATTAGCCTCGGCCAAAACGTACTAAGCAATGGCCGATTTCTACTCATGCCTGTTTTTCAGGGCCCGTGAGTGTTCTTTTATACTGCACAGCTCTCTTTCTTTGCCCTACATAGGACTTCCCTCAGCTGCAGAGAGCCTCGTTTATGCCCCGTGGATCCTTCACTCTGGAGAGGAGACAGGATAATTTATTGTCACATCCGAATCCACTTTGGATGTTGTGCTTTGCGAGAACTCGAGATATTCCCCCCGTAGATCCTCCGATGAAAGGAATGAAGACTAATGCGACAGGATCTGTATTCTCTAGTGCAACGCTGTTGGTCCATCTGAAAGGCCCTTTTTGAGACGATAAACCACTGTCCTAGCCTGAATCTCCACCTCGAGGTAAGGGTGAATGAGGTTCTGCAGAGTTTGGGTTATTCTCATCCCCCCTGATATGCCCACTGAGGCCAATCGGGCTCTCTTCCACCCAACTATAGATCATTACATGAAACTAGGTTTAGCAACTGCCGTATAAATTGAGCTAATGGCTTTTGTCCTGCATAGTAAAGATAAAAGTACTTGGTTGATTCCACAATTTATTTAGATAGACTCTAACGGTTTAGTAAACCGGTAGTCTATCTAAATAAATTGTGGAATCAACCAAGTACTTTTATCTTTACTATGTCTAAATTCCACCAAGTAAACTTGCCGACCATCGATTTTATTGTCCTGCAAAGATGGAGGTCTTGAGCCCTCCATTTTTCTCCTATTGGTAAACAATACAGGCTTGATATTCTCTGGATTTACTGTCAGCCCTGCTTCAGCACACCAACCCATTGCCTTATCCAGGGTTTTCTGCATTAGTCCAGAGACAGTATCCAGGTACTTTCCAGTGATGAGTATAGCTTCATCATCTGCATACCTACCCTTGAGTATATGCACCAGTCTTATTGAGTCTTGAAAGAAGACTGTCAACTATCATGTTCCAGAGGAGCTGACTCAACACTCGCATATAAGCCCTTCCATGAATCCCTCTTAAGAGTGCTTAATTGCAGCTTTGTACATACATTGGGCTACTATATAGTTTTCCCAATCCTAGGGCATTCTTGTCCCCTTTTGTTCAAGAGTTTCCTAGTCTCTTTATGGAGATCATATAATTCTGATCCCCACCAGGGTAATTTACACCCTTCCTTCCTGGTCTGTATGGGACAGCTGTTTTAGTAGGATGAAATGATGCTTCCCTGTAGATAATCAACAGCAGAATCTAACTCATTTCTAAATTTGCGATGAGGAGCCCCCTCTAGGGCAGCTCCAAGCCTCTCTCGAAATAGTACTCAGTTGGTAGTCC
Source organism: Platycnemis pennipes (assembly GCA_933228895.1). Lineage (NCBI taxonomy): Eukaryota > Metazoa > Arthropoda > Insecta > Odonata > Platycnemididae > Platycnemis > Platycnemis pennipes. Next base: position 96,850,810 of record OW121848.1, on the reverse strand, counting down.
TGGGGTTCCCATGTTACTTGCCTAGATTTGGATTCCAAGAGAGTGAAGAGAATGTGTCTGTGGTCTGATAAAGTTATCTCCCCTGACATCCTCTACTCTTCAACCCTGTGCATCACAGAACTGGTGCAGAGTGTAATGTCTATCACTTCCTCCCTAACATTGTTTGCAAAGGTAGGTTGTGATCCTTTATTGAGTATATGTAACTCTGTTCACATAAGATTTTTCAACAGGACCTCTCCACTACTGTTGGTGCCTCCACTCCACCACACAATCGGGTGCGAGATGGCCACACAACCGATAAGAAAATCCCATTTATTGGTCTTACAATGACTCACAAACCTCTCTATCTCGACTGACAATGGAGGGTCTGGTGCATCATATGGCAGGTTGGAGGAGCAGATGACCACCCTCCTGTTCTCACCTTCCCCTAGGGTCAACAGAACTACTGTCTGATCCCAAATGGTAAATTCTGATAGGTGAAAAGCACTTATATTATTCACATAGATACATGTTCTAGGTCTGTCAACAGTGGTTCAGTAAAATATTTTTCCCATTGCCATGCTCAGGCCCCTGACTCTTCCCTGGAAAGCCCAGGGTTCCTGAATCAGAGCTATTTTGACCTAACCTTCAGAGAGTATCCTTTGCAGGACCCCTGAGACAGTCTTACTATGTTGTAGATTGGCCTCAAGCATAGCTATGCCAGCCAAGGTTCTGCCCTGCCCACATCTTCTTCCTCCTCTGTCTCCTTCCCTTCGAGGAGATATGGAGCCATCCCTCCGGCCATCACCTACAGGGGCTCACAAGTCAGACTCTACCCCCTTGGGGGAGCCCTGGCTCCGTGCCTACTTGAAGATAGACCTGGAGAGGTCGTTGTCCTCCTCTCCCCACAAAGGGTGTGAGGGGCAACTGGGAAGCGTGGGTCTCCCAGATGGGACCCCTCACAGGCAAGGATAAGGTAGTAGAGGGTGCATCCTCATTGGGATCCCCATCAGGCTCTCCAACAGTACCACCTCCCCAAAGGAAGAAGACGGACTATAACAAGAGTCCATGTCAAGATTGCACCTCTCAGTGCCCTCCATTGTTACTTTACGTAGGAATTCCATGTTTGGCCCCATGAGTAGCAATGGAAATACATTGTCCACTCACACAGAGCCCCACATGCATGGGTAAGGCTAACTAAAACTAGAGGTAGCCCTGTATCTCGAATCTCTCTGTTAGTGACTTCTTGCCCTCTGCCCCACAGACACCTTTAGCACAGAGATGCACCGTGGTGATGGAAGGTTTTTATCGACCGGCCAGTCATGTCCTGCAGAAACCAGGAGCACCTCATGGAGGATGTGGCTCCTCACCATGCATGATGGACTATGGGAATATTCTGCACAGTGTCCCATCCTGGAGTCTCTTACCCCCACCTCAAAATATCAACAACTAGACCAAAAGCAATTCATGGTCATGAATAAAAGAAAGCCAAATGTTATGTTTTGCATGACTCTTCTCATTATTTAGATTATTTCCTGCTTGCACTTTGTTCAGATGAGTCCATTTTTCTTAGCATTTTCTATTTGATATCTGTTTCATGGTGCATTTTTGAGAAATAAAAATAATGTACATACATTCTTTCTTTCAAACACGTCATACTCCAAACTGAAAGGTTTTTTTCAGCTTATAGTTACCTTCATGGCTGGTAACCACCCACACAACTTTGCAGTGGCATACAGGGTAACATTTAGTGTAGATACAAGATAACTTTGCCAATATTGGTGAAATTGTGGATAGCTTGTACCTCACCCTGTATCCTTCCTTATTAATCCACATTTTCAGGATAAAATCTCTCTTTGAATTTCCATGTTTTCTGTTGAACAGATTCTGGTTTGACATAGTGGAAGGAATGCACAATCAATCAAAAAATACTTGCACTTTTCCTCAGATTTTCTTTAATGCACTATGCATTTCAACTCACGGAGTTGTTGTCAGGCACAAGGCAAAGAATGTCACCACACTCATATTAAGAGAAGGGACTAGAGAGAGGAGGAGTAAGTGGAGGCAACTTAAGCAAGAATTAGGGAGGAAGAGTTAAATGGTGACAATATTGGAATGAAAGGGTTTGGGCAAATGATGCGACCACCTAGAAGGAGGGACAGGTGGGAAGGCCTCAGGAAGAGGGCAGTGTCATAGTGAAGGATTCGTGAGGTTGGAAAAGTAAGTTATAGTCAAGGAAGAGATGGCAGGCAGCATACAATTTCAGGTAGAGTATAAGGACAGAGGGAAGTTTGGGAAGGTCATAAAGGAGGGTAACCAAGGGAAAGGCATGGAGGAGAACCAAGCAAAAGACTATAGGTTTATCATCTCCAAAGTCAAGAAGGGCAGCAGTTTAGTAATCTTGGTTAAATCAGTGTATAATGATGAATATGAAAAAGTACTGAACGATAACTCTTTCATGATCCTCTCCTATAGAAATATATTATTTTCCGCCCTCTTCTGCACCTACCTAACACTCTTTCATCTCTTTATTTTCAAGACAAACTTCATCCATTTTGTTTCTCCCAATTTTCCCACCAGCCTCCTTTCCTCTCCAATCATATTTAACTCTTAAAAGTATATTCAGTCATCTTGATCACCCTTTCCATTCCCACATCTAAAAGGCCACCAATGTCCACTCACGGTCTTTCCACAAGGACTATCAATGATACTGCAAGGATTACCAATGCAAAGCCATGCTCAGTACACTTACTTTTTCTTCTAAAAGATACTTACATATCTTAATTCCCTCCTATTTGAGAATGTTTCCTTGGCTAAATGGCTCATTTAAGGTAAGCAAACTGTTCCCCTCATCCTTTGCTTGCCAGCTTTGATATTTATTGTCTGTACTCTCTTTGAGAATCCCATTACTTACTTAATTATTCCTGACTGATCTGCATCAGATATCTTTTGCCCCATACTTTTAACACCCTTATCGTAGCCTACATTTCTTTTGCTAATGGACTATCACATTCCCACTTCCAGCGGCGTCGGAAGTGGGGGGCAGGAGGGGCCTAAGCCTCCTCCCCCCCCAGAATTTGCTCCGGGCCCTTGAAAAATGATGTCTTCATTAATAAAAAATAAATTTAACTTGTTTCTGGCTAGCGTTTTCCCTTCTGAAACATATTCTCACACCTTCACATGCTATTTTATCGAAATTCTAGCCTCTACCCCCTCCTATCCGCAAAAAAATGGGGGCCCTTTTCTTAGAAGCCGCGACCTTTTCAAGGTTGACCCCCCAAGGAAAAATAGTTCCAACGCCCCTGCCCACTTCTCTCTTAACCCTTTTATTGCCAGTGGGCTGATATATGGACTCTCTATGGTTGAGCAAAAACTGACAAGATATTGGCGAACTTGCATTACATATTTGTAATATTATATTTCCTTCAAATCAGAGGCAGCATGAATTATTTTTCATCCTCGTTAAAACTGAAATATGTACTGTATCTTATGATTTACATGGAAATGTGCTTGAGTTTTCGCACAGTCTACCAAAAAGGGTTAAATCCTCAGAGTGCTTGGAAGCAGTTCACTCCCAAGTGAGTAGAAAATAGACTTGGTAATGGGCAACCTCACCTTCTCCCCAGCCCATTGCTAACAACCCTGATTCTCCAACTGTTACCCTTACTTTTGCTGTTCAGTTTCTCCTGTTTCCAATAAACATCTATATATGTATTTCCAAGGGTAACCTAACTTTTCCATTACATCCATTAAGTTTCTGAAATGCTATGTAAAATGCATTCTTGAGGTCCATCAGACAGATATAAAGGCCAAATTCAATATTTTTCAATTGGGATCTTCACTGCCCCTATGGCATCAAGTATCCCCATCCCTCTGCTTAACGGTAAGTGATCATCATCTCAATATTTATTGCCCTAGCCTATAAACTTTTACAGGAGCTAAGAATTATTTTCGCAGTGAGAGAAATAAAATTTAAGGCTCTGAAATCCTTACATTCTCTTAGTTTCAAAATCTTTGGAATGGGAATCAAACTTTGTCTTCAGGCCACACCCCTCTATGTATCCAATGAATTAACCAATAAAATGCCTTCTTTCCATATTTTTCCTTGGGTCTTTAGCTATTCCTGGTGCTATTATCTATTTCATCATTCTTATTTCATTTCCCCTAGACTTACCTTTGTTGTCGCCATTGATTTTTGGTCCTTTGGACATTTATTTGCTCCCAGTTAAATAATATCCTATTATTCCCCCTTCGCTCAGCTAATACCTCTACCGTCTTTTAAATGTCCTCCTCCCTATCCTAATTTTTTTTAAATATTTGACATTACATTTATTTCATTACTACCAGTTTTTGTCCACATCAACCCCAGAAAATGTAGGACAATTAATTACATTGCTCCTAAATCTTGGCCTAATCATGCTGTAATGTATTGTATATAAGTGTATAGGTCTACCTCACAACTTTTATTTTAAATTACAGTTTTCTAATCTTGTGTACCTTTACCACTGTACTGCAACTTGCAGGTAGCAGTAGTTTTTGCAGCAAGAAAAGTCACAATTATGACATTATTATTACATATCAGTATAGCAATTGTATTTTGCAATGTAATATTATAAGTACATCACCAGCACTGGTCAATACACTAGTACGAGACAACTTGCTGTACTGCCATAATTATTATATCGTGTGTCCATTGTTACAGTGGTACCACACAACTAGGCATACTTACCAATGTTAATACTAGCATCATCTCACACTTGATATCAGACACTACAGCAACGACTTTTGGAGTGCAGCATCCTAGAAGTTTCCCTCACATCTCAGTTAACCTCTTTTTCTAACTTACTATAAATACGTATCTCCCTTGCGTATAACAAGACCCTTAAATTTTTAATTGAAATATTGTCTTTGAAAGTGATCTTATACATGGCTATATACAGTAACTGGAATTGTTAGAGGATTGGGTAACATACTGGCTCTTTTACATAGAGAGTCATGTGATGTAGATATAGGCGCAATGGTTATTAACAGTTGTGTCAAAAAGTCACATCAGAGAAAGTTAATGTGAACTTCATGGACAGAAGAGAATATCAAAAATGATTTATATAAAAATAAAATTTTCTAATGAGATGCAGAAAAATTGGCAACATGGGCTCTTAAGAATTCACTGAGTTTGAATCAAGAAGGATATTCCAACAGGTAGGATTTTTACAATGAAGTCTTAAACTTTTAAACATTTGTGTTTCACATAAGTAGCTATTACGGTAACAAGCAATATCACAATAACACGGAGGTGTACAAAAAAGCACAAAATTTTCAAATTTCGATTTATTAAAAAATGTTGTAAATAATTATTCACAGTTTTTATAATGTACAAAACTTAATTGCACTGACATAATACATCAGAATGGTTTGAAACGTCGGGCTTGCTTTAAGACAGCAATTCTCTTTTTATCTTCTTCAAATTTCTGGCGAAGTTCAGCTATATCTGTAGAATAAACAGCAATAAACAACTTATTAACAACCCATGCAAGCTGGTACCCATTAGTAAGATAAACTAAAATTTTACTTACGCTTCATCTTTGATTCTCTTATTTGGAAAGTGTAAAAGTTTAACAACTCCTTTCGAGAACGCTTTTGCCTTTCCCTCCCCATCACTTTCCTATGAACACTCTCCTTACGAGAGAAGCCTGGTTTCCGACCACTGAAAAATGAATGACAGAGCTAGCTTAATTCACTCATGTCCCTCCATATTTGGTAATATATAGAGCCCAAAATAATGAGCATATAACTATACCAAAATACATGTACAGTAAAACCCCTCTTTTACACTTTTGAGGGGGATAAGGGAAAAAAGTGTAAATCGCGGGAAAGTGTAAATCGAGGGTATACCCTCGATAGGCACATGTTAATGAAAATAATCCCTTAAAGTATTGCTAAATGTTCTATTTTTCAATTTAATCATGTCTTAAATGAAAAGTAAGTATAAAAAATGTAATTATGACAATAAAAAATTCTTTATTAATACCAAACTCTTAGTGAGGTAGACTGTAACTTCTCACTACCATTAGCATTAGCACCTAACAATACTGTCAGATGAGCTTTACTATGCTTTCCCCCATGGCAAGATTCACCTTTAAAATCTAAAGTCTTATGAGGAAGCACATTGAAAAAAAAGCGTCTCATCTAAATTGAAAATGTCTTTTGGTGCATACCCTTCAATATGCTGACTTAAAGAATGTTCCTTCCACTGTATAACTGTCTGGGGATCAAAACTGTTTGACTCACCACAAATAGATTTATACACAACATTGTACCTAGTTTTAAATCAGCTTAACCATCCGTTTGAAGCCTTGAAGTCTTCAATTCCTAACCTCATTGCCACATGTTGAGTCTTTTCCTTACGAATAACTCCACTGATGGGTATGTTACATGCTCTGGCGCACTGAAACCATTCCTTCAAAATTTCTTCCAGTTCATCATATTTTGAATATTTGACGTGCACTGGGTCCGCATTACCACTTAAATGGTTTTGCGTGTTTTAACAACAGTGTTCAATTGATATCCCAAGTTCTCTGGCAAGGGAAACACGTGAACCTACATGCGAGTCAACTCTTTCCGAAATTTTTATCTTGTCTTCTATTGACAACATTTTCCTCTCTCGTTTGTGGGCCATTTTTTATTTTGTTCGCGTTACTTGACGCTGACACGGAAAAAGCAGGGAAAAGTGATTACGATTAGAATGACTTTGAAATTAATGGCAGAACTTCGTAATGCACGAGAGGAATAAAACTATGTGCGTGGATCATCATGAAAATACCCACGAATATAAACATATACTGTCTATATTCGTGGACACGACGCTTACATGTACTGTAGAATTATTCGCAGGCATGACTGTTAAAGATAAGTGCATATCATCGTTTTATTTCACATAATTACAGCCAACTTCTTCCCGGAATACATTTTTACGATGGAAGATACATATCCTTCATGATTTTACCGCATAATTGCCACTCGTAACGTAATATAAAGGCCTGGTAGCACGATACATTAACACGTACGAGTTAATGTGTAAATGCACGAACGCGAAAATGCACCGTGTAACCACCCCGAAATGTACAAATGAATGAATGCGTGAACATAAAATAGAACCTGTTCTATTTGGTTCATGCATTCGCACAAGTTACGCTGAAACCATTCACGCAAATGTACATGAACCCGTACGTGTTAATGTATCGTGTAACCAGGCATTCGGGGAACTAGCACAATTGTTATAATTTTACCTGTTTTGCCTCTTGAAGAATTAAAACGAGTATATTACGAAAGTATGAGATGAACCCAGAAGTAGAAGGAATTAGAAAATTTATTGTAATTCAAAGGTCTTTCGCTTGCAAATGTCCCATAACTTTTTCCGCCGATTTCCATTTCGTTCCTCATATGGTTGTGATACGCTATCCGCCATGTTCCTTTCGGCGGCCTAGCGCAAATGGCGGACTATTTAAAATTTCGTAAGTGTAAATACGGGGAAGACGTAACACTGTGGAGATACATGAATCATCGGGACTTGATGAAAATGTCGTAAATTGCGGGAAAACGTAAATTGCGGGGGTGTAAAAGCGAGGTTTTACTGTATATATTTGTTGTTTGGGTGTACCCGGCGTACTATAACCAGGTGTGATACCTGACATTTCGTGGCCGTTGCTGGTCACTTTATTAAAGGGAATGAGATATCTGTCAAGTCTGTGGCGTTTATATAGGGGTTTCATCGAGGGAAAAGGATGGGAAGGGAAGGAGTGGAAGTAGTCATAGCATTTTTATTAAGGTTCAAGGCTGGATCCCACGTGTGGCTGATTTGGAGGCCACAATCCCTATTGTAATTTTGCTGGCATTTTCTTATTTCCAAAGCTTTGCGGATCAGCTAGGGCTTGAAGTTTTTCACTTTCGCGAATACCTTTGTTTGTTTGTGTGTCCCGAGGCTGCATGTTCTGCCCCTGCTGATTTTAAGGGATGTCCCAGTCGAATAGCCCGATGGTGTTCTTATAGGTGGGTTTTAACGTCCGGTTTCGCCGATATATGTATTTGTTCTCGCAAGTTTGGCATGGTATCTCATACACTCCTTCCACTTGAAATGATGTTGCGTCATTTACACTCCTCAGGCAGTTTCTAATTTTTAAATGTGGCTTGAACACAGCTTTGTTTCATGTTTGCGGAGGATGTTTCCTATTCTATTCATTACGCCCCAGACCCAAAAACTCCTTGCATATATTGCCTCCTTGTATCCATAAAGAAGGCATACCACTGAGGCCCATATTTAGCGCTATCGATGCACCTGCATACAAGCTAGCCAAACATTAAGCAGAAGTATTGCAGCCTAAGGCCCCGTTTCCACTACTGACATTTCTACGACGGTAACTCTCTACCCGCGCAATGCTAGTAATGGAAACGCTCGAAAACGCCTACCATGGTAGATAGTCCTACTAGCATTGAGATACCCTTGTTAAGATCAGGGAATAGTGGTTACCGTCGTGTCTATTTTGTAATTGGAACGCAAGTTAGTCAAAATCCTGATAAGAATTATGGGAAAACAGTTGAATCACGAATAGCGGTGAAGGATCGTGGTGTGTGCATCTAGGAAAACGTGGGTGGTGTGGTGTCTTTGTTTGGCTTAATACTTGATTTTTGTCTATGCTCAATGATGCTCCAGAGTTGTTATTACCTATGGTTTACATAATTTAATTATATTTTCCCAGCAATGACCGAACAAAAGAATTGCAAAAACTTTGCTCACGAGGAGACGGACTTGCTCCTTAGGCGTATGCAATAAGCCCGACGACATTTGATTATAACAATCAATATAGATTCTTGAATAAAACTTCAAGTGCTTACACACTTCAATGTGCTACCATCTTTGCGCATTTCTATAACGATCGTCGATTTTCGTTTGAACTGGAATACTGGTAACCGCTATGTGACGAAAGCAGTGATTACAAGGGTAACATTGTAGCTAACTGGAACGCAGGTAGGTTATGAGGGCTGAAATAACCGTGGTAGAATGTCAGTAGTGGAAACGGGGCCTAAGGTGGAAGAGGCCATCTTATACGTGAGAGACCTGCAGCATTTTTTGAAGATCATCAAAAACATATAGGTTAGTCCTAGTGATATTCTCGTCAGTTTTGACGTGGTAATGCTTTTTACCTGCATTCCCTGTGACGAGGTGATCTGCATAATCGAAAAAGAATCTGGTGAAAATATCACCAAGTTCACAGAGATGTGTTTGGCCAGCACCTTTTTCCAGTGGAGGAACAACTTTTACAAGCAGACGTCTGGAGCAGCAATGTGATCGCCTATCTCCCCAGCGGTAGTGAATGGCATGACAAACTTTGAGATGAAAGCACTTCAAAACGCGGTTAATAAACCTACGATTTGGTTGAGATACATCGACGACACTTTTATTATATGAACACATGGCCGAAAGAAGCTTGATGAATTTTATTATTACTTAAATAGTATAAATGACAATATTGTTTTCACAATGGAAGTAGAAAAAGATGGTAAAATTCCATTTTTGGACGTATTGGTGCAAAGGAGAAATGATGGAACTCTGGGACACACTGTGTATAGGAAACCCTCTTCCACCAATCGGTACCTCAAGGCAAATTCACACCATCATCCCACACAGCTAAATGCGGTACTCAACACCGTAATGAAAGACAGAAAGTGGAAGCCATTCTACAGAAGAATGGATATGACAAGAGAGCCATCTCCAAAACATTTTACAAAATCATAACCAAGGATAAGGATGGCCCAAAAGAAGAAAATGGGGACTCCGGATGCAGACAACCTATCACCCAAGAGAGCCTTCCTTCCTTACATCCTGGGTGTAATGGATAGAATAGGAAACATCCTCCGCAAACATGAAATCCAAGCTGTGTTCAAGCCAAATTTAAAAATTAGAAACTGCATGAGGAGTGTGAATGATACAACATCATTTCATTTCAAGTGGAAGGAGTGTATGAGATACCGCGCCAAACTTGCGAGAAAAAATATATTGGTGAAACCTGCCTAAAAGAACACCAGCGGGCTATTCGACTGGGACAACCCTTAAAATCAGCAGTGGCAGAACATGCAGCCTCGGGACACACAAACAAAGGTATTCGCGAAAGTGAAAAACTTCAAGCCCTAGCTGATCCGCAAAGCTTTGGAAATAAGAAAATGCCAGCAAAATTACAATAGGGATTGTGGCCTCCAAATCAGCCACACGTGGGATCCAGCTTTGAACCTTAATAAAAATGCTATGACTACTCCTTCCACTCCTCCCCTTCCCATCCTTTTCCCTCCATGAAACCCCTATATAAACTCCACCAACTCGACAGATACCTCATTCCCTTTGATAAAGTGAACAGCAATGGCCACCAAACGTCAGGTATCACACCTGGTTATAGTACGCCGGGTACACACAAAAAACAAATATATACATCTATAATGACCAGCGAAAGTTTCAACCAAGAATTATACCAAAATATCATACTAACTGTATCAAAATTGATGAATTTGAATATGATAATAACTGATTAGAACCTACTGATAGAGATGATGTTATCCCAAATCAGCACATGAAAACCATAGGGCAAGATCAAAACATCAGCCCACCTTTTTATTTTATAAGGTATGACAGAATAGTTAACTGGCACAGGCCAGAATTGAGGAATTATTCATAGAGACAATTCAAAATAGACTGTGGAGTGGTTGGGGCAAGTAGGATTTCTGTATGCCATGAGACGAAAATTATTTCCACAGATAAAAATGTTACAGTAGCAAGTTCCAAAAATATATCTTCATACCGTTTAGTGACAGTAACCCAGCCTTCTTCATCAACTTCTTCTTTCTCCTTTTGTCTTTCTTCTTCTTGCTTTGCATCATACTTGGCCATAAACATATCAATTTCTGCTTGAAGTTCTACACTATCTGCTATATTACTGTTATATTCTGCAGCCCATTCTACAAAATAAGGTTTATCATAGGTAAACATTTTCATCTCACATTTAGGAGTTCTTCCTAGGAATTACAGCGCAAGATAGCTTTTAATACTGACACATTAAACAATACACTAACCACAACAATCAAGTTATATTTTTTGCAAACAGGAACATATGAGTATTTAAGACAAAAACAAATACCTTATTTTAAATAGTTTTACATATATCAGGCAGATGGGTGGTAAAGCACCCTAGACATAATGCATGTAGCATTGGTGGAGCTGAGATTAAGTAGTATTGACTTTGCCTTCTATTTCTTGATATAGGACATGGCTAATTGGATAACTATGCATGTATTCGTAATATAAAAACTTGAGATATTATTTCTCAACAACGATGAAGAGTAGTCAATGATCAGTTATACCCACATGCATCACTTCTGCCAATTCTAATAATTTAAATGGATAGCAGAATCTACCAAATTTAAGGTCAATGTAAGTTGACAGTGATACACTAATTCCAACGGCTTGATTTAGCAAACATGATAAACTAAGTAAGAATCAAATAGAAATGGTGAGAATTCACATACAAATGTGGAAGCTGCCTATAGGGTAGTGAGGAACCACTTCAAGGAATGGAGTACATGATGTAATGCCAAAAGCAATAAGAATGGAGAACTTTTCATAGAAATTGAGGATAAAGTGAAGAGAAGGAAGGAATATTTGTATCAACTATACAATGGAGGTACTCTCAGTATGAAGGTATCGAAGAGGAAAATGAAGTCTAGGGTGATAAAAGACACTCCACACAGTGGTTACAATTTGACACAGCAATATGGGACTTGAAGCTCCCAGATATAAGGTTCAGGAATTGACGATTTTCGCAAAGATAATTAAAAACTTAGGAAACAAGACATTAACCCAGCTATATGAAACTACATATCTGTGCCATACACTCAACAGGAAAGTGCTCATGGGCTTCCAGAAAGTCATTTCATTCATTCCCAAAAAGAAGAGGGAGGAGAAATGATAAAACTTTAGGACCAGCCAATACCTGACAATGCATGCCTCAAAGATATCGACAGGGATCATCTAAAGAAAAATATAATGAAAAGCTCGAGAGTTCCTAAATGAAGTCCTCTACCCTTACATTACCAGTCTTAAGGAAAACCAGGTGTACAACTGACACTATTTGGCCCTCCACTACTCATAGAAAAAACATAGAAGAAGAAGAAACCTACTTTTGTTGGATTTGTGGATTTAGAGAAAGCTTTTCATATTGTGGATTGGAATACAATGCTTGAAATTCTTAAGGATATTGGAGTTTTACATGTGAAGTATTGATTGCATTCTGATTCTCACTTGTTTTGAAGGTTGCCACACAAGGCATGGGTTGTTGTAACGTGTGGCCTGTGTAACTGAAGACATGGAAATAAATCAGTGAAAATAATGGCGAGTATATTTAATCTGTAAATGTGGCATCGGGAAAACATGAGAGTATACAGTGACTGAAGAATTATCCACAGTTTGAATAAAACCCAGGTGGCTGTGATCAAGCCTGAATCCAGCAGAAACAATATAAGATTAAAGGAAGTATTGAGACAAGGTCTGTCCCCCATTATTTCAAAAATGTACAATGAGTAAACCACTACAGAAATTAATGAGAATGCTTCAGGACTAAATATAAGTAGGGATAAAATCAACATAGCAATAATGCCATAGACAAAAAGAGATTTAAAGGAGACTCTAGTTAACCTAGAAAAGACATTGGCCAAATATCACATGAAGATCAATAAAAAGGAAACTTAGGCAATGGTATGCAGTAGAAGAGAAGATGCCAAGGCCAATATAAAACCATCGGAACAAATGATGAAGAGCTGCTATTGAGGAAGTGAATAACCAGCAATGGATGAAGCAAGAAATAAAAAGTCAGTACATAGGTCATGAAAAGAAAAGACTACCATAAGAATCTTGTTCCAGACATAAATACATGCTAAAATGTTAGGAAATAATTAATTAGATTATACTTCTGGAGCAGCTTCTTTATGACAGTGAGTCATAGACAAACACGGCAGCAGAAACGGCTGGACTGGCAGCATTAGAAATGTGATGTTACAGAAGAATGATGAAGGTATGACCATGAAAGAAATGAAAAAATCTAGAGAAGAGTGGAAGAAAAGAGAATTTTGCATGAAAAAAAGAACAGAAAATGGGCCAATATAATCAGCCATATCTTGAGAAATGATGGTCTGATGATGACAGACATCAAGGGAAAAATGAGCAGAAAGAAAGCCTTGTGTGAAATACATTGTACGAACGACCTGGTGTGACCGTCATCAAGGTGAGATGTTATTGGCATATTCTAGTAAGCAAAATAAATAAACAAGCACAAAAATCAAGTTTGTGTGTAATTAAGGAGCATAAAAAAAGTAAAAGGAAATTTGGTAGAAGATCAAGAACAGAAAAAAATGGAGGCAGAGAAGTGTATACATTATTCTATTGGTGGAAGATCGAGAACCAATTTTTAAAAAATATCGGTGAAGGAATATACCGTATATTCCTTTGTATCATGCACCCCTGGTTTTTGGGCACTGACTTTTGGGAAAAAAGTCGGAAAAAATAATGTATTCTTAACATGAAAATAATGGCATATTTGTAATACTATGGAACAGTATTCTACTGTATTTTAATGTAAAACCTTAATAACAACAGATCAGAATTAAAAAATGATTTAGCACCGACATTCACTGTCATGGTTGCCAGATAACAGGAAACTACATTAATGATATTATTGAAAATGAACCTGCAAATGATGATATTAACAACGATTTAGAATCAATGCAAAGTCAACGAATATTGAGAAAATGAGAAAGATTTGATATTAGCTATTAATATTTGTCATTGCTACAGTCCTTGCAGTCTTGCTATCTGTAAGGCTTTCATCTGGCACATTTCTGTCAACAATAGAAACTCAATGAGAAGATGCAACCTATGTAAATTTTTACAGACTTTATTTTGCTGGTACAATGCATTTTGATGCTAAGGGGTCATTCTCAAGTACAAAAAAATACTTGTTTTTGTACTTGAGAATGATGTCTTAGCGTGAAACGAGTTGTACCAGCAAAATAAAGTCTGTGAAAATTTACATAGGTTGCATCTTCTCATTCAGCATGAATTTTCACTAAGTTAAAGCCGAATCTATCGATTTCATAGAAACTCAAGTTGGAATCTGTCTCGAATGTATGCTGAAAGTTGTTTCTCTATGTCAGAATATTTTGCTGATTTGCCTCTGAATGCTCTTATTTTGTTGTTACTTGAAAGAAGTTTATCTTTTTTCTTCCTCCCATCTCATACGCAAGACTGGCATGTCATATTTACACCCCTCTGCACGATTGCCGATCTCTTCCGCAACTTGTATGGTCTTTAGTTTTTTGCGAACATTAAATGAATGTAATCTTTTACCAGTGTTCATTTTATATAATGTTTAATAAAGACACAATTAATTGGTGGCCATAGACTAAAGTAACTGCCTCACACACTATGCACACAGGATTTACTGAAGGAGGCATACGTATGAAAAGCAGAATACACATCTGGTAATTTGATCAGGCAAGCCAAGCAAACAAGTTGGAAAGACAACAAAATAATCTCGGCTGGAACAACTCAATCTTTGTTTTTTTTAATGTAATCCACTTTGTTCCTATTCTTGGTAAGTGCTCACTTTGTACTGACATTTTGTATTTCCTTGTGTAATCAGTGACAGTTTCGTAATTTGAACTTTCTTTTGAACAGACACGAACTTGCTACATGTATAAGGTAAGGCTATTGGCTGTATTATATCTTTGGCTACAAAGAAATAAAAATCCCCATGTAAGCCACACATCCTCATGCTTGACACACACAGCATTTTTTTACGCCGAAGAAAGGGGAAAAAGGTGCACAGTAAGGTGCGCTGAAAAACATGAGAGCATCCGAATCGAATCGTAGTAGCACGTATAAGTTGCTACTCGTCACCCTGATCACAAAGAAAGAAGAATTTTTGAAATTCGACCATATCTTCTGGTTGCACATCTCATTCGAAGTTTCAAAAAATTCACAAAAAATTACTTTTTTTGAGATTTTTTAAAATGAGTTTCAGTGATTGGATTGCATTCAAAATCGGTAGGTGTCCTCTTCTGAAGATCCTTGGTCTTAAAAAAAAACATAATTCCCCTTCTTTTAGGGGGAGGAAGAGTCACTAATCGTGTTCAAATTATCGTAAAAAAATATGACTTTTTTCAGGATTTTCTCTTAATGAGTTACAGTGTTTGGATCGCATTGAAAATCGGTATGTGGCTTCTTCTAAAGGTCCTTTGTCTTTTAAAAAAGATACCTATCCCATTCCCCCTTAGAGACTCTTGCTCCCCCTAAAAGAAGGGGAATTATATTATGTTTACGACCGAGGACCTTTAGAAGAGGTTACCTACAGATTTTGAATGCAATCCAATCACTGCAACTCATTTTAAAAAATCCCGAAAAAAGTCATTTTTTATTATTTTTCGAAAATTTGAACAAGATATGGGACCGGAAGATATGGTCCGATTTCAAAACTTTTTCTTTCTTTTTGATCAGGGTGAAAGTAGCAACTTATCCTTGCTATTATGATTCCATTCGGACACTTTCGTGTTTTTCAGCCCACCCTAGTGTGCATGGAACATGAGAATATACAGTATTTCATAATTTGAGGAGAAACGTGTGAGGCACGACTACTCGTCTAATCGAGACCACAGAACACTTGAGAAAGTCAGTGAGAGACATAAATGAAAGGGCACCAGATGGCAGAAGTGACAAAGAAATTTAGTGAGTTGAGAAAGTTGGAACTGCAGGAATTATTGAGGAGTAGGTGCATGCAGATACAAGGAGTTAAGCCAGAATTGGAGCAGCAATTATTAGAGGCATTAGAGAAAGAGGGAATTGATGTGGAAACACATGAATTTAGGATGGAGGTGGAGGAACGAGTAGAAACTGAAATTCAAGTGCTGTTTAGGCAACTAAATAGGCAACAGGAAGAAAGAGATGAGAAGTTAGGGGAGAGATTAGAACAATGAAAGAAAGAACAGAAGATAAGAGATGAATGGTTAATGGAGAGGCAGAAGCAGATACAAGAAGGCCTGGTGGAAATCCAGAAGAAAATACAGTGGAATAATTGCCGAATAAGAGAAGAAAATAGAGGAAATACATGACCACGTGGGAGAGGTGATCACTGAATTAGAGGCCAAGTTAAGCGAGACTGGCAACATGTTAGAGGAGCTGGATTCAAGTCACTGTAGCTTGAGAAGCTGTATGCAGGAGATGAAGGAGAAAATGAAGGAGAAGATGATCAGATCAAGCAAATGGGAGCCAAACTAGATCAACAATTCAATAACAGAGGGTCTGAGCTTGACAAAGACAAGATACGGGAAATCAGTAAGAGAATGAAGGAGGATTGCGCCCGGATGACCATCGTACCACCAGCAGCGAAGGGCGTGCAATTGAAGATCTCAACATTCAAAGGAAGACCGAACTCGGAATCATGAGGTGCCTGCAGGAGCTGAGGGAGTACCAAGTAATGTACCACCTATCGGAAGACAACACCCTAGGTACATGTTATCAGGCAAGGCATGATCCGGAAGGCAGGAGAGTGGTTTGCTGCGATGCAGCACTTCTACAAAGATCTTAGAATGTTTCAGATGATATTCTGGATGCAGTATTGGGGGGAGGAGCGATAGATGGAAGTAAGAAGTGCCCTCGATACTGGGAGATAACGAGACAACGGGAACCAAACCCGCGAACGACCCATGAATTCCATCATAGTGGAGAACCATAACATCGAGAAAAACAAGGATATGTTTGGAGAGAGTGTCATAGTCAGTACTGCCATTGGAACTTGAACATTTCAAGTGAGAGGTATTCAATCACGGCACACTATTATTAAAATCATTTAATGTATTTGAATATTGTGTTATTTAACCATTTAAAGAGTAACAACGTAAATACTTTGAGATTATGTCAATGTTTATTTCAAGGGTTTAAATGTAGTAATTTGATGTCATTTGCAGTTTGAAGGGTTTTAATTCTACAACTTGTTATCTTGGAAGATTTGGATTTTTGTAAAGTATTATATGTTTTGGGTTTATAGGGTGTTATAAAGGTGGACGTCTACAGTGAAGGAAACTTTACTAGGGGGTGTCAATCTTTTGAAGGCATTGGGGCCATTCCATTAGTTGAAAAGGTATTGATTTGAAGGCTTTAAAACAAAAAAATTCATTTTATTGCATTTTTTCTTTCAATGGGGCTGATGTATTGCATGGCCTGATACAACTGTTGTCAAGGGGAGATGTTAGGGGCATAGTTAAGAAAACAAAATAAATAAACAAGTAAGAAAATCAAGTTTGTGTGAAATTAAGGAGTATAAAAAAGTAAAAGGAAATTGGTGGAAGATCGAGAACCGATAAAAAAAATCTGTGGAGGGGTATACTACAATATGGAAAATATAGTGAAGGTGTTAAAGAGCACACTTATGTAACAATGAGAACTAAGTTGAGAGCAGCATCAAATCAATCTAAGAAATGTTGACTGGATAATAATACTGTTCCTTACATAGTGCTGTGAGGAAAGTACTTCTAGTTAAGAAGTCCATTTGAGTGGATAGGATGACAAAAAGGAGACCAATTGATGCCTTTCATTGAGAGTAGTCTAATACTGATGATGTTTTTAAAAGAGAATAAAATGATGTAAAAGATAGCATCCATATAAATACGAAGTGTGTAGCTGATAGAACTGAGCGGAGAGCAAGTCATAACATCTTAGGACCGAATACTCACAATGATAACATTGAACTTAAGAATTCTACAGACCAACGCCACAGAAACCTACACTCACTCATACATGTACTCACCCATGTATCCACAAAGCCATAGAAAAGGACCCACTCTGCTCAAACTCAAAACATATGTCAAATTATTAGTGGCTGCTGAGGCATAATGTTCAGAAAATGAAATATGGGAGTGGGAATCATGTGTGGGGTGAATAAATGCATTTTGGCCACAATCTGGCCTTCTCGTGCACACCTAACAAAGTTGATGCAGATAAGTAAGAGGATTGAAAGATTTATTTAAGTCAACATGGATAGGAGGAGAAAGGAAGGGTAGGTGGAAGGAAACAACATTTTGAGTGGTGATTGCAGGGAGAAAATGTAAAAGGAACAACAAAATTCAGATTTAATATTGGACAATTGTTCAAATAATTGTTCAAATTGTTCAAAAATATGACTGGTAATTAATTTTTGAACCCCTACATTTTCAATTCTCAATCCTCCTCATCTCCATTTGTTGATTTGCTTACATAGTTTATTCATAACTTAGTCAGAATTCAACTAATCAGAAAGAACCTTGTGCACAATCTAGCACTGAAATATAGATGTTGTCCAATTTAATAAATGGCAAATCTTAATTAACAGTGTACCTGGCATGTCTCACTTACTTGCACATCCAGACAAAACAGGATTTGGGGGAGTCGAGAGTAAAATAGGTTCTGCTGTGGAAGACAAAACTGCTTTCATCCCAGCCGCTGATTCAAAGACAACATACGCAACTTTGAAACCCTGAATACAAGGAATTTGGACGTATTACAGAAAGGAGGGAAATAATTAGAGAATACTATAAATGGATAAATAGTATTAAATCGTTGGTATTTTCCTAATATTATTGCAACCATAGCAAGTAAAATTTAGACATTGAAGCATATAATAACACATAAACGCAACAATGCTGAGAATCAAGGTTCCCCATGAATGCATATTTAATGTCAGTACATATAATTATGGATGGGAATTAGTCATGTTTCAAATCTGTCAAAATTTTGTTATAATTATTATTAAATTAGACACACAAAAATATAATTAACCAGTTTTACACTTCAAACTGTTGTGCTCTACTTCCAGGCTAACGCATAGATGAGAGAGACACTCATTATCAAGGGATAAAATTCAGTGGAATGGTGTCATTGATAATTTACTAGAATAAATACCTTGACCTGGGGTCTTTTGAAAAACACCGAGTGTTCCAAATCTGCATCCGAGGAGGTGGGCTTTTTATGAAAATGAACAGCTTCAACTCGGCAACCACTTCTTTCAGAGAAACCTCGTTTCAGACTTTCCTGTCGGACAATGCTTTAATCAGGCAAAGTTTATTTGGAAAATCACTAGTACTTCCATTATCAGGTAATTCCTTATAATCGTAGCCTACCTGCGTACAATATGGAGGTACGTTTAATACGAATAATGTTCTGTGTGGAGGCTTACTTTCCGTTTTTTCTCTGACAGAATGTTCTTTTATAAAGAGAGAATGTTGAGCAGTGCTCTCCTTTGTAAATTTCAATGGAATCACTAACAACGAACAAGAAGAACACAAACAATAAGTAACTTTTCCTTAAAGCTACATTATATACACGTCTTAACCTAAACTTTTCCAACCTTTAAAACCTTGAATATCCATGTTGGGAACCATGCCTCTTGGCTGACTTTTGTTGCTTTTGTTTACGCGGCTTGCGCTTACCGCTTTTGTGCTTTTGTCGGTAACAAGATAGCATCGCAATTACTAGGACACATTTGAATTCATCACAATGTTCTCGGAGTATTTCATTAACTTCATATCTGCTCGTGAAGAATATGAAACGTTTTCGGTCTACCCAGTCACGTCTTATTCCTGTAGGTACGTATGTAATTACTTCTAGTACTTTCAATTCTGAAGTATCTATTATTTGAAGAGCTTGTCTTTCACATGACGCGTCTAGCCAGTGTTGTGAATCTTCTGTAATCCGTGTTTGATTTATTAATTTAAATTGAATAATCCGTATTAATTTGATGCATTCCTGAGCTCATTAATGACAGCTCTACGTTATGCACTGAATGTACAATCCATCAAATGCCCCATATGGGTAGTGTAAACACAAAAAACGCACTGTTTGAAACTGCTAATTTTTTTCCAAATAGCTTGCTTGCACATACTATGCGATTAGTTATTGTGCATGGAACCAAACCACCGTAGATAACTTAGTTCTCACGTTGAGGCATATTACTGTGACCGTCGTATGGATTGATTCCTTGGTGGCGCTACAGCGCGATGTGGGCCTTGGCCTGCTGCAATATTGCTCTCCAAGTGTCCGGGTCTGGAGTACTAGCTCGCCATTCACGAATTACTATTTTTCAAGTCGCTCAGTGCTCAATCCATCTATCTGTTTTTAGGACGTCCCTGCCTTCTACGATTGCACAACTTTGCTTTAAACATCCGTTTTGGGATTTCCTCCTCTTGATTCCTTTATGAGAGAACAGAGCGTATTAATTTTGTTAAAAATAGGTATAGCTTCTTAGGAGAATTGTGAATCTTCAGGTTGTTGCAGCTTAAGTCTACATGGTGAAATGTGTGTCTTTCAAGAAAGTGTAAGCTTGCTTAAAAGTAACCCTGTTCATATAAATTATGTATAATTAAAGAAAATATGGTCTGAAGGTGAATGTAGGTATATATTCGGGATGTTGGTATTAGTTTTGTTGAACGGCATTGGAATCACTTACAGTATCTTAAGTACAGAGTTGTTACTGGTAAATTGATTCTTTAGACATTTTACAGGTTCTGCATTCAGATGTATCGAGAGGCATATTATTTTAAAAGAAGGTTTGAAATGTGCTCTGAATGGTATGCTGCATGGGCCTGTTAAAGTAATGTAGTCGCAGAACGGCAAAATAAAATTCCGTAATTAGCTTTAGAGTATTCTTGTCCGAGGCCTAATTCGAGCTCGAAAAACTCTTGTATAGGAAAAGGTTTAATGATAGTAAGACTTGAGACTAAAAAAAGGTACCTTGTTGTGCTCTTTACGTAAAGAAGATGAATAAAAAAACATTAATAATAAACAGTTTGATGCTTGAGAATGGGGGATGGAACCCGAAATTGGCTAGTTTATAAACAAGTAATCTGTATATTTTAACACTCAATCTCAAAATAGATTTTTTTACATGTAGGCCACTTACAGAGTTCCATTGTTGACAAGGTCTCAAACAAAATTTAATTTATTGTCTACATAGGTACTTAAGTTGTTTGTGTTTCCATTCCTCCAATGCCTTGAAGTCTGGTTGACTCCCCAGTCTACATATACCATAAATCGCTTTTCTTTCAAATCCAGATCTCAAACATTTCTACAGTACCTTTAGCTGTCGTGATAATTCTGATTCTGTTGTTGACAGGGCTTCTATTGGTTGTTTCCGGGTAGTCTATGCTACTATTCCCCCATAAACTGGAAGCATGTAACTTGTTGTTACATTAACTGTCTTGATTACTTGCAAAAACAGTGGCTGCATAACAAACCTGAATTCTGCTGTTATTCCATGTTAAGATGAGTGAAAGATTGACATTTCCACATATGGGTCATTCCATGTCAATTCAACCACAATAATGAGGTTTTGCCATCCACCGACTCGGATTTTGACGAAACTACATACAATCATACATTCTGTACACATGCATACGTACTGTACACGGTACATACAATCTGTTCACCAATGTAAGAAAAAAGGCCAGTTTTTTTTTACCTAGCCCAAGTAGTTTTTCAGTTACAGCCTCTCAACTTCTGAATTTCTTCTAGTCACGATGCACACTTCTCAAGGTGCACTGTTTTACTTAAAAAAATGCTATCTAACCCATTTCTGAATTATTTCCAATGC
Organism: Platycnemis pennipes; assembly: GCA_933228895.1. NCBI lineage: Eukaryota > Metazoa > Arthropoda > Insecta > Odonata > Platycnemididae > Platycnemis > Platycnemis pennipes. Next base: position 96,829,121 of record OW121848.1, on the reverse strand, counting down.
AATTTTTCAGCTATGACCACAAGGTTATGAGCTTTGGAAAAAATGAGCCCTTGACTTTTCATTTTAGCCTTTAAAAAAATCCTTAAACATTGTCCTGGCAACATTTTTCCGCTAAAAACATGTTTAACAATTAATGCCGTTATCACAAAAAGGGTCTTCATTAATCTTAATGAATTTTAAATCATAATTATCCTAAAGGTATGTGCTCTCATCCTCAGAAATAAAAATAAAGGCTTTTTTATTCCTTCAGTAAAAATTTATACCAATTTAGTGGAATTTTCTCAAAATGGCTGCTGGCACTCAGTTATTATGATGCTATCCATCAAAGTTAAGTGACCCTTATGAAACAATAGCGATTAAAAAAGTGTTTGATATTATAAATTCAAAATATAATGTTTATATGAGTGGTTGGATGTATAAAATTAGATTTGTGATTACTTATTCATAAGTGAAATGCAAAAAGGTCAACCTATGTAGGTGGAGGTAAACTGCTCTCTCAATGACTTACAAGGTTGCAGATGTTACTTTTTATTGCCATTGCTAGTTGTGTAGTTTGTCATCAGCTCTTGCGTGCTTGGCAAGCAGTCGTGTTTCATCACGCGGTTGAATCTGTCGCGGCAACACAAACGTGGAGAAACGCATGCATGTCACCGGCCTCACTGAAAATTTGCTCAACTCCGGATACGTGTTACTTGGATCCGCGTAAGTGGCTTCTTCGTGATGTGTACGCTCTTCACGTGAGCGCCCAAGTCACTCAGCCTGAAGTATTCTTTGTTGGAGACGGCACATCGGAAATGGTTCTTGCTTGATGGGCCAGCTGTTGATTCCCCAGTATCACAGGCATTTGGGAGACTATTGCGACTTTCCAATGACAATTCCAAATTTAAACTAGAGACATTCCTGTCTTCGTCCTCGGTTTCTTGGTCACCATTCTCTGTCTTTGTTTCTAGGTGTTTTACCTCTTCTTTCATCCAGCTCTGCGTGTCCTCAAATTTTCTTTCATGTTCCTCTAACCTCATTTGATACTCTATCTGAAAATTCATTAGGCCTTCTTGAATGTCCTTCATTAGTCCTTTTCTCATATCTTCCATCATCTCCTTCAACAATCTTGCCTGTTGTTCCCTCTCTTCCCGCTTCTCCTTCTTCTGCTCTTCGTCCCTTTTCTCCCTTTCTTTCCTTTCTTCTTCCTTCTCCTTCTTTTGCTCTTCTCTCATCTGTCTTAGTATTGCCTCTACACCATTCCCTTCTACTATTTCTGTCTGGATCTTGAACTCGTAAGTTTGTACGTCTATCCCTTCTTTCTCTAATATCTCCCTCAGCCTCCCTGCAATTCAAATTTTGCGCCTTGCATCGCCACTCCGTGATCTTTCAGTTGGTCTCGCAATTCCACTTTCTTTAATTCTAACAACTTCTTTGTTATTCCCGCCATTTTATATATATCTACGTCGCATATATTTTATCTCGGGTCTCTCGTGGTCTCAATTATGTTGAGTTGTCGTGCCCGACACGTTGGGTGTCAATTAATGTAACTTCCTTACTTGAGGTTTCGTTCACTTCTCTCATCCTTTTTCTTTCTTCCTTTCCTTGGTTTACATCTGCTTCCTTCTTTATCTTCTTCCCTCTTCTTTTTTTTATCGTCCCCTAGTTGGCTTACGTCTGCTTCTTTCTTTTTAGGTCTCCCCTATTGTTCTCCTGTTTACTCCCTTGGTGATCTTGTTTATTTTTTTTATTTGCTCTTAGAAACATTATGCAACCGTTATAGTGGTTTATGATCTAGTCTGAAAATTAGAAAAATATATATCATGCTTAGATAGTACATTTTATATTTGGTTTATTAATAATATCAACAATGTAATTCGTATGATGAGGAGAAAAACAGGGGTCCCTACCACCCCTGCATGTAGTGTGCAGAGGGAGGTTTGCACAAGGATTTAACTCAATAATTACAACCGTCAAAAGTTTTGACTACTGGTTTATTGTGTGGAAAGTATTTATGTAATGTGGGCACATACAGATGAGAATGTGCTCATTAGTTCAAATAAAGCAGTTGAGCAGTGCATTATAAAAACATTGAAAAAGTAAAGTGTATTAAATGCGTTGTGGTCATGCAGTCACAAAAACAAATTATCAAAATAAATGTTTCACAAATAAAATATTATTTTTTTGAGCATCGAATTTTTATAATTTATTCATATGATTTCATGTAGGCAAAAACTGAGCAGTCCACTTTATCCATTAAATCTGTAATAGGATAGCCATCTGAGTCAACACAGAATGATTTTCCCTCAGAAACCTGCTTTGGATTGTAGTTGCCATTTCCAGTGCATGTGAGGTATATGGGTACATCACTTAGCTGAAATAGTTTTGCATCTCTTGCACAATCTGAAATGATAGCCATTAGCATGTACATATACTGCAAAACTTATATTTATGTACATATATAGCCATTTACATATGTGTACCGTTTTTGCATGACTTTGCAATTGATTATTTAAAATGAATTTTTTTAAAGTTAAAAATCTGTGTGATATATTACTTTTTGCTACTTTTAAATGATTAATATTATATCCCATGAAGAGTGAATCAAACTTCTGAAAAAGGTATAGTCAAGTGACCAATGGGAATTGGTATTATTATCTGCAGAAAAGAGTGAAAATATAAATCAGCAAAACCTAGCATTTTACTCCTTTTCAGTCTGGGCAACTTAGTGCATAAACTATGAATGGGAATGATGTACTTTTTCATTCTTGATTCACCAGTAAGTTTTAGGGAAGAGAGAGAGAGAAGTGGGTGTATCTACTTTCACTACATTGTAAGGATTTGGGCAACAAATTGGCACACTACACAACATTAACTTTGTGGAAGATCATAAAATCAATCTTAAAAAGAGCAACTGAGGAAGAATATTTTGGCTATACTTTATATGTTTGTTGTGCTTTACTTTTACTTTTGAACTTGGTGGTGACCTTATAAACGTTTAGGCTTGACCATCTCTATAATAGATGGATTTCATAACTTTTCCATTTTTAGAAAATCAACCTTTTCCAATTATCCCATATGATTCTGTACATAATCATAAAGCAGCTACTTTAAGAACCATTGTTTATCTAATGATAAAAGCTCCTATACATTTTTAATGATAACTTAAAGAGCTTACAACAATTTTAACTGTAGTTATTAGGAATGGTTTTAACTCAGTGTTGCCACAAACTCGTCCACAATCTTACATTGAGGAATTCCATTGAGCATACAACTTTATCTTCCAGAGGCCATATAAAACCTAAACACTGGGTGGCTCTACCTTTTCTTGGAAATTTATCTTATAAATTACATTAATCAATTTCAGATGGTGTTTGGTATTTTTTATAGTTTCATGACAATTAGTAGTGTACCCACTTTTTGACTCAAAAGACCAATTTGATAAAACGGACATAAATGATGTTTACAGCCTTTTTTTGTGATGACTGTGGCATTCAGTATATTGGCCAAACTGATTAGAATATCAAAATAAGAGGGAAATAACACAGAGAGTGTTACATTAATGACAATGATAAATCTTGTTTTGCTTATAATTTGTGTTTGTTAATCACTTAAGTAATTTTGATGCAAAAGTCTTACACCGTGTGTACAAGAGGTATAAATTGTACTTCTTTTGCAGTTTGAGATTGTAAATGACAATGCCGAACTATCTAATAATTCAATTGTCAACCATTTACCTTTTCTCAAAATCAAGGTACCTAACCATTATATCATAAAAAACCATCCTCCTTCACTCACTCACAAATTAGTCTTACCAATCCAAACCCCTTCTCCTCTTCTCCCTCCCCCTTCTCTCCCCCACCCACATTGTTATCTCATATTGTCTATCCTCAGCCATTTGGCTGACATCAACTAACAATGAATGATCTCCCTTCCCCACCAACAAACTTCATGGATATAAGGGGAAGAAAAGTTTGACTGTTACCTTGATGATAGCCAAAACCATGGTCGGTTGTAATTTTTAGATAAAAATGTGGAAGTGTGCAAGTGTTCTTTCTCTGTTCCTCTTTTGAAGATGGATATTGAAACTGGTTGTTGCTCCTGGCAATAATGTTTCATTTTTGCCAGACAAAAATATTTTCTGACAGGTTTTTGTACTGTATGGGTAGGGAAGGTGTGGGAATGGACAAAGGAGTTACTGAAATGGGGTAGGAGCAAAGAATGTCCTATTTTTAGTTTGGGTCATAAACATTCAGATACAGTAGAACCTCACTTATGAAACTTTCAGTGGACAACCAAAACAGTTTCATAAGTGAGGAAGTTTCATAACAGAAGTTTCATAATAAGGGAACATGACACCCTTTTCAAATGTCCAATTTAGTCTTTTTTGTTTCATGCTTGCGGTTGCATGTTTAGATGCAGGCAAATGAAGGACTGGAAAAAAAACGGTCCATAATTGAGTTCGTCGCATATATGAAAAGTTTCATAAGGGAAGTTGGAAATACACGGGGTCTTATGGAGTTATTTACCGGACCAAAAAAAAAACTGTGTGTAAATGAGGTCGTCGTGTATCCTTAGTTCTACTGTAGATGTTTTTCCGTCAGTCAGTCACCAAAAAGTCGTATAAGTGAGGACTTTCGTACCAAGGGACTGGAAAAAAATGGTTTATAACTGAGTTCGTCATATAACTGAAAAGTTTCATAAGCGAGGTTGGAAATACATGGGGTCTTATGGGGTTATTTACCGGACCGAAAAAAACGGTGTATAAATGAGGTCGTCACATAAACATATAACTGAGGTTCTACTGTATATATATACATTAATACATGGAGTTACTGGCATTCAAAGCGGGAGATAGTCAAACACCTCAATGTTCTTCCTCAGTTAATCACAGCTACGGGGTAAATTGTTGATTCATGATTTGTACTTACTGCAGTCCACTGATGGCAGTTGATCAATGGGGCATGCATAACCTCCTAAAGATGTTTTGTCCTTCCATGTACAGTGTATTCTGAAATTATATAGTAAAATTATGTTGAATTTTGTTTGTAGGTGACACTCACATTTATCTGCAAGGGTTATGCAAACAAGTACGGACAATGAAAATATTCTTTCAAAGACAGATAATTCTGTAGCTCAGCTGGAGGATAAAAGCATTGTCATAATTCGTAAAAGAGTCTTTGACCGAGCCAAAAATGTTGCTGTTTCATTGGTGTCTGACATATATTTTGAAACTTTGTTGAATCCTCCCATAGGCATGCGACTTGAGAGAGATGACCATTGGATTAGGAAAATAATAAGTCAATGAAGAGTTGAGATATCTCACTATTACAGATTTCCGAATAGTGTGTTTTAGGGCTACGTTAAGACATGGTGACTATGTATGCCCTTTTTCAAAAATTTGTAATCGTAAGAAACAAAATGGAACATAAATTATAATTTTCTTATGTTGACAAAATAAAGCATAATCAAGAAAATTTATCATGTATCGCCATTCTGGAATCTATCCATGCGATCCTCAGTTTACAACCCATATTCAATTGCCTTTGGAGGGGGCTGCATGATTATATATGGTGTTAGAATGTGCACCTTAACCCATGGGAACATTCTATTTTTACCATGGGAAAGCGACTTTTCCAATGGGAAAGTTCATGGGAATTCCATGGGAAAGCGACTTTTCCCATGAGAAAGCAAATTTTCCCATGGGCAGCTTTGTGGGAACTCCATGGGAAAGCAACTTTTACCATGGGAAAAATTGCTTTTCCCATGGGCGGCTTCATGGGAATTTTACTGTGGGGTTGTAATTGTTTGCATTCAGATTATTTGAAGATTTTGATAATGATGAGTGTTCATGTAAGACTCCTAAAAACTGTTTTCATTTGATGCTTCACTTCTTACTGTCTTGCAATCACCTGAAACCAACTAACGTGACCCTTCAATCTAGATAATGGGTGGTTTCCAAGTGCATAAATTTCTGGGACCAGAACACTCAGGTCACTCTTATGGACTATAATTTTTAAGTGGAACTGATCTATCATTTTTACTTTGAATCATGTTAAGTTTAGTATGTATCTGAATAAAATATATGCACGTGTGTAAATGTTGGAAAATTACCTGGAGAGACCTGCCATAAAAAGTTTGATTACATTTTGGCATTTTGCTAAATGTAAATCGTAAACATAGGGTAATGATAATGATAATATTCATTGGTGCCCCTGGTCTACAAAAAAGACATAGGGAAAGTCAATTATGTACATGTTCATGCATTCAGCATAGGAAGTTAAACCATAAAATACAAGAGTAATTGATTGAAAAACACGTGTGTATACCGATATAAATCAAAGTATTAATTGTAAAATCTGACCCACATTTGAAATCTCAATTTAATTTTGTGATTTGGAAAAAATTATACAATGCATCCATTATGTGTGGGTTATATGTAACATTCCATATGGGATATAGTAGTGCACTACTATATGGAATATTGTGGAACTACGTGTTGTGGAAAGTAGGGGCAATATGTGAGGTAGGTACTTACTGGTCTTTCATAATCTGATAGCTCCCATAACTTCCATCTGGGTCGCATAGATCCACACCTAAATTGGTGTTATTAGTACCATGTTTTACTAGTATGTCTTTTATTCGGCCAGCAGCCACTGCAGAACTCTCACATTCTCGTAGATACCGAGTTCCAAACTCTTCTTTTATATCTTGTAAGGTGAACATGCAGACATTAAAAGCGATTATAATTGTAGCAAATGTTAAAGAGCTTTGTGATATGAATAGCTGTATCTGGAGTGGTTTTTTATTTGTTTCCATTGTCATATATACATTCCTTTTTGCCACCAGAGATTCATGAAGAATTATGTGCAGTATTCTAAAAGTTACTGCTGACATTTATAGATATATTTTATTTTAAGTAATGTAATATTCTAGTTTATGTTTTTACTTTGTAATTAACAGTAAAACTATTCATATATTCATTTCCATTATTAACAGTGAAAAGTTAATTAACATGACTATTATTGAAAAAAATAGGTTGGATTTGGTGAATTAATCACCTTTTCTTTGATAGCATATGTATGATTTGTAGGAGTAAACTCAGTGACACAGGTATAGTTTTATAATGGACATCTTAATTGAGCATTCTTAAGATAGTCTCTGTGCTCCTTTTTATCCGAGAATGCAATGACCAATGTAATAATAATGATGGCAGTATATCATTTATAATGTAGGATTTATTGCTTCAACACCTAACATTTATTTCATTCTGGATAATTGCCTCCTCCTTGGGGAAGGGAGAGATGACATTTTTGATGCTGTTAAAGTCATGCGTAAATAAAGTGTTTAAAATATCAGTAAAACATCAGGAAACAAGTAATTTGTTCCAAATATGTTCAACTTCTGTCAGTGACTTATAAACACAGAGAGATCGAAGAGCTTTACAATTGTTTATCCACCTTACTGTTAAACCCTCAGGCAGTAAAATGTATCAATGCATTCATGAGGATTGCTAAAATGAGTAAAATAGGCTACATATGTTAGAATCATTAAAAATGCTGAAACAGGACATTTTGAGAAAATATCCTGGCAACCTAAGCAGTCTAATTTTCATATTCATTTCACTTTGCTTACATATACTATTTTGGAAGGAGATATATTAAAATTAGGATAATCAGATTTGACTTGGACATGGTAAATGTATTCTGCAACCACTCCAATTATGTACCAGTTTCTATGGAAATTTAGCAATCACAAAGTTAAGTAATTTTATAATTGAAGGAGATATTGTTATAACTCACAGCAAGGCAACAGTGCTGACATTAGGGCAGGAACAGCAACTGATTGTGGCAACCCAGTTTTAGTGTCTGAGCACCAGCATATCCCGTCATCACATTGCAAGTGTTCATAGTTTCCCCACTCATTACAGTGCAAGGATACACTTGACCTTTCTCCTTTTGCTTTAATTGCTGTTGCCTCTCTGCTACATGCTTATAATGTATGGATAGGAAGTGAAAACCATGATTAGTATTTTATGGAAATTTTACTCGCTCATAAAATGCTGTTACTGTGCAATACCCTAATGCTGTATTCCTGAATATCATGTAAGAGTTTTGATTCAGCCAAACGTATGTTATGAACTTTCCCTGAATGCAAATATGAATGAAAAGTATCTCAGGTTTTCCCAGTGATCATAATCTCTGGTTTTGCACCAGGCAGTATTATAGTGATACGCCAATGGCTGGCTTATTGTAAAATAAAACTAGCTTGGAATAAGGGAGGAGAACAAACCAGGAAACTGGGGGAATTACTTGAAATCCACATTAAACGTATGAATTCCAAGAACAGTATATTCTAAATTGATCATACTTTTACTCAAGCATACATTGTGAAGCAAGTAAAAAATCTTATAGCAAGTCAAGAAATATACATATTTTAATGCAATACTGAGCTGACTGACTGAATGAATGTATCGTTTTAAGTTGCTGACCAATATTGTTGGCTCCAAAATCATAGTTAAGAATAGCACCCAGTTTGAAGCTATGAAATGTATTACTTGTGGAAGATTAGGTGGTATATTATGGAATTAATTTTTTTTCATGTATAGGAAGTTAATTAAATTGAATTTTTGTCTTTGTTGTCATTGAAAAATTTGTCTTTCAATCAAATATTTTTATTTGAATTACTTCAATTATCCTTACCACATGTCATATCTGGTGAATTTTTCCTCCATGCCTGTCCAAATATTCTCTTTCCATCTGGACTATAGCAGAACCACCTGTCTCGATTTGATTAAGTAATTGGAAATGGTCAGAAAATTAGCAAAATTGAGTATAAAGAATAGCTGCATACAATAATTTTATTAAAATAATAAATGAGAGTTTCTCTGAGTTGAATTTCTTTTTCTCATAAAAGTTCTAATGTAATCCTGTGGGGTACACTTGATATTCTGGTAACTTCATGACAGTGATTGACTTTGTAATATCAGCCAGCTCTTTAGAGGACAAGGATCTGTAATTTTATTTCAGCCGCATATGGAAAAATTATGTGATGGTAATTTGACCAAATTATTATATGCATACAATTATCATTAGATTTAAAAGGTGTCAAATACAAAATTCTTAATAATGCCATTGCTACCATTTTTACCTTAGGTTTTTATGAATGCATGTGTTATTGTTTTATTGCTTGTCTGCTCATATTGAATGTGACCTGTAACTTGGGTTGTATCTTTAACTTTGAGAAAAAATATTTTTTGACTCTTTAACTTGCCTTCCAGACAAGAAGTCACCCTTTGGTTGAACTGGAGAAAAGTTCCCATCAGGCTCACAGGATGGCCTCCATAAGACATCATCTAAATATTGGTATGAGTCACACTTTCCTTGGTAGAAAATATTCACAATAAAAGAAATTGAATAGCAATTCACTTTTAATGTGTTATAGACATGTCAATTACATCTCCCTAATTAAATGCAATGAACTATTTTTAGCTGAAAACATCCTGAAAAAATTAAATTATCACATACTGTATACTTATATACAAGTTATTGTATATCACCTTTATCAGGCATGCAAATTAGAGTGCTTGCTGTCATATCATAGTCACAGTAAAGCCCTGGTGCACAGTCTGGAGAAACAAACACTCCATTCTCCTCAGTGATTCTCCTTGGTAACTCTTCAACTCCATTTACTAGGCTTTCACTAGAATCACCACCACATTCTTCATTGAGATCTAGGATGTTCATGGAAAGTGATGGGGTCAATACATTATTTTGCTGCTTTCATATATCACTCCAAGTGGATCATCATCGTAAATAAAATGATTACTTGGTAAGATTCCACAAATTTATTTTTCACCGACCTAGGTTTCGTTTGTCAAACAATCGAAACCTAGGTCGGTGAAAAATAAATTTGTGGAATCTTACCTAGTAATCATTTTATTTACTATCATGCGGTTCCAACAAGTGAAGCCTGAGGATTTCCTCTTTATTTGAATCATCATCAACTGTCTCATATTTTTGGTATGCGTAAAACATTAGCCTACTGCAAAATCAAATCAAGCATTCATTCACATGTACTGTGGTGGTTTGACTTTTATTAAATGACAACTTGTGTGCCCTTCTACCTTTGACACATTAAATTCTGATTTTATAATGTGTTTTTATCTTTTTTTTAAGATTCAAAAATGTCTTTTAGCTATGCTTTTTGGCAGTAATTCTATTATAAACTAGTATTTTTTCTTATACACTTTTGGTAACTGTAGGTTTCTATAATTGCCAAAACACCATAATGCCTATATAATCTAATGGTTGAACTTAACCAGATATGTATTATTAAAGTTAGGTCCCTCTTCTGTAAAGGTTTGCCCAGGTTTGAGGATTATCTTATTCCTAGGTATCTTATTCTTACATGTTCTTCTCTCAACGGGCAGTCTAGGACTGAATATTAGGTACAGTACCTGCAGTGGCGTTCGGTGTCAATTAGCCTCGGGGACCTCGGGTAAGCGCTCGCGCATCATGGAAGGTATGCATCCCGCACGTCACTTGCGTAACCTCAATTAAAAACGGGATAGCTATTACCGAGAATGTCATTCTATTTAAATTATTGAATTTTAAATTAAATCTGGATAATTTCTTTGGTTACTCACATGCAATGCACATAAAAATCACTTTTCAGCACGTTCATCAAGTATCTAAAATAAGCATACCCAAAATGTTTTCTCATGGAAAACTTTCTAGCATAATAACTATAGGCTTGAACCATTCCCAAAGAAAAACATGTCTGCGTGAAATATGTAGTGATATCTATTCCATGTGTAGGAGATGTGCGTATTCGCTGATTTTTAACCCTTTCGCTGCTGTGAACGTACCTAGTACGATTGCACAGTAAGCTGCTGTGAACGTACCTAGTACGATTGCACAGTAGGCTGCTGTGAACGTACATACCTTTTCGTTCTCACTGTAGCGCTTTCACTTTTCCGCCGCATGTGACGAGTAGGTGAAAGTAGTAAGTCTCGTATGGAAATAGCGTCACAAAAATTGCGCTACCCATTTTATCTGTTATCTTATTTACCAAAATTGTGCTAATAGGTATTATCAAGTCGTTTTTAATGCGTTTCGTTCTTCGTCTGAAAGGGGTTGCATTCACGAGATGATGCCGTAAAGTTAGGTCATATATACGGATACGATTTAAAATCACAGTTCTTCAATACCCTTATACTGGGAATCTTCAACCTGACCTCCTCGAAATGAAAGCTCTTGAATGGCAAAAAGGTGCATTGTGTCGATTAATCTTCACATGATCACGTTCTAGGCCACTGTTTCCTTATGCTGCTCTACACTTGCGCGGAAATGGGAATGAAAACGTGCTTCTGTGCGGGTATTGCCGAAGTTGAGCAAACAATTGAATGTGCCCCTATGACCTTTAATGTTAAATTATGGCATTTGATATAATATTGAGTTTCTCATAAATAGGAGGCATGGCCAACAATAATTTCACGAGAGTAGAACTCCCAGTCAGCCAACGGGTTTTTATATGCAGGGAAACGCAAAAATGTCAACAATACTCTCTATTACACTCTTTGTCTTTGGACTTTAAACTTGGTGTTTCGAGTATTCCAAAATCGTAATTTAATTCACTGTTTTGTACCTATGTATAGATAACATTAAAATTTGTGTTATTATCTTTTAAAACTATGTGAAACTTTCAGACAGAAGACTACCTTTCCCTAAAAAAATGATTTAATCTTCTGTTGGGTTGTTGAAATGAAGTAGTTAGGTAGTGTGTGTATAAAAAAGCAAAGACAGTTTATTAATATGAACATATTTACAGTTAACGATACCTCTTATTAGTTATTTATAAAAACGATACATGATAAAAAAACACGTCTCCTGCCGACAATAATCCTTTTTTCCTCATTGCCTCTTTACAGTGTGATATGGGGCCTTCCTTTTTCTTTGCGCTTTAACTAAAAATATTTTTTATACTTAAGTAATAAACAATGTGTTCTAACGTAAGCTTAATATACTATGCCAGAAGTCAGCAAAAGATCCTATCCATTGATACCTTACTCAACGCTATAGGCTTTGTATTGAAAAAAAATGGATTTTGACGACAGAAATAATGAGCATGAAGGTTCGTAAGCGCTTAGTGTCGTAGTCTACCGCTCCGTTTTTCCCATGGTATGGCACACTAGCTGGCGGCGCTCGCGTCGCTGTCCTCTTCTACCTCCCGGCCGAGCCGCTGGCATTATCATTGAGTGCGAGAGATAGAGAGAGAGTGCTTAGGGGATCCGTCCGCCAGGGGGGCAACAACGGGGGGGGGCATTGCCCCCCCCCCCCCCCCCACCCAAGCTCGATTGTGGTGGGGCTAGCCCCCCTCCCCAGAAATCAGAGGTTGTGGCTTACATTTTAATGTGAGCCACAACGGCCACAACCTCTGATGAATACTGCCCGATCTACAAAATTATTGCTAGCAACTTCGCTCTGATTTTGAACGCTGCGCAAATTTGGTACTGTCTACAGCGAACTCTCGTTAGGACTTTCCTTGATAGCACATTTTCCTCGTTAGTATGTTCGTTTCCTCAGGTCCGCGTCACAGTGTATGTAAATAATACTGGTTACCACGTTTTGGTTACCTCATTAGCACGTTGAAAGGAGGACCAAACCAAATTAGTCCCAGGAAAATAATCGACATGTAAGTTGATTTGACGATGGATATCTCGCAAAAGTGTTAAATCTTACATTAAAATGATTGTTAAAGCTTACAAAAATATTTTAATAGGGACAATATGGTAAAAAAATGTTTATGAAGAATTAAAAGGGCATCCAAAAGCCCCGTATTTTATCGCGATGTTCGTTTGTTTTACAAGTGTCGTCTTGATATAAAGCCGTCTTAATATACAGTCCTGACACTCACTCATATGACGTCACGAGAGTAATCCGACGAGAACTTGTAGCGCGGAGAAATTCCTGATGTGTTTTGAATACGTTGACTCATTTAACGTGGTTACTCGTTGTGGTTCTAATTCCACTAATAATATTACATCGCTTACCTGTTATACACTCACCTCCCTCATCCATATTTAAATAAAACAACCTAAATATGATAATTATATATATATATGCGTTTACGGATTACAACTTTTCCTAGATTTTGTAACATTTTGCCGTTTTATTGCATCACTTTTATTTTTACATTAATTATTCACAAGAATTTTGCTCATTGTCCCAATGTTTTTCTCAGCATTGCAAGTGACACTGAAATACAAACCGATGCGACTCAAAAACATTCGGCACACAACGCTTTTCCCCATCTGAAAAACGCAAGAATACTTTTATTCCCCTATTATTATTTTAAAAGCACGCAATAGAGTAAATAATTTTATTTATCGACATGCAAAACTAACAATTTACTTAATTAGACCATAAAATTAGTTTTTGATTTACCCAAGTTTTGCTGTGTAAGCTTGTTCTGCTAAAATACGTATTGCAATAAATTAGGGATGGGTCGGTTCGGTTCTTCGGTTCTCAGTTCCACCGGTTCTTGAGCTCAGAACCGGAACCGAGGCCAAAAATAATCGGTACCGAAATAATTGGCGCGAAAACCAGTTTGAAACCTACTCACACTCCGAAAGTGGAGACTTCACATTAAAAACCTGGTGAAATAGTGTATTTAGATGCTTCAAAGTTGCAGATTTATTCTAATTCAATCGTTAGAATGACAATACACAAAAATATAATGAAGTATTCTTTTTCAAGCAGTATGTCTCTGAAAATGATTATTGAATACCTAATCTTACCATTGAGCAATGCAAAGTAAGTGGTAAATTAAGAACCGGAACCGAGAACCGAAGTTAAGAACCGAACCGGAACCGAAAAAAAGTGGAACCGACCCATCCCTACAATAAATATAACTTATTCATACACTTGCTTGGGTAGATAACTTTCTTGCCAGGGCTGCTTTTACCGACCCTTTTGCCAACTTCTTCATATAAAACTCTAGCGCTTCATTAAATTTTATCAGACTTATCGAAAAGTAGAGAAAGCGTGAAAAATGAAAATTGTCGTCAGTAAAAGTTATATCCCACATAGCAACGCATGTCTCAGAGACGTCTCATTGACGTCTCGTTACATCGCAGAGACGTCTCTGAGAGGTACCCGCGAGACCAATGCAGTGGTCTCATGCGTAGCTATCCGAAACGTCTTAGAGACGTCTCTGAGAGAAATCGAGATATTTCATATACTTCGCTTTAGTTATCTGATATTACCACCTTTTAAAATATCCTTCCATCATTTTGTTGCGCAATAGCTTTCTCAATGGTGCATTTAGCGACTATCAATATTACCATGCGAAATAATTACGAACAAATTGCAAGATTGTGCATGCAGTAAGACGCACGCTTTTTCAAGAAGACCACTTTTCGTAGATAAATTGGAAGCAGATGGGTAAAAGCTATGTGTTTACACAATTTTATATTGATATCGCATAAGATATTCGTACATCGTTTAATTCGACTGTCACTGGAAAAATGGCAAGAAGAGCCGTTATACACTAATTTTGATGAAGTTTTCGTCAGACTATAAATTAATTGGGCTTTGTTCTAAATCCGAAAAAAATTTTAGGTACCTATGTTTCCGTATTAAAAGCAAGTATTTCATACCCTCGTCAGGTGAGACGGTGTTGTACAAAGACAGCGATAAAATTAGCGCCATGGTTGAGTAACGCATCGGAAGTGAAGGCATTTCTTGGCATAGTAAAGCATATTGCCAAATTCTAGCCAGAAAGATCAACGGTGTTAGATCCTCTTTACAAATCGTTGAAGACAAACGCTTTAAAAGGTTTAAGTGTAATATGATGGATTGTGATGAATTTTTCAAGCGACTTATAAGTCGCTTGAACACACACATAGATTCACACACATAATATATTTATACACACCTATAGGTGTGTATAAATCTATTATAACCTATGGGTTAGCACCGCGTACGGAAGCGGTGTTTTCTGCTTCCGCTCCTGGTCAGCTTTAATACGATTATGACTACTTTCTTATTATTTGATTGCAAAATTATTCGGAACAACTCGCGGAGTTGTCACTCTCTTCTGCTTTATTGCACATTGTTTCTCAGCGATTGGCACGTTATTGAGGAAAATCTTATTTATTTCTCCTATAGTTGAAATAAGTTATGTGTATTTATAAAGAATATGCTTATTTATATCCACAAAATGGTTATTGGGGAAATGATTTAAGAGCCCAAAATACCCAATGTGAACCTTTTAGTGAAGTTAATTATCACAAGCGACTTAATGCTAGCTAGCAGCTGTATATTTATGGCCTCTCAACTTCTGCTCTCAAAAATAAAATCTCTCCCTTTAAAGCTTCCCTGGAGGGGGAAATATGCTGTAGGAGCTCCGAGGGAACGGAATAAGGCCGAAAAACCTTTGTAATCACCAGTGACTGACTGACTTCTACTCTCAATGAGGTAGCGATGTTCCGTATGAATTAGATCTTCAGGTCGTCTAAAGTAGAATGGTAGGCCGTTTAGGATTAGAGTGTTCGTAGTCGAAATTAAGTGACAAAGAAGATATCCCTCATTTCTTAACTTCAAACCTTCACATCATAATGAAAACGCTATTTTTTTCTATATTTGTGCTAGGTGCGCCCGTGCAAGGTATTATGGAGTGACATTTTTGTATTACCCAAATTCGTTTGACTAACTTTCCCTCTACAATATTTTCGCCTGGGTATCTCCAAGACGTCTAAAAAGAGAACGTACAGCTCATTGAGACATTTTGAGATCTCTGAAAGATGTCTCTGATATGTTTCGAGATGTATCTAAGGCATCTCACGAGATGTCTCAGAGACGTCTAACAAGAGGACATAGAGCTCTCTCTGAGACATATCGGGCAACTTTGGAGATGTCTCTGAGAGGTAACATGAGACATTTGAGACGTATCTGAGATGTACTTGTGCTATGTGGATATATTCAATTAAGTCGGAAACTTCATTTAGTTCTAAGCAAGTAGAACTGCATAACAATAACGCTACTGATGTTTTCTTAATTCAAAATGTTCTCGGCAGCCATTAAACCACGATTACAAAGTGGGTGACAATGGTGATAAGAAACTAAAAGAAATTCAGCTGACAAGCTAACCCCATGGTAAAGAATACTGAGAAAATATTACTGCGAACATTAAGAAAAATTAAGTTATACTTAATGACAACAGTTACGAGGAGACTGAAAGGAATTTAACTTGCAACCTAGTGCTGAAAAGGAAAAAGTTTATTCTAACATTCATTAAGTTAAGCACGCAATAGAATAAATTTAATTTTTCAACATGAGAAACTAATAATTTACTTCAATAGACCATAAAATTGTTTTTGATTTACCTATGTTTTGCAGTGTATTTTTCCTTTTCAAGCTTGTTCTGCTAAATACGTATTGTTATACAATATAACTTATTCATACACATGATTGAATAGATACATTTCTCGTCAGGGCAGCGTTCACTGGCCCTTTTGCAGGCTTCTTCATATAAAACTGTAGCTCTTCATTAAATTTTTATCATTTTTCCGAAAAGTAGAACAAGCGTTCGAGTAGTACTGCATATAATAACGCTACTGAGGTTTTCTTAATTGAAAATGTTCTCGGTGCCATTAACCCTTTGAGTGCCACACGACGATATATCGTCGTTTGCAGAATGTGCCAGAAGTGCCAACGACGATATATCGTCGTCTATGAGGAGACCTGTTAAAAAAATATTTTCTCAATCTTTAACTCTTGTGAATTGTACATAATACAAAAATGATCTTTTAATAACTACATGGAACAATAATTTTGATTGTTAATGGAAATGATCAACAGCTTTAGTAATTTAAACAACAGTATGTCGGATTGAATTTTCCGAGCGCCACATTTGGTTCTCACGAAACTGCTTCTGGTGCGACACTTTGGAAAATACATCGTTTGTTAGCCTAAAACCAATTGACTTTCTTCTAATATTTTGAACTTTGTATTTATGTCGGATATATTATGTTTGGTGTGTTCTTATTTGTTTATATGCTTAGAAACATTTTATTCTCTGCGAAGTACATCGCATTCTCGTTCGTTTTGAGAACGATTCATGGCATATCAAAAAGAGTTTAGGCTTCAAAACATCACTGCTATGTCGCTTCTGATGAGATAATTTGTTGCTGTTTCACTGCGATCAAGTCGTTGATTTTTAGCTACGAAAGGCAGACGAAAAGATACTACGTAACTGCTATCATGGTATCTCTCTCTGCTGGTGCGTTGAGTCAGCTGTGGTGCTGAGTCAGCAATGTGGCTCCGATTGTTAGCCTCGTTATCATAGTAGATGCGGCAGTAGTAATTGAAAGATGATGCTGTACATAAAAAATACCATGTGTGCATCTCTTGTTGTTGTTGTTTACATATTGAAATTTCACTAGTGGCTTTTTGAAAGTGAAATAAATCTTTTACCTAATAAGTGGCGTCAACTTCTAGAAATGAATTTTCACCTGGTGTAGACGATGACAGATTAGCTGAATACATAAATTCTCTAAGTAATGACGACTACTCTGTGGAAAAAGAAGACAGTGCCCATTTTCGTCAAGACACTAGTGAAGGGGAAGATGAAAGCGTTATAATCCTTCCTAAGAAGAGACCGGCAATTATCGAGTATAGCTATGATAGCGTCAGTTCTGATGAATGTGAAAGTGGAAGCCGTGATCATTCTGCAGAATTCATTGAGGTTCAGGACAATTGTGATTCACTCCCTCCTCCACATTTTGAATTCCTTGAAACTCCTGGTCCCAAACATCTTCCGCCACCAAAATCTTCTCTAATCCTGTACGTCAACCTCTTTTTACCAACGCAATCTGGACCATGGTACCTCAACCTCTCAAATAAAACTTTAGTGTGGGCAAGAAAAAGTGTTTTAGAAGTAAAGAGCTTCTTATTCTTGGGTATCGAGAAAAGAAATCACAAAAAAATCCAGTTTTATTACTTTCCACCAACTCGATAGCCAAAAGTAATTCAATCATTCGCAAGGGTCAAGAATTTGGAAAGGAAAGTCCACAAATCATTGAGCAGTACAATTAGTACAATGATACATGGGAGGCATTTATTCTTCGGGTATTATGTTATACGTGTATTTAGATGAGAGAAGATTATTTGATATACTGGAAGAAAATGGTCTGCGATGTAATTTCTAAAATGGTGCTAAATGCTTATATTACTTACAAATCAAACAATCCTGAAATAATTATCAAGAATGAAGTGTTTTTCATAAATAATAGATAGTACTGTGAGTGAATGGTTACTTAGATGGAATAATCCCAGTCAGTCAACTCCTAGGACAGTATCGCCAGGAATATATGGGATAAGGAATCTTTCAGGGTGGAGGGAAAAAGTGTGTGCTGTATGCAGTAGGAAAGGCCGTGGCCCTTTCCATAGATCTAGAACTGCATGAAATGTGAATAAGTTCTACATGGGCTTTGTGTGTCTCATCGTATTTATGAATAATATGAAAATTAGTTATTTGATTTGGAATAGGGTTTGTAATGTTGTCATAGTTTTATAAGAATGAGTATATATTTTCAAAACTTTTTAATGCAATTGTTATCATTTTGTAAGCAATAACAGACTTAAATTCTTGTTATTATTATTCAGATACCATGTTTCGTAACGTTTTCACATCCAAATATTCTCTTGTCTGCAAAAATATTCACATTATATACCTCCAATAATTTTGACAATTTCCCCTGAATTTTATGCAATTTGCATTGTGTTACTCAATCGAATATATATTGAAAATTCGTGCAAATTCCTTAGATATTATATGATCAATTCCTAGAAAAATAATAACCTTTTATATTTATCAATAGTTTATTTCTTTAAAGTTGATATTATTTCTCGATTTTTTGGTCAAAATTGAGAAATAAAATAATTCAAATCTGTAAATTCCAAATTAAACTAAAAGAATAGCGTGTCAAAGAGAAAATCAGCCGATTTTTTTTCATATTAATTTGAAAGAAAGTATTCACTTCCAAATGCAGAAAAAATCATGTAAAAATAGCAAGAAATAAACAAAAAATGATTTTTTGAATAAAGACCTACAACATCAGCAAAATACCCGTGGCACTTCTGGGAATACCCACCTAAAAATCGGTGGCAGTCAAAGGGTTAAACAACGAATACAAAGTGTGTGACAATGGTGATAAGTAGGGATGGGTCGGTTCCACTTTTTTTCGGTTCCGGTTCGGTTCTTAACTTCGGTTCTCGGTTCCGATTCTCGGTTCCGGTTCTTAATTTACCACTTACTTTGCATTGCTCAATGGTAAGATATGATAATAAATAATCATTTTCAGAGACATACTGCTTGGAAAAAAATACTTCATAATATTTTTGTGTTTATTTAATTATAATCCATTTTTACCCTTTATGTGAAAATATTTATAGAACTCAAGCACTTTTGGTTTTAAACTCGTTGCCCATCCATGGATGGAGCCAGTCGCCCGCCCAGCAGACGACGGGTGACCGCTTCTTCTCGGCCATTTCTCCGTTAAGGCCACATTCGTGACACTTCGGAAAAGTCCGAAAAAAAGAAAAAATGTCTTCGGGTTGTGCCTCTCTCTTTATCTCTCGCACACAGGCAGGTGACCCTCGCCCGTATTTTGCGACCGTGTGCAGGCCTCTACTAGTTACTGAAGTATTCCATCTCTTTGGAGACACGATTGGACTCTTCCCTCGAAAATTTATTTTATGCCTCTATTCCGCATGCTTTTTCAGGTTAGGAGTGGATTTACATGCACCCCTGGAAATCAGGGAATGACAAATATTACGCTTTGCGAAATTTTCATTTGCTGCATCAACCGTGAAGTTTTTCCACACTTCGGAAGACATTGCGAAGGATTCAACCGCGTGAGTAACTTAAGGCGTAATTTCACCAGCTATCGATATTTTAAAATATCGATAGGTATGATATATTATTGATAGGCATGCCGTATTTCGATAGCACTTCATTTAGCGACATGCGACTTAGGAATCATTCATCTGGGCCTGATATCTGGGATCTGGGCACATACGAAGTGCTAACAGTGCTGATTCGTATGCCATGGCTCTTGATGGTAACTTGGAACTACCTTGCGCGATTGATTTTTTCACCATTGGCTTACATCTCAGTTAGACCATCTGTGTGACATGCGTTGACATAAATTTACGTGTACCATTTCCGTCGTTTCAAAAGATTCTGCTTTCCTATTTCGTTTCGGAATCTTTCTGGGATCTCCAATGCCGTGATTATATTTAATGGCGATACGTTTGTTATGTATGATACGCGTAAGATAAACCGAGTGTGTACTTTCAACCATGGTTTTGTCATTACCAACATACTTCTCATAAACTTATATATTTAAATTCGTATGTTACTGCAAATACTTAGTGGCACTCTCCCATTGGAAGATAATACCAATATCAGCTTTTATATCCCACACGTGCATTTTTATTCACGTTTCATGGCACAAAATTTTTTTAAAGTTAAACATGACCAGTTAACCCAACGTTTTATTAATGATTGCTCATTTATAGTCGAGCAATCAAGAAAGCAGAATGGTCAACGGCAAACGGTTGATAGTTACTTGGCTGAACACGACCCTTGCATCAAGGGAAGAAGAAACTTGATAAAACAATTTAGTTGTAATAGACCGCATATTGCGGGTGCCTTTCATTTCCGGCTATCTTTGCGCTGTCAATTTTTCAAATAGTCGATTGTCGTCTGCTATTTACTGCGTGTCGAAGTAGACAGCGTTCTTTTGCATGAGCAAAGTTAATGCTATTCTACAAATGACGAATCATTTGCTGACTTAACGAAAGCAATGTCCACAGCATGAATGAAATCTTCTAAAACCCATACACTATATCATAATATAATTTACGAAAATGATATGAGGACTCGCACCTCCAAAGGAGGTGGACGTAACACATACATATCAATCAGTATATCCATATTACGGTGGTATTTCATCACTTACTAGAAATGGATGTAATAAAATAAATCATATGGTCTTTTAACGACTGAATTAGAATAATTCACGGCAACTTTGAAACATCTAAGTACACTATTTCACCAGGTTTAAATGTGAAGCCCCCGCTTTCAGAGTGTGAGCAGGTTTCAAACTGGTTTTCGCGCCAATTATTTCGGTACCGATTCTTTTTGGCCTCGGTTCCGGTTCTAAGCTCAAGAACCGGTGGAACCGAGAACCGAAGAACCGAACCGACCCATCCCTAGTGATAAGAAACTAAAAGAAATTCAGCTGTGAAGCTTACCCCAAGGTGAAGAATACTGAGAAAATACTATTGCGAACATTAATAAAACAAATTAAGTTATACTAAATGGCAACAGTTACGAGGAAAGTGAAAGGAATTTAACTTGCAACCTAGTACAACAAGGCAAAGAATGAAATAAGCATGTTACTTACCTGTCTAATTTGTTTTACCGCCGTGAACTTCAACGTCTTAGTATTCCAAAACCACAAAGAAGCATATAAAATAGTAATATTGTACAAAAATGCAAATACCAACGCTAATTACTACTACCAAACGTTCACACTCCCAACCATGAACGTACAAATGTAAACGGTAAAAGTCCTATAAACGAGCCGGTATACAATTGAGCAACACCTTTCGTTCAGATTTCTGTAGTGATGTAACAGAGATTTTTTGTCCCACGTAGCAGGCCTGTATATCGAAACGGCCTTGCTAGATATCAAAACTACGTGAGTACAAATACTTCCCGACATTAAATGTGAGATACTGCATAGCATTAGCCTTGGGAAGGTCTGAAGTGAAAAGAAAATTAATTGAAAAGCTCAACCTTCTTCGAAAAGTAGACAAAAACATACGTATGAAGCGTGTTGAAATAGCGACAAAAATTGAAATGCTGCCATCAATACTGAACTCGAGATCGTTCTACTCTACGCATACGTTGTTTTGCGTTTCCGGCTTCGCTCCGAACTCGTTTTCGAAAAATATAAAATTCAAATAAAGTATTGCGGCATGATCAAGTGTTATGACGTTAATGGATTATCATTAGAAATTTTAAATTGAAGACGAAGGTGTTTGCGTGCTCCTAATGTTGCATACTTACGGAAAAAACCCGGTTTCTTAAATTTGCTAGAATGCCTTAAACGAATACAATTAAATAATTTGAAACTCAAAGGACATCATGAAAAAAGTACAATTCATATTCTATCGAAATTCCCTTTCATTTGTACATTTCATATTACTATGACAACCACCAAAGAGTCGCTGACCTCTGCGACTCGAATATATTATGCAATTTTTCATCCTTCATTATTTTTCTCTGCTAAGAGATGCCAAAAAAGTAATTATTTAAAAAAGTCTGTTACGTGCATTAAACGAAAGACTGAATTATCTACACGCCAATAGGCTCTGTATGAATAACGCTTCTTCCGTTGTTGAGAGATAAAGCCTTCAACTTGAGTCTTTTCGCTTGGACTCTATTTACAAAACTTTCTCTTTGGTCATCGTCGTATTAATTATTGAGTTCACACCATCGTTAGGTATCGTATGTATTTTCTTGAGAGGCGTAACAATTGAAAATGAAATTTCAATAAATCAACAACAGCGATCGATCTACAGAATGAACTAAATTGAAGGATAGTATATATTGTCCCACCTGGAAGTTATGCAACCCCCATTATACTGTTTTATTCAATGAGTTGCCCCCCCCCCCCATGATTCGGGGTGTTGTTGCGCCCCTGCCGTCCGCTGAGATTACCCACGGCCTCGGCCGGCTGTAGACGACCGTGCCCACGGCGAAAACTTGCGGCAAACTGGATGACGCGACGCACTGCCATGTATTGAATGCGGCGTATAACGTCAGAATAATCTCTCTTTACGAGAAGTAACGAAGAAGATCATATGTATGTTTGAGTGAAGACGATATGTATATTTTTTCATCGCTGCCTGGGCAAGCGCAGCTTGCCTAGCTTACCCCCAATGCACGCCACTGAATACCTGTAAGCCTTATGTACTTGCCATGGTGAGCGGCTAACATACTGGGTTTTTACAGACTTCAAATCTCGGACATCAATGTTCATTACTACTGTCGGCGTCACAATCATGTGCCGCTGCACTTTGAAAATTTATATCTGGATATGTGTTAACGCTAATGCAATGTAATATACACCATTTTAACGGCAAATATGTAAAGTAGGTATGATTTGAATGAAGAGACACATTTTGTGACCTCTTATGAATTACTGATGAATATGTAATAGAGTATCGATCGGCAATTATCAACGATGTTTACGAACTTTTTTCTATTTCAAATCGTGACTGTAGTCATAGACTATGGTAGGAGGACATTTGCTGCATTATATACATCTGGTAGATGGGGCGTAGCAGGGTTACAGTACGTATACAGTATACGTGTATCATCTACCGTATACACATGTTATACACTATATATACATATATTTAACGTATACGGTAGCATGTGTGCTGTCTGGGTAGTGTGACTAGTTCGGCATATTACCAATGGTGAACAAGGCAACAGTTTCGCCGAAATTTCGCCATATAGGGTACCTATAGAAAACTCTATTCCCAAGCTTTTCAGTTTCATATAAATTTTTAGTCTGTTACAATTAGGAAAAAGGTTGGACCCATATGTATGTATTTGTGTGAGTTTGCCATTTTTTATGAAAATTTTGAATTTTGTTGTCTGTATCTCGAAAAATTTTCAAAATAAAAATTTGAAAATTGTCATTTTTACTTGTCATATGTGTCCTTCTTACCAAATTTCATCAAAATCAAAACTGGTGAGGTCAAAATTTTGAAGTTTAAACTTAGTTTTTAATTGATATCTGAGATGGAATTTCTCAATACTTTCTCAGTTGTGACTGTTTTTTAAATACATTTCTCATTAATACGGAGAAGATAAGTATATAGGTACGTACTATACGTTGATGAAAAGTAAGTACTGAGCAGGTATTGTTTTAGAGTTTTTGTTACCAAAATAGCTGTACACTGTGCCACAAATGATTATTCAAAAGTCTACTGAATAAAAACAGTATTTGGTATACACAGGTGATTCTCCCAGTTATGCATATTCTATTCACATTTGGCTACTACAAGAGACCCATACACTGAGTTTACTGTTGAGCACATCACCAAGCTATTCTGTCAAGCTGACCAAGCCAACTATTTCTCAAATGATGCAGCATTTGAGTAAGATAGCTTGAGTAAGCAGATGACAAATAGGCGAACTGTAAATCATACTTTACATTTTCCACAACTTTTTCGTTAGATCAACATACTTAGATAACATTTTCTTTTAAAGTTCATCTAAGTATGATTAAAACCAGCTTTACCTGGTGGAATACTTTCTGGGGCCCTTCTTGTCAGTGACCTTTACCGAGCACAAATTTGCAAATGAGATCAAGTTAGTATGGTGGCTAGAATACTGACTGCAATTCAGGGGGCCTAGGTTGGAATCCCTGATGTGATAGAGATTTACCATTGGCATAATCGGTAACTATGTTGAGTGGTGGTTGGTGAAAGAACTTCGGAATCATTACTCCAATCGTCGTTTGCTCAACCCTCCCAAGGTTGCCTCACAACTTCCTATCCATATCCAGTCACCAAACTATATATTATAAATAGCGTTTATGACCTTAACTTTCAGTCACTTCCCCCGAATAATGACTACTACAAGTTTCTGTCAAAGTGAGGTAACAAAAGTTGTCTTTGCGAGCAGAATGACCTTCAGTCAACCGCTGAAGGAAAAGAAATGGAGGACGCAGTTATTTAAAATGTCCTCTCTCTCTCTCATGTGTTACATATAATCCCTTTCTGTTGGGATATACTTATACCGCGTCTTATCGCTTTATTTCCTCTCAGATAATTTCTGTCAGTTTTTCTGGTGAATATTTTCCTTGTTAGTATTGGCTAATTGACATTTTGCATACTTATATAATGTAGCAGTTCCAAAAATTAGTGAAAAACTTACTGCGGAATCTCACGCACGCAGGGCAGCAATGGCCCAATGCGACTTTCTCTCGATAGATCGTCCCCTCGGGACACGTTGATTGATTTAGTCCTCCACTAATGCACTCGTTTTCACAGGCACAGTCAATGCAATTATCAGCTGCCCCTATTTCCGGCGTACAGGATAGACACGTGAAGATTGCTGCAGCCGACCAAAAGACTATCTTTGGGACCTTCGGGGATGTTACCGTAGAAAGTATTCCAATCGTCATTTCAGTGGCGAAAAGAGGCGATCTTTGCAAGATTGTTTTATCGAGCAGCTTGGTGGAGATTGCGATGAAAACTAAATCCTCCTCTTTTCCTTTCTTCTAACCTTGTTATGCTTGGTAAGTTTATTGAGGTGGGTTTCCTCCGAACCTGTCGCCTTACTTTAATCTGCGTTAGTCAGCGCTTATCTTGCTATCCATGTGTACTTTTACGCTATCTTAATCGCTTTCCTAATTCCGGAAGAGCATTCAAGCGGTGGATTATCGTAGCCGACTGCAACATTCCCATGCTGTCATCTTTAGATACACGTTTATCGAGAACCAATTGTGTCCAACTTTACGAAATGACAAAACAGCACTGCCTTTCACTGGCAATGCCTTCAGTTCGGAAATTCACTAATTTCGGCGCATTATTGTATTATGAAATAGATCAGAGATTTAAATGACGGCAGCCGTCCGGACGCCGGCCGGCCCTTCGATCTCATGCGTGGTCGCAATCCAGCGTCTTATGGTCGCATGGAGTGGTCAGTGTCGTCGCCTCTGGCTTGAAAATGGATTCTTGTGTCCAGCGGTAGTCGTTGTCGAACCTTTCCGATGATCCTATTGCTTTATAAAGTATATCGAGTCATTGATACCTGACGGAAGTACCGTATTCCTCCGAATATAGTCCCCCCACAATTTTTGAAGTTCAGTTTCGGATTTTTTTTTTGAAATTCAAAGCAGGACTTGCACATAATTTTCTCAGGTTAACAACTTGAGTACCTTGAGTAATAAACATTTCCATTGTTTCAGTTATCAATATGGAGAATCAAGTTCATATATTTACCAAAATACTCAATATTATTTCACCTATTTAAGTTGACTAGCTGTATTTAGAAAAAACTATACTTCCATAATTAGGTGGAATGGAGAAGTAAGATATGTAAAGAGAATTCGTGAGAAATCACGATTTAAAGTCTAATTGTAAGCACTGCCGTATAATGCGTTGGTAATCATGGTAACCAAATGTTTTTTCATATAAAATGCCGCCCTCTGTAGTTATCACGCGAGTTGGAGAACCGGCTTCGGACCTTATCCTATCCCCATCCCTTCCATACCTATCCTTATGCCTTTCCTCCCGGTCTGAAGCGCCTATTAGTGCGGAAACAGACTTGAAAACACCCATGATATTAGAGATTTCACGCGAGTACTCGCGTTTGTTGCAAGAAATCAAGGTTACTGATATCGCAGTCAAGGATTATTTTAAAAAGGAATGACGATATAATTAAAGGACACAAATTCCTAAATCTCTTATCTTCTTTATTGAGTTTTGCTTTACGTTGCGGGTAGTTTTTTTTAATAAAAGCTTCGTTATATCCACGTTTGTATACGTTATCACGTACTGGCTATTGTCCAAAAGTACATATTTGGAAACAGTATGACATTTAATCTTCACAGGAGTTCATGGGTCCATTTACCAAATATTTCGTACTTTTACTACCTTCTCCACTCGGGATGGTATTTGTTTGATTTTGATTATTTTATTTATATCTTGCATTATTTGTATTTGGGGCCAAATAATATTTCGAGATGCATTTCGTGGAGAAAAATAGACTGAATGTCTGCTATATAAGTTTTAACATATACTTTTCTTCCTCTTCTTCTCTCTTCAAAATTGATGGATTTCTGCTTACACATGATAGAATTTGGGATGGTAAATAGTACGTCAATCGCCCCCGTTTGCGCGTTGCATGAACACCCGTAATCGGCACGGGTTATTTCCGATATCCATTAACGCAAGTTAATAATGTTTGAACAACGATTTTCATTCGCCGATGAATGCGCGCAGGATTATGAATTTTGTATAGAGTTTTGTAGATTAAAGTTTTCGATTTCTAAGGAAAAATATTCAATCAAAAATTTATTATAGATAAGCTGTGACTAGGAACTTTGCAATTAATGGCGTAATTAATAATCCTAATTAGGAAATAAAAAAATTGAATTGTGAAACTTGTATGTTTTATGCGATATATCATCCGTAACGCCCTTTTTAGGATGCCTACCATCTGTTGCAAAATTTGTCACCCGCGAGTTTGAAGACCAATATCTCCAAGATGGCTAATGCAATTTTAAATTAAAGTATATCAAATTAAATACTGTTTATTTCTACGTTTACTGATGGTATTAAAATATTTTTACAATTTTTTAACTGAAGTACGTGTTTAAGAACGGATTTTTATTGAATTTTTTTGGGTACAGGATGGATCCATCGAATTTGGGGCATCGTAAGAACAACACAGATCGAGATATCAAACTTTCCTTTTCACATGTTGTAGCTAAGGGCTTTGTTAATAGTCATACGAAGTTTCATACTATTATTATTTCATACTATTATGTGTTCAATACTATTACGTTCATCTATATTTTTGTTATTGATGAATTTGTCAGACTGCGTTCTTTTCTGTCCCGCACGCTTTCCGTTCCGAAAATCACCGTTTGGACCTTTATCTTGCACTCGAGTTCATTAATATGATACCACATATGAAATCTCAATAGAAGTCGTTGGTTATTTGATATCGATTTATATTTATTTTTTGCTATAAAATCACGCTCAACTGCCCAGAGCATGCCTAAAAAAGAGAAGGTAGGGCGCGCGTGGAAAAAAAGCTTGCAGCAGAAGATTCCACTGTATCGCTGTGAATGAGTCATGAGGACTCGACAATAGCGGAAAAAAGTATCGTCTTTAATAATGCAAGTCAGTGTCAGTTTAAGAACTGACGGTATCTTTGGAAGCATACCATCACATTGCCTCCTCGCGCAAAGTTTTTGGAGACGGAGTTGAGGATAATTAAAAATGCAATTTGTTTCTTTCGTCGAGAAGCCGAGAAATGTGGGGACAAAAACTATCTCACTTATCGCTGATTTTATTTTGGTGAATACTGCAACTTATAAACTTTTATTCTAGCATAGGCAAGGATATTTTTCCTGTGCATACTAGAGAAATTTTCTCGCGTGATGTTTGGTGCGCGCGGTACCTACGGTTACTTACAACTTGGCAACCTCGAGAAGCTTATCTCTCCGTGCCATAAGTCCTGTCGTGTGAGGTTCGCTTTCCGAAATAAATAAATACATACACGTTGAAAGCATATCTAATTCTCTGGAATTGTTACGCCATTTTGCTCGTGCTAAGTTTTCAAAGACGAAGAATACCGTCAAAACGAAATATATTTCCGACTTCCGCAAGCTGAGATAGCGCTTTTTTTTAAATTTGTCATAACGTAATTGTTAACTGAGTAATCTATTTTAAACTTTCTCTAGTCTAAGATAAATATATGTTCCATATATTATGCGAAGAAAAGAGAAGTGGCTTTTCTTGTTTATCCTCAAGTAGGCGTCAAAGTTCAACTTGCTTCCCGGAACTTGAAAAAAATCCGGCCTTTTTAGCTCTTTCGTTCGAAAAATTAATTAATATAACCAACTTCAAAATATAATTTTGACATTAATAAACGTATAAATAAACAAGCTTTAGTTCGATATACTTTATTTTAAAATCGAAGTAGCCATTTTTGAGATATTGGCCTTCAAACTTGGGGGATGGAATTTTACAACGGACATTAGGTGCCTTGAGCTCGAATATAGTCCCCCCCCCAGACTTTTTCCGCGAAGATTTCGGTCAAAAAGGGGGGTCTCTATTCGGAAAAATACGGTAGTCGGTCCCGGCCCGGAGAAAACGATGCGAGGGGCAGAGAGGAAATATTCCCTCTTCTTTTCCGATCCGTGTATAAGACAACTCTGTCGGAATGGAGGTGAGTGAACTTTGTTGCTGACGAGATGAAAAGTTGGGTTTATCAACCCCAAAGGGCGTCGAAGGCCAATCCATTGGATATTGAATGCGGAATTGGAGGTCTCCGCGAGCTGACTCGACATATTCCGTGATATGTGAATTGGTGGACACATCCCCTCCGTCTATGCCGATGAGAGAATGTGTCAGTTAGCGACGACCATTTTTCCACAGGGCATCAATCATACCACAGCATAGTAATACCACCACAGCTCTGTGAATAATTGAAACATGCGAGTTCAATGCCAAAGTTTTAGTTTCATGAAAGGCGCTAAGAGTTAGAGATAGTTGGAACATATCTTTCTGTGGAAACGTGGTATGATTTAATACATAGTTAGAAAAAGACCCTCCAGTAGATGGCCAGAAAAATCTATTTAGGTTTCAGAACAGCTATTTTTTATTGATTGGACATAAAGAAATTATTATTTATGGTACATTATTTTTTTCTATTTCTCTACCAAGTGTCATAGTTGAGCGAATTACTCCCTGATATGCACATAAGACAGCTTTCCGTTGCACTTCTCAATAGTTCAACCTCTTCAAGTTTGCTTAACACTCAAGCTTAAGAGTATACATACACACATTTAATTTCAATTTTCGTGCAAGCATGCCAAATACCAAGCTAAACCTATTCAGATATTTTTGCTGTATTATGTATACCAGTCACCTAGATGCCAATATGAAAAGAACAAGATATATAATCTTAACTATGTGACAAAATAGAATACTTAGTGGGTAGTAATTGGTGGAGGTTGGCAACTGTGATTTCTCATTATGGTATGCCATTGAAGTTTCGTAGAGGTGAATGTCAACTTCCGTAACCTGAGTTGTGGGCATTACCTTAAAGAAAAAATAAGTAGTTAGTAAATATAAATTCAATTTACTAATGTACTTGTGTACGAGTTTTGTACCATTCTCCCTAGTACTCCAATTCTTATTATTTTTGACTGACCTTATTTATGGGCTAATTTTGTAATCTTTCAGGGACATGATATCATTTTTAGCATTTTTTATCTATATATAGTATTTAGTCTATTTTTAGCATGGCTTGCTTATTGATGTAGAAAACCACCCAGATTATTTTTATTTTTGTGATAATATGGCCATGGTTTCTCCAGCAAAAGCAGGAATCCAGCAGCATAATTGGTATTCTGAGTGAAGGTGAGGAAAAGGATGGATAGATAAATGGAAAGAGTTGGAATTTGGGGTACATAATGAAGACAGTTGAAATAAAAAAATATGAGAAGATCACGAGCATTTAGTAAATGATGAAAATATGATAAATGGAAAGAGTTGGAATTTGGGGTACATAATGAAGACAGTTGAAATAAAAAAATATGAGAAGATCACGAGCATTTAGTAAATGATGAAAATATGATAAATGGAAAGAGTTGGAATTTGGGGTACATAATGAAGACAGTTGAAATAAAAAAATATGAGAAGATCACGAGCATTTAGTAAATTATGAAAATATTAGGAGGGTAGACTGGAGGAGATGGTGGGGGCTATGCCATTTCAAATTAACGAATGGGCATTGCTTCACCCTCTCAGATTTCAATGAAAATTGGTGAGTGGCTGTTGCCAACCTTCATGAGGTCAAATCAGTTCACTTTGCAGAAAATATTTCCCCCATAAATATCGGCACACATGTATGGACAAAATATAAAGAACTTATAAAAAGGAAATTTGCCAAACACCTCATCGAAGAAGACCACACCAGTGACTTCATCCCCAAAGTGCTCCACACCCAGTGCAAAGGCCACAAGTTGAACTTCCTCGAACAGTTGGAGATAGCGTCTGCTACCAGAAATAATGTATATCTGTTAAATGAATATATGTTCCCTTCCAACTCTCCCTTCCTGACTTTACCTTTTCTCTCCTCCCGAACTTGACCCATCTCCTTAACCCTCCCCCCTCATCTGGCCAAGTCACAACTAGTT
Source organism: Platycnemis pennipes (assembly GCA_933228895.1). NCBI lineage: Eukaryota > Metazoa > Arthropoda > Insecta > Odonata > Platycnemididae > Platycnemis > Platycnemis pennipes. The sequence continues at coordinate 96,798,106 of OW121848.1, read as the reverse complement.
ACTGCTCCCCCCCCCCCCCCCCCATTTCCCATTGTTGCCCCAACCCATGGATCACGTAACACCTTGTGGGTATATAATGAGCTCGTGGACTCTCCGCGCTTACCTTGATAATGATTGTCAAACAATCGAAACCTAGATCAGTGGTAAATAAATTTGTGGAATCTTACCAAGTGATCATTCTATTTACTATAAAGAACTTCTTTGTTCACCCTTTTGTGAGCTCCATTAAGTGTGCTTTACTTGGGGCATGCACATAAAAGAAGTTGCTTGAGAGCTTAAAGTATAACTTAAAGTATACTTTATGCATGTTAACTTTAAAGCAGATACATTGCAAGAATAAGTGTTTTTTGCAGCTCTAAATGTAACTTAAAAATTCATTTGTGACTTCCCTAACTATCTCAACCTCCTGGCAACTCTACTTCCATATATCAATTTCTGTGTCTACTACAAAGTTTCAGTGTCCTTATGAATGCGTTGTGTTAGTTTTAAGGAGATTAAAAAGTTAAAAAAATAGTATTTTTGGAAGTCATACATTTCTTTAGGCCCATTGCCTGTGGAAATTGTCTACTGATTTTGAGAGCAAGTCCCTTCCCCATATCTTCCAAACTCACGGAAAAAAATCATTATTATTTTTGTGATTGAAAGAGTAACTTAATGACTTGCTAAATCAATGTGCCGCTGAGTTTTAAATCCGGCCCCACAGGCATTTAAACAGCTCTGAAAAACAATTTCTTGTTAAAAATTTCTCATTTTCAAGGGATATTTTCTCAGTGAAAATAACTCAAATTCTGATTATTTTATTTTATTCATGCCCTATGCATGTCTGAGTGTTGCCAAAAGAAAAATTTGTCCATTTCTTTGTGTCTTTTTGGTATATTTTTATCCTAAACTTGTTAAGAAAATGGATTTTGTAAGTTATGTTTTCTGCCATAAAATATCACTTACAATTAGTCTTGTAAAATGTCCATTTCAGAGTTAACATGCATGAAGTATACTCTTTAAGCTTTCCATCAAAACATGTCTGCACCAAGTTAAGCCACCCTGCTGGAGCTTGCAAAATGGGTGTACAGAGAAGTTTCTTTAGGCATTCCCATGATCTATGTCTGCCTACATCTCCATAAAAATATTTTTCCTGAAATATCAGTGAACAGATTTTGTCTCAAGAATGTCGGTTTCATCCATGCACCAATTTTTCTTGGAATCTGAGATGGTGAAGCTACTTAAGAAAATTTATAGATTTATATTGGTATGACTCAGTGGGTAAGAAGTCCAGTTGTCTCTTTCGGTAGCTGCTGCGGCACAATTATTTCCCTGATGACGTGCCCTGCAACGGGTATGAAAGCTTGGAGAACAACAATGCCTGTGCCCCCACAGCTACCGAAAGAGACAACTGGACATCATCCACGCTGCGAAAACCTACGATCAGTGGGTAAGAACATGAATATTGAGTCAGATAGGAGAACATATAAAAAAAAACAATAAATTTTGTGAACTAATAAGGCTTAGAAGCTGTGGCGGAACACAATGTGACAAAATTGGAAATATACTGGGAAATGGATAAATGTGTGCCTTATATGTAGAGGTGAAATATGATTTCCAGCAGCAAAATATAAATAGAATCTCAGCTAATAAGAAAAGGTCTGGAAGCTGGAAGTGAATGGTATCCACACCAGGAGGAGCAAATGTGAGGGAAAATCAAGACAAGTTCCGAGGTGATAAACAGTTTGGATAAATGAAGGGAAGGATAACTCATGTTACCTTTGAATTGAGGACAATGATGTAAAGGAATCTAGAGTACTTGTAATCAGTGTGATTTTTCTTGTTCTGTCATCTTAAGGAAGGCATTTGGCAATTGGGTTGTAAAAGGTCAATGGATATATTTTTTACATTGGGATCAAATTGAAGGGATTGTGTGGGATTTGAGTATAATTCAGAGAGTGCAGTAGATGATAGCCAATGGAAAGTCGGGCTCAGAAGCAATGTCTTGTATGATTTTTTTATAAACAGTTCATATGAAGTAATATTTTCAAAGGTTGATATTTTAATAATTTTTGCAAATAGCATGTTGTAACTTGATTCTTGCTATGTATTTGTGAGTATATTCTTATACCCATGACTATAATCTTATACATGTGTAAGGTCCTCAGGCAAAAAATGATTTTTATTATAGTTTATTATAGTCTCTTGGAATGGGACAGAAAAAAATTGATGGCTTTTGAATTATGGCTTTGGAATGGGGTGAAGAAAGTGTAATAGATGTTAAAAAAATGAAAGAGAGAGTTTTTGGGATGATGGGAGAAGAAAGAAATTGCTAGAGGAAATTAGGAGGAGGCTGAGCAGGTGGATGGATCAAGTCATTTAGGGTTGATGAAATTTTGAAGGTGAAGATATAGAAGGAAGAATACTTTGAAAGTGTGGGGTAGGGATGAGGGGAATGGACAGAAGCAGTAGAAAGAAAGTTATGATGATCTGAAGAGTGAAATGGAGTAGGAATTGGAGAATTCAAGAATAGTGGGGAATAAGAAGTAAAGAAGAGTAGGATACTCAATCAAACCCTTCCCTAACTGGCAGAATATCTAGTAATAATGCTGAATGATGATCAAGTAATGTGGATATTGAATTGAATCCCATGAATGTCAAATAAAGATTAATATCCACATAGCTGTAACCATAAGGGGGCAAAGGAATAAAAGAGGGGGAGAGGGGAAGGAAGAAGTATGTACAAAGTATGTGAGCTCTCATTCACACATACAAAATCAAGCATATGGAGAAACTTAAGTGGCAGTAAATGACACATTTGAACACTCACTCACATGTTACAAACAACCGTCACACTCAAAATTAAGGGAATCAAGGAAAAAATAAAACGAACAGTGACTCGCCCAATCTCTCACTCTCTCAGGTTTGTATACAAAATACAGTCACCTTCGTGAGTTCAATCACACACACAAGCAAGGTTTACGAGGATTTCTCGAACGCCAGTGACTTTAGTTTCTCTGTATGTTTGATTTTGTATGTGTGATTGAGAGCTCCCTTAATTTGTATATACTCCTTCCTTCCCCCTCTCCACCCTTTTTTATTCCTTTGCCCCCTTCTGGTTATGGCTTTGTGGATATTAATCTTAATTTGTTATTTATTACAGCCGTAGATACCTTCTTTTCATTGTCCCATGAATGTCCTTTAACTTGAATGCATAAATCTGTTTTAGGCTTTTACAGTAGCTCTTTTAGTATGACTTTGGGCCTTAACTCATCATTATTTATTACCTTTAATTGGAACTTATTTTATTCAGTCTGGGTCTCCTTCATTTAAGTGTGTGGGGTCTCTCATGAATTTCAAATGAATCAAGTTTGTCATTAATGAGCATGTTAGTTGCGTATTGATTCATAATTTGATATGAGTATGCTAGCCTATTGTCATAAAATCCATTATTCCTCCTAATGCATTTGCGATCTGAGTAATTCACTTTAATGATTCCCCCGAAAGAGTTAATTTAAAACTATTCTTACCATTTTGGGCAATCATTATTTGTGATTTTTCCAACAATAGTTGTTGGGAATCCATCTCTGTCAACACAAAATGTGTTATCACCACCATCAGATTGTAATTGCAAGTAGTTTCCATTACTGTCACATTCCAGGAAAAAATCTAATCCATATTCCTTAAAATATTCTTGGTCTCTTGCACAGTCTGAAAATATAGCAGCCTATTATCCCAGTTTCTAGTGATAAATGGATCTAAGAAATTGAAATCATTAGAATGGTAAACTTACTGCAATCCATATTTTTTATGTCATGTAGACTGCCGTGCCAACCACCCATTATTGTATTGTCTGTGCGTGTGCAATGAACTCTGGAAATAAAAGATATACCTATGGTTAAAATAAATTTTCAAATCTTTGAAATAATAATAATAATATATTTTATTTCACTCACAAAAACATACAATATTATTAAAAGTTTTTTGGGTGAAATTAGGCACCCCTAAGGAAACCTGTATTGGGGTTGCCATCAATTTATTACGCTGTGTTCAGCAGCAGTCTTTTTTACAACATAGAAAAAATATATATATTAGAATATATAGTGGGAAGAGGACAGCCAGCAGCCAACAGCAGTCAACCTCTTCTGTTGAAAAAGGCAGCATGTAAACGTCCAAATTGTTGTGAGTGTCTCCTTTTCATGTTTCTATGTTTCCGTTTATATGTATGTGTGTCCAATTGAAAAGCATCTTTAGGGTTGATGGTCTATGATATGTTATGAAGGGGGGTTTGGAAAAATGGCTTTTGGTAATGTTGCTATTACCAAGAATGAAACAAGTAACAATTTTAGGAATAGTTATATTATATCAATTGCCTGTTACATAGTGATATCAATGGTGGTAGGTACTTTAACATAAAGAATATTGTCTATATCTCTTTGCTTAAATTACCATTTTCTTAGATGGATAAGAAATCTGGCTTCACTTCGTAGAGAAGATATTTCTCTAAGCAAGTTATTAAATAATTTACGTGAAATATAGGGATATGAATGTTTATATGCTTCAACAATGGGCCTTGGAACTCTAATATTGGTGTTATTTCTTAGCCTTCTTTTATGTAGGCATGGTTTATTATTTGACCTCCCCTATTATACTCTAGTACCTTGTAAAAAATAGATGCCTGAGAGGTAAAATATTTAAATTTATATATAATGGAAAGGAGGTATCCATACTCGCTGTTCAAAGAATGATACGTATAATTTTATTTTGGATTACAAGTAAAGGTTGAATATTTGTACGAAATGTTCCACCCAACAAGTAACACCATATTGTAGTCTCAAGTTAAAAAAAGAAAAATAAACATCTCATAACAGATAAAGGGCACTTAAACCTTAACAAATATATTTTTCTTAGCACCAGAATTAATTCAGATTTGAGTTTGATGATATGCTGTTTCCAGTTAAAATTTTTGTCTATTATCAATCCCAAACATTTAATGTGGTCAACATGTTCTATTTTCATACAATTGTCACAGATGTTTCCATTTACAAATATACAATGAGAACATCTGTAAAAAAATGTTTATATCTGGAATTGGTACATTCTTTAAAGTGAATACAATATGTTTAGTTTTCGTACTTAGGGACATTTTATTAGCCAGAAACCAATATTTAAGTCCGTCGAGATCCCTTTGCACTTTTTGTGAAAGGTCAGTAATACTATATGTTGAATACCTTCTTATTTATTTATTCAGCAAATGAAGTCAGTTCTCCATGGAGCAATACAGAACAAAAGTTATTTACATAAAATAAAAATAATAATGGCCCCAGAACAGAGCCCTGAGGTGTACTCCACAAATAAGAGGTACCTTGGTACTAGAACAATCATTAACTTTTACACATTGGGTCCTCCCACTCAAATAACCCTTACACCTTTTAAGAACACCTCTGAACAATGAGATCAATCATACCACACCCGGGATCTTTGAATTAACATTATATTTTTGGTTATTTTGATCATTATTTTGCAATTTTTTATGAGTATTAGTGGATTGGATTTTAGGCAAAACATTGCAATGCTAATAATTTTTAATTTGGCTTGTACCAAAAGTATTTCAGTTCAGCGTTGGATTTCTTTGTAGTCAGAAAAAGGTTTATGTGCAGAATCTCCTCAATATATGTATTACGTTATTATTGCAAGATTGTTTTATTTTGCTTATACACATGGTTGGTGATAAAAGAAATGGTTGGCGAGTTTACGTTATGGAAGTTATTCATTATAAAAGATAAAACTTTGTTCTTTTCCACAAATATATTTAAAACAAACCAACCGGTTTCGGCCTTCTCAGGTCATTCTCAAGATTACAGTGTACTCTTCTACTGTACTCTACTGTACTCTCAGTGTACTCAAGATTACACTGTAATCTTGAGAATGGCCTGAGAAGGCCGAAACCGGTTGGTTTGTTTTAAATATATTTGTGGAAAAGAACAAAGTTTTATCTTTTATAATGGTTGGTGATTTTAAATTTTAGTACTTAATTTCTCTAGTATGATATTACCAGTATAATGTCTTTACTTACTCGCCCTGTAAAACCTGAATTGGTCCATAGCTTCCATCAAGGTCACATCTGGATGAGGTCATTGTTAAGATGTTTCCATGCCTTTCTGCTAAGTCTTTTATGTGATTCACACTGATTTCTATACTTTCACACTCCCTCAAATAAATTGTTTTATCTGGCTCTGGGACATCTAGAAGTAAATAATACTCTTTAATTCATGGATAATTTCCTTTCTAGTGGGAACATTTAGTTTATTTTTGCATCAATATGTACCTGCATGAATTTTCATTGTAGGTTATAAAAGATAATGTTGAATGTCTCAGAAAACATATTATTCAAAAGGCAGTGGAATCAATAACATTTATATTTTCACATCAATTGTCATTTACAATGTAAAATATGTCGACAAGAAAAAAATATTTTGGTTAGTCTTGTGATTTGTGCTATCCTCAGATAATCAATAGTATTGTTCACATGTCCATGAATCTCTACTGCTATTTTGGTTACTATACTATCAGTCAATAAAAATGTAATTGAATATAACTTTTCCACTGTCCTTTGCAACATTAGTAATCCAATTTAATTGAAGACACTATTATTTGTAAGAAAGTTCATTTCTAACTTCACTTGTAGCATTTTAATATATGTTTCTTAACTAATGTTTTTTAACTTGTAATAACTGTAGATAAACTGCACCAATACCAATGCCACTAATTTTTAGAAACTAATTTTTATGCATATTTATATTGCTTCATAAATATGGAAAGATTAATTTGAAGTTATTGAGGAAGACAGAATTAGGATGTTGCTTATGATGATAATTGGGTATAAAAATAACTGTCAACTCTATTTTGATCCCCCAAGGATAAAATATTTTTTAACTCTACCTGGTTTTTATTTTAATCAATTTATTGTGTTGTGTTAATAAAAAACTCAAGTCAAACTGCACCTATAAGCACTTGTATTCCCCTCAATGCTTAATTTATGGATGCCCACATTAGTATGCAAAAGATGTAGAACTTTACTTACAACAAGGGAGAATTTTCATCATTGTTTCTGGAACTACCTCTACAATTGGAGCTCCAGTTTTGAAGTCAGCACACCAGCAGAGATGGTCATCACATTGCAGTTGCTCATAATTTCCATCCAAAGAGCAGTGCAATGATATATCTGTCCTTTTTAATGTTTCTTTAATCAAAGCTGATTCTCTGCTGCATGCTAAAATTCCAATAACAATGTATTATGAATTCATTTTTGCATTTCAAAAAGTCTTGCTAATACAATTATTCCATTTTAAGGCTTCCTCATAATATATTTACTATATTTTATTAAAATACTTAATGATATGTTTATTACTTACATTGTAGGATATTCTGTTAATATTTTATTGGTCTCTGTCATATATAAGTTCCCATTATCTCAACAATCAAAGAATGAATAATTGGATAATAATAAGTATAATTTGATTCAGGGTGTGAGAGAAATTTCACTGAACTAATATATGAGAAAAATGAGAAAAGAAAATGAATGAGTACTTCTGGGAGAGCATCTGTTTTGGAATTACTTAAAAAAGACTCACTCTTTGCTCTCAGGGATTTCAGGTTTTATCAGTGCTGAGTAAAGTTAGTGTTTCCGGCCCTAAATATAATTGTAATAGGGGCATTCCATTAAAATTAACAAGTAGGCCTTGCTTCACCATCAATGATTTAGATGAAATTGGTGTTTAAATGGTGCCAACCTTTACGAGCCAAAATCCCTTCCCTGATTAAGTGGGTTAATTTTTCCCTTGAGATACAGGCAAACATGCATTGCAGAACCCATAGAGTATTTTTCACCAATTTTCTACAAAGCTCCAGCAGGCTGGTTTTACTTGGTGCTGACACGTGAAAAGGAGTCATTGGGAATGTTAAGGAGTGTACTTGTCACTAGATTATTTTAAAATGGACTTTTTGAAAATATGTGATTTTTTACAGTTGCAAAAGTAACTTCCAAAAATCCTTTTTTTTTTAGTTAGAGGATAGAAATTGATATATGGATGTTAAGTTACCTGGAGGTTGAGTTCATTTCTGAGCTCATCAATTGGAGTATATCTGTATTATCCTCCAAATATTGTTGCACCTGTCATAATTACCTTCCTTTTAAAGGTATGAAGTGATTTAACAAATTATAAAGAGGTAAAAAGTTAATAGTTAATGTGAGTTATTCATGATCTTCACTGAGTCAAGTTCTTAACTTCTGCTGATGTTTCATTGTATAACTTGGACATCAAAATGTTGGCAGTTATGGAGAACCTGACAGGGGTGAGACCCCAAGTAACCTCATTTGCTTGGAAAGCATTACAAATTTATTCACCCAGCTGCAAACTTAATCTTATGTCTATTCCTAACTTCACAGTCGATAAATAGCAATAATTGTGATTGTCAGCTCATTAAAAGTAATACAAAGCATTGATGCTGGCTTCAAGCCATTTTGTGATATACTTTTAAGTCCATATGGACTTAATTAAGGACAAATTAATTGGACGTATGATAATTAAGGACGAATGATAAAGGACAAATTAATGACGCCCTTAAAGACAAGATATCTTGTCTTTAAGGGCGTCATTTTCCTACTAAATCAGGGAACAGATTTCAGGACATGAATGTTGGCATTCAGCAATTTATGTTGATATCTGAGATGTTGAAGCAAAGTTTCTTCTGAAAAATTTGTTGATTTAAAAGAAATTCCCAAGACCTATTGAAAAGTTTGATTTTTAAACGTTTAATTAAAAATTAGCAATTAATAATTTAATTGAATAATTAAAATTCATTACTTGCCGCATGTCATATTTTCTGCATCTTTCCACCATGATGAACCAAATAAGCGGGATCCATCTTTGTTATAGCAGAAAGACCTGTCAAAATATTCCCATAGATTAAAGCAGCTCCATTTATAACATAATGAATACAAATCATAATTTTAATTTTCTGCCATTTTAGTAAAAGCTTCAGTTATGTAGAGCTTCAATTAGGTATTTTGCCATCCTATCATTTTTTTAATGGTGACTTGGTTTCTTTATTTCATATTTAAATATTATTTTAAGCGAAACGTACTCCTCAAAACAGAGATGATGTGTGCATGCAGTAAAATTCTCATGACTGTGTGGTGTTTCAGCAAGAGAAAGTGCATCAGAATGTCCAAAGGTACCCAAGCAGCACCATGATATTGACCCAATATCATTTTTACACTGTCACATATCACTTATTGGTCAATAACTTATTGGCTACCAATATTAGCAAATGTCAAAATTGATAACATTTGCCATTATAAAAATGACATTTGCTGACGATATTGGGCCGATATAAATTCGATGATAAAAAGGCATCTTTCACCACTATACAGTGGCATAAAAATGATATTGGGCCGACGTGTGTTTGATATTACCATGGACTGACATTTCATTAACATGATATTGGGATGATTTTATAAGTAAGGTAGTTAAACTGGACAAACATGTTAAAAATATTTATAATCAGAAATGGTTGTACAATAAAACTGTGATGGAAAAAGAAATGGCAAGAGATAGTTTCAATCTAAGAATGTTGACATTGAGAACCCTGTACTTTACCTCTGACCCAACTCTCCTCGTTAAGAAATGGGTAATTTTAAGGATTTATGATCGTAATGAGATGCCTACTTTACTCCTGACCCAACTTCCCTTTGTGAAAGATGTGTAACTTTAGGCGTTATCATTGTGATAAAATATTCCAACTCGTTTTCTGTTGAAGTTATTGGAGTTATAACCCAATATGAGGGGTTCACATTAATTGCCGTTCAAAAAAATTCACTTGGACCGGGAATCGAACCATGGACCTTTGGCTTTCCGGGCCACTGCACAGACCACTACTATGTTTGACTATGTAGCACTATGTTTGACTATGAAACTAAGTTTCCTATTAATATTCTAGTAACCTCAGGTAGCACTTCCATAACTTCAAGCATTGACTTATTTGGCAGAAAGGGTCCATAGGTGCTGTAATCGATACACTTTCAACTATGATTCCAGCTTCCCTGGAAAGTGAGGTTATAACCTCATCAGAACCTGCGGTTGTTTTTGTATGTAATGGGTCTTCCATAACAAAAGATGGTGTAATACTATCGGCATCGGACATTGTGTGTTCAAGCATTCTGTTTTCTTCACAAATTTTGCTAGAGGCATTCAGCGGAATATGCTTCCTATTGCAAATAATTCAAAACATAATGCATTTTAAATGAAAACGTAACAAATACCAAAATTAAGTATGAAAGTCAGTGAATAGAAAACTAGTTCTTTGAAGTACACGAACCTTTCTTTCATCAATTTCAGCAACTTTTGTCCATGGTTCCGCTTCCTCTAAGCGGTGAGTTTCAGTTTTAAATTAGGATTACGTTTTCGATCACGATAGGAACCTGGCATATTTGCTACCTAATAAATTGATAAATCAGCCGAAACTCAATTAAACTCACAGCAAGCACTTCATGGAGATAAAATGTCGATGAGACCATAACTCCCTGTGTCCTAGGACAAGTTGTTACGAAAACAAATTTTCAACCATCCCTGCTCTTCTCCCTATCTCCACTCTACCCCTTCATCCCCCTTCCCCCACTCTTCCCCTCCAACCCTCCTGGGATTTGGGTCCGCGATCCACTCGTGTCCTCTGCGGCTCACAGCAATTGTTGCCTGTATGACGTTGCCGTGTCTCCATCGCGTAGTACAGGCAGCGCTGACCGATTATATGTGAGAAACGGCTGAACTCTTGGCCTCTGATCCGAGCGTTTCATCGTCGAAAATCACACAGTTTGCATATCTAATTGACACAAATACAGTTTACCTCTCAAACATGACTGTTACTTATCATTCTGTTAGAAGAAGGATTGATGCTTAGTTCTCTGTTTACAATTTTTCAGTACAATTCTTGGTTTTTGTAAAAATATCTTTTATATTTTGACAACTTCCCAGAGGTTTATTCATACACTGAGATAAATGTTCACATTTGAAAAACAGGCATCTCTTTACAAGGGTCTATATGTTATACTCTGGAATTTTCAAGGGAATAACAGAAGTCTTTAATGATTACTTGGGTAACAAAGTCATGACAGAATGTGGCCGGTCGGGTGGGAGTGATGCGTCCCCTTAAGTGTAATACATAGATACATGCATATAATATTCAGTATAATAGTGAACTGTGGATGCTACTGAAAATCTGATATTTCAAGTTTTCTTCCAACTGGTATAGTATAAATTCAGGTTAATGACACAAGATATCCAAAACTTTTCTCTCTGTTATGATGTACATACCTCTACATATTTTTGGAATGCCTGATTCTTTCATCTTTTCGTTTTAAATCTGTTCTATGATATCAAAAGATAAACCCAAATCCATCCCCTGCCACACACCCTCGCGGTGGCTTGCAGGGTATCGTGTAGATGTAGATGAGATCCATCATGCTTTTATTCAATTCTCAATTTTTTCAGAGAACCTTAAGTTGCACAAACTTTAAACTTGATAAATGATTAAAAGTGTAAACCCACACAGTTTAGCTACTTTTTATTCACCAGGTGTAGTCCTGAGTTTGACTCTCTGTACTTTTACTTTTTCCATAAGAATACGTAATAAAATTGGTTTTTCAGCATGCAGCATTTTCAAAAATTGAGTTATTATTTATTGACCTACAAACACCAGCCGTGAACCATATGAAAAGGAATACCATAGAGAATCCAAATTTAATCATAAAATATATTTTTCTGTTTCAAATCACTAAAAATTTTATAAAATGTATGACATTTGGTAACATTTTCTAGTTTTGGAAAACCTTCATTTTGAAGATCAAAGGCAATGTTAAAATTCACTCATAAGAATGCATTAGAAAGATGGACCTACAAGAAAGGACAGGAAAAAGGTGTTGACATAGTGTCAGATGAAAAAATTGCCATGCTTTGGTAAATTAATGGGTTAGTATGTTAGTGGGTTAGATCATCTTGAAGGACAGGGGGACAGAGCTACCCCTCATCTAATTATAAATAACATGGATCCGTAGAAGGGAGCTGACTCGTACTGCTGACTGAGCTGACTCGTACTGCTGACTGAGCTGACTCAATTCTTACTGACTGAATGTAACTTAAAAAAAACCTCCTCCAAGACCCAAAAATTTACTCCTCAACACTGTCTGCATATTTCTACATCTACATATTTTAGCATTGAAATGCAAAAAAATTATTTGTTTCAAAATTCGATTGGATTTCGATTACATGCCATTCCACAATGTAGCACCTGAAAATATGTTTATTTTGTTTTGAAAATGTTTGAAAAAGAAGTTTTAATGTTTAAAGCACATGGTACATTTTTCTCCATAAAATTACATATATTTACATTTTTGGAGCAGGTGTGCTGCTTGTTTAATCATACCTGCCATTGATTGGGTCTCCTTTGTATTGAACTGCTGAAAATGTGCCATCAGGGTCACAGTAGTGCTTGAGAATATTATCTTGCTGGTACTGATATGCGAAGCATTTCCCTGTGCCGAAAATATCAAGGTAAATTATTAAATTGTAACTGCTTAGCAGATGTGTGCAGTGAAGACATAATAATTTCTGTAAACACACTATCCATGCACTTTGCAGAATCAAAGAGGAAATTCACAACAAATTTCATTCCAAAATTTGCATACCTAATGAAAAGGTGGCTTGTTATAATACCTACCTTAATCGAGTGAAATTATTGCCTACACTTTTGGTAAACTGTAAAGTCAGTATATCATTAGCCTGGAAGGAATTCCATTGTATAAGGGTGTGATATCGTAGATTGTGCTGATGAATCTGTGCTACTATACTTTGTTGTCTCTGCATTTGTTTGGGTAGGCATAGGATTTTCACTGTTTTTCTCATGTGGCAACGATAGTGGAAAATTAGTCCAGTCCAGTTCATCTCTGAATGGGTGAGGTTTGATCTTGTGTCCACCTTCAGCTATCTTCTGAGGTTATTTATATTATTGAATTAAATCTTTTTATGGGAGCCCAAAAATCCTCTTACCTAATATTTCAAATACTGCTAGTTTATAAAAAAGGATTGATGATGGAAACTGGTGACTATCCACTATGGCAGAAGAATTACTGCTTAAAATTTCATTATATCTGCCTATTAGCACACATTTTTGTAAATTAGTGGCTGAGAGGTGACTCTAACAAATGTGTTTTGAAATTTTCAACTTTGAAGTGTGAACATTATGACAGATTATTTAGGAGTAAAATCTGTACATGTGAAGCTAAATTCCTAGATGAATCTTGGGCATTATTTTTCACTGACATTGCCTCTGTGAAGATTGTAAGCTGAACTAATATAAAATGTCATATATCTGCTTAATTATTCTTGCCAGAGGGATGATAACAATATGAATATTGTAGAAATTAAAACATTATTTTGTCTTCTATATCCCTCCAAAGGCTAAAAGACTTATGAGTTGTGCATAGAATGGGAGTAGAGCTAATTTACGCAAATATTATAGGTATTGAAAATGTACAATTTTTTATGCACGATATGTGTTTTAAAATTTACATAGCAGAGAAAAATAATAATAATATAGTTAGAAAAAGTAAGATATTGTCTGATTTTATTAATTTTCCTGGAGAATTTCACTATTGCAGAACATGCAGCTATAGTAGAAATTTTGGAGCCTAATCAAGCAATAAGTGCATTTCGTTGCTGTTTGAATAACAACCTGGTACTTACATATGAGAGCGTATTGGCATTTACTTTCTGGAAACGGTTGATATCCATGTTAAATAAACATCACTGGTACAATTTGGTTCAATCACGATTGTCATGATCATGGAATAATGTGCCGAAACCATGGTCGGAGGTGTGGAAGGGATTAAAGTGTGGTCTTTATTAAACATGGAAACTTGATAAATTATGGGATTTAAATTTATTCTTTAGCAGATTCACAAATTTTGAGGTAGACTAAAGCCCACACAATACAGCGGACATATTGATACACCCAATTTCACAATTGGGTTCCACTGCAGGTAACTACCCTGAGAGCACACTAAAAATTGTAGACTTCTAAATTTGGTCTATTTAACGTCTACAGATACTATCACTGATTGAAGTTTGCTGTAGACCAAGAATAGACCTAATGTAGACACGATAAGAAAATCAAAGGGCATTCACACCGATCTCTGGTTGTCAAGGAAATATGCTATTGTTGATTTCAGAGAAAAATGTGAGATTTTTCAGCTAAAAATATGATGTTAAGACAAATACTAAGCGTAATAGAAGATTGATTGAAAGAATTAGAAACTTCATTTATTCAGCCATCCGATAAAAAATTCCAGCCCTCTGTCTTGAATGGAAGTACTTTAAATAAGCAAAAAATGAGACCACTGCACCGAACTCAATTCCAGGGACCACCAGGATCCATCTAAGGACCCATTCAGGGACTTTTGGGGACTCTGAGGGTATTTTAACATAGCCTATGTTCTGCCCAGACACATTTCGTATCTACATACCAAATTTCAGCTCAATCCATCTAGTAGTTTTTGCGTGATTGTAATGTACAAGTTTTCATGAGTTGTGCATAGTATGGGAGTAGAGCTCACCCACGGACGACAGACAGACACCATTACATTAACATATATATATTAGTATGGATTGCATTTAAAGTAGTATACCTTGACAATGATGCTCAGACGTTGAAATCGATAGGTAGAATAAATTAAATTGTGGAATTGTACAGTTCTTAACATGTTAAACTTATCAAAGTTCCACCATGTATCACCTACCTCCATCGACCTAATGTAAAGTTATGTTTAATTTGAATAAAAGAACATATATTGCCAACTTTCGAAGACACAGTATTTTAGACCATACATGACCTCTCCCAATGTATCATGTGACCTCTTAACACTAGGATGCCCGGACTTCTCGACATCATTCAAAGCCCATAAGGGGTCATTTTGACCCCCGGGAATTAATAAGTTAATTTTTCACAAGGCATTTATATGTTTACATTTTTAGTGTTTTTTCATTAAATAATGACCTAGTTCTTCACATTTATCGATTTTATAAGTTCATTACAGCATTGTTTTTCTCAATATAACTATTTATTGAAATATCAACTTTGAGAGTTGGAATCATTTTCTCGTTTTTCTTCAATTTCATTTTCTCTTGCCTAAAATGGTGACACTTAGTAAACAATAAATGTCTCCTACTTTATTTAAACGTATTTATTTGTTGTTTTTGAAATGTGCACTGTTTTATGATGAATGATTTGTCCTGCCAAAGTTAAAAATACCATGTGAAAAAATGTAAAAAAAAATTAAGTAGCCTGATAAAAATAGTTCTCATCATCATCAGTACTTCAATCCTATGATTGGTTAACTGCAGCCCTCCATTATGCCCTATTTAGTGTTAGTTCCCTCACGCCCTAATATGTTTTCCCTCTTTTACGTCCTTTATTTGCACTATACATTTGTCCCTTGGTCTTCCTCGCGGAACCTTCCCTTCAATCTTCCCCTCTATTATATTTCTAACTAATTCATTGTGCCTCAAGGTATGTCCAACTTCATCCTTCGTCCTTTCTTCATCTGCTCTTCTGCACACCTCTTCATTCCTCACTACATCTGTCCATTCAATCATCAACATTATCCTCCAGCACCATGTTTCGAAGGCTTCAATTCTTCACTGGTCTGCTTTCCCAATTTTCCATGTCTCTAATCCATAGATTACCACGCTTCAATTTCACTCCTCCAATTGTGGTATTTGCCCTAAGCTTCTCTCTTCCGCACACTAGGATTTTAGTTTCCTCTTATTATTGCTCTTATTATATAATTGAAGTACTTGGTTCATATTGGTCAGGGATGCTTGCAAGTCCTCTCGACTTTCTGCTACAACTGCGATGCCATCAGCAAACCGGAGTATGTTTACTTCTTCGCCATTCACCTTGATGCCCTTGATACCAATTTCCACTGCGTCTCTTATTGCTTCTCCCAGGTATATATATATATATATATATATATGTATATGTATTGAATAACGCTGAGGAGAGGGTTGAATCCTTCTCTGACTCCTTCATTTATTATGGCTTCTTATTATTGCTCTTATTATATAATTGAAGTACTTGGTTCATATTGGTCAGGGATGCTTGCAAGTCCTCTCGACTTTCTGCTACAACTGCGATGCCATCAGCAAACCAGAGCATGTTTACTTCTTCGCCATTCACATTGATGCCCTTGATACCAATTTCCACTGCGTCTCTTATTGCTTCTCCCAGGTATATATACATGTATATGTATTGAATAACGCTGAGGAGAGGGTTGAATCCTTCTCTGACTCCTTCATTTATTATGGCTTCTATTTTCCTTCCGTCTTTTATTTGCATTGTGGTGACCTGGGTCTTGTAGAGCCAGTAGATTATTCTTCTATCCTTGTCATCCATTTCAATCGCTTCCAGTATCTTGAACATCTTGTTCCACTCCACGTTGTCAAAGGCATATTCCAAGTCCACGAATGCCACATACAACAACTTATTTACGTGTATCATTCTCTCAGCCAGCATCCTTCAGCTGAGTATTGCTTCCCTAGCTCCTTCATTTTTCCTGAATCCGAATTGATTTTCCGAAAGATTCCCTTTAGTATTCCCTTCCATTCTCTGCTAAAAATCTTAGTAAGTATTTTCGATGTGTTTAACACCAGGCTAAAGGTTCTGTGTTCTTCGCATTTCCTGCTAATTTCACTCTTCTGGAAATTCTCTGGTGGCCTTCCACTGTCGTAGCTATCTCTGATTATTCCAAGGAGGGTATCTTTTGCTTTGACCCCGAGTGCATTGAAAATAGTGAGTGAATATACTATCAAATAGTGAGCTTACTTTTAGATCCACCCCTCCAAGTGTCTCTACTTAGTTCATCAAATGGGTACTTATCGTCACATTATTAGGATTCTGTTTATTCTTCACAAGTTTCAAATATCAGCTTGCCGTCGGAATTGTGAAATGAACACACTCCACCATTGACTCATCTTATTGAATCCTATGCAGCTCAGCAAGAATGTCAGCAGAACATTGTGCTGGACTTTGAGAAATTTTTGATCACAGCTATCTTCAAAATAATGATCACACTGCAAATTCGTCCGGCGAAGCCACGAACAATGGACAACAAATTCACGAACTTCACTTGCTGTAACTGTGAGAACGAGTTCAAAGTTTGAGGCTTTACTTCATGGAACAAATCTGTTGGAAAAGGTCAACATATGTCATTATCATTCTTGACAATGACATATATTATCGAAACCATGGCAGAAACCAATAAAACCTTTGTGTGGAATGTACAAAGTGGTTTTTATTTTCCAATGTGAGTACGAGTTTTATTCTCCACTCGTCATCCGAAGACAGATAATCAGATCTGGAATCAACTAAGTAGATAAATTCCGTGCGAAAGGGGTAAACAATATTGCATTCTCCTCACCCCGCAGAGATTGACAATGTATGATGATGTCAAGAAAGTAATTACTAAATATTCCACATGTAAGCAAAACGAAAAGTGAGGACGTGATGGGGAAAGGAAAAAAAACTGTTTTAGAAACCGATATGTTCTTGGACGATAAATAACTGAATGAAAAAGATAAGACGACAGAACAGTGAACGCATATGCAGCAGAATGTTACAAAAATGCAAGTAAAAAAGAACCATTATCAGAGATAAAGCGCGTAAATGAACGCTTGGGTCAAAATGACCCCATTTGGGCGTTCAAGGTAAAATATAACTTAACTCCTCAATGGATTATTTTAGGAAGGTAAAAATTTATGCAAGTGAACAGCTATTAAAATTATTAAAAGTCACGAGAAGAAATTCTGTTCTTTTAAAAAATGAGTTCAAAAAATAAATTAAAAAAAACGATTGGGTCAAAATGACCCCTCTGGGCATTCTAGTGTTAAGACTTAAAAAAGTAAACTTTACTTGTAGCTTATTTTTTTATATTTAACTCTTTCCGCTCTATGCCTGAGCGTCACTTTGGATGGTAATTATTCCTAACTGCACAAAGCCTAACCACTGTAATTTTGTGACAGCTTTTTCAAAAGTCACTCATTTCCTGTGTGCTATGTTGTTACCTTTATTCAAGAGTTCCTTAATTACTGGCAGCATCTGTCATATCTCTTCCTTGTGAGTTTTTTCTTCAGTGGGCCCAAGAAGCAAATATGACCCATAGGATATAAAGTGTTAACTATTGTATGAGGTACTACCAAAATGTTCCTGAAATTTTAATCACATGCGTAAATGGACCCAGCTACAGTCTAATGGATCTAGGTGGAGTTTTGTACATTTGTTGTGAGTTGGTGTGCCAAGCTATATTTGGTCATAAGTAGACACATTTATTGTTAGTGAACAGATTTTCATTGTATTGTCAGCTTGTGTTTGCGATTTTATAATGGGTGATATGAGGGACAAGCGTATTTGTATCGATTTCTGCATTTAATTCAAGAGCACTACCATGGAAACTCAAATTGCTAAAGGAAGAATTTGGGAACAAGATATTAGTAAAAACTTAAACTTACAACTGGTTTAAATGGTTCAAAAGCTTCAAAAATGCCCAAATTTCAGTCGATTATGATAAATGCTCCGGACAACCATCAACTGGCATTTATTCCAGATCAGGTTTTTTTTATTTGGAATGCAGTTGTGAATGATCGTAGGCAGTCCACCCAAAACACCTACAACATTATGGAATTATTCTATGTGGCATGTTGGAGAATTTTGTCAGAAGAAATGAACATGAGAAAAATAGCCGTGAAGTTCATGCTACAGCGATCAAAAACAGTGTTCGTACCACTTGCATCTGACAGCAGTTTTTTGTAAAAAGAACACTGTCACAGTTGCTCCTAATCAGGTGTACTCACCTGACTTGTCCCTTTGCGACTATTTTCTCTTTCGAAATATGAAAATCAAGTTGAATTGGTGACAATTTGTCTCGATAGTAGAGATTGAAGCTGAATCTCAGGTAGTGCTGAAGACATTAACAAATCAAAGCTTTCAGAATGTATTCCGTTTGTGGCAGAGTGCTAGGATTGGTGTTTGCAACCAAGGGAACTAATTTGAAGGTGACAGCTGTACATAAAATCCAGGTATTCTGTAATTTTATTTATCGCTACAAAATGGGCTTTACAAAAAACTTTTGTATAGCATCTCATAACGTTTTTCAGGGAGTTGTAATACTTGAGTTCGGTAATAGGTTGCCTTTAAATTGCTTCCTAAACTTGACGCAACCAAGGGATCATTTCCGTGGTTGACTGGCCTTCTTTTACCTAAATACACATTCTTTTGGGGTAGCATACAGTGTTGGTCCATTTTGGAAAATGAATTGTATGTGATTGGTCACTCTATGTGGAAGTATTGTGGGTAATATCATAATAATTAATTATAATATAGAGGCCTCATTGCATAGGGAAAAATTGTTATACGTTTTAGATGTAGTACTGGAAGGTTTCCATAGATGGCGAGGGAAAAATCTTTGGCCTTACATCACAAACAATGTATATCGCTTTCATCACTTACTTTTTTCTAATTGACTTGAGTGGTACAGTCAAGAAGTGGTCTGTAGTCTGCTCTTTGCAGCGGTGGATTATGTGTTTTTTATGAAACGACGAATCCCTCCTGTGACAAGATATGTTTGCTTCAATAGTGAGAGAAATGTTAACTTATCCATGTGGCTGTTGATGTTAGGTAAAGGCATATCGTACCATTATAATAAAATAACAAAACTACAACAATAGCATATGTTATGTGCTGCTTAGTTTGATTTAAGAAGCAAAAGCAATGGAAGTGATGTATGTACATCGTTTGTGACATAACGCGAAAAAGCCTCACCAAAAATCTATGGAAACCTTCCAATACTACGCCCAAAACGTATAACAGTTTTGCTCTATGCGGTGAGCCCTTTATATTATACTTACACTATGGTAAATGACCATAGTGTAAGTATACCATACCACAGAAAATGACTTTCTTGATTTCTGTAATTCATTAAAAATATATTTCTTTACAGCAATGAAATGTTAAGCCATTTACTATACCTTCATTTATCTGGCATACATTATGTCCACATTTGAGTCCTGGGGCACAATCTGGTGATTCCACAATGTCTCCACCTTCTGCCATCTTGTAGTCATTTGGTGTTGATTCATGTGTAGACTCACATTTATCATTTAAACCTCACATTTTTTAATGGTGAAAGGATAATCATTCACATTACCAATGAAGAATGGAAAATGAGGAGATAATGAAAAGAAAATGTTATTAGTTCACAATTTACAAAACATTTTTTATCATATTTCCCTCATAGAGGTATAAGTTAAGAGTATTTTTTCTGGTTTTATTTTGCTTGTGGGTACTTATAGTGGCTGGTGTCATTCTGGGATTGTTACTAGATTTACTTAGGGATCAGATTACACAGTTCTCAGAGTTCTCTCAGCATCCTTGCTTGAGATTGAATTTAAACCTGAGTTACCTTTTCCCCAGTCTTCCACTGGGTTACTGCCTCATTTTTATTATTTATGGGGCAGTAACTCAGAGGAAGACCTGAGAAAATTGCACTCATCAGATATGCTGGGAAAGCCCCAGATCTTTCTTCACTCACCTCTACGAGGATTTAAACCCTTTAATCAATCTTTGGGTTTAGAGCATGGGAGCTTTACTCTGTCCCTCATCTATCTGGGTCCTCCTTGGAACTTTTGTTACTAAACTTGAATTAAAATAAATTTATTTGGAATTTTAATACATGTAAATGAAGTGGTAAGTCATAGTTTCTTGCTGAAGACAATGTGGTGTATGATTAGTAATCAATAATTTCTTTATATTGTTGAAGTTGATCATAAAAAACTCTAAAAAGTTAGCTATATAATTCCAGCTGTGACTTTAAATAATGAGTAATCATTGAGAAAGTCACTAAAAATACCTACCTTCTTTTTCTCACCCTTCATAATTGCTATAACATTTATAAATGTTAAATGTTGTTGATTATAAAAAGAATCAGCCGCTGCCCTATCATATTGTTGTCTAGTTTATGATAATTTTGCCTGTTTGATCATGAACATAAAACAGTTCTTATTCCAGAAGTTTTGGAAATTGGGCCAATGATTGCATGTTTTCCCTGCTCCCTATTTAAGGCAAATGACTTTCTACCATAATTTAACCCAGTTCTTAGACATGATTCATTCTTATTTCCTGGGTATAATTTTTGTGTGGATATAATGTAGTGAGAAGCAATCTTAGTATTTTCTACCTTCTTATAATGATACAGCTTTAGTTCGTTGAAACCAGCTATTCTCAAATGTGGCCCCCATGGATATTATACCGCAGTCATCATTTCTGTTCATTGCTTATTTTCATCTCGGTGAAAACAATAATCCAATGGATTTTATTGACTCCATTTCAGTGGGTAGAGTGTAGATGGGTGCAGTCACAACACTTGTTGAGAGGAGTCAATGAATAGTTAATACAGGAAATTCAAAATGCAGAATGTGGCCATGATTAATTTTTGGTGGCCACACATGGTCCCTGAAATGATTTTCCTGATAAACCCTGATCAAGGCTGTACTAAAGGTTAAAAACTTACATTACATCCTATATTCTCTGCTTAGCAATGCTTGTTTGTTTGCAATTTGTTTCCTCATTGGTTTTGTCTTTCTTCCTGTTTTTCATGAAGCCACCTGGATA
Organism: Platycnemis pennipes; assembly: GCA_933228895.1. Lineage (NCBI taxonomy): Eukaryota > Metazoa > Arthropoda > Insecta > Odonata > Platycnemididae > Platycnemis > Platycnemis pennipes. The sequence goes on along the minus strand of OW121848.1, from coordinate 96,776,353 downwards.
ATTTCTCACCTGTTATCCTGTTCGCATAACTAAGTTCTTTTGACCAATGTGACCATCCTCTTTTCAGGTATTCATGTGACTGTGAAATTGTGTTTTCTGTATTATCTCTGATATTACACGCCATTCTCCAAGTAAGTAAATCGGTGTTGAGGCAAGAAGGGGACATGTTTCTTTTTTGAAGGTAATTCACTCCTGCCATCCTATCTTCAGTCCTCCCTACCCCTTCATAAGTGAGACCTAATGTCATATGCAAAATGATCAGAGCTGTCGAGGCATCCTAAAAACAAAAAAAGACTGAATGTCTTATTGGTTGGCGAATTTGAAACACCATTGCCTTATTGATGAAATATCTACTTTTTCATATTTTTCCATTTTCCATCCTTATAATGTTTGGTAGCGTTTGACTCTACCATCCTTGATGCTTTTGGGATCTAATAGCTCTAATGCAAATCTTGTTTCAGATGAATGACATTTCCAAATAAGTCAGCATATTGTGGACAAAATATGAAGCTCACATTAGAGATGGATGACTATTTTGGGATGGTTACATTAGAAATTGATCTGTGTATGTTACAAATAGAAACGTTGTCATGTATATGAGCTTCGATTCTCCAGTTTAAATGATTAGTGAACAAGTATAAGAAGATTGTTGGTGGTTCTCATTTAAGAGCAATAAGGAGAAGGTAAAATTTTTCGTCATTCTGGGTAAATAGTTGCTGAATGAAAGTGGAAATTTTATATGATTATGTTAATAAAATAAAGTAATAAATCATATGACTTCCGAAATTTTAAAATTTGATGGCTGATGGTAATATCAGAGTACCAGGAGGTTAGAGGAAACTCAAGCTCATGCCACCACCGATTGTGATAGTAGTTGATTTCTTGTTCAATTAGTTTTGTTGTACAATTTCCTGGTCATTCATTTTGATTTTTGTGATGAGCACTTGGATATTTTATGTATTTGCTGTTTATTTTTGTAACATCGAACCGATTTCGAAAATGCTGCTAGTTTTAAAGCAAGTCCCGGTACTCGTTTCGACATTGCCTCCTGTTCAATCAGTAACAAACGAATATGAGAGCGATACTTTATCCTGGAGTATATGCAATTTCAGGTCTACAAATGAGTTGAGTGTGGCATACGTTGTAGGTTGACTCTTGCTCTGGTGTTGACCCACGGATTGTTCTATCTTACGTTTGGGAGAATATTTCAAAATATTCTTTTCCAGAAAGAGCTGTTCCTCAATTTTTGTGGGCTGGTAAATAGTTTGCACTGTATTTTTTCACCTCTTTTTGTAGTCATCCTCTCTAAGTTCCCTTTTACGAGTCTTATTATTGTTTCCGCTCATGCTACAATCGTTAGAACTTCCAGTATCTAAAGGTGGAGGAAGGAAAGCTCTCGATAAAAGCCATTCAGGTTACCGAGTGCATTTATAATTGAAATGTTGAAGAATTAGTTCACGAGGTGTGACCCCAACAATTCTGCTTGTAGGGATATTCGCAGAGTTTAATCTTTTACCTTTATTACTTACTTCTGGTATTTAATGCGAGTCAACTCATATGTAAAGAATTTCTGGGTTTGAATCCGGATCACTTACCGAGTAGACGGTTTATTTAAGGAAATATGACTGGTCATTTCTCACATCTAGGGTAAGTTTCTAACCCTGTTTTGTTTCTTTCAGATCTTGTGCATAGAATTCGGCGTTATACACTTACCGCCCCAAGCATTTTGTAGGTACATATATTTCCATTGCGTCATTTAAATCGAAGATTCTTCCTAAGCTCTCTCGGATTTTTTTCTAAAATAGTAATAGTTATGTTTTATCTATATTTTTCAAAAAGAGAGTCCAGTAGAAATTTCTTAATTTTTACATATATTCTTAAGAGTTTAAGAGGTAGTCAATACTTCTCTCTAAAATTTTCATTGTCGAAGTACAGCGAAGGTGTCAATTCTCCATTACTGTGTTATACTTCGCACCCTAACCCGTGTGGTTAAAACTTTTTTACCCTTGTTCTTCATTTTATGCGTTCTTGCAAGGAGGATTATGCGTTCCATGTGTAATTATATCTAATGATTAATCCTTCCATGTCTTCGGTGAGCTACAGCTCTCCAAATGAGGTGAATTTCTTTCGACTATACTGAATCGCCCCCGAATGTGGGCGGAGAGTGGGAGGGGAGGCTCACCTGCGAGAACGATTCGCGACCCATTGTTCACCGCCGGAGACATGGAAGGATCAATCATTCGCTATAATTACATGCGTTCTCACCTTGTATTCCACGCAAAAGATAACACGTCGTCTGCTAATATCGCAGCTACGACAGCCGGCCACCGCGATAACAGCGCCTGCTCACCAACAAATTTGTGGCGACCGATTATGAATGAAATGATCTGTCGCCGTGACCCGGGACGACAGTTGCGCCATCGAGGGAGCATGGATTATACTACACGTTTATTTCGTACACGAGTATCGCTGTGAAGTTGAAATCTAGAATTCGACCTCACAGAGTCGCCTCCCCCCCGCAGAATATCGAGCAAGAGTGGCGCACGCTTTGGTTACCAATGAGTGGTGGTGTCGTAAATTGAAAAAACTTCAGACTACAATATCACTATTAGTAACTCAAACCAAGGCGATAGCTAATATTGGGAATGAAAGAAGGAAACATGGCATTTTATTACCAAAGTTTCCTTTCAACACATGAGAGCGGGAGAGAGGTTCCAAAGCAGTTGGCTGAAAGACCCAGTCTTCCTTGAATTGTTCATATGTAGAAAACAGCTCACTATTCCCTACCAGCAATGTGAATATCAGTACTTACTAAAAAAAACGTCGTAGTTCTGATGAGATGAGACAACATTTTCCACCCAGCAGTATTTCACTGAATGATGCTGAGAACACGATGTCTCGTCCGTATAAAATATTTTATAGCCGTCGTTCCTCAAACGTCTAATCCGTCGCAAAAAGTTGTGGCGAGTTGCTGCAATGGTGACGGATTCCATCATCACTGGCTTCTTGCCCAACTTTTTATACTTAAATCCCATGTCTAACAGAATGGACCTTAACTGTTGGAGAGAGAAACGTGGGCAATCGGGTACATTCTCTGACAAATGACCCATCAACCTGCGTAATGTAGGAAACATATTCCTCAATTAGAACCCGTGCACTGTCCTCCTTATTACACCGATCGTGAAATCGTCGATGAAGATCTTCGGCATTCCCAACATACGAAGCCTCTTCTGTGCCGTAGGATGGTCACTACTTGAATTCTCCTTGTCACAATTCTTTTGTTTGGCGGCGACTCTTTTCACCGATGTCAAGCTGATACCAAGGCAATCAGACACAGTTTTATACACGGGATAACGTTTGTTCATACTTTTTTCTGCTTCGCAGCGAAAAAAGCAAATGGCACACAAAACCATTTGGACTTCCGTCTCCGAAAAACCCGTTCTTGGACGCATGGTGAACCGAAGGAATCTGCACTTACAAACTTACAATAGTCTAATCATGCCTAAAAGTAAACGTTTTGAAGCAACCAGTGGATGATTCATAAACTGCCAGGGTACTGTGCGTCACGATGCACGATGTGGCAACTGCGCACGGCTTCGAGAGACTTTCTCTTTTCTGTTGCTTTGTTTTGGCCTGCCTTGCTAGGCAGAGAAAAAGCGACAAACAAAAATAATTATCAAACGATATTTAATATACTGCTGATATTTAACGTGTATGCTCTACGTACCTGCATTGCTTACATTCTACGGCATACAACAGTACCAATCAATTTTCAATTGACCGATTGGTTTCGAGGTTAGCAGAGGTTTGCGTTGTTTACAACAAATCCATCAATTTTAGTGGTATAAACAATTTGTTTTCTGCAAACTGATATTAATAGATCTGGCTTCCGTATATCAAAATCGCAAGTTATTGGAACAAAAACTACGAGAATACCAAGCGCTCAAAGTTGGGCAACTTGATTTTACGCGCAAAAAACTGGTACTTTTTTGAGAAAAAATTAAGCACAGGAAATACTATGGAGATAATGATCCAACGTAGAAATAAACTCTCTCTCGTATGCTTTTTATTGCATTGAAATTGATCGCTTCGTTTAGATGATAGAGCTCCTCAAACTCGGGTGTCTTGCTTTTTTTACAGACAGTCCACCTTAAGTTTTCACGTCATTACCTCATCGTGTGAAATTTTAATACCCGAAGATTGCTGATTTATCTCAAGAACTCCATGCCAACAAAACAATATGAACATTATTCAAATCAGTTACAAAGAAAGCATTTTACCTGTTCCAAGCATGTCAAGATCCGCTTAGGAAGAGCTAGAAATTTAGAATTTCAGAAAATTTTGGAGTTATGACTTTGAAGCCGTAATTTCAATTGCTCACGGACTGGAAATTTAATGGCATTATAATGTTATTTTTCATCCTCAACCTAAATTCATACTTTTTAAAGCCAAGCGCATGAAACATTTAATATATGGAAGATTAAATTATGTCCTCATTTTTTCGCTTTCTTGTATTCTAAAGTGATAAGTTTATGCTATTGTGGGGAAAGGAAGTGTTATTTTGTTACTCAGATTTAAAAGATCTCTTGTACTTCGTATTCACCAAAGTGCGTGGTTTTCGGGGACTCTGTCAGAAAGGATTCGACAAATTGTTGAGTCTTGAAAAATGTCGATTTTTTAAAGCTACAGTCACGTTTATTCTAATATCATTAATGCTAATATTGGTACTTATCAACATATAACTTATTTCGACCTTCGAGGCCTCATTCAAGATTACTTCAACGGTGTTGAGGCTCAATTGATTAAAACTTTCTCGGTCCATGTCTTCTGAGTGATGTGGTTTTTTGGGGGTTTCTCCGCGGTTACGTGGTTGTGCACCAACGTTTCCCCTCCGCTGCTAGATGCCTCTTCAGGGTAATGGTGTCTCTGTCCACATAAGGAAATTAAGAAGTCCCATTAATTGGATTAAAAGCTAACCACGCAACACATCAAAACAAGCATCAACGATCCTGATTTACGGAAGAAGTCGATGCCGCAGGACCCCAAGACTCCATGTTTCTACGGCCTTCCACAAAGACAACTGTCCACTTCGACCGTCTGTTAGTGCCATAGATTCTCTTACGTATAAACTGGCCAGATACATTGCAGGAATGATTCAGCCGAAAGTGGAATGCGCCGATTCATACGCTAAGAATTCCCAAGACTTCATCAATCGCATCCGATATTTAAAACTGGAGCCGAAGCATCTTTTAGTAAGTTTTGACGTGGTGTCGCTCTTCACGAAGATACCCACCGAAGAAGCGATCGATGTCGTAAAAAACAATTTTAATGACAGGATAGCAGACCTCGCAAGAGTTTGTCTTACAACCACTTACTTCTAATGGCACGACACCTTTTACGAACTGACGGAAGGTGTACCAATGGGTTCGCCTATTTCACCTGGAATAGCCAAACTATACATGGAACGCTTTGAGACCACAGCCTTAAACACCTCTACTCACAAACCTTCGCTCTGGTTACGCTACGTGGATGTCACGTTTGTGGTCTGGACTCACGGCAGGGAGAAATTAGAGCAGTTCTTCGATTATCTAAACCAGAGACCCAGCAATATAAAATTCTCGAAAGAGATCGAAGTAAATGGGAGGCTTGCGTTCTTGGATGTGCTCATTATGAGGAAGGATGACGGTTCCTTTGGACATACGGTTTATCGAAAACCCACAAACACCAATACGTACCTCCACGCCAACTCGCACCATCACCCGGAACAAATAAATGGCGTGCTGAAGACTATGGTCCACTGTTCTATTTTAGGCGATGACGAGCACCGATCAACTGAACTAAAAATATCGAGAAAGATTTTACTTGAAAACGGTTACAGAAAGAGTGATATTGACAAGGCCATCAGGGGAAAGAAACACAAAGGACGAAGTCGCCGCTGGAAGAAATCGAACCAGCGTAAAAGGTTTTCCTGCCATGCATCCGAGGGGTGACGGACGGGATTGCAAGAATTTTAGCCAAATACAATATAAAAACTATATTCAAGCCCAAAAGCCAACTCCGTAATATTATACGCAGATTTAAAGGACGCGATGAATTGGAAACAGAGGGGGTCTGTGAAATTAAATGCCAAACTTGCCATAAAGTATATATTGGTGAGACGGGTCACACCATCAAAACCAGGAGTAAAGAGCATCTCGCCTGCCATTAGACTCCAGAACTCTCAACGCTCAGCAGTCGCCGAACTCGCCGCTAAAGGGCACTCGATAGATATATAAGGTCTTATCCAGAGACAAGCATTCCGAACGCGTCATTCGAGAGGGGATAGAGATTCAGAAAAAGAACAATTTTAACAGGGACCAAGGGCAGAGAATAAGTAATTCATGGCTTCCTGTACTCAAATCCAGAATGTTCGAGAATAATAACTCCACCCTTCACCCCACCTACCGAAACCCGTATAAATACCCGCGAGGTTCACAGAGACACCATTACCCTAAAGAGGCCTCCAGCAGTGGAGGGGCAACGTTGGTGCACAACCATGTAATCACGGAGAAACCCCCAAAAAATCCACATCACTCGGTGTTGAGGCTTTCCTGAAAAAGGCTTGGAAACCACATTTTGTGACAGGAATTCAATTTCGGGGAAGTTCCAGTCATGACGCCGAAAATGAAATCCTGCGCGTGTGAGAAACTCGTGGTTTTCCCACGGTTCTCCACAGGTGAAAGAACAATAGAAAATATGGTTTTTTATCGTAGAGCTGATATAAATTTTACAGGATCATAGAATAGCAGGTACTCAGTAGTTTTCTTCGCAATTGAGTGTTACTGATGTGTACCGGATCTATGACCGATTTATTATAGTAGGTAATGAAGAGTCTATAGACAATAGTAATTTTCAGTACCTTATTTATTCCTCACCTTCCCTTCCTTGAAATGTCTTGTTAGCTATCTATCGCTTTTTTGGTCTCATTTATTGTCCTTATTTTAATATCAAGTACACAGTACACTTCACGTATGAAAGTTATGATGTTGAAATGTGCTTAATATGCTCTTTATTTACTATACCTATTTTATAATTTTTCATTGCTGTAATTCCTGTACAAAATGTTGGGAGAGAGACTGAAGCATTCTTAGTGGATTTAAGTTGTCAATAGATATCATATCTAGAGGAAATTATAGTACTTAAGGCTGTATCTTCCTCGCGGGTAAATTATCTCTACAGAAGATAAAAAATGAGTGCTCGATTGACCATCTTATCATGCGAGCGAAATTCGATTTCGCTGTCTTTCAAAGTAAACAACGGGACACCACGGGATACCTTATCTTTTGTCGTGATTATTTGTATAACTTTTCTATTTTCCCTTTTCAAATTTCAATGCTTGGTATTTGATGTGAAATATGGTTATTCTTGCCATCAATGATAGCGTCCTAGTTAAGTCTGCAGGTGATACCTCTGTTGAAATTCATTTCCTGACCCCATTCCATTATTATACCTTTCCTCTTGGTCATTAGATGCTATTCAATATGTGTGGACTCCTGTGATGAGACTCTCTGTCATCTGAAGAAGGCGGTTTCGCCGCCAAAAATTAATAACCATCTGTGATTATTTTTAGTGTTTTCTGTTTCTTGTGTCCATGTTAATTTTGTAAAAGCTTTCGATTAACATTTAAATAGTTATCCGTTAATGCAAGAGAGCTTTTAGCCTATGTTTATCGGAAGATGACTCTACGGATATGAACGTTTAGGAAAATACGGACGTTCTATTTTTTTTAATTAGTCCTTCTGTCGATGTATTTTCAGTAAATGTTTCTTTGTGGTGATAAAAATGAAGAAAGGGAAACCCGTATACGTTGATTTTATCGACCAGTATTAGAATAGACACTATGAAAGATTTCGTTCTGAGATCGGGCTCTTATGTTTATATGCTAACTATTTAAAGGATGAAGTAGTACATAGTATTTTCCGATTTAGTACCTGTGCAAGCCTAGTGTCGTCTTAATCTTTTGGTACCACGTAGGCTTGAGGCCCACTCTAGCCCAAGCATTATTGTGGCAGGTGGTGTCAAAATACACTCAGAATACAGGTATTGCATTATAGTCTGGAATTCAGGAAGAGGTCATTAGTAAACATGCATTCAATCTTTTTAGTAGATTGATGTAAGTATTCAAAACTATTTTACTTAGGTTCAGTTAACGTGCTCACACGGAATAGCCCATTTTGACTGTTTTTCCCTATCAAAGCACTAACGTGCGTGTAGGATATACTTTTTTAGCTGGCCTTGAGTACATTAAATATGCCTTAAATGTTCAACCTCTGAAAAATAAGAAAAACTAGCAAGTCATGATTAGTTGATTATTGATTTATTTTAGTGTTCGTCAGAGCGTTTCATGATATGGGGGATATTACATTTTTTCGGAAGACAAGTTTTTTAAGAATGGGTCAAAAGGTGTATTTTCTGATCCAACGTCATTCCTCGAGCTCTACCTCGTTGATTTAGAAAATAAATTATATGTATTTGATACCTATGCTTTTTCCTATCGAATAAAAGTATTTAATAGTACATTAGAATCGTCAGATAATCAGTGGTACTATGAATTCAAAACGTTACAGCAGTAGCATTACTTTCTATATGGACCTTAATTAATAAACGTAGTGCGTGCAATTTCAGTTTCGGAATCTTAATGCAGTCCTTTTGAGTTCATTCGGTAGTCAATAATAATCTTTATAATAAAGTCTTTTACCGTTATCTCCATCTACGTAATACCCTTCGAGCCACCGCGAGGGTGTGTTGCAGGGGACAAAGCTCTACTTGCATGCATCTAAGAGCTATAAAACGTATATTTATTTCCTTCATGCATTTAGAGATCGTTGAATAACTCCTTGTAGGTTTTCCGCCCACCCTGAATGTAGAATAGGGTTTATGATTAGGTCAAATACAAATCGAAGCTTACGACATGCAGGTATTATGATATCCTTACATGTCCTTACATTGATGTCTAAATATGTAATGATCGAAAAATTAGCGATGGTTCAACCTGCTAAGAACTGGATACCACATATATTGAAAAACTTGAGCACTGGGGGAATGGAGAACGAGATTTCCATAGGCTTAAAAACAACATTACGGACGGCAAATGAGTGTCATGTGGAAACAGAATTGTTACTTACACAAGAGCGGAGAAGAACTACGCAATGACATACCGACAACTAAGCAATTTCATTTGACCCATAATAGGTAATTAAAAGTCAAATACTAGGGAAAAATTGATGGTAACTTAAGTGCTCCAGTGGTCGAAACAATTGCATGGAGTTATAAGGACACAAAATTATTATCGCTTATTGAAAACGGTAGTTTTCCTTGTCCAGATAGCAGTGGAGAACGGAGCTGAACCGTTATCATTCCTCAGATTGGAAAACTAATTAAATGAAACGCACTTATTGGTTTAAGACCGTCGCTTACGAAGACATTGAATAATTTTGGCTAAGGATCGGAGAGGATGATGATCCCAATAGTTCTGTTTTTAAAACACAATATCTATTTATAAATATTTAGTGGTGACAAATATTATAAATAAGCTACTTAGTTTAAAAATAAATACTCACGTACACACTTTTAAATTTGACGCAAGCCGGGCAGCAGTTGCAGGTGACCATGTACTCCTGGTAGAAAGTTCCTTTGGGGCACGAGTCTTGGTTGATGTCACCGATAAGACAGTCAACTTTTTCGCAGTCGATATTACATTCACTTTGGGCGTAAACGCTCAAGAACTTATTAGAAAGGGCTAAGAACGACAATGCGATGCAGGCTTGGACCAATAATGATAATCTGGTCTGACTCTCCGTCGGCTCATGCATTATCAGACAAATTCTAGTTACAGTATAATAAAAAATCCACTGGTCAACCAGCTCTCTCACTTTTGACGAAGCACATCTAGAATACCCGATACCTTACACTCTTACTGGCTTGACTCCACCAATCTCCTCTGAAGTACCAAAGCACAATCTCAAAATGGAGCTGATAACTTTGATTGCTCTCCAACAGATAAGCCGAATCCGTCAAGGAAAGAAAAAAAAACCAATTCGAAGGAGGCCATATTCGATTCAAAAAATTATTTTAGATGCCGCTTTAATATTCATGCTCACCTAAACCCTTTTTGGGGTGCTACTCTGCATGTGAAGGCTTCATTAGCCTTGATAATCGTCGTGGAGTTGAAGCCAATGCGCCCTTTCTTGCCTGAAATTCCGGCACAGATTTCTCATTCTAGTTTTCTTCATATTACAAAAAATATAAATGCCTGCGTAACCATTTTCCCTAATTAACCTCGCGGATATTCCGATTAATTGTCTAATTACACTTCAGCGTCTGAGGTCTGAAAGGCGCTATGAACGCCCCAAAAGGGTTCCTTAAAAAATGCAATTAAAATTGAAAATTACTACTGTTAGAATGCTACTGATTACTACTAATAATAATACTACTAATATAAAATGCCGAGAATTGGAACTAAATAGTTGCTCGATATTGTCGATAGTTACGAATGTTTACATTATCTGCACAAAAGATGACATACATATGCATAAAGTGAAATCTTACTTATTTGTAAACTATACTAAAAATTGTTTTGCATTTACTTTGGGTCCGTTGTTTTTCAAAGATCCTTTAATGTTGCGCTAGTGGCCGGAGAACCAGAATTCAAATTCATGGTATGCCTATTTTTACATGTATAGTTAAGTCCAAGATGAATGATTTTCCGAATATCCGATAATTCTTGGAAACCACGCGTAGTAGAGGAGGAAGGAAATAACACCCTTATGCGAGACGTTCAAATGTCTTTGGATTTACTTCCCCTCAAGTTTGTGACGTGCAAGCCACTAAGTTTGAGTGATAGTAAATCACAGTAGGGTGAATTGGCTGATTTTTACATTTGGAAACTTGGAATGATAAATCGACGTTTTCTATGTTGCGAAAATATTCTGATTTAGCGATAGTAAAATCCTGTACAACTCAGTTCTTATAACGGCTACTCTCTCAACAATCAGTAAACACTTTTTTTCGTAACATGAATTATTCTTCCTTTTTTTCTTCTTTTACTATCGCTTCACTTTACTTCCGTTATTTAATAACTTCGAAGGACCTGGGACCATAACCTGTTGCGAAAATATTCTAATTTAGCGATAGTAAAATTCAGTACAACTCAGTTCTTGTGATGGCTACTCTCTCAATAATCAGTAAACACTTTTTATTTATTTTACAGTATTTTTTACAGTTCTTATGACAACCGTTGCCTTTAAACCAATTGACCGGCACATATTAATTTAAATATCTAATTTTAACAGTCTAGTGGTAAATATATATTAATTATAATTAAAAGATGTGTTCGAAGTTGGCATCAGTGAATAAACCTATCGTAATTTCATTAACAGATGCCAATATAGGTTTTTATAGATATTTTATTTCAGTTTTAGCTAAGAGTCACATGCACGTATACAGAGGTGCATGTAGCTGGCGAGACACAGTTGCTGACCCTTGCAAACGATCATTGGATCTATCTTTGTGAACGGTGGCTGCCTTAAAGCCCGATTTCCCCTCATGAGTGCCGTCCTTGATGGACCGTATTCACAATTGAGAGTAATATCGCCCCTATAGATCGCACAAATTGACTTTGGTGTTAGGAGTCCTGCGTAGTGTACTTTTCCATGAATTTTACGAAAAGCTAATGGTCAGTGGTTTGATTCTCGGCCCAAGGAGCGTTTTACCTCTGGAAATTAGGAACGCATTCGATAGCTGTTCTTAGAATATCATAATCCCATGCAATAAGAAATTGTGCCTAAGATTCTTTTAAGTATTAAAATATTACTAGAGACACAAAATTACGTCGTTAGAGACAATTGAAAATATAGAACTAATTTTTAAAAATTAAAACCAGGATTTTTTGGAGAATACTAGGTCTCTTTTCGAGGGGAGCGACGCGATTTCCAACAGCTGAAATTGTCTGCGTTTTAATCTGGCGTAGGTGAGTATGCAATTGACGGAGACCCTCCATGTTCAACGAGAACTTAAAAAATAACATTAATTTTAAATAATTATATAAGTATTTAATATCCTTAGTTGAAGGAGTTGTGAGTTGTTGATGCTATTCATATTTTCTGAATTTTTAGGGCATAGTTGTCCGAAACTCCCCTCGTGCTCCGTAACCGAGTATGCACAGCGTGTCTTTAGCTTTTGAAAAAAAATACTGAAAGAATCCTAGAGAAAAATGAAATAATGTGGCTTGAATGAAAGGATTGTTATTAACAAATAAATTATAACGCAATCAACAAGTACTCCTAATGTTTTAATGGGCATTTATTTCAGCTTACAAGCATCTATTATGTTTTCGGGCTGCACTTGATTATATAATATATCAGTGAAATTCATGTAATTTTAAAGACTATAATTTATTCCGGGTTATCTTCCTCGTTGGTCCATAACGCTAGGAAGACGGTCTTCTTGGCTTCAAGACGCCGACTCCAACGCCACTGAAACTACATATGTCCCAGAAATAAGGACCTACGCAGGAGATACCGCGGACGAAATTCCTAACATTTCACCGCGAAAAACTTCATTAAACACTTAAAAGATAATGCCTGATTGTCATATAACTAAGATAATAATATGCTCAAAACATCGTATGGTAGAGAATACTTCATTTATATGATGGAAATGCGTTTGAAAATTGCCAATTATGAATTAAACACTCTTAACAGATCCATTATTTGGTTTTAAAGATATGAGTTTGCAGCTTTCTTCCAAGAGGCGACGATTTGGCGCACAGCTGAGATAACATTTGTATTGCATGAAGCTCAGTGAGCTATTTCCATCCCACCGGTATTCTTTCTCTTGAAATCACTTTTTCCATCCATTCTTTAAGGGGATGGAAATATTGTAGAATTGAGGATGCATCATAGTTACTGTCGCCTGTAAATGATTTCATCACAGTTGGCCAAGGGAGGCTGGAACCTGAAGACATCATTTTCCTGGAAGAATAAAAAATAAAATTACTTCATGAAGTATTAGTTATCATTTTGGTTGTAAAATTTTATGCCAAGCCTATTCACGCGCATTTTCCTCACAACATTATCATTTGATCGTGGGCTCTTTGGAAAAAGACTCCATGATGCGCCAGTATTTGGCAGATTTATTTTTCTAAACATCCGGAAATTTGTTGGCGGTGATGTGTGAAACTAATGTGTTACTTATTATACGAATTATGTGGACACATAGTACTACGGCGTGCAAAACATGATACATTAGTTTCACCATTTTCAAAAACAAAATATTTACAACGTTCGTGAATTCATTGCATTGCTCATATTTCTACCATTTAGCCGTAAGTCTAAACGGAAAATTAATGCGTCAGTGATATTGTGGTTTTTGGCAGACCTTTATACCGGTATATATGTGTGCTCTTTGAATACAACTTTCTCCTATAATGTGAAAGTATTAGTTGATTGGGACAAGTCTCGTAAGTAAATGAACTCATCACACAAATAAGCATATGCTTATGCAAATATTCACTGAAGTCTCTTAAATAACAGTTTTCCCTTCGAGAGAGGAATGAGAGGCTATGTGGTAATTCGGACAATCACGGAGAGTGGACTTCTTTGATCGATTCACTTTGGCGTTGAGTTATTTTTACGTTTTCACATTATTACACTAAGATATTGGCGAAGCTGTTAGTTAACGTGATAATTTACAGTAAATGATTGTATTCGCAGTAAAAGACAAAATTGGGCTTTTAGGTACATAATAAGTAAAGGATGGTGGCGTTCCTGCATTAATTCAGGACCAAAATGGGAAGAAGGTGACAGTAACTATGAATCAGTGGGGTTCAATATGGAAAAAAATGCGTGTTTACCAAATATCATTCTCAGTTTTTTTCACGCTTAATTTAAACGACCATGGTTTCAATTCCCAGTTCATCGGTTAGGCGTTTTAGCCTCCTTGTATGGGTTTTCAAATGTGTGCGTTCACATCCCAGGTCTTTCTTCATTCCCCTAAGCCTACAGCCTAAAGTCTACTATTGTAACTGCGAATGTACTTACAATGTTGGATTTTTTTACGTGAAAAATCTATTGCCTGGAAATGAACAAGGATCGAATAGCAGTGTCCAATGAAAAAATACTGTTTCCAGGCAATTAAATGTTTTAAATTATTAAATGCCAGATCAAATCAAAAGTGTACGATGTACATGTATTTCAACATCGTTCACCCTTTAATTATGGTCGAATGATGCGAATATATAGACCGTCGTCTTCCTTCTTTTTCACAATCAAGCTAAAACGCCTAACCGATGAACTGGGAATTGAAATCATGGTCGTTTAAATTAAGCGTGAAAAAAACTGACAATGATATTTGGTAAACACGTATGTTTTTGCATATTGAACCCCACTGATTCATAGTTACTGTCACCTCCTTCCCATTTTCGTCCTGAAATAATGCAGGAACGCCACCATCCTTTACTTATTATATACCTAAATGCCCAATGTTGTGCTTTACTGCGAATACAGTCATTTACTGTAAATTGTCACGTTAACTAATAGCTTCGCCAATATCTTAGTGTAAGAATATGAAAACGTATAAATAACTCAACGCCAAAGTGAATCGATCAAAGAAGTCCACGCTCCGTGATTGTCCGAGTCACCGCATAGCCACTTATTCCTCTCTCGAAGGACCTACCCAGTCATGCAAACTTTCGTGTTGGCATATGTTGGCACATGTACTAAGTTTGTGCTGCCTAGAATATGCTATGAGAACATTCTCAGGATATCCTCAGCACATTCTCCCGAGATGTGAGGAGACGGGAACTTTTTTAAAGTACAAAATAATCTCAAAAATGGACCGAAAATATCCTCCGCCTGGAAGAGTTTAATCACTTCCAAAGTACATGATTCGCGTTCTAAGCCATTATTTGGTAGTAAATTTAGTTTGATGTAATTTTTAAAAAATTGGTGGAACAATCTTAGGATATCCTCAGAACATGCTCCCGAGATGTGAGGAGACGAAAACTTTTTTGTCCAAAATTTTCTTAACAAATTGGACCGAAAATATCTTCCGCCAGGAAGAGTTTAATCACTTCCAAAGTACATGAATCGCGTTCTAAACCAAATGTTTGGTAGTAACTTCATACTAACCACCCCACGATTGTAGTCCGAGTAAGTAACTCTCAATCACTCAGTGATTCAACCCGAAGGTTGGTTTTGAAAGGTGAGAGTAGAGCTCACCCCGGACTAAGCCACAGGCGTGTGAATTTCACACTTTCAGGGTAGGGGGGCCAAGTTCCTTTCCCTGGGCCACCTCGCACTCCGAGGATTTTTCGTTCGGGGGCGTCCAAAGACTTCACACGAATTTGAACCCGGGACGCTTCGATCAGTAGCCAAGCGACAACTACGCTCCCCAATCACCCCACGTGACAATTTATTTCTGGAATGGGTGCAGTAATTTTTTCAAGTCCGAAATAGTCTCAAAAATGGACCGAAAATATCTTCCGCTAGGAAGAGTTTAATCACTTCCAAAGTACATTAATCGGGTTCTAAACCACATGTTTGGTAATAAATTCAATTTGGTAGAATTAAAAAAAAATTGGTAGAACATTCTCAGGATATCCTCAGCACATGCTCCCGAGATGTGGGGAGATGTCTGCTGATGTAATACTGTCATTTTATTAACTTTATCGATTTATTAAAATTAGTAGAGTATATTGTTTTGCATGGGCATGCTTGATTTTTCCGACCCCCTTCCCTTCATATATTTATTGCATACCTTAACTCAAGTAACTATTATGTGGAGTCTATCCTGCTCTAACTCTCCGACATTCCCTTCACTTCTTCCCCTTTCTGCTTTCTTTAAGTGCACAGCTGTTACTCCTGTCCAACAGCTTCATTCTTAATGTACGTATGACCGCTTACTTGAAGAAATACCTTAATTGTGCTTATGGTGTCGAAAACTTGGGACGCTTAATCAAGGGTTAATAGTATCCAGATTTAATTGTTATTACCTTACTAGAAATGATAACAATTCCTCCTAAGTGATGAGCGTTGTGCTGTCCTAAGTGCTCATTTGGTAGTTGTAGTTATGGTATGGATAGCGGTGAATTTTTAGTTAAATTGTCTTAATCGTAATTACCAGATTGTTGACTAGACAAAATGTCTAAAACTGATATTTATTAAAATAATAATTCCACCAAGAAAATGTTTATTGCTACATGTATAAATGCTTAAAATTTAAAGTAGTACCAACCCTAGCAGGTGTCCCGCTTCCTTGGAGCCGTAAATGTCGCAACGGTGAAGCTGAAGAAATGGGGGCCCACCATTTTCCTGTGGTTGAGTCATCGACACAGCTGCATTACAGAGGGCTCTAAAGATTTGCATCTGCAATATTCCTCCGAGAAAATACCTGTGAAATTTTTCATAATTGCTCAGTCCTTATGGATACATTATTTGCCGTAGGTATTATCTTAGGTATTTCACTCAGCTGTGTGATCATAGTAGCAGAGGGGAACAAGAAGAAAAGTGGAGTATATTTGATTTGTACGATATGCCCGCAGTTATTAAGCGCATTCAATGCTTTCACTCAGAATTGGAGGGTGGTGTTTAATGTACAAGAGTCTGGTCGCAATGGGCCCTTGTAGTGCGGTGGTCAAAATGGCCTCTTGGTTATTTCGTTACTACCGCAATGGGCGCTAGTATTACGCAATGCATGAAGTTTCTTGAACTGGAAAACGTGGCAGAGGATAGTAGTATATTTATCACTGAAGGTATATAAGTGATATTTGCACAGTCATAAATGTGTTAGGGGGAAGAAAGAGCAATGAAGTAGCACTTAGCACGGCGGGGAAAAGTGGTATTTATAGAGTAAAGTAGATGGATGGAGAGTGGCGGACCCACCAAGTAATTTGGAGTAATGAGATTTGGAAGTTCATCATGAAATGACGAATATCGAGGAAGCCATAAAGTGGTGAGAAAAAATGGGCATTTTATGCAATATGAAGAGAAGTAGGAAGTGTGCTTATCTTCAAAGAGAATTAGTGCCGAGAAAGAACCATTCAAGGGAAGAGGAAATAAAAACAGAATGGGGTCTAACTTTAAAAAAATCTCCTTAACTTGCATAATGCCAAATGAATAATTTGTTTGTCCCCCGTTAATTCATAATGAAATTGCTGCCAGGATTGTACTTTGAGGTATTATCAGAAGGAAATTGTTTAATATTACCCATTTCGTATTATCAAAGGTATACGATATCGTCAAAACCTCTTTTCACGTGCGAATAGTATTACCTACGTTTTCAATTAATCTGTAGCCACCTACCTTGCGTATGGGGTATTATCAATTATGTGAAATTTGGTTGCGGCATCGAAGTCTCCTTGTCTCACTGGTATCGGTGCATCCACACCTTGATAAAGTTTTCTTAAAGACCACCAAGCTTTATTGTAGTCCCTGGGCTGAATCTCTTCTCTGAAGACAGCCCAGCGCCATTTGTCAACGACCAGTGCAAAGGGAAGCTGGGCTAGTTTTGACAGCGCCTGTCTGAGCAGAAGTGCAATATCCATGCTTCCTGCGGGTATGATATTTCTTTCACCTCAGGTGGTACAATTTAATGGCTGCTGATTAATGTGCTAAGGTTATTTTTTGGGGACTTACCTAGCTGCCAATCGTTAATGAGACCTATTCTTTGAAGATGCTGCGGTGTAGTTGCCGCCAGCATAATGGCATCTCCCACGGCCTCCTGGAATGCAGGACTAGCTCCGTCCTTGAGAAGAAGTTTGTTCCAAACATTAGAATGTTACAATTTCAAAAGTATTTTGTTTCACTGGGGTATTTCTTATTGAATTTGTAATAAAAAATTTTAATTTTCCACAGTCATATTATCTCTTCGGGAGGAGATGAACGTAGCCTCACCTGAAAAATGGTAGGCTGGTGCTCATAAGCCATGTAATACTCGATGTGACCCATTTCATGGTGTATAATGTAAAAGTCCTCTGCTGTTACCTCCGCACATAATATCATTCTGCAAAGGAAATTTCAGTTCGTCAGCCATTAGCTCTTGTTGAACATGTCGTGATATGATATACCTGCATTTATTCATATTTTTTGCGTTAATTCAGATGTATTGGCACATTTATGATTTGGGTACGAAAATTAGTCCATCCTAAGTATGTTTCATCCGTTTTTGTTCACGTGAAACGCAAAATTTTGTGTAATTCAATGGAATGTTTGTGAGCAAAAACGTACTGACAAGGCAAATGCATAACCGCTCTCCGTCACCGGCTCTCAGAGAGGTTCAAAACATTATCTCCATTCTATATAATTTGAAAAAAAATGAGTTATTTTTGGTCGTAGGAGGCACTGAAGTTCGCGATCAACTAATTGGTGTCAATTTGAAGTGACGGTTTACATTACATTTATCTGCAAACGCGAAGTTTCTGTCCCACCAAAATTAGTATCACCCTTTAAATAAGTATAAAAAGCATTTGCATCCTCCCGGTGAGTTGGTAAACCAGTATGTGGTAGTATTCATCCAATCTAGCCAAAAAATTAATTTAAATGAAATGACCCGGCACAAATTCCATTTGGTAATTTCCTCATGGAGCACATTGTCTTGATTTAGATTTCGTTTTCCAGGCTACCTCAAGCGAAAAAAAATTTCAGTGAGTTTTTAAATGATGTGAGGGTTAGCCACTTCATTAGCAAATGCCAATGCAGCAAAACCCAACGAAATGCAAAGTTTAACGCATCGATACCTTGGAAATTTACCATTGAGGATTGAGGATTAAGAGTTATGAGTATCAAGTTTCAATCTGATCGTCACTGCAGAGCTCTTTTTTCAGATGACCTGTGATTTAGCGAACTGATATTTCATGCTGTTTCAAAAGTATGAAATACCTGAAATCGTTATGGCTGAACATGTTTGCTGCACTTCCGTGGCATGATGTGGATGGATTGACCGGCTGGAACACTGACTTCTTCCAAAAGGCGACAGTCATTGGCTTCAATCCGAGAGACACGTAGAGATCTTCGGCCAAATGAACCATTCCCTTCACGGTCACATTTCGGGATTGCAGCGATGCACTTATGTCAATTATGGGTTTTTTAAATTCCTTCCCTAGGACAACATCCAGCATGCCGTCCCAGCTTTGTCCCCATAGATTGCCTGTTGAAAGAAATATATTTGATGGAACTTATGATTATTTCTATCATCGTGAGATTAATTTGTGACGAATGTTTTACGCTCATTTAATAAGAATGGAATTATGATTACTCTCTCAACGCAATGGCCTTGAATTCGTTTAGTGAAATATTAATCCAACTGTAATTTATGGAATAATAATCCCCATATGAAAAAAATTACTCCCGCTTGGGAAGAGCTCAACGTAAACAAATCAGAAGTAGTTTCCTTCGACGCCTACAACATTGGGGTAAGAAGATAAGATTTTTTTCGAGATTTTTTATACCAATCAAAAAAGTCTAATCCCACAAGTATCTTAAAAATATTCTTTTAACTATTAAAAAACTTTTCTTGATTACTCCAGGCAATACTAAAATTTAGGATCGTTGGAACTCTTCGCCCTTTTTTTTTATAGACAATCAAATCTTACTTATATAGTATTGTTTAATTTTCGGAAACCAGTGTTCTCATGAGGCAAATTCAGTGTAAGGAGAATCAGAGGAACATAGCTTTTAAATTGCATGCTTCATAGCGAGGACAACTCTTTAAATTCCGTTATTCGTTTGAGTTAAAGATTCAGCGTAAAGTTTCATGGGCGTAAGCATTTTCTGTACGCCAGAATGATCCCTGGCGACTTCCTCGTGAAGTAGGATTTTTATGTGGAAATGGGAGCTAACTCCTGTAGTTCTGGCTAGACCGTGATAATGAGCTTATCACATGATGATCGTAGTATTTTTCAACATACCAAGTAAGTGTGCTGGGATGGGCCCATCCCAGCTGAGCCCATGTGTTCCTTCCCCATACAGTCCGATTAGGCGCGCCCTGACGAGGGCATGAAGCATTTTGTAAAGGGGCGCGATTTGCTGGTATAGTTCTTCTATAATGGATTCCAAACCATCGGCCTCGATGTCCATCTCTCGCCACACGGCTCCAGCGTCTGGATATCCTGATGCGAAAAGAAGGGAGGAGTGGATTTAATTGTCCCGCTCAGGTT
Organism: Platycnemis pennipes; assembly: GCA_933228895.1. Taxonomy (NCBI): domain Eukaryota; kingdom Metazoa; phylum Arthropoda; class Insecta; order Odonata; family Platycnemididae; genus Platycnemis; species Platycnemis pennipes. Next base: position 96,756,162 of record OW121848.1, on the reverse strand, counting down.
TCCCGTAGAATTTGTTCGGATCAAAACATTGTTGGTGTTTTACACCATTTAACGCAGTTTCCATATTTATGCAGGTCTTCATTGCAATTCGGGTAATGTGAGCATAAGGGTCACGAACTTCAAAAAATATTTTCAACCCCTAAAAATCGCCGTTTTTCGATGAAATTTTCAGAACACAACCTGCTATAATAGCAATTTACACTCGCGAAAAAATATATCGAAAAAAGAAAAAGTAGGGATGGGGGTTTTGAGTCACCTCACAACCGATGAAACTGCGCAAAAACATGAACGGGATGTGGGTTTTGAGACACCTCACAACCGATGAAACCAACAAAATCGCCAGGTTTTGTCGGGCGATCACCAATATTCGGATTTATCACTTATTTCACATTCTAAACAGAACTAGGTGAGGAGGAAAGGACATCGTCTGCCTCGGCAGCCATAACGGTCGGCAATAGACGATCGAATCAACAAGTTCGCCTTTTAAACAATGCCCTTCAGAAGCTAAAACCCAGCGTCTCATGAGATCGCGTATTTAAACAATGCCCTTCAGAAGCTAAAACCCAGCGTCTCATGACATCGCGTTTTAAACAATGTCCTTCAGAAACTAAAACCCAGCGTCATGACCAACCCATGACATCGCGTATTTAAACAATGCCCTTCACGTGGTACATGACCCTTCAGAAGCTAAAACCCACCGTTACTCAATAGCCTTCTGCGCAGGACATAGGGAAGAGGTGAAATGTAGCGGAACCCACTAGCAGTGGTCTCGGGAACAACCCAAGATGGCGTTGAAAAACATCGATTTTCACGTGAAAAATGGCGATTTTCGGAGTATTATATCTCATGAAATAATGGCTTTGTAGCAATGTAAGTTATGTCATCACAAATCTCCATCCTTCCTCTACTTAATACTGTTGGAATGAAAGCGCCAATGAACACCGTTTTCGTAGGATAACCATTCGAATTTCGTGACCCTTAAGCTCACATCTATACTGCAATTCGAATCACATAATTAGAGTTGGAGGCATTACTTGTGGGACGTATGTACGTACATACATCTGTCCATGAGGTTATCTCAAATCGCTTTCCACAATCATGCCTCTTCTTGCTATTAGAGGCTGAGTACTCCAACTGACTACCCCGGCTATCTTGCATCATTGTCTTATGGCTTCTGTGAACTTTAATCAAATAATCAAACAGCCTTCGAACGTATGCGCGTTTTGCTCCGGTAAATAAGCTGGATCCGAGGTTCATAGAAATGGCTTCTACTTTGTGGAAATTCATGTTAAAACTTCAAAATACCACAAATACAATGTTCCAAAATTTTTATATAGACGGCTTCAGCGCTCAGGTGTCATATTCAGGTGCAAAGTAAGGAAAATCCATGGTTGTATACTGTTCTAAAGTAGCTAAGTTACACTCAATCACTCACTGATCAAGGAACTCAAGCCTGTTGGTCATCTTTACCATGCCTGCCCCAATCTTACCCTAAGTAGTTCCAATACTTCTTTCCTCAGCAGCCTACTTCTTCCTCCCCCTCCTTTCCGCAACTGGACAAGAGTAAAAAGTCCTAGAGTATTCCTCTCTTTGACACCTGAGTGTTAAAAACCGGTCGTCTAAATGAAAATTGTGAAAAATTACATTGGTTGCAAGTAACAATTGTGTTTGCTTAGATCCAACTTGATATAGCGACACTATCCTCATTGACTTTCCATCGCAAAGGATACCGGAGACCTCACCGTATCTTAAAAAATACTTTCTGTGGTAATTTTTGTGTCAAAATACAAAAACTAATTCGCTAAACTGACTTTTTTGAGCGAAGTCAAAATGTACAGGCATTGCTGTGCCACCATTTGTTATGACAAAACCGAAGAATTGATGGAATACCGTTCGTTTTTCTGCATCTACGAAGAATTTAGAACCTAAAATTCAAGGGCACCGCGTGTAGTTGACTGAAGTTATTGTAGAAGGGAAGGACCGATGAGGGAGAAAAAGTTGCTTTGTTATACTTTGGGAAAGATGGAATTGTTGATAAACAGAGGAGGAAGATGGATAGGAACTAGATGTCTTTGCCTTGAATATTTTTTTTGCTTGGAAATGGCGAGATAGGGAATGCTTGATGCATGTCTTTGAAATAACCAGCAATCACTTTTATGTATTTATTTTTTATATATTCATTTGTGAATTAGTGTATTTCATTGTGTTTATCTGTTGTTTGTTTGGATTAACATAATGATGTGAGAGAAATAAGGGGATTGTTAGAGAGGAGGAAATGTTGTTGAAGGTTGTTAACCATGATTTGGAGGATTGAATATTGGTATTGGAGAGATAAAAGTAAATAGAATGAAAAGAGTAAAAGTAAATAAATTTGGCACGATATCCTTAGGGAACGATTTTTAAGGCATTCTCCTAACATAATCTTTTCCGATATTAACTTTTCTCCCCCTCCCCCTGAAAAGTTATTTCGAGCGACTGGAAAGCAACGTCAGGAAAGAAAATTGTGGTGAATTGATTAAAAAGGGTGGTATTGCGCAAATCAATGGGGATGTCAAAACTCGGGGTAAGATTTTTTATCCTACCCCAGTGATGATATCCGCATTGGCTGGAACTGGAGATCAGGGAAACCTCATGGAATTAAATTTTCCATCATCCACCGTACCATTTCTCCGGGCTCCACTGTTCAGCAGGTTGACCAGTCGCGGATATATGCGGAGGGCGGGCGGCCCGACCGCCTTTCTCCACCGCTTCCATGCCCAGAGTAGGGTATCCGGGTCTCGCGACGAGCTGACCAAACGTTCAAGGTCCGGCTCACCGCGGTAGCATCGCCGAGGGCTCGATTCGGTGCAGACGCGAGCCGTGACGTAGATTTCCTGAAGAGAACCGAGGATCGAAGAAAGGTTTCTGCTCAAAGAGATGGAGAATTCGCGATCGTGGGTACGCACTCGGACGAAGCGAGCGCAGTTTATTGCACCCGCGTCGACAGGGGATAATATTCAGGTCACGGTCAATTTATTGGGGTACAATGATAAATAAATTAGTCCATATGATTTTTAGAAGCGGGATGGAGTGCAATTAAAAGAGTGATTGCCGACTGATCGAAGGCTGATAATACTGTTCGTTTGCATGTATACCATTGCCTGTTCATTTTCTGAGTTTCATATCTTTTTGGGATTGGAGAAAAAGACTATCGGAAACAACTCTTGAGAATTTCTTGAACAGTTGAATATTGTCCCTAAAAAATTCCTACCTCTACCTATATATTTCTAAATGTCGCAAAACAGCTTCAATTGTAGGACGCTTCTCCTGTAACAGTAACAACAAATTTGTTGTTATGTAGAACATATTCCCACAACGTGAACTAGAAAAACTCAAATTTAACTCCTAAAAGCATTTTAAAAAAATCATTGTTCTAGTGATGTGACAAAAGTGGTTTCATCTTCCCTTATTATAGTCTTTTCCATAATCTATTTCCTTTTTTCCTACCACCCTTTTTTTTCTAAGCGAAACGCAGAACTTTTACTCGCCTCCTCCATAAAAACATTGTTTTCTCAAGAGTGCTAAATACTCACGCACAAATGAAATTTACTCCTTAATTTTTCCCCGCGCGATTCGCGTCCGTCGCTACACCAAGATAGAGCGTGCCAAAATTTCTGATGGCCCTTTTAAACGGATCAATTAATACTAAAGTTAAAAAAAGAAACAAAAAATCTTGGAAATTACATGGATGAATTCGTAGGAATATAACGGGCTATTTTCGCGCAATCTTTCATGCTCTTGGGAAGTTTTCCGTGCAGTTCGTTTCATTACACGATGAAATTTTCATTTCGGATTTCGCAATGAAAAGATAAGTGTGAGACAGCTTAAATGCTGGGAAGTTTTCTGAGTAATTAGAGGTTGTATTTTTTATTGAAGCATTTTAATTGTTAGGAAAATTTAATTTAATTCTAGATCTTTTGGACTAATAAAAATCCGTATTCTTCTAACTATTAAAGGCTTTAACCTCTCATTTAAAATGCATGCCTGGTGACGGTTCACCCCCCTAACTAAACACTCTAGCGGTGACTTGAAGGGTATTATGTAGATGATGTGAGCGGGCGATAGCTTACCTGACCTCGGCAGTCGTGTACCTTGGGCCCCGACAGAGGAGGTATGGCATTCGCCTCCAGCCCACAGCCCCGGGCTCGATCCCCTGCGCCAGCCCCTGGCCCCTCCACGCACCCAGAGCGTCGCACCACGCGTCGCGCCATCTGGTGCGGTCCTCAGCCAAGCGGGCCGCATCCCTCCTGGCGCTCTCGGCTCGCGGGCCGCCCTCCGACACGACCCACGCCGCCTCCGCCGACGCCGCACTGAGCACCCGTAGCTCGTTGTTCATCCGGCGAAGAGTCAGCGGCTCTGTTGCGGGAGTGTAATATCCTCTCTAAACAATTATCACTTTCATGCTAGAGACTAGAGCAAATGTTAAAATAGGGAAACAAAAAAAGAAAGTTGAAGGTGAAAGAGTATTTTTATCTGGAAACTGAGTAACCAGCGGTGAACGAAGTAAGAAAAAAATAGTAGATTATTCCAGGCGAAGAGGGCATTCTACAAAAGAGAATCTATTGTATTTAGGGTTGGAAATATAAGCTTGAAAGTAATGGAAAACGTCACTAGAACCTACATCTGGAGTATGCTTCCTTACAGAATTGATGTATGGACGACGCTGAAAAGTCAAGACCGGAAGCACTCTAAATATGGTGTTGCAGAAGAATGATGAAGATAAAATGGATAGGGGGTGAGTAACAAACGTAGTCCTGAGAAAAGTGGAAGAAAATAGAAGCCTGATAAAAACTTTGAAGAAAAGATGGGAGTACTTAGTCGGCCATATCGAGTTGAGTTGATCTGCGAAGGCAGTTGTCGAGGAAAAAATGAACGGGAAGAATGGAAAAGGAAGGCTTTGTGCGAAATATCTCGGGAAAATAGTAAAGGATGTAAAAGAGCATGATGTGATGAAGGCAATAGTCGAGGAAAAGGTGAATGGGAAGAATGGAAAAAGAATACACATACGTAGAAAAAGTTGTTAAGGATGTGAGAAAGAAGGATTATGTAAATATGAAGAGGTTGGCTGATAGGAGAATCGAAAGGAGAGCTACATTAAATAAACCCTAGGATTGATGAATGGTCATGATGAAGAAATAACAAGCGGATCAATTTTAGCAGAGGAATTCAAAAAGGAATTGGATTGTTATGATAGCTACAGTACTCGTCTCCCATCTCAAGAGTCTATAGTGGCAGATTTTTCATTGTTGTGCCGCCCCCTATTTGATTGTTGTGTGGTGATCTCTTGTAATGCAGTGCTCCGTTCGTCGGATAGGACGTTAAGATATGCAACCTTCGGCGCCTTTTGTTAAGAGTAGGCTAATAGTGACGCCGGGTTTATCTCCATCCTTCCTCCACTCCCAAATATCTTAACAAAACTGACAAAACAAAAATGACCTCAATTTTTAGTAGCCATGGTGAAATCTGTCAGCATGAATCCTTTGGTATCGGTTTTGCTCCTTGTGAGAAGCTCTTGACTGGGAAATTATTGTTGGTATTTTAGTATCTTTAGATTAATACCATAATATCAGGCAAATAGTGACTATGTTAAATGCTAACCCGGAATACTGGATAGTGAGATAGATAGGCACTGCGAGAAATGAAGGCAGGTAAAGCGGTGGGGGTAGATAACATCCCAATTGAGCTTCTGAAAAACCTTGGAAGAGGGGGAAGGGACAGATTTTATGAACTTGTTCGTAGAATATACAAGGAGGGGGCTTCGCCGGAGGATTTTGTAAAAACCGTGCTGATACCTATACCGAAAAAGAGGGTGACATAAGAATGTGAAGACTATAGAACAATATGTTTGATTTCTCATGCGGCAAAGGTAGTACTTAGAATCATCAATAGGAGAATGGAAAAGAGAGCAAACGAATTCCTAGGCGAGGATCAGTTTGGATTTTGGAAGGGGAGGGTCACTCGGGATGTGATTGCAGTGATGAGAATACTAGTGGAAAGTAATCTAGAATACAATCAGGATGTATTCGCGTGCTTTGTTGATCTCGAAAAGGCGTTCGACAGATCGAGGTGGGACAAGTTAATGGAAATATTGCGGAAGACAGGAGTAGACTGGAGAGACAGGAGACTGACTCACATGGCGCAAAAGGCGCAAGTGAGAGTAGCCGATGGAGAATCGGATTGGGCCACAATAGGGAGGGGAGTTAGGCAGGGCAGTCCGTTATCGCCGGTACTTTTCAAAATATACTCGGAGGAAATGGTGAGAGAGGCTTGGGATGAGCTGGAGGCTGGACTAAAGGTCGGGGGGAAATTGATAAAATCAATGAGGTTTGCGGATGACCAAGCGCTAGCCAGCCAGTCAGCCCGTGGATTGCAAAAATGCTGGTTGCGTTGCAGGGACAGTGCGAAAGATACAGGATGACGACAAACCAGAAGAAAACGAAAGAAATGCGATTTTCAAGAACAAAAAGGGCCAGTATTACGATAAAAGTAGGAGGTCAGAAGCTAGAGCAGGTAGAGCAATTTAGCTATCTAGGTAATGTGTTGGAAGAAAAAGGGTATAGCAGCATTGAAGTGGGAAGGAGAATTGCATTGGCAAAAGAAGCTTTTACTTGTAGGCGTGAACTAATGACATGGGCGTTGAGTAGGGAAGTGAAGAAAAGACTAGTGAAAAGTTTAATATGGAGCGTTGCACTATATGGGGCAGAAACGTGGGCTTTGCGAAAAGAAGATGAAGACTTCGGGTTTTTGAGATGTGGGTGTGGAGAAGGATAGAGAAAGTAAGGTGGGTCGAAAGGAAGACGAACGATGAAGTGCTAGAATTGGTAGGAGAGGAAAGAAATCTGATAGATGAAATTAGGAGAAGGCAGAAGGTGTGGATGGAAAAGGTAATAAAAGGGGGTGGTGTTTTGAGGGAGGTGATTGAGGGAAGAGGGTTGGATAAGCGGGGCAGAGGGAGGAGAAGAACGGGTAGCTTGGATGTAATGATGGGTGCAGGAGGTATGAGGGGCTGAAGAGGGACTTCGTGTGAAATTTAGGGGGTGGGAAGAATTAAAAGTTCATTTAAAACTACCTTCACTGGTAGAATACTAATAATAATAATAATTCAAGGTGGTAACTTACTGCATGAGTTTTTACTTTGTCTTTCACTGAGCTTTGAGTCTATCCACCAGTTATGCGACCGGGACAACAATAATGGCAAAATCGTCTCGTAAAAGGTAAATGACGAAAAATTTGATCGAGCGTAAAATAAGGGAAGATGTTATATTGCGGAGATATAGAAATTATTAGGACTTGAAGAAAAAGTCGTTAATGGCGGGAAGACGTAAATTGCGGGGACATAAAAGTGAGGTTTTACTGTAGTATTTGTAAGGTTGGTGTTATGTGTTTGTGATCACTTTCACTACCATAAGTGTGGCAAAACTTTAGTTTAAACCTACCTTCACCGGTAGAATACTAATGATAATAATAAATGCTAACCAGCTTATTTTTGCCATACGCTTCCATTCACGTATCTATTAAGCCCCCAATTTACGTCCATTCTCCATCCTTTTTGGTAGAATTTCTCAACTTCTCAGTGCCGCAATCCAGATCAAACTCCTTACGATCTTTGCATCTTCCTGCTCTTGATTTTTCTGTCAAATTACTATGTACTTCTTGCGCCAAATTATTGACTAGCTCTTCATTTATTTGTACGTTTTAGCCTGGCGAGTGTACCTATTATTCAAGCCACTGACTTACTATTATCTTGATATGCTAGGTTTTCTTTAAAATGATTTGTCTATAAAGGGCCTTCATTTCACTTGAATATTAATAACTAAGCGTATCCATCCAACCAGAGGGAAACAATCGATTTTTATTGAAAGAATGTCCTTCTTACTCGCTCGCCAAAAATTGTGGAATGCCAAGTGTATTTTAAGAAGTTATTTTTCGATAAATTCTTGCCGGCGGTGTTCTCCTTACGGTTTTCTCGATAACCTGCTTTTGAAGAAGAGGCATTTACTTCACAAGGTTTGGTTATTAGATTTGATGCTGTGTGGGATGCTTTTTTATGAGAATATCCCCGTTCTACGTGCACCACTATTTATAATTTTGAATTTATTAAATATAGTTTGTGAACGAGGAGGAGGAAATTGTTTTAAATTTAAAGTGTAAAATGGGCTCCGGATACACCACGCGGAATTTTATTAGATTAAATTTCTCAATTCGTTAATGGAAAGGAATGAGACAAGGCTGTGCACTGTCTCCCGTAATTTTCAGTTTACATCGAGAGAGCCATCAATGAAATCAAAGAGCATTCTTCTGGATTGAATATCCACGGAGAAAAATTAGCATGCTGCGATTCGCTGATGACATAGCATCATAGCAGAGACGGAGAGGGATCTGAATAAGATTATAACAGCCATGGAAAGGACAATGGCCAGATATCAGCTGAAGATTGATAAGAATAAGACTAAGATATTAATGCGCAGCAAGAGAGAAGAGGCCAAAACCAACGTTAAACTAGGAAAACAAAAACTGGAAGAGGTGAAAGAGGTCTGTTATCTGGGAAGCCAAGTAACCAACGATGGGGGAAGCAAGAAAGAAATGGTCAGTAGAATAGCTCAGACAAAGAGGGCATTCTATCAAAAGAAGAATCTACATGCAGCTGGAAATACAAGCGTAGAAGTAAGGAAACAGCTCATCAGAACTTACATCTGGAGCATTTTTATTTACGGCAGGGAGGCATGGACGATGACAGCAGCGGATAAGAAAAAGGTGGAAGTATTCGAAATGTGGTGTAACAGAAGGATAATGAAGATTAAATGAATCGACCGAGTAAGTAACGAGGAAGTCCTAAGAAGAGTGGGAGAAAAGAGAAGTCTGCTGACAACTCTAAAAAGAAGACGGGACAACTTAATCGGCCATATCTTGAGACACGATGGTCTGATGGAGACGATCGTCGAGGGGAAAGTTGACGGGAAGAGCGGCAAAGGATGGCCTCGTATGAGGTATATGGAGCAAGTCGTGAAAGATGTAAAAGAGAGGAGCTACGTCAATATGAAGCGGTTGGCCGATAAAAGAATCAAGTGGAGGACTGCGTCAAACCAACGATTGTTGACCGAAGATGAGATGAGAAAAGAATTATGCAATCGAGTTTTTCTCCAGATTTCTGATCATTTTTTTGACTGTTATTATTAAAGTAGGAAATAGAGTTTAATGATCAAAAATATATCTATATATCAGAAATAATTTTTAAGACTATTTTATTTGCTTGGAAAATAGCATCTTTACAACATTGCGAATATCTTCAACTTTACTGGCGAAAGTCAGTGATTAAATTAAAATATCACCTATAATTTAGATAGTTATTTCTATTTCCGATATACAATTTCTATTGAATATCTCTGCATATGTACTAGTTCGAAGTTAACGCTTAATAAAGGTTTCAAGCATCAATCAGTAATTTTCAAAGGTGAAACGCGCATCCGTTTTCCTCTGGAAATTCCACAACCTAATTTCTTGCCACCTCTTCTTCGTCATCAAAAAGAGTCATACCAAAATTCGGCAAAAACCCCGAAATATCTTTTTGTTCACTACTCGAGTCATTTTAGCTTTTATGGACAAATAATGATGTGCATTTAAGCCCCATTGCATATTTAAGAATTCTTATTTTTTGAGGTGAAAAACAAGGGGAACCGATTCACACCTTTGAAACAGTTAGGTATCTTGTTTTTAAAGCACTGAAGAGCACTGTTTTTGAAGCACTAATTGTAAAGCACTGAAAAGAGAGCCTGTTAGGCCGATTGAACTCTGTTCAAATTGCAGAAAATACTGTTTAGCACTTTCCGAGCATAAAGTATTATTCTGGGCTAACTACATTCGCAAGTTTGGGGAAACGGAATCAAAAATAAAATATTGCATGATTACTCTACTATCAAAAAGTATGTTGCTCTCTGTTGTACCTTTTTTGTATTTTCACTTCTTCGATGAATGAGGTAAGATATGAAAATTATCTGCAATACCCCCAACTGAAAAACAAACTTTTATCAAGACCCTCTATATAAAATTCATGAAAGTATACTCTTATGCACAATATAATTTCATTCAAATTCAATAAACATGCAGGATTTCCCTCTTGAATGGCGGTAATCTATTTTTGGAAATCACGACTGCTTATCCATTAATACCACTGAGAACTTTTTAATGCATCAAATCTCGCTTAGTCTCTGAATCTCTTGATTTCCAATAGAAATTCTCAGGGACAAAAACGTGTGGCCCCTTACCTGAATGAAGGAGCGCACCTATTTCGGAAGCAACTGTGTGAGCGCCCAAGACATTACCTAAATTCGAAGTGACCTAAAGGAGCGATCAAGCCCAGCATAGTTCAATTGCCGTAACCAAACTGAGTTATGGTGGATGATTCGAGAGTAAATAGCCGTTCCTTCAAACATAGAGATAAGTGCGAATGGACATTTAAAAATAACTTACCCTTTGCCAATGAACTAGTTGCGATCAGAGTGGCGACGAATATCGTCCTGAGAGTGTGATGGCCCGTGGTCGGCATGGGGAGCAAGATTGTCTCGTCAAGTCCCGGCAAGAGTTCGCGAAGAAATGACCGTGGTCCAGGGAGAGAGCAGAGGAAGAAGATGTCTCGGAAGAGGGCGTGGGGCCGGGTGGTCGGTTGAGAGACAGGTGATTTTGATTGGCCGCTCGCTACCTGCTCCCACTCCTCCCTCCCCTCTCGGACATCCTCAAGTGCCCCATGTTGATATGGCGCCAGAAATTAATTTGCGCTATCGAGACGCCTGTCAAGTGACTCCACTAACGCAGCGAGAAGCTCGTAGGGGTAAAAGTTCGACAATAAACTGAACTTGCCATACGTTGAGATTAACATGTCACTTTAAAAGGTTTCTGTTGCGTTTCCCCATCGTAAGGATGAGTAGCAGGTGAGATGGGTGATTCCGTTCCACATCTGCATTATCTGGTCACCATGATCAATTAATTAGTGATTTAGTCATCTAATTAAGTATTTTACAAGAAATAATTAGTCTAAGAATTCAGCGAGCAGGATAATTGCCAAGGTTTTTCAATTAAAAACTCTTCCAATATTGTCAAACTTAAATTTAACAGTTTGTGTATACACACACACACACACGCACACCGTAAAATATAAGTTTGACAATTTGAAAATCTGTGTGTATGCACAAACACACCCTGTGTGTATACACTCACAGTATGCATGTATATACACACAGTGTGTGTGTGTTTATATAAATATACTGTGAAAAAATTCCAGTTTCTTAATATTAGTGGATGGGGAAGATTATTCTCCTCCAAACAAATGTTGCAGAATGTTTTAGATATTTATCGGATTCTTTTGTTGCACTTCCCTTCTTATTGTTAGATTACTCTCTTAGCTTCGAGATGTGATCAAGTTCGAAATCTACTCTAGAGGTTTAAAATTTAGAGAGGCCTAATTTTATATCCTAGAAGACTTTAATCTGAGTCAGTAAATTATGTCAACAAAATTTACTGCATCAGATTAATTTAACACGAAACCGACTTCATAAATCGTCTGTAATTCGCACTGCACAGCATTTTCACTCTTTAAATATAATTATTTCATTGACGATTCAAAATATCATTAGTATGCTGATGGGCTGTACCTGAAGATGAACCTCCTTGACACACTATTACGTAGCCATTATTACACTAATCCTTTGCGACTTCGGGAAATTATCTCTTACACGTGGAATTATACGAAGGAAACTCGGCTGCCGACTGATTCATGCAATATAGTATGCAATTAACATTTTGCACAAAAGACGTTTGGAACTGTTTACTTTAAAATAAGAGATTCACATAGACATTACTATAACTGCCGGTGGGACAATTAATCCACTGGGTGACATTGATGACACCGTGCGAGAAAAGAAGGAAATGAAGAACGTGTCATCTCAAAGAAGAATTTTTAAAATCTCTCTCCGTCTAGTTGATAGAAAGATTGTATCATAAACATCACATACAAAAAATAAATACTTATTGCCAATGAGCCGTACATGCAGAAGGAGTACTTCCAATAGTTTCTATTGAAATTAGAACCAATCAATTTGACCTAGCGACTGATCGTGCTCCGCAGACGCTTTTCTCATGAGGTAGGTAAATAGACGATCGTTCAGAATTTATTTTTATGCTAAACCTTTTTCATTAGTGATTGAATGGACATGGTTATGTCTAATGGATACAAAAAATGCTGCAACTGCTGCATCGTCGAAATCACTACACCCTAGATTATTTTCTTGCTCATCCTTTTTCAGGCTGGCATATATTACCTTATATGTCACATTAATAACTGAATTTGAAGTGGCTCAGATGAATCAACCGGAAAGGTTTGTGCTCCACTAACCACGGTATTTAAGATATAAAATAAATTGCAAGCGAGTCAAATTGTAATTGAATGTAAACGCTTTAAAGAAGCACCAAATAACCTGTAGGCATTTTGGATAAATCTTCAAGTATTTAAAGTTAAAAAAAAAATATTTTGTTATGTCATCATATTGATTAATCAAAACCAACCTTCGGGTTGAATCACTGAGTGAGTGAGTGAGTCATCATATTACTATCATCTTGCTCCGACATACTGTTTCATTTTTAGAAATTGTATTTTTTGCAGTTTTTTGCTCTTTGGTTGGCTATATATTTGAAATGCGTGGATAAGCAATCACTTTTTAGTAGGAATGTGAAGAGGACACTTGGGGGCTGCAGAACGTAATTTCTGATGAATATGAAATTAATTTATTCATATATTCCATTGCTGGCCCGAAAGTCATATTTGAAGGGAGATGAGGACAATCTTTACTTGCTGACGTGGGAATTGCTCGAATACGCATCATTATTTCTCCCTTTGCACGACAACATGCTTTTCATACAAGCTTTAGGAAACTCTTTGTAGATTGTGTGCAACATTCTAGGGCATGTATTATAATTTTATTAGTAAAAAATTACTTTCAGTTACAATTAAAATCAAACTATTTACATCAATTATCAAGTAATTAAATCCAACAAGCATTAAAAACATTCACTCTCAATAATGTCGCGTGTGAAGTCTGTGAATTGGCCGAAGATTGGCTGAACGTTTTAGCGCAAATTCTATTCATGGAGTCGGGTGGCTGGAGTACTATCATCCCGAGGGCCTAGGTTCGGGTTCTGGCTGTGAAAATTTTTTAGTGGAATCCCGGTAGCTTCTTGAGTACCACATGGAGAGCAATTCAAGTTCAATACTCCGTCCGTCGGACGTAAAATTGTGCACCTCTTGGCGCTATTCTTAAGAGCAGTCTAATGCTGGGTTTCTCTCCTCCCTTTTTTCAATACCCTCCGCAACAATCACCATATCCATACGGTACATAATATCCTCTTTCTCTTCCATTAAAAAAGTTTTGCGGATAGCTTCTGCACAATTAAATTACATATTTTCATGCTTACGTTGCTTCGAAGAAAATGTAAGTCATATTGTGAGCGAGGAAAATTGAAAATCAGGTGGAGGTGATCATAACAGGGATTTTTGATAATCTATTCTATTTTTTCAGCTCGAGGACGCAAGATAATAAATGAATGATAAAACCGAGGGAATTTTCCGTAAAAGTCGTGAAAATGAAACCCGATCGCGTAATCTACGGCGCAAGTCCGACCGCTGACTCGAACAAATTTACCTGAATCTGTTGGGTTAGCGACCATAGGATAAAATAACCATCATGTCTAATCCTGGTACTCGTGTTGTTTGGACAAAGCCTTTGGGGTGAGAAGATAAAGAGACCGATCGAATCATTTCCCTCTTGTTTATTCAAACGGCGCCTCCACGAGATTGGCTTCGTAGCCATGGAGACCTCGTCCCCCTAGATTGGGGGAGGGGCATGGGGACACCTAAACGGAGAGCGTGTCCGAGCCACTTCCCAGGTTGGGTTAGTGGAGGGGGAGATGGAGTAGGAACTTACTCGCCCCCCCCCCCCCCCCCAATCCTATAATCCCTCTCCTCCCTTCGACGCAATTGCCCATTCTTGCCTTTTCTTTCCCCTTCCGAAAGTCATTCTTCTCCTCGATACAGATTACATTTACACTCTCCCAAGGATATTTTGATTGGTTTCGGTGAAGTGGCGAAATTTTGAACCGCCGCATCCTTTGTGATGTGATCGTTGAATAAAAAGTCGTTAAATTTCTCGATATTTCGTTGCTAATAATGTTATAAGCTAATGGCGGCGCTGGCTATGCACTTCAATGCTCAAACCGGGTTACGAATCCCAATTAAATAAAAATCGCCAAAAGTTGAAGATTGTATTCGTGGGTGTATTCAGAAGAGAAGAACAAATAATGTGTAGAATGAAGCACTCTCTCTAACCCTTGACTCAGTTCTTCTGCTCTCCAAAATGGATGTAATTAATGTAAACCTAATCACGATGAAAAAATAATGCTACTAGTTTTGACTGTCGTGAAAATTCGGTAGGTCAAGAGAGAGCTTGATCAAAGCTCTGTTGCAGAATTGCTTGACTACTCAAACCAAAATTATTTCTTGGCTACGTGTACCATAAATGATTTTTTTTGTGCTTGAAATCACCCCGTTTTAAAACAATTTTACAGATATTTCGCTCGTTGTTTAAAAACAGAAGGGGAAATAGGAATCTCCATGTAATTATGCCTTTATGACCGAAGCGGCCCTCGTTTATTATTCTAATTCAATGGATTAAGGTGTACATTCTGTTGAATAGCCGTCACAATGCAATCAGATGGACGCTAAATATGTACCCGATTATGACCTAAGTATAAGGACATTGAGCCAATCGTACACTATGATTATGAACCAGTGTTTGCATAAAAATAATTTATGATGGCAGGAACTAATGGTACGACACAGCCACTATATATTGCGCTCCCAGTTATGATATCCTATTACTTTGAAGGTGAGAAAAATGTCTTAGTATAATTGTTTTCCATGATATATAGTGCATGAAAGAGTGCCACTGTTGCTGAAATGTGACCCACAGAACCTTTACCTCATTTTCAGCGGTATTATATCTAATTTTGCTCCCGAAATGTAAATAATAGTGATTGTCCCGGCCTTGGCGCTGTAAATATCCCATTCTAACTAAATGTGGTGTAATGTGTCGCTAATGTGGGAAATCGATAGATATGATCCTGCACCTCGGAGTTATATAAGTTGGAGCAAAGAAAACATTTAATTTACTCCCGACTAACTCCATTTTGCCGAGAATGCTGTCCAATCTGCTTTACCACTTGTTTCTAGTTCACCTACTCCTAGGCTAATTACTATCAGAGGAAAGTACGAGATGATAGTACAGTTTATCGTGATAACCCTGGTACAAAGTTCTATATTAGCAATGATTCTCCGATCGCGTGTTGATGACCAAATAATTTTTTCTCCATAGATCACCGTTGTGTATGAGTTAGTTAAGGAACACCTTTCATCGATTAACTTTCCCAGAATGACGTTTAAGCGAGCGTGCCTTCCACCCCACCTCGCTAGGTGCACACTTGCTTGATACACGCCAATTTTTAAAAATAATCTTCAGTGTCAATGGAGAATACGGAATGCTCTTGGTCTCCCATGCGTAGAGGATGAAGGTGGAGTTTATTCATTTAAGCTCCTCTCGGCGATGCCCACGCCGCGTCGCGCTGGGAGTATCGCGAGGCTCCACCCTCGCCCCACCTGCGTGAATTGGCCGCTCGATTCCTTTCCGGTCGGGCGGAAATCTAATTTGTCTCGCCTCGGCACTCCTCCTGTCCTCCTCCCTCGTCTATCCGCCGAGGCTCTCCAATCCTCCAGGGGACACGTCGCTGTGGAAACGAGTCATCCATCTAGATCGCCCGCGCGTGTCGAGGCGTGAGGCGAGGACAGGACAAACAAAGAGGAATGGCGTGCGTCACGGCGACAGCACGTCCGTCTATACGGGCCATCGCGCGAATAGATGAGCGCGGGTTCGTGGATTATGTTGTCTATTTTATCCTATTTTAGACGGCAATGATTGAATGACGGTTAAGCCACAACTCTTCGTCCTCAGTGACAGACTCACACATCTATCTTAGGTTACCCTAATGGTGCCCCCGCTGGCGGGTCGTGTGCGTAAAGAAAAAACGCTTTTAGGCCCATCTTGTCCCATCCTTATCGCAATCACAAGTCTGGTTTGCTGTTGCCCTCCAATCAGAATGTGTACCTAACCTATTTACATAAGTATTTTCTCTTACATCCTTCATCACTTGCTCATATTTCATGCAAGGCCTTTCGTTCCCATTCTTTCCGTTCATTTTTTCCTTGACAACTGTCTTCAGCAGACCATCGTGACTCAAGATATGGCTGATGAGGTTGTCCCGTCTTCTCTTTAAAGCTTTCGTCTGTCCTCTCTTTTCTTCAACAGTTCTCAGGGCATCTTAATTTGTTACTCGCTCTATCGATTTAAACTTCATCATCCGTCTGTAATACCTCATTTCGAATACTTCCAGTCTAGACTTTCAGCAGCTGATGTCCCTCTGCCGTGATTTTTTGCAGCGAATCTTAGTGGAAAGGAATATTTAATGTAATTAAGATGATTTTGTTTACATCATTGATATGATTGGGCATCCTGGGATAAGCTAATAAAAGGGTTGAGAAAGTTAGTGGTGCACTAGAGAGGTATGCTTCTAAAGGGAGAATTAAAATATTTCATTTGAAAGACAGGTCACTGAAATAAGACTCATATTATTCGGTTTGTTCTCACGGAGATCTTCTACTATATCGCTGGATATTTAAACTCATCGGCGAATATTTCTGCGTCCCTTATCGGTTGATGGACTTGTATAGAGTATAGCGTAGCGTTGACATTTTGAATGTAACCTCATAGCAAGTAGATGTGGCAGGGAGGGATGAAGACTTATTTTTAGGTGAAACTCAACTGTAAACCCAGAGACAGTGAAATAGCATGTGCCGTAAAGCAATTACTTCCAGCAAGTAGCTACTACCGTGCCGAGATAGAATAGGTCGCCTCTCTCTTTGATTGGGTTCTTCGCAGAGACGGGCAGGTGGGCAGAACAAGCCATTTCCCGAAACGATCGACATACTTCCTTTGTGCACAGCTGTGACTTGACCCTTGCTCTCTCGACAGGGTTCTTTGTACCCAAGCATTGACAAACTCAAATTGTACGATACCCATGGGGTTCATCTATATATGTGGGTTCATTACAGTTTCAAAAGCGGAAACAAGAAGGACCACTTTAAATTCAGTATTTTAACCTCACGCCATTTGTTCCACGCATAACCTCACCACATCTTCGTTGATTGACACTGCGGAGATGGTGCTGTTTGGATAATTAGTAAAAATGCGCGTGGATATTAAAACGTGTCCGCTGATGTCAACCCAGCTTACTCCACAATACCTTTCTCAAAACATCAAATAAATAATACCTTTCACCAAAAGTCTCTTTTCAATCACCTACCTCATAATTTACGTATCATTTACCTACCCGTTTTTTCTAGCGTGCCTTTGCCGAACCCTTTAATTCTTGAGGTGTACGCGTGAGAAAAATGTGAATTCAAGGTTGAAAATTCCTCTATTGAACTAATTAGCATTTTGCTAAGTTTTTATGCTCATTTTGGCCACTTAAAATAGCAAAAGTCAGCCAGCTGTCATCGTTGCTGATAAGAGCAGCTTTTTTTCATCGAATAAGATTTTTAAGCGTTGAAACGGCAAATCGGGTGCTTGAATTGCTTCTAAAACGTATTGTCCTGATCATTTTCAGGTGTTGATTGAAGGAATTTTTTCGATGGCCCTATCAGGATTTATATGTATATTAGTCATAGAAGCAGATCCGATGAATGTGTTGTTAATTCAAGAGCACATGCCGAAAAGTAACCATTGGTGGGAAGCTGATGAAAAGTCATGTTTATCTGTGGACGCTCGAGGAAAATCGGGGATATGTGAAAACAAGTATATAGGTAATTAGAGCATCTAAGATAACGATTGGGCATGAGGTTGATTACGAAGCCGTGGGTCACAGAAGTAATAATGGGTAAAATTGAAGAAAATTTTTAAACATTTAAAGAAATAGCTCGGCAGGAGAATTATATTTTTTATATTATTATAATATAGCTCGGTAGGAGAATTATAGAAGTTTATAATTAAATTTGTCTAAACGAAACTCCAGATAAAGGCTAGTAAGACAAATGTATGTAGAGGAGAGAGCACTTCGATGAATTTGATCAAATGGAAAAAATCGACGCTCAGGGAATTAAAGCCAT
Organism: Platycnemis pennipes; assembly: GCA_933228895.1. Lineage (NCBI taxonomy): Eukaryota > Metazoa > Arthropoda > Insecta > Odonata > Platycnemididae > Platycnemis > Platycnemis pennipes. The sequence continues at coordinate 96,737,864 of OW121848.1, read as the reverse complement.
CCAGCTCATGGCAACATTAGTGCATTTGTTGTGAAGATAAATCAGAGGAAATATTCACATTATTTCAACAAAGAAGGCTACGGTGAGGGTTATACCTTGGCATGCCTTCCGTGGCTGCCTACGTTCGAGTCGTGCATCTTAAGGTCCGCAGCCATGGAGGACCTAATCCAGTGGTAAACCCGAATGATGTTTACCAATTACATTAGCCGGGAAAGCATCAGAACTTTATTCAATTAATTTAAATGATAATGCTAAGCCTGTTACGAAATAAATTTTTGTTGAACAGTTGTGACAGATTCGCAAAACATTAAGAAAAGTAACCTGTTCAAAACATTATCATAAAACAAAAAATCGAATGAAAATAACCTCATGCGAAGAGAGTACTGGAGACCAGTTTCAATGATATGATAAAAAAAGGCGAGTGAAGTGTTGGTTTCGGAACTTGACGTTATATGGCACTTCCTATATAGTTTTTAGATTTACTTGACGCAGCTACGAAAACTTTCACCTATTTAAAAAGTCTTCGCGGATCTTCCACCGGGATTAGCTTTCAATAGAAGCCGACGTTTCGAAGCCCGTCTCGGACTCCATCCTCAAGGCAAAAAACAATATCCGAGTCCGAGGCGGTTTCTATTGAAAGCTTATCCCGGTGGAAGACCCGCGAAGGCTTCTTAAATATTATTCACCGGGAAAAAACAAAATCAAAGTTCCACCTATGTTGTCCTGAACTTCAGAAGATCACAAAAACTAGGATATACTTAAGATCAGAATAAATAATTCTGACGTTAGAATTGTAGAGATGGAAGCTATTATAAAAAGATGGACAGTAGAGGACGGAGGAAGTATGTACTAGTTGTAGTATTGTACTAATGGTGGTTGCTATGAGAAATAATCAGAAAAATGGAATTGTTCCTAAATTAATGGATTAGGAGATGCGGACAAATGGACTTTCGAATACTAGAGGAGGGAGAATCCTCAGTAAGAGAAGGAGGAAAGAATAATCCTTTTTGAATTGTGTGAAGGAATTCCTTGATGTGCTTGAAGGATTATATGAATAAAACATGTTCTCTGATACAATCTTCATTTTCGAATCATCGGCGGGCAAGCACATCGGCGCAAAATCTCGTAAAAATACGTGGCTATAAATACGTGACAATTTTTTTATTGACAGGGTCCGGATGTGCATCCGAGCGTTTGGCTTCAAAATAAATTTTATATTTATAATTTTAAAACATAATTCAACCTTGTATGATTAATGTCACCCATTCATTTCTTATAAAAATAGCTATCCCTAGAGTATTGATTATCTCCATTTATCTTTGTTGTAATAACAACTTGAATTTTGTGGAACTGAGCAGCTTTAACGGCGAAGAAATTGTGATGTTATATTTTTATCCAGCACTAGCATATATGTTCATGAAAATAGCAATAAATTCAGGAAAGTGATATATGCTTAAATTCGACTTAAATTCACCATCTTCTCGACCGTAGTAGTCTTCTTTTTTTTTAGTACATTAAATATGTAACACGATGAATAATGAATCCTATCTTATTGATGATATGCATACAAACATGTAATGAGGAAAATGGTTGGTGAAATTTTCACAAAATTACAATACTCGCCGTATTAACATATTATTATTCTAATGTACTACTAATGACTGTTATATTTTGTCAGAATTTTTGTGGTTTACTAGTATGCGAGTTCGGATCTCAACTTGCATTCTTAAAATTGTTTCGAAAAAAGCGGGTAAAACGTGAATAATCAAATCACTATTTCTATAATATTAATATTGATTAAAGACTCATGTTAGAGCACAGAATAATTATATGATAATATTATAAGGAAAATTATTGCATATTTTATTGTAACTTTTTTCTTTCCAGAGTTTCTAGACTTAATCAACTTTATAGTTGTGTAGACTTCCTTTCGCATCCACTGCCGTCGCCATTGTTCTTGTGGTACGAAAGGAGCAGTTGTTTGTTAAAAATGTCGCTCGCACGGACGGCAATGTTTGCGAGAAATTTCATGACTTCTGCTACCAGGCAAGCTTATTACAATGGAGGTATTCCAGGAGAGGTTAGTGACTGTTTTTATTGCGTGGAAATACTTAGGTTTGTATAGCAGGGTCCAATAATGATACAGAATTTTGATTTTTCAGAATTTACCATTCAGCATCAACAATAGACACAAATTGTTAGCTATGTTCATGGTGTATTTTGGAAGTGGATTTGCGCTTCCATTCCTCGTAGTAAGATACCAATTGCTGAAGAAGTAGTCAGGTATGTCCTCCCAAAGTATGTTACGTACGTACATTAACGTTGTTCACCCGTATCATGTCGGTTGATTTCATTACAGATATCTTCAATTGTGTAGTGAATGGGAAACCTGCAA